>CATORF010000423.1:75200-2774200 GCA_951804975.1 Anthophora plumipes
CGGCGACATCTTGGCTTTCGTCGGGTATCAACCTGAGATATGCATTTTCTGCGATAATCTTGGTGAGACTTCTGTCAGAAGTATGCAGAATCATCGGGATCGCTCTTTTCGAGCTATTTAATGCGAGAAACACATTATATGGTTGTTTTCACCACTCCACAGTGCGTTTGATATGCATAACCGGCGATATCTAGATTTTCGTGGTGTTTCCAGCTGAGATATGCATTCTCTGCGATACTCTTGGTGAGACTTCAGTCAGAAGTATGCAGAATCATCGAGATCGCTCTTTTCGAGCTAGTTAATGCGAGAAAAACCTTATCCGGTGTTTTCACCACTCCACAGTGCGTTTGATATGCAGAACCAGCGATATCTTGGCTTTCGTGGGGTTTCAAGCTGAGATATGCATTTTTTACGATAATCTTGGTGAGACTTCTGTCCGAAGTATGCTTAATCATCGAGATCGCTCGTTTCGAGCTATTTAATGCGAGAAACACGATATCTGGAGTTTTCACCACTCCACAGTTGGTTTGATATGCAGAACCGGCGATATCTTGGTTTTCGTGGGGTTTCAAGCTGAGATATGCGTTTTCTGCGATAATCTTGGTGAGTCTTCTGTCAGAAGTATGCAGAATCATCTAGATCGCTCTCTTCGAGCTATTTAATGTGAGAAACACGTTATCTGGTGTTTTCACCTCTCCACAGTGCGTTTGATACGCAGAACCGGCGACATCTTGGCTTTCGTCGGGTATCAACCTGAGATATGCATTTTCTGCGATAATCTTGGTGAGACTTCTGTCAGAAGTATGCAGAATCATCGGGATCGCTCTTTTCGAGCTATTTAATGCGAGAAACACATTATATGGTTGTTTTCACCACTCCACAGTGCGTTTGATATGCATAACCGGCGATATCTAGATTTTCGTGGTGTTTCCAGCTGAGATATGCATTCTCTGCGATACTCTTGGTGAGACTTCAGTCAGAAGTATGCAGAATCATCGAGATCGCTCGTTTCGAGCTATTTAATGCGAAAAAACAAGTTTTCTGGTGTTGTCAACATTCCACAGTGCGTTTTATATGCAGAACCGGCGACATCTTGATTTTCGTGAGATTTCAACCTGAGATATGCATTTTCGTCAATAATCTTGGTGAGTCTTCTGTCAGAAGTATGCAGAATCATCTAGATCGCTCTCTTCGAGCTATTTAATGTGAGAAACACGTTATCTGGTGTTTTCACCTCTCCACAGTGCGTTTGATACGCAGAACCGGCGACATCTTGGCTTTCGTCGGGTATCAACCTGAGATATGCATTTTCTGCGATAATCTTGGTGAGACTTCTGTCAGAAGTATGCAGAATCATCGGGATCGCTCTTTTCGAGCTATTTAATGCGAGAAACACATTATATGGTTGTTTTCACCACTCCACAGTGCGTTTGATATGCATAACCGGCGATATCTAGATTTTCGTGGTGTTTCCAGCTGAGATATGCATTCTCTGCGATACTCTTGGTGAGACTTCAGTCAGAAGTATGCAGAATCATCGAGATCGCTCGTTTCGAGCTATTTAATGCGAAAAAACAAGTTTTCTGGTGTTGTCAACATTCCACAGTGCGTTTTATATGCAGAACCGGCGATATCTTGATTTTCGTGGTGTTTCCAGCTGAGATATGCATTTTCTGCTATAATATTGGTGAGTCTTCTGTCAGTAGGATGCAGAATCATCGAGACCCCTCTTTTCGAGCTATTTAATGCGAGGAACACGTTATCTGGTGTTTTCACCACTCCATAGTGCGTCTGATATGCAGAACCGGCGATATCTTGGTTTTCGTGGGGTTTCCAGCTGAGATATGCAATTTCTGTGATAATCTTGGTGAGTCTTCTGTCAGAAGTATGCAGAATCATCGAGATCCCTCTTTTCGAGCTCTTTAATGCGAGAAACACGTTATCTGGTGTTTTCACCACTCCACAGTGCGTTTGATATGCAGAACCGGCGACATCTTGATTTTCGTGAGATTTCAACCTGAGATATGCATTTTCGTCGATAATCTTGGTGAGTCTTCTGTCAGTACTATGCAGAATCATCGAGACCCCTCTTTTCGGGCTATTTAATGCGAGAGACACGTTATCTGGTGTTTTCACCACTCCACAGTGCGTTTGATATGCAGAACAGGCGACATCTTAATTTTCGTGAGATTTCAAGCTGCGATATGCATTTTCTACGATAACCATGGTGAGTCTTCTGTCAGAAGTATGCAGAATCATCTAGATCGCTCTCTTCGAGCTATTTAATGTGAGAAACACGTTTTCTGGTGTATTCACCACCCCACAGTACGTTTGACATGCAGAACCGGATATATCTTGGTTTCGGTCGGGTTTCAAGCTGAGATATGCATTTTCTACGATAATCTTGGTGAGACTTCTGTCAGAAGTATGCAGAATCATCGGGATCGCTCTTTTCGAGCTATTTAATGCGAGAAACACGTTGTCTGGTTGGTTTCACGACTCCACAGTGCGTTTGATATGCAGAACCGGCGACATCTTGATTTTCGTGAGGTTTCAAGCTGAGATATGCATTTTCTGCTATAATATTGGTGAGTCTTCTGTCAGTAGGATGCAGAATCATCGAGACCCCTCTTTTCGAGCTATTTAATGCGAGAAACACGTTATCTGGTGTTTTCAACACTCCACAGTGCGTTTGATATGCAGAACAGGCGACATCTTGATTTTCGTGAGATTTCAAGCTGAGATATGCATTTTCTACGATAACCATGGTGAGTCTTCTGTCAGGAGTATGCAGAATCATCTAGATCGCTCTTTTCGAGCTATTTAATATGAGAAACACGTTATATGGTTGTTTTCACCACTCCACAGTGCGTTTGATATGCAGAACCAGCGATATCTTGGTTTTCGTGGGGTTTCAAGCTGAGATATGCATTTTTTACGATAATCTTGGTGAGACTTCTGTTCGAAGTATGCTTAATCATCGAGATCGCTCGTTTGGAGCTATTTAATGCGCGAAACACGTTATCTGGTGTTTTCACCACTCCACAGTGCGTATGATATGCAGAACCGGCGATATCTTGGTTTTCGTGGGGTTTCAAGCTGAGATATACATTTTCTGCGGTAATCTTGGTGAGACTTCTGTCCGAAGTATGCTGAAACATCGAGATCGCTCTTTTCGAGCTAGTTAATGCGAGAAAAACCTTATCCGGTGTTTTCACCACTCCACAATTCGTTTGATATGCAGAACCAGCGATATCTTGGCTTTCGTGGGGTTTCAAGCTGAGATATGCATTTTTTACGATAATCTTGGTGAGACTTCTGTCCGAAGTATGCTGAATCATCGAGATCGCTCTTTTCGAGCTAGTTAGTGCAAGAAACACGTTATCTGGTGTTTTCACCACACCACAGTGCGTTTGATATGCAGAACCGGCGACATCTTGATTTTCGTGAGATTTCAACCTGAGATATGCATTTTCGTCGATAATCTTGGTGAGTCTTCTGTCAGTACTATGCAGAATCATCGAGACCCCTCTTTTCGAGCTATTTAATGCGAGAGACACGTTATCTGGTGTTTTCACCACTCCACAGTGCGTTTGATATGCAGAACAGGCGACATCTTTATTTTCGTGAGATTTCAAGCTGCGATATGCATTTTCTACGATAACCATGGTGAGTCTTCTGTCAGAAGTATGCAGAATCATCTAGATCGCTCTCTTCGAGCTATTTAATGTGAGAAACACGTTTTCTGGTGTATTCACCACCCCACAGTACGTTTGACATGCAGAACCGGATATATCTTGGTTTCGGTCGGGTTTCAAGCTGAGATATGCATTTTCTACGATAATCTTGGTGAGACTTCTGTCAGACGTATGCAGAATCATCGGGATCGCTCTTTTCGAGCAATTTAATGCGAGAAACACGTTTTCTGGTGTATTCACCACTCCACAGTACGTTTGACATGCAGAACAGGAGATATCTTGGTTTAGGTCGGGTATCAAGCTGAGATATGCATTTTCAACGATAATCTTGGTGAGACTTCTGTCAGAAGTATGCAGAATCATCGGGATCGCTCTTTTCGAGCTATTTAATGCGAGAAACACGTTGTCTGGTTGGTTTCACGACTCCACAGTGCGTTTGATATGCAGAACCGGCGACATCTTGATTTTCGTGAGGTTTCAAGCTGAGATATGCATTTTCTGCTATAATATTGGTGAGTCTTCTGTCAGTAGGATGCAGAATCATCTAGATCGCTCTTTTCGAGCTATTTGATGCGAGAAACTCGTTTTCTGGTGTTTTCACCACGCCACAGTGCGTTTGATATGCAGAACCGGCGACATCGTGGTTTTCGTCGGGTTTCAAGCTGAGATATGCATTTTCTGCGATCATATTGGTGAGACTTCAGTCAGAAGTATGCAGAATCATCTAGATCGCTCGTTTCGAGCTATTTAAAGCGAGAAACACGTTATCTGGTTGTTTTGACCACTCCACAGTGCGTTTGATATGTAGAGCCGCCGATAACTTGGTTTTCGTGGGGTTTCCAGCTGAAATATGCATTTTCTGCGATAATCTTGGTGTTTCATCTATGAGAAGTATGCAGAATCATCGAGAACGCACTTTTCGAGCTATTTAATGCGAGAAACACGTTATCTGGGGTTTTCACCACTCCACAATTGGTTTGATATGCAGAACCGGCGATATCTTGGTTTTCGTGGGGTTTCAAGCTGAGATATGCGTTTTCTGCGATAATCTTGGTGAGAATTCTATCAGAAGTAAGCGGAAACATCGAGATCCCTCTTTTCGAGCTCTTTAATGCGAGAAACACGTTATCTGGTGTTTTCACCTCTCCACAGTGCGTTTGATACGCAGAACCGGCGACATCTTGGCTTTCGTCGGGTATCAACCTGAGATATGCATTTTCTGCGATAATCTTGGTGAGACTTCAGTCAGAAGTATGCAGAATCATCGAGATCGCTCTTTTCGAGCTAGTTAATGCGAGAAAAACCTTATCCGGTGTTTTCACCACTCCACAGTGCGTTTGATATGCAGAACCAGCGATATCTTGGCTTTCGTGGGGTTTCAAGCTGAGATATGCATTTTTTACGATAATCTTGGTGAGACTTCTGTCCGAAGTATGCTGAATCATCGAGATCGCTCTTTTCGAGCTAGTTACTTCGAGAAACACGTTATCTGGAGTTTTCACCACTCCACAGTTGGTTTGATATGCAGAACCGGCGATATCTTGGTTTTCGTGGGGTTTCAAGCTGAGATATGCGTTTTCTGCGATAATCTTGGTGAGACTTCTATCAGAAGTAAGCAGAATCATCGAGATCCCTCTTTTCGAGCTCTTTAATGCGAGAAACACGTTATCTGGTGTTTTCACCACTCCACAGTGCGTTTGATATGCAGAACCGGCGACATCTTGATTTTCGTGAGATTTCAACCTGAGATATGCATTTTCGTCGATAATCTTGTTGAGTCTTCTGTCAGTACTATGCAGAATCATCGAGACCCCTCTTTTCGAGCTATTTAATGCGAGTGACACGTTATCTGGTGTTTTCACCACTCCACAGTGCGTTTGATACGCAGAACAGGCGACATCTTAATTTTCGTGAGATTTCAAGCTGCGATATGCATTTTCTACGATAACCATGGTGAGTCTTCTGTCAGAAGTATGCAGAATCATCTAGATCGCTCTCTTCGAGCTATTTAATGTGAGAAACACGTTTTCTGGTGTATTCACCACCCCACAGTACGTTTGACATGCAGAACCGGATATATCTTGGTTTCGGTCGGGTTTCAAGCTGAGATATGCATTTTCTACGATAATCTTGGTGAGACTTCTGTCAGAAGTATGCAGAATCATCGGGATCGCTCTTTTCGAGCTATTTAATGCGAGAAACACATTATATGGTTGTTTTCACCACTCCACAGTGCGTTTGATATGCATAACCGGCGATATCTAGATTTTCGTGGTGTTTCCAGCTGAGATATGCATTCTCTGCGATACTCTTGGTGAGACTTCAGTCAGAAGTATGCAGAATCATCGAGATCGCTCGTTTCGAGCTATTTAATGCGAAAAAACAAGTTTTCTGGTGTTGTCAACATTCCACAGCGCGTTTTATATGCAGAACCGGCGATATCTTGATTTTCGTGGTGTTTCCAGCTGAGATATGCATTTTCTGCGATAATCTTGGTGAGTCTTCTGTCAGAAGTATGTAGAATCATCTAGATCGCTCTTTTCGAGCTATTTAATGCGAGAAACACGTTTTCTGGTGTATTCACCACTCCACAGTACGTTTGACATGCAGAACAGGAGATATCTTGGTTTAGGTCGGGTATCAAGCTGAGATATGCATTTTCAACGATAATCTTGGTGAGACTTCTGTCAGAAGTGTGCAGAATAATCGAGATCGCTCTTTTCGAGCTATTTGATGCGAGAAACACGTTGTCTGGTTGGTTTCACGACTCCACAGTGCGTTTGATATGCAGAACCGGCGACATCTTGATTTTCGTGAGGTTTCAAGATGAGATATGCATTTTCTGCTATAATATTGGTGAGTCTTGTGTCAGTAGGATGCAGAATCATCGAGACCCCTCTTTTCGAGCTATTTAATGCGAGAAACACGTTATCTGGTGTTTTCACCACTCCACAGTGCGTTTGATATGCAGAACAGGCGACATCTTGATTTTCGTGAGATTTCAAGCTGAGATATGCATTTTCTACGATAACCATGGTGAGTCTTCTGTCAGGAGTATGCAGAATCATCTAGATCGCTCTTTTCGAGCTATTTAATGCGAGAAACACGTTATATGGTTGTTTTCACCACTCCACAGTGCGTTTGATATGCAGAACCAGCGATATCTTGGTTTTCGTGGGGTTTCAAGCTGAGATATGCATTTTTTACGATAATCTTGGTGAGACTTCTGTTCGAAGTATGCTTAATCATCGAGATCGCTCGTTTCGAGCTATTTAATGCGAGAAACACGTTATCTGGTGTTTTCACCACTCCACAGTGCGTATGATATGCAGAACCGGCGATATCTTGGCTTTCGTCGGGTATCAACCTGAGATATGCATTTTCTGCGATAATCTTGGTGAGACTTCAGTCAGAAGTATGCAGAATCATCGAGATCGCTCTTTTCGAGCTAGTTAATGCGAGAAAATCCTTATCCGGTGTTTTCACCACTCCACAGTGCGTTTGATATGCAGAACCAGCGATATCTTGGCTTTCGTGGGGTTTCAAGCTGAGATATGCATTTTTTACGATAATCTTGGTGAGACTTCTGTCCGAAGTATGCTGAATCATCGAGATCGCTCTTTTCGAGCTAGTTACTGCGAGAAACACGTTATCTGGAGTTTTCACCACTCCACAGTTGGTTTGATATGCAGAACCGGCAATATCTTGGTTTTCGTGGGGTTTCAAGCTGAGATATGCGTTTTCTGCGATAATCTTGGTGAGACTTCTATCAGAAGTAAGCAGAATCATCGAGATCCCTCTTTTCGAGCTCTTTAATGCGAGAAACACGTTATCTGGTGTTTTCACCACTCCACAGTGCGTTTGATATGCAGAACCGGCGACATCTTGATTTTCGTGAGATTTCAACCTGAGATATGCATTTTCGTCGATAATCTTGGTGAGTCTTCTGTCAGTACTATGCAGAATCATCGAGACCCCTCTTTTCGAGCTATTTAATGCGAGAAACACGTTATCTGGTGTTTTCACCACTCCACAGTGCGTATGATATGCAGAACCGGCGATACCTTGGTTTTCGTGGGGTTTCAAGCTGAGATATACATTTTCTGCGGTAGTCTTGGTGAGACTTCTGTCCGAAGTATGCTGAATCATCGAGATCGCTCTTTTCGAGCTAGTTAGTGCGAGAAACACGTTATCTGGTGTTTTCACCACACCACAGTGCGTTTGATAAACAGAACAGTAGATATCTTGGTTTTCGTGGGGTTTCAAGCTGAAATATGCATTTTCTGCGATAATCTTGTTGAGACTTCTGTTCGAAGTATGCAGATTCATCGAGATCGCACTTTTCGAGCTATTTAATGCGAGAAACACGTTATCTGGGGTTTTCACCACTCCACAGTTGGTTTGATATGCAGAACCGGCGATATCTTGGTTTTCGTGGGGTTTCAAGCTGAGATATGCATTTTTTACGATAATCATGGTGAGACTTCTGTCCGAAGTATGCAGAATCATCAAGATCGCACTTTTCGAGCTATTTTATGCGAGAAACACGTTAACTGGTGTTTTCACCACTCCACAGTGCGTTTGATATGCAGATCCGGCAACATCTTAGATTTCGTCGGGGTTCAAGCTGAGATTTGCAATTCCTGCGATAATCTTGGTGAGACTTCTGTCCGAAGTATGCTTAATCATCGAGATCCCTCTTTTCGAGCTCTTTAATGCGAGAAACACGTTATCTGGTGTTTTCAGCACTCCACAGTGCGTTTGATATGCAGAACCGGCGATATCTTGGTTTTCGTGGGGTTTCCAGCTGAGATATGCATTTTCTGCGATAATCTTGGTGAGTCTTCTGTCAGAAGTATGCAGAATCATCTAGATCGCTCTTTTCGAGCTATTTGATGCGAGAAACACGTTTTCTGGTGTTTTCACCACGCCACAGTGCGTTTGATATGCAGAACCGGCGACATCGTGGTTTTCGTCGGGTTTCAAGCTGAGATATGCATTTTCTGCGATCATATTGGTGAGACTTCAGTCAGAAGTAAGCAGAATCATCTAGATCGCTCGTTTCGAGCTATTTAAAGCGAGAAACACGTTATCTGGTTGTTTTGACCACTCCACAGTGCGTTTGATATGTAGAGCCGCCGATAACTTGGTTTTCGTGGGGTTTCCAGCTGAAATATGCATTTTCTGCGATAATCTTGTTGTGTTCATCTATGAGAAGTATGCAGAATCAACGAGAACGCTCTTTTCGAGCTAGTTAATGCGAGATACACGGTTTCTGATGTTTTCACCACTCCATAGTGCGTCTGATATGCAGAACCGGCGATATCTTGGTTTTCGTGGGGTTTCCAGCTGAGATATGCAATTTCTGTGATAATCTTGGTGAGTCTTCTGTCAGAAGTATGCAGAATCATCGAGATCCCTCTTTTCGAGCTCTTTAATGCGAGAAACACGTTATCTGGTGTTTTCACCACTCCACAGTGCGTTTGATATGCAGAACCGGCGACATCTTGATTTTCGTGAGATTTCAACCTGAGATATGCATTTTCGTCGATAATCTTGGTGAGTCTTCTGTCAGTACTATGCAGAAACATCGAGACCCCTCTTTTCGAGCTATTTAATGCGAGAGACACGTTATCTGGTGTTTTCACCACTCCACAGTGCGTTTGATATGCAGAACAGGCGACATCTTAATTTTCGTGAGATTTCATGCTGCGATATGCATTTTCTACGATAACCATGGTGAGTCTTCTGTCAGAAGTATGCAGAAACATCTAGATCGCTCTCTTCGAGCTATTTAATGTGAGAAACACGTTTTCTGGTGTATTCACCACCCCACAGTACGTTTGACATGCAGAACCGGATATATCTTGGTTTCGGTCGGGTTTCAAGCTGAGATATGCATTTTCTACGATAATCTTGGTGAGACTTCTGTCAGAAGTATGCAGAATCATCGGGATCGCTCTTTTCGAGCTATTTAATGCGAGAAACACGTTTTCTGGTGTATTCACCACTCCACAGTACGTTTGACATGCAGAACAGGAGATATCTTGGTTTAGGTCGGGTATCAAGCTGAGATATGCATTTACAACGATAATCTTGGTGAGACTTCTGTCAGAAGTATGCAGAATCATCGGGATCGCTCTTTTCGAGCTATTTAATGCTAGAAACACGTTGTCTGGATGGTTTCACGACTCCACGGTGCGTTTGATATGCAGAACCGGCGACATCTTGATTTTCGTGAGGTTTCAAGCTGAGATATGCATTTTCTGCTATAATATTGGTGAGTCTTCTGTCAGTAGGATGCAGAATCATCGAGACCCCTCTTTTCGAGCTATTTAATGCGAGAAACACGTTATCTGGTGTTTTCACCACTCCACAGTGCGTTTGATATGCAGAACAGGCGACATCTTGATTTTCGTGAGATTTCAAGCTGAGATATGCATTTTCTACGATAACCATGGTGAGTCTTCTGTCAGGAGTATGCAGAATCATCTAGATCGCTCTTTCCGAGCTATTTAATGCGAGAAACACGTTATATGGTTGTTTCCACCACTCCACAGTGCGTTAGATATGCATAACCGGCGATATCTAGATTTTCGTGGTGTTTCCAGCTGAGATATGCATTCTCTGCGATACTCTTGGTGAGACTTCAGTCAGAAGTATGCAGAATCATCGAGATCGCTCGTTTCGAGCTATTTAATGCGAAAAAACAAGTTTTCTGGTGTTGTCAACATTCCACAGCGCGTTTTATATGCAGAACCGGCGATATCTTGATTTTCGTGGTGTTTCCAGCTGAGATATGCATTTTCTGCGATAATCTTGGTGAGTCTTCTGTCAGAAGTATGTAGAATCATCTAGATTGCTCTTTTCGAGCTATTTAATGCGAGAAACACGTTTTCTGGTGTATTCACCACTCCACAGTACGTTTGACATGCAGAACAGGAGATATCTTGGTTTAGGTCGGGTATCAAGCTGAGATATGCATTTTCAACGATAATCTTGGTGAGACTTCTGTCAGAAGTGTGCAGAATAATCGAGATCGCTCTTTTCGAGCTATTTGATGCGAGAAACACGTTGTCTGGTTGGTTTCACGACTCCACAGTGCGTTTGATATGCAGAACCGGCGACATCTTGATTTTCGTGAGGTTTCAAGATGAGATATGCATTTTCTGCTATAATATTGGTGAGTCTTGTGTCAGTAGGATGCAGAATCATCGAGACCCCTCTTTTCGAGCTATTTAATGCGAGAAACACGTTATCTGGTGTTTTCACCACTCCACAGTGCGTTTGATATGCAGAACAGGCGACATCTTGATTTTCGTGAGATTTCAAGCTGAGATATGCATTTTCTACGATAACCATGGTGAGTCTTCTGTCAGGAGTATGCAGAATCATCTAGATCGCTCTTTTCGAGCTATTTAATGTGAGAAACACGTTTTCTGGTGTATTCACCACCCCACAGTACGTTTGACATGCAGAACCGGATATATCTTGGTTTCGGTCGGGTTTCAAGCTGAGATATGCATTTTCTACGATAATCTTGGTGAGACTTCTGTCAGAAGTATGCAGAATCATCGGGATCGCTCTTTTCGAGCTATTTAATGCGAGAAACACATTATATGGTTGTTTTCACCACTCCACAGTGCGTTTGATATGCATAACCGGCGATATCTAGATTTTCGTGGTGTTTCCAGCTGAGATATGCATTCTCTGCGATACTCTTGGTGAGACTTCAGTCAGAAGTATGCAGAATCATCGAGATCGCTCGTTTCGAGCTATTTAATGCGAAAAAACAAGTTTTCTGGTGTTGTCAACATTCCACAGCGCGTTTTATATGCAGAACCGGCGATATCTTGATTTTCGTGGTGTTTCCAGCTGAGATATGCATTTTCTGCGATAATCTTGGTGAGTCTTCTGTCAGAAGTATGTAGAATCATCTAGATCGCTCTTTTCGAGCTATTTAATGCGAGAAACACGTTTTCTGGTGTATTCACCACTCCAGAGTACGTTTGACATGCAGAACAGGAGATATCTTGGTTTAGGTCGGGTATCAAGCTGAGATATGCATTTTCAACGATAATCTTGGTGAGACTTCTGTCAGAAGTGTGCAGAATAATCGAGATCGCTCTTTTCGAGCTATTTGATGCGAGAAACACGTTGTCTGGTTGGTTTCACGACTCCACAGTGCGTTTGATATGCAGAACCGGCGACATCTTGATTTTCGTGAGGTTTCAAGATGAGATATGCATTTTCTGCTATAATATTGGTGAGTCTTGTGTCAGTAGGATGCAGAATCATCGAGACCCCTCTTTTCGAGCTATTTAATGCGAGAAACACGTTATATGGTTGTTTTCACCACTCCACAGTGCGTTTGATATGCAGAACCAGCGATATCTTGGTTTTCGTGGGGTTTCAAGCTGAGATATGCATTTTTTACGATAATCTTGGTGAGACTTCTGTTCGAAGTATGCTTAATCATCGAGATCGCTCGTTTCGAGCTATTTAATGCGAGAAACACGTTATCTGGTGTTTTCACCACTCCACAGTGCGTATGATATGCAGAACCGGCGATATCTTGGCTTTCGTCGGGTATCAACCTGAGATATGCATTTTCTGCGATAATCTTGGTGAGACTTCAGTCAGAAGTATGCAGAATCATCGAGATCGCTCTTTTCGAGCTAGTTAATGCGAGAAAAACCTTATCCGGTGTTTTCACCACTCCACAGTGCGTTTGATATGCAGAACCAGCGATATCTTGGCTTTCGTGGGGTTTCAAGCTGAGATATGCATTTTTTACGATAATCTTGGTGAGACTTCTGTCCGAAGTATGCTGAATCATCGAGATCGCTCTTTTCGAGCTAGTTACTGCGAGAAACACGTTATCTGGAGTTTTCACCACTCCACAGTTGGTTTGATATGCAGAACCGGCGATATCTTGGTTTTCGTGGGGTTTCAAGCTGAGATATGCGTTTTCTGCGATAATCTTGGTGAGACTTCTATCAGAAGTAAGCAGAATCATCGAGATCCCTCTTTTCGAGCTCTTTAATGCGAGAAACACGTTATCTGGTGTTTTCACCACTCCACAGTGCGTTTGATATGCAGAACCGGCGACATCTTGATTTTCGTGAGATTTCAACCTGAGATATGCATTTTCGTCGATAATCTTGGTGAGTCTTCTGTCAGTACTATGCAGAATCATCGAGACCCCTCTTTTCGAGCTATTTAATGCGAGAAACACGTTATCTGGTGTTTTCACCACTCCACAGTGCGTATGATATGCAGAACCGGCGATATCTTGGTTTTCGTGGGGTTTCAAGCTGAGATATACATTTTCTGCGGTAGTCTTGGTGAGACTTCTGTCCGAAGTATGCTGAATCATCGAGATCGCTCTTTTCGAGCTAGTTAGTGCGAGAAACACGTTATCTGGTGTTTTCACCACACCACAGTGCGTTTGATAAACAGAACAGTAGATATCTTGGTTTTCGTGGGGTTTCAAGCTGAAATATGCATTTTCTGCGATAATCTTGTTGAGACTTCTGTTCGAAGTATGCAGAATCATCGAGATCGCACTTTTCGAGCTATTTAATGCGAGAAACACGTTATCTGGGGTTTTCACCACTCCACAGTTGGTTTGATATGCAGAACCGGCGATATCTTGGTTTTCGTGGGGTTTCAAGCTGAGATATGCGTTTTCTGCGATAATCTTGGTGAGACTTCTATCACAAGTAAGCGGAAACATCGAGATCCCTCTTTTCGTGCTCTTTAATGCGAGAAACACGTTATCTGGTGTTTTCACCTCTCCACAGTGCGTTTGATATGCAGAACCGGCGACGTCTTGGCTTTCGTCGGGTATCAACCTGAGATATGCATTTTCTGCGATAACCTTGGTGAGGATTCATTTAGAAGTATGCAGAATCATCGAGATCGCTCTTTTAGAGCTATATAATGCGAGAAACACGTTATCTGGTGTTTTGACCACTCCACAGTGCGTATGATGTGCAGAACCGACGATATCCTGGTTTTCGTGGGGTTTCAAGCTCAGATATGCATTTTGTGCGATAATATTGGAGAGACTTCAGACAGAAGTATGCAGAATCATCAAGATCGCACTTTTCGAGCTATTTTATGCGAGAAACACGTTAACTGGTGTTTTCACCACTCCACAGTGCGTTTGATATGCAGATCCGGCAACATCTTAGATTTCGTCGGGGTTCAAGCTGAGATTTGCAATTCCTGCGATAATCTTGGTGAGACTTCTGTCCGAAGTATGCTTAATCATCGAGATCCCTCTTTTCGAGCTCTTTAATGCGAGAAACACGTTATCTGGTGTTTTCAGCACTCCACAGTGCGTTTGATATGCAGAACCGGCGATATCTTGGTTTTCGTGGGGTTTCCAGCTGAGATATGCATTTTCTGCGATAATCTTGGTGAGTCTTCTGTCAGAAGTATGCAGAATCATCTAGATCGCTCTTTTCGAGCTATTTGATGCGAGAAACACGTTTTCTGGTGTTTTCACCACGCCACAGTGCGTTTGATATGCAGAACCGGCGACATCGTGGTTTTCGTCGGGTTTCAAGCTGAGATATGCATTTTCTGCGATCATATTGGTGAGACTTCAGTCAGAAGTAAGCAGAATCATCTAGATCGCTCGTTTCGAGCTATTTAAAGCGAGAAACACGTTATCTGGTTGTTTTGACCACTCCACAGTGCGTTTGATATGTAGAGCCGCCGATAACTTGGTTTTCGTGGGGTTTCCAGCTGAAATATGCATTTTCTGCGATAATCTTGTTGTGTTCATCTATGAGAAGTATGCAGAATCAACGAGAACGCTCTTTTCGAGCTAGTTAATGCGAGATACACGGTTTCTGATGTTTTCACCACTCCATAGTGCGTCTGATATGCAGAACCGGCGATATCTTGGTTTTCGTGGGGTTTCCAGCTGAGATATGCAATTTCTGTGATAATCTTGGTGAGTCTTCTGTCAGAAGTATGCAGAATCATCGAGATCCCTCTTTTCGAGCTCTTTAATGCGAGAAACACGTTATCTGGTGTTTTCACCACTCCACAGTGCGTTTGATATGCAGAACCGGCAAACATCTTGATTTTCGTGAGATTTCAACCTGAGATATGCATTTTCGTCGATAATCTTGGTGAGTCTTCTGTCAGTACTATGCAGAAACATCGAGACCCCTCTTTTCGAGCTATTTAATGCGAGAGACACGTTATCTGGTGTTTTCACCACTCCACAGTGCGTTTGATATGCAGAACAGGCGACATCTTAATTTTCGTGAGATTTCAAGCTGCGATATGCATTTTCTACGATAACCATGGTGAGTCTTCTGTCAGAAGTATGCAGAAACATCTAGATCGCTCTCTTCGAGCTATTTAATGTGAGAAACACGTTTTCTGGTGTATTCACCACCCCACAGTACGTTTGACATGCAGAACCGGATATATCTTGGTTTCGGTCGGGTTTCAAGCTGAGATATGCATTTTCTACGATAATCTTGGTGAGACTTCTGTCAGAAGTATGCAGAATCATCGGGATCGCTCTTTTCGAGCTATTTAATGCGAGAAACACGTTTTCTGGTGTATTCACCACTCCACAGTACGTTTGACATGCAGAACAGGAGATATCTTGGTTTAGGTCGGGTATCAAGCTGAGATATGCATTTACAACGATAATCTTGGTGAGACTTCTGTCAGAAGTATGCAGAATCATCGGGATCGCTCTTTTCGAGCTATTTAATGCGAGAAACACGTTGTCTGGTTGGTTTCACGACTCCACAGTGCGTTTGATATGCAGAACCGGCGACATCTTGATTTTCGTGAGGTTTCAAGCTGAGATATGCATTTTCTGCTATAATATTGGTGAGTCTTCTGTCAGTAGGATGCAGAATCATCGAGACCCCTCTTTTCGAGCTATTTAATGCGAGAAACACGATATCTGGTGTTTTCACCACTCCACAGTGCGTTTGATATGCAGAACAGGCGACATCTTGATTTTCGTGAGATTTCAAGCTGAGATATGCATTTTCTACGATAACCATGGTGAGTCTTCTGTCAGGAGTATGCAGAATCATCTAGATCGCTCTTTCCGAGCTATTTAATGCGAGAAACACGTTATATGGTTGTTTCCACCACTCCACAGTGCGTTTGATATGCAGAACCAGCGATATCTTGGTTTTCGTGGGGTTTCAAGCTGAGATATGCATTTTTTACGATAATCTTGGTGAGACTTCTGTTCGAAGTATGCTTATTCATCGAGATCGCTCGTTTCGAGCTATTTAATGCGAGAAACACGTTATCTGGTGTTTTCAGCACTCCACAGTGCGTATGATATGCAGAACCGGCGATATCTTGGTTTTCGTGGGGTTTCAAGCTGAGATATGCATTTTTTACGATAACCATGGTGAGTCTTCTGTCAGAAGTATGCAGAAACATCTAGATCGCTCTCTTCGAGCTATTTAATGTGAGAAACACGTTTTCTGGTGTATTCACCACCCCACAGTACGTTTGACATGCAGAACCGGATATATCTTGGTTTCGGTCGGGTTTCAAGCTGAGATATGCATTTTCTACGATAATCTTGGTGAGAATTCTATCAGAAGTAAGCGGAAACATCGAGATCCCTCTTTTCGAGCTCTTTAATGCGAGAAACACGTTATCTGGTGTTTTCACCTCTCCACAGTGCGTTTGATACGCAGAACCGGCGACATCTTGGCTTTCGTCGGGTATCAACCTGAGATATGCATTTTCTGCGATAATCTTTGTGAGACTTCAGTCAGAAGTATGCAGAATCATCGAGATCGCTCTTTTCGAGCTAGTTAATGCGAGAAAAACCTTATCCGGTGTTTTCACCACTCCACAGTGCGTTTGATATGCAGAACCAGCGATATCTTGGCTTTCGTGGGGTTTCAAGCTGAGATATGCATTTTTTACGATAATCTTGGTGAGACTTCTGTCCGAAGTATGCTTAATCATCGAGATCGCTCGTTTCGAGCTATTTAATGCGAGAAACACGATATCTGGAGTTTTCACCACTCCACAGTTGGTTTGATATGCAGAACCGGCGATATCTTGGTTTCGGTCGGGTTTCAAGCTGAGATATGCATTTTCGTCGATAATCTTGGTGAGTCTTCTGTCAGTACTATGCAGAATCATCGAGACCCCTCTTTTCGAGCTATTTAATGCGAGAGACACGTTATCTGGTGTTTTCACCACTCCACAGTGCGTTTGATATGCAGAACCGGCGACATCTTGATTTTCGTGAGATTTCAACCTGAGATATGCATTTTCGTCGATAATCTTGGTGAGTCTTCTGTCAGAAGTATGCAGAATCATCTAGATCGCTCTCTTCGAGCCATTTAATGTGAGAAACACGTTATCTGGTGTTTTCACCTCTCCACAGTGCGTTTGATACGCAGAACCGGCGACATCTTGGCTTTCGTCGGGTATCAACCTGAGATATGCATTTTCTGCGATAATCTTGGTGAGACTTCTGTCAGAAGTATGCAGAATCATCGGGATCGCTCTTTTCGAGCTATTTAATGCGAGAAACACATTATATGGTTGTTTTCACCACTCCACAGTGCGTTTGATATGCATAACCGGCGATATCTAGATTTTCGTGGTGTTTCCAGCTGAGATATGCATTCTCTGCGATACTCTTGGTGAGACTTCAGTCAGAAGTATGCAGAATCATCGAGATCGCTCGTTTCGAGCTATTTAATGCGAGAAACACGTTATCTGGTGTTTTCAGCACTCCACAGTGCGTATGATATGCAGAACCGGCGATATCTTGGTTTTCGTGGGGTTTCAAGCTGAGATATACATTTTCTGCGATAATCTTGGTGAGACTTCTGTCAGAAGTATGCAGAATCATCTAGATCGCTCGTTTCGAGCTATTTAATGCGAGAAATACGTTGTCTGGTTGTTTTCACCACTCCACAGTTGGTTTGATATGCAGAACCGGCGATATCTTGGTTTTCGTGGGGTTTCAAGCTGAGATATGCGTTTTCTGCGATAATCTTGGTGAGAATTCTATCAGAAGTAAGCGGAAACATCGAGATCCCTCTTTTCGAGCTCTTTAATGCGAGAAACACGTTATCTGGTGTTTTCACCTCTCCACAGTGCGTTTGATACGCAGAACCGGCGACATCTTGGCTTTCGTCGGGTATCAACCTGAGATATGCATTTTCTGCGATAATCTTTGTGAGACTTCAGTCAGAAGTATGCAGAATCATCGAGATCGCTCTTTTCGAGCTAGTTAATGCGAGAAAAACCTTATCCGGTGTTTTCACCACTCCACAGTGCGTTTGATATGCAGAACCAGCGATATCTTGGCTTTCGTGGGGTTTCAAGCTGAGATATGCATTTTTTACGATAATCTTGGTGAGACTTCTGTCCGAAGTATGCTTAATCATCGAGATCGCTCGTTTCGAGCTATTTAATGCGAGAAACACGATATCTGGAGTTTTCACCACTCCACAGTTGGTTTGATATGCAGAACCGGCGATATCTTGGTTTTCGTGGGGTTTCAAGCTGAGATATGCGTTTTCTGCGATAATCTTGGTGAGACTTCTGTCAGAAGTAAGCAGAATCATCGAGATCCCTCTTTTCGAGCTCTTTAATGCGAGAAACACGTTATCTGGTGTTTTCACCACTCCACAGTGCGTTTGATATGCAGAACCGGCGACATCTTGATTTTCGTGAGATTTCAACCTGAGATATGCATTTTCGTCGATTATCTTGGTGAGTCTTCTGTCAGTACTATGCAGAATCATCGAGACCCCTCTTTTCGAGCTATTTAATGCGAGAGACACGTTATCTGGTGTTTTCACCACTCCACAGTGCGTTTGATATGCAGAACAGGCGACATCTTAATTTTCGTGAGATTTCAAGCTGCGATATGCATTTTCTACGATAACCATGGTGAGTCTTCTGTCAGAAGTATGCAGAATCATCTAGATCGCTCTCTTCGAGCTATTTAATGTGAGAAACACGTTTTCTGGTGTATTCACCACCCCACAGTACGTTTGACATGCAGAACCGGATATATCTTGGTTTCGGTCGGGTTTCAAGCTGAGATATGCATTTTCGTCGATAATCTTGGTGAGTCTTCTGTCAGTACTATGCAGAATCATCGAGACCCCTCTTTTCGAGCTATTTAATGCGAGAGACACGTTATCTGGTGTTTTCACCACTCCACAGTGCGTTTGATATGCAGAACCGGCGACATCTTGATTTTCGTGAGGTTTCAAGCTGAGATATGCATTTTCTGCTATAATATTGGTGAGTCTTCTGTCAGTAGGATGCAGAATCATCGAGACCCCTCTTTTCGAGCTATTTAATGCGAGAAACACGTTATCTGGTGTTTTCAACACTCCACAGTGCGTTTGATATGCAGAACAGGCGACATCTTGATTTTCGTGAGATTTCAAGCTGAGATATGCATTTTCTACGATAACCATGGTGAGTCTTCTGTCAGGAGTATGCAGAATCATCTAGATCGCTCTTTTCGAGCTATTTAATGCGAGAAACACGTTATATGGTTGTTTTCACCACTCCACAGTGCGTTTGATATGCAGAACCAGCGATATCTTGGTTTTCGTGGGGTTTCAAGC
This sequence comes from Anthophora plumipes, assembly GCA_951804975.1. Taxonomy (NCBI): domain Eukaryota; kingdom Metazoa; phylum Arthropoda; class Insecta; order Hymenoptera; family Apidae; genus Anthophora; species Anthophora plumipes. The sequence goes on from CATORF010000423.1 coordinate 94,525, forward strand.
TGAGATATGCATTTTTTACGATAATCTTGGTGAGACTTCTGTTCGAAGTATGCTTAATCATCGAGATCGCTCGTTTGGAGCTATTTAATGCGCGAAACACGTTATCTGGTGTTTTCACCACTCCACAGTGCGTATGATATGCAGAACCGGCGATATCTTGGTTTTCGTGGGGTTTCAAGCTGAGATATACATTTTCTGCGGTAATCTTGGTGAGACTTCTGTCCGAAGTATGCTGAAACATCGAGATCGCTCTTTTCGAGCTAGTTAATGCGAGAAAAACCTTATCCGGTGTTTTCACCACTCCACAATTCGTTTGATATGCAGAACCAGCGATATCTTGGCTTTCGTGGGGTTTCAAGCTGAGATATGCATTTTTTACGATAAACTTGGTGAGACTTCTGTCCGAAGTATGCTGAATCATCGAGATCGCTCTTTTCGAGCTAGTTAGTGCAAGAAACACGTTATCTGGTGTTTTCACCACACCACAGTGCGTTTGATATGCAGAACCGGCGACATCTTGATTTTCGTGAGATTTCAACCTGAGATATGCATTTTCGTCGATAATCTTGGTGAGTCTTCTGTCAGTACTATGCAGAATCATCGAGACCCCTCTTTTCGAGCTATTTAATGCGAGAGACACGTTATCTGGTGTTTTCACCACTCCACAGTGCGTTTGATATGCAGAACAGGCGACATCTTTATTTTCGTGAGATTTCAAGCTGCGATATGCATTTTCTACGATAACCATGGTGAGTCTTCTGTCAGAAGTATGCAGAATCATCCAGATCGCTCTCTTCGAGCTATTTAATGTGAGAAACACGTTTTCTGGTGTATTCACCACCCCACAGTACGTTTGACATGCAGAACCGGATATATCTTGGTTTCGGTCGGGTTTCAAGCTGAGATATGCATTTTCTACGATAATCTTGGTGAGACTTCTGTCAGACGTATGCAGAATCATCGGGATCGCTCTTTTCGAGCAATTTAATGCGAGAAACACGTTTTCTGGTGTATTCACCACTCCACAGTACGTTTGACATGCAGAACAGGAGATATCTTGGTTTAGGTCGGGTATCAAGCTGAGATATGCATTTTCAACGATAATCTTGGTGAGACTTCTGTCAGAAGTATGCAGAATCATCGGGATCGCTCTTTTCGAGCTATTTAATGCGAGAAACACGTTGTCTGGTTGGTTTCACGACTCCACAGTGCGTTTGATATGCAGAACCGGCGACATCTTGATTTTCGTGAGGTTTCAAGCTGAGATATGCATTTTCTGCTATAATATTGGTGAGTCTTCTGTCAGTAGGATGCAGAATCATCTCGATCGCTCTTTTCGAGCTATTTGATGCGAGAAACTCGTTTTCTGGTGTTTTCACCACGCCACAGTGCGTTTGATATGCAGAACCGGCGACATCGTGGTTTTCGTCGGGTTTCAAGCTGAGATATGCATTTTCTGCGATCATATTGGTGAGACTTCAGTCAGAAGTATGCAGAATCATCTAGATCGCTCGTTTCGAGCTATTTAAAGCGAGAAACACGTTATCTGGTTGTTTTGACCACTCCACAGTGCGTTTGATATGTAGAGCCGCCGATAACTTGGTTTTCGTGGGGTTTCCAGCTGAAATATGCATTTTCTGCGATAATCTTGGTGTTTCATCTATGAGAAGTATGCAGAATCATCGAGAACGCACTTTTCGAGCTATTTAATGCGAGAAACACGTTATCTGGGGTTTTCACCACTCCACAGTTGGTTTGATATGCAGAACCGGCGATATCTTGGTTTTCGTGGGGTTTCAAGCTGAGATATGCGATTTCTGCGATAATCTTGGTGAGAATTCTATCAGAAGTAAGCGGAAACATCGAGATCCCTCTTTTCGAGCTCTTTAATGCGAGAAACACGTTATCTGGTGTTTTCACCTCTCCACAGTGCGTTTGATACGCAGAACCGGCGACATCTTGGCTTTCGTCGGGTATCAACCTGAGATATGCATTTTCTGCGATAATCTTGGTGAGACTTCAGTCAGAAGTATGCAGAATCATCGAGATCGCTCTTTGCGAGCTAGTTAATGCGAGAAAAACCTTATCCGGTGTTTTCACCACTCCACAGTGCGTTTGATATGCAGAACCAGCGATATCTTGGCTTTCGTGGGGTTTCAAGCTGAGATATGCATTTTTTACGATAATCTTGGTGAGACTTCTGTCCGAAGTATGCTGAATCATCGAGATCGCTCTTTTCGAGCTAGTTACTTCGAGAAACACGTTATCTGGAGTTTTCACCACTCCACAGTTGGTTTGATATGCAGAACCGGCGATATCTTGGTTTTCGTGGGGTTTCAAGCTGAGATATGCGTTTTCTGCGATAATCTTGGTGAGACTTCTATCAGAAGTAAGCAGAATCATCGAGATCCCTCTTTTCGAGCTCTTTAATGCGAGAAACACGTTATCTGGTGTTTTCACCACTCCACAGTGCGTTTGATATGCAGAACCGGCGACATCTTGATTTTCGTGAGATTTCAACCTGAGATATGCATTTTCGTCGATAATCTTGGTGAGTCTTCTGTCAGTACTATGCAGAATCATCGAGACCCCTCTTTTCGAGCTATTTAATGCGAGTGACACGTTATCTTGTGTTTTCACCACTCCACAGTGCGTTTGATATGCAGAACAGGCGACATCTTAATTTTCGTGAGATTTCAAGCTGCGATATGCATTTTCTACGATAACCATGGTGAGTCTTCTGTCAGAAATATGCAGAATCATCTAGATCGCTCTCTTCGAGCTATTTAATGTGAGAAACACGTTTTCTGGTGTATTCACAACCCCACAGTACGTTTGACATGCAGAACCGGATATATCTTGGTTTCGGTCGGGTTTCAAGCTGAGATATGCATTTTCTACGATAATCTTGGTGAGACTTCTGTCAGAAGTATGCAGAATCATCGGGATCGCTCTTTTCGAGCTATTTAATGCGAGAAACACATTATATGGTTGTTTTCACCACTCCACAGTGCGTTTGATATGCATAACCGGCGATATCTAGATTTTCGTGGTGTTTCCAGCTGAGATATGCATTCTCTGCGATACTCTTGGTGAGACTTCAGTCAGAAGTATGCAGAATCATCGAGATCGCTCGTTTCGAGCTATTTAATGCGAAAAAACAAGTTTTCTGGTGTTGTCAACATTCCACAGCGCGTTTTATATGCAGAACCGGCGATATCTTGATTTTCGTGGTGTTTCCAGCTGAGATATGCATTTTCTGCGATAATCTTGGTGAGTCTTCTGTCAGAAGTATGTAGAATCATCTAGATCGCTCTTTTCGAGCTATTTAATGCGAGAAACACGTTTTCTGGTGTATTCACCACTCCACAGTACGTTTGACATGCAGAACAGGAGATATCTTGGTTTAGGTCGGGTATCAAGCTGAGATATGCATTTTCAACGATAATCTTGGTGAGACTTCTGTCAGAAGTGTGCAGAATCATCGGGATCGCTCTTTTCGAGCTATTTAATGCGAGAAACACGTTGTCTGGTTGGTTTCACGACTCCACAGTGCGTTTGATATGCAGAACCGGCGACATCTTGATTTTCGTGAGGTTTCAAGATGAGATATGCATTTTCTGCTATAATATTGGTGAGTCTTCTGTCAGTAGGATGCAGAATCATCGAGACCCCTCTTTTCGAGTTATTTAATGCGAGAAACACGTTATCTGGTGTTTTCACCACTCCACAGTGCGTTTGATATGCAGAACAGGCGACATCTTGATTTTCGTGAGATTTCAAGCTGAGATATGCATTTTCTACGATAACCATGGTGAGTGTTCTCTCAGGAGTATGCAGAATCATCTAGATCGCTCTTTTCGAGCTATTTAATGCGAGAAACACGTTATATGGTTGTTTTCACCACTCCACAGTGCGTTTGATATGCAGAACCAGCGATATCTTGGTTTTCGTGGGGTTTCAAGCTGAGATATGCATTTTTTACGATAATCTTGGTGAGACTTCTGTTCGAAGTATGCTTAATCATCGAGATCGCTCGTTTCGAGCTATTTAATGCGAGTAACACGTTATCTGGTGTTTTCACCACTCCACAGTGCGTATGATATGCAGAACCGGCGATATCTTGGTTTTCGTGGGGTTTCAAGCTGAGATATACATTTTCTGCGGTAGTCTTGGTGAGACTTCTGTCCGAAGTATGCTGAATCATCGAGATCGCTCTTTTCGAGCTAGTTAGTGCGAGAAACACGTTATCTGGTGTTTTCACCACACCACAGTGCGTTTGATAAACAGAACAGTAGATATCTTGGTTTTCGTGGGGTTTCAAGCTGAAATATGCATTTTCTGCGATAATCTTGTTGAGACTTCTGTTCGAAGTATGCAGAATCATCGAGATCGCACTTTTCGAGCTATTTAATGCGAGAAACACGTTATCTGGGGTTTTCACCACTCCACAGTTGGTTTGATATGCAGAACCGGCGATATCTTGGTTTTCGTGGGGTTTCAAGCTGAGATATGCGTTTTCTGCGATAATCTTGGTGAGACTTCTATCACAAGTAAGCGGAAACATCGAGATCCCTCTTTTCGAGCTCTTTAATGCGAGAAACACGTTATCTGGTGTTTTCACCTCTCCACAGTGCGTTTGATATGCAGAACCGGCGACGTCTTGGCTTTCGTCGGGTATCAACCTGAGATATGCATTTTCTGCGATAACCTTGGTGAGAATTCATTTAGAAGTATGCAGAATCATCGAGATCGCTCTTTTAGAGCTATATAATGCGAGAAACACGTTATCTGGTGTTTTGACCACTCCACAGTGCGTATGATGTGCAGAACCGACGATATCCTGGTTTTCGTGGGGTTTCAAGCTCAGATATGCATTTTGTGCGATAATATTGGAGAGACTTCAGACAGAAGTATGCAGAATCATCAAGATCGCACTTTTCGAGCTATTTTATGCGAGAAACACGTTAACTGGTGTTTTCACCACTCCACAGTGCGTTTGATATGCAGATCCGGCAACATCTTAGATTTCGTCGGGGTTCAAGCTGAGATTTGCAATTCCTGCGATAATCTTGGTGAGACTTCTGTCCGAAGTATGCTTAATCATCGAGATCCCTCTTTTCGAGCTCTTTAATGCGAGAAACACGTTATCTGGTGTTTTCAGCACTCCACAGTGCGTTTGATATGCAGAACCGGCGATATCTTGGTTTTCGTGGGGTTTCCAGCTGAGATATGCATTTTCTGCGATAATCTTGGTGAGTCTTCTGTCAGAAGTATGCAGAATCATCTAGATCGCTCTTTTCGAGCTATTTGATGCGAGAAACACGTTTTCTGGTGTTTTCACCACGCCACAGTGCGTTTGATATGCAGAACCGGCGATATCTTGGTTTTCGTGGGGTTTCCAGCTGAGATATGCATTTTCTGCGATAATCTTGGTGAGTCTTCTGTCAGAAGTATGCAGAATCATCTAGATCGCTCTTTTCGAGCTATTTGATGCGAGAAACACGTTTTCTGGTGTTTTCACCACGCCATAGTGCGTCTGATATGCAGAACCGGCGATATCTTGGTTTTCGTGGGGTTTCCAGCTGAGATATGCAATTTCTGTGATAATCTTGGTGAGTCTTCTGTCAGAAGTATGCAGAATCATCGAGATCCCTCTTTTCGAGCTCTTTAATGCGAGAAACACGTTATCTGGTGTTTTCACCACTCCACAGTGCGTTTGATATGCAGAACCGGCGACATCTTGATTTTCGTGAGATTTCAACCTGAGATATGCATTTTCGTCGATAATCTTGGTGAGTCTTCTGTCAGTACTATGCAGAAACATCGAGACCCCTCTTTTCGAGCTATTTAATGCGAGAGACACGTTATCTGGTGTTTTCACCACTCCACAGTGCGTTTGATATGCAGAACCGGATATATCTTGGTTTCGGTCGGGTTTCAAGCTGAGATATGCATTTTCTACGATAATCTTGGTGAGACTTCTGTCAGAAGTATGCAGAATCATCGGGATCGCTCTTTTCGAGCTATTTAATGCGAGAAACACGTTTTCTGGTGTATTCACCACTCCACAGTACGTTTGACATGCAGAACAGGAGATATCTTGGTTTAGGTCGGGTATCAAGCTGAGATATGCATTTACAACGATAATCTTGGTGAGACTTCTGTCAGAAGTATGCAGAATCATTGGGATCGCTCTTTTCGAGCTATTTAATGCGAGAAACACGTTGTCTGGTTGGTTTCACGACTCCACAGTACGTTTGATATGCAGAACCGGCGACATCTTGATTTTCGTGAGGTTTCAAGCAGAGATATGCATTTTCTGCTATAATATTGGTGAGTCTTCTGTCAGTAGGATGCAGAATCATCGAGACCCCTCTTTTCGAGCTATTTAATGCGAGAAACACGTTATCTGGTGTTTTCACCACTCCACAGTGCGTTTGATATGCAGAACAGGCGACATCTTGATTTTCGTGAGATTTCAAGCTGAGATATGCATTTTCTACGATAACCATGGTGAGTCTTCTGTCAGGAGTATGCAGAATCATCTAGATCGCTCTTTCCGAGCTATTTAATGCGAGAAACACGTTATATGGTTGTTTCCACCACTCCACAGTGCGTTTGATATGCAGAACCAGCGATATCTTGGTTTTCGTGGGGTTTCAAGCTGAGATATGCATTTTTTACGATAATCTTGGTGAGACTTCTGTCCGAAGTATGCTGAATCATCGAGATCGCTCTTTGCGAGCTAGTTAGTGCGAGAAACACGTTATCTGGTGTTTTCACCACTCCACAGTGCGTATGATATGCAGAACCGGCGATATCTTGGTTTTCGTGGGGTTTCAAGCTGAGATATACATTTTCTGGGGTAATCTTGGTGAGACTTCTGTCCGAAGTATGCTGAAACATCGAGATCGCTCTTTTCGAGCTAGTTAATGCGAGAAAAACCTTATCCGGTGTTTTCACCACTCCACAATTCGTTTGATATGCAGAACCAGCGATATCTTGGTTTTCGTGGGGTTTCAAGCTGAAATATGCATTTTCTGCGATAATCTTGTTGAGACTTCTGTCAGAAGTATGCAGAATCATCGGGATCGCTCTTTTCGAGCTATTTAATGCGAGAAACACGTTTTCTGGTGTATTCACCACTCCACAGTACGTTTGACATGCAGAACAGGAGATATCTTGGTTTAGGTCGGGTATCAAGCTGAGATATGCATTTACAACGATAATCTTGGTGAGACTTCTGTCAGAAGTATGCAGAATCATTGGGATCGCTCTTTTCGAGCTATTTAATGCGAGAAACACGTTGTCTGGTTGGTTTCACGACTCCACAGTGCGTTTGATATGCAGAACCGGCGACATCTTGATTTTCGTGAGGTTTCAAGCAGAGATATGCATTTTCTGCTATAATATTGGTGAGACTTCTATCAGAAGTAAGCGGAAACATCGAGATCCCTCTTTTCCAGCTCTTTAATGCGAGAAACACGTTATCTGGTGTTTTCACCTCTCCACAGTGCGTTAGATATGCAGAACCGGCGACATCTTGGCTTTCGTCGGGTATCAACCTGAGATATGCATTTTCTGCGATAATCTTGGTGAGAATTCATTTAGAAGTATGCAGAATCATCGAGATCGCTCTTTTAGAGCTATATAATGCGAGAAACACGTTATCTGGTGTTTTGTCCACTCCACAGTGCGTATGATGTGCAGAACCGACGATATCCTGTTTTTCGTGGGGTTTCAAGCTCAGATATGCATTTTGTGCGATAATATTGGACAGACTTCAGACAGAAGTATGCAGAATCATCAAGATCGAACTTTTCGAGCTATTTTATGCGAGAAACACGTTAACTGGTGTTTTCACCACTCCACAGTGCGTTTGATATGCAGATCCGGCGACATCTTGGATTTCGTCGGGGTTCAAGCTGAGATTTGCAATTCCTGCGATAATCTTGGTGAGACTTCTGTCCGAAGTATGCTTAATCATCGAGAACGCTCTTTTCGAGCTAGTTAATGCGAGAAACACGTTATCTGGTGTTTTCAGCACTCCACAGTGCGTTTGATATGCAGAACCGGCGATATCTTGGTTTTCGTGGGGTTTCCAGCTGAGATATGCATTTTCTGCGATAATCTTGGTGAGTCTTCTGTCAGAAGTATGCAGAATCATCTAGATCGCTCTATTCGAGCTATTTGATGCGAGAAACACGTTTTCTGGTGTTTTCACCACGCCACAGTGCGTTTGATATGCAGAACCGGCGACATCGTGGTTTTCGTCGGGTTTCAAGCTGAGATATGCATTTTCTGCGATCATATTGGTGAGACTTCAGTCAGAAGTATGCAGAATCATCTAGATCGCTCGTTTCGAGCTATTTAAAGCGAGAAACACGTTATCTGGTTGTTTTGACCACTCCACAGTGCGTTTGATATGTAGAGCCGCCGATAACTTGGTTTTCGTGGGGTTTCCAGCTGAAATATGCATTTTCTGCGATAATCTTGGTGTTTCATATATGAGAAGTATGCAGAATCATCGAGAACGCTCTTTTCGAGCTAGTTAATGCGAGATACACGTTTTCTGATGTTTTCACCACTCCATAGTGCGTCTGATATGCAGAACCGGCGATATCTTGGTTTTCGTGGGGTTTCCAGCTGAGATATGCAATTTCTGTGATAATCTTGGTGAGTCTTCTGTCAGAAGTATGCAGAATCATCGGGATCCCTCTTTTCGAGCTCTTTAATGCGAGAAACACGTTATCTGGTGTTTTCACCACTCCACAGTGCGTTTGATATGCAGAACCGGCGACATCTTGATTTTCGTGAGATTTCAACCTGAGATATGCATTTTCGTCGATAATCTTGGTGAGTCTTCTGTCAGTACTATGCAGAATCATCGAGACCCCTCTTTTCGAGCTATTTAATGCGAGAGACACGTTATCTGGTGTTTTCACCACTCCACAGTGCGTTTGATATGCAGAACAGGCGACATCTTAATTTTCGTGAGATTTCAAGCTGCGATATGCATTTTCTGCTATAATATTGGTGAGTCTTCTGTCAGTAGGATGCAGAATCATCGAGACCCCTCTTTTCGAGCTATTTGATGCGAGAAACACGTTTTCTGGTGTTTTCACCACGCCACAGTGCGTTTGATATGCAGAACCGGCGACATCGTGGTTTTCGCCGGGTTTCAAGCTGAGATATGCATTTTCTGCGATCATATTGGTGAGACTTCTGTCCGAAGTATGCTTAATCATCGAGAACGCTCTTTTCGAGCTGGTTAATGCGAGAAACACGTTATCTGGTGTTTTCAGCACTCCACAGTGCGTTTGATATGCAGAACCGGCGATATCTTGGTTTTCGTGGGGTTTCCAGCAGAGATATGCATTTTCTGCGATAATCTTGGTGAGTCTTCTGTCAGAAGTATGCAGAATCATCTAGATCGCTCTTTTCGAGCTATTTGATGCGAGAAACACGGTTTCTGGTGTTTTCACCACGCCACAGTGCGTTTGATATGCAGAACCGGCGACATCGTGGTTTTCGTCGGGTTTCAAGCTGAGATATGCATTTTCTGCGATCATATTGGTGAGACTTCAGTCAGAAGTATGCAGAATCATCTAGATCGCTCGTTTCGAGCTATTTAAAGCGAGATACACTTTATCTGGTTGTTTTGACCACTCCACAGTGCGTTTGATATGTAGAGCCGCCGATAACTTGGTTTTCGTGGGGTTTCCAGCTGAAATATGCATTTTCTGCGATAATCTTGGTGTTTCATCTATGAGAAGTATGCAGAATCATCGAGAACGCTCTTTTCGAGCTAGTTAATGGGAGATACACGTTTTCTGATGTTTTCACCACTCCGTAGTGCGTCTGATATGCAGAACCGGCGATATCTTGGTTTTCGTGGGGTTTCCAGCTGAGATATGCAATTTCTGTGATAATCTTGGTGAGTCTTCTGTCAGAAGTATGCAGAATCATCTAGATCGCTCTTTTCGAGCTATTTAATGCGAGAAACACGTTTTCTGGTGTTTTCACCACGCCACAGTGCGTTTGATATGCAGAACCGGCGACATCGTGGTTTTCGTCGGGTTTCAAGCTGAGATATAGCATTTTCTGCGATAATATTGGTGAGACTTCAGTCAGAAGTATGCAGAATCATCTAGATCGCTCGTTTCGAGCTATTTAAAGCGAGAAACACGTTATCTGGTTGTTTTCCCCACTCCACAGTGCGTTTGATATGCAGAACCGGCGATATCTTGGTTTTCGTGGGGTTTCCAGCTGAGATATGCATTTTCTGCGATAATCTTGGTGAGTCTTCTGTCAGAAGTATGCAGAATCATCGAGATCGCACTATTCGAGCTATTTAATGCGAGAAACACGTTATCTGGTTGTTTTCACCACTCCACAGTGCGTTTGATATGCAGAACCGGCGATATCTTGGTTTTCGTGGGTTTTCCAGCTGAGATATGCATTTTCTGCGATAATCTTGGTGAGTCTTCTGTCAGAAGTATGCAGAATCATCGAGATCGCTCTATTCGAGCTATTTAATGCGAGAAACACGTTATCTGGTTGTTTTCACCACTCCACAGTGCGTTTGATATGCAGAAACGGAGATATCTTGGTTTCGGTCGGGTTTCAAGCTGAGATATGCATTTTCTGCGATAATCTTGGTGAGTCTTCTGTCAGAAGTATGCAGAATCATCTAGATCGCTCGTTTCGAGTTATTTAATGCGAGAAACACGTTATCTGGTTGTTTTCACCACTCCACAGTGGCGTTTGATATGCAGAACCGGCGACATCTTGATTTTCGTGAGGTTTCAAGCTGAGATATGCATTTTCTGCGATAATCTTGGTGAGTCTTCTGTCAGAAGTATGCAGAATCATCTAGATCGCTCTTTTCGAGCTATTTGATGCGAGAAACACGTTTTCTGGTGTTTTCACCACTCCACAGTGCGTTTGATATGCAGAACAGTCGACATCGTGGTTTTCGTCGGGTTTCAAGCTGAGATATGCATTTTCTGCGATCATATTGGTGAGACTTCAGTCAGAAGTATGCAGAATCACCTAGATCGCTCGTTTCGAGCTATTTAATGCGAGAAACACGTTATCTGGTTGTTTTCACCACTCCACAGTGCGTTTGATATGCAGAACCGGCGACATCTTGATTTTCGTGAGGTTTCAAGCTGAGATATGCATTTTCTGCGATAATCTTGGTGAGACTTCTGTCAGAATTATGCAGAATCATCGCGATCGCTCTATTCGAGCTATTTAATGCGAGAAACACGTTATCTGGTCTTTCATCACTCCACAGGGCGTTTGATATGCAGAACCGGCGATATCTTGGTTTTCCTGGGGTTTCCAGCTGAGATATGCATTTTCTGTGATAATGTTGGTGAGTCTTCTGTCAGAAGTATGCAGAATCATCTAGATCGCTCTTTTCGAGCTATTTAATGCGAGAAACAGGTTTTCTGGTGTTTTCACCACGCCACAGTGCGTTTGATATGCAGAACCGGCGATATCTTGGTTTTCGTGGGGTTTCCAGCTGAAATATGCATTTTCTGCGATAATCTTTGTGAGTCTTCTGTCAGAAGTATGCAGAATCATCTAGATCGCTCTTTTCGAGCTATTTGATGCGAGAAACACGTTTTCTGGTGTTTTCACCACGCCACAGTGCGTTTGATATGCAGAACCGGCGACATCGTGGTTTTCGTCGGGTTTCAAGCTGAGATATGCATTTTCTGCGATCATATTGGTGAGACTTCAGTCAGAAGTATGCAGAATCATCTAGATCGCTCGTTTCGAGCTATTTAAAGCGAGAAACACGTTATCTGGTTGTTTTGACCACTCCACAGTGCGTTTGATATGTAGAGCCGCCGATAACTTGGTTTTCGTGGGGTTTCCAGCTGAAATATGCATTTTCTGCGATAATCTTGGTGTTTCATCTATGAGAAGTATGCAGAATCATCGAGAACGCTCTTTTCGAGCTAGTTAATGCGAGATACACGTTTTCTGATGTTTTCACCACTCCATAGTGCGTCTGATATGCAGATCCGGCGATATCTTGGTTTTCGTGGGGTTTCCAGCTGAGATATGCAATTTCTGTGATAATCTTGGTGAGTCGTCTGTCAGAAGTATGCAGAATCATCGAGATCCCTCTTTTCGAGCTCTTTAATGCGAGAAACACGTTATCTGGTGTTTTCACCACTCCACAGTGCGTTTGATATGCAGAACCGGCGACATCTTGATTTTCGTGAGATTTCAACCTGAGATATGCATTTTCGTCGATAATCTTGGTGAGTCTTCTGTCAGTACTATGCAGAATCATCGAGACCCCTCTTTTCGAGCTATTTAATGCGAGAGACACGTTATCTGGTGTTTTCACCACTCCACAGTGCGTTTGATATGCAGAACAGGCGACATCTTAATTTTCGTGAGATTTCAAGCTGCGATATGCATTTTCTACGATAACCATGGTGAGTCTTCTGTCAGAAGTATGCAGAAACATCTAGATCGCTCTCTTCGAGCTATTTAATGTGAGAAACACGTTTTCTGGTGTATTCACCACCCCACAGTACGTTTGACATGCAGAACCGGATATATCTTGGTTTCGGTCGGGTTTCAAGCTGAGATATGCATTTTCTACGATAATCTTGGTGAGACTTCTGTCAGAAGTATGCAGAATCATCGGGATCGCTCTTTTCGAGCTATTTAATGCGTGAAACACGTTTTCTGGTGTATTCACCACTCCACAGTACGTTTGACATGCAGAACAGGAGATATCTTGGTTTAGGTCGGGTATCAAGCTGAGATATGCATTTACAACGATAATCTTGGTGAGACTTCTGTCAGAAGTATGCAGAATCATCGGGATCGCTCTTTTCGAGCTATTTAATGCGAGAAACACGTTGTCTGGTTGGTTTCACGACTCCACAGTGCGTTTGATATGCAGAACCGGCGACATCTTGATTTTCGTGAGGTTTCAAGCTGAGATATGCATTTTCTGCTATAATATTGGTGAGTCTTCTGTCAGTAGGATGCAGAATCATCGAGACCCCTCTTTTCGAGCTATTTAATGCGAGAAACACGTTATCTGGTGTTTTCACCACTCCACAGTGCGTATGATATGCAGAACCGGCGATATCTTGGTTGTCGTGGGGTTTCAAGCTGAGATATACATTTTCTGCGGTAATCTTGGTGAGACTTCTGTCCGAAGTATGCTGAAACATCGAGATCGCTCTTTTCGAGCTAGTTAATGCGAGAAAAACCTTATCCGGTGTTTTCACCACTCCACAATTCGTTTGATATGCAGAACCAGCGATATCTTGGCTTTCGTGGGGTTTCAAGCTGAGATATGCATTTTTTACGATAATCTTGGTGAGACTTCTGTCCGAAGTATGCTGAATCATCGAGATCGCTCTTTGCGAGCTAGTTAGTGCGAGAAACACGTTATCTGGTGTTTTCACCACACCACAGTGCGTTTGATATGCAGAACAGTAGATATCTTGGTTTTCGTGGGGTTTCAAGCTGAAATATGCATTTTCTGCGATAATCTTGTTGAGACTTCTGTTCGAAGTATGCAGAATCATCGAGATCGCACTTTTCGAGCTATTTAATGCGAGAAACACGTTATCTGGGGTTTTCACCACTCCACAGTTGGTTTGATATGCAGAACCGGCGATATCTTGGTTTTCGTGGGGTTTCAAGCTGAGATATGCGTTTTCTGCGATAATCTTGGTGAGACTTCTATCAGAAGTAAGCGGAAACATCGAGATCCGTCTTTTCCAGCTCCTTAATGCGAGAAACACGTTATCTTGTGTTTTCACCTCTCCACAGTGCGTTAGATATGCAGAACCGGCGACATCTTGGATTTCGTCGGGGTTCAAGCTGAGATTTGCAATTCCTGCGATAATCTTGGTGAGACTTCTGTCCGAAGTATGTTTAATCATCGAGAACGCTCTTTTCGAGCTAGTTAATGCGAGAAACACGTTATCTGGTGTTTTCAGCACTCCACAGTGCGTTTGATATGCAGAACCGGCGATATCTTGGTTTTCGTGGGGTTTCCAGCTGAGATATGCATTTTCTGCGATAATCTTGGTGAGAATTCATTTAGAAGTATGCAGAATCATCGAGATCGCTCTTTTAGAGCTATATAATGCGAGAAACACGTTATCTGGTGTTTTGACCACTCCACAGTGCGTATGATGTGCAGAACCGACGATATCCTGGTTTTCGTGGGGTTTCAAGCTCAGATATGCATTTTGTGCGATAATATTGGAGAGACTTCAGACATAAGTATGCAGAATCATCAAGATCGAACTTTTCGAGCTATTTTATGCGAGAAACACGTTAACTGGTGTTTTCACCACTCCACAGTGCATTTGATATGCAGATCCGGCGACATCTTGGATTTCGTCGGGGTTCAAGCTGAGATTTGCAATTCCTGCGATAATCTTGGTGAGACTTCTGTCCGAAGTATGTTTAATCATCGAGAACGCTCTTTTCGAGCTAGTTAATGCGAGAAACACGTTATCTGGTGTTTTCAGCACTCCACAGTGCGTTTGATATGCAGAACCGGCGATATCTTGGTTTTCGTGGGGTTTCCAGCTGAGATATGCATTTTCTGCGATAATCTTGGTGAGTCTTCTGTCAGAAGTATGCAGAATCATCTAGATCGCTCTTTTCGAGCTATTTGATGCGAGAAACACGTTTTCTGGTGTTTTCACCACGCCACAGTGCGTTTGATATGCAGAACCGGCGACATCGTGGTTTTCGTCGGGTTTCAAGCTGAGATATGCATTTTCTGCGATCATATTGGTGAGACTTCAGTCAGAAGTATGCAGAATCATCTAGATCGCTCGTTTCGAGCTATTTAAAGCGAGAAACACGTTATCTGGTTGTTTTGACCACTCCACAGTGCGTTTGATATGTAGAGCCGCCGATAACTTGGTTTTCGTGGGGTTTCCAGGTGAAATATGCATTTTCTGCGATAATCTTGGTGTTTCATCTATGAGAAGTATGCAGAATCATCGAGAACGCTCTTTTCGAGCTAGTTAATGCGAGATACACGTTTTCTGATGTTTTCACCACTCTATAGTGCGTCTGATATGCAGAACCGGCGATATCTTGGTTTTCGTGGGGTTTCCAGCTGAGATATGCAATTTCTGTGATAATCTTGGTGAGTCTTCTGTCAGAAGTATGCAGAATCATCGAGATCCCTCTTTTCGAGCTCTTTAATGCGAGAAACACGTTATCTGGTGTTTTCACCACTCCACAGTGCGTTTGATATGCAGAACCGGCGACATCTTGATTTTCGTGAGATTTCAACCTGAGATATGCATTTTCGTCGATAATCTTGGTGAGTCTTCTGTCAGTACTATGCAGAATCATCGAGACCCCTCTTTTCGAGCTATTTAATGCGAGAGACACGTTATCTGGTGTTTTCACCACTCCACAGTGCGTTTGATATGCAGAACAGGCGACATCTTAATTTTCGTGAGATTTCAAGCTGCGATATGCATTTTCTACGATAACCATGGTGAGTCTTCTGTCAGAAGTATGCAGAATCATCTAGATCGCTCTCTTCGAGCTATTTAATGTGAGAAACACGTTTTCTGGTCTATTCACCACCCCACAGTACGTTTGACATGCAGAATCGGATATATCTTGGTTTCGGTCGGGTTTCAAGCTGAGATATGCATTTTCTACGATAATCTTGGTGAGACTTCTGTCAGACGTATGCAGAATCATCGGGATCGCTCTTTTCGAGCTATTTAATGCGAGAAACACGTTATCTGGTGTTTTCACCACTCCACAGTGCGTTTGATATGCAGAACCGGCGACATCTTGATTTTCGTGAGATTTCAACATGAGATATGCATTTTCGTCGATAATCTTGGTGAGTCTTCTGTCAGTACTATGCAGAATCATCGAGACCCCTCTTTTCGAGCTATTTAATGCGAGAGACACGTTATCTGGTGTTTTCACCACTCCACAGTGCGTTTGATATGCAGAACAGGCGACATCTTAATTTTCGTGAGATTTCAAGCTGCGATATGCATTTTCTACGATAACCATGGTGAGTCTTCTGTCAGAAGTATGCAGAATCATCTAGATCGCTCTCTTCGAGCTATTTAATGTGAGAAACACGTTTTCTGGTGTATTCACCACCCCACAGTACGTTTGACATGCAGAATCGGATATATCTTGGTTTCGGTCGGGTTTCAAGCTGAGATATGCATTTTCTACGATAATCTTGGTGAGACTTCTGTCAGACGTATGCAGAATCATCGGGATCGCTCTTTTCGAGCTATTTAATGCGAGAAACACGTTATCTGGTGTTTTCACCACTCCACAGTGCGTTTGATATGCAGTACCAGCGATATCTTGGTTTTCGTGGGGTTTCAAGCCGAGATATGCATTTTTTACGATAATCTTGGTGAGACTTCTGTCCGAAGTATGCAGATTCATCGAGATCGCTCTTTTCGAGCTATTTAATGCGAGAAACACGTTATCTGGTGTTTTCACCACTCCACAGTGCGTTTGATATGTAGAGCCACCGATAAATTGGTTTTCGTGGGGTTTCCAGCTGAAATATGCATTTTCTGCGATAATCTTTGTGTTTCATCTATGAGAAGTATGCAGAATCATCCAGAACGCTCTTTTCGAGCTAGTTAATGCGAGTAACACGTTTTCTGGTGTTTTCACCACCCCACAGTGCGTTTGATATGCAGAACCGGCGACATCTTGGTTTTCGTCGGGTTTCAAGCTGAGATATGCATTTTCTGCGATAATATTGGTGAGACTTCAGTCAGAAGTATGCAGAATCATCTAGATCGCTCTTCTCGAGCTATTTAATTCGACAAACACGTTTTCTGGTGTATTGACCACTCCACAGTACGTTTGACATGCAGAACCGGCGACATCTTGGATTTCGTCGGGTTTCAAGCTGAGATATGCATTTTCTGCGGCAATCTTGGTGAGCCTTCTGTCCGAAGTATGCAGAATCATCGAGATCGCTCGTTTCGAGCTATTTAATGTGAAAAAACAAGATTTCTGGTGTTTTGACCGCTCCACAGTGCGTTTGATATGTAGCGCCACCGATAAATTGGTTTTCGTGGGGTTTCCAGCTGAAATATGCATTTTCTGCGATAATCTTTGTGTTTCATCTATGAGAAGTATGCAGAATCATCCAGAACGCTCTTTTCGATCTATTTAATGCGAGAAACACGTTGTCTGGTGTTTTCACCACTCCACAGTTGGTTTGATATGCAGAACCGGCGATATCTGGGTTTTCGTGGGTTTTCAAGCTGAGATATGCATTTTCTGCGGCAATCTTGGTGAGACTTCAGTCAGAAGTATGCAGAATAATCGAGATCGCACTTTTCGAGCTACTTAATGCTAGAAACACGTTATCTGGTGTTTTCGGCACTCCACAGTGCGTTTGACATGCAGAACCGGAGATATCTTGGTTACGGTCGGGATTCAAGCTGAGATATTCATTTTCTACGATAATCTAGGCGATACTTCTGTCAGAAGTATGCAGAATCTTCGAGAACGCTCTTTTCGAGATACTTAATGCGAGAAACACGTTTTCTGGTGTTTCACCACTCCACAGTGCGTCTGAAATGCAGAACCGGCGATATCTTGGTTTTCGTGGGGTTTGTAGATGAGATATGCATTTTCTGCGATAATCTTGGTGAGTCTTCTGTCAGAAGTATGCAGAACCATTTAGATCTCTCTTCTCGAGCTATTTAATGCGAGAAACACGTTTTCTTGTGTTTTCACCACCCCACAGTGCGTTTGATATGCAGAACCGGAGATATCTTGGTTTTCGTGGGGTTTGTAGCTGAGATATGCATTTTCTGCGATAATCTTGGTGAGTCTTCTGTCAGAAGTATGCAGAATCATCTAGATCGCTCTTTTCGAGCTATTTAATGCGAGAAACACGTTTTCTTGTGTTTTCACCACCCCACAGTGCGTTTGATATGCAGAACCGGCGATATATTGATTTTCGTGGTGTTTCCAGGTGAGATAAGCATTTTCTGCGATAATCTAGGTGAGTCTTCTGTCAGAAGTATGCAGAATCATCGAGATCGCTCTTTTCGAGCTAGTTAATGCGAGAAAAACCTTGTCTGGTGTTTTTACCACTCCACAGTGCGTTTGATATGCAGAACCAGCGATATCTTGGCTTTCGTTGGGTTTCAAGCTGAGATATGCATTTTTTACGATAATCTTGGTGAGACTACTGTCCGAAGTATGCAGATTCATCGCGATCGCTCTTTTCGAGCTGTTTAATGCGAGAAACACGTTATCTGGTGTTTTCACCACTCCACAGTGCGTTTGATATGCAGTACCAGCGATATCTTGGTTTTCGTGGGGTTTCAAGCCGAGATATGCATTTTTTACGATAATCTTGGTGAGACTTCTGTCCGAAGTATGCAGATTCATCGAGATCGCTCTTTTCGAGCTATTTAATGCGAGAAACACGTTATCTGGTGTTTTCACCACTCCACAGTGCGTTTGATATGTAGAGCCACCGATAAATTGGTTTTCGTGGGGTTTCCAGCTGAAATATGCATTTTCTGCGATAATCTTTGTGTTTCATCTACGAGAAGTATGCAGAATCATCCAGAACGCTCTTTTCGAGCTAGTTAATGCGAGTAACACGTTTTCTGGTGTTTTCACCACCCCACAGTGCGTTTGATATGCAGAACCGGCGATATCTGGGTTTTCGTGGGTTTTCAAGCTGAGATATGCATTTTCTGCGGCAATCTTGGTGAGACTTCAGTCAGAAGTATGCAGAATAATCGAGATCGCTCTTTTCGAGCTACTTAATGCTAGAAACACGTTATCTGGTGTTTTCGGCACTCCACAGTGCGTTTGACATGCAGAACCGGAGATATCTTGGTTACGGTCGGGATTCAAGCTGAGATATGCATTTTCTACGATAATCTAGGCGATACTTCTGTCAGAAGTATGCAGAATCTTCGAGAACGCTCTTTTCGAGATACTTAATGCGAGAAACACGTTTTCTGGTGTTTCACAACTCCACAGTGCGTCTGAAATGCAGAACCGGCGATATCTTGGTTTTCGTGGGGTTTGTAGATGAGATATGCATTTTCTGCGATAATCTTGGTGAGTCTTCTGTCAGAAGTATGCAGAACCATCTAGATCTCTCTTCTCGAGCTATTTAATGCGAGAAACACGTTTTCTTGTGTTTTCACCACCCCACAGTGCGTTTGATATGCAGAACCGGAGATATCTTGGTTTTCGTGGGGTTTGTAGCTGAGATATGCATTTTCTGCGATAATCTTGGTGAGTCTTCTGTCAGAAGTATGCAGAATCATCTAGATCGCTCTTTTCGAGCTATTTAATGCGAGAAACACGTTTTCTTGTGTTTTCACCACCCCACAGTGCGTTTGATATGCAGAACCGGAGATATCTTGGTTTTCGTGGGGTTTGTAGCTGAGATATGCATTTTCTGCGATAATCTTGGTGAGTCTTCTGTCAGAAGTATGCAGAATCATCTAGATCGCTCTTTTCGAGCTATTTAATGCGAGAAACACGTTTTCTTGTGTTTTCAACACTCCACAGTACGTTTGATATGCAGAACCGGCGATATCTTGATTTTCGTGGTTTTTCCTGCTGAGATATGCATTTTCAGCGATTATCTTGGTGAGTCTTCTGTCAGAAGTATGCAGAATCTTCGAGATCGCTCATTTCGAGCTAGTTAATGCTAGTAACACGTTATCTGGTGTTTTCACCACTACACAGTTCGTTGTATATTCAGAACAGGAGATATCTTGGTTTTCGTGGGGTTTCTAGCAGAGATATGCATTTTCTGCGATAATCTAGGTGAGTCTTCTGTCAGAAGTATGCAGAATCATCGAGATCGCTCTTTTCGAGCTAGTTAATGCGAGAAAAACCTTGTCTGGTGTTTTTACCACTCCACAGTGCGTTTGATATGCAGAACCAGCGATATCTTGGCTTTCGTTGGGTTTCAAGCTGAGATATGCATTTTTTACGATAATCTTGGTGAGACTACTGTCCGAAGTATGCAGATTCATCGCGATCGCTCTTTTCGAGCTGTTTAATGCGAGAAACACGTTATCTGGTGTTTTCACCACTCCACAGTGCGTTTGATATGCAGTACCAGCGATATCTTGGTTTTCGTGGGGTTTCAAGCCGAGATATGCATTTTTTACGATAATCTTGGTGAGACTTCTGTCCGAAGTATGCAGATTCATCGAGATCGCTCTTTTCGAGCTATTTAATGCGAGAAACACGTTATCTGGTGTTTTCACCACTCCACAGTGCGTTTGATATGTAGAGCCACCGATAAATTGGTTTTCGTGGGGTTTCCAGCTGAAATATGCATTTTCTGCGATAATCTTTGTGTTTCATCTATGAGAAGTATGCAGAATCATCCAGAACGCTCTTTTCGAGCTAGTTAAAGCGAGTAACACGTTTTCTGGTGTTTTCACCACTCCACAGTTCGTTGTATATGCAGAACAGGAGATATCTTGGTTTTCGTGGGGGGTTTCTAGCAGAGATATGCATTTTCTGCGATAATCTTGGTGAGACTTCAGTCAGAGGTATGCAGAATCTACGAGATCGCTCATTTCGAGCTAGTTAATGCAAGTAACACGTTATCTGGTGTTTTCACCACTCCACAGTTCCTTGTATATGCAGAACAGGAGATATCTTGGTTTTCGTGGGGTTTCTAGCAGAGATATGCATTTTCTGCGATAATCTTGGTGAGACTTCAGTCAGAGGTATGCAGAATCTACGAGATCGCTCATTTCGAGCTAGTTAATGCAAGTAACACGTTATCTGGTGTTTTCACCACTCCACAGTTCGTTGTATATGCAGAACAGGAGATATCTTGGTTTGCGTGGGGTTTCTAGCAGAGATATGCATTTTCTGCGATAATCTAGGTGAGTCTTCTGCCAGAAGTATGCAGAATCATCTAGATCGCTCTTTTCGAGCTATTTAATGCGAGAAACACGATATCTGGTGTTTTCAGCACTCCACAGTGCGTATGATACGCAGAACCGGCGATATCTTGGTTTTCGTGGGGTTTCAAGCTGAAATATGCATTTTCTGCGATAATCTTGGTGAGACTTCAGTCAGAAGTATGCAGAATCTTCGAGATCGCTCATTTCGAGCTAGTTAATGCGAGAAACACGTTATCTGGTGTTTTCACCACTCCACAGTTCGCTGTATATGCAGAACAGGAGATATCTTGGTTTTCGTGGGGTTTCTAGCAGAGATATGCATTTTCTGCGATAATCTAGGTGAGTCTTCTGCCAGAAGTATGCAGAATCTTCGAGATCGTTCTTTTCGAGCTACTTAATGCGAGAAACACGATATCTGGTTGTTTTCACCACTCCACAGTGCGTTTGATATGCAGAACGGGCGACATCTTGATTTTCGTGAGGTTTCAAGCTGAGATATGCATTTTCTGCGATAATCTTGGTGAGACTTCAGTCAGAAATATGCAGAATTTTCTAGATCGCTCTTTTCGAGCTATTTAATGCGAGAAACAAGTTATCTGGTGTTTTCACCACTCCACAGTGCGTTTAATATGCAGAACCGGCTACATCTTGGCTGTCGTAGGGTATCAAGTTGAGATATGCATTTTCTGCGATAATCATGGTGAGACTTCTGTCAGAAGTATGCAGAATCATCGGGATCGCTCTTTTCGAGCAATTTAATGCGAGAAACACGTTTTCTGGGGTTTTCACCACTCCACATTTCGTTGGATATGCAGAACAGGAGATATCTTGGTTTTCGTGGGGTTTCTAGCAGTGAAATGCATTTTCTGCGATAATCATGGTGAGACTTCTGTTAGAAGTATGCAGAATCATCGAGATCGCACATTTCGATCTATTTAATGCGAGAAACACGTTATCTGGTGTTTTCACCACTCCACAGTGCGTTTGATATGCAGAACCAGCGATATCTTGGTTTTCGTGGGGTTTCAAGCTGAGATATGCATTTTTTACGATAATCATGGTGAGACTTCTGTCCGAAGTATGCAGAATCATCGAGATCGCACTTTTCGAGCTATTTAATGCGAGAAACAGGATATCTGGTGTTTTCAGCACTCCACAGTGCGTTTGATATGCAGAACCAGCGATATCTAGGTTTTCGTGGGGTTTCAAGCTGAGATATGCAATTTCTGCGATAATCTTGGTGAGACTTATGTCCGAAGTATGCAGAGTCATCGAGATCGTACTTTTCGAGCTATTTTATGCGAGAAACACGTTTTCTGGGGCTTTCACCACTCCACAGTTCGTTGGATATGCAGAACAGGAGATATCTTGGTTTTCGTGGGGTTTCTAGCAGAGATATGCATTTTCTGCGATAATCATGGTGAGACTTCTGTTAGAAGTATGCAGAATCATCGAGATCGCACTTTTCGATCTATTTCATGCGAGAAACACGTTGTCTGGTGTTTTCACCACTCCACAGTTGGTTTGATATGCAGAACCCGCGATGTTTGGTTTTCGTCGGGTTTCAAGTTGAGATATGCATTTTCTGCGACAATCTTGGTGAGACTTCTGTCCGAAGTATGCAGAATCATCGGGATCGCTCTTTTCGAGCTATTTAATGCGAGAAACACGTTTTCTGGCGATTTCACCACACCACTGTTCGTTGGATATGCAGAACCGGAGATATCTTGGTTTTCGTGGGGTTTCAAGCTGAAATATGCATTTTCTGCGATAATCTTGGTGAGACTTCTGTCCGATGTATGCAGAATCATCGAGATCGCTCTTTTCGAGCTATTTAATGCGAGAAACACGTTATCCGGTGTTTTCACCACTCCACAGTGGGTTTGATATGCAGAACTGGCGACATCTTGGATTTCGTCGGGTTTCAAGCTGAGATATGCATTTTCTACGATAATCTTGGTGAGACTTCTGTCAGAAGTAGGCAGAATCATCTAGATCGCTCTTTTCGAGCTATTTAATGCGAGAAACACGTTAACTGGTGTTTTCACCACTCCGCAGTGCGTTTGATATGTAGAACCAGCGATATCTGGGTTTTCGTGGGGTTTCAAGCTGAGATATGCATTTTCTGCGATAATCTTGGTGAGACTTCTGTCCGAAGTATGCAGAGTCATCGAGATCGTACTTTTCGAGCTATTTAATGCGAGAAATACGTTTTCTGGGGTTTTCACCACTCCACAGTTGGTTTGATATGCAGAACCGGCGATGTTTGGTTTTCGTCGGGTTTCAAGTTGAGATATGCATTTTCTACGATAATCTTGGAGAAACATCTGTCCGAAGTATGCAGAATCATCAAGATCGCTCTTTTCGAGCTATTTAATGCGAAAAAACAAGTTTTCTGGTGTTTTCACCACTCCACAGTGCGTTTGATATGCAGAACCGGCGACATCTTGGATTTCGTCGGGGTTCAAGCTGAGATATGCAATTCCTGCGATAATCTTGGTGAGACTTCTGTCCGAAGTATGCTGAATCATCGAGATTTCTCGTTTCGAGCTATTTAATGCGAGAAACACGTTATCTGGTGTTTTCTCCACTCCACAGTGCGTATGATGTGCAGAACCAACGATATCCTGCTTTTCGTGGGGTTTCAAGCTCAGATATGCATTTTGTGCGATAATATTGGTGAGACTTCTGTCCGAAGTATGCAGAATCATCGATATCGCTCTTTTAGAGCTATTTAATGCGAGAAACACGTTATCTGGTGTTTTCACTACTCCACAGTTGGTTTGATATGCAGAACCGGAGATAATTTGGTTTTCGTGGGGTTTCAAGCTGAGATATGCATTTTCTGCGATAATCTTGGTGAGACTTCTGTCCGTAGTATGCAGAATCATCGAGATCGCTCTTTTCGAGCTATTTAATGCGAGAAACACGTTATCTGGTGTTTTCAGCACTCCACAGTGCGCTTGATATGCAGAACCGGCGACATCTTGATTTTCGTGAGGTTTCAAGCTGAGATATGCATTTTCTGCGATAATATTGGTGAGACTTCTGTCCGAAGTATGCAGAATCATCGATATCGCTCTTTTAGAGCTATTTAATGCGAGCAACACGTTATCTGGTGTTTTGACCACTCCACAGTGCGTTTGATATGTAGAACCGCCGATAACTTGGTTTTCGTGGGCTTTCCAGCTGAAATATGCATTGTCTGCGATAATCTTGGTGTTTCATCTATGAGAAGTATGCAGAATCATCAAGAACGCTCTTTTCGAGCTAGTTAATTCGAGAAACACGTTATCTGGTGTTTTAACCACTCCACAGTGCGTATGATATGCAGAACCGACGATATCCTGGTTTTCGTGGGGTTTCAAGCTCAGATGTGCATTTTCTGCGATAATCTTGGTGAGACTTCTGTCCGAAGTATGCAGAGTCATCGAGATCGCACTTTTCGAGCTATTTAATGCGTGAAACACGTTTTCAGGGGTTTTCACCATTCCACAGTTGGTTTGATATGCAGAACCGGCGATGTTTGGTTTTCGTCGGGTTTCAAGTTGAGATATGCATTTTCTGCGATAATCATGGTGAGACTTCTGTTACAAGTATGCAGAATCATCGAGATCGCACATTTCGATCTATTTAATGCGAGAAACACGTTATCCGGTGTTTTCACCACTCCACAGTGGGTTTGATATGCAGAACTGGCGACATCTTGGATTTCGTCGGGTTTCAAGCTGAGATATGCATTTTCTACGATAATCTTGGTGAGACTTCTGTCCGATGTATGCAGAATCATCGAGATCGATCTTTTCGAGCTATTTAATGCGAGAAACACGTTATCCGGTGTTTTCACCACTCCACAGTGGGTTTGATATGCAGAACTGGCGACATCTTGGTTTTCGTGGGGTTTCCAGCTGAGACATACATTTTCTGCGATAATCATGGTGAGTCTTCTGTCAGAAGTATGCAGAATCTTCGAGATCGCTCTATTCGAGCTATTTAATGCGAGAAACACGTTATCTGGTTGTTTTCACCACTCCACAGTGCGTTTGATATGCAGAACCGGCGACATCTTGATTTTCGTGGGGTTTCTAGCTGAGATATGCATTTTCTGCGAAAATATTGGTGAGACTTCTGTTCGAAGTATGCAGAGTCATCGAGATCGTACTTTTCGAGCTATTTAATGCGAGAAACACGTTTTCTGGGGTTTTCACCACTCCACAGTTGGTTTGATATGCAGAACCGGCGATGTTTGGTTTTCGTCGGGTTTCAAGTTGAGATATGCATTTTCTACGATAATCTTGGAGAAACATCTGTCCGAAGTATGCAGAATCATCAAGATCGCTCTTTTCGAGCTTTTTAATGCGAAAAAACAAGTTTTCTGGTGTTTTCACCACTCCACAGTGCGTTTGATATGCAGAACCGGCGACATCTTGGATTTCGTCGGGGTTCAAGCTGAGATATGCATCTTCTACGATAATCTTGGTGAGACTTCTGTCAGAAGTATGCAGAATCATCGGGATCGCTTTTTTCGAGATATCTAATGCGAGAAACACGTTATCTGGTGTTTTCACCACTCCGCAGTGCGTTTGATATGTAGAACCAGCGATATCTGGGCTTTCGTGGGGTTTCAAGCTGAGATATGCATTTTCTGCGATAATCTTGGTGAGACTTCTGTCCGAAGTATGCAGAAACATCGAGAGCGCTCTTTTCGAGCTATTTAATGCGAGAAACACGTTTTCTGGGGTTTTCACCACACCACTGTTCGTTGGATATGCAGAACCGGAGATATCTTGGTTTTCGTGGGGTTTCAAGCTGAAATATGCATTTTCTGCGATAATCTTGGTGAGACTTCTGTCCGATGTATGCAGAATCATCGAGATCGCTCTTTTCGAGCTATTTAATGCGAGAGACACGTTAACTGGTGTTTTCACCACTCCACAGTGCGTATGATGTGCAGAACCGACGATATCCTGGTTTTCGTGGGGTTTCAAGCTCAGATATGCATTTTCTGCGATAATATTGGTGAGACTTCAGACAGAAGTATCCAGAATCATCTAGATCACTCTTTTCGAGCTATTTAATGCGAGAAACACGTTATCCGGTGTTTTCACCACTCCACAGTGGGTTTGATATGCAGAACTGGCGACATCTTGGATTTCGTCGGGTTTCAAGCTGAGATATGCATTTTCTACGATAATCTTGGTGAGACTTCTGCCAGAAGTTTGCAGAATCATCTAGATCGCTCGTTTCGAGATATTTAATGCGAAAAAACAAGTTTTCTGGTGTTTTCACCACTCCACAGTGCGTCTGATATGCAGAACCGGCGATATCTTGGTTTTCGTGGGGTTTCAAGCTGAGATATGCATTTTCTGCGATAATCTTGGTGAGTCTTCTGTCAGAAGTATGCAGAATCTTCGAGATCGCTCTATTCGAGCTATTTAATGCGAGAAACACGTTATCTGGTTGTTTTCACCACTCCACAGTGCGTTTGATATGCAGAACCGGCGACATCTTGATTTTCGTGGGGTTTGTAGCTGAGATATGCATTTTCTGCGAAAATATTGGTGAGACTTCTGTCCGAAGTATGCAGAGTCATCGAAATCGTACTTTTCGAGCTATTTAATGCGAGAAACACGTTTTCTGGGGTTTTCACCACTCCACAGTTGGTTTGATATGCAGAACCGGCGATGTTTGGTTTTCGTCGGGTTTCAAGTTGAGATATGCATTTTCTACGATAATCTTGGTGAAACATCTGTCCGAAGTATGCAGAATCATCAAGATCGCTCTTTTCGAGCTATTTAATGCGAAAAAACAAGTTTTCTGGTGTTTTCACCACTCCACAGTGCGTTTGATATGCAGAACCGGCGACATCTTGGATTACGTCGGGTTTCAAACTGCGATATGCAATTCCTGCGATAATCTTGGAGAGAAATCTGTCCGAAGTATGCTTAATCATCGAGATCGCTCGTTTCCAGCTATTTAATGCGAGAAACACGTTATCTGGTGTTTTCACCACTCCACAGTTCGTTGGATGTGCAGAACCGGAGATATCTTGGTTTTCGCGGGGTTTCTAGCAGAGATATGCATTTTCTGCGATAATCATGGAGAGACTTCTGTCCGAATTAGGCTGAATCATCGAGATCGCTCTTTTCGAGCTAGTTAATGCGAGAAAAACCTTGTCAGGGGTTTTCACCACTCCACAGTGCGTTTGATATGCAGAACCAGCGATATCTTGGCTTTCGTTGGGTTTCAAGCTGAGATATGCATTTTTTACGATAATCTTGGTGAGACTTCTGTCCGAAGTATGCAGAATCATCGAGATCGCTTTTTTCGAGATATCTAATGCGAGAAACACGTTATCTGGTGTTTTCACCACTCCGCAGTCCGTTTGATATGTAGAACCAGCGATATCTGGGTTTTCGTGGGGTTTCAAGCTGAGATATGCATTTTCTGCGATAATCTTGGTGAGACTTCTGTCCGAAGTATGCAGAAACATCGAGAGCGCTCTTTTCGAGCTATTTAATGCGAGAAACACGTTTTCTGGGGTTTTCACCACACCACAGTTCGTTGGATATGCAGAACCGGAGATATCTTGGTTTTCGTGGGGTTTCAAGCTGAGATATGCATTTTCTGCAATAATCTTGTTGAGACTTCTGTCCGAAGTATGCAGAAAAATCGAGAGCGCTCTTTTCGAGCTATTTAATGCGAGAAACACGTTTTCTGGGGTTTTCACCACACCACTGTTCGTTGGATATGCAGAACCGGAGATATCTTGGTTTTCGTGGGGTTTCAAGCTGAAATGTGCATTTTCTGCGATAATCTTGGTGAGACTTCTGTCCGATGTATGCAGAATCATCGAGATCGCTCTTTTCGAGCTATTTAATGCGAGAGACACGTTAACTGGTGTTTTCACCACTCCACAGTGCGTATGATGTGCAGAACCGACGATATCCTGGTTTTCGTGGAGTTTCAAGCTCAGATATGCATTTTCTGCGATAATATTGGTGAGACTTCAGACAGAAGTATGCAGAATCATCTAGATCACTCTTTTCGAGCTATTTAATGCGAGAAACACGTTATCCGGTGTTTTCACCGCTCCACAGTGGGTTTGATATGCAGAACTGGCGACATCTTGGATTTCGTCGGGTTTCAAGCTGAGATATGCATTTTCTACGATAATCTTGGTGAGACTTCTGTCAGAAGTTTGCAGAATCATCTAGATCGCTCGTTTCGAGATATTTAATGCGAAAAAAACAAGTTTTCTGGTGTTTTCACCACTCCACAGTGCGTCTGATATGCAGAACCGGCGATATCTTGGTTTTCGTGGGGTTTCCAGCTGAGACATACATTTTCTGCGATAATCTTGGTGAGTCTTCTGTCAGAAGTATGCAGAATCTTCGAGATCGCTCTATTCGAGCTATTTAATGCGAGAAACACGTTTTCTGGGGTTTTCACCACTCCACAGTACGTTAGACATGCAGAACCGGAGGTATCTTCGTTTCGGTCGGGTTTCAAGCTGAGGTATGCATTTTCTACGACAATATTGGTGAGACCTCTGTCAGAAGTATGCAGAACCTTCGAGAACGCTCTTTTCGAGCTACTTAATGCGAGAATCACGTTTTCTGGTGTTTTCACCACCCCACAGTGCGTTTGATATGCAAAACCGGAGATATCTTGGTTTTCGTGGGGTGTCAAGCTGAAATATGCATTTTCTGCGATAATCTTGGTGAGACTTCTGTCCGATGTATGCAGAATCATCGAGATCGATCTTTTCGAGCTATTTAATGCGAGAAACACGTTATCCGGTGTTTTCACCACTCCACAGTGGGTTTGATATGCAGAACCGGCGACATCTTGATTTTCGTGGGGTTTCTAGCTGAGATATGCATTTTCTGCGAAAATATTGGGGAGACTTCTGTCCGAAGTATGCAGAGTCATCGAGATCGTACTTTTCGAGCTATTTAATGCGAGAAACACGTTTTCTGGGGTTTTCACCACTCCACAGTTGGTTTGATATGCAGAACCGGCGATGTTTGGTTTTCGTCGGGTTTCAAGTTGAGATATGCATTTTCTACGATAATCTTGGTGAAACATCTGTCCGAAGTATGCAGAATCATCAAGATCGCTCTTTTCGAGCTATTTAATGCGAAAAAACAAGTTTTCTGGTGTTTTCACCACTCCACAGTGCGTTTGATATGCCGAACCGGCGACATCTTGGATTTCGTCGGGGTTCAAGCTGAGATATGCAATTCCTGCGATAATCTTGGTGAGACTTCTGTCCGAAGTATGCTGAATCATCGAGATCGCTCGTTTCGAGCTATTTAATGCGAGAAACACGTTATCTGGTGTTTTCACCACTCCACAGTGCGTATGATGTGCAGAACCAACGATATCCTGCTTTTCGTGGGGTTTCAAGCTCAGATATGCATTTTCTGCGATAATATTGGGGAGACTTCTGTCCGAAGTATGCAGAGTCATCGAGATCGTACTTTTCGAGCTATTTAATGCGAGAAACACGTTTTCTGGGGTTTTCACCACTCCACAGTTGGTTTGATATGCAGAACCGGCGATGTTTGGTTTTCGTCGGGTTCCCAAGTTGAGATATGCATTTTCTACGATAATCTTGGAGAAACTTCTGTCCGAAGTATGCAGAATCATCAAGATCGCTCTTTTCGAGCTATTTAATGCGAAAAAACAAGTTTTCTGGTGTTTTCACCACTCCACAGTGCGTTTGTTATGCAGAACCGGCGACATCTTGGATTTCGTCGGGGTTCAAGCTGAGATATGCAATTCCTGCGATAATCTTGGTGAGAAATCTGTCCGAAGTATGCTTAATCATCGAGATCGCTCGTTTCCAGCTATTTAATGCGAGAAACACGTTATCTGGTGTTTTCACCACTCCACAGTTCGTTGGATGTGCAGAACCGGAGATATCTTGGTTTTCGCGGGGTTTCTAGCAGAGATATGCATTTTCTGCGATAATCATGGAGAGACTTCTGTCCGAATTAGGCTGAATCATCGAGATCGCTCTTTTCGAGCTAGTTAATGCGAGAAAAACCTTGTCAGGGGTTTTCACCACTCCACAGTGCGTTTGATATGCAGAACCAGCGATATCTTGGCTTTCTTTGGGTTTCAAGCTGAGATATGCATTTTTTACGATAATCTTGGTGAGACTTCTGTCCGAAGTATGCAGAATCATCGAGATCGCTCTTTTCGAGCTATTTGATGCGAGAAACACGTTAACTGGTGTTTCCACCACTCCACAGTGCGTTTGATATGCAGAACCGGCGACATCTTGGATTTCGTCGGGGTTCAAGCTGAGATATGCATTTTCTACGATAATCTTGGTGAGACTTCTGTCAGAAGTAAGCAGAATCATCGAGATCGCTCTTTTCGAGCTATTTAATGCGAAAAAACAAGTTTTCTGGTGTTTTCACCACTCCACAGTGCGTTTGTTATGCAGAACCGGCGACATCTTGGATTTCGTCGGGGTTCAAGCTGAGATATGCAATTCCTGCGATAATCTTGGTGAGAAATCTGTCCGAAGTATGCTTAATCATCGAGATCGCTCGTTTCCAGCTATTTAATGCGAGAAACACGTTATCTGGTGTTTTCACCACTCCGCAGTCCGTTTGATATGTAGAACCAGCGATATCTGGGTTTTCGTGGGGTTTCAAGCTGAGATATGCATTTTCTGCGTTAATCTTGGTGAGACTTCTGTCCGAAGTATGCAGAAACATCGAGAGCGCTCTTTTCGAGCTATTTAATGCGAGAAACACGTTTTCTGGGGTTTTCACCACACCACAGTTCGTTGGATATGCAGAACCGGAGATATCTTGGTTTTCGTGGGGTTTCAAGCTGAGATATGCATTTTCTGCAATAATCTTGTTGAGACTTCTGTCCGAAGTATGCAGAAAAATCGAGAGCGCTCTTTTCGAGCTATTTAATGCGAGAAACACGTTTTCTGGGGTTTTCACCACACCACTGTTCGTTGGATATGCAGAACCGGAGATATCTTGGTTTTCGCGGGGTTTCTAGCAGAGATATGCATTTTCTGCGATAATCATGGAGAGACTTCTGTCCGAATTAGGCTGAATCATCGAGATCGCTCTTTTCGAGCTAGTTAATGCGAGAAAAACCTTGTCAGGGGTTTTCACCACTCCACAGTGCGTTTGATATGCAGAACCAGCGATATCTTGGCTTTCTTTGGGTTTCAAGCTGAGATATGCATTTTTTACGATAATCTTGGTGAGACTTCTGTCCGAAGTATGCAGAATCATCGAGATCGCTCTTTTCGAGCTATTTGATGCGAGAAACACGTTAACTGGTGTTTCCACCACTCCACAGTGCGTTTGATATGCAGAACCGGCGACATCTTGGATTTCGTCGGGGTTCAAGCTGAGATATGCATTTTCTACGATAATCTTGGTGAGACTTCTGTCAGAAGTATGCAGAATCATCGGGATCGCTTTTTTCGAGATATCTAATGCGAGAAACACGTTATCTGGTGTTTTCACCACTCCGCAGTCCGTTTGATATGTAGAACCAGCGATATCTGGGTTTTCGTGGGGTTTCAAGCTGAGATATGCATTTTCTGCGATAATCTTGGTGAGACTTCTGTCCGAAGTATGCAGAAACATCGAGAGCGCTCTTTTCGAGCTATTTAATGCGAGAAACACGTTTTCTGGGGTTTTCACCACACCACAGTTCGTTGGATATGCAGAACCGGAGATATCTTGGTTTTCGTGGGGTTTCAAGCTGAGATATGCATTTTCTGCAATAATCTTGTTGAGACTTCTGTCCGAAGTATGCAGAAAAATCGAGAGCGCTCTTTTCGAGCTATTTAATGCGAGAAACACGTTTTCTGGGGTTTTCACCACACCACTGTTCGTTGGATATGCAGAACCGGAGATATCTTGGTTTTCGTGGGGTTTCAAGCTGAAATATGCATTTTCTGCGATAATCTTGGTGAGACTTCTGTCCGATGTATGCAGAATCATCGAGATCGCTCTTTTCGAGCTATTTAATGCGAGAGACACGTTAACTGGTGTTTTCACCACTCCACAGTGCGTATGATGTGCAGAACCGACGATATCCTGGTTTTCGTGGGGTTTCAAGCTCAGATATGCATTTTCTGCAATAATATTGGTGAGACTTCAGACAGAAGTATGCAGAATCATCTAGATCACTCTTTTCGAGCTATTTAATGCGAGAAACACGTTATCCGGTGTTTTCACCACTCCACAGTGGGTTTGATATGCAGAACTGGCGACATCTTGGATTTCGTCGGGTTTCAAGCTGAGATATGCATTTTCTACGATAATCTTGGTGAGACTTCTGTCAGAAGTTTGCAGAATCATCTAGATCGCTCGTTTCGAGATATTTAATGCGAAAAAACAAGTTTTCTGGTGTTTTCACCACTCCACAGTGCGTCTGATATGCAGAACCGGCGATATCTTGGTTTTCGTGGGGTTTCCAGCTGAGACATACATTTTCTGCGATAATCTTGGTGAGTCTTCTGTCAGAAGTATGCAGAATCTTCGAGGTCGCTCTATTCGAGCTATTTAATGCGAGAAACACGTTATCTGGTTGTTTTCACCACTCCACAGTGCGTTTGATATGCAGAACCGGCGACATCTTGATTTTCGTGGGGTTTCTAGCTGAGATATGCATTTTCTGCGAAAATATTGGTGAGGCTTCTGTCCGAAGTAGGCAGAGTCATCGAGATCGTACTTTTCGAGCTATTTAATGCGAGAAACACGTTGTCTGGTGTTTTGACCACTCCACAGCGCGTTTGATATGTAGAGCCGCCGATAACTTGGTTTTCGTGGGGTTTCCAGCTGAAATATGCATTTTCTGCGATAATCTTGGTGTTTCATCTATGAGAAGTATGCAGAATCATCGAGAACGCTCCTTTCGAGCTAGTTAATGCGAGAAACACGTTTTCTGGTGTTTTCACCACTCCACAGTGCGTCTGATATGCAGAACCGGCGATATCTTGATTTTCGTGGTGTTTCCAGCTGAGATATGCATTTTCTGCGATAATCTTGGTGAGACTTCAGTCAGAAGTACGCAGAATCATCTAGATCGCTCGTTTCGAGCTATTTAATGCGAGAAACCCGTTATCTGGTTGTTTTCACCACTCCACAGTGCGTTTGATTTGCAGAACCGGCAACATCTTGATTTTCGTGGTGTTTGCAGCTGAGATATGCATTTTCTGCGATAAGCTTGGTAAGTCTTCTCCCATAAGTATGCAGAATCATCTAGATCGCTCTTTTCGAGCTATTTAATGCGGGAAACACGTTTTCTGGTGTATTCACCACTCCACAGTGCGTTTGATATGCAGAACCGGCGACATCTTGATTTTCGTGGTGTTTCCAGCTGGGATATGCATTTTCTGCGATAATCTTGGTGAGACTTCAGTCAGAAGTATGCAGAATCATCGGGATCGCTCTTTTCGAGCTATTTAATGCGAGAAAAACGATATCCGGTGTTTTCACCACTCCACAGTGCGTTTGATATGCAGAACCGGCGACATCGTGGTTTTCGTCGGGTTTCAAGCTGAGATATGCATTTTCTGCGATAATATTGGTGAAACTTCTGTCCGAAGTATGCAGAATCATCGATATCGCTCTTTTCGAGCTATTTAATGCGAGAAACACGTTGTCTGGTGTTTTGACCACTCCACAGCGCGTTTGATATGTAGAGCCGCCGATAACTTGGTTTTCGTGGGGTTTCCAGCTGAAATATGCATTTTCTGCGATAATCTTGGTGTTTCATCTATGAGAAGTATGCAGAATCATCGAGAACGCTCCTTTCGAGCTAGTTAATGCGAGAAACACGTTTTCTGGTGTTTTCACCACTCCACAGTGCGTCTGATATGCAGAACCGGCGATATCTTGATTTTCGTGGTGTTTCCAGCTGAGATATGCATTTTCTGCGATAATCTTGGTGAGACTTCAGTCAGAAGTACGCAGAATCATCTAGATCGCTCGTTTCGAGCTATTTAATGCGAGAAACCCGTTATCTGGTTGTTTTCACCACTCCATAGTGCGTTTGATATGCAGAACCGGCGACATCTTGATTTTCGTGAGGTTTCTAGATGAGATATGCATTTTCTGCGATAATATTGGTGAGACGTCAGTCAGAAGTATGCAGAATCATCTAGATCGCTCGTTTGGAGCTATTTAATGCGAGAAACACGTTATCTGGTGTTTTCACCACTCCACAGTGCGTTTGATATGCAGAACCGGCGACATCTTGATTTTCGTGGTGTTTCCAGCTGGGATATGCATTTTCTGCGATAATCTTGGTGAGACTTCAGTCAGAAGTATGCAGAAAAATCGAGAGCGCTCTTTTCGAGCTATTTAATGCGAGAAACACGTTTTCTGGGGTTTTCACCACACCTCTGTTCGTTGGATATGCAGAACCGGAGATATCTTGGTTTTCCTGGGTTTTCAAGCTGAGATATGCATTTTCTGCGATAATCTTGGTGAGACTTCTGTCCGAAGTATGCAGAATCATCGGGATCGCTCTTTTCGAGCTATTTAATGCGAGGAACACGTTTTCTGGCGTTTTCACCACACCACTGTTCGTTGGATATGCAGAACCGGAGATATCTTGGTTTTCGTGGGGTTTCAAGCTGAAATATGCATTTTCTGCGATAATCTTGGTGAGACATCTGTCCGAAGTATGCAGAATCATCGAGATCGCTCTTTTCGAGCTATTTAATGCAAGAAACACGTTAACTGGTGTTTTCACCACTCCACAGTGCGTATGATGTGCAGAACCGGAGATAACCCGGGTTTCGTCGGGTTTCAAGCTGAGATATGCATTTTCTACGATAATCTTGGTGAGACTTCTGTCAGAAGTATGCAGGATCTTCGAGAATGCTCTTTTCGAGCTATTTAATGCGAGAAACACGTTATCGGGTGTTTTCACCACTCCACAGTGCGTTTGATATGCAGTACCAGCGATATCTTGGTTTTCGTGGGGTTTCAAGCTGAGATATGCATTTTTTACGATAATCTGGGTGAGACTTCTGTCCGAAATATGCAGAATCATCGAGATCGCACTATTCGAGCTATTTAATGCGCGAAACACGTTCTCTGGTTGTTTTCACCACTCCACAGTGCGTTTGATTTGCAGAACCGGCAACATCTTGATTTTCGTGAGGTTTCGAGCTGAGATATGCATTATCTGCGATAATCTTGGTGAGACTTCAGTAAGAAGTATGCAGAATCATCTAGATCGCTCTTTTAGAGCTACTTAATGCGAGAAACACGTTATCTGGTGTTTTGACCACTCCACAGTGCGTTTGATATGTAGAACCGCCGATAACTTGGTTTTCGTGGGGTTTCCAGCTGAAATATGCATTTTCTGCGATAATCTTGGTGTTTCCTCTATGAGAAGTATGCAGAATCATCGAGAACGCTCTTTTCGAGCTAGTTAATGCGAGAAACACGTTTTCTGGTGTTTTCACCACTCCACAGTGCGTCTGATATGCAGAACCGGCGATATCTTGATTTTCGTGGTGTTTCCAGCTGAGATATGCATTTTCTGCGATAAGCTTGGTGAGTCTTCTCCCATAAGTATGCAGAATCATCTAGATCGCTCTTTTCGAGCTATTTAATGCGGGAAACACGTTTTCTGGTGTATTCACCACTCCACAGTGCGTTTGATATGCAGAACCGGCGACATCTTGATTTTCGTGGTGTTTCCAGCTGGGATATGCATTTTCTGCGATAATCTTGGTGAGACTTCAGTCAGAAGTATGCAGAAAAATCGAGAGCGCTCTTTTCGAGCTATTTAATGCGAGAAACACGTTTTCTGGGGTTTTCACCACACCTCTGTTCG
This sequence comes from Anthophora plumipes, assembly GCA_951804975.1. NCBI lineage: Eukaryota > Metazoa > Arthropoda > Insecta > Hymenoptera > Apidae > Anthophora > Anthophora plumipes. The sequence continues at coordinate 130,329 of CATORF010000423.1, forward strand.
TTGGATATGCAGAACCGGAGATATCTTGGTTTTCCTGGGTTTTCAAGCTGAGATATGCATTTTCTGCGATAATCTTGGTGAGACTTCTGTCCGAAGTATGCAGAATCATCGGGATCGCTCTTTTCGAGCTATTTAATGCGAGGAACACGTTTTCTGGCGTTTTCACCACACCACTGTTCGTTGGATATGCAGAACCGGAGATATCTTGGTTTTCGTGGGGTTTCAAGCTGAAATATGCATTTTCTGCGATAATCTTGGTGAGACATCTGTCCGAAGTATGCAGAATCATCGAGATCGCTCTTTTCGAGCTATTTAATGCAAGAAACACGTTAACTGGTGTTTTCACCACTCCACAGTGCGTATGATGTGCAGAACCGGAGATAACCCGGGTTTCGTCGGGTTTCAAGCTGAGGATTGCATTTTCTACGATAATCTTGGTGAGACGTCTGTCAGAAGTATGCAGAATCTTCGAGATCGCTCTTTTCGAGCAACTTAATGCGAGAAACACGATATCTGGTTGTTTTCACCACTCCACAGTGCGTTTGATATGCAGAACCGGCGACATCTTGATTTTCGTGAGGTTTCCAGCTGAGATATGCATTTTCGGCGATAATCTTGGTGAGTCTTCTGCCAGAAGTATGCAGAATCATCTAGATCGCTCTTTTCGAGCTATTTAATGCGAGAAACAAGTTTTCTGGTGTATTCACCACTCCACAGTACGTTAGACATGCAGAACCGGAGATATCTTCGTTTCGGTCGGGTTACAAGCTGAGATATGCATTTTCTACGATAATATTGGTGAGACCTCTGTCAGAAGTATGCAGAATCTTCGAGAACGCTCTTTTCGAGCTACTTAATGCGAGAAACACGTTTTCTGGTGTTTTCACCACTCCACAGTACGTTTGATGTGCCGAACCGGCGACATCTTGATTTTCGTGATGTTTCTAGCTGAGATATGCATTCTCTGCGATAATATTGGTGAGACTTCAGTCAGCAGTATGCAGAATCATCTAGATCGCTCTTTTCGAGCTATTTAATGCGGGAAACACGTTTTCTGGTGTATTCACCACTCCACAGTACGTTAGAAATGCAGAACCGGCGATATCTTCGTTTCGGTCGGGTTTCAAGCTGAGATATGCATTTACTGCGATAATCTTGGTGAGTGTTCAGTCAGAAGTATGCAGAATCATCTAGATCGCTCTTTTCGAGCTATTTAATGCGAGAAACACGTTTTCTGGTGTTTTCACCACCCCACAGTGCGTTTGATATGCAGAACCGGCGACATCGTGGTTTTCGTGGGGTTTCCAGCTGAGATAGGCATTTTCTGCGATAGTCTTGGTGAGTCTTCTGTCAGAAGTATGCAGAATCATCGAGATCGCTCTATTCGAGCTATTTAATGCGAGAAACACGTTATCTGGTTGTTTTCACTACTCCACAGTGGGTTTGATATGCAGAACCGGCGACATCTTAATTTTCGTGATGTTTCTAGCTGAGATTTGCATTTTCAGCGATAATATTGGTGAGACTTCAGTCAGAAATATGCAGAATCATCTAGATCGCTCTTTTCGAGCTATTTAATGCGGGAAACACGTTTTCTGGTGTACTCACCACTCCACAGTGCGTTTGATATGCAGAACCGGCGACATCTTGATTTTCGCGGTGTTTCCAGCTGGGATATGCATTTTCTGCGATAATCTTGGTGAGACTTCAGTCAGAAGTATGCAGAATCATCTAGATCGCTCGTTTCGAGCTATTTAATGCGAGAAACACGTTATCTGGTGTTTTTACCACTCCACAGTGCGTTTGATATGCAGAACCGGCGACATCTTGATTTTCGTGATGTTTCTAGCTGAGATAGGCATTTTCTGCGATAATCTTGGTGTTTCCTCTATCAGAAGTATGCAGAATCATCGAGATCGCTCTATTCGAGCTATTTAATGCGAGAAACACGTTATCTGGTTGTTTTCACTACTCCACAGAGGGTTTGATATGCAGAACCGGCGACATCGTGGTTTTCGTGGGGTTTCCAGCTGAAATATGCATTTTCTGCGATAATCTTGGTGTTTCCTCTATGAGAAGTATGCAGAATCTTCGAGAACGCTCTTTTCGAGCTACTTAATGCGAGAAACACGTTTTCTGGTGTTTTCACCACCCCACAGTGCGTTTGATATGCAGAACAATCGACATCGTGGTTTTCGTGGGGTTTCCAGCTGAAATATGCATTTTCTGCGATAATCTTGGTGTTTCCTCTATGAGAAGTATGCAGAATCATCGAGAACGCTCTTTTCGAGCTAGTTAATGCGAGAAACACGTTTTCTGGTGTTTTCACCACTCCACAGTGCGTCTGATATGCAGAACCGGCGATATCTTGATTTTCGTGGTGTTTCCAGCTGAGATATGCATTTTCTGCGATAAGCTTGGTGAGTCTTCTCCCATAAGTATGCAGAATCATCTAGATCGCTCTTTTCGAGCTATTTAATGCGGGAAACACGTTTTCTGGTGTATTCGCCACTCCACAGTACGTTAGACATGCAGAACCGGAGGTATCTTCGTTTCGGTCGGGTTTCAATCTGAGATATGCATTTTCTACGACAATATTGGTGAGACCTCTGTCAGAAGTATGCAGAATCTTCGAGATCGCTCTTTTCGAGCTACTTAATGGGAGAAACACGTTTTCTGGTGTTTTCACCACTCCACAGTACGTTTGATGTGCAGAACCGGCGACATCTTGATTTTCGTGATGTTTCTAGCTGAGATATGCATTCTCTGCGATGATATTGGTGAGTCTTCTGTCAGAAGGATGCAGAATAATCTAGATCGCTCTTTTCGAGCTGTTTAATGCGAGAAACACGTTCTCTGGTGTTTTCACCACTCCACAGTACGTTAGACATGCAGAACCGGAGATATCTTCGTTTCGGTCGGGTTACAAGCTGAGATATGCATTTTCTACGATAATATTGGTGAGACCTCTGTCAGAAGTATGCAGAATCTTCGAGAACGCTCTTTTCGAGCTACTTAATGCGAGAAACACGTTTTCTGGTGTTTTCACCACTCCACAGTACGTTTGATGTGCAGAACCGGCGACATCTTGATTTTCGTGATGTTTCTAGCTGAGATATGCATTCTCTGCGATGATATTGGTGAGTCTTCTGTCAGAAGGATGCAGAATAATCTAGATCGCTCTTTTCGAGCTGTTTAATGCGAGAAACACGTTCTCTGGTGTTTTCACCACCCCACAGTGCGTTTGATATGCAGAACCGGAGATATCTTCGTTTCGGTCGGGTTTCAAGCTGAGATATGCATTTTCTACGATAATATTGGTTAGACCTCAGTCAGAAGTATGCAGAATCTTCGAGAACGCTCTTTTCGAGCTACTTAATGCGAGAAACACGTTTTCTGGTGTTTTCACCACCCCACAGTGCGTTTGATATGCAGAACCGGCGACATCGTGGTTTTCGTGGGGTTTCCAGCTGAGATAGGCATTTTCTGCTATAATCTTGGTGAGTCTTCTGTCAGAAGTATGCAGAATCATCGAGATCGCTCTATTCGAGCTATTTAATGCGAGAAACACGTTATCTGGTTGTTTTCACTACTCCACAGTGGGTTTGATATGCAGAACCGGCGACATCTTAATTTTCGTGATGTTTCTAGCTGAGATAGGCATTTTCAGCGATAATATTGGTGAGACTTCAGTCAGAAATATGCAGAATCATCTAGATCGCTCTTTTCGAGCTATTTAATGCGAGAAACAAGTTTTCTGGTGTATTCACCACTCCACAGTACGTTAGACATGCAGAACCGGAGATATCTTCGTTTCGGTCGGGTTACAAGCTGAGATATGCATTTTCTACGATAATATTGGTGAGACCTCTGTCAGAAGTATGCAGAATCTTCGAGAACGCTCTTTTCGAGCTACTTAATGCGAGAAACACGTTTTCTGGTGTTTTCACCACTCCACAGTACGTTTGATGTGCAGAACCGGCGACATCTTGATTTTCGTGATGTTTCTAGCTGAGATATGCATTCTCTGCGATGATATTGGTGAGTCTTCTGTCAGAAGGATGCAGAATAATCTAGATCGCTCTTTTCGAGCTGTTTAATGCGAGAAACACGTTCTCTGGTGTTTTCACCACCCCACAGTGCGTTTGATATGCAGAACCGGAGATATCTTCGTTTCGGTCGGGTTTCAAGCTGAGATATGCATTTTCTACGATAATATTGGTTAGACCTCAGTCAGAAGTATGCAGAATCTTCGAGAACGCTCTTTTCGAGCTACTTAATGCGAGAAACACGTTTTCTGGTGTTTTCACCACCCCACAGTGCGTTTGATATGCAGAACCGGCGACATCGTGGTTTTCGTGGGGTTTCCAGCTGAGATAGGCATTTTCTGCTATAATCTTGGTGAGTCTTCTGTCAGAAGTATGCAGAATCATCGAGATCGCTCTATTCGAGCTATTTAATGCGAGAAACACGTTATCTGGTTGTTTTCACTACTCCACAGTGGGTTTGATATGCAGAACCGGCGACATCTTAATTTTCGTGATGTTTCTAGCTGAGATAGGCATTTTCAGCGATAATATTGGTGAGACTTCAGTCAGAAATATGCAGAATCATCTAGATCGCTCTTTTCGAGCTATTTAATGCGGGAAACACGTTCTCTGGTGTATTCACCACTCCACAGTGCGTTTGATATGCAGAACCGGCGACATCTTGATTTTCGTGGTGTTTCCAGCTGGGATATGCATTTTCTGCGATAATCTTGGTGAGACTTCAGTCAGAAGTATGCAGAATCATCTAGATCGCTCGTTTCCTGCTATTTAATGCGAGAAACACGTTATCTGGTGTATTGACCACTCCACAGTGCGTTTGATATGCGGAACCGGAGATATCTTGGTTTTCGTGGGGTTTAAAGCTGAGATATGCATTTTCTGCGATAATCTTGGTGAGACTTCTGTCCGAAGTATGCAGAATCATCGAGATCGCTCTTTTCGAGCTATTTAATGCGAGAAACACGTTATCTGGTGTTTTCACCACTCCACAGTGCGTTTGATATGCAGTACCAGCGATATCTTGGTTTTCGTAGGGTTTCCAGCTGAGATATGCATTTTCTACGATAATCTTGGTGAGTCTTCAGTCAGAAGAATGCAGAATCATCTAGATCGCTCGTTTCGAGCTATTTAATGCGAAAAAACAAGTTTTCTGGTGTTTTGACCACTCCACAGTGCGTTTGATATGTAGAGCCGCCGATAACTTGGTTTTCGTGGGGTTTCCAGCTGAAATATGCATTTTCTGCGATAATCTTTGTGTTTCATCTATGAGAAGTATGCAGAATCATCCAGAACGCTCTTTTCGAGCTAGTTAATGCGAGTAACACGTTTTCTGGTGTTTTCACCACCCCACAGTGCGTTTGATATGCAGAACCGGCGACATCTTGGTTTTCGTCGGGTTTCAAGCTGAGATATGCATTTTCTGCGATAATCTTGGTGAGTCTTCTGTCAGAAGTATGCAGAATCATCTAGATCGCTCTTTTCGAGCTATTTAATGCGAGAAACACGTTTTCTGGTGTTTTCACCACTCCACAGTGCGTTTGATATGTAGAGCCGCCGATAACTTGGTTTTCGTGGGGTTTCCAGCTGAAATATGCATTTTCTGCGATAATCTTTGTGTTTCATCTATGAGAAGTATGCAGTATCATCCAGAACGCTCTTTTCGAGCTAGTTAATGCGAGTAACACGTTTTCTGGTGTTTTCACAACTCCACAGTGCGTCTGATATGCAGAACCGGCGACATCTTGATTTTCGTGATGTTTCCAGCTGAAATATGCATTTTCTGCGATAATCTTGGTGCGACTTCTGTCAGAAGTATGCAGAATCATCGATATCGCTCTTTTCGAGCTATTTAATGCGAGCAGCACGTTATCTGGTGTTTTGGCCACTCCACAGTGCGTTTGATATGCAGAACCGGAGATATCTTGGTTTCGGTCGGGTTTCAAGCTGAGATATGCATTTTCTGCGATAATCTTGGTGAGACTTCAGTCAGAAGTATGATGAATAATCGAGATCGCTCTTTTCGAGCTATTTAATGCGAGAAACACGTTTTTGGGGGTTTTCACTACTCCACAGTTCTTTGAATATGCAGAACAGGAGATATCTTGGTTTGCGTGGGGTTTCAAGCAGAGATATGCATTTTCTGCGATAACCTTGGTGAGACTACTGTTAGAAGTATGCAGAATCATCGAGATCGCTCTTTTCGAGCTATTAAACGCGAGAAACACGTTATCTGGTGTTTTCACCACTCCACAGTGCGTATGATATGCAGAACCGTCGGTATCTTGGTTTTCGTTGGGTTTCAAGCTGAGATATGCATTATCTGCGATAATCTTGGTGAGACTTCTGTCCGAAGTGTGCAGAATCATCTAGATCGCTCTTTTCAAGCTATTTAATGCGAGGAACACGTTTTCTGGGGCTCTCACCACACCACAGATCGTTGGATATGCAGAACAGGTGATATCTTGTGTTTCGAGGGGTTTCAAGCTGAGATATGCAATTTCTGCGATAAACTTGGTGAGACTTCTGTCCGAAGTATGCAGAATCATCGACATTGCTTTTTTCGAGATATTTAATGCGAGAAACACGTTATCTAGTGTTTTCACCACTCCACAGTGCGTTTGATATGCAGAACCGGCGACATCTTGATTTTCGTGAGGTTTCTAACTGAGATATGCGTTTTCTGCGATAATATTGGTGAGACTTCTGTCCGAAGTGTGCAGAATCATCTAGATCGCTCTTTTCAAGCTATTTAATGCGAGGAACACGTTTTCTGGGGCTCTCACCACACCACAGTTCGTTGGATACGCAGAACAGGTGATATCTTGGGTTTCGTGGGGTTTCAAGATGAGATATGCATTTTCTGCGATGAACTTGGTGAGACTTCTGTCCGAAGTATGCAGAATCATCGACATCGCTTTTTTCGAGATATTTAATGCGAGAAACACGTTATCTGGTGTTTTCACCAATCCACAGTGCGTTTGATACGCAGAACCGGCGACATCTTGATTTTCGTGAGGTTTCTAACTGAGATATGCGTTTTCTGCGATAATATTGGTGAGACTTCAGTCAGAAGAATGCAGAACCATCTAGATCGCTCTTGTCGAGCTATTTAATGCGAGCAGCACGTTATCTGGTGTTTTGGCCACTCCACAGTGCGTTTGATATGCAGAACCGGAGATATCTTGGTTTCGGTCGGGTTTCAAGCTGAGATATGCATTTTCTACGATAATCTTGGAGAGAATCTGTCAGAAGTATGCAGAATCTTCGAGGACGCTCTTTTCGAGCTATTTAATGCGAGAAACACGTTTTTGGGGGTTTTCACTACTCCACAGTTCTTTGAATATGCAGAACAGGAGATATCTTGGTTTGCGTGGGGTTTCAAGCAGAGATATGCATTTTCTGCGATAACCTTGGTGAGACTTCTGTTAGAAGTATGCAGAATCATCGAGATCGCTCTTTTCGAGCTATTTAATGGAGAAACACGTTATCTGGTGTATTGACCACTCCACAGTGCGTTTGATATGCGGAACCGGCGCCATCTTGATTTTCGTGAGGTTTCAAGCTGAGATATGCATTTTCTGCGATAATATTGGTGAGAGTTCAGTCAGAAGTATGCAGGATCATCTAGATCGCTCGGTTCGAGCTATTTAATGCGAGAAACACGTTGTCTGGTTGTTTTCACCACTCCACGGTGCGTTTGATATGCAGAACCGGCGATATCTTGATTTTCGTGGTGTTTCCAGCTGAGATATGCATTTTCTTCGATAATCTTGGTGAGTCTTCTGTCAGCAGTATGCAGAATCATCGAGATCGCTCTTTTCGAGCTATTTATTGGAGAAACACGTTATCTGGTGTATTGACCACTCCACAGTGCGTTTGATATGCGGAACCGGCGCCATCTTGATTTTCGTGAGGTTTCAAGCTGAGATATGCATTTTCTGCGATAATATTGGTGAGAGTTCAGTCAGAAGTATGCAGGATCATCTAGATCGCTCGGTTCGAGCTATTTAATGCGAGAAACACGTTGTCTGGTTGTTTTCACCACTCCACGTTGCGTTTGATATGCAGATCCGGCGATATCTTGATTTTCGTGGTGTTTCCACCTGAGATATGCATTTTCTTCGATAATCTTGGTGAGTCTTCTGTCAGCAGTATGCAGAATCATCGAGATCGCTCTATTCGAGCTATTTAATGCGAGAAACACGTTATCTGGTGTATTGACCACTCGACAGTGCCTTTGATATGCGGAACCGGCGCCATCTTGATTTTCGTGAGGTTTCAAGCTGAGATATGCATTTTCTGCGATAATATTGGTGAGAGTTCAGTCAGAAGTATGCAGGATCATCTAGATCGCTCGTTTCAAGCTATTTAATGCGAGAAACACGTTTTCTGGTGTTTTCACCACTCCACAGTACGTTTGACATGCAGAACCGGCGATGTTTGGTTTTCGTCGGGTTTCAAGCTGAGATATGCATTTTCTACGATAATCTTGGTGAGACTTCTGTCCGAAGTAAGCAGAATCATCGAGATCGCTCTTTTCGAGCTACTTAATGCGAGAAACACGTTTTCTGGTGTATTCACCACTCCACAGTACGTTTGACATGCAGAACCGGAGATATCCTGGTTTCGGTCGGGTTTCAAGCTGAGATATGCTTTTCTACGATAATCTTGGTGAGACTTCTGTCAGAAGTATGCAGAATCTTCGAGAACACTTTTTTCGAGCTACTTAATGCGAGAAACACGTTATCTGGTTGTTTTCACCACTCTACAGTGCGTTTGATATGCAGAACCGGCGACATCTTGATTTTCGTGACGTTTCTAGCTGAGATATGCATTTTCTGCGATAATATTGGTGAGACTTCATTCAGAAGTATGCAGAATCATCTAGATCGCTCTTGTTGAGCTATTTAATAAAAAAAAACAAGTTTCCCGGTGTTTTCAACATTCCACAGTGTGTTTGATATGCAGAACTGGCGATATCTTGATTTTCGTGGTGTTTCCAGCTGAGATTTGCATTTTCTGCGATAATCTTGGTGAGTCTTCTGTCAGAAGTATGCAGAATCATCTAGATTGCACTTTTCGAGCCATTTAATGCGAGAAACACGTTTTCTGGTGTATTCACCACTCCACAGAGCGTTTGATATGCAGAACCGGCGATATCTTGATATTCGTGGTGTTTCCAGCTGAGATATGCATTTTCTGCGATAATAGTGGTGAGACATCAGTCAGAAGTATGCAGAATCATCGGGATCGCTCTTTTCGAGCTATTTAATGCGAGAAACTCGTTATCTGGTTGTTTTCACCACTCCACAGTGCGTTTGACATGCAGAACCGGAGATATCCTGGTTTCGGTCGGGTTTCAAGCTGAGATATGCTTTTCTACGATAATCTTGGTGAGACTTCTGTCAGAAGTATGCAGAATCATCGAGATCGCTCTTTTCGTGCTATTTAATGCGAGAAACACGTTTTCTGGTGTATTCATCACTCCACAGAGCGTTTGATATGCAGAACCGGCGATATCTTGATATTCGTGGTGTTTCCAGCTGAGATATGCATTTTCTGCGATAATCTTGGTGAGTCTTCTGTCAGAAGTATGCAGAATCATCTAGATTGCACTTTTCGAGCTATTTAATGGAGAAACACGTTATCTGGTGTATTGACCACTCCACAGTGCGTTTGATATGCGGAACCGGCGCCAGCTTGATTTTCGTGAGGTTTCAAGCTGAAATATGCATTTTCTGCGATAATATTGGTGAGAGTTCAGTCAGAAGTATGCAGGATCATCTAGATCGCTCGTTTCGAGCTATTTAATTCGAGAAACACGTTATCTGGTGTTTTCACCACTCCACAGTGCGTTTGATATGCAGAACCGGCGACATCATGGCTGTCGTCGGGCATCAAGCTGAGATATGCATTTTCTGCGGTAATCTTGATGAGACATCAGTCAGAAGTATGCAGAATCATCGAGATCGCTCTTTTCGAGCTATTTAATGGAGAAACACGTTATCTGGTGTATTGACCACTCCACAGTGCGTTTGATATGCGGAACCGGCGCCATCTTGATTTTCGTGAGGTTTCAAGCTGAGATATGCATTTTCTGCGATAATATTGGTGAGAGTTCAGTCAGAAGTATGCAGGATCATCTAGATCGCTCGGTTCGAGCTATTTAATGCGAGAAACACGTTGTCTGGTTGTTTTCACCACTCTACGGTGCGTTTGATATGCAGAACCGGCGATATCTTGATTTTCGTGGTGTTTCCAGCTGAGATATGCATTTTCTTCGATAATCTTGGTGAGTCTTCTGTCAGCAGTATGCAGATTCATCGAGATCGCTCTATTCGAGCTATTTAATGCGAGAAACACGTTATCTGGTGTATTGACCACTCCACAGTGCCTTTGATATGCGGAACCGGCGCCATCTTGATTTTCGTGAGGTTTCAAGCTGAGATATGCATTTTCTGCGATAATATTGGTGAGAGTTCAGTCAGAAGTATGCAGGATCATCTAGATCGCTCGTTTCGAGCTATTTAATGCGAGAAACACGTTTTCTGGTGTTTTCACCACTCCACAGTACGTTTGACATGCAGAACCGGCGATGTTTGGTTTTCGTCGGGTTTCAAGCTGAGATATGCATTTTCTACGATAATCTTGGTGAGACTTCTGTCCGAAGTAAGCAGAATCATCGAGATCGCTCTTTTCGAGCTACTTAATGCGAGAAACACGTTTTCTGGTGTATTCACCACTCCACAGTACGTTTGACATGCAGAACCGGAGATATCCTGGTTTCGGTCGGGTTTCAAGCTGAGATATGCTTTTCTAGGATAATCTTGGTGAGACTTCTGTCAGAAGTATGCAGAATCTTCGAGAACGCTTTTTTCGAGCTACTTAATGCGAGAAACACGTTATCTGGTTGTTTTCACCACTCCACAGTGCGTTTGATATGCAGAACCGGCGACATCTTGATTTTCGTGACGTTTCTAGCTGAGATATGCATTTTCTGCGATAATATTGGTGAGACTTCATTCAGAAGTATGCAGAATCATCTAGATCGCTCTTGTCGAGCTATTTAATGCAAAAAAACAAGTTTCCCGGTGTTTTCAACATTCCACAGTGCGTTTGATATGCAGAACTGGCGATATCTTGATTTTCGTGGTGTTTCCAACTGAGATTTGCATTTTCTGCGATAATCTTGGTGAGTCTTCTGTCAGAAGTATGCAGAATCATCTAGATTGCACTTTTCGAGCCATTTAATGCGAGAAACACGTTTTCTGGTGTATTCACCACTCCACAGAGCGTTTGATATGCAGAACCGGCGATATCTTGATATTCGTGGTGTTTCCAGCTGAGATATGCATTTTCTGCGATAATAGTGGTGAGACATCAGTCAGAAGTATGCAGAATCATCGGGATCGCTCTTTTCGAGCTATTTAATGCGGCAAACACGTTATCTGGTGCTTTCAGCACTCCACAGTGCGTATGATATGCAGAACCAGCGATATCTTGGTTTTCGTGGGGTTTCAAGCTGAGATATGCATTTTTTACGATAATCTTGGTGAGACTTCTGCCCGAAGCATGCTTAATCATCGTGATCGCTCGTTTCTAGCTATTTAATGCGAGAAACACGTTATCTGGTGTTTTCACCACTCCACAGTGCGTTTGATATGCAGAACCGGCGACATCATGGCTGTCGTCGGGCATCAAGCTGAGATATGCATTTTCTGCGATAATCTTGGTGAGACATCAGTCAGAAGTATGCAGAATCATCGAGATCGCTCTTTTCGAGTTATTTAATGGAGAAACACGTTATCTGGTGTATTGACCACTCCACAGTGCGTTTGATATGCGGAACCGGCGCCATCTTGATTTTCGGGAGGTTTCAAGCTGAGATATGCATTTTCTGCGATAATATTGGTGAGAGTTCAGTCAGAAGTATGCAGGATCATCTAGATCGCTCGTTTCGAGCTATTTAATGCGAGAAACACGTTGTCTGGTTGTTTTCACCACTCCACGGTGCGTTTGATATGCAGAACCGGCGACATCTTGATTTTCGTGACGTTTCTACCTGAGATATGCATTTTCTGCGATAATATTGGTGAGACTTCAGTCAGAAGTATGCAGAATCATCCAGAACGCTCTTTTCGAGCTAGTTAATGCGAGTAACACGTTTTCTGGTGTTTTCACCACTCCACAGTGCGTCTGATATGCAGAACCGACGATATCTTGGTTTTCGTGGGGTTTCCAGCTGAGATATGCATTTTCTGCGTTAATCTAGGTGAGCCTTCTGTCAGAAGTATGCAGAATCATCTAGATCGCTCTTTTCGAGCTATTTAATGCGAGAAACACGTTATCTGGTGTTTTCACCACCCCACAGTGCGTTTGATATGCAGAACCGGCGACATCTTGATTTTCGTGATGTTTCTAGCTGAGATATGCATTTTCTGCTATAATCTTGGTGAGATATCAGTCAGAAGTATGCAGAATCTTCGAGAACGCTCTTTTCGAGCTACTTAATGCGAGAAACACGTTTTCTGGTGTATTCACGACTCCACAGTACGTTTGACATGCAGAACCGGAGATATCCTGGTTTCGGTCGGGTTTCAAGCTGAGATATGCTTTTCTACGATAATCTTGGTGAGACTTCTGTCAGAAGTATGCAGAATCTTCGAGAACTCTCTTTTCGAGCTACTTAATGCGAGAAACACGTTTTCTGGTGTTTTCACCACTCCACTGTGCGTTTGATATGCAGAACCAGCGTCATCTTGATTTTCGTGGTGTTTCCAGCTGAGATATGCATTTTCTGCGATAATCTTGGTGAGTCTTCTGTCAGCAGTATGCAGAATCATCGAGATCGCTCTATTCGAGCTATTTAATGCGAGAAACACGTTATCTGGTTGTTTTCACCACTCCACAGTGCGTTTGATATGCAGAACCGGCGACATCTTGATTTTCGTGACGTTTCTAGCTGAGATATGCATTTTCTGCGATAATATTGGTGAGACTTCAGTCAGAAGTATGCAGAATCATCTAGATCGTTCGTTTCGAGCTATTTAATGCGAAAAAACAAGTTTTCTGGTGTTTTGACCACTCCACAGTGCGTTTGATATGTAGAGCCGCCGATAACTTGGTTTTCGTGGGGTTTCCAACTGAAATATGCATTTTCAGCGATAATCTTTGTGTTTCATCAATGAGAAGTATGCAGAATCATCCAGAACGCTCTTTTCGAGCTATTTAATGCGAGAAACACGTTATCTGGTGTTTTCACCACTCCACAGTGCGTTTGATATGCAGAACCGGCGACATCATGGCTGTCGTCGGGCATCAAGCTGAGATATGCATTTTCTGCGATAATCTTTGTGTTTCATCAATGAGAAGTATGCAGAACCATCCAGAACGCACTTTTCGAGCTAGTTAATGCGAGTAACACGTTTTCTGGTGTTTTCACCACTCCACAGTGCGTCTGATATGCAGAACCGGCGATATCTTGGTTTTCGTGGGGTTTCCAGCTGAGATATGCATTTTCTGCGATAATCGTGGTGAGACTTCATTCAGAAGTATGCTTAATCATCGAGATCGCTCGTTTCGAGCTATTTAATGCGAGAAACACGTTATCTGGTGTTTTCACCACTCCACAGTGCGTATGATATGCAGAACCGGCGATATCTTGGTTTTCGTGGGGTTTCAATCTGAGATATGCATTTTCTGCGATAATCTTGGTGAGACATCAGTCAGAAGTATGCAGAATCAACGAGATCGCTCTTTTCGAGCTATTTAATGGAGAAACACGTTATCTGGTGTATTGACCACTCCACAGTGCGTTTGATACGCGGAACCGGCGCCATCTTGATTTTCGTGAGGTTTCAAGGTGAGATATGCATTTTCTGCGATTATCTTGGTGAGACTTCTGTCAGAAGTATGCAGAATCATCGAGATCGCTCTTTTCGAGCTACTTAATTCGAGAAACACGTTATCTGGTGTTTTCGCCACTCCACAGTGCGTTTGACATGCAGAACCGCAGATATCTTGGTTACGTTCGGGATTCAAGCTGAGATATGCATTTTCTGCGATAATCTTGGTGAGACTTCAGTCAGAAGTATGCAGAATCGTCTAGATCGCTCTTGTCGTGCTATTTAACGCGAGAAACACGTTATATGGTGTTTTCACCACTCCACAGTGCGTTTGATATGCAGAACCGGCGACATCTTGGCTTTAGTCGGGGTTCAAACTGAGATATGCATTTTTTGCGATAATATTGGTGAGACTTCAGTCAGAAGTATGCAGAATCATCTAGATCCCTCGTTTCGTGCTAATTAATGCGGCAAACACGTTATCTGGTGCTTTCAGCACTCCACAGTGCGTTTGATATGAAGAACCAGCGATATCTTGGATTTCGTGGGGTTTCAAGCTGAGATATGCATTTTTTACGATAATCTTGGTGAGACTTCTGCCCGAAGTATGCTTAATCATCGTGATCGCTCGTTTCTAGCTATTTAATGCGAGAAACACGTTATCTGGTGTTTTCACCACTCCACAGTGCGTTTGATATGCAGAACCGGCGACATCATGGCTGTCGTCGGGCATCAAGCTGAGATATGCATTTTCTGCGATAATCTTGGTGAGACATCAGTCAGAAGTTTGCAGAATCATCGATATCGCTCTTGTCGAGCTATTTAATGGAGAAACACGTTATCTGGTGTATTGACCACTCCACAGTGCGTTTGATATGCGGAACCGGCGTCATCTTGATTTTCGTGAGGTTTCAAGATGAGATATGCATTTTCTGCGATAATATTGGTGAGACTTCAGTCAGAAGTATGCAGAATCATCTAGATCGCTCTTTTCGAGCTATTTAATGCGAAAAAAACAAGTTTTCTGGTGTTTTCAACATTCCACAGTGCGTTTGATATGCAGAACCGGCGATATCTTGATTTTCGTGGTGTTTCCAGCTGAGATATGCATTTTCTGCGATAATCTTGGTGAGTCTTCTGTCAGAAGTATGCAGAATCACCGAGATCCCTCTTTTCGAGCTATTTAATGCGAGAAACACGTTATCTGGTGCTTTCACCACTCCACAGTGCGTATGATATGCAGAACCGACGATATCCTGGTTTTCGTGTGGTTTCAAGCTCAGATATGCATTTTCTGCGATAATCTTGGTGAGACTTCAGTCAGAAGTATGATGAATAATCGAGATCGCTCTTTTCGAGCTATTTAATGCGAGAAACACGTTTTCTGGTGTATTCACCACTCCACAGTACGTTTGACATGCAGAACCGGCGATATCTTGATTTTCGTGGGGTTTCAAGCTGAGATATGCATTTTCTGCGATAAACTTGGTGAGACTTCTGTCCGAAGTATGCAGAATCATCGACATCGCTTTTGTCGAGATATTTAATGCGAGAAACACGTTATCTGGTGTTTTCACCACTCCACAGTGCGTTTGATACGCAGAACCGGCGACATCTTGATTTTCGTGAGGTTTCTAACTGAGATATGCGTTTTCTGCGATAATATTGGTGAGACTTCAGTCAGAAGAATGCAGAACCATCTAGATCGCTCTTGTCGAGCTATTTAATGCGAGCAGCACGTTATCTGGTGTTTTGGCCACTCCACAGTGCGTTTGATATGCAGAACCGGAGATATCTTGGTTTCGGTCGGGTTTCAAGCTGAGATATGCATTTTCTACGATAATCTTGGAGAGAATCTGTCAGAAGTATGCAGAATCTTCGAGGACGCTCTTTTCGAGCTATTTAATGTGAGAAACACGTTTTTGGGGGTTTTCACTACTCCACAGTTCTTTGAATATGCAGAACAGGAGATATCTTGGTTTGCGTGGGGTTTCAAGCAGAGATATGCATTTTCTGCGATAACCTTGGTGAGACTACTGTTAGAAGTATGCAGAATCATCGAGATCGCTCTTTTCGAGCTATTTAACGCGACAAACACGTTATCTGGTGTTTTCACCACTCCACAGTGCGTATGATATGCAGAACCGTCGGTATCTTGGTTTTCGTTGGGTTTCAAGCTGAGATATGCATTATCTGCGATAATCTTGGTGAGACTTCTGTCCGAAGGGTGCAGAATCATCTAGATCGCTCTTTTCAAGCTATTTAATGCGAGGAACACGTTTTCTGGGGCTCTCACCACACCACAGTTCGTTGGATATGCAGAACAGGTGATATCTTGTGTTTCGAGGGGTTTCAAGCTGAGATATGCAATTTCTGCGATAAACTTGGTGAGACTTCTGTCCGAAGTATGCAGAATCATCGACATTGCTTTTTTCGAGCTATTTAATGCGAGAAACACGTTATCTAGTGTTTTCACCACTCCACAGTGCGTTTGATATGCAGAACCGGCGACATCTTGATTTTCGTGAGGTTTCTAACTGAGATATGCGTTTTCTGCGATAATATTGGTGAGACTTCTGTCCGAAGTGTGCAGAATCATCTAGATCGCTCTTTTCAAGCTATTTAATGCGAGGAACACGTTTTCTGGGGCTCTCACCACACCACAGTTCGTTGGATACGCAGAACAGGTGATATCTTGGGTTTCGTGGGGTTTCAAGCTGAGATATGCATTTTCTGCGATAAACTTGGTGAGACTTCTGTCCGATGTATGCAGAATCATCGACATCGCTTTTTTCGAAATATTTGATGCGAGAAACACGTTATCTGGTGTTTTCACCACTCCACAGTGCGTTTGATACGCAGAACCGGCGACATCTTGATTTTCGTGAGGTTTCTAACTGAGATATGCGTTTTCTGCGATAATATTGGTGAGACTTCAGTCAGAAGAATGCAGAACCATCTAGATCGCTCTTGTCGAGCTATTTAATGCGAGCAGCACGTTATCTGGTGTTTTGGCCACTCCACAGTGCGTTTGATATGCAGAACCGGAGATATCTTGGTTTCGGTCGGGTTTCAAGCTGAGATATGCATTTTCTACGATAATCTTGGAGAGAATCTGTCAGAAGTATGCAGAATCTTCGAGGACGCTCTTTTCGAGCTATTTAATGCGAGAAACACGTTTTTGGGGGTTTTCACTACTCCACAGTTCTTTCAATATGCAGAACAGGAGATATCTTGGTTTGCGTGGGGTTTCAAGCAGAGATATGCATTTTCTGCGATAACCTTGGTGAGACTTCTGTTAGAAGTATGCAGAATCATCGAGATCGCTCTTTTCGAGCTATTTAATGGAGAAACACGTTATCTGGTGTATTGACCACTCCACAGTGCGTTTGATATGCGGAACCGGCGCCATCTTGATTTTCGTGAGGTTTCAAGCTGAGATATGCATTTTCTGCTGTAATCTTGATGAGACATCAGTCAGAAGTATGCAGAATCATCGAGTTCGCTCTTTTCGAGCTATTTAATGGAGAAACACGTTATCTGGTGTATTGACCACTCCACAGTGCGTTTGATATGCGGAACTGGCGCCATCTTGATTTTCGTGAGGTTTCAAGCTGAGATATGCATTTTCTGCGATAATATTGGTGAGAGTTCAGTCAGAAGTATGCAGGATCATCTAGATCGCTCGGTTCGAGCTATTTAATGCGAGAAACACGTTGTCTGGTTGTTTTCACCACTCCACGGTGCGTTTGATATGCAGAACCGGCGATATCTTGATTTTCGTGGTGTTTCCAGCTGAGATATGCATTTTCTTCGATAATCTTGGTGAGTCTTCTGTCAGCAGTATGCAGAATCATCGAGATCGCTCTTTTCGAGCTATTTAATGGAGAAACACGTTATCTGGTGTATTGACCACTCCACAGTGCGTTTGATATGCGGAACCGGCGCCATCTTTTTTTTCGTGAGGTTTCAAGCTGAGATATGCATTTTCTGCGATAATATTGGTGAGAGTTCAGTCAGAAGTATGCAGGATCATCTAGATCGCTCGGTTCGAGCTATTTAATGCGAGAAACACGTTGTCTGGTTGTTTTCACCACTCCACGTTGCGTTTGATATGCAGATCCGGCGATATCTTGATTTTCGTGGTGTTTCCAGCTGAGATATGCATTTTCTTCGATAATCTTGGTGAGTCTTCTGTCAGCAGTATGCAGAATCATCGAGATCGCTCTATTCGAGCTATTTAATGCGAGAAACACGTTATCTGGTGTATTGACCACTCGACAGTGCCTTTGATATGCGGAACCGGCGCCATCTTGATTTTCGTGGGGTTTCAAGCTGAGATATGCATTTTCTGCGATAATATTGGTGAGAGTTCAGTCAGAAGTATGCAGGATCATCTAGATCGCTCGTTTCAAGCTATTTAATGCGAGAAACACGTTTTCTGGTGTTTTCACCACTCCACAGTACGTTTGACATGCAGAACCGGCGATGTTTGGTTTTCGTCGGGTTTCAAGCTGAGATATGCATTTTCTACGATAATCTTGGTGAGACTTCTGTCCGAAGTAAGCAGAATCATCGAGATCGCTCTTTTCGAGCTACTTAATGCGAGAAACACGTTTTCTGGTGTATTCACCACTCCACAGTACGTTTGACATGCAGAACCGGAGATATCCTGGTTTCGGTCGGGTTTCAAGCTGAGATATGCTTTTCTACGATAATCTTGGTGAGTCTTCTGTCAGAAGGATGCAGAATCATCTAGATTGCACTTTTCGAGCTATTTAATGGAGAAACACGTTATCTGGTGTATTGACCACTCCACAGTGCGTTTGATATGCGGAACCGGCGCCAGCTTGATTTTCGTGAGGTTTCAAGCTGAGATATGCATTTTCTGCGATAATATTGGTGAGAGTTCAGTCAGAAGTATGCAGGATCATCTAGATCGCTCGTTTCGAGCTATTTAATGCGAGAAACACGTTTTCTGGTGTTTTCAACATTCCACAGTGCGTTTGATATGCAGAACTGGCGATATCTTGATTTTCGTGGTGTTTCCAACTGAGATTTGCATTTTCTGCGATAATCTTGGTGAGTCTTCTGTCAGAAGTATGCAGAATCATCTAGATTGCACTTTTCGAGCCATTTAATGCGAGAAACACGTTTTCTGGTGTATTCACCACTCCACAGAGCGTTTGATATGCAGAACCGGCGATATCTTGATATTCGTGGTGTTTCCAGCTGAGATATGCATTTTCTGCGATAATAGTGGTGAGACATCAGTCAGAAGTATGCAGAATCATCGGGATCGCTCTTTTCGAGCTATTTAATGCGGCAAACACGTTATCTGGTGCTTGCAGCACTCCACAGTGCGTATGATATGCAGAGCCAGCGATATCTTGGTTTTCGTGGGGTTTCAAGCTGAGATATGCATTTTTTACGATAATCTTGGTGAGACTTCTGCCCGAAGCATGCTTAATCATCGTGATCGCTCGTTTCTAGCTATTTAAAGCGAGAAACACGTTATCTGGTGTTTTCACCACTCCACAGTGCGATTGATATGCAGAACCGGCGACATCATGGCTGTCGTCGGGCATCAAGCTGAGATATGCATTTTCTGCGATAATCTTGGTGAGACATCAGTCAGAAGTATGCAGAATCATTGAGATCGCTCTTTTCGAGCTATTTAATGGAGAAACACGTTATCTGGTGTATTGACCACTCCACAGTGCGTTTGATATGCGGAACCGGCGCCATCTTGATTTTCGGGAGGTTTCAAGCTGAGATATGCATTTTCTGCGATAATATTGGTGAGAGTTCAGTCAGAAGTATGCAGGATCATCTAGATCGCTCGTTTCGAGCTATTTAATGCGAGAAACACGTTGTCTGGTTGTTTTCACCACTCCACGGTGCGTTTGATATGCAGAACGGGCGGCATCTTGATTTTCGTGACGTTTCTAGCTGAGATATGCATTTTCTGCGATAGAATTGGTGAGACTTCAGTTAGAAGTATGCAGAATCATCGAGATCGCTCTATTCGAGCTATTTAGTGCGAGAAACACGTTATCTGGTGTTTTCACCACTCCACAGTGCGTTTGATATGCAGTACCAGCGATATCTTGGTTTTCGTGGGGTTTCAAGCTGAGATATGAATTTTTTAGGATAATCTTGGTGAGACTTCTGCCCGAAGTATGCGGAATCATCGAGATCGCTCTTTTCGAGCTATTTAATGCGAGAAACACGTTTTCTGGTGTTTTCACCACCCCACAGTGCGTTTGATATGCAGAACCGGCGACATCTTTTTTTTGGACGAGTTTCAAGCTGAGATATGCATTTTCTGCGATAATATTGGTGAGACTTCAGTCAGAAGTATGCAGAATCATCTTGTTCGCTCGTTTCTAGCTATTTAATGCGAGAAACACGTTATCTGGTGTTTTCACCACTCCACAGTGCGTTTGATATGCAGTACCAGCGATATCTTGGTTTTCGTGGGGTTTCAAGCTGAGATATGAATTTTTTAGGATAATCTTGGTGAGACTTCTGCCCGAAGTATGCGGAATCATCGAGATCGCTCTTTTCGAGCTATTTAATGCGAGAAACACGTTTTCTGGTGTTTTCACCACCCCACAGTGCGTTTGATATGCAGAACCGGCGACATCTTTTTTTTCGACGGGTTTCAAGCTGAGATATGCATTTTCTGCGATAATATTGGTGAGACTTCAGTCAGAAGTATGCAGAATAATCTAGATCGTTCGTTTCGAGCTATTTAATGCGAAAAAACAAGTTTTCTGGTGTTTTGACCACTCCACAGTGCGTTTGATATGTAGAGCCGCCGATAACTTGGTTTTCGTGGGGTTTCCAGCTGAAATATGCATTTTCTGCGATAATCTTTGTGTTTCATCAATGAGAAGTATGCAGAATCATCCAGAACGCTCTTTTCGAGCTAGTTAATGCGAGTAACACGTTTTCTGGTGTTTTCACCACTCCACAGTGCGTCTGATATGCAGAACCGACGATATCTTGGTTTTCGTGGGGTTTCCAGCTGAGATATGCATTTTCTGCGATAATCTAGGTGAGCCTTCTGTCAGAAGTATGCAGAATCATCTAGATCGCTCTTTTCGAGCTATTTAATGCGAGAAACACGTTATCTGGTGTTTTCACCACCCCACAGTGCGTTTGATATGCAGAACCGGCGACATCTTGATTTTCGTGATGTTTCTAGCTGAGATATGCATTTTCTGCTATAATCTTGGTGAGATATCAGTCAGAAGTATGCAGAATCTTCGAGAACGCTCTTTTCGAGCTACTTAATGCGAGAAACACGTTTTCTGGTGTATTCACGACTCCACAGTACGTTTGACATGCAGAACCGGAGATATCCTGGTTTCGGTCGGGTTTCAAGCTGAGATATGCTTTTCTACGATAATCTTGGTGAGACTTCTGTCAGAAGTATGCAGAATCTTCGAGAACTCTCTTTTCGAGCTACTTAATGCGAGAAACACGTTTTCTGGTGTTTTCACCACTCCACAGTGCGTTTGATATGCAGAACCAGCGTCATCTTGATTTTCGTGGTGTTTCAGCTGAGATATGCATTTTCTGCGATAATCTTGGTGAGTCTTCATTCAGAAGTATGCAGAATCATCTAGATCGCTCTTGTCGAGCTATTTAATGCAAAAAAACAAGTTTCCCGGTGTTTTCAACATTCCACAGTGCGTTTGATATGCAGAACTGGCGATATCTTGATTTTCGTGGTGTTTCCTGCTGAGATATGCATTTTCTGCGATAATCTTAGTGAGTCTTCTGTCAGAAGTATGCAGAATCATCGGGAACGCTCTTTTCGAGCTATTTAATGCGAGAAACTCGTTATCTGGTTGTTTTCACCACTCCACAGTGCGTTTGATATGCAGAACCGGCGTCATCTTGATTTTCGTGAGGTTTCAAGGTGAGATATGCATTTTCTGCGATTATCTTGGTGAGACTTCTGTCAGAAGTATGCAGAATCATCAGGATCGCTCTTTTCGAGCTACTTAATTCGAGAAACACGTTATCTGGTGTTTTCGCCACTCCACAGTGCGTTTGACATGCAGAACCGCAGATATCTTGATTACGTTCGGGATTCAAGCTGAGATATGCATTTTCTGCGATAATCTTGGTGAGACTTCAGTCAGAAGTATGCAGAATCGTCTAGATCGCTCTTGTCGAGCTATTTAACGCGAGAAACACGTTATATGGTGTTTTCACCACTCCACAGTGCGTTTGATATGCAGAACCGGCGACATCTTGGCTTTAGTCGGGGTTCAAACTGAGATATGCATTTTTTGCGATAATATTGGTGAGACTTCAGTCAGAAGTAAGCAGAATCATCTAGATCGCTCGTTTCGTGCTAATTAATGCGGCAAACACGTTATCTGGTGCTTTCAGCACTCCACAGTGCGTTTGATATGCAGAACCAGCGATATCTTGGATTTCGTGGGGTTTCAAGCTGAGATATGCATTTTTTACGATAATCTTGGTGAGACTCCTGTCCGAAGTATGCTTAATCATCGAGATCGCTCGTTTCGAGCTATTTAATGCGAGAAACACGTTATCTGGTGTTTTCACCACTCCACAGTGCGTATGATATGCAGAACCGGCGATATCTTGGTTTTCGTGGGGTTTCAATCTGAGATATGCATTTTCTGCGATAATCTTGGTGAGACATCAGTCAGAAGTATGCAGAATCAACGAGATCGCTCTTTTCGAGCTATTTAATGGAGAAACACGTTATCTGGTGTATTGACCACTCCACAGTGCGTTTGATACGCGGAACCGGCGCCATCTTGATTTTCGTGAGGTTTCAAGGTGAGATATGCATTTTCTGCGATTATCTTGGTGAGACTTCTGTCAGAAGTATGCAGAATCATCGAGATCGCTCTTTTCGAGCTACTTAATTCGAGAAACACGTTATCTGGTGTTTTCGCCACTCCACAGTGCGTTTGACATGCAGAACCGCAGATATCTTGGTTACGTTCGGGATTCAAGCTGAGATATGCATTTTCTGCGATAATCTTGGTGAGACTTCAGTCAGAAGTATGCAGAATCGTCTAGATCGCTCTTGTCGAGCTATGTAACGCGAGAAACACGTTATATGGTGTTTTCACCACTCCACAGTGCGTTTGATATGCAGAACCGGCGACATCTTGGCTTTAGCCGGGGTTCAAACTGAGATATGCATTTTTTGCGATAATATTGGTGAGACTTCAGTCAGAAGTATGCAGAATCATCTAGATCGCTCGTTTCGTGCTAATTAATGCGGCAAACACGTTATCTGGTGCTTTCAGCACTCCACAGTGCGTTTGATATGAAGAACCAGCGATATCTTGGATTTCGTTGGGTTTCAAGCTGAGATATGCATTTTTTACGATAATCTTGGTGAGACTTCTGCCCGAAGTATGCTTAATCATCGTGATCGCTCGTTTCTAGCTATTTAATGCGAGAAACACGTTATCTGGTGTTTTCACCACTCCACAGTGCGTTTGATATGCAGAACCGGCGACATCATGGCTGTCGTCGGGCATCAAGCTGAGATATGCATTTTCTGCGATAATCTTGGTGAGACATCAGTCAGAAGTTTGCAGAATCATCGATATCGCTCTTTTCGAGCTATTTAATGGAGAAACACGTTATCTGGTGTATTGACCACTCCACAGTGCGTTTGATATGCGGAACCGGCGTCATCTTGATTTTCGTGAGGTTTCAAGATGAGATATGCATTTTCTGCGATAATATTGGTGAGAGTTCAGTCAGAAGTATGCAGGATCATCTAGATCGCTCGTTTCGAGCTATTTAATGCGAGAAACAGGTTGTCTGGTTGTTTTCACCACTCCACTGGGCGTTTGATATGCAGAACCAGCGTCATCTTGATTTTCGTGGTGTTTCCAGCTGAGATATGCATTTTCTGCGATAATCTTGGTGAGTCTTCTGTCAGCAGTATGCAGAATCATCGAGATCGCTCTATTCGAGCTATTTAATGCGAGAAACACGTTATCTGGTTGTTTTCACCACTCCACAGTGCGTTTGATATGCAGAACCGGCGACATCTTGATTTTCGTGACGTTTCTAGCTGAGATATGCATTTTCTGCGATAATATTGGTGAGACTTCAGTCAGAAGTATGCAGAATCATCTAGATCGTTCGTTTCGAGCTATTTAATGCGAAAAAACAAGTTTTCTGGTGTTTTGACCACTCCACAGTGCGTTTGATATGTAGACCCGCCGATAACTTGGTTTTCGTGGGGTTTCCAACTGAAATATGCATTTTCTGCGATAATCTTTGTGTTTCATCAATGAGAAGTATGCAGAATCATCCAGAACGCTCTTTTCGAGCTATTTAATGCGAGAAACACGTTATCTGGTGTTTTCACCACTCAACAGTGCGTTTGATATGCAGAACCGGCGACATCATGGCTGTCGTCGGGCATCAAGCTGAGATATGCATTTTCTGCGATAATCTTTGTGTTTCATCAATGAGAAGTATGCAGAACCATCCAGAACGCACTTTTCGAGCTAGTTAATGCGAGTAACACGTTTTCTGGTGTTTTCACCACTCCAAAGTGCGTCTGATATGCAGAACCGGCGATATCTTGGTTTTCGTGGGGTTTCCAGCTGAGATATGCATTTTCTGCGATAATCGTGGTGAGACTTCATTCAGAAGTATGCAGAATCATCTAGATCGCTCTTGTCGAGCTATTTAATGCAAAAAAACAAGTTTCCCGGTGTTTTCAACATTCCACAGTGCGTTTGATATGCAGAACTGGCGATATCTTGATTTTCGTGGTGTTTCCAGCTGAGATATGCATTTTCTGCGATAATCTTGGTGAGTCTTCTGTCAGAAGGATGCAGAATCATCTAGATTGCACTTTTCGAGCCATTTAATGCGAGAAACACGTTTTCTGGTGTATTCACCACTCCACAGAGCGTTTGATATGCAGAACCGGCAATATCTTGATATTCGTGGTGTTTCCAGCTGAGATATGCATTTTCTGCGATAATAGTGGTGAGACATCAGTCAGAAGTATGCAGAATCTTCGAGAACGCTCTTTTCGAGCTACTTAATGCGAGAAACACGTTTTCTGGTGTATTCACCACTCCACAGTACGTTTGACATGCAGAACCGAAGATATCTTGGTTTCGGTCGGGTTTCAAGCTGAGACATGCATTTTCTGCGATAATCTTGGTGACACATCAGTCAGAAGTTTGCAGAATCATCGAGATCGCTCTTTTCGAGCTATTTAATGGAGAAACACGTTATCTGGTGTATTGACCACTCCACAGTGCGTTTGATATGCGGAACCGGCGCCATCTTGATTTTCGTGAGGTTTCAAGCTGAGATAAGCATTTTCTGCGATAATATTGGTGAGAGTTCAGTCAGAAGTATGCAGGATCATCTAGATCGCTCGTTTCGAGCTATTTAATGCGAGAAATACGTTGTCTGGTTGTTTTCACCACTCCACGGTGCGTTTGATATGCTGAACCGGCGACATCATGGCTGTCGTCGGGCATCAAGCTGAGATATGCATTTTCTGCGATAATCTTTGTGTTTCATCAATGAGAAGTATGCAGAACCATCCAGAACGCACTTTTCGAGCTAGTTAATGCGAGTAACACTTTTTCTGGTGTTTTCACCACTCCACAGTGCGTCTGATATGCAGAACCGGCGATATCTTGGTTTTCGTGGGGTTTCCAGCTGAGATATGCATTTTCTACGATAATCGTGGTGAGACTTCATTCAGAAGTATGCAGAATCATCTAGATCGCTCTTGTCGAGCTATTTAATGCAAAAAAACAAGTTTCCCGGTGTTTTCAACATTCCACAGTGCGTTTGATATGCAGAACTGGCGATATCTTGATTTTCGTGGTGTTTCCAGCTGAGATATGCATTTTCTGCGATAATCTTGGTGAGTCTTCTGTCAGAAGTATGCAGAATCATCTAGATTGCACTTTTCGAGCCATTTAATGCGAGAAACACGTTTTCTGGTGTATTCACCACTCCACAGAGCGTTTGATATGCAGAACCGGCGATATCTTGATATTCGTGGTGTTTCCAGCTGAGATATGCATTTTCTGCGATAATAGTGGTGAGACATCAGTCAGAAGTATGCAGAATCTTCGAGATCGCTCTTTTCGAGCTACTTAATGCGAGAAACACGATATCTGGTGTTTTTACCACTCCACAGTGCGTTTGATATGCAGAACCGGCGGCATCTTGGATTTCGTCGGGGTTCATACTGAGATATGCATTTTCTACGATAATCTTGGTGAGACTTCTGTCAGAAGTATGCAGAATCATCGAGATCGCTCTTTTCGAGCTATTTAATGCGAGAAACTCGTTTTCTGGTGTATTCACCACTCCACAGTACGTTTGATATGCAGAACCGGCGACATCTTGGCTTTCGTCGGGTATCAAGCTGAGATATGCATTTTCAACGATAATCTTGGTGAGACTTTAGTCAGAAGTATGCAGAATCATCTAGATCGCTCGTTTCGAGCTGTTTAATGCGAAAAAACAAGTTTTCTGGTGTTTTCACCACTCCACAGTGCGTTTGATATGCAGAACCGGCGATATCTTGATTTTCGTGGTGTTTCCAGCTGAGATATGCATTTTCTGCGATAATCTTGGTGTTTCATCTATGAGAAGTATGCAGAATGATCGAGAACGCTCTTTTCGAGTTAGTTAATGCGAGAAACACGTTTTCTGGTGTTTTCAACATTCCACAGTGCGTCTGATATGCAGAACCGACGATATCGTGGTTTTCGTGGTGTTTCCAGCTGAGATATGCATTTACTGCGATAATCTTGGTGGGTCTTCTGTCAGCAGTATGCAGAATCATCTAGATCACTCTTTTCGAGCTACTTAATGCGAGAACCACGTTATCTGGTGTATTGACCACTCCCCAGTGCGTTTGATATGCAGAACCGGCGACATCTTGGTTTTCGTGGGGTTTCCAGCTGAAATATGCATTTTCAACGATAATCTTGGTGAGATTTCAGTCAGAAGTATACAGAATCTTCTAGATCGCTCTTTTCGAGCTATTTAATGCGAGAAACACCTTATGTGGTGATTTCACCACTCCACAGTGCGTTTGATATGCAGAACCGACGACATCTTGACTTTCGTCGGGTATCAAGCTGAGATATGCATTTTCTGCGATAATCTTGGTGTTTCATCTATGAGAAGTATGCAGAAACATCGAGATCGCTCTTTTCGAGCTAGTTAATGCGAGAAACACGTTTTCTGGTGTTTTCACCACCCCACAGTGCGTTTGATATGCAGAACCGGCGACATCTTGGATTTCGTCGGGTTTCAAGTTGAGATACGCATTTTCTGCGATAATCTTGGTGAGTCTTCTGTCAGCAGTATGCAGAATCATCTAGATCGCTCTTTTCGAGCTATTTAATGCGACAAACACGTTATCTGGTGTATTGACCACTCCACAGTGATTTGATATGTAGAGCCGCCGATAACTTGGTTTTCGTGGGGTTTCCAGCTGAGATATGCATTTTCTGCGATAAACCTGGTGAGTCTTCTGTCAGAAGTATGCAGAATCACCGAGATCGCTCTATTCGAGCTATTTAATGCGAGAAACACGTTATCTGGTGTTTTCACCACTCCACATTGCGCCTGATATGCAGAACCGGCGACATCTTGGTTTTCGTGGGGTTTCCAGCTGAAATATGCATTTTCTGCGATAATCTTGGTGAGTCTTCTGTCAGAAGTATGCAGAATCATGTAGATCGTTCGTTTCGAGCTATTTAATGCGAAAAAACAAGTTTTCTGGTGTTTTGACAACTCCACAGTGCGTTTGATATGCAGAACCGGTGCCATCTTGATTTTCGTGAGGTATCAAGCTGAGATATGCATTTTCTGCGATAATATTGGTGAGACTTCAGTCAGAAGTATGCAGAATCTTCTAGATCGCTCGTTTCGAGCTATTTAATGCGAGAACCACGTTATCTGGTGTATTGAACACTCCACAGTGCGTTTGATATGCAGAACCGGCGACATCATGGATTTCGTCGGGGTTCAAGCTGAGATATGCATTTTCGGCGATAATCTTGGTGAGACTTCTGTCCGAAGTATGCAGAATCATCTAGATCGCTCGTTTCGAGCTATTTAATGCGAAAAAACAAGTTTTCTGGTGTTTTCAACATTCCACAGTGCGTTTGATATGCGGAACCGGCGATATCTTGATTTTCGTGGTGTTTCCAGGTGAGATATGCATTTTCTGCGATAATCTTGGTGAGTCTTCTGTCAGCAGTATGCAGAATCATCTAGATCGCTCTTTTCGAGCTATTAAATGCGAGATACACGTTATCTAGTTGTTTTCACCACTCCACAGTGCGTTTTATATACAGAACTGGCGACATCTTGATTTTCGTGAGGTTTCAAGCTGACATATGCATTTTCTGCGATAATATTGGTGAGACTTCTGTCCGAAGTATGCAGAATCATCGATATCGCTCTTTTCGATCTATTTAATGCGAAAAAACAAGTTTTCTGGTGTTTTGACCACTCCACAGTGCGTTTGATATGTAGAGCCGCCGATAACTTGGTTTTCGTGGGGTTTCCAGCTGAAATATGCATTTTCTGCGATAATCTTGGTGAGTCCTCTGTCAGAAGTATGCAGAATCATCGAGATCGCTCTATTCGAGCTATTTAATGCGAGAAACACGTTATCTGGTGTATTGACCACTCCACAGTGCGTTTGATATGCAGGACCGGCGACATCATGGATTTCGTCGGGGTTCAAGCTGAGATATGCATTTTCTGCGATAATCTTGGTGAGACTTCTGTCCGAAGTATGCTGAATCATCTAGATCGCTCTTTTCGAGCTATTTAATGCGAGAAACACGTTATCTGGTGTTTTCACCACTCCACAGTGCGTTTGATATGCAGAACCAGCGATATCTTGGTTTTCGTGGGGATTCAAACTGAGATATGCAATTTCTGCGATAATCTAGGTGAGACTTCTGTCCGAAGTATGCTTAATCATCGAGATCGCTCGTTTCGAGCTACTTAATGCGAGAAACACGTGATCTGGTGTTTTCACCACTCCACAGGGCGAATGATATGCAGAACCGACGATATCTTGGTTTTCGTGGGGTTTCAAGCTCAGATATGCATTTTCTGCGATTATCTTGGTGAGACTTCTGTCCGAAGTATGCAGAGTCATCGAGATCGCTCTTTTCGAGCTATTTAATGCGAGAAACAAGTTACCTGGTGTTTTCACCACTCCACAGTGCGTTTGATATGCAGAACCAGCGACATCATGGATTTCGTCGGGGTTCAAGCTGAGATATGCATTTTCTGCGATAATCTTGGTGAGACTTCTGTCCGAAGTATGCAGAATCATCTAGATCGCTCGTTTCGAGTTATTTAATGCGAAAAAACAAGTTTTCTGGTGTTTTGACCACTCCACAGTGCGTTTGATATGTAGAGCCGCCGATAACTTGGTTTTCGTGGGGTTTCCAGGTGAGATATGCATTTTCAACGATAATCTTGGTGAGACTTCAGTCAGAAGTATGCAGAATCATCTAGATCGCTCGTTTCCAGCTATTTAATGCGAAAAAACAAGTTTTCTGGTGTTTTCAACATTCCACAGTGCGTTTGATATGCGGAACCGGCGATATCTTGATTTTCGTGGTGTTTCCAGGTGAGATATGCATTTTCTGCGATAAGCTTGGTGAGTCTTCTGACAGAAGTATGCAGAATCATGTAGATCGTTCGTTTCGAGTTATTTAATGCGAAAAAACAAGTTTTCTGGTGTTTTGACCACTCCACAGTGCGTTTGATATGTAGAGCCGCCGATAACTTGGTTTTCGTGGGGTTTCCAGCTGAAATATGCATTTTCTGCGATAATCTTGGTGAGTCCTCTGTCAGAAGTATGCAGAATCATCGAGATCGCTCTATTCGAGCTATTTAATGCGAGAAACACGTTATCTGGTGTATTGACCACTCCACAGTGCGTTTGATATGCAAAACCGGCGATATCTTGGTTTTCGTCGGTTTTCAAGCTGAGATATGCATTTTCAACGATAATCTTGGTGAGACTTCAGTCAGAAGTATGCAGAATCATCTAGATCGCTCGTTTCGAGCTATTTAATGCGAAAAAACAAGTTTTCTGGTGTTTTCAACATTCCACAGTGCGTTTGATATGCAAAACCGGCGATATCTTGGTTTTCGTCGGTTTTCAAGCTGAGTTACGCATTTTCAACGATAATCTTGGTGAGACTTCTGTCCGAAGTATGCAGAATCATCGATATTGCTCTTTTCGAGCTATTTAATGTGAGAAACGCGTTATCTGGTGTTTTTACAACTTCACAGTGCGTTTGATATGCAGAAATGGCGAAATCTTGGTTTTCGTCGGTTTTCATCCTGAGGTATGCATTTTCGGCGTTAACCTTGGTGCGACTTTTGTCAGAAGTATGCAGAATCATCTAGATCGCTCGTTTCGAGCTATTTAATACGAGAAACACGTTATCTGGTTGTTTTCACCACTCCACAGTGCGTTTGATATGCAGGACCGGCGACATCTTGATTTTCGTGGGGTTTCAAGCTGAGATATGCATTTTCTGCGATAATATTGGTGAGACTTCAGTAAGAAGTATGCAGAATCATCTAGATCGCTCGTTTCGAGCTATTTAATGCGAAAAAAACAAGTTTTCTGGTGTTTTCAACATTCCACAGTGCGTTTGATATGCAGACCCGGCGATATCTTGATTTTCGTGGTGTTTCCAGCTGAGATATGCATTTTCTGCGATAATCTTGGTGAGACTTCTGTCCGAAGTGTGCTGAATCATCTAGATCGCTCTTTTCGAGCTATTTAATGCGAGAAACACGTTATCTGGTGTTTTCACCACTCCACAGTGCGTTTGATATGCAGAACCAGCGATATCTTGGTTTTCGTGGGGTTTCAAGATGAGATATGCATTTTCTGCGATAATCTTGGTGAGACTCCTGTCCGAAGTATGCAGAATCATCGAGATCGCTCTTCTCGAGCTATTTAATGCGAGAAACAAGTTATCTGGTGTTTTCACCACTCCACAGTGCGTTTGATATGCAGATCCAGCGATATCTTGGTTTTCGTGGGGTTTCAAGCTCAGATATGCATTTTCTGCGATAATCTTGGTGAGACTTCTGTCCGAAGTATGCAGAGTCATCGAGATCGTACTTTTCGAGCTATTTAATGCGAGAAACACGTTTTCTGGGGTATTCACCAATCCACAGTTCGTTGGATATGCAGAACAGGAGATATCTTGGTTTTCGTGGGGTTTCCAGCTGAAATATGCATTTGCTGCGATAATCTTGGTGAAACATCTGTCCGAAGTATGCAGAAACATCGAGATCGCACTTTTCGATCTATTTAATGCGAGAAACACGTTGTCTGGTGTTTTCACCACTCCACAGTTGGTTTGATATGCAGAACCGGCAATGTCTGGTTTTCGTCGGGTTTCAAGCTGAGATATGCATTTTATGCGATAATCTTGGTGAGACTTCTGTCCGAAGTATGCAGAGTCATCTAGATCGTAATTTTCGAGCTATTTAATGCGAGAAACTCGTTTTCTGGGGTTTTCACCAATCCGCAGTTCGTTGGATATGCAGAACAGGAGATATCTTGGTTTTCGTGGGGTTTCCAGCTGAAATATGCATTTTCTGCGATAATCTTGGTGTTTCATCTATGAGAAGTATGCAGAATCATCCAGAACGATCTTTTCGAGCTAGTTAATGCGAGTAACACGTTATCTGGTGTTTTCACCACTCCACAGTGCGTTTGATATGCAGAACCGGCGACATCATGGATTTCGTCGGGGTTCAAGCTGAGATATGCATTTTCTGCGATAATCTTGGTGAGACTTCTGTCCGAAGTATGCTGAATCATCTAGATCGCTCTTTTCGAGCTATTTAATGCGAGAAACAAGTTACCTGGTGTTTTCACCACTCCACAGTGCGTTTGATATGCAGAACCAGCGATATCTTGGTTTTCGTGGGGTTTCAAGCTCAGATATGCATTTTCTGCGATAATCTTGGTGAGACTTCTGTCCGAAGTATGCAGAGTCATCGAGATCGCTCTTTTCGAGCTATTTAATGCGAGAAACAAGTTACCTGGTGTTTTCACCACTCCACAGTGCGTATGATATGCAGAACCGACGATATCTTGGTTTTCGTGGGGTTTCAAGCTCAGATATGCATTTTCTGCGATAATCTTGGTGAGACTTCTGTCCGAAGTATGCAGAATCATCGAGATCGCACTTTTCGAGCTATTTAATGCGAGAAACACGTTATCTGGTGTATTCACCACTCCACAGCGCGTTTGATATGCAGAACCGGCGACATCATGGATTTCGTCGGGGTTCAAGCTGAGATATGGATTTTCTGCGATAATCTTGGTGAGACTTCTGTCCGAAGTATGCTGAATCATCTAGATCGCTCTTTTCGAGCTATTTAATGCGAGAAACACGTTATCTGGTGTTTTCACCACTACACAGTGCGTTTGATATGCAGAACCAGCGATATCTTGGTTTTCGTGGGGTTTCAAGATGAGATATGCATTTTCTGCGATAATCTTGGTGAGACTTCTGTCCGAAGTATGCAGAATCATCGAGATCGCTCTTCTCGAGCTATTTAATGCGAGAAACAAGTTATCTGGTGTTTTCACCACTCCACAGTGCGTTTGATATGCAGAACCAGCGATATCTTGGTTTTCGTGGGGTTTCAAGCTCAGATATGCGTTTTTTGCGATAATCTTGGTGCGACTTCTGTTCGAAGTATGCAGAATCATCGAGATCGCACTTTTCGATCTATTTAATGCGAGATACACGTTATCAGGTTGTTTTCATCACTCCACAGGGCGTTTGATATGCAGAACCGGCGATATCTTGGTTTTCGTGGGGTTTCCAGATGAAATATGCATTTTCTGCGATAATCTTGGTGTTTCATCTATGAGAAGTATGCAGAATCACCCAGAACGATCTTTTCGAGCTAGTTAATGCGAGTAACACGTTATCTGGTGTTTTCACCACTCCACAGTGCGTTTGATATGCAGAACCGGCGACATCATGGATTTCGTCGGGGTTCAAGCTGAGATATGCATTTTCTGCGATAATGTTGGTGAGACTTCTGTCCGAAGTATGCTGAACCATCGAGATCACTCGTTTCGACCTATTTAATGCGAGAAACACGTTATCTGGTTTTTTCACCACTCCACAGTGCGTTTGATATGCAGAACCAGCGATATCTTGGTTTTCGTGGGGTTTCAAGCTGAGATATGCATTTCCCTGCGATAATCTTGTTGAGACTTCTGTCCGAAGTATGCAGAATCATCGAGATCGCACTTTTCGAGCTATTTAATGCGAGAAACAAGTTATCTGGTGTTTTCACCACTCCACAGTGCGTTTGATATGCAGAACCAGCGATATCTTGGTTTTCGTGGGGTTTCAAGCTCAGATATGCATTTTCTGCGATAATCTTGGTGAGACTTCTGTCCGAAGTATGCAGAATCATCGCGATCGCACTTTTCGAGCTATTTAATGCGAGAAACACATTATCTGGTGTATTGACCACTCCACAGTGCGCTTGATATGCGGAACCGGCGCCATCTTGATTTTCGTGAGGTTTCAAGGTGAGATATGCATTTTCTGCGATTATCTTTGTGAGACTTCTGTCATAAGTATGCAGAATCATCGAGATCGCTCTTTTCGAGCTACTTAATTCGAGAAACACGTTATCTGGTGTTTTCGCCACTCCACAGTGCGTTTGACATGCAGAACCGCAGATATCTTGGTTACGTTCGGGATTCAAGCTGAGATATGCATTTTCTGCGATAATCTTGGTGAGACTTCAGTCAGAAGTATGCAGAATCGTCTAGATCGCTCTTGTCGAGCTATTTAACGCGAGAAACACGTTATATGGTGTTTTCACCACTCCACAGTGCGTTTGATATGCAGAACCGGCGACATCTTGGCTTTAGTCGGGGTTCAAACTGAGATATGCATTTTTTGCGATAATATTGGTGAGACTTCAGTCAGAAGTATGCAGAATCATCTAGATCTATCGTTTCGTGCTAATTAATGCGGCAAACACGTTATCTGGTGCTTTCAGCACTCCACAGTGCGTTTGATATGAAGAACCAGCGATATCTTGGATTTCGTGGGGTTTCAAGCTGAGATATGCATTTTTTACGATAATCTTGGTGAGACTTCTGCCGGAAGTATGCTTAATCATCGTGATCGCTCGTTTCTAGCTATTTAATGCGAGAAACACGTTATCTGGTGTTTTCACCACTCCACAGTGCGTTTGATATGCAGAACCGGCGACATCATGGCTGTCGTCGGGCATCAAGCTGAGATATGCATTTTCTGCGATAATCTTGGTGAGACATCAGTCAGAAGTTTGCAGAATCATCGATATCGCTCTTTTCGAGCTATTTAATGGAGAAACACGTTATCTGGTGTATTGACCACTCCACAGTGCGTTTGATATGCGGAACCGGCGCCATCTTGATTTTCGTGAGGTTTCAAGCTGAGATATGCATTTTCTGCGATAATATTGGTGACAGTTCAGTCAGAAGTATGCAGGATCATCTAGATCGCTCGTTTCGAGCTATTTAATGCGAGAAACACGTTGTCTGGTTGTTTTCACCACTCCACTATGCGTTTGATATGCAGAACCAGCGTCATCTTGATTTTCGTGGTGTTTCCAGCTGAGATATGCATTTTCTGCGATAATCTTGGTGAGTCTTCTGTCAGCAGTATGCAGAATCATCGAGATCGCTCTATTCGAGCTATTTAATGCGAGAAACACGTTATCTGGTTGTTTTCACCACTCCACAGTGCGTTTGATATGCAGAACCGGCGACATCTTGATTTTCGTGACGTTTCTAGCTGAGATATGCATTTTCTGCGATAATATTGGTGAGACTTCAGTCAGAAGTATGCAGAATCATGTAGATCGTTCGTTTCGAGCTATTTAATGCGAAAAAACAAGTTTTCTGGTGTTTTGACCACTCCACAGTGCGTTTGATATGTAGAGCCGCCGATAACTTGGTTTTCGTGGGGTTTCCAACTGAAATATGCATTTTCTGCGATAATCTTTGTGTTTCATCAATGAGAAGTATGCAGAATCATCCAGAACGCTCTTTTCGAGCTATTTAATGCGAGAAACACGATATCTGGTGTGTTCACCACTCCACAGTGCGTTTGATATGCAGAACCGGCGACATCATGGCTGTCGTCGGGCATCAAGCTGAGATATGCATTTTCTGCGATAATCTTTGTGTTTCATCAATGAGAAGTATGCAGAACCATCCAGAACGCACTTTTCGAGCTAGTTAATGCGAGTAACACGTTTTCTGGTGTTTTCACCACTCCAAAGTGCGTCTGATATGCAGAACCGGCGATATCTTGGTTTTCGTGGGGTTTCCAGCTGAAATATGCATTTTCTGCGATAATCGTGGTGAGACTTCATTCAGAAGTATGCAGAATCATCTAGATCGCTCTTGTCGAGCTATTTAATGCAAAAAAACAAGTTTCCCGGTGTTTTCAACATTCCACAGTGCGTTTGATATGCAGAACTGTTGATATCTTGATTTTCGTGGTGTTTCCAGCTGAGATATGCATTTTCTGCGATAATCTTGGTGAGTCTTCTGTCAGAAGGATGCAGAATCATCTAGATTGCACTTTTCGAGCCATTTAATGCGAGAAACACGTTTTCTGTTGTATTCACCACTCCACAGAGCGTTTGATATGCAGAACCGGCAATATCTTGATATTCGTGGTGTTTCCAGCTGAGATATGCATTTTCTGCGATAATAGTGGTGAGACATCAGTCAGAAGTATGCAGAATCTTCGAGAACGCTCTTTTCGAGCTACTTAATGCGAGAAACACGTTTTCTGGTGTATTCACCACTCCACAGTACGTTTGACATGCAGAACCGAAGATATCTTGGTTTCGGTCGGGTTTCAAGCTGAGACATGCATTTTCTGCGATAATCTTGGTGATTCTTCTGTCAGAAGTATGCAGAAGCATCGAGTACGCTCTTTTCGAGCTGTTTAATGCGAGAAACACGTAATATGGTGTTTTCGCCACTCCACAGTGCGTTTGACATGCAGAACCGCAGATATCTTGGTTACGTTCGGGATTCAAGCTGAGATATGCATTTTCTGCGATAATCTTGGTGAGACTTCTGCCCGAAGTATGCTTAATCATCGTGATCGCTCGTTTCTAGCTATTTAATGCGAGAAACACGTTATCTGGTGTTTTCACCACTCCACAGTGCGTTTGATATGCAGAAACGGCGACATCATGGCTGTCGTCGGGCATCAAGCTGAGATATGCATTTCTTGCGATAATATTGGTGAGACTTCAGTCAGAAGTATGCAGAATCATCTAGATCGCTCGTTTCGTGCTAATTAATGCGGCAAACACGTTATCTGGTGCTTTCAGCATTCCACAGTGCGTTTGATATGCAGAACCAGCGATATCTTGGTTTTCGTGGGGTTTCAAGCTGAGATATGCATTTTTTACGATAATCTTGGTGAGACTTCTGCCCGAAGTATGCTTAATCATCGTGATCGCTCGTTTCTAGCTATTTAATGCGAGAAACACGTTATCTGGTGTTTTCACCACTCCACAGTGCGTTTGATATGCAGAAACGGCGACATCATGGCTGTCGTCGGGCATCAAGCTGAGATATGCATTTTCTGCGATAATCTTGGTGACACATCAGTCAGAAGTTTGCAGAATCATGGAGATCGCTCTTTTCGAGCTATTTAATGGAGAAACACGTTATCTGGTGTATTGACCACTCCACAGTGCGTTTGATATGCGGAACCGGCGCCATCTTGATTTTCGTGTGGTTTCAAGCTGAGATATGCATTTTCTGCGATAATATTGGTGAGAGTTCAGTCAGAAGTATGCAGAATCATCTAGATCGCTCGTTTCGATCTATTTAATGCGAGAAATACGTTGTCTGGTTGTTTTCACCACTCCACGGTGCGTTTGATATGCAGAACCGGCGACATCTTGGCTTTAGTCGGGGTTCAAACTGAGTTATGCATTTTTTGCGATAATATTGGTGAGACTTCAGTCAGAAGTATGCAGAATCATCTAGATCGCTCGTTTCGTGCTACTTAATGCGGCAAACACGTTATCTGGTGCTTTCAGCACTCCACAGTGCGTTTGATATGCAGAACCAGCGATATCTTGGTTTTCGTGGGGTATCAAGGTGAGATATGCATTTTCTGCGATAATCTTGGTGAGACTTCTGTCCGAAGTATGCAGAATCATCTAGATCGCTCTTTTCGAGCTATTTAATGCGAGAAACACGTTGTCTGGTGTTTTCACAACTCCACAGTTGGATTGATATGCAGAACCGGCGATATCTGGGTTTTCGTGGGGTTTCAAGCTGAGATATGCATTTTTTACGATAATCTTGGTGAGACTTCTGTCCGAAGTATGCTTAATCATCGAGATCGCTCGTTTCGAGCTATTTAATGCGAGAAACACGATATCTGGAGTTTTCACCACTCCACAGTGCGTATGATATGCAGAACCGGCGAAATCTGGGTTTTCGTAGGGTTTCAAGCTGAGATATGCATTTTCTGCGATAATCTTGGTGAGACTTCTGTCCGAAGTATGCTGAATCATCGAGATCGCTCTTTTCGAGCAAGTTAGTGAAAGAAACACGATATCTGTAATTTTCACCACTCCACAGTTGGTTTGATATGCAGATCCGGCGATATCTTGGTTTTCGTGGGGTTTCAAGCTGAGATATGCGTTTTCTACGATAATCTTGGTGAGACTTCTATCAGAAGTAAGCAGAATCATCGAGATCCCTCTTTTCGAGCTCTTTAATGCGAGAAACACGTTATCTGGTGTTTTCACCTCTCCACAGTGCGTTTGATATGCAGAACCGGCGACATCTTGGCTTTCGTCGGGTATCAACCTGAGATATGCATTTTCTGCGATAATCTTGGTGAGACTTCAGTCAGAAGTATGCAGAATCATCGAGATCCTTCTTTTCGAGCTATTTAATGCGAGAAAAACGTTATCTGGTGTTTTCACCACTCGACAGTGCGTTTGACATGCAGAACCAGCGATATCTTGGTTTTCGTGGGGTTTCAAGCTGAGATATGCATTTTTTACGATAATCTTGGTGAGACTTCTGTTCGAAGTATGCTTATTCATCGAGATCGCTCGTTTCGAGCTATTTAATGCGAGAAACACGTTATCTGGTGTTTTCAGCACTCCACAGTGCGTATGATATGCAGAACCGGCGATATCTTGGTTTTCGTGGGGTTTCAAGCTGAGATATACATTTTCTGCGATAATCTTGGTGAGACTTCTGTCCGAAGTATGCTGAAACATCGAGATCGCTCTTTTCGAGCTAGTTAATGCGAGAAAAACCTTATCCGGTGTTTTCACCACTCCACAGTTCGTTTGATATGCAGAACCAGCGATATCTTGGCTTTCGTGGGGTTTCAAGCTGAGATATGCATTTTTTACGATAATCTTGGTGAGACTTCTGTCCGAAGTATGCTGAATCATCGAGATCGCTCTTTTCGAGCTAGTTAGTGCGAGAAACACGTTATCTGGTGTATTCACCACCCCACAGTACGTTTGACATGCAGAACCGGATATATCTTGGTTTCGGTCGGGTTTCAAGCTGAGATATGCATTTTCGTGGATAATCTTGGTGAGTCTTCTGTCAGTACTATGCAGAATCATCGAGACCCCTCTTTTCGAGCTATTT
Organism: Anthophora plumipes; assembly: GCA_951804975.1. Taxonomy (NCBI): domain Eukaryota; kingdom Metazoa; phylum Arthropoda; class Insecta; order Hymenoptera; family Apidae; genus Anthophora; species Anthophora plumipes. The sequence continues at coordinate 169,001 of CATORF010000423.1, forward strand.
AATGCGAGAGACACGTTATCTGGTGTTTTCACCACTCCACAGTGCGTTTGATATGCAGAACAGGCGACATCTTTATTTTCGTGAGATTTCAAGCTGCGATATGCATTTTCTACGATAACCATGGTGAGTCTTCTGTCAGAAGTATGCAGAATCATCTAGATCGCTCTCTTCGAGCTATTTAATGTGAGAAACACGTTTTCTGGTGTATTCACCACCCCACAGTACGTTTGACATGCAGAACCGGATATATCTTGGTTTCGGTCGGGTTTCAAGCTGAGATATGCATTTTCTACGATAATCTTGGTGAGACTTCTGTCAGACGTATGCAGAATCATCGGTATCGCTCTTTTCGAGCAATTTAATGCGAGAAACACGTTTTCTGGTGTATTCACCACTCCACAGTACGTTTGACATGCAGAACAGGAGATATCTTGGTTTAGGTCGGGTATCAAGCTGAGATATGCATTTTCAACGATAATCTTGGTGAGACTTCTGTCAGAAGTATGCAGAATCATCGGGATCGCTCTTTTCGAGCTATTTAATGCGAGAAACACGTTGTCTGGTTGGTTTCACGACTCCACAGTGCGTTTGATATGCAGAACCGGCGACATCTTGATTTTCGTGAGGTTTCAAGCTGAGATATGCATTTTCTGCTATAATATTGGTGAGTCGTCTGTCAGTAGGATGCAGAATCATCTAGATCGCTCTTTTCGAGCTATTTGATGCGAGAAACTCGTTTTCTGGTGTTTTCACCACGCCACAGTGCGTTTGATATGCAGAACCGGCGACATCGTGGTTTTCGTCGGGTTTCAAGCTGAGATATGCATTTTCTGCGATCATATTGGTGAGACTTCAGTCAGAAGTATGCAGAATCATCTAGATCGCTCGTTTCGAGCTATTTAAAGCGAGAAACACGTTATCTGGTTGTTTTGACCACTCCACAGTGCGTTTGATATGTAGAGCCGCCGATAACTTGGTTTTCGTGGGGTTTCCAGCTGAAATATGCATTTTCTGCGATAATCTTGGTGTTTCATCTATGAGAAGTATGCAGAATCATCGAGAACGCACTTTTCGAGCTATTTAATGCGAGAAACACGTTATCTGGGGTTTTCACCACTCCACAGTTGGTTTGATATGCAGAACCGGCGATATCTTGGTTTTCGTGGGGTTTCAAGCTGAGATATGCGTTTTCTGCGATAATCTTGGTGAGACTTCTATCAGAAGTAAGCAGAATCATCGAGATCCCTCTTTTCGAGCTCTTTAATGCGAGAAACACGTTATCTGGTGTTTTCACCTCTCCACAGTGCGTTTGATACGCAGAACCGGCGACATCTTGGCTTTCGTCGGGTATCAACCTGAGATATGCATTTTCTGCGATAATCTTGGTGAGACTTCAGTCAGAAGTATGCAGAATCATCGAGATCGCTCTTTTCGAGCTAGTTAATGCGAGAAAAACCTTATCCGGTGTTTTCACCACTCCACAGTGCGTTTGATATGCAGAACCAGCGATATCTTGGCTTTCGTGGGGTTTCAAGCTGAGATATGCATTTTTTACGATAATCTTGGTGAGACTTCTGTCCGAAGTATGCTGAATCATCGAGATCGCTCTTTTCGAGCTAGTTACTTCGAGAAACACGTTATCTGGAGTTTTCACCACTCCACAGTTGGTTTGATATGCAGAACCGGCGATATCTTGGTTTTCGTGGGGTTTCAAGCTGAGATATGCGTTTTCTGCGATAATCTTGGTGAGACTTCTATCAGAAGTAAGCAGAATCATCGAGATCCCTCTTTTCGAGCTCTTTAATGCGAGAAACACGTTATCTGGTGTTTTCACCACTCCACAGTGCGTTTGATATGCAGAACCGGCGACATCTTGATTTTCGTGAGATTTCAACCTGAGATATGCATTTTCGTCGATAATCTTGGTGAGTCTTCTGTCAGTACTATGCAGAATCATCGAGACCCCTCTTTTCGAGCTATTTAATGCGAGTGACACGTTATCTGGTGTTTTCACCACTCCACAGTGCGTTTGATATGCAGAACAGGCGACATCTTAATTTTCGTGAGATTTCAAGCTGCGATATGCATTTTCTACGATAACCATGGTGAGTCTTCTGTCAGAAGTATGCAGAATCATCTAGATCGCTCTCTTCGAGCTATTTAATGTAAGAAACACGTTTTCTGGTGTATTCACCACCCCACAGTACGTTTGACATGCAGAACCGGATATATCTTGGTTTCGGTCGGGTTTCAAGCTGAGATATGCATTTTCTACGATAATCTTGGTGAGACTTCTGTCAGAAGTATGCAGAATCATCGGGATCGCTCTTTTCGAGCTATTTAATGCGAGAAACACATTATATGGTTGTTTTCACCACTCCACAGTGCGTTTGATATGCATAACCGGCGATATCTAGATTTTCGTGGTGTTTCCAGCTGAGATATGCATTCTCTGCGATACTCTTGGTGAGACTTCAGTCAGAAGTATGCAGATTCATCGATATCGCTCGTTTCGAGCTATTTAATGCGAAAAAACAAGTTTTCTGGTGTTGTCAACATTCCACAGCGCGTTTTATATGCAGAACCGGCGATATCTTGATTTTCGTGGTGTTTCCAGCTGAGATATGCATTTTCTGCGATAATCTTGGTGAGTCTTCTGTCAGAAGTATGTAGAATCATCTAGATCGCTCTTTTCGAGCTATTTAATGCGAGAAACACGTTTTCTGGTGTATTCACCACTCCACAGTACGTTTGACATGCAGAACAGGAGATATCTTGGTTTAGGTCGGGTATCAAGCTGAGATATGCATTTTCAACGATAATCTTGGTGAGACTTCTGTCAGAAGTGTGCGGAATAATCGGGATCGCTCTTTTCGAGCTATTTGATGCGAGAAACACGTTGTCTGGTTGGTTTCACGACTCCACAGTGCGTTTGATATGCAGAACCGGCGACATCTTGATTTTCGTGAGGTTTCAAGATGAGATATGCATTTTCTGCTATAATATTGGTGAGTCTTGTGTCAGTAGGATGCAGGATCATCGAGACCCCTCTTTTCGAGCTATTTAATGCGAGAAACACGTTATCTGGTGTTTTCACCACTCCACAGTGCGTTTGATATGCAGAACAGGCGACATCTTGATTTTCGTGAGATTTCAAGCTGAGATATGCATTTTCTACGATAACCATGGTGAGTCTTCTGTCAGGAGTATGCAGAATCATCTAGATCGCTCTTTTCGAGCTATTTAATGCGAGAAACACGTTATATGGTTGTTTTCACCACTCCACAGTGCGTTTGATATGCAGAACCAGCGATATCTTGGTTTTCGTGGGGTTTCAAGCTGAGATATGCATTTTTTACGATAATCTTGGTGAGACTTCTGTTCGAAGTATGCTTAATCATCGAGATCGCTCGTTTCGAGCTATTTAATGCGAGAAACACGTTATCTGGTGTTTTCACCACTCTACAGTGCGTATCATATGCAGAACCGGCGATATCTTGGCTTTCGTCGGGTATCAACCTGAGATATGCATTTTCTGCGATAATCTTGGTGAGACTTCAGTCAGAAGTATGCAGAATCATCGAGATCGCTCTTTTCGAGCTAGTTAATGCGAGAAAAACCTTATCCGGTGTTTTCACCACTCCACAGTGCGTTTGATATGCAGAACCAGCGATATCTTGGCTTTCGTGGGGTTTCAAGCTGAGATATGCATTTTTTACGATAATCTAGGTGAGACTTCTGTTCGAAGTATGCTGAATCATCGAGATCGCTCTTTTCGAGCTAGTTACTGCGAGAAACACGTTATCTGGAGTTTTCACCACTCCACAGTTGGTTTGATATGCAGAACCGGCGATATCTTGGTTTTCGTGGGGTTTCAAGCTGAGATATGCGTTTTCTGCGATAATCTTGGTGAGACTTCTATCAGAAGTAAGCAGAATCATCGAGATCCCTCTTTTCGAGCTCTTTAATGCGAGAAACACGTTATCTGGTGTTTTCACCACTCCACAGTGCGTTTGATATGCAGAACCGGCGACATCTTGATTTTCGTGAGATTTCAACCTGAGATATGCATTTTCGTCGATAATCTTGGTGAGTCTTCTGTCAGTACTATGCAGAATCATCGAGACCCCTCTTTTCGAGGTATTTAATGCGAGAGACACGTTATCTTGTGTTTTCACGACTCCACAGTGCGTTTGATATGCAGAACAGGCGACATCTTAATTTTCGTGAGATTTCAAGCTGCGATATGCATTTTCTACGATAACCATGGTGAGTCTTCTGTCAGAAGTATGCAGAATCATCTAGATCGCTCTCTTCGAGCTATTTAATGTGAGAAACACGTTTTCTGGTGTATTCACCACCCCACAGTACGTTTGACATGCAGAACCGGATATATCTTGGTTTCGGTCGGGTTTCAAGCTGAGATATGCATTTTCTACGATCAACTTGGTGAGACTTCTGTCAGAAGTATGCAGAATCAACGGGATCGCTCTTTTCGAGCTATTTAATGCGAGAAACACATTATATGGTTGTTTTCACCACTCCACAGTGCGTTTGATATGCATAACCGGCGATATCTAGATTTTCGTGGTGTTTCCAGCTGAGATATGCATTCTCTGCGATACTCTTGGTGAGACTTCAGTCAGAAGTATGCAGAATCATCGAGATCGCTCGTTTCGAGCTATTTAATGCGAAAAAACAAGTTTTCTGGTGTTGTCAACATTCCACAGCGCGTTTTATATGCAGAACCGGCGATATCTTGATTTTCGTGGTGTTTCCAGCTGAGATATGCATTTTCTGCGATAATCTTGGTGAGTCTTCTGTCAGAAGTATGTAGAATCATCTAGATCGCTCTTTTCGAGCTATTTAATGCGAGAAACACGTTTTCTGGTGTATTCACCACTCCACAGTACGTTTGACATGCAGAACAGGAGATATCTTGGTTTAGGTCGGGTATCAAGCTGAGATATGCATTTTCAACGATAATCTTGGTGAGACTTCTGTCAGAAGTGTGCAGAATCATCGGGATCGCTCTTTTCGAGCTATTTAATGCGAGAAACACGTTGTCTGGTTGGTTTCACGACTCCACAGTGCGTTTGATATGCAGAACCGGCGACATCTTGATTTTCGTGAGGTTTCAAGATGAGATATGCATTTTCTGCTATAATATTGGTGAGTCTTCTGTCAGTAGGATGCAGAATCATCGAGACCCCTCTTTTCGAGCTATTTAATGCGAGAAACACGTTATCTGGTGTTTTCACCACTCCACAGTGCGTTTGATATGCAGAACAGGCGACATCTTGATTTTCGTGAGATTTCAAGCTGAGATATGCATTTTCTACGATAACCATGGTGAGTCTTCTGTCAGGAGTATGCAGAATCATCTAGATCGCTCTTTTCGAGCTATTTAATGCGAGAAACACGTTATATGGTTGTTTTCACCACTCCACAGTGCGTTTGATATGCAGAACCAGCGATATCTTGGTTTTCGTGGGGTTTCAAGCTGAGATATGCATTTTTTACGATAATCTTGGTGAGACTTCTGTTCGAAGTATGCTTAATCATCGAGATCGCTCGTTTCGAGCTATTTAATGCGAGAAACACGTTATCTGGTGTTTTCACCACTCCACAGTGCGTATGATATGCAGAACCGGCGATATCTTGGTTTTCGTGGGGTTTCAAGCTGAGATATACATTTTCTGCGGTAGTCTTGGTGAGACTTTTGTCCGAAGTATGCTGAATCATCGAGATCGCTCTTTTCGAGCTAGTTAGTGCGAGAAACACGTTATCTGGTGTTTTCACCACACCACAGTGCGTTTGATAAACAGAACAGTAGATATCTTGGTTTTCGTGGGGTTTCAAGCTGAAATATGCATTTTCTGCGATAATCTTGTTGAGACTTCTGTTCGAAGTATGCAGAATCATCGAGATCGCACTTTTCGAGCTATTTAATGCGAGAAACACGTTATCTGGGGTTTTCACCACTCCACAGTTGGTTTGATATGCAGAACCGGCGATATCTTGGTTTTCGTGGGGTTTCAAGCTGAGATATGCGTTTTCTGCGATAATCTTGGTGAGACTTCTATCACAAGTAAGCGGAAACATCGAGATCCCTCTTTTCGAGCTCTTTAATGCGAGAAACACGTTATCTGGTGTTTTCACCTCTCCACAGTGCGTTTGATATGCAGAACCGGCGACGTCTTGGCTTTCGTCGGGTATCAACCTGAGATATGCATTTTCTGCGATAACCTTGGTGAGACTTCATTTAGAAGTATGCAGAATCATCGAGATCGCTCTTTTAGAGCTATATAATGCGAGAAACACGTTATCTGGTGTTTTGACCACTCCACAGTGCGTATGATGTGCAGAACCGACGATATCCTGGTTTTCGTGGGGTTTCAAGCTCAGATATGCATTTTGTGCGATAATATTGGAGAGACTTCAGACAGAAGTATGCAGAATCATCAAGATCGCACTTTTCGAGCTATTTTATGCAAGAAACACGTTAACTGGTGTTTTCACCACTCCACAGAGCGTTTGATATGCAGATCCGGCAACATCTTGGATTTCGTCGGGGTTCAAGCTGAGATTTGCAATTCCTGCGATAATCTTGGTGAGACTTCTGTCCGAAGTATGCTTAATCATCGAGATCCCTCTTTTCGAGCTCTTTAATGCGAGAAACACGTTATCTGGTGTTTTCAGCACTCCACAGTGCGTTTGATATGCAGAACCGGCGATATCTTGGTTTTCGTGGGGTTTCCAGCTGAGATATGCATTTTCTGCGATAATCTTGGTGAGTCTTCTGTCAGAAGTATGCAGAATCATCTAGATCGCTCTTTTCGAGCTATTTGATGCGAGAAACACGTTTTCTGGTGTTTTCACCACGCCACAGTGCGTATGATATGCAGAACCGGCGACATCGTGGTTTTCGTCGGGTTTCAAGCTGAGATATGCATTTTCTGCGATCATATTGGTGAGACTTCAGTCAGAAGTAAGCAGAATCATCTAGATCGCTCGTTTCGAGCTATTTAAAGCGAGAAACACGTTATCTGGTTGTTTTGACCACTCCACAGTGCGTTTGATATGTAGAGCCGCCGATAACTTGGTTTTCGTGGGGTTTCCAGCTGAAATATGCATTTTCTGCGATAATCTTGTTGTGTTCATCTATGAGAAGTATGCAGAATCATCGAGAACGCTCTTTTCGAGCTAGTTAATGCGAGATACACGTTTTCTGATGTTTTCACCACTCCATAGTGCGTCTGATATGCAGAACCGGCGATATCTTGGTTTTCGTGGGGTTTCCAGCTGAGATATGCAATTTCTGTGATAATCTTGGTGAGTCTTCTGTCAGAAGTATGCAGAATCATCGAGATCCCTCTTTTCGAGCTCTTTAATGCGAGAAACACGTTATCTGGTGTTTTCACCACTCCACAGTGCGTTTGATATGCAGAACCGGCGACATCTTGATTTTCGTGAGATTTCAACCTGAGATATGCATTTTCGTCGATAATCTTGGTGAGTCCTCTGTCAGTACTATGCAGAAACATCGAGACCCCTCTTTTCGAGCTATTTAATGCGAGAGACACGTTATCTGGTGTTTTCACCACTCCACAGTGCGTTTGATATGCAGAACAGGCGACATCTTAATTTTCGTGAGATTTCAAGCTGCGATATGCATTTTCTACGATAACCATGGTGAGTCTTCTGTCAGAAGTATGCAGAAACATCTAGATCGCTCTCTTCGAGCTATTTAATGTGAGAAACACGTTTTCTGGTGTATTCACCACCCCACAGTACGTTTGACATGCAGAACCGGATATATCTTGGTTTCGGTCGGGTTTCAAGCTGAGATATGCATTTTCTACGATAATCTTGGTGAGACTTCTGTCAGAAGTATGCAGAATCATCGGGATCGCTCTTTTCGAGCTATTTAATGCGAGAAACACGTTTTCTGGTGTATTCACCACTCCACAGTACGTTTGACATGCAGAACAGGAGATATCTTGGTTTAGGTCGGGTATCAAGCTGAGATATGCATTTACAACGATAATCTTGGTGAGACTTCTGTCAGAAGTATGCAGAATCATCGGGATCGCTCTTTTCGAGCTATTTAATGCGAGAAACACGTTGTCTGGTTGGTGTCACGACTCCACATTGCGTTTGATATGCAGAACCGGCGACATCTTGATTTTCGTGAGGTTTCAAGCTGAGATATGCATTTTCTGCTATAATATTGGTGAGTCTTCTGTCAGTAGGATGCAGAATCATCGAGACCCCTCTTTTCGAGCTATTTAATGCGAGAAAAACCTTATCCGGTGTTTTCACCACTCCACAATTCGTTTGATATGCAGAACCAGCGATATCTTGGTTTTCGTGGGGTTTCAAGCTGAGATATGCATTTACAACGATAATCTTGGTGAGACTTCTGTCAGAAGTATGCAGAATCATCGGGATCGCTCTTTTCGAGCTATTTAATGCGAGAAACACGTTATCTGGTGTTTTCACCACTCCACAGTGCGTTTGATATGCAGAACAGGCGACATCTTGATTTTCGTGAGATTTCAAGCTGAGATATGCATTTTCTACGATAACCATCGTGAGTCTTCTGTCAGGAGTATGCAGAATCATCTAGATCGCTCTTTCCGAGCTATTTAATGCGAGAAACACGTTATATGGTTGTTTCCACCACTCCACAGTGCGTTTGATATGCAGAACCAGCGATATCTTGGTTTTCGTGGGGTTTCAAGCTGAGATATGCATTTTTTACGATAATCTTGGCGAGACTTCTGTTCGAAGTATGCTTAATCATCGAGATCGCTCGTTTCGAGCTATTTAATGCGCGAAACACGTTATCTGGTGTTTTCACCACTCCACAGTGCGTATGATATGCAGAACCGGCGATATCTTGGTTTTCGTGGGGTTTCAAGCTGAGATATACATTTTCTGCGGTAATCTTGGTGAGACTTCTGTCCGAAGTATGCTGAAACATCGAGATCGCTCTTTTCGAGCTAGTTAATGCGAGAAAAACCTTATCCGGTGTTTTCACCACTCCACAATTCGTTTGATATGCAGAACCAGCGATATCTTGGCTTTCGTGGGGTTTCAAGCTGAGATATGCATTTTTTACGATAATCTTGGTGAGACTTCTGTCCGAAGTATGCTGAATCATCGAGATCGCTCTTTGCGAGCTAGTTAGTGCGAGAAACACGTTATCTGGTGTTTTCACCACACCACAGTGCGTTTGATATGCAGAACAGTAGATATCTTGGTTTTCGTGGGGTTTCAAGCTGAAATATGCATTTTCTGCGATAATCTTGTTGAGACTTCTGTTCGAAGTATGCAGAATCATCGAGATCGCACTTTTCGAGCTATTTAATGCGAAAAACACGTTATCTGGGGTTTTCGCCACTCCACAGTTGGTTTGATATGCAGAACCGGCGATATCTTGGTTTTCGTGGGGTTTCAAGCTGAGATATGCGTTTTCTGCGATAATCTTGGTGAGACTTCTATCAGAAGTAAGCGGAAACATCGAGATCCCTCTTTTCCAGCTCTTTAATGCGAGAAACACGTTATCTGGTGTTTTCACCTCTCCACAGTGCGTTAGATATGCAGAACCGGCGACATCTTGGCTTTCGTCGGGTATCAACCTGAGATATGCATTTTCTGCGATAATCTTGGTGAGAATTCATTTAGAAGTATGCAGAATCATCGAGAACGCTCTTTTAGAGCTATATAATGCGAGAAACACGTTATCTGGTGTTTTGACCACTCCACAGTGCGTATGATGTGCAGAACCGACGATATCCTGGTTTTCGTGGGGTTTCAAGCTCAGATATGCATTTTGTGCGATAATATTGGAGAGACTTCAGACAGAAGCATGCAGAATCATCAAGATCGAACTTTTCGAGCTATTTTATGCGAGAAACACGTTAACTGGTGTTTTCACCACTCCACAGTGCGTTTGATATGCAGATCCGGCGACATCTTGGATTTCGTCGGGGTTCAAGCTGAGATTTGCAATTCCTGCGATAATCTTGGTGAGACTTCTGTCCGAAGTATGCTTAATCATCGAGAACGCTCTTTTCGAGCTAGTTAATGCGAGAAACACGTTATCTGGTGTTTTCAGCACTCCACAGTGCGTTTGATATGCAGAACCGGCGATATCTTGGTTTTCGTGGGGTTTCCAGCTGAGATATGCATTTTCTGCGATAATCTTGGTGAGTCTTCTGTCAGAAGTATGCAGAATCATCTAGATCGCTCTATTCGAGCTATTTGATGCGAGAAACACGTTTTCTGGTGTTTTCACCACGCCACAGTGCGTTTGATATGCAGAACCGGCGACATCGTGGTTTTCGTCGGGTTTCAAGCTGAGATATGCATTTTCTGCGATCATATTGGTGAGACTTCAGTCAGAAGTATGCAGAATCATCTAGATCGCTCGTTTCGAGCTATTTAAAGCGAGAAACACGTTATCTGGTTGTTTTGACCACTCCACAGTGCGTTTGATATGTAGAGCCGCCGATAACTTGGTTTTCGTGGGGTTTCCAGCTGAAATATGCATTTTCTGCGATAATCTTGGTGTTTCATCTATGAGAAGTATGCAGAATCATCGAGAACGCTCTTTTCGAGCTAGTTAATGCGAGATACACGTTTTCTGATGTTTTCACCACTCCATAGTGCGTCTGATATGCAGAACCGGCGATATCTTGGTTTTCGTGGGGTTTCCAGCTGAGATATGCAATTTCTGTGATAATCTTGGTGAGTCTTCTGTCAGAAGTATGCAGAATCATCGAGATCCCTCTTTTCGAGCTCTTTAATGCGAGAAACACGTTATCTGGTGTTTTCACCACTCCACAGTGCGTTTGATATGCAGAACCGGCGACATCTTGATTTTCGTGAGATTTCAACCTGAGATATGCATTTTCGTCGATAATCTTGGTGAGTCTTCTGTCAGTACTATGCAGAATCATCGAGACCCCTCTTTTCGAGCTATTTAATGCGAGAGACACGTTATCTGGTGTTTTCACCACTCCACAGTGCGTTTGATATGCAGAACAGGCGACATCTTAATTTTCGTGAGATTTCAAGCTGCGATATGCATTTTCTGCGATAATCTTGGTGAGTCTTCTGTCAGAAGTATGCAGAATCATCGAGATCGCTCTATTCGAGCTATTTAATGCGAGAAACACGTTATCTGGTTGTTTTCACCACTCCACAGTGCGTTTGATATGCAGAACCGGCGATATCTTGGTTTTCGTGGGTTTTCCAGCTGAGATATGCATTTTCTGCGATAATCTTGGTGAGTCTTCTGTCAGAAGTATGCAGAATCATCGAGATCGCTCTATTCGAGCTATTTAATGCGAGAAACACGTTATCTGGTTGTTTTCACCACTCCACAGTGCGTTTGATATGCAGAAACGGAGATATCTTGGTTTCGGTCGGGTTTCAAGCTGAGATATGCATTTTCTGCGATAATCTTGGTGAGTCTTCTGTCAGAAGTATGCAGAATCATCTAGATCGCTCGTTTCGAGTTATTTAATGCGAGAAACACGTTATCTGGTTGTTTTCACCACTCCACAGTGCGTTTGATATGCAGAACCGGCGACATCTTGATTTTCGTGAGGTTTCAAGCTGAGATATGCATTTTCTGCGATAATCTTGGTGAGTCTTTTGTCAGAAGTATGCAGAATCATCTAGATCGCTCTTTTCGAGCTATTTGATGCGAGAAACACGTTTTCTGGTGTTTTCACCACTCCACAGTGCGTTTGATATGCAGAACAGTCGACATCGTGGTTTTCGTCGGGTTTCAAGCTGAGATATGCATTTTCTGCGATCATATTGGTGAGACTTCAGTCAGAAGTATGCAGAATCACCTAGATCGCTCGTTTCGAGCTATTTAATGCGAGAAACACGTTATCTGGTTGTTTTCACCACTCCACAGTGCGTTTGATATGCAGAACCGGCGACATCTTGATTTTCGTGAGGTTTCAAGCTGAGATATGCATTTTCTGCGATAATCTTGGTGAGGCTTCTGTCAGAATTATGCAGAATCATCGCGATCGCTCTATTCGAGCTATTTAATGCGAGAAACACGTTATCTGGTGTTTTCATCACTCCACAGGGCGTTTGATATGCAGAACCGGCGATATCTTGGTTTTCCTGGGGTTTCCAACTGAGATATGCATTTTCTGTGATAATGTTGGTGAGTCTTCTGTCAGAAGTATGCAGAATCATCTAGATCGCTCTTTTCGAGCTATTTAATGCGAGAAACAGGTTTTCTGGTGTTTTCACCACGCCACAGTGCGTTTGATATGCAGAACCGGCGATATCTTGGTTTTCGTGGGGTTTCCAGCTGAGATATGCATTTTCTGCGATAATCTTGGTGAGTCTTCTGTCAGAAGTATGCAGAATCATCTAGATCGCTCTTTTCGAGCTATTTGATGCGAGAAACACGTTTTCTGGTGTTTTCACCACGCCACAGTGCGTGTGATATGCAGAACCGGCGACATCGTGGTTTTCGTCGGGTTTCAAGCTGAGATATGCATTTTCTGCGATCATATTGGTGAGACTTCAGTCAGAAGTATGCAGAATCATCTAGATCGCTCGTTTCGAGCTATTTAAAGCGAGAAACACGTTATCTGGTTGTTTTGACCACTCCACAGTGCGTTTGATATGTAGAGCCGCCGATAACTTGGTTTTCGTGGGGTTTCCAGCTGAAATATGCATTTTCTGCGATAATCTTGGTGTTTCATCTATGAGAAGTATGCAGAATCATCGAGAACGCTCTCTTCGAGCTATTTAATGTGAGAAACACGTTTTCTGGTGTATTCACCACCCCACAGTACGTTTGACATGCAGAATCGGATATATCTTGGTTTCGGTCGGGTTTCAAGCTGAGATATGCATTTTCTGCGATAATCTTGGTGAGACTTCTGACAGACGTATGCAGAATCATCGGGATCGCTCTTTTCGAGCTATTTAATGCGAGAAACACGTTATCTGGTGTTTTCACCACTCCACAGTGCGTTTGATATGCAGTACCAGCGATATCTTGGTTTTCGTGGGGTTTCAAGCCGAGATATGCATTTTTTACGATAATCATGGTGAGACTTCTGTCCGAAGTATGCAGATTCATCGAGATCGCTCTTTTCGAGCTACTTAATGCTAGAAACAAGTTATCTGGTGTTTTCGGCACTCCACAGTGCGTTTGACATGCAGAACCGGAGATATCTTGGTTACGGTCGGGATTCAAGCTGAGATATTCATTTTCTACGATAATCTAGGCGATACTTCTGTCAGAAGTATGCAGAATCTTCGAGAACGCTCTTTTCGAGATACTTAATGCGAGAAACACGTTTTCTGGTGTTTCACCACTCCACAGTGCGTCTGAAATGCAGAACCGGCGATATCTTGGTTTTCGTGGGGTTTGTAGATGAGATATGCATTTTCTGCGATAATCTTGGTGAGTCTTCTGTCAGAAGTATGCAGAACCATCTAGATCTCTCTTCTCGAGCTATTTAATGCGAGAAACACGTTTTCTTGTGTTTTCACCACCCCACAGTGCGTTTGATATGCAGAACCGAAGATATCTTGGTTTTCGTGGGGTTTGTAGCTGAGATATGCATTTTCTGCGATAATCTTGGTGAGTCTTCTGTCAGAAGTATGCAGAATCATCTAGATCGCTCTTTTCGAGCTATTTAATGCGAGAAACACGTTTTCTTGTGTTTTCACCACCCCACAGTGCGTTTGATATGCAGAACCGGCGATATCTTGATTTTCGTGGTGTTTCCAGGTGAGATATGCATTTTCTGCGATAATCTAGGTGAGTCTTCTGTCAGAAGTATGCAGAATCATCGAGATCGCTCTTTTCGAGCTAGTTAATGCGAGAAAAACCTTGTCTGGGGTTTTTACCACTCCACAGTGCGTTTGATATGCAGAACCAGCGATATCTTGGCTTTCGTTGGGTTTCAAGCTGAGATATGCATTTTTACGATAATCTTGGTGAGACTACTGTCCGAAGTATGCAGATTCATCGCGATCGCTCTTTTCGAGCTGTTTAATGCGAGAAACACGTTATCTGGTGTTTTCACCACTCCACAGTGCGTTTGATATGCAGTACCAGCGATATCTTGGTTTTCGTGGGGTTTCAAGCCGAGATATGCATTTTTTACGATAATCTTGGTGAGACTTCTGTCCGAAGTATGCAGATTCATCGAGATCGCTCTTTTCGAGCTATTTAATGCGAGAAACGCGTTATCTGGTGTTTTCACCACTCCACAGTGCGTTTGATATGTAGAGCCACCGATAAATTGGTTTTCGTGGGGTTTCCAGCTGAAATATGCATTTTCTGCGATAATCTTTGTGTTTCATCTATGAGAAGTATGCAGAATCATCCAGAACGCTCTTTTCGAGCTAGTTAATGCGAGTAACACGTTTTCTGGTGTTTTCACCACCCCACAGTGCGTTTGATATGCAGAACCGGCGATATCTGGGTTTTCGTGGGTTTTCAAGCTGAGATATGCATTTTCTGCGGCAATCTTGGTGAGACTTCAGTCAGAAGTATGCAGAATAATCGAGATCGCTCTTTTCGAGCTACTTAATGCTAGAAACACGTTATCTGGTGTTTTCGGCACTCCACAGTGCGTTTGACATGCAGAACCGGAGATATCTTGGTTACGGTCGGGATTCAAGCTGAGATATGCATTTTCTACGATAATCTAGGCGATACTTCTGTCAGAAGTATGCAGAATCTTCGAGAACGCTCTTTTCGAGATACTTAATGCGAGAAACACGTTTTCTGGTGTTTCACCACTCCACAGTGCGTCTGAAATGCAGAACCGGCGATATCTTGGTTTTCGTGGGGTTTGTAGATGAGATATGCATTTTCTGCGATAATCTTGGTGAGTCTTCTGTCAGAAGTATGCAGAACCATCTAGATCTCTCTTCTCGAGCTATTTAATGCGAGAAACACGTTTTCTTGTGTTTTCACCACCCCACAGTGCGTTTGATATGCAGAACCGGAGATATCTTGGTTTTCGTGGGGTTTGTAGCTGAGATATGCATTTTCTGCGATAATCTTGGTGAGTCTTCTGTCAGAAGTATGCAGAATCATCTAGATCGCTCTTTTCGAGCTATTTCATGCGAGAAACACGCTTTCTTGTGTTTTCACCACCCCACAGTGCGTTTGATATGCAGAACCGGCGATATCTTGATTTTCGTGGTGTTTCCAGGTGAGATATGCATTTTCTGCGATAATCTAGGTGAGTCTTCTGTCAGAAGTATGCAGAATCATCGAGATCGCTCTTTTCGAGCTAGTTAATGCGAGAAAAACCTTGTCTGGTGTTTTTACCACTCCACAGTGCGTTTGATATGCAGAACCAGCGATATCTTGGCTTTCGTTGGGTTTCAAGCTGAGATATGCATTTTTTACGATAATCTTGGTGAGACTACTGTCCGAAGTATGCAGATTCATCGCGATCGCTCTTTTCGAGCTGTTTAATGCGAGAAACACGTTATCTGGTGTTTTCACCACTCCACAGTGCGTTTGATATGCAGTACCAGCGATATCTTGGTTTTCGTGGGGTTTCAAGCCGAGATATGCATTTTTTACGATAATCTTGGTGAGACTTCTGTCCGAAGTATGCAGATTCATCGAGATCGCTCTTTTCGAGCTATTTAATGCGAGAAACACGTTATCTGGTGTTTTCACCACTCCACAGTGCGTTTGATATGTAGAGCCACCGATAAATTGGTTTTCGTGGGGTTTCCAGCTGAAATATGCATTTTCTGCGATAATCTTTGTGTTTCATCTACGAGAAGTATGCAGAATCATCCAGAACGCTCATTTCGAGCTAGTTAATGCGAGTAACACGTTTTCTGGTGTTTCACCACTCCACAGTGCGTCTGAAATGCAGAACCGGCGATATCTTGGTTTTCGTGGGGTTTGTAGATGAGATATGCATTTTCTGCGATAATCTAGGTGAGTCTTCTGTCAGAAGTATGCAGAACCATCTAGATCTCTCTTCTCGAGCTATTTAATGCGAGAAACACGTTTTCTTGTGTTTTCACCACCCCACAGTGCGTTTGATATGCAGAACCGAAGATATCTTGGTTTTCGTGGGGTTTGTAGCTGAGATATGCATTTTCTGCGATAATCTTGGTGAGTCTTCTGTCAGAAGTATGCAGAATCATCTAGATCGCTCTTTTCGAGCTATTTAATGCGAGAAACACGTTTTCTTGTGTTTTCACCACCCCACAGTGCGTTTGATATGCAGAACCGGCGATATCTTGATTTTCGTGGTGTTTCCAGGTGAGATATGCATTTTCTGCGATAATCTAGGTGAGTCTTCTGTCAGAAGTATGCAGAATCATCGAGATCGCTCTTTTCGAGCTAGTTAATGCGAGAAAAACCTTGTCTGGTGTTTTTACCACTCCACAGTGCGTTTGATATGCAGAACCAGCGATATCTTGGCTTTCGTTGGGTTTCAAGCTGAGATATGCATTTTTTACGATAATCTTGGTGAGACTACTGTCCGAAGTATGCAGATTCATCGCGATCGCTCTTTTCGAGCTGTTTAATGCGAGAAACACGTTATCTGGTGTTTTCACCACTCCACAGTGCGTTTGATATGCAGTACCAGCGATATCTTGGTTTTCGTGGGGTTTCAAGCCGAGATATTCATTTTTTACGATAATCTTGGTGAGACTTCTGTCCGAAGTATGCAGATTCATCGAGATCGCTCTTTTCGAGCTATTTAATGCGAGAAACACGTTATCTGGTGTTTTCACCACTCCACAGTGCGTTTGATATGTAGAGCCACCGATAAATTGGTTTTCGTGGGGTTTCCAGCTGAAATATGCATTTTCTGCGATAATCTTTGTGTTTCATCTACGAGAAGTATGCAGAATCATCCAGAACGCTCTTTTCGAGCTAGTTAATGCGAGTAACACGTTTTCTGGTGTTTTCACCACCCCACAGTGCGTTTGATATGCAGAACCGGCGATATCTGGGTTTTCGTGGGTTTTCAAGCTGAGATATGCATTTTCTGCGGCAATCTTGGTGAGACTTCAGTCAGAAGTATGCAGAATAATCGAGATCGCTCTTTTCGAGCTACTTAATGCTAGAAACACGTTATCTGGTGTTTTCGGCACTCCACAGTGCGTTTGACATGCAGAACCGGAGATATCTTGGTTACGGTCGGGATTCAAGCTGAGATATGCATTTTCTACGATAATCTAGGCGATACTTCTGTCAGAAGTATGCAGAATCTTCGAGAACGCTCTTTTCGAGATACTTAATGCGAGAAACACGTTTTCTGGTGTTTCACCACTCCACAGTGCGTCTGAAATGCAGAACCGGCGATATCTTGGTTTTCGTGGGGTTTGTAGATGAGATATGCATTTTCTGCGATAATCTTGGTGAGTCTTCTGTCAGAAGTATGCAGAACCATCTAGATCTCTCTTCTCGAGCTATTTAATGCGAGAAACACGTTTTCTTGTGTTTTCACCACCCCACAGTGCGTTTGATATGCAGAACCGGAGATATCTTGGTTTTCGTGGGGTTTGTAGCTGAGATATGCATTTTCTGCGATAATCTTGGTGAGTCTTCTGTCAGAAGTATGCAGAATCATCTAGATCGCTCTTTTCGAGCTATTTAATGCGAGAAACACGTTTTCTTGTGTTTTCACCACCCCACAGTGCGTTTCATATGCAGAACCGGAGATATCTTGGTTTTCGTGGGGTTTGTAGCTGAGATATGCATTTTCTGCGATAATCTTGGTGAGTCTTCTGTCAGAAGTATGCAGAATCATCTAGATCGCTCTTTTCGAGCTATTTAATGCGAGAAACACGTTTTCTTGTGTTTTCAACACTCCACAGTACGTTTGATATGCAGAACCGGCGATATCTTGATTTTCGTGGTTTTTCCTGCTGAGATATGCATTTTCAGCGATTATCTTGGTGAGTCTTCTGTCAGAAGTATGCAGAATCTTCGAGATCGCTCATTTCGAGCTAGTTAATGCTAGTAACACGTTATCTGGTGTTTTCACCACTACACAGTTCGTTGTATATGCAGAACAGGAGATATCTTGGTTTTCGTGGGGTTTCTAGCAGAGATATGCATTTTCTGCGATAATCTAGGTGAGTCTTCAGTCAGAAGTATGCAGAATCATCTAGATCGCTCTTCTCGAGCTATTTAATTCGACAAACACGTTTTCTGGTGTATTGACGACTCCACAGTACGTTTGACATGCAGAACCGGCGACATCTTGGATTTCGTCGGGTTTCAAGCTGAGATATGCATTTTCTGCGGCAATCTTGGTGAGCCTTCTGTCCGAAGTATGCAGAATCATCGAGATCGCTCGTTTCGAGCTATTTAATGTGAAAAAACAAGATTTCTGGTGTTTTGACCGCTCCACAGTGCGTTTGATATGTAGAGCCACCGATAAATTGGTTTTCGTGGGGTTTGTAGCTGAGATATGCATTTTCTGCGATAATCTTGGTGAGTCTTCTGCCAGAAGTATGCAGAATCTTCGAGATCGTTCTTTTCGAGCAACTTAATGCGAGAAACACGATATATGGTTGTTTTCACCACTCCACAGTGCGTTCGATATGCAGAACGGGCGACATCTTGATTTTCGTGAGGTTTCAAGCTGAGATATGCATTTTCTGCGATAATCTTGGTGAGACTTCAGTCAGAAATATGCAGAATCTTCTAGATCGCTCTTTTCGTGCTATTTAATGCGAAAAAACAAGTTTTCTGGTGTTTTCAACATTCCACAGTGCGTTTGACATGCAGAACCGATGATATCTTGTTTTTCGTGGTGTTTCCAGCTGAGATATGCATTTTCTGCGATAAACTTGGTGAGTCTTCTGTCAGAAGTATGCAGAATCATCGAGATCCCTCTTTTCGAGCTATTTAATGCGAGAAACACGTTAATTGGTGTTTTCACCACTCCACAGTGCGTTTGATATGCGGAACCAGCGACATCTTGGATTTCGTCGGGTTTCAAGCTGAGACATGCATTTTCTGCGATAATCTTGGTGAGACTTCAGTCAGAAGTATGCAGAATCTTCGAGATCGCTCATTTCGAGCTAGTTAATGCGAGAAACACGTTATCTGGTGTTTTCACCACTCCACAGTTCGTTGTATGTGCAGAACAGGAGATATCTTGGTTTTCGTGGGGTTTCTAGCAGAGATATGCATTTTCTGCGATAATCTTGATGAGACTTCAGTCAGAGGTATGCAGAATCTACGAGATCGCTCATTTCGAGCTAGTTAATGCAAGAAACACGTTATCTGGTGTTTTCACCACTCCACAGTTCGTTGTATATGCAGAACAGGAGATATCTTGGTTTGCGTGGGGTTTCTAGCAGAGATATGCATTTTCTGCGATAATCTAGGTGAGTCTTCTGCCAGAAGTATGCAGAATCATCTAGATCGCTCTTTTCGAGCTATTTAATGCGAGAAACACGATATCTGGTGTTTTCAGCACTCCACAGTGCGTATGATATGCAGAACCGGCGATATCTTGGTTTTCGTGGGGTTTCAAGCTGAAATATGCATTTTCTGCGATAATCTTGGTGAGACTTCAGTCAGAAGTATGCAGAATCTTCTAGATCGCTCTTTTCGTGCTATTTAATGCGAAAAAACAAGTTTTCTGGTGTTTTCAACATTCCACAGTGCGTTTGACATGCAGAACCGATGATATCTTGTTTTTCGTGGTGTTTCCAGCTGAGATATGCATTTTCTGCGATAAACTTGGTGAGTCTTCTGTCAGAAGTATGCAGAATCATCGAGATCCCTCTTTTCGAGCTATTTAATGCGAGAAACACGTTAATTGGTGTTTTCACCACTCCACAGTGCGTTTGATATGCGGAACCAGCGACATCTTGGATTTCGTCGGGTTTCAAGCTGAGACATGCATTTTCTGCGATAATCTTGGTGAGACTTCAGTCAGAAGTATGCAGAATCTTCGAGATCGCTCATTTCGAGCTAGTTAATGCGAGAAACACGTTATCTGGTGTTTTCACCACTCCACAGTTCGTTGTATGTGCAGAACAGGAGATATCTTGGTTTTCGTGGGGTTTCTAGCAGAGATATGCATTTTCTGCGATAATCTTGATGAGACTTCAGTCAGAGGTATGCAGAATCTACGAGATCGCTCATTTCGAGCTAGTTAATGCAAGAAACACGTTATCTGGTGTTTTCACCACTCCACAGTTCGTTGTATATGCAGAACAGGAGATATCTTGGTTTGCGTGGGGTTTCTAGCAGAGATATGCATTTTCTGCGATAATCTAGGTGAGTCTTCTGCCAGAAGTATGCAGAATCATCTAGATCGCTCTTTTCGAGCTATTTAATGCGAGAAACACGATATCTGGTGTTTTCACCACTCCACAGTGCGTATGATATGCAGAACCGGCGATATCTTGGTTTTCGTGGGGTTTCAAGCTGAAATATGCATTTTCTGCGATAATCTTGGTGAGACTTCAGTCAGAAGTATGCAGAATCTTCGAGATCGCTCATTTCGAGCTAGTTAATGCGAGAAACACGTTATCTGGTGTTTTCACCACTCCACAGTTCGCTGTATATGCAGAACAGGAGATATCTTGGTTTTCGTGGGGTTTCTAGCAGAGATATGCATTTTCTGCGATAATCTAGGTGAGTCTTCTGCCAGAAGTATGCAGAATCTTCGAGATCGTTCTTTTCGAGCAACTTAATGCGAGAAACACGATATCTGGTTGTTTTCACCACTCCACAGTGCGTTTGATATGCAGAACGGGCGACATCTTGATTTTCGTGAGGTTTCAAGCTGAGATATGCATTTTCTGCGATAATCTTGGTGAGACATCATGTCAGAAATATGCAGAATCTTCTATATCGCTCTTTTCGAGCTATTTAATGCGAAAAAACAAGTTTTCTGGTGTTTTCAACATTCCACAGTGCGTTTGATATGCAGAACCGGCGATATCTTGATTTTCGTGGTGTTTCCAGCTGAAATATGCATTTTCTACGATAATCTTGGTGAGACGTCTGTCAGAAGTATGCAGAATCTTCGAGATCGTTCTTTTCGAGCTACTTAATGCGAGAAACACGATATCTGGTTGTTTTCACCACTCCACAGTGCGTTTGATATGCAGAACGGGCGACATCTTGATTTTCGTGAGGTTTCAAGCTGAGATATGCATTTTCTGCGATAATCTTGGTGAGACTTCAGTCAGAAATATGCAGAATTTTCTAGATCGCTCTTTTCGAGCTATTTAATGCGAGAAACAAGTTATCTGGTGTTTTCACCACTCCACAGTGCGTTTAATATGCAGAACCGGCTACATCTTGGCTGTCGTAGGGTATCAAGTTGAGATATGCATTTTCTGCGATAATCATGGTGAGACTTCTGTCAGAAGTATGCAGAATCATCGGGATCGCTCTTTTCGAGCAATTTAATGCGAGAAACACGTTTTCTGGGGTTTTCACCACTCCACATTTCGTTGGATATGCAGAACAGGAGATATCTTGGTTTTCGTGGGGTTTCTAGCAGAGAAATGCATTTTCTGCGATAATCATGGTGAGACTTCTGTTAGAAGTATGCAGAATCATCGAGATCGCACATTTCGATCTATTTAATGCGAGAAACACGTTATCTGGTGTTTTCACCACTCCACAGTGCGTTTGATATGCAGAACCAGCGATATCTTGGTTTTCGTGGGGTTTCAAGCTGAGATATGCATTTTTTACGATAATCATGGTGAGACTTCTGTCCGAAGTATGCAGAATCATCGAGATCGCACTTTTCGAGCTATTTAATGCGAGAAACAGGATATCTGGTGTTTTCAGCACTCCACAGTGCGTTTGATATGCAGAACCAGCGATATCTAGGTTTTCGTGGGGTTTCAAGCTGAGATATGCAATTTCTGCGATAATCTTGGTGAGACTTATGTCCGAAGTATGCAGAGTCATCGAGATCGTACTTTTCGAGCTATTTAATGCGAGAAACACGTTTTCTGGGGCTTTCACCACTCCACAGTTCGTTGGATATGCAGAACAGGAGATATCTTGGTTTTCGTGGGGTTTCTAGCAGAGATATGCATTTTCTGCGATAATCATGGTGAGACTTCTGTTAGAAGTATGCAGAATCATCGAGATCGCACTTTTCGATCTATTTCATGCGAGAAACACGTTGTCTGGTGTTTTCACCACTCCACAGTTGGTTTGATATGCAGAACCCGCGATGTTTGGTTTTCGTCGGGTTTCAAGTTGAGATATGCATTTTCTGCGACAATCTTGGTGAGACTTCTGTCCGAAGTATGCAGAATCATCGGGATCGCTCTTTTCGAGCTATTTAATGCGAGAAACACGTTTTCTGGCGATTTCACCACACCACTGTTCGTTGGATATGCAGAACCGGAGATATCTTGGTTTTCGTGGGGTTTCAAGCTGAAATATGCATTTTCTGCGATAATCTTGGTGAGACTTCTGTCCGATGTATGCAGAATCATCGAGATCGCTCTTTTCGAGCTATTTAATGCGAGAAACACGTTATCCGGTGTTTTCACCACTACACAGTTCGTTGTATATGCAGAACAGGAGATATCTTGGTTTTCGTGGGGTTTCTAGCAGAGATATGCATTTTCTGCGATAATCTAGGTGAGTCTTCAGTCAGAAGTATGCAGAATCATCTAGATCGCTCTTCTCGAGCTATTTAATTCGACAAACACGTTTTCTGGTGTATTGACGACTCCACAGTACGTTTGACATGCAGAACCGGCGACATCTTGGATTTCGTCGGGTTTCAAGCTGAGATATGCATTTTCTGCGGCAATCTTGGTGAGCCTTCTGTCCGAAGTATGCAGAATCATCGAGATCGCTCGTTTCGAGCTATTTAATGTGAAAAAACAAGATTTCTGGTGTTTTGACCGCTCCACAGTGCGTTTGATATGTAGAGCCACCGATAAATTGGTTTTCGTGGGGTTTGTAGCTGAGATATGCATTTTCTGCGATAATCTTGGTGAGTCTTCTGCCAGAAGTATGCAGAATCTTCGAGATCGTTCTTTTCGAGCAACTTAATGCGAGAAACACGATATATGGTTGTTTTCACCACTCCACAGTGCGTTCGATATGCAGAACGGGCGACATCTTGATTTTCGTGAGGTTTCAAGCTGAGATATGCATTTTCTGCGATAATCTTGGTGAGACTTCAGTCAGAAATATGCAGAATCTTCTAGATCGCTCTTTTCGTGCTATTTAATGCGAAAAAACAAGTTTTCTGGTGTTTTCAACATTCCACAGTGCGTTTGACATGCAGAACCGATGATATCTTGTTTTTCGTGGTGTTTCCAGCTGAGATATGCATTTTCTGCGATAAACTTGGTGAGTCTTCTGTCAGAAGTATGCAGAATCATCGAGATCCCTCTTTTCGAGCTATTTAATGCGAGAAACACGTTAATTGGTGTTTTCACCACTCCACAGTGCGTTTGATATGCGGAACCAGCGACATCTTGGATTTCGTCGGGTTTCAAGCTGAGACATGCATTTTCTGCGATAATCTTGGTGAGACTTCAGTCAGAAGTATGCAGAATCTTCGAGATCGCTCATTTCGAGCTAGTTAATGCGAGAAACACGTTATCTGGTGTTTTCACCACTCCACAGTTCGTTGTATGTGCAGAACAGGAGATATCTTGGTTTTCGTGGGGTTTCTAGCAGAGATATGCATTTTCTGCGATAATCTTGATGAGACTTCAGTCAGAGGTATGCAGAATCTACGAGATCGCTCATTTCGAGCTAGTTAATGCAAGAAACACGTTATCTGGTGTTTTCACCACTCCACAGTTCGTTGTATATGCAGAACAGGAGATATCTTGGTTTGCGTGGGGTTTCTAGCAGAGATATGCATTTTCTGCGATAATCTAGGTGAGTCTTCTGCCAGAAGTATGCAGAATCATCTAGATCGCTCTTTTCGAGCTATTTAATGCGAGAAACACGATATCTGGTGTTTTCAGCACTCCACAGTGCGTATGATATGCAGAACCGGCGATATCTTGGTTTTCGTGGGGTTTCAAGCTGAAATATGCATTTTCTGCGATAATCTTGGTGAGACTTCAGTCAGAAGTATGCAGAATCTTCGAGATCGCTCATTTCGAGCTAGTTAATGCGAGAAACACGTTATCTGGTGTTTTCACCACTCCACAGTTCGCTGTATATGCAGAACAGGAGATATCTTGGTTTTCGTGGGGTTTCTAGCAGAGATATGCATTTTCTGCGATAATCTAGGTGAGTCTTCTGCCAGAAGTATGCAGAATCTTCGAGATCGTTCTTTTCGAGCAACTTAATGCGAGAAACACGATATCTGGTTGTTTTCACCACTCCACAGTGCGTTTGATATGCAGAACGGGCGACATCTTGATTTTCGTGAGGTTTCAAGCTGAGATATGCATTTTCTGCGATAATCTTGGTGAGACATCATGTCAGAAATATGCAGAATCTTCTATATCGCTCTTTTCGAGCTATTTAATGCGAAAAAACAAGTTTTCTGGTGTTTTCAACATTCCACAGTGCGTTTGATATGCAGAACCGGCGATATCTTGATTTTCGTGGTGTTTCCAGCTGAAATATGCATTTTCTACGATAATCTTGGTGAGACGTCTGTCAGAAGTATGCAGAATCTTCGAGATCGTTCTTTTCGAGCTACTTAATGCGAGAAACACGATATCTGGTTGTTTTCACCACTCCACAGTGCGTTTGATATGCAGAACGGGCGACATCTTGATTTTCGTGAGGTTTCAAGCTGAGATATGCATTTTCTGCGATAATCTTGGTGAGACTTCAGTCAGAAATATGCAGAATTTTCTAGATCGCTCTTTTCGAGCTATTTAATGCGAGAAACAAGTTATCTGGTGTTTTCACCACTCCACAGTGCGTTTAATATGCGGAACCGGCTACATCTTGGCTGTCGTAGGGTATCAAGTTGAGATATGCATTTTCTGCGATAATCATGGTGAGACTTCTGTCAGAAGTATGCAGAATCATCGGGATCGCTCTTTTCGAGCAATTTAATGCGATAAACACGTTTTCTGGGGTTTTCACCACTCCACATTTCGTTGGATATGCAGAACAGGAGATATCTTGGTTTTCGTGGGGTTTCTAGCAGAGAAATGCATTTTCTGCGATAATCATGGTGAGACTTCTGTTAGAAGTATGCAGAATCATCGAGATCGCACATTTCGATCTATTTAATGCGAGAAACACGTTATCTGGTGTTTTCACCACTCCACAGTGCGTTTGATATGCAGAACCAGCGATATCTTGGTTTTCGTGGGGTTTCAAGCTGAGATATGCATTTTTTACGATAATCATGGTGAGACTTCTGTCCGAAGTATGCAGAATCATCGAGATCGCACTTTTCGAGCTATTTAATGCGAGAAACAGGATATCTGGTGTTTTCAGCACTCCACAGTGCGTTTGATATGCAGAACCAGCGATATCTAGGTTTTCGTGGGGTTTCAAGCTGAGATATGCAATTTCTGCGATAATCTTGGTGAGACTTATGTCCGAAGTATGCAGAGTCATCGAGATCGTACTTTTCGAGCTATTTAATGCGAGAAACACGTTTTCTGGGGCTTTCACCACTCCACAGTTCGTTGGATATGCAGAACAGGAGATATCTTGGTTTTCGTGGGGTTTCTAGCAGAGATATGCATTTTCTGCGATAATCATGGTGAGACTTCTGTTAGAAGTATGCAGAATCATCGAGATCGCACTTTTCGATCTATTTCATGCGAGAAACACGTTGTCTGGTGTTTTCACCACTCCACAGTTGGTTTGATATGCAGAACCCGCGATGTTTGGTTTTCGTCGGGTTTCAAGTTGAGATATGCATTTTCTGCGACAATCTTGGTGAGACTTCTGTCCGAAGTATGCAGAATCATCGGGATCGCTCTTTTCGAGCTATTTAATGCGAGAAACACGTTTTCTGGCGATTTCACCACACCACTGTTCGTTGGATATGCAGAACCGGAGATATCTTGGTTTTCGTGGGGTTTCAAGCTGAAATATGCATTTTCTGCGATAATCTTGGTGAGACTTCTGTCCGATGTATGCAGAATCATCGAGATCGCTCTTTTCGAGCTATTTAATGCGAGAAACACGTTATCCGGTGTTTTCACCACTCCACAGTGGGTTTGATATGCAGAACTGGCGACATCTTGGATTTCGTCGGGTTTCAAGCTGAGATATGCATTTTCTACGATAATCTTGGTGAGACTTCTGTCAGAAGTTTGCAGAATCATCTAGATCGCTCTATTCGAGCTATTTAATGCGAGAAACACGTTAACTGGTGTTTTCACCACTCCGCAGTGCGTTTGATATGTAGAACCAGCGATATCTGGGTTTTCGTGGGGTTTCAAGCTGAGATATGCATTTTCTGCGATAATCTTGGTGAGACTTCTGTCCGAAGTATGCAGAGTCATCGAGATCGTACTTTTCGAGCTATTTAATGCGAGAAATACGTTTTCTGGGGTTTTCACCACTCCACAGTTGGTTTGATATGCAGAACCGGCGATGTTTGGTTTTCGTCGGGTTTCAAGTTGAGATATGCATTTTCTACGATAATCTTGGAGAAACATCTGTCCGAAGTATGCAGAATCATCAAGATCGCTCTTTTCGAGCTATTTAATGCGAAAAAACAAGTTTTCTGGTGTTTTCACCACTCCACAGTGCGTTTGATATGCAGAACCGGCGACATCTTGGATTTCGTCGGGGTTCAAGCTGAGATATGCAATTCCTGCGATAATCTTGGTGAGACTTCTGTCCGAAGTATGCTGAATCATCGAGATTTCTCGTTTCGAGCTATTTAATGCGAGAAACACGTTATCTGGTGTTTTCTCCACTCCACAGGGCGTATGATGTGCAGAACCAACGATATCCTGCTTTTCGTGGGGTTTCAAGCTCAGATATGCATTTTGTGCGATAATATTGGTGAGACTTCTGTCCGAAGTATGCAGAATCATCGATATCGCTCTTTTAGAGCTATTTAATGCGAGAAACACGTTATCTGGTGTTTTCACTACTCCACAGTTGGTTTGATATGCAGAACCGGAGATAATTTGGTTTTCGTGGGGTTTCAAGCTGAGATATGCATTTTCTGCGATAATCTTGGTGAGACTTCTGTCCGTAGTATGCAGAATCATCGAGATCGCTCTTTTCGAGCTATTTAATGCGAGAAACACGTTATCTGGTGTTTTCAGCACTCCACAGTGCGCTTGATATGCAGAACCGGCGACATCTTGATTTTCGTGAGGTTTCAAGCTGAGATATGCATTTTCTGCGATAATATTGGTGAGACTTCTGTCCGAAGTATGCAGAATCATCGATATCGCTCTTTTAGAGCTATTTAATGCGAGCAACACGTTATCTGGTGTTTTGACCACTCCACAGTGCGTTTGATATGTAGAACCGCCGATAACTTGGTTTTCGTGGGCTTTCCAGCTGAAATATGCATTGTCTGCGATAATCTTGGTGTTTCATCTATGAGAAGTATGCAGAATCATCAAGAACGCTCTTTTCGAGCTAGTTAATGCGAGAAACACGTTATCTGGTGTTTTAACCACTCCACAGTGCGTATGATATGCAGAACCGACGATATCCTGGTTTTCGTGGGGTTTCAAGCTCAGATGTGCATTTTCTGCGATAATCTTGGTGAGACTTCTGTCCGAAGTATGCAGAGTCATCGAGATCGTACTTTTCGAGCTATTTAATGCGTGAAACACGTTTTCTGGGGTTTTCACCATTCCACAGTTGGTTTGATATGCAGAACCGGCGATGTTTGGTTTTCGTCGGGTTTCAAGTTGAGATATGCATTTTCTGCGATAATCATGGTGAGACTTCTGTTACAAGTATGCAGAATCATCGAGATCGCACATTTCGATCTATTTAATGCGAGAAACACGTTATCCGGTGTTTTCACCACTCCACAGTGGGTTTGATATGCAGAACTGGCGACATCTTGGATTTCGTCGGGTTTCAAGCTGAGATATGCATTTTCTACGATAATCTTGGTGAGACTTCTGTCCGATGTATGCAGAATCATCGAGATCGATCTTTTCGAGCTATTTAATGCGAGAAACACGTTATCCGGTGTTTTCACCACTCCACAGTGGGTTTGATATGCAGAACTGGCGACATCTTGGTTTTCGTGGTGTTTCCAGCTGAGACATACATTTTCTGCGATAATCATGGTGAGTCTTCTGTCAGAAGTATGCAGAATCTTCGAGATCGCACATTTCGATCTATTTAATGCGAGAAACACGTTATCCGGTGTTTTCACCACTCCACAGTGGGTTTGATATGCAGAACTGGCGACATCTTGGATTTCGTCGGGTTTCAAGCTGAGATATGCATTTTCTACGATAATCTTGGTGAGACTTCTGTCCGATGTATGCAGAATCATCGAGATCGATCTTTTCGAGCTATTTAATGCGAGAAACACGTTATCTGGTTGTTTTCACCACTCCACAGTGCGTTTGATATGCAGAACCGGCGACATCTTGATTTTCGTGGGGTTTCTAGCTGAGATATGCATTTTCTGCGAAAATATTGGTGAGACTTCTGTCCGATGTATGCAGAATCATCGAGATCGATCTTTTCGAGCTATTTAATGAGAGAAACACGTTATCTGGTTGTTTTCACCACTCCACAGTGCGTTTGATATGCAGAACCGGCGACATCTTGATTTTCGTGGGGTTTCTAGCTGAGATATGCATTTTCTGCGAAAATATTGGTGAGACTTCTGTCCGAAGTATGCAGAGTCATCGAGATCGTACTTTTCGAGCTATTTAATGCGAGAAACACGTTTTCTGGGGTTTTCACCACTCCACAGTTGGTTTGATATGCAGAACCGGCGATGTTTGGTTTTCGTCGGGTTTCAAGTTGAGATATGCATTTTCTGCGATAATCATGGTGAGACTTCTGTTACAAGTATGCAGAATCATCGAGATCGCACATTTCGATCTATTTAATGCGAGAAACACGTTATCCGGTGTTTTCACCACTCCACAGTGGGTTTGATATGCAGAACTGGCGACATCTTGGATTTCGTCGGGTTTCAAGCTGAGATATGCATTTTCTACGATAATCTTGGTGAGACTTCTGTCCGATGTATGCAGAATCATCGAGATCGATCTTTTCGAGCTATTTAATGCGAGAAACACGTTATCTGGTTGTTTTCACCACTCCACAGTGCGTTTGATATGCAGAACCGGCGACATCTTGATTTTCGTGGGGTTTCTAGCTGAGATATGCATTTTCTGCGAAAATATTGGTGAGACTTCTGTCCGAAGTATGCAGAGTCATCGAGATCGTACTTTTCGAGCTATTTAATGCGAGAAACACGTTTTCTGGGGTTTTCACCACTCCACAGTTGGTTTGATATGCAGAACCGGCGATGTTTGGTTTTCGTCGGGTTTCAAGTTGAGATATGCATTTTCTACGATAATCTTGGAGAAACATCTGTCCGAAGTATGCAGAATCATCAAGATCGCTCTTTTCGAGCTTTTTAATGCGAAAAAACAAGTTTTCTGGTGTTTTCACCACTCCACAGTGCGTTTGATATGCAGAACCGGCGACATCTTGGATTTCGTCGGGGTTCAAGCTGAGATATGCAATTCCTGCGATAATCTTGGTGAGAAATCTGTCCGAAGTATGCTTAATCATCGAGATCGCTCGTTTCCAGCTATTTAATGCGAGAAACACGTTATCTGGTGTTTTCACCACTCCACAGTGCGTGTGATATGCAGAACCGACGATATCCTGGTTTTCGTGGGGTTTCAAGCTCAGATGTGCATTTTCAGCGATAATCTTGGTGAGAGTTCTGTCCGAAGTATGCAGAATCATCGAGATCGCTCTATTCGAGCTATTTAACGCGACAAAACGTTATCTGGTGTTTTCAGCACTCCACAGTGCGGTTGATATGCAGAACCAGCGATATCTTGGTTTTCGTGGGGTTTCAAGCTGAGATATGCATTTTCTCCGATAAACATGGAGAGACTTCTGTCCGAATTAGGCTGAACCATCGAGATCGCTCTTTTCGAGCTAGTTAATGCGAGAAAAACCTTGTCAGGGGTTTTCACCACTCCACAGTGCGTTTGATATGCAGAACCAGCGATATCTTGGCTTTCGTTGGGTTTCAAGCTGAGATATGCATTTTTTACGATAATCTTGGTGAGACTTCTGTCCGAAGTATGCAGAATCATCGAGATCGCTCTTTTCGAGCTATTTGATGCGAGAAACACGTTAACTGGTGTTTCCACCACTCCACAGTGCGTTTGATATGCAGAACCGGCGACATCTTGGATTTCGTCGGGGTTCAAGCTGAGATATGCATTTTCTACGATAATCTTGGTGAGACTTCTGTCAGAAGTATGCAGAATCATCGGGATCGCTTTTTTCGAGATATCTAATGCGAGAAACACGTTATCTGGTGTTTTCACCACTCCGCAGTGCGTTTGATATGTAGAACCAGCGATATCTGGGCTTTCGTGGGGTTTCAAGCTGAGATATGCATTTTCTGCGATAATCTTGGTGAGACTTCTGTCCGAAGTATGCAGAAACATCGAGAGCGCTCTTTTCGAGCTATTTAATGCGAGAAACACGTTTTCTGGGGTTTTCACCACACCACTGTTCGTTGGATATGCAGAACCGGAGATATCTTGGTTTTCGTGGGGTTTCAAGCTGAAATATGCATTTTCTGCGATAATCTTGGTGAGACTTCTGTCCGTAGTATGCAGAATCATCGCGATCGCTCTTATCGAGCTATTTAATGCGAGAAACACGTTATCTGGTGTTTTCAGCACTCCACAGTGCGTTTGATATGCAGAACCGGCGACATCTTGATGTTCGTGAGGTTTCAAGCTGAGATATGCTTTTTCTGCGATAATATTGGTGAGACTTCTGTCCGAAGTATGCAGAATCATCGATATCCCTCTTTTAGAGCTATTTAATGCGAGCAACACGTTATGTGGTGTATTCACCACTCCACAGTACGTTAGACATGCAGAACCGGAGGTATCTTCGTTCCGGTCGGGTTTCAAGCTGAGGTATGCATTTTCTACGACAATATTGGTGAGACCTCTGTCAGAAGTATGCAGAACCTTCGAGAACGCTCTTTTCGAGCTACTTAATGCGAGAATCACGTTTTCTGGTGTTTTCACCACCCCACAGTGCGTTTGATATGCAAAACCGGAGATATCTTGGTTTTCGTGGGGTTTCAAGCTGAGATATGCATTTTCTGCAATAATCTTGTTGAGACTTCTGTCCGAAGTATGCAGAAAAATCGAGAGCGCTCTTTTCGAGCTATTTAATGCGAGAAACACGTTTTCTGGGGTTTTCACCACACCTCTGTTCGTTGGATATGCAGAACCGGAGATATCTTGGTTTTCCTGGGGTTTCAAGCTGAGATCTGCATTTTCTGCGACAATCTTGGTGAGACTTCTGTCCGAAGTATGCAGAATCATCGGGATCGCTCTTATCGAGCTATTTAATGCGAGAAACACGTTTTCTGGCGATTTCACCACACCACTGTTCGTTGGATATGCAGAACCGGAGATATCTTTGTTTTCGTGGGGTGTCAAGCTGAAATATGCATTTTCTGCGATAATCTTGGTGAGACTTCTGTCCGATGTATGCAGAATCATCGAGATCGATCTTTTCGAGCTATTTAATGCGAGAAACACGTTATCCGGTGTTTTCACCACTCCACAGTGGGTTTGATATGCAGAACCGGCGACATCTTGATTTTCGTGGGGTTTCTAGCTGAGATATGCATTTTCTGCGAAAATATTGGGGAGACTTCTGTCCGAAGTATGCAGAGTCATCGAGATCGTACTTTTCGAGCTATTTAATGCGAGAAACACGTTTTCTGGGGTTTTCACCACTCCACAGTTGGTTTGATATGCAGAACCGGCGATGTTTGGTTTTCGTCGGGTTCCCAAGTTGAGATATGCATTTTCTACGATAATCTTGGAGAAACATCTGTCCGAAGTATGCAGAATCATCAAGATCGCTCTTTTCGAGCTATTTAATGCGAAAAAACAAGTTTTCTGGTGTTTTCACCACTCCACAGTGCGTTTGATATGCAGAACCGGCGACATCTTGGATTTCGTCGGGGTTCAAGCTGAGATATGCAATTCCTGCGATAATCTTGGTGAGAAATCTGTCCGAAGTATGCTTAATCATCGAGATCGCTCGTTTCCAGCTATTTAATGCGAGAAACACGTTATCTGGTGTTTTCACCACTCCACAGTTCGTTGGATGTGCAGAACCGGAGATATCTTGGTTTTCGCGGGGTTTCTAGCAGAGATATGCATTTTCTGCGATAATCATGGAGAGACTTCTGTCCGAATTAGGCTGAATCATCGAGATCGCTCTTTTCGAGCTAGTTAATGCGAGAAAAACCTTGTCAGGGGTTTTCACCACTCCACAGTGCGTTTGATATGCAGAACCAGCGATATCTTGGCTTTCGTTGGGTTTCAAGCTGAGATATGCATTTTTTACGATAATCTTGGTGAGAATTCTGTCCGAAGTATGCAGAATCATCGAGATCGCTCTTTTCGAGCTATTTGATGCGAGAAACACGTTAACTGGTGTTTCCACCACTCCACAGTGCGTTTGATATGCAGAACCGGCGACATCTTGGATTTCGTCGGGGTTCAAGCTGAGATATGCATTTTCTACGATAATCTTGGTGAGACTTCTGTCAGAAGTATGCAGAATCATCGGGATCGCTTTTTTCGAGATATCTAATGCGAGAAACACGTTATCTGGTGTTTTCACCACTCCGCAGTCCGTTTGATATGTAGAACCAGCGATATCTGGGTTTTCGTGGGGTTTCAAGCTGAGATATGCATTTTCTGCGATAATCTTGGTGAGACTTCTGTCCGAAGTATGCAGAAACATCGAGAGCGCTCTTTTCGAGCTATTTAATGCGAGTAACACGTTTTCTGGGGTTTTCACCACACCACAGTTCGTTGGATATGCAGAACCGGAGATATCTTGGTTTTCGTAGGGTTTCAAGCTGAGATATGCATTTTCTGCAATAATCTTGTTGAGACTTCTGTCCGAAGTATGCAGAAAAATCGAGAGCGCTCTTTTCGAGCTATTTAATGCGACAAACACGTTTTCTGGGGTTTTCACCACACCACTGTTCGTTGGATGTGCAGAACCGGAGATATCTTGGTTTTCGTGGGGTTTCAAGCTGAAATATGCATTTTCTGCGATAATCTTGGTGAGACTTCTGTCCGATGTATGCAGAATCATCGAGATCGCTCTTTTCGAGCTATTTAATGCGAGAGACACGTTAACTGGTGTTTTCACCACTCCACAGTGCGTATGATGTGCAGAACCGACGATATCCTGGTTTTCGTGGGGTTTCAAGCTCAGATATGCATTTTCTGCGATAATATTGGTGAGACTTCAGACAGAAGTATGCAGAATCATCTAGATCACTCTTTTCGAGCTATTTAATGCGAGAAACACGTTATCCGGTGTTTTCACCGCTCCACAGTGGGTTTGATATGCAGAACTTGCGACATCTTGGATTTCGTCGGGTTTCAAGCTGAGATATGCATTTTCTACGATAATCTTGGTGAGACTTCTGTCAGAAGTTTGCAGAATCATCTAGATCGCTCGTTTCGAGATATTTAATGCGAAAAAACAAGTTTTCTGGTGTTTTCACCACTCCACAGTGCGTCTGATATGCAGAACCGGCGATATCTTGGTTTTCGTGGGGTTTCCAGCTGAGACATACATTTTCTGCGATAATCTTGGTGAGTCTTCTGTCAGAAGTATGCAGAATCTTCGAGATCGCTCTATTCGAGCTATTTAATGCGAGAAACACGTTATCTGGTTGTTTTCACCACTCCACAGTGCGTTTGATATGCAGAACCGGCGACATCTTGATTTTCGTGGGGTTTCTAGCTGAGATATGCATTTTCTGCGAAAATATTGGTGAGACTTCTGTCCGAAGTATGCAGAGTCATCGAGATCGTACTTTTCGAGCTATTTAATGCGAGAAACACGTTTTCTGGGGTTTTCACCACTCCACAGTTGGTTTGATATGCAGAACCGGCGATGTTTGGTTTTCGTCGGGTTTCAAGTTGAGATATGCATTTTCTACGATAATCTTGGTGAAACATCTGTCCGAAGTATGCAGAATCATCAAGATCGCTCTTTTCGAGCTATTTAATGCGAAAAAACAAGTTTTCTGGTGTTTTCACCACTCCACAGTGCGTTTGATATGCCGAACCGGCGACATCTTGGATTTCGTCGGGGTTCAAGCTGAGATATGCAATTCCTGCGATAATCTTGGTGAGACTTCTGTCCGAAGTATGCTGAATCATCGAGATCGCTCGTTTCGAGTTATTTAATGCGAGAAACACGTTATCTGGTGTTTTCTCCACTCCACAGTGCGTATGATGTGCAGAACCAACGATATCCTGCTTTTCGTAGGGTTTCAAGCTCAGATATGCATTTTGTGCGATAATATTGGGGAGACTTCAGACAGAAGTATGCAGAATCATCGAGATCACACTTTTCGAGCTATTTAATGCGAGAAACACGTTATCTGGTGTTTTCACTACTCCACAGTTGGTTTGATATGCAGAACCGGAGATAATTTGGTTTTCGTGGGGTTTCAAGCTGAGATATGCATTTTCTGCGATAATCTTGGTGAGACTTCTGTCCGTAGTATGCAGAATCATCGCGATCGCTCTTATCGAGCTATTTAATGCGAGAAACACGTTATCTGGTGTTTTCAGCACTCCACAGTGCGTTTGATATGCAGAACCGGCGACATCTTGATGTTCGTGAGGTTTCAAGCTGAGATATGCTTTTTCTGCGATAATATTGGTGAGACTTCTGTCCGAAGTATGCAGAATCATCGATATCGCTCTTTTAGAGCTATTTAATGCGAGCAACACGTTATGTGGTGTATTCACCACTCCACAGTACGTTAGACATGCAGAACCGGAGGTATCTTCGTTTCGGTCGGGTTTCAAGCTGAGGTATGCATTTTCTACGACAATATTGGTGAGACCTCTGTCAGAAGTATGCAGAACCTTCGAGAACGCTCTTTTCGAGCTACTTAATGCGAGAATCACGTTTTCTGGTGTTTTCACCACCCCACAGTGCGTTTGATATGCAAAACCGGAGATATCTTGGTTTTCGAGGGGTTTCAAGCTGAGATATGCATTTTCTGCAATAATCTTGTTGAGACTTCTGTCCGAAGTATGCAGAAAAATCGAGAGCTCTCTTTTCGAGCTATTTAATGCGAGAAACACGTTTTCTGGGGTTTTCACCACACCTCTGTTCGTTGGATATGCAGAACCGGAGATATCTTGGTTTTCCTGGGGTTTCAAGCTGAGATCTGCATTTTCTACGATAATCTTGGTGAGACTTCTGTCAGAAGTTTGCAGAATCATCTAGATCGCTCGTTTCGAGATATTTAATGCGAAAAAACAAGTTTTCTGGTGTTTTCACCACTCCACAGTGCGTCTGATATGCAGAACCGGCGATATCTTGGTTTTCGTGGGGTTTCCAGCTGAGACATACATTTTCTGCGATAATCTTGGTGAGTCTTCTGTCAGAAGTATGCAGAATCTTCGAGATCGCTCTATTCGAGCTATTTAATGCGAGAAACACGTTATCTGGTTGTTTTCACCACTCCACAGTGCGTTTGATATGCAGAACCGGCGACATCTTGATTTTCGTGGGGTTTCTAGCTGAGATATGCATTTTCTGCGAAAATATTGGTGAGACTTCTGTCCGAAGTATGCAGAGTCATCGAGATCGTACTTTTCGAGCTATTTAATGCGAGAAACACGTTTTCTGGGGTTTTCACCACTCCACAGTTGGTTTGATATGCAGAACCGGCGATGTTTGGTTTTCGTCGGGTTTCAAGTTGAGATATGCATTTTCTACGATAATCTTGGTGAAACATCTGTCCGAAGTATGCAGAATCATCAAGATCGCTCTTTTCGAGCTATTTAATGCGAAAAAACAAGTTTTCTGGTGTTTTCACCACTCCACAGTGCGTTTGATATGCCGAACCGGCGACATCTTGGATTTCGTCGGGGTTCAAGCTGAGATATGCAATTCCTGCGATAATCTTGGTGAGACTTCTGTCCGAAGTATGCTGAATCATCGAGATCGCTCGTTTCGAGTTATTTAATGCGAGAAACACGTTATCTGGTGTTTTCTCCACTCCACAGTGCGTATGATGTGCAGAACCAACGATATCCTGCTTTTCGTGGGGTTTCAAGCTCAGATATGCATTTTGTGCGATAATATTGGGGAGACTTCAGACAGAAGTATGCAGAATCATCGAGATCACACTTTTCGAGCTATTTAATGCGAGAAACACGTTATCTGGTGTTTTCACTACTCCACAGTTGGTTTGATATGCAGAACCGGAGATAATTTGGTTTTCGTGGGGTTTCAAGCTGAGATATGCATTTTCTGCGATAATCTTGGTGAGACTTCTGTCCGTAGTATGCAGAATCATCGCGATCGCTCTTATCGAGCTATTTAATGCGAGAAACACGTTATCTGGTGTTTTCAGCACTCCACAGTGCGTTTGATATGCAGAACCGGCGACATCTTGATGTTCGTGAGGTTTCAAGCTGAGATATGCTTTTTCTGCGATAATATTGGTGAGACTTCTGTCCGAAGTATGCAGAATCATCGATATCGCTCTTTTAGAGCTATTTAATGCGAGCAACACGTTATGTGGTGTATTCACCACTCCACAGTACGTTAGACATGCAGAACCGGAGGTATCTTCGTTTCGGTCGGGTTTCAAGCTGAGGTATGCATTTTCTACGACAATATTGGTGAGACCTCTGTCAGAAGTATGCAGAACCTTCGAGAACGCTCTTTTCGAGCTACTTAATGCGAGAATCACGTTTTCTGGTGTTTTCACCACCCCACAGTGCGTTTGATATGCAAAACCGGAGATATCTTGGTTTTCGAGGGGTTTCAAGCTGAGATATGCATTTTCTGCAATAATCTTGTTGAGACTTCTGTCCGAAGTATGCAGAAAAATCGAGAGCTCTCTTTTCGAGCTATTTAATGCGAGAAACACGTTTTCTGGGGTTTTCACCACACCTCTGTTCGTTGGATATGCAGAACCGGAGATATCTTGGTTTTCCTGGGGTTTCAAGCTGAGATCTGCATTTTCTGCGACAATCTTGGTGAGACTTCTGTCCGAAGTATGCAGAATCATCGGGATCGCTCTTATCGAGCTATTTAATGCGAGAAACACGTTTTCTGGCGATTTCACCACACCACTGTTCGCTGGATATGCAGAACCGGAGATATCTTGGTTTTCGTGGGGTGTTAAGCTGAAATATGCATTTTCTGCGATAATCTTGGTGAGACTTCTGTCCGATGTATGCAGAATTATCGAGATCGATCTTTTCGAGCTATTTAATGCGAGAAACACGTTATCCGGTGTTTTCACCACTCCACAGTGGGTTTGATATGCAGAACCGGCGACATCTTGATTTTCGTGGGGTTTCTAGCTGAGATATGCATTTTCTGCGAAAATATTGGGGAGACTTCTGTCCGAAGTATGCAGAGTCATCGAGATCGTACTTTTCGAGCTATTTAATGCGAGAAACACGTTTTCTGGGGTTTTCACCACTCCACAGTTGGTTTGATATGCAGAACCGGCGATGTTTGGTTTTCGTCGGGTTCCCAAGTTGAGATATGCATTTTCTACGATAATCTTGGAGAAACATCTGTCCGAAGTATGCAGAATCATCAAGATCGCTCTTTCCGAGCTATTTAATGCGAAAAAACAAGTTTTCTGGTGTTTTCACCACTCCACAGTGCGTTTGATATGCAGAACCGGCGACATCTTGGATTTCGTCGGGGTTCAAGCTGAGATATGCAATTCCTGCGATAATCTTGGTGAGAAATCTGTCCGAAGTATGCTTAATCATCGAGATCGCTCGTTTCCAGCTATTTAATGCGAGAAACACGTTATCTGGTGTTTTCACCACTCCACAGTTCGTTGGATGTGCAGAACCGGAGATATCTTGGTTTTCGCGGGGTTTCTAGCAGAGATATGCATTTTCTGCGATAATCATGGAGAGACTTCTGTCCGAATTAGGCTGAATCATCGAGATCGCTCTTTTCGAGCTAGTTAATGCGAGAAAAACCTTGTCAGGGGTTTTCACCACTCCACAGTGCGTTTGATATGCAGAACCAGCGATATCTTGGCTTTCGTTGGGTTTCAAGCTGAGATATGCATTTTTTACGATAATCTTGGTGAGAATTCTGTCCGAAGTATGCAGAATCATCGAGATCGATCTTTTCGAGCTATTTAATGCGAGAAACACGTTATCCGGTGTTTTCACCACTCCACAGTGGGTTTGATATGCAGAACCGGCGACATCTTGATTTTCGTGGGGTTTCTAGCTGAGATATGCATTTTCTGCGAAAATATTGGGGAGACTTCTGTCCGAAGTATGCAGAGTCATCGAGATCGTACTTTTCGAGCTATTTAATGCGAGAAACACGTTTTCTGGGGTTTTCACCACTCCACAGTTGGTTTGATATGCAGAACCGGCGATGTTTGGTTTTCGTCGGGTTCCCAAGTTGAGATATGCATTTTCTACGATAATCTTGGAGAAACATCTGTCCGAAGTATGCAGAATCATCAAGATCGCTCTTTCCGAGCTATTTAATGCGAAAAAACAAGTTTTCTGGTGTTTTCACCACTCCACAGTGCGTTTGATATGCAGAACCGGCGACATCTTGGATTTCGTCGGGGTTCAAGCTGAGATATGCAATTCCTGCGATAATCTTGGTGAGAAATCTGTCCGAAGTATGCTTAATCATCGAGATCGCTCGTTTCCAGCTATTTAATGCGAGAAACACGTTATCTGGTGTTTTCACCACTCCACAGTTCGTTGGATGTGCAGAACCGGAGATATCTTGGTTTTCGCGGGGTTTCTAGCAGAGATATGCATTTTCTGCGATAATCATGGAGAGACTTCTGTCCGAATTAGGCTGAATCATCGAGATCGCTCTTTTCGAGCTAGTTAATGCGAGAAAAACCTTGTCAGGGGTTTTCACCACTCCACAGTGCGTTTGATATGCAGAACCAGCGATATCTTGGCTTTCGTTGGGTTTCAAGCTGAGATATGCATTTTTTACGATAATCTTGGTGAGAATTCTGTCCGAAGTATGCAGAATCATCGAGATCGCTCTTTTCGAGCTATTTGATGCGAGAAACACGTTAACTGGTGTTTCCACCACTCCACAGTGCGTTTGATATGCAGAACCGGCGACATCTTGGATTTCGTCGGGGTTCAAGCTGAGATATGCATTTTCTACGATAATCTTGGTGAGACTTCTGTCAGAAGTATGCAGAATCATCGGGATCGCTTTTTTCGAGATATCTAATGCGAGAAACACGTTATCTGGTGTTTTCACCACTCCGCAGTCCGTTTGATATGTAGAACCAGCGATATCTGGGTTTTCGTGGGGTTTCAAGCTGAGATATGCATTTTCTGCGATAATCTTGGTGAGACTTCTGTCCGAAGTATGCAGAAACATCGAGAGCGCTCTTTTCGAGCTATTTAATGCGAGAAACACGTTTTCTGGGGTTTTCACCACACCACAGTTCGTTGGATATGCAGAACCGGAGATATCTTGGTTTTCGTGGGGTTTCAAGCTGAGATATGCATTTTCTGCAATAATCTTGTTGAGACTTCTGTCCGAAGTATGCAGAAAAATCGAGAGCGCTCTTTTCGAGCTATTTAATGCGAGAAACACGTTTTCTGGGGTTTTCACCACACCACTGTTCGTTGGATATGCAGAACCGGAGATATCTTGGTTTTCGTGGGGTTTCAAGCTGAAATATGCATTTTCTGCGATAATCTTGGTGAGACTTCTGTCCGATGTATGCAGAATCATCGAGATCGCTCTTTTCGAGCTATTTAATGCGAGAGACACGTTAACTGGTGTTTTCACCACTCCACAGTGCGTATGATGTGCAGAACCGACGATATCCTGGTTTTCGTGGGGTTTCAAGCTCATATATGCATTTTCTGCGATAATATTGGTGAGACTTCAGACAGAAGTATGCAGAATCATCTAGATCACTCTTTTCGAGCTATTTAATGCGAGAAACACGTTATCCGGTGTTTTCACCGCTCCGCAGTGGGTTTGATATGCAGAACTGGCGACATCTTGGATTTCGTCGGGTTTCAAGCTGAGATATGCATTTTCTACGATAATCTTGGTGAGACTTCTGTCAGAAGTTTGCAGAATCATCTAGATCGCTCGTTTCGAGATATTTAATGCGAAAAAACAAGTTTTCTGGTGTTTTCACCACTCCACAGTGCGTCTGATATGCAGAACCGGCGATATCTTGGTTTTCGTGGGGTTTCCAGCTGAGACATACATTTTCTGCGATAATCTTGGTGAGTCTTCTGTCAGAAGTATGCAGAATCTTCGAGATCGCTCTATTCGAGCTATTTAATGCGAGAAACACGTTATCTGGTTGTTTTCACCACTCCACAGTGCGTTTGATATGCAGAACCGGCGACATCTTGATTTTCGTGGGGTTTCTAGCTGAGATATGCATTTTCTGCGAAAATATTGGTGAGACTTCTGTCCGAAGTATGCAGAGTCATCGAGATCGTACTTTTCGAGCTATTTAATGCGAGAAACACGTTTTCTGGGGTTTTCACCACTCCACAGTTGGTTTGATATGCAGAACCGGCGATGTTTGGTTTTCGTCGGGTTTCAAGTTGAGATATGCATTTTCTACGATAATCTTGGTGAAACATCTGTCCGAAGTATGCAGAATCATCAAGATCGCTCTTTTCGAGCTATTTAATGCGAAAAAACAAGTTTTCTGGTGTTTTCACCACTCCACAGTGCCTTTGATATGCCGAACCGGCGACATCTTGGATTTCGTCGGGGTTCAAGCTGAGATATGCAATTCCTGCGATAATCTTGGTGAGACTTCTGTCCGAAGTATGCTGAATCATCGAGATCGCTCGTTTCGAGTTATTTAATGCGAGAAACACGTTATCTGGTGTTTTCTCCACTCCACAGTGCGTATGATGTGCAGAACCAACGATATCCTGCTTTTCGTGGGGTTTCAAGCTCAGATATGCATTTTGTGCGATAATATTGGGGAGACTTCAGACAGAAGTATGCAGAATCATCGAGATCACACTTTTCGAGCTATTTAATGCGAGAAACACGTTATCTGGTGTTTTCACTACTCCACAGTTGGTTTGATATGCAGAACCGGAGATAATTTGGTTTTCGTGGGGTTTCAAGCTGAGATATGCATTTTCTGCGATAATCTTGGTGAGACTTCTGTCCGTAGTATGCAGAATCATCGCGATCGCTCTTATCGAGCTATTTAATGCGAGAAACACGTTATCTGGTGTTTTCAGCACTCCACAGTGCGTTTGATATGCAGACCCGGCGACATCTTGATGTTCGTGAGGTTTCAAGCTGAGATATGCTTTTTCTGCGATAATATTGGTGAGACTTCTGTCCGAAGTATGCAGAATCATCGATATCGCTCTTTTAGAGCTATTTAATGCGAGCAACACGTTATGTGGTGTATTCACCACTCCACAGTACGTTAGACATGCAGAACCGGAGGTATCTTCGGTTCGGTCGGGTTTCAAGCTGAGGTATGCATTTTCTACGACAATATTGGTGAGACCTCTGTCAGAAGTATGCAGAACCTTCGAGAACGCTCTTTTCGAGCTACTTAATGCGAGAATCACGTTTTCTGGTGTTTCCACCACTCCACAGTGCGTTTGATATGTAGAACCAGCGATATCTGGGTTTTCGTGGGGTTTCAAGCTGAGATATGCATTTTCTGCGATAATCTTGGTGAGACTTCTGTCCGAAGTATGCAGAAACATCGAGAGCGCTCTTTTCGAGCTATTTAATGCGAGAAACACGTTTTCTGGGGTTTTCACCACACCACAGTTCGTTGGATATGCAGAACCGGAGATATCTTGGTTTTCGTGGGGTTTCAAGCTGAGATATGCATTTTCTGCAATAATCTTGTTGAGACTTCTGTCCGAAGTATGCAGAAAAATCGAGAGCGCTCTTTTCGAGCTATTTAATGCGAGAAACACGTTTTCTGGGGTTTTCACCACACCACTGTTCGTTGGATATGCAGAACCGGAGATATCTTGGTTTTCGTGGGGTTTCAAGCTGAAATATGCATTTTCTGCGATAATCTTGGTGAGACTTCTGTCCGATGTATGCAGAATCATCGAGATCGCTCTTTTCGAGCTATTTAATGCGAGAGACACGTTAACTGGTGTTTTCACCACTCCACAGTGCGTATGATGTGCAGAACCGACGATATCCTGGTTTTCGTGGGGTTTCATGCTCAGATATGCATTTTCTGCAATAATATTGGTGAGACTTCAGACAGAAGTATGCAGAATCATCTAGATCACTCTTTTCGAGCTATTTAATGCGAGAAACACGTTATCCGGTGTTTTCACCACTCCACAGTGGGTTTGATATGCAGAACTGGCGACATCTTGGATTTCGTCGGGTTTCAAGCTGAGATATGCATTTTCTACGATAATCTTGGTGAGACTTCTGTCAGAAGTATGCAGAGTCATCGAGATCGTACTTTTCGAGCTATTTAATGCGAGAAACACGTTTTCTGGGGTTTTCACCACTCCACAGTTGGTTTGATATGCAGAACCGGCGATGTTTGGTTTTCGTCGGGTTTCAAGTTGAGATATGCATTTTCTACGATAATCTTGGTGAAACATCTGTCCGAAGTATGCAGAATCATCAAGATCGCTCTTTTCGAGCTATTTAATGCGAAAAAACAAGTTTTCTGGTGTTTTCACCACTCCACAGTGCGTTTGATATGCAGAACCGGCGACATCTTGGATTTCGTCGGGGTTCAAGCTGAGATATGCAATTCCTGCGATAATCTTGGTGAGACTTCTGTCCGAAGTATGCTGAATCATCGAGATCGCTCGTTTCGAGCTATTTAATGCGAGAAACACGTTATCTGGTGTTTTCTCCACTCCACAGTGCGTATGATGTGCAGAACCAACGATATCCTGCTTTTCGTGGGGTTTCAAGCTCAGATATGCATTTTGTGCGATAATATTGGGGAGACTTCAGACAGAAGTATGCAGAATCATCGAGATCACACTTTTCGAGCTATTTAATGCGAGAAACACGTTATCTGGTGTTTTCACTACTCCACAGTTGGTTTGATATGCAGAACCGGAGATAATTTGGTTTTCGTGGGGTTTCAAGCTGAGATATGCATTTTCTGCGATAATATTGGTGAGACTTCTGTCCGTAGTATGCAGAATCATCGCGATCGCTCTTATCGAGCTATTTAATGCGAGAAACACGTTATCTGGTGTTTTCAGCACTCCACAGTGCGTTTGATATGCAGAACCGGCGACATCTTGATGTTCGTGAGGTTTCAAGCTGAGATATGCATTTTCTGCGATAATATTGGTGAGACTTCTGTCCGAAGTATGCAGAATCATCTAGATCGCTCGTTTCGAGATATTTAATGCGAAAAAACAGGTTTTCTGGTGTTTTCACCACTCCACAGTGCGTCTGATATGCAGAACCGGCGACATCTTGATTTTCGTGGTGTTTCCAGCTGGGATATGCATTTTCTGCGATAATCTTGGTGAGACTTCAGTCAGAAGTATGCAGAAAAATCGAGAGCGCTCTTATCGAGCTATTTAATGCGAGAAACACGTTATCTGGTGTTTTCAGCACTCCACAGTGCGTTTGATATACCAGAACCGGCGACATCTTGATGTTCGTGAGGTTTCAAGCTGAGATATGCATTTTCTGCGATAATATTGGTGAGACTTCTGTCCGAAGTATGCAGAATCATCGATATCGCTCTTTTAGAGCTATTTAATGCGAGCAACACGTTATGTGGTGTATTCACCACTCCACAGTACGTTAGACATGCAGA
This sequence comes from Anthophora plumipes, assembly GCA_951804975.1. Lineage (NCBI taxonomy): Eukaryota > Metazoa > Arthropoda > Insecta > Hymenoptera > Apidae > Anthophora > Anthophora plumipes. Next base: position 213,019 of record CATORF010000423.1, read on the forward strand.
ACCGGAGGTATCTTCGTTTCGGTCGGGTTTCAAGCTGAGGTATGCATTTTCTACGACAATATTGGTGAGACCTCTGTCAGAAGTATGCAGAACCTTCGAGAACGCTCTTTTCGAGCTACTTAATGCGAGAAACACGCTTTCTGGTGTTTTCACCACCCCTCAGTGCGTTTGATATGCAGAACCGGCGACATCGTGGTTTTCGTCGGGTTTCAAGCTGAGATATGCATTTTCTGCGATAATATTGGTGAAACTTCTGTCCGAAGTATGCAGAATCATCGATATCGCTCTTTTCGAGCTATTTAATGCGAGAAACACGTTGTCTGGTGTTTTGACCACTCCACAGCGCGTTTGATATGTAGAGCCGCCGATAACTTGGTTTTCGTGGGATTTCCAGCTGAAATATGCATTTTCTGCGATAATCTTGGTGTTTCATCTATGAGAAGTATGCAGAATCATCTAGATCGCTCTTTTAGAGCTACTTAATGCGAGAAACACGTTATCTGGTGTTTTGACCACTCCACAGTGCGTTTGATATGTAGAACCGCCGATAACTTGGTTTTCGTGGGGTTTCCAGCTGAAATATGCATTTTCTGCGATAATCTTGGTGTTTCCTCTATGAGAAGTATGCAGAATGATCGAGAACGCTCTTTTCGAGCTAGTTAATGCGAGAAACACGTTTTCTGGTGTTTTCACCACTCCACAGTGCGTCTGATATGCAGAACCGGCGTTATCTTGATTTTCGTGGTGTTTCCAGCTGAGATATGCATTTTCTGCGATAAGCTTGGTGAGTCTTCAGTCAGAAGTACGCAGAATCATCTAGATCGCTCGTTTCGAGCTATTTAATGCGAGAAACCCGTTATCTGGTTGTTTTCACCACTCCATAGTGCGTTTGATATGCAGAACCGGCGACATCTTGATTTTCGTGAGGTTTCTAGATGAGATATGCATTTTCTGCGATAATATTGGTGAGACTTCTGTCCGAAGTATGCAGAATCATCTAGATCGCTCTTTTCGAGCTATTTAATGCGGGAAACACGTTTTCTGGTGTATTCACCACTCCACAGTGCGTTTGATATGCAGAACCGGCGACATCTTGATTTTCGTGGTGTTTCCAGCTGGGATATGCATTTTCTGCGATAATCTTGGTGAGACTTCAGTCAGAAGTATGCAGAATCATCGGGATCGCTCTTTTCGAGCTATTTAATGTGAGAAAAACGATATCCGGTGTTTTCACCACTCCACAGTGCGTTTGATATGCAGAACCGGCGACATCGTGGTTTTCGTCGGGTTTCAAGCTGAGATATGCATTTTCTGCGATAATATTGGTGAAACTTCTGTCCGAAGTATGCAGAATCATCGATATCGCTCTTTTCGAGCTATTTAATGCGAGAAGCACGTTGTCTGGTGTTTTGACCACTCCACAGCGCGTTTGATATGTAGAGCCGCCGATAACTTGGTTTTCGTGGGGTTTCCAGCTGAAATATGCATTTTCTGCGATAATCTTGGTGTTTCATCTATGAGAAGTATGCAGAATCATCGAGAACGCTCCTTTCGAGCTAGTTAATGCGAGAAACACGTTTTCTGGTGTTTTCACCACTCCACAGTGCGTCTGATATGCAGAACCGGCGATATCTTGATTTTCGTGGTGTTTCCAGCTGAGATATGCATTTTCTGCGATAATCTTGGTGAGACTTCAGTCAGAAGTACGCAGAATCATCTAGATCGCTCGTTTCGAGCTATTTAATGCGAGAAACCCGTTATCTGGTTGTTTTCACCACTCCATAGTGCGTTTGATATGCAGAACCGGCGACATCTTGATTTTCGTGAGGTTTCTAGATGAGATATGCATTTTCTGCGATAATATTGGTGAGACGTCAGTCAGAAGTATGCAGAATCATCTAGATCGCTCGTTTGGAGCTATTTAATGCGAGAAACACGTTATCTGGTGTTTTCACCACTCCACAGTGCGTTTGATATGCAGAACCGGCGACATCTTGATTTTCGTGGTGTTTCCAGCTGGGATATGCATTTTCTGCGATAATCTTGGTGAGACTTCAGTCAGAAGTACGCAGAATCATCTAGATCGCTCGTTTCGAGCTATTTAATGCGAGAAACCCGTTATCTGGTTGTTTTCACCACACCTCTGTTCGTTGGATATGCAGAACCGGAGATATCTTGGTTTTCGTGGGGTTTCAAGCTGAAATATGCATTTTCTGCGATAATCTTGGTGAGACATCTGTCCGAAGTATGCAGAATCATCGAGATCGCTCTTTTCGAGCTATTTAATGCAAGAAACACGTTAACTGGTGTTTTCACCACTCCACAGTGCGTATGATGTGCAGAACCGGAGATAACCCGGGTTTCGTCGGGTTTCATGCTGAGATATGCATTTTCTACGATAATCTTGGTGAGACTTCTGTCAGAAGTATGCAGGATCTTCGAGAACGCTCTTTTCGAGCTATTTAATGCGAGAAACACGTTATCGGGTGTTTTCACCACTCCACAGTGCGTTTGATATGCAGTACCAGCGATATCTTGGTTTTCGTGGGGTTTCAAGCTGAGATATGCATTTTTTACGATAATCTGGGTGAGACTTCTGTCCGAAATATGCAGAATCATCGAGATCGCACTATTCGAGCTATTTAATGCGCGAAACACGTTCTCTGGTTGTTTTCACCACTCCACAGTGCGTTTGATTTGCAGAACCGGCAACATCTTGATTTTCGTGAGGTTTCGAGCTGAGATATGCATTATCTGCGATAATCTTGGTGAGACTTCAGTAAGAAGTATGCAGAATCATCTAGATCGCTCTTTTAGAGCTACTTAATGCGAGAAACACGTTATCTGGTGTTTTGACCACTCCACAGTGCGTTTGATATGTAGAACCGCCGATAACTTGGTTTTCGTGGGGTTTCCAGCTGAAATATGCATTTTCTGCGATAATCTTGGTGTTTCCTCTATGAGAAGTATGCAGAATCATCGAGAACGCTCTTTTCGAGCTAGTTAATGCGAGAAACACGTTTTCTGGTGTTTTCACCACTCCACAGTGCGTCTGATATGCAGAACCGGCGATATCTTGATTTTCGTGGTGTTTCCAGCTGAGATATGCATTTTCTGCGATAAGCTTGGTGAGTCTTCTCCCATAAGTATGCAGAATCATCTAGATCGCTCTTTTCGAGCTATTTAATGCGGGAAACACGTTTTCTGGTGTATTCACCACTCCACAGTGCGTTTGATATGCAGAACCGGCGACATCTTGATTTTCGTGGTGTTCCCAGCTGGGATATGCATTTTCTGCGATAATCTTGGTGAGACTTCAGTCAGAAGAATGCAGAATCATCGGGATCGCTCTTTTCGAGCTATTTAATGCGAGAAAAACGATATCCGGTGTTTTCACCACTCCACAGTGCGTTTGATATGCAGAACCGGCGACATTTTGGATTTCGACGGGTTTCAAGCTGAGGATTGCATTTTCTACGATAATCTTGGTGAGACGTCTGTCAGAAGTATGCAGAATCTTCGAGATCGCTCTTTTCGAGCAACTTAATGCGAGAAACACGATATCTGGTTGTTTTCACCACTCCACAGTGCGTTTGATATGCAGAACCGGCGACATCTTGATTTTCGTGAGGTTTCCAGCTGAGATATGCATTTTCGGCGATAATCTTGGTGAGTGTTCAGTCAGAAGTATGCAGAATCATCTAGATCGCTCTTTTCGAGCTATTTAATGCGGGAAACACGTTTTCTGGTGTTTTCACCACTCCACGGTGCGTCTGATATGCAGAACCGGCGATATCTTGGTTTTCGCGGGGTTTCCAGCTGAGATATGCATTTTCTGCGATAATCTTGGTGAGTCTTCTGTCAGAAGGATGCAGAATCATCTAGATCGCTCTTTTCGAGCTGTTTAATGCGAGAAACACGTTCTCTGGTGTTTTCACCACCCCACAGTGCGTTTGATATGCAGAACCGGAGATATCTTCGTTTCGGTCGGGTTTCAAGCTGAGATATGCATTTTCTACGATAATATTGGTGAGACCTCAGTCAGAAGTATGCAGAATCTTCGAGAACGCTCTTTTCGAGCTACTTAATGCGAGAAACACGTTTTCTGGTGTTTTCACCACCCCACAGTGCGTTTGATATGCAGAACCGGCGACATCTTAATTTTCGTGATGTTTCTAGCTGAGATTTGCATTTTCAGCGATAATATTGGTGAGACTTCAGTCAGAAATATGCAGAATCATCTAGATCGCTCTTTTCGAGCTATTTAATGCGGGAAACACGTTTTCTGGTGTATTCACCACTCCACAGTGCGTTTGATATGCAGAACCGGCGACATCTTGATTTTCGCGGTGTTTCCAGCTGGGATATGCATTTTCTGCGATAATCTTGGTGAGACTTCAGTCAGCAGTATGCAGAATCATCTAGATCGCTCGTTTCGAGCTATTTAATGCGAGAAACACGTTATCTGGTGTTTTTACCACTCCACAGTGCGTTTGATATGCAGAACCGGCGACATCTTGATTTTCGTGATGTTTCTAGCTGAGATAGGCATTTTCTGCGATAATCTTGGTGTTTCCTCTATGAGAAGTATGCAGAATCATCGAGATCGCTCTATTCGAGCTATTTAATGCGAGAACCACGTTATCTGGTTGTTTTCACTACTCCACAGAGGGTTTGATATGCAGAACCGGCGACATCGTGGTTTTCGTGGGGTTTCCAGCTGAAATATGCATTTTCTGCGATAATCTTGGTGTTTCCTCTATGAGAAGTATGCAGAATCTTCGAGAACGCTCTTTTCGAGCTACTTAATGCGAGAAACACGTTTTCTGGTGTTTTCACCACCCCACAGTGCGTTTGATATGCAGAACAATCGACATCGTGGTTTTCGTGGGGTTTCCAGCTGAAATATGCATTTTCTGCGATAATCTTGGTGTTTCCTCTATGAGAAGTATGCAGAATCATCGAGAACGCTCTTTTCGAGCTAGTTAATGCGAGAAACACGTTTTCTGGTGTTTTCACCACTCCACAGTGCGTCTGATATGCAGAACCGGCGATATCTTGATTTTCGTGGTGTTTCCAGCTGAGATATGCATTTTCTGCGATAAGCTTGGTGAGTCTTCTCCCATAAGTATGCAGAATCATCTAGATCGCTCTTTTCGAGCTATTTAATGCGGGAAACACGTTTTCTGGTGTATTCGCCACTCCACAGTACGTTAGACATGCAGAACCGGAGGTATCTTCGTTTCGGTCGGGTTTCAATCTGAGATATGCATTTTCTACGACAATATTGGTGAGACCTCTGTCAGAAGTATGCAGAATCTTCGAGAACGCTCTTTTCGAGCTACTTAATGGGAGAAACACGTTTTCTGGTGTTTTCACCACCCCACAGTGCGTTTGATATGCAGAACCGGCGACATCGTGGTTTTCGTCGGGTTTCAAGCTGAGATATGCATTTTCTGCGATAATATTGGTGAGACTTCTGTCCGAAGTATGCAGAATCATCGATATCGCTCTTTTCGAGCTATTTAATGCGAGAAACACGTTGTCTGGTGTTTTGACCACTCCACAGTGCGTTTGATATGTAGAGCCGCCGATAACTTGGTTTTCGTGGGGTTTCCAGCTGAAATATGCATTTTCTGCGATAATCTTGGTGTTTCCTCTATGAGAAGTATGCAGAATCATCGAGATCGCTCTTTTCGAGCTATTTAATGCGAGAAACACGTTATCTGGTTGTTTTCACTACTCCACAGTGGGTTTGATATGCAGAACCGGCGACATCTTAATTTTCGTGATGTTTCTAGCTGAGATAGGCATTTTCAGCGATAATATTGGTGAGACTTCAGTCAGAAGTATGCAGAATCATCTAGATCGCTCTTTTCGAGCTATTTAATGGGAGAAACACGTTTTCTGGTGTTTTCACCACCCCACAGTGCGTTTGATATGCAGAACCGGCGACATCGTGGTTTTCGTCGGGTTTCAAGCTGAGATATGCATTTTCTACGATAATATTGGTGAGACCTCTGTCAGAAGTATGCAGAATCTTCGAGAACGCTCTTTTCGAGCTACTTAATGCGAGAAACACGTTTTCTGGTGTTTTCACCACTCCACAGTACGTTTGATGTGCAGAACCGGCGACATCTTGATTTTCGTGATGTTTCTAGCTGAGATATGCATTCTCTGCGATAATATTGGTGAGTCTTCTGTCAGAAGGATGCAGAATAATCTAGATCGCTCTTTTCGAGCTGTTTAATGCGAGAAACACGTTCTCTGGTGTTTTCACCACCCCACAGTGCGTTTGATATGCAGAACCGGAGATATCTTCGTTTCGGTCGGGTTTCAAGCTGAGATATGCATTTTCTACGATAATATTGGTGAGACCTCAGTCAGAAGTATGCAGAATCTTCGAGAACGCTCTTTTCGAGCTACTTAATGCGAGAAACACGTTTTCTGGTGTTTTCACCACCCCACAGTGCGTTTGATATGCAGAACCGGCGACATCGTGGTTTTCGTGGGGTTTCCAGCTGAGATAGGCATTTTCTGCGATAATCTTGGTGAGTCTTCTGTCAGAAGTATGCAGAATCATCGAGATCGCTCTATTCGAGCTATTTAATGCGAGAAACACGTTATCTGGTTGTTTTCACTACTCCACAGTGGGTTTGATATGCAGAACCGGCGACATCTTAATTTTCGTGATGTTTCTAGCTGAGATAGGCATTTTCAACGATAATATTGGTGAGACTTCAGTCAGAAATATGCAGAATCATCTAGATCGCTCTTTTCGAGCTATTTAATGCGGGAAACACGTTCTCTGGTGTATTCACCACTCCACAGTGCGTTTGATATGCAGAACCGGCGACATCTTGATTTTCGTGGTGTTTCCAGCTGGGATATGCATTTTCTGCGATAATCTTGGTGAGACTTCAGTCAGAAGTATGCAGAATCATCTAGATCGCTCGTTTCCTGCTATTTAATGCGAGAAACACGTTATCTGGTGTTTTTACCACTCCACAGTGCGTTTGATATGCAGAACCGGCGACATCTTGATTTTCGTGATGTTTCTAGCTGAGATTGGCATTTTCTGCGATAATATTGGTGAGACTTCAGTCAGAAGTATGCAGAATCATCGGGATCGCTCTTTTCGAGCTATTTAATGCGAGAAACACGTTATCTGGTGTTTTCACCACTCCTCAGTGCGTTGGATATGCAGAACCGGAGATATTTTGGTTTTCGTCGGGTTTCAAGCTGAGATATGCATTTTCTACGATAAGCTTGGTGAGACCTCTGTCAGAAGTATGCAGAACCTTCGAGAACGCTGTTTTCGAGCTACTTAATGCGAGAAACACGTTTTCTGGTGTTTTCACCACTGCACAGTACGTTTGATGTGCAGAACCGGAGATATCTTGGTTTTCGTGGGGTTTCAAGATGAGATATGAATTTTTTAGGATAATCTTGGTGAGACTTCTGTCCGAAGTATGCAGAATCATCGAGATTGCTCTATTCGAGCTATTTAATGCGACAAAACGTTATCCGGTGTTTTCACCACTCCACAGTGCGTATGATATGCAGAACCGACGATATCTTGGTTTTCGTGGGGTTTCCAGCTGAAATATGCATTTTCTGCGATAATCTTTGTGTTTCATCTATGAGAAGTATGCAGAATCATCCAGAACACTCTTTTCGAGCTAGTTAATGCGAGTAACACGTTTTCTGGTGTTTTCACCACCCCACAGTGCGTTTGATATGCAGAACCGGCGACATCTTGGTTTTCGTCGGGTTTCAAGCTGAGATATGCATTTTCTGCTATAATATTGGTGAGACTTCAGTCAGAAGTATGCAGAATCATCTCGATCGCTCGTTTCGAGCTATTTAATGCGAAAAAACAAGTTTTCTGGTGTTTTGACCACTCCACAGTACGTTTGACATGCAGAAACGGAGATACCTTGATTTCCGTCGGGTTTCAAGCTGAGATATGCATTTTCTGCGATAATATTGGTGAGACTTCAGTTAGAAGTATGCAGAATCATCGAGATCGCTCTGTTTGAGCTATTTAATGCGAGAAACACGTTTTCTGGTGTATTCACCACTCCACAGTGCGTTTGATATGCAGAACCAGCGATATCTTGGCTTTCGTGGGGTTTCAAGCTGAGATATGCATTTTCTGCGATAAGCTTGGTGAGACATTTGTCCGAAGTATGCAGAATCATCGAGATCGCTCTATTCGAGCTATTAAATGCGAGAAACACGTTATCTGGTGTTTTCATCACTCCACAGGGCGTTTGATATGCAGAACCGGCGATATCTTGGTTTTCGTGGGGTTTCCAGCTGAAATATGCATTTTCTGCGATGATCTTGGTGCGACTTCTGTCAGAAGTATGCAGAATCATCGACATCGCTCTTTTCGAGCTATTTAATGCGAGATACACGTTTTCTGGTGTATTCACCACTCCACAGTACGTTTGACATGCAGAACCGGAGATATCTTGGTTTCGCTCGGGTTTCAGGCTGAGATATGCATTTTCTACGATAATCTTGGTGAGAATCTGTCAGAAATATGCAGAATCATCGAGGACGCTCTTTTCGAGCTATTTAATGCGAGAAACACGTTTTCTGGTGTATTCACCACTCCACAGTGCGTTTGATATGCAGAACCAGCGATATCTTGGCTTTCGTGGGGTTTCCATCTGAGATATGCATTTCCTGCGATAATTTTGGTGAGACTTCAGTCAGAAGTATGCAGAATCATCTAGATCGCTCGTTTCGAGCTATTTAATGCGAAAAAACAAGTTTTCTGGTGTATTCACCACTCCACAGTGCGTTTGATATGCAGAACCAGCGATATCTTGGCTTTCGTGGGGTTTCCATCTGAGATATGCATTTTCTGCGATAATCTTGGTGAGACTTCTGTCCGAAGTATGCAGAATCATCGAGATCGCTCTTTTCGAGCTATTTAATGCGAGAAACACGTTATCTGGTGTTTTCACCACTCCACAGTGCGTTTGATATGCAGTACCAGCGATATCTTGGTTTTCGTAGGGTTTCCAGCTGAGATATGCATTTTCTACGATAATCTTGGTGAGTCTTCTGTCAGAAGTATGCAGAATCATCTAGATCGGTCTTCTCGAGCTATTTAATTCGAGAAACACGTTTTCTGCTGTATTGACCACTCCACAGTACGTTTGACTTGCAGAAACGGAGATATCTTGGTTTCGGCAGGGTTTCAAGCTGAGATATGCATTTTCTGCGATAAAATTGGTGAGACGTCAGTCAGAAGTATGCAGAATCATCTCGATCGCTCGTTTCGAGCTATTTAATGCGAAAAGCAAGTTTTCTGGTGTTTTGACCACTCCACAGAGCGTTTGATATGTAGAGCCGCCGATAACTTGGTTTTCGTGGGGTTTCCATCTGAGATATGCATTTCCTGCGATAATCTTGGTGAGACTTCAGTCACAAGTATGCAGAATCATCTAGATCGCTCTTTTCGAGCTATTTAATGCGAGAAACACGTTTTCTGGTGTATTCACCGCTCCACAGTGCGTTTGATATGCAGAACCAGCGATATCTTGGCTTTCGGGGGGTTTCCATCTGAGATATGCATTTCCTGCGATAATCTTGGTGAGACTTCAGTCAGAAGTATGCAGAATCATCTAGATCGGTCTTCTCGAGCTATTTAATTCGAGAAACACGTTTTCTGCTGTATTGACCACTCCACAGTACGTTTGACTTGCAGAAACGGAGATATCTTGGTTTCGGCCGGGTTTCAAGCTGAGATATGCATTTTCTGCGATAAAATTGGTGAGACGTCAGTCAGAAGCATGCAGAATCATCTAGATCGCTCGTTTCGAGCTATTTAATGCGAAAAGCAAGTTTTCTGGAGTTTTGACCACTCCACAGAGCGTCTGATATGCAGAACCGGCGACATCTTGATTTTCGTGAGGTTTCCAGCTGAAATATGCATTTTCTGCGATAATCTTGGTGCGACTTCTGTCAGAAGTATGCAGATACATCGACATCGCTCTTTTCGAGCTATTTAATGCGAGTAACACGCTTTCTGGTGTTTTCACCACCCCATAGTGCGTTTGATATGCAGAACCGGCGACATCTCGGTTTTCGTCGGGTTTCTAACTGAGATATGCATTTTCTGCGATAATCTTGGTGAGACTTCAGTCAGAAGTATGATGAATAATCGAGATCGCTCTTTTCGATATATTTAATGCGAGATACACGTTTTCTGGTGTATTCACCACTCCACAGTACGTTTGACATGCAGAACCGGAGATATCTTGGTTTCGGTCGGGTTTCAGGCTGAGATATGCATTTTCTACGACAATCTTGGTGAGAATCTGTCAGAAGTACGCAGAATCATCGAGGACGCTCTTGTCGAGCTATTTAATGCGAGATCCACGTTTTCTGGTGTATTCACCACTCCACAGTGCGTTTGATATGCAGAACCAGCGATATCTTGGCTTTCGTGGGGTTTCCATCTGAGATATGCATTTCCTGCGATAATCTTGGTGAGACATCAGTCAGAAGTATGCAGAATCATCTAGATCGCTCGTTTCGAGCTATTTAATGCGAAAAAAGAAGTTTTCTGGTGTTTTGACCACTCCACAGTGCGTTTGATATGTAGAGCCGCCGATAACTTGGTTTTCGTGGGGTTTCCCGCTGAAATATGCATTTTCTGCGATAATCTTGGTGAGACTTCTGTCCGAAGAGTGCAGAATCATAGACATCGCTTTTTTCGAGCTATTTAATGCGAGAAACACGTTATTTGGTGTTTTCACCACTCCACAGTGCGTTTGATGTACAGTACCAGCGATATCTTGGTTTTCGTGGGGTTTCAAGCTGAGATATCAATTTTTTAGGATAATCTTGGTGAGACTTCTGTCCGAAGTAAGCAGAATCATCGAGATCGCTCTGCTCGAGGTATTTAATGCGACAAAACGTTATCCGGTGTTTTCACCACTCCACAGTGCGTATGATATGCAGAACCGACGATATCTTGGTTTTCGTGGGGTTTCAAGCTCAGATATGCATTTTCTGCGGTAATCTTGGTGAGACTTCTGTCCGAAGTATGCAAAAACATCGAGAGCGCTCTTTTCGAGCTATTTAATGCGAGAAACACGTTTACTGGGGTTTTCACCACACCACAGTTCGTTGGATATGCAGAACCGGAGATATCTTGGTTTTCGTGGGGTTTAAAGCTGAGATATGCATTTTCTGCGATAATCTTGGTGAGACTTCTGTCCGAAGTATGCAGAATCATCGAGATCGCTCTTTTCGAGCTATTTAATGCGAGAAACACGTTATCTGGTGTTTTCACCACTCCACAGTGCGTTTGATATGCAGTACCAGCGATATCTTGGTTTTCGTAGGGTTTCCAGCTGGGATATGCATTTTCTACGATAATCTTGGTGAGTCTTCAGTCAGAAGAATGCAGAATCATCTAGATCGCTCGTTTCGAGCTATTTAATGCGAAAAAACAAGTTTTCTGGTGTTTTGACCACTCCACAGTGCGTTTGATATGTAGAGCCGCCGATAACTTGGTTTTCGTGGGGTTTCCAGCTGAAATATGCATTTTCTGCGATAATCTTTGTGTTTCATCTATGAGAAGTAAGCAGAATCATCCAGAACGCTCTTTTCGAGCTAGTTAATGCGAGTAACACGTTTTCTGGTGTTTTGACCACCCCACAGTGCGTTTGATATGCAGAACCGGCGACATCTTGGTTTTCGTCGGGTTTCAAGCTGAGATATGCATTTTCTGCGATAATCTTGGTGAGTCTTCTGTCAGAAGTATGCAGAATCATCTAGATCGCTCTTTTCGAGCTATTTAATGCGAGAAACACGTTTTCTGGTGTTTTCACCACTCCACAGTGCGTTTGATATGTAGAGCCGCCGATAACTTGGTTTTCGTGGGGTTTCCAGCTGAAATATGCATTTTCTGCGATAATCTTTGTGTTTCATCTATGAGAAGTATGCAGTATCATCCAGAACGCTCTTTTCGAGCTAGTTAATGCGAGTAACACGTTTTCTGGTGTTTTCACAACTCCACAGTGCGTCTGATATGCAGACCCGGCGACATCTTGATTTTCGTGATGTTTCCAGCTGAAATATGCATTTTCTGCGATAATCTTGGTGCGACTTCTGTCAGAAGTATGCAGAATCATCGATATCGCTCTTTTCGAGCTATTTAATGCGAGCAGCACGTTATCTGGTGTTTTGGCCACTCCACAGTGCGTTTGATATGCAGAACCGGAGATATCTTGGTTTCGGTCGGGTTTCAAGCTGAGATATGCATTTTCTGCGATAATCTTGGTGAGACTTCAGTCAGAAGTATGATGAATAATCGAGATCGCTCTTTTCGAGCTATTTAATGCGAGAAACACGTTTTCTGGTGTATTCACCACTCCACAGTACGTTTGACATGCAGAACCGGAGATATCTTGGTTTCGGTCGGGTTTCAGGCTGAGATATGCATTTTCTACGATAATCTTGGAGAGAATCTGTCAGAAGTATGCAGAATCTTCGAGGACGCTCTTTTCGAGCTATTTAATGCGAGAAACACGTTTTTGGGGGTTTTCACTACTCCACAGTTCTTTGAATATGCAGAACAGGAGATATCTTGGTTTGCGTGGGGTTTCAAGCAGAGATATGCATTTTCTGCGATAACCTTGGTGAGACTACTGTTAGAAGTATGCAGAATCATCGAGATCGCTCTTTTCGAGCTATTTAACGCGAGAAACACGTTATCTGGTGTTTTCACCACTCCACAGTGCGTATGATATGCAGAACCGTCGGTATCTTGGTTTTCGTTGGGTTTCAAGCTGAGATATGCATTATCTGCGATAATCTTGGTGAGACTTCTGTCCGAAGTGTGCAGAATCATCTAGATCGCTCTTTTCAAGCTATTTAATGCGAGGAACACGTTTTCTGGGGCTCTCACCACACCACAGTTCGTTGGGTACGCAGAACAGGTGATATCTTGGGTTTCGTGGGGTTTCAAGCTGAGATATGCATTTTCTGCGATAAACTTGGTGAGACTTCTGTCCGAAGTATGCAGAATCATCGACATCGCTTTTTTCGAGATATTTAATGCGAGAAACACGTTATCTGGTGTTTTCACCAATCCACAGTGCGTTTGATACGCAGAACCGGCGACATCTTGATTTTCGTGAGGTTTCTAACTGAGATATGCGTTTTCTGCGATAATATTGGTGAGACTTCAGTCAGAAGAATGCAGAACCATCTAGATCGCTCTTGTCGAGCTATTTAATGCGAGCAGCACGTTATCTGGTGTTTTGGCCACTCCACAGTGCGTTTGATATGCAGAACCGGAGATATCTTGGTTTCGGTCGGGTTTCAAGCTGAGATATGCATTTTCTACGATAATCTTGGAGAGAATCTGTCAGAAGTATGCAGAATCTTCTAGGACGCTCTTTTCGAGCTATTTAATGCGAGAAACACGTTTTTGGGGGTTTTCACTACTCCACAGTTCTTTGAATATGCAGAACAGGAGATATCTTGGTTTGCGTGGGGTTTCAAGCAGAGATATGCATTTTCTGCGATAACCTTGGTGAGACTTCTGTTAGAAGTATGCAGAATCATCGAGATCGCTCTTTTCGAGCTATTTAATGGAGAAACAAGTTATCTGGTGTATTGACCACTCCACAGTGCGTTTGATATGCGGAACCGGCGCCATCTTGATTTTCGTGAGGTTTCAAGCTGAGATATGCATTTTCTGCGGTAATCTTGATGAGACATCAGTCAGAAGTATGCAGAATCATCGAGATCGCTCTTTTCGAGCTATTTAATGGAGAAACACGTTATCTGGTGTATTGACCACTCCACAGTGCGTTTGATATGCGGAACCGGCGCCATCTTGATTTTCGTGAGGTTTCAAGCTGAGATATGCATTTTCTGCGATAATATTGGTGAGAGTTCAGTCAGAAGTATGCAGGATCATCTAGATCGCTCGGTTCGAGCTATTTAATGCGAGAAACACGTTGTCTGGTTGTTTTCACCACTCCACGGTGCGTTTGATATGCAGAACCGGCGATATCTTGATTTTCGTGGTGTTTCCAGCTGAGATATGCATTTTCTTCGATAATCTTGGTGAGTCTTCTGTCAGCAGTATGCAGAATCATCGAGATCGCTCTTTTCGAGCTATTTAATGGAGAAACACGTTATCTGGTGTATTGACCACTCCACAGTGCGTTTGATATGCGGAACCGGCGCCATCTTGATTTTCGTGAGGTTTCAAGCTGAGATATGCATTTTCTGCGATAATATTGGTGAGAGTTCAGTCAGAAGTATGCAGGATCATCTAGATCGCTCGGTTCGAGCTATTTAATGCGAGAAACACGTTGTCTGGCTGTTTTCACCACTCCACGTTGCGTTTGATATGCAGATCCGACGATATCTTGATTTTCGTGGTGTTTCCAGCTGAGATATGCATTTTCTTCGATAATCTTGGTGAGTCTTCTGTCAGCAGTATGCAGAATCATCTAGATCGCTCTATTCGAGCTATTTAATGCGAGAAACACGTTATCTGGTGTATTGACCACTCGACAGTGCCTTTGATATGCGGAACCGGCGCCATCTTGATTTCCGTGAGGTTTCAAGCTTCGATATGCATTTTCTGCGATAATATTGGTGAGAGTTCAGTCAGAAGTATGCAGGATCATCTAGATCGCTCGTTTCAAGCTATTTAATGCGAGAAACACGTTTTCTGGTGTTTTCACCACTCCACAGTACGTTTGACATGCAGAACCGGCGATGTTTGGTTTTCGTCGGGTTTCAAGCTGAGATATGCATTTTCTACGATAATCTTGGTGAGACTTCTGTCCGAAGTAAGCAGAATCATCGAGATCGCTCTTTTCGAGCTACTTAATGCGAGAAACACGTTTTCTGGTGTATTCACCACTCCACAGTACGTTTGACATGCAGAACCGGAGATATCCTGGTTTCGGTCGGGTTTCAAGCTGAGATATGCTTTTCTACGATAATCTTGGTGAGACTTCTGTCAGAAGTATGCAGAATCTTCGAGAACACTTTTTTCGAGCTACTTAATGCGAGAAACACGTTATCTGGTTGTTTTCACCACTCCACAGTGCGTTTGATATGCAGAACCGGCGACATCTTGATTTTCGTGACGTTTCTAGCTGAGATATGCATTTTCTGCGATAATATTGGTGAGACTTCATTCAGAAGTATGCAGAATCATCTAGATCGCTCTTGTTGAGCTATTTAATAAAAAAAAACAAGTTTCCCGGTGTTTTCAACATTCCACAGTGTGTTTGATATGCAGAACTGGCGATATCTTGATTTTCGTGGTGTTTCCAGCTGAGATTTGCATTTTCTGCGATAATCTTGGTGAGTCTTCTGTCAGAAGTATGCAGAATCATCTAGATTGCACTTTTCGAGCCATTTAATGCGAGAAACACGTTTTCTGGTGTATTCACCACTCCACAGAGCGTTTGATATGCAGAACCGGCGATATCTTGATATTCGTGGTGTTTCCAGCTGAGATATGCATTTTCTGCGATAATAGTGGTGAGACATCAGTCAGAAGTATGCAGAATCATCGGGATCGCTCTTTTCGAGCTATTTAATGCGAGAAACACGTTATCTGGTTGTTTTCACCACTCCACAGTGCGTTTGACATGCAGAACCGGAGATATCCTGGTTTCGGTCGGGTTTCAAGCTGAGATATGCTTTTCTACGATAATCTTGGTGAGACTTCTGTCAGAAGTATGCAGAATCATCGAGATCGCTCTTTTCGTGCTATTTAATGCGAGAAACACGTTTTCTGGTGTATTCATCACTCCACAGAGCGTTTGATATGCAGAACCGGCGATATCTTGATATTCGTGGTGTTTCCAGCTGAGATATGCATTTTCTGCGATAATCTTGGTGAGTCTTCTGTCAGAAGTATGCAGAATCATCTAGATTGCACTTTTCGAGCTATTTAATGGAGAAACACGTTATCTGGTGTATTGACCACTCCACAGTGCGTTTGATATGCGGAACCGGCGCCAGCTTGATTTTCGTGAGGTTTCAAGCTGAGATATGCATTTTCTGCGATAATATTGGTGAGAGTTCAGTCAGAAGTATGCAGGATCATCTAGATCGCTCGTTTCGAGCTATTTAATTCGAGAAACACGTTATCTGGTGTTTTCACCACTCCACAGTGCGTTTGATATGCAGAACCGGCGACATCATGGCTGTCGTCGGGCATCAAGCTGAGATATGCATTTTCTGCGGTAATCTTGATGAGACATCAGTCAGAAGTATGCAGAATCATCGAGATCGCTCTTTTCGAGCTATTTAATTTAGAAACACGTTATCTGGTGTATTGACCACTCCACAGTGCGTTTGATATGCGGAACCGGCGCCATCTTGATTTTCGTGAGGTTTCAAGCTGAGATATGCATTTTCTGCGATAATATTGGTGAGAGTTCAGTCAGAAGTATGCAGGATCATCTAGATCGCTCGGTTCGAGCTATTTAATGCGAGAAACACGTTGTCTGGTTGTTTTCACCACTCCACGGTGCGTTTGATATGCAGAACCGGCGATATCTTGATTTTCGTGGTGTTTCCAGCTGAGATATGCATTTTCTTCGATAATCTTGGTGAGTCTTCTGTCAGCAGTATGCAGATTCATCGAGATCGCTCTATTCGAGCTATTTAATGCGAGAAACACGTTATCTGGTGTATTGACCACTCCACAGTGCCTTTGATATGCGGAACCGGCGCCATCTTGATTTTCGTGAGGTTTCAAGCTGAGATATGCATTTTCTGCGATAATATTGGTGAGAGTTCAGTCAGAAGTATGCAGGATCATCTAGATCGCTCGTTTCGAGCTACTTAATGCGAGAAACACGTTTTCTGGTGTTTTCACCACTCCACAGTACGTTTGACATGCAGAACCGGCGATGTTTGGTTTTCGTCGGGTTTCAAGCTGAGATATGCATTTTCTACGATAATCTTGGTGAGACTTCTGTCCGAAGTAAGCAGAATCATCGAGATCGCTCTTTTCGAGCTACTTAATGCGAGAAACACGTTTTCTGGTGTATTCACCACTCCACAGTACGTTTGACATGCAGAACCGGAGATATCCTGGTTTCTGTCGGGTTTCAAGCTGAGATATGCTTTTCTAGGATAATCTTGGTGAGACTTCTGTCAGAAGTATGCAGAATCTTCGAGAACGCTTTTTTCGAGCTACTTAATGCGAGAAACACGTTATCTGGTTTTTTTCACCACTCCACAGTGCGTTTGATATGCAGAACCGGCGACATCTTGATTTTCGTGACGTTTCTAGCTGAGATATGCATTTTCTGCGATAATATTGGTGAGACTTCATTCAGAAGTATGCAGGATCATCTAGATCGCCCTTCTCGAGCTATTTAATGCAAAAAAACAAGTTTCCCGGTGTTTTCAACATTCCACAGTGCGTTTGACATGCAGAACCGGAGATATCTTGGTTTCGGTCGGGTTTCAGGCTGAGATATGCATTTTCTACGACAATCTTGGTGAGAATCTGTCAGAAGTACGCAGAATCATCGAGGACGCTCTTGTCGAGCTATTTAATGCGAGATCCACGTTTTCTGGTGTATTCACCACTCCACAGTGCGTTTGATATGCAGAACCAGCGATATCTTGGCTTTCGTGGGGTTTCCATCTGAGATATGCATTTCCTGCGATAATCTTGGTGAGACATCAGTCAGAAGTATGCAGAATCATCTAGATCGCTCGTTTCGAGCTATTTAATGCGAAAAAAGAAGTTTTCTGGTGTTTTGACCACTCCACAGTGCGTTTGATATGTAGAGCCGCCGATAACTCGGTTTTCGTGGGGTTTCCCGCTGAAATATGCATTTTCTGCGATAATCTTGGTGAGACTTCTGTCCGAAGAGTGCAGAATCATAGACATCGCATTTTTCGAGCTATTTAATGCGAGAAACACGTTATTTGGTGTTTTCACCACTCCACAGTGCGTTTGATATACAGTACCAGCGATATCTTGGTTTTCGTGGGGTTTCAAGCTGAGATATGAATTTTTTAGGATAATCTTGGTGAGACTTCTGTCCGAAGTAAGCAGAATCATCGAGATCGCTCTGCTCGAGCTATTTAATGCGACAAAACGTTATCCGGTGTTTTCACCACTCCACAGTGCGTATGATATGCAGAACCGACGATATCTTGGTTTTCGTGGGGTTTCAAGCTCAGATATGCATTTTCTGCGGTAATCTTGGTGAGACTTCTGTCCGAAGTATGCAAAAACATCGAGAGCGCTCTTTTCGAGCTATTTAATGCGAGAAACACGTTTACTGGGGTTTTCACCACACCACAGTTCGTTGGATATGCAGAACCGGAGATATCTTGGTTTTCGTGGGGTTTAAAGCTGAGATATGCATTTTCTGCGATAATCTTGGTGAGACTTCTGTCCGAAGTATGCAGAATCATCGAGATCGCTCTTTTCGAGCTATTTAATGCGAGAAACACGTTATCTGGTGTTTTCACCACTCCACAGTGCGTTTGATATGCAGTACCAGCGATATCTTGGTTTTCGTAGGGTTTCCAGCTGAGATATGCATTTTCTACGATAATCTTGGTGAGTCTTCAGTCAGAAGAATGCAGAATCATCTAGATCGCTCGTTTCGAGCTATTTAATGCGAAAAAACAAGTTTTCTGGTGTTTTGACCACTCCACAGTGCGTTTGATATGTAGAGCCGCCGATAACTTGGTTTTCGTGGGGTTTCCAGCTGAAATATGCATTTTCTGCGATAATCTTTGTGTTTCATCTATGAGAAGTATGCAGAATCATCCAGAACGCTCTTTTCGAGCTAGTTAATGCGAGTAACACGTTTTCTGGTGTTTTCACCACCCCACAGTGCGTTTGATATGCAGAACCGGCGACATCTTGGTTTTCGTCGGGTTTCAAGCTGAGATATGCATTTTCTGCGATAATCTTGGTGAGTCTTCTGTCAGAAGTATGCAGAATTACCTAGATCGCTCTTTTCGAGCTATTTAATGCGAGAAACACGTTTTCTGGTGTTTTCACCACTCCACAGTGCGTTTGATATGTAGAGCCGCCGATAACTTGGTTTTCGTGGGGTTTCCAGCTGAAATATGCATTTTCTGCGATAATCTTTGTGTTTCATCTATGAGAAGTATGCAGTATCATCCAGAACGCTCTTTTCGAGCTAGTTAATGCGAGTAACACGTTTTCTGGTGTTTTCACAACTCCACAGTGCGTCTGATATGCAGAACCGGCGACATCTTGATTTTCGTGATGTTTCCAGCTGAAATATGCATTTTCTGCGATAATCTTGGTGCGACTTCTGTCAGAAGTATGCAGAATCATCGATATCGCTCTTTTCGAGCTATTTAATGCGAGCAGCACGTTATCTGGTGTTTTGGCCACTCCACAGTGCGTTTGATATGCAGAACCGGAGATATCTTGGTTTCGGTCGGGTTTCAAGCTGAGATATGCATTTTCTGCGATAATCTTGGTGAGACTTCAGTCAGAAGTATGATGAATAATCGAGATCGCTCTTTTCGAGCTATTTAATGCAAGAAACACGTTTTCTGGTGTATTCACCACTCCACAGTACGTTTGACATGCAGAACCGGAGATATCTTGGTTTCGGTCGGGTTTCAGGCTGAGATATGCATTTTCTACGATAATCTTGGAGAGAATCTGTCAGAAGTATGCAGAATCTTCGAGGACGCTCTTTTCGAGCTATTTAATGCGAGAAAAACGTTTTTGGGGGTTTTCACTACTCCACAGTTCTTTGAATATGCAGAACAGGAGATATCTTGGTTTGCGTGGGGTTTCAAGCAGAGATATGCATTTTCTGCGATAACCTTGGTGAGACTACTGTTAGAAGTATGCAGAATCATCGAGATCGCTCTTTTCGAGCTATTTAACGCGAGAAACACGTTATCTGGTGTTTTCACCACTCCACAGTGCGTATGATATGCAGAACCGTCGGTATCTTGGTTTTCGTTGGGTTTCAAGCTGAGATATGCATTATCTGCGATAATCTTGGTGAGACTTCTGTCCGAAGTGTGCAGAATCATCTAGATCGCTCTTTTCAAGCTATTTAATGCGAGGAACACGTTTTCTGGGGCTCTCACCACACCACAGTTCGTTGGATACGCAGAACAGGTGATATCTTGGGTTTCGTGGGGTTTCAAGCTGAGATATGCATTTTCTGCGATAAACTTGGTGAGACTTCTGTCCGAAGTATGCAGAATCATCGACATCGCTTTTTTCGAGATATTTAATGCGAGAAACACGTTATCTGGTGTTTTCACCAATCCACAGTGCGTTTGATACGCAGAACCGGCGACATCTTGATTTTCGTGAGGTTTCTAACTGAGATATGCGTTTTCTGCGATAATATTGGTGAGACTTCAGTCAGAAGAATGCAGAAACATCTAGATCGCTCTTGTCGAGCTATTTAATGCGAGCAGCACGTTATCTGGTGTTTTGGCCACTCCACAGTGCGTTTGATATGCAGAACCGGAGATATCTTGGTTTCGGTCGGGTTTCAAGCTGAGATATGCATTTTCTACGATAATCTTGAAGAGAATCTGTCAGAAGTATGCAGAATCTTCGAGGACGCTCTTTTCGAGCTATTTAATGCGAGAAACACGTTTTTGGGGGTTTTCACTACTCCACAGTTCTTTGAATATGCAGAACAGGAGATATCTTGGTTTGCGTGGGGTTTCAAGCAGAGATATGCATTTTCTGCGATAACCTTGGTGAGACTTCTGTTAGAAGTATGCAGAATCATCGAGATCGCTCTTTTCGAGCTATTTAATGGAGAAACACGTTATCTGGTGTATTGACCACTCCACAGTGCGTTTGATATGCGGAACCGGCGCCATCTTGATTTTCGTGAGGTTTCAAGCTGAGATATGCATTTTCTGCGGTAATCTTGATGAGACATCAGTCAGAAGTATGCAGAATCATCGAGATCGCTCTTTTCGAGCTATTTAATGGAGAAACACGTTATCTGGTGTATTGACCACTCCACAGTGCGTTTGATATGCGGAACCGGCGCCATCTTGATTTTCGTGAGGTTTCAAGCTGAGATATGCATTTTCTGCGATAATATTGGTGACAGTTCAGTCAGAAGTATGCAGGATCATCTAGATCGCTCGGTTCGAGCTATTTAATGCGAGAAACACGTTGTCTGGTTGTTTTCACCACTCCACGGTGCGTTTGATATGCAGAACCGGCGATATCTTGATTTCCGTGGTGTTTCCAGCTGAGATATGCATTTTCTTCGATAATCTTGGTGAGTCTTCTGTCAGCAGTATGCAGAATCATCGAGATCGCTCTTTTCGAGCTATTTAATGGAGAAACACGTTATCTGGTGTATTGACCACTCCACAGTGCGTTTGAAATGCGGAACCGGCGCCATCTTGATTTTCGTGAGGTTTCAAGCTGAGATATGCATTTTCTACGATAATATTGGTGAGAGTTCAGTCAGAAGTATGCAGGATCATCTAGATCGCTCGGTTCGAGCTATTTAATGCGAGAAACACGTTGTCTGGTTGTTTTCACCACTCCACGTTGCGTTTGATATGCAGATCCGACGATATCTTGATTTTCGTGGTGTTTCCAGCTGAGATATGCATTTTCTTCGATAATCTTGGTGAGTCTTCTGTCAGCAGTATGCAGAATCATCTAGATCGCTCTATTCGAGCTATTTAATGCGAGAAACACGTTATCTGGTGTATTGACCACTCGACAGTGCCTTTGATATGCGGAACCGGCGCCATCTTGATTTTCGTGAGGTTTCAAGCTGAGATATGCATTTTCTGCGATAATATTGGTGAGAGTTCAGTCAGAAGTATGCAGGATCATCTAGATCGCTCGTTTCAAGCTATTTAATGCGAGAAACACGTTTTCTGGTGTTTTCACCACTCCACAGTACGTTTGACATGCAGAACCGGCGATGTTTGGTTTTCGTCGGGTTTCAAGCTGAGATATGCATTTTCTACGATAATCTTGGTGAGACTTCTGTCCGAAGTAAGCAGAATCATCGAGATCGCTCTTTTCGAGCTACTTAATGCGAGAAACACGTTTTCTGGTGTATTCACCACTCCACAGTACGTTTGACATGCAGAACCGGAGATATCCTGGTTTCGGTCGGGTTTCAAGCTGAGATATGCTTTTCTACGATAATCTTGGTGAGACTTCTGTCAGAAGTATGCAGAATCTTCGAGAACACTTTTTTCGAGCTACTTAATGCGAGAAACACGTTATCTGGTTGTTTTCACCACTCCACAGTGCGTTTGATATGCAGAACCGGCGACATCTTGATTTTCGTGACGTTTCTAGCTGAGATATGCATTTTCTGCGATAATATTGGTGAGACTTCATTCAGAAGTATGCAGAATCATCTAGATCGCTCTTGTTGAGCTATTTAATAAAAAAAAACAAGTTTCCCGGTGTTTTCAACATTCCACAGTGTGTTTGATATGCAGAACTGGCGATATCTTGATTTTCGTGGTGTTTCCAGCTGAGATTTGCATTTTCTGCGATAATCTTGGTGAGACTTCTGTCCGAAGTATGCAGAGGCATCGAGATCGTACTTTTCGAGCTATTCAATGCGAGAATCACGTTTTCTGGGGTTTTCACCACTCCACAGTTCGTTGGATATGCAGAACAGGAGATATCTTGGTTTTCGTGGGGTTTCTAGCAGAGATATGCATTTTCTGCGATAATCTTGGTGAGACCTCTGTCCGAAGTATGCAGAAACATGGAGATCGCTCTTTTCGACCTATTGAATGCGAGAAACACGTTATCTGGTGCTTTCACCACTCCACAGTGCGTATGATATGCAGAACCGGAGATATCCTGGTTTCGGTCGGGTTTCAAGCTGAGATATGCATTTTCTGCGATAATATTGGTGAGAGTTCAGTCAGAAGTATGCAGGATCATCTAGATCGCTCGTTTCGAGCTATTTAATTCGAGAAACACGTTATCTGGTGTTTTCACCACTCCACAGTGCGTTTGATATGCAGAACCGGCGACATCATGGCTGTCGTCGGGCATCAAGCTGAGATATGCATTTTCTGCGGTAATCTTGATGAGACATCAGTCAGAAGTATGCAGAATCATCGAGATCGCTCTTTTCGAGCTATTTAATGGAGAAACCCGTTATCTGGTGTATTGACCACTCCACAGTGCGTTTGATATGCGGAACCGGCGCCATCTTGATTTTCGTGAGGTTTCAAGCTGAGATATGCATTTTCTGCGATAATATTGGTGAGAGTTCAGTCAGAAGTATGCAGGATCATCTAGATCGCTCGGTTCGAGCTATTTAATGCGAGAAACACGTTGTCTGGTTGTTTTCACCACTCCACGGTGCGTTTGATATGCAGAACCGGCGATATCTTGATTTTCGTGGTGTTTCCAGCTGAGATATGCATTTTCTTCGATAATCTTGGTGAGTCTTCTGTCAGCAGTATGCAGATTCATCGAGATCGCTCTATTCGAGCTATTTAATGCGAGAAACACGTTATCTGGTGTATTGACCACTCCACAGTGCCTTTGATATGCGGAACCGGCGCCATCTTGATTTTCGTGAGGTTTCAAGCTGAGATATGCATTTTCTGCGATAATATTGGTGAGAGTTCAGTCAGAAGTATGCAGGATCATCTAGATCGCTCGTTTCGAGCTATTTAATGCGAGAAACACGTTTTCTGGTGTTTTCACCACTCCACAGTACGTTTGACATGCAGAACCGGCGATGTTTGGTTTTCGTCGGGTTTCAAGCTGAGATATGCATTTTCTACGATAATCTTGGTGAGACTTCTGTCCGAAGTAAGCAGAATCATCGAGATCGCTCTTTTCGAGCTACTTAATGCGAGAAACACGTTTTCTGGTGTATTCACCACTCCACAGTACGTTTGACATGCAGAACCGGAGATATCCTGGTTTCGGTCGGGTTTCAAGCTGAGATATGCTCTTCTAGGATAATCTTGGTGAGACTTCTGTCAGAAGTATGCAGAATCTTCGAGAACGCTTTTTTCGAGCTACTTAATGCGAGAAACACGTTATCTGGTTGTTTTCACCACTCCACAGTGCGTTTGATATGCAGAACCGGCGACATCTTGATTTTCGTGACGTTTCTAGCTGAGATATGCATTTTCTGCGATAATATTGGTGAGACTTCATTCAGAAGTATGCAGAATCATCTAGATCGCTCTTGTCGAGCTATTTAATGCAAAAAAACAAGTTTCCCGGTGTTTTCAACATTCCACAGTGCGTTTGATATGCAGAACTGGCGATATCTTGATTTTCGTGGTGTTTCCAACTGAGATTTGCATTTTTTGCGATAATCTTGGTGAGTCTTCTGTCAGAAGTATGCAGAATCATCTAGATTGCACTTTTCGAGCCATTTAATGCGAGAAACACGTTTTCTGGTGTATTCACCACTCCACAGAGCGTTTGATATGCAGAACCGGCGATATCTTGATATTCGTGGTGTTTCCAGCTGAGATATGCATTTTCTGCGATAATAGTGGTGAGACATCAGTCAGAAGTATGCAGAATCATCGGGATCGCTCTTTTCGAGCTATTTAATGCGGCAAACACGTTATCTGGTGCTTTCAGCACTCCACAGTGCGTATGATATGCAGAACCAGCGATATCTTGGTTTTCGTGGGGTTTCAAGCTGAGATATGCATTTTTTACGATAATCTTGGTGAGACTTCTGCCCGAAGCATGCTTAATCATCGTGATCGCTCGTTTCTAGCTATTTAATGCGAGAAACACGTTATCTGGTGTTTTCACCACTCCACAGTGCGTTTGATATGCAGAACCGGCGACATCATGGCTGTCGTCGGGCATCAAGCTGAGATATGCATTTTCTGCGATAATCTTGGTGAGACATCAGTCAGAAGTATGCAGAATCATCGAGATCGCTCTTTTCGAGTTATTTAATGGAGAAACACGTTATCTGGTGTATTGACCACTCCACAGTGCGTTTGATATGCGGAACCGGCGCCATCTTGATTTTCGGGAGGTTTCAAGCTGAGATATGCATTTTCTGCGATAATATTGGTGAGAGTTCAGTCAGAAGTATGCAGGATCATCTAGATCGCTCGTTTCGAGCTATTTAATGCGAGAAACACGTTGTCTGGTTGTTTTCACCACTCCACGGTGCGTTTGATATGCAGAACCGGCGACATCTTGATTTTCGTGACGTTTCTAGCTGAGATATGCATTTTCTGCGATAATATTGGTGAGACTTCAGTCAGAAGTATGCAGAATCATCCAGAACGCTCTTTTCGAGCTAGTTAATGCGAGTAACACGTTTTCTGGTGTTTTCACCACTCCACAGTGCGTCTGTTATGCAGAACCGACGATATCTTGGTTTTCGTGGGGTTTCCAGCTGAGATATGCATTTTCTTCGATAATCTTGGTGAGTCTTCTGTCAGCAGTATGCAGATTCATCGAGATCGCTCTATTCGAGCTATTTAATGCGAGAAACACGTTATCTGGTGTATTGACCACTCCACAGTGCCTTTGATATGCGGAACCGGCGCCATCTTGATTTTCATGAGGTTTCAAGCTGAGATATGCATTTTCTGCGATAATATTGGTGAGAGTTCAGTCAGAAGTATGCAGGATCATCTAGATCGCTCGTTTCGAGCTATTTAATGCGAGAAACACGTTTTCTGGTGTTTTCACCACTCCACAGTACGTTTGACATGCAGAACCGGCGATGTTTGGTTTTCGTCGGGTTTCAAGCTGAGATATGCATTTTCTACGATAATCTTGGTGAGACTTCTGTCCGAAGTAAGCAGAATCATCGAGATCGCTCTTTTCGAGCTACTTAATGCGAGAAACACGTTTTCTGGTGTATTCACCACTCCACAGTACGTTTGACATGCAGAACCGGAGATATCCTGGTTTCGGTCGGGTTTCAAGCTGAGATATGCTTTTCTAGGATAATCTTGGTGAGACTTCTGTCAGAAGTATGCAGAATCTTCGAGAACGCTTTTTTCGAGCTACTTAATGCGAGAAACACGTTATCTGGTTGTTTTCCCCACTCCACAGTGCGTTTGATATGCAGAACCGGCGACATCTTGATTTTCGTGACGTTTCTAGCTGAGATATGCATTTTCTGCGATAATATTGGTGAGACTTCATTCAGAAGTATGCAGAATCATCTAGATCGCTCTTGTCGAGCTATTTAATGCAAAAAAACAAGTTTCCCGGTGTTTTCAACATTCCACAGTGCGTTTGATATGCAGAACTGGCGATATCTTGATATTCGTGGTGTTTCCAGCTGAGATATGCATTTTCTGCGATAATAGTGGTGAGACATCAGTCAGAAGTATGCAGAATCATCGGGATCGCTCTTTTCGAGCTATTTAATGCGGCAAACACGTTATCTGGTGCTTTCAGCACTCCACAGTGCGTATGATATGCAGAACCAGCGATATCTTGGTTTTGGTGGGGTTTCAAGCTGAGATATGCATTTTTTACGATAATCTTGGTGAGACTTCCGCCCGAAGCATGCTTAATCATCGTGATCGCTCGTTTCTAGCTATTTAATGCGAGAAACACGTTATCTGGTGTTTTCACCACTCCACAGTGCGTTTGATATGCAGAACCGGCGACATCATGGCTGTCGTCGGGCATCAAGCTGAGATATGCATTTTCTGCGATAATCTTGGTGAGACATCAGTCAGAAGTATGCAGAATCATCGAGATCGCTCTTTTCGAGTTATTTAATGGAGAAACACGTTATCTGGTGTATTGACCACTCCACAGTGCGTTTGATATGCGGAACCGGCGCCATCTTGATTTTCGGGAGGTTTCAAGCTGAGATATGCATTTTCTGCGATAATATTGGTGAGAGTTCAGTCAGAAGTATGCAGGATCATCTAGATCGCTCGTTTCGAGCTATTTAATGCGAGAAACACGTTGTCTGGTTGTTTTCACCACTCCACGGTGCGTTTGATATGCAGAACCGGCGACATCTTGATTTTCGTGACGTTTCTAGCTGAGATATGCATTTTCTGCGATAATATTGGTGAGACTTCAGTCAGAAGTATGCAGAATCATCTAGATCGCTCTTTTCGAGCTATTTAATGCGAGAAACACGTTATCTGGTGTTTTCACCACCCCACAGTGCGTTTGATATGCAGAACCGGCGACATCTTGATTTTCGTGGTGTTTCCAGCTGAGATATGCATTTTCTGCGATAATCTTGGTGAGTCTTCTGTCAGCAGTATGCAGAATCATCGAGATCGCTCTATTCGAGCTATTTAATGCGAGAAACACGTTATCTGGTTGTTTTCACCACTCCACAGTGCGTTTGATATGCAGAACCGGCGACATCTTGATTTTCGTGACGTTTCTAGCTGAGATATGCATTTTCTGCGATAATATTGGTGAGACTTCAGTCAGAAGTATGCAGAATCATCTAGATCGTTCGTTTCGAGCTATTTAATGCGAAAAAACAAGTTTTCTGGTGTTTTGACCACTCCACAGTGCGTTTGATATGTAGAGCCGCCGATAACTTGGTTTTCGTGGGGTTTCCAACTGAAATATGCATTTTCTGCGATAATCTTTGTGTTTCATCAATGAGACGTATGCAGAATCATCCAGAACGCTCTTTTCGAGCTATTTAATGCGAGAAACACGTTATCTGGTGTTTTCACCACTCCACAGTGCGTTTGATATGCAGAACCGGCGACATCATGGCTGTCGTCGGGCATCAAGCTGAGATATGCATTTTCTGCGATAATCTTTGTGTTTCATCAATGAGAAGTATGCAGAACCATCCAGAACGCACTTTTCGAGCTAGTTAATGCGAGTAACACGTTTTCTGGTGTTTTCACCACTCCACAGTGCGTCTGATATGCAGAACCGGCGATATCTTGGTTTTCGTGGGGTTTCCAGCTGAGATATGCATTTTCTGCGATAATCGTGGTGAGACTTCATTCAGAAGTATGCAGAATCATCTAGATCGCTCTTGTCGAGCTATTTAATGCAAAAAAACAAGTTTCCCGGTGTTTTCAACATTCCACAGTGCGTTTGATATGCAGAACTGGCGATATCTTGATTTTCGTGGTGTTTCCTGCTGAGATATGCATTTTCTGCGATAATCTTAGTGAGTCTTCTGTCAGAAGTATGCAGAATCATCGGGAACGCTCTTTTCGAGCTATTTAATGCGAGAAACTCGTTATCTGGTTGTTTTCACCACTCCACAGTGCGTTTGATATGCAGAACCGGCGTCATCTTGATTTTCGTGAGGTTTCAAGGTGAGATATGCATTTTCTGCGATTATCTTGGTGAGACTTCTGTCAGAAGTATGCAGAATCATCGAGATCGCTCTTTTCGAGCTACTTAATTCGAGAAACACGTTATCTGGTGTTTTCGCCACTCCACAGTGCGTTTGACATGCAGAACCGCAGATATCTTGGTTACGTTCGGGATTCAAGCTGAGATATGCATTTTCTGCGATAATCTTGGTGAGACTTCAGTCAGAAGTATGCTTAATCATCGAGATCGCTCGTTTCGAGCTATTTAATGCGAGAAACACGTTATCTGGTGTTTTCACCACTCCACAGTGCGTATGATATGCAGAACCGGCGATATCTTGGTTTTCGTGGGGTTTCAATCTGAGATATGCATTTTCTGCGATAATCTTGGTGAGACATCAGTCAGAAGTATGCAGAATCAACGAGATCGCTCTTTTCGAGCTATTTAATGGAGAAACACGTTATCTGGTGTATTGACCACTCCACAGTGCGTTTGATACGCGGAACCGGCGCCATCTTGATTTTCGTGAGGTTTCAAGGTGAGATATGCATTTTCTGCGATTATCTTGGTGAGACTTCTGTCAGAAGTATGCAGAATCATCGAGATCGCTCTTTTCGAGCTACTTAATTCGAGAAACACGTTATCTGGTGTTTTCGCCACTCCACAGTGCGTTTGACATGCAGAACCGCAGATATCTTGGTTACGTTCGGGATTCAAGCTGAGATATGCATTTTCTGCGATAATCATGGTGAGACTTCAGTCAGAAGTATGCAGAATCGTCTAGATCGCTCTTGTCGAGCTATTTAACGCGAGAAACACGTTATATGGTGTTTTCACCACTCCACAGTGCGTTTGATATGCAGAACCGGCGACATCTTGGCTTTAGTCGGGGTTCAAACTGAGATATGCATTTTTTGCGATAATATTGGTGAGACTTCAGTCAGAAGTATGCAGAATCATCTAGATCGCTCGTTTCGTGCTAATTAATGCGGCAAACACGTTATCTGGTGCTTTCAGCACTCCACAGTGCGTATGATATGCAGAACCAGCGATATCTTGGTTTTCGTGGGGTTTCAAGCTGAGATATGCATTTTTTACGATAATCTTGGTGAGACTTCTGCCCGAAGCATGCTTAATCATCGTGATCGCTCGTTTCTAGCTATTTAATGCGAGAAACACGTTATCTGGTGTTTTCACCACTCCACAGTGCGTTTGATATGCAGAACCGGCGACATCATGGCTGTCGTCGGGCATCAAGCTGAGATATGCATTTTCTGCGATAATCTTGGTGAGACATCAGTCAGAAGTATGCAGAATCATCGAGATCGCTCTTTTCGAGTTATTTAATGGAGAAACACGTTATCTGGTGTATTGACCACTCCACAGTGCGTTTGATATGCGGAACCGGCGCCATCTTGATTTTCGGGAGGTTTCAAGCTGAGATATGCATTTTCTGCGATAATATTGGTGAGAGTTCAGTCAGAAGTATGCAGGATCATCTAGATCGCTCGTTTCGAGCTATTTAATGCGAGAAACACGTTGTCTGGTTGTTTTCACCACTCCACGGTGCGTTTGATATGCAGAACCGGCGACATCTTGATTTTCGTGACGTTTCTAGCTGAGATATGCATTTTCTGCGATAATATTGGTGAGACTTCAGTCAGGAGTATGCAGAATCATCCAGAACGCTCTTTTCGAGCTAGTTAATGCGAGTAACACGTTTTCTGGTGTTTTCACCACTCCACAGTGCGTCTGATATGCAGAACCGACGATATCTTGGTTTTCGTGGGGTTTCCAGCTGAGATATGCATTTTCTGCGATAATCTAGGTGAGCATTCTGTCAGAAGTATGCAGAATCATCTAGATCGCTCTTTTCGAGCTATTTAATGCGAGAAACACGTTATCTGGTGTTTTCACCACCCCACAGTGCGTTTGATATGCAGAACCGGCGACATCTTGATTTTCGTGATGATTCTAGCTGAGATATGCATTTTCTGCTATAATCTTGGTGAGATATCAGTCAGAAGTATGCAGAATCTTCGAGAACGCTCTTTTCGAGCTACTTAATGCGAGAAACACGTTTTCTGGTGTATTCACGACTCCACAGTACGTTTGACATGCAGAACCGGAGATATCCTGGTTTCGGTCGGGTTTCAAGCTGAGATATGCTTTTCTACGATAATCTTGGTGAGACTTCTGTCAGAAGTATGCAGAATCTTCGAGAACTCTCTTTTCGAGCTACTTAATGCGAGAAACACGTTTTCTGGTGTTTTCACCACTCCACTGTGCGTTTGATATGCAGAACCAGCGTCATCTTGATTTTCGTGGTGTTTCCAGCTGAGATATGCATTTTCTGCGATAATCTTGGTGAGTCTTCTGTCAGCAGTATGCAGAATCATCGAGATCGCTCTATTCGAGCTATTTAATGCGAGAAACACGTTATCTGGTTGTTTTCACCACTCCACAGTGCGTTTGATATGCAGAACCGGCGACATCTTGATTTTCGTGACGTTTCTAGCTGAGATATGCATTTTCTGCGATAATCTTTGTGTTTCATCAATGAGAAGTATGCAGAATCATCCAGAACGCTCTTTTCGAGCTATTTAATGCGAGAAACACGTTATCTGGTGTTTTCACCACTCCACAGTGCGTTTGATATGCAGAACCGGCGACATCATTGCTGTCGTCGGGCATCAAGCTGAGATATGCATTTTCTGCGATAATCTTTGTGTTTCATCAATGAGAAGTATGCAGAACCATCCAGAACGCACTTTTCGAGCTAGTTAATGCGAGTAACACGTTTTCTGGTGTTTTCACCACTCCACAGTGCGTCTGATATGCAGAACCGGCGATATCTTGGTTTTCGTGGGGTTTCCAGCTGAGATATGCATTTTTTGCGATAATATTGGTGAGACTTCAGTCAGAAGTAAGCAGAATCATCTAGATCGCTCGTTTCGTGCTAATTAATGCGGCAAACACGTTATCTGGTGCTTTCAGCACTCCACAGTGCGTTTGATATGCAGAACCAGCGATATCTTGGATTTCGTGGGGTTTCAAGCTGAGATATGCATTTTTTACGATAATCTTGGTGAGACTCCTGTCCGAAGTATGCTTAATCATCGAGATCGCTCGTTTCGAGCTATTTAATGCGAGAAACACGTTATCTGGTGCTTTCACCACTCCACAGTGCGTATGATATGCAGAACAGGCGATATCTTGGTTTTCGTGGGGTTTCAATCTGAGATATGCATTTTCGGCGATAATCTTGGTGAGACATCAGTCAGAAGTATGCAGAATCAACGAGATCGCTCTTTTCGAGCTATTTAATGGAGAAACACGTTATCTGGTGTATTGACCACTCCACAGTGCGTTTGATACGCGGAACCGGCGCCATCTTGATTTTCGTGAGGTTTCAAGGTGAGATATGCATTTTCTGCGATTATCTTGGTGAGACTTCTGTCAGAAGTATGCAGAATCATCGAGATCGCTCTTTTCGAGCTACTTAATTCGAGAAACACGTTATCTGGTGTTTTCGCCACTCCACAGTGCGTTTGACATGCAGAACCGCAGATATCTTGGTTACGTTCGGGATTCAAGCTGAGATATGCATTTTCTGCGATAATCTTGGTGAGACTTCAGTCAGAAGTATGCAGAATCGTCTAGATCGCTCTTGTCGAGCTATTTAACGCGAGAAACACGTGATATGGTGTTTTCACCACTCCACAGTGCATTTGATATGCAGAACCGGCGACATCTTGGCTTTAGTCGGGGTTCAAACTGAGATATGCATTTTTTGCGATAATATTGGTGAGACTTCAGTCAGAAGTAAGCAGAATCATCTAGATCGCTCGTTTCGTGCTAATTAATGCGGCAACCACGTTATCTGGTGCTTTCAGCACTCCACAGTGCGTTTGATATGCAGAACCAGCGATATCTTGGATTTCGTGGGGTTTCAAGCTGAGATATGCATTTTTTACGATAATCTTGGTGAGACTCCTGTCCGAAGTATGCTTAATCATCGTGATCGCTCGTTTCTAGCTATTTAATGCGAGAAACACGTTATCTGGTGTTTTCACCACTCCACAGTGCGTTTGATATGCAGAACCGGCGACATCATGGCTGTCGTCGGGCATCAAGCTGAGATATGCATTTTCTGCGATAATCTTGGTGAGACATCAGTCAGAAGTTTGCAGAATCATCGATATCGCTCTTTTCGAGCTATTTAATTGAGAAACACGTTATCTGGTGTATTGACCACTCCACAGTGCGTTTGATATGCGGAACCGGCGTCATCTTGATTTTCGTGAGGTTTCAAGATGAGATATGCATTTTCTGCGATAATATTGGTGAGAGTTCAGTCAGAAGTATGCAGGATCATCTAGATCGCTCGTTTCGAGCTATTTAATGCGAGAAACAGGTTGTCTGGTTGTTTTCACCACTCCACTGTGCGTTTGATATGCAGAACCAGCGTCATCTTGATTTTCGTGGTGTTTCCAGCTGAGATATGCATTTTCTGCGATAATCTTGGTGAGTCTTCTGTCAGCAGTATGCAGAATCATCGAGATCGCTCTATTCGAGCTATTTAATGCGAGAAACACGTTATCTGGTTGTTTTCACCACTCCACAGTGCGTTTGATATGCAGAACCGGCGACATCTTGATTTTCGTGACGTTTCTAGCTGAGATATGCATTTTCTGCGATAATATTGGTGAGACTTCAGTCAGAAGTATGCAGAATCATCTAGATCGTTCGTTTCGAGCTATTTAATGCGAAAAAACAAGTTTTCTGGTGTTTTGACCACTCCACAGTGCGTTTGATATGCAGACCCGCCGATAACTTGGTTTTCGTGGGGTTTCCAACTGAAACATGCATTTTCTGCGATAATCTTTGTGTTTCATCAATGAGAAGTATGCAGAATCATCCAGAACGCTCTTTTCGAGCTATTTAATGCGAGAAACACGTTATCTGGTGTTTTCACCACTCCACAGTGCGTTTGATATGCAGAACCGGCGACATCATGGCTGTCGTCGGGCATCAAGCTGAGATATGCATTTTCTGCGATAATGTTTGTGTTTCATCAATGAGAAGTATGCAGAACCATCCAGAACGCACTTTTCGAGCTAGTTAATGCGAGTAACACGTTTTCTGGTGTTTTCACCACTCCAAAGTGCGTCTGATATGCAGAACCGGCGATATCTTGGTTTTCGTGGGGTTTCCAGCTGAGATATGCATTTTCTGCGATAATCGTGGTGAGACTTCATTCAGAAGTATGCAGAATCATCTAGATCGCTCTTGTCGAGCTATTTAATGCAAAAAAACAAGTTTCCCGGTGTTTTCAACAATCCACAGTGCGTTTGATATGCAGAACTGGCGATATCTTGATTTTCGTGGTGTTTCCAGCTGAGATATGCATTTTCTGCGATAATCTTGGTGAGTCTTCTGTCAGAAGGATGCAGAATCATCTAGATTGCACTTTTCGAGCCATTTAATGCGAGAAACACGTTTTCTGGTGTATTCACCACTCCACAGAGCGTTTGATATGCAGAACCGGCAATATCTTGATATTCGTGGTGTTTCCAGCTGAGATATGCATTTTCTGCGATAATAGTGGTGAGACATCAGTCAGAAGTATGCAGAATCTTCGAGAACGCTCTTTTCGAGCTACTTAATGCGAGAAACACGTTTTCTGGTGTATTCACCACTCCACAGTACGTTTGACATGCAGAACCGAAGATATCTTGGTTTCGGTCGGGTTTCAAGCTGAGACATGCATTTTCTGCGATAATCTTGGTGATTCTTCTGTCAGAAGTATGCAGAAGCATCGAGTACGCTCTTTTCGAGCTGTTTAATGCGAGAAACACGTTATCTGGTGTTTTCGCCACTCCACAGTGCGTTTGACATGCAGAACCGCAGATATCTTGGTTACGTTCGGGATTCAAGCTGAGATATGCATTTTCTGCGATAATGTTGGTGAGACTTCAGTCAGAAGTATGCAGAATCGTCTAGATCGCTGTTGTCGAACTATTTAACGCGAGAAACACGTTATATGGTGTTTTCACCACTCCACAGTGCGTTTGATATGCAGAACCGGCGACATCTTGGCTTTAGTCGGGGTTCAAACTGAGATATGCATTTTTTGCGATAATATTGGTGAGACTTCAGTCAGAAGTATGCAGAATCATCTAGATCGCTCGTTTCGTGCTAGTTAATGCGGCAAACACGTTATCTGGTGCTTTCAGCACTCCACAGTGCGTTTGATATGCAGAACCAGCGATATCTTGGTTTTCGTGGGGTTTCAAGCTGAGATATGCATTTTTTACGATAATCTTGGTGAGACTTCAGCCCGAAGTATGCTTAATCATCGTGATCGCTCGTTTCTAGCTATTTAATGCGAGAAACACGTTATCTGGTGTTTTCACCACTCCACAGTGCGTTTGATATGCAGAACCGGCGACATCATGGCTGTCGTCGGGCATCAAGCTGAGATATGCATTTTCTGCGATAATCTTGGTGACACATCAGTCAGAAGTTTGCAGAATCATCGAGATCGCTCTTTTCGAGCTATTTAATGGAGAAACACGTTATCTGGTGTATTGACCACTCCACAGTGCGTTTGATATGCGGAACCGGCGCCATCTTGATTTTCGTGACGTTTCTAGCTGAGATATGCATTTTCTGCGATAATATTGGTGAGACTTCAGTCAGAAGTATGCAGAATCATCTAGATCGTTCGTTTCGAGCTGTTTCATGCGAGAAACACGTTATCTGGTGTTTCCACCACTCCACAGTGCGTTTGATATGCAGAACCGGCGACATCATGGCTGTCGTCGGGCATCAAGCTGAGATGTGCATTTTCTGCGATAATCTTTGTGTTTCATCAATGAGAAGTATGCAGAACCATCCAGAACGCACTTTTCGAGCTAGTTAATGCGAGTAACACGTTATCTGGTGTTTTCACCACTCCACAGTGCGTTTGATATGCAGAACCGGCGACATCATGGCTGTCGTCGGGCATCAAGCTGAGATATGCATTTTCTGCGATAATCTTTGTGTTTCATCAATGAGAAGTATGCAGAACCATCCAGAACGCACTTTTCGAGCTACTTAATGCGAGAAACACGTTTTCTGGTGTATTCACCACTCCACAGTACGTTTGACATGCAGAACCGAAGATATCCTGGTTTCGGCCGGGTTTCAAGCTGAGACATGCATTTTCTGCGATAATCTTGGTGATTCTTCTGTCAGAAGTATGCAGAATCATCGAGTACGCTCTTTTCGAGCTGTTTAATGCGAGAAACACGTTATCTGGTGTTTTCACCACTCCACAATGCGTTTGATATGCAGAACCGGCGACATCTTGGCTTTCGTCGGGTATCAAGCTGGGATATGCATTTTCTACGATAATCTTGGTGAGACTTCTGTCAGAAGTATGCAGAATCATCGGGAACGCTCTTTTCGAGCTATTTAATGCGAGAAACTCGTTATCTGGTTGTTTTCACCACTCCACAATGCGTTTGATATGCAGAACCGGCGTCATCTTGATTTTCGTGAGGTTTCAAGGTGAGATATGCATTTTCTGCGATTATCTTGGTGAGACTTCTGTCAGAAGTATGCAGAATCATCGAGATCGCTCTTTTCGAGCTACTTAATTCGAGAAACACGTTATCTGGTGTTTTCGCCACTCCACAGTGCGTTTGACATGCAGAACCGCAGATATCTTGGTTACGTTCGGGATTCAAGCTGAGATATGCATTTTCTACGATAATCTTGGTGAGACTTCTGTCAGAAGTATGCAGAATCATCGGGAACGCTCTTTTCGAGCTATTTAATGCGAGAAACTCGTTATCTGGTTGTTTTCACCACTCCACAATGCGTTTGATATGCAGAACCGGCGTCATCTTGATTTTCGTGAGGTTTCAAGGTGAGATATGCATTTTCTGCGATTATCTTGGTGAGACTTCTGTCAGAAGTATGCAGAATCATCGAGATCGCTCTTTTCGAGCTACTTAATTCGAGAAACACGTTATCTGGTGTTTTCGCCACTCCACAGTGCGTTTGACATGCAGAACCGCAGATATCTTGGTTACGTTCGGGATTCAAGCTGAGATATGCATTTTCTGCGATAATCTTGGTGAGACTTCAGTCAGAAGTATGCAGAATCGTCTAGATCGCTCTTGTCGAGCTATTTAACGCGAGAAACACGTGATATGGTGTTTTCACCACTCCACAGTGCATTTGATATGCAGAACCGGCGACATCTTGGCTTTAGTCGGGGTTCAAACTGAGATATGCATTTTTTGCGATAATATTGGTGAGACTTCAGTCAGAAGTAAGCAGAATCATCTAGATCGCTCGTTTCGTGCTAATTAATGCGGCAACCACGTTATCTGGTGCTTTCAGCACTCCACAGTGCGTTTGATATGCAGAACCAGCGATATCTTGGATTTCGTGGGGTTTCAAGCTGAGATATGCATTTTTTACGATAATCTTGGTGAGACTCCTGTCCGAAGTATGCTTAATCATCGTGATCGCTCGTTTCTAGCTATTTAATGCGAGAAACACGTTATCTGGTGTTTTCACCACTCCACAGTGCGTTTGATATGCAGAACCGGCGACATCATGGCTGTCGTCGGGCATCAAGCTGAGATATGCATTTTCTGCGATAATCTTGGTGAGACATCAGTCAGAAGTTTGCAGAATCATCGATATCGCTCTTTTCGAGCTATTTAATTGAGAAACACGTTATCTGGTGTATTGACCACTCCACAGTGCGTTTGATATGCGGAACCGGCGTCATCTTGATTTTCGTGAGGTTTCAAGATGAGATATGCATTTTCTGCGATAATATTGGTGAGAGTTCAGTCAGAAGTATGCAGGATCATCTAGATCGCTCGTTTCGAGCTATTTAATGCGAGAAACAGGTTGTCTGGTTGTTTTCACCACTCCACTGTGCGTTTGATATGCAGAACCAGCGTCATCTTGATTTTCGTGGTGTTTCCAGCTGAGATATGCATTTTCTGCGATAATCTTGGTGAGTCTTCTGTCAGCAGTATGCAGAATCATCGAGATCGCTCTATTCGAGCTATTTAATGCGAGAAACACGTTATCTGGTTGTTTTCACCACTCCACAGTGCGTTTGATATGCAGAACCGGCGACATCTTGATTTTCGTGACGTTTCTAGCTGAGATATGCATTTTCTGCGATAATATTGGTGAGACTTCAGTCAGAAGTATGCAGAATCATCTAGATCGTTCGTTTCGAGCTATTTAATGCGAAAAAACAAGTTTTCTGGTGTTTTGACCACTCCACAGTGCGTTTGATATGCAGACCCGCCGATAACTTGGTTTTCGTGGGGTTTCCAACTGAAATATGCATTTTCTGCGATAATCTTTGTGTTTCATCAATGAGAAGTATGCAGAATCATCCAGAACGCTCTTTTCGAGCTATTTAATGCGAGAAACACGTTATCTGGTGTTTTCACCACTCCACAGTGCGTTTGATATGCAGAACCGGCGACATCATGGCTGTCGTCGGGCATCAAGCTGAGATATGCATTTTCTGCGATAATCTTTGTGTTTCATCAATGAGAAGTATGCAGAACCATCCAGAACGCACTTTTCGAGCTAGTTAATGCGAGTAACACGTTTTCTGGTGTTTTCACCACTCCAAAGTGCGTCTGATATGCAGAACCGGCGATATCTTGGTTTTCGTGGGGTTTCCAGCTGAGATATGCATTTTCTGCGATAATCGTGGTGAGACTTCATTCAGAAGTATGCAGAATCATCTAGATCGCTCTTGTCGAGCTATTTAATGCAAAAAAACAAGTTTCCCGGTGTTTTCAACAATCCACAGTGCGTTTGATATGCAGAACTGGCGATATCTTGATTTTCGTGGTGTTTCCAGCTGAGATATGCATTTTCTGCGATAATCTTGGTGAGTCTTCTGTCAGAAGGATGCAGAATCATCTAGATTGCACTTTTCGAGCCATTTAATGCGAGAAACACGTTTTCTGGTGTATTCACCACTCCACAGAGCGTTTGATATGCAGAACCGGCAATATCTTGATATTCGTGGTGTTTCCAGCTGAGATATGCATTTTCTGCGATAATAGTGGTGAGACATCAGTCAGAAGTATGCAGAATCTTCGAGAACGCTCTTTTCGAGCTACTTAATGCGAGAAACACGTTTTCTGGTGTATTCACCACTCCACAGTACGTTTGACATGCAGAACCGAAGATATCTTGGTTTCGGTCGGGTTTCAAGCTGAGACATGCATTTTCTGCGATAATCTTGGTGATTCTTCTGTCAGAAGTATGCAGAAGCATCGAGTACGCTCTTTTCGAGCTGTTTAATGCGAGAAACACGTTATCTGGTGTTTTCGCCACTCCACAGTGCGTTTGACATGCAGAACCGCAGATATCTTGGTTACGTTCGGGATTCAAGCTGAGATATGCATTTTCTGCGATAATGTTGGTGAGACTTCAGTCAGAAGTATGCAGAATCGTCTAGATCGCTGTTGTCGAACTATTTAACGCGAGAAACACGTTATATGGTGTTTTCACCACTCCACAGTGCGTTTGATATGCAGAACCGGCGACATCTTGGCTTTAGTCGGGGTTCAAACTGAGATATGCATTTTTTGCGATAATATTGGTGAGACTTCAGTCAGAAGTATGCAGAATCATCTAGATCGCTCGTTTCGTGCTAGTTAATGCGGCAAACACGTTATCTGGTGCTTTCAGCACTCCACAGTGCGTTTGATATGCAGAACCAGCGATATCTTGGTTTTCGTGGGGTTTCAAGCTGAGATATGCATTTTTTACGATAATCTTGGTGAGACTTCAGCCCGAAGTATGCTTAATCATCGTGATCGCTCGTTTCTAGCTATTTAATGCGAGAAACACGTTATCTGGTGTTTTCACCACTCCACAGTGCGTTTGATATGCAGAACCGGCGACATCATGGCTGTCGTCGGGCATCAAGCTGAGATATGCATTTTCTGCGATAATCTTGGTGACACATCAGTCAGAAGTTTGCAGAATCATCGAGATCGCTCTTTTCGAGCTATTTAATGGAGAAACACGTTATCTGGTGTATTGACCACTCCACAGTGCGTTTGATATGCGGAACCGGCGCCATCTTGATTTTCGTGAGGTTTCAAGCTGAGATAAGCATTTTCTGCGATAATATTGGTGAGAGTTCAGTCAGAAGTATGCAGGATCATCTAGATCGCTCGTTTCGAGCTATTTAATGCGAGAAATACGTTGTCTGGTTGTTTTCACCACTCCACGGTGCGTTTGATATGCAGAACCGGCGACATCTTGATTTTCGTGACGTTTCTAGCTGAGATATGCATTTTCTGCGATAATATTGGTGAGACTTCAGTCATAAGTATGCAGAATCATCTAGATCGTTCGTTTCGAGCTGTTTCATGCGAGAAACACGTTATCTGGTGTTTCCACCACTCCACAGTGCGTTTGATATGCAGAACCGGCGACATCATGGCTGTCGTCGGGCATCAAGCTGAGATGTGCATTTTCTGCGATAATCTTTGTGTTTCATCAATGAGAAGTATGCAGAACCATCCAGAACGCACTTTTCGAGCTAGTTAATGCGAGTAACACGTTATCTGGTGTTTTCACCACTCCACAGTGCGTTTGATATGCAGAACCGGCGACATCATGGCTGTCGTCGGGCATCAAGCTGAGATATGCATTTTCTGCGATAATCTTTGTGTTTCATCAATGAGAAGTATGCAGAACCATCCAGAACGCACTTTTCGAGCTACTTAATGCGAGAAACACGTTTTCTGGTGTATTCACTACTCCACAGTACGTTTGACATGCAGAACCGAAGATATCCTGGTTTCGGCCGGGTTTCAAGCTGAGACATGCATTTTCTGCGATAATCTTGGTGATTCTTCTGTCAGAAGTATGCAGAATCATCGAGTACGCTCTTTTCGAGCTGTTTAATGCGAGAAACACGTTATCTGATGTTTTCACCACTCCACAATGCGTTTGATATGCAGAACCGGCGACATCTTGGCTTTCGTCGGGTATCAAGCTGGGATATGCATTTTCTACGATAATCTTGGTGAGACTTCTGTCAGAAGTATGCAGAATCATCGGGAACGCTCTTTTCGAGCTATTTAATGCGAGAAACTCGTTATCTGGTTGTTTTCACCACTCCACAATGCGTTTGATATGCAGAACCGGCGTCATCTTGATTTTCGTGAGGTTTCAAGGTGAGATATGCATTTTCTGCGATTATCTTGGTGAGACTTCTGTCAGAAGTATGCAGAATCATCGAGATCGCTCTTTTCGAGCTACTTAATTCGAGAAACACGTTATCTGGTGTTTTCGCCACTCCACAGTGCGTTTGACATGCAGAACCGCAGATATCTTGGTTACGTTCGGGATTCAAGCTGAGATATGCATTTTCTGCGATAATCTTCGTGAGACTTCAGTCAGAAGTATGCAGAATCATCTAGATCGCTCTTGTCGAGCTATTTAACGCGAGAAACACGTTATTTGGTGTTTTCACCACTCCACAGTGCGTTTGATATGCAGAACGGGCGACATCTTGGCTTTAGTCGGGGTTCAAACTGTGATATGCATTTTTTGCGATAATATTGGTGAGACTTCTGTCCGAAGTATGCTTAATCATCGAGATCCCTCGTTTCGAGCTATTTAACGCGAGAAACACGTTATCTGGTGCTTTCAGCACTCCACAGTGCGTTTGATATGCAGAACCAGCGATATCTTGGTTTTCGTGGGGTTTCAAGCTGAGATATGCATTTTTTACGATAATCTTGGTGAGACTTCTGTCCGAAGTATGCTTAATCATCGAGATCCCTCGTTTCGAGCTATTTAATGCGAGAAACACGTTATCTGGTGCATTCAGCACTCCACAGTGCGTTTGATATGCAGATCCAGCGATATCTTGGTTTTCGTGGGGTTTCAAGCTGAGATATGCATTTTTTACGATAATCTTGGTGAGACTCCTGTCCGAAGTATGCTTAATCATCGAGATCGCTCGTTTCGAGCTATTTAATGCGAGAAACACGTTATCTGGTGTTTTCACCACTCCACAGTGCGTATGATATGCAGAACCTGCGATATCTTGGTTTTCGTGGGGTTTCAAGCTGAGATATGCATTTTCTGCGATAATCTTGGTGAGACTTCTGTCCGAAGTATGCAGAATCATCGAGAACGCTCTTTTCGAGCTGTTTAATGCGACAAACACGTGATCTGGTGTTTTCACCACTCCACAGTGCGTTTGATATGCAGAACCGGCGACATCTTGGCTTTCGCCGGGTATCAAGCTGGGATATGCATTTTCTACGATAATCTTGGTGAGACTTCTGTCAGAAGTATGCAGAATCATCGGGATCGCTCTTTTCGAGCTATTTAATGCGAGAAACTCGTTATCTGGTTGTTTTCACCACTCCACAGTGCGTTTGATATGCAGAACCGGCGTCATCTTGATTTTCGTGAGGTTTCAAGGTGAGATATGCATTTTCTGCGATAATCTTGGTGAGACTTCTGTCCGAAGTATGCAGAATCATCTAGATCCTTCTTTTCGAGCTATTTAATGCGAGAAAAACGTTATCTGGTGTTTTCACCACTCGACAGTGCGTTTGACATGCAGAACCAGCGATATCTTGGTTTTCGTGGGGTTTCAAGCTGAGATATGCATTTTCTGCGATAATCTGGTGAGACTTCTGTCCGAAGTATACAGAATCATCGAGATCGCTCTTTTCGAGCTATTTAATGCGGGAAACACGTTATCTGGTGTTTTGACCACTCCACAGTTCGTTTGATATGCAGAACCAGCGATATCTTGGCTTTCGGGGGGTTTCAAGCTGAGATATGCATTTTTTACGATAATCTTGGTGAGACTTCTGTCCGAAGTATGCTGAATCATCGAGATCGCTCTTT
The DNA here is from genome assembly GCA_951804975.1 of Anthophora plumipes. NCBI lineage: Eukaryota > Metazoa > Arthropoda > Insecta > Hymenoptera > Apidae > Anthophora > Anthophora plumipes. The sequence goes on from CATORF010000423.1 coordinate 255,260, forward strand.
TCGAGCTAGTTAGTGCGAGAAACACGTTATCTGGTGTTTTCACCACACCACAGTTGGTTTGATATGCAGAACCGGCGATATCTTGGTTTTCGTGGGGTTTCAAGCTGAGATATGCGTTTTCTGCGATAATCTTGGTGAGAATTCTATCAGAAGTAAGCGGAAACATCGAGATCCCTCTTTTCGAGCTCTTTAATGCGAGAAACACGTTATCTGGTGTTTTCACCTCTCCACAGTGCGTTTGATACGCAGAACCGGCGACATCTTGGCTTTCGTCGGGTATCAACATGAGATATGCATTTTCTGCGATAATCTTGGTGAGACTTCAGTCAGAAGTATGCAGAATCATCGAGATCGCTCTTTTCGAGCTAGTTAATGCGAGAAAAACCTTATCCGGTGTTTTCACCACTCCACAGTGCGTTTGATATGCAGAACCAGCGATATCTTGGCTTTCGTGGGGTTTCAAGCTGAGATATGCATTTTTTACGATAATCTTGGTGAGACTTCTGTCCGAAGTATGCTTAATCATCGAGATCGCTCGTTTCGAGCTATTTAATGCGAGAAACACTATATCTGGAGTTTTCACCACTCCACAGTTGGTTTGATATGCAGAACCGGCGATATCTTGGTTTTCGTGGGGTTTCAAGCTGAGATATGCGTTTTCTGCGATAATCTTGGTGAGACTTTTATCAGAAGTAAGCAGAATCATCGAGATCCCTCTTTTCGAGCTCTTTAATGCGAGAAACACGTTATCCGGTGTTTCCACCTCTCCACAGTGCGTTTGATATGCAGAACAGTAGATATCTTGGTTTTCGTGGGGTTTCAAGCTGAGATATGCATTTTTTACGATAATCTTGGTGAGACTTCTGTCCGAAGTATGCTGAATCATCGAGATCGCTCTTTTCGAGCTAGTTAGTGCGAGAAACACGTTATCTGGAGTTTTCACCACTCCACAGTTGGTTTGATATGCAGAACCGGCGATATCTTGGTTTTCGTGGGATTTCAAGCTGAGATATGCGTTTTCTGCGATAATCTTGGTGAGACTTCTATCAGAAGTAAGCAGAATCATCGAGATCCCTCTTTTCGAGCTCTTTAATGCGAGAAACACGTTATCTGGTGTTTTCACCACTCCACAGTGCGTTTGATATGCAGAACCGGCGACATCTTGATTTTCGTGAGATTTCAACCTGAGATATGCATTTTCGTCGATAATCTTGGTGAGTCTTCTGTCAGTACTATGCAGAATCATCGAGACCCCTCTTTTCGAGCTATTTAATGCGAGAGACACGTTATCTGGTGTTTTCACCACTCCACAGTGCGTTTGATATGCAGAACAGGCGACATCTTAATTTTCGTGAGATTTCAAGCTGCGATATGCATTTTCTACGATAACCATGGTGAGTCTTCTGTCAGAAGTATGCAGAATCATCTAGATCGCTCTCTTCGAGCTATTTAATGTGAGAAACACGTTTTCTGGTGTATTCACCACCCCACAGTACGTTTGACATGCAGAACCGGATATATCTTGGTTTCGGTCGGGTTTCAAGCTGAGATATGCATTTTCTACGATAATCTTGGTGAGACTTCTGTCAGAAGTATGCAGAATCATCGGGATCGCTCTTTTCGAGCTATTTAACGCGAGAAACACATTATATGGTTGTTTTCACCACTCCACAGTGCGTTTGATATGCATAACCGGCGATATCTAGATTTTCGTGGTGTTTCCAGCTGAGATATGCATTCTCTGCGATACTCTTGGTGAGACTTCAGTCAGAAGTATGCAGAATCACCGAGATCGCTCGTTTCGAGCTATTTAATGCGAAAAAACAAGTTTTCTGGTGTTGTCAACATTCCACAGTGCGTTTTATATGCAGAACCGGCGATATCTTGATTTTCGTGGTGTTTCCAGCTGAGATATGCATTTTCTGCGATAATCTTGGTGAGTCTTCTGTCAGAAGTATGTAGAATCATCTAGATCGCTCTTTTCGAGCTATTTAATGCGAGAAACACGTTTTCTGGTGTATTCACCACTCCACAGTACGTTTGACATGCAGAACAGGAGATATCTTGGTTTAGGTCGGGTATCAAGCTGAGATATGCATTTTCAACGATAATCTTGGTGAGACTTCTGTCAGAAGTGTGCAGAATCATCGGGATCGCCCTTTTCGAGCTATTTAATGCGAGAAACACGTTGTCTGGTTGGTTTCACGACTCCACAGTGCGTTTGATATGCAGCACCGGCGACATCTTGATTTTCGTGAGGTTTCAAGCTGAGATATGCATTTTCTGCTATAATATTGGTGAGTCTTCTGTCAGTAGGATGCAGAATCATCGAGACCCCTCTTTTCGAGCTATTTAATGCGAGAAACACGTTATCTGGTGTTTTCACCACTCCACAGTGCGTTTGATATGCAGAACAGGCGACATCTTGATTTTCGTGAGATTTCAAGCTGAGATATGCGTTTTCTGCGATAATCTTGGTGAGAATTCTATCAGAAGTAAGCGGAAACATCGAGATCCCTCTTTTCGAGCTCTTTAATGCGAGAAACACGTTATCTGGTGTTTTCACCTCTCCACAGTACGTTTGATACGCAGAACCGGCGACATCTTGGCTTCCGTCGGGTATCAACCTGAGATATGCATTTTCTGCGATAATCTTGGTGAGACTTCAGTCAGAAGTATGCAGAATCATCGAGATCGCTCTTTTCGAGCTAGTTAGTGCGAGAAACACGTTATCTGGTGTTTTCACCACACCACAGTGCGTTTGATATGCAGAACAGTAGATATCTTGGTTTTCGTGGGGTTTCAAGCTGAAATATGCATTTTCTGCGATAATCTTGTTGAGACTTCCGTTCGAAGTATGCAGAATCATCGATATCGCACTTTTCGAGCTATTTAATGCGAGAAACACGTTATCTGGGGTTTTCACCACTCCACAGTTGGTTTGATATGCAGAACCGGCGATATCTTGGTTTTCGTGGGGTTTCAAGCTGAGATATGCGTTTTCTGCGATAATCTTGGTGAGAATTCTATCAGAAGTAAGCGGAAACATCGAGATCCCTCTTTTCGAGCTCTTTAATGCGAGAAACACGTTATCTGGTGTTTTCACCTCTCCACAGTGCGTTTGATATGCAGAACCAGCGATATCTTGGCTTTCGTGGGGTTTCAAGCTGAGATATGCATTTTTTACGATAATCTTGGTGAGAGTTCTGTCCGAAGTATGCTTAATCATCGAGATCGCTCGTTTCGAGCTATTTAATGCGAGAAACACGATATCTGGAGTTTTCACCACTCCACAGTTGGTTTGATATGCAGAACCGGCGATATCTTGGTTTTCGTGGGGTTTCAAGCTGAGATATGCGTTTTCTGCGATAATCTTGGTGAGACTTTTATCAGAAGTAAGCAGAATCATCGAGATCCCTCTTTTCGAGCTCTTTAATGCGAGAAACACGTTATCCGGTGTTTTCACCTCTCCACAGTGCGTTTGATATGCAGAACAGTAGATATCTTGGTTTTCGTGGGGTTTCAAGCTGAGATATGCATTTTTTACGATAATCTTGGTGAGACTTCTGTCCGAAGTATGCTTAATCATCGAGATCCCTCGTTTCGAGCTATTTAATGCGAGAAACACGTTATCTGGTGCATTCAGCACTCCACAGTGCGTTTGATATGCAGATCCAGCGATATCTTGGTTTTCGTGGGGTTTCAAGCTGAGATATGCATTTTTTACGATAATCTTGGTGAGACTCCTGTCCGAAGTATGCTTAATCATCGAGATCGCTCGTTTCGAGCTATTTAATGCGAGAAACACGTTATCTGGTGTTTTCACCACTCCACAGTGCGTATGATATGCAGAACCTGCGATATCTTGGTTTTCGTGGGGTTTCAAGCTGAGATATGCATTTTCTGCGATAATCTTGGTGAGACTTCTGTCCGAAGTATGCAGAATCATCGAGTACGCTCTTTTCGAGCTGTTTAATGCGACAAACACGTTATCTGGTGTTTTCACCACTCCACAGTGCGTTTGATATGCAGAACCGGCGACATCTTGGCTTTCGTCGGGTATCAAGCTGGGATATGCATTTTCTACGATAATCTTGGTGAGACTTCTGTCAGAAGTATGCAGAATCATCGGGATCGCTCTTTTCGAGCTATTTAATGCGGGAAACACGTTATCTGGTGTTTTGACCACTCCACAGTGCGTTTGATATGTAGAACCGCCGATAACGTGGTTTTCGTGGGGTTTCCAGCTTTTATATGCATTTTCTGCGATAATCTTGGTGTTTCATCTATGAGAAGTATGCAGAATCATCTAGAACGCTCTTTTCGAGCTACTTAATGCGAGAAACACGTTTTCTGGTTTTTTCACCACTCCACAGTGCGTATGATATGCAGAACCGGCGATATCTTGGTTTTCGTGGGGTTTCAAGCTGAGATATACATTTTCTGCGATAATCTTGGTGAGACTTCTGTCCGAAGTATGCTGAAACATCGAGATCGCTCTTTTCGAGCTAGTTAATGCGAGAAAAACCTTATCCGGTGTTTTCACCACTCCACAGTTCGTTTGATATGCAGAACCAGCGATATCTTGGCTTTCGGGGGGTTTCAAGCTGAGATATGCATTTTTTACGATAATCTTGGTGAGACTTCTGTCCGAAGTATGCTGAATCATCGAGATCGCTCTTTTCGAGCTAGTTAGTGCGAGAAACACGTTATCTGGTGTTTTCACCACACCACAGTGCGTTTGATATGCAGAACAGTAGATATCTTGGTTTTCGTGGGGTTTCAAGCTGAAATATGCATTTTCTGCGATAATCTTGTTGAGACTTCCGTTCGAAGTATGCAGAATCATCGAGATCGCACTTTTCGAGCTATTTAATGCGAGAAACACGTTATCTGGGGTATTCACCACTCCACAGTTGGTTTGATATGCAGAACCGGCGATATCTTGGTTTTCGTGGGGTTTCAAGCTGAGATATGCGTTTTCTGCGATAATCTTGGTGAGACTTTTATCAGAAGTAAGCAGAATCATCGAGATCCCTCTTTTCGAGCTCTTTAATGCGAGAAACACGTTATCCGGTGTTTTCACCTCTCCACAGTGCGTTTGATATGCAGAACAGTAGATATCTTGGTTTTCGTGGGGTTTCAAGCTGAGATATGCATTTTTTACGATAATCTTGGTGAGACTTCTGTCCGAAGTATACAGAATCATCGAGATCGCTCTTTTCGAGCTATTTAATGCGGGAAACACGTTATCTGGTGTTTTGACCACTCCACAGTGCGTTTGATATGTAGAACCGCCGATAACGTGGTTTTCGTGGGGTTTCCAGCTGATATATGCATTTTCTGCGATAATCTTGGTGTTTCATCTATGAGAAGTATGCAGAATCATCGAGAACGCTCTTTTCGAGCTACTTAATGCGAGAAACACGTTATCTGGTGTTTTCACCTCTCCACAGTGCGTTTGATACGCAGAACCGGCGACATCTTGGCTTTCGTCGGGTATCAACATGAGATATGCATTTTCTGCGATAATCTTGGTGAGACTTCAGTCAGAAGTATGCAGAATCATCGAGATCGCTCTTTTCGAGCTAGTTAATGCGAGAAAAACCTTATCCGGTGTTTTCACCACTCCACAGTGCGTTTGATATGCAGAACCAGCGATATCTTGGCTTTCGTGGGGTTTCAAGCTGAGATATGCATTTTTTACGATAATCTTGGTGAGACTTCTGTCCGAAGTATGCTTAATCATCGAGATCGCTCGTTTCGAGCTATTTAATGCGAGAAACACGATATCTGGAGTTTTCACCACTCCACAGTTGGTTTGATATGCAGAACCGGCGATATCTTGGTTTTCGTGGGGTTTCAAGCTGAGATATGCGTTTTCTACGATAATCTTGGTGAGACTTTTATCAGAAGTAAGCAGAATCATCGAGATCCCTCTTTTCGAGCTCTTTAATGCGAGAAACACGTTATCCGGTGTTTTCACCTCTCCACAGTGCGTTTGATATGCAGAACAGTAGATATCTTGGTTTTCGTGGGGTTTCAAGCTGAGATATGCATTTTTTACGATAATCTTGGTGAGACTTCTGTCCGAAGTATGCTGAATCATCGAGATCGCTCTTTTCGAGCTAGTTAGTGCGAGAAACACGTTATCTGGAGTTTTCACCACTCCACAGTTGGTTTGATATGCAGAACCGGCGATATCTTGGTTTTCGTGGGATTTCAAGCTGAGATATGCGTTTTCTGCGATAATCTTGGTGAGACTTCTATCAGAAGTAAGCAGAATCATCGAGATCCCTCTTTTCGAGCTCTTTAATGCGAGAAACACGTTATCTGGTGTTTTCACCACTCCACAGTGCGTTTGATATGCAGAACCGGCGACATCTTGATTTTCGTGAGATTTCAACCTGAGATATGCATTTTCGTCGATAATCTTGGTGAGTCTTCTGTCAGTACTATGCAGAATCATCGAGACCCCTCTTTTCGAGCTATTTAATGCGAGAGACACGTTATCTGGTGTTTTCACCACTCCACAGTGCGTTTGATATGCAGAACAGGCGACATCTTAATTTTCGTGAGATTTCAAGCTGCGATATGCATTTTCTACGATAACCATGGTGAGTCTTCTGTCAGAAGTATGCAGAATCATCTAGATCGCTCTCTTCGAGCTATTTAATGTGAGAAACACGTTTTCTGGTGTATTCACCACCCCACAGTACGTTTGACATGCAGAACCGGATATATCTTGGTTTCGGTCGGGTTTCAAGCTGAGATATGCATTTTCTACGATAATCTTGGTGAGACTTCTGTCAGAAGTATGCAGAATCATCGGGATCGCTCTTTTCGAGCTATTTAACGCGAGAAACACATTATATGGTTGTTTTCACCACTCCACAGTGCGTTTGATATGCATAACCGGCGATATCTAGATTTTCGTGGTGTTTCCAGCTGAGATATGCATTCTCTGCGATACTCTTGGTGAGACTTCAGTCAGAAGTATGCAGAATCACCGAGATCGCTCGTTTCGAGCTATTTAATGCGAAAAAACAAGTTTTCTGGTGTTGTCAACATTCCACAGTGCGTTTTATATGCAGAACCGGCGATATCTTGATTTTCGTGGTGTTTCCAGCTGAGATATGCATTTTCTGCGATAATCTTGGTGAGTCTTCTGTCAGAAGTATGTAGAATCATCTAGATCGCTCTTTTCGAGCTATTTAATGCGAGAAACACGTTTTCTGGTGTATTCACCACTCCACAGTACGTTTGACATGCAGAACAGGAGATATCTTGGTTTAGGTCGGGTATCAAGCTGAGATATGCATTTTCAACGATAATCTTGGTGAGACTTCTGTCAGAAGTGTGCAGAATCATCGGGATCGCTCTTTTCGAGCTATTTAATGCGAGAAACACGTTGTCTGGTTGGTTTCACGACTCCACAGTGCGTTTGATATGCAGCACCGGCGACATCTTGATTTTCGTGAGGTTTCAAGCTGAGATATGCATTTTCTGCTATAATATTGGTGAGTCTTCTGTCAGTAGGATGCAGAATCATCGAGACCCCTCTTTTCGAGCTATTTAATGCGAGAAACACGTTATCTGGTGTTTTCACCACTCCACAGTGCGTTTGATATGCAGAACAGGCGACATCTTGATTTTCGTGAGATTTCAAGCTGAGATATGCGTTTTCTGCGATAATCTTGGTGAGAATTCTATCAGAAGTAAGCGGAAACATCGAGATCCCTCTTTTCGAGCTCTTTAATGCGAGAAACACGTTATCTGGTGTTTTCACCTCTCCACAGTACGTTTGATACGCAGAACCGGCGACATCTTGGCTTTCGTCGGGTATCAACCTGAGATATGCATTTTCTGCGATAATCTTGGTGAGACTTCAGTCAGAAGTATGCAGAATCATCGAGATCGCTCTTTTCGAGCTAGTTAGTGCGAGAAACACGTTATCTGGTGTTTTCACCACACCACAGTGCGTTTGATATGCAGAACAGTAGATATCTTGGTTTTCGTGGGGTTTCAAGCTGAAATATGCATTTTCTGCGATAATCTTGTTGAGACTTCCGTTCCAAGTATGCAGAATCATCGAGATCGCACTTTTCGAGCTATTTAATGCGAGAAACACGTTATCTGGGGTTTTCACAACTCCACAGTTGGTTTGATATGCAGAACCGGCGATATCTTGGTTTTCGTGGGGTTTCAAGCTGAGATATGCGTTTTCTGCGATAATCTTGGTGAGAATTCTATCAGAAGTAAGCGGAAACATCGAGATCCCTCTTTTCGAGCTCTTTAATGCGAGAAACACGTTATCTGGTGTTTTCACCACTCCAAAGTGCGTATGATATGCAGAACCGACGATATCTTGGTTTTCGTGGGGTTTCAAGCTCAGATATGCAATTTCTGCGATAATTTTGGTGAGACTACTGTCAGAAGTATGCAGAATCTTCGAGATCGCTCTTTTCGAGCTATTTAATGCGAGCAACACGTTATCCGGTGTTTTCACCACTCCACAGTGCGTTTGATATGCAGAACCGCCGACATCTTGGCTTTCGTCGTGCATCAAGCTGAGATATGCATTTTCTACGATAATCTTGGTGAGACTTCTGTCAGAAGTATGCAGAATCTTCGAGATCGCTCTTTTCGAGCTATTTAATGCGAGACAAACGTTATCTGGTGTTTTCACCACTCCGCAGTGCGTTTGATATGCAGAACCGGCGACCTCTTGGATTTCGTCGGGGTTCAAGCTGAGATATGCATTTTCTACGATAATCTTGGTGAGACTTCTGTCAGAAGTATGCAGAACCATCGGGGTCGCTCTTTTCGAGCTATTTAATGCGAGAAACACGTTATGCGGTGTTGTCACGACTCCACAGTGCGTTTGATATGCAGAACGTGCGACATCTTGATTTTCGTGAGGTTTCAAGCTGAGATATGCATTTTCTGCGATAATCTTGGTGAGACTTCAGTCAGAAGTATGCAGAATCATCTAGATCGCTCTTTTCGAGATATTTAATGCGAAAAAACAAGCTTTCTAGTGTTTTCAACATTCCAAGGTGCGTTTGATATGCAGAACCGGCGACATCTTGGATTTCGTCGGGTATCAAGCTGAGATATGCATTTTCTACGATAATCTTGGTGAGTCTTCTGTCAGAAGTATGCAGAATCTTCGAGATCGCTCTTTTCGAGCTAGTTAATGCGAGAAACACGTTCTGTGTATGTTTGCACCACTCCACAGTGCGTTTGATATGCAGAACCGGCGACATCTTGATTTTCGTGAGGTTTCAAGCTGAGATATGCATTTTCTGCGATAATATTGGTGAGACTTCTGTCAGAAGTATGCAGAATCTTCGAGATCGCTCTTTTCGAGCTATTTAATGCGAGACAAACGTTATCTGGTGTTTTCACCACTCCGCAGTGCGTTTGATATGCAGAACCGGCGACCTCTTGGATTTCGTAGGGGTTCAAGCTGAGATATGCATTTTCTACGATAATCTTGGTGAGACTTCTGTCAGAAGTATGCAGAACCATCGGGGTCGCTCTTTTCGAGCTATTTAACGCGAGAAACACATTATATGGTTGTTTTCACCACTCCACAGTGCGTTTGATATGCATCACCGGCGATATCTAGATTTTCGTGGTGTTTCCAGCTGAGATATGCATTCTCTGCGATACTCTTGGTGAGACTTCAGTCAGAAGTATGCAGAATCACCGAGATCGCTCGTTTCGAGCTATTTAATGCGAAAAAACAAGTTTTCTGGTGTTGTCAACATTCCACAGTGCGTTTTATATGCAGAACCGGCGATATCTTGATTTTCGTGGTGTTTCCAGCTGAGATATGCATTTTCTGCGATAATCTTGGTGAGTCTTCTGTCAGAAGTATGTAGAATCATCTAGATCGCTCTTTTCGAGCTATTTAATGCGAGAAACACGTTTTCTGGTGTATTCACCACTCCACAGTACGTTTGACATGCAGAACAGGAGATATCTTGGTTTAGGTCGGGTATCAAGCTGAGATATGCATTTTCAACGATAATCTTGGTGAGACTTCTGTCAGAAGTGTGCAGAATCATCGGGATCGCTCTTTTCGAGCTATTTAATGCGAGAAACACGTTGTCTGGTTGGTTTCACGACTCCACAGTGCGTTTGATATGCAGCACCGGCGACATCTTGATTTTCGTGAGGTTTCAAGCTGAGATATGCATTTTCTGCTATAATATTGGTGAGTCTTCTGTCAGTAGGATGCAGAATCATCGAGACCCCTCTTTTCGAGCTATTTAATGCGAGAAACACGTTATCTGGTGTTTTCACCACTCCACAGTGCGTTTGATATGCAGAACAGGCGACATCTTGATTTTCGTGAGATTTCAAGCTGAGATATGCGTTTTCTGCGATAATCTTGGTGAGAATTCTATCAGAAGTAAGCGGAAACATCGAGATCCCTCTTTTCGAGCTCTTTAATGCGAGAAACACGTTATCTGGTGTTTTCACCTCTCCACAGTACGTTTGATACGCAGAACCGGCGACATCTTGGCTTCCGTCGGGTATCAACCTGAGATATGCATTTTCTGCGATAATCTTGGTGAGACTTCAGTCAGAAGTATGCAGAATCATCGAGATCGCTCTTTTCGAGCTAGTTAGTGCGAGAAACACGTTATCTGGTGTTTTCACCACACCACAGTGCGTTTGATATGCAGAACAGTAGATATCTTGGTTTTCGTGGGGTTTCAAGCTGAAATATGCATTTTCTGCGATAATCTTGTTGAGACTTCCGTTCGAAGTATGCAGAATCATCGAGATCACACTTTTCGAGCTATTTAATGCGAGAAACACGTTATCTGGGGTTTTCACCACTCCACAGTTGGTTTGATATGCAGAACCGGCGATATCTTGGTTTTCGTGGGGTTTCAAGCTGAGATATGCGTTTTCTGCGATAATCTTGGTGAGAATTCTATCAGAAGTAAGCGGAAACATCGAGATCCCTCTTTTCGAGCTCTTTAATGCGAGAAACACGTTATCTGGTGTTTTCACCTCTCCACAGTGCGTTTGATACGCAGAACCGGCGACATCTTGGCTTTCGTCGGGTATCAACCTGAGATATGCATTTTCTGCGATAATCTTGGTGAGACTTCAGTCAGAAGTATGCAGAATCATCGAGATCGCTCTTTTCGAGCTAGTTAATGCGAGAAAAACCTTATCCGGTGTTTTCACCACTCCACAGTGCGTTTGATATGCAGAACCAGCGATATCTTGGCTTTCGTGGGGTTTCAAGCTGAGATATGCATTTTTTACGATAATCTTGGTGAGACTTCTGTCCGAAGTATGCTTAATCATCGAGATCGCTCGTTTCGAGCTATTTAATGCGAGAAACACGATATCTGGAGTTTTCACCACTCCACAGTTGGTTTGATATGCAGAACCGGCGATATCTTGGTTTTCGTGGGGTTTCAAGCTGAGATATGCGTTTTCTGCGATAATCTTGGTGAGACTTTTATCAGAAGTAAGCAGAATCATCGAGATCCCTCTTTTCGAGCTCTTTAATGCGAGAAACACGTTATCCGGTGTTTTCACCTCTCCACAGTGCGTTTGATATGCAGAACAGTAGATATCTTGGTTTTCGTGGGGTTTCAAGCTGAGATATGCATTTTTTACGATAATCTTGGTGAGACTTCTGTCCGAAGTATGCTGAATCATCGAGATCGCTCTTTTCGAGCTAGTTAGTGCGAGAAACACGTTATCTGGAGTTTTCACCACTCCACAGTTGGTTTGATATGCAGAACCGGCGATATCTTGGTTTTCGTGGGATTTCAAGCTGAGATATGCATTTTCTGCGATAATCTTGGTGAGACTTCTATCAGAAGTAAGCAGAATCATCGAGATCCCTCTTTTCGAGCTCTTTAATGCGAGAAACACGTTATCTGGTGTTTTCACCACTCCACAGTGCGTTTGATATGCAGAACCGGCGACATCTTGATTTTCGTGAGATTTCAACCTGAGATATGCATTTTCGTCGATAATCTTGGTGAGTCTTCTGTCAGTACTATGCAGAATCATCGAGACCCCTCTTTTCGAGCTATTTAATGCGAGAGACACGTTATCTGGTGTTTTCACCACTCCACAGTGCGTTTGATATGCAGAACAGGCGACATCTTAATTTTCGTGAGATTTCAAGCTGCGATATGCATTTTCTACGATAACCATGGTGAGTCTTCTGTCAGAAGTATGCAGAATCATCTAGATCGCTCTCTTCGAGCTATTTAATGTGAGAAACACGTTTTCTGGTGTATTCACCACCCCACAGTACGTTTGACATGCAGAACCGGATATATCTTGGTTTCTGTCGGGTTTCAAGCTGAGATATGCATTTTCTACGATAATCTTGGTGAGACTTCTGTCAGAAGTATGCAGAATCATCGGGATCGCTCTTTTCGAGCTATTTAACGCGAGAAACACATTATATGGTTGTTTTCACCACTCCACAGTGCGTTTGATATGCATAACCGGCGATATCTAGATTTTCGTGGTGTTTCCAGCTGAGATATGCATTCTCTGCGATACTCTTGGTGAGACTTCAGTCAGAAGTATGCAGAATCACCGAGATCGCTCGTTTCGAGCTATTTAATGCGAAAAAACAAGTTTTCTGGTGTTGTCAACATTCCACAGTGCGTTTTATATGCAGAACCGGCGATATCTTGATTTTCGTGGTGTTTCCAGCTGAGATATGCATTTTCTGCGATAATCTTGGTGAGTCTTCTGTCAGAAGTATGTAGAATCATCTAGATCGCTCTTTTCGAGCTATTTAATGCGAGAAACACGTTTTCTGGTGTATTCACCACTCCACAGTACGTTTGACATGCAGAACAGGAGATATCTTGGTTTAGGTCGGGTATCAAGCTGAGATATGCATTTTCAACGATAATCTTGGTGAGACTTCTGTCAGAAGTGTGCAGAATCATCGGGATCGCTCTTTTCGAGCTATTTAATGCGAGAAACACGTTGTCTGGTTGGTTTCACGACTCCACAGTGCGTTTGATATGCAGCACCGGCGACATCTTGATTTTCGTGAGGTTTCAAGCTGAGATATGCATTTTCTGCTATAATATTGGTGAGTCTTCTGTCAGTAGGATGCAGAATCATCGAGACCCCTCTTTTCGAGCTATTTAATGCGAGAAACACGTTATCTGGTGTTTTCACCACTCCACAGTGCGTTTGATATGCAGAACAGGCGACATCTTGATTTTCGTGAGATTTCAAGCTGAGATATGCGTTTTCTGCGATAATCTTGGTGAGAATTCTATCAGAAGTAAGCGGAAACATCGAGATCCCTCTTTTCGAGCTCTTTAATGCGAGAAACACGTTATCTGGTGTTTTCACCTCTCCACAGTACGTTTGATACGCAGAACCGGCGACATCTTGGCTTTCGTCGGGTATCAACCTGAGATATGCATTTTCTGCGATAATCTTGGTGAGACTTCAGTCAGAAGTATGCAGAATCATCGAGATCGCTCTTTTCGAGCTAGTTAGTGCGAGAAACACGTTATCTGGTGTTTTCACCACACCACAGTGCGTTTGATATGCAGAACAGTAGATATCTTGGTTTTCGTGGGGTTTCAAGCTGAAATATGCATTTTCTGCGATAATCTTGTTGAGACTTCCGTTCGAAGTATGCAGAATCATCGAGATCGCACTTTTCGAGCTATTTAATGCGAGAAACACGTTATCTGGGGTTTTCACAACTCCACAGTTGGTTTGATATGCAGAACCGGCGATATCTTGGTTTTCGTGGGGTTTCAAGCTGAGATATGCGTTTTCTGCGATAATCTTGGTGAGAATTCTATCAGAAGTAAGCGGAAACATCGAGATCCCTCTTTTCGAGCTATTTAACGCGAGAAACACATTATATGGTTGTTTTCACCACTCCACAGTGCGTTTGATATGCATAACCGGCGATATCTAGATTTTCGTGGTGTTTCCAGCTGAGATATGCATTCTCTGCGATACTCTTGGTGAGACTTCAGTCAGAAGTATGCAGAATCACCGAGATCGCTCGTTTCGAGCTATTTAATGCGAAAAAACAAGTTTTCTGGTGTTGTCAACATTCCACATTGCGTTTTATATGCAGAACCGGCGATATCTTGATTTTCGTGGTGTTTCCAGCTGAGATATGCATTTTCTGCGATAATCTTGGTGAGTCTTCTGTCAGAAGTATGTAGAATCATCTAGATCGCTCTTTTCGAGCTATTTAATGCGAGAAACACGTTTTCTGGTGTATTCACCACTCCACAGTACGTTTGACATGCAGAACAGGAGATATCTTGGTTTAGGTCGGGTATCAAGCTGAGATATGCATTTTCAACGATAATCTTGGTGAGACTTCTGTCAGAAGTGTGCAGAATCATCGGGATCGCTCTTTTCGAGCTATTTAATGCGAGAAACACGTTGTCTGGTTGGTTTCACGACTCCACAGTGCGTTTGATATGCAGCACCGGCGACATCTTGATTTTCGTGAGGTTTCAAGCTGAGATATGCATTTTCTGCTATAATATTGGTGAGTCTTCTGTCAGTAGGATGCAGAATCATCGAGACCCCTCTTTTCGAGCTATTTAATGCGAGAAACACGTTATCTGGTGTTTTCACCACTCCACAGTGCGTTTGATATGCAGAACAGGCGACATCTTGATTTTCGTGAGACTTCAAGCTGAGATATGCGTTTTCTGCGATAATCTTGGTGAGAATTCTATCAGAAGTAAGCGGAAACATCGAGATCCCTCTTTTCGAGCTCTTTAATGCGAGAAACACGTTATCTGGTGTTTTCACCTCTCCACAGTACGTTTGATACGCAGAACCGGCGACATCTTGGCTTTCGTCGGGTATCAACCTGAGATATGCATTTTCTGCGATAATCTTGGTGAGACTTCAGTCAGAAGTATGCAGAATCATCGAGATCGCTCTTTTCGAGCTAGTTAGTGCGAGAAACACGTTATCTGGTGTTTTCACCACACCACAGTGCGTTTGATATGCAGAACAGTAGATATCTTGGTTTTCGTGGGGTTTCAAGCTGAAATATGCATTTTCTGCGATAATCTTGTTGAGACTTCCGTTCGAAGTATGCAGAATCATCGAGATCGCACTTTTCGAGCTATTTAATGCGAGAAACACGTTATCTGGGGTTTTCACAACTCCACAGTTGGTTTGATATGCAGAACCGGCGATATCTTGGTTTTCGTGGGGTTTCAAGCTGAGATATGCGTTTTCTGCGATAATCTTGGTGAGAATTCTATCAGAAGTAAGCGGAAACATCGAGATCCCTCTTTTCGAGCTCTTTAATGCGAGAAACACGTTATCTGGTGTTTTCACCACTCCAAAGTGCGTATGATATGCAGAACCGACGATATCTTGGTTTTCGTGGGGTTTCAAGCTCAGATATGCAATTTCTGCGATAATTTTGGTGAGACTACTGTCAGAAGTATGCAGAATCTTCGAGATCGCTCTTTTCGAGCTATTTAATGCGAGCAACACGTTATCCGGTGTTTTCACCACTCCACAGTGCGTTTGATATGCAGAACCGCCGACATCTTGGCTTTCGTCGTGCATCAAGCTGAGATATGCATTTTCTACGATAATCTTGGTGAGACTTCTGTCAGAAGTATGCAGAATCTTCGAGATCGCTCTTTTCGAGCTATTTAATGCGAGACAAACGTTATCTGGTGTTTTCACCACTCCGCAGTGCGTTTGATATGCAGAACCGGCGACCTCTTGGATTTCGTCGGGGTTCAAGCTGAGATATGCATTTTCTACGATAATCTTGGTGAGACTTCTGTCAGAAGTATGCAGAACCATCGGGGTCGCTCTTTTCGAGCTATTTAATGCGAGAAACACGTTATGCGGTGTTGTCACGACTCCACAGTGCGTTTGATATGCAGAACGTGCGACATCTTGATTTTCGTGAGGTTTCAAGCTGAGATATGCATTTTCTGCGATAATCTTGGTGAGACTTCAGTCAGAAGTATGCAGAATCATCTAGATCGCTCTTTTCGAGATATTTAATGCGAAAAAACAAGCTTTCTAGTGTTTTCAACATTCCAAGGTGCGTTTGATATGCAGAACCGGCGACATCTTGGATTTCGTCGGGTATCAAGCTGAGATATGCATTTTCTACGATAATCTTGGTGAGTCTTCTGTCAGAAGTATGCAGAATCTTCGAGATCGCTCTTTTCGAGCTAGTTAATGCGAGAAACACGTTCTGTGTATGTTTGCACCACTCCACAGTGCGTTTGATATGCAGAACCGGCGACATCTTGATTTTCGTGAGGTTTCAAGCTGAGATATGCATTTTCTGCGATAATATTGGTGAGACTTCAGTCAGAAGTATGCAGAATCTTCGAGATCGCTCTTTTCGAGCTATTTAATGCGAGACAAACGTTATCTGGTGTTTTCACCACTCCGCAGTGCGTTTGATATGCAGAACCGGCGACCTCTTGGATTTCGTAGGGGTTCAAGCTGAGATATGCATTTTCTACGATAATCTTGGTGAGACTTCTGTCAGAAGTATGCAGAACCATCGGGGTCGCTCTTTTCGAGCTATTTAACGCGAGAAACACATTATATGGTTGTTTTCACCACTCCACAGTGCGTTTGATATGCATAACCGGCGATATCTAGATTTTCGTGGTGTTTCCAGCTGAGATATGCATTCTCTGCGATACTCTTGGTGAGACTTCAGTCAGAAGTATGCAGAATCACCGAGATCGCTCGTTTCGAGCTATTTAATGCGAAAAAACAAGTTTTCTGGTGTTGTCAACATTCCACAGTGCGTTTTATATGCAGAACCGGCGATATCTTGATTTTCGTGGTGTTTCCAGCTGAGATATGCATTTTCTGCGATAATCTTGGTGAGTCTTCTGTCAGAAGTATGTAGAATCATCTAGATCGCTCTTTTCGAGCTATTTAATGCGAGAAACACGTTTTCTGGTGTATTCACCACTCCACAGTACGTTTGACATGCAGAACAGGAGATATCTTGGTTTAGGTCGGGTATCAAGCTGAGATATGCATTTTCAACGATAATCTTGGTGAGACTTCTGTCAGAAGTGTGCAGAATCATCGGGATCGCTCTTTTCGAGCTATTTAATGCGAGAAACACGTTGTCTGGTTGGTTTCACGACTCCACAGTGCGTTTGATATGCAGCTCCGGCGACATCTTGATTTTCGTGAGGTTTCAAGCTGAGATATGCATTTTCTGCTATAATATTGGTGAGTCTTCTGTCAGTAGGATGCAGAATCATCGAGACCCCTCTTTTCGAGCTATTTAATGCGAGAAACACGTTATCTGGTGTTTTCACCACTCCACAGTGCGTTTGATATGCAGAACAGGCGACATCTTGATTTTCGTGAGATTTCAAGCTGAGATATGCGTTTTCTGCGATAATCTTGGTGAGAATTCTATCAGAAGTAAGCGGAAACATCGAGATCCCTCTTTTCGAGCTCTTTAATGCGAGAAACACGTTATCTGGTGTTTTCACCTCTCCACAGTACGTTTGATACGCAGAACCGGCGACATCTTGGCTTCCGTCGGGTATCAACCTGAGATATGCATTTTTTACAATAATCTTGGTGAGACTTCTGTCCGAAGTATGCTGAATCATCGAGATCGCTCTTTTCGAGCTAGTTAGTGCGAGAAACACGTTATCTGGTGTTTTCACCACACCACAGTGCGTTTGATATGCAGAACAGTAGATATCTTGGTTTTCGTGGGGTTTCAAGCTGAAATATGCATTTTCTGCGATAATCTTGTTGAGACTTCCGTTCGAAGTATGCAGAATCATCGAGATCGCACTTTTCGAGCTATTTAATGCGAGAAACACGTTATCTGGGGTTTTCACCACTCCACAGTTCGTTGGATATGCAGAACCGGAGATATCTTGGTTTTCGTGGTGTTTCCAGCTGAGATATGCATTTTCTGCGATAATCTTGGTGGGTCTTTTGTCAGAAGTATGCAGAATCATCTATATCGCTCTTTTCGAGCTACTTAATGCGAGAAAAACCTTATCCGGTGTTTTCACCACTCCACAGTGCGTTTGATATGCAGAACCAGCGATATCTTGGCTTTCGTGGGGTTTCAAGCTGAGATATGCATTTTTTACGGTAATCTTGGTGAGACTTCTGTCCGAAGTATGAAGAAACATCGAGATCGCTCTATTCGAGCTATTTATTGCGAGAAACAGGTTTTCTGGGGTTTTCACCACTCCAGAGTTCGTTGGATATGCAGAACCGGAGATATCTTGGTTTTCGTGGGGTTTCAAGCTGAGATATGCATTTTCTGCGATAATCTTGGTGATACTTCTGTCCGAAGTATGCTGAATCATCGAGATCGCTCTGTTCGAGCTAGTTAGTGCGAGAAACACGTTATCTGGTGTTTTCACCACTCCACAGTGCGTTTGATATGCAGAACAGTAGATATCTTGGTTTTCGTGGGGTTTCAAGCTGAGATATGCATTTTCTGCGTTAATGTTGTTGAGACTTCTGTCCGAAGTATGCAGAATCATCGAGATCGCACGTTTCGAGCTATTTAATGCGAGAAACACGTTATCTGGTGTTTTTACCACTCCACAGTGCGTTGGATATGCAGAACCGGAGATATTTTGGTTTTCGTCGGGTTTGAAGCTGAGATATGCATTTTCTACGATAAGCTTGGTGAAACATCTGTCCGAAGTATGCAGAAACGTCGAGAGCGCTCTTTTCGAGCTATTTAATGCGAGAAACACGTTTTCTGGGGTTTTCACCACTCCACAGTTCGTTGGATATGCAGAACAGTAGATATCGTGGTTTTCGTGGGGTTTCAAGCAGAGATATGCATTTTCGGCGATAATCTTGGTGAGACTTCTGTTAGAAGTATGCAGAATCATCGAGATCGCACTTTTCGAGCTACTTAATGCGAGAAACACGTTATCTGGTGTTTTCACCACTCCACAGTTGGTTTGATATGCAGAACCGGCGATATTTTGGTTTTCGTCGGGTTTCAAGCTGAGATATGCATTTTCTACGATAATCCTGGTGAAACATCTGCCCGAAGTATGTAGAAACATCGAGGGCGCTCTTTTCGAGCTATTTAATGCGAGAAACTCGTTATGTTGTGTTTTCACCACTCCACAGTTCGTTGGATATGCAGAACAGTAGATATCGTGGTTTTCGTGGGGTTTCAAGCAGAGATATGCATTTTCGGCGATAATCTTGGCGAGACTTCTGTTAGAGGTATGCAGAATCATCGAGATCGCACTTTTCGAGCTATTTAATGCGAGAAACACGTTATCTGGTGTTTTCACCACTCCACAGTTGGTTTGATATGCAGAACCGGCGATATTTTGGTTTTCGTCGGGTTTCAAGCTGAGATATGCATTTTCTACGATAATATTGGTGAGACTTCTGTCCGCAGTATGCTGAATCATCGAGATCGCTCTTTTCGAGCTAGTTAGTGCGAGGAACACGTTTTCTGGTGTTTTCACCACACCACGATACGTTTGTTGGGCAGAACCGGAGATAACTCGGTTTTCGTCGGGTTTCAAGCTGAGATATGCATTTTCTGCGATAATCTTGGTGAGACATCTGTCCGAAGTATGCTGAATCATCGAGATCGCTCTTTTCGAGCTAGTTAGTGCGAGGAACACGTTATCTGGTGTTTTCACCACTCCACAGTGCGATTGATATGCAGAACAGTACATATCTTGGTTTTCGTGGGGATTCAAGCTGAGATATGCATTTTCTGCGATAATCTTGTTGAAACTTCTGTCCGAAGTATGCAGAATAATCGAGATCGCTCGTTTTGAGCTATTTAATGCGAGAAACACGTTATCTGGTGTTTTCACCACTCCGCAGTGCGTTTGATATGCTGAACACAGCGATATCTTGGTTTTCGTGGGGTTTCAAGCTGAGATATGCATTTTTTACGATAATTTTGCTGAGAGTTCTGTCCGAAGTTTGCAGAAGCATCGAGATCGCTCGTTTCGAGCTATTTAATGCAAGAAACACGTTATCTGATGTTTTCACCACTCCACAGTGCGTTGGATATGCAGAACCGCAGATATTTTGGTTTTCGTCGGGTTTCAAGCTGAGATATGCATTTTCTACGATAAGCTTGGTGAAACATCTGTCCGAAGTATGCAGAAACGTCGAGAGCGCTCTTTTCGAGCTATTTAATGCGAGAAACAGGTTTTCTGGGGTTTTCACCACTCCACAGTTCGTTGGATATGCAGAACCGGAGATATCTTGGTTTTCGTGGTGTTTCCAGCTGAGATATGCATTTTCTGCGATAATCTTGGTGGGTCTTTTGTCAGAAGTATGCAGAATCATCTATATCGCTCTTTTCGAGCTACTTAATGCGAGAAAAACCTTATCCGGTGTTTTCACCACTCCACAGTGCGTTTGATATGCAGAACCAGCGATATCTTGGCTTTCGTGGGGTTTCAAGCTGAGATATGCATTTTTTACGGTAATCTTGGTGAGACTTCTGTCCGAAGTATGAAGAAACATCGAGATCGCTCTATTCGAGCTATTTATTGCGAGAAACAGGTTTTCTGGGGTTTTCACCACTCCAGAGTTCGTTGGATATGCAGAACCGGAGATATCTTGGTTGTCGTGGGGTTTCAAGCTGAGATATGCATTTTCTGCGATAATCTTGGTGATACTTCTGTCCGAAGTATGCTGAATCATCGAGATCGCTCTGTTCGAGCTAGTTAGTGCGAGAAACACGTTATCTGGTGTTTTCACCACTCCACAGTGCGTTTGATATGCAGAACAGTAGATATCTTGGTTTTCGTGGGGTTTCAAGCTGAGATATGCATTTTCTGCGTTAATGTTGTTGAGACTTCTGTCCGAAGTATGCAGAATCATCGAGATCGCACGTTTCGAGCTATTTAATGCGAGAAACACGTTATCTGGTGTTTTTACCACTCCGCAGTGCGTTGGATATGCAGAACCGGCGATATTTTGGTTTTCGTCGGGTTTCAAGCTGAGATATGCATTTTCTACGATAATCTTGGTGAAACATCTGTCCGAAGTATGCCGAAACATCGAGAGCGCTCTTTTCGAGCTATTTAATGCGATAAACACGTTTTCTGGGGTTTTCACCACTCCACAGTTCGTTGGATATGCAGAACAGTAGATATCTTGGTTTTCGTGGGGTTTCAAGCAGAGATATGCATTTTCTGCGATAATCTTGGTGAGACTTCTGTTAGAAGTATGCAGAATCATCGAGATCGCACTTTTCGAGCTACTTAATGCGAGAAACACGTTATCTGGTGTTTTCACCACTCCACAGTTGGTTTGATATGCAGAACCGGCGATATTTTGGTTTTCGTCGGGTTTCAAGCTGAGATATGCATTTTCGACTATAATCCTGGTGAGACTTCTGTCCGAAGTATGAAGAATCATCGAGATCGCTCTATTCGAGCTATTTAATGCGAGAAACACGTTTTCAGATTGTTTTCACCACTCCACAGTTGGTTTGATATGCAGAACCGGCGATATTTTGGTTTTCGTCGGGTTTCAAGCTGAGATATGCATTTTCTACGATAATCCTGGTGAGACTTCTGTCAGAAGTATGCAGAATCTTCGAGAACGCTCTTTTCGAGCTACTTAATGCGCGTAACACGTTTTCTGGTGTTTTCACCACTCCACAGTTGGTTTGATATGCAGAACCGGCGATATTTTGGTTTTCGTCGGGTTTCATGCTGAGATATGCATTTTCTACGATAATCTTGGTGAAACATCTGCCCGATGTATGTAGAAACATCGAGAGCGCTCTTTTCGAGCTATTTAATGCGAGAAACTCGTTATGTTGTGTTTTCACCACTCCACAGTTCGTTGGATATGCAGAACAGTAGATATCGTGGTTTTCGTGGTGTTTCAAGCAGAGATATGCATTTTCTGCGATAATCTTGGCGAGACTTCTGTTAGAAGTATGCAGAATCATCGAGATCGCACTTTTCGAGCTATTTAATGCGAGAAACACGTTATCTGGTGTTTTCACCACTCCACAGTGCGTTGGATATGCAGAACCGCAGATATTTTGGTTTTCGTCGGGTTTCAAGTTGAGATATGCATTTTTTACGATAATTTTGGTGAGAGTTCTGTCCGAAGTATGCTTAATTATCGATATCGCTCGTTTCGAGCTATTCAATGCGAGAGACACGTTATCCGGTGTTTTCACCACTCCACAGTGCGTTAGATATGCAGAACCAGCGATATCTTGGCTTTCGTGGGGTTTCAAGCTGAGATATGCATTTTTTACGATAATCTTGGTGAGACTTCTGTCCGAAGTATGAAGATTCATCGAGATCGCTCTATTCGAGCTATTTAATGCGAGAAACACGTTTTCAGGTTGTTTTCACCACTCCACAGTTGGTTTGATATGCAGAACCGGCGATATTTTGGTTTTCGTCGGGTTTCAAGCTGAGATATGCATTTTCTACGATAATCCTGGTGAGACTTCTGTCAGAAGTATGCAGAATCTTCGAGAACGCTCTTTTCGAGCTACTTAATGCGCGTAACACGTTTTCTGGTGTTTTCACCACTCCACAGTTGGTTTGATTTGCAGAACCGGCGATATTTTGGTTTTCGTCGGGTTTCATGCTGAGATATGCATTTTCTACGATAATCTTGGTGAAACATCTGTCCGAAGTATGCCGAAACATCGAGAGCGCTCTTTTCGAGCTATTTAATGCGATAAACACGTTTTCTGGGGTTTTCACCACTCCACAGTTCGTTGGATATGCAGAACAGTAGATATCGTGGTTTTCGTGGGGTTTCAAGCAGAGATATGCATTTTCTGCGATAATCTTGGCGAGACTTCTGTTAGAAGTATGCTGAATCATCGAGATCGCTCGATTCGAGCTACATAATGCGAGAAACACGTTATCTGGTGTTTTCACCACTCCACAGTGCGTTGGATATGCAGAACCGCAGATATTTTGGTTTTCGTCGGGTTTCAAGTTGAGATATGCATTTTCTACGATAATCCTTTTGAGACTTCTGTCAGAAGTATGCAGAATCTTCGAGAACGCTCTCTTCGAGCTATTTAATGCGAGAAACACGTTATCTGGTGTTTTCACCACTCCACAGTGCGTTTGATATGCAGTACCAGCGATATCTTGGTTTTCGTGGGGTTTCAAGCTCAGATATGCATTTTACAGATAATCTTCTTGGGACTTCTGTCCGAAGTATGCAGAATCATCGAGATCGCTCTATTCGAGCTATTTAATGCGAGAAACACGTTCTCTGGTTGTTTCCACCACTCCACAGTGCGTTTGATATGCAGAACCGGCAACATCTTGATTTTCGTGAGGTTTCGAGCTGAGATATGCATTTTCTGCGATAATATTGGTGAGACTTCAGTCGGAAGTATGCAGAATCATCTAGATCGCTCTTTTCGAGCTACTTAATGCACGAAACACGTAGTCTGGTGTATTCACCACTCCACAGTGCGTTTGACAGGCAGAACCGGAGATATCTTGGTTTCGGTCGGGTTTCAAACTGTGATATGCATTTTCTACGATAATCCTGGTGTGACTTCTGTCAGAAGTATGCAGAATCATCGAGAACGCTCGATTCGAGCTACATAATGCGAGAAACACGTTATCTGGTGTTTTCACCACTCCACAGTGCGTTGGATATGCAGAACCGCAGATATTTTGGTTTTCGTCGGGTTTCAAGTTGAGATATGCATTTTTTACGATAATTTTGGTGAGAGTTCTGTCCGAAGTTTGCAGAAGCATCGAGATCGCTCGTTTCGAGCTATTTAATGCGAGAAACACGTTATCTGATGTTTTCACCACTCCACAGTGCGTTGGATATGCAGAACCGCAGATATTTTGGTTTTCGTCGGGTTTCAAGCTGAGATATGCATTTTATACGATAAGCTTGGTGAAACATCTGTCCGAAGTATGCAGAAACGTCGAGAGCGCTCTTTTCGAGCTATTTAATGCGAGAAACAGGTTTTCTGGTGTTTTCACCACTCCACGGTACGTTTGATGTGCAGAACCGGAGATAACTCGGTTTTCGTCGGGTTTCAAGCTGAGATATGCATTTTCTACGATAATCTTGGTGAGACTTCTGTCAGAAGTATGCAGGATCTTCGAGAACTCTCTTTTCGAGCTACTTATTGCGACAAACACGTTATCTGGTGTTTTCAGCACTCCACAGTGCGTTTGATATGCAGAACCGGCAATATCTTGGTTTTCGTGGGGTTTCAAGCTGAGATATGCATTTTCTGCGATAATCTTGGTGATACTTCTGTCCGAAGTATGCTGAATCATCGAGATCGCTCTTTTCGAGCTAGTTAGTGCGAGAAACACGTTATCTGGTGTTTTCACCACTCCACAGTGCGTTTGATATGCAGAACAGTAGATATCTTGGTTTTCGTGGGGTTTCAAGCTGAGATATGCATTTTCTGCGATAATCTTGTTGAGACTTCTGTCCGAAGTATGCAGAATCGTCTAGATCGCTCTTTTCGAGCTACTTAATGCTCGAAACACGCTTTCTGGTGTTTTCACCACTCCACAGTACGTTTGACATGCAGAACCGGAGATATCTTGGTTTCGGTCGGGTTTCAAGCTGAGATATGCATTTTCTACGATAATCCTGGTGAGACTTCTGTCAGAAGTATGCAGAATCTTCGAGAACGCTCTTTTCGAGCTACTTAATGCGCGAAACACGTTTTCTGGTGTTTTCACCACTCCACGGTACGTTTGATGTGCAGAACCGGAGATAACTCGGTTTTCGTCGGGTTTCAAGCTGAGATATGCATTTTCTACGATAATCTTGGTGAGACTTCTGTCAGAAGTATGCAGGATCTTCGAGAACTCTCTTTTCGAGCTACTTATTGCGACAAACACGTTATCTGGTGTTTTCAGCACTCCACAGTGCGTTTGATATGCAGAACCGGCAATATCTTGGTTTTCGTGGGGTTTCAAGCTGAGATATGCATTTTCTGCGATAATCTTGGTGATACTTCTGTCCGAAGTATGCAGAATCATCGAGATCGCTCGTTTCGAGCTATTTAATGCGAGAAACACGTTATCTGGTGTTTTTACCACTCCACAGTACGTTTGACATGCAGAACCGGAGATATCTTGGTTTCGGTCGGGTTTCAAGCTGAGATATGCATTTTCTACGATAATCCTGGTGAGACTTCTGTCAGAAGTATGCAGAATCTTCGAGAACGCTCTCTTCGAGCTACTTAATGCGCGAAACACGTTTACTGGTGTTTTCACCACTCCACGGTACGTTTGATGTGCAGAACCGGAGATAACTCGGTTTTCGTCGGGTTTCAAGCTGAGATATGCATTTTCTACGATAATCTTGGTGAGACTTCTGTCAGAAGTATGCAGGATCTTCGAGAACGCTCTTTTCGAGCTACTTATTGCGACAAACACGTTATCTGGTGTTTTCAGCACTCCACAGTGCGTTTGATATGCAGAACCGGCAATATCTTGGTTTTCGTGGGGTTTCAAGCTGAGATATGCATTTTCTGCGATAATCTTGGTGATACTTCTGTCCGAAGTATGCTGAATCATCGAGATCGCTCTTTTCGAGCTAGTTAGTGCGAGAAACACGTTATCTGGTGTTTTCACCACTCCACAGTGCGTTTGATATGCAGAACAGTAGATATCTTGGTTTTCGTGGTGTTTCAAGCTGAGATATGCATTTTCTGCGATAATCTTGTTGAGACTTCTGTCCGAAGTATGCAGAATCATCGAGATCGCTCGTTTCGAGCTATTTAATGCGAGAAACACGTTATCTGTTGTTTTTACCACTCCACAGTGCGTTGGATATGCAGAACCGGAGATATTTTGGTTTTCGTCGGGTTTGAAGCTGAGATATGCATTTTCTACGATAAGCTTGGTGAAACATCTGTCCGAAGTATGCAGAAACGTCGAGAGCGCTCTTTTCGAGCTATTTAATGCGAGAAACACGTTTTCTGGGGTTTTCACCACTCCACAGTTCGTTGGATATGCAGAACAGTAGATATCGTGGTTTTCGTGGGGTTTCAAGCAGAGATATGCATTTTCTGCGATAATCTTGTCGAGACTTCTGTTAGAAGTATGCAGAATCATCGAGATCGCACGTTTCGAGCTATTTAATGCGAGAAACACGTTATCTGGTGTTTTCACCACTCCGCAGTTGGTTGGATATGCAGAACCGGCGATATTTTGGTTTTCGTCGGGTTTCAAGCTGAGATATGCATTTTCTACGATAATCTTGGTGAAACATCTGTCCGAAGTATGCCGAAACATCGAGAGCGCTCTTTTCGAGCTATTTAATGCGATAAACACGTTTTCTGATGTTTTCACCACTCCACAGTGCGTTTGATATGCAGAACAGTACATATCTTGGTTTTCGTGGGGTTTCAAGCTGAGATATGCATTTACTGCGATAATCTTGGTGGGTCTTCTGTCAGAAGTATGCAGAATCGTCTAGATCGCTCTTTTCGAGCTACTTAATGCACGAAACACGTAGTCTGGTGTTTTCACCACTCCACAGTGCGTTTGACATGCAGAACCGGAGATATCTTGGTTTCGGTCGGGTTTCAAACTGTGATATGCATTTTCTACGATAATCCTGGTGTGACTTCTGTCAGAAGTATGCAGAATCATCGAGAACGCTCGTTTCGAGCTACATAATGCGACAAACACGTTTTCTGGTGTTTTCACCACTCCACAGTGCGTTTGATATGCAGTACCAGCGATATCTTGGTTTTCGTGGGGTTTCAAGCTCAGATATGCATTTTACAGATAATCTTCTTGAGACTTCTGTCCGAAGTATGCAGAATCATCGAGATCGCTCTATTCGAGCTATTTAATGCGAGAAACACGTTCTCTGGTTGTTTCCACCACTCCACAGTGCGTTTGATATGCAGAACCGGCAACATCTTGATTTTCGTGACGTTTCGAGCCGAGATATGCATTTTCTGCGATAATATTGGTGAGACTTCAGTCGGAAGTATGCAGAATCATCTAGATCGCTCTTTTCGAGCTACTTAATACACGAAACACGTAGTCTGGTGTTTTCACCACTCCACAGTGCGTTTGACATGCAGAACCGGAGATATCTTGGTTTCGGTCGGGTTTCAAACTGTGATATGCATTTTCTACGATAATCCTGGTGTGACTTCTGTCAGAAGTATGCAGAATCATCGAGAACGCTCGTTTCGAGCTACATAATGCGAGAAACACGTTATCTGGTGTTTTCACCACTCCGCAGTTGGTTGGATATGCAGAACCGGCGATATTTTGGTTTTCGTCGGGTTTCAAGCTGAGATATGCATTTTCTACGATAATCTTGGTGAAACATCTGTCCGAAGTATGCCGAAACATCGAGAGCGCTCTTTTCGAGCTATTTAATGCGATAAACACGTTTTCTGGGGTTTTCACCACTCCACAGTTCGTTGGATATGCAGAACAGTAGATATATTGGTGTTCGTGGGGTTTCAAGCAGAGATATGCATTTTCTGCGATAATCTTGGTGAGACTTCTGTTAGAAGTATGCAGAATCATCGAGATCGCACTTTTCGAGCTACTTAATGCGAGAAACACGTTTTCAGGGTGTTTTCACCACTCCACAGTTGGTTTGATATGCAGAACCGGCGATATTTTGGTTTTCGTCGGGTTTCAAGCTGAGATATGCATTTTCTACGATAATCCTGGTGAGACTTCTGTCAGAAGTATGCAGAATCTTCGAGAACGCTCTTTTCGAGCTACTTAATGCGCGAAACACGTTTTCTGGTGTTTTCACCACTCCACAGTTGGTTTGATATGCAGAACCGGCGATACTTTGGTTTTCGTCGGGTTTCATGCTGAGATATGCATTTTCTACGATAATCTTGGTGAAACATCTGCCCGAAGTATGTAGAAACATCGAGAGCGCTCTTTTCGAGCTATTTAATGCGAGAAACTCGTTTTCTGGGGTTTTCAACACTCCACAGTTCGTTGGATATGCAGAACCGGAGATATCTTGGTTTCGGTCGGGTTTCAAACTGAGATATGCATTTTCTACGATAATCCTGGTGAGACTTCTGTCAGAAGTGTGCAGAATCATCGAGAACGCTCGTTTCGAGCTACATAATGCGAGAAACACGTTATCTGGTGTTTTCACCACTCCACAGTGCCTTGGATATGCAGAACCGCAGATATTTTGCTTTTCGTCGGGTTTCAAGCTCAGATATGCATTTTCTTCGATAAGCTTGGCGAAACATCTGCCCGAAGTATGCTGAAACATCGAGATCGCTCTTTTCGAGCTAGTTAATGCGAGAAATACGTTATCTGGTGTTTTCACCACTCCACAGTTTGTTGGATATGCAGAACCGTAGATATCTTGGTTTTCGTGGGGTTTCAAGCTGAGATATGCATTTCCTGCGATAATCTTGGTGAGACTTCTGTCCGAAGTATGCTGAATCATCGAGATCGCTCTGTTCGAGCTAGTTAGTGCGAGAAACACGTTATCTGGTGTTTTCACCACTCCACAGTGCGTTTGATATGCAGAACAGTAGATATCTTGGTTTTCGTGGGGTTTCAAGCTGAGATATGCATTTTCTGCGATAATCTTGTTGAGACTTCTGTCCGAAGTATGCAGAATCATCGAGATCGCTCGTTTCGAGCTATTTAATGCAAGAAACACGTTATCTGGTGTTTTTACCACTCCACAGTGCGTTGAATATGCAGAACCGGAGATATTTTGGTTTTCGTCGGGTTTCAAGCTGAGATATGCATTTTCTACGATAATCGTGTTGAGACTTCTGTCCGAAGTATGCAGAATCATCGACATCGTTCTTTTCGAGCTACTGAATGCGCGAAACACGTTTTCTGGTGTTTTTACCCCTCCACGGTACGTTTGATGTGCAGAACCGGAGATAACTCGGTTTTCGTCGGGTTTCAAGCTGAGATATGCATTTTCTGCGATAATATTGGTGAGACTTCAGTCAGAAGTATGCAGAATCATCTAGATCGCTCTTTTCGAGCTACTTAATGCACGAAACACGTAGTCTGGTGTTTTCACCACTCCACAGTGCGTATGATATGCAGAACCGGCGATATCTTGGTTTTCGTGGGGTTTCAAGCTGAGATATGCATTTTCTATGATAATCTTTGTGAGACTTCTGTCAGAAGTATGCAGGATCTTCGAGAACGCTTTTTACGAGCTACTTATTGCGACAAACACGTTATCTGGTGTTTTCTGCACTCCACAGTGCGTTTGATATGCAGAACCGGCGATATCTTGGTTTTCGTGGGGTTTCAAGCTGAGATATGCATTTTCTGCGATAATCTTGGTGAGACTTCTGTCCGAAGTATGCTGAATCATCGAGATCGCTCTGTTCGAGCTAGTTAGTGCGAGAAACACGTTATCTGGTGTTTTCACCACTCCACAGTGCGTATGATATGCAGAACCGGCGATATCTTGGTTTTCGTTGGGTTTCAAGCTGAGATATGCATTTTCTGCGATAATATTGGTGAGACTTCAGTCAGAAGTATGCAGAATCATCTAGATCGCTCTTTTCGAGCTACTTAATGCACGAAACACGTAGTCTGGTGTTTTCACCACTCCACAGTGCGTATGATATGCAGAACCAGCGATATCTTGGTTTTCGTGAGGTTACAAGCTGAGATATGCATTTTTTACGATAATCTTGGTGAGACTTCTGTCCGAAGTATGCTTAATTATCGAGATCGCTCGTTTCGAGCTATTCAATGCGAGAAACACGTTATCTGGTGTTTTCACCACTCCACAGTGCGTATGATATGCAGAACCGGCGATATCTTGGTTTTCGTGGGGTTTCAAGCTGAGATATGCATTTTCTGCGATAATCTTGGTGAGACTTCTGTCCGAAGTATGCTGAAACATCGAGATCGCTCGTTTCGAGCTATTTAATGCGAGAAACACGTTATGTGGTGTTTTCACCATTCCACAGTGCGTTTGATATGCAGAACCGGCGATATCTTGGTTTTCGTGGGGTTTCAAGCTGAGATATGCATTTTCTGCGATAATCTTGGTGAGACTTCTGTCCGAAGTATGCTGAATCATCGAGATCGCTCTGTTCGAGCTAGTTAGTGCGAGAAACACGTTATCTGGTGTTTTCACCACTCCACAGTGCGTTTGATATGCAGAACAGTAGATATCTTTGTTTTCGTGGGGTTTCAAGCTGAGATATGCATTTTCTGCGATAATATTGGTGAGACTTCAGTCAGAAGTATGCAGAATCATCTAGCTCGCTCTTTTCGAGCTACTTAATGCACGAAACACGTAGTCTGGTGTTTTCACCACTCCACAGTGCGTTTGACATGCAGAACCGGAGATATCTTGGTTTCGGTCGGGTTTCAAACTGAGATATGCATTTTCTACGATAATCCTGGTGAGACGTTTGTCAGAAGTATGCAGAATCATCGAAAACGCTCGTTTCGAGCTACATAATGCGAGAAACACGTTATCTGGTGTTTTCACCACACCACAGTGCGTTTGATATGCAGAACCAGCGATATCTTGGTTTTCGTGGCATTTCAAGCTGAGATACGCATTTCCTGCGATAATCTTGGTGAGACTTCTGTCAGAAGTATGCAGGATCTTCGAGAACGCTCTTTTCGAGCTACTTATTGCGCGAAACACGTTTTCTGGTGTTTTCACCACTCCACGGTACGTTTGATGTGCAGAACCGGGGATAACTCGGTTTTCGCCGGGTTTCAAGCTGAGATATGCATTTTCTATGATAATCTTGGTGAGACTTCTGTCAGAAGTATGCAGGATCTTCGAGAACGCTCTTTACGAGCTACTCACTGCGACAAACACGTTATCTGGTGTTTTCTGCACTCCACAGTGCGTTTGATATGCAGAACCAGCGATATCTTGGTTTTCGTGGGGTTTCAAGCTGAGATATGCATTTTCTGCGATAATCTTGGTGAGACTTCTGTCCGAAGTATGCAGAATCATCGAGATCGCTCGTTTCCAGCTATTTAATGCGAGAAACACGTTATCTGGTGTTTTCACCACTCCACAGTGCGTTTGATACGCAGAACCAGCGATATCTTGGTTTTCGTGGCATTTCAAGCTGAGATACGCATTTCCTGCGATGATCTTGGTGAGACTTCTGTCCGAAGTATGCAGAATCATCGAGATCGCTCTGTTCGAGCTAGTTAGTGCGAGAAACACGTTATCTGGTGTTTTCACCACTCCACAGTGCGTTTGATATGCAGAACAGTAGATATCTTTGTTTTCGTGGGGTTTCAAGCTGAGATATGCATTTTCTACGATAATCGTGTTGAGACTTCTGTCCGAAGTATGCAGAATCATCGACATCGCTCTTTTCGAGCTACTGAATGCGCGAAACACGTTTTCTGGTGTTTTTACCCCTCCACGGTACGTTTGATGTGCAGAACCGGAGATAACTCGGTTTTCGTCGGGTTTCAAGCTGAGATATGCATTTTCTGCGATAATATTGGTGAGACTTCAGTCAGAAGTATGCAGAATCATCTAGATCGCTCTTTTCGAGCTACTTAATGCACGAAACACGTAGTCTGGTGTTTTCACCACTCCACAGTGCGTATGATATGCAGAACCGGCGATATCTTGGTTTTCGTGGGGTTTCAAGCTGAGATATGCATTTTCTATGATAATCTTTGTGAGACTTCTGTCAGAAGTATGCAGGATCTTCGAGAACGCTCTTTACGAGCTACTTATTGCGACAAACACGTTATCTGGTGTTTTCTGCACTCCACAGTGCGTTTAATATGCAGAACCAGCGATATCTTGGTTTTCGTGGGGTTACAAGCTGAGATATGCATTTTTTACGATAATCTTGGTGAGACTTCTGTCCGAAGTATGCTTAATTATCGAGATCGCTCGTTTCGAGCTATTCAATGCGAGAAACACGTTATCTGGTGTTTTCACCACTCCACAGTGCGTATGATATGCAGAAACGGCGATATCTTGGTTTTCGTGGGGTTTCAAGCTGAGATATGCATTTTCTGCGATAATCTTCGTGAGACTTCTGTCCGAAGTATGCTGAAACATCGAGATCGCTCGTTTCGAGCTATTTAATGCGAGAAACACGTTATCTGGTGTTTTCACCACTCCACAGTGCGTTTGATATGCAGAACCGGCGATATCTTGGTTTTCGTGGGGTTTCAAGCTGAGATATACATTTTCTGCGATAATCTTGGTGAGACTTCTGTCCGAAGTATGCTGAATCATCGAGATCGCTCTGTTCGAGCTAGTTAGTGCGAGAAACACGTTATCTGGTGTTTTCACCACTCCACAGTGCGTTTGATATGCAGAACAGTAGATATCTTTGTTTTCGTGGGGTTTCAAGCTGAGATATGCATTTTCTGCGATAATATTGGTGAGACTTCAGTCAGAAGTATGCAGAATCATCTAGATCGCTCTTTTCGAGCTACTTAATGCACGAAACACGTAGTCTGGTGTTTTCACCACTCCACAGTGCGTTTGACATGCAGAACCGGAGATATCTTGGTTTCGGTCGGGTTTCAAACTGAGATATGCATTTTCTACGATAATCCTGGTGAGACTTCTGTCAGAAGTATGCAGAATCATCGAAAACGCTCGTTTCGAGCTACATAATGCGAGAAACACGTTATCTGGTGTTTTCACCACACCACAGTGCGTTTGATATGCAGAACCAGCGATATCTTGGTTTTCGTGGCATTTCAAGCTGAGATACGCATTTCCTGCGATAATCTTGGTGAAACTTCTGTCAGAAGTATGCAGGATCTTCGAGAACGCTCTTTTCGAGCTACTTATTGCGCGAAACACGTTTTCTGGTGTTTTCACCACTCCACGGTACGTTTGATGTGCAGAACCGGGGATAACTCGGTTTTCGTCGGGTTTCAAGCTGAGATATGCATTTTCTATGATAATCTTGGTGAGACTTCTGTCAGAAGTATGCAGGATCTTCGAGAACGCTCTTTACGAGCTACTTACTGCGACAAACACGTTATCTGGTGTTTTCTGCACTCCACAGTGCGTTTGATATGCAGAACCAGCGATATCTTGGTTTTCTTGGGGTTTCAAGCTGAGATATGCATTTTCTGCGATAATCTTGGTGAGACTTCTGTCCGAAGTATGCAGAATCATCGAGATCGCTCGTTTCCAGCTATTTAATGCGAGAAACACGTTATCTGGTGTTTTCACCACTCCACAGTGCGTTTGATACGCAGAACCAGCGATATCTTGGTTTTCGTGGCATTTCAAGCTGAGATACGCATTTCCTGCGATGATCTTGGTGAGACTTCTGTCCGAAGTATGCTGAATCATCGAGATCGCTCTTTTCGAGCTAGTTAGAGCGAGAAACACGTTAGCTGGTGTTTTCACCACTCCACAGTGCGTTTGATATGCAGAACAGTAGATATCTTGGTTTCCGTGGGGTTTCAAGCTGAGATATTCATTTTCTGCGATAATCTTGTTGAGACTTCTGTCCGAGGTATGCAGAATCATCGAGATCGATCGTTTCGAGCTATTTAATGCGAGAAACACGTTATCTGGTGTTTTCACCACTCCACAGTGCGTTGGATATGCAGAACCGGAGATATTTTGGTTTTCGTCGGGTTTCAAGCTGAGATATGCATTTTCTACGATAAGCTTGGTGAAACATCTGTCCGAAGTATGCCGAAACATCGAGAGCGCTCTTTTCGAGCCATTTAATGCGAGAAACACGTTTTCTGGGGTTTTCACCACTCCACAGTTCGTTGGATATGCAGAACAGTAGATATCTTGGGTTTCGTGGGGTTTCAAGCTGAGATATGCATTTTCTGCGATAATCTTGGTGGGTCTTTTGTCAGAAGTATGCAGAATCGTCTAGATCGCTCTTTTCGAGCTACTTAATGCACGAAACACGTTTTCTGGTGTTTTCACCACTCCACAGTGCGTTTGATATGCAGAACAGTAGATATCTTTGTTTTCGTGGGGTTTCAAGCTGAGATATGCATTTTCTGCGATAATATTGGTGAGACTTCAGTCAGAAGTATGCAGAATCATCTAGATCGCTCTTTTCGAGCTACTTAATGCACGAAACACGTAGTCTGGTGTTTTCACCACTCCACAGTGCGTTTGACATGCAGAACCGGAGATATCTTGGTTTCGGTCGGGTTTCAAACTGAGATATGCATTTTCTACGATAATCCTGGTGAGACTTCTGTCAGAAGTATGCAGAATCATCGAAAACGCTCGTTTCGAGCTACATAATGCGAGAAACACGTTATCTGGTGTTTTCACCACACCACAGTGCGTTTGATATGCAGAACCAGCGATATCTTGGTTTTCGTGGCATTTCAAGCTGAGATACGCATTTCCTGCGATAATCTTGGTGAGACTTCTGTCAGAAGTATGCAGGATCTTCGAGAACGCTCTTTTCGAGCTACTTATTGCGCGAAACACGTTTTCTGGTGTTTTCACCACTCCACGGTACGTTTGATGTGCAGAACCAGGGAATAACTCGGTTTTCGTCGGGTTTCAAGCTGAGATATGCATTTTCTATGATAATCTTGGTGAGACTTCTGTCAGAAGTATGCAGGATCTTCGTGAACGCTCTTTACGAGCTACTTACTGCGACAAACACGTTATCTGGTGTTTTCTGCACTCCACAGTGCGTTTGATATGCAGAACCAGCGATATTTTGGTTTTCGTGGGGTTTCAAGCTGAGATATGCATTTTCTGCGATAATCTTGGTGAGACTTCTGTCCGAAGTATGCAGAATCATCGAGATCGCTCGTTTCCAGCTATTTAATGCGAGAAACACGTTATCTGGTGTTTTCACCACTCCACAGTGCGTTTGATATGCAGAACCGGCGATATCTTGGTTTTCGTGGGGTTTCAAGCTGAGATATGCATTTTCTGCGATAATCTTGGTGAGACTTCTGTCCGAAGTATGCTGAATCATCGAGATCGCTCTGTTCGAGCTAGTCAGTGCGAGAAACACGTTATCTGGTGTTTTCACCACTCCACAGTGCGTTTGATATGCAGAACAGTAGATATCTTGGTTTTCGTGGGGTTTCAAGCTGAGATATGCATTTTCTGCGATAATCTTGTTGAGACTTCTGTCCGAAGTATGCAGAATCATCGAGATCGCTCGTTTCGAGCTATTTAATGCGAGAAACACGTTATCTGGTGTTTTCACCACTCCACAGTGCGTATGATATGCAGAACCGGCGATATCTTGGTTTTCGTCGGGTTTCAAGCTGTGATATGCATTTTCTGCGATAATCTTGGTGAGACTTCTGTCCGCAGTATGCTGAAACATCGAGATCGCTCGTTTCGAGCTATTTAATGCGAGAAACACGTTATCTGGTGTTTTCACCACTCCACAGTGCGTTTGATATGCAGAACCGGCGACATCTTGGTTTTCGTGGGGTTTCAAGCTGAGATATGCATTTTCTGCGATAATCTTGTTGAGACTTCTGTCCGAAGTATGCAGAATCATCGAGATCGCTCGTTTCGAGCTATTTAATGCGAAAAACACGTTATCTGGTGTTTTCACCACTCCACAGTGCGTATGATATGCAGAACCGGCGATATCTTGGTTTTCGTGGGGTTTCAAGCTGAGATATGCATTTTCTGCGATAATCTTGGTGAGACTTCTGTCAGAAGTATGCAGGATCTTCGTGAACGCTCTTTACGAGCTACTTACTGCGAGAAACACGTTATCTGGTGTTTTCACCACTCCACAGTGCGTTTGATATGCAGAACAGTAGATATCTTGGTTTTCGTGGGGTTTCAAGCTGAGATATGCATTTTCTGCGATAATCTTGTTGAGACTTCTGTCCGAAGTATGCAGAATCATCGAGATCGCTCGTTTCGAGCTATTTAATGCGAGAAACACGTTATCTGGTGTTTTCACCACTCCACAGTGCGTATGATATGCAGAACCGGCGATATCTTGGTTTTCGTGGGGTTTCAAGCTGAGATATGCATTTTCTGCGATAATCTTGGTGAGACTTCTGTCCGCAGTATGCTGAAACATCGAGATCGCTCGTTTCGAGCTATTTAATGCGAGAAACACGTTATCTGGTGTTTTCACCACTCCACAGTGCGTTTGATATGCAGAACCGGCGATATCTTGGTTTTCGTGGGGTTTCAAGCTGAGATATGCATTTTCTGCGATAATCTTGGTGAGACTTCTGTCCGAAGTATGCTGAATCATCGAGATCGCTCTGTTCGAGCTAGTTAGTGCGAGAAACACGTTATCTGGTGTTTTCACCACTCCACAGTGCGTTTGATATGCAGAACAGTAGATATCTTGGTTTTCGTGGGGTTTCAAGCTGAGATATGCATTTTCTGCGATAATCTTGGTGAGACTTCTGTCCGAAGTATGCTGAATCATCGAGATCGCTCGTTTCGAGCTATTCAATGCGAGAAACACGTTATCTGGTGTTTTCACCACTCCACAGTGCGTATGATATGCAGAAACGGCGATATCTTGGTTTTCGTGGGGTTTCAAGATGAGATATGCATTTTCTGCGATAATCTTGGTGAGACTTCTGTCCGAAGTATGCAGAATCATCGAGATCGCTCGTTTCGAGCTATTTAATGCGAGAAACACGTTATCTGGTGTTTTTACCACTCCACAGTGCGTTTGATATGCAGAACAGTAGATATCTTGGTTTTCGTGGGGTTTCAAGCTGAGACATGCATTTTCTGCGATAATCTTGTTGAGACTTCTGTCCGAAGTATGCAGAAACATCGAGAGCGCTCTTTTCGAGCTATTTAATGCGAGAAACTCGTTCTCTGGGGTTTTCAACACTCCACAGTTCGTTGGATATGCAGAACCGGAGATATCTTGGTTTTCGTGGGGTTTCAAGCTGAGATATGCATTTCCTGCGATAATCTTGGTGAGATTTCTGTCCGAAGTATGCTGAATCATCTAGATCGCTCTTTTCGTGCTATGTAATGGGAGAAACACGTCATCTGGTGTTTTCACCACACCACAGTGCGTTTGATATGCAGAACCAGCGATATCTTGGTTTTCGTGGCATTTCAAGCTGAGATACGCATTTCCTGCGATAATCTTGGTGAGACTTCTGTCCGAAGTATGCTGAATCATCGAGATCGCTCTTTTCGAGCTAGTTAATGCGAGAAAAACCTTATCCGGTGTTTTCACCACTCCACAGTGCGTTAGATATGCAGAACCAGCGATATCTTGGCTTTCGTGGGGTTTCAAGCTGAGATATGCATTTTTTACGATAATCTTGGTGAGACTTCTGTCCGAAGTATGAAGAATCATCGAGATCGCTCTATTCGAGCTATTTAATGCGAGAAACACGTTTTCAGGGTGTTTTCACCACTCCACAGTGCGTTAGATATGCTGAACACAGCGATATCTTGGTTTTCGTGGGGTTTCAATCTGAGATATGCATTTTTTACGATAATTTTGGTGAGATTTCTGTCCGAAGTATGCAGAATCATCGAGAACGCTCGTTTCGAGCTACATAATGCGAGAAACACGTTATCTGGTGTTTTCACCACTCCACAGTGCGTTGGATATGCAGAACCGCAGATATTTTGGTTTTCGTCGGGTTTCAAGTTCAGATATGCATTTTCTTCGATAAGCTTGGCGAAACATCTGCCCGAAGTATGCTGAAACATCGAGATCGCTCTTTTCGAGCTAGTTAATGCGAGAAAAACCTTATCCGGTGTTTTCACCACTCCACAGTGCGTTTGATATGCAGAACAGTACATATCTTGGTTTTCGTGGGGTTTCAAGCTGAGATAT
Organism: Anthophora plumipes; assembly: GCA_951804975.1. Taxonomy (NCBI): domain Eukaryota; kingdom Metazoa; phylum Arthropoda; class Insecta; order Hymenoptera; family Apidae; genus Anthophora; species Anthophora plumipes. Next base: position 293,022 of record CATORF010000423.1, read on the forward strand.
GCTTTTTTTACGATAATATTGGTGAGGCTTCTGTCCGAAGTATGCTGAATCATCGAGATCGCTCTGTTCGAGCTAGTTAGTGCGAGAAACACGTTATCTGGTGTTTTCACCACTCCACAGTGCGTTTGATATGCAGAACAGTACATATCTTGGTTTTCGTGGGGTTACAAGCTGAGATATGCATTTTCTGCGATAATCTTGGTGAGACATCTGTCCGAAGTATGCAGAAACATCGAGAGCGCTCTTTTCGAGCTATTTAATGCGAGAAACTCGTTTTCTGGGGTTTTCAACACTCCACAGTTCGTTGGATATGCAGAACCGGAGATATCTTGGTTTTCGTGGGGTTTCAAGCTGAGATATGCATTTTCTGCGATAATCTTGGTGAGACTTCTGTCCGAAGTATGCTGAAACATCGAGATCGCTCGTTTCGAGCTATTTAATGCGAGAAACACGTTATCTGGTGTTTTCACCACTCCACAGTGCGTTTGATATGCAGAACAGTAGATATCTTGGTTTTCGTGGGGTTTCAAGCTGAGATATGCATTTTCTGCGATAATCTTGTTGAGACTTCTGTCCGAAGTATGCAGAATCATCGAGATCGCTCGTTTCGAGCTATTTAATGCGAGAAACACGTTATCTGGTGTTTTTACCACTCCACAGTGCGTATGATATGCAGAACAGTAGATATCTTGGTTTTCGTGGGGTTTCAAGCTGAGACATGCATTTTCTGCGATAATCTTGTTGAGACTTCTGTCCGAAGTATGCAGAAACATCGAGAGCGCTCTTTTCGAGCTATTTAATGCGAGAAACTCGTTTTCTGGGGTTTTCAACACTCCACAGTTCGTTGGATATGCAGAACCGGAGATATCTTGGTTTTCGTGGGGTTTCAAGCTGAGATATGCATTTCCTGCGATAATCTTGGTGAGACTTCTGTCCGAAGTATGCTGAATCATCTAGATCGCTCTTTTCGAGCTATTTAATGCGAGAAACACGTTATCATGGTGTTTTCACCACACCACAGTGCGTTTGAAATGCAGAACCAGCGATATCTTGGTTTTCGTGGCATTTCAAGCTGAGATACGCATTTCCTGCGATAATCTTGGTGAGACTTCTGTCCGAAGTATGCTGAATCATCGAGATCGCTCTTTTCGAGCTAGTTAAAGCGAGAAAAACCTTATCCGGTGTTTTCACCACTCCACAGTGCGTTAGATATGCAGAACCAGCGATATCTTGGCTTTCGTGGGGTTTCAAGCTGAGATATGCATTTTTTACGATAATCTTGGTGAGACTTCTGTCCGAAGTATGAAGAATCATCGAGATCGCTCTATTCGAGCTATTTAATGCGAGAAACACGTTTTCAGGGTGTTTTCACCATTCCACAGAGCGTTTGATATGCTGAACAGAGCGATATCTTGGTTTTCGTGGGGTTTCAATCTGAGATATGCATTTTTTACGATAATTTTGGTGAGATTTCTGTCCGAAGTATGCAGAATCATCGAGATCGCTCGTTTCGAGCTATTTAATGCGAGAAACACGTTATCTGGTGTTTTCACCACTCCACAGTTGGTTTGATATGCAGAACCGGCGATATTTTGGTTTTCGTCGGGTTTCAAGCTGAGATGTGCATTTTCTACGATAATATTGGTGAGACTTCAGTCAGAAGTATGCAGAATCATCTAGATCGCTCTTTTCGAGCTAGTTAGAGCGAGAAACACGTTATCTGGTGTTTTCACCACTCCACAGTGCGTTGGATATGCAGAACCGGAGATATTTTGGTTTTCGTCGGGTTTCAAGCTGAGATATGCATTTTCTGCGATAATCCTGGTGAGACTTCTGTCCGAAGTATGCTGAAACATCCAGATCGCTCTTTTCGAGCTAGTTAATGCGAGAAACACGTTATCTGGTGTTTTCACCACTCCACAGTGCGTTTGATATGCAGTACCAGCGATATCTTGGTTTTCGTGGGGTTTCAAGCTGAGATATGCATTTTCTGCGATAATCTTGGAGGACTTCTGTCCGAAGTATGCTGAAACATCCAGATCGCTCTTTTCGAGCTAGTTAATGCGAGAAACACGTTATCTGGTGTTTTCACCACTCCACAGTGCGTTTAATATGCAGAACCGGCGATATCCTGGTTTTCGTGGGGTTTCAAGCTAAGATATGCATTTCCTGCGATAATCTTTGTGAGACTTCTGTCCAAAGTATGCTGAATCATCGAGATCGCTCTTTTCGAGCTATTTAATGCGAGAAACACGTTCTCTGGTTGTTTTCACCACTCCACAGTGCGTTTGATATGCAGTACCAGCGATATCTTGGTTTCGGTCGGGTTTCAAGCTAAGATATGCATTTTCTACGATAATCCTGGTGAGACTTCTGTCAGAAGTATGCAGAATCTACGAGAACGCTCTTTTCGAGCTATTGAATGCGAGAAACACGTTATCTGGTGTTTTCACCACTCCACAGTGCGTTGGATATGCAGAACCGCAGACATTTTGGTTTTCGTCGGGTTTCAAGCTGAGATATGCATTTTCTACGATAAGCTTGGTGAAACATCTGTCCGAAGTATGCAGAAACGTCGCGAGCGCTCTTTTCGAGCTATTTAATGCGAGAAACGCGTTTTCTGGTTGTTTTCACCACTCCACAGTGCGTTTGATATGCAGAACAGGCGATATCTTGATTTTCGAGGTGTTTCCAGCTGAGATATGCATTTTCTACGATAATCTTGGTGAGACTTCTGTTAGAAGTATGCAGAATCATCGAGATCGCTCGTTTCGAGCTATTTAATGCGAGAAACTCGTTTTCTGGGGTTTTCACCACTCCGCAGTTCGTTGGATATGCAGAACAGTAGATATCCTGGTTTTCGTGGGGTTTCAAGCAGAGATATGCATTTTCTACGATAAACCTGGTCAGACTTCTGTCAGAAGTATGCAGAATCTTCGAGAACGCTCTTTTCGAGCTACTTAATGCGCGAAACACGTTTTCTGGTGTTTTCACCACTCCACGGTACGTTTGATGTGCAGAACCAGCGATATCTTGGTTTTCGTGGCATTTCAAGCTGAGATACGCATTTCCTGCGACAATCTTGGTGAGACTTCTGTCCGAAGTATGCTGAATCATCTAGATCGCTCTTTTCTAGCTAGTTAGAGCGAGAAACACGTTATCTGGTGTTTTCACCACTTCACAGTCCGTTTGACATACAGAACCGGAGATATCTTGGTTTCGGTCAGGTTTCAAGCTGAGATATGCATTTTCTACGATAATCCTGGTGAGACTTCTGTCAGAAGTATGCAGAATCTTCGAGAACGCTCTTTTCGAGCTGTTTAATGCGAGAAACACGTTATCTGGAGTTTTCACCACTCCACAGTGCGTTTGATATGCAGAAAGGGCGATATCTTGGTTTTCGTGGGGTTTCAAGCTGAGATATGCATTTCCTGCGATAATCTTTGTGAGACTTCTGTCCGAAGTATGCTGAATCATCGAGATCGCTCTTTTCGAGCTATTTAATGCGAGAAACACGTTCTCTGGTTGTTTTCACCACTCCACAGTGCGTTTGATATGCAATACCAGCGATATCTTGGTTTCGGTCGGGTTTCAAGCTAAGATATGCATTTTCTACGATAATCCTGGTGAGACTTCTGTCAGAAGTATGCAGAATCTTCGGGAACGCTCTTTTCGAGCTATTTAATGCGAGAAACACGTTATCTGGTGTTTTCACCCCTCCACAGTGCGTTGGATATGCAGAACCGCAGACATTTTGGTTTTCGTCGGGTTTCAAGCTGAGATATGCATTTTCTACGATAAGCTTGGTGAAACATCTGTCCGAAGTATGCAGAAACGTCGAGAGCGCTCTTTTCGAGCTATTTAATGCGAGAAACACGTTTTCTGGGGTTTTTACCACTCCACAGTTCGTTGGATATGCAGAACCGGAGATATCTTGGTTTTCGTGGGGTTTCAAGCTGAGATATGCATTTTCTGCTATAATCTTGGTGGGTCTTTTGTCAGAAGTATGCAGAATCATCTAGATCCCTCTTATCGAGCTATTTTATGCGAGAAACACGTTATCTGGTGTTTTCACCACTCCACAGTGCGTTGGATATGCAGAACCGGAGATATCTTGGTTTCGGTCGGGTTTCAAGCTGAGATATGCATTTTCTACGATAAACCTGGTCAGACTTCTGTCAGAAGTATGCAGAATCTTCGAGAACGCTGTTTTCGAGCTACTTAATGCGCGAAACACGTTTTCTGGTGTTTTCACCACTCCACGGTACGTTTGATGTGCAGAACCGGAGATAACTCGGTTTTCGTCGGGTTTCAAGCTGAGATATGCATTTTCTACGATAATCGTGGTGAGACTTCTGTCAGACGTATGCAGGATCTTCGAGAACGCTCTTTTCGAGCTACTTATTGCGACAAACACGTTATCTGGTGTTTTCAGCACTCCACAGTGCGTTTGATATGCAGAACCAGCGATATCTTGGTTTTCGTGGGGTTTCAAGCTGAGATACGCATTTTTTACGATAATTTTGGTGAGATTTCTGTCCGAAGTATGCAGAATCATCGACATCGCTCGTTTCGAGCTATTTAATGCGAGAAACACGTTATCTGGTATTTTCACCACTCCACAGTTCGTTGGATATGCAGAACAGTAGATATCCTGGTTTTCGTGGGGTTTCAAGCAGAGATATGCATTTTCTGCGATAATCTTGGTGAGACTTCTGTTAGAAGTATGCAGAATCATCGAGATCGCTCGTTTAGAGCTATTTAATGCGAGAAACACGTAATCTGGTGTTTTCACCACTCCACAGTGCGTTGGATATGCAGAACCGGAGATATTTTGGTTTTCGTCGGGTTTCAAGCTGAGATATGCATTTTCTACGATAATCTTGGTGAGACTTCTGTCCGAAGTATGCAGAAACGTCGAGATCGCTCTATTCGAGCTATTTAATGCGACAAACACGTTATCTGGTGTTTTCAGCACTTCACAGTGCGTTTGATATGCAGAACCAGCGATATCTTGGTTTTCGTGGGGTTTCAAGCTGAGATATGCATTTTTTACGATAATCTTGGTGAGACTTCCGTCCGAAGTATGCTTAATTATCGAGATCGCTCGTTTCGAGCTATTCAATGCGAGAAACACGTTATCTGGTGTTTTCACCACTCCACAGTGCGTATGATATGCAGAACCGGCGATATTTTGGTTTTCGTCGGGTTTCAAGCTGAGATATGCATTTTCTACGATAAGCTTGGTGAAACATCTGTCCGAAGTATGCAGAAACGTCGAGAGCGCTCTGTCCGATCTATTTAATGCGAGAAACTCGTTTTCTGGGGTTTTCACCACTCCACAGTTCGTTGGATATGCAGAACCGGATATATCTTGGTTTTCGTGGGGTTTCAAGCTGAGATATGCATTTTCTGCGATAATCTTGTTGAGACTTCTGTCCGAAGTATGCAGAATCTTCGAGAACGCTCTTTTCGAGCTACTTAATGCGCGAAACACGTTTTCTGGTATTTTCACCACTCCACGGTACGTTTGATGTGTAGAACCGGAGATATCTTGGTTTTCGTGGGGTTTCAAGATGAGATATGCATTTTCTGCGATAATACTGGTGAGACTTCAGTCAGAAGTATGCAGAATCATCTAGATCGCTCTTTTCGAGCTACTTAATGCACGAAACGCGTTTTCTGGTGTTTGCACCACTCCACAGTGCGTTCGATATGCAGAACAGTAGATATCTTGGTTTTCGTGGGGTTTCAAGCTGAGATATGCATTTTCTGCGATAATCTTGTTGAGACTTCTGTCCGAAGTATGCAGAATCATCGAGATCGCTCGTTTCGAGCTACTTAATGCGCGAAACACGTTTTCTGGTGTTTTCACCACTCCACAGAGCGTTTGATATGCAGAACCGGCGACATCTTGGTTTTCGTGGGGTTTCAAGCTGAGATATGCATTTTCTGCGATAATCTTGTTGAGACTTCTGTCCGAAGTATGCAGAATCATCGAGATCGCTCGTTTCGAGCTACTTAATGCGCGAAACACGTTTTCTGGTGTTTTGACCACTCCACAGTGCGTTTGATATGCAGAACCGGCGACATCTTGGTTTTCGTGGGGTTTCAAGCTGAGATATGCATTTTCTGCGATAATCTTGGTGACACTTCTGTCCGAAGTATGCAGAATCATCGCGATCGCTCTTTTCGAGCTATTTAATGCGAGAAACACGTTATCTGGCGTTTTCACCACTCCACAGTGCGTTTGATATGCAGAACCGGCGATATTTTGGTTTTCGTCGGGTTTCAAGCTGAGATATGCATTTTCTACGATAATCTTGGTGAAACATCTGTCCGAAGTATGCAGAAACATCGAGAGCGCTCTTTTCGAGCTATTTAATGCGAGAAACTCGTTTTCTGGGGTTTTTACCACTCCACAGTTCGTTGGATATGCAGAACCGGAGATATCTTGGTTTTCGTGGGGTTTCAAGCTTGGATATGCATTTCCTGAGATAATCTTGGTGAGACTTCTGTCCGAAGTATGCTGAATCATCTAGAACGCTCTTTTCGAGCTATTTAATTCGAGAAACACGTTATCTGGTGTTTTCACCACTCCACAGTGCGTTTGACATGCAGAACCGGAGATATCTTTGTTTCGGTCGGGTTTCAAGCTGAGATATGCATTTTCTACGATAATCCTGGTGAGACTTCTGTCAGAATTATGCAGAATCTTCGAGAACGCTCTTTTCGAGCTACTTAATGCGCGAAACACGTTTTCTGGTGTTTTCACCACTCCACGGTACGTTTGATGTGCAGAACCGGAGATATATCGGTTTTCGTCGGATTTCAAGCTGAGATATGCATTTTCTACGATAATCTTGGTGAGACTTCTGTAAGAAGTATGCAGGATCTTCGAGAACGCTCTTTTCGAGCTACTTAATGCGAGAAACACGTTTTCTGGTGTTTTCACCACTCCACAGTAGGTTTGATATGCAGAACCGGCGATATTTTGGTTTTCGTCGGGTTTCAAGCTGAGATATGCATTTTCTACGATACTCTTGGTGAAACATCTGTCCGAAGTATGCAGAAACATCGAGAGCGCTCTTTTCGAGCTATTTAATGCGAGAAACTCGTTTTCTGGGGTTTTTACCACTCCACAGTTCGTTGGATATGCAGAACCGGAGATATCTTGGTTTTCGTGGGGTTTCAAGCTGGGATATGCATTTCCTGCGATAATCTTGGTGAGACTTCTGTCCGAAGTATGCTGAATCATCTAGAACGCTCTTTTCGAGCTATTTAATGCGAGAAACACGTTATCTGGTGTTTTCACCACTCCACAGTGCGTTTGACATGCAGAACCAGCGATATCTTGGTTTTCGTGGGGTTTCAAGCTGAAATATGCATTTTCTGCGATAATATTGGTGAGACTTCAGTCAGAAGTATGCAGAATCATCTAGATCGCTCTTTTGGAGCTACTTAATGCACGAAACACGTTTTCTGGTGTTTTCACCACTCCACAGTACGTTTGACATGCAGAACCGGAGATATCTTGGTTTCGGTCGGGTTTCAAGCTGAGATATGCATTTTCTGCGATAATCATGGTGAGACTTCTGTCCGAAGTATGCAGAGTCATCGAGAACGCTCTTTTCGAGCTACTTAATGCGCGAAACACGTTTTCTGCTGTTTTCACCACTCCACGGTACGTTTGATGTGCAGAACCGGAGATAACTCGGTTTTCGTCGGGTTTCAAGCTGAGATATGCATTTTCTACGATAATCTTGGTGAGACTTCTGTCAGAAGTATGCAGGATCTTCGAGAACGCTCTTTTCGAGCTAGTTAAAGCGAGGAAAACCTTATCCGGTGTTTTCACCACTCCACAGTGCGTATGATATGCAGAACCGACGATATCTTGGTTTTCGTGGGGTTTGAAGCTCAGATATGCATTTTCTGCGATAATCTTGGTGAGACTACTGTCCGAAGTATGCAGAAACATGGAGATCGCTCTTTTCGACCTATTGAATGCGAGAAACACGTTATCTGGTGTTTTCACCACTCCACAGTGCGTTTGATATGCAGAACCAGCGAAATCTTGGTTTTCGTTGGGTTTCAAGCTGAGATATGCATTTTTTACGATAATCATGGTGAGACTTCTGTCCGAAGTATGCAGAATCATCGAGATCGCACTTTTCGAGCTATTTAATGCGACAAACACGTTATCTGGTGTTTTCAGCACACCACAGTGCGTTTGATATGCAGAACCAGCGAAATCTTGGTTTTCGTGGGGTTTCAAGCTGAGATATGCATTTTTTACGATAATATTGGTGAGACTTCTGTCCGAAGTATGCTTAATCATCGAGATCGCTCTATTCGAGCTATTTAATGCGAGAAACACGTTATCTGGTGTTTTCACCACTCCACAGTGCGTATGATATGCAGAACCGACGATATCTTGGTTTTCGTGGGGTTTCAAGCTCTGATATGCATTTTCTGCGATAATCTTGGTGAGACTTCTGTCCGAAGTATGCAGAGTCATCGAGATCGTACTTTTCGAGCTATTTAATGCGACAAACACGTTTTCTGGGGTTTTCACCACTCCACAGTTCGTTGGATATGCAGAACAGGAGATATCTTGGTTTTCGTGGGGTTTCTAGCAGAGATATGCATTTTCTGCGATAATCTTGGTGAGACTTCTGTCCGAAGTATGCAGAGTCATCGAGATCGCTCTTTTCGAGCTATTTAATGCGAGAAACAAGTTATCTGGTGTTTTCACCACTCCGCAGTGCGTTTGATATGCAGAACCAGCGATATCTTGGTTTTCGTGGGGTTTCAAGCTCAGATATGCATTTTCTGCGATAATCTTGGTGAGACTTCTGTCCGAAGTATGCAGAGTCATCGAGATCGTACTTTTCGAGCTATTTAATGCGACAAACACGTTTTCTGGGGTTTTCACCACTCCACAGTTCGTTAGATATGCAGAACAGGAGATATCTTGGTTTTCGTGGGGTTTCTAGCAGAGATATGCATTTTCTGCGATAATCTTGGTGAGACCTCTGTCCGAAGTATGCAGAAACATGGAGATCGCTCTTTTCGACCTATTGAATGCGAGAAACACGTTATCTGGTGTTTTCAACACTCCACAGTGCGTTTGATATGCAGAACCAGCGAAATCTTGGGTTTCGTTGGGTTTCAAGCTGAGATATGCATTTTTTACGATAATCATGGTGAGACTTCTGTCCGAAGTATGCAGAATCATCGAGATCGCACTTTTCCAGCTATTTAATGCGACAAACACGTTATCTGGTGTTTTCAGCACTCCACAGTGCGTTCGATATGCAGAACCAGCGATATCTGGGTTTTCGTGGGGTTTCAAGCTGAGATATGCATTTTTACGATAATCTTGATGAGACTTCTCTCCGAAGTATGCAGAAACATCGCGATCGCACTTTTCGAGCTATTTAATGCGACAAACACGTTATCTGGTGTTTTCAGCACTCCACAGTGCGTTTGATATGCAGAACCAGCGAAATCTTGGTTTTCGTGGGGTTTCAAGCTGAGATATGCATTTTTTTACGATAATCTTGGTGAGACTTCTGTCCGAAGTATGCTTAATCATCGAGATCGCTCGTTTCGAGCTATTTAATGCGAGAAACAAGTTATCTGGTGTTTTCACCACTCCACAGTGCGTTTGATATGCAGAAACAGCGATATCTTGGTTTTCGTGGGGTTTCAAGCTGAGATATGCATATTTTACGATAATCATGGTGAGACTTCTGTCCGAAGTATGCAGAATCATCGAGATCGCACTTTTCAAGCTATTTAATGCGAGAAACAAGTTATCTGGTGTTTTCACCACTCCACAGTGCGTTTGATATGCAGAACCACCGATATCTTGGTTTACGTGGGGTTTCAAGCTCAGATATGCATTTTCTGCGATAATCTTGGTGAGACTTCAGTCCGAAGTATGCAGAATCATCGAGATCGTACTATTCGAGCTATTTAATGCGAAAAACACGTTATCTGGTGTTTTCACCACTCCACAGTGCGTTTGATATGCAGAACCAGCGAAATCTTGGTTTTCGTGGGGTTTCAAGCTGAGATATGCATTTTTTTACGATAATCTTGGTGAGACTTCTGTCCGAAGTATGCTTAATCATCGAGATCGCTCGTTTCCAGCTATTTAATGCGAGAAACAAGTTATCTGGTGTTTTCACCACTCCACAGTGCGTTTGATATGCAGAAACAGCGATATCTTGGTTTTCGTGGAGTTTCAAGCTGAGATATGCATTTTTTTACGATAATCTTGGTGAGACTTCTGTCCGAAGTATGCTTAATCATCGAGATCGCTCGTTTCGAGCTATTTAATGCGAGAAACAAGTTATCTGGTGTTTTCACCACTCCACAGTGCGTTTGATATGCAGAACCAGCGATATCTTGGTTTACGTGGGGTTTCAAGCTCAGATATGCATTTTCTGCGATAATCTTGGTGAGACTTCAGTCCGAAGTATGCAGAATCATCGAGATCGTACTTTTCGAGCTATTTAATGCGACAAACACGTTTTCTGGGGTTTTCACCACTCCACAGTTCGTTGGATATGCAGAACAGGAGATATCTTGGTTTTCGTGGGGTTTCTAGCAGAGATATGCATTTTCTGCGATAATCTTGGTGAGACCTCTGTCCGAAGTATGCAGAAACATGGAGATCGCTCTTTTCGACCTATTGAATGCGAGAAACACGTTATCTGGTGTTTTCACCACTCCACAGTGCGTATGATATGCAGAACCGACGATATCTTGGTTTTCGTGGGGTTTCAAGCTCAGATATGCATTTTCTGCGATAATCTTGGTGAGACTTCTGTCCGAAGTATGCAGAGTCATCGAGATCGCTCTTTTCGAGCTATTTAATGCGAGAAACAAGTTATCTGGTATTTTCACCACTCCGCAGTGCGTTTCATATGCAGAACCAGCGATATCTTGGTTTTCGTGGGGTTTCAAGCTCAGATATGCATTTTCTGCGATAATCTTGGTGAGACTTCTGTCCGAAGTATGCAGAGTCATCGAGATCGTACTTTTCGAGCTATTCAATGCGAGAAACACGTTTTCCGGGGTCTTCACCACTCCACAGTTCGTTGGATATGCAGAACAGGAGATATCTTGGTTTTCGTGGGGTTTCTAGCAGAGATATGCATTTTCTGCGATAATCTAGGTGAGACTTCTGTCCGAAGTATGCTTAATCATCGAGATCGCTCGTTTCGAGCTATTTAATGCGAGAAACAAGTTATCTGGTGTTTTCACCACTCCTCAGTGCGTTTGATATGCAGAAACAGCGATATCTTGGTTTTCGTGGGGTTTCAAGCTGAGATATGCACTTTTTACGATAATCATGGTGAGACTTCTGTCCGAAGTATGCAGAGTCATCGAGATCGTACTTTTCGAGCTATTTAATGCGACAAACACGTTTTCTGGGGTTTTCACCACTCCACAGTTCGTTGGATATGCAGAAACAGCGATATCTTGGTTTTCGTGGGGTTTCAAGCTGAGATATGCATATTTTACGATAATCATGGTGAGACTTCTGTCCGAAGTATGCAGAATCATCGAGATCGCACTTTTCAAGCTATTTAATGCGAGAAACAAGTTATCTGGTGTTTTCACCACTCCACAGTGCGTTTGATATGCAGAACCACCGATATCTTGGTTTACGTGGGGTTTCAAGCTCAGATATGCATTTTCTGCGATAATCTTGGTGAGACTTCAGTCCGAAGTATGCAGAATCATCGAGATCGTACTATTCGAGCTATTTAATGCGAAAAACACGTTATCTGGTGTTTTCACCACTCCACAGTGCGTTTGATATGCAGAACCAGCGAAATCTTGGTTTTCGTGGGGTTTCAAGCTGAGATATGCATTTTTTTACGATAATCTTGGTGAGACTTCTGTCCGAAGTATGCTTAATCATCGAGATCGCTCGTTTCCAGCTATTTAATGCGAGAAACAAGTTATCTGGTGTTTTCACCACTCCACAGTGCGTTTGATATGCAGAAACAGCGATATCTTGGTTTTCGTGGAGTTTCAAGCTCAGATATGCATTTTCTGCGATAATCTTGGTGAGACTTCAGTCCGAAGTATGCAGAATCATCGATATCGTACTTTTCGAGCTATTTAATGCGACAAACACGTTTTCTGGGGTTTTCACCACTCCACAGTTCGTTGGATATGCAGAACAGGAGATATCTTGGTTTTCGTGGGGTTTCTAGCTGAGATATGCATTTTCTGCGATAATCTTGGTGAGACCTCTGTCCGAAGTATGCAGAAACATGGAGATCGCTCTTTTCGACCTATTGAATGCGAGAAACACGTTATCTGGTGTTTTCACCACTCCACAGTGCGTATGATATGCAGAACCGACGATATCTTGGTTTTCGTGGGGTTTCAAGCTCAGATATGCATTTTCTGCGATAATCTTGGTGAGACTTCTGTCCGAAGTATGCAGAGTCATCGAGATCGCTCTTTTCGAGCTATTTAATGCGAGAAACAAGTTATCTGGTATTTTCACCACTCCGCAGTGCGTTTGATATGCAGAACCAGCGATATCTTGGTTTTCGTGGGGTTTCAAGCTCAGATATGCATTTTCTGCGATAATCTTGGTGAGACTTCTGTCCGAAGTATGCAGAGTCATCGAGATCGTACTTTTCGAGCTATTCAATGCGAGAAACACGTTTTCCGGGGTCTTCACCACTCCACAGTTCGTTGGATATGCAGAACAGGAGATATCTTGGTTTTCGTGGGGTTTCTAGCAGAGATATGCATTTTCTGCGATAATCTAGGTGAGACTTCTGTCCGAAGTATGCTTAATCATCGAGATCGCTCGTTTCGAGCTATTTAATGCGAGAAACAAGTTATCTGGTGTTTTCACCACTCCTCAGTGCGTTTGATATGCAGAAACAGCGATATCTTGGTTTTCGTGGGGTTTCAAGCTGAGATATGCATTTTTTACGATAATCATGGTGAGACTTCTGTCCGAAGTATGCAGAGTCATCGAGATCGTACTTTTCGAGCTATTTAATGCGACAAACACGTTTTCTGGGGTTTTCACCACTCCACAGTTCGTTGGATATGCAGAACAGGAGATATCTTGGTTTTCGTGGGGTTTCTAGCAGAGATATGCATTTTCTGCGCTAATCTTGGTGAGACCTCTGTCCGAAGTATGCAGAAACATGGAGATCGCTCTTTTCGACCTATTGAATGCGAGAAACACGTTATCTGGTGTTTTCACCACTCCACAGTGCGTTTGATATGCAGAACCAGCGAAATCTTGGTTTTCGATGGGTTTCAAGCTGAGATATGCATTTTTTACGATAATCATGGTGAGACTTCTGTCCGAAGTATGCAGAATCATCGAGATCGCACTTTTCGAGCTATTTAATGCGACAAACACGTTATCTGGTGTTTTCAGCACACCACAGTGCGTTTGATATGCAGAACCAGCGAAATCTTGGTTTTCGTGGGGTTTCAAGCTGAGATATGCATTTTTTACGATAATCTTGGTGAGACTTCTGTCCGAAGTATGCTTAATCATCGAGATCGCTCTATTCGAGCTATTTAATGCGAGAAACACGTTATCTGGTGTCTTCACCACTCCACACTGCGTATGCTATGCAGAACCGACGATATCTTGGTTTTCGTGGGGTTTCAAGCTCAGATATGCATTTTCTGCGATAATCTTGGTGAGACTTCTGTCCGAAGTATGCAGAGTCATCGAGATCGCTCTTTTCGAGCTATTTAATGCGAGAAACAAGTTATCTGGTGTTTTCACCACTCCGCAGTGCGTTTGATATGCAGAACCAGCGATATCTTGGTTTTCGTGGGGTTTCAAGCTCAGATATGCATTTTCTGCGATAATCTTGGTGAGACTTCTGTCCGAAGTATGCAGAGTCATCGAGATCGTACTTTTCGAGCTATTCAATGCGAGAAACACGTTTTCCGGGGTCTTCACCACTCCACAGTTCGTTGGATATGCAGAACAGGAGATATCTTGGTTTTCGTGGGGTTTCTAGCAGAGATATGCATTTTCTGCGATAATCTAGGTGAGACTTCTGTCCGAAGTATGCTTAATCATCGAGATCGCTCGTTTCGAGCTATTTAATGCGAGAAACAAGTTATCTGGTGTTTTCACCACTCCTCAGTGCGTTTGATATGCAGAAACAGCGATATCTTGGTTTTCGTGGGGTTTCAAGCTGAGATATGCATTTTTTACGATAATCATGGTGAGACTTCTGTCCGAAGTATGCAGAGTCATCGAGATCGTACTTTTCGAGCTATTTAATGCGACAAACACGTTTTCTGGGGTTTTCACCACTCCACAGTTCGTTGGATATGCAGAACAGGAGATATCTTGGTTTTCGTGGGGTTTCTAGCAGAGATATGCATTTTCTGCGATAATCTTGTTGAGACTTCTGTCCGAAGTATGCAGAATCATCGAGATCGCTCGTTTCGAGCTACTTAATGCGCGAAACACGTTTTCTGGTGTTTTCACCACTCCACAGTGCGTTTGATATGCAGAACCGGCGACATCTTGGTTTTCGTGGGGTTTCAAGCTGAGATATGCATTTTCTGCGATAATCTTGGTGACACTTCTGTCCGAAGTATGCAGAATCATCGCGATCGCTCTTTTCGAGCTATTTAATGCGAGAAACACGTTATCTGGCGTTTTCACCACTCCACAGTGCGTTTGATATGCAGAACCGGCGATATTTTGGTTTTCGTCGGGTTTCAAGCTGAGATATGCATTTTCTACGATAATCTTGGTGAAACATCTGTCCGAAGTATGCAGAAACATCGAGAGCGCTCTTTTCGAGCTATTTAATGCGAGAAACTCGTTTTCTGGGGTTTTTACCACTCCACAGTTCGTTGGATATGCAGAACCGGAGATATCTTGGTTTTCGTGGGGTTTCAAGCTTGGATATGCATTTCCTGAGATAATCTTGGTGAGACTTCTGTCCGAAGTATGCTGAATCATCTAGAACGCTCTTTTCGAGCTATTTAATTCGAGAAACACGTTATCTGGTGTTTTCACCACTCCACAGTGCGTTTGACATGCAGAACCGGAGATATCTTTGTTTCGGTCGGGTTTCAAGCTGAGATATGCATTTTCTACGATAATCCTGGTGAGACTTCTGTCAGAATTATGCAGAATCTTCGAGAACGCTCTTTTCGAGCTACTTAATGCGCGAAACACGTTTTCTGGTGTTTTCACCACTCCACGGTACGTTTGATGTGCAGAACCGGAGATATATCGGTTTTCGTCGGGTTTCAAGCTGAGATATGCATTTTCTACGATAATCTTGGTGAGACTTCTGTAAGAAGTATGCAGGATCTTCGAGAACGCTCTTTTCGAGCTACTTAATGCGAGAAACACGTTTTCTGGTGTTTTCACCACTCCACAGTAGGTTTGATATGCAGAACCGGCGATATTTTGGTTTTCGTCGGGTTTCAAGCTGAGATATGCATTTTCTACGATACTCTTGGTGAAACATCTGTCCGAAGTATGCAGAAACATCGAGAGCGCTCTTTTCGAGCTATTTAATGCGAGAAACTCGTTTTCTGTGGTTTTTACCACTCCACAGTTCGTTGGATATGCAGAACCGGAGATATCTTGGTTTTCGTGGGGTTTCAAGCTGGGATATGCATTTCCTGCGATAATCTTGGTGAGACTTCTGTCCGAAGTATGCTGAATCATCTAGAACGCTCTTTTCGAGCTATTTAATGCGAGAAACACGTTATCTGGTGTTTTCACCACTCCACAGTGCGTTTGACATGCAGAACCAGCGATATCTTGGTTTTCGTGGGGTTTCAAGCTGAAATATGCATTTTCTGCGATAATATTGGTGAGACTTCAGTCAGAAGTATGCAGAATCATCTAGATCGCTCTTTTGGAGCTACTTAATGCACGAAACACGTTTTCTGGTGTTTTCACCACTCCACAGTACGTTTGACATGCAGAACCGGAGATATCTTGGTTTCGGTCGGGTTTCAAGCTGAGATATGCATTTTCTACGATAATCCTGGTGAGACTTCTGTCAGAATTATGCAGAATCTTCGAGAACGCTCTTTTCGAGCTACTTAATGCACGAAACACGTTTTCTGGTGTTTTCACAACTCCACGGTACGTTTGATGTGCAGAACCGGCGATATCTTGGTTTTCGTGGGTTTTCAAGCTGAGATATGCATTTTCTGCGATAATCTTGGTGAGACTTCTGTCCGAAGTATGCTGTATCATCGAGATCGCTCTTTTCGAGCTAGTTAGTGCGAGAAACACGTTAACTGGTGTTTTCAACACTCCACAGTGCGTTTGATATGCAGAACAGTAGATATCTTGGTTTTCGTGGGGTTTCAAGCTGAGATATGCATTTTCTGCGATAATCTTGTTGAGACTTCTGTCCGAAGTATGCAGAATCATCGAGATCGCTCGTTTCGAGCTATTCAATGCGAGAAACACGTTATCTGGTGTTTTCACCACTCCACAGTGCGTTTGATATGCAGAACCGGCGATACCTTGGTTTTCGTGGGGTTTCAAGCTCAGATATGCATTTTCTGCGATAATCATGGTGAGACTTCTGTCCGAAGTATGCAGAGTCATCGAGAACGCTCTTTTCGAGCTACTTAATGCGCGAAACACGTTTTCTGCTGTTTTCACCACTCCACGGTACGTTTGATGTGCAGAACCGGAGATAACTCGGTTTTCGTCGGGTTTCAAGCTGAGATATGCATTTTCTACGATAATCTTGGTGAGACTTCTGTCAGAAGTATGCAGGATCTTCGAGAACGCTCTTTTCGAGCTAGTTAAAGCGAGGAAAACCTTATCCGGTGTTTTCACCACTCCACAGTGCGTATGATATGCAGAACCGACGATATCTTGGTTTTCGTGGGGTTTCAAGCTCAGATATGCATTTTCTGCGATAATCTTGGTGAGACTACTGTCCGAAGTATGCAGAAACATGGAGATCGCTCTTTTCGACCTATTGAATGCGAGAAACACGTTATCTGGTGTTTTCACCACTCCACAGTGCGTTTGATATGCAGAACCAGCGAAATCTTGGTTTTCGTTGGGTTTCAAGCTGAGATATGCATTTTTTACGATAATCATGGTGAGACTTCTGTCCGAAGTATGCAGAATCATCGAGATCGCACTTTTCGAGCTATTTAATGCGACAAACACGTTATCTGGTGTTTTCAGCACACCACAGTGCGTTTGATATGCAGAACCAGCGAAATCTTGGTTTTCGTGGGGTTTCAAGCTGAGATATGCATTTTTTACGATAATATTGGTGAGACTTCTGTCCGAAGTATGCTTAATCATCGAGATCGCTCTATTCGAGCTATTTAATGCGAGAAACACGTTATCTGGTGTTTTCACCACTCCACAGTGCGTATGATATGCAGAACCGACGATATCTTGGTTTTCGTGGGGTTTCAAGCTCTGATATGCATTTTCTGCGATAATCTTGGTGAGACTTCTGTCCGAAGTATGCAGAGTCATCGAGATCGTACTTTTCGAGCTATTTAATGCGACAAACACGTTTTCTGGGGTTTTCACCACTCCACAGTTCGTTGGATATGCAGAACAGGAGATATCTTGGTTTTCGTGGGGTTTCTAGCAGAGATATGCATTTTCTGCGATAATCTTGGTGAGACTTCTGTCCGAAGTATGCAGAGTCATCGAGATCGCTCTTTTCGAGCTATTTAATGCGAGAAACAAGTTATCTGGTGTTTTCACCACTCCGCAGTGCGTTTGATATGCAGAACCAGCGATATCTTGGTTTTCGTGGGGTTTCAAGCTCAGATATGCATTTTCTGCGATAATCTTGGTGAGACTTCTGTCCGAAGTATGCAGAGTCATCGAGATCGTACTTTTCGAGCTATTTAATGCGACAAACACGTTTTCTGGGGTTTTCACCACTCCACAGTTCGTTAGATATGCAGAACAGGAGATATCTTGGTTTTCGTGGGGTTTCTAGCAGAGATATGCATTTTCTGCGATAATCTTGGTGAGACCTCTGTCCGAAGTATGCAGAAACATGGAGATCGCTCTTTTCGACCTATTGAATGCGAGAAACACGTTATCTGGTGTTTTCAACACTCCACAGTGCGTTTGATATGCAGAACCAGCGAAATCTTGGGTTTCGTTGGGTTTCAAGCTGAGATATGCATTTTTTACGATAATCATGGTGAGACTTCTGTCCGAAGTATGCAGAATCATCGAGATCGCACTTTTCCAGCTATTTAATGCGACAAACACGTTATCTGGTGTTTTCAGCACTCCACAGTGCGTTCGATATGCAGAACCAGCGATATCTGGGTTTTCGTGGGGTTTCAAGCTGAGATATGCATTTTTACGATAATCTTGATGAGACTTCTCTCCGAAGTATGCAGAAACATCGCGATCGCACTTTTCGAGCTATTTAATGCGACAAACACGTTATCTGGTGTTTTCAGCACTCCACAGTGCGTTTGATATGCAGAACCAGCGAAATCTTGGTTTTCGTGGGGTTTCAAGCTGAGATATGCATTTTTTTACGATAATCTTGGTGAGACTTCTGTCCGAAGTATGCTTAATCATCGAGATCGCTCGTTTCGAGCTATTTAATGCGAGAAACAAGTTATCTGGTGTTTTCACCACTCCACAGTGCGTTTGATATGCAGAAACAGCGATATCTTGGTTTTCGTGGGGTTTCAAGCTGAGATATGCATATTTTACGATAATCATGGTGAGACTTCTGTCCGAAGTATGCAGAATCATCGAGATCGCACTTTTCAAGCTATTTAATGCGAGAAACAAGTTATCTGGTGTTTTCACCACTCCACAGTGCGTTTGATATGCAGAACCACCGATATCTTGGTTTACGTGGGGTTTCAAGCTCAGATATGCATTTTCTGCGATAATCTTGGTGAGACTTCAGTCCGAAGTATGCAGAATCATCGAGATCGTACTATTCGAGCTATTTAATGCGAAAAACACGTTATCTGGTGTTTTCACCACTCCACAGTGCGTTTGATATGCAGAACCAGCGAAATCTTGGTTTTCGTGGGGTTTCAAGCTGAGATATGCATTTTTTTACGATAATCTTGGTGAGACTTCTGTCCGAAGTATGCTTAATCATCGAGATCGCTCGTTTCCAGCTATTTAATGCGAGAAACAAGTTATCTGGTGTTTTCACCACTCCACAGTGCGTTTGATATGCAGAAACAGCGATATCTTGGTTTTCGTGGAGTTTCAAGCTGAGATATGCATTTTTTTACGATAATCTTGGTGAGACTTCTGTCCGAAGTATGCTTAATCATCGAGATCGCTCGTTTCGAGCTATTTAATGCGAGAAACAAGTTATCTGGTGTTTTCACCACTCCACAGTGCGTTTGATATGCAGAACCAGCGATATCTTGGTTTACGTGGGGTTTCAAGCTCAGATATGCATTTTCTGCGATAATCTTGGTGAGACTTCAGTCCGAAGTATGCAGAATCATCGAGATCGTACTTTTCGAGCTATTTAATGCGACAAACACGTTTTCTGGGGTTTTCACCACTCCACAGTTCGTTGGATATGCAGAACAGGAGATATCTTGGTTTTCGTGGGGTTTCCAGCAGAGATATGCATTTTCTGCGATAATCTTGGTGAGACCTCTGTCCGAAGTATGCAGAAACATGGAGATCGCTCTTTTCGACCTATTGAATGCGAGAAACACGTTATCTGGTGTTTTCACCACTCCACAGTGCGTATGATATGCAGAACCGACGATATCTTGGTTTTCGTGGGGTTTCAAGCTCAGATATGCATTTTCTGCGATAATCTTGGTGAGACTTCTGTCCGAAGTATGCAGAGTCATCGAGATCGCTCTTTTCGAGCTATTTAATGCGAGAAACAAGTTATCTGGTATTTTCACCACTCCGCAGTGCGTTTGATATGCAGAACCAGCGATATCTTGGTTTTCGTGGGGTTTCAAGCTCAGATATGCATTTTCTGCGATAATCTTGGTGAGACTTCTGTCCGAAGTATGCAGAGTCATCGAGATCGTACTTTTCGAGCTATTCAATGCGAGAAACACGTTTTCCGGGGTCTTCACCACTCCACAGTTCGTTGGATATGCAGAACAGGAGATATCTTGGTTTTCGTGGGGTTTCTAGCAGAGATATGCATTTTCTGCGATAATCTAGGTGAGACTTCTGTCCGAAGTATGCTTAATCATCGAGATCGCTCGTTTCGAGCTATTTAATGCGAGAAACAAGTTATCTGGTGTTTTCACCACTCCTCAGTGCGTTTGATATGCAGAAACAGCGATATCTTGGTTTTCGTGGGGTTTCAAGCTGAGATATGCACTTTTTACGATAATCATGGTGAGACTTCTGTCCGAAGTATGCAGAGTCATCGAGATCGTACTTTTCGAGCTATTTAATGCGACAAACACGTTTTCTGGGGTTTTCACCACTCCACAGTTCGTTGGATATGCAGAAACAGCGATATCTTGGTTTTCGTGGGGTTTCAAGCTGAGATATGCATATTTTACGATAATCATGGTGAGACTTCTGTCCGAAGTATGCAGAATCATCGAGATCGCACTTTTCAAGCTATTTAATGCGAGAAACAAGTTATCTGGTGTTTTCACCACTCCACAGTGCGTTTGATATGCAGAACCACCGATATCTTGGTTTACGTGGGGTTTCAAGCTCAGATATGCATTTTCTGCGATAATCTTGGTGAGACTTCAGTCCGAAGTATGCAGAATCATCGAGATCGTACTATTCGAGCTATTTAATGCGAAAAACACGTTATCTGGTGTTTTCACCACTCCACAGTGCGTTTGATATGCAGAACCAGCGAAATCTTGGTTTTCGTGGGGTTTCAAGCTGAGATATGCATTTTTTTACGATAATCTTGGTGAGACTTCTGTCCGAAGTATGCTTAATCATCGAGATCGCTCGTTTCCAGCTATTTAATGCGAGAAACAAGTTATCTGGTGTTTTCACCACTCCACAGTGCGTTTGATATGCAGAAACAGCGATATCTTGGTTTTCGTGGAGTTTCAAGCTGAGATATGCATTTTTTTACGATAATCTTGGTGAGACTTCTGTCCGAAGAATGCTTAATCATCGAGATCGCTCGTTTCGAGCTATTTAATGCGAGAAACAAGTTATCTGGTGTTTTCACCACTCCACAGTGCGTTTGATATGCAGAACCAGCGATATCTTGGTTTACGTGGGGTTTCAAGCTCAGATATGCATTTTCTGCGATAATCTTGGTGAGACTTCAGTCCGAAGTATGCAGAATCATCGATATCGTACTTTTCGAGCTATTTAACGCGACAAACACGTTTTCTGGGGTTTTCACCACTCCACAGTTCGTTGGATATGCAGAACAGGAGATATCTTGGTTTTCGTGGGGTTTCTAGCTGAGATATGCATTTTCTGCGATAATCTTGGTGAGACCTCTGTCCGAAGTATGCAGAAACATGGAGATCGCTCTTTTCGACCTATTGAATGCGAGAAACACGTTATCTGGTGTTTTCACCACTCCACAGTGCGTATGATATGCAGAACCGACGATATCTTGGTTTTCGTGGGGTTTCAAGCTCAGATATGCATTTTCTGCGATAATCTTGGTGAGACTTCTGTCCGAAGTATGCAGAGTCATCGAGATCGCTCTTTTCGAGCTATTTAATGCGAGAAACAAGTTATCTGGTATTTTCACCACTCCGCAGTGCGTTTGATATGCAGAACCAGCGATATCTTGGTTTTCGTGGGGTTTCAAGCTCAGATATGCATTTTCTGCGATAATCTTGGTGAGACTTCTGTCCGAAGTATGCAGAGTCATCGAGATCGTACTTTTCGAGCTATTCAATGCGAGAAACACGTTTTCCGGGGTCTTCACCACTCCACAGTTCGTTGGATATGCAGAACAGGAGATATCTTGGTTTTCGTGGGGTTTCTAGCAGAGATATGCATTTTCTGCGATAATCTAGGTGAGACTTCTGTCCGAAGTATGCTTAATCATCGAGATCGCTCGTTTCGAGCTATTTAATACGAGAAACAAGTTATCTGGTGTTTTCACCACTCCTCAGTGCGTTTGATATGCAGAAACAGCGATATCTTGGTTTTCGTGGGGTTTCAAGCTGAGATATGCATTTTTTACGATAATCATGGTGAGACTTCTGTCCGAAGTATGCAGAGTCATCGAGATCGTACTTTTCGAGCTATTTAATGCGACAAACACGTTTTCTGGGGTTTTCACCACTCCACAGTTCGTTGGATATGCAGAACAGGAGATATCTTGGTTTTCGTGGGGTTTCTAGCAGAGATATGCATTTTCTGCGCTAATCTTGGTGAGACCTCTGTCCGAAGTATGCAGAAACATGGAGATCGCTCTTTTCGACCTATTGAATGCGAGAAACACGTTATCTGGTGTTTTCACCACTCCACAGTGCGTTTGATATGCAGAACCAGCGAAATCTTGGTTTTCGATGGGTTTCAAGCTGAGATATGCATTTTTTACGATAATCATGGTGAGACTTCTGTCCGAAGTATGCAGAATCATCGAGATCGCACTTTTCGAGCTATTTAATGCGACAAACACGTTATCTGGTGTTTTCAGCACACCACAGTGCGTTTGATATGCAGAACCAGCGAAATCTTGGTTTTCGTGGGGTTTCAAGCTGAGATATGCATTTTTTACGATAATCTTGGTGAGACTTCTGTCAGAATTATGCAGAATCTTCGAGAACGCTCTTTTCGAGCTACTTAATTCACGAAACACGTTATCTGGTGTTTTCACCACTCCACAGTGCGTATGATATGCAGAACCGACGATATCTTGGTTTTCGTGGGTTTTCAAGCTGAGATATGCATTTTCTGCGATAATCTTGGTGAGACTTCTGTCCGAAGTATGCTGTATCATCGAGATCGCTCTTTTCGAGCTAGTTAGTGCGAGAAACACGTTATCTGGTGTTTTCACCACTCCACAGTGCGTTTGATATGCAGAACAGGAGATATCTTGGTTTTCGTGGGGTTTCAAGCTGAGATATGCATTTTCTGGGATAATCTTGTTGAGACTTCTGTCCGAAGTATGCAGAATCATCGAGATCGCTCGTTTCGAGCTATTCAATGCGAGAAACACGTTATCTGGTGTTTTCACCACTCCACAGTGCGTTTGATATGCAGAACCGGCGATACCTTGGTTTTCGTGGGGTTTCAAGCAGAGATATGCATTTTCTGCTATAATCTTGGTGAGACTTCTGTCGGAAGTATGCTGAATCATCGAGATCGCTCTTTTCGAGCTAGTTAGTGCGAGAAACAAGTTATCTGGTGTTTTCACCACTCCACAGTGCGTTTGATATGCAGAACAGTAAATACCTTGGTTTTCGGGTGGTTTCAAGCTCAGATATGCATTTTCTGCGATAATCTTGGTGAGACTTCTGTCCGAAGTATGCAGAATCATCGAGATCGCACTTTTCGAGATATTTAATGCGAGAAACACGTTATCTGGTGTTTTCACCACTCCACAGTGCGTTGGATATGCAGAACCGGAGGTATTTTGGTTTTCGTCGGGTTTCAAGCTGAGATATGCATTTTCCACGATAATCTTGGTGAAACATCTGTCCGAAGTATGCAGAAACATCGGGAGCGCTCTTTTCGAGCTATTTAATGCGAGAAACACGTTATCTGGTGTTTTCACCACTCCACAGTGCGTTTGACATGCAGAACCAGCGATATCTTGGTTTTCGTGGGGTTTCAAGCTGAAATATGCATTTTCTGCGATAATATTGGTGAGACTTCTGTCCGAAGTATGCTGTATCATCGAGATCGCTCTTTTCGAGCTAGTTAGTGCGAGAAACACGTTATCTGGTGTTTTCACCACTCCACAGTGCGTTGGATATGCAGAACCGGAGATATTTTGGTTTTCGTGGGGTTTCAAGCTGAAATATGCATTTTCTGCGATAATATTGGTGAGACTTCTGTCCGAAGTATGCTGTATCATCGAGATCGCTCTTTTCGAGCTAGTTAGTGCGAGAAACACGTTATCTGGTGTTTTCACCACTCCACAGTGCGTTGGATATGCAGAACCGGAGATATTTTGGTTTTCGTCGGGTTTCAAGCTGAGATATGTATTTTCTGCGATAATCTTGGTGAGACTTCTGTCCGAAGTATGCTTAATCATCGAGATCGCTCTATTCGAGCTATTTAATGCGAGAAACACGTTATCTGGTGTTTTCACCACTCCACAGTGCGTATGATATACAGAACCGACGATATCTTGGTTTTCGTGGGGTTTCAAGCTCAGATATGCATTTTCTGCGATAATCATGGTGAGACTTCTGTCCGAAGTATGCAGAGTCATCGAGATCGTACTATTCGAGCTATTTAATGCGAAAAACACGTTATCTGGTGTTTTCACCACTCCACAGTGCGTATGATATGCAGAACCGACGATATCTTGGTTTTCGTGGGGTTTCAAGCTCAGATATGCATTTTCTGCGATAATCTTGGTGAGACTTCTGTCCGAAGTATGCAGAAACATGGAGATCGCTCTTTTCGACCTATTGAATGCGAGAAACACGTTATCTGGTGTTTTCACCACTCCACAGTGCGTTTGATATGCAGAACCAGCGAAATCTTGGTTTTCGTTGGGTTTCAAGCTGAGATATGCATTTTTTACGATAATCATGGTGAGACTTCTGTCCGAAGTATGCAGAATCATCGAGATCGCACTTTTCGAGCTATTTAATGCGACAAACACGTTATCTGGTGTTTTCAGCACACCACAGTGCGTTTGATATGCAGAACCAGCGAAATCTTGGTTTTCGTGGGGTTTCAAGCTGAGATATGCATTTTTTACGATAATCTTGGTGAGACTTCTGTCCGAAGTATGCTTAATCATCGAGATCGCTCTATTCGAGCTATTTAATGCGAGAAACACGTTATCTGGTGTTTTCACCACTCCACAGTGCGTATGATATGCAGAACCGACGATATCTTGGTTTTCGTGGGGTTTCAAGCTCTGATATGCATTTTCTGCGATAATCTTGGTGAGACTTCTGTCCGAAGTATGCAGAGTCATCGAGATCGTACTTTTCGAGCTATTTAAGGCGACAAACACGTTTTCTGGGGTTTTCACCACTCCACAGTTCGTTTGATATGCAGAACAGGAGATATCTTGGTTTTCGTGGGGTTTCTAGCAGAGATATGCATTTTCTGCGATAATCTTGGTGAGACTTCTGTCCGAAGTATGCAGAGTCATCGAGATCGCTCTTTTCGAGCTATTTAATGCGAGAAACAAGTTATCTGGTGTTTTCACCACTCCGCAGTGCGTTTGATATGCAGAACCAGCGATATCTTGGTTTTCGTGGGGTTTCAAGCTCAGATATGCATTTTCTGCGATAATCTTGGTGAGACTTCTGTCCGAAGTATGCAGAGTCATCGAGATCGTACTTTTCGAGCTATTTAATGCGACAAACACGTTTTCTGGGGTTTTCACCACTCCACAGTTCGTTAGATATGCAGAACAGGAGATATCTTGGTTTTCGTGGGGTTTCTAGCAGAGATATGCATTTTCTGCGATAATCTTGGTGAGACCTCTGTCCGAAGTATGCAGAAACATGGAGATCGCTCTTTTCGACCTATTGAATGCGAGAAACACGTTATCTGGTGTTTTCAACACTCCACAGTGCGTTTGATATGCAGAACCAGCGAAATCTTGGTTTTCGTTGGGTTTCAAGCTGAGATATGCATTTTTTACGATAATCATGGTGAGACTTCTGTCCGAAGTATGCAGAATCATCGAGATCGCACTTTTCCAGCTATTTAATGCGACAAACACGTTATCTGGTCTTTTCAGCACTCCACAGTGTGTTCGATATGCAGAACCAGCGATATCTGGGTTTTCGTGGGGTTTCAAGCTGAGATATGCATTTTTTACGATAATCTTGATGAGACTTCTGTCCGAAGTATGCAGAAACATCGCGATCGCACTTTTCGAGCTATTTAATGCGACAAACACGTTATCTGGTGTTTTCAGCACTCCACAGTGCGTTTGATATGCAGAACCAGCGAAATCTTGGTTTTCGTGGGGTTTCAAGCTGAGATATGCATTTTTTTACGATAATCTTGGTGAGACTTCTGTCCGAAGTATGCTTAATCATCGAGATCGCTCGTTTCGAGCTATTTAATGCGAGAAACAAGTTATCTGGTGTTTTCACCACTCCACAGTGCGTTTGATATGCAGAAACAGCGATATCTTGGTTTTCGTGGGGTTTCAAGCTGAGATATGCATATTTTACGATAATCATGGTGAGACTTCTGTCCGAAGTATGCAGAATCATCGAGATCGCACTTTTCAAGCTATTTAATGCGAGAAACAAGTTATCTGGTGTTTTCACCACTCCACAGTGCGTTTGATATGCAGAACCACCGATATCTTGGTTTACGTGGGGTTTCAAGCTCAGATATGCATTTTCTGCGATAATCTTGGTGAGACTTCAGTCCGAAGTATGCAGAATCATCGAGATCGTACTATTCGAGCTATTTAATGCGAAAAACACGTTATCTGGTGTTTTCACCACTCCACAGTGCGTTTGATATGCAGAAACAGCGATATCTTGGTTTTCGTGGGGTTTCAAGCTGAGATATGCATTTTTTTACGATAATCTTGGTGAGACTTCTGTCCGAAGTATGCTTAATCATCGAGATCGCTCGTTTCGAGCTATTTAATGCGAGAAACAAGTTATCTGGTGTTTTCACCACTCCACAGTGCGTTTGATATGCAGAACCAGCGATATCTTGGTTTACGAGGGGTTTCAAGCTCAGATATGCATTTTCTGCGATAATCTTGGTGAGACTTCAGTCCGAAGTATGCAGAATCATCGAGATCGTACTTTTCGAGCTATTTAATGCGACAAACACGTTTTCTGGGGTTTTCACCACTCCACAGTTCGTTGGATATGCAGAACAGGAGATATCTTGGTTTTCGTGGGGTTTCTAGCAGAGATATGCATTTTCTGCGATAATCTTGGTGAGACCTCTGTCCGAAGTATGCAGAAACATGGAGATCGCTCTTTTCGACCTATTGAATGCGAGAAACACGTTATCTGGTGTTTTCACCACTCCACAGTGCGTATGATATGCAGAACCGACGATATCTTGGTTTTCGTGGGGTTTCAAGCTCAGATATGCATTTTCTGCGATAATCTTGGTGAGACTTCTGTCCGAAGTATGCAGAGTCATCGAGATCGCTCTTTTCGAGCTATTTAATGCGAGAAACAAGTTATCTGGTATTTTCACCACTCCGCAGTGCGTTTGATATGCAGAACCAGCGATATCTTGGTTTTCGTGGGGTTTCAAGCTCAGATATGCATTTTCTGCGATAATCTTGGTGAGACTTCTGTCCGAAGTATGCAGAGTCATCGAGATCGTACTTTTCGAGCTATTCAATGCGAGAAACACGTTTTCTGGGGTCTTCACCACTCCACAGTTCGTTGGATATGCAGAACAGGAGATATCTTGGTTTTCGTGGGGTTTCTAGCAGAGATATGCATTTTCTGCGATAATCTAGGTGAGACTTCTGTCCGAAGTATGCTTAATCATCGAGATCGCTCGTTTCGAGCTCTTTAATGCGAGAAACAAGTTATCTGGTGTTTTCACCACTCCACAGTGCGTTTGATATGCAGAACCAGCGAAATCTTGGTTTTCGATGGGTTTCAAGCTGAGATATGCATTTTTTACGATAATCATGGTGAGACTTCTGTCCGAAGTATGCAGAATCATCGAGATCGCACTTTTCGAGCTATTTAATGCGACAAACACGTTATCTGGTGTTTTCAGCACACCACAGTGCGTTTGATATGCAGAACCAGCGAAATCTTGGTTTTCGTGGGGTTTCAAGCTGAGATATGCATTTTTTACGATAATCTTGGTGAGACTTCTGTCCGAAGTATGCTTAATCATCGAGATCGCTCTATTCGAGCTATTTAATGCGAGAAACACGTTATCTGGTGTCTTCACCACTCCACACTGCGTATGATATGCAGAACCGACGATATCTTGGTTTTCGTGGGGTTTCAAGCTCAGATATGCATTTTCTGCGATAATCTTGGTGAGACTTCTGTCCGAAGTATGCTTAATCATCGAGATCGCTCTATTCGAGCTATTTAATGCGAGAAACACGTTATCTGGTGTTTTCACCACTCCACAGTGCGTATGATATACAGAACCGACGATATCTTGGTTTTCGTGGGGTTTCAAGCTCAGATATGCATTTTCTGCGCTAATCTTGGTGAGACCTCTGTCCGAAGTATGCAGAAACATGGAGATCGCTCTTTTCGACCTATTGAATGCGAGAAACACGTTATCTGGTGTTTTCACCACTCCACAGTGCGTTTGATATGCAGAACCAGCGAAATCTTGGTTTTCGATGGGTTTCAAGCTAAGATATGCATTTTTTACGATAATCTTGGTGAGACTTCTGTCCGAAGTATGCAGAGTCATCGAGATCGCTCTTTTCGAGCTATTTAATGCGAGAAACAAGTTATCTGGTGTTTTCACCACTCCGCAGTGCGTTTGATATGCAGAACCAGCGATATCTTGGTTTTCGTGGGGTTTCAAGCTCAGATATGCATTTTCTGCGATAATCTTGGTGAGACTTCTGTCCGAAGTATGCAGAGTCATCGAGATCGTACTTTTCGAGCTATTCAATGCGACAAACACGTTATCTGGTGTTTTCAGCACACCACAGTGCGTTTGAAATGCAGAACCAGCGAAATCTTGGTTTTCGTGGGGTTTCAAGCTGAGATATGCATTTTTTACGATAATCTTGGTGAGACTTCTGTCCGAAGTATGCTTAATCATCGAGATCGCTCTATTCGAGCTATTTAATGCGAGAAACACGTTATCTGGTGTTTTCACCACTCCACAGTGCGTATGATATACAGAACCGACGATATCTTGGTTTTCGTGGGGTTTTAAGCTCAGATATGCATTTTCTGCGATAATCATGGTGAGACTTCTGTCCGAAGTATGCAGAGTCATCGAGATCGTACTATTCGAGCTATTTAATGCGAAAAACACGCTATCTGGTGTTTTCACCACTCCACAGTGCGTATGATATGCAGAACCGACGATATCTTGGTTTTCGTGGGGTTTCAAGCTCAGATATGCATTTTCTGCGATAATCTTGGTGAGACTTCTGTCCGAAGTATGCAGAAACATCGAGATCGCTCTTTTCAACCTATTTAATGCGAGAAACACGTTATCGGGTGTTTTCACCACTCCACAGTGCGGTTGAAATGCAGAACCAGCGAAATCTTGGTTTTCGTGTGGTTTCAAGCTCAGATATGCATTTTCTGCGATAATCATGGTGAGACTTCTGTCCGAAGTATGCAGAAGCATCGAGATCGCACTTTTCGAGCTATTTAATACGAGAAACACGTTATCTGGTGTTTTCACCACTCCACAGTGCGTATGATATGCAGAACCGACGATATCTTGGTTTTTGTGGGGTTTCAAGCTCAGATATGCATTTTGTGCGATAATGTTGGTGAGACTTCTGTCCGAAGTATGCAGAGTCATCGAGATCGTACTTTTCGAGCTATTTAATGCGTGAAACACGTTTTCTGGGGATTTCACCACTCCACAGTTGGTTGGATATGCAGAACAGGAGATATCTTGGTTTTCGTGGGGTTTCTAGCAGAGATATGCATTTTCTGCGGTAATCTTGGTGAGACCTCTGTCCGAAGTATGCAGAAACATCGAGATCGCTCTTTTCGACCTATTTAATGCGAGAAACACGTTATCTGGTGTTTTCACCACTCCACAGTGCGTTTGATTAGCAGAACCAGCGAAATCTTGGTTTTCGTGGGGTTTCAAGCTGAGATATGCATTTTTTACGATAATCTTGGTGGGACTTCTGTCCGAAGTATGCTTAATCATCGAGACCGCTCTATTCGAGCTATTTAATGCGAGAAAAACCTTCTCTGGTGTTTTCACCACTCCACAGTGCGTTTGATATGCAGAACCAGCAATATCTTGGTTTTCGGGTGGTTTCAAGCTCAGATATGCATTTTCTGCGATAATCTTGGTGAGACTTCTGTCCGAAGTATGCAGAATCATCGAGATCGCACTTTTTGAGATATTTAATGCGAGAAACACGTTATCTGGTGTTTTCACCACTCCACAGTGCGTTTGATATGCAGAACCGGCGATATCTTGGTTTTTGTGGGGTTTCAAGCTGAGATATGCATTTTTTACGATAATCTTGGTGAGACTTCTGTCCGAAGTATGCTTAATCATCGAGACCGCTCTATTCGAGCTATTTAATGCGAGAAAAAACTTGTCTGGTGTTTTCACCACTCCACAGTGCGTTTGATATGCAGAACCAGCGATATCTTGGTTTTCGTGTGGTTTCAAGCTCAGATATGAATTCTCTGCGATAATCTTGGTGAGACTTCTGTCCGAAGTATGCAGAATCATCGAGATCGCACTTTTCGAGCTATTTAATGCGAGAAACACGTTATCTGGTGTTTTCACCACTCCACAGTGCGTATGATATGCAGAACCAGCGATATCTTGGTTTTCGTGGGGTTTCAAGCTCAGATATGCATTTTCTGCGATAATCTTGGTGAGACTTCTGTCCGAAGTATGCAGAGTCATCGAGATCGTACTTTTCGAGCTATTCAATGCGACAAACACGTTATCTGGTGTTTTCAGCACACCACAGTGCGTTTGATATGCAGAACCAGCGAAATCTTGGTTTTCGTGGGGTTTCAAGCTGAGATATGCATTTTTTACGATAATCTTGGTGAGACTTCTGTCCGAAGTATGCTTAATCATCGAGATCGCTCTATTCGAGCTATTTAATGCGAGAAACACGTTATCTGGTGTTTTCACCACTCCACAGTGCGTATGATATACAGAACCGACGATATCTTGGTTTTCGTGGGGTTTCAAGCTCAGATATGCATTTTCTGCGATAATCATGGTGAGACTTCTGTCCGAAGTATGCAGAGTCATCGAGATCGTACTATTCGAGCTATTTAATGCGAAAAACACGTTATCTGGTGTTTTCACCACTCCACAGTGCGTATGATATGCAGAACCGACGATATCTTGGTTTTCGTGGGGTTTCAAGATCAGATATGCATTTTCTGCGATAATCTTGGTCAGACTTCTGTCCGAAGTATGCAGAAACATCGAGATCGCTCTTTTCAACCTATTTAATGCGAGAAACACGTTATCGGGTGTTTTCACCACTCCACAGTGCGTTTGATATGCAGAACCAGCGAAATCTTGGTTTTCGTGGGGTTTCAAGCTGAGATATGCATTTTTTACGATAATCTTGGTGAGACTTCTGTCCGAAGTATGCTTAATCATCGAGATCGCTCTATTCGAGCTATTTAATGCGAGAAACACGTTATCTGGTGTTTTCACCACTCCACAGTGCGTATGATATACAGAACCGACGATATCTTGGTTTTCGTGGGGTTTCAAGCTCAGATATGCATTTTCTGCGATAATCATGGTGAGACTTCTGTCCGAAGTATGCAGAGTCATCGAGATCGTACTTTTCGAGCTATTTAATGCAAGAAACACGTTTTCTGGGGATTTCACCACTCCACAGTTGGTTGGATATGCAGAACAGGAGATATCTTGGTTTTCGTGGGGTTTCTAGCAGAGATATGCATTTTCTGCGGTAATCTTGGTGAGACCTCTGTCCGAAGTATGCAGAAACATCGAGATCGCTCTTTTCGACCTATTTAATGCGAGAAACACGTTATCTGGTGTTTTCACCACTCCACAGTGCGTTTGATTAGCAGAACCAGCGAAATCTTGGTTTTCGTGGGGTTTCAAGCTGAGATATGCATTTTTTACGATAATCTTGGTGGGACTTCTGTCCGAAGTATGCTTAATCATCGAGACCGCTCTATTCGAGCTATTTAATGCGAGAAAAACCTTCTCTGGTGTTTTCACCACTCCACAGTGCGTTTGATATGCAGAACCAGCAATATCTTGGTTTTCGGGTGGTTTCAAGCTCAGATATGCATTTTCTGCGATAATCTTGGTGAGACTTCTGTCCGAAGTATGCAGAATCATCGAGATCGCACTTTTCGAGATATTTAATGCGAGAAACACGTTATCTGGTGTTTTCACCACTCCACAGTGCGTTTGATATGCAGAACCGGCGATATCTTGGTTTTTGTGGGGTTTCAAGCTGAGATATGCATTTTTTACGATAATCTTGGTGAGACTTCTGTACGAAGTATGCTTAATCATCGAGACCGCTCTATTCGAGTTATTTAATGCGAGAAAAACCTTGTCTGGTGTTTTCACCACTCCACAGTGCGTTTGATATGCAGAACCAGCGATATCTTGGTTTTCGTGTGGTTTCAAGCTCAGATATGAATTCTCTGCGATAATCTTGGTGAGACTTCTGTCCGAAGTATGCAGAATCATCGAGATCGCACTTTTCGAGCTATTTAATGCGAGAAACACGTTATCTGGTGTTTTCACCACTCCACAGTGCGTATGATATGCAGAACCGACGATATCTTGGTTTTCGTGCGGTTTCAAGCTCAGATATGCATTTTCTGCGATAATCTTGGTGAGACTTCTGTCCGAAGTATGCAGAGTCATCGAGATCGTACTTTTCGAGCTATTTAATGCGAGAAACACGTTATCTGGTGTTTTCACCACTCCACAGTGCGTATGATATGCAGAACCGACGATATCTTGGTTTTCGTGGGGTTTCAAGCTCAGATATGCATTTTCTGCGATAATCTTGGTGAGACTTCTGTCCGAAGTATGCAGAGTCATCGAGATCGTACTTTTCGAGCTATTTAATGCGAGAAACACGTTTTCTGGGGTTTTCACCACTCCACAGTTCGTTGGATATGCAGAACATGAGATATCTTGGTTTTCGTGGGGTTTCTAGCAGAGATATGCATTTTTTACGATCATCATGGTGAGACCTCTGTCCGAAGTATGCAGAAACATCGAGATCGCTCTTTTCGAAATTTTTAATGCGAGAAACACGTTATCGGGTGTTTTCACCACTCCACAGTGCGGTTGATATGTATAACCAGCGAAATCTTGGTTTTCGTGTGGCTTCAAGCTCAGATATGCATTTTCTGCGATAATCATGGTGAGACTTCTGTCCGAAGTATGCAGAATCATCGAGATCGCACTTTTCGAGCTATTTAATGCGAGAAACACGTTATCTGGTGTTTTCACCACTCCACAGTGCGTATGATATGCAGAACCGACGATATCTTGGTTTTCGCGGGGTTTCAAGCTCAGATATGCATTTTCTGCGATAATCTTGGTGAGACTTCTGTCCGAAGTATGCAGAGTCATCGAGATCGTACTTTTCGAGCTATTTAATGCGAGAAACACGTTATCTGGTGTTTTCACCACTCCACAGTGCGTATGATATGCAGAACCGACGATATCTTGGTTTTCGTGGGGTTTCAAGCTCAGATATGCATTTTCTGCGATAATCTTGGTGAGACTTCTGTCCGAAGTATGCAGAGTCATCGAGATCGTACTTTTCGAGCTATTTAATGCGACAAACACGTTTTCTGGGGTTTTCACCACTCCACAGTTCGTTGGATATGCAGAACAGGAGATATCTTGGTTTTCGTGGGGTTTCTAGCAGAGAGATGCATTTTCTGCGATAATCATGGTGAGACCTCTGTCCGAAGTATGCAGAAACATGGAGATCGCTCTTTTCGACCTATTGAATGCGAGAAACACGTTATCTGGTGTTTTCACCACTCCACAGTGCGTTTGATATGCAGAACCAGCGAAATCTTGGTTTTCGTTGGGTTTCAAGCTGAGATATGCATTTTTTACGATAATCATGGTGAGACTTCTGTCCGAAGTATGCAGAATCATCGAGATCGCACTTTTCGAGCTATTTAATGCGACAAACACGTTATCTGGTGTTTTCAGCACACCACAGTGCGTTTGATATGCAGAACCAGCGAAATCTTGGTTTTCGTGGGGTTTCAAGCTGAGATATGCATTTTTTACGATAATCTTGGTGAGACTTCTGTCCGAAGTATGCTTAATCATCGAGATCGCTCTATTCGAGCTATTTAATGCGAGAAACACGTTATCTGGTGTTTTCACCACTCCACAGTGCGTATGATATGCAGAACCGACGATATCTTGGTTTTCGTGGGGTTTCAAGCTCAGATATGCATTTTCTGCGATAATCTTGGTGAGACTTCTGTCCGAAGTATGCAGAGTCATCGAGATCGCTCTTTTCGAGCTATTTAATGCGAGAAACAAGTTATCTGGTGTTTTCACCACTCCGCAGTGCGTTTGATATGCAGAACCAGCGATATCTTGGTTTTCGTGGGGTTTCAAGCTCAGATATGCATTTTCTGCGATAATCTTGGTGAGACTTCTGTCCGAAGTATGCAGAGTCATCGAGATCGTACTTTTCGAGCTATTCAATGCGAGAATCACGTTTTCTGGGGTTTTCACCACTCCACAGTTCGTTGGATATGCAGAACAGGAGATATCTTAGTTTTCTTGGGGTTTCTAGCAGAGATATGCATTTTCTGCGATAATCTAGGTGAGACTTCAGTCCGAAGAATGCTTAATCATCGAGATCGCTCGTTTCGAGCTATTTAATGCGAGAAACAAGTTATCTGGTGTTTTCACCACTCCACAGTGCGTTTGATATGCAGAAACAGCGATATCTTGGTTTTCGTGGGGTTTCAAGCTGAGATATGCATTTTTTACGATAATCATGGTGAGACTTCTGTCCGAAGTATGCAGAATCATCGAGATCGCACTTTTCGAGCTATTTAATGCGACAAACACGTTATCTGGTGTTTTCAGCACTCCACAGTGCGTTCGATATGCAGAACCAGCGATATCTGGGTTTACGTGGGGTTTCAAGCTGAGATATGCATTTTTTACGATAATCTTGGTGAGACTTCTGTCCGAAGTATGCAGAATCATCGAGATCGCACTTTTCGAGCTATTTAATGCGACAAACACGTTATCTGGTGTTTTCAGCACTCCACAGTGCGTTTGATATGCAGAACCAGCGAAATCTTGGTTTTCGTGGGGTTTCAAGCTGAGATATGCATTTTTTGCGATAATCATGGTGAGACTTCTGTCCGAAGTATGCAGAATCATCGAGATCGCACTTTTCGAGCTATTTAATGCGACAAACACGTTATCTGGTGTTTTCAGCACACCACAGTGCGTTTGATATGCAGAACCAGCGAAATCTTGGTTTTCGTGGGGTTTCAAGCTGAGATATGCATTTTTTACGATAATCTTGGTGAGACTTCTGTCCGAAGTATGCTTAATCATCGAGATCGCTCTATTCGAGCTATTTAATGCGAGAAACACGTTATCTGGTGTTTTCACCACTCCACAGTGCGTATGATATGCAGAACCGACGATATCTTGGTTTTCGTGGGGTTTCAAGCTCAGATATGCATTTTCTGCGATAATCTTGGTGAGACTTCTGTCCGAAGTATGCAGAGTCATCGAGATCGCTCTTTTCGAGCTATTTAATGCGAGAAACAAGTTATCTGGTGTTTTCACCACTCCGCAGTGCGTTTGATATGCAGAACCAGCGATATCTTGGTTTTCGTGGGGTTTCAAGCTCAGATATGCATTTTCTGCGATAATCTTGGTGAGACTTCTGTCCGAAGTATGCAGAGTCATCGAGATCGTACTTTTCGAGCTATTCAATGCGAGAATCACGTTTTCTGGGGTTTTCACCACTCCACAGTTCGTTGGATATGCAGAACAGGAGATATCTTGGTTTTCGTGGGGTTTCTAGCAGAGATATGCATTTTCTGCGATAATCTAGGTGAGACTTCAGTCCGAAGAATGCTTAATCATCGAGATCGCTCGTTTCGAGCTATTTAATGCGAGAAACAAGTTATCTGGTGTTTTCACCACTCCACAGTGCGTTTGATATGCAGAAACAGCGATATCTTGGTTTTCGTGGGGTTTCAAGCTGAGATATGCATTTTTTACGATAATCATGGTGAGACTTCTGTCCGAAGTATGCAGAATCATCGAGATCGCACTTTTCGAGCTATTTAATGCGACAAACACGTTATCTGGTGTTTTCAGCACTCCACAGTGCGTTCGATATGCAGAACCAGCGATATCTGGGTTTACGTGGGGTTTCAAGCTGAGATATGCATTTTTTACGATAATCTTGGTGAGACTTCTGTCCGAAGTATGCAGAATCATCGAGATCGCACTTTTCGAGCTATTTAATGCGACAAACACGTTATCTGGTGTTTTCAGCACTCCACAGTGCGTTTGATATGCAGAACCAGCGAAATCTTGGTTTTCGTGGGGTTTCAAGCTGAGATATGCATTTTTTGCGATAATCATGGTGAGACTTCTGTCCGAAGTATGCAGAATCATCGAGATCGCACTTTTCGAGCTATTTAATGCGACAAACACGTTATCTGGTGTTTTCAGCACACCACAGTGCGTTTGATATGCAGAACCAGAGAAATCTTGGTTTTCGTGGGGTTTCAAGCTGAGATATGCATTTTTTACGATAATCTTGGTGAGACTTCTGTCCGAAGTATGCTTAATCATCGAGATCGCTCTATTCGAGCTATTTAATGCGAGAAACACGTTATCTGGTGTTTTCACCACTCCACAGTGCGTATGATATGCAGAACCGACGATATCTTGGTTTTCGTGGGGTTTCAAGCTCAGATATGCATTTTCTGCGATAATCTTGGTGAGACTTCTGTCCGAAGTATGCAGAGTCATCGAGATCGCTCTTTTCGAGCTATTTAATGCGAGAAACAAGTTATCTGGTGTTTTCACCACTCCGCAGTGCGTTTGATATGCAGAACCAGCGATATCTTGGTTTTCGTGGGGTTTCAAGCTCAGATATGCATTTTCTGCGATAATCTTGGTGAGACTTCTGTCCGAAGTATGCAGAGGCATCGAGATCGTACTTTTCGAGCTATTCAATGCGAGAATCACGTTTTCTGGGGTTTTCACCACTCCACAGTTCGTTGGATATGCAGAACAGGAGATATCTTGGTTTTCGTGGGGTTTCTAGCAGAGATATGCATTTTCTGCGATAATCTTGGTGAGACCTCTGTCCGAAGTATGCAGAAACATGGAGATCGCTCTTTTCGACCTATTGAATGCGAGAAACACGTTATCTGGTGCTTTCACCACTCCACAGTGCGTATGATATGCAGAACCGACGAAATCTTGGTTTTCGTGGGGTTTCAAGCTCAGATATGCATTTTCTGCGATAATCTTGGTGAGACTTCTGTCCGAAGTATGCAGAGTCATCGAGATCGCTCTATTCGAGATATTTAATGCGAGAAACACGTTATCTGGTGTTTTCACCACTCCGCAGTGCGTTTGATATGCAGAACCAGCGATATCTTGGTTTTCGTGGGGTTTCAAGCTCAGATATGCATTTTCTGCGATAATCTTGGTGAGACTTCTGTCCGAAGTATGCAGAGTCATCGAGATCGCTCTATTCGAGATATTTAATGCGAGAAACACGTTATCTGGTGTTTTCACCACTCCGCAGTGCGTTTGATATGCAGAACCAGCGATATCTTGGTTTTCGTGGGGTTTCAAGCTCAGATATGCATTTTCTGCGATAATCTTGGTTAGACTTCTGTCCGCAGTATGCAGAGTCATCGAGAACGTACTTTTCGAGCTATTTAATGCGACAAACACGTTTTCTGGGGTTTTCACCACTCCACAGTTCGTTGGATATGCAGAACAGGAGATATCTTGGTTTTCGTGGGGTTTCTAGCAGAGATATGCATTTTCTGCGCTAATCATTGTGAGACCTCTGTCCGAAGTATGCAGAAACATGGAGATCGCTCTTTTCGACGTATTGAATGCGAGAAACACGTTATCTGGTGTTTTCAGCACTCCACAGTGCGTTTGATATGCAGAACCAGCGAAATCTTGGTTTTCGTGGGGTTTCAAGCTGAGATATGCATTTTTTACGATAATCTTGGTGAGACTTCTGTCCGAAGTATGCTTAATCATCGAGATCGCTCTATTCGAGCTATTTAATGCGAGAAACACGTTATCTGGTGTTTTCACCACTCCACAGTGCGTATGATATACAGAACCAGCGATATCTGGGTTTTCGTGGGGTTTCAAGCTGAGATATGCATTTTTTACGATAATCTTGGTGAGACTTCTGTCCGAAGTATGCAGAATCATCGAGATCGCACTTTTCGAGCTATTTAATGCGACAAACACGTTATCTGGTGTTTTCAGCACTCCACAGTGCGTTTGATATGCAGAACCAGCGAAATCTTGGTTTTCGTGGGGTTTCATGCTGAGATATGCATTTTTTTACGATAATCTTGGTGAGACTTCTGTCCGAAGTATGCTTAATCATCGAGATCGCTCTATTCGAGATATTTAATGCGAGAAACACGTTATCTGGTGTTTTCACCACTCCACAGTGCGTATGATGTGCAGAACCGACGATATCTTGGTTTTCGTGGGGTTTCAAGCTCAGATATGCATTTTCTGCGATAATCTTGGTGAGACTTCTGTCCGAAGTATGCAGAGTCATCGAGATCGTACTTTTCGAGCTATTCAATGCGAGAAACACGTTTTCTGGGGTTTTCACCACTCCACAGTTCGTTGGATATGCAGAACAGGAGATATCTTGGTTTTCGTGGGGTTTCTAGCAGAGATATGCATTTTCTGCGATAATCTAGGTGAGACTTCTGTCCGAAGTATGCTTAATCATCGAGATCGCTCGTTTCGAGCTATTTAATGCGAGAAACAAGTTATCTGGTGTTTTCACCACTCCACAGTGCGTTTGATATGCAGAAACAGCGATATCTTGGTTTTCGTGGGGTTTCAAGCTGAGATATGCATTTTTTATGATAATCATGGTGAGACTTCTGTCCGAAGTATGCAGAATCATCGAGATCGCACTTTTCGAGCTATTTAATGCGACAAACACGTTATCTGGTGTTTTCAGCACTCCACAGTGCGTTCGATATGCAGAACCAGCGATATCTGGGTTTTCGTGGGGTTTCAAGCTGAGATATGCATTTTTTACGATAATCTTGGTGAGACTTCTGTCCGAAGTATGCAGAATCATCGAGATCGCACTTTTCGAGCTATTTAATGCGACAAACACGTTATCTGGTGTTTTCAGCACTCCACAGTGCGTTTGATATGCAGAACCAGCGAAATCTTGGTTTTCGTGGGGTTTGATGCTGAGATATGCATTTTTTTACGATAATCTTGGTGAGACTTCTGTCCGAAGTATGCTTAATCATCGAGATCGCTCTATTCGAGATATTTAATGCGAGAAACACGTTATCTGGTGTTTTCACCACTCTACAGTGCGTATGATGTGCAGAACCGACGATATCTTGGTTTTCGTGGGGTTTCAAGCTCAGATATGCATTTTCTGCGATAATCTTGGTGAGACTTCTGTCCGAAGTATGCAGAGTCATCGAGATCGTACTTTTCGAGCTATTTAATGCGACAAACACGTTTTCTGGGGTTTTCACCACTCCACAGTTCGTTGGATATGCAGAACAGGAGATATCTTGGTTTTCGTGGGGTTTCTAGCAGAGATATGCATTTTCTGCGATAATCTTGGTGAGACCTGTGTCCGAAGTATGCAGAAACATCGGGATCGCTCTTTACGACCTATTTAATGCGAGAAACACGTTATCTGGTGTTTTCAGCACTCCACAGTGCGTTTGATATGCAGAACCAGCGATATCTTGGTTTACGTGGGGTTTCAAGCTCAGATATGCATTTTCTGCGATAATCTTGGTGAGACTTCAGTCCGAGGTATGCAGAATCATCGAGATCGTACTATTCGAGCTATTTAATGCGAAAAACACGTTATCTGGTGTTTTCACCACTCCACAGTGCGTATGATATGCAGAACCGACGATATCTTGGTTTTCGTGGGGTTTCAAGCTCAGATATGCATTTTCTGCGATAATCTTGGTGAGACTTCTGTCCGAAGTATGCAGAGTCATCGAGATCGCTCTTTTCGAGCTATTTAATGCGAGAAACAAGTTATCTGGTGTTTTCACCACTCCGCAGTGCGTTTGATATGCAGAACCAGCGATATCTTGGTTTTCGTGGGGTTTCAAGCTCAGATATGCATTTTCTGCGATAATCTTGGTGAGACTTCTGTCCGAAGTATGCAGAGTCATCGAGATCGTACTTTTCGAGCTATTCAATGCGAGAAACACGTTTTCTGGGGTTTTCACCACTCCACAGTTCGTTGGATATGCAGAACAGGAGATATCTTGGTTTTCGTGGGGTTTCTAGCAGAGATATGCATTTTCTGCGATAATCTTGGTGAGACCTCTGTCCGAAGTATGCAGAAACATGGAGATCGCTCTTTTCGACCTATTGAATGCGAGAAACACGTTATCTGGTGTTTTCACCACTCCACAGTGCGTATGATATGCAGAACCGACGATATCTTGGTTTTCGTGGGGTTTCAAGCTCAGATATGCATTTTCTGCGATAATCTTGGTGAGACTTCTGTCCGAAGTATGCTTAATCATCGAGATCGCTCTATTCGAGATATTTAATGCGAGAAACACGTTATCTGGTGTTTTCACCACTCTACAGTGCGTATGATGTGCAGAACCGACGATATCTTGGTTTTCGTGGGGTTTCAAGCTCAGATATGCATTTTCTGCGATAATCTTGGTGAGACTTCTGTCCGAAGTATGCAGAGTCATCGAGATCGTACTTTTCGAGCTATTTAATGCGACAAACACGTTTTCTGGGGTTTTCACCACTCCACAGTTCGTTGGATATGCAGAACAGGAGATATCTTGGTTTTCGTGGGGTTTCTAGCAGAGATATGCATTTTCTGCGATAATCTTGGTGAGACCTGTGTCCGAAGTATGCAGAAACATCGGGATCGCTCTTTACGACCTATTTAATGCGAGAAACACGTTATCTGGTGTTTTCAGCACTCCACAGTGCGTTTGATATGCAGAACCAGCGATATCTTGGTTTACGTGGGGTTTCAAGCTCAGATATGCATTTTCTGCGATAATCTTGGTGAGACTTCAGTCCGAGGTATGCAGAATCATCGAGATCGTACTATTCGAGCTATTTAATGCGAAAAACACGTTATCTGGTGTTTTGACCACTCCACAGTGCGTATGATATGCAGAACCGACGATATCTTGGTTTTCGTGGGGTTTCAAGCTCAGATATGCATTTTCTGCGATAATCTTGGTGAGACTTCTGTCCGAAGTATGCAGAGTCATCGAGATCGCTCTTTTCGAGCTATTTAATGCGAGAAACAAGTTATCTGGTGTTTTCACCACTCCGCAGTGCGTTTGATATGCAGAACCAGCGATATCTTGGTTTTCGTGGGGTTTCAAGCTCAGATATGCATTTTCTGCGATAATCTTGGTGAGACTTCTGTCCGAAGTATGCAGAGTCATCGAGATCGTACTTTTCGAGCTATTCAATGCGAGAAACACGTTTTCTGGGGTTTTCACCACTCCACAGTTCGTTGGATATGCAGAACAGGAGATATCTTGGTTTTCGTGGGGTTTCTAGCAGAGATATGCATTTTCTGCGATAATCTTGGTGAGACCTCTGTCCGAAGTATGCAGAAACATGGAGATCGCTCTTTTCGACCTATTGAATGCGAGAAACACGTTATCTGGTGTTTTCACCACTCCACAGTGCGTATGATATGCAGAACCGACGATATCTTGGTTTTCGTGGGGTTTCAAGCTCAGATATGCATTTTCTGCGATAATCTTGGTGAGACTTCTGTCCGAAGTATGCAGAGTCATCGAGATCGCTCTTTTCGAGCTATTTAATGCGAGAAACAAGTTATCTGGTGTTTTCACCACTCCGCAGTGCGTTTGATATGCAGAACCAGCGATATCTTGGTTTTCGTGGGGATTCAAGCTGAGATATGCATTTTTTTACGATAATCGTGGTGAGACTTCTGTCCGAAGTATGCTTAATCATCGAGATCGCTCTATTCGAGATATTTAATGCGAGAAACACGTTATCTGGTGTTTTCACCACTCCACAGTGCGTATGATATGCAG
The DNA here is from genome assembly GCA_951804975.1 of Anthophora plumipes. Classification (NCBI taxonomy): domain Eukaryota; kingdom Metazoa; phylum Arthropoda; class Insecta; order Hymenoptera; family Apidae; genus Anthophora; species Anthophora plumipes. Next base: position 335,115 of record CATORF010000423.1, read on the forward strand.
AACCGACGATATCTTGGTTTTCGTGGGGTTTCAAGCTCAGAAATGCATTTTCTGCGATAATCTTGGTGAGACTTCTGTCCGAAGTATGCAGAGTCATCGAGATCGTACTTTTCGAGCTATTTAATGCGAGAAACACGTTTTCTGGTGTATTCACCACTCCACAGTACGTTTGACATACAGAACCGGAGATATCTTGGTTTCGGTCGGGTTTCAAGCTGAGACATGCATTTTCTACGATAATCTTGGTGAGACTTCTGTCAGAAGTATGCAGAATCTTCGAGAACGTTCTTTTCGAGCTACTTAATGCGAGAAACACGTTTTCTGGTGTTTTCACCACACCACAGTCCGTTTGATGCGCAGAACCGGAGATATCTTGGTTTCGGTCGGGTTTCAAGCTGAGATATGCATTTTCTGCGATAATCTTGGTGAGACTTCTGTCAGAAGTATGCAGAATCATCTAGATCGCTCTTTTCGAGCTATTTAATTCGAGAAACACGTTTTCTGGGGTTTTCACCACTCCACAGTTCGTTGGATATGCAGAACAGGAGATATCTTGGTTTTCGTGGGGTTTCTAGCAGAGATATGCATTTTCTGCGATAATCTTGGTGAGACCTGTGTCCGAAGTATGCAGAAACATCGAGATCGCTCTTTTCGACCTATTTAATGCGAGAAACACGTTATCTGGTGTTTTCACCACTCCGCAGTGCGTTTGATATGCAGAACCAGCGATATCTTGGTTTTCGTGTGGTTTCAAGCTCAGATATGCATTTTCTGCGATAATCTTGGTGAGACTTCTGTCCGAAGTATGCAGAATCATCGAGATTGCACTTTTAGAGCTATTTAATGCGACAAACACGTTATCTGGTGTTTTCAGCACACCACAGTGCGTTTGATATGCAGAACCAGCGAAATCTTGGTTTTCGTGGGGTTTCAAGCTGAGATATGCATTTTTTACGATAATCTTGGTGAGACTTCTGTCCGAATTATGCTTAATCATCGAGATCGCTCTATTCGAGCTATTTAATGCGAGAAACACGTTATCTGGTGTTTTCACCACTCCACAGTTGGTATGATATGCAGAACCGACGATATCTTGGTTTTCGTGGGGTTTCAAGCTCAGATATGCATTTTCTGCGATAATCTTGGTGAGACTTCTGTCCGAAGTATGCAGAGTCATCGAGATCGCTCTTTTCGAGCTATTTAATGCGAGAAACAAGTTATCTGGTGTTTTCACCACTCCGCAGTGCGTTTGATATGCAGAACCAGCGATATCTTGCTTTTCGTGGGGTTTCAAGCTCAGATATGCATTTTCTGCGATAATCTTGGTGAGACTTCTGTCCGAAGTATGCAGAGTCATCGAGATCGTACTTTTCGAGCTATTCAATGCGAGAAACGCGTTTTCTGGGGTTTTCACCACTCTACAGTGCGTTCGATATGCAGAACCAGCGATATCTGGGTTTTCGTGGGGTTTCAAGCTGAGATATGCATTTTTTACGATAATCTTGGTGAGACTTCTGTCCGAAGTATGCAGAATCATCGAGATCGCACTTTTCGAGCTATTTAATGCGACAAACACGTTATCTGGTGTTTTCAGGACTCCACAGTGCGTTTGATATGCAGAACCAGCGAAATCTTGGTTTTCGTGGGGTTTCAAGCTGAGGTATGCATTTTTTTACGAAAATCTTGGTGAGACTTCTGTCCGAAGTATGCTTAATCATCGAGATCGCTCTATTCGAGATATTTAATGCGAGAAACACGTTATCTGATGTTTTCACCACTCCACAGTGCGTATGATATGCAGAACCGACGATATCTTGGTTTCCGTGGGGTTTCAAGCTCAGATATGCATTTTCTGCGATAATCTTGGTGAGACTTCTGTCCGAAGTATGCAGAGTCATCGAGATCGTACTTTTTGAGCTATTTAATGCGACAAACACGTTTTCTGGGGTTTTCACCACTCCACAGTTCGTTGGATATGCAGAACAGGAGATATCTTGGTTTTCGTGGGGTTTCTAGCAGAGATATGCATTTTCTGCGATAATCTTGGTGAGACCTGTGTCCAAAGTATGCAGAAACATCGAGATCGCTCTTTTCGACCTATTTAATGCGAGAAACACGTTATCTGGTGTTTTCACCACTCCACAGTGCGTTTGATATGCAGAACCAGCGAAATCTTGGTTTTCGTTGGGTTTCAAGCTGAGATATGCATTTTTTACGATAATCATGGTGAGACTTCTGTCCGAAGTATGCAGAATCATCGAGATCGCACTTTTCGATCTATTTAATGCGACAAACACGTTATCTGGTGTTTTCAGCACTCCACAGTGCGTTTGATATGCAGAACCAGCGAAATCTTGGTTTTCGTGGGGTTTCAAGCTGAGATATGCATTTTCTGCGATAATCTTGGTGAGACTTCTGTCCGAAGTATGCAGAATCATCGAGATCGCACTTTTCGAGCTATTTAATGCGACAAACACGTTATCTGGTGTTTTCAGCACTCCACAGTGCGTTTGATATGCAGAACCAGCGATATCTGGGTTTTCGTGGGGTTTCAAGCTGAGATATGCATTTCTTACGATAATCTTGGTGAGACTTCTGTCCGAAGTATGCAGAATCATCGAGATCGCTCTTTTCAAGCTATTTAATGCGAGAAACACGTTTTCTGGGGTTTTCACCACTCCACAGTGCGTTTGATATGCAGAACCAGCGAAATCTTGGTTTTCGTGGGGTTTCAAGCTGAGATATGCATTTTTTACGATAATCTTGGTGAGACTTCTGTCCGAAGTATGCTTAATCATCGAGATCGCACTTTTCGAGCTATTTAATGCGAGAAACACGATATCTGGTGTTTTCAGCACTCCACAGTGCGTACGATATGCAGAACCGGCGATATCTTGGTTTTCGTGGGGTTTCAAGCTGAGATATGCCTAGTCTGCGATAATCTTGGTGAGACTTCTGTCCGAAGTATGCAGAATCATCGAGATCGCTCTATTCGACCTATTTAATGCGAGAAACACGTTATCTGGTGTTTTCACCACTCCACAGTGCGTTTGATATGCAGAACCAGCGATATCTTGGTTTTCTTGGGGGTTCAAGCTGAGATATGCATTTTTTACGATAATCATGGTGAGACTTCTGTCCGAAGTATGCAGAATCATCGAGATCGCACTTTTCGAGCTATTTAATGCGAGAAACACGATATCTGGTGTTTTCAGCACTCCACAGTGCGTACGATATGCAGAACCGGCGATATCTTGGTTTTCGTGGGGTTTCAAGCTGAGATATGCATTGTCTGCGATAATCTTGGTGAGACTTCTGTCCGAAGTGTGCAGAATCATCGAGATCGCTCTTTTCGAGCAATTTAATGCGAGAAACACGTTTTCTGGGGTTTTCACCACACCACAGTTCGTTGGATATGCAGAACCAGCGATATCTTGGTTTTCGTGGGGTTTCAAGCTGAGATATGCATTTTTTACGATAATCATGGTGAGACTTTTGTCCGAAGTATGCAGAATCATCGAGATCGCACTTTTCGAACTATTTAATGCGAGAAACACGATATATGGTGTTTTCAGCACTCCACAGTGCGTACGATATGCAGAACCGGCGATATCTTGGTTTTCGTGGGGTTTCAAGCTGAGATATGCATTGTCTGCGATAATCTTGGTGAGGCTTCTGTCCGAAGTATGCAGAATCATCGGGATCGCTCTTTTCGAGCTATTAAATGCGAGAAACACGTTTTCTGGGGTTTTCACCACTCCACAGTTCGTAGGATATGCAGAACAGGAGATATCTTAATTTTCGTGGTTTTTCCAGCTGAGATATGCATTTTCTACGATAATCTTGGTGAGTCTTCTGTCAGAAGTAAGCTGAATCTTCGAGATCGCTCATTTCGAGCTAGTTAATGCGAGAAACACGTTATCTGGTGTTTTCCCCACTCCACAGCGCGTTTGATATGCAGAACCGGCGATATCTTGATTTTCGTGGTTTTTCCTGCTAAGATATGCATTTTCAGCGATAATCTTGGGGAGTCTTCTGTCAGAAGTATGCAGAATCAAAGAGATCGCTCATTTCGAGCTAGTTAATGCGAGAAACACGTTATCTGGTGTTTTCACCACTCCACAGTTCGTTGTATATGCAGAACAGGAGATATCTTGGTTTTCGTGGGGTTTCTAGCAGAGATATGCATTATCTGCGATAATCATGTTGAGACTTCTGTTAGAAGTATGCAGAATCTTCGAGATCGTACATTTCGTGCTATTTAATGCGAGAAACACGTTTTCTGGGGTTTTCACCACTGCACAGTTCGTTGGATATGCAGAACAGGAGATATCTTGGTTTTCGTGGGTTTTCTAGCAGAGATATTCATTTTCTGCGATAATCATGGTGAGACTTCTGTTAGAAGTATGCAGAATCATCGAGATCGCACATTTCGAGCTATTAAATGCGAGAAACACGTTTTCTGGGGTTTTCACCACTCCACAGTTCGTAGGATATGCAGAACAGGAGATATCTTAATTTTCGTGGTTTTTCCAGCTGAGATATGCATTTTCAGCGATAATCTTGGTGAGTCTTCTGTCAGAAGTATGCAGAATCTTCGAGATCGCTCATTTCGAGCTAGTTAATGCGAGAAACACGTTATCTGGTGTCTTCACCACTCCACAGTGCGTTTGATATGCAGAACCGGCGACATCTTGGCTGTCGTAGGGTATCAAGCTGAGATATGCATTTTCTACGATAATCTTGGTGAGTCTTCTGTCAGAAGTAAGCAGAATCTTCGAGATCGCTCATTTCGAGCTAGTTAATGCGAGAAACACGTTATCTGGTGTTTTCACCACTCCACAGCGCGTTTGATATGCAGAACCAGCGATATCTTGATTTTCGTGGTTTTTCCTGCTGAGATATGCATTTTCAGCGATAATCTTGGGGAGTCTTCTGTCAGAAGTATGCAGAATCAAAGAGATCGCTCATTTCGAGCTAGTTAATGCGAGAAACACGTTATCTGGTGTTTTCACCACTCCACAGTTCGTTGTATATGCAGAACAGGAGATATCTTGGTTTTCGTGGGGTTTCTAGCAGAGATATGCATTATCTGCGATAATCTTGGTGAGACTTCTGTCCGAAGTGTGCAGAATCATCGAGATCGCTCTTTTCGAGCTATTTAATGCGAGAAACACGTTTTCTGGTGTTTTCACCACACTACAGTTCGTTGGATATGCAGAACCAGCGATATCTTGGTTTTCGTGGGGTTTCAAGCTGAGATATGCATTTTTTACGATAATCATGGTGAGACTTTTGTCCGAAGTATGCAGAATCATCGAGATCGCACTTTTCGTACTATTTAATGCGAGAAACACGATATCTGGTGTTTTCAGCACTCCACAGTGCGTACGATATGCAGAACCGGCGATATCTTGGTTTTCGTGGGGTTTCAAGCTGAGATATGCATTGTCTGCGATAATCTTGGTGAGACTTCTGTCCGAAGTATGCAGAATCATCGGGATCGCTCTTTTCGAGCTATTAAATGCGAGAAACACGTTTTCTGGGGTTTTCACCACTCCACAGTTCGTAGGATATGCAGAACAGGAGATATGTTAGTTTTCGTGGTTTTTCCAGCTGAGATATGCATTTTCAGCGATAATCTTGGTGAGTCTTCTGTCAGAAGTATGCAGAATCTTCGAGATCGCTCATTTCGAGCTAGTTAATTCGAGAATCACGTTATCTGGTGTTTTCACCACTCCACAGTGCGTTTGATATGCAGAACCGGCGACATCTTGGCTGTCGTAGGGTATCAAGCTGAGATATGCATTTTCTACGATAATCTTGGTGAGTCTTCTGTCAGAAGTATGCAGAATCAAAGAGATCGCTCATTTCGAGCTAGTTAATGCGAGAAACACGTTATCTGGTGTTTTCACCACTCCACAGTTCGTTGTATATGCAGAACAGGAGATATCTTGGTTTTCGTGGGGTTTCTAGCAGAGATATGCATTATCTGCGATAATCATGTTGAGACTTCTGTTAGAAGTATGCAGAATCTTCGAGATCGTACATTTCGTGCTATTTAATGCGAGAAACACGTTTTCTGGGGTTTTCACCACTGCACAGTTCGTTGGATACGCAGAACAGGAGATATCTTGGTTTTCGTGGGTTTTCTAGCAGAGATGTTCATTTTCTGCGATAATCATGGTGAGACTTCTGTTAGAAGTATGCAGAATCATCGAGATCGCACATTTCGAACTATTTAATGCGAGAAACACGTTGTCTGGTGTTTTCACCACTCCACAGTTGGTTTGATATGCAGAACCGGCGATATCTGGGTTTTCGTGGGGTTTCAAGCTGAGATATGCATTTTCTGAGATAATCTTGGTGAGACCTCTGTCCGAAGTATGCAGAAACATCGAGATCGCTCTTTTCGACCTATTTAATGCGAGAAACACGTTATCTGGTGTTTTCACCAGTCCACAGTGCGTTTGATGTGCAGAACCAGCGATATCTTGGTTTTCGTGGGGTTTCAAGCTGAGATATGCATTTTTTACGATAATCATGGTGAGACTTCTGTCCGAAGTATGCAGAATCATCGAGATCGCACTTTTCGAGCTATTTAATGCGAGAAACACGATATCTGGTGTTTTCAGCACTCCACAGTGCGTACGATATGGAGAACCGGCGATATCTTGGTTTTCGTGGGGTTTCAAGCTGAGATATGCATTGTCTGCGATAATCTTGGTGAGACTTCTGTCCGAAGTGTGCAGAATCATCGAGATCGCTCTTTTCGAGCTATTTAATGCGAGAAACACGTTTTCTGGGGTTTTCACCACACCACAGTTCGTTGGATATGCAGAACCAGCGATATCTTGGTTTTCGTGGGGTTTCAAGCAGAGACATGCATTTTTTACGATAATCATGGTGAGACTTTTGTCCGAAGTATGCAGAATCATCGAGATCGCAGTTTTCGAGCTATTTAATGCGAGAAACACGATATCTGGTGTTTTCAGCACTCCACAGTGCGTACGATATGCAGAACCGGCGACATCTTTGCTGTCGTAGGGTATCAAGCTGAGATATGCATTTTCTACGATAATCTTGGTGAGTCTTCTGTCAGAAGTATGCAGAACCTTCGAGATTGCTCATTTCGAGCTAGTTAATGCGAGAAACACGTTATCTGGTGTTTTCACCACTCCACAGCGCGTTTGATATGCAGAACCGGCGATATCTTGATTTTCGTGGTTTTTCCTGCTGAGATATGCATTTTCAGCGATAATCTTGGTGAGACTTCTGTCCGAAGTGTGCAGAATCATCGAGATCGCTCTTTTCGAGCTATTTAATGCGAGAAACACGTTTTCTGGGGTTTTCACCACACCACAGTTCGTTGGATATGCAGAACCAGCGATATCTTGGTTTTCGTGGGGTTTCAAGCAGAGACATGCATTTTTTACGATAATCATGGTGAGACTTTTGTCCGAAGTATGCAGAATCATCGAGATCGCAGTTTTCGAGCTATTTAATGCGAGAAACACGATATCTGGTGTTTTCAGCACTCCACAGTGCGTACGATATGCAGAACCGGCGACATCTTTGCTGTCGTAGGGTATCAAGCTGAGATATGCATTTTCTACGATAATCTTGGTGAGTCTTCTGTCAGAAGTATGCAGAACCTTCGAGATTGCTCATTTCGAGCTAGTTAATGCGAGAAACACGTTATCTGGTGTTTTCACCACTCCACAGTTCGTTGTATATGCAGAACAGGAGATATCTTGGTTTTCGTGGGGTTTCTAGCAGAGATATGCATTATCTGCGATAATCATGTTGAGACTTCTGTTAGAAGTATGCAGAATCTTCGAGATCGTACATTTCGTGCTATTTAATGCGAGAAACACGTTTTCTGGGGTTTTCACCACTGCACAGTTCGTTGGATATGCAGAACAGGAGATATCTTGGTTTTCGTGGGTTTTCTAGCAGAGATATGCATTTTCTGCGATAATCATGGTGAGACTTCTGTTAGAAGTATGCAGAATCATCGAGATCGCACATTTCGAACTATTTAATGCGAGAAACACGTTGTCTGGTGTTTTCACCACTCCACAGTTGGTTTGATATGCAGAACCGGCGATATCTGGGTTTTCGTGGGGTTTCAAGCTGAGATATGCATTTTCTGAGATAATCTTGGTGAGACCTCTGTCCGAAGTATGCAGAAACATCGAGATCGCTCTTTTCGACCTATTTAATGCGAGAAACACGTTATCTGGTGTTTTCACCAGTCCACAGTGCGTTTGATGTGCAGAACCAGCGATATCTTGGTTTTCGTGGGGTTTCAAGCTGAGATATGCATTTTTTACGATAATCATGGTGAGACTTCTGTCCGAAGTGTGCAGAATCATCGAGATCGCTCTTTTCGAGCTATTTAATGCGAGAAACACGATATCTGGTGTTTTCAGCACTCCACAGTGCGTACGACATGGAGAACCGGCGATATCTTGGTTTTCGTGGGGTTTCAAGCTGAGATATGCATTGTCTGCGAAAATCTTGGTGAGACTTCTGTCCGAAGTGTGCAGAATCATCGAGATCGCTCTTTTCGAGCTATTTAATGCGAGAAACACGTTTTCTGGGGTTTTCACCACACCACAGTTCGTTGGATATGCAGAACCAGCGATATCTTGGTTTTCGTGGGGTTTCAAGCAGAGACATGCATTTTTTACGATAATCATGGTGAGACTTTTGTCCGAAGTATGCAGAATCATCGAGATCGCAGTTTTCGAGCTATTTAATGCGAGAAACACGATATCTGGTGTTTTCAGCACTCCACAGTGCGTACGATATGCAGAACCGGCGACATCTTGGCTGTCGTAGGGTATCAAGCTGAGATATGCATTTTCTACGATAATCTTGGTGAGTCTTCTGTCAGAAGTATGCAGAACCTTCGAGATCGCTCATTTCGAGCAAGTTAATGCGAGAAACACGTTATCTGGTGTTTTCACCACTCCACAGCGCGTTTGATATGCAGAACCGGCGATATCTTGATTTTCGTGGTTTTTCCTGCTGAGATATGCATTTTCAGCGATAATCTTGGGGAGTCTTCTGTCAGAAGTATGCAGAATCATCGAGATCGCTCATTTCGAGCTAGTTAATGCGAGAAACACGTTATCTGGTGTTTTCACCACTCCACAGTTCGTTGTATATGCAGAACAGGAGATATCTTGGTTTTCGTGGGGTTTCTAGCAGAGAAATGCATTATCTGCGATAATCATGTTGAGACTTCTGTTAGAAGTATGCAGAATCTTCCAGATCGTACATTTCGAGCTATTTTATGCGAGAAACACGTTTTCTGGGGTTTTCACAACTGCACAGTTCGTTGGATATGCAGAACAGGAGATATCTTGGTTTTCGTGGGTTTTCTAGCAGAGATATGCATTTTCTGCGATAATCATGGTGAGACTTCTGTTAGAAGTATGCAGAATCATCGAGATCGCACATTTCGAACTATTTAATGCGAGAAACACGTTGTCTGGTGTTTTCACCACTCCACAGTTGGTTTGATATGCAGAACCGGCGATATCTGGGTTTTCGTGGGGTTTCAAGCTGAGATATGCATTTTCTGAGATAATCTTGGTGAGACCTCTGTCCGAAGCATGCAGAAACATCGAGATCGCTCTTTTCGACCTATTTAATGCGAGAAACACGTTATCTGGTGTTTTCACCAGTCCACAGTGCGTTTGATATGCAGAACCAGCGATATCTTGGTCTTCGTGGGGTTTCAAGCTGAGATATGCATTTTTTACGATAATCATGGTGAGACTTCTGTCCGAAGTATGCAGAATCATCGTGATCGCACTTTTCGAGCTATTTAATGCGAGAAACACGATATCTGGTGTTTTCAGCAATCCACAGTGCGTATGATATGCAGAACCGGCGATATCTTGGTTTTCGTGGGGTTTCAAGCTGAGATATGCATTTTTTACGATAATCATGGTGAGACTTCTGTCCGAAGTGTGCAGAATCATCGAGATCGCTCTTTTCGAGCTATTTAATGCGAGAAACACGATATCTGGTGTTTTCAGCACTCCACAGTGCGTACGACATGGAGAACCGGCGATATCTTGGTTTTCGTGGGGTTTCAAGCTGAGATATGCATTGTCTGCGAAAATCTTGGTGAGACTTCTGTCCGAAGTGTGCAGAATCATCGAGATCGCTCTTTTCGAGCTATTTAATGCGAGAAACACGTTTTCTGGGGTTTTCACCACACCACAGTTCGTTGGATATGCAGAACCAGCGATATCTTGGTTTTCGTGGGGTTTCAAGCAGAGACATGCATTTTTTACGATAATCATGGTGAGACTTTTGTCCGAAGTATGCAGAATCATCGAGATCGCAGTTTTCGAGCTATTTAATGCGAGAAACACGATATCTGGTGTTTTCAGCACTCCACAGTGCGTACGATATGCAGAACCGGCGACATCTTGGCTGTCGTAGGGTATCAAGCTGAGATATGCATTTTCTACGATAATCTTGGTGAGTCTTCTGTCAGAAGTATGCAGAACCTTCGAGATCGCTCATTTCGAGCAAGTTAATGCGAGAAACACGTTATCTGGTGTTTTCACCACTCCACAGCGCGTTTGATATGCAGAACCGGCGATATCTTGATTTTCGTGGTTTTTCCTGCTGAGATATGCATTTTCAGCGATAATCTTGGGGAGTCTTCTGTCAGAAGTATGCAGAATCATCGAGATCGCTCATTTCGAGCTAGTTAATGCGAGAAACACGTTATCTGGTGTTTTCACCACTCCACAGTTCGTTGTATATGCAGAACAGGAGATATCTTGGTTTTCGTGGGGTTTCTAGCAGAGAAATGCATTATCTGCGATAATCATGTTGAGACTTCTGTTAGAAGTATGCAGAATCTTCCAGATCGTACATTTCGAGCTATTTTATGCGAGAAACACGTTTTCTGGGGTTTTCACAACTGCACAGTTCGTTGGATATGCAGAACAGGAGATATCTTGGTTTTCGTGGGTTTTCTAGCAGAGATATGCATTTTCTGCGATAATCATGGTGAGACTTCTGTTAGAAGTATGCAGAATCATCGAGATCGCACATTTCGAACTATTTAATGCGAGAAACACGTTGTCTGGTGTTTTCACCACTCCACAGTTGGTTTGATATGCAGAACCGGCGATATCTGGGTTTTCGTGGGGTTTCAAGCTGAGATATGCATTTTCTGAGATAATCTTGGTGAGACCTCTGTCCGAAGTATGCAGAAACATCGAGATCGCTCTTTTCGACCTATTTAATGCGAGAAACACGTTATCTGGTGTTTTCACCAGTCCACAGTGCGTTTGATATGCAGAACCAGCGATATCTTGGTCTTCGTGGGGTTTCAAGCTGAGATATGCATTTTTTACGATAATCATGGTGAGACTTCTGTCCGAAGTATGCAGAATCATCGTGATCGCACTTTTCGAGCTATTTAATGCGAGAAACACGATATCTGGTGTTTTCAGCAATCCACAGTGCGTATGATATGCAGAACCGGCGATATCTTGGTTTTCGTGGGGTTTCAAGCTGAGATATGCATTGTCTGCGATAATCTTGGTGAGACTTCTGTCCGAAGTATGCAGAAACATCGAGATCGCTCTTTTCGACCTATTTAATGCGAGAAACACGTTATCTGGTGTTTTCACCACTCCACAGTGCGTTTGATATGCAGAACCAGCGATATCTTGGTTTTCGTGGGGTTTCAAGATGAGATATGCATTTTTGACGATAATCATGGTGAGACTTCTGTCCGAAGTATGCAGAATCATCGAGTTTCTCTTTTCGAGCTATTTAATGCGAGAAACACGATATCTGGTGTTTTCAGCACTCCACAGTGCGTACGATATGCAGAACCGGCGATATCTTGGTTTTCGTGGGGTTTCAAGCTGAGATATGCATTGTCTGCGATAATCTTGGTGAGACTTCTGTCCGAAGTGTGCAGAATCATCAAGATCGCTCTTTTCGAGCTATTTAATGCGAGAAACACGTTTTCTGGGGTTTTCACCACACCACAGTTCGTTGGATATGCAGAACCAGCGATATCTTGGTTTTCGTGGGGTTTCAAGCTGAGATATGCATTTTTTACGATAATCATGGTGAGACTTCTGTCCGAAGTATGCAGAATCATCGAGATCGCACTTTTCGAGCTATTTAATGCGAGAAACACGATATCTGGTGTTATCAGCACTCCACAGTGCGTATGATATGCAGAACCGGCGATATCTTGGTTTTCGTGGGGTTTCAAGCTGAGATATGCATTCTCTGCGATAATCTTGGTGAGACTTCTGTCCGAAGTGTGCAGAATCATCGAGATCGCTCTTTTCGAGCTATGTAATCTGAGAAACACGTTTTCTGGGGTTTTCACCACACCACAGTTCGTTGGATATGCAGAACAGGTGATATCTTGGTATTCAAGGGGTTTCAAGCAGAGATATGCATTTTCTGCGATAAACTTGGAGAGACTTCTGTCCGAAGTATGCTGAATCATCGAGATAGCACCTTTCGAGCTAGTTAATGCGAGAAAAACCTTATCTGGTGTTTTCACCACTCCACAGTGCGTTTGATATGCAGAACCGGCGATATCTTGGTTTTCGTGGGGTTTCAAGCTGAGATATGCATTGTCTGCGATAATCTTGGTGAGACTTCTGTCCGAAGTGTGCAGAATCATCGAGATCGCTCTTTTCGAGCTATTTAATGCGAGAAACACGTTTTCTGTGGTTTTCACCACACCACAATTCGTTGGATATGCAGAACAGGTGATATCTTGGTTTTCGAGGGGTTTCAAGCTGAGATATGCATTTTCTGCGATAAACTTGGAGACACTTCTGTCCGAAGTATGCTGAATCGTCGAGATCGCACTTTTCGAGCTAGTTAATGCGAGAAAAACCTTATCTGGTGTTTTCCCCACCCCACAGTGCGTTTGATATGCAGAACCGGCGATATCTGGGTTTTCGTGGGCTTTCAAGCTGAGATATGCATTGTCTGCGATAATCTTGGTGAGACTTCTGTCCGAAGTATGCAGAAACATCGAGATCGCTCTTTTCGACCTATTTAATGCGAGAAACACGTTATCTGGTGCTTTCACCACTCCACAGTGCGTTTGATATGCAGAACCAGCGATATCTTGGTTTTCGTGGGGTTTCAAGCTGAGATATGCATTTTTTACGATAATCATGGTGAGACTTCTGTCAGAAGTATGCTGAATCATCGAGATAGCACCTTTCGAGCTAGTTAATGCGAGAAAAACCTTATCTGGTGTTTTCACCACTCCACAGTGCGTTTGATATGCAGAACCCGCGATATCTTGGTTTTCGTGGGGTTTCAAGCTGAGATATGCATTGTCTGCGATAATCTTGGTGAGACTTCTGTCCGAAGTGTGCAGAATCATCGAGATCGCACTTTTCGAGCTATTTAATGCGAGAAACACGTTTTCTGGGGTTTTCACCACACCACAATTCGTTGGATATGCAGAACAGGTGATATCTTGGTTTTCGAGGGGTTTCAAGCTGAGATATGCATTTTCTGCGATAAACTTGGAGACACTTTGGCCGAAGTATGCTGAATCGTCGAGATCGCACTTTTCGAGCTAGTTAATGCGAGAAAAACCTTATCTGGTGTTTTCCCCACCCCACAGTGCGTTTGATATGCAGAACCGGCGATATCAGGGTTTTCGTGGGGTTTCAAGCTGAGATATGCATTGTCTGCGATAATCTTGGTGATACTTCTGTCCGAAGTATGCAGAAACATCGAGATCGCTCTTTTCGACCTATTTAATGCGAGAAACACGTTATCTGGTGTTTTCAGCACTCCACAGTGCGTATGAAATGCAGAACCGGCGATATCTTGGTTTTCGTGGGGTTTCAAGCTGAGATATGCATTGTCTGCGATAATCTTGGTGAGACTTCAGTCCGAAGTGTGCAGAATCATCGAGATCGCACTTTTCGAGCTATTTAATGCGAGAAACACGATATCTGGTGTTTTCAGCACTCCACAGTGCGTATGAAATGCAGAACCGGCGATATCTTGGTTTTCGTGGGGTTTCAAGCTGAGATATGCATTGTCTGCGATAATCTTGGTGAGACTTCTGTCCGAAGTGTGCAGAATCATCGAGATCGCTCTTTTCGAGCTATTTAATGCGAGAAACACGTTTTCTGGGGTTTTCACCACACCACAGTTCGTTGGATATGCAGAACAGGTGATATCTTGGTTTTCGAGGGGTTTCAAGCTGAGATATGCATCTTCTGCGATAAACTTGGAGAGACTTCTGTCCGAAGTATGCTGAATCATCGAGATCGCACTTTTCGAGCTATTTAATGCGAGAAACACGATATCTGGTGTTTTCAGCACTCCACAGTGCGTATGTTATGCAGAACCGGCGATATCTTGGTTTTCGTGGGGTTTCAAGCTGAGATATGCATTGTCTGCGATAATCTTGGTGAGACTTCTGTCCGAAGTATACAGAAACATCGAGATCGCTCTTTTCGACCTATTTAATGCGAGAAACACGTTATCTGGTGTTTTCACCACTCCACAGTGCGTTTGATATGCAGAACCAGCGATATCTTGGTTTTCGTGGGGTTTCAAGCTGAGATATGCATTTTTTACGATAATCATGGTGAGACTTCTGTCAGAAGTATGCAGAATCATCGAGATCGCACTTTTCGAGCTATTTAATGCGAGAAACACGATATCTGGTGTTTTCAGCACTCCACAGTGCGTATGAAATGCAGAACCGGCGATATCTTGGTTTTCGTGGGGTTTCAAGCTGAGATATGCATTGTCTGCGATAATCTTGGTGAGACTTCTGTCCGAAGTGTGCAGAATCATCGAGATCGCTCTTTTCGAGCTATTTAATGCGAGAAACACGATATCTGGTGTTTTCAGCACTCCACAGTGCGTACGATATGCAGAACCGGCGATATCTTGGTTTTCGTGGGGTTTCAAGCTGAGATATGCATTGTCTGCGATAATCTTGGTGAGACTTCTGTCCGAAGTATGCAGAAACATCGAGATCGCTCTTTTCGCCCTTTTTAATGCGAGAAACACGTTATCTGGTGTTTTCACCACTCCACAGTGCGTTTGATATGCAGAACCAGCGATATCTTGGTTTTCGTGGGGTTTCAAGCTGAGATATGCATTTTTTACGATAATCATGGTGAGACTTCTGTCAGAAGTATGCTGAATCATCGAGATAGCACCTTTCGAGCTAGTTAATGCGAGAAAAACCTTATCTGGTGTTTTCACCACTCCACAGTGCGTTTGATATGCAGAACCGGCGATATCTTGGTTTTCGTGGGGTTTCAAGCTGAGATATGCATTGTCTGCGATAATCTTGGTGAGACTTCTGTCCGAAGTGTGCAGAATCATCGAGATCGCACTTTTCGAGCTATTTAATGCGAGAAACACGTTTTCTGGGGTTTTCACCACACCACAATTCGTTGGATATGCAGAACAGGTGATATCTTGGTTTTCGAGGGGTTTCAAGCTGAGATATGCATTTTCTGCGATAAACTTGGAGACACTTTGGCCGAAGTATGCTGAATCGTCGAGATCGCACTTTTCGAGCTAGTTAATGCGAGAAAAACCTTATCTGGTGTTTTCCCCACCCCACAGTGCGTTTGATATGCAGAACCGGCGATATCAGGGTTTTCGTGGGGTTTCAAGCTGAGATATGCATTGTCTGCGATAATCTTGGTGAGACTTCTGTCCGAAGTATGCAGAAACATCGAGATCGCTCTTTTCGAACTATTTAATGCGAGAAACACGTTATCTGGTGTTTTCACCACTCCACAGTGCGTTTGATATGCAGAACCAGCGATATCTTGGTTTTCGTGGGGTTTCAAGCTGAGATATGCATTTTTTACGATAATCATGGTGAGACTTCTGTCAGAAGTATGCAGAATCATCGAGATCGCACTTTTCGAGCTATTTAATGCGAGAAACACGATATCTGGTGTTTTCAGCACTCCACAGTGCGTATGAAATGCAGAACCGGCGATATCTTGGTTTTCGTGGGGTTTCAAGCTGAGATATGCATTGTCTGCGATAATCTTGGTGAGACTTCAGTCCGAAGTGTGCAGAATCATCGAGATCGCACTTTTCGAGCTATTTAATGCGAGAAACACGATATCTGGTGTTTTCAGCACTCCACAGTGCGTATGAAATGCAGAACCGGCGATATCTTGGTTTTCGTGGGGTTTCAAGCTGAGATATGCATTGTCTGCGATAATCTTGGTGAGACTTCTGTCCGAAGTGTGCAGAATCATCGAGATCGCTCTTTTCGAGCTATTTAATGCGAGAAACACGTTTTCTGGGGTTTTCACCACACCACAGTTCGTTGTATATGCAGAACAGGTGATATCTTGGTTTTCGAGGGGTTTCAAGCTGAGATATGCATCTTCTGCGATAAACTTGGAGAGACTTCTGTCCGAAGTATGCTGAATCATCGAGATCGCACTTTTCGAGCTATTTAATGCGAGAAACACGATATCTGGTGTTTTCAGCACTCCACAGTGCGTATGTTATGCAGAACCGGCGATATCTTGGTTTTCGTGGGGTTTCAAGCTGAGATATGCATTGTCTGCGATAATCTTGGTGAGACTTCTGTCCGAAGTATGCAGAAACATCGAGATCGCTCTTTTCGACCTATTTAATGCGAGAAACACGTTATCTGGTGTTTTCACCACTCCACAGTGCGTTTGATATGCAGAACCAGCGATATCTTGGTTTTCGTGGGGTTTCAAGCTGAGATATGCATTTTTTACGATAATCATGGTGAGACTTCTGTCAGAAGTATGCAGAATCATCGAGATCGCACTTTTCGAGCTATTTAATGCGAGAAACACGATATGTGGTGTATTCAGCACTCCACAGTGCGTATGAAATGCAGAACCGGCGATATCTTGGTTTTCGTGGGGTTTCAAGCTGAGATATGCATTGTCTGCGATAATCTTGGTGAGACTTCTGTCCGAAGTGTGCAGAATCATCGAGATCGCTCTTTTCGAGCTATTTAATGCGAGAAACAAGATATCTGGTGTTTTCAGCACTCCACAGTGCGTACGATATGCAGAACCGGCGATATCTTGGTTTTCGTGGGGTTTCAAGCTGAGATATGCATTGTCTGCGATAATCTTGGTGAGACTTCTGTCCGAAGTATGCAGAAACATCGAGATCGCTCTTTTCGACCTATTTAATGCGAGAAACACGTTATCTGGTGTTTTCACCACTCCACAGTGCGTTTGATATGCAGAACCAGCGATATCTTGGTTTTCGTGGGGTTTCAAGCTGAGATATGCATTTTTTACGATAATCATGGTGAGACTTCTGTCAGAAGTATGCAGAATCATCGAGATCGCACTTTTCGAGCTATTTAATGCGAGAAACACGATATCTGGTGTTTTCAGCACTCCACAGTGCGTATGAAATGCAGAACCGGCGATATCTTGGTTTTCGTGGGGTTTCAAGCTGAGATATGCATTGTCTGCGATAATCTTGGTGAGACTTCTGTCCGAAGTGTGCAGAATCATCGAGATCGCTCTTTTCGAGCTATTTAATGCGAGAAACACGTTTTCTGGGGTTTTCACCACACCACAGTTCGTTGGATATGCAGAACAGGTGATATCTTGGTTTTTGAGGGGTTTCAAGCTGAGATATGCATCTTCTGCGATAAACTTGGAGAGACTTCTGTCCGAAGTATGCTGAATCACCGAGATCGCACTTTTCGAGCTATTTAATGCGAGAAACACGATATCTGGTGGTTTCACCACACCACAGTTCGTTGGATATGCAGAACAGGTGATATCTTGGTTTTCGAGGGGTTTCAAGCTGAGATATGCATTTTCTGCGATAATCTTGGTGAGACTTCTGTCCGAAGTATGCTGAAACATCGAGATCGCTCTTTTCGGGCTAGTTAATGCGAGAAAAACCTTATCCGGTGTATTCACCGCTCCACAGTGCGTTTGATATGCAGAACCAGCGATATCTTGGCTTTCGTGCGGTTTCAAGCTGAGATATGCATTTTCTACGATAATCTTGGTGAAACATCTGTCCGAAGTATGCAGAAACATCGAGAGCGCTCTTTTCGAGCTATTTAATGCGAGAAACTCGTTTTCTGGGGTTTTCACCACTCCACAGTTCGTTGGATATGCAGAACAGTAGATATCTTGGTTTTCGTCGGGTTTCAAGCAGAGATATGCATTTTCTGCGATAATCTTCGTGAGACTTCTGTTAGAAGTATGCAGAATCATCGAGATCGCGCTTTTCGAGCTACATAATGCGAGAAACACGTTATCTGGTGTTTTCACCACTCCACAGTGCGTTTGATATGCAGAACCGGCGACATCTTGATTTTCGTGATGTTTTCCAGCTGAGATATGGATTTTCTGCGATAATCTTGGTGAGACTTCAGTCAGAAGTATGCAGAATCATCTAGATCGCTCTTTTCAAGCTATTTAATGCGAAAAAACAAGTTTTCTGGTGTTTTCAACATTCCACAGTGCGTTTGATATGCAGAACCGGCGATATCTTGGATTTCGTCGGGTTTCAAGCTGAGATAAGCATTTTCTACGATAATCTTGGTGAGACTTCTGTCAGAAGTATGCAGAATCTTCGAGATCGCTCTTTTCGAGCTACTTAATGCGAGAAACACGATATCTGGTGTTTTCACCACTCCACAGTGCGTTTGATATGCAGAACCGGAGATATCTTGATTTTCGTGGTGTTTCCAGCTGAGATATGCATTTTCTGCGATAATCTTGGTGAGACTTCTGTCAGAAGTATGCAGAATCATCGGGATCGCTCTTGTCGAGCTATTTAATGCGACAAACACGTTGTCTGGTTGTTTTCACGACTCCACAGTGCGTTTGATATGCAGAACCGGCGAAATCTTAATTTTCGTGATGTTTCAAGCTGAGATATGGATTTTCTGCGATAATCTTGGTGACACTTCAGTCAGAAGTATGCAGAATCATCTAGATCGCTGTTTTCAAGCTATGTAATGCGAAAAAACAAGTTTTCTGGTGTTTTCAACATTCCACAGCGCGTTTTATATGCAGAACCGGCGATATCTTGATTTTCGTTGTGTTTCCAGCTGAGATATGCATTTTCTGCGATAATCTTGGTGAGTCTTCTGTCAGAAGTATGCAGAATCTTCGAGAACGCTCTTTTCGAGCTACATAATGCGAGAAACACGTTATCTGGTGTTTTCACCACTCCACAGTGCGTTTGATATGCAGAACCAGCGACATCTTGGCTTTCGTCGGGTATCAAGCTGAGATATGCATTTTCAACGATAATCCTGGTGGGACTTCTGTCAGAAGGATGCAGAATCATCGGGATCGCTCTTTTCGAGCTATTTAATGCGAGAAACACGTTGTCTGGTTGTTTTCACGACTAGACAGTGCGTTTGATACGCAGAACCGGCGACATCTTGATTTTCGTAAGGTTTCCAGCTGAGATATGGATTTTCTACGATAATCTTCGTGAGACTTCAGTCAGAAGTATTCAGAATCATCTAGATCGCTGTTTTCAAGCTATGTAATGCGAAAAAACAAGTTTTCTGGTGTTTTCAACATTCCACAGCGCGTTTTATATGCAGAACCGGCGATATCTTGATTTTCGTTGTGTTTCCAGCTGAGATATGCATTTTCTCCGATAATCTTGGTGAGTCTTCTGTCAGAAGTATGCAGAATCATCGAGATCCCTCTTTGCGAGCTATTTAATGCGAGAAACACGATATCTGGTGTTTTCACCACTCCACAGTGCGTTTGATATGCAGAACCGGCAACATCTTGATTTTCGTGAGGTTTCAAGCTGAGATATGCATTTTCTGACATAATATTGGTGAGACTTCAGTCAGAAGTATGCAGAATCATCTAGATCGCTCGTTTCGAGCTATTTAATGCGAAAAAACAAGTTTTCTGGTGTTTTCAAAATTCCACAGTGCGTGTGATATGCAGAACCGGCGATATCTTGATTTTCGTGGTGTTTCCAGCTGAGATAAGCATTTTCTGCGATAATCTTGGTGAGTCTTCTGTCAGAAGTATGCAGAATCATCTAGATCGCTGTTTTCAAGCTATGTAATGCGAAAAAACAAGTTTTCTGGTGTTTTCAACATTCCACAGCGCGTTTTATATGCAGAACCGGCGATATCTTGATTTTCGTTGTGTTTCCAGCTGAGATATGCATTTTCTGCGATAATCTTGGTGAGTCTTCTGTCAGAAGTATGCAGAATCTTCGAGAACGCTCTTTTCGAGCTACATAATGCGAGAAACACGTTATCTGGTGTTTTCACCACTCCACAGTGCGTTTGATATGCAGAACCAGCGACATCTTGGCTTTCGTCGGGTATCAAGCTGAGATATGCATTTTCAACGATAATCTTGGTGGGACTTCTGTCAGAAGGATGCAGAATCATCGGGATCGCTCTTTTCGAGCTATTTAATGCGAGAAACACGTTGTCTGGTTGTTTTCACGACTAGACAGTGCGTTTGATACGCAGAACCGGCGACATCTTGATTTTCGTGAGGTTTCCAGCTGAGATATGGATTTTCTACGATAATCTTCGTGAGACTTCAGTCAGAAGTATTCAGAATCATCTAGATCGCTGTTTTCAAGCTATGTAATGCGAAAAAACAAGTTTTCTGGTGTTTTCAACATTCCACAGCGCGTTTTATATGCAGAACCGGCGATATCTTGATTTTCGTTGTGTTTCCAGCTGAGATATGCATTTTCTGCGATAATCTTGGTGAGACTTCTGTCAGAAGTATGCAGAATCATCGGGATCGCTCTTGTCGAGCTATTTAATGCGAGAAACACGTTGTCTGGTTGTTTTCACGACTCCACAGTGCGTTTGATATGCAGAACCGGCGAAATCTTAATTTTCGTGATGTTTCAAGCTGAGATATGGATTTTCTGCGATAATCTTGGTGACACTTCAGTCAGAAGTATGCAGAATCATCTAGATCGCTGTTTTCAAGCTATGTCATGCGAAAAAACAAGTTTTCTGGTGTTTTCAACATTCCACAGCGCGTTTTATATGCAGAACCGGCGATATCTTGATTTTCGTTGTGTTTCCAGCTGAGATATGCATTTTCTGCGATAATCTTGGTGAGTCTTCTGTCAGAAGTATGCAGAATCTTCGAGAACGCTCTTTTCGAGCTACATAATGCGAGAAACACGTTATCTGGTGTTTTCACCACTCCACAGTGCGTTTGATATGCAGAACCAGCGACATCTTGGCTTTCGTCGGGTATCAAGCTGAGATATGCATTTTCAACGATAATCTTGGTGGGACTTCTGTCAGAAGGATGCAGAATCATCGGGATCGCTCTTTTCGAGCTATTTAATGCGAGAAACACGTTGTCTGGTTGTTTTCACGACTAGACAGTGCGTTTGATACGCAGAACCGGCGACATCTTGATTTTCGTGAGGTTTCCAGCTGAGATATGGATTTTCTACGATAATCTTCGTGAGACTTCAGTCAGAAGTATTCAGAATCATCTAGATCGCTGTTTTCAAGCTATGTAATGCGAAAAAACAAGTTTTCTGGTGTTTTCAACATTCCACAGCGCGTTTTATATGCAGAACCGGCGATATCTTGATTTTCGTTGTGTTTCCAGCTGAGATATGCATTTTCTGCGATAATCTTGGTGAGTCTTCTGTCAGAAGTATGCAGAATCATCGAGATCCCTCTTTGCGAGCTATTTTATGCGAGAAACACGATATCTGGTGTTTTCACCACTCCACAGTGCGTTTGATATGCAGAACCGGCAACATCTTGATTTTCGTGAGGTTTCAAGCTGAGATATGCATTTTCTGACATAATATTGGTGAGACTTCAGTCAGAAGTATGCAGAATCATCTAGATCGCTCGTTTCGTGCTATTTAATGCGAAAAAACAAGTTTTCTGGTGTTTTCAACATTCCACAGTGCGTGTGATATGCAGAACCGGCGATATCTTGATTTTCGTGGTGTTTCCAGCTGAGATAAGCATTTTCTGCGATAATCTTGGTGAGTCTTCTGTCAGAAGTATGCAGAATCATCTAGATCGCTGTTTTCAAGCTATGTAATGCGAAAAAACAAGTTTTCTGGTGTTTTCAACATTCCACAGCGCGTTTTATATGCAGAACCGGCGATATCTTGATTTTCGTTGTGTTTCCAGCTGAGATATGCATTTTCTGCGATAATCTTGGTGAGTCTTCTGTCAGAAGTATGCAGAATCTTCGAGAACGCTCTTTTCGAGCTACATAATGCGAGAAACACGTTATCTGGTGTTTTCACCACTCCACAGTGCGTTTGATATGCAGAACCAGCGACATCTTGGCTTTCGTCGGGTATCAAGCTGAGATATGCATTTTCAACGATAATCTTGGTGGGACTTCTGTCAGAAGGATGCAGAATCATCGGGATCGCTCTTTTCGAGCTATTTAATGCGAGAAACACGTTGTCTGGTTGTTTTCACGACTAGACAGTGCGTTTGATACGCAGAACCGGCGACATCTTGATTTTCGTGAGGTTTCCAGCTGAGATATGGATTTTCTACGATAATCTTCGTGAGACTTCAGTCAGAAGTATTCAGAATCATCTAGATCGCTGTTTTCAAGCTATGTAATGCGAAAAAACAAGTTTTCTGGTGTTTTCAACATTCCACAGCGCGTTTTATATGCAGAACCGGCGATATCTTGATTTTCGTTGTGTTTCCAGCTGAGATATGCATTTTCTGCGATAATCTTGGTGAGTCTTCTGTCAGAAGTATGCAGAATCATCGAGATCCCTCTTTGCGAGCTATTTAATGCGAGAAACACGATATCTGGTGTTTTCACCACTCCACAGTGCGTTTGATATGCAGAACCGGCAACATCTTGATTTTCGTGAGGTTTCAAGCTGAGATATGCATTTTCTGACATAATATTGGTGAGACTTCAGTCAGAAGTATGCAGAATCATCTAGATCGCTCGTTTTGTGCTATTTAATGCGAAAAAACAAGTTTTCTGGTGTTTTCAACATTCCACAGTGCGTGTGATATGCAGAACCGGCGATATCTTGATTTTCGTGGTGTTTCCAGCTGAGATAAGCATTTTCTGCGATAATCTTGGTGAGTCTTCTGTCAGAAGTATGCAGAATCATCTAGATCGCTGTTTTCAAGCTATGTAATGCGAAAAAACAAGTTTTCTGGTGTTTTCAACATTCCACAGCGCGTTTTATATGCAGAACCGGCGATATCTTGATTTTCGTTGTGTTTCCAGCTGAGATATGCATTTTCTGCGATAATCTTGGTGAGTCTTCTGTCAGAAGTATGCAGAATCTTCGAGAACGCTCTTTTCGAGCTACATAATGCGAGAAACACGTTATCTGGTGTTTTCACCACTCCACAGTGCGTTTGATATGCAGAACCAGCGACATCTTGGCTTTCGTCGGGTATCAAGCTGAGATATGCATTTTCAACGATAATCTTGGTGGGACTTCTGTCAGAAGGATGCAGAATCATCGGGATCGCTCTTTTCGAGCTATTTAATGCGAGAAACACGTTGTCTGGTTGTTTTCACGACTAGACAGTGCGTTTGATACGCAGAACCGGCGACATCTTGATTTTCGTGAGGTTTCCAGCTGAGATATGGATTTTCTACGATAATCTTCGTGAGACTTCAGTCAGAAGTATTCAGAATCATCTAGATCGCTGTTTTCAAGCTATGTAATGCGAAAAAACAAGTTTTCTGGTGTTTTCAACATTCCACAGCGCGTTTTATATGCAGAACCGGCGATATCTTGATTTTCGTTGTGTTTCCAGCTGAGATATGCATTTTCTGCGATAATCTTGGTGAGTCTTCTGTCAGAAGTATGCAGAATCAACGAGATCCCTCTTTGCGAGCTATTTAATGCGAGAAACACGATATCTGGTGTTTTCACCACTCCACAGTGCGTTTGATATGCAGAACCGGCAACATCTTGATTTTCGTGAGGTTTCAAGCTGAGATATGCATTTTCTGACATAATATTGGTGAGACTTCAGTCAGAAGTATGCAGAATCATCTAGATCGCTCGTTTCGAGCTATTTAATGCGAAAAAACAAGTTTTCTGGTGTTTTCAACATTCCACAGTGCGTGTGATATGCAGAACCGGCGATATCTTGATTTTCGTGGTGTTTCCAGCTGAGATAAGCATTTTCTGCGATAATCTTGGTGAGTCTTCTGTCAGAAGTATGCAGAATCATCTAGATCGCTGTTTTCAAGCTATGTAATGCGAAAAAACAAGTTTTCTGGTGTTTTCAACATTCCACAGCGCGTTTTATATGCAGAACCGGCGATATCTTGATTTTCGTTGTGTTTCCAGCTGAGATATGCATTTTCTGCGATAATCTTGGTGAGTCTTCTGTCAGAAGTATGCAGAATCATCGAGATCCCTTTTTTCGAGCTATTTAATGCGAGAAACACGTTTTCTGGTGTATTCACCACTCCACAGTACGTTTGACATGCAGAACCGGCGAAATCTTGCTTTTCGTGGGTTTTCAAGCTGAGATATGCATTTTCTGCGATAATCTTGGTGAGACTTCTGTCAGAAGTATGCAGAATCTTCGAGAACGCTCTTTTCGAGCTACATAATGCGAGAAACACGTTATCTGGTGTTTTCACCACTCCACAGTGCGTTTGATATGCAGAACCGGCGACATCTTGGCTTTCGTCGGGCATCAAGCTGAGATATGCATTTTCAACGATAATCTTGGTGAGACTTCTGTCAGAAGTATGCAGAATCTTCGGGATCGCTCTTTTCGAGCTATTTAATGCGAGAAACACGTTGTCTGGATGTTTTCACGACTCCACAGTGCGTTTGATATGCAGAACCGGCGACATCTTGATTTTCGTGAGGTTTCAAGCTGAGATATAGATTGTCTATGATAATCTTGGTGCGACTTCAGTCAGAAATATACAGAATCATCTAGATCGCTCTTTTCAAGGTATTTAATGCAAAAAACAAATTTTCTGGTGTTTTCAACATTCCACAGTGCGTTTTATATGCAGAACCGGCGATATGTTGATTTTCGTGGTGTTTCCAGCTGAGATATGGATTTTCTGCGATAATCTTGGTGAGACTTCTGTCAGAAGTATGCAGAGTCATCGAGATCCCTTTTTTCCAGCTACTTATTGCGCGAAACACGATATCTGGTGTTTTCACCACTCCACAGTGCGTTTGATATACAGAACCGGCGATATGTTGATTTTCGTGGTGTTTCCAGCTGAGATATGCATTTTCTGCGATGATCTTGGTGAGTCTTCTGTCAGAAGTATGCAGAGTCATCGAGTTCCCTTTTTTCGAGCTACTTATTGCGCGAAACACGATATCTGGTGTTTTCACCACTCCACAGTGCGTTTGATATACAGAACCGGAGACATCTTGGATTTCGTGGTGTTTCCAGCTGAGATAAGCATTTTCTGCGATAATCTTGGTGAGTCTTCTGTCAGAAGTATGCAGAATCATCTAGATCGCTGTTTTCAAGCTATGTAATGCGAAAAAACAAGTTTTCTGGTGTTTTCAACATTCCACAGCGCGTTTTATATGCAGAACCGGCGATATCTTGATTTTCGTTGTGTTTCCAGCTGAGATATGCATTTTCTGCGATAATCTTGGTGAGTCTTCTGTCAGAAGTATGCAGAATCTTCGAGAACGCTCTTTTCGAGCTACATAATGCGAGAAACACGTTATCTGGTGTTTTCACCACTCCACAGTGCGTTTGATATGCAGAACCAGCGACATCTTGGCTTTCGTCGGGTATCAAGCTGAGATATGCATTTTCAACGATAATCTTGGTGGGACTTCTGTCAGAAGGATGCAGAATCATCGGGATCGCTCTTTTCGAGCTATTTAATGCGAGAAACACGTTGTCTGGTTGTTTTCACGACTAGACAGTGCGTTTGATACGCAGAACCGGCGACATCTTGATTTTCGTGAGGTTTCCAGCTGAGATATGGATTTTCTACGATAATCTTCGTGAGACTTCAGTCAGAAGTATTCAGAATCATCTAGATCGCTGTTTTCAAGCTATGTAATGCGAAAAAACAAGTTTTCTGGTGTTTTCAACATTCCACAGCGCGTTTTATATGCAGAACCGGCGATATCTTGATTTTCGTTGTGTTTCCAGCTGAGATATGCATTTTCTGCGATAATCTTGGTGAGTCTTCTGTCAGAAGTATGCAGAATCAACGAGATCCCTCTTTGCGAGCTATTTAATGCGAGAAACACGATATCTGGTGTTTTCACCACTCCACAGTGCGTTTGATATGCAGAACCGGCAACATCTTGATTTTCGTGAGGTTTCAAGCTGAGATATGCATTTTCTGACATAATATTGGTGAGACTTCAGTCAGAAGTATGCAGAATCATCTAGATCGCTCGTTTCGAGCTATTTAATGCGAAAAAACAAGTTTTCTGGTGTTTTCAACATTCCACAGCGCGTTTTATATGCAGAACCGGCGATATCTTGATTTTCGTTGTGTTTCCAGCTGAGATATGCATTTTCTGCGATAATCTTGGTGAGTCTTCTGTCAGAAGTATGCAGAATCATCGAGATCCCTTTTTTCGAGCTATTTAATGCGAGAAACACGTTTTCTGGTGTATTCACCACTCCACAGTACGTTTGACATGCAGAACCGGCGAAATCTTGCTTTTCGTGGGTTTTCAAGCTGAGATATGCATTTTCTGCGATAATCTTGGTGAGACTTCTGTCAGAAGTATGCAGAATCTTCGAGAACGCTCTTTTCGAGCTACATAATGCGAGAAACACGTTATCTGGTGTTTTCACCACTCCACAGTGCGTTTGATATGCAGAACCGGCGACATCTTGGCTTTCGTCGGGCATCAAGCTGAGATATGCATTTTCAACGATAATCTTGGTGAGACTTCTGTCAGAAGTATGCAGAATCTTCGGGATCGCTCTTTTCGAGCTATTTAATGCGAGAAACACGTTGTCTGGATGTTTTCACGACTCCACAGTGCGTTTGATATGCAGAACCGGCGACATCTTGATTTTCGTGAGGTTTCAAGCTGAGATATAGATTGTCTATGATAATCTTGGTGCGACTTCAGTCAGAAATATACAGAATCATCTAGATCGCTCTTTTCAAGGTATTTAATGCAAAAAACAAATTTTCTGGTGTTTTCAACATTCCACAGTGCGTTTTATATGCAGAACCGGCGATATGTTGATTTTCGTGGTG
Organism: Anthophora plumipes; assembly: GCA_951804975.1. Classification (NCBI taxonomy): domain Eukaryota; kingdom Metazoa; phylum Arthropoda; class Insecta; order Hymenoptera; family Apidae; genus Anthophora; species Anthophora plumipes. The sequence continues at coordinate 362,351 of CATORF010000423.1, forward strand.
TTTCCAGCTGAGATATGGATTTTCTGCGATAATCTTGGTGAGACTTCTGTCAGAAGTATGCAGAGTCATCGAGATCCCTTTTTTCCAGCTACTTATTGCGCGAAACACGATATCTGGTGTTTTCACCACTCCACAGTGCGTTTGATATACAGAACCGGCGATATGTTGATTTTCGTGGTGTTTCCAGCTGAGATATGCATTTTCTGCGATGATCTTGGTGAGTCTTCTGTCAGAAGTATGCAGAGTCATCGAGTTCCCTTTTTTCGAGCTACTTATTGCGCGAAACACGATATCTGGTGTTTTCACCACTCCACAGTGCGTTTGATATACAGAACCGGAGACATCTTGGATTTCGTGGTGTTTCCAGCTGAGATAAGCATTTTCTGCGATAATCTTGGTGAGTCTTCTGTCAGAAGTATGCAGAATCATCTAGATCGCTGTTTTCAAGCTATGTAATGCGAAAAAACAAGTTTTCTGGTGTTTTCAACATTCCACAGCGCGTTTTATATGCAGAACCGGCGATATCTTGATTTTCGTTGTGTTTCCAGCTGAGATATGCATTTTCTGCGATAATCTTGGTGAGTCTTCTGTCAGAAGTATGCAGAATCTTCGAGAACGCTCTTTTCGAGCTACATAATGCGAGAAACACGTTATCTGGTGTTTTCACCACTCCACAGTGCGTTTGATATGCAGAACCAGCGACATCTTGGCTTTCGTCGGGTATCAAGCTGAGATATGCATTTTCAACGATAATCTTGGTGGGACTTCTGTCAGAAGGATGCAGAATCATCGGGATCGCTCTTTTCGAGCTATTTAATGCGAGAAACACGTTGTCTGGTTGTTTTCACGACTAGACAGTGCGTTTGATACGCAGAACCGGCGACATCTTGATTTTCGTGAGGTTTCCAGCTGAGATATGGATTTTCTACGATAATCTTCGTGAGACTTCAGTCAGAAGTATTCAGAATCATCTAGATCGCTGTTTTCAAGCTATGTAATGCGAAAAAACAAGTTTTCTGGTGTTTTCAACATTCCACAGCGCGTTTTATATGCAGAACCGGCGATATCTTGATTTTCGTTGTGTTTCCAGCTGAGATATGCATTTTCTGCGATAATCTTGGTGAGTCTTCTGTCAGAAGTATGCAGAATCAACGAGATCCCTCTTTGCGAGCTATTTAATGCGAGAAACACGATATCTGGTGTTTTCACCACTCCACAGTGCGTTTGATATGCAGAACCGGCAACATCTTGATTTTCGTGAGGTTTCAAGCTGAGATATGCATTTTCTGACATAATATTGGTGAGACTTCAGTCAGAAGTATGCAGAATCATCTAGATCGCTCGTTTCGAGCTATTTAATGCGAAAAAACAAGTTTTCTGGTGTTTTCAACATTCCACAGTGCGTGTGATATGCAGAACCGGCGATATCTTGATTTTCGTGGTGTTTCCAGCTGAGATAAGCATTTTCTGCGATAATCTTGGTGAGTCTTCTGTCAGAAGTATGCAGAATCATCTAGATCGCTGTTTTCAAGCTATGTAATGCGAAAAAACAAGTTTTCTGGTGTTTTCAACATTCCACAGCGCGTTTTATATGCAGAACCGGCGATATCTTGATTTTCGTTGTGTTTCCAGCTGAGATATGCATTTTCTGCGATAATCTTGGTGAGTCTTCTGTCAGAAGTATGCAGAATCATCGAGATCCCTTTTTTCGAGCTATTTAATGCGAGAAACACGTTTTCTGGTGTATTCACCACTCCACAGTACGTTTGACATGCAGAACCGGCGAAATCTTGCTTTTCGTGGGTTTTCAAGCTGAGATATGCATTTTCTGCGATAATCTTGGTGAGACTTCTGTCAGAAGTATGCAGAATCTTCGAGAACGCTCTTTTCGAGCTACATAATGCGAGAAACACGTTATCTGGTGTTTTCACCACTCCACAGTGCGTTTGATATGCAGAACCGGCGACATCTTGGCTTTCGTCGGGCATCAAGCTGAGATATGCATTTTCAACGATAATCTTGGTGAGACTTCTGTCAGAAGTATGCACAATCTTCGGGATCGCTCTTTTCGAGCTATTTAATGCGAGAAACACGTTGTCTGGATGTTTTCACGACTCCACAGTGCGTTTGATATGCAGAACCGGCGACATCTTGATTTTCGTGAGGTTTCAAGCTGAGATATAGATTGTCTATGATAATCTTGGTGCGACTTCAGTCAGAAATATACAGAATCATCTAGATCGCTCTTTTCAAGGTATTTAATGCGAAAAAACAAATTTTCTGGTGTTTTCAACATTCCACAGTGCGTTTTATATGCAGAACCGGCGATATGTTGATTTTCGTGGTGTTTCCAGCTGAGATATGGATTTTCTGCGATAATCTTGGTGAGACTTCTGTCAGAAGTATGCAGAGTCATCGAGATCCCTTTTTTCCAGCTACTTATTGCGCGAAACACGATATCTGGTGTTTTCACCACTCCACAGTGCGTTTGATATACAGAACCGGCGATATGTTGATTTTCGTGGTGTTTCCAGCTGAGATATGCATTTTCTGCGATGATCTTGGTGAGTCTTCTGTCAGAAGTATGCAGAGTCATCGAGTTCCCTTTTTTCGAGCTACTTATTGCGCGAAACACGATACCTGGTGTTTTCACCACTCCACAGTGCGTTTGATATACAGAACCGGAGACATCTTGGATTTCGTCGGGGTTCATACTGAGATATGCATTCTCTGCGATAGTCTTGGTGAGTCTTCTGTCAGAAGTATGCAGAATCATCTAGATCGCTCTTTTCGAGCTAGTTAATGCGAGAAACACGTCTTCTGGTGTATTCACCACTCCACAGTACGTTTGATGTGCAGAACCGGAGATAACTTGGTTTTCGTGAGGTTTCAAGCTGAGATATGGATTTTCTGCGATAATCTTGGTGAGACTTCAGTCAGAAGTATACAGAATCATCTAGATCGCTCTTTTCAAGCTATTTAATGCGAAAAAACAAATTTTCTGGTGTTTTCAACATTCCACAGTGCGTTTTATATGCAGAACCGGCGATATGTTGATTTTCGTGGTGTTTCCAGCTGAGATATGCATTTTCTGCGATGATCTTGGTGAGTCTTCTGTCAGAAGTATGCAGAGTCATCGAGATCCCTTTTTTCGAGCTACTTATTGCGCGAAACACGATATCTGGTGTTTTCAACACTCCACAGTGCGTTTGATATGCAGAACTGGCAACATCTTGATTTTCGTGAGGTTTCAAGCTGAGATATGCATTTTCTGACATAATATTGGTGAGACTTCAGTCAGAAGTATGCAGAATCATCTAGATCGCACGTTTCGAGCTATTTAATGCGAAAAAACAAGTTTTCTGGTGTTTTCAACATTCCACAGTGCGTTTGACATGCAGAACCGGCGATATCTTGATTTTCGTGGTGTTTCCAGCTGAGATATGCATTTTCTGCGATAATCTTTGTAAGTCTTCTGTCAGAAGTATGTAGAACCATCTGGATCGCTCTTTTCGAGCTATTTAATGCGAGAAACACGTTTTCTGGTGTATTCACCACTCCACAGTACGTTTGACATGCAGAACCAGAGATATCTTTGTTTCGGTCGGGTTTCAAGCTGAGATTTGGTATTTTCTACGAGAATCTTGGAGAGACTTCTGTCAGAAGTATGCAGAATCATCGGGATCGCTCTTTTCGAGCTATTTAATGCGAGAAACACGTTGTCTGGATGTTTTCACGACTCCACAGTGCGTTTGATATGCAGAACCGGCGACATCTTGATTTTCGTGAGGTTTCAAGCTGAGATATGGATTGTCGATGATAATCTTGGTGCGACTTCAGTCAGAAGTATACAGAATCATCTAGATCGCACTTTTCAAGCTATTTAATGCGAAAAAACAAATTTTCTGGTGTTTTCAACAGTCCACAGTGCGTTTTATATGCAGAACCGGCGATATGTTGATATTCGTGGTGTTTCCAGCTGAGATATGCATTTTCTGCGATGATGTTGGTGAGTCTTCTGTCAGAAGTATGCAGAGTCATCGAGATCCCTTTTTTCGAGCTATTTAATGCGAGAAACACGTTTTCTGGTGTATTCACCACTCCACAGTACGTTTGACATGCAGAACCGGCGAAATCTTACTTTTCGTGGGTTTTCAAGCTGAGATATGCATTTTCTGCGATAATCTTGGTGAGACTTCTGTCAGAAGTATGCAGAATCTTCGAGAACGCTCTTTTCGAGCTACATAATGCGAGAAACACGATATCTGGTGTTTTCACCACTCCACAGTGCGTTTGATATGCAGAACCGGCGATATCTTGATTTTCGTGGTGTTTCCAGCTGAGATATGCATTTTCTGCGATAATCTTGGTGAGTCTTCTGTCAGAAGTATGCAGAATCATCGAGATCCCTCTTTGCGAGCTATTTAATGCGAGAAACACGATATCTGGTGTTTTCACCACTCCACAGTACGTTTGACATGCAGAACCGGCGAAATCTTGCTTTTCGTGGGTTTTCAAGCTGAGATATGCATTTTCTGCGATAATCTTGGTGAGACTTCTGTCAGAAGTATGCAGAATCTTCGAGAACGCTCTTTTCGAGCTACATAATGCGAGAAACACGATATCTGGTGTTTTCAACATTCCACAGTGCGTTTTATATGCAGAACCGGCGGTATCTTGATTTTCGTTGTGTTTCCAGCTGAGATATGCATTTTCTGCGATAATCTTGGTGAGTCTTCTGTCAGAAGTATGCAGAGTCATCGAGATCCCTTTTTTCCAGCTACTTATTGCGCGAAACACGATATCTGGTGTTTTCACCACTCCACAGTGCGTTTGATATACAGAACCGGCGACATCTTGGATTTCGTCGGGGTTCATACTGAGATATGCATTCTCTGCGATAATCTTGGTGAGTCTTCTGTCAGAAGTATGCAGAATCATCTAGATCGCTCTTTTCGAGCTAGTTAATGCGAGAAACACGTTTTCTGGTGTATTCACCACTCCACAGTACGTTTGATGTGCAGAACCGGAGATAACTTGGTTTTCGTGAGGTTTCAAGCTGAGATATGGATTTTCTGCGATAATCTTGGTGAGACTTCAGTCAGAAGTATACAGAATCATCTAGATCGCACTTTTCAAGCTATTTAATGCAAAAAACAAATTTTCTGGTGTTTTCAACATTCCACAGTGCGTTTTATATGCAGAACCGGCGATATGTTGATTTTCGTGGTGTTTCCAGCTGAGATATGCATTTTCTGCGATGATCTTGGTGAGTCTTCTGTCAGAAGTATGTAGAACCATCTGGATCGCTCTTTTCGAGCTATTTAATGCGAGAAACACGTTTTCTGGTGTATTCACCACTCCACAGTACGTTTGACATGCAGAACCAGAGATATCTTTGTTTCGGTCGGGTTTCAAGCTGAGATTTGGTATTTTCTACGAGAATCTTGGAGAGACTTCTGTCAGAAGTATGCAGAATCTTCGAGAACGCTCTTTTCGAGCTACAATATGCGAGAAACACGTTATCTGGTGTTTTCACCACTCCACAGTGCGTTTGATATGCAGAACCGGCGACATCTTGGCTTTCGTCGGGCATCAAGCTGAGATATGCATTTTCAACGATAATCTTGGTGAGACTTCTGTCAGAAGTATGCAGAATCATCGGGATCGCTCTTTTCGAGCTATTTAATGCGAGAAACACGTTGTCTGGATGTTTTCACGACTCCACAGTGCGTTTGATATGCAGAAACTGCGACATCTTGGATTTCGTCGGGGTTCAAACTGAGATATGCATTTTCTGCGATAATCTTGGTGAGTCTTCTGTCAGAAGTATGTAGAATCATCTAGATCGCTCTTTTCGAGCTATTTAATGCGAGAAACACGTTTTCTGGTGTATTCACCACTCCACAGTACGTTTGACATGCAGAACCGGAGATATCTTTGTTTCGGTCGGGTTTCAAGTTGAGATATGCATTTTCTACGATAATCTTGGTGAGACTTCTGTCAGAAGTATGCAGAATCTTCGAGAACGCTCTTTTCGAGCTACATAATGCGAGAAACACGTTATCTGGTGTTTTCACAACTAAACAGTGCGTTTGATATGCAGAACCGGCGACATCTTGGATTTCGTCGGGTTTCAAGCTGAGATATGCATTTTCTGACATAATATTGGTGAGACTTCAGTCAGAAGTATGCAGAATCATCTAGATCGCTCGTTTCGAGCTATTTAATGCGAAAAAACAAGTTTTCTGGTGTTTTCAACATTCCACAGTGCGTGTGATATGCAGAACCGGCGATATCTTGATTTTCGTGGTGTTTCCATCTGAGATATGCATTTTCTGCGATAATCTTGGTGAGACTTCTGTCAGAAGTATACAGAACCATATAGATCGCCCGTTTCGAGCTATCTAATGCGAAAAAAACAAGTTTTCTGGTGCATTCACCACTCCACAGTACGTTTGACATGCAGAACCGGAGATATCTTTGTTTCGGTCGGGTTTCAAGTTGAGATATGCATTTTCTTCGATAATCTTGGTGAGACTTCTGTCAGAAGTATGCAGAATCTTCGAGAACGCTCTTTTCGAGCTACATAATGCGAGAAACACGTTATCTGGTGTTTTCACAACTCCACAGTGCGTTTGATATGCAGAACCGGCGACATCTTGGATTTCGTCGGGTTTCAAGCTGAGATATGCATTTTCTACGTTAATCTTTGTGAGACTTCTGTCAGAAGTATGCAGAATCTTCGAGATCGCTCTTTTCGAGCTATTTAATGCGAAAAAACAAGTTTTCTGGTGTTTTCAACATTCCACAGTGCGTTTTATATGCAGAACCGGCGATATCTTGATTTTCGTGGTGTTTCCAGCTGAGATATGCATTTTCTGCGATGATCTTGGTGAGTCTTCTGTCAGAAGTATGCAGAATCATCGAGATCCCTTTTTTCGAGCTATTTAATGCGAGAAACACGTTATCTGGTGTTTTCACCACTCCACATTGCGTTTGATATGCAGAACCGCCGACATCTTGGATTTCGTCGGGTTTCAAGCTGAGATGTGCATTTTCAACGATAATCTTGGTGAGACTTCTGTCAGAAGTATGCAGAATCATCGGGATCGCTCTTTGCGAGCTATTTAATGCGAGAAACACGTTGTCTGGTTGTTTTCACGACTTCACAGTGCGTTTGATATGCAGAACCGGCGACATCTTGATTTTCGTGATGTTTCAAGCTGAGATATGCATTTTCTGCGATAATCTTGGTGAGTCTTCTGTCAGAAGTATGTAGAATCATCTAGATCGCTCTTTTCGAGCTATTTAATGCGAGAAACACGTTTTCTGGTGTATTCACCACTCCACAGTACGTTTGACATGCAGAACCGGAGATATCTTTGTTTCGGTCGGGTTTCAAGTTGAGATATGCATTTTCTTCGATAATCTTGGTGAGACTTCTGTCAGAAGTATGCAGATTCTTCGAGAACGCTCTTTTCGAGCTACATAATGCGAGAAACACGTTATCTGGTGTTTTCACCACTCCACAGTGCGTTTGATATGCAGAAACAGCGACATCTTGGCTTTCGTCGGGTATCAAGCTGAGATGTGCATTTTCAACGATAATCATGGTGAGACTTCTGTCAGAAGTATGCAGAATCTTCGAGATCGCTCTTTCCGAGCTACTTAATGCGAGAAACACGATATCTGGTGTTTTCACCACTCCACAGTGCATTTGATATGCAGAACCGGCGATATCTTGATTTTCGTGGTGTTTCCAGCTGAGATATGCATTTTCTGCGATAATCTTGGTGAGTCTTCTGTCAGAAGTATGCAGAATCATCTAGATCGCTCTTTTCGAGCTATTTAATGCGAGAAACACGTTTTCTGGTGTATTCACCACTCCACAGTGCGTTTGATATGCAGAACCGGCGACATCTTGAATTTCGTCGGGTTTCAAGCTGAGATATGCATTTTCTACGATAATCTTGGTGAGACTTCTGTCAGAAGTATGCAGAATCTTCGAGAACGCTCTTTTCGAGCTACATAATGCGAGAAACACGTTGTCTGGTTGTTTTCAAGACTCCACAGTGCGTTTGATGTGCAGAACCAGCGACATCTTAATTTTTGTGATGTTTCAAGCTGAGATATGGATTTTCTGCGATAATCTTGGTGAGACTTCAGTCAGAAGTATGCAGAATCATCTAGATCACTCTTTTCAAGCTATTTAATGCGAAAAAACAAGTTTTCTGGTGTTTTCAACATTCCACAGTGCGTTTGATATGCAGAACCGGCGACATCTTGGATTTCGTCGGGTTTCAAGCTGAGATATGCATTTTCTACGATAATCTTGGTGAGACTTCTGTCAGAAGTATGCAGAATCATCGGGATCGCACTTTTCGAGCTATTTAATGCTGGAAACACGTTGTCTGGTTGTTTTCACGACTCCACAGTGCGTTTGATATGCAGAACCGGCGACATCTTGATTTTCGTGATGTTTTCCAGCTGAGATATGGATTTTCTGCGATAATCTTGGTGAGACTTCAGTCAGAAGTATGCAGAATCATCTAGATCGCTCTTTTCAAGCTATTTAATGCGAGAAACACGTTTTCTGGTGTATTCGCCACTCCACAGTACGTTTGACATGCAGAACCGGCGATATCATGGTTTCGGTCGGGTTTCATACTGAGATATGCATTTTCTACGATAATCTTGGTGAGACTTCTGTCACAAGTATGCAGAATCTTCGAGAACGCTCTTTTCGAGCTACTTAATGCGAGAAACACGTTTTCTGGTGTTTTCACCACTCCACAGTACGTTTGATGTGCAGTACCGGAGATAACTTGGTTTTCGTGAGGTTTCAAGCTGAGATATGCATTTTCTGCAATTATCTTGGTGAGACTTATATCAGAAGTATGCATAATCATCGGGATCGCACTTCTCGAGCTATTTAATGCGAGAAACACGTTATCTGGTTGTTTTCACCACTCCACAGTGCGTTTGATTTGCAGTACCGGCGACATCTTGATTTTCGTGAGGTTTCAAGCTGAGATATGCATTTTCTGCGATAATCTTGGTGAGACTTCTGTCAGAAGTATGCAGAATCATCGGGATCGCTCTTTTCGAGCTATTTAATGCGAGAAACACGTTTTCTGGTGTTTTCACCACTCCACAGTACGTTTGATGTGCAGTACCGGAGATAACTTGGTTTTCGTGAGGTTTCAAGCTGAGATATGCATTTTCTGCAATTATCTTGGTGAGACTTATATCAGAAGTATGCATAATCATCGGGATCGCACTTCTCGAGCTATTTAATGCGAGAAACACGTTATCTGGTTGTTTTCACCACTCCACAGTGCGTTTGATTTGCAGTACCGGCGACATCTTGATTTTCGTGAGGTTTCAAGCTGAGATATGCATTTTCTGCGATAATCTTGGTGAGACTTCTGTCAGAAGTATGCAGAATCATCGGGATCGCTCTTTTCGAGCTATTTAATGCGAGAAACACGTTGTCTGGTTGTTTTCACGAATCCACAGTGCGTTTGATATGCAGAACCGGCGACATCTTAATTTTCGTGATGTTTCAAGCTGAGATATGGATTTTCTGCGATAATCTTGGTGACACTTCAGTCAGAAGTATGTCAGAATCATCTAGATCGCTCTTTTCAAGCTATTTAATGCGAAAAATCAAGTTTTCTAGTGTTTTCACGACACCACAGTGCGTTTGACATCCAGAACCGGCTACATCTAGATTTTCGTGAGATTACAACCTGAGATATGCATTTTCGTCGATAATCTAGGTGAGTCTTCTGTCAGTAGTATGCAGAATCATCGGGACCCCTCTTTTCCAGCTATTTAATGCGAGAAACACGTTATCTGTTGTTTTCACCACTCCGCAGTGCGTTTGATATGCAGAACCGGCGACATCTTGATTTTCGTGAGATTTCAACCTGAGATATGCATTTTCTACGATAATCTTGGTGAGACTTCCGTCAGAAGTATGCAGAATCTTCGAGAACGCTCTTTTCGAGCTACATAATGCGAGAAACACGTTTTCTGGTGTTTTCACCACTCCACAGTACGTTTGATGTGCAGAACCGGAGATAACTTGGTTTTCGTGAGGTTTCAAGCTGAGATATGCATTTTCTGCGGTTATCTTGGTGAGACTTCTGTCAGAAGTATGCATAATCATCGGGATCGCACTTCTCGAGCTATTTAATGCGAGAAACACGTTATCTGGTTGTTTTCACCACTCCACAGTGCGTTTGATTTGCAGAACCGGCGACATCTTGATTTTCGTGAGGTTTCAAGCTGAGATATGCATTTTCTGCGATAATCTTGGTGAGACTTCTGTCAGAAGTATGCAGAATCATCGGGATCGCTCTTTTCGAGCTATTTAATGCGAGAAACACGTTGTCTGCTTGTTTCCACGACTCCACAGTGCGTTTGATATGCAGAACCGGCGACATCTTAATTTTCGTGATGTTTCAAGCTGAGATATGGATTTTCTGCGATAATCTTGGTGACACTTCAGTCAGAAGTATGCAGAATCATCTAGATCGCTCTTTTCAAGCTATTTAATGCGAAAAATCAAGTTTTCTAGTGTTTTCACGACACCACAGTGCGTTTGATATCCAGAACCGGCGACATCTAGATTTTCGTGAGATTTCAACCTGAGATAAGCATTTTCGTCGATAATCTAGGTGAGTCTTCTGTCAGTAGTATGCAGAATCATCGGGACCCCTCTTTTCGAGCTATTTAATGCGAGAAACACGTTATCTGTTGTTTTCACCACTCCGCAGTGCGTTTGATATGCAGAACCGGCGACATCTTGATTTTCGTGAGATTTCAACCTGAGATATGCATTTTCTACGACAATCTTGGTGAGACTTTCGTCAGAAGTAAGCAGAATCTTCGAGATCGCTCTTTTCGAGCTATTTAATGCGAGAAACACGTTGTCTGGTTGTTTTCACGACTCCACAGTGCGTTTGATATGCAGAACCGGCGACATCTTAATTTTCGTGATGTTTCAAGCTGAGATATGGATTTTCTGCGATAACCTTGGTGAGACTTCAGTCAGAGGTATGCAGAATCATCTAGATCGCTCTTTTCAAGCTATTTAATGCGAAAAAACAAGTTTTCTAGTGTTTTCAACATTCCACAGTGCGTTTGATATGCAGAACCGGCGACATCTTGGATTTCGTCGGGTTTCAAGCTGAGATATGCATTTTCTACGATAATCTTGGTGAGACTTCTGTCAGAAGTATGCAGAATCTTCGAGATCGCTCTTTTCGAGCTACTTAATGCGAGAAACACGATATCTGGTGTTTTCACCACTCCACAGTGCGTTTGATATGCAGAACCGGCGATATCTTGATTTTCGTGGTGTTTCCAGCTGAGATATGCATTTTCTGCGATAATCTTGGTGAGTCTTCTGTCAGTAGTATGCAGAATCATCGGGACCCCTCTTTTCGAGCTATTTAATGCGAGAAACACGTTATCTGTTGTTTTCACCACTCCGCAGTGCGTTTGATATGCAGAACCGGCGTCATCTTGATTTTCGTGAGACTTCAACCTGAGATATGCATTTTCTACGATAATCTTGGTGAGACTTCCGTCAGAAGTATGCAGAATCTTCGAGATCGCTCTTTCCGAGCTATTTAATGCGAGAAACACGTTATCTGGTGTTTTCACGACACCACAGTGCGTTTGATATCCAGAACAGGCGACATCTTGAATTTCGTGAGATTTCAACCTGAGATATGCATTTTCGTCGATAATCTTGGTGAGACTTCTGTCAGAAGTATGCAGAATCTTCGAGAACGCTCTTTTCGAGCTACATAATGCGAGAAACACGTTATCTGGTGTTTTCACCACTCCACAGTGCGTTTGATATGCAGAACCAGCGACATCTTGACTTTCGTCGGGTATCAAGCTGAGATATGCATTTTCAACGATAATCTTGGTGAGACTTCTGTCAGAAGTATGCAGAATCATCGGGATCGCTCTTTTCGAGCTATTTAATGCGAGAAACACGTTGTCTGGTTGTTTTCACGACTCCACAGTGCGTTTGATATGCAGAACCGGCGACATCTTAATTTTCGTGATGTTTCAAGCTGAGATATGCATTTTCTGGGATAATCTTGGTGAGACTTTAGTCAGAAGTATGCAGAATCATCTAGATCGCTCGTTTCGAGCTATTTAATGCGAAAAAACAAGTTTTCTGGTGTTTTGACCACTCCACAGTCCGTATGATATGTAGAGCCGCCGATAACTTGGTCTTCGCGGGGTTTCCAGCTGAAATATGCATTTTCTGCGATAATCTTGGTGTTTCATCTATGAGAAGTATGCAGAATGATCGAGAACGCTCTTTTCGAGTTAGTTAATGCGAGAAACACGTTTTCTGGTGTTTTCAACATTCCACAGTGCGTCTGATATGCAGAACCGACGATATCGTGGTTTTCGTGGTGTTTCCAGCTGAGATATGCATTTTCTGCGATAATCTTGGTGTGTCTTCTGTCAGCAGTATGCAGAATCATCGGGATCGCACTTCTCGAGCTATTTAATGCGAGAAACACGTTGTCTGGTTGTTTTCACGAATCCACAGTGCGTTTGATATGCAGAACCGGCGACATTTTTATTTTCGTGATGTTTTCCAGCTGAGATATGGATTTTCTGCGATAATCTTGGTGAGACTTTAGTCAGAAGTATGCAGAACCATCTAGATCGCTCGTTTCGAGCTATTTAATGCGAAAAAACAAGTTTTCTGTTGTTTTGACCACTCCACAGTGCGTATGATATGTAGAGCCGCCGATAACTTGGTCTTCGCGGGGTTTCCAGCTGAAATATGCATTTTCAACGATAATCTTGGTGAGATTTCAGTCAGGAGTATACAGAATCTTCTAGATCGCTCTTTTCGAGCTATTTAATGCGAGAAACACCTTATGTGGTGATTTCACCACTCCACAGTGCGTTTGATATGCAGAACCGACGGCATCTTGACTTTCGTCGGGTATCAAGCTGAGATATGCATTTTCTGCGATAATCTTGGTGTTTCATCTATGAGAAGTATGCAGAATCATCGTGAACGCTCTTTTCGAGCTAGTTAATGCGAGAAACACGTTTTCTGGTGTTTTCACCACTCCACAGTGCGTCTGATATGCAGAACCGGAGATAACTTGGTTTTCGTGAGGTTTCAAGCTGAGATATGCATTTTCTGCGATTATCTTGGTGAGACTTCTGTCAGAAGTATGCATAATCATCGGGATCGCACTTCTCGAGCTATTTAATGCGAGAAACACGTTATCTGGTGTTTTCACCACTCCACAGTGCGTCTGATATGCAGAACCGGAGATAACTTGGTTTTCGTGAGGTTTCAAGCTGAGATATGCATTTTCTGCGATTATCTTGGTGAGACTTCTGTCAGAAGTATGCATAATCATCGGGATCGCACTTCTCGAGCTATTTAATGCGAGAAACACGTTATCTGGTTGTTTTCACCACTCCACAGTGCGTTTGAATTGCAGAACCGGCGACATCTTGATTTTCGTGAGGTTTCAACCTGAGATATGCATTTTCGTCGATAATCTTGGTGAGTCTTCTGTCAGTAGTATGCAGAATCATCGGGACCCCTCTTTTCGAGCTATTTAATGCGAGAAACACGTTATCTGTTGTTTTCACCAATCCGCAGTGCGTTTGATATGCAGAACCGGCGACATCTTGATTTTCGTGAGATTTCTACCTGAAATATGCATTTTCTACGATAATCTTGGTGAGACTTCCGTCAGAAGTATGCAGAATCTTCGAGATCGCTCTTTAGAGCTATTTAATGCGAGAAACACGTTATCTGGTGTTTTCACGACACCACAGTGCGTTTGATATCCAGAACAGGCGACATCTTGAATTTCGTGAGATTTCAACCTGAGATATGCATTTTCGTCGATAATCTTGGTGAGACTACTGTCAGAAGTATGCAGAATCTTCGAGAACGCTCTTTTCGAGCTACATAATGCGAGAAACACGTTATCTGGTGTTTTCACCACTCCACAGTGCGTTTGATATGCAGAAACAGCGACATCTTGGCTTTCGTCGGGTATCAAGCTGAGATATGCATTTTCAACGATAATCTTGGTGAGACTTTAGTCAGAAGTATGCAGAATCATCTAGATCGCTCGTTTCGAGCTATTTAATGCGAAAAAACAAGTTTTCTGGTGTTTTCACCGCTCCACAGTGCGTTTGATATGCAGAACCGGCGATATCTTGATTTTCGTGGTGTTTCCAGCTGAGATATGCATTTTCTGCGATAATCTTGGTGAGTCTTCTGTCAGAAGTATGCAGAATCATCTAGATCGCTCGTTTCGAGCTATTTAATGCGAAAAAACAAGTTTTCTGTTGTTTTGACCACTCCACAGTGCGTATGATATGTAGAGCCGCCGATAACTTTGTCTTCGCGGGGTTTCCAGCTGAAATATGCATTTTCTGCGATGATCTTGGTGTTTCATCTATGAGAAGTATGCAGAATGATCGAGAACGCTCTTTTCGAGTTAGTTAATGCGAGAAACACGTTTTCTGGTGTTTTCAACATTCCACAGTGCGTCTGATATGCAGAACCGACGATATCGTGGTTTTCGTGGTGTTTCCAGCTGAGATATGCATTTTCTGCGATGATCTTGGTGGGTCTTCTGTCAGCAGTATGCAGAATCATCTAGATCACTCTTTTCGAGCTACTTAATGCGAGAACCACGTTATCTGGTGTATTGACCACTCCCCAGTGCGTTTGATATGCAGAACCGGCGACATCTTGACTTTCGTCGGGTATCAAGCTGAGATATGCATTTTCTGCGATAATCTTGGTGTTTCATCTATGAGAAGTATGCAGAATCATCGTGAACGCTCTTTGCGAGCTAGTTAATGCGAGAAACACGTTTTCTGGTGTTTTCACCACTCCACAGTGCGTCAGATATGCAGAACCGGAGATAACTTGGTTTTCGTGAGGTTTCAAGCTGAGATATGCATTTTCTGCGATTATCTTGGTGAGACTTCTGTCAGAAGTATGCATAATCATCGGGATCGCACTTCTCGAGCTATTTAATGCGAGAAACACGTTATCTGGTTGTTTTCACCACTCCACAGTGCGTTTGATTTGCAGAACCGGCGACATCTTGATTTTCGTGAGGTTTCAAGCTGAGATATGCATTTTCTGCGATAATCTTGGTGAGACTTCTGTCAGAAGTATGCAGAATCATCGGGATCGCTCTTTTCGAGCTATTTAATGCGAGAAACACGTTGTCTGGTTGTTTTCACGACTCCACAGTGCGTTTTATATGCAGAACCGGCGACATCTTAATTTTCGTGATGTTTCAAGATGAGATATGGATTTTCTGCGATAATCTTGGTGAGACTTCAGTCAGAAGTATGCAGAATCATCTAGATCGCTCTTTTCAAGCTATTTACTGCGAAAAAACAAGTTTTCTAGTGTTTTCACGACACCACAGTGCGTTTGATATCCAGAACCGGCGACATCTAGATTTTCGTGAGATTTCAACCTGAGATATGCATAATCGTCGATAATCTTGGTGAGTCTTCTGTCAGTAGTATGCAGTATCATCGGGACCCCTCTTTTCGAGCTATTTAATGCGAGAAACACGTTATCTGTTGTTTTCACCACTCCGCAGTGCGTTTGATATGCAGAACCGGCGACATCTTGATTTTCAAGAGATTTCAACCTGAGATATGCATTTTCTACGATAATCTTGGTGAGACTTCCGTCAGAAGTATGCAGAATCTTCGAGATCGCTCTTTTCGAGCTATTTAATGCGAGAAACACGTTATCTGGTGTTTTCACGACACCACAGTGCGTTTGATATCCAGAACAGGCGACATCTTGAATTTCGTGAGATTTCAACCTGAGATATGCATTTTCGTCGATAATCTTGGTGAGACTACTGTCAGAAGTATGCAGAATCTTCGAGAACGCTCTTTTCGAGCTACATAATGCGAGAAACACGTTATCTGGTGTTTTCACCACTCCACAGTGCGTTTGATATGCAGAACCGGCGACATCTTGGATTTTGTCGGGTTTCAAGCTGAGATATGCATTTTCTATGATAATCTTGGTGAGACTTCTGTCAGAAGCATGCAGAATCTTCGAGATCGCTCTTTTCGAGCTATTTAATGCGAGAAACATGTTATCTGGTGTTTTCATCACTCCACAGGGCGTTTGATATGCAGAACCGGCGATATCTTGGTTTTCGTGGGGTTTCCAGCTGAGATATGCATTTTCTGCGATAATCTTGGTGTTTCATCTATGAGAAGTATGCAGAATGATCGAGAACGCTCTTTTCGAGTTAGTTAATGCGAGAAACACGTTTTCTGGTGTTTTCAACATTCCACAGTGCGTCTGATATGCAGAACGGACGATATCGTGGTTTTCGTGGTGTTTCCAGCTGAGATATGCATTTTCTGCGATAATCTTGGTGGGTCTTCTGTCAGCAGTATGCAGAATCTTCGAGATCGCTCTTTAGAGCTATTTAATGCGAGAAACACGTTATCTGGTGTTTTCACGACACCACAGTGCGTTTGATATCCAGAACAGGCGACATCTTGAATTTCGTGAGATTTCAACCTGAGATATGCATTTTCGTCGATAATCTTGGTGAGACTACTGTCAGAAGTATGCAGAATCTTCGAGAACGCTCTTTTCGAGCTACATAATGCGAGAAACACGTTATCTGGTGTTTTCACCACTCCACAGTGCGTTTGATATGCAGAAACAGCGACATCTTGGCTTTCGTCGGGTATCAAGCTGAGATATGCATTTTCAACGATAATCTTGGTGAGACTTTAGTCAGAAGTATGCAGAATCATCTAGATCGCTCGTTTCGAGCTATTTAATGCGAAAAAACAAGTTTTCTGGTGTTTTCACCGCTCCACAGTGCGTTTGATATGCAGAACCGGCGATATCTTGATTTTCGTGGTGTTTCCAGCTGAGATATGCATTTTCTGCGATAATCTTGGTGAGTCTTCTGTCAGAAGTATGCAGAATCATCTAGATCACTCTTTTCGAGCTACTTAATGCGAGAACCACGTTATCTGGTGTATTGACCACTCCCCAGTGCGTTTGATATGCAGAACCGGCGACATCTTGACTTTCGTCGGGTATCAAGCTGAGATATGCATTTTCTGCGATAATCTTGGTGTTTCATCTATGAGAAGTATGCAGAATCATCGAGAACGCTCTTTGCGAGCTAGTTAATGCGAGAAACACGTTTTCTGGTGTTTTCACCACTCCACAGTGCGTCAGATATGCAGAACCGGAGATAACTTGGTTTTCGTGAGGTTTCAAGCTGAGATATGCATTTTCTGCGATTATCTTGGTGAGACTTCTGTCAGCAGTATGCAGAATCATCTAGATCACTCTTTTCGAGCTACTTAATGCGAGAACCACGTTATCTGGTGTATTGACCACTCCCCAGTGCGTTTGATATGCAGAACCGGCGACATCTTGACTTTCGTCGGGTATCAAGCTGAGATATGCATTTTCTGCGATAATCTTGGTGAGACTTTAGTCAGAAGTATGCAGAATCATCTAGATCGCTCGTTTCGAGCTATTTAATGCGAAAAAACAAGTTTTCTGTTGTTTTGACCACTCCGCAGTGCGTATGATATGTAGAGCCGCCGATAACTTTGTCTTCGCGGGGTTTCCAGCTGAAATATGCATTTTCTGCGATGATCTTGGTGTTTCATCTATGAGAAGTATGCAGAATGATCGAGAACGCTCTTTTCGAGTTAGTTAATGCGAGAAACACGTTTTCTGGTGTTTTCAACATTCCACAGTGCGTCTGATATGCAGAACCGACGATATCGTGGTTTTCGTGGTGTTTCCAGCTGAGATATGCATTTTCTGCGATAATCTTGGTGGGTCTTCTGTCAGCAGTATGCAGAATCATCTAGATCACTCTTTTCGAGCTACTTAATGCGAGAACCACGTTATCTGGTGTATTGACCACTCCCCAGTGCGTTTGATATGCAGAACCGGCGACATCTTGACTTTCGTCGGGTATCAAGCTGAGATATGCATTTTCTGCGATAATCTTGGTGTTTCATCTATGAGAAGTATGCAGAATCATCGAGAACGCTCTTTGCGAGCTAGTTAATGCGAGAAACACGTTTTCTGGTGTTTTCACCACTCCACAGTGCGTCAGATATGCAGAACCGGAGATAACTTGGTTTTCGTGAGGTTTCAAGCTGAGATATGCATTTTCTGCGATTATCTTGGTGAGACTTCTGTCAGAAGTATGCATAATCATCGGGATCGCACTTCTCGAGCTATTTAATGCGAGAAACACGTTATCTGGTTGTTTTCACCACTCCACAGTGCGTTTGATTTGCAGAACCGGCGACATCTTGATTTTCGTGAGGTTTCAAGCTGAGATATGCATTTTCTGCGATAATCTTGGTGAGACTTCTGTCAGAAGTATGCAGAATCATCGGGATCGCTCTTTTCGAGCTATTTAATGCGAGAAACACGTTGTCTGGTTGTTTTCACGACTCCACAGTGCGTTTTATATGCAGAACCGGCGACATCTTAATTTTCGTGATGTTTCAAGATGAGATATGGATTTTCTGCGATAATCTTGGTGAGACTTCAGTCAGAAGTATGCAGAATCATCTAGATCGCTCTTTTCAAGCTATTTACTGCGAAAAAACAAGTTTTCTAGTGTTTTCACGACACCACAGTGCGTTTGATATCCAGAACCGGCGACATCTAGATTTTCGTGAGATTTCAACCTGAGATATGCATTTTCGTCGATAATCTTGGTGAGTCTTCTGTCAGTAGTATGCAGTATCATCGGGACCCCTCTTTTCGAGCTATTTAATGCGAGAAACACGTTATCTGTTGTTTTCACCACTCCGCAGTGCGTTTGATATGCAGAACCGGCGACATCTTGATTTTCAAGAGATTTCAACCTGAGATATGCATTTTCTACGATAATCTTGGTGAGACTTCCGTCAGAAGTATGCAGAATCTTCGAGATCGCTCTTTTCGAGCTATTTAATGCGAGAAACACGTTATCTGTTGTTTTCACCACTCCGCAGTGCGTTTGATATGCAGAACCGGCGTCATCTTGATTTTCGTGAGACTTCAACCTGAGATATGCATTTTCTACGATAATCTTGGTGAGACTTCCGTCAGAAGTATGCAGAATCTTCGAGATCGCTCTTTCCGAGCTATTTAATGCGAGAAACACGTTATCTGGTGTTTTCACGACACCACAGTGCGTTTGATATCCAGAACAGGCGACATCTTGAATTTCGTGAGATTTCAACCTGAGATATGCATTTTCGTCGATAATCTTGGTGAGACTTCTGTCAGAAGTATGCAGAATCTTCGAGAACGCTCTTTTCGAGCTACATAATGCGAGAAACACGTTATCTGGTGTTTTCACCACTCCACAGTGCGTTTGATATGCAGAACCAGCGACATCTTGACTTTCGTCGGGTATCAAGCTGAGATATGCATTTTCAACGATAATCTTGGTGAGACTTCTGTCAGAAGTATGCAGAATCATCGGGATCGCTCTTTTCGAGCTATTTAATGCGAGATACACGTTGTCTGGTTGTTTTCACGACTCCACAGTGCGTTTGATATGCAGAACCGGCGACATCTTAATTTTCGTGATGTTTCAAGCTGAGATATGCATTTTCTGCGATAATCTTGGTGAGACTTTAGTCAGAAGTATGCAGAATCATCTAGATCGCTCGTTTCGAGCTATTTAATGCGAAAAAACAAGTTTTCTGGTGTTTTGACCACTCCACAGTCCGTATGATATGTAGAGCCGCCGATAACTTGGTCTTCGCGGGGTTTCCAGCTGAAATATGCATTTTCTGCGATAATCTTGGTGTTTCATCTATGAGAAGTATGCAGAATGATCGAGAACGCTCTTTTCGAGTTAGTTAATGCGAGAAACACGTTTTCTGGTGTTTTCAACATTCCACAGTGCGTCTGATATGCAGAACCGACGATATCGTGGTTTTCGTGGTGTTTCCAGCTGAGATATGCATTTTCTGCGATAATCTTGCTGACATTTCAGTCAGAAGTATGCAGAATCATCTAGATCGCTCGTTTCGAGCTATTTAATACGAAAAAACAAGTTTTCTGGTGTATTGACCTCTCCCCAGTGCGTTGGATATGCAGAACCGGCGACATCTTGGTTTTCGTGGGGTTTCCAGCTGAAATATGCGTTTTCAACGATAATCTTGCTGAGATTTCAGTCAGAAGTATGCAGAATCATCTAGATCGCTCGTTTCGAGCTATTTAATACGAAAAAACAAGTTTTCTGGTGTTTTCAACATTCCACAGTGCGTTTGATATGCAGAACCGGCGGTATCTTGATTTTCGTGGTGTTTCCAGCTGAGATATGCATTTTCTGCGATAATATTCGTGAGACTTCAGTCAGAAGTATACAGAATCTTCTAGATCGCTCGTTTCGAGCTATTTAATGCGAGAAACACGTTATCTGGTGTATTGACCACTCCACAGGGCGTTTGATATGTAGAGCCGCCGATAACTTGGTTTTCGTGGGGTTTCCAGCTGAAATATGCATTTCCTGCGATAATCTTGGTGAGTCTTCTGTCAGAAGTATGCAGAATCATCGAGATCGCTCTAATTGAGCTATTTAATGCGAGAAACGTGTTATCTGGTGTTTTCATCACACCACAGGGCGTTTGATATGTTGTGCCGCCGATAGCTTGGTTTTCGTGGGGTTTCCAGCTGAAATATGCATTTTCTGCGATAATATTGGTAAGACTTCAGTCAGAAGTATGCGGAAACATCGAGATCGCTCTTTTCGAGCTATTTAATGCGAGAAACACGTTGTCTGGTGTATTGACCACTCCACAGTGCGTTTGATATGCAGAACCGGCGCCATCTTGATTTTCGTGAGGTTTCAAGCTGAGATATGGATTTTCTGCGATAATATTGGTGAGACTTCAGTCAGAAGTATACAGAATCTTCGAGATCGCTCTTTTCGAGCTATTTAATGCGAAAAAACAAGTTTTCTAGTGTTTTCAACATTGCACAGTGCGTTTGATATGCAGAACCGGCGACATCTTGGATTTCGTCTGGTTTCAAGCTGAGATATGCATTTTCTACGATAATCTTGGTGAGACTTCTGTCAGAAGTATGCAGAATCTTCGAGATCGCTCTTTTCGAGCTACTTAATGCGAGAAACACGATATCTGGTGTTTTCACCACTCCACAGTGCGTTTGATATGCAGAACCGGCGATATCTTGATTTTCGTGGTGTTTCCAGCTGAGATATGCATTTTCTGCGATAATCTTGGTGAGTCTTCTGTCAGAAGTATGCAGAATCATCTAGATCGCTTATTTCGAGCTATTTAATGCGAGAAACACGTTTTCTGGTGTATTCACCAATCCACAGTGCGTTTGATATGCAGAACCGGCGACATCTTGGATTTCGTCGGGGTTCATACTGAGATATGCATTTTCTACGATAATCTTGGTGAGACTTCTGTCAGAAGTATGCAGAATCATCGAGATCGCTCTTTTCGAGCTATTTAATGCGAGAAACTCGTTTTCTGGTGTATTCACCACTCCACAGTACGTTTGACATGCAGAACCGGCGGAATCTTGCTTTTCGTGGGTTTTCAAGCTGAGATATGCTTTTTCTGCGATAATCATGGTGAGACTTCTGTCAGAAGTATGCAGAATCTTCGAGAACGCTGTTTTCGAGCTACATAATGCGAGAATCACGTTATCTGGTGTTTTCACCACTCCACAGTGCGTTTGATATGCAGAACCAGCGACATCTAGGCTTTCGTCGGGTATCAAGCTGAGATATGCATTTTCAACGATTATCTTGGTGTGACTTCTGTCAGAAGTATGCAGAATCATCGGGATCGCTCTTTTCGAGCTATTTAATGCGAGAAACACGTTGTCTGGTTGTTTTCACGACTCCACAGTGCGTTTGATATGCAGAACCGGCGACATTTTTATTTTCGTGATGTTTTCCAGCTGAGATATGGATTTTCTGCGATAATCTTGGTGAGACTTTAGTCAGAAGTATGCAGAATCATCTAGATCGCTCGTTTCGAGCTATTTAATGCGAAAAAACAAGTTTTCTGTTGTTTTGACCACTCCACAGTGCGTATGATATGTAGAGCCGCCGATAACTTGGTCTTCGCGGGGTTTCCAGCTGAAATATGCATTTTCTGCGATGATCTTGGTGTTTCATCTATGAGAAGTATGCAGAATGATCGAGAACGCCCTTTTCGAGTTAGTTAATGCGAGAAACACGTTTTCTGGTGTTTTCAACATTCCACAGTGCGTCTGATATGCAGAACCGACGATATCGTGGTTTTCGTGGTGTTTCCAGCTGAGATATGCATTTTCTGCGATAATCTTGGTGTGTCTTCTGTCAGCAGTATGCAGAATCATCGGGATCGCACTTCTCGAGCTATTTAATGCGAGAAACACGTTGTCTGGTTGTTTTCACGAATCCACAGTGCGTTTGATATGCAGAACCGGCGACATTTTTATTTTCGTGATGTTTTCCAGCTGAGATATGGATTTTCTGCGATAATCTTGGTGAGACTTTAGTCAGAAGTATGCAGAATCATCTAGATCGCTCGTTTCGAGCTATTTAATGCGAAAAAACAAGTTTTCTGTTGTTTTGACCACTCCACAGTGCGTATGATATGTAGAGCCGCCGATAACTTGGTCTTCGCGGGGTTTCCAGCTGAAATATGCATTTTCTGCGATGATCTTGGTGTTTCATCTATGAGAAGTATGCAGAATCATCGTGAACGCTCTTTTCGAGCTAGTTAATGCGAGAAACACGTTTTCTGGTGTTTTCACCACTCCACAGTGCGTCTGATATGCAGAACCGGAGATAACTTGGTTTTCGTGAGGTTTCAAGCTGAGATATGCATTTTCTGCGATTATCTTGGTGAGACTTCTGTCAGAAGTATGCATAATCATCGGGATCGCACTTCTCGAGCTATTTAATGCGAGAAACACGTTATCTGGTTGTTTTCACCACTCCACAGTGCGTTTGAATTGCAGAACCGGCGACATCTTGATTTTCGTGAGGTTTCAAGCTGAGATATGCATTTTCTGCGATAATCTTGGTGAGACTTCTGTCAGAAGTATGCAGAATCATCGGGATCGCTCTTTTCGAGCTATTTAATGCGAGAAACACGTTGTCTGGTTGTTTTCACGACTCCACAGTGCGTTTTATATGCAGAACCGGCGACATCTTAATTTTCGTGATGTTTCAAGCTGAGATATGGATTTTCTGCGATAATCTTGGTGAGACTTCAGTCAGAAGTATGCAGAATCATCTAGATCGCTCTTTTCAAGCTATTTACTGCGAAAAAACAGGTTTTCTAGTGTTTTCACGACACCACAGTGCGTTTGATATCCAGAACCGGCGACATCTAGATTTTCGTGAGATTTCAACCTGAGATATGCATTTTCGTCGATAATCTTGGTGAGTCTTCTGTCAGTAGTATGCAGAATCATCGGGACCCATCTTTTCGAGCTATTTAATGCGAGAAACACGTTATCTGTTGTTTTCACCAATCCGCAGTGCGTTTGATATGCAGAACCGGCGACATCTTGATTTTCGTGAGATTTCTACCTGAAATATGCATTTTCTACGATAATCTTGGTGAGACTTCCGTCAGAAGTATGCAGAATCTTCGAGATCGCTCTTTAGAGCTATTTAATGTGAGAAACACGTTATCTGGTGTTTTCACGACACCACAGTGCGTTTGATATCCAGAACAGGCGACATCTTGAATTTCGTGAGATTTCAACCTGAGATATGCATTTTCGTCGATAATCTTGGTGAGACTACTGTCAGAAGTATGCAGAATCTTCGAGAACGCTCTTTTCGAGCTACATAATGCGAGAAACACGTTATCTGGTGTTTTCACCACTCCACAGTGCGTTTGATATGCAGAAACAGCGACATCTTGGCTTTCGTCGGGTATCAAGCTGAGATATGCATTTTCAACGATAATCTTGGTGAGACTTTAGTCAGAAGTATGCAGAATCATCTAGATCGCTCGTTTCGAGCTATTTAATGCGAAAAAACAAGTTTTCTGGTGTTTTCACCGCTCCACAGTGCGTTTGATATGCAGAACCGGCGATATCTTGATTTTCGTGGTGTTTCCAGCTGAGATATGCATTTTCTGCGATAATCTTGGTGAGTCTTCTGTCAGAAGTATGCAGAATCATCTAGATCGCTCGTTTCGAGCTATTTAATGCGAAAAAACAAGTTTTCTGTTGTTTTGACCACTCCACAGTGCGTATGATATGTAGAGCCGCCGATAACTTTGTCTTCGCGGGGTTTCCAGCTGAAATATGCATTTTCTGCGATGATCTTGGTGTTTCATCTATGAGAAGTATGCAGAATGATCGAGAACGCTCTTTTCGAGTTAGTTAATGCGAGAAACACGTTTTCTGGTGTTTTCAACATTCCACAGTGCGTCTGATATGCAGAACCGACGATATCGTGGATTTCGTGGTGTTTCCAGCTGAGATATGCATTTTCTGCGATAATCTTGGTGGGTCTTCTGTCAGCAGTATGCAGAATCATCTAGATCACTCTTTTCGAGCTACTTAATGCGAGAACCACGTTATCTGGTGTATTGACCACTCCCCAGTGCGTTTGATATGCAGAACCGGCGACATCTTGACTTTCGTCGGGTATCAAGCTGAGATATGCATTTTCTGCGATAATCTTGGTGTTTCATCTATGAGAAGTATGCAGAATCATCGTGAACGCTCTTTGCGAGCTAGTTAATGCGAGAAACACGTTTTCTGGTGTTTTCACCACTCCACAGTGCGTCAGATATGCAGAACCGGAGATAACTTGGTTTTCGTGAGGTTTCAAGCTGAGATATGCATTTTCTGCGATTATCTTGGTGAGACTTCTGTCAGAAGTATGCATAATCATCGGGATCGCACTTCTCGAGCTATTTAATGCGAGAAACACGTTATCTGGTTGTTTTCACCACTCCACAGTGCGTTTGATTTGCAGAACCGGCGACATCTTGATTTTCGTGAGGTTTCAAGCTGAGATATGCATTTTCTGCGATAATCTTGGTGAGACTTCTGTCAGAAGTATGCAGAATCATCGGGATCGCTCTTTTCGAGCTATTTAATGCGAGAAACACGTTGTCTGGTTGTTTTCACGACTCCACAGTGCGTTTTATATGCAGAACCGGCGACATCTTAATTTTCGTGATGTTTCAAGATGAGATATGGATTTTCTGCGATAATCTTGGTGAGACTTCAGTCAGAAGTATGCAGAATCATCTAGATCGCTCTTTTCAAGCTATTTACTGCGAAAAAACAAGTTTTCTAGTGTTTTCACGACACCACAGTGCGTTTGATATCCAGAACCGGCGACATCTAGATTTTCGTGAGATTTCAACCTGAGATATGCATAATCGTCGATAATCTTGGTGAGTCTTCTGTCAGTAGTATGCAGTATCATCGGGACCCCTCTTTTCGAGCTATTTAATGCGAGAAACACGTTATCTGTTGTTTTCACCACTCCGCAGTGCGTTTGATATGCAGAACCGGCGACATCTTGATTTTCAAGAGATTTCAACCTGAGATATGCATTTTCTACGATAATCTTGGTGAGACTTCCGTCAGAAGTATGCAGAATCTTCGAGATCGCTCTTTTCGAGCTATTTAATGCGAGAAACACGTTATCTGGTGTTTTCACGACACCACAGTGCGTTTGATATCCAGAACAGGCGACATCTTGAATTTCGTGAGATTTCAACCTGAGATATGCATTTTCGTCGATAATCTTGGTGAGACTACTGTCAGAAGTATGCAGAATCTTCGAGAACGCTCTTTTCGAGCTACATAATGCGAGAAACACGTTATCTGGTGTTTTCACCACTCCACAGTGCGTTTGATATGCAGAACCGGCGACATCTTGGATTTTGTCGGGTTTCAAGCTGAGATATGCATTTTCTACGATAATCTTGGTGAGACTTCTGTCAGAAGTATGCAGAATCTTCGAGATCGCTCTTTTCGAGCTATTTAATGCGAGAAACATGTTATCTGGTGTTTTCATCACTCCACAGGGCGTTTGATATGCAGAACCGGCGATATCTTGGTTTTCGTGGGGTTTCCAGCTGAGATATGCATTTTCTGCGATAATCTTGGTGTTTCATCTATGAGAAGTATGCAGAATGATCGAGAACGCTCTTTTCGAGTTAGTTAATGCGAGAAACACGTTTTCTGGTGTTTTCAACATTCCACAGTGCGTCTGATATGCAGAACCGGCGATATCTTGGTTTTCGTGGGGTTTCCAGCTGTGATATGCATTTTCTGCGATAATCTTGGTGTTTCATCTATGAGAAGTATGCAGAATGATCGAGAACGCTCTTTTCGAGTTAGTTAATGCGAGAAACACGTTTTCTGGTGTTTTCAACATTCCACAGTGCGTCTGATATGCAGAACGGACGATATCGTGGTTTTCGTGGTGTTTCCAGCTGAGATATGCATTTTCTGCGATAATCTTGGTGGGTCTTCTGTCAGCAGTATGCAGAATCTTCGAGATCGCTCTTTAGAGCTATTTAATGCGAGAAACACGTTATCTGGTGTTTTCACGACACCACAGTGCGTTTGATATCCAGAACAGGCGACATCTTGAATTTCGTGAGATTTCAACCTGAGATATGCATTTTCGTCGATAATCTTGGTGAGACTACTGTCAGAAGTATGCAGAATCTTCGAGAACGCTCTTTTCGAGCTACATAATGCGAGAAACACGTTATCTGGTGTTTTCACCACTCCACAGTGCGTTTGATATGCAGAAACAGCGACATCTTGGCTTTCGTCGGGTATCAAGCTGAGATATGCATTTTCAACGATAATCTTGGTGAGACTTTAGTCAGAAGTATGCAGAATCATCTAGATCGCTCGTTTCGAGCTATTTAATGCGAAAAAACAAGTTTTCTGGTGTTTTCACCGCTCCACAGTGCGTTTGATATGCAGAACCGGCGATATCTTGATTTTCGTGGTGTTTCCAGCTGAGATATGCATTTTCTGCGATAATCTTGGTGAGTCTTCTGTCAGAAGTATGCAGAATCATCTAGATCACTCTTTTCGAGCTACTTAATGCGAGAACCACGTTATCTGGTGTATTGACCACTCCCCAGTGCGTTTGATATGCAGAACCGGCGACATCTTGACTTTCGTCGGGTATCAAGCTGAGATATGCATTTTCTGCGATAATCTTGGTGTTTCATCTATGAGAAGTATGCAGAATCATCGAGAACGCTCTTTGCGAGCTAGTTAATGCGAGAAACACGTTTTCTGGTGTTTTCACCACTCCACAGTGCGTCAGATATGCAGAACCGGAGATAACTTGGTTTTCGTGAGGTTTCAAGCTGAGATATGCATTTTCTGCGATTATCTTGGTGAGACTTCTGTCAGCAGTATGCAGAATCATCTAGATCACTCTTTTCGAGCTACTTAATGCGAGAACCACGTTATCTGGTGTATTGACCACTCCCCAGTGCGTTTGATATGCAGAACCGGCGACATCTTGACTTTCGTCGGGTATCAAGCTGAGATATGCATTTTCTGCGATAATCTTGGTGAGACTTTAGTCAGAAGTATGCAGAATCATCTAGATCGCTCGTTTCGAGCTATTTAATGCGAAAAAACAAGTTTTCTGTTGTTTTGACCACTCCACAGCGCGTATGATATGTAGAGCCGCCGATAACTTTGTCTTCGCGGGGTTTCCAGCTGAAATATGCATTTTCTGCGATGATCTTGGTGTTTCATCTATGAGAAGTATGCAGAATGATCGAGAACGCTCTTTTCGAGTTAGTTAATGCGAGAAACACGTTTTCTGGTGTTTTCAACATTCCACAGTGCGTCTGATATGCAGAACCGACGATATCGTGGTTTTCGTGGTGTTTCCAGCTGAGATATGCATTTTGTGCGATAATCTTGGTGGGTCTTCTGTCAGCAGTATGCAGAATCATCTAGATCACTCTTTTCGAGCTACTTAATGCGAGAACCACGTTATCTGGTGTATTGACCACTCCCCAGTGCGTTTGATATGCAGAACCGGCGACATCTTGACTTTCGTCGGGTATCAAGCTGAGATATGCATTTTCTGCGATAATCTTGGTGTTTCATCTATGAGAAGTATGCAGAATCATCGAGAACGCTCTTTGCGAGCTAGTTAATGCGAGAAACACGTTTTCTGGTGTTTTCACCACTCCACAGTGCGTCAGATATGCAGAACCGGAGATAACTTGGTTTTCGTGAGGTTTCAAGCTGAGATATGCATTTTCTGCGATTATCTTGGTGAGACTTCTGTCAGAAGTATGCATAATCATCGGGATCGCACTTCTCGAGCTATTTAATGCGAGAAACACGTTATCTGGTTGTTTTCACCACTCCACAGTGCGTTTGATTTGCAGAACCGGCGACATCTTGATTTTCGTGAGGTTTCAAGCTGAGATATGCATTTTCTGCGATAATCTTGGTGAGACTTCTGTCAGAAGTATGCAGAATCATCGGGATCGCTCTTTTCGAGCTATTTAATGCGAGAAACACGTTGTCTGGTTGTTTTCACGACTCCACAGTGCGTTTTATATGCAGAACCGGCGACATCTTAATTTTCGTGATGTTTCAAGATGAGATATGGATTTTCTGCGATAATCTTGGTGAGACTTCAGTCAGAAGTATGCAGAATCATCTAGATCGCTCTTTTCAAGCTATTTACTGCGAAAAAACAAGTTTTCTAGTGTTTTCACGACACCACAGTGCGTTTGATATCCAGAACCGGCGACATCTAGATTTTCGTGAGATTTCAACCTGAGATATGCATTTTCGTCGATAATCTTGGTGAGTCTTCTGTCAGTAGTATGCAGTATCATCGGGACCCCTCTTTTCGAGCTATTTAATGCGAGAAACACGTTATCTGTTGTTTTCACCACTCCGCAGTGCGTTTGATATGCAGAACCGGCGACATCTTGATTTTCAAGAGATTTCAACCTGAGATATGCATTTTCTACGATAATCTTGGTGAGACTTCCGTCAGAAGTATGCAGAATCTTCGAGATCGCTCTTTTCGAGCTATTTAATGCGAGAAACACGTTATCTGTTGTTTTCACCACTCCGCAGTGCGTTTGATATGCAGAACCGGCGTCATCTTGATTTTCGTGAGACTTCAACCTGAGATATGCATTTTCTACGATAATCTTGGTGAGACTTCCGTCAGAAGTATGCAGAATCTTCGAGATCGCTCTTTCCGAGCTATTTAATGCGAGAAACACGTTATCTGGTGTTTTCACGACACCACAGTGCGTTTGATATCCAGAACAGGCGACATCTTGAATTTCGTGAGATTTCAACCTGAGATATGCATTTTCGTCGATAATCTTGGTGAGACTTCTGTCAGAAGTATGCAGAATCTTCGAGAACGCTCTTTTCGAGCTACATAATGCGAGAAACACGTTATCTGGTGTTTTCACCACTCCACAGTGCGTTTGATATGCAGAACCAGCGACATCTTGACTTTCGTCGGGTATCAAGCTGAGATATGCATTTTCAACGATAATCTTGGTGAGACTTCTGTCAGAAGTATGCAGAATCATCGGGATCGCTCTTTTCGAGCTATTTAATGCGAGAAACACGTTGTCTGGTTGTTTTCACGACTCCACAGTGCGTTTGATATGCAGAACCGGCGACATCTTAATTTTCGTGATGTTTCAAGCTGAGATATGCATTTTCTGCGATAATCTTGGTGAGACTTTAGTCAGAAGTATGCAGAATCATCTAGATCGCTCGTTTCGAGCTATTTAATGCGAAAAAACAAGTTTTCTGGTGTTTTGACCACTCCACAGTCCGTATGATATGTAGAGCCGCCGATAACTTGGTCTTCGCGGGGTTTCCAGCTGAAATATGCATTTTCTGCGATAATCTTGGTGTTTCATCTATGAGAAGTATGCAGAATGATCGAGAACGCTCTTTTCGAGTTAGTTAATGAGAGAAACACGTTTTCTGGTGTTTTCAACATTCCACAGTGCGTCTGATATGCAGAACCGACGATATCGTGGTTTTCGTGGTGTTTCCAGCTGAGATATGCATTTTCTGCGATAATCTTGCTGACATTTCAGTCAGAAGTATGCAGAATCATCTAGATCGCTCGTTTCGAGCTATTTAATACGAAAAAACAAGTTTTCTGGTGTATTGACCTCTCCCCAGTGCGTTGGATATGCAGAACCGGCGACATCTTGGTTTTCGTGGGGTTTCCAGCTGAAATATGCGTTTTCAACGATAATCTTGCTGAGATTTCAGTCAGAAGTATGCAGAATCATCTAGATCGCTCGTTTCGAGCTATTTAATACGAAAAAACAAGTTTTCTGGTGTTTTCAACATTCCACAGTGCGTTTGATATGCAGAACCGGCGGTATCTTGATTTTCGTGGTGTTTCCAGCTGAGATATGCATTTTCTGCGATAATATTCGTGAGACTTCAGTCAGAAGTATACAGAATCTTCTAGATCGCTCGTTTCGAGCTATTTAATGCGAGAAACACGTTATCTGGTGTATTGACCACTCCACAGGGCGTTTGATATGTAGAGCCGCCGATAACTTGGTTTTCGTGGGGTTTCCAGCTGAAATATGCATTTCCTGCGATAATCTTGGTGAGTCTTCTGTCAGAAGTATGCAGAATCATCGAGATCGCTCTAATTGAGCTATTTAATGCGAGAAACGTGTTATCTGGTGTTTTCATCACACCACAGGGCGTTTGATATGTTGTGCCGCCGATAGCTTGGTTTTCGTGGGGTTTCCAGCTGAAATATGCATTTTCTGCGATAATATTGGTAAGACTTCAGTCAGAAGTATGCGGAAACATCGAGATCGCTCTTTTCGAGCTATTTAATGCGAGAAACACGTTGTCTGGTGTATTGACCACTCCACAGTGCGTTTGATATGCAGAACCGGCGCCATCTTGATTTTCGTGAGGTTTCAAGCTGAGATATGGATTTTCTGCGATAATATTGGTGAGACTTCAGTCAGAAGTATACAGAATCTTCGAGATCGCTCTTTTCGAGCTATTTAATGCGAAAAAACAAGTTTTCTAGTGTTTTCAACATTGCACAGTGCGTTTGATATGCAGAACCGGCGACATCTTGGATTTCGTCTGGTTTCAAGCTGAGATATGCATTTTCTACGATAATCTTGGTGAGACTTCTGTCAGAAGTATGCAGAATCTTCGAGATCGCTCTTTTCGAGCTACTTAATGCGAGAAACACGATATCTGGTGTTTTCACCACTCCACAGTGCGTTTGATATGCAGAACCGGCGATATCTTGATTTTCGTGGTGTTTCCAGCTGAGATATGCATTTTCTGCGATAATCTTGGTGAGTCTTCTGTCAGAAGTATGCAGAATCATCTAGATCGCTTATTTCGAGCTATTTAATGCGAGAAACACGTTTTCTGGTGTATTCACCAATCCACAGTGCGTTTGATATGCAGAACCGGCGACATCTTGGATTTCGTCGGGGTTCATACTGAGATATGCATTTTCTACGATAATCTTGGTGAGACTTCTGTCAGAAGTATGCAGAATCATCGAGATCGCTCTTTTCGAGCTATTTAATGCGAGAAACTCGTTTTCTGGTGTATTCACCACTCCACAGTACGTTTGACATGCAGAACCGGCGGAATCTTGCTTTTCGTGGGTTTTCAAGCTGAGATATGCTTTTTCTGCGATAATCATGGTGAGACTTCTGTCAGAAGTATGCAGAATCTTCGAGAACGCTGTTTTCGAGCTACATAATGCGAGAATCACGTTATCTGGTGTTTTCACCACTCCACAGTGCGTTTGATATGCAGAACCAGCGACATCTAGGCTTTCGTCGGGTATCAAGCTGAGATATGCATTTTCAACGATTATCTTGGTGAGACTTCTGTCAGAAGTATGCAGAATCATCGGGATCGCTCTTTTCGAGCTATTTAATGCGAGAAACACGTTGTCTGGTTGTTTTCACGACTCCACAGTGCGTTTGATATGCAGAACCGGCGACATTTTTATTTTCGTGATGTTTTCCAGCTGAGATATGGATTTTCTGCGATAATCTTGGTGAGACTTTAGTCAGAAGTATGCAGAATCATCTAGATCGCTCGTTTCGAGCTATTTAATGCGAAAAAACAAGTTTTCTGTTGTTTTGACCACTCCACAGTGCGTATGATATGTAGAGCCGCCGATAACTTGGTCTTCGCGGGGTTTCCAGCTGAAATATGCATTTTCTGCGATGATCTTGGCGTTTCATCTATGAGAAGTATGCAGAATGATCGAGAACGCCCTTTTCGAGTTAGTTAATGCGAGAAACACGTTTTCTGGTGTTTTCAACATTCCACAGTGCGTCTGATATGCAGAACCGACGATATCGTGGTTTTCGTGGTGTTTCCAGCTGAGATATGCATTTTCTGCGATAATCTTGGTGTGTCTTCTGTCAGCAGTATGCAGAATCATCGGGATCGCACTTCTCGAGCTATTTAATGCGAGAAACACGTTGTCTGGTTGTTTTCACGAATCCACAGTGCGTTTGATATGCAGAACCGGCGACATTTTTATTTTCGTGATGTTTTCCAGCTGAGATATGGATTTTCTGCGATAATCTTGGTGAGACTTTAGTCAGAAGTATGCAGAATCATCTAGATCGCTCGTTTCGAGCTATTTAATGCGAAAAAACAAGTTTTCTGTTGTTTTGACCACTCCACAGTGCGTATGATATGTAGAGCCGCCGATAACTTGGTCTTCGCGGGGTTTCCAGCTGAAATATGCATTTTCAACGATAATCTTGGTGAGATTTCAGTCAGAAGTATACAGAATCTTCTAGATCGCTCTTTTCGAGCTATTTAATGCGAGAAACACCTTATGTGGTGATTTCACCACTCCACAGTGCGTTTGATATGCAGAACCGACGGCATCTTGACTTTCGTCGGGTATCAAGCTGAGATATGCATTTTCTGCGATAATCTTGGTGTTTCATCTATGAGAAGTATGCAGAATCATCGTGAACGCTCTTTTCGAGCTAGTTAATGCGAGAAACACGTTTTCTGGTGTTTTCACCACTCCACAGTGCGTCTGATATGCAGAACCGGAGATAACTTGGTTTTCGTGAGGTTTCAAGCTGAGATATGCATTTTCTGCGATTATCTTGGTGAGACTTCTGTCAGAAGTATGCATAATCATCGGGATCGCACTTCTCGAGCTATTTAATGCGAGAAACACGTTATCTGGTTGTTTTCACCACTCCACAGTGCGTTTGAATTGCAGAACCGGCGACATCTTGATTTTCGTGAGGTTTCAAGCTGAGATATGCATTTTCTGCGATAATCTTGGTGAGACTTCTGTCAGAAGTATGCAGAATCATCGGGATCGCTCTTTTCGAGCTATTTAATGCGAGAAACACGTTGTCTGGTTGTTTTCACGACTCCACAGTGCGTTTTATATGCAGAACCGGCGACATCTTAATTTTCGTGATGTTTCAAGCTGAGATATGGATTTTCTGCGATAATCTTGGTGAGACTTCAGTCAGAAGTATGCAGAATCATCTAGATCGCTCTTTTCAAGCTATTTACTGCGAAAAAACAGGTTTTCTAGTGTTTTCACGACACCACAGTGCGTTTGATATCCAGAACCGGCGACATCTAGATTTTCGTGAGATTTCAACCTGAGATATGCATTTTCGTCGATAATCTTGGTGAGTCTTCTGTCAGTAGTATGCAGAATCATCGGGACCCCTCTTTTCGAGCTATTTAATGCGAGAAACACGTTATCTGTTGTTTTCACCAATCCGCAGTGCGTTTGATATGCAGAACCGGCGACATCTTGATTTTCGTGAGATTTCTACCTGAAATATGCATTTTCTACGATAATCTTGGTGAGACTTCCGTCAGAAGTATGCAGAATCTTCGAGATCGCTCTTTAGAGCTATTTAATGCGAGAAACACGTTATCTGGTGTTTTCACGACACCACAGTGCGTTTGATATCCAGAACAGGCGACATCTTGAATTTCGTGAGATTTCAACCTGAGATATGCATTTTCGTCGATAATCTTGGTGAGACTACTGTCAGAAGTATGCAGAATCTTCGAGAACGCTCTTTTCGAGCTACATAATGCGAGAAACACGTTATCTGGTGTTTTCACCACTCCACAGTGCGTTTGATATGCAGAAACAGCGACATCTTGGCTTTCGTCGGGTATCAAGCTGAGATATGCATTTTCAACGATAATCTTGGTGAGACTTTAGTCAGAAGTATGCAGAATCATCTAGATCGCTCGTTTCGAGCTATTTAATGCGAAAAAACAAGTTTTCTGGTGTTTTCACCGCTCCACAGTGCGTTTGATATGCAGAACCGGCGATATCTTGATTTTCGTGGTGTTTCCAGCTGAGATATGCATTTTCTGCGATAATCTTGGTGAGTCTTCTGTCAGAAGTATGCAGAATCATCTAGATCGCTCGTTTCGAGCTATTTAATGCGAAAAAACAAGTTTTCTGTTGTTTTGACCACTCCACAGTGCGTATGATATGTAGAGCCGCCGATAACTTTGTCTTCGCGGGGTTTCCAGCTGAAATATGCATTTTCTGCGATGATCTTGGTGTTTCATCTATGAGAAGTATGCAGAATGATCGAGAACGCTCTTTTCGAGTTAGTTAATGCGAGAAACACGTTTTCTGGTGTTTTCAACATTCCACAGTGCGTCTGATATGCAGAACCGACGATATCGTGGTTTTCGTGGTGTTTCCAGCTGAGATATGCATTTTCTGCGATAATCTTGGTGGGTCTTCTGTCAGCAGTATGCAGAATCATCTAGATCACTCTTTTCGAGCTACTTAATGCGAGAACCACGTTATCTGGTGTATTGACCACTCCCCAGTGCGTTTGATATGCAGAACCGGCGACATCTTGACTTTCGTCGGGTATCAAGCTGAGATATGCATTTTCTGCGATAATCTTGGTGTTTCATCTATGAGAAGTATGCAGAATCATCGTGAACGCTCTTTGCGAGCTAGTTAATGCGAGAAACACGTTTTCTGGTGTTTTCACCACTCCACAGTGCGTCAGATATGCAGAACCGGAGATAACTTGGTTTTCGTGAGGTTTCAAGCTGAGATATGCATTTTCTGCGATTATCTTGGTGAGACTTCTGTCAGAAGTATGCATAATCATCGGGATCGCACTTCTCGAGCTATTTAATGCGAGAAACACGTTATCTGGTTGTTTTCACCACTCCACAGTGCGTTTGATTTGCAGAACCGGCGACATCTTGATTTTCGTGAGGTTTCAAGCTGAGATATGCATTTTCTGCGATAATCTTGGTGAGACTTCTGTCAGAAGTATGCAGAATCATCGGGATCGCTCTTTTCGAGCTATTTAATGCGAGAAACACGTTGTCTGGTTGTTTTCACGACTCCACAGTGCGTTTTATATGCAGAACCGGCGACATCTTAATTTTCGTGATGTTTCAAGATGAGATATGGATTTTCTGCGATAATCTTGGTGAGACTTCAGTCAGAAGTATGCAGAATCATCTAGATCGCTCTTTTCAAGCTATTTACTGCGAAAAAACAAGTTTTCTAGTGTTTTCACGACACCACAGTGCGTTTGATATCCAGAACCGGCGACATCTAGATTTTCGTGAGATTTCAACCTGAGATATGCATAATCGTCGATAATCTTGGTGAGTCTTCTGTCAGTAGTATGCAGTATCATCGGGACCCCTCTTTTCGAGCTATTTAATGCGAGAAACACGTTATCTGTTGTTTTCACCACTCCGCAGTGCGTTTGATATGCAGAACCGGCGACATCTTGATTTTCAAGAGATTTCAACCTGAGATATGCATTTTCTACGATAATCTTGGTGAGACTTCCGTCAGAAGTATGCAGAATCTTCGAGATCGCTCTTTTCGAGCTATTTAATGCGAGAAACACGTTATCTGGTGTTTTCACGACACCACAGTGCGTTTGATATCCAGAACAGGCGACATCTTGAATTTCGTGAGATTTCAACCTGAGATATGCATTTTCGTCGATAATCTTGGTGAGACTACTGTCAGAAGTATGCAGAATCTTCGAGAACGCTCTTTTCGAGCTACATAATGCGAGAAACACGTTATCTGGTGTTTTCACCACTCCACAGTGCGTTTGATATGCAGAACCGGCGACATCTTGGATTTTGTCGGGTTTCAAGCTGAGATATGCATTTTCTACGATAATCTTGGTGAGACTTCTGTCAGAAGTATGCAGAATCTTCGAGATCGCTCTTTTCGAGCTATTTAATGCGAGAAACATGTTATCTGGTGTTTTCATCACTCCACAGGGCGTTTGATATGCAGAACCGGCGATATCTTGGTTTTCGTGGGGTTTCCAGCTGAGATATGCATTTTCTGCGATAATCTTGGTGTTTCATCTATGAGAAGTATGCAGAATGATCGAGAACGCTCTTTTCGAGTTAGTTAATGCGAGAAACACGTTTTCTGGTGTTTTCAACATTCCACAGTGCGTCTGATATGCAGAACGGACGATATCGTGGTTTTCGTGGTGTTTCCAGCTGAGATATGCATTTTCTGCGATAATCTTGGTGGGTCTTCTGTCAGCAGTATGCAGAATCTTCGAGATCGCTCTTTAGAGCTATTTAATGCGAGAAACACGTTATCTGGTGTTTTCACGACACCACAGTGCGTTTGATATCCAGAACAGGCGACATCTTGAATTTCGTGAGATTTCAACCTGAGATATGCATTTTCGTCGATAATCTTGGTGAGACTACTGTCAGAAGTATGCAGAATCTTCGAGAACGCTCTTTTCGAGCTACATAATGCGAGAAACACGTTATCTGGTGTTTTCACCACTCCACAGTGCGTTTGATATGCAGAAACAGCGACATCTTGGCTTTCGTCGGGTATCAAGCTGAGATATGCATTTTCAACGATAATCTTGGTGAGACTTTAGTCAGAAGTATGCAGAATCATCTAGATCGCTCGTTTCGAGCTATTTAATGCGAAAAAACAAGTTTTCTGGTGTTTTCACCGCTCCACAGTGCGTTTGATATGCAGAACCGGCGATATCTTGATTTTCGTGGTGTTTCCAGCTGAGATATGCATTTTCTGCGATAATCTTGGTGAGTCTTCTGTCAGAAGTATGCAGAATCATCTAGATCACTCTTTTCGAGCTACTTAATGCGAGAACCACGTTATCTGGTGTATTGACCACTCCCCAGTGCGTTTGATATGCAGAACCGGCGACATCTTGACTTTCGTCGGGTATCAAGCTGAGATATGCATTTTCTGCGATAATCTTGGTGTTTCATCTATGAGAAGTATGCAGAATCATCGAGAACGCTCTTTGCGAGCTAGTTAATGCGAGAAACACGTTTTCTGGTGTTTTCACCACTCCACAGTGCGTCAGATATGCAGAACCGGAGATAACTTGGTTTTCGTGAGGTTTCAAGCTGAGATATGCATTTTCTGCGATTATCTTGGTGAGACTTCTGTCAGCAGTATGCAGAATCATCTAGATCACTCTTTTCGAGCTACTTAATGCGAGAACCACGTTATCTGGTGTATTGACCACTCCCCAGTGCGTTTGATATGCAGAACCGGCGACATCTTGACTTTCGTCGGGTATCAAGCTGAGATATGCATTTTCTGCGATAATCTTGGTGAGACTTTAGTCAGAATTATGCAGAATCATCTAGATCGCTCGTTTCGAGCTATTTAATGCGAAAAAACAAGTTTTCTGTTGTTTTGACCACTCCACAGTGCGTATGATATGTAGAGCCGCCGATAACTTTGTCTTCGCGGGGTTTCCAGCTGAAATATGCATTTTCTGCGATGATCTTGGTGTTTCATCTATGAGAAGTATGCAGAATGATCGAGAACGCTCTTTTCGAGTTAGTTAATGCGAGAAACACGTTTTCTGGTGTTTTCAACATTCCACAGTGCGTCTGATATGCAGAACCGACGATATCGTGGTTTTCGTGGTGTTTCCAGCTGAGATATGCATTTTCTGCGATAATCTTGGTGGGTCTTCTGTCAGCAGTATGCAGAATCATCTAGATCACTCTTTTCGAGCTACTTAATGCGAGAACCACGTTATCTGGTGTATTGACCACTCCCCAGTGCGTTTGATATGCAGAACCGGCGACATCTTGACTTTCGTCGGGTATCAAGCTGAGATATGCATTTTCTGCGATAATCTTGGTGTTTCATCTATGAGAAGTATGCACAATCATCGAGAACGCTCTTTGCGAGCTAGTTAATGCGAGAAACACGTTTTCTGGTGTTTTCACCACTCCACAGTGCGTCAGATATGCAGAACCGGAGATAACTTGGTTTTCGTGAGGTTTCATGCTGAGATATGCATTTTCTGCGATTATCTTGGTGAGACTTCTGTCAGAAGTATGCATAATCATCGGGATCGCACTTCTCGAGCTATTTAATGCGAGAAACACGTTATCTGGTTGTTTTCACCACTCCACAGTGCGTTTGATTTGCAGAACCGGCGACATCTTGATTTTCGTGAGGTTTCAAGCTGAGATATGCATTTTCTGCGATAATCTTGGTGAGACTTCTGTCAGAAGTATGCAGAATCATCGGGATCGCCCTTTTCGAGCTATTTAATGCGAGAAACACGTTGTCTGGTTGTTTTCACGACTCCACAGTGCGTTTTATATGCAGAACCGGCGACATCTTAATTTTCGTGATGTTTCAAGATGAGATATGGATTTTCTGCGATAATCTTGGTGAGACTTCAGTCAGAAGTATGCAGAATCATCTAGATCGCTCTTTTCAAGCTATTTACTGCGAAAAAACAAGTTTTCTAGTGTTTTCACGACACCACAGTGCGTTTGATATCCAGAACCGGCGACATCTAGATTTTCGTGAGATTTCAACCTGAGATATGCATTTTCGTCGATAATCTTGGTGAGTCTTCTGTCAGTAGTATGCAGTATCATCGGGACCCCTCTTTTCGAGCTATTTAATGCGAGAAACACGTTATCTGTTGTTTTCACCACTCCGCAGTGCGTTTGATATGCAGAACCGGCGACATCTTGATTTTCAAGAGATTTCAACCTGAGATATGCATTTTCACGATAATCTTGGTGAGACTTCCGTCAGAAGTATGCAGAATCTTCGAGATCGCTCTTTTCGAGCTATTTAATGCGAGAAACACGTTATCTGGTGTTTTCACGACACCACAGTGCGTTTGATATCCAGAACAGGCGACATCTTGAATTTCGTGAGATTTCAACCTGAGATATGCATTTTCGTCGATAATCTTGGTGAGACTACTGTCAGAAGTATGCAGAATCTTCGAGAACGCTCTTTTCGAGCTACATAATGCGAGAAACACGTTATCTGGTGTTTTCACCACTCCACAGTGCGTTTGATATGCAGAACCGGCGACATCTTGGATTTCGTCGGGTTTCAAGCTGAGATATGCATTTTCTACGATAATCTTGGTGAGACTTCAGTCAGAGGTATGCAGAATCATCTAGATCGCTCTTTTCAAGCTATTTAATGCGAAAAAACAAGTTTTCTAGTGTTTTCAACATTCCACAGTGCGTTTGATATGCAGAACCGGCGACATCTTGGATTTCGTCGGGTTTCAAGTTGAGATATGCGTTTTCTACGATAATCTTGGTGAGACTTCTGTCAGAAGTATGCAGAATCTTCGAGAACGCTCTTTTCGAGCTACATAATGCGAGAAACACGTTATCTGGTGTTTTCACCACTCCACAGTGCGTTTGATATGCAGAAACAGCGACATCTTGGCTTTCGTCGGGTATCAAGCTGAGATATGCATTTTCAACGATAATCTTGGTGAGACTTTAGTCAGAAGTATGCAGAATCATCTAGATCGCTCGTTTCGAGCTATTTAATGCGAAAAAACAAGTTTTCTGGTGTTTTCACCGCTCCACAGTGCGTTTGATATGCAGAACCGGCGATATCTTGATTTTCGTGGTGTTTCCAGCTGAGATATGCATTTTCTGCGATAATCTTGGTGAGTCTTCTGTCAGAAGTATGCAGAATCATCTAGATCGCTCGTTTCGAGCTATTTAATGCGAAAAAACAAGTTTTCTGTTGTTTTGACCACTCCACAGTGCGTATGATATGTAGAGCCGCCGATAACTTTGTCTTCGCGGGGTTTCCAGCTGAAATATGCATTTTCTGCGATGATCTTGGTGTTTCATCTATGAGAAGTATGCAGAATGATCGAGAAC
Source organism: Anthophora plumipes (assembly GCA_951804975.1). Taxonomy (NCBI): domain Eukaryota; kingdom Metazoa; phylum Arthropoda; class Insecta; order Hymenoptera; family Apidae; genus Anthophora; species Anthophora plumipes. The sequence goes on from CATORF010000423.1 coordinate 402,660, forward strand.
GCTCTTTTCGAGTTAGTTAATGCGAGAAACACGTTTTCTGGTGTTTTCAACATTCCACAGTGCGTCTGATATGCAGAACCGACGATATCGTGGTTTTCGTGGTGTTTCCAGCTGAGATATGCATTTTCTGCGATAATCTTGGTGGGTCTTCTGTCAGCAGTATGCAGAATCATCTAGATCACTCTTTTCGAGCTACTTAATGCGAGAACCACGTTATCTGGTGTATTGACCACTCCCCAGTGCGTTTGATATGCAGAACCGGCGACATCTTGACTTTCGTCGGGTATCAAGCTGAGATATGCATTTTCTGCGATAATCTTGGTGTTTCATCTATGAGAAGTATGCAGAATCATCGTGAACGCTCTTTGCGAGCTAGTTAATGCGAGAAACACGTTTTCTGGTGTTTTCACCACTCCACAGTGCGTCAGATATGCAGAACCGGAGATAACTTGGTTTTCGTGAGGTTTCAAGCTGAGATATGCATTTTCTGCGATTATCTTGGTGAGACTTCTGTCAGAAGTATGCATAATCATCGGGATCGCACTTCTCGAGCTATTTAATGCGAGAAACACGTTATCTGGTTGTTTTCACCACTCCACAGTGCGTTTGATTTGCAGAACCGGCGACATCTTGATTTTCGTGAGGTTTCAAGCTGAGATATGCATTTTCTGCGATAATCTTGGTGAGACTTCTGTCAGAAGTATGCAGAATCATCGGGATCGCTCTTTTCGAGCTATTTAATGCGAGAAACACGTTGTCTGGTTGTTTTCACGACTCCACAGTGCGTTTTATATGCAGAACCGGCGACATCTTAATTTTCGTGATGTTTCAAGATGAGATATGGATTTTCTGCGATAATCTTGGTGAGACTTCAGTCAGAAGTATGCAGAATCATCTAGATCGCTCTTTTCAAGCTATTTACTGCGAAAAAACAAGTTTTCTAGTGTTTTCACGACACCACAGTGCGTTTGATATCCAGAACCGGCGACATCTAGATTTTCGTGAGATTTCAACCTGAGATATGCATAATCGTCGATAATCTTGGTGAGTCTTCTGTCAGTAGTATGCAGTATCATCGGGACCCCTCTTTTCGAGCTATTTAATGCGAGAAACACGTTATCTGTTGTTTTCACCACTCCGCAGTGCGTTTGATATGCAGAACCGGCGACATCTTGATTTTCAAGAGATTTCAACCTGAGATATGCATTTTCTACGATAATCTTGGTGAGACTTCCGTCAGAAGTATGCAGAATCTTCGAGATCGCTCTTTTCGAGCTATTTAATGCGAGAAACACGTTATCTGGTGTTTTCACGACACCACAGTGCGTTTGATATCCAGAACAGGCGACATCTTGAATTTCGTGAGATTTCAACCTGAGATATGCATTTTCGTCGATAATCTTGGTGAGACTACTGTCAGAAGTATGCAGAATCTTCGAGAACGCTCTTTTCGAGCTACATAATGCGAGAAACACGTTATCTGGTGTTTTCACCACTCCACAGTGCGTTTGATATGCAGAACCGGCGACATCTTGGATTTTGTCGGGTTTCAAGCTGAGATATGCATTTTCTACGATAATCTTGGTGAGACTTCTGTCAGAAGTATGCAGAATCTTCGAGATCGCTCTTTTCGAGCTATTTAATGCGAGAAACATGTTATCTGGTGTTTTCATCACTCCACAGGGCGTTTGATATGCAGAACCGGCGATATCTTGGTTTTCGTGGGGTTTCCAGCTGAGATATGCATTTTCTGCGATAATCTTGGTGTTTCATCTATGAGAAGTATGCAGAATGATCGAGAACGCTCTTTTCGAGTTAGTTAATGCGAGAAACACGTTTTCTGGTGTTTTCAACATTCCACAGTGCGTCTGATATGCAGAACGGACGATATCGTGGTTTTCGTGGTGTTTCCAGCTGAGATATGCATTTTCTGCGATAATCTTGGTGGGTCTTCTGTCAGCAGTATGCAGAATCTTCGAGATCGCTCTTTAGAGCTATTTAATGCGAGAAACACGTTATCTGGTGTTTTCACGACACCACAGTGCGTTTGATATCCAGAACAGGCGACATCTTGAATTTCGTGAGATTTCAACCTGAGATATGCATTTTCGTCGATAATCTTGGTGAGACTACTGTCAGAAGTATGCAGAATCTTCGAGAACGCTCTTTTCGAGCTACATAATGCGAGAAACACGTTATCTGGTGTTTTCACCACTCCACAGTGCGTTTGATATGCAGAAACAGCGACATCTTGGCTTTCGTCGGGTATCAAGCTGAGATACGCATTTTCAACGATAATCTTGGTGAGACTTTAGTCAGAAGTATGCAGAATCATCTAGATCGCTCGTTTCGAGCTATTTAATGCGAAAAAACAAGTTTTCTGGTGTTTTCACCGCTCCACAGTGCGTTTGATATGCAGAACCGGCGATATCTTGATTTTCGTGGTGTTTCCAGCTGAGATATGCATTTTCTGCGATAATCTTGGTGAGTCTTCTGTCAGAAGTATGCAGAATCATCTAGATCACTCTTTTCGAGCTACTTAATGCGAGAACCACGTTATCTGGTGTATTGACCACTCCCCAGTGCGTTTGATATGCAGAACCGGCGACATCTTGACTTTCGTCGGGTATCAAGCTGAGATATGCATTTTCTGCGATAATCTTGGTGTTTCATCTATGAGAAGTATGCAGAATCATCGAGAACGCTCTTTGCGAGCTAGTTAATGCGAGAAACACGTTTTCTGGTGTTTTCACCACTCCACAGTGCGTCAGATATGCAGAACCGGAGATAACTTGGTTTTCGTGAGGTTTCAAGCTGAGATATGCATTTTCTGCGATTATCTTGGTGAGACTTCTGTCAGCAGTATGCAGAATCATCTAGATCACTCTTTTCGAGCTACTTAATGCGAGAACCACGTTATCTGGTGTATTGACCACTCCCCAGTGCGTTTGATATGCAGAACCGGCGACATCTTGACTTTCGTCGGGTATCAAGCTGAGATATGCATTTTCTGCGATAATCTTGGTGAGACTTTAGTCAGAATTATGCAGAATCATCTAGATCGCTCGTTTCGAGCTATTTAATGCGAAAAAACAAGTTTTCTGTTGTTTTGACCACTCCACAGTGCGTATGATATGTAGAGCCGCCGATAACTTGGTCTTCGCGGGGTTTCCAGCTGAAATATGCATTTTCTGCGATGATCTTGGTGTTTCATCTATGAGAAGTATGCAGAATGATCAAGAACGCTCTTTTCGAGTTAGCTAATGCGAGAAACACGTTTTCTGGTGTTTTCAACATTCCGCAGTGCGTCTGATATGCAGAACCGACGATATCGTGGTTTTCGTGGTGTTTCCAGCTGAGATATGCATTTTCTGCGATAATCTTGGTGGGTCTTCTGTCAGCAGTATGCAGAATCATCTAGATCACCCTTTTCGAGCTACTTAATGCGAGAAACACGTTATCTGGTTGTTTTCACCACTCCACAGTGCGTTTGATTTGCAGAACCGGCGACATCTTGATTTTCGTGAGGTTTCAAGCTGAGATATGCATTTTCTGCGATAATCTTGGTGAGACTTCTGTCAGAAGTACGCAGAATCATCGGGATCGCTCTTTTCGAGCTATTTAATGCGAGAAACACGTTGTCTGGTCGTTTTCACGACTCCACAGTGCGTTTTATATGCAGAACCGGCGACATCTTAATTTTCGTGATGTTTCAAGCTGAGATATGGATTTTCTGCGATAATCTTGGTGAGACTTCAGTCAGAAGTATGCAGAATCATCTAGATCGCTCTTTTCAAGCTATTTAATGCGAATAAACAAGTTTTCTAGTGTTTTCACGACACCACAGTGCGTTTGATATCCAGAACCGGCGACATCTAGATTTTCGTGAGATTTCAACCTGAGATATGCATTTTCGTCGATAATCTTGGTGAGTCTTCTGTCAGTAGTATGCAGAATCATCGGGACCCCTCTTTTCGAGCTATTTAATGCGAGAAACACGTTATCTGTTGTTTTCGCCACTCCTCAGTGCGTTTGATATGGCGAACCGGCGACATCTTGATTTTCGTGAGATTTCAACCTGAGATATGCATTTTCTACGATAATCTTGGTGAGACTTCCGTCAGAAGTATGCAGAATCTTCGAGATCGCTCTTTTCGAGCTATTTAATGCGAGAAACACGTTATCTGGTGTTTTCACGACACCACAGTGCGTTTGATATCCAGAACAGGCGACATCTTGAATTTCGTGAGATTTCAACCTGAGATATGCATTTTCGTCGATAATCTTGGTGAGACTTCTGTCAGAAGTATGCAGAATCTTCGAGAACGCTCTTTTCGAGCTACATAATGCGAGAAACACGTTATCTGGTGTTTTCACCACTCCACAGTGCGTTTGATATGCAGAACCAGCGACATCTTGGCTTTCGTCGGGTATCAAGCTGAGATATGCATTTTCAACGATAATCTTGGTGAGACTTCTGTCAGAAGTATGCAGAATCATCGGGATCGCACTTTTCGAGCTATTTAATGCGAGAAACACGTTGTCTGGTTGTTTTCACGACTCCACAGTGCGTTTGATATGCAGAACCGGAGACATCTTAATTTTCGTGATGTTTCAAGCTGAGATATGGATTTTCTGCGATAATCTTGGTGAGACTTCAGTCAGAGGTATGCAGAATCATCTAGATCGCTCTTTTCAAGCTATTTAATGCGAAAAAACAAGTTTTCTAGTGTTTTCAACATTCCACAGTGCGTTTGATTTGCAGAACCGGCGACATCTTGGATTTCGTCGGGTTTCAAGCTGAGATATGCATTTTCTACAATAATCTTGGTGAGACTTCTGTCAGAAGTATGCAGAATCTTCGAGATCGCTCTTTTCGAGCTACTTAATGCGAGAAACACGATATCTGGTGTTTTCACCACTCCACAGTGCGTTTGATATGCAGAACCGGCGATATCTTGATTTTCGTGGTGTTCCCAGCTGAGATATGCATTTTCTGCGATAATCTTGGTGAGTCTTCTGTCAGAAGTATGCAGAATCATCTAGATCGCTTATTTCGAGCTATTTAATGCGAGAAACACGTTTTCTGGTGTATTCACCACTCCACAGTGCGTTTGATATGCAGAACCGGCGGCATCTTGGATTTCGTCGGGGTTCATACTGAGATATGCATTTTCTACGATAATCTTGGTGAGACTTCTGTCAGAAGTATGCAGAATCATCGAGATCGCTCTTTTCGAGCTATTTAATGCGAGAAACTCGTTTTCTGGTGTATTCACCACTCCACAGTACGTTTGACATGCAGAACCGGCGAAATCTTGCTTTTCGTGGGTTTTCAAGCTGAGATATGCTTGTTCTGCGATAATCATGGTGAGACTTCTGTCAGAAGTATGCAGAATCTTCGAGAACGCTGTTTTCGAGCCACATAATGCGAGAAACACGTTATCTGGTGTTTTCACCACTCCACAGAGCGTTTGATATGCAGAACCAGCGACACCTTGGCTTTCGTCGGGTATCAAGCTGAGATATGCATTTTCAACGATAATCTTGGTGAGACTTCTGTCAGAAGTATGCAGAATCATCGGGATCGCTCTTTTCGAGCTATTTAATGCGAGAAACACGTTGTCTGGTTGTTTTCACGACTCCACAGTGCGTTTGATATGCAGAACCGGCGACATCTTGATTTTCGTGATGTTTTCCAGCTGAGATATGGATTTTCTGCGATAATCTTGGTGAGACTTCAGTCAGAAGTATGCAGAATCATCTAGATCGCTCTTTTCAAGCTATTTAATGCGAAAAAACAAGTTTTCTGGTGTTTTCAACATTCCACAGTGCGTTTGATATGCAGAACCGGCGACATCTTGGATTTCGTCGGGTTTCAACCTGAGATATGCATTTTCGTCGATAATCTTGGTGAGACTACTGTCAGAAGTATGCAGAATCTTCGAGAACGCTCTTTTCGAGCTACATAATGCGAGAAACACGTTATCTGGTGTTTTCACCACTCCACAGTGCGTTTGATATGCAGAAACAGCGACATCTTGGCTTTCGTCGGGTATCAAGCTGAGATATGCATTTTCAACGATAATCTTGGTGAGACTTTAGTCAGAAGTATGCAGAATCATCTAGATCGCTCGTTTCGAGCTATTTAATGCGAAAAAACAAGGTTTCTGGTGTTTTCACCACTCCACAGTGCGTTTCATATGCAGAACCGGCGATATCTTGATTTTCGTGGTGTTTCCAGCTGAGATATGCATTTTCTGCGATAATCTTGGTGGGTCTTCTGTCAGCAGTATGCAGAATCATCTAGATCGCTCTTTTCGAGCTATTTAATGCGACAAACACGTTATCTGGTGTATTGACCACTCCACAGTGATTTGATATGTAGAGCCGCCGATAACTTGGTTTTCGTGGGGTTTTGCAGCTGAGATATGCATTTTCTGCGATAAACCTGGTGAGTCTTCTGTCAGAAGTATGCAGAACCACCGAGATCGCTCTATTCGAGCTATTTAATGCGAGAAACACGTTATCTGGTGTTTTCACCACTCCACATTGCGCCTGATATGCAGAACCGGCGACATCTTGGTTTTCGTGGGGTTTCCAGCTGAAATATGCATTTTCTGCGATAATCTTGGTGAGTCTTCTGTCAGAAGTATGCAGAATCATGTAGATCGTTCGTTTCGAGCTATTTAATGCGAAAAAACAAGTTTTCTGGTGTTTTGACCACTCCACAGTGCGTTTGATATGCAGAACCGGTGCCATCTTGATTTTCGTGAGGTATCAAGCTGAGATATGCATTTTCTGCGATTATATTGGTGAGACTTCAGTCAGAAGTATGCAGAATCTTCTAGATCGCTCGTTTCGAGCTATTTAATGCGAGAACCACGTTATCTGGTGTATTGAACACTCCACAGTGCGTTTGATATGCAGAACCGGCGACATCATGGATTTCGTCGGGGATCAAGCTGAGATATGCATTTTCGGCGATAATCTTGGTGAGTCTTCTGTCAGCAGTATGCAGAATCATCTAGATCCCTCTTTTCGAGCTATTAAATGCGAGATACACGTTATCTAGTTGTTTTCACCACTCCACAGTGCGTTTTATATACAGAACTGGCGACATCTTGATTTTCGTGAGGTTTCAAGCTGACATATGCATTTTCTGCGATAATATTGGTGAGACTTCTGTCCGAAGTATGCAGAATCATCGATATCGCTCTTTTCGATCTATTTAATGAGAAAAAACAAGTTTTCTGGTGTTTTGACCACTCCACAGTGCGTTTGATATGTAGAGCCGCCGATAACTTGGTTTTCGTGGGGTTTCCAGCTGAAATATGCATTTTCTGCGATAATCTTGGTGAGTCCTCTGTCAGAAGTATGCAGAATCATCGAGATCGCTCTATTCGAGCTATTTAATGCGAGAAACACGTTATCTGGTGTATTGACCACTCCACAGTGCGTTTGATATGCAAAACCGGCGATATCTTGGTTTTCGTCGGTTTTCAAGCTGAGATACGCATTTTCAACGATAATCTTGGTGAGACTTCAGTCAGAAGTATGCAGAATCATCTAGATCGCTCGTTTCGAGCTATTTAATGCGAAAAAAACAAGTTTTCTGGTGTTTTCAACATTCCACAGTGCGTTTGATATGCAGACCCGGCGATATCTTGATTTTCGTGGTGTTTCCAGCTGAGATATGCATTTTCTGCGATAATCTTGGTGAGACTTCTGTCCGAAGTGTGCTGAATCATCTAGATCGCTCTTTTCGAGCTATTTAATGCGAGAAACACGTTATCTGGTGTTTTCACCACTCCACAGTGCGTTTGATATGCAGAACCAGCGATATCTTGGTTTTCGTGGGGTTTCAAGATGAGATATGCATTTTCTGCGATAATCTTGGTGAGACTCCTGTCCGAAGTATGCAGAATCATCGAGATCGCTCTTCTCGAGCTATTTAATGCGAGAAACAAGTTATCTGGTGTTTTCACCACTCCACAGTGCGTTTGATATGCAGATCCAGCGATATCTTGGTTTTCGTGGGGTTTCAAGCTCAGATATGCATTTTCTGCGATAATCTTGGTGAGACTTCTGTCCGAAGTATGCAGAGTCATCGAGATCGTACTTTTCGAGCTATTTAATGCGAGAAACACGTTTTCTGGGGTATTCACCAATCCACAGTTCGTTGGATATGCAGAACAGGAGATATCTTGGTTTTCGTGGGGTTTCCAGCTGAAATATGCATTTGCTGCGATAATCTTGGTGAAACATCTGTCCGAAGTATGCAGAAACATCGAGATCGCACTTTTCGATCTATTTAATGCGAGAAACACGTTGTCTGGTGTTTTCACCACTCCACAGTTGGTTTGATATGCAGAACCGGCAATTTCTGGTTTTCGTCGGGTTTCAAGCTGAGATATGCATTTTATGCGATAATCTTGGTGAGACTTCTGTCCGAAGTATGCAGAGTCATCTAGATCGTAATTTTCGAGCTATTTAATGCGAGAAACTCGTTTTCTGGGGTTTTCACCAATCCGCAGTTCGTTGGATATGCAGAACAGGAGATATCTTGGTTTTCGTGGGGTTTCCAGCTGAAATATGCATTTTCTGCGATAATCTTGGTGTTTCATCTATGAGAAGTATGCAGAATCATCCAGAACGATCTTTTCGAGCTAGTTAATGCGAGTAACACGTTATCTGGTGTTTTCACCACTCCACAGTGCGTTTGATATGCAGAACCGGCGACATCATGGATTTCGTCGGGGTTCAAGCTGAGATATGCATTTTCTGCGATAATCTTGGTGAGACTTCTGTCCGAAGTATGCTGAATCATCTAGATCGCTCTTTTCGAGCTATTTAATGCGAGAAACACGTTATCTGGTGTTTTCACCACTCCACAGTGCGTTTGATATGCAGAACCAGCGATATCTTGGTTTTCGTGGGGATTCAAACTGAGATATGCAATTTCTGCGATAATCTAGGTGAGACTTCTGTCCGAAGTATGCTTAATCATCGAGATCGCTCGTTTCGAGCTACTTAATGCGAGAAACACGTGATCTGGTGTTTTCACCACTCCACAGGGCGAATGATATGCAGAACCGACGATATCTTGGTTTTCGTGGGGTTTCAAGCTCAGATATGCATTTTCTGCGATAATCTTGGTGAGACTTCTGTCCGAAGTATGCAGAGTCATCGAGATCGCTCTTTTCGAGCTATTTAATGCGAGAAACAAGTTACCTGGTGTTTTCACCACTCCACAGTGCGTTTGATATGCAGAACCAGCGATATCTTGGTTTTCGTGGGGTTTCAAGCTCAGATATGCATTTTCTGCGATAATCTTGGTGAGACTTCTGTCCGAAGTATGCAGAATCATCGAGATCGCACTTTTCGAGCTATTTAATGCGAGAAACACGTTATCTGGTGTATTCACCACTCCACAGCGCGTTTGATATGCAGAACCGGCGACATCATGGATTTCGTCGGGGTTCAAGCTGAGATATGCATTTTCTGCGATAATCTTGGTGAGACTTCTGTCCGAAGTATGCTGAATCATCTAGATCGCTCTTTTCGAGCTATTTAATGCGAGAAACACGTTATCTGGTGTTTTCACCACTACACAGTGCGTTTGATATGCAGAACCAGCGATATCTTGGTTTTCGTGGGGTTTCAAGATGAGATATGCATTTTCTGCGATAATCTTGGTGAGACTTCTGTCCGAAGTATGCAGAATCATCGAGATCGCTCTTCTCGAGCTATTTAATGCGAGAAACAAGTTATCTGGTGTTTTCACCACTCCACAGTGCGTTTGATATGCAGAACCAGCGATATCTTGGTTTTCGTGGGGTTTCAAGCTCAGATATGCGTTTTTTGCGATAATCTTGGTGCGACTTGTGTTCGAAGTATGCAGAATCATCGAGATCGCACTTTTCGATCTATTTAATGCGAGATACATGTTATCAGGTTGTTTTCATCACTCCACAGGGCGTTTGATATGCAGAACCGGCGATATCTTGGTTTTCGTGGGGTTTCCAGCTGAGATATGCATTTTCTGCGATAATATTGGTGAGACTTCTGTCCGAAGTATGCAGAGTCATCTAGATCGTACTTTTCGAGCTATTTAATGCGAGAAACACGTTTTCTGGAGTTTTCTCCAATCCACAGTTCGTTGGATATGCAGAACAGGAGATATCTTGGTTTTCGTGGGGTTTCCAGATGAAATATGCATTTTCTGCGATAATCTTGGTGTTTCATCTATGAGAAGTATGCAGAATCACCCAGAACGATCTTTTCGAGCTAGTTAATGCGAGTAACACGTTATCTGGTGTTTTCACCACTCCACAGTGCGTTTGATATGCAGAACCGGCGACATCATGGATTTCGTCGGGGTTCAAGCTGAGATATGCATTTTCTGCGATAATGTTGGTGAGACTTCTGTCCGAAGTATGCTGAACCATCGAGATCACTCGTTTCGACCTATTTAATGCGAGAAACACGTTATCTGGTTTTTTCACCACTCCACAGTGCGTTTGATATGCAGAACCAGCGATATCTTGGTTTTCGTGGGGTTTCAAGCTGAGATATGCATTTTCTGCGATAATCTTGGTGAGACTTCTGTCCGAAGTATGCAGAATCATCGCGATCGCACTTTTCGAGCTATTTAATGCGAGAAACACATTATCTGGTGTTTTCACCACTCCACAGTGCGTTTGATATGCAGAACCGGCTATATCTTGGTTTTTGTGGGGTTTCAAGCAGAGATATGCATTTTTTACGATAATCTTGGTGAGACTTCTGTCCGAAGTATGCTTAATCATCGAGATCGTACTTTTCGAGCTATTTAAAGCGAGAAACACGTTTTCTGGGGTTTTCACCACTCCACAGTTCGTTGGATATGCAGAACAGGAGATAGCTTGGTTTTCGTGGGGTTTCTAGCAGAGATATGCATTTTCTGCGATAATCATGGTGAGACTTCTGTTAGAAGTATGCAGAACCATCGAGATCGCACATTTCGATCTATTTAATTCGAGAAACACGTTGTCTGGTGTTTTCACCACTCCACAGTTGGTTTGATATGCAGAACCGGCGATATCTGGGTTTTCGTGGGGTTTCAAGCTGAATTATGCATTTTTTACGATAATCTTGGTGAGACTTCTGTCCGAAGTATGCTTAATCATCGAGATCGCTCGTTTCGACCTATTTAATGCGAGAAACACGTTATCTGGTGTTTTCACCACTCCACAGTGCGTTTGATATGCAGAACCAGCGATATCTTGGTTTTCGTGGGGTTTCAAGCTGAGATATGCATTTCCCTGCGATAATCTTGGTGAGACTTCTGTCCGAAGTATGCAGAATCATCGAGATCGCACTTTTCGAGCTATTTAATGCGAGAAACACGTTATCTGGTGTATTCACCACTCCACAGCGCGTTTGATATGCAGAACCGGCGACATCATGGATTTCGTCGGGGTTCAAGCTGAGATATGCATTTTCTGCGATAATCTTGGTGAGACTTCTGTCCGAAGTATGCTGAATCATCTAGATCGCTCTTTTCGAGCTATTTAATGCGAGAAACACGTTATCTGGTGTTTTCACCACTACACAGTGCGTTTGATATGCAGAACCAGCGATATCTTGGTTTTCGTGGGGTTTCAAGATGAGATATGCATTTTCTGCGATAATCTTGGTGAGACTTCTGTCCGAAGGATGCAGAATCATCGAGATCGCTCTTCTCGAGCTATTTAATGCGAGAAACAAGTTATCTGGTGTTTTCACCACTCCACAGTGCGTTTGATATGCAGAACCAGCGATATCTTGGTTTTCGTGGGGTTTGAAGCTCAGATATGCGTTTTTTGCGATAATCTTGGTGCGACTTGTGTTCGAAGTATGCAGAATCATCGAGATCGCACTTTTCGATCTATTTAATGCGAGATACATGTTATCAGGTTGTTTTCATCACTCCACAGGGCGTTTGATATGCAGAACCGGCGATATCTTGGTTTTCGTGGGGTTTCCAGCTGAGATATGCATTTTCTGCGATAATATTGGTGAGACTTCTGTCCGAAGTATGCAGAGTCATCTAGATCGTACTTTTCGAGCTATTTAATGCGAGAAACACGTTTTCTGGAGTTTTCTCCAATCCACAGTTCGTTGGATATGCAGAACAGGAGATATCTTGGTTTTCGTGGGGTTTCCAGATGAAATATGCATTTTCTGCGATAATCTTGGTGTTTCATCTATGAGAAGTATGCAGAATCACCCAGAACGATCTTTTCGAGCTAGTTAATGCGAGTAACACGTTATCTGGTGTTTTCACCACTCCACAGTGCGTTTGATATGCAGAACCGGCGACATCATGGATTTCGTCGGGGTTCAAGCTGAGATATGCATTTTCTGCGATAATGTTGGTGAGACTTCTGTCCGAAGTATGCTGAACCATCGAGATCACTCGTTTCGACCTATTTAATGCGAGAAACACGTTATCTGGTTTTTTCACCACTCCACAGTGCGTTTGATATGCAGAACCAGCGATATCTTGGTTTTCGTGGGGTTTCAAGCTGAGATATGCATTTTCTGCGATAATCTTGGTGAGACTTCTGTCCGAAGTATGCAGAATCATCGCGATCGCACTTTTCGAGCTATTTAATGCGAGAAACACATTATCTGGTGTTTTCACCACTCCACAGTGCGTTTGATATGCAGAACCGGCTATATCTTGGTTTTTGTGGGGTTTCAAGCAGAGATATGCATTTTTTACGATAATCTTGGTGAGACTTCTGTCCGAAGTATGCTTAATCATCGAGATCGTACTTTTCGAGCTATTTAAAGCGAGAAACACGTTTTCTGGGGTTTTCACCACTCCACAGTTCGTTGGATATGCAGAACAGGAGATAGCTTGGTTTTCGTGGGGTTTCTAGCAGAGATATGCATTTTCTGCGATAATCATGGTGAGACTTCTGTTAGAAGTATGCAGAACCATCGAGATCGCACATTTCGATCTATTTAATTCGAGAAACACGTTGTCTGGTGTTTTCACCACTCCACAGTTGGTTTGATATGCAGAACCGGCGATATCTGGGTTTTCGTGGGGTTTCAAGCTGAATTATGCATTTTTTACGATAATCTTGGTGAGACTTCTGTCCGAAGTATGCTTAATCATCGAGATCGCTCGTTTCGACCTATTTAATGCGAGAAACACGTTATCTGGTGTTTTCACCACTCCACAGTGCGTTTGATATGCAGAACCAGCGATATCTTGGTTTTCGTGGGGTTTCAAGCTGAGATATGCATTTCCCTGCGATAATCTTGGTGAGACTTCTGTCCGAAGTATGCAGAATCATCGAGATGGCTCCATTCGAGCTATTTAATGCGAGAAACACGTTGTCTGGTGTTTTCACCACTCTACAGTTGGTTTGATATGCAGAACCGGCGATGTTTGGTTTTCGTCGGGTTTCAAGCTGAGATATGCATTTTTTACGATAATCTTGATGAGACTTCTGTCCGAAGTATGCTTAATCATCGAGATCGCTCGTTTCGACCAATTTAATGCGAGAAACACGTTATCTGGTGTTTTCAGCACTCCACAGTGCGGTTGATATGCAGAACTGGCGGTATCTTGGTTTTCGTGGGGTTTCAAGCTGAGATATGCATTTTTTATGATAATCTTGGTGAGACTTCTCTCCGAAGTATGCTTAATCATCGAGATCGCTCGTTTCGACCTATTTAATGCGAGAAACACGTTATCTGGTGTTTTCACCACTCCACAGTGCGTTTGATATGCAGAACCAGCGATATCTTGGTTTTCGTGGGGTTTCAAGCTGAGATATGCATTTCCCTGCGATAATCTTGGTGAGACTTCTGTCCGAAGTATGCAGAATCATCGAGATGGCTCCATTCGAGCTATTTAATGCGAGAAACACGTTGTCTGGTGTTTTCACCACTCTACAGTTGGTTTGATATGCAGAACCGGCGATGTTTGGTTTTCGTCGGGTTTCAAGCTGAGATATGCATTTTTTACGATAATCTTGATGAGACTTCTGTCCGAAGTATGCTTAATCATCGAGATCGCTCGTTTCGACCAATTTAATGCGAGAAACACGTTATCTGGTGTTTTCAGCACTCCACAGTGCGGTTGATATGCAGAACTGGCGGTATCTTGGTTTTCGTGGGGTTTCAAGCTGAGATATGCATTTTTTATGATAATCTTGGTGAGACTTCTCTCCGAAGTATGCTTAATCATCGAGATCGCTCTATTCGAGCTATTTAATGCGAGGAACACGTTATCTGGTGTTTTCAGCACTCCACAGTGCGTTTGATATGCAGAACCTGCGATCTCTTGGTTTTCGTGGGGATTCAAGCTCAGATATGCATTTTCTGCGATAATCTTGGTGAGACTTCTGTCCGAAGTATGCAGAGTCATCGAGATCGTACTTTTCGAACAATTTAATGCGAGAAACACGTTTTCTGGTGTTTTCAGCACTCCACAATGCGTTTGATATGCAGAACTGGCGGTATCTTGGTTTTCGTGGGGTATCAAGCTGAGATATGCATTTTTTATGATAATCTTGGTGAGACTTCTCTCCGAAGTATGCTTAATCATCGAGATCGCTCGTTTCGAGCTATTTAATGCGAGAAACACGTTATCTGGTGTTTTCACCACTCCACAGTGCGTTGGATAAGCAGAACCGGAGATATTTTGGTTTTCGTCGGGTTTCATGCTGTAATATGCATTTTCTACGATAAGCTTGGTGAGACATCAGTCCGAAGTATGCAGAAACATCGAGAGCGCTCTTTTCGAGCTGTTTAATGCGAGAAACACGTTATCTGGTGTTATCACCACTGCACAGTGCGTTTGATAATCAGAACCGGCGATATCTTGGTTTTTGTTGGGTTTCAAGCTGAGATATGCATTTTTTACGATAATCTTGGTGAGACTTCTGTCCGAAGTATGCTTAATCATCGAGATCGCTCTTTTCGAGCTATTTAATGCGAGAAACACGGTTTCTGGGGTTTTCACGACACACAGTTCTTCGGATATGCAGAACAGGTGATATCTTGGTTTTCGAGGGGTTTCAAGCTGAGATATGCATTTTCAGCGATAATCTTGGAGAGACTTCTGTCCGAAGTATGCAGAATCATCGAGATCGCTCTTTTGCAGTTATTTAATGCGAGAAACACGTTTTCTGGGGTTTTCACCACACCACAGTTCGTTGGATATGCAGAACAGGTGATACCTTGGTTTTCGAGGGGTTTCAAGCTGAGATATGCATTTTCTGCGATAATCTTGGAGAGACTTCTGTCCGAAGTATGCAGAATCATCGAGATCGTTCTTTTCGAGCTATTTAATGCGAGAAACACGTTTTCTGGGGTTTTCACCACACCACAGTTCGTTGGATATGCAGAACAGGTGATATCTTGGTTTTCGAGGGGTTTCAAGTTTAGATATGCATTTTCTGCGATAATCTTGGAGAGACTTCTGTCCGAAGTATGCAGAATCATCGAGATCGCTCTTTTCGAGCTATTTAATGCGAGAAACACGTTTTCTGGGGTTTTCACCACAACACAGTTCGATGGATATGCAGAACAGGTGACATCTTGGTTTTCGAGGGGTTTCAAGCTGAGATATGCATTTTCTGCGATAATCTTGGAGAGACTTCTGTTCGAACTATGCAGAATCATCGAGATCGCTCTTTTCGAGCTACATAATGCGAGAAACACGTTATCTGGTGTTTTCACCACTCCACAGTGCGTTTGATATGCAGAAACAGCGACATCTTGGCTTTCGTCGGGTATCAAGCTGAGATATGCATTTTCAACGATAATCTTGGTGAGACTTTAGTCAGAAGTATGCAGAATCATCTAGATCGCTCGTTTCGAGCTATTTAATGCGAAAAAACAAGTTTTCTGGTGTTTTCACCGCTCCACAGTGCGTTTGATATGCAGAACCGGCGATATCTTGATTTTCGTGGTGTTTCCAGCTGAGATATGCATTTTCTGCGATAATCTTGGTGAGTCTTCTGTCAGAAGTATGCAGAATCATCTAGATCACTCTTTTCGAGCTACTTAATGCGAGAACCACGTTATCTGGTGTATTGACCACTCCCCAGTGCGTTTGATATGCAGAACCGGCGACATCTTGACTTTCGTCGGGTATCAAGCTGAGATATGCATTTTCTGCGATAATCTTGGTGTTTCATCTATGAGAAGTATGCAGAATCATCGAGAACGCTCTTTGCGAGCTAGTTAATGCGAGAAACACGTTTTCTGGTGTTTTCACCACTCCACAGTGCGTCAGATATGCAGAACCGGAGATAACTTGGTTTTCGTGAGGTTTCAAGCTGAGATATGCATTTTCTGCGATTATCTTGGTGAGACTTCTGTCAGCAGTATGCAGAATCATCTAGATCACTCTTTTCGAGCTACTTAATGCGAGAACCACGTTATCTGGTGTATTGACCACTCCCCAGTGCGTTTGATATGCAGAACCGGCGACATCTTGACTTTCGTCGGGTATCAAGCTGAGATATGCATTTTCTGCGATAATCTTGGTGAGACTTTAGTCAGAATTATGCAGAATCATCTAGATCGCTCGTTTCGAGCTATTTAATGCGAAAAAACAAGTTTTCTGTTGTTTTGACCACTCCACAGTGCGTATGATATGTAGAGCCGCCGATAACTTTGTCTTCGCGGGGTTTCCAGCTGAAATATGCATTTTCTGCGATGATCTTGGTGTTTCATCTATGAGAAGTATGCAGAATGATCGAGAACGCTCTTTTCGAGTTAGTTAATGCGAGAAACACGTTTTCTGGTGTTTTCAACATTCCACAGTGCGTCTGATATGCAGAACCGACGATATCGTGGTTTTCGTGGTGTTTCCAGCTGAGATATGCATTTTCTGCGATAATCTTGGTGGGTCTTCTGTCAGCAGTATGCAGAATCATCTAGATCACTCTTTTCGAGCTACTTAATGCGAGAACCACGTTATCTGGTGTATTGACCACTCCCCAGTGCGTTTGATATGCAGAACCGGCGACATCTTGACTTTCGTCGGGTATCAAGCTGAGATATGCATTTTCTGCGATAATCTTGGTGTTTCATCTATGAGAAGTATGCACAATCATCGAGAACGCTCTTTGCGAGCTAGTTAATGCGAGAAACACGTTTTCTGGTGTTTTCACCACTCCACAGTGCGTCAGATATGCAGAACCGGAGATAACTTGGTTTTCGTGAGGTTTCATGCTGAGATATGCATTTTCTGCGATTATCTTGGTGAGACTTCTGTCAGAAGTATGCATAATCATCGGGATCGCACTTCTCGAGCTATTTAATGCGAGAAACACGTTATCTGGTTGTTTTCACCACTCCACAGTGCGTTTGATTTGCAGAACCGGCGACATCTTGATTTTCGTGAGGTTTCAAGCTGAGATATGCATTTTCTGCGATAATCTTGGTGAGACTTCTGTCAGAAGTATGCAGAATCATCGGGATCGCCCTTTTCGAGCTATTTAATGCGAGAAACACGTTGTCTGGTTGTTTTCACGACTCCACAGTGCGTTTTATATGCAGAACCGGCGACATCTTAATTTTCGTGATGTTTCAAGATGAGATATGGATTTTCTGCGATAATCTTGGTGAGACTTCAGTCAGAAGTATGCAGAATCATCTAGATCGCTCTTTTCAAGCTATTTACTGCGAAAAAACAAGTTTTCTAGTGTTTTCACGACACCACAGTGCGTTTGATATCCAGAACCGGCGACATCTAGATTTTCGTGAGATTTCAACCTGAGATATGCATTTTCGTCGATAATCTTGGTGAGTCTTCTGTCAGTAGTATGCAGTATCATCGGGACCCCTCTTTTCGAGCTATTTAATGCGAGAAACACGTTATCTGTTGTTTTCACCACTCCGCAGTGCGTTTGATATGCAGAACCGGCGACATCTTGATTTTCAAGAGATTTCAACCTGAGATATGCATTTTCTACGATAATCTTGGTGAGACTTCCGTCAGAAGTATGCAGAATCTTCGAGATCGCTCTTTTCGAGCTATTTAATGCGAGAAACACGTTATCTGGTGTTTTCACGACACCACAGTGCGTTTGATATCCAGAACAGGCGACATCTTGAATTTCGTGAGATTTCAACCTGAGATATGCATTTTCGTCGATAATCTTGGTGAGACTACTGTCAGAAGTATGCAGAATCTTCGAGAACGCTCTTTTCGAGCTACATAATGCGAGAAACACGTTATCTGGTGTTTTCACCACTCCACAGTGCGTTTGATATGCAGAACCGGCGACATCTTGGATTTCGTCGGGTTTCAAGCTGAGATATGCATTTTCTACGATAATCTTGGTGAGACTTCAGTCAGAGGTATGCAGAATCATCTAGATCGCTCTTTTCAAGCTATTTAATGCGAAAAAACAAGTTTTCTAGTGTTTTCAACATTCCACAGTGCGTTTGATATGCAGAACCGGCGACATCTTGGATTTCGTCGGGTTTCAAGTTGAGATATGCGTTTTCTACGATAATCTTGGTGAGACTTCTGTCAGAAGTATGCAGAATCTTCGAGAACGCTCTTTTCGAGCTACATAATGCGAGAAACACGTTATCTGGTGTTTTCACCACTCCACAGTGCGTTTGATATGCAGAAACAGCGACATCTTGGCTTTCGTCGGGTATCAAGCTGAGATATGCATTTTCAACGATAATCTTGGTGAGACTTTAGTCAGAAGTATGCAGAATCATCTAGATCGCTCGTTTCGAGCTATTTAATGCGAAAAAACAAGTTTTCTGGTGTTTTCACCGCTCCACAGTGCGTTTGATATGCAGAACCGGCGATATCTTGATTTTCGTGGTGTTTCCAGCTGAGATATGCATTTTCTGCGATAATCTTGGTGAGTCTTCTGTCAGAAGTATGCAGAATCATCTAGATCGCTCGTTTCGAGCTATTTAATGCGAAAAAACAAGTTTTCTGTTGTTTTGACCACTCCACAGTGCGTATGATATGTAGAGCCGCCGATAACTTTGTCTTCGCGGGGTTTCCAGCTGAAATATGCATTTTCTGCGATGATCTTGGTGTTTCATCTATGAGAAGTATGCAGAATGATCGAGAACGCTCTTTTCGAGTTAGTTAATGCGAGAAACACGTTTTCTGGTGTTTTCAACATTCCACAGTGCGTCTGATATGCAGAACCGACGATATCGTGGTTTTCGTGGTGTTTCCAGCTGAGATATGCATTTTCTGCGATAATCTTGGTGGGTCTTCTGTCAGCAGTATGCAGAATCATCTAGATCACTCTTTTCGAGCTACTTAATGCGAGAACCACGTTATCTGGTGTATTGACCACTCCCCAGTGCGTTTGATATGCAGAACCGGCGACATCTTGACTTTCGTCGGGTATCAAGCTGAGATATGCATTTTCTGCGATAATCTTGGTGTTTCATCTATGAGAAGTATGCAGAATCATCGTGAACGCTCTTTGCGAGCTAGTTAATGCGAGAAACACGTTTTCTGGTGTTTTCACCACTCCACAGTGCGTCAGATATGCAGAACCGGAGATAACTTGGTTTTCGTGAGGTTTCAAGCTGAGATATGCATTTTCTGCGATTATCTTGGTGAGACTTCTGTCAGAAGTATGCATAATCATCGGGATCGCACTTCTCGAGCTATTTAATGCGAGAAACACGTTATCTGGTTGTTTTCACCACTCCACAGTGCGTTTGATTTGCAGAACCGGCGACATCTTGATTTTCGTGAGGTTTCAAGCTGAGATATGCATTTTCTGCGATAATCTTGGTGAGACTTCTGTCAGAAGTATGCAGAATCATCGGGATCGCTCTTTTCGAGCTATTTAATGCGAGAAACACGTTGTCTGGTTGTTTTCACGACTCCACAGTGCGTTTTATATGCAGAACCGGCGACATCTTAATTTTCGTGATGTTTCAAGATGAGATATGGATTTTCTGCGATAATCTTGGTGAGACTTCAGTCAGAAGTATGCAGAATCATCTAGATCGCTCTTTTCAAGCTATTTACTGCGAAAAAACAAGTTTTCTAGTGTTTTCACGACACCACAGTGCGTTTGATATCCAGAACCGGCGACATCTAGATTTTCGTGAGATTTCAACCTGAGATATGCATAATCGTCGATAATCTTGGTGAGTCTTCTGTCAGTAGTATGCAGTATCATCGGGACCCCTCTTTTCGAGCTATTTAATGCGAGAAACACGTTATCTGTTGTTTTCACCACTCCGCAGTGCGTTTGATATGCAGAACCGGCGACATCTTGATTTTCAAGAGATTTCAACCTGAGATATGCATTTTCTACGATAATCTTGGTGAGACTTCCGTCAGAAGTATGCAGAATCTTCGAGATCGCTCTTTTCGAGCTATTTAATGCGAGAAACACGTTATCTGGTGTTTTCACGACACCACAGTGCGTTTGATATCCAGAACAGGCGACATCTTGAATTTCGTGAGATTTCAACCTGAGATATGCATTTTCGTCGATAATCTTGGTGAGACTACTGTCAGAAGTATGCAGAATCTTCGAGAACGCTCTTTTCGAGCTACATAATGCGAGAAACACGTTATCTGGTGTTTTCACCACTCCACAGTGCGTTTGATATGCAGAACCGGCGACATCTTGGATTTTGTCGGGTTTCAAGCTGAGATATGCATTTTCTACGATAATCTTGGTGAGACTTCTGTCAGAAGTATGCAGAATCTTCGAGATCGCTCTTTTCGAGCTATTTAATGCGAGAAACATGTTATCTGGTGTTTTCATCACTCCACAGGGCGTTTGATATGCAGAACCGGCGATATCTTGGTTTTCGTGGGGTTTCCAGCTGAGATATGCATTTTCTGCGATAATCTTGGTGTTTCATCTATGAGAAGTATGCAGAATGATCGAGAACGCTCTTTTCGAGTTAGTTAATGCGAGAAACACGTTTTCTGGTGTTTTCAACATTCCACAGTGCGTCTGATATGCAGAACGGACGATATCGTGGTTTTCGTGGTGTTTCCAGCTGAGATATGCATTTTCTGCGATAATCTTGGTGGGTCTTCTGTCAGCAGTATGCAGAATCTTCGAGATCGCTCTTTAGAGCTATTTAATGCGAGAAACACGTTATCTGGTGTTTTCACGACACCACAGTGCGTTTGATATCCAGAACAGGCGACATCTTGAATTTCGTGAGATTTCAACCTGAGATATGCATTTTCGTCGATAATCTTGGTGAGACTACTGTCAGAAGTATGCAGAATCTTCGAGAACGCTCTTTTCGAGCTACATAATGCGAGAAACACGTTATCTGGTGTTTTCACCACTCCACAGTGCGTTTGATATGCAGAAACAGCGACATCTTGGCTTTCGTCGGGTATCAAGCTGAGATACGCATTTTCAACGATAATCTTGGTGAGACTTTAGTCAGAAGTATGCAGAATCATCTAGATCGCTCGTTTCGAGCTATTTAATGCGAAAAAACAAGTTTTCTGGTGTTTTCACCGCTCCACAGTGCGTTTGATATGCAGAACCGGCGATATCTTGATTTTCGTGGTGTTTCCAGCTGAGATATGCATTTTCTGCGATAATCTTGGTGAGTCTTCTGTCAGAAGTATGCAGAATCATCTAGATCACTCTTTTCGAGCTACTTAATGCGAGAACCACGTTATCTGGTGTATTGACCACTCCCCAGTGCGTTTGATATGCAGAACCGGCGACATCTTGACTTTCGTCGGGTATCAAGCTGAGATATGCATTTTCTGCGATAATCTTGGTGTTTCATCTATGAGAAGTATGCAGAATCATCGAGAACGCTCTTTGCGAGCTAGTTAATGCGAGAAACACGTTTTCTGGTGTTTTCACCACTCCACAGTGCGTCAGATATGCAGAACCGGAGATAACTTGGTTTTCGTGAGGTTTCAAGCTGAGATATGCATTTTCTGCGATTATCTTGGTGAGACTTCTGTCAGCAGTATGCAGAATCATCTAGATCACTCTTTTCGAGCTACTTAATGCGAGAACCACGTTATCTGGTGTATTGACCACTCCCCAGTGCGTTTGATATGCAGAACCGGCGACATCTTGACTTTCGTCGGGTATCAAGCTGAGATATGCATTTTCTGCGATAATCTTGGTGAGACTTTAGTCAGAATTATGCAGAATCATCTAGATCGCTCGTTTCGAGCTATTTAATGCGAAAAAACAAGTTTTCTGTTGTTTTGACCACTCCACAGTGCGTATGATATGTAGAGCCGCCGATAACTTGGTCTTCGCGGGGTTTCCAGCTGAAATATGCATTTTCTGCGATGATCTTGGTGTTTCATCTATGAGAAGTATGCAGAATGATCAAGAACGCTCTTTTCGAGTTAGCTAATGCGAGAAACACGTTTTCTGGTGTTTTCAACATTCCGCAGTGCGTCTGATATGCAGAACCGACGATATCGTGGTTTTCGTGGTGTTTCCAGCTGAGATATGCATTTTCTGCGATAATCTTGGTGGGTCTTCTGTCAGCAGTATGCAGAATCATCTAGATCACCCTTTTCGAGCTACTTAATGCGAGAAACACGTTATCTGGTTGTTTTCACCACTCCACAGTGCGTTTGATTTGCAGAACCGGCGACATCTTGATTTTCGTGAGGTTTCAAGCTGAGATATGCATTTTCTGCGATAATCTTGGTGAGACTTCTGTCAGAAGTACGCAGAATCATCGGGATCGCTCTTTTCGAGCTATTTAATGCGAGAAACACGTTGTCTGGTCGTTTTCACGACTCCACAGTGCGTTTTATATGCAGAACCGGCGACATCTTAATTTTCGTGATGTTTCAAGCTGAGATATGGATTTTCTGCGATAATCTTGGTGAGACTTCAGTCAGAAGTATGCAGAATCATCTAGATCGCTCTTTTCAAGCTATTTAATGCGAATAAACAAGTTTTCTAGTGTTTTCACGACACCACAGTGCGTTTGATATCCAGAACCGGCGACATCTAGATTTTCGTGAGATTTCAACCTGAGATATGCATTTTCGTCGATAATCTTGGTGAGTCTTCTGTCAGTAGTATGCAGAATCATCGGGACCCCTCTTTTCGAGCTATTTAATGCGAGAAACACGTTATCTGTTGTTTTCGCCACTCCTCAGTGCGTTTGATATGGCGAACCGGCGACATCTTGATTTTCGTGAGATTTCAACCTGAGATATGCATTTTCTACGATAATCTTGGTGAGACTTCCGTCAGAAGTATGCAGAATCTTCGAGATCGCTCTTTTCGAGCTATTTAATGCGAGAAACACGTTATCTGGTGTTTTCACGACACCACAGTGCGTTTGATATCCAGAACAGGCGACATCTTGAATTTCGTGAGATTTCAACCTGAGATATGCATTTTCGTCGATAATCTTGGTGAGACTTCTGTCAGAAGTATGCAGAATCTTCGAGAACGCTCTTTTCGAGCTACATAATGCGAGAAACACGTTATCTGGTGTTTTCACCACTCCACAGTGCGTTTGATATGCAGAACCAGCGACATCTTGGCTTTCGTCGGGTATCAAGCTGAGATATGCATTTTCAACGATAATCTTGGTGAGACTTCTGTCAGAAGTATGCAGAATCATCGGGATCGCACTTTTCGAGCTATTTAATGCGAGAAACACGTTGTCTGGTTGTTTTCACGACTCCACAGTGCGTTTGATATGCAGAACCGGAGACATCTTAATTTTCGTGATGTTTCAAGCTGAGATATGGATTTTCTGCGATAATCTTGGTGAGACTTCAGTCAGAGGTATGCAGAATCATCTAGATCGCTCTTTTCAAGCTATTTAATGCGAAAAAACAAGTTTTCTAGTGTTTTCAACATTCCACAGTGCGTTTGATTTGCAGAACCGGCGACATCTTGGATTTCGTCGGGTTTCAAGCTGAGATATGCATTTTCTACAATAATCTTGGTGAGACTTCTGTCAGAAGTATGCAGAATCTTCGAGATCGCTCTTTTCGAGCTACTTAATGCGAGAAACACGATATCTGGTGTTTTCACCACTCCACAGTGCGTTTGATATGCAGAACCGGCGATATCTTGATTTTCGTGGTGTTCCCAGCTGAGATATGCATTTTCTGCGATAATCTTGGTGAGTCTTCTGTCAGAAGTATGCAGAATCATCTAGATCGCTTATTTCGAGCTATTTAATGCGAGAAACACGTTTTCTGGTGTATTCACCACTCCACAGTGCGTTTGATATGCAGAACCGGCGGCATCTTGGATTTCGTCGGGGTTCATACTGAGATATGCATTTTCTACGATAATCTTGGTGAGACTTCTGTCAGAAGTATGCAGAATCATCGAGATCGCTCTTTTCGAGCTATTTAATGCGAGAAACTCGTTTTCTGGTGTATTCACCACTCCACAGTACGTTTGACATGCAGAACCGGCGAAATCTTGCTTTTCGTGGGTTTTCAAGCTGAGATATGCTTGTTCTGCGATAATCATGGTGAGACTTCTGTCAGAAGTATGCAGAATCTTCGAGAACGCTGTTTTCGAGCCACATAATGCGAGAAACACGTTATCTGGTGTTTTCACCACTCCACAGAGCGTTTGATATGCAGAACCAGCGACACCTTGGCTTTCGTCGGGTATCAAGCTGAGATATGCATTTTCAACGATAATCTTGGTGAGACTTCTGTCAGAAGTATGCAGAATCATCGGGATCGCTCTTTTCGAGCTATTTAATGCGAGAAACACGTTGTCTGGTTGTTTTCACGACTCCACAGTGCGTTTGATATGCAGAACCGGCGACATCTTGATTTTCGTGATGTTTTCCAGCTGAGATATGGATTTTCTGCGATAATCTTGGTGAGACTTCAGTCAGAAGTATGCAGAATCATCTAGATCGCTCTTTTCAAGCTATTTAATGCGAAAAAACAAGTTTTCTGGTGTTTTCAACATTCCACAGTGCGTTTGATATGCAGAACCGGCGACATCTTGGATTTCGTCGGGTTTCAACCTGAGATATGCATTTTCGTCGATAATCTTGGTGAGACTACTGTCAGAAGTATGCAGAATCTTCGAGAACGCTCTTTTCGAGCTACATAATGCGAGAAACACGTTATCTGGTGTTTTCACCACTCCACAGTGCGTTTGATATGCAGAAACAGCGACATCTTGGCTTTCGTCGGGTATCAAGCTGAGATATGCATTTTCAACGATAATCTTGGTGAGACTTTAGTCAGAAGTATGCAGAATCATCTAGATCGCTCGTTTCGAGCTATTTAATGCGAAAAAACAAGGTTTCTGGTGTTTTCACCACTCCACAGTGCGTTTCATATGCAGAACCGGCGATATCTTGATTTTCGTGGTGTTTCCAGCTGAGATATGCATTTTCTGCGATAATCTTGGTGGGTCTTCTGTCAGCAGTATGCAGAATCATCTAGATCGCTCTTTTCGAGCTATTTAATGCGACAAACACGTTATCTGGTGTATTGACCACTCCACAGTGATTTGATATGTAGAGCCGCCGATAACTTGGTTTTCGTGGGGTTTCCAGCTGAGATATGCATTTTCTGCGATAAACCTGGTGAGTCTTCTGTCAGAAGTATGCAGAACCACCGAGATCGCTCTATTCGAGCTATTTAATGCGAGAAACACGTTATCTGGTGTTTTCACCACTCCACATTGCGCCTGATATGCAGAACCGGCGACATCTTGGTTTTCGTGGGGTTTCCAGCTGAAATATGCATTTTCTGCGATAATCTTGGTGAGTCTTCTGTCAGAAGTATGCAGAATCATGTAGATCGTTCGTTTCGAGCTATTTAATGCGAAAAAACAAGTTTTCTGGTGTTTTGACCACTCCACAGTGCGTTTGATATGCAGAACCGGTGCCATCTTGATTTTCGTGAGGTATCAAGCTGAGATATGCATTTTCTGCGATTATATTGGTGAGACTTCAGTCAGAAGTATGCAGAATCTTCTAGATCGCTCGTTTCGAGCTATTTAATGCGAGAACCACGTTATCTGGTGTATTGAACACTCCACAGTGCGTTTGATATGCAGAACCGGCGACATCATGGATTTCGTCGGGGATCAAGCTGAGATATGCATTTTCGGCGATAATCTTGGTGAGTCTTCTGTCAGCAGTATGCAGAATCATCTAGATCCCTCTTTTCGAGCTATTAAATGCGAGATACACGTTATCTAGTTGTTTTCACCACTCCACAGTGCGTTTTATATACAGAACTGGCGACATCTTGATTTTCGTGAGGTTTCAAGCTGACATATGCATTTTCTGCGATAATATTGGTGAGACTTCTGTCCGAAGTATGCAGAATCATCGATATCGCTCTTTTCGATCTATTTAATGAGAAAAAACAAGTTTTCTGGTGTTTTGACCACTCCACAGTGCGTTTGATATGTAGAGCCGCCGATAACTTGGTTTTCGTGGGGTTTCCAGCTGAAATATGCATTTTCTGCGATAATCTTGGTGAGTCCTCTGTCAGAAGTATGCAGAATCATCGAGATCGCTCTATTCGAGCTATTTAATGCGAGAAACACGTTATCTGGTGTATTGACCACTCCACAGTGCGTTTGATATGCAAAACCGGCGATATCTTGGTTTTCGTCGGTTTTCAAGCTGAGATACGCATTTTCAACGATAATCTTGGTGAGACTTCAGTCAGAAGTATGCAGAATCATCTAGATCGCTCGTTTCGAGCTATTTAATGCGAAAAAAACAAGTTTTCTGGTGTTTTCAACATTCCACAGTGCGTTTGATATGCAGACCCGGCGATATCTTGATTTTCGTGGTGTTTCCAGCTGAGATATGCATTTTCTGCGATAATCTTGGTGAGACTTCTGTCCGAAGTGTGCTGAATCATCTAGATCGCTCTTTTCGAGCTATTTAATGCGAGAAACACGTTATCTGGTGTTTTCACCACTCCACAGTGCGTTTGATATGCAGAACCAGCGATATCTTGGTTTTCGTGGGGTTTCAAGATGAGATATGCATTTTCTGCGATAATCTTGGTGAGACTCCTGTCCGAAGTATGCAGAATCATCGAGATCGCTCTTCTCGAGCTATTTAATGCGAGAAACAAGTTATCTGGTGTTTTCACCACTCCACAGTGCGTTTGATATGCAGATCCAGCGATATCTTGGTTTTCGTGGGGTTTCAAGCTCAGATATGCATTTTCTGCGATAATCTTGGTGAGACTTCTGTCCGAAGTATGCAGAGTCATCGAGATCGTACTTTTCGAGCTATTTAATGCGAGAAACACGTTTTCTGGGGTATTCACCAATCCACAGTTCGTTGGATATGCAGAACAGGAGATATCTTGGTTTTCGTGGGGTTTCCAGCTGAAATATGCATTTGCTGCGATAATCTTGGTGAAACATCTGTCCGAAGTATGCAGAAACATCGAGATCGCACTTTTCGATCTATTTAATGCGAGAAACACGTTGTCTGGTGTTTTCACCACTCCACAGTTGGTTTGATATGCAGAACCGGCAATTTCTGGTTTTCGTCGGGTTTCAAGCTGAGATATGCATTTTATGCGATAATCTTGGTGAGACTTCTGTCCGAAGTATGCAGAGTCATCTAGATCGTAATTTTCGAGCTATTTAATGCGAGAAACTCGTTTTCTGGGGTTTTCACCAATCCGCAGTTCGTTGGATATGCAGAACAGGAGATATCTTGGTTTTCGTGGGGTTTCCAGCTGAAATATGCATTTTCTGCGATAATCTTGGTGTTTCATCTATGAGAAGTATGCAGAATCATCCAGAACGATCTTTTCGAGCTAGTTAATGCGAGTAACACGTTATCTGGTGTTTTCACCACTCCACAGTGCGTTTGATATGCAGAACCGGCGACATCATGGATTTCGTCGGGGTTCAAGCTGAGATATGCATTTTCTGCGATAATCTTGGTGAGACTTCTGTCCGAAGTATGCTGAATCATCTAGATCGCTCTTTTCGAGCTATTTAATGCGAGAAACACGTTATCTGGTGTTTTCACCACTCCACAGTGCGTTTGATATGCAGAACCAGCGATATCTTGGTTTTCGTGGGGATTCAAACTGAGATATGCAATTTCTGCGATAATCTAGGTGAGACTTCTGTCCGAAGTATGCTTAATCATCGAGATCGCTCGTTTCGAGCTACTTAATGCGAGAAACACGTGATCTGGTGTTTTCACCACTCCACAGGGCGAATGATATGCAGAACCGACGATATCTTGGTTTTCGTGGGGTTTCAAGCTCAGATATGCATTTTCTGCGATAATCTTGGTGAGACTTCTGTCCGAAGTATGCAGAGTCATCGAGATCGCTCTTTTCGAGCTATTTAATGCGAGAAACAAGTTACCTGGTGTTTTCACCACTCCACAGTGCGTTTGATATGCAGAACCAGCGATATCTTGGTTTTCGTGGGGTTTCAAGCTCAGATATGCATTTTCTGCGATAATCTTGGTGAGACTTCTGTCCGAAGTATGCAGAATCATCGAGATCGCACTTTTCGAGCTATTTAATGCGAGAAACACGTTATCTGGTGTATTCACCACTCCACAGCGCGTTTGATATGCAGAACCGGCGACATCATGGATTTCGTCGGGGTTCAAGCTGAGATATGCATTTTCTGCGATAATCTTGGTGAGACTTCTGTCCGAAGTATGCTGAATCATCTAGATCGCTCTTTTCGAGCTATTTAATGCGAGAAACACGTTATCTGGTGTTTTCACCACTACACAGTGCGTTTGATATGCAGAACCAGCGATATCTTGGTTTTCGTGGGGTTTCAAGATGAGATATGCATTTTCTGCGATAATCTTGGTGAGACTTCTGTCCGAAGTATGCAGAATCATCGAGATCGCTCTTCTCGAGCTATTTAATGCGAGAAACAAGTTATCTGGTGTTTTCACCACTCCACAGTGCGTTTGATATGCAGAACCAGCGATATCTTGGTTTTCGTGGGGTTTCAAGCTCAGATATGCGTTTTTTGCGATAATCTTGGTGCGACTTGTGTTCGAAGTATGCAGAATCATCGAGATCGCACTTTTCGATCTATTTAATGCGAGATACATGTTATCAGGTTGTTTTCATCACTCCACAGGGCGTTTGATATGCAGAACCGGCGATATCTTGGTTTTCGTGGGGTTTCCAGCTGAGATATGCATTTTCTGCGATAATATTGGTGAGACTTCTGTCCGAAGTATGCAGAGTCATCTAGATCGTACTTTTCGAGCTATTTAATGCGAGAAACACGTTTTCTGGAGTTTTCTCCAATCCACAGTTCGTTGGATATGCAGAACAGGAGATATCTTGGTTTTCGTGGGGTTTCCAGATGAAATATGCATTTTCTGCGATAATCTTGGTGTTTCATCTATGAGAAGTATGCAGAATCACCCAGAACGATCTTTTCGAGCTAGTTAATGCGAGTAACACGTTATCTGGTGTTTTCACCACTCCACAGTGCGTTTGATATGCAGAACCGGCGACATCATGGATTTCGTCGGGGTTCAAGCTGAGATATGCATTTTCTGCGATAATGTTGGTGAGACTTCTGTCCGAAGTATGCTGAACCATCGAGATCACTCGTTTCGACCTATTTAATGCGAGAAACACGTTATCTGGTTTTTTCACCACTCCACAGTGCGTTTGATATGCAGAACCAGCGATATCTTGGTTTTCGTGGGGTTTCAAGCTGAGATATGCATTTTCTGCGATAATCTTGGTGAGACTTCTGTCCGAAGTATGCAGAATCATCGCGATCGCACTTTTCGAGCTATTTAATGCGAGAAACACATTATCTGGTGTTTTCACCACTCCACAGTGCGTTTGATATGCAGAACCGGCTATATCTTGGTTTTTGTGGGGTTTCAAGCAGAGATATGCATTTTTTACGATAATCTTGGTGAGACTTCTGTCCGAAGTATGCTTAATCATCGAGATCGTACTTTTCGAGCTATTTAAAGCGAGAAACACGTTTTCTGGGGTTTTCACCACTCCACAGTTCGTTGGATATGCAGAACAGGAGATAGCTTGGTTTTCGTGGGGTTTCTAGCAGAGATATGCATTTTCTGCGATAATCATGGTGAGACTTCTGTTAGAAGTATGCAGAACCATCGAGATCGCACATTTCGATCTATTTAATTCGAGAAACACGTTGTCTGGTGTTTTCACCACTCCACAGTTGGTTTGATATGCAGAACCGGCGATATCTGGGTTTTCGTGGGGTTTCAAGCTGAATTATGCATTTTTTACGATAATCTTGGTGAGACTTCTGTCCGAAGTATGCTTAATCATCGAGATCGCTCGTTTCGACCTATTTAATGCGAGAAACACGTTATCTGGTGTTTTCACCACTCCACAGTGCGTTTGATATGCAGAACCAGCGATATCTTGGTTTTCGTGGGGTTTCAAGCTGAGATATGCATTTCCCTGCGATAATCTTGGTGAGACTTCTGTCCGAAGTATGCAGAATCATCGAGATCGCACTTTTCGAGCTATTTAATGCGAGAAACACGTTATCTGGTGTATTCACCACTCCACAGCGCGTTTGATATGCAGAACCGGCGACATCATGGATTTCGTCGGGGTTCAAGCTGAGATATGCATTTTCTGCGATAATCTTGGTGAGACTTCTGTCCGAAGTATGCTGAATCATCTAGATCGCTCTTTTCGAGCTATTTAATGCGAGAAACACGTTATCTGGTGTTTTCACCACTACACAGTGCGTTTGATATGCAGAACCAGCGATATCTTGGTTTTCGTGGGGTTTCAAGATGAGATATGCATTTTCTGCGATAATCTTGGTGAGACTTCTGTCCGAAGGATGCAGAATCATCGAGATCGCTCTTCTCGAGCTATTTAATGCGAGAAACAAGTTATCTGGTGTTTTCACCACTCCACAGTGCGTTTGATATGCAGAACCAGCGATATCTTGGTTTTCGTGGGGTTTGAAGCTCAGATATGCGTTTTTTGCGATAATCTTGGTGCGACTTGTGTTCGAAGTATGCAGAATCATCGAGATCGCACTTTTCGATCTATTTAATGCGAGATACATGTTATCAGGTTGTTTTCATCACTCCACAGGGCGTTTGATATGCAGAACCGGCGATATCTTGGTTTTCGTGGGGTTTCCAGCTGAGATATGCATTTTCTGCGATAATATTGGTGAGACTTCTGTCCGAAGTATGCAGAGTCATCTAGATCGTACTTTTCGAGCTATTTAATGCGAGAAACACGTTTTCTGGAGTTTTCTCCAATCCACAGTTCGTTGGATATGCAGAACAGGAGATATCTTGGTTTTCGTGGGGTTTCCAGATGAAATATGCATTTTCTGCGATAATCTTGGTGTTTCATCTATGAGAAGTATGCAGAATCACCCAGAACGATCTTTTCGAGCTAGTTAATGCGAGTAACACGTTATCTGGTGTTTTCACCACTCCACAGTGCGTTTGATATGCAGAACCGGCGACATCATGGATTTCGTCGGGGTTCAAGCTGAGATATGCATTTTCTGCGATAATGTTGGTGAGACTTCTGTCCGAAGTATGCTGAACCATCGAGATCACTCGTTTCGACCTATTTAATGCGAGAAACACGTTATCTGGTTTTTTCACCACTCCACAGTGCGTTTGATATGCAGAACCAGCGATATCTTGGTTTTCGTGGGGTTTCAAGCTGAGATATGCATTTTCTGCGATAATCTTGGTGAGACTTCTGTCCGAAGTATGCAGAATCATCGCGATCGCACTTTTCGAGCTATTTAATGCGAGAAACACATTATCTGGTGTTTTCACCACTCCACAGTGCGTTTGATATGCAGAACCGGCTATATCTTGGTTTTTGTGGGGTTTCAAGCAGAGATATGCATTTTTTACGATAATCTTGGTGAGACTTCTGTCCGAAGTATGCTTAATCATCGAGATCGTACTTTTCGAGCTATTTAAAGCGAGAAACACGTTTTCTGGGGTTTTCACCACTCCACAGTTCGTTGGATATGCAGAACAGGAGATAGCTTGGTTTTCGTGGGGTTTCTAGCAGAGATATGCATTTTCTGCGATAATCATGGTGAGACTTCTGTTAGAAGTATGCAGAACCATCGAGATCGCACATTTCGATCTATTTAATTCGAGAAACACGTTGTCTGGTGTTTTCACCACTCCACAGTTGGTTTGATATGCAGAACCGGCGATATCTGGGTTTTCGTGGGGTTTCAAGCTGAATTATGCATTTTTTACGATAATCTTGGTGAGACTTCTGTCCGAAGTATGCTTAATCATCGAGATCGCTCGTTTCGACCTATTTAATGCGAGAAACACGTTATCTGGTGTTTTCACCACTCCACAGTGCGTTTGATATGCAGAACCAGCGATATCTTGGTTTTCGTGGGGTTTCAAGCTGAGATATGCATTTCCCTGCGATAATCTTGGTGAGACTTCTGTCCGAAGTATGCAGAATCATCGAGATGGCTCCATTCGAGCTATTTAATGCGAGAAACACGTTGTCTGGTGTTTTCACCACTCTACAGTTGGTTTGATATGCAGAACCGGCGATGTTTGGTTTTCGTCGGGTTTCAAGCTGAGATATGCATTTTTTACGATAATCTTGATGAGACTTCTGTCCGAAGTATGCTTAATCATCGAGATCGCTCGTTTCGACCAATTTAATGCGAGAAACACGTTATCTGGTGTTTTCAGCACTCCACAGTGCGGTTGATATGCAGAACTGGCGGTATCTTGGTTTTCGTGGGGTTTCAAGCTGAGATATGCATTTTTTATGATAATCTTGGTGAGACTTCTCTCCGAAGTATGCTTAATCATCGAGATCGCTCGTTTCGACCTATTTAATGCGAGAAACACGTTATCTGGTGTTTTCACCACTCCACAGTGCGTTTGATATGCAGAACCAGCGATATCTTGGTTTTCGTGGGGTTTCAAGCTGAGATATGCATTTCCCTGCGATAATCTTGGTGAGACTTCTGTCCGAAGTATGCAGAATCATCGAGATGGCTCCATTCGAGCTATTTAATGCGAGAAACACGTTGTCTGGTGTTTTCACCACTCTACAGTTGGTTTGATATGCAGAACCGGCGATGTTTGGTTTTCGTCGGGTTTCAAGCTGAGATATGCATTTTTTACGATAATCTTGATGAGACTTCTGTCCGAAGTATGCTTAATCATCGAGATCGCTCGTTTCGACCAATTTAATGCGAGAAACACGTTATCTGGTGTTTTCAGCACTCCACAGTGCGGTTGATATGCAGAACTGGCGGTATCTTGGTTTTCGTGGGGTTTCAAGCTGAGATATGCATTTTTTATGATAATCTTGGTGAGACTTCTCTCCGAAGTATGCTTAATCATCGAGATCGCTCTATTCGAGCTATTTAATGCGAGGAACACGTTATCTGGTGTTTTCAGCACTCCACAGTGCGTTTGATATGCAGAACCTGCGATCTCTTGGTTTTCGTGGGGATTCAAGCTCAGATATGCATTTTCTGCGATAATCTTGGTGAGACTTCTGTCCGAAGTATGCAGAGTCATCGAGATCGTACTTTTCGAACAATTTAATGCGAGAAACACGTTTTCTGGTGTTTTCAGCACTCCACAATGCGTTTGATATGCAGAACTGGCGGTATCTTGGTTTTCGTGGGGTATCAAGCTGAGATATGCATTTTTTATGATAATCTTGGTGAGACTTCTCTCCGAAGTATGCTTAATCATCGAGATCGCTCGTTTCGAGCTATTTAATGCGAGAAACACGTTATCTGGTGTTTTCACCACTCCACAGTGCGTTGGATAAGCAGAACCGGAGATATTTTGGTTTTCGTCGGGTTTCATGCTGTAATATGCATTTTCTACGATAAGCTTGGTGAGACATCAGTCCGAAGTATGCAGAAACATCGAGAGCGCTCTTTTCGAGCTGTTTAATGCGAGAAACACGTTATCTGGTGTTATCACCACTGCACAGTGCGTTTGATAATCAGAACCGGCGATATCTTGGTTTTTGTTGGGTTTCAAGCTGAGATATGCATTTTTTACGATAATCTTGGTGAGACTTCTGTCCGAAGTATGCTTAATCATCGAGATCGCTCTTTTCGAGCTATTTAATGCGAGAAACACGGTTTCTGGGGTTTTCACGACACACAGTTCTTCGGATATGCAGAACAGGTGATATCTTGGTTTTCGAGGGGTTTCAAGCTGAGATATGCATTTTCAGCGATAATCTTGGAGAGACTTCTGTCCGAAGTATGCAGAATCATCGAGATCGCTCTTTTGCAGTTATTTAATGCGAGAAACACGTTTTCTGGGGTTTTCACCACACCACAGTTCGTTGGATATGCAGAACAGGTGATACCTTGGTTTTCGAGGGGTTTCAAGCTGAGATATGCATTTTCTGCGATAATCTTGGAGAGACTTCTGTCCGAAGTATGCAGAATCATCGAGATCGTTCTTTTCGAGCTATTTAATGCGAGAAACACGTTTTCTGGGGTTTTCACCACACCACAGTTCGTTGGATATGCAGAACAGGTGATATCTTGGTTTTCGAGGGGTTTCAAGTTTAGATATGCATTTTCTGCGATAATCTTGGAGAGACTTCTGTCCGAAGTATGCAGAATCATCGAGATCGCTCTTTTCGAGCTATTTAATGCGAGAAACACGTTTTCTGGGGTTTTCACCACAACACAGTTCGATGGATATGCAGAACAGGTGACATCTTGGTTTTCGAGGGGTTTCAAGCTGAGATATGCATTTTCTGCGATAATCTTGGAGAGACTTCTGTTCGAACTATGCAGAATCATCGAGATCGCTCTTTTCGAGCTATTTAATGCAAGAAACACGTTATCTGGTGTTTTCACCACTCCACAGTGCGTTTGATATGCAGAACCAGCGATATCTTGGTTTTCGTGGGGTTTCAAGCTGAGATATGCATTTTTTACGATAATCTTGGTGAGACTTCTGTCCGAAGTATGCAGAATCATCGAGATCGCTCGTTTCGAGCTATTTAATGCGAGAAACACGTTATCTGGTGTTTTCACCACTCCACAGTGCGTTGGATATGCAGAACCGGAGATATTTTGGTTTTCGTCGGGTTTCATGCTGAGATATGCATTTTCTACGATAAGCTTGGTGAGACATCTGTCCGAAGTATGCAGAAACATCGAGAGCGCTCTTTTCGAGCTATTTAATGCGAGAAACTCGTTTTCTGGGGTTTTCACCACTCCACAGTTCGTTGGATATGCAGAACCGGAGATATTTTGGTTTTCGTCGGGTTTCATGCTGAGATATGCATTTTCTACGATAAGCTAGGTGAGACATCTGTCCGAAGTATGCAGAAACATCGAGAGCGCTCTTTTCGAGCTATTTAATGCGAGAAACTCTTTTTCTGGGGTTTTCACCACTCCGCAGTTCGTTGGATATGCAGAACCGGAGATATCATGGATTTCGTGGGGTTTCAAGCTGAGCTATGCATTTTTTACGATAATCTTGGTGAGACTCCTGTCCGAAGTATGCTTAATCATCGAGATCGCTCGTTTCGACCTATTTAATGCGAGAAACACGTTATCTGGTGTTTTCAGCACTCCACAGTGCGTTTGATATGCAGAACCAGCGATATCTGGGTTTTCGTCGGGTTTCAAGCTGAGATATGCATTTTTTACGATAATCTTGGTGAGACTTCTGTCCGAAGTATGCTTAGTCATCAAGATCGCTCTATTCGAGGTATTTAATGCGAGAAACACGTTATCTGGTGTTTTCAGCACTCCACAGTGCGTTTGATATGCAGAACCAGCGATATCTTGGTTTCCTTGGGGATTCAAGCTCAGATATGCAATTTCTACGAACATCTTGGTTAGACTTCTGTCCGAAGTATGCTTAATCATCGAGATCGCTCGTTTCGAGCTATTTAATGCGAGAAACACGTTATCTGGTGTTTTCAAAACTCCACAGTGCGTATGATATGCAGAACCGACGATATCTTGGTTTTCGTGGGGTTTCAAGCTCAGATATGCATTTTCTGCGATAATCTTGGTGAGACTTCTGTCCGAAGTATGCAGAGTCATCGAGATCGTACTTTTCGAGCTATTTAATGCGAGAAACACGTTTTCTGGGGTTTTCACCACTCCACAGTTCGTTGGATATGCAGAACAGGAGATATCTTGGTTTTCGTGGGGTTTCTAGCAGAGATATGCATTTTCTGCGATAATCTTGGAGAGACATCAGTCCGAAGTATGCAGAAACATCGAGAGCGCTCTTTTCGAGGTATTTAATGCGAGAAACACGTTATCTGGTGTTTTCACCACTCTACAGTGCGTTTGATAATCAGAACCGGCGATATCTTGGTTTTTGTTGGGTTTCAAGCTGAGATATGCATTTTTTACGATAATCTTGGTGAGACTTCTGTCCGAAGTATGCAGAATCATCGAGATCGCTCGTTTCGAGCTATTTAAAGCGAGAAACACGTTATCTGGTGTTTTCTCCACTCCACAGTGCGTTTGATAATCAGAACCGGCGATATCTTGGTTTTTGTTGGGTTTCAAGCTGAGATATGCATTTTTTACGATAATCTTGGTGAGACTTCTGTCCGAAGTATGCTTAATCATCGAGATCGCTCTATTCGAGCAATTTAATGCGAGAAACACGTTATCTGGGGTTTTCACCACACCAGAGGTCGTCGGATATGCAGAACAGGTGATATCTTGGCTTTCGAGGGGTTTCAAGCTGAGATATGCATTTTCTGCGATAATCTTGGAGAGACTTCTGTCCGAAGTATGCAGAATCATCGAGATCGCTCTTTTCGAGCTATTTATTGCGAGAAACAAGTTATCTGGTGTTTTCACCACTCCACAATGCGTTTGATATGCAGAACCAGCGATATCTTGGTTTTCGTGGGGTTTCAAGCTCAGATATGCATTTTCTGCGATAATCTTGGTGAGATTTCTGTCCGAAGTATGCAGAATCATCGAGATCGCTCTTTTCGAGCTATTTAATGCGAGAAACACGTTTTCTAGGGTTTTCACCACACCACAGTTCGTTGGATATGCAGAACAGGTGATACCTTGGTTTTCGAGGGGTTTCAAGCTGAGATATGCATTTTCTGCGATAATCTTGGAGAGACTTCTGTCCGAAGTATGCAGAATCATCGAGATCGCACTTTTCGAGCTATTTAATGCGAGAAACACGTTATCTGGTGTTTTCACCACTCCACAGTGCGTTTGATATGCAGAACCGGCGATATCTTGGTATATGTGGGGTTTCAAGCTGAGATATGCATTTTTTACGATAATCTTGGTGAGACTTCTGACCGAAGTATGCTTAG
The DNA here is from genome assembly GCA_951804975.1 of Anthophora plumipes. Lineage (NCBI taxonomy): Eukaryota > Metazoa > Arthropoda > Insecta > Hymenoptera > Apidae > Anthophora > Anthophora plumipes. The sequence goes on from CATORF010000423.1 coordinate 439,954, forward strand.
TCATCACGATCGCTCTATTCGAGGTATTTAATGCGAGAAACACGTTATCTGGTGTTTTCAGCACTCCACAGTGCCTTTGATATGCAGAACCAGCGATATCTTGGTTTTCGTGGGGATTCAAGCTCAGATATGCAATTTCTACGAACATCTTGGTTAGACTACTGTCCGAAGTATGCTTAATCATCGAGATCGCTCGTTTCGAGCTATTTAATGCGAGAAACACGTTATCTGGTGTTTTCAAAACTCCACAGTGCGTATGATATGCAGAACCGACGATATCTTGGTTTTCGTGGGGTTTCAAGCTCAGATATGCATTTTCTGCGATAATCTTGGTGAGACTTCTGTCCGAAGTATGCAGAGTCATCGAGATCGTACTTTTCGAGCTATTTAATGCGAGAAACACGTTTTCTGGGGTTTTCACCACTCCACAGTTCGTTGGATATGCAGAACAGGAGATATCTTGGTTTTCGTGGGGTTTCTAGCAGAGATATGCATTTTCTGCGATAATCTTGGAGAGACATCAGTCCGAAGTATGCAGAAACATCGAGAGCGCTCTTTTCGAGCTATTTAATGCGAGGAACACGTTATCTGGTGTTTTCACCACTCCACAGTGCGTTTGATAATCAGAACCGGCGATATCTTGGTTTTTGTTGGGTTTCAAGCTGAGATATGCATTTTTTACGATAATCTTGGTGAGACTTCTGTCCGAAGTATGCAGAATCATCGTGATCGCTCGTTTCGAGCTATTTAATGCGAGAAACACGTTATCTGGTGTTTTCTCCACTCCACAGTGCGTTTGATAATCAGAACCGGCGATATCTTGGTTTTTGTTGGGTTTCTAGCTGAGATATGCATTTTTTACGATAATCTTGGTGAGACTTCTGTCCGAAGTATGCTTAATCATCGAGATCGCTCTTTTCGAGCAATTTAATGCGAGAAACACGTTTTCTGGGGTTTTCACCACACCAGAGTTCGTCGGATATGCAGAACAGGTGATATCTTGGCTTTCGAGGGGTTTCAAGCTGAGATATGCATTTTCTGCGATAATCTTGGAGAGACTTCTGTCCGAAGTATGCAGAATCATCGAGATCGCTCTTTTCGAGCTATTTATTGCGAGAAACAACTTATCTGGTGTTTTCACAACTCCACAGTGCGTTTGATATGCAGAACAGGTGATATCTTGGTTTTCGAGGGGTTTCAAGCTGAGATATGCATTTTCTACGATAAGCTTGGTGAGTCATCTGTCCGAAGTATGCAGAAACATCGAGAGCGCTCTTTTCGAGCTATTTAATGCGAGAAACTCGTTTTCTGGGGTTTTCACCACTCCACAGTTCGTTGGATATGCAGAACCGGAGATATTTTGGTTTTCGTCGGGTTTCATGCTGAGATATGCATTTTCTACGATAAGCTAGGTGAGACATCTGTCCGAAGTATGCAGAAACATCGAGAGCGCTCTTTTCGAGCTATTTAATGCGAGAAACTCTTTTTCTGGGGTTTTCAACACTCCGCAGTTCGTTGGATATGCAGAACCGGAGATATCTTGGATTTCGTGGGGTTCCAAGCTGAGCTATGCATTTTTTACGATAATCTTGGTGAGACTTCTGTCCGAAGTATGCTTAATCATCGAGATCGCTCGTTTCGACCTATTTAATGCGAGAAACATGTTATCTGGTGCTTTCAGCACTCCACAGTGCGTTTGATATGCAGACCCAGCGATATCTGGGTTTTCGTCGGGTTTCAAGCTGAGATATGCATTTTTTACGATAATCTTGGTGAGACTTCTGTCCGAAGTATGATTGATCATCGAGATCGCTCGTTTCGACCTATTTAATGCGAGAAACACGTTATCTGGTGTTTTCACCACTCCTCAGTGCGTATGATATGCAGAACCGGCGATATCTTGGTTTTCGTGGGGTTTGAAGCTGAGATATGCATTTTCTGCGATAATCTTGGTGAGACATCTGTCCGAAGTGTGCAGAATCATCGAGATCGCTCGTTTCGAGCTATTTAGTGCGAGAAACACGTTATCTGGTGTTTTCACCACTCCACAGTGCGTTGGATATGCAGAACCGGAGATATTTTGGTTTTCGTCGGGTTTCATGCTGAAATATGCATTTTCTACGATAAGCTTGGTGAGACATCAGTCCGAAGTATGCAGAAACATCGAGAGCGCTGTTTTCGAGCTATTTAATGCGAGAAACACGTTTTCTGGGGTTTTCACCACACCACAGTTCGTTGGATATGCAGAACAGGTGATATCTTGGTTTTCGAGGGGTTTGAAGCTGAGATATGCATTTTCTGCGATAATCTTGGAGAGACTTCTGTCCGAAGTATGCAGAATCATCGAGATCGCTCTTTTCGAACTATTTAATGCGAGAAACAAGTTATCTGGTGTTTTCACCACTCCACAGTGCGTTTGATATGCAGAACCTGCGATATCTTGGTTTTCGAGGGGTTTCAAGCTGAGATATGCATTTTTTACGATAATCTTGGTGAGACTTCTGTCCGAAGTATGCTTAGTCATCAAGATCGCTCTATTCGAGCTATTTAATGCGAGAAACACGTTATCTGGTGTTTTCAGCACTCCACAGTGCGTTTGATATGCAGAACCAGCGATATCTTGGTTTTCGTGGGGATTCAAGCTAAGATATGCAATTTCTGCGATAATCTTGGTGAGACTTCTGTCCGAAGTATGCTTAATCATCGAGATCGCTCTTTTCGAGCAATTTAATGCGAGAAACACGTTTTCTGGGGTTTTCACCACACCACAGTTCGTCGGATATGCAGAACAGGTGATATCTTGGTTTTCGAGGGGTTTGAAGCTGAGATATGCATTTTCTGCGATAATCTTGGAGAGACTTCTGTCCGAAGTATGCAGAATCATCGAGATCGCTCTTTTCGAACTATTTAATGCGAGAAACAAGTTATCTGGTGTTTTCACCACTCCACAGTGCGTTTGATATGCAGAACCTGCGATATCTTGGTTTTCGAGGGGTTTCAAGCTGAGATATGCATTTTTTACGATAATCTTGGTGAGACTTCTGTCCGAAGTATGCTTAGTCATCAAGATCGCTCTATTCGAGCTATTTAATGCGAGAAACACGTTATCTGGTGTTTTCTCCACTCCACAGTGCGTTTGATAATCAGAACCGGCGATATCTTGGTTTTTGTTGGGTTTCAAGCTGAGATATGCATTTTTTACGATAATCTTGGTGAGACTTCTTTCCGAAGTATGCTTAATCATCGAGGTCGCTCTTTTCGAGCAATTTAATGCGAGAAACACGTTTTCTGGGGTTTTCACCACACCAGAGTTCGTCGGATATGCAGAACAGGTGATATCTTGGTTTTCGAGGGGTTTGAAGCTGAGATATGCATTTTCTGCGATAATCTTGGAGAGACTTCTGTCCGAAGTATGCAGAATCATCGAGAGCGCTCTTTTCGAGCTATTTAATCCGAGAAACTCGTTTTCAGGGGTTTTCAATACTCCACAGTTCGTTGGATATGCAGAACCGGAGATATGTTGGTTTTCGTCGGGTTTCATGCTGAGATATGCATTTTCTACGATAAGCTAGGTGAGACATCTGTCCGAAGTATGCAGAAACATCGAGAGCGCTCTTTTCGAGCTATTTAATGCGAGAAACACGTTTTCTGGGGTTTTCACCACACCATAGTTCGTTGGATATGCAGAACAGGTGATATCTTGGTTTTCGAGGGGTTTCAAGCTGAGATATGCATTTTCTGCCATAATCTTGGAGAGACTTCTGTCCGACGTATGCAGAATCATCGAGATCGCTCTTTTCGAGGTATTTAATGCGAGAAACAAGTTATCTGGTGTTTTCACCACTCCGCAGTGCGTTTGATATGCAGAACCAGCGATATCTTGGTTTTCGTGGGGTATCAAGCTCAGATATGCATTTTCTGCGATAATCTTGGTGAGATTTCTGTCCGAAGTATGCAGAATCATCGAGATCGCTCTTTTCGAGCTATTTAATGCGAGAAACACGTTTTCTGGGATTTTCACCACACCACAGTTCGTTGGATATGCAGAACAGGTGATATCTTGGTTTTCGAGGGGTTTGAAGCTGTGATATGCATTTTCTGCGATAAGCTAGGTGAGACATCTGTCCGAAGTATGCAGAAACATCGAGAGCGCTCTTTTCAAGCTATTTAATGCGAGAAACACGTTTTCTGGGGTTTTCACCACACCATAGTTCGTTGGATATGCAAAACAGGTGATATCTTGGTTTTGGAGGGGTTTCAAGCTGAGATATGCATTTTCTGCCATAATCTTGGAGAGACTTCTGTCCGAAGTATGCAGAATCATCGAGATCGCACTTTTCGAGCTATTTAATGCGAGAAACACGTTATCTGGTGTTTTCACCACACCACAGTGCGTTTGATATGCAGAACCGGCGATATCTTGGTTTTTGTGGGGTTTCAAGCTGAGATATGCATTTTTTACGATAATCTTGGTGAGACTTCTGTCCGAAGTATGCTTAGTCATCAAGATCGCTCTATTCGAGGTATTTAATGCGAGAAACACGTTATCTGGTGTTTTCAGCACTCCACAGTGCGTTTGATATGCAGAACCAGCGATATCTTGGTTTCCTTGGGGATTCAAGCTCAGATATGCAATTTCTACGAACATCTTGGTTAGACTTCTGTCCGAAGTATGCTTAATCATCGAGATCGCTCGTTTCGAGCTATTTAATGCGAGAAACACGTTATCTGGTGTTTTCAAAACTCCACAGTGCGTATGATATGCAGAACCGACGATATCTTGGTTTTCGTGGGGTTTCAAGCTCAGATATGCATTTTCTGCGATAATCTTGGTGAGACTTCTGTCCGAAGTATGCAGAGTCATCGAGATCGTACTTTTCGAGCTATTTAATGCGAGAAACACGTTTTCTGGGGTTTTCACCACTCCACAGTGCGTTTGATAATCAGAACCGGCGATATCTTGGTTTTTGTTGGGTTTCAAGCTGAGATATGCATTTTTTACGATAATCTTGGTGAGACTTCTGTCCGAAGTATGCTTAATCATCGAGATCGCTCTATTCGAGCAATTTAATGCGAGAAACACGTTTTCTGGGGTTTTCACCACACCAGAGTTCGTCGGATATGCAGAACAGGTGATATCTTGGCTTTCGAGGGGTTTCAAGCTGAGATATGCATTTTCTGCGATAATCTTGGAGAGACTTCTGTCCGAAGTATGCAGAATCATCGAGATCGCTCTTTTCGAGCTATTTAATGCGAGAAACACGTTTTCTAGGGTTTTCACCACACCACAGTTCGTTGGATATGCAGAACAGGTGATACCTTGGTTTTCGAGGGGTTTCAAGCTGAGATATGCATTTTCTGCGATAATCTTGGAGAGACTTCTGTCCGAAGTATGCAGAATCATCGAGATCGCACTTTTCGAGCTATTTAATGCGAGAAACACGTTATCTGGTGTTTTCACCACTCCACAGTGCGTTTGATATGCAGAACCGGCGATATCTTGGTTTATGTGGGGTTTCAAGCTGAGATATGCATTTTTTACGATAATCTTGGTGAGACTTCTGACCGAAGTATGCTTAGTCATCACGATCGCTCTATTCGAGGTATTTAATGCGAGAAACACGTTATCTGGTGTTTTCAGCACTCCACAGTGCCTTTGATATGCAGAACCAGCGATATCTTGGTTTTCGTGGGGATTCAAGCTCAGATATGCAATTTCTACGAACATCTTGGTTAGACTACTGTCCGAAGTATGCTTAATCATCGAGATCGCTCGTTTCGAGCTATTTAATGCGAGAAACACGTTATCTGGTGTTTTCAAAACTCCACAGTGCGTATGATATGCAGAACCGACGATATCTTGGTTTTCGTGGGGTTTCAAGCTCAGATATGCATTTTCTGCGATAATCTTGGTGAGACTTCTGTCCGAAGTATGCAGAATCATCGAGATCGCTCTTTTCGAGCTATTTAATGCGAGAAACACGTTTTCTAGGGTTTTCACCACACCACAGTTCGTTGGATATGCAGAACAGGTGATACCTTGGTTTTCGAGGGGTTTCAAGCTGAGATATGCATTTTCTGCGATAATCTTGGAGAGACTTCTGTCCGAAGTATGCAGAATCATCGAGATCGCACTTTTCGAGCTATTTAATGCGAGAAACACGTTATCCGGTGTTTTCACCACTCCACAGTGCGTTTGATATGCAGAACCGGCGATATCTTGGTTTATGTGGGGTTTCAAGCTGAGATATGCATTTTTTACGATAATCTTGGTGAGACTTCTGACCGAAGTATGCTTAGTCATCACGATCGCTCTATTCGAGGTATTTAATGCGAGAAACACGTTATCTGGTGTTTTCAGCACTCCACAGTGCCTTTGATATGCAGAACCAGCGATATCTTGGTTTTCGTGGGGATTCAAGCTCAGATATGCAATTTCTACGAACATCTTGGTTAGACTACTGTCCGAAGTATGCTTAATCATCGAGATCGCTCGTTTCGAGCTATTTAATGCGAGAAACACGTTATCTGGTGTTTTCAAAACTCCACAGTGCGTATGATATGCAGAACCGACGATATCTTGGTTTTCGTGGGGTTTCAAGCTCAGATATGCATTTTCTGCGATAATCTTGGTGAGACTTCTGTCCGAAGTATGCAGAGTCATCGAGATCGTACTTTTCGAGCTATTTAATGCGAGAAACACGTTTTCTGGGGTTTTCACCACTCCACAGTTCGTTGGATATGCAGAACAGGAGATATCTTGGTTTTCGTGGGGTTTCTAGCAGAGATATGCATTTTCTGCGATAATCTTGGAGAGACATCAGTCCGAAGTATGCAGAAACATCGAGAGCGCTCTTTTCGAGCTATTTAATGCGAGGAACACGTTATCTGGTGTTTTCACCACTCCACAGTGCGTTTGATAATCAGAACCGGCGATATCTTGGTTTTTGTTGGGTTTCAAGCTGAGATATGCATTTTTTACGATAATCTTGGTGAGACTTCTGTCCGAAGTATGCAGAATCATCGTGATCGCTCGTTTCGAGCTATTTAATGCGAGAAACACGTTATCTGGTGTTTTCTCCACTCCACAGTGCGTTTGATAATCAGAACCGGCGATATCTTGGTTTTTGTTGGGTTTCAAGCTGAGATATGCATTTTTTACGATAATCTTGGTGAGACTTCTGTCCGAAGTATGCTTAATCATCGAGATCGCTCTTTTCGAGCAATTTAATGCGAGAAACACGTTTTCTGGGGTTTTCACCACACCAGAGTTCGTCGGATATGCAGAACAGGTGATATCTTGGCTTTCGAGGGGTTTCAAGCTGAGATATGCATTTTCTGCGATAATCTTGGAGAGACTTCTGTCCGAAGTATGCAGAATCATCGAGATCGCTCTTTTCGAGCTATTTATTGCGAGAAACAACTTATCTGGTGTTTTCACAACTCCACAGTGCGTTTGATATGCAGAACAGGTGATATCTTGGTTTTCGAGGGGTTTCAAGCTGAGATATGCATTTTCTACGATAAGCTTGGTGAGTCATCTGTCCGAAGTATGCAGAAACATCGAGAGCGCTCTTTTCGAGCTATTTAATGCGAGAAACTCGTTTTCTGGGGTTTTCACCACTCCACAGTTCGTTGGATATGCAGAACCGGAGATATTTTGGTTTTCGTCGGGTTTCATGCTGAGATATGCATTTTCTACGATAAGCTAGGTGAGACATCTGTCCGAAGTATGCAGAAACATCGAGAGCGCTCTTTTCGAGCTATTTAATGCGAGAAACTCTTTTTCTGGGGTTTTCAACACTCCGCAGTTCGTTGGATATGCAGAACCGGAGATATCTTGGATTTCGTGGGGTTCCAAGCTGAGCTATGCATTTTTTACGATAATTTTGGTGAGACTTCTGTCCGAAGTATGCTTAATCATCGAGATCGCTCGTTTCGACCTATTTAATGCGAGAAACATGTTATCTGGTGCTTTCAGCACTCCACAGTGCGTTTGATATGCAGACCCAGCGATATCTGGGTTTTCGTCGGGTTTCAAGCTGAGATATGCATTTTTTACGATAATCTTGGTGAGACTTCTGTCCGAAGTATGATTGATCATCGAGATCGCTCGTTTCGACCTATTTAATGCGAGAAACACGTTATCTGGTGTTTTCACCACTCCTCAGTGCGTATGATATGCAGAACCGGCGATATCTTGGTTTTCGTGGGGTTTGAAGCTGAGATATGCATTTTCTGCGATAATCTTGGTGAGACATCTGTCCGAAGTGTGCAGAATCATCGAGATCGCTCGTTTCGAGCTATTTAGTGCGAGAAACACGTTATCTGGTGTTTTCACCACTCCACAGTGCGTTGGATATGCAGAACCGGAGATATTTTGGTTTTCGTCGGGTTTCATGCTGAAATATGCATTTTCTACGATAAGCTTGGTGAGCCATCAGTCCGAAGTATGCAGAAACATCGAGAGCGCTGTTTTCGAGCTATTTAATGCGAGAAACACGTTTTCTGGGGTTTTCACCACACCACAGTTCGTTGGATATGCAGAACAGGTGATATCTTGGTTTTCGAGGGGTTTGAAGCTGAGATATGCATTTTCTGCGATAATCTTGGAGAGACTTCTGTCCGAAGTATGCAGAATCATCGAGATCGCTCTTTTCGAACTATTTAATGCGAGAAACAAGTTATCTGGTGTTTTCACCACTCCACAGTGCGTTTGATATGCAGAACCTGCGATATCTTGGTTTTCGAGGGGTTTCAAGCTGAGATATGCATTTTTTACGATAATCTTGGTGAGACTTCTGTCCGAAGTATGCTTAGTCATCAAGATCGCTCTATTCGAGCTATTTAATGCGAGAAACACGTTATCTGGTGTTTTCAGCACTCCACAGTGCGTTTGATATGCAGAACCAGCGATATCTTGGTTTTCGTGGGGATTCAAGCTCAGATATGCAATTTCTGCGATAATCTTGGTGAGACTTCTGTCCGAAGTATGCTTAATCATCGAGATCGCTCTTTTCGAGCAATTTAATGCGAGAAACACGTTTTCTGGGGTTTTCACCACACCAGAGTTCGTCGGATATGCAGAACAGGTGATATCTTGGTTTTCGAGGGGTTTGAAGCTGAGATATGCATTTTCTGCGATAATCTTGGAGAGACTTCTGTCCGAAGTATGCAGAATCATCGAGATCGCTCTTTTCGAACTATTTAATGCGAGAAACAAGTTATCTGGTGTTTTCACCACTCCACAGTGCGTTTGATATGCAGAACCTGCGATATCTTGGTTTTCGAGGGGTTTCAAGCTGAGATATGCATTTTTTACGATAATCTTGGTGAGACTTCTTTCCGAAGTATGCTTAATCATCGAGGTCGCTCTTTTCGAGCAATTTAATGCGAGAAACACGTTTTCTGGGGTTTTCACCACACCAGAGTTCGTCGGATATGCAGAACAGGTGATATCTTGGCTTTCGAGGGGTTTCAAGCTGAGATATGCATTTTCTGCGATAATCTTGGAGAGACTTCTGTCCGAAGTATGCAGAATCATCGAGATCGCTCTTTTCGAGCTATTTATTGCGAGAAACAACTTATCTGGTGTTTTCACCACTACACAGTGCGTTTGATATGCAGAACAGGTGATATCTTGGTTTTCGTCGGGTTTCATGCTGAGATATGCATTTTCTACGATAAGCTAGGTGAGACATCTGTCCGAAGTATGCAGAAACATCGAGAGCGCTCTTTTCGAGCTATTTAATGCGAGAAACTCTTTTTCTGGGGTTTTCAACACTCCGCAGTTCGTTGGATATGCAGAACCGGAGATATCTTGGATTTCGTGGGGTTCCAAGCTGAGCTATGCATTTTTTACGATAATCTTGGTGAGACTTCTGTCCGAAGTATGCTTAATCATCGAGATCGCTCGTTTCGACCTATTTAATGCGAGAAACATGTTATCTGGTGCTTTCAGCACTCCACAGTGCGTTTGATATGCAGAACCAGCGATATCTGGGTTTTCGTCGGGTTTCAAGCTGAGATATGCATTTTTTACGATAATCTTGGTGAGACTTCTGTCCGAAGTATGATTGATCATCGAGATCGCTCGTTTCGACCTATTTAATGCGAGAAACACGTTATCTGGTGTTTTCACCACTCCACAGTGCGTATGATATGCAGAACCGGCGATATCTTGGTTTTCGTGGGGTTTGAAGCTGAGATATGCATTTTCTGCGATAATCTTGGTGAGACATCTGTCCGAAGTGTGCAGAATCATCGAGATCGCTCGTTTCGAGCTATTTAGTGCGAGAAACACGTTATCTGGTGTTTTCACCACTCCACAGTGCGTTGGATATGCAGAACCGGAGATATTTTGGTTTTCGTCGGGTTTCATGCTGAAATATGCATTTTCTACGATAAGCTTGGTGAGTCATCTGTCCGAAGTATGCAGAAACATCGAGAGCGCTGTTTTCGAGCTATTTAATGCGAGAAACACGTTTTCTGGGGTTTTCACCACACCACAGTTCGTTGGATATGCAGAACAGGTGATATCTTGGTTTTCGAGGGGTTTGAAGCTGAGATATGCATTTTCTGCGATAATCTTGGAGAGACTTCTGTCCGAAGTATGCAGAATCATCGAGATCGCTCTTTTCGAACTATTTAATGCGAGAAACAAGTTATCTGGTGTTTTCACCACTCCACAGTGCGTTTGATATGCAGAACCTGCGATATCTTGGTTTTCGAGGGGTTTCAAGCTGAGATATGCATTTTTTACGATAATCTTGGTGAGACTTCTGTCCGAAGTATGCTTAGTCATCAAGATCGCTCTATTCGAGCTATTTAATGCGAGAAACACGTTATCTGGTGTTTTCAGCACTCCACAGTGCGTTTGATATGCAGAACCAGCGATATCTTGGTTTTCGTGGGGATTCAAGCTCAGATATGCAATTTCTGCGATAATCTTGGTGAGACTTCTGTCCGAAGTATGCTTAATCATCGAGATCGCTCTTTTCGAGCAATTTAATGCGAGAAACACGTTTTCTGGGGTTTTCACCACACCAGAGTTCGTCGGATATGCAGAACAGGTGATATCTTGGTTTTCGAGGGGTTTGAAGCTGAGATATGCATTTTCTGCGATAATCTTGGAGAGACTTCTGTCCGAAGTATGCAGAATCATCGAGATCGCTCTTTTCGAACTATTTAATGCGAGAAACAAGTTATCTGGTGTTTTCACCACTCCACAGTGCGTTTGATATGCAGAACCTGCGATATCTTGGTTTTCGAGGGGTTTCAAGCTGAGATATGCATTTTTTACGATAATCTTGGTGAGACTTCTGTCCGAAGTATGCTTAGTCATCAAGATCGCTCTATTCGAGCTATTTAATGCGAGAAACACGTTATCTGGTGTTTTCTCCACTCCACAGTGCGTTTGATAATCAGAACCGGCGATATCTTGGTTTTCGAGGGGTTTCAAGCTGAGATATGCATTTTTTACGATAATCTTGGTGAGACTTCTGTCCGAAGTATGCTTAGTCATCAAGATCGCTCTATTCGAGCTATTTAATGCGAGAAACACGTTATCTGGTGTTTTCAGCACTCCACAGTGCGTTTGATATGCAGAACCAGCGATATCTTGGTTTTCGTGGGGATTCAAGCTCAGATATGCAATTTCTGCGATAATCTTGGTGAGACTTCTGTCCGAAGTATGCTTAATCATCGAGATCGCTCGTTGCGAGCTATTTAATGCGAGAAACACGTTATCTGGTGTTTTCAAAACTCCACAGTGCGTATGATATGCAGAACCGACGATATTTTGGTTTTCGTCGGGTTTCATGCTGAGATAAGCATTTTCTACGATAAGCTATGTGAGACATCTGTCCGAAGTATGCAGAAACATCGAGAGCGCTCTTTTCGAGCTATTTAATGCGAGAAACTCTTTTTCTGGGGTTTTCACCACTCCGCAGTTCGTTGGATATGCAGAACCGGAGATATCTTGGATTTCGTGGGGTTTCAAGCTGAGCTATGCATTTTTTACGATAATCTTGGTGAGACTTCTGTCCGAAGTATGCTTAATCATCGAGATCGCTCGTTTCGACCTATTTAATGCGAGAAACACGTTATCTGGTGTTTTCAGCACTCCACAGTGCGTTTGATATGCAGAACCAGCGATATCTTGGTTTTCGTGGGGTTTCAAGCTCAGATATGCATTTTCTGCGATAATCTTGGTGAGATTTCTGTCCGAAGTATGCAGAATCATCGAGATCGCACTTTTCGAGCTATTTAATGCGAGAAACACGGTATCTGGTGTTTTCACCACTCCACAGTGCGTTTGATATGCAGAACCGGCGATATCTTGGTTTTTGTGGGGTTTCAACCTGAGATATACATTTTTTACGATAATCTTGGTGAGACTTCTGTCCGATGTATGCTTAATCGTCAAGTTCGCTCTATTCGAGCTATTTAATGCGAGAAACACGTTATCTGGTGTTTTCAGCACTCCACAGTGCGTATGATATGCAGAACCGACGATATCTTGGTTTTCGTGGGGTTTCAAGCTCAGATATGCATTTTCTGCGATAATCTTGGTGAGACTTCTGTCCGAAGTATGCAGAGTCATCGAGATCGTACTTTTCGAGCTATTTAATTCGAGAAACACGTTTTCTGGGGTTTTCACCACTCCACAGTTCGTTGGATATGCAGAACAGGTGATATCATAGTTTTCGAGGGGTTTCAAGCTGAGATATGCATTTTCTACGATAAGCTTGGTGAGTCATCTGTCCGAAGTATGCAGAAACATCGAGAGCGCTCTTTTCGAGCTATTTAATGCGAGAAACTCGTTTTCTGGGGTTTTCACCACTCCACAGTTCGTTGGATATGCAGAACCGGAGATATTTTGGTTTTCGTCGGGTTTCAGGCTGAGATATGCATTTTCTACGATAAGCTAGGTGAGACATCTGTCCGAAGTATGCAGAAACATCGAGAGCGCTCTTTTCGAGCTATTTAATGCGAGAAACTCTTTTTCTGGGGTTTTCAACACTCCGCAGTTCGTTGGATATGCAGAACCGGAGATATCTTGGATTTCGTGGGGTTCCAAGCTGAGCTATGCATTTTTTACGATAATCTTGGTGAGAATTCTGTCCGAAGTATGCTTAATCATCGAGATCGCTCGTTTCGACCTATTTAATGCGAGAAACATGTTATCTGGTGTTTTCAGCACTCCACAGTGCGTTTGATATGCAGAACCAGCGATATCTGGGTTTTCGTCGGGTTTCAAGCTGAGATATGCATTTTTTTCGATAATCTTGGTGAGACTTCTGTCCGAAGTATGATTGATCATCGAGATCGCTCGTTTCGACCTATTTAATGCGAGATACACGTTATCTGGTGTTTTCACCACTCCACAGTGCGTATGATATGCAGAACCGGCGATATCTTGGTTTTCGTGGGGTTTGAAGCTGAGATATGCATTTTCTGCGATAATCTTGGTGAGACATCTGTCCGAAGTGTGCAGAATCATCGAGATCGCTCGATTCGAGCTATTTAGTGCGAGAAACACGTTATCTGGTGTTTTCACCACTCCACAGTGCGTTGGATATGCAGAACCGGAGATATTTTGGTTTTCGTCGGGTTTCATGCTGAAATATGCATTTTCTACGATAAGCTTGGTGAGACATCAGTCCGAAGTATGCAGAAACATCGAGAGCGCTGTTTTCGAGCTATTTAATGCGAGAAACACGTTTTCTGGGGTTTTCACCACACCACAGTTCGTTGGATATGCAGAACAGGTGATATCTTGGTTTTCGAGGGGTTTGAAGCTGAGATATGCATTTTCTGCGATAATCTTGGAGAGACTTCTGTCCGAAGTATGCAGAATCATCGAGATCGCTCTTTTCGAACTATTTAATGCGAGAAACAAGTTATCTGGTGTTTTCACCACTCCACAGTGCGTTTGATATGCAGAACCTGCGATATCTTGGTTTTCGAGGGGTTTCAAGCTGAGATATGCATTTTTTACGATAATCTTGGTGAAACTTCTGTCCGAAGTATGCTTAGTCATCAAGATCGCTCTATTCGAGCTATTTAATGCGAGAAACACGTTATCTGGTGTTTTCAGCACTCCACAGTGCGTTTGATATGCAGAACCAGCGATATCTTGGTTTTCGTGGGGATTCAAGCTCAGATATGCAATTTCTGCGATAATCTTGGTGAGACTTCTGTCCGAAGTATGCTTAATCATCGAGATCGCTCGTTGCGAGCTATTTAATGCGAGAAACACGTTATCTGGTGTTTTCAAAACTCCACAGTGCGTATGATATGCAGAACCGGAGATATTTTGGTTTTCGTCGGGTTTCATGCCGAAATATGCATTTTCTGCGATAAGCTTGGTGAGACATCAGTCCGAAGTATGCAGAAACATCGAGAGCGCTGTTTTCGAGCTATTTAATGCGAGAAACACGTTTTCTGGGGTTTTCACCACACCACAGTTCGTTGGATATGCAGAACAGGTGATATCTTGGTTTTCGAGGGGTTTGAAGCTGAGATATGCATTTTCTGCGATAATCTTGGAGAGACTTCTGTCCGAAGTATGCAGAATCATCGAGATCGCTCTTTTCGAACTATTTAATGCGAGAAACAAGTTATCTGGTGTTTTCACCACTCCACAGTGCGTTTGATATGCAGAACCTGCGATATCTTGGTTTTCGAGGGGTTTCAAGCTGAGATATGCATTTTTTACGATAATCTTGGTGAGACTTCTGTCCGAAGTATGCTTAGTTATCAAGAACGCTCTATTCGAGCTATTTAATGCGAGAAACACGTTATCTGGTGTTTTCAGCACTCCACAGTGCGTTTGATATGCAGAACCTGCGATATCTTGGTTTTCGTGGGGATTCAAGCTCAGATATGCAATTTCTGCGATAATCTTGGTGAGACTTCTGTCCGAAGTATGCTTAATCATCGAGATCGCTCGTTGCGAGCTATTTAATGCGAGAAACACGTTATCTGGTGTTTTCAAAACTCCACAGTGCGTATGATATGCAGAACCGACGATATTTTGGTTTTCGTCGGGTTTCATGCTGAGATAAGCATTTTCTACGATAAGCTATGTGAGACTTCTGTCCGATGTATGCTTAATCGTCAAGTTCGCTCTATTCGAGCTATTTAATGCGAGAAACACGTTATCTGGTGTTTTCACCACTCCACAGTGCGTTTGATATGCAGAACCGGCGATAATTTGGTTTTTGTGGGGTTTCAAGCAGAGATATGCATTTTCTGCGATAATCTTGGGGAGACTTCTGTCCGAAGTCTGCAGAATCATCGAGATCGCTCTTTTCGAGCTATATAATGCGAGAAACACGTTTTCTGGGGTTTTCACCACACCACAGTTCGTTTGATATGCAGAACCGGCGATATCTTCGTTTTCGTCGGGTATCGAGCTGAGATATGCATTTTCGACGATAATCTTGGTGAGACTTCTGTCAGAAGTATGCAGAATCATCGGGATCGCTCTTTTCAAGCTATGTAATGCGATAAAACAAGTTTTCTGGTGTTTTCAACATTCCACAGTGCGTTTTATATGCAGAATCGGCGATATCTTGGTTTCGGTCGGGTTTCAAGCTGAGATATGCATTTTCTGCGATAATCTTGGTGAGTCTTCTTTCAGAAGTATGCAGAATCATCGAGATCCCTTTTTTCGAGCTATTTAATGCGAGAAACACGTTATCTGGTGTTTTCACCACTCCACAGTGCGTTTGATATGCAGAACCGGCGACATCTTGGATTTCGTCGGGTTTCAAGCTGAGATATGCATTTTCTACGTTAATTTTTGTGAGACTTCTGTCAGAAGTATGCAGAATCTTCGAGATCGCTCTTTTCGATCTATTTAATGTGAAAAAACAAGTGTTCTGGTGTTTTCAATTTCCACAGTGCGTTTTATATGCAGAACCGGCGATATCTTGATTTTCGTTGTGTTTCCAGCTGAGATATGCATTTTCTGCGATAATCTTGGTGAGTCTTCTGTCAGAAGTATGCAGAATCATCGATATCCCTTTTTTCGAGCTATTTAATGCGAGAAACACGTTATATGGTGTTTACATCACTCTACAGTGCGTTTGATATGCAGAACCGGTGACATCTTGGATTTCGACGGGTTTCAAGCTGAGATATGCATTTTCAACGATAATCTTGGTGAGACTTCTGTCAGAAGTATGCAGAATCATCGGGATCGCTCTTTTCAAGCTATTTAATGCGATAAAACAAGTTTTCTGGTGTTTTCAACATTCCACAGTTCGTTTTATATGCAGAACCGGCGATATCTTGATTTTCGTGGTGTTTCCAGCTGAGATATGCATTTTCTGCGATAATCTTGGTGAGTCTTCTTTCAGAAGTATGCAGAATCATCGAGATCGCTCGTTTCGACCTATTTAATGCGAAAAACACGTTATCTGGTTTTTTCAGCACTCCACAGTGCGTTTGATATGCAGAACCAGCGATATCTTGGTTTTCGTGGGGTTTCAAGCTCAGATATGCATTTTCTGCGATAATCTTGGTGAGATTTCTGTCCGAAGTATGCAGAATCATCGAGATCGCACTTTTCGAGCTATTTAATGCGAGAAACACGGTATCTGGTGTTTTCACCACTCCACAGTGCGTTTGATATGCATAACCGGCGATATCTTGGTTTTTGTGGGGTTTCAAGCTGAGATATACATTTTTTACGATAATCTTGGTGAGACTTCTGTCCGATGTATGTTTAATCGTCAAGTTCGCTCTATTCGAGCTATTTAATGCGAGAAACACGTTATCTGGTGTTTTCACCACTCCACAGTGCGTTTGATATGCAGAACCGGCGATAATTTGGTTTTTGTGGGGTTTCAAGCAGAGATATGCATTTTCTACGATAAGCTTGGTGAAACATCTGTCCGAAGTATGCAGAAACGTCGAGAGCGCTCTGTCCGAACTATTTAATGCGAGAAACTCGTTTTCTGGGGTTTTCACCACTCCACGGTACGTTTGATGTGCAGAACCGGAGATATCTTGGTTTTCGTGGGGTTTCAAGATGAGATATGCATTTTCTGCGATAATACTGGTGAGACTTCAGTCAGAAGTATGCAGAATCATCTAGATCGCTCTTTTCGAGCTACTTAATGCACGAAACGCGTTTTCTGGTGTTTGCACCACTCCACAGTGCGTTCGATATGCAGAACAGTAGATATCTTGGTTTTCGTGGGGTTTCAAGCTGAGATATGCATTTTCTGCGATAATCTTGCTGAGACTTCTGTCCGAAGTATGCAGAATCATCGAGATCGCTCGTTTCGAGCTACTTAATGCGCGAAACACGTTTTCTGGTGTTTT
The DNA here is from genome assembly GCA_951804975.1 of Anthophora plumipes. NCBI lineage: Eukaryota > Metazoa > Arthropoda > Insecta > Hymenoptera > Apidae > Anthophora > Anthophora plumipes. Next base: position 457,294 of record CATORF010000423.1, read on the forward strand.
CACCACTCCACAGAGCGTTTGATATGCAGAACCGGCGACATCTTGGTTTTCGTGGGGTTTCAAGCTGAGATATGCATTTTCTGCGATAATCTTGTTGAGACTTCTGTCCGAAGTATGCAGAATCATCTAGATCGCTCTTTTCGAGCTACTTAATGCGCGAAACACGTTTTCTGGTGTTTTCACCACTCCACAGTGCGTTCGATATGCAGAACAGCAGATATCTTGGTTTTCGTGGGGTATCAAGCTGAGATATGCATTTTCTGCGATAATCTTGTTGAGACTTCTGTCAGAAGTATGCAGAATCATCGAGATCGCTCGTTTCGAGCTGCTTAATGCGCGAAACACGTTTTCTGGTGTTTTCACCACTCCACAGTGCGTTTGATATGCAGAACCGGCGACATCTTGGTTTTCGTGGGGTTTCAAGCTGAGATATGCATTTTCTGCGATAATCTTGTTGAGACTTCTGTCCGAAGTTTGCAGAAACGTCGAGAGCGCTCTTTTCGAGATATTTAATGCGAGAAACACGTTATCTGGTGTTTTCACTACTCCACAGTGCGTTTTATATGCAGAACCAGCGATATCTTGGTTTTCGTGGGGTTTCAAGATGAGATATGCATTTTCTGCGATAATATTGGTGAGACTTCAGTCAGAAGTATGCAGAATCATCTAGATCGCTCTTTTCGAGCTATTTAATGCGAAAAAACAAGTTTTCTGGTGTTTTCAACATTCCACAGTACGTTTGATATGCAGAACCGGAGATATTTTGGTTTTCGTCGGGTTTCAAGCTGACATATGCATTTTCTACGATAAGCTTGGTGAAACATCTGTCCGAAGTATGCAGAAACGTCGAGAGCGCTCTTTTCGAGCTATTTAATGCGAGAAACACGTTTTCTGGTGTTTTCAACACTCCACAGTGCGTTTGATATGCCGAACTGGCGATATCTTGGTTTTCGTGGGGTTTCAGGCTGAGATATGCATTTTCTGCGATAATCTTGGTGAGACTTCTGTCCGAAGTATGCAGAATCATCGCGATCGCTCTTTTCGAGCTATTTAATGCGAGAAACACGTTATCTGGTGTTTTCACCACTCCACAGTACGTATGATATGCAGAACCGGCGATATCTTGGTTTTCGTGGGGTTTCAAGCGGAGATATGCATTTTCTGCGATAATATTGGTGAGACTTCAGTCAGAAGTATGCAGAATCATCTAGATCGCGCTTTTCGAGCTACTTAATGCGCGAAACACGTTTTCTGGTGTTTTCACCACTCCACAGTGCGTTCGATATGCAGAACAGCAGATATCTTGGTTTTCGTGGGGTTTCAAGCTGAGATATGCATTTTCTGCGATAATCTTGTTGAGACTTCTGTCCGAAGTTTGCAGAAACGTCGAGAGCGCTCTTTTCGAGCTACTTAATGCGAGAAACACGTTTTCTGGTGTTTTCACCACTCCACAGTGCTTTTGATATGCAGAACCAGCGATATCTTGCTTTTCGTGGGGTTTCAAGATGAGATATGCATTTTCTGCGATAATATTGGTGAGACTTCAGTCAGAAGTATGCAGAATCATCTAGATCGCTCTTTTCGAGCTACTTAATGCGCGAAACACGTTTTCTGGTGTTTTCACCACTCCACAGTGCGTTCGATATGCAGAACAGCAGATATCTTGGTTTTCGTGGGGTATCAAGCTGAGATATGCATTTTCTGCGATAATCTTGTTGAGACTTCTGTCCGAAGTATGCAGAATCATGCAGATCGCTCGTTTCGAGCTATTTAATGCGAGAAACACGTTATCTGGTGTTTTCACCACTCCACAGTGCGTTGGATATGCAGAACCTGAGATATTTTGGTTTTCGTCGGGTTTCAAGCTGAGATATGCATTTTCTACGATAAGCTTGGTGAAACATCTGTCCGAAGTATGCAGAAACGTCGAGAGCGCTCTTTTCGAGCGATTTAATGCGAGAATCACGTTTTCTGGTGTTTTCACCACTCCACAGTGCGTTTGGTATGCAGAACCAGCGATATCTTGGCTTTCGTGGGGTTTCAAGCTGAGATATGCATTTTTTACGATAATCTTGGTGAGACTTCTGTCCGAAGTATGCTGAATCATCGATATCGCTCTTTTCGAGCTAGTTAGAGCGAGAAACACGTTATCTGGTGTTTCCACCACTCCACAGTGCGTTTGATATGCAGAACAGTAGATATCTTTGTTTTCGTGGGGTTTCAAGCTGAAATATGCATTTTCTGCGATAATTTTGGTGAGACTTCTGTCCGAAGTATGCAGATTCATCGAGATCGCTCGTCTCGAGCTATTTAATGCGAGAAACACGTTATCTGGTGTTTTCACCACTCCACAGTGCGTTTGATATGCAGAACTAGCGATATCTTGGTTTTCGTGGGGTTTCAAGCTGAGATATGCATTTTCTGCGATAATCTGAGTGAGTCTTCTGTCCGAAGTATGCTGAATCATCGAGACCGCTCTTTTCGAGCTAGTTAGTGCGAGAAACACGTTATCTGGTGTTTTCACCACTCCACAGTGCGTTTGATATGCAGAACAGTAAATATCTTGGTTTTCGTGGGGTTTCAAGCTGAGATATGCATTTTCTGCGATAATCTTGTTGAGACTTCTGTCCGAAGTATGCAGAATCATCGAGATCGCTCGTTTCGAGCTACTTAATGCGCGAAACACGTTTTCTGGTGTTTTCGCCACTCCACAGTGCGTTTGATATGCAGAACCAGCGATATCTTGGCTTTCGTGGGGTTTCAAGCTGAGATATGCATTTTCTGCGATAATCTTGGTGAGTCTTCTGTCAGAAGTATGCAGAATCATCGATATCCCTTTTTTCGAGCTATTTAATGCGAGAAACACGTTATATGGTGTTTACATCACTCTACAGTGCGTTTGATATGCAGAACCGGTGACATCTTGGATTTCGACGGGTTTCAAGCTGAGATATGCATTTTCAACGATAATCTTGGTGAGACTTCTGTCAGAAGTATGCAGAAACGTCGAGAGCGCTCTTTTCGAGCTATTTAATGCGAGAAACACGTTTTCTGGTGTTTTCAACACTCCACAGTGCGTTTGATATGCCGAACTGGCGATATCTTGGTTTTCGTGGGGTTTCAGGCTGAGATATGCATTTTCTGCGATAATCTGGGTGAGTCTTCTGTCCGAAGTATGCTGAATCATCGAGACCGCTCTTTTCGAGCTAGTTAGTGCGAGAAACACGTTATCTGGTGTTTTCACCACTCCACAGTGCGTTTGATATGCAGAACAGTAAATATCTTGGTTTTCGTGGGGTTTCAAGCTGAGATATGCATTTTCTACGTTAATTTTTGTGAGACTTCTGTCAGAAGTATGCAGAATCTTCGAGATCGCTCTTTTCGATCTATTTAATGTGAAAAAACAAGTGTTCTGGTGTTTTCAATTTCCACAGTGCGTTTTATATGCAGAACCGGCGATATCTTGATTTTCGTTGTGTTTCCAGCTGAGATATGCATTTTCTGCGATAATCTTGGTGAGTCTTCTGTCAGAAGTATGCAGAATCATCGATATCCCTTTTTTCGAGCTATTTAATGCGAGAAACACGTTATATGGTGTTTACATCACTCTACAGTGCGTTTGATATGCAGAACCGGTGACATCTTGGATTTCGACGGGTTTCAAGCTGAGATATGCATTTTCAACGATAATCTTGGTGAGACTTCTGTCAGAAGTATGCAGAATCATCGGGATCGCTCTTTTCAAGCTATTTAATGCGATAAAACAAGTTTTCTGGTGTTTTCAACATTCCACAGTTCGTTTTATATGCAGAACCGGCGATATCTTGATTTTCGTGGTGTTTCCAGCTGAGATATGCATTTTCTGCGATAATCTTGGTGAGTCTTCTTTCAGAAGTATGCAGAATCATCGAGATCGCTCGTTTCGACCTATTTAATGCGAAAAACACGTTATCTGGTTTTTTCAGCACTCCACAGTGCGTTTGATATGCAGAACCAGCGATATCTTGGTTTTCGTGGGGTTTCAAGCTCAGATATGCATTTTCTGCGATAATCTTGGTGAGATTTCTGTCCGAAGTATGCAGAATCATCGAGATCGCACTTTTCGAGCTATTTAATGCGAGAAACACGGTATCTGGTGTTTTCACCACTCCACAGTGCGTTTGATATGCATAACCGGCGATATCTTGGTTTTTGTGGGGTTTCAAGCTGAGATATACATTTTTTACGATAATCTTGGTGAGACTTCTGTCCGATGTATGTTTAATCGTCAAGTTCGCTCTATTCGAGCTATTTAATGCGAGAAACACGTTATCTGGTGTTTTCACCACTCCACAGTGCGTTTGATATGCAGAACCGGCGATAATTTGGTTTTTGTGGGGTTTCAAGCAGAGATATGCATTTTCTACGATAAGCTTGGTGAAACATCTGTCCGAAGTATGCAGAAACGTCGAGAGCGCTCTGTCCGAACCATTTAATGCGAGAAACTCGTTTTCTGGGGTTTTCACCACTCCACGGTACGTTTGATGTGCAGAACCGGAGATATCTTGGTTTTCGTGGGGTTTCAAGATGAGATATGCATTTTCTGCGATAATACTGGTGAGACTTCAGTCAGAAGTATGCAGAATCATCTAGATCGCTCTTTTCGAGCTACTTAATGCACGAAACGCGTTTTCTGGTGTTTGCACCACTCCACAGTGCGTTCGATATGCAGAACAGTAGATATCTTGGTTTTCGTGGGGTTTCAAGCTGAGATATGCATTTTCTGCGATAATCTTGTTGAGACTTCTGTCCGAAGTTTGCAGAAACGTCGAGAGCGCTCTTTTCGAGATATTTAATGCGAGAAACACGTTATCTGGTGTTTTCACTACTCCACAGTGCGTTTTATATGCAGAACCAGCGATATCTTGGTTTTCGTGGGGTTTCAAGATGAGATATGCATTTTCTGCGATAATATTGGTGAGACTTCAGTCAGAAGTATGCAGAATCATCTAGATCGCTCTTTTCGAGCTATTTAATGCGAAAAAACAAGTTTTCTGGTGTTTTCAACATTCCATAGTACGTTTGATATGCAGAACCGGAGATATTTTGGTTTTCGTCGGGTTTCAAGCTGACATATGCATTTTCTACGATAAGCTTGGTGAAACATCTGCCCGAAGTATGCAGAAACGTCGAGAGCGCTCTTTTCGAGCTATTTAATGCGAGAAACACGTTTTCTGGTGTTTTCAACACTCCACAGTGCGTTTGATATGCCGAACTGGCGATATCTTGGTTTTCGTGGGGTTTCAGGCTGAGATATGCATTTTCTGCGATAATCTTGGTGAGACTTCTGTCCGAAGTATGCAGAATCATCGCGATCGCTCTTTTCGAGCTATTTAATGCGAGAAACACGTTATCTGGTGTATTCACCACTCCACAGTACGTATGATATGCAGAACCGGCGATATCTTGGTTTTCGTGGGGTTTCAAGCGGAGATATGCATTTTCTGCGATAATATTGGTGAGACTTCAGTCAGAAGTATGCAGAATCATCTAGATCGCGCTTTTCGAGCTACTTAATGCGCGAAACACGTTTTCTGGTGTTTTCACCACTCCACAGTGCGTTCGATATGCAGAACAGCAGATATCTTGGTTTTCGTGGGGTTTCAAGCTGAGATATGCATTTTCTGCGATAATCTTGTTGAGACTTCTGTCCGAAGTTTGCAGAAACGTCGAGAGCGCTCTTTTCGAGCTACTTAATGCGAGAAACACGTTTTCTGGTGTTTTCACCACTCCACAGTGCTTTTGATATGCAGAACCAGCGATATCTTGCTTTTCGTGGGGTTTCAAGATGAGATATGCATTTTCTGCGATAATATTGGTGAGACTTCAGTCAGAAGTATGCAGAATCATCTAGATCGCTCTTTTCGAGCTACTTAATGCGCGAAACACGTTTTCTGGTGTTTTCACCACTCCACAGTGCGTTCGATATGCAGAACAGCAGATATCTTGGTTTTCGTGGGGTATCAAGCTGAGATATGCATTTTCTGCGATAATCTTGTTGAGACTTCTGTCCGAAGTATGCAGAATCATGCAGATCGCTCGTTTCGAGCTATTTAATGCGAGAAACACGTTATCTGGTGTTTTCACCACTCCACAGTGCGTTGGATATGCAGAACCTGAGATATTTTGGTTTTCGTCGGGTTTCAAGCTGAGATATGCATTTTCTACGATAAGCTTGGTGAAACATCTGTCCGAAGTATGCAGAAACGTCGAGAGCGCTCTTTTCGAGCGATTTAATGCGAGAATCACGTTTTGTGGTGTTTTCACCACTCCACAGTGCGTTTGGTATGCAGAACCAGCGATATCTTGGCTTTCGTGGGGTTTCAAGCTGAGATATGCATTTTTTACGATAATCTTGGTGAGACTTCTGTCCGAAGTATGCTGAATCATCGATATCGCTCTTTTCGAGCTAGTTAGAGCGAGAAACACGTTATCTGGTGTTTCCACCACTCCACAGTGCGTTTGATATGCAGAACAGTAGATATCTTGGTTTTCGTGGGGTTTCAAGCTGAAATATGCATTTTCTGCGATAATTTTGGTGAGACTTCTGTCCGAAGTATGCAGATTCATCGAGATCGCTCGTCTCGAGCTATTTAATGCGAGAAACACGTTATCTGGTGTTTTCACCACTCCACAGTGCGTTTGATATGCAGAACTAGCGATATCTTGGTTTTCGTGGGGTTTCAAGCTGAGATATGCATTTTCTGCGATAATCTGGGTGAGTCTTCTGTCCGAAGTATGCTGAATCATCGAGACCGCTCTTTTCGAGCTAGTTAGTGCGAGAAACACGTTATCTGGTGTTTTCACCACTCCACAGTGCGTTTGATATGCAGAACAGTAAATATCTTGGTTTTCGTGGGGTTTCAAGCTGAGATATGCATTTTCTGCGATAATCTTGTTGAGACTTCTGTCCGAAGTATGCAGAATCATCGAGATCGCTCGTTTCGAGCTACTTAATGCGCGAAACACGTTTTCTGGTGTTTTCGCCACTCCACAGTGCGTTTGATATGCAGAACCAGCGATATCTTGGCTTTCGTGGGGTTTCAAGCTGAGATATGCATTTTTTACGATTATCTTGGTGAGACTTCTGTCCGAAGTATGCTGAATCATCGATATCGCTCTTTTCGAGCTAGTTAGTGCGAGAAACACGTTATCTGGTGTTTCCACCACTCCACAGTGCGTTTGATATGCAGAACAGTAGATATCTTGGTTTTCGTGGGGTTTCAAGCTGAAATATGCATTTTCTGCGATAATCTTGTTGAGACATCTGTCCGAAGTATGCAGAATCATCGAGATCGCACTTTTCGAGCTATTTAATGCGAGAAACACGTTATCTGGGGTTTTCACCACTCCACAGTGCGTATGGTATGCAGAACCGGCGATATCTTGGTTTTCGTGGGGTTTCAAGCTGAGATATGCATTTTTTACGATAATTTTGGTGAGATTTCTGTCCGAAGTATGCAGAATCATCGAGATCGCTCGTCTCGAGCTATTTAATGCGAGAAACACGTTATCTGGTGTTTTCACCACTCCACAGTGCGTTTGATATGCAGAACTAGCGATATCTTGGTTTTCGTGGGGTTTCAAGCTGAGATACGCATTTTCTGCGATAATCAGGGTGAGACTTCTGTCCGAAGTATGCTGAATCATCGAGATCGCTCTTTTCGAGCTAGTTAGTGCGAGAAACACGTTATCTGGTGTTTTCACCACTCCACAGTGCGTTTGATATGCAGAACAGTAGATATCTTGGTTTTCGTGGGGTTTCAAGCTGAGATATGCATTTTCTGCGATAATCTTGTTGAGACTTCTGTCCGAAGTATGCAGAATCATCGAGATCGCTCGTTTCGAGCTATTTAATGCGAGAAACACGTTATCTGGTGTTTTCACCACTCCACAGTGCGTTGGATATGCAGAACCGGAGATATTTTGGTTTTCGTCGGGTTTCAAGCTGAGATATGCATTTACTACGATAAGCTTGGTGAGACTTCTGTCCGAAGTATGCCTAAACATCGAGATCGCTCTTTTCGAGCTAGTTAATGCGAGAAAAACCTTATCCGGTGTTTTCACCACTCCACAGTGCGTTTGAAATGCAGAACCGGCGATATCTTGGTTTTCGTGGGGTTTCAAGCTGAGATATGCATTTTCTGCGATAATCTTGGTGAGACTTCTGTCCGAAGTATGCTGAATCATCGAGATCGTCCTTTTCGAGCTAGTTAGTGCGAGATACACGTTATCTGATGTTTTCACCACTCCACAGTGCGTTTGATATGCAGAACAGTAGATATCTTGGTTTTCGTGGGGTTTCAAGCTGAGATATGCATTTTCTGCGATAATCTTGTTGAGAATTCTGTCCGAAGTATGCAAAATCATCGAGATCGCTCGTTTCGAGCTATTTAATGCGAGAAACACGTTATCTGGTGTTTTCACCACTCCACAGTGCGTTTGACATGCAGAACCAGCGATATCTTGGTTTTCGTGGGGTTTCAAGCTGAGATATGCATTTTCTGCGATAATATTGGTGAGACTTCATTCAGAAGTATGCAGAATCATCTAGATCGCTCTTTTCGAGCTACTTAATGCACGAAACACGTTTTCTGGTGGTTTCACCACTCTACAGTACGTTTGACATGCAGAACCGGAGATATCTTGGCTTCGGTCGGGTTTCAAGGTGAGATATGCATTTTCTACGATAATCCTGGTGAGACTTCTGTCAGAATTATGCAGAATCTTCGAGAACGCTCATTTCGAGCTACTTAATGCGCGAAACACGTTTTCTGGTGTTTTGACCACTCCACGGTACGTTTGATGTGCAGAACCGGAGATATATCGGTTTTCGTAGGGTGTCAAGCTGAGATATGCATTTTCTACGATAATATTGGTGAGACTTCAGTCAGAAGTATGCAGAATCATCTAGATCGCTCTTTTCGAGCTACTTAATGTACGAAACACGTTTTCTGGGGTTTTCACCACTCCACAGTACGTTTGACATGCAGAACCGGAGATATATCGGTTTTCGTCGGGTTTCAAGCTGAGATATGCATTTTCTACGATAATCCTGGTGAGACTTCTGTCAGAAGTATGCAGAATCTTCGAGAACGCTCTTTTCGAGCTACTTAATGCGAGAAACACGTTTTCTGGGGTTTTGGCCACTCCACGGTACGTTTAATGTGCAGAACCGGAGATAACTCGGTTTTCGTCGGGTTTCAAGCTGAGATATGCATTTTCTGCGATAATCTTGGTGAGACTTCTGTCCGAAGTATGCTGAATCATCGAGATCGCTCTTTTCGAGCTAGTTAGTGCGAGAAACACGTTATCTGGTGTTTTCACCACTCCACAGTGCGTTTGATATGCAGAACAGTAGATATCTTGGTTTTCGTGGGGTTTCAAGCTGAGATATGCATTTTCTGCGATAATCTTGTTGAGACTTCTGTCCGAAGTATGCAGAATCATCGAGATCGCTCGTTTCGAGCTATTTAATGCGAGAAACACGTTATCTGGTGTTTTCACCACTCCACAGTGCGTTGGATATGCAGAACCGGAGATATTTTGGTTTTCGTCGGGTTTCAAGCTGAGATATGCATTTACTACGATAAGCTTGGTGAGACTTCTGTCCGAAGTATGCCTAAACATCGAGATCGCTCTTTTCGAGCTAGTTAATGCGAGAAAAACCTTATCCGGTGTTTTCACCACTCCACAGTGCGTTTGATATGCAGAACCAGCGATATCTTGGCTTTCGTGGGGTTTCAAGCTGAGATATGCATTTTTTACGATAATCTTGGTGAGACTTCTGTCCGAAGTATGAAGAATCATCGAGATCGCTCTATTCGAGCTATTTAATGCGAGAAACACGTTTTCTGGGGTGTTCACCACTCCACAGTGCGTTTGATATGCAGAACCGGCGATATCTTGGTTTTCGTGGGGTTTCAAGCTGAGATATGCATTTTCTGCGATAATCTTGGTGAGACTTCTGTCCGAAGTATGCTGAATCATCGAGATCTTCCTTTTCGAGCTAGTTAGTGCGAGAAACACGTTATCTGGTGTTTTCACCACTCCACAGTGCGTTTGATATGCAGAACAGTAGATATCTTGGTTTTCGTGGGGTTTCAAGCTGAGATATGCATTTTCTGCGATAATCTTGTTGAGACTTCTGTCCGAAGTATGCAGAATCATCGAGATCGCTCGTTTCGAGCTATTTAATGCGAGAAACACGTTATCTGGTGTTTTCACCACTCCACAGTGCGTTTGACATGCAGAACCAGCGATATCTTGGTTTTCGTGGGGTTTCAAGCTGAGATATGAATTTTCTGCGATAATATTGGTGAGACTTCAGTCAGAAGTATGCAGAATCATCTAGATCGCTCTTTTCGAGCTACTTAATGTACGAAACACGTTTTCTGGTGTTTTCACCACTCCACAGTACGTTTGACATGCAGAACCGGAGATATCTTGGTTTCGGTCGGGTTTCAAGCTGAGATATGCATTTTCTACGATAATCCTGGTGAGACTTCTGTCAGAATTATGCCGAATCTTCGAGAACGCTCTGTTCGAGCTACTTAACGCACGAAACACGTTTTCTGGTGTTTTCACCACTCCACGGTACGTTTGATGTGCAGAACCGGAGATATATCGGTTTTCGTCGGGTTTCAAGCTGAGATATGCATTTTCTACGATAATTCTGGTGAGACTTCTGTCAGAAGTATGCAGAATCTTCGAGAACGCTCGTTTCGAGCTATTTAATGCGAGAAACACGTTATCTGGTGTCTTCACCACTCCACAGTGCGTTTGATATGCAGAACAGTAGATATCTTGGTTTTCGTAGGGTTTCAAGCTGAGATATGCATTTTCTGCGATAATCTTGTTGAGACTTCTGTCCGAAGTATGCAGAATCATCGAGATCGCTCGTTTCGAGCTATTTAATGCGAGAAACACGTTATCTGGTGTTTTCACCACTCCACACTGCGTTTGATATGCAGAACAGTAGATATCTTGGTTTTCGTGGGGTTTCAAGCTGAGATATGCATTTTCTGCGATAATCTTGGTGAGACTTCTGTCCGAAGTATGCTGAATCATCGAGATCGCTCTTTTCGAGCTAGTTAGTGCGAGAAACACGTTATCTGGTGTTTTCACCACTCCACAGTGCGTTTGATATGCAGAACAGTAGATATCTTGGTTTTCGTGGGGTTTCAAGCTGAGATATGCATTTTCTGCGATAATCTTGTTGAGACTTCTGTCCGAAGTATGCAGAATCATCGAGATCGCTCGTTTCGAGCTATTTAATGCGAGAAACACGTTATCTGGTGTTTTCACCACTCCACAGTGCGTTGGATATGCAGAACCGGAGATATTTTGGTTTTCGTCGGGTTTCAAGCTGAGATATGCATTTACTACGATAAGCTTGGTGAGACTTCTGTCCGAAGTATGCCTAAACATCGAGATCGCTCTTTTCGAGCTAGTTAATGCGAGAAAAACCTTATCCGCTGTTTTCACCACTCCACAGTGCGTTTGATATGCAGAACCAGCGATATCTTGGCTTTCGTGGGGTTTCAAGCTGAGATATGCATTTTTTACGATAATCTTGGTGAGACTTCTGTCCGAAGTATGAAGAATCATCGAGATCGCTCTATTCGAGCTATTTATGCGAGAAACACGTTTTCTGGGGTGTTCACCACTCCACAGTGCGTTTGATATGCAGAACCGGCGATATCTTGGTTTTCGTGGGGTTTCAAGCTGAGATATGCATTTTCTGCGATAATCTTGGTGAGACTTCTGTCCGAAGTATGCTGAATCATCGAGATCTTCCTTTTCGAGCTAGTTAGTGCGAGAAACACGTTATCTGGTGTTTTCACCACTCCACAGTGCGTTTGATATGCAGAACAGTAGATATCTTGGTTTTCGTGGGGTTTCAAGCTGAGATATGCATTTTCTGCGATAATCTTGTTGAGACTTCTGTCCGAAGTATGCAGAATCATCGAGATCGCTCGTTTCGAGCTATTTAATGCGAGAAACACGTTATCTGGTGTTTTCACCACTCCACAGTGCGTTTGACATGCAGAACCAGCGATATCTTGGTTTTCGTGGGGTTTCAAGCTGAGATATGCATTTTCTGCGATAATATTGGTGAGACTTCAGTCAGAAGTATGCAGAATCATCTAGATCGCTCTGTTCGAGCTACTTAACGCGCGAAACACGTTTTCTGGTGTTTTCACCACTCCACGGTACGTTTGATGTGCAGAACCGGAGATATATCGGTTTTCGTCGGGTTTCAAGCTGAGATATGCATTTTCTACGATAATTCTGGTGAGACTTCTGTCAGAAGTATGCAGAATCTTCGAGAACGCTCGTTTCGAGCTATTTAATGCGAGAAACACATTATCTGGTGTTTTCACCACTCCACAGTGCGTTTGATATGCAGAACCGGCGATATCTTGGTTTCCGTGCGGTTTCAAGCTGAGATATGCATTTTCTGCGATAATCTTGGTGAGACTTCTGTCCGAAGTATGCTGAATCATCGAGATCGCTCTTTTCGAGCTAGTTAGTGCGAGAAACACGTTATCTGGTGTTTTCACCACTCCACAGTGCGTTTGATATGCAGAACAGTAGATATCTTGGTTTTCGTGGGGTTTCAAGCTGAGATATGCATTTTCTGCGATAATCTTGGTGAGACTTCTGTCCGAAGTATGCTGAATCATCGAGATCGCTCTTTTCGAGCTAGTTAGTGCGAGAAACACGTTATCTGGTGTTTTCACCACTCCACAGTGCGTTTGATATGCAGAACAGTAGATATCTTGGTTTTCGTGGGGTTTCAAGCTGAGATATGCATTTTCTGCGATAATCTTGTTGAGACTTCTGTCCGAAGTATGCAGAATCATCGAGATCGCTCGTTTCGAGCTATTTAATGCGAGAAACACGTTATCTGGTGTTTTCACCACTCCACAGTGCGTTGGATATGCAGAACCGGAGATATTTTGGTTTTCGTCGGGTTTCAAGCTGAGATATGCATTTACTACGATAAGCTTGGTGAGACTTCTGTCCGAAGTATGCCTGAACATCGAGATCGCTCTTTTCGAGCTAGTTAATGCGAGAAAAACCTTATCCGGTGTTTTCACCACTCCACAGTGCGTTTGATATGCAGAACCAGCGATATCTTGGCTTTCGTGGGGTTTCAAGCTGAGATATGCATTTTTTACGATAATCTTGGTGAGACTTCTGTCCGAAGTATGAAGAATCATCGAGATCGCTCTATTCGAGCTATTTAATGCGAGAAACACGTTTTCTGGGGTGTTCACCACTCCACAGTGCGTTTGATATGCAGAACCGGCGATATCTTGGTTTTCGTGGGGTTTCAAGCTGAGATATGCATTTTCTGCGATAATCTTGGTGAGACTTCTGTCCGAAGTATGCTGAATCATCGAGATCTTCCTTTTCGAGCTAGTTAGTGCGAGAAACACGTTATCTGGTGTTTTCACCACTCCACAGTGCGTTTGATATGCAGAACAGTAGATATCTTGGTTTTCGTGGGGTTTCAAGCTGAGATATGCATTTTCTGCGATAATCTTGTTGAGACTTCTGTCCGAAGTATGCAGAATCATCGAGATCGCTCGTTTCGAGCTATTTAATGCGAGAAACACGTTATCTGGTGTTTTCACCACTCCACAGTGCGTTTGACATGCAGAACCAGCGATATCTTGGTTTTCGTGGGGTTTCAAGCTGAGATATGCATTTTCTGCGATAATATTGGTGAGACTTCAGTCAGAAGTATGCAGAATCATCTAGATCGCTCTTTTCGAGCTACTTAATGTACGAAACACGTTTTCTGGTGTTTTCACCACTCCACAGTACGTTTGACATGCAGAACCGGAGATATCTTGGTTTCGGTCGGGTTTCAAGCTGAGATATGCATTTTCTACGATAATCCTGGTGAGACTTCTGTCAGAATTATGCCGAATCTTCGAGAACGCTCTGTTCGAGCTACTTAACGCGCGAAACACGTTTTCTGGTGTTTTCACCACTCCACGGTACGTTTGATGTGCAGAACCGGAGATATATCGGTTTTCGTCGGGTTTCAAGCTGAGATATGCATTTTCTACGATAATTCTGGTGAGACTTCTGTCAGAAGTATGCAGAATCTTCGAGAACGCTCGTTTCGAGCTATTTAATGCGAGAAACACGTTATCTGGTGTTTTCACCACTCCACAGTGCGTTTGATATGCAGAACCGGCGATATCTTGGTTTCCGTGCGGTTTCAAGCTGAGATATGCATTTTCTGCGATAATCTTGGTGAGACTTCTGTCCGAAGTATGCTGAATCATCGAGATCGCTCTTTTCGAGCTAGTTAGTGCGAGAAACACGTTATCTGGTGTTTTCACCACTCCACACTGCGTTTGATATGCAGAACAGTAGATATCTTGGTTTTCGTGGGGTTTCAAGCAGAGATATGCATTTTCTGCTATAATCTTGGTGAGACTTCTGTTAGAAGTATGCAGAATCATCGATATTGCACTTTTCGAGCTATTTAATGCGAGAAACACGTTATCTGGTGTCTTCACCACTCCACAGTGCGTTTGATATGCAGAACAGTAGATATCTTGGTTTTCGTAGGGTTTCAAGCTGAGATATGCATTTTCTGCGATAATCTTGTTGAGACTTCTGTCCGAAGTATGCAGAATCATCGAGATCGCTCGTTTCGAGCTATTTAATGCGAGAAACACGTTATCTGGTGTTTTCACCACTCCACAGTTCTTTGGATATGCAGAACAGGAGATATCTTGGTTTGCGTGGGGTTTCAAGCAGAGATATGCATTTTCTGCGATAATCTTGGTGAGACTTCTGTCCGAAGTATGCTGAATCATCGAGATCGCTCTTTTCGAGCTAGTTAGTGCGAGAAACACGTTATCTGGTGTTTTCACCACTCCACACTGCGTTTGATATGCAGAACAGTAGATATCTTGGTTTTCGTGGGGTTTCAAGCAGAGATATGCATTTTCTGCTATAATCTTGGTGAGACTTCTGTTAGAAGTATGCAGAATCATCGAGATCGCACTTTTCGAGCTATTTAATGCGAGAAACACGTTATCTGGTGTTTTCACCACTCCACAGTGCGTTTGATATGCAGAACAGTAGATATCTTGGTTTTCGTAGGGTTTCAAGCTGAGATATGCATTTTCTGCGATAATCTTGTTGAGACTTCTGTCCGAAGTATGCAGAATCATCGAGATCGCTCGTTTCGAGCTATTTAATGCGAGAAACACGTTATCTGGTGTTTTCACCACTCCACAGTTCTTTGGATATGCAGAACAGGAGATATCTTGGTTTGCGTGGGGTTTCAAGCAGAGATATGCATTTTCTGCGATAATCTTGGTGAGACTTCTGTTAGAAGTATGCAGAATCATCGAGATCGCACTTTTCGAGCTATTTAATGCGAGAAACACGTAATAATTTTATTAAGTAGATTTATTTCTAAAATAGGATTGATTTTAATAATTTTATTTGTTTTAATTCAAAATATTTTAGTAATTTTAGAATTGTGTATATCATTTATTCAAGCTTATGTATTTTCAACTTTAAGAGTATTGTATTTTTCAGAATTTAAATAAATAAAATGATAATAAGAAATTTTCCTTTTCATTTAGTAACATTTAGACCATGACCTTTTTTGATATCCATGAGATTAATAAATTCAATATTAGGTTTTATTAATTGATTTTATTTAAATGATTTTGAATTTATTTTTTTTAATTTATTTATTAATTTATTAATTATATATCAATGATGACGAGATATTATTCGAGAGAGTTTATATCAAGGATTTCATACTTTTATAGTTTATGGGTTTTTAAAGTTTAGGATAATTTTATTTATTATTTCAGAAATATTTTTTTTTATTTCTTTTTTTTGAACTTATTTTCATAGATGTATTTCTTTAAGAATTGAATTAGGATATATTTGACCTCCTAAAATAATTAGTCAATTTAATCCTTATGATATTCCTTTATTAAATTCTGTTATTTTAATTTCTTCAGGATTATCAGTTTCTTGAAGTCATTATAGATTGTTAAATAATAATTTTAATATAGTTAATTTAAGATTATTTTTTACAGTTATTTTAGGTATTTATTTTACTTTAATTCAATTTATTGAATATTTAGAATCTTCTTTTAGAATTAATGATGGAATTTTTGGTTCTATTTTTTATATAAGGACTGGATTTCATGGTCTTCATGTTATTGTAGGAACTTTAATATTGATATTTTCTTTATTTCGATTGAATATAAATCATTTTAGAAAAATTCATCATTTTAATTTTGAAGGTTCTTTATGATATTGACATTTTGTTGATGTTATTTGATTATTTTTATATATTTTTATTTATTGATGAATATATTATATATATAGTATAATTTAATACAGTTAACTTCCAATTAACAAATTTCTATTTTAGTAATATATATAGTGATGTTAATGGTGTTATCTTATATTAGATTAATTTTTTTAATTATAATTTTAATTTATTTATTAAATGTGTTTTCTTCTATTTTTAAGATTTCTGATAAGGAAAAGAAAAGTTCTTATGAATGTGGGTTTAATTCAATTACTAAGGCTTTTATTCCATTTTCAGTACCTTTTTATTTAATAGCTTTAATATTTTTAGTATTTGATATTGAAATTATTTTAATTGTTCCATTTATTTTATTAGTTAAGTATATAGGTTTTAGTTACATATTTATTATTTTTTTATTATTTTTTTTTATTATACTTTTTTCTTTAGTTTATGAATGATGTATAAATTATTTATTGTGAATATTTGAATTTGAATATATGGATTATTAGTTAATCAATATTTAAGTCGAAATTAAATTGTAATTTTTTACTTCATATATTATTTAATTTATATAATTTAATATAAATTTTAATTAAAGCCAAATAGAGGCATTTTATTGTTAATAAGATTATTGAATAATTTATTCTAATTAAAGAAATAATTGAAAATAGAATTTCTAATTCTGTAGAGATATTAATTTATCATATTTCTTTTAATAGGTTTATATAGTTTAATTAAAACTTTATATTTTCAGTATAAAAATATTAATATACATATTTATTTATAAATAAATGTATAAAGATATATATATATATATATATATATATATATTTAGAAATAATAAATTATTTCTTTAATATTTTCAATATTATGCTCTTATATAAGCTATTTAAATTTAATGGATAAATAATATTAATAATATAAATAGAAAAAAAGAGGAAATTATATAGTTGAAGTTAAATATACTAAATTTAATAATTGTTAAATAATATAGAATATTTTTTATTAATTTTCCTATAAGTATTTCAAATAATCTTTTTTCAATAAATTTTTCATAGTTTAAAATGATTTTTACTGGTATTTTATAAATATGGGTATAGAAGATATTTATAAGTATTATTCTTTCAGTTAAATTAATTAATAGATAATTTTTTTTATTTGATTTAAAGATTTGATAGCCAATAATTATACCAATAATTAATAATTTAATAATTATTAATTTATATACTTTAGGTAGATTAATATTATAATCTAAGTAAATTATATTTAGATAAATTTTACTAAAAAATAGTGATATAATAAATATAATTAATATTCTAAAATTTATTATATTATTTTCTTTTAAATTTAAATTATTGTAGAAAGGTAAATTTTGGGGTAGTAAAGTTAAAATTAAACGAGTTGAATATGCAACTGTAAAGATAGTTCCAAGTATTAAATTTAATAATCTTGTAAAATTTAATTTATTATAAAAAAAAATTCTATAATTAAGTCTTTGGAGTAAAATCCACATAAAAATGGGAATCCACATAGAGATAAAATTGAAAATATTATAATTAATCTTTTAAATGGGTAGATTATAAATATTCCTTTATAATCACGTATATCTTGACTTCTATTTATATAATGAATAAATCTTCCTGAACATAGAAATATTAAAGATTTAAATATTGCATGAATGATTAAATGAAAAAAGGCTAAGTTTTCTAAACCTAGAAATAAAATTCTTATTATAAATCCTAGTTGTCTTAAGGTAGATAAAGCAATAATTTTTTTAAAATCTATTTCAAATATAGCTATTAATCCGGCAATTAGTATAGTTAATCTTGAAATAATTAATAAATATTTATTTAAATTTGTATTTATAATTAAAGTATTGTATCGAATTAAGATATATACTCCGGCAGTTACTAATGTAGATGAATGAACTAAAGAAGATACAGGAGTGGGAGCTATTATAGCAGCAGGTAATCAATTTCTAAAAGGAATTTGTGCTCTTTTTGTAAAGGTTATAATTACAATAAGAATAAATATTGGTAAATTTAAATTATAAAGTATTAAGTTTCATGAATTAAATTTTATTATAAAGCAAATTAATATTAAAAGACAAATATCTCCAATTCGATTTAAAATAATAGTTAATAATCCTGCTCTATAAGCTTTATTGTTATTATAATAAATAATTAAACAATAAGAGATTAATCCTAAACCATCTCATCCTAATAAAATAGTTAATATATAAGGTCTTAAAATTATAAATACTATTGATAAATAAAATAATAAAGTTAAGTATAAAAATTTATTTATAAGATTGTTATTTAATTTTATATATTCAGTTCTATAAATTAGAACTATTGCTGTAATTAATCTGACTATTATAATAAAAAATAATGTTTTATTATCAATTAAAATAAATAAATTAAATTTTATTGAATTAAAATTTAAGATTAATCATTCAATAATAATAATTTTATTAATTATAATTAAATAACAAGCAGTTATAAAAGATAAGATTCTTCATATTGTTAAAATGATTCTAAAAATTATTATTTTGATAATAATTTAAAGTAATATATATATATATATACATTTTTGATATCACAAATCAATATTTTAGTTAAATTATTTAAATAAATAATATTTAAATTTATAATTATTAGATTAATTGGAATTCAATGTAATATTAAAGTAAGAAAATTAATTAAATTATTAATTTTGATAGTATAAAAATTTAATATATTAGTAAATCCATGTTGAATATATCTATATAAATATAAAGTATAAATAAATCTTATTAAACAATAGATAATTATAATATAAATTAAATATTTACATCAATTAAATAATCTAATTAGTAAAGTGATTTCACTAATTAAATTTAAAGATATAGGAGCAGCTATATTTGATGATCTTAATAAGAATCATATTAAAGCTATAGAAGGTATAAGAATTATTATACCTTTATTTAAAATTATTAATCGTCTATTAGTTTGTCTATAGATAATATTAATTAGATAAAAAAGTCCTGATGAACATAAACCATGAGCAATTATTATATAAATACCTCCTTTTATTCCAATATAAGATAGTGTTATTATTCCTCTAATTATTAAAGCTATATGAATAATTGAAGATATAGCAGCAATGATTTTTATATCAATTTGTCGTAAACATGAAAGTCTTAAAATTAATCTTCCAATTATTCTTAAGTAAATTAAATAAATTCTTAATTTATTTAAATTTTTTAAAATTATAATTATTCGTAATAAGCCATATCTTCCAAGTTTTAATATGATAGAAGCTAAAATTATAGATCCAATATATGAAGCTTCTACATGAGCTTTTAATAATCAATTGTGAAGTGTAAATATAGGAATTTTTACTATAAAAGATATTAGTAAATAAATTAAAATATATATAGATAATTTAAGTTTTTTAATTTCTATATAAGGAAAAGATAAATTTTTTCTATATTTTAATATGTAAAATATAATTATTAATTAAGGTAATGATAAAACTAAAGTATAAAATATTAAATAATAACTTGCTAATATTCGAAATATACCATATCCTCAGAAAATAACTATAAAGAAAATTAATAATAAATTTATTTCAAATATTAAATAAAAAATAAAAAAATTTATAGCTATGAAATTTAAGATTAAGGATATTAATATTATTATAGTTAAATTGGCGTATATATTTATATTATTTTCGTACTTTATATTTATTATAATTATTCTGAAAATTCATAAAGTTAAAATAATTAAATTATAAGAATATATATTAAATCTTACATTATTAGAAATTATTCATCAATTTATTAAATTCAGTTTAAATAATATAATAAATGTTAATATATAAGAATTATTTCTTAATAGATATAAACATTTATTTATATTAAATTGTATCATTATATAAGTAATGAATATAATTATTTCGAACATAAATTTATTAAATTAAAGTTTTGATGGCCATGTGTATAATTTATTCTAATTAGTAAAGCTAATCCTACAATAGATTCACATACTGCGAAAATAATATAGATAATAAAAATTCATCTATTTAAATTATTTAATAGAATAATAATAATTAAAGTTAAAATAAAATATTCTAAAGTAATTAAAAAGTTAATAAATTGTTTTCTAGATTTTCAAAGAATTAAGGCGATAATAACTAATAAAATAATTATGTAAATAAATTTAAAATATTATATAATTTAAGTTAAAATAATAATTTTGTAAATTATTAATGAATTGTGAATATTCTATAATAAAGTTTAAATTTCAAAAAAAATTAATATAAATTTTTTATAATTCCCAGAATTATTGTTTTATGAGTAAACTATTTTTTGTTTAAATTAATTATAATATGATAATATATATATATATAAGATTTTTATGTTAGACGAGAATTAAGCCTCAAAAAAATGTGTTTTTGGTTAGTTTTATTAAATAAATAAATCAAAAATTAAAAATTATATAAAATGTCCATAGAATTTCTAAATTATATATTAAAGTTTTTTTTAATATTTTTATATTTTTTATCTTTATATTTGATTTTTTTTATTTTAATTACTGGGGATAAAATTCATCCTATAAAGAATTTAATATATTTTTTATTATATATAGTTATTTTATGTTTAATTTTATATTTATTTAAATTTAAATCTTTATTTATTTATATAATTATAATTATTTTTATTAGAGGGTTAATAATTTTATTTGCTTATTTTGTTAGATTAAATAATCAATCTATGATGAATTATTTTAAATATATAAATTTTTTTATTATTGGTTTATTAATAATTAATATTATATATTTCTTTTCTAATTATTTAATTGAAAATTTTGATAGAATAATTTATTCAATAAATCTATATCGGGATAAAAATATTAATTTATCTTTTATTTATCAATATTCAAATTTGTTTTTATTATTTTTTATAATTTTATTTTTAGTTTTTGTTTTAATTATATGATATAACATAAGATATCCTAAAAAAAAAGCTTATCAATCTAAATCTAAATTTTTAGAAGAGTTAGATAAAAAATATAAGTTTTAAACTTTATCCTGTTAATTTGTTTTATTTAATTTTTATGTCAATAAAATTTTTAAGTTTATTAAATAAAGATAAAATTCTTAATATATTTTTTTATTCATTATTGATATTACCTACTCCCTTTAATATTAATATTTGATGAAATTTTGGATCAATATTAGGGGTATTTTTGGTAATTCAAATTCTGTCTGGATTATTTTTATCAATACATTATTGTCCTAATATTGATTATGCTTTTAATAGAATTATTCATATTATAAAAGATGTTAATTCTGGTTGATTAATTCGTTTTATTCATATAAATGGAGCATCTTTTTATTTTATTATAATATATATTCATATTAGACGAAATATTTATTATCAATCTTTTAAATTAGTTCATGTATGATTAATTGGAGTTAGAATTTTATTTTTGTCAATAGCAACAGCTTTTATAGGATATGTTTTACCTTGAGGGCAAATATCTTTTTGAGGAGCAACTGTTATTACTAATTTAATATCCGCTATTCCTTATATTGGGCAATTATTAGTTGAATGAATTTGAGGGGGTTATTCTATTAATAATGCTACATTAAATCGATTTTTTTCTATTCATTTTATTTTACCTTTAATTATTTTATTAATAGTAGTTTTACATATTTTTTTTTTACATTTAACAGGTTCTACTAATCCTTTAGGATTTTCTAGAAATTCATATAAAGGTCCTTTTCATCCTTATTTTGTTATTAAAGATGTTTTTATATTTTTTTGAATTCTAATAATTTTTATATTATTAATTTGTCAATTACCTTATTTTTTAGAAGATCCTGATAATTTTAAAATTGCTAATAGAATAAGGACACCAGTTCATATTAAACCAGAGTGATATTTTTTATTTGCTTATTCAATTTTACGGGCAATTCCTAATAAATTGGGGGGGGGTATTTATATTATTATTATCTATTTTAATTTTATATTTTATACCTTTATATAAAAATAATATTAAAACAAATAAATTTTATCCATTAAGTCAATTATTTTATTGATTTTTTATTAATAGATTTATTATATTAACTTGATTAGGTGGTCAGTTAATTGAATATCCTTATATTCAATTGAATAATATATTTACAATTATATATTTTTTTTTCTTTATTGTTTCTCCTGGATTATATTATTATTGAGATAATATTATTTATTATATTAATAAATAGTTAATGAACTTGAATAAGTTTATATTTTGAAAATATATCATAGAAATAGCATTTTCTATTAACTTTTTAATTTTATTTTAAATATGTATAAAAATTACTTTTGTTATATATACAAATATATTATAAATTAATACTAAAATTAAAAAATCAGTTCAACATATGTATATTAAATTATCATAACGGATTCGTGGTAATACACCTCGTAATCATAAAATTAAAATCATATGAATATTTATAAAAATTAAAAATTTTATTCTAGGTATTTTAAAACCTATAAATATTGAAGTTATAATAAATCTTATAAATAAAATATTTGAATATTCTGATAAAAAAATTAATACAAAAAATCTTCTATAGTATTCTACATTAAATCCTGAAACTAATTCAGATTCTCCTTCAATTAGGTCAAAAGGGGTTCGGTTTAATTCAATTAATATACTAATAAAAAAGATTATATAAATTGGTGTTAATAAAATTCTAAATTTTATATATTCTTGATATTTATATAATTGATTTAATGAATAACCTTCAGTCAAAATTATAATTAAAAAAAATATTAAAAAAAGACTAATTTCAAATGAAATTATTTGTGCTAAAGATCGAATAGCCCCTAATATAGAATAATTATTATTTGAAATTCACCCAATTAAAATAATTGGATAAGTATTAAGACCTAATAAAGTGATAAAGAATATTAAATTGTAATTTGTTATTATTAAATTAGTTCAAGGATATAAAATTCATAATAATATGGCAAATATAAATATAAATATTGGTCTTAATATATAAATTAAATAATTTAAATTTAAAAATAGTCATTCTTTAGAGATTAATTTAATAGCATCTGAAAAAGGTTGAAGCATTCCTTTATATCCTACTTTATTAGGTCCTTTTCGTGTTTGAATATATCTTAAGATTTTTCGTTCTAATAAGGTTAAAAAAGCTACTCTAAGTAATATACAAATTATAGTTAAAATTATAATAATTACAAAGATTATTACCTATATATAATTTATTATATGTATATATATTATTAAATTCTAACTTTAATGCACTTTTCTGCCAAGATAATTTTTAATAAATATTAATTTAATTAAATGATTATATTTATATAAATAATTTTAGTCCTTTCGTACAAAAAATTATAGGTTTTTTATAGATAGAAACCGATCTGACTTACGTCGATCTGAACTCAAATCATGTAAGATTTTAAAAGTCGAACAGACTTAATTTTTAAACTCCTGCATTTAAATTATATCTTAATTCAACATCGAGGTCGTAATCATCTTTATAAATTTGGTCTTTCAAAAGATATTACGCTGTTATCCCTAAGGTAATTTATTTTTTTAATTTTTAATAAAAGATCTTTTAAATTTTCTATAATTTAAGATTTTTTAAATTAAAGTTTTTTAAATTTAATAACCCTCCCAGTTAAATATGTTATAATTATTATTATTTAGAATAAAATTTAAATTTATAATAATTATAAATATGAAATTCTATAGGGTCTTATCGTCCCATAAAAAAATTTAAGAATTTTAACTTAAAACTTAATTTCATAAAATAATATTGAGACAGTATATATTTCATTAATTCTTTCATACAAGTCTTTAATTAGAAGACAATTTATTATGCTACCTTTGTACAGTCAGGTATACTGCAGCCATTTAATAAGAATCATTGGGCAGATTTATCTAAAATTATTATTTCTATAGACAATGTTTTTGTTAAACAGTTGAATATATTATTTTAATTTGCCTAATTCCTTAAATTTATATATTATTTCTTTAATAATTTTTACAATTTTTACTATTTATTTAATCATTATAAAATTTATTTATTTATTTAATTAGTTTTTTTTATAATTATTTTTATATTAATATTTTAAATTTTTAAGTAATATTTTTAAATTATAAAATATTTTATTATAATTTCAAATTTTAAGAATATAATAATAGTTGGATTTTAAAATTAATAATAATTTAAATTTAAAGGTTATCCCTTAAATTTTTTAATTAAATAAATTTATAAAATTTTAAAATTTTAATAAATTTTTATTTAATTATGAATTAAATTCATTTCTAAAAAAACCAGATATTTTAAAAATCGTATAACATCTAATTTCTAAATATATATTTATAGCTTTTTGTAACAAAAAAAATTATATATATTTAGTTCTTTTTATTTCGGGATTAATATATATAAATAATTTAATTTGATTAACCCTGATACAAAAGGTACTAAATTTATTTAAAATTTTTTAAATTTAAATAAGTTCATTTACATTACTTTTAACTTTTAAAAAAATTATTTTTTAATAAATAATTACTGAAATAATTGTTATTTGATAAAATTTTATTTATATAAAATTGATTAATTTATAATATTTTTTATTATTTTAATTAAAATAAAATTTTAATTAAATTAATCTTTTCAGTGTAAATGAAAAATTTTATTTCAGTTTAAACTAAAATTTTTAGTTCCTAATTACACTTTCCAGTACAATTACTATGTTACGACTTATTTCATTTTGGTGAAATTGACGGGCGATTTGTACGCTTATTAGCATATAGTTCAATTTAATTAATTAAAGTAAATTTACTTTTAAATTTTCTTTCAAAATAATTTTAAAATTATTTATTCAAAATATAATATTATATTATAACTCTTAATATCTTAAATGCACTACATATTTACTTGAATTTTAATTTATTAAAATTTATTAACATTATCAATTAAAAAAATTTTGTAAACAGCTATATATAAATGTAATTTAAGTGAGTCTTATCGTGGAATATCGATTAAATTATAAGTTCCTCTAATGGAATTAATAAGCCGCCATATTTATTAATTTTAATGATTTACATTTAATAGTTAATTTTTTATTTAATTTTATAGTAGGGTATCTAATCCTAGTTTTTTTATAAAATTTATCAATTAATTTAATAATAAATTTTAATTATTTGAACTAAATTGTATATTTCACTAAAAATTTAATTTTTTAATTAAAATATATTAATTTTTAAGTAATTAAAATATTATGATTAATTAATTTATAAAATTGGTTTAACCGCTGTTGCTGGCACCGAAATTTACCATTATTAAAATTTATTTCCGAATAAAATTTTTATTTAGTGTTGCAGATTTTATTATTAATAAAAAATTATTTTTTAATTTAATTATATATATAAAATAAACTTAATTAATTTGTAACTTAAATTCAATTTTATTGACTTAAATTTATTTAAAAATTTTAAATAAATTATAGCTTTGATTTTTCTATAGAAGGTATCAATTTCTATAATGTAATTAATTTGTTAATTAAATATACAAAGATTAATCTATCTATAGGTAAATCTAATCTTTATAATAGTTAACCCCCCAATTAACTATTTAAAGCTTTGATTTTTCTATAGAAGGTATCAATTTCTATAATGTAATTAATTTTTTAATTAAATATACAAAGATTAATCTATCTATAGGTAAATCTAATCTTTATAATAGTTAACCCCCCAATTAACTATTTAAAGCTTTGATTTTTCTATAGAAGGTATCAATTTCTATAATGTAATTAATTTTTTAATTAAATATACAAAGATTAATCTATCTATAGGTAAATCCAATCTTTATAATAGTTAACCCCCCCATTAACTATTTAAAGCTTTGATTTTTCTATAGAAGGTATCAATTTCTATAATGTAATTAATTTTTTAATTAAATATACAAAGATTAATCTATCTATAGGTAAATCTAATCTTTATAATAGTTAACCCCTTAATTAACTATTTAAAGCTTTGATTTTTCTATAGAAAATTATAAATAATAAAAAAATTAATTTTTATATAAAAAAAATTATACAGAAATAAATTGTTATTAAATAGCACTAAAATATTATTAATTATATTAGATTAAAATTTTAATACAAAATTTTTAATAATAAAAACTTGTTATGGTAGTAGTATATATATATATATATATTAATTAATAAATTATTTATATATATATACATCTTAATATTAATATATATAATATATATCTATTAATTAATAAATTATTTATATATATATATATTTATATATTATTATAGATAGATGGAGGCCAACTGATAAATATATATACATTTTATATATAACAAGATATATATATAAATATTACAATATATAAATCTGAGAATATATATACATTTATAAATATATCCTAAGGTAGGATTAAATTATGATTATTTATGCTTTCATATAATTTATAAATTATTTAATAACTTATAAATGCACTATATTTAATAAATTGATTAATATTTAATAAATATATATATATGTATATATATAGATTTATATATATATATATATATATATATATATATATATATATATATATATATATATATATAAATATTTATTAATTAATAAATAATTTTTATATTTATATTTATATTTCTTTTCTTTTCAATAATTTATTATAATCTAATGTATTCATAATATAATTTACATATATTATAGATATAAAATAATATATATAATTATATAAATATTTAATTAATTAATATTAATATTAATATATAAAGGTTAATATAATCTTTTATAAATTTTGGAACCCACCTATGATTTATATATATATAAATATATTGGTTAATAAATTATTTATATATATATATATACATTTTAATATTAATATATATATATATATTAATAAAAATTTTTTCAAATTAAAAATTAATTTTATTTACTTATATTTAAATTTATTATGTAATAAAATTATAGTTTAATATTATTAATAAGATTATAGCGTTACTGAATAACAAAAAAAAATTAAAAATTTTTATTTATGAATTAAATAAAATTATTAATTATTGGGGGGGGTATTTATATATAATTTATATATAATTTATAATTAAATTTGTATCTTAGAGAATTTAATTATTAAATAAATTTATTATTAATAGTCGATTTTAGTTTATTTCAATGGCTTTATTTTTCCCTTAAAGATGAATATATTGAAATAAACCTTTCAATTCTACTTTAGTTTGAATTTATTTAAATAGTTTTATTTGTTTTTATAAGTAGAGAATTTAATTAATAAATAAATTTATTATTAATAGTCGATTTTAGTTTATTTCAATGGTTTCATTCTTTCCCTAAGAATGAATATATTGAAATAAACCTTTCAATTCTACTTTAGCTTGAATTTATTTAAATAGCCTCATTTGTCCCTTGCAAGTAGAGGATTTGGATATTAACCTTTCGAATTTACATTAGCTTTAGTTTATTTCAATGGCTTCACTCTTTTCCTAAGGATGAATATATTAAAATAAACCTTTCAATTCTACTTTAGCTTGAATTTATTTAAATAGCCTCATTTGTCCCTTGCAAGTAGAGGATTTTTGGATATTAACCTTTCGAATTTACTTTAGCTTTAGTTTATTTCAATGGCTTCACTCTTTCCCTAAGGATGAATATATTGAAATAAACCTTTCAATTCTACTTTAGCTTGAATTTATTTAAATAGCCTCATTTGTTCCTTGCAAGTAGAGGATTTGGATATTAACCTTTCGAATTTACATTAGCTTTAGTTTATTTCAATGGCTTCATTCTTTCCCTAAGGATGAATATATTGAAATAAACCTTTCAATTCTACTTTAGCTTGAATTTATTTAAATAGCCTCATTTGTCCCTTGCAAGTAGAGGATTTTTGGATATTAACCTTTCGAATTTATATTAGCTTTAGTTTATTTCAATGGCTTCACTCTTTCCTTAAGGATGAATATAAATATATATATATCTTTAAATGGATATTAGTTAGTTTTAATTTATAATATTTAATTTGCAATTAAAAGTAATTTTTAAATATATCTATATAAATAAGCTAAGTTTAAAGCTGTTAGGTTCATACCCTAGTTATAGATAATATGTATCTTTTATATATTTTATATATATATATATGTATTAAAGTAATATGCCTGATTAAAGGATTATTTTGATCAGATACTTAAATAAATTTTATATTTATTGTTACTAATTGATTTTTTTATATTTATTAATTTTATTAATACTTTAAATTTCAAAAATTTATGTGCTTTGACACTAAAATATAATAGGTAAAAATTTTAGTATTATAAACTATTTAATTTTTAATTAAAAGATAATTTTGAATTGGTTTTTTGTGAAGAAAATAATATTTAAAAATGTAATATGTCTTAGATATATTATTATTAATTATTTAATCATTCTTTTTGTAAGAGATTTATTTTTGATGTGATTAATTTATGAAGTTATAACATTAGTTTTAATTATTTATATAAATTTAACTAGAGATTCAAAATATGCTAGTGTTTTTTATTATATAGTATCAGTAGTAAGAAGGTTAGTTTTTATTATAAGATTGTATTTTTATGTATCTATGAAAGAAGTAAGAGTTTTTTTTGAAATTTTTATTCAATTAATTATGTTAGTAAAATTAGGAATATTTCCTTTTCATCAATGATCTATTTATATTCATAGATATATGTGTTGAACAAGAATTTTTACATTTTCAACAGTTATAAAAATAGTACCTATATATTTTTTAGCTAATGTGAGTGGTATAAATTTTTTTTTTATAGGTTGAATTTTATTAAATTTAATTTTTATTCCTATTATTATGAAAGTTTATAATTCTATAAAAATATTTATTAGATGTTCTTGTATTATTCAATCAACTTTTTTATTAATAATTATATATGTAAATGTAAAAATTTATTTGGTATATTTTTCTTTTTATGCAGTTATTTTTTATATATTGTTATATTTTTTTGAAAAATTTGATGTGGTAACTTTTAATGATTTGGGGTTTTTATTAGTTGATAAATATTTGAAGGTATATTTTATTATTATAGTTTTAATTTATTCTTCTTTACCTCCATTTTTGTCTTTAGTGTTAAAGTGAATTTTGAATTATTATTTTTTAGAGGATTATGTTAATTTTTATGTTTTATTATTTATTATGATATTAGCATCAGTTATAATTATTTGAAATTATTTTAGATTATTATTATATATTAGTAGGAATTATCCTAGAGCTAAAAAATATTTTTGTAAGAGTTATATATTTAAGTCTTATATTGTTTTATTTATTATTATGTTATTTTTTTTTAGGTTTTTATTGGTTAATGTTTATGTTACTTAAAGGTTTTAATTTAATATAATTTAAGTATTGATCAATTTGTTAAATTTAATATAGTGTGAGATATTTATGATTAATATTTTCTAATAATTATTTATATTTTAAAATTTGCAATTTTAAGTTTTTTTTAAACTATAGAAAATTAGTATCAGTAAGTTTTTCTTACATGTTTAAATTTACAATTTAATTCTTTTATCAGACATGATACTTTTTTTGATTTGAAGATTTTAAGTTAAAATAAACTTTTAATTTTCATAGTTAAATATATATATATATTGATTTATTATAAATCTTATAATATATAAATATATTTATTAATATTTAAATATTATATAATTATGTTTTATTTATGTTTGATAAATGATTTTATACTACTAATCATAAAAATATTGGTATAATTTATTTTGTGTTTGCTTTATGATCAGGGATAATTGGAACTTCTATGAGAATAATTATTCGTATGGAGTTAAGTACCCCAGGTATATGAATTAATAATGATCAAGTTTATAATTCAATTGTTACTGTTCATGCATTTTTAATAATTTTTTTTATAGTAATACCATTTATAATTGGTGGATTTGGTAATTGATTAGTTCCATTAATATTAGGATCTCCAGATATGGCATTTCCTCGTATAAATAATATTAGATTTTGATTATTACCGCCATCATTAATATTATTACTTTTAAGAAATTTATTTCAAGTTAGACCAGGGACTGGTTGAACGGTTTATCCTCCTTTATCTTCATATTTATTTCATTCTTCTCCTTCTGTTGATATTACTATTTTTTCTTTACATTTATCAGGAATTTCTTCAATTATTGGGGCAATAAATTTTATAGTAACTATTATAATAATAAAAAATTTATCTTTAAATTATGATCAAATAGCTTTATTTCCTTGATCAGTGTTTATTACAGCTATTTTATTATTATTATCATTGCCAGTTTTAGCTGGAGCAATTACAATATTAATTTTTGATCGAAATATTAATACTTCGTTTTTTGATCCTTTAGGGGGAGGTGATCCAATTTTATATCAACATTTATTTTGATTTTTTGGGCATCCTGAAGTTTATATTTTAATTTTACCGGGGTTTGGTTTGATTTCACATATTATTATAAATGAGAGTGGTAAAAAAGAGGTATTTGGTAATTTAGGAATGATTTATGCTATATTAGGAATTGGATTTCTAGGATTTATTGTATGAGCTCATCATATATTTACAGTTGGGTTAGATGTAGATACTCGAGCTTATTTTACTTCAGCAACTATAGTTATTGCAGTTCCTACAGGAATTAAAGTTTTTAGTTGATTAGCTACTTATCATGGAGCTAAATTAGGTTATAATAATTCAATTTTATGATCATTAGGATTTGTTATAATATTTATTATTGGTGGATTGACGGGTATTGTATTATCAAATTCTTCTATTGATATTATTTTACATGATACTTATTATGTTGTTGGTCATTTTCATTATGTTTTATCTATAGGAGCAGTTTTTGCAATTGTTGGAAGATTTATTCATTGATTTCCTTTAATTTTTGGTGTTGTTATACATCAGAATTGATTGAAAATTCAGTTTTATATAATGTTTATTGGTGTTAATATAACTTTTTTTCCTCAACATTTTTTAGGATTAATGGGTATACCTCGACGATATTCAGATTATCCTGATGCATATTATTGTTGGAATTTATTATCTTCAATTGGTTCATTAATTTCTTTAAATAGATTAATTTTATTAATTATTTTAATTTTAGAAAGATTTATTTCAATACGGTTAGTAGTTTTTAAATTTAATAGTTCATTAGAATGAATTGGTTTTATACCTCCTTTAGATCATGTATATTTAGAAGTACCTATTGTGTTAAATAATAAAAAGGAATTATTTTTGAATATTTAATAATGTTGAGTTTTAATGATTGATTTAATTTTTATTTTTAATATTTTATTTTATTTAATATGGCAGATAAGTGCGATAGATTTAAGATTTATTTATAAAAATATATTATTTTTTATTAAGAATTGCAACATGATTTAAATATAGATTTCAAGATTCTAATTCACCTTATTCTGACAATTTAATTTCTTTTCTTAATTTAGTTATAATATTAATGTTAGTTATTATTGTATTTTCAATATTAATTATTTTAGATATTATTACTAATAAGTATGTTAATCGGTATTTATTGAAGAATCATTTATTGGAAATTATTTGAACTATTATTCCAATTTTTATTTTAATAACAATTTGTTTTCCTTCTTTAAAGATTTTATATTATATTGATGAAATTTTAAATCCTTATTTTACAATTAAAATTATAGGTCATCAGTGATCTTGGTCTTATGAATATTCAGAATTTAAAGATTTGGAATTTGATTCTTATATATTATCTGATAGGGTTATGAATAGTTTTCCTTTATTAGATGTTGATAATCGTATGGTCATTCCAATAAATTTTCCGATTCGATTATTATTATTATCAACTGATGTAATTCATTCATGAGCTATTCAATCAGTTGGAATTAAAGTTGATGCTGTTCCTGGACGTATTAATCAATCAAATTTATATTGTATGCGACCAGGATTATTTTTTTAAGATTCTGTTTTCACCACTCCACAGTGCGTTTGATATGCAGAACCGGCGACATCTTTGATTTCGTCGGGGTTCAAGCTGAGATATGCGTTTTCTACGATAATCCTGGTGAGACTTCTGTCAGAAGTATGCAGGATCTTCGAGAACGCTCTTTTCGAGCTATTTAATGCGAGAAACACGTTATCTGATGCTTTCACCACTCCACAGTACGTTTGACATGCAGAATCGGAGATATCTTGGTTTCGGTCGGGTTTCAAGCTGAGATATGCATTTTCTACGATAATCTTGGTGAGACTTCTGTAAGAAGTATGCAGGATCTTCGAGAACGCTCTTTTCGAGCTACTTAATGCGAGAAACACGTTTTCTGGTGTTTTCACCACTCCACAGTACGTTTGACATGCAGAACCGGAGATATCTTGGTTTCGGTCGGGTTTCAAGCTGAGATATGCATTTTCTACGATAATCCTGGTGAGACTTCTGTCAGAATTATGCAGAATCTTCGAGAACGCTCTTTTCGAGCTACTTAATGCACGAAACACGTTTTCTGGTGTTTTCACAACTCCACGGTACGTTTGATGTGCAGAACCGGCGATATCTTGGTTTTCGTGGGTTTTCAAGCTGAGATATGCATTTTCTGCGATAATCTTGGTGAGACTTCTGTCCGAAGTATGCTGTATCATCGAGATCGCTCCTTTCGAGCTAGTTAGTGCGAGAAACACGTTATCTGGTGTTTTCACCACTCCACAGTGCGTTTGATATGCAGAACAGTAGATATCTTGGTTTTCGTGGGGTTTCAAGCTGAGATATGCATTTTCTGCGATAATCTTGTTGAGACTTCTGTCCGAAGTATGCAGAATCATCGAGATCGCTCGTTTCGAGCTATTCAATGCGAGAAACACGTTATCTGGTGTTTTCACCACTCCACAGTGCGTTTGATATGCAGAACCGGCGATACCTTGGTTTTCGTGGGGTTTCAAGCAGAGATATGCATTTTCTGCTATAATCTTGGTGAGACTTCTGTCGGAAGTATGCTGAATCATCGAGATCGCTCTTTTCGAGCTAGTTAGTGCGAGAAACAAGTTATCTGGTGTTTTCACCACTCCACAGTGCGTTTGATATGCAGAACAGTAAATACCTTGGTTTTCGTGGGGTTTCAAGCTGAGATATGCATTTTCTGCGATAATCTTGTTGAGACTTCTGTCCGAAGTATGCAGAATCATCGAGATCGCTCGTTTCGAGCTATTCAATGCGAGAAACACGTTATCTGGTGTTTTCACCACTCCACAGTGCGTTTGATATGCAGAACCGGCGATACCTTGGTTTTCGTGGGGTTTCAAGCAGAGATATGCATTTTCTGCTATAATCTTGGTGAGACTTCTGTCGGAAGTATGCTGAATCATCGAGATCGCTCTTTTCGAGCTAGTTAGTGCGAGAAACACGTTATCTGGTGTTTTCACCACTCCACAGTGCGTTGGATATGCAGAACTGGAGATATTTTGGTTTTCGTCGGGTTTCAAGCTGAGATATGCATTTTCTACGATTAGCTTGGTGAAACATCTGTCCGAAGTATGCAGAAACGTCGAGAGCGCTCTTTTCGAGCTATTTAATGCGAGAAACACGTTTTCTGGGGTTTTGACCACTCCACAGTGCGTTGGATATGCAGAACCGGAGATAACTCGGTTTTCGTCGGGTTTCAAGCTGAGATATGTATTTTTTACGATAATTTTGGTGAGACTTCTGTCCGAAGTATGCAGAATCATCGAGATCGCTCGTTTCGAGCTATTTAATGCGAGAAACACGTTATCTGGTGTTTTCACCACTCCACAGTGCGTTTGATATGCAGAACAGGCGATATCTTGGTTTTCGTGGGGTTTCAAGATGAGATATGCATTTCCTGCGATAATCTTGGTGAGACTCCTGTCCGAAGTATGCTGAATCATCGAGATCGCTCTTTTCGAGCTATTTAATGCGAGAAACACGTTCTCTGGTTATTTTCACCACTCCACAGTGCGTTTGATATGCAGAACCGGCAACATCTTGATTTTCGTGAGGTTTCGAGCTGAGATATGCATTTTCTGCGATAATTTTGGTGAGACTTCTGTCAGAAGTATGCAGAATCTTCGAGAACGCTCTTTTCGAGCTACTTAATGCGCGAAACACGTTTTCTGCTGTTTTCACCACTCCACGGTACGTTTGATGTGCAGAACCGGAGATAACTCGGTTTTCGTCGGGTTTCAAGCTGAGATATGCATTTTCTACGATAATCTTGGTGAGACTTCTGTCAGAAGTATGCAGGATCTTCGAGAACGCTCTTTTCGAGCTAGTTAAAGCGAGGAAAACCTTATCCGGTGTTTTCACTACTCCACAGTGCGTTTGATATGCAAAACCGGCGATATTTTGGTTTTCGTCGGGTTTCAAGCTGAGATATGCATTTTCCACGATAATCTTGGTGAAACATCTGTCCGAAGTATGCACAAACATCGGGAGCGCTCTTTTCGAGCTATTTAATGCGAGAAACTCTTTTTCTGGGGTTTTCACCACTCCACAGTTCGTTGGATATGCAGAACCGGAGATATCTTGGTTTTCGTGGGGTTTCAAGCTGAAATAAGCATTTTCTGCGATAATATTGGTGAGACTTCTGTCCGAAGTATGCTGTATCATCGAGATAGCTCTTTTCGAGCTAGTTAGTGCGAGAAACACGTTATCTGGTGATTTCACCACTCCACAGTACGTTGGATATGCAGAACCGGAGATATTTTGGTTTTCATCGGGTTTCAAACTGAGATATGCATTTTCTACGATAATTTTGGTGAGACTTCTGTCCGAAGTATGCAGAATCATCGAGATCGCTCGTTTCGAGCTATTTAATGCGAGAAACACGTTATCTGGTGTTTTCACCACTCCACAGTGCGTTGGATATGCAGAACCGGAGATATTTTGGTTTTCATCGGGTTTCAAACTGAGATATGCATTTTCTACGATAATTTTGGTGAGACTTCTGTCCGAAGTATGCAGAATCATCGAGATCGCTCGTTTCGAGCTATTTAATGCGAGAAACACGTTATCTGGTGTTTTCACCACTCCACAGTTCGTTGGATATGCAGAACAGTAGATATCCTGGTTTTCGTGGGGTTTCAAGCAGAGATATGCATTTTCTGCGATAATCTTGGTGAGGCTTCTGTTAGAAGTATGCAGAATCATCGAGATCGCTCGTTTCGAACTATTTAATGCGAGAAACACGTTATCTGGTGTTTTCACCACTCCACAGTGCGTTGGATATGCAGAACCGGAGATATTTTGGTTTTCGTCGGGTTTCAAGCTGAGATATGTATTTTCTGCGATAATCTTGGTGAGACTCCTGTCCGAAGTATGCTGAATCATCGAGATCGCTCTTTTCGAGCTATTTAATGCGAGAAACACGTTCTCTGGTTATTTTCACCACTCCACAGTGCGTTTGATATGCAGAACCGGCAACATCTTGATTTTCGTGAGGTTTCGAGCTGAGATATGCATTTTCTGCGATAATTTTGGTGAGACTTCTGTCGGAAGTATGCTGAATCATCGAGATCGCTCTTTTCGAGCTAGTTAGTGCGAGAAACAAGTTATCTGGTGTTTTCACCACTCCACAGTGCGTTTGACATGCAGAACCAGCGATATCTTGGTTTTCGTGGGGTTTCAAGCTGAAATAAGCATTTTCTGCGATAATATTGGTGAGACTTCTGTCCGAAGTATGCTGTATCATCGAGATCGCTCTTTTCGAGCTAGTTAGTGCGAGAAACACGTTATCTGGTGTTTTCACCACTCCACAGTGCGTTGGATATGCAGAACCGGAGATATTTTGGTTTTCATCGGGTTTCAAACTGAGATATGCATTTTCTACGATAATTTTGGTGAGACTTCTGTCCGAAGTATGCAGAATCATCGAGATCGCTCGTTTCGAGCTATTTAATGCGAGAAACACGTTATCTGGTGTTTTCACCACTCCACAGTGCGTTGGATATGCAGAACCGGAGATAACTCGGTTTTCGTCGGGTTTCAAGCTGAGATATGTATTTTTTCCGATAATTTTGGTGAGACTTCTGTCCGAAGTATGCAGAATCATCGAGATCGCTCGTTTCGAGCTATTTAATGCGAGAAACACGTTATCTGGTGTTTTCACCACTCCACAGTGCGTTTGATATGCAGAACAGGCGATATCTTGGTTTTCGTGGGGTTTCAAGCTGAGATATGCATTTCCTGCGATAATCTTGGTGAGACTCCTGTCCGAAGTATGCTGAATCATCGAGATCGCTCTTTTCGAGCTATTTAATGCGAGAAACACGTTCTCTGGTTATTTTCACCACTCCACAGTGCGTTTGATATGCAGAACCGGCAACATCTTGATTTTCGTGAGGTTTCGAGCTGAGATATGCATTTTCTGCGATAATTTTGGTGAGACTTCTGTCAGAAGTATGCAGAATCTTCGAGAACGCTCTTTTCGAGCTACTTAATGCGCGAAACACGTTTTCTGCTGTTTTCACCACTCCACGGTACGTTTGATGTGCAGAACCGGAGATAACTCGGTTTTCGTCGGGTTTCAAGCTGAGATATGCATTTTCTACGATAATCTTGGTGAGACTTCTGTCAGAAGTATGCAGGATCTTCGAGAACGCTCTTTTCGAGCTAGTTAAAGCGAGGAAAACCTTATCCGGTGTTTTCACTACTCCACAGTGCGTTTGATATGCAAAACCGGCGATATTTTGGTTTTCGTCGGGTTTCAAGCTGAGATATGCATTTTCGACGATAATCTTGGTGAAACATCTGTCCGAAGTATGCAGAAACATCGGGAGCGCTCTTTTCGAGCTATTTAATGCGAGAAACTCTTTTTCTGGGGTTTTCACCACTCCACAGTTCGTTGGATATGCAGAACCGGAGATATCTTGGTTTTCGTGGGGTTTCAAGCTGGGATATGCATTTCCTGCGATAATCTTGGTGAGACTTCTGTCCGAAGTATGCTGAATCATCTAGAACGATCTTTTCGAGCTATTTAATGCGAGAAACACGTTATCTGGTGTTTTCACCACTCCACAGTGCGCATGATATGCAGAACCGACGATATCTTGGTTTTCGTGGGGTTTCAAGCTCACATATGCATTTTCTGCGATAATCTTGGTGAGACTTCTGTCCGAAGTATGCAGAGTCATCGAGATCGTACTTTTCGAGCTATTCAATGCGAGAAAAACGTTTTCTGGGGTTTTCACCACTCCACAGTTCGTTGGGTATGCAGAACAGGAGATATCTTGGTTTTCGTGGGGTTTCTAGCCGAGATATGCATTTTCTGCGATAATCTTGGTGAGACTTCTGTCCGAAGTATGCAGAATCATCGAGATCGCACTTTTCGAGCTATTTAATGCGACAAACACGTTATCTGGTGTTTTCAGCACTCCACAGTGCGTTTGATATGCAGAACCAGCGATATCTGGGTTTTCGTGGGGTTTCAAGCAGAGATATGCATTTTCTGCGATAATCTTGGTGACACTTCTGTTAGAAGTATGCAGAATCATCGAGATCGCTCGTTTCGAACTATTTAATGCGAGAAACACGTTATCTGGTGTTTTCACCACTCCACAGTGCGTTGGATATGCAGAACCGGAGATATTTTGGTTTTCGTCGGGTTTCAAGCTGAGATATGTATTTTCTGCGATAATCTTGGTGAGACTTCTGTTCGAAGTATGCAGAATCATCGAGATCGCACTTTTCGAGCTATTTAATGCGACAAACACTTTATCTGGTGTTTTAAGCACACCACAGTGCGTTTGATATGCAGAACCAGCGAAATCTTGGTTTTCGTGGGGTTTCAAGCTGAGATATGCATTTTTTACGATAATCTTGGTGAGACTTCTGTCCGAAGTATGCAGAATCATCGAGATCGCACTTTTCGAGCTATTTAATGCGACAAACACTTTATCTGGTGTTTTAAGCACACCACAGTGCGTTTGATATGCAGAACCAGCGAAATCTTGGTTTTCGTGGGGTTTCAAGCTGAGATATGCATTTTTTACGATAATCTTGGTGAGACTTCTGTCCGAAGTATGCTTAATCATCGAGATCGCTCTATTCGAGCTATTTAATGCGAGAAACACGTCATCTGGTGTTTTCACCACTCCACAGTGCGTATGATATACAGAACCGACGATATCTTGGTTTTCGTGGGGTTTCAAGCTCAGATATGCATTTTCTGCGATAATCATGGTGAGACTTCTGTCCGAAGTATGCAGTGTCATCGAGATCGTACTATTCGAGCTATTTAATGCGTAAAACACGTTATCTGGTGTTTTCACCACTCCACAGTGCGTATGATATGCAGATCCGACGATATCTTGGTTTTCGTGGGGTTTCAAGCTCAGATATGCATTTTCTGCGATAATCTTGGTGAGACTTCTGTCCGAAGTATGCAGAAACATGGAGATCGCTCTTTTCGACCTATTGAATGCGAGAAACACGTTATCTGGTGTTTTCACCACTCCACAGTGCGTATGATATGCAGAACCAGCGAAATCTTGGTTTTCGTTGGGTTTCAAGCTGAGATATGCATTTTTTACGATAATCATGGTGAGACTTCTGTCCGAAGTATGCAGAATCATCGAGATCGCACTTTTCGAGCTATTTAATGCGACAAACACTTTATCTGGTGTTTTAAGCACACCACAGTGCGTTTGATATGCAGAACCAGCGAAATCTTGGTTTTCGTGGGGTTTCAAGCTGAGATATGCATTTTTTACGATAATCTTGGTGAGACTTCTGTCCGAAGTATGCTTAATCATCGAGATCGCTCTATTCGAGCTATTTAATGCGAGAAACACGTCATCTGGTGTTTTCACCACTCCACAGTGCGTATGATATACAGAACCGACGATATCTTGGTTTTCGTGGGGTTTCAAGCTCAGATATGCATTTTCTGCGATAATCATGGTGAGACTTCTGTCCGAAGTATGCAGAGTCATCGAGATCGTACTATTCGAGCTATTTAATGCGAAAAACACGTTATCTGGTGTTTTCACCACTCCACAGTGCGTATGATATGCAGAACCGACGATATCTTGGTTTTCGTGGGGTTTCAAGCTCAGATATGCATTTTCTGCGATAATCTTGGTGAGACTTCTGTCCGAAGTATGCAGAAACATGGAGATCGCTCTTTTCGACCTATTGAATGCGAGAAACACGTTATCTGGTGTTTTCACCACTCCACAGTGCGTTTGATATGCAGAACCAGCGAAATCTTGGTTTTCGTTGGGTTTCAAGCTGAGATATGCATTTTTTACGATAATCATGGTGAGACTTCTGTCCGAAGTATGCAGAATCATCGAGATCGCACTTTTCGAGCTATTTAATGCGACAAACACGTTATCTGGTGTTTTCAGCACACCACAGTGCGTTTGATATGCAGAACCAGCGAAATCTTGGTTTTCGTGGGGTTTCAAGCTGAGATATGCATTTTTTACGATAATCTTGGTGAGACTTCTGTCCGAAGTATGCTTAATCATCGAGATCGCTCTATTCGAGCTATTTAATGCGAGAAACACGTTATCTGGTGTTTTCACCACTCCACAGTGCGTATGATATACAGAACCGACGATATCTTGGTTTTCGTCGGGTTTCAAGCTGAGATATGCATTTTCTACGATAATCTTGGTGAGACTTCTGTCAGAAGTATGCAGGATCTTCGAGAACGCTCTTTTCGAGCTAGTTAAAGCGAGGAAAACCTTATCCGGTGTTTTCACTACTCCACAGTGCGTTTGATATGCAAAACCGGCGATATTTTGGTTTTCGTCGGGTTTCAAGATGAGATATGCATTTTCCACGATAATCTTGGTGAAACATCTGTCCGAAGTATGCAGAAACATCGGGAGCGCTCTTTTCGAGCTATTTAATGCGAGAAACTCGTTTTCTGGGGTTTTCACCACTCCACAGTTCGTTGGATATGCAGAACCGGAGATATCTTGGTTTTCGTGGGGTTTCAAGCTGGGATATGCATTTCCTGCGATAATCTTGGTGAGACTTCTGTCCGAAGTATGCAGAATCATCGAGATCGCTCGTTTCGAACTATTTAATGCGAGAAACACGTTATCTGGTGTTTTCACCACTCCACAGTGCGTTGGATATGCAGAACCGGAGATATTTTGGTTTTCGTCGGGTTTCATGCTGAGATATGTATTT
The DNA here is from genome assembly GCA_951804975.1 of Anthophora plumipes. Taxonomy (NCBI): domain Eukaryota; kingdom Metazoa; phylum Arthropoda; class Insecta; order Hymenoptera; family Apidae; genus Anthophora; species Anthophora plumipes. The sequence goes on from CATORF010000423.1 coordinate 497,860, forward strand.
TCTGCGATAATCTTGGTGAGACTTCTGTTCGAAGTATGCAGAATCATCGAGATCGCACTTTTCGAGCTATTTAATGCGACAAACACTTTATCTGGTGTTTTAAGCACACCACAGTGCGTTTGATATGCAGAACCAGCGAAATCTTGGTTTTCGTGGGGTTTCAAGCTGAGATATGCATTTTTTACGATAATCTTGGTGAGACTTCTGTCCGAAGTATGCTTAATCATCGAGATCGCTCTATTCGAGCTATTTAATGCGAGAAACACGTCATCTGGTGTTTTCACCACTCCACAGTGCGTATGATATACTGAACCGACGATATCTTGGTTTTCGTGGGGTTTCAAGCTCAGATATGCATTTTCTGCGATAATCATGGTGAGACTTCTGTCCGAAGTATGCAGAGTCATCGAGATCGTACTATTCGAGCTATTTAATGCGAAAAACACGTTATCTGGTGTTTTCACCACTCCACAGTGCGTATGATATGCAGAACCGACGATATCTTGGTTTTCGTGGGGTTTCAAGTTCAGATATGCATTTTCTGCGATAATCTTGGTGAGACTTCTGTCCGAAGTATGCAGAAACATGGAGATCGCTCTTTTCGACCTATTGAATGCGAGAAACACGTTATCTGGTGTTTTCACCACTCCACAGTGCGTTTGATATGCAGAACCAGCGAAATCTTGGTTTTCGTTGGGTTTCAAGCGGAGATATGCATTTTTTACGATAATCATGGTGAGACTTCTGTCCGAAGTATGCAGAATCATCTAGATCGCACTTTTCGAGCTATTTAATGCGACAAACACGTTATCTGGTGTTTTCAGCACACCACAGTGCGTTTGATATGCAGAACCAGCGAAATCTTGGTTTTCGTGGGGTTTCAAGCTGAGATATGCATTTTTTACGATAATCTTGGTGAGACTTCTGTCCGAAGTATGCTTAATCATCGAGATCGCTCTATTCGAGCTATTTAATGCGAGAAACACGTTATCTGGTGTTTTCACCACTCCACAGTGCGTATGATATACAGAACCGACGATATCTTGGTTTTCGTGGGGTTTCAAGCTCAGATATGCATTTTCTGCGATAATCATGGTGAGACTTCTGTCCGAAGTATGCAGAGTCATCGAGATCGCTCTTTTCGAGCTATTTAATGCGAGAAACAAGTTATCTGGTGTTTTCACCACTCCGCAGTGCGTTTGATATGCAGAACCAGCGAAATCTTGGTTTTCGTGGGGTTTCAAGCTCAGATATGCATTTTCTGCGATAATCTTGGTGAGACTTCTGTCCGAAGTATGCTTAATCATCGAGATCGCTCTATTCGAGATATTTAATGCGAGAAACACGTTATCTGGTGTTTTCACCACTCCACAGTGCGTATGATATGCAGAACCGACGATATCTTGGTTTTCGTGGGGTTTCAAGCTCAGATATGCATTTTCTGCGATAATCTTGGTGAGGCTTCTGTCCGAAGTATGCAGAGTCATCGAGATCGTACTTTTCGAGCTATTTATTGCGACAAACACGTTTTCTGGGGTTTTCACCACTCCGCAGTTCGTTGGATATGCAGAACAGGAGATATCTTGGTTTTCGTGGGGTTTCTAGCAGAGATATGCATTTTCTGCGATAATCTTGGTGAGACTTCTGTCCGAAGTATGCAGAGTCATCGAGATCGCTCTTTTCGAGCTATTTAATGCGAGAAACAAGTTATCTGGTGTTTTCACCACTCCGCAGTGCGTTTGATATGCAGAACCAGCGATATCTTGGTTTTCGTGGGGTGTCAAGCTCAGATATGCATTTTCTGCGATAATCTTGGTGAGACTTCTGTCCGAAGTATGCAGAATCATCGAGATCGCACTTTTCGAGCTATTTAATGCGACAAACACGTTATCTGGTGTTTTCAGCACTCCACAGTGCGTTCGATATGCAGAACCAGCGAAATCTTGGTTTTCGTGGGGTTTCAAGCTGAGATATGCATTTTTTACGATAATCTTGATGAGACTTCTGTCCGAAGTATGCAGAAACATCGAGATCGCACTTTTCGAGCTATTTAATGCGACAAACACGTTATCTGGTGTTTTCAGCACTCCACAGTGCGTTTGATATGCAGAACCAGCGAAATCTTGGTTTTCGTGGGGTTTCAAGCTGAGATATGCATTTTTTTACGATAATCTTGGTGAGACTTCTGTCCGAAGTATGCTTAATCATCGAGATCGCTCGTTTCGAGCTATTTAATGCGAGAAACAAGTTATCTGGTGTTTTCACCACTCCACAGTGCGTTTGATATGCAGAAACAGCGATATCTTGGTATTCGTGGGGTTTCAAGCTGAGATATGCATTTTTTACGATAATCATGGTGAGACTTCTGTCCGAAGTATGCTTAATCATCGAGATCGCTCGTTTCGAGCTATTTAATGCGAGAAACAAGTTATCTGGTGTTTTCACCACTCCACAGTGCGTTTGATATGCAGAAACAGCGATATCTTGGTATTCGTGGGGTTTCAAGCTGAGATATGCATTTTTTACGATAATCATGGTGAGACTTCTGTCCGAAGTATGCAGAATCATCGAGATCGCACTTTTCAAGCTATTTAATGCGAGAAACAGGTTATCTGGTGTTTTCACCACTCCACAGTGCGTTTGATATGCAGAACGACCGATATCTTGGTTTACGTGGGGTTTCAAGCTCAGATATGCATTTTCTGCGATAATCTTGGTGAGACTTCAGTCCGAAGTATGCAGAATCATCGAGATCGTACTATTCGAGCTATTTAATGCGAAAAACACGTTATCTGGTGTTTTCACCACTCCACAGTGCGTTTGATATGCAGAACCAGCGAAATCTGGATTTTCGTGGGGTTTCAAGCTGAGATATGCATTTTTTTACGATAATCTTGGTGAGACTTCTGTCCGAAGTATGCTTAATCATCGAGATCGCTCGTTTCCAGCTGTTTAGTGCGAGAAACAAGTTATCTGGTGTTTTCACCACTCCACAGTGCGTTTGATATGCAGAACCGGCGATACCTTGGTTTTCGTGGGGTTTCAAGCAGAGATATGCATTTTCTGCTATAATCTTGGTGAGACTTCTGTCGGAAGTATGCTGAATCATCGAGATCGCTCTTTTCGAGCTAGTTAGTGCGAGAAACAAGTTATCTGGTGTTTTCACCACTCCACAGTGCGTTTGATATGCAGAACAGTAAATACCTTGGTTTTCGTGGGGTTTCAAGCTGAGATATGCATTTTCTGCGATAATCTTGTTGAGACTTCTGTTCGAAGTATGCAGAATCATCGAGATTGCTCGATTCGAGCTATTTAATGCGAGAAACACGTTATCTGGTGTTTTCACCACTCCACAGTGCGTTGGATATGCTGAACCGGAGATATTTTGGTTTTCGTCGGGTTTCAAGCTGAGATATGCATTTTCTACGATTAGCTTGGTGAAACATCTGTCCGAAGTATGCAGAAACGTCGAGAGCGCTCTTTTCGAGCTATTTAATGCGAGAAACACGTTTTCTGGGGTTTTGACCACTCCACAGTGCGTTGGATATGCAGAACCGGAGATAACTCGGTTTTCGTCGGGTTTCAAGCTGAGATATGTATTTTTTACGATAATTTTGGTGAGACTTCTGTCCGAAGTATGCAGAATCATCGAGATCGCTCGTTTCGAGCTATTTAATGCGTGAAACACGTTATCTGGTGTTTTCACCACTCCACAGTGCGTTTGATATGCAGAACAGGCGATATCTTGGTTTTCGTGGGGTTTCAAGCTGAGATATGCATTTCCTGCGATAATCTTGGTGTGACTCCTGTCCGAAGTATGCTGAATCATCTAGATCGCTCTTTTCGAGCTATTTAATGCGAGAAACACGTTCTCTGGTTATTTTCACCACTCCACAGTGCGTTTGATATGCAGAACCGGCAACATCTTGATTTTCGTGAGGTTTCGAGCTGAGATATGCATTTTCTGCGATAATTTTGGTGAGACTTCTGTCAGAAGTATGCAGAATCTTCGAGAACGCTCTTTTCGAGCTACTTAATGCGCGAAACACGTTTTCTGCTGTTTTCACCACTCCACGGTACGTTTGATGTGCAGAACCGGAGATAACTCGGTATTCGTCGGGTTTCAAGCTGAGATATGCATTTTCTACGATAATCTTGGTGAGACTTCTGTCAGAAGTATGCAGGATCTTCGAGAACGCTCTTTTCGAGCTAGTTAAAGCGAGGAAAACCTTATCCGGTGTTTTCACTACTCCACAGTGCGTTTGATATGCAAAACCGGCGATATTTTGGTTTTCGTCGGGTTTCAAGCTGAGATATGCATTTTCTGCGATAATCTTGGTGAGACTTCTGTTAGAAGTATGCAGAATCATCGAGATCGCTCGTTTCGAACTATTTAATGCGAGAAACCCGTTATCAGGTGTTTTCACCACTCCACAGTGCGTTGGATATGCAGAACCGGAGATATTTTGGTTTTCGTCGGGTTTCAAGCTGAGATATGTATTTTCTGCGATAATCTTGGTGAGACTTCTGTTCGAAGTATGCAGAATCATCGAGATCGCACTTTTCGAGCTATTTAATGCGACAAACACGTTATCTGGTGTTTTCAGCACACCACAGTGCGTTTGATATGCAGAACCAGCGAAATCTTGGTTTTCGTGGGGTTTCAAGCTGAGATATGCATTTTTTACGATAATCTTGGTGAGACTTCTGTCCGAAGTATGCTTAATCATCGAGATCGCTCTATTCGAGCTATTTAATGCGAGAAACACGTTATCTGGTGTTTTCACCACTCCACAGTGCGTATGATATGCAGAACCGGCGATATCTTGGTTTTCGTGGGGTTTCAAGCTGAGATATGCATTTTCTGCGATAATCTTGGTGAGACTTCTGTCCGAAGTATGCAGAATCATCGAGTACGCTCTTTTCGTCTGTTTAATGCGACAAACACGTTATCTGGTGTTTTCACCACTCCACAGTGCGTTTGACATGCAGAACCAGCGATATCTTGGTTTTTGTGGGGTTTCAAGCTGAAATATGCATTTTCTGCGATAATCTTGGTGAGACTTCTGTTACAAGTATGCAGAATCATCGAGATCGCTCGTTTCGAACTATTTAATGCGAGAAACCCGTTATCAGGTGTTTTCACCACTCCACAGTGCGTTGGATATGCAGAACCGGAGATATTTTGGTTTTCGTCGGGTTTCAAGCTGAGATATGTATTTTCTGCGATAATCTTGGTGAGACTTCTGTTCGAAGTATGCAGAGTCATCGAGATCGTACTATTCGAGCTATTTAATGCGAAAAACACGTTATCTGGTGTTTTCACCACTCCACAGTGCGTATGATATGCAGAACCGACGATATCTTGGTTTTCGTGGGGTTTCAAGCTCAGATATGCATTTTCTGCGATAATCTTGGTGAGACTTCTGTCCGAAGTATGCAGAAACATGGAGATCGTACTTTTCGAGCTATTTAATGCGACAAACACGTTTTCTGGGGTTTTCACCACTCCACAGTTCGTTAGATATGCAGAACAGGAGATATCTTGGTTTTCGTGGGGTTTCTAGCAGAGATATGCATTTTCTGCGATAATCTTGGTGAGACCTCTGTCCGAAGTATGCAGAAACATGGAGATCGCTCTTTTCGACCTATTGAATGCGAGAAACACGTTATCTGGTGTTTTCACCACTCCACAGTGCGTTTGATATGCAGAACCAGCGAAATCTTGGTTTTCGTTGGGTTTCAAGCTGAGATATGCATTTTTTACGATAATCATGGTGAGACTGTGTCCGAAGTATGCTTAATCATCGAGATCGCTCTATTCGAGCTATTTAATGCGAGAAACACGTTATCTGGTGTTTTCAGCACTCCACAGTGCGTTCGATATGCAGAACCAGCGATATCTGGGTTTTCGTGGGGTTTCAAGCTGAGATATGCATTTTTTACGATAATCATGGTGAGACTTCTGTCCGAAGTATGCAGAGTCATCGAGATCGCACTTTTCGAGCTATTTAATGCGACAAACACGTTATCTGGTGTTTTCAGCACTCCACAGTGCGTTTGATATGCAGAACCAGCGAAATCTTGGTTTTCGTGGGGTTTCAAGCTGAGATATGCATTTTTTTACGATAATCTTGGTGAGACTTCTGTCCGAAGTATGCTTAATCATCGAGATCGCTCGTTTCGAGCTATTTAATGCGAGAAACAAGTTATCTGGTGTTTTCACCACTCCACAGTGCGTTTGATATGCAGAAACAGCGATATCTTGGTTTTCGTGGGGTTTCAAGCTGAGATATGCATTTTTTACGATAATCATGGTGAGACTTCTGTCCGAAGTATGCAGAATCATCGAGATCGCACTTTTCAAGCTATTTAATGCGAGAAACAAGTTATCTGGTGTTTTCACCACTCCACAGTGCGTTTGATATGCAGAACCACCGATATCTTGGTTTACGTGGGGTTTCAAGCTCAGATATGCATTTTCTGCGATAATCTTGGTGAGACTTCAGTCCGAAGTATGCAGAATCATCGAGATCGTACTATTCGAGCTATTTAATGCGAAAAACACGTTATCTGGTGTTTTCACCACTCCACAGTGCGTTTGATATGCAGAACCAGCGAAATCTTGGTTTTCGTGGGGTTTCAAGCTGAGATATGCATTTTTTTACGATAATCTTGGTGAGACTTCTGTCCGAAGTATGCTTAATCATCGAGATCGCTCGTTTCCAGCTATTTAATGCGAGAAACAAGTTATCTGGTGTTTTCACCACTCCACAGTGCGTTTGATATGCAGAAATAGCGATATCTTGGTTTTCGTGGGGTTTCAAGCTGAGATATGCATTTTTTTACGATAATCTTGGTGAGACTTCTGTCCGAAGTATGCTTAATCATCGAGATCGCTCGTTTCGAGCTATTTAATGCGAGAAACAAGTATTCTGGTGTTTTCACCACTCCACAGTGCGTTTGATATGCAGAACCAGCGATATCTTGGTTTACGTGGGGTTTCAAGCTCAGATATGCATTTTCTGCGATAATCTTGGTGAGACTTCAGTCCGAAGTATGCAGAATCATCGAGATCGTACTATTCGAGCTATTTAATGCGAAAAACACGTTATCTGGTGTTTTCACCACTCCACAGTGCGTTTGATATGCAGAACCAGCGAAATCTTGGTTTTCGTTGGGTTTCAAGCTGAGATATGCATTTTTTACGATAATCATGGTGAGACTTCTGTCCGAAGTATGCAGAATCATCGAGATCGCACTTTTCGAGCTATTTAATGCGACAAACACGTTATCTGGTATTTTCACCACTCCGCAGTGCGTTTGATATGCAGAACCAGCGATATCTTGGTTTTCGTGGGGTTTCAAGCTCAGATATGCATTTTCTGCGATAATCTTGGTGAGACTTCTGTCCGAAGTATGCAGAGTCATCGAGATCGTACTTTTCGAGCTATTTAATGCGACAAACACGTTTTCTGGGGTTTTCACCACTCCACAGTTCGTTGGATATGCAGAACAGGAGATATCTTGGTTTTCGTGGGGTTTCTAGCAGAGATATGCATTTTCTGCGATAATCTTGGTGAGACCTCTGTCCGAAGTATGCAGAAACATGGAGATCGCCCTTTTCGACCTATTGAATGCGAGAAACACGTTATCTGGTGTTTTCACCACTCCACAGTGCGTATGATATGCAGAACCGACGATATCTTGGTTTTCGTGGGGTTTCAAGCTCAGATATGCATTTTCTGCGATAATCTTGGTGAGACTTCTGTCCGAAGTATGCAGAGTCATCGAGATCGCTCTTTTCGAGCTATTTAATGCGAGAAACAAGTTATCTGGTGTTTGCACCACTCCGCAGTGCGTTTGATATGCAGAACCAGCGATATCTTGGTTTTCGTGGGGTTTCAAGCTCAGATATGCATTTTCTGCGATAATCTTGGTGAGACTTCTGTCCGAAGTATGCAGAGTCATCGAGATCGTACTTTTCGAGCTATTCAATGCGAGAAACACGTTTTCTGGGGTCTTCACCACTCCACAGTTCGTTGGATATGCAGAACAGGAGATATCTTGGTTTTCGTGGGGTTTCTAGCAGAGATATGCATTTTCTGCGATAATCTAGGTGAGACTTCTGTCCGAAGTATGCTTAATCATCGAGATCGCTCGTTTCGAGCTATTTAATGCGAGAAACAAGTTATCTGGTGTTTTCACCACTCCACAGTGCGTTTGATATGCAGAAACAGCGATATCTTGGTTTTCGTGGGGTTTCAAGCTGAGATATGCATTTTTTACGATAATCATGGTGAGACTTCTGTCCGAAGTATGCAGAATCATCGAGATCGCACTTTTCGAGCTATGTAATGCGACAAACACGTTATCTGATGTTTTCAGCACTCCACAGTGCGTTTGATATGCAGAACCAGCGAAATCTTGGTTTTCGTGGGGTTTCAAGCTGAGATATGCATTTTTTTACGATAATCTTGGTGAGACTTCTGTCCCAAGTATGCTTAATCATCGAGATCGCTCTATTCGAGATATTTAATGCGAGAAACACGTTATCTGGTGTTTTCACCACTCCGCAGTGCGTTTGATATGCAGAACCAGCGATATCTTGGTTTTCGTGGGGTTTCAAGCTCAGATATGCATTTTCTGCGATAATCTTGGTGAGACTTCTGTCCGAAGTATGCAGAGTCATCGAGATCGTACTTTTCGAGCTATTTAATGCGACAAACACGTTTTCTGGGGTTTTCACCACTCCACAGTTCGTTGGATATGCAGAACAGGAGATATCTTGGTTTTCGTGGGGTTTCTAGCAGAGATATGCATTTTCTGCGCTAATCTTGGTGAGACCTCTGTCCGAAGTATGCAGAAACATGGAGATCGCTCTTTTCGACCTATTGAATGCGACAAACACGTTATCTGGTGTTTTCAGCACTCCACAGTGCGTTTGATATGCAGAACCAGCGAAATCTTGGTTTTCGTGGGGTTTCAAGCTGAGATATGCATTTTTTTACGATAATCTTGGTGAGACTTCTGTCCGAAGTATGCTTAATCATCGAGATCGCTCTATTCGAGATATTTAATGCGAGAAACACGTTATCTGGTGTTTTCACCACTCCGCAGTGCGTTTGATATGCAGAACCAGCGATATCTTGGTTTTCGTGGGGTTTCAAGCTCAGATATGCATTTTCTGCGATAATCTTGGTGAGACTTCTGTCCGAAGTATGCAGAGTCATCGAGATCGTACTTTTCGAGCTATTTAATGCGACAAACACGTTTTCTGGGGTTTTCACCACTCCACAGTTCGTTGGATATGCAAAACAGGAGATATCTTGGTTTTCGTGGGGTTTCTAGCAGAGATATGCATTTTCTGCGCTAATCTTGGTGAGACCTCTGTCCGAAGTATGCAGAAACATGGAGATCGCTCTTTTCGATCTATTGAATGCGAGAAACACGTTATCTGGTGTTTTCACCACTCCACAGTGCGTTTGATATGCAGAACCAGCGAAATCTTGGTTTTCGTTGGGTTTCAAGCTGAGATATGCATTTTTTACGATAATCATGGTGAGACTTCTGTCCGAAGTATGCAGAATCATCGAGATCGCACTTTTCGAGCTATTTAATGCGACAAACACGTTATCTGGTGTTTTCAGCACACCACAGTGCGTTTGATATGCAGAACCAGCGAAATCTTGGTTTTCGTGGGGTTTCAAGCTGAGATATGCATTTTTTACGATAATCTTGGTGAGACTTCTGTCCGAAGTATGCTTAATCATCGAGATCGCTCTATTCGAGCTATTTAATGCGAGAAACACGTTATCTGGTGTTTTCACCACTCCACAGTGCGTATGATAAACAGAACCGACGATATCTTGGTTTTCGTGGGGTTTCAAGCTCAGATATGCATTTTCTGCGATAATCATGGTGAGACTTCTGTCCAAAGTATGCAGAGTCATCGACATCGCTCTTTTCGAGCTATTCAATGCGAGAAACACGTTTTCTGGGGTTTTCAGCACTCCTCAGTGCGTTTGATATGAAGAACCAGCGATATCTTGGTTTTCGTGGGGTTTCATGCTGAGATATGCATTTTTTTACGATAATCTTGGTGAGACTTCTGTCCGAAGTATGCTTAATCATCGAGATCGCTCGTTTCGAGCTATTTAATGCGAGAAACAAGTTATCTGGTGTTTTCACCACTCCACAGTGCGTTTGATATGCAGAAACAGCGATATCTTGGTTTTCGTGGGGTTTCAAGCTGAGATATGCATTTTTTACGATAATCTTGGGGAGACTTCTGTCCGAAGTATGCAGAATCATCGAGATCGCACTTTTCGAGCTATTTAATGCGACAAACGCGTTATCTGGTGTTTTCAGCACTCCACAGTGCGTTTGATATGAAGAACCAGCGATATCTTGGTTTTCGTGGGGTTTCATGCTGAGATATGCATTTTTTTACGATAATCTTGGTGAGACTTCTGTCCGAAGTATGCTTAATCATCGAGATCGCTCTATTCGAGATATTTAATGCGAGAAACACGTTATCTGGTGTTTTCACCACTCCACAGTGCGTATAATGTGCAGAACCGACGATATCTTGGTTTTCGTGGGGTTTCAAGCTCAGATATGCATTTTCTGCGATAATCTTGGTGAGACTTCTGTCCGAAGTATGCAGAGTCATCGAGATCGTACTTTTCGAGCTATTTAATGCGACAAACACGTTTTCTGGGGTTTTCACCACTCCACAGTTCGTTGGATATGCAGAACAGGAGATATCTTGGTTTTCGTGGGGTTTCTAGCAGAGATATGCATTTTCTGCGATAATCTTGGTGAGACCTGTGTCCGAAGTATGCAGAAACATCCAGATCGCTCTTTTCGACCTATTTAATGCGAGAAACACGTTATCTGGTGTTTTCAGCACTCCACAGTGCGTTTGATATGCAGAACCAGCGATATCTTGGTTTTCGTGGGGTTTCATGCTGAGATATGCATTTTTTTACGATAATCTTGGTGAGACTTCTGTCCGAAGTATGCTTAATCATCGAGATCGCTCTATTCGAGATATTTAATGCGAGAAACACGTTATCTGGTGTTTTCACCACTCCACAGTGCGTATAATGTGCAGAACCGACGATATCTTGGTTTTCGTGGGGTTTCAAGCTCAGATATGCATTTTCTGCGATAATCTTGGTGAGACTTCTGTCCGAAGTATGCAGAGTCATCGAGATCGTACTTTTCGAGCTATTTAATGCGACAAACACGTTTTCTGGGGTTTTCACCACTCCACAGTTCGTTGGATATGCAGAACAGGAGATATCTTGGTTTTCGTGGGGTTTCTAGCAGAGATATGCATTTTCTGCGATAATCTTGGTGAGACCTGTGTCCGAAGTATGCAGAAACATCGAGATCGCTCTTTTCGACCTATTTAATGCGAGAAACACGTTATCTGGTGTTTTCAGCACTCCACAGTGCGTTTGATATGCAGAACCAGCGATATCTTGGTTTACGTGGTGTTTCAAGCTCAGATATGCATTTTCTGCGATAATCTTGGTGAGACTTCTGTCCGAAGTATGCAGAATCATCGAGATCGCTCTTTTCAAGCTATTTAATGCGTGAAACACGTTTTCTGGGGTTTTCACCACTCCACAGTGCGTTTGATATGCAGAACCAGCGATATCTGGGTTTTCGTGGGGTTTCAAGCTGAGATATGCATTTCTTACGATAATCTTGGTGAGACTTCTGTCCGAAGTATGCAGAATCATCGAGATCGCTCTTTTCAAGCTATTTAATGCGTGAAACACGTTTTCTGGGGTTTTCACCACTCCACAGTGCGTTTGATATGCAGAACCAGCGAAATCTTGGTTTTCGTGGGGTTTCAAGCTGAGATATGCATTTTTTACGATAATCTTGGTGAGACTTCTGTCCGAAGTATGCTTAATCATCGAGATCGCTCTATTGGAGATATTTAATGCGAGAAACACGTTATCTGGTGTTTTCACCACTCCACAGTGCGCATGATATGCAGAACCGACGATATCTTGGTTTTCGTGGGGTTTCAAGCTCACATATGCATTTTCTGCGATAATCTTGGTGAGACTTCTGTCCGAAGTATGCAGAGTCATCGAGATCGTACTTTTCGAGCTATTCAATGCGAGAAAAACGTTTTCTGGGGTTTTCACCACTCCACAGTTCGTTGGGTATGCAGAACAGGAGATATCTTGGTTTTCGTGGGGTTTCTAGCCGAGATATGCATTTTCTGCGATAATCTTGGTGAGACTTCTGTCCGAAGTATGCAGAATCATCGAGATCGCACTTTTCGAGCTATTTAATGCGACAAACACGTTATCTGGTGTTTTCAGCACTCCACAGTGCGTTTGATATGCAGAACCAGCGATATCTGGGTTTTCGTGGGGTTTCAAGCTGAGATATGCATTTCTTACGATAATCTTGGTGAGACTTCTGTCCGAAGTATGCAGAATCATCGAGATCGCTCTTTTCAAGCTATTTAATGCGAGAAACACGTTTTCTGGGGTTTTCACCACTCCACAGTGCGTTTGATATGCAGAACCAGCGATATCTTGGTTTTCGTGGGGTTTCAAGCTCAGATATGCATTTTCTGCGATAATCTTGGTGAGACTTCTGTCCGAAGTATGCAGAGTCATCGAGATCGTACTTTTCGAGCTATTTAATGCGACAAACACGTTTTCTGGGGTTTTCACCACTCCACCGTTCGTTGGATATGCAGAACAGGAGATATCTTGGTTTTCGTGGGGTTTCTAGCAGAGATATGCATTTTCTGCGATAATCTTGGTGAGACCTGTGTCCGAAGTATGCAGAAACATCGAGATCGCTCTTTTCGACCTATTTAATGCGAGAAACACGTTATCTGGTGTTTTCACCACTCCACAGTGCGTTTGATATGCAGAACCAGCGAAATCTTGGTTTTCGTTGGGTTTCAAGCTGAGATATGCATTTTTTACGATAATCATGGTGAGACTTCTGTCCGAAGTATGCAGAATCATCGAGATCGCACTTTTCGAGCTATTTAATGCGACAAACACGTTATCTGGTGTTTTCAGCACTCCACAGTGCGTTTGATATGCAGAACCAGCGAAATCTGGGTTTTCGTGGGGTTTCAAGCTGAGATATGCATTTTCTGCGATAATCTTGGTGAGACTTCTGTCCGAAGTATGCAGAGTCATCGAGATCGCTCTTTTCGAGCTATTTAATGCGAGAAACAAGTTATCTGGTATTTTCACCACTCCGCAGTGCGTTTGATATGCAGAACCAGCGATATCTTGGTTTTCGTGGGGTTTCAAGCTCAGATATGCATTTTCTGCGATAATCTTGGTGAGACTTCTGTCCGAAGTATGCAGAGTCATCGAGATCGTACTTTTCGAGCTATTCAATGCGAGAAAAACGTTTTCTGGGGTTTTCACCACTCCACAGTGCGTTTGATATGCAGAACCGGCGATATCTTGATTTTCGTGGTGTTTCCAGCTGAGATATGCATTTTCTGCGATAATCTAGGTGAGTCTTCTGCCAGAAGTATGCAGAATCATCTACATCGCTCTTTTCGAGCTATTTAATGCGAGAAAGACGTTATCTGGTTGCTTTCACCACTCTACAGTGCGTTTGATATGCAGAACCGGCGACGTCTTGATTTTCGTGAGGTTTCAAGCTGAGATATGCATTTTCTGCGATAATCTTGGTGAGACTTCAGTCAGAAGTATGCAGAATCATCTAGATCGCTCTTTTCGAGCTATTTAATGCGAGAAAGACGTTATCTGGTTGCTTTCACCACTCTACAGTGCGTTTGATATGCAGAACCGGCGACGTCTTGATTTTCGTGAGGTTTCAAGCTGAGATATGCATTTTCTGCGATAATCTTGGTGAGACTTCTGTCCGAAGTATGCAGAGTCATCGAGATCGTACTTTTCGAGCTATTCAATGCGAGAAAAACGTTTTCTGGGGTTTTCACCACTCCACAGTTCGTTGGATATGCAGAACAGGAGATATCTTGGTTTTCGTGGGGTTTCTAGCAGAGATATGCATTTTCTGCGATAATCTTGGTGAGACTTCTGTCCGAAGTATGCAGAGTCATCGAGATCGTACTTTTCGAGCTATTCAATGCGAGAAAAACGTTTTCTGGGGTTTTCACCACTCCACAGTTCGTTGGGTATGCAGAACAGGAGATATCTTGGTTTTCGTCGGGTTTCAAGCTGAGATATGCATTTTCTGCGATAATCTTGGTGAGACTTCAGTCAGAAGTATGCAGAATCATCTAGATCGCTCATTTCGAGCTATTTAATGCGAGAAAGACGTTATCTGGTTGCTTTCACCACTCTACAGTGCGTTTGATATGCAGAACCGGCGACGTCTTGATTTTCGTGAGGTTTCAAGCTGAGATATGCATTTTCTGCGATAATCTTGGTGAGACTTCAGTCAGAAGTATGCAGAATCATCTAGATCGCTCTTTTCGAGCTATTTAATGCGAAAAAACAAGTTTTCTGGTGTTTTCAACATTCCACAGTGCGTTTGATATGCAGAACCGGCGATATCTTGATTTTCGTGGTGTTTCCAGCTGAGATATGCATTTTCTGCGATAATCTTGGTGAGTCTTCTGTCAGAAGTATGCAGAATCACCGAGATCCCTCTTTTCGAGCTTTTTAATGCGAGATACACGTTATCTGGCTGTTTTCACCACTCCACAGTTCGTTTGATATGCAGAACCGGCGATATCTTGATTTTCGTGGTGTTTCCAGGTGAGATATGCATTTTCTGCGATAATCTAGGTGAGTCTTCTGTCAGAAGTATGCAGAATCATCGAGATCGCTCTTTTCGAGCTAGTTAATGCGAGAAAAAACCATGTCTGGTGTTTTTACCACTCCACAGTGCGTTTGATATGCAGAACCAGCGATATCTTGGCTTTCGTTGGGTTTCAAGCTGAGATATGCATTTTTTACGATAATCTTGGTGAGACTTCTGTCCGAAGTATGCAGATTCATCGCGATCGCTCTTTTCGAGCTGTTTAATGCGAGAAACACGTTATCTGGTGTTTTCACCACTCCACAGTGCGTTTGATATGCAGTACCAGCGATATCTTGGTTTTCGTGGGGTTTCAAGCCGAGATATGCATTTTTTACGATAATCTTGGTGAGACTTCTGTCCGAAGTATGCAGATTCATCGAGATCGCTCTTTTCGAGCTATTTAATGCGAGAAACACGTTATCTGGTGTTTTCACCACTCCACAGTGCGTTTGATATGCAGAACCAGCGATATCTCAGTTTTCGTGGAGTTTCAAGCTGAGATATACACTTTTTACGATAATCTTGGTGAGATTTCTGTCCGAAGTATGCTTAATCATCGAGATCGCTCTATTCGAGCTATTTAATGTGAGAAACACGTTATCTGGTGTTTCCAGCACTCAACACTGCGTTTAATATGCAGAACCAGCGATATCTAGGTTTTCGTGGGGTTTCAAGCTGAGATATGCAATTTCTGCGATAATCATGGTGAGACATCTGTCCGAAGTATGCTTAATCATCGAGATCGCTCGTTTCCAGCTATTTAATGCGAGAAACACGTTATCTGGTGCTTTCACCACTCCACAGTGCGTATGATATGCAGAACCGACGATATCCTGGTTTTCGTGTGGTTTCAAGCTCAGATATGCATTTTCTGCGATAATCTTGGTGAGACTTCAGTCCGAAGTATGCAGAGTCATCTAGATCGCTCTTTTCGAGCTATTTAATGCGAAAAAACAAGGTTTCTGGTGTTTTCAACATTCAACAGTGCGTTTGATATGCAGAACCGGCGATATCTTGATTTTCGTGGTGTTTCCAGCTGAGATATGCATTTTCTGCGATAATCTAGGTGAGTCTTCTGCCAGAAGTATGCAGAATCATCTACATCGCTCTTTTCGAGCTATTTAATGCGAGAAAGACGTTATCTGGTTGTTTTCACCACTCTACAGTGCGTTTGATATGCAGAACCGGCGACGTCTTGATTTTCGTGAGGTTTCAAGCTGAGATATGCATTTTCTGAGATAATCTTGGTGAGACTTCAGTCAGAAGTATGCAGAATCATCTAGATCGCTCTTTTCGAGCTATTTAATGCGAAAAAACAAGTTTTCTGGTGTTTTCAACATTCCACAGTGCGTTTGATATGCAGAACCGGCGATATCTTGATTTTCGTGGTGTTTCCAGCTGAGATATGCATTTTCTGCGATAATCTTGGTGAGTCTTCTGTCAGAAGTATGCAGAATCACCGAGATCCCTCTTTTCGAGCTTTTTAATGCGAGATACACGTTATCTGGCTGTTTTCACCACTCCACAGTTCGTTTGATATGCAGAACCGGCGATATCTTGATTTTCGTGGTGTTTCCAGGTGAGATATGCATTTTCTGCGATAATCTAGGTGAGTCTTCTGTCAGAAGTATGCAGAATCATCGAGATCGCTCTTTTCGAGCTAGTAAATGCGAGAAAAACCTTGTCTGGTGTTTTTACCACTCCACAGTGCGTTTGATATGCAGAACCAGCGATATCTTGGCTATCGTTGGGTTTCAAGCTGAGATATGCATTTTTTACGATAATCTTGGTGAGACTACTGTCCGAAGTATGCAGATTCATCGCGATCGCTCTTTTCGAGCTGTTTAATGCGAGAAACACGTTATCTGGTGTTTTCACCACTCCACAGTGCGTTTGATATGCAGTACCAGCGATATCTTGGTTTTCGTGGGGTTTCAAGCCGAGATATGCATTTTTTACGATAATCTTGGTGAGACTTCTGTCCGAAGTATGCAGATTCATCGAGATCGCTCTTTTCGAGCTATTTAATGCGAGAAACACGTTATCTGGTGTTTTCACCACTCCACAGTGCGTATGATATGTAGAGCCACCGATAAATTGGTTTTCGTGGGGTTTCCAGCTGAAATATGCATTTTCTGCGATAATCTTTGTGTTTCATCTATGAGAAGTATGCAGAATCATCCAGAACGCTCTTTTCGATCTATTTAATGCGAGAAACACGTTGTCTGGTGTTTTCACCACTCCACAGTTGGTTTGATATGCAGAACCGGCGATATCTGGGTTTTCGTGGGTTTTCAAGCTGAGATATGCATTTTCTGCGGCAATCTTGGTGAGACTTCAGTCAGAAGTATGCAGAATAATCGAGATCGCTCTTTTCGAGCTACTTAATGCGAGAAACACGTTATCTGGTGTTTTCGGCACTCCACAGTGCGTTTGACATGCAGAACCGGAGATATCTTGGTTACGGTCGGGATTCAAGCTGAGATATGCATTTTCTACGATAATCTAGGCGATACTTCTTTCAGAAGTATGCAGAATCTTCGAGAACGCTCTTTTCGAGATACTTAATGCGAGAAACACGTTTTCTGGTGTTTCACCACTCCACAGTGCGTCTGAAATGCAGAACCGGCGATATCTTGGTTTTCGTGGGGTTTGTAGATGAGATATGCATTTTCTGCGTTAATCTTGGTGAGTCTTCTGTCAGAAGTATGCAGAACCATCTAGATCTCTCTTCTCGAGCTATTTAATACGAGAAACACGTTTTCTTGTGTTTTCACCACCCCACAGTGCGTTTGATATGCAGAACCGGCGATATCTTGGTTTTCGTGGGGTTTGTAGATGAGATATGCATTTTCTGCGTTAATGTTGGTGAGTCTTCTGTCAGAAGTATGCAGAACCATCTAGATCTCTCTTCTCGAGCTATTTAATACCGAGAAACACGTTGTCTGGTGTTTTCACCACTCCACAGTTGGTTTGATATGCAGAACCGGCGATGTTTGGTTTTCGTCGGGTTTCAAGCTGAGAAATGCATTTTCTGCGATAATCTTGGTGAGACTTCAGTCAGAAGTTTGCAGAAACTTCGAGTTCGCTCTTTTCGAGCAACTTAATGCGAGAAACACGTTATCTGGTTGTTTTCACCACTCCACAGTTCGTTTGATATGCAGAACCGGCGATATCTTGATTTTCGTGGTTTTTCGTGCTGAGATATGCATTTTCAGCGATAATCTTGGTGAGTCTTCTGTCAGAAGTATGCAGAATCATCTAGATCGCTCTTTTCGAGCTATTTAATGCGAGAAACACGTTATCTGGTATTTTCACCACTTCACAGTGCGTTTGATATGCAGAACCGGCGATATCTTGATTTTCGTGGTGTGTCCAGCTGAGATATGCATTTTCTGCGATAATCTTGGTGAGTCTTCTGTCAGAAGTATGCAGAATCATCGAGATCCCTCTTTTCGAACTATTTAATGCGAGAAACACGTTATCTGGTTGTTTTCACCACTCCACAGTTCGTTTGATATGCAGAACCGGCGATATCTTGATTTTCGTGGTTTTTCGTGCTGAGATATGCATTTTCAGCGATAATCTTGGTGAGTCTTCTGTCAGAAGTATGCAGAATCATCTAGATCGCTCTTTTCGAGCTATTTAATGCGAGAAACACGTTATCTGGTATTTTCACCACTTCACAGTGCGTTTGATATGCAGAACCGGCGATATCTTGGTTTTCGTGGGGTTTCTAGCAGAGATATGCATTATCTGCGATAATCATGGTGAGACTTCTGTTAGAAGTATGCAGAATCATCGAGATCGCACTTTTCGATCTATTTAATGCGAGAAACACGTTGTCTGGTTTTTTCACCACTCCACAGTTGGTTTGATATGCAGAACCGGCGATGTTTGGTTTTCGTCGGGTTTCAAGCTGAGATATGCATTTTCTGCGATAATCTTGGTGAGACTTCAGTCAGAGGTATGCAGAATCTACGAGATCGCTCATTTCGAGCTAGTTAATGCGAGAAACACGTTATCTGGTGTTTTCACCACTCCACAGTTCGTTGTATATGCAGAACAGGAGATATCTTGGTTTTCGTGGGGTTTCCAGCTGAAATATGCATTTTCTGCGATAATCTTTGTGTTTCATCTATGAGAAGTATGCAGAATCATCCAGAACGCTCTTTTCGATCTATTGAATGCGAGAAACACGTTGTCTGGTGTTTTCACCACTCCACAGTTGGTTTGATATGCAGAACCCTATCTGGGTTTTCGTGGGGTTTCAAGCTGAGATATGCATTTTCTGCGGCAATCTTGGTGAGACTTCAGTCAGAAGTATGCAGAATAATCGAGATCGCTCTTTTCGAGCTACTTAATGCGAGAAACACGTTATCGGGTGTTTTCGGCACTCCACAGTGCGTTTGACATGCAGAACCGGAGATATCTTGGTTACGGTCGGGATTCAAGCTGAGATATGCATTTTCTACGATAATCTTGGCGAGACTTCTGTCAGAAGTATGCAGAATCATCGGGATCGCTCTTTTCGAGCTATTTAATGCGAGAAACACGTTATCTGGTGTCTTCACCACTCCACAGTGCGTTTGATATGCAGAACCGGCGACATCTTGGCTTTCGTCGGGGTTCAAGCTGAGATATGCATTTTCTGCGATAATCTTGGTGAGTCTTCTGTCAGAAGTATGCAGAACCATCTAGATCTCTCTTTTCGAGCTATTTAATGCGAGAAACACGTTTTCTTGTGTTTTCACCACCCCACAGTGCGTTTGATATGCAGAACCGGAGATATCTTGGTTTTCGTGGGGTTTGTAGCTGAGATATGCATTTTCTGCGATAATCTTGGTGAGTCTTCTGTCAGAAGTATGCAGAATCATCTAGATCACTCTTTTCGAGCTATTTAATGCGAGAAACACGTTTTCTTGTGTTTTCACCACCCCACAGTGCGTTTGATATGCAGAACCGGAGATATATTGGTTTTCGTGGGGTTTGTAGCTGAGATATGCATTTTCTGCGATAATCTTGGTGAGTCTTCCGTCAGAAGTATGCAGAATCATCTAGATCGCTCTTTTCGAGGTATTTAATGCGAGAAACACGTTTTCTTGTGTTTTCAACACTCCACAGTTCGTTTGATATGCAGAACCGGCGATATCTTGATTTTCGTGGTTTTTCCTGCTGAGATATGCATTTTCAGCGATAATCTTGGTGAGTCTTCTGTCAGAAGTATGCAGAATCTTCGACATCGCTCATTTCGAGCTAGTTAATGCTAGAAACACGTTATCTGGTGTTTTCACCACTACACAGTTCGTTGTATATGCAGAACAGGAGATATCTTGGTTTTCGTGGGGTTTCTAGCAGAGATATGCATTATCTGCGATAATCATGGTGAGACTTCTGTTAGAAGTATGCAGAATCATCGAGATCGCACTTTTCGATCTATTTAATGCGAGAAACACGTTGTCTGGTGTTTTCACCACTCCACAGTTGGTTTGATATGCAGAACCGGCGATGTTTGGTTTTCGTCGGGTTTCAAGCTGAGAAATGCATTTTCTGCGATAATCTTGGTGAGACTTCAGTCAGAAGTATGCAGAATCTTCGAGTTCGCTCTTTTCGAGCAACTTAATGCGAGAAACACGTTATCTGGTTGTTTTCACCACTCCACAGTTCGTTTGATATGCAGAACCGGCGATATCTTGATTTTCGTGGTTTTTCGTGCTGAGATATGCATTTTCTGCGATAATCTAGGTGAGTCTTCTGCCGGAAGTATGCAGAATCTTCGAGATCGTTCTTTTCGAGCAACTTAATGCGAGAAACACGATATATGGTTGTTTTCACCACTCCACAGTGCGTTTGATATGCAGAACGGGCGACATCTTGATTTTCGTGAGGTTTCAAGTTGAGATATGCATTTTCTGCGATAATCTTGGTGAGACTTCAGTCAGAAATATGCAGAATCTTCTAGATCGCTCTTTTCGTGCTATTTAATGCGAAAAAACAAGTTTTCTGGTGTTTTCAACATTCCACAGTGCGTTTGATATGCAGAACCGATGATATCTTGTTTTTCGTGGTGTTTCCAGCTGAGATATGCATCTTCTGCGATAAACTTGGTGAGTCTTCTGTCAGAAGTATGCAGAATCATCGAGATCCCTCTTTTCGAGCTATTTAATGCGAGAAACACGTTAATTGGTGTTTTCACCACTCCACAGTGCGTTTGATATGCGGAACCAGCGACATCTTGGATTTCGTCGGGTTTCAAGCTGAGACATGCATTTTCTGCGATAATCTTGGTGAGTCTTCTGTCAGAAGTATGCAGAATCATCGGGATCGCTCTTTTCGAGCTATTTAATGCGAGAAACACGTTTTCTGGGGTTTTCACCACTCCACAGTTCGTTGGATATGCAGAACAGGAGATATCTTGGTTTTCGTGGGGTTTCTAGCAGAGATATGCATTTTCTGCGATAATCATGGTGAGACTTCTGTTAGAAGTATGCAGAATCATCGAGATCGCACATTTCGATCTATTTAATGCGAGAAACACGTTATCTGGTGTTTTCACCACTCCACAGTGCGTTTGATATGCAGAACCAGCGATATCCTGGTTTTCGTGGGGTTTCAAGCTCAGATATGCATTTTATGCGATAATCTTGGTGAGGCTTCTGTCCGAAGTATGCAGAGTCATCGAGATCGTACTTTTCGAGCTATTTAATGCGAGAAACACGTTTTCTGGGGTTTTCACCACACCACAGTTCGTTGGATATGCAGAACAGGTGATATCTTGGTTTTCGTGGGGTTTCAAGCTGAGATATGCACTTTTTACGATAATCTTGGTGAGACTTCTGTCCGAAGTATGCTTAATCATCGAGATCGCTCTATTCGAACTATTTAATGCGACAAAACGTTATCTGGTGTTTTCAGCACTCCACAGTGCGTTTGATATGCAGAACCAGTGATACCTCAGTTTTCGTGGGGTTTCAAGCTGAGATATGCATTTTCTACGATAATCTTGGTGAGACTTCTCTCAGAAGGATGCAGAATCTTCGAGATCGCTCTTTTCGAGCTACTTAATGCAAGATACACGTTATCTGGTGTTTTCACCACTCCACAGTGCGTTTGACATGCAGTACCGGCGACATCTTGGATTTCGTCGGGGTTCAAGCTGAGATATGCATTTTCTGCGATAATCTTGGTGATTCTTCTGTCAGAAGTATGCAGAATCATCGAGATCCCTCTTTTCGAGCTATTTAATGCGAGAAACACGTTATCTGGTTGTTTTCACCACTCCACAGTTCGTTTGATATGCAGAACCGGCGATATCTTGATTTTCGTGGTTTTTCGTGCTGAGATATGCATTTTCAGCGATAATCTTGGTGAGTCTTCTGTCAGAAGTATGCAGAATCTTCGAGATCGCTCATTTCGAGCGAGTTAATGCTAGAAACACGTTATCTGGTGTTTTCACCACTCCACAGTTCGTTGTATATGCAGAACAGGAGATATCTTGGTTTTCGTGGGGTTTCTAGCAGAGATATGCATTATCTGCGATAATCATGGTGAGGCTTCTGTTAGAAGTATGCAGAATCATCGAGATCGCACTTTTCGATCTATTTAATGCGAGAAACACGTTGTCTGGTTTTTTCACCACTCCACAGTTGGTTTGATATGCAGAACCGGCGATGTTTGGTTTTCGTCGGGTTTCAAGCTGAGATATGCATTTTCTGCGATAATCTTGGTGAGACTTCAGTCAGAGGTATGCAGAATCTACGAGATCGCTCATTTCGAGCTAGTTAATGCGAGAAACACGTTATCTGGTGTTTTCACCACTCCACAGTTCGTTGTATATGCAGAACAGGAGATATCTTGGTTTTCGTGGGGTTTCCAGCTGAAATATGCATTTTCTGCGATAATCTTTGTGTTTCATCTATGAGAAGTATGCAGAATCATCCAGAACGCTCTTTTCGATCTATTTAATGCGAGAAACACGTTGTCTGGTGTTTTCACCACTCCACAGTGCGTTTGATATGCAGAACCAGCGATATCTTGGTTTTCGTGGGGTTTCAAGCTGAGATATGCATTTTTTACGATAATCATGGTGAGACTTCTGTCCGAAGTATGCTGAATCATCGATATCGCACTTTTCGAGCTATCTAATGCGAGAAACACGTTTTGTGGGGTTTTCACCACTCCACAGTGCGTTCGATATGCAGTACCAGCGATATCTTGGTTTTCGTGGGGTTTCAAGCTGAGATATGCATTTTTTACGATAATCTTGGTGAGACTTCTGTCCGAAGTATGCAGAATCATCGAGATCGCTCTATTCGAGCTATTTAATGCGACAAAACGTTATCTGGTGTTTTCACCACTCCACAGTGCGTTTGATATGCAGAACCGGCGATATCTGGGTTTTGGTGGGGTTTCAAGCAGAGATATGCATTTTCTGCGATAATCTTGGTGAGACTTCTGTCAGAAGTATGCAGAATCATCGAGATCGCACTTTTCGAGCTATTTAATGCGAGAAACACGATATCTGGTGTTTTCAGCACTCCACAGTGCGTATGAAATGCAGAACCCGCGATGTTTGGTTTTCGTCGGGTTTCAAGCTCAGATATGCATTTTCTACGATAATCTTGGTGAAACATCTGTCCGAAGTATGCAGAAACATCAAGAGCGCACTTTTCGAGCTATTTAATGCGAGAAACACGTTTTGTGGGGTTTTCACCACTCCACAGTGCGTTCGATATGCAGTACCAGCGATATCTTGGTTTTCGTGGGGTTTCAAGCTGAGATATGCATTTTCTGCGATAATCTTGGTGAAACTTCAGTCAGAAGTATGCAGAATCATCTAGATCGCTCTTTTCGAGCTATTTAATGCGAAAAAACAAGTTTTCTGGTGTTTTCAACATTCCACAGTGCGTTTGATATGCAGAACCGGCGATATCTTGATTTTCGTGGTGTTTCCAGCTGAGATATGCATTTTCTGCGATAATCTTGGTGAGTCTTCTGTCAGAAGTATGCAGAATCACCGAGATCCCTCTTTTCGAGCTTTTTAATGCGAGATACACGTTATCTGGCTGTTTTCACCACTCCACAGTTCGTTTGATATGCAGAACCGGCGATATCTTGATTTTCGTGGTGTTTCCAGGTGAGATATGCATTTTCTGCGATAATCTAGGTGAGTCTTCTGTCAGAAGTATGCAGAATCATCGAGATCGCTCTTTTCGAGCTAGTTAATGCGAGAAAAACCTTGTCTGGTGTTTTTACCACTACACAGTGCGTTTGATATGCAGAACCAGCGATATCTTGGCTTTCGTTGGGTTTCAAGCTGAGATATGCATTTTTTACGATAATCTTGGTGAGACTACTGTCCGAAGTATGCAGATTCATCGCGATCGCTCTTTTCGAGCTGTTTAATGCGAGAAACACGTTATCTGGTGTTTTCACCACTCCACAGTGCGTTTGATATGCAGTACCAGCGATATCTTGGTTTTCGTGGGGTTTCAAGCCGAGATATGCATTTTTTACGATAATCTTGGTGAGACTTCTGTCGGAAGTATGCAGATTCATCGAGATCGCTCTTTTCGAGCTATTTAATGCGAGAAACACGTTATCTGGTGTTTTCACCACTCCACAGTGCGTTTGATATGTAGAGCCACCGATAAATTGGTTTTCGTGGGGTTTCCAGCTGAAATATGCATTTTCTGCGATAATCTTTGTGTTTCATCTATGAGAAGTATGCAGAATCATCCAGAACGCTCTTTTCGAGCTAGTTAATGCGAGAAACACGATATCTGGTGTTTTCAGCACTCCACAGTGCGTATGAAATGCAGAACCCGCGATGTTTGGTTTTCGTCGGGTTTCAAGCTCAGATATGCATTTTCTACGATAATCTTGGTGAAACATCTGTCCGAAGTATGCTGAATCATCGATATCGCACTTTTCGAGCTATCTAATGCGAGAAACACGTTTTGTGGGGTTTTCACCACTCCACAGTGCGTTCGATATGCAGTACCAGCGATATCTTGGTTTTCGTGGGGTTTCAAGCTGAGATATGCATTTTTTACGATAATCTTGGTGAGACTTCTGTCCGAAGTATGCAGAATCATCGAGATCGCTCTATTCGAGCTATTTAATGCGACAAAACGTTATCTGGTGTTTTCACCACTCCACAGTGCGTTTGATATGCAGAACCGGCGATATCTGGGTTTTCGTGGGGTTTCAAGCAGAGATATGCATTTTCTGCGATAATCTTGGTGAGACTTCTGTCAGAAGTATGCAGAATCATCGAGATCGCACTTTTCGAGCTATTTAATGCGAGAAACACGATATCTGGTGTTTTCAGCACTCCACAGTGCGTATGAAATGCAGAACCCGCGATGTTTGGTTTTCGTCGGGTTTCAAGCTCAGATATGCATTTTCTACGATAATCTTGGTGAAACATCTGTCCGAAGTATGCAGAAACATCAAGAGCGCACTTTTCGAGCTATTTAATGCGAGAAACACGTTTTGTGGGGTTTTCACCACTCCACAGTGCGTTCGATATGCAGTACCAGCGATATCTTGGTTTTCGTGGGGTTTCAAGCTGAGATATGCATTTTTTACGATAATCTTGGTGAGACTTCTTTCCGAAGTATGCAGAATCATCGAGATCGCTCTATTCGAGCTATTTAATGCGACAAAACGTTATCTGGTGTTTTCAGCACTCCACAGTGCGTTTGATATGCAGAACCAGCGATATCTCAGTTTTCGTGGGGTTTCAAGCTGAGATATGCACTTTTTACGATAATCTTGGTGAGACTTCTGTCCGAAGTATGCTTAATCATCGAGATCGCTCTATCGAGCTATTTAATGTGAGAAACACGTTATCTGGTGTTTCCAGCACTCAATACTGCGTTTAATATGCAGAACCAGCGATATCTAGGTTTTCGTGGGGTTTCAAGCTGAGATATGCAATTTCTGCGATAATCTTGGTGAGACTTCTGTCCGAAGTATGCTTAATCATCGAGATCGCTCTATTCGAGCTATTTAATGTGAGAAACACGTTATCTGGTGTTTCCAGCACTCAATACTGCGTTTAATATGCAGAACCAGCGATATCTAGGTTTTCGTGGGGTTTCAAGCTGAGATATGCATTTTTTACGATAATCTTGGTGAGACTTCTGTCCGAAGTATGCTTAATCATCGAGATCGCTCGTTTCGAGCTATTTAATGCGAGAAACACGTTATCTGGTGCTTTCACCACTCCACAGTGCGTATGATGTGCAGAACCGACGATATCCTGGTTTTCGTGTGGTTTCAAGCTCAGATATGCATTTTCTGCGATAATCTTGGTGAGACTTCAGTCCGAAGTATGCAGAGTCATCTAGATCTCTCTTTTCGAGCTATTTAATGCGAAAAAACAAGGTTTCTGGTGTTTTCAACATTCCACAGTGCGTTTGATATGCAGAACCGGCGATATCTTGATTTTCGTGGTGTTTCCAGCTGAGATATGCATTTTCTGCGATAATCTAGGTGAGTCTTCTGCCAGAAGTATGCAGAATAATCTAGATCGCTCTTTTCGAGCTATTTAATGCGAGAAAGACGTTATCTGGTTGCTTTCACCACTCTACAGTGCGTTTGATATGCAGAACCGGCGACGTCTTGATTTTCGTGAGGTTTCAAGCTGAGATATGCATTTTCTGCGATAATCTTGGTGAGACTTCAGTCAGAAGTATGCAGAATCATCTAGATCGCTCTTTTCGAGCTATTTAATGCGAGAAAGACGTTATCTGGTTGCTTTCACCACTCTACAGTGCGTTTGATATGCAGAACCGGCGACGTCTTGATTTTCGTGAGGTTTCAAGCTGAGATATGCATTTTCTGCGATAATCTTGGTGAGACTTCAGTCAGAAGTATGCAGAATCATCTAGATCGCTCTTTTCGAGCTATTTAATGCGAAAAAACAAGTTTTCTGGTGTTTTCAACATTCCACAGTGCGTTTGATATGCAGAACCGGCGATATCTTGATTTTCATGGTGTTTCCAGCTGAGATATGCATTTTCTGCGATAATCTTGGTGAGTCTTCTGTCAGAAGTATGCAGAATCACCGAGATCCCTCTTTTCGAGCTTTTTAATGCGAGATACACGTTATCTGGCTGTATTCACCACTCCACAGTTCGTTTGATATGCAGAACCGGCGATATCTTGATTTTCGTGGTGTTTCCAGGTGAGATATGCATTTTCTGCGATAATCTAGGTGAGTCTTCTGTCAGAAGTATGCAGAATCATCGAGATCGCTCTTTTCGAGCTAGTTAATGCGAGAAAAACCTTGTCTGGTGTTTTTACCACTCCACAGTGCGTTTGATATGCAGAACCAGCGATATCTTGGCTTTCGTTGGGTTTCAAGCTGAGATATGCATTTTTTACGATAATCTTGGTGAGACTTCTGTCCGAAGTATGCAGATTCATCGCGATCGCTCTTTTCGAGCTGTTTAATGCGAGAAACACGTTATCTGGTGTTTTCACCACTCCACAGTGCGTTTGATATGCAGTACCAGCGATATTTTGGTTTTCGTGGGGTTTCAAGCCGAGATATGCATTTTTTACGATAATCTTGGTGAGACTTCTGTCCGAAGTATGCAGATTCATCGAGATCGCTCTTTTCGAGCTATTTAATGCGAGAAACACGTTATCTGGTGTTTTCACCACTCCACAGTGCGTTTGATATGCAGAACCAGCGATATCTCAGTTTTCGTGGGGTTTCAAGCTGAGATATACACTTTTTACGATAATCTTGGTGAGACTTCTGTCCGAAGTATGCTTAATCATCGAGATCGCTCTATTCGAGCTATTTAATGTGAGAAACACGTTATCTGGTGTTTCCAGCACTCAACACTAGGTTTAATATGCAGAACCAGCGATATCTAGGTTTTCGTGGGGTTTCAAGCTGAGATATGCAATTTCTGCGATAATCTTGGTGAGACATCTGTCCGAAGTATGCTTAATCATCGAGATCGCTCGTTTCGAGCTATTTAATGCGAGAAACACGTTATCTGGTGCTTTCACCACTCCACAGTGCGTATGATATGCAGAACCGACGATATCCTGGTTTTCGTGTGGTTTCAAGCTCAGATATGCATTTTCTGCGATAATCTTGGTGAGACTTCAGTCCGAAGTATGCAGAGTCATCTAGATCGCTCTTTTCGAGCTATTTAATGCGAAAAAACATGGTTTCTGGTGTTTTCAACATTCCACAGTGCGTTTGATATGCAGAACCGGCGATATCTTGATTTTCGTGGTGTTTCCAGCTGAGATATGCATTTTCTGCGATAATCTAGGTGAGTCTTCTGCCAGAAATATGCAGAATTATCTAGATCGATCTTTTCGAGCTATTTAATGCGAGAAAGACGTTATCTGGTTGTTTTCACCACTCTACAGTGCGTTTGATATGCAGAACCGGCGACGTCTTGATTTTCGTGAGGTTTCAAGCTGAGATATGCATTTTCTGCGATAATCTTGGTGAGACTTCAGTCAGAAGTATGCAGAATCATCTAGATCGCTCTTTTCGAGCTATTTAATGCGAAAAAACAAGTTTTCTGGTGTTTTCAACATTCCACAGTGCGTTTGATATGCAGAACCGGCGATATCTTTATTTTCGTGGTGTTTCCAGCTGAGATATGCATTTTCTGCGATAAGCTTGGTGAGTCTTCTGTCAGAAGTATGCAGAATCACCGAGATCCCTCTTTTCGAGCTTTTTAATGCGAGATACACGTTATCTGGCTGTTTTCACCACTCCACAGTTCGTTTGATATGCAGAACCGGCGATATCTTGATTTTCGTGGTGTTTCCAGGTGAGATATGCATTTTCTGCGATAATCTAGGTGAGTCTTCTGTCAGAAGTATGCAGAATCATCGAGATCGCTCTTTTCGAGCTAGTTAATGCGAGAAAAACCTTGTCTGGTGTTTTTACCACTCCACAGTGCGTTTGATATGCAGAACCAGCGATATCTTGGCTTTCGTTGGGTTTCAAGCTGAGATATGCATTTTTTACGATAATCTTGGTGAGACTTCTGTCCGAAGTATGCAGATTCATCGCGATCGCTCTTTTCGAGCTGTTTAATGCGAGAAACACGTTATCTGGTGTTTTCACCACTCCACAGTGCGTTTGATATGCAGTACCAGCGATATTTTGGTTTTCGTGGGGTTTCAAGCCGAGATATGCATTTTTTACGATAATCTTGGTGAGACTTCTGTCCGAAGTATGCAGATTCATCGAGATCGCTCTTTTCGAGCTATTTAATGCGAGAAACACGTTATCTGGTGTTTTCACCACTCCACAGTGCGTTTGATATGCAGAACCAGCGATATCTCAGTTTTCGTGGGGTTTCAAGCTGAGATATACACTTTTTACGATAATCTTGGTGAGACTTCTGTCCGAAGTATGCTTAATCATCGAGATCGCTCTATTCGAGCTATTTAATGTGAGAAACACGTTATCTGGTGTTTCCAGCACTCAACACTAGGTTTAATATGCAGAACCAGCGATATCTAGGTTTTCGTGGGGTTTCAAGCTGAGATATGCAATTTCTGCGATAATCTTGGTGAGACATCTGTCCGAAGTATGCTTAATCATCGAGATCGCTCGTTTCGAGCTATTTAATGCGAGAAACACGTTATCTGGTGCTTTCACCACTCCACAGTGCGTATGATATGCAGAACCGACGATATCCTGGTTTTCGTGTGGTTTCAAGCTCAGATATGCATTTTCTGCGATAATCTTGGTGAGACTTCAGTCCGAAGTATGCAGAGTCATCTAGATCGCTCTTTTCGAGCTATTTAATGCGAAAAAACATGGTTTCTGGTGTTTTCAACATTCCACAGTGCGTTTGATATGCAGAACCGGCGATATCTTGATTTTCGTGGTGTTTCCAGCTGAGATATGCATTTTCTGCGATAATCTAGGTGAGTCTTCTGCCAGAAATATGCAGAATTATCTAGATCGATCTTTTCGAGCTATTTAATGCGAGAAAGACGTTATCTGGTTGTTTTCACCACTCTACAGTGCGTTTGATATGCAGAACCGGCGACGTCTTGATTTTCGTGAGGTTTCAAGCTGAGATATGCATTTTCTGCGATAATCTTGGTGAGACTTCAGTCAGAAGTATGCAGAATCATCTAGATCGCTCTTTTCGAGCTATTTAATGCGAAAAAACAAGTTTTCTGGTGTTTTCAACATTCCACAGTGCGTTTGATATGCAGAACCGGCGATATCTTTATTTTCGTGGTGTTTCCAGCTGAGATATGCATTTTCTGCGATAAGCTTGGTGAGTCTTCTGTCAGAAGTATGCAGAATCACCGAGATCCCTCTTTTCGAGCTTTTTAATGCGAGATACACGTTATCTGGCTGTTTTCACCACTCCACAGTTCGTTTGATATGCAGAACCGGCGATATCTTGATTTTCGTGGTGTTTCCAGGTGAGATATGCATTTTCTGCGATAATCTAGGTGAGTCTTCTGTCAGAAGTATGCAGAATCATCGAGATCGCTCTTTTCGAGCTAGTTAATGCGAGAAAAACCTTGTCTGGTGTTTTTACCACTCCACAGTGCGTTTGATATGCAGAACCAGCGATATCTTGGCTTTCGTTGGGTTTCAAGCTGAGATATGCATTTTTTACGATAATCTTGGTGAGACTACTGTCCGAAGTATGCAGATTCATCGCGATCGCTCTTTTCGAGCTGTTTAATGCGAGAAACACGTTATCTGGTGTTTTCACCACTCCACAGTGCGTTTGATATGCAGTACCAGCGATATCTTGGTTTTCGTGGGGTTTCAAGCCGAGATATGCATTTTTTACGATAATCTTGGTGAGACTTCTGTCGGAAGTATGCAGATTCATCGAGATCGCTCTTTTCGAGCTATTTAATGCGAGAAACACGTTATCTGGTGTTTTCACCACTCCACAGTGCGTTTGATATGTAGAGCCACCGATAAATTGGTTTTCGTGGGGTTTCCAGCTGAAATATGCATTTTCTGCGATAATCTTTGTGTTTCATCTATGAGAAGTATGCAGAATCATCCAGAACGCTCTTTTCGAGCTAGTTAATGCGAGTAACACGTTTTCTGGTGTTTTCACCACCCCACAGTGCGTTTGATATGCAGAACCGGCGACATCTTGGTTTTCGTGGTGTTTCAAGCTGAGATATGCATTTTCTGCGATAATATTGGTGAGACTTCAGTCAGAAGTATGCAGAATCATCTAGATCGCTCTTCTCGAGCTATTTAATTCGTCAAACACGTTTTCTGGTGTATTGACCACTCCACAGTACGTTTGACATGCAGAACCGGCGACATCTTGGATTTCGTCGGGTTTCAAGCTGAGATATGCATTTTCTGCGGCAATCTTGGTGAGCCTTCTGTCCGAAGTATGCAGAATCATCGAGATCGCTCGTTTCGAGCTATTTAATGTGAAAAAACAAGATTTCTGGTGTTTTGACCGCTCCACAGTGCGTTTGATATGTAGAGCCACCGATAAATTGGTTTTCGTGGGGTTTCCAGCTGAAATATGCATTTTCTGCGATAATCTTTGTGTTTCATCTATGAGAAGTATGCAGAATCATCCAGAACGCTCTTTTCGATCTATTTAATGCGAGAAACACGTTGTCTGGTGTTTTCACCACTCCACAGTTGGTTTGATATGCAGAACCGGCGATATCTGGGTTTTCGTGGGTTTTCAAGCTGAGATATGCATTTTCTGCGGCAATCTTGGTGAGACTTCAGTCAGAAGTATGCAGAATAATCGAGATCGCTCTTTTCGAGCTACTTAATGCGAGAAACACGTTATCTGGTGTTTTCGGCACTCCTCAGTGCGTTTGACATGCAGAACCGGAGATATCTTGGTTACGGTCGGGATTCAAGCTGAGATATGCATTTTCTACGATAATCTAGGCGATACATCTTTCAGAAGTATGCAGAATCTTCGAGAACGCTCTTTTCGAGATACTTAATGCGAGAAACACGTTTTCTGGTGTTTCACCACTCCACAGTGCGTCTGAAATGCAGAACCGGCGATATCTTGGTTTTCGTGGGGTTTGTAGATGAGATATGCATTTTCTGCGTTAATCTTGGTGAGTCTTCTGTCAGAAGTATGCAGAACCATCTAGATCTCTCTTCTCGAGCTATTTAATGCGAGAAACACGTTTTCTAGTGTTTTCACCACCCCACAGTGCGTTTGATATGCAGAACCGGAGATATCTTGGTTTTCGTGGGGTTTGTAGCTGAGATATGCATTTTCTGCGATAATCTTGGTGAGTCTTCTGTCAGAAGTATGCAGAATCTTCGAGAACGCTCTTTTCGAGATACTTAATGCGAGAAACACGTTTTCTGGTGTTTCACCACTCCACAGTGCGTCTGAAATGCAGAACCGGCGATATCTTGGTTTTCGTGGGGTTTGTAGATGAGATATGCATTTTCTGCGTTAATCTTGGTGAGTCTTCTGTCAGAAGTATGCAGAACCATCTAGATCTCTCTTCTCGAGCTATTTAATACCGAGAAACACGTTGTCTGGTGTTTTCACCACTCCACAGTTGGTTTGATATGCAGAACCGGCGATGTTTGGTTTTCGTCGGGTTTCAAGCTGAGAAATGCATTTTCTGCGATAATCTTGGTGAGACTTCAGTCAGAAGTTTGCAGAAACTTCGAGTTCGCTCTTTTCGAGCAACTTAATGCGAGAAACACGTTATCTGGTTGTTTTCACCACTCCACAGTTCGTTTGATATGCAGAACCGGCGATATCTTGATTTTCGTGGTTTTTCGTGCTGAGATATGCATTTTCAGCGATAATCTTGGTGAGTCTTCTGTCAGAAGTATGCAGAATCATCGAGATCCCTCTTTTCGAGCTATTTAATGCGAGAAACACGTTATCTGGTTGTTTTCACCACTCCACAGTTCGTTTGATATGAAGAACCGGCGATATCTTGATTTTCGTGGTTTTTCGTGATGAGATATGCATTTTCAGCGATAATCTTGGTGAGTCTTCTGTCAGAAGTATGCAGAATCATCTAGATCGCTCTTTTCGAGCTATTTAATGCGAGAAACACGTTATCTGGTATTTTCACCACTTCACAGTGCGTTTGATATGCAGAACCGGCGATATCTTGGTTTTCGTGGGGTTTCTAGCAGAGATATGCATTATCTGCGATAATCATGGTGAGACTTCTGTTAGAAGTATGCAGAATCATCGAGATCGCACTTTTCGATCTATTTAATGCGAGAAACACGTTGTCTGGTTTTTTCACCACTCCACAGTTGGTTTGATATGCAGAACCGGCGATGTTTGGTTTTCGTCGGGTTTCAAGCTGAGATATGCATTTTCTGCGATAATCTTGGTGAGACTTCAGTCAGAGGTATGCAGAATCTACGAGATCGCTCATTTCGAGCTAGTTAATGCGAGAAACACGTTATCTGGTGTTTTCACCACTCCACAGTTCGTTGTATATGCAGAACAGGAGATATCTTGGTTTTCGTGGGGTTTCCAGCTGAAATATGCATTTTCTGCGATAATCTTTGTGTTTCATCTATGAGAAGTATGCAGAATCATCCAGAACGCTCTTTTCGATCTATTGAATGCGAGAAACACGTTGTCTGGTGTTTTCACCACTCCACAGTTGGTTTGATATGCAGAACCGGCGATATCTGGGTTTTCGTGGGGTTTCAAGCTGAGATATGCATTTTCTGCGGCAATCTTGGTGAGACTTCAGTCAGAAGTATGCAGAATAATCGAGATCGCTCTTTTCGAGCTACTTAATGCGAGAAACACGTTATCTGGTGTTTTCGGCACTCCTCAGTGCGTTTGACATGCAGAACCGGAGATATCTTGGTTACGGTCGGGATTCAAGCTGAGATATGCATTTTCTACGATAATCTAGGCGATACTTCTTTCAGAAGTATGCAGAATCTTCGAGAACGCTCTTTTCGAGATACTTAATGCGAGAAACACGTTTTCTGGTGTTTCACCACTCCACAGTGCGTCTGAAATGCAGAACCGGCGATATCTTGGTTTTCGTGGGGTTTGTAGATGAGATATGCATTTTCTGCGTTAATCTTGGTGAGTCTTCTGTCAGAAGTATGCAGAACCATCTAGATCTCTCTTCTCGAGCTATTTAATGCGAGAAACACGTTTTCTAGTGTTTTCACCACCCCACAGTGCGTTTGATATGCAGAACCGGAGATATCTTGGTTTTCGTGGGGTTTGTAGCTGAGATATGCATTTTCTGCGATAATCTTGGTGAGTCTTCTGTCAGAAGTATGCAGAATCTTCGAGAACGCTCTTTTCGAGATACTTAATGCGAGAAACACGTTTTCTGGTGTTTCACCACTCCACAGTGCGTCTGAAATGCAGAACCGGCGATATCTTGGTTTTCGTGGGGTTTGTAGATGAGATATGCATTTTCTGCGTTAATCTTGGTGAGTCTTCTGTCAGAAGTATGCAGAACCATCTAGATCTCTCTTCTCGAGCTATTTAATACCGAGAAACACGTTGTCTGGTGTTTTCACCACTCCACAGTTGGTTTGATATGCAGAACCGGCGATGTTTGGTTTTCGTCGGGTTTCAAGCTGAGAAATGCATTTTCTGCGATAATCTTGGTGAGACTTCAGTCAGAAGTTTGCAGAAACTTCGAGTTCGCTCTTTTCGAGCAACTTAATGCGAGAAACACGTTATCTGGTTGTTTTCACCACTCCACAGTTCGTTTGATATGCAGAACCGGCGATATCTTGATTTTCGTGGTTTTTCGTGCTGAGATATGCATTTTCAGCGATAATCTTGGTGAGTCTTCTGTCAGAAGTATGCAGAATCATCGAGATCCCTCTTTTCGAGCTATTTAATGCGAGAAACACGTTATCTGGTTGTTTTCACCACTCCACAGTTCGTTTGATATGAAGAACCGGCGATATCTTGATTTTCGTGGTTTTTCGTGATGAGATATGCATTTTCAGCGATAATCTTGGTGAGTCTTCTGTCAGAAGTATGCAGAATCATCTAGATCGCTCTTTTCGAGCTATTTAATGCGAGAAACACGTTATCTGGTATTTTCACCACTTCACAGTGCGTTTGATATGCAGAACCGGCGATATCTTGGTTTTCGTGGGGTTTCTAGCAGAGATATGCATTATCTGCGATAATCATGGTGAGACTTCTGTTAGAAGTATGCAGAATCATCGAGATCGCACTTTTCGATCTATTTAATGCGAGAAACACGTTGTCTGGTTTTTTCACCACTCCACAGTTGGTTTGATATGCAGAACCGGCGATGTTTGGTTTTCGTCGGGTTTCAAGCTGAGATATGCATTTTCTGCGATAATCTTGGTGAGACTTCAGTCAGAGGTATGCAGAATCTACGAGATCGCTCATTTCGAGCTAGTTAATGCGAGAAACACGTTATCTGGTGTTTTCACCACTCCACAGTTCGTTGTATATGCAGAACAGGAGATATCTTGGTTTTCGTGGGGTTTCCAGCTGAAATATGCATTTTCTGCGATAATCTTTGTGTTTCATCTATGAGAAGTATGCAGAATCATCCAGAACGCTCTTTTCGATCTATTGAATGCGAGAAACACGTTGTCTGGTGTTTTCACCACTCCACAGTTGGTTTGATATGCAGAACCGGCGATATCTGGGTTTTCGTGGGGTTTCAAGCTGAGATATGCATTTTCTGCGGCAATCTTGGTGAGACTTCAGTCAGAAGTATGCAGAATAATCGAGATCGCTCTTTTCGAGCTACTTAATGCGAGAAACACGTTATCGGGTGTTTTCGGCACTCCACAGTGCGTTTGACATGCAGAACCGGAGATATCTTGGTTACGGTCGGGATTCAAGCTGAGATATGCATTTTCTACGATAATCTTGGCGAGACTTCTGTCAGAAGTATGCAGAATCATCGGGATCGCTCTTTTCGAGCTATTTAATGCGAGAAACACGTTATCTGGTGTCTTCACCACTCCACAGTGCGTTTGATATGCAGAACCGGCGACATCTTGGCTTTCGTCGGGGTTCAAGCTGAGATATGCATTTTCTGCGATAATCTTGGTGAGTCTTCTGTCAGAAGTATGCAGAACCATCTAGATCTCTCTTTTCGAGCTATTTAATGCGAGAAACACGTTTTCTTGTGTTTTCACCACCCCACAGTGCGTTTGATATGCAGAACCGGAGATATCTTGGTTTTCGTGGGGTTTGTAGCTGAGATATGCATTTTCTGCGATAATCTTGGTGAGTCTTCTGTCAGAAGTATGCAGAATCATCTAGATCGCTCTTTTCGAGCTATTTAATGCGAGAAACACGTTTTCTTGTGTTTTCACCACCCCACAGTGCGTTTGATATGCAGAACCGGAGATATCTTGGTTTTCGTGGGGTTTGTAGCTGAGATATGCATTTTGTGCGATAATCTTGGTGAGTCTTCCGTCAGAAGTATGCAGAATCATCTAGATCGCTCTTTTCGAGCTATTTAATGCGAGAAACACGTTTTCTTGTGTTTTCAGCACTCCACAGTTCGTTTGATATGCAGAACCGGCGATATCTTGATTTTCGTGGTTTTTCCTGCTGAGATATGCATTTTCAGCGATAATCTTGGTGAGTGTTCTGTCAGAAGTATGCAGAATCTTCGACATCGCTCATTTCGAGCTAGTTAATGCTAGAAACACGTTATCTGGTGTTTTCACCACTACACAGTTCGTTGTATATGCAGAACAGGAGATATCTTGGTTTTCGTGGGGTTTCTAGCAGAGATATGCATTATCTGCGATAATCATGGTGAGACTTCTGTTAGAAGTATGCAGAATCATCGAGATCGCACTTTTCGATCTATTTAATGCGAGAAACACGTTGTCTGGTGTTTTCACCACTCCACAGTTGGTTTGATATGCAGAACCGGCGATGTTTGGTTTTCGTCGGGTTTCAAGCTGAGAAATGCATTTTCTGCGATAATCTTGGTGAGACTTCAGTCAGAAGTATGCAGAATCTTCGAGTTCGCTCTTTTCGAGCAACTTAATGCGAGAAACACGTTATCTGGTTGTTTTCACCACTCCACAGTTCGTTTAATATGCAGAACCGGCGATATCTTGATTTTCGTGGTTTTTCGTGCTGAGATATGCATTTTCAGCGATAATCTTGGTGAGTCTTCTGTCAGTAGTATGCAGAATCATCGAGATCCCTCTTTTCGAGCTATTTAATGAGAGAAACACGTTATCTGGTTGTTTTCACCACTCCACAGTTCGTTTGATATGCAGAACCGGCGATATCTTGATTTTCGTGGTGTGTCCAGCTGAGATATGCATTTTCTGCGATAATCTTGGTGAGTCTTCTGTCAGAAGTATGCAGAATCATCGAGATCGCTCATTTCGAGCTAGTTAATGCGAGAAACACGTTATCTGGTGTTTTCACCACTCCACAGTTCGTTGTATATGCAGAACAGGAGATATCTTGGTTTTCGTGGGGTTTCTAGCAGAGATATGCATTTTCTGCGATAATCTATGTGAGTCTTCTGCCAGAAGTATGCAGAATCATCTAGATCGCTCTTTTCGAGCTATTTAATGCGAGAAACACGATATCTGGTGTTTTCAGCACTCCACAGTGCGTATGATATGCAGAACCGGCGATATCTTGGTTTTCGTGGGGTTTCAAGCTGAAATATGCATTTTCTGCGATGATCTTGGTGAGACTTCAGTCAGAAGTATGCAGAATCGTCGAGATCGCTCATTTCGAGCTAGTTAATGCGAGAAACACGTTATCTGGTGTTTTCCCCACTCCACAGTTCGTTGTATATGCAGAACAGGAGATATCTTGGTTTTCGTGGGGTTTCTAGCAGAGATATGCATTTTCTGCGATAATCTAGATGAGTCTTCTGCCAGAAGTATGCAGAATCATCTAGATCGCTCTTTTCGAGCTATTTAATGCGAGAAACACGATATCTGGTGTTTTCAGCACTCCACAGTGCGTATGATATGCAGAACCGGCGATATCTTGGTTTTCGTGGGGTTTCAAGCTGAAATATGCATTTTCTGCGATAATCTTGGTGAGACTTCAGTCAGAAGTATGCAGAATCTTCGAGATCGCTCATTTCGAGCTAGTTAATGCGAGAAACACGTTATCTGGTGTTTTCACCACTCCACAGTACGTTGTATATGCAGAACAGGAGATATCTTGGTTTTCGTGGGGTTTCTAGCAGAGATATGCATTTTCTGCGATAATCTAGGTGAGTCTTCTGCCAGAAGTATGCAGAATCTTCGAGATCGTGCTTTTCGAGCAACTTAATGCGAGAAACACGATATATGGTTGTTTTCACCACTCCACAGTGCGTTTGATATGCAGAACGGGCGACATCTTGATTTTCGTGAGGTTTCAAGCTGAGATATGCATTTTCTGCGATAATCTTGGTGAGACTTCAGTCAGAAATATGCAGAATCTTCTAGATCGCTCTTTTCGTACTATTTAATGCGAAAAAACAAGTTTTCTGGTGTTTTCAACATTCCACAGTGCGTTTGATATGCAGAACCGATGATATCTTGTTTTTCGTGGTGTTTCCAGCTGAGATATGCATTTTCTGCGATAAACTTGGTGAGCCTTCTGTCAGAAGTATGCAGAATCATCGAGATCCCTCTTTTCGAGCTATTTAATGCGAGAAACACGTTAATTGGTGTTTTCACCACTCCACAGTGCGTTTGATATGCGGAACCAGCGACATCTTGGATTTCGTCGGGTTTCAAGCTGAGACATGCATTTTCTGCGATAATCTTGGTGAGTCTTCTGTCAGAAGTATGCAGAGTCATCGAGATCGTACTTTTCGAGCTATTTAATGCGAGAAACACGTTTTCTGGGGTTTTCACCACTCCACAGTTCGTTGGATATGCAGAACAGGAGATATCTTGGTTTTCGTGGGGTTTCTAGCAGAGATATGCATTTTCTGCGATAATCATGGTGAGACTTCTGTTAGAAGTATGCAGAATCATCGAGATCGCACATTTCGATCTATTTAATGCAAGAAACACGTTATCTGGTGTTTTCACCACTCCACAGTGCGTTTGATATGCAGAACCAGCGATATCCTGGTTTTCGTGGGGTTTCAAGCCCAGATATGCATTTTATGCGATAATCTTGGTGAGGCTTCTGTCCGAAGTATGCAGAGTCATCGAGATCGTACTTTTCGAGCTATTTAATGCGAGAAACACGTTTTCTGGGGTTTTCACCACACCACAGTTCGTTGGATATGCAGAACAGGTGATATCTTGGTTTTCGTGGGGTTTCAAGCTGAGATATGCACTTTTTACGATAATCTTGGTGAGACTTCTGTCCGAAGTATGCTTAATCATCGAGATCGCTCTATTCGAACTATTTAATGCGACAAAACGTTATCTGGTGTTTTCAGCACTCCACAGTGCGTTTGATATGCAGAACCAGTGATACCTCAGTTTTCGTGGGGTTTCAAGCTGAGATATGCATTTTCTACGATAATCTTGGTGAGACTTCTCTCAGAAGGATGCTGAATCTTCGAGATCGCTCTTTTCGAGCTACTTAATGCGAGATACACGTTATCTGGTGTTTTCACCACTCCACAGTGCGTTTGACATGCAGTACCGGCGACATCTTGGATTTCGTCGGGGTTCAAGCTGAGATATGCATTTTCTGCGATAATCTTGGTGAGTCTTCTGTCAGAAGTATGCAGAATCGTCGAGATCCCTCTTTTCGAGCTATTTAATGCGAGAAACACGTTATCTGGTTGTTTTCACCACTCCACAGTTCGTTTGATATGCAGAACCGGCGATATCTTGATTTTCGTGGTTTTTCGTGCTGAGATATGCATTTTCAGCGATAATCTTGGTGAGTCTTCTGTCAGAAGTATGCAGAATCTTCGAGATCGCTCATTTCGAGCAAGTTAATGCTAGAAACACGTTATCTGGTGTTTTCACCACTCCACAGTTCGTTGTATATGCAGAACAGGAGATATCTTGGTTTTCGTGGGGTTTCTAGCAGAGATATGCATTATCTGCGATAATCATGGTGAGACTTCTGTTAGAAGTATGCAGAATCATCGAGATCGCACTTTTCGATCTATTTAATGCGAGAAACACGTTGTCTGGTTTTTTCACCACTCCACAGTTGGTTTGATATGCAGAACCGGCGATGTTTGGTTTTCGTCGGGTTTCAAGCTGAGATATGCATTTTCTGCGATAATCTTGGTGAGACTTCAGTCAGAGGTATGCAGAATCTACGAGATCGCTCATTTCGAGCTAGTTAATGCGAGAAACACGTTATCTGGTGTTTTCACCACTCCACAGTTCGTTGTATATGCAGAACAGGAGATATCTTGGTTTTCGTGGGGTTTCCAGCTGAAATATGCATTTTCTGCGATAATCTTTGTGTTTCATCTATGAGAAGTATGCAGAATCATCCAGAACGCTCTTTTCGATCTATTTAATGCGAGAAACACGTTGTCTGGTGTTTTCACCACTCCACAGTTGGTTTGATATGCAGAACCGGCGACATCTTGGCTTTCGTCGGGGTTCAAGCTGAGATATGCATTTTCTGCGATAATCTTGGTGAGTCTTCTGTAGGAAGTATGCAGAACCATCTAGATCGCTCTTTTCGAGCTATTTAATGCGAGAAACACGTTTTCTTGTGTTTTCAACACTCCACAGTTCGTTTGATATGCAGAACCGGCGATATCTTGATTTTCGTGGTTTTTCCTGCTGAGATATGCATTTTCAGCGATAATCTTGGTGAGTCTTCTGTCAGAAGTATGCAGAATCTTCGACATCGCTCATTTCGAGCTAGTTAATGCTAGAAACACGTTATCTGGTGTTTTCACCACTACACAGTTCGTTGTATATGCAGAACAGGAGATATCTTGGTTTTCGTGGGGTTTCTAGCAGAGATATGCATTATCTGCGATAATCATGGTGAGACTTCTGTTAGAAGTATGCAGAATCATCGAGATCGCACTTTTCGATCTATTTAATGCGAGAAACACGTTGTCTGGTGTTTTCACCACTCCACAGTTGGTTTGATATGCAGAACCGGCGATGTTTGGTTTTCGTCGGGTTTCAAGCTGAGAAATGCATTTTCTGCGATAATCTTGGTGAGACTTCAGTCAGAAGTATGCAGAATCTTCGAGTTCGCTCTTTTCGAGCAACTTAATGCGAGAAACACGTTATCTGGTTGTTTTCACCACTCCACAGTTCGTTTGATATGCAGAACCGGCGATATCTTGATTTTCGTGGTTTTTCGTGCTGAGATATGCATTTTCAGCGATAATCTTGATGAGTCTTCTGTCAGAAGTATGCAGAATCATCGAGATCCCTCTTTTCGAGCTATTTAATGAGAGAAACACGTTATCTGGTTGTTTTCACCACTCCACAGTTCGTTTGATATGCAGAACCGGCGATATCTTGATTTTCGTGGTTTTTCGTGCTGAGATATGCATTTTCAGCGATAATCTTGGTGAGTCTTCTGTCAGAAGTATGCAGAATCATCTAGATCGCTCATTTCGAGCTAGTTAATGCGAGAAACACGTTATCTGGTGTTTTCACCACTCCACAGTTCGTTGTATATGCAGAACAGGAGATATCTTGGTTTTCGTGGGGTTTCTAGCAGAGATATGCATTTTCTGCGATAATCTATGTGAGTCTTCTGCCAGAAGTATGCAGAATCATCTAGATCGCTCTTTTCGAGCTATTTAATGCGAGAAACACGATATCTGGTGTTTTCAGCACTCCACAGTGCGTATGATATGCAGAACCGGCGATATCTTGGTTTTCGTGGGGTTTCAAGCTGAAATATGCATTTTCTGCGATTATCTTGGTGAGACTTCAGTCAGAAGAATGCAGAATCGTCGAGATCGCTCATTTCGAGCTAGTTAATGCGAGAAACACGTTATCTGGTGTTTTCCCCACTCCACAGTTCGTTGTATATGCAGAACAGGAGATATCTTGGTTTTCGTGGGGTTTCTAGCAGAGATATGCATTTTCTGCGATAATCTAGATGAGTCTTCTGCCAGAAGTATGCAGAATCATCTAGATCGCTCTTTTCGAGCTATTTAATGCGAGAAACACGATATATGGTTGTTTTCACCACTCCACAGTGCGTTTGATATGCAGAACGGGCGACATCTTGATTTTCGTGAGGTTTCAAGCTTCGATATGCATTTTCTGCGATAATCTTGGTGAGACTTCAGTCAGAAATATGCAGAATCTTCTAGATCGCTCTTTTCGTGCTATTTAATGCGAAAAAACAAGTTTTCTGGTGTTTTCAACATTCCACAGTTCGTTGTATATGCAGAACAGGAGATATCTTGGTTTTCGTGGGGTTTCTAGCAGAGATATGCATTTTCTGCGATAATCTAGATGAGTCTTCTGCCAGAAGTATGCAGAATCATCTAGATCGCTCTTTTCGAGCTATTTAATGCGAGAAACACGATATATGGTTGTTTTCACCACTCCACAGTGCGTTTGATATGCAGAACGGGCGACATCTTGATTTTCGTGAGGTTTCAAGCTGAGATATGCATTTTCTGCGATAAACTTGGTGAGTCTTCTGTCAGAAGTATGCAGAATCATCGAGATCCCTCTTTTCGAGCTAGTTAATGCGAGAAACACGTTATCTGGTGTTTTCACCACTCCACAGTGCGTTTAATATGCAGAACCGTCGACATCTTGGCTGTCGTAGGGTATCAAGCTGAGATATGCATTTTCTGCGATAATCATGGTGAGACTTCTGTCAGAAGTATGCAGAATCATCGGGTTCGCTCTTTTCGAGCAATTTAATGCGAGAAACACGTTTTCTGGGGTTTTCACCACTCCACAGTTCGTTGGATATGCAGAACAGGAGATATCTTGGTTTTCGTGGGGTTTCTAGCAGAGATATGCATTTTCTGCGATAATCATGGTGAGACTTCTGTTAGAAGTATGCAGAATCATCGAGATCGCACATTTCGATCTATTTAATGCGAGAAACACGTTATCTGGTGTTTTCACCACTCCACAGTGCGTTTGATATGCAGAACCAGCGATATCTTGGTTTTCGTGGGGTTTCAAGCTGAGATATGCATTTTTTACGATAATCATGGTGAGAATTCTGTCCGAAGTATGCAGAATCATCGAGATCGCACTTTTCGTGCTATTTAATGCGAGAAACAGGATATCTGGTGTTTTCAGCACTCCACAGTGCGTATGATATGCAGAACCGGCGATATCTTGGTTTTCGTGGGGTTTCAAGCTGAGATGTGCATTGTCTGCGATAATCTTGGTGAGACATCTGTCCGAAGTGTGCAGAATCATCGAGATCGCACTTTTTGAGCTATTTAATGCGAGAAAAACCTTATCTGGTGTTTTCACCACCCCACAGTGCGTTTGATATGCAGAACCGGCGATATCTGGGTTTTCGTGGGGTTTCAAGCTGAGATATGCATTTTCTGCGATAATCTTGGTGAGACCTCTGACCGAAGTATGCAGAAACATCGAGATCGCTCTTTTCGACATATTTAATGCGAGAAACACGTTATCTGGTGATTTCACCACTCCACAGTGCGTTTGATATGCAGAACCAGCGATATCCTGGTTTTCGTGGGGTTTCAAGCTCAGATATGCATTTTATGCGATAATCTTGGTGAGGCTTCTGTCCGAAGTATGCAGAGTCATCGAGATCGTACTTTTCGAGCTATTTAATGCGAGAAACACGTTTTCTGGGGTTTTTACCACACCACAGTTCGTTGGATATGCAGAACAGGTGATATCTTGGTTTTCGTGGGGTTTCAAGCTGAGATATGCACTTTTTACGATAATCTTGGTGAGACGTCTGTCCGAAGTATGCTTAATCATCGAGATCGCTCTATTCGAACTATTTAATGCGACAAAACGTTATCTGGTGTTTTCAGCACTCCACAGTGCGTTTGATATACTGAACCAGTGATACCTCAGTTTTCGTGGGGTTTCAAGCTGAGATATGCATTTTCTACGATAATCTTGGTGAGACTTCTCTCAGAAGGATGCAGAATCTTCGAGATCGCTCTTTTCGAGCTACTTAATGCGAGATACACGTTATCTGGTGTTTTCACCACTCCACAGTGCGTTTGATATGCAGTACCGGCGACATCTTGGATTTCGTCGGGGTTCAAGCTGAGATATGCATTTTCTACGATAATCTTGGTGAGACTTCTGTCAGAAGTATGCAGAATAATCTAGATCGTTCTTTTCGAGCTATTTAATTCGAGAAACACGTTATCTGGTTGTTTTCACCACTCCACAGTGCGTTTGATATGCAGAAGCGGCGACATCTTGATTTTCGTGGGGTTTCAAGCTCAGATATGCATTTTCTGCGATAAGCTTGGTGAGACTTCTGTTAGAAGTATGCAGAATCATCTAGATCGCACTTTTCGAGCTATTTAATGCGAGAAACACGATATCTGGTGTTTTCAGCACTCCACAGTGCGTATGATATGCAGAACCGGCGATATCTTGGTTTTCGTGGGGTTTCAAGCAGAGATATGCATTGTCTGCGATAATCTTGGTGAGACTTCTGTCCGAAGTATGCAGAGTCATCGACATCGTACTTTTCGAGCTATTTAATGCGAGAAACACGTTTTCTGGGGTTTTCACCACTCCACAGTTCGTTGGATATGCAGATCAGGAGATATCTTGGTTTTCGTGGAGTTTCTAGCAGAGATATGCATTTTCTGCGATAATCATGGTGAGACTTCTGTTAGAAGTATGCAGAATCATCGAGATCGCACATTTCGATCTATTTAATGCGAGAAACACGTTGTCTGGTGTTTTCACCACTCCACAGTTGGTTTGATATGCAGAACCGGCGATATCTGGGTTTTCGTGGGGTTTCAAGCTGAGATATGCATTTTCTGCGATAATCTTGGTGAGACTTCAGTCAGAAGTATGCAGAATCTTCGAGATCGCTCATTTCGAGCTAGTTAATGCGAGAAACACGTTATCTGGTGTTTTCACCACTCCACAGTTCGTTGTATATGCAGAACAGGAGATATCTTGGTTTTCGTGGGGTTTCTAGCAG
Organism: Anthophora plumipes; assembly: GCA_951804975.1. NCBI lineage: Eukaryota > Metazoa > Arthropoda > Insecta > Hymenoptera > Apidae > Anthophora > Anthophora plumipes. The sequence goes on from CATORF010000423.1 coordinate 542,697, forward strand.
AGATATGCATTTTCTGCGATAATCTTGGTGAGACTTCAGTCAGAGGTATGCAGAATCTACGAGATCGCTCATTTCGAGCTAGTTAATGCGAGAAACACGTTATCTGGTGTTTTCACCACTCCACAGTTCGTTGTATATGCAGAACAGGAGATATCTTGGTTTTCGTGGGGTTTCTAGCAGAGATATGCATTTTCTGCGATAATCTAGGTGAGTCTTCTGCCAGAAGTATGCAGAATCTTCGAGATCGTTCTTTTCGAGCAACTTAATGCGAGAAACACGATATCTGGTTGTTTTCACCACTCCACAGTGCGTTTGATATGCAGAACGGGCGACATCCTGATTTTCGTGAGGTTTCAAGCTGAGATATGCATTTTCTGCGATAATCTTGTTGAGACATCATGTCAGAAATATGCAGAATCTTCTATATCGCTCTTTTCGAGCTATTTAATGCGAAAAAACAAGTTTTCTGGTGTTTTCAACATTCCACAGTGCGTTTGATATGCAGAACCGGCGATATCTTGATTTTCGTGGTGTTTCCAGCTGAAATATGCATTTTCTACGATAATCTTGGTGAGACGTCTGACAGAAGTATGCAGAATCTTCGAGATCGTTCTTTTCGAGCTACTTAATGCGAGAAACACGATATCTGGTTGTTTTCACCACTCCACAGTGCGTTTGATATGCAGAACGGGCGACATCTTGATTTTCGTGAGGTTTCAAGCAGAGATATGCATTGTCTGCGATAATCTTGGTGAGACTTCTGTCCGAAGTATGCAGAGTCATCGACATCGTACTTTTCGAGCTATTTAATGCGAGAAACACGTTTTCTGGGGTTTTCACCAATCCACAGTTCGTTGGATATGCAGATCAGGAGATATCTTGGTTTTCGTGGAGTTTCTAGCAGAGATATGCATTTTCTGCGATAATCATGGTGAGACTTCTGTTAGAAGTATGCAGAATCATCGAGATCGCACATTTCGATCTATTTAATGCGAGAAACACGTTGTCTGGTGTTTTCACCACTCCACAGTTGGTTTGATATGCAGAACCGGCGATATCTGGGTTTTCGTGGGGTTTCAAGCTGAGATATGCATTTTCTGCGATAATCTTGGTGAGACTTCAGTCAGAAGTATGCAGAATCTTCGAGATCGCTCATTTCGAGCTAGTTAATGCGAGAAACACGTTATCTGGTGTTTTCACCACTCCACAGTTCGTTGTATATGCAGAACAGGAGATATCTTGGTTTTCGTGGGGTTTCTAGCAGAGATATGCATTTTCTGCGATAATCTTGGTGAGACTTCAGTCAGAGGTATGCAGAATCTACGAGATCGCTCATTTCGAGCTAGTTAATGCGAGAAACACGTTATCTGGTGTTTTCACCACTCCACAGTTCGTTGTATATGCAGAACAGGAGATATCTTGGTTTTCGTGGGGTTTCTAGCAGAGATATGCATTTTCTGCGATAATCTAGGTGAGTCTTCTGCCAGAAGTATGCAGAATCTTCGAGATCGTTCTTTTCGAGCAACTTAATGCGAGAAACACGATATCTGGTTGTTTTCACCACTCCACAGTGCGTTTGATATGCAGAACGGGCGACATCCTGATTTTCGTGAGGTTTCAAGCTGAGATATGCATTTTCTGCGATAATCTTGTTGAGACATCATGTCAGAAATATGCAGAATCTTCTATATCGCTCTTTTCGAGCTATTTAATGCGAAAAAACAAGTTTTCTGGTGTTTTCAACATTCCACAGTGCGTTTGATATGCAGAACCGGCGATATCTTGATTTTCGTGGTGTTTCCAGCTGAAATATGCATTTTCTACGATAATCTTGGTGAGACGTCTGACAGAAGTATGCAGAATCTTCGAGATCGTTCTTTTCGAGCTACTTAATGCGAGAAACACGATATCTGGTTGTTTTCACCACTCCACAGTGCGTTTGATATGCAGAACGGGCGACATCTTGATTTTCGTGAGGTTTCAAGCTGAGATATGCATTTTCTGCGATAATCTTGGTGAGACTTCAGTCAGAAATATGCAGAATTTTCTAGATCGCTCTTTTCGAGCTATTTAATGCGAAAATACAAGTTTTCTGGTGTTTTCAACATTCCACAGTGCGTTTGATATGCAGAACCGATGATATCTTGATTTTCGTGGTGTTTCCAGCTGAGATATGCATTTTCTGCGATAATCTTGGTGAGTCTTCTGTCAGAAGTATGCAGAATCATCGAGATCCCTCTTTTCGAGCTATTTAATGCGAGAAACACGTTAATTGGTGTTTTCACCACTCCACAGTGCGTTTGATATGCGGAACCAGCGACATCTTGGATTTCGTCGGTTTTCAAGCTTAGACATGCATTTTCTGCGATAATCTTGGTGAGTCTTCTGTCAGAAGTATGCAGAATCATCGAGATCCCTCTTTTCGAGCTATTTAATGCGAGAAACACGTTTTCTGGGGTTTTCACCACTCCACATTTCGTTGGATATGCAGAACAGCAGATATCTTGGTTTTCGTGGGGTTTCTAGCAGAGAAATGCATTTTCTGCGATAATCATGGTGAGACTTCTGTTAGAAGTATGCAGAATCATCGAGATCGCACATTTCGATCTATTTAATGCGAGAAACACGTTATCTGGTGTTTTCACCACTCCACAGTGCGTTTGATATGCAGAACCAGCGATATCTTGGTTTTCGTGGGGTTTCAAGCTGAGATATGCATTTTTTACGACAATCATGGTGAGACTTCTGTCCGAAGTATGCAGAATCATCGAGATCGCACTTTTCGAGCTATTTAATGCGAGAAACAGGATATCTGGTGTTTTCAGCACTCCACAGTGCGTTTGATATGCAGAACCAGCGATATCTAGGTTTTCGTGGGGTTTCAAGCTGAGATATGCAATTTCTGCGATAATCTTGGTGAGACTTATGTCCGAAGTATGCAGAGTCATCGAGATCGTACTTTTCGAGCTATTTAATGCGAGAAACACGTTTTCTGGGGTTTTCACCACTCCACAGTTCGTTGGATATGCAGAACAGGAGATATCTTGGTTTTCGTGGGGTTTCTAGCAGAGATATGCATTTTCTGCGATAATCTAGGTGAGTCTTCTGCCAGAAGTATGCAGAATCTTCGAGATCGTTCTTTTCGAGCAACTTAATGCGAGAAACACGATATCTGGTTGTTTTCACCACTCCACAGTGCGTTTGATATGCAGAACGGGCGACATCCTGATTTTCGTGAGGTTTCAAGCTGAGATATGCATTTTCTGCGATAATCTTGTTGAGACATCATGTCAGAAATATGCAGAATCTTCTATATCGCTCTTTTCGAGCTATTTAATGCGAAAAAACAAGTTTTCTGGTGTTTTCAACATTCCACAGTGCGTTTGATATGCAGAACCGGCGATATCTTGATTTTCGTGGTGTTTCCAGCTGAAATATGCATTTTCTACGATAATCTTGGTGAGACGTCTGACAGAAGTATGCAGAATCTTCGAGATCGTTCTTTTCGAGCTACTTAATGCGAGAAACACGATATCTGGTTGTTTTCACCACTCCACAGTGCGTTTGATATGCAGAACGGGCGACATCTTGATTTTCGTGAGGTTTCAAGCTGAGATATGCATTTTCTGCGATAATCTTGGTGAGACTTCAGTCAGAAATATGCAGAATTTTCTAGATCGCTCTTTTCGAGCTATTTAATGCGAAAATACAAGTTTTCTGGTGTTTTCAACATTCCACAGTGCGTTTGATATGCAGAACCGATGATATCTTGATTTTCGTGGTGTTTCCAGCTGAGATATGCATTTTCTGCGATAATCTTGGTGAGTCTTCTGTCAGAAGTATGCAGAATCATCGAGATCCCTCTTTTCGAGCTATTTAATGCGAGAAACACGTTAATTGGTGTTTTCACCACTCCACAGTGCGTTTGATATGCGGAACCAGCGACATCATGGATTTCGTCGGTTTTCAAGCTTAGACATGCATTTTCTGCGATAATCTTGGTGAGTCTTCTGTCAGAAGTATGCAGAATCATCGAGATCCCTCTTTTCGAGCTAGTTAATGCGAGAAACACGTTATCTGGTGTTTTCACCACTCCACAGTGCGTTTAATATGCAGAACCGGCTACATCTTGGCTGTCGTAGGGTATCAAGTTGAGATATGCATTTTCTGCGATAATCATGGTGAGACTTCTGTCAGAAGTATGCAGAATCATCGGGATCGCTCTTTTCGAGCTATTTAATGCGAGAAACACGTTTTCTGGGGTTTTCACCACTCCACATTTCGTTGGATATGCAGAACAGCAGATATCTTGGTTTTCGTGGGGTTTCTAGCAGAGAAATGCATTTTCTGCGATAATCATGGTGAGACTTCTGTTAGAAGTATGCAGAATCATCGAGATCGCACATTTCGATCTATTTAATGCGAGAAACACGTTATCTGGTGTTTTCACCACTCCACAGTGCGTTTGATATGCAGAACCAGCGATATCTTGGTTTTCGTGGGGTTTCAAGCTGAGATATGCATTTTTTACGACAATCATGGTGAGACTTCTGTCCGAAGTATGCAGAATCATCGAGATCGCACTTTTCGAGCTATTTAATGCGAGAAACAGGATATCTGGTGTTTTCAGCACTCCACAGTGCGTTTGATATGCAGAACCAGCGATATCTAGGTTTTCGTGGGGTTTCAAGATGAGATATGCAATTTCTGCGATAATCTTGGTGAGACTTATGTCCGAAGTATGCAGAGTCATCGAGATCGTACTTTTCGAGCTATTTAATGCGAGAAACACGTTTTCTGGGGTTTTCACCACTCCACAGTTCGTTGGATATGCAGAACAGGAGATATCTTGGTTTTCGTGGGGTTTCTAGCAGAGATATGCATTTTCTGCGATAATCATGGTGAGACTTCTGTTAGAAGTATGCAGAATCATCGAGATCGCACTTTTCGATCTATTTCATGCGAGAAACACGTTGTCTGGTGTTTTCACCACTCCACAGTTGGTTTGATATGCAGAACCCGCGATGTTTGGTTTTCGTCGGGTTTCAAGTTGAGATATGCATTTTCTGCGACAATCTTGGTGAGACTTCTGTCCGAAGTATGCAGAATCATCGGGATCGCTCTTTTCGAGCTATTTAATGCGAGAAACACGTTTTCTGGCGATTTCACCACACCACTGTTCGTTGGATGTGCAGAACCGGAGATATCTTGGTTTTCGTGGGGTTTCAAGCTGAAATATTCATTTTCTGCGATAATCTTGGTGAGACTTCTGTCAGAAGTTTGCAGAATCATCTAGATCGCTCTTTTCGAGCTATTTAATGCGAGAAACACGTTAACTGGTGTTTTCACCACTCCGCAGTCCGCTTGATATGTAGAACCAGCGATATCTGGGTTTTCGTGGGGTTTCAAGCTGAGATATGCATTTTCTGCGACAATCTTGGTGAGACTTCTGTCCGAAGTATGCAGAATCATCGGGATCGCTCTTATCGAGCTATTTAATGCGAGAATCACGTTTTCTGGGGTTTTCACCACACCACAGTTCGTCGGATATGCAGAACCGGAGATATCTTGGTTTTCCTGGGGTTTCAAGCTGAGATATGCATTTTCTGCGACAATCCTGGTGAGACTTCTGTCCGAAGTATGCAGAATCATCGGGATCGCTCTTATCGAGCTATTTAGTGCGAGAATCACGTTTTCTGGGGTTTTCACCACACCACAGTTCGTTGGATATGCAGAACCGGAGATATCTTGGTTTTCCTGGGGTTTCAAGCTGAGATATGCATTTTCTGCGACAATCTTGGTGAGACTTCTGTCCGAAGTATGCAGAATCATCGGGATCGCTCTTATCGAGCTATTTAATGCGAGAATCACGTTTTCTGGGGTTTTCACCACACCACAGTTCGTTGGATATGCAGAACCGGAGATATCTTGGTTTTCCTGGGGTTTCAAGCTGAGATATGCACTTTTTACGATAATCTTGGTGAGACTTCTGTCCGAAGTATGCTTAATCATCGAGATCGCTCTATTCGAACTATTTAATGCGACAAAACGTTATCTGGTGTTTTCAGCACTCCACAGTGCGTTTGATATGCAGAACCAGTGATACCTCAGTTTTCGTGGGGTTTCAAGCTGAGATATGCATTTTCTACGATAATCTTGGTGAGACATCTCTCAGAAGGATGCAGAATCTTCGAGATCGCTCTTTTCGAGCTACTTAATGCGAGATACACGTTATCTGGTGTTTTCACCACTCCACAGTGCGTTTGACATGCAGTACCGGCGACATCTTGGATTTCGTCGGGGTTCAAGCTGAGATATGCATTTTCTACGATAATCTTGGTGAGACTTCTGTCAGAAGTATGCAGAATAATCTAGATCGTTCTTTTCGAGCTATTTAATTCGAGAAACACGTTATCTGGTTGTTTTCACCACTCCACAGTGCGTTTGATATGCAGAAGCGGCGACATCTTGATTTTCGTGGGGTTTCAAGCTCAGATATGCATTTTCTGCGATAAGCTTGGTGAGACTTCTGTTAGAAGTATGCAGAATCATCTAGATCGCACTTTTCGAGCTATTTAATGCGAGAAACACGATATCTGGTGTTTTCAGCACTCCACAGTGCGTATGATATGCAGAACCGGCGATATCTTGGTTTTCGTGGGGTTTCAAGCTGAGATATGCATTGTCTGCGATAATCTTGGTGAGACTTCTGTCCGAAGTATGCAGAGTCATCGAGATCGTACTTTTCGAGCTATTTAATGCGAGAAACACGTTTTCTGGGGTTTTCACCACTCCACAGTTCGTTGGATATGCAGATCAGGAGATATCTTGGGTTTCGTGGAGTTTCTAGCAGAGATATGCATTTTCTGCGATAAACATTGTGAGACTTCTGTTAGAAGTATGCAGAATCATCGAGATCGCACATTTCGATCTATTTAATGCGAGAAACACGTTGTCTGGTGTTTTCACCACTCCACAGTTGGTTTGATATGCAGAACCGGCGATATCTGGGTTTTCGTGGGGTTTCAAGCAGAGATATGCATTTTCTGCGATAATCATGGTGAGACTTCAGTCAGAAGTATGCAGAATCTACGAGATCGCTCATTTCGAGCTAGTTAATGCGAGAAACACGTTATCTGGTGTTTTCACCACTCCACAGTTCGTTGTATATGCAGAACAGGAGATATCTTGGTTTGCGTGGGGTTTCTAGCAGAGATATGCATTTTCTGCGATAATCTAGGTGAGTCTTCTGCCAGAAGTGTGCAGAATCATCTAGATCGCTCTTTTCGAGCTATTTAATGCGAGAAACACGATATCTGGTGTTTTCAGCACTCCACAGTGCGTATGATATGCAGAACCGGCGATATCTTGGTTTTCGTGGGGTTTCAAGCTGAAATATGCATTTTCTGCGATAATCTTGGTGAGACTTCAGTCAGAAGTATGCAGAATCATCGGGATCGCTCTTTTCGAGCTATTTAATGCGAGAAACACGTTTTCTGGCGATTTCACCACACCACTGTTCGTTGGATATGCAGAACCGGAGATATCTTGGTTTTCGTGGGGTTTCAAGCTGAAATATGCATTTTCTGCGATAATCTTGGTGAGACTTCTGTCCGATGTATGCAGAATCATCGAGATCGCTCTTTTCGAGCTATTTAATGCGAGAAACACGTTATCCGGTGTTTTCACCACTCCACAGTGGGTTTGATATGCAGAACTGGCGACATCTTGGATTTCGTCGGGTTTCAAGCTGAGATATGCATTTTCTACGATAATCTTGGTGAGACTTCTGTCAGAAGTTTGCAGAATCATCTAGATCGCTCTTTTCGAGCTATTTAATGCGAGAAACACGTTAACTGGTGTTTTCACCACTCCGCAGTCCGCTTGATATGTAGAACCAGCGATATCTGGGTTTTCGTGGGGTTTCAAGCTGAGATATGCATTTTCTGCGATAATCTTGGTGAGACTTCTGTCCGAAGTATGCAGAAACATCGAGAGCACTCTTTTCGAGCTATTTAATGCGAGAATCACGTTTTCTGGGGTTTTCACCACACCACAGTTCGTTGGATATGCAGAACCGGAGATATCTTGGTTTTCGTGGGGTTTCAAGCTGAGATATGCATTTTCTGCGACAATCTTGGTGAGACTTCTGTCCGAAGTATGCAGAATCATCGGGATCGCTCTTATCGAGCTATTTAATGCGAGAATCACGTTTTCTGGGGTTTTCACCACACCACAGTTCGTTGGATATGCAGAACCGGAGATATCTTGGTTTTCCTGGGGTTTCAAGCTGAGATATGCACTTTTTACGATAATCTTGGTGAGACTTCTGTCCGAAGTATGCTTAATCATCGAGATCGCTCTATTCGAACTATTTAATGCGACAAAACGTTATCTGGTGTTTTCAGCACTCCACAGTGCGTTTGATATGCAGAACCAGTGATACCTCAGTTTTCGTGGGGTTTCAAGCTGAGATATGCATTTTCTACGATAATCTTGGTGAGACTTCTCTCAGAAGGATGCAGAATCTTCGAGATCGCTCTTTTCGAGCTACTTAATGCGAAATACACGTTATCTGGTGTTTTCACCACTCCACAGTGCGTTTGACATGCAGTACCGGCGACATCTTGGATTTCGTCGGGGTTCAAGCTGAGACATGCATTTTCTACGATAATCTTGGTGAGACTTCTGTCAGAAGTATGCAGAATAATCTAGATCGTTCTTTTCGAGCTATTTAATTCGAGAAACACGTTATCTGGTTGTTTTCACCACTCCACAGTGCGTTTGATATGCAGAAGCGGCGACATCTTGATTTTCGTGGGGTTTCAAGCTCAGATATGCATTTTCTCCGATAAGCTTGGTGAGACTTCTGTTAGAAGTATGCAGAATCATCTAGATCGCACTTTTCGAGCTATTTAATGCGAGAAACACGATATCTGGTGTTTTCAGCACTCCACAGTGCGTATGATATGCAGAACCGGCGATATCTTGGTTTTCGTGGGGTTTCAAGCTGAGATATGCATTGTCTGCGATAATCTTTGTGAGACTTCTGTCCGAAGTATGCAGAGTCATCGAGATCGTACTTTTCGAGCTATTTAATGCGAGAAACACGTTTTCTGGGGTTTTCACCACTCCACAGTTCGTTGGATATGCAGATCAGGAGATATCTTGGTTTTCGTGGAGTTTCTAGCAGAGATATGCATTTTCTGCGATAATCATGGTGAGACTTCTGTTAGAAGTATGCAGAATGATCGAGATCGCACATTTCGATCTATTTAATGCGAGAAACACGTTGTCTGGTGTTTTCACCACTCCACAGTTGGTTTGATATGCAGAACCGGCGATATCTGGGTTTTCGTGGGGTTTCAAGCTGAGATATGCATTTTCTGCGATAATCTTGGTGAGACTTCAGTCAGAAGTATGCAGAATCTTCGAGATCGCTCATTTCGAGCTAGTTAATGCGAGAAACATGTTATCTGGTGTTTTCACCACTCCACAGTTCGTTGTATATGCAGAACAGGAGATATCTTGGTTTTCGTGGGGTTTCTAGCAGAGATATGCATTTTCTGCGATAATCTTGGTGAGACTTCAGTCAGAGGTATGCAGAATCTACGAGATCGCTCATTTCGAGCTAGTTAATGTGAGAAACACGTTATCTGGTGTTTTCACCACTCCACAGTTCGTTGTATATGCAGAACAGGAGATATCTTGGTTTGCGTGGGGTTTCTAGCAGAGATATGCATTTTCTGCGATAATCTAGGTGAGTCTTCTGCCAGAAGTATGCAGAATCATCTAGATCGCTCTTTTCGAGCTATTTAATGCGAGAAACACGATATCTGGTGTTTTCAGCACTCCACAGTGCGTATGATATGCAGAACCGGCGATATCTTGGTTTTCGTGGGGTTTCAAGCTGAAATATGCATTTTCTGCGATAATCTCGGTGAGACTTCAGTCAGAAGTATGCAGAATCTTCGAGATCGCTCATTTCGAGCTAGTTAATGCGAGAAACACGTTATCTGGTGTTTTCACCACTCCACAGTTCGTTGTATATGCAGAACAGGAGATATCTTGGTTTTCGTGGGGTTTCTAGCAGAGATATGCATTTTCTACGCTAATCTTGGTGAGACTTCTGTCAGAAGTTTGCAGAATCATCTAGATCGCTCTTTTCGAGCTATTTAATGCGAGAAACACGTTAACTGGTGTTTTCACCACTCCGCAGTCCGCTTGATATGTAGAACCAGCGATATCTGGGTTTTCGTGGGGTTTCAAGCTGAGATATGCATTTTCTGCGACAATCTTGGTGAGACTTCTGTCCGAAGTATGCAGAATCATCGGGATCGCTCTTATCGAGCTATTTAATGCGAGAATCACGTTTTCTGGGGTTTTCACCACACCACAGTTCGTCGGATATGCAGAACCGGAGATATCTTGGTTTTCCTGGGGTTTCAAGCTGAGATATGCATTTTCTGCGACAATCCTGGTGAGACTTCTGTCCGAAGTATGCAGAATCATCGGGATCGCTCTTATCGAGCTATTTAATGCGAGAATCACGTTTTCTGGGGTTTTCACCACACCACAGTTCGTTGGATATGCAGAACCGGAGATATCTTGGTTTTCCTGGGGTTTCAAGCTGAGATATGCATTTTCTGCGACAATCTTGGTGAGACTTCTGTCCGAAGTATGCAGAATCATCGGGATCGCTCTTATCGAGCTATTTAATGCTAGAATCACGTTTTCTGGGGTTTTCGCCACACCACAGTTCGTTGGATATGCAGAACCGGAGATATCTTGGTTTTCCTGGGATTTCAAGCTGAGATATGCACTTTTTACGATAATCTTGGTGAGACTTCTGTCCGAAGTATGCTTAATCATCGAGATCGCTCTATTCGAACTATTTAATGCGACAAAACGTTATCTGGTGTTTTCAGCACTCCACAGTGCGTTTGATATGCAGAACCAGTGATACCTCAGTTTTCGTGGGGTTTCAAGCTGAGATATGCATTTTCTACGATAATCTTGGTGAGACTTCTCTCAGAAGGATGCAGAATCTTCGAGATCGCTCTTTTCGAGCTACTTAATGCGAGATACACGTTATCTGGTGTTTTCACCACTCCACAGTGCGTTTGACATGCAGTACCGGCGACATCTTGGATTTCGTCGGGGTTCAAGCTGAGATATGCATTTTCTACGATAATCTTGGTGAGACTTCTGTCAGAAGTATGCAGAATAATCTAGATCGTTCTTTTCGAGCTATTTAATTCGAGAAACACGTTATCTGGTTGTTTTCAACACTCCACAGTGCGTTTGATATGCAGAAGCGGCGACATCTTGATTTTCGTGGGGTTTCAAGCTCAGATATGCATTTTCTGCGATAAGCCTGGTGAGACTTCTGTTAGAAGTATGCAGAATCATCTAGATCGCACTTTTCGAGCTATTTAATGCGAGAAACACGATATCTGGTGTTTTCAGCACTCCACAGTGCGTATGATATGCAGAACCGGCGATATCTTGGTTTTCGTGGGGTTTCAAGCTGAGATATGCATTGTCTGCGATAATCTTGGTGAGACTTCTGTCCGAAGTATGCAGAGTCATCGAGATCGTACTTTTCGAGTTATTTAATGCGAGAAACACGTTTTCTGGGGTTTTCACCACTCCACAGTTCGTTGGATATGCAGATCAGGAGATATCTTGGTTTTCGTGGAGTTTCTAGCAGAGATATGCATTTTCTGCGATAATCATGGTGAGACTTCTGTTAGAAGTATGCAGAATCATCGAGATCGCACATTTCGATCTATTTAATGCGAGAAACACGTTGTCTGGTGTTTTCACCACTCCACAGTTGGTTTGATATGCAGAACCGGCGATATCTGGGTTTTCGTGGGGTTTCAAGCAGAGATATGCATTTTCTGCGATAATCATGGTGAGACTTCAGTCAGAAGTATGCAGAATCTACGAGATCGCTCATTTCGAGCTAGTTAATGCGAGAAACACGTTATCTGGTGTTTTCACCACTCCACAGTTCGTTGTATATGCAGAACAGGAGATATCTTGGTTTGCGTGGGGTTTCTAGCAGAGATATGCATTTTCTGCGATAATCTAGGTGAGTCTTCTGCCAGAAGTGTGCAGAATCATCTAGATCGCTCTTTTCGAGCTATTTAATGCGAGAAACACGATATCTGGTGTTTTCAGCACTCCACAGTGCGTATGATATGCAGAACCGGCGATATCTTGGTTTTCGTGGGGTTTCAAGCTGAAATATGCATTTTCTGCGATAATCTTGGTGAGACTTCAGTCAGAAGTATGCAGAATCATCGGGATCGCTCTTTTCGAGCTATTTAATGCGAGAAACACGTTTTCTGGCGATTTCACCACACCACTGTTCGTTGGATATGCAGAACCGGAGATATCTTGGTTTTCGTGGGGTTTCAAGCTGAAATATGCATTTTCTGCGACAATCTTGGTGAGACTTCTCTCAGAAGGATGCAGAATCTTCGAGATCGCTCTTTTCGAGCTACTTAATGCGAGATACACGTTATCTGGTGTTTTCACCACTCCACAGTGCGTTTGACATGCAGTACCGGCGACATCTTGGATTTCGTCGGGGTTCAAGCTGAGACATGCATTTTCTACGATAATCTTGGTGAGACTTCTGTCAGAAGTATGCAGAATAATCTAGATCGTTCTTTTCGAGCTATTTAATTCGAGAAACACGTTATCTGGTTGTTTTCACCACTCCACAGTGCGTTTGATATGCAGAAGCGGCGACATCTTGATTTTCGTGGGGTTTCAAGCTCAGATATGCATTTTCTCCGATAAGCTTGGTGAGACTTCTGTTAGAAGTATGCAGAATCATCTAGATCGCACTTTTCGAGCTATTTAATGCGAGAAACACGATATCTGGTGTTTTCAGCACTCCACAGTGCGTATGATATGCAGAACCGGCGATATCTTGGTTTTCGTGGGGTTTCAAGCTGAGATATGCATTGTCTGCGATAATCTTTGTGAGACTTCTGTCCGAAGTATGCAGAGTCATCGAGATCGTACTTTTCGAGCTATTTAATGCGAGAAACACGTTTTCTGGGGTTTTCACCACTCCACAGTTCGTTGGATATGCAGATCAGGAGATATCTTGGTTTTCGTGGAGTTTCTAGCAGAGATATGCATTTTCTGCGATAATCATGGTGAGACTTCTGTTAGAAGTATGCAGAATGATCGAGATCGCACATTTCGATCTATTTAATGCGAGAAACACGTTGTCTGGTGTTTTCACCACTCCACAGTTGGTTTGATATGCAGAACCGGCGATATCTGGGTTTTCGTGGGGTTTCAAGCTGAGATATGCATTTTCTGCGATAATCTTGGTGAGACTTCAGTCAGAAGTATGCAGAATCTTCGAGATCGCTCATTTCGAGCTAGTTAATGCGAGAAACATGTTATCTGGTGTTTTCACCACTCCACAGTTCGTTGTATATGCAGAACAGGAGATATCTTGGTTTTCGTGGGGTTTCTAGCAGAGATATGCATTTTCTGCGATAATCTTGGTGAGACTTCAGTCAGAGGTATGCAGAATCTACGAGATCGCTCATTTCGAGCTAGTTAATGTGAGAAACACGTTATCTGGTGTTTTCACCACTCCACAGTTCGTTGTATATGCAGAACAGGAGATATCTTGGTTTGCGTGGGGTTTCTAGCAGAGATATGCATTTTCTGCGATAATCTAGGTGAGTCTTCTGCCAGAAGTATGCAGAATCATCTAGATCGCTCTTTTCGAGCTATTTAATGCGAGAAACACGATATCTGGTGTTTTCAGCACTCCACAGTGCGTATGATATGCAGAACCGGCGATATCTTGGTTTTCGTGGGGTTTCAAGCTGAAATATGCATTTTCTGCGATAATCTCGGTGAGACTTCAGTCAGAAGTATGCAGAATCTTCGAGATCGCTCATTTCGAGCTAGTTAATGCGAGAAACACGTTATCTGGTGTTTTCACCACTCCACAGTTCGTTGTATATGCAGAACAGGAGATATCTTGGTTTTCGTGGGGTTTCTAGCAGAGATATGCATTTTCTACGCTAATCTTGGTGAGACTTCTGTCAGAAGTTTGCAGAATCATCTAGATCGCTCTTTTCGAGCTATTTAATGCGAGAAACACGTTAACTGGTGTTTTCACCACTCCGCAGTCCGCTTGATATGTAGAACCAGCGATATCTGGGTTTTCGTGGGGTTTCAAGCTGAGATATGCATTTTCTGCGACAATCTTGGTGAGACTTCTGTCCGAAGTATGCAGAATCATCGGGATCGCTCTTATCGAGCTATTTAATGCGAGAATCACGTTTTCTGGGGTTTTCACCACACCACAGTTCGTCGGATATGCAGAACCGGAGATATCTTGGTTTTCCTGGGGTTTCAAGCTGAGATATGCATTTTCTGCGACAATCCTGGTGAGACTTCTGTCCGAAGTATGCAGAATCATCGGGATCGCTCTTATCGAGCTATTTAATGCGAGAATCACGTTTTCTGGGGTTTTCACCACACCACAGTTCGTTGGATATGCAGAACCGGAGATATCTTGGTTTTCCTGGGGTTTCAAGCTGAGATATGCATTTTCTGCGACAATCTTGGTGAGACTTCTGTCCGAAGTATGCAGAATCATCGGGATCGCTCTTATCGAGCTATTTAATGCTAGAATCACGTTTTCTGGGGTTTTCGCCACACCACAGTTCGTTGGATATGCAGAACCGGAGATATCTTGGTTTTCCTGGGGTTTCAAGCTGAGATATGCACTTTTTACGATAATCTTGGTGAGACTTCTGTCCGAAGTATGCTTAATCATCGAGATCGCTCTATTCGAACTATTTAATGCGACAAAACGTTATCTGGTGTTTTCAGCACTCCACAGTGCGTTTGATATGCAGAACCAGTGATACCTCAGTTTTCGTGGGGTTTCAAGCTGAGATATGCATTTTCTACGATAATCTTGGTGAGACTTCTCTCAGAAGGATGCAGAATCTTCGAGATCGCACTTTTCGAGCTACTTAATGCGAGATACACGTTATCTGGTGTTTTCACCACTCCACAGTGCGTTTGACATGCAGTACCGGCGACATCTTGGATTTCGTCGGGGTTCAAGCTGAGATATGCATTTTCTACGATAATCTTGGTGAGACTTCTGTCAGAAGTATGCAGAATAATCTAGATCGTTCTTTTCGAGCTATTTAATTCGAGAAACACGTTATCTGGTTGTTTTCAACACTCCACAGTGCGTTTGATATGCAGAAGCGGCGACATCTTGATTTTCGTGGGGTTTCAAGCTCAGATATGCATTTTCTGCGATAAGCCTGGTGAGACTTCTGTTAGAAGTATGCAGAATCATCTAGATCGCACTTTTCGAGCTATTTAATGCGAGAAACACGATATCTGGTGTTTTCAGCACTCCACAGTGCGTATGATATGCAGAACCGGCGATATCTTGGTTTTCGTGGGGTTTCAAGCTGAGATATGCATTGTCTGCGATAATCTTGGTGAGACTTCTGTCCGAAGTATGCAGAGTCATCGAGATCGTACTTTTCGAGTTATTTAATGCGAGAAACACGTTTTCTGGGGTTTTCACCACTCCACAGTTCGTTGGATATGCAGATCAGGAGATATCTTGGTTTTCGTGGAGTTTCTAGCAGAGATATGCATTTTCTGCGATAATCATGGTGAGACTTCTGTTAGAAGTATGCAGAATCATCGAGATCGCACATTTCGATCTATTTAATGCGAGAAACACGTTGTCTGGTGTTTTCACCACTCCACAGTTGGTTTGATATGCAGAACCGGCGATATCTGGGTTTTCGAGAGGTTTCAAGCAGAGATATGCATTTTCTGCGATAATCTTGGTGAGACTTCAGTCAGAAGTATGCAGAATCTTCGAGATCGCTCATTTCGAGCTAGTTAATGCGAGAAACAGGTTATCTGGTGTTTTCACCACTCCACAGTTCGTTGGATATGCAGAACAGGAGATATCTTGGTTTTCGTGGGGTTTCTAGCAGAGATATGCATTTTCTGCGATAATCTTGGTGAGACTTCAGTCAGAGGTATGCAGAATCTACGAGATCGCTCATTTCGAGCTAGTTAATGCGAGAAACACGTTATCTGGTGTTTTCACCACTCCACAGTTCGTTGTATATGCAGAACAGGAGATATCTTGGTTTGCGTGGGGTTTCTAGCAGAGATATGCATTTTCTGCGATAATCTGGGTGAGTCTTCTGCCAGAAGTATGCAGAATCATCTAGATCGCTCTTTTCGAGCTATTTAATGCGAGAAACACGATATCTGGTGTTTTCAGCACTCCACAGTGCGTATGATATGCAGAACCGGCGATATCTTCGTTTTCGTGGGGTTTCAAGCTGAAATATGCATTTTCTGCGATAATCTTGGTGAGACTTCAGTCAGAAGTATGCAGAATCATCGGGATCGCTCTTTTCGAGCTATTTAATGCGAGAAACACGTTTTCTGGCGATTTCACCACACCACTGTTCGTTGGATATGCAGAACCGGAGATATCTTGGTTTTCGTGGGGTTTCAAGCTGAAATATGCATTTTCTGCGATAATCTTGGTGAGACTTCTGTCCGATGTATGCAGAATCATCGAGATCGCTCTTTTCGAGCTATTTAATGCGAGAAACACGTTATCCGGTGTTTTCACCACTCCACAGTGGGTTTGATATGCAGAACTGGCGACATCTTGGATTTCGTCGGGTTTCAAGCTGAGATATGCATTTTCTACGATAATCTTGGTGAGACTTCTGTCAGAAGTTTGCAGAATCATCTAGATCGCTCTTTTCGAGCTATTTAATGCGAGAAACACGTTAACTGGTGTTTTCACCACTCCGCAGTCCGCTTGATATGTAGAAGCGGCGACATCTTGATTTTCGTGGGGTTTCAAGCTCAGATATGCATTTTCTGCGATAAGCTTGGTGAGACTTCTGTTAGAAGTATGCAGAATCATCTAGATCGCACTTTTCGAGCTATTTAATGCGACAAAACGTTATCTGGTGTTTTCAGCACTCCACAGTGCGTTTGATATGCAGAACCAGTGATACCTCTGTTTTCGTGGGGTTTCAAGCTGAGATATGCATTTTCTACGATAATCTTGGTGAGACTTCTCTCAGAAGGATGCAGAATCTTCGAGATCGCTCTTTTCGAGCTACTTAATGCGAGATACACGTTATCTGGTGTTTTCACCACTCCACAGTGCGTTTGACATGCAGTACCGGCGACATCTTGGATTTCGTCGGGGTTCAAGCTGAGATATGCATTTTCTACGATAATCTTGGTGAGACTTCTGTCAGAAGTATACAGAATAATCTAGCTCGTTCTTTTCGAGCTATTTAATTCGAGAAACACGTTATCTGGTTGTTTTCACCACTCCACAGTGCGTTTGATATGCAGAAGCGGCGACATCTTGATTTTCGTGGGGTTTCAAGCTCAGATATGCATTTTCTGCGATAAGCTTGGTGAGACTTCTGTTAGAAGTATGCAGAATCATCTAGATCGCACTTTTCGAGCTATTTAATGCGAGAAACACGATATCTGGTGTTTTCAGCACTCCACAGTGCGTATGATATGCAGAACCGGCGATATCTTGGTTTTCGTGGGGTTTCAAGCTGAGATATGCATTGTCTGCGATAATCTTGGTGAGACTTCTGTCCGAAGTATGCAGAGTCATCGAGATCGTACTTTTCGAGCTATTTAATGCGAGAAACACGTTTTCTGGGGTATTCACCACTCCACAGTTCGTTGGATATGCAGATCAGGAGATATCTTGGTTTTCGTGGAGTTTCTAGCAGAGATATGCATTTTCTGCGATAATCATGGTGAGACTTCTGTTAGAAGTATGCAGAATCATCGAGATCGCACATTTCGATCTATTTAATGCGAGAAACACGTTGTCTGGTGTTTTCACCACTCCACAGTTGGTTTGATATGCAGAACCGGCGATATCTGGGTTTTCGTGGGGTTTCTAGCAGAGATATGCATTTTCTGCGATAATCTTGGTGAGACTTCAGTCAGAGGTATGCAGAATCTACGAGATCGCTCATTTCGAGCTAGTTAATGCGAGAAACACGTTATCTGGTGTTTTCACCACTCCACAGTTCGTTGTATATGCAGAACAGGAGATATCTTGGTTTTCGTGGGGTTTCTAGCAGAGATATGCATTTTCTGCGATAATCTAGGTGAGTCTTCTGCCAGAAGTATGCAGAATCTTCGAGATCGTTCTTTTCGAGCAACTTAATGCGAGAAACACGATATCTGGTTGTTTTCACCACTCCACAGTGCGTTTGATATGCAGAACGGGCGACATCTTGATTTTCGTGTGGTTTCAAGCTGAGATATGCATTTTCTGCGATAATCTTGGTGAGACATCATGTCAGAAATATGCAGAATCTTCTATATCGCTCTTTTCGAGCTATTTAATGCGAAAAAACAAGTTTTCTGGTGTTTTCAACATTCCACTGTGCGTTTGATATGCAGAACCGGCGATATCTTGATTTTCGTGGTGTTTCCAGCTGAAATATGCATTTTCTACGATAATCTTGGTGAGACGTCTGTCAGAAGTATGCAGAATCTTCGAGATCGTTCTTTTCGAGCTACTTAATGCGAGAAACACGATATCTGGTTGTTTTCACCACTCCACAGTGCGTTTGATATGCAGAACGGGCGACATCTTGATTTTCGTGAGGTTTCAAGCTGAGATATGCATTTTCTGCGATAATCTTGGTGAGACTTCAGTCAGAAATATGCAGAATTTTCTAGATCGCTCTTTTCGAGCTATTTAAATCGAAAAAACAAGTTTTCTGGTGTTTTCAACATTCCACAGTGCGTTTGATATGCAGAACCGATGATATCTTGATTTTCGTGGTGTTTCCAGCTGAGATATGCATTTTCTGCGATAATCTTGGTGAGTCTTCTGTCAGAAGTATGCAGAATCATCGAGATCCCTCTTTTCGAGCTATTTAATGCGAGAAACACGTTAATTGGTGTTTTCACCACTCCACAGTGCGTTTGATATGCGGAACCAGCGACATCTTGGATTTCGTCGGTTTTCAAGCTGAGACATGCATTTTCTGCGATAATCTTGGTGAGTCTTCTGTCAGAAGTATGCAGAATCATCGAGATCCCTCTTTTCGAGCTAGTTAATGCGAGAAACACGTTATCTGGTGTTTTCACCACTCCACAGTGCGTTTAATATGCAGAACCGGCTACATCTTGGCTGTCGTAGGGTATCAAGTTGCGATATGCATTTTCTGCGATAATCATGGTGAGACTTCTGTCAGAAGTATGCAGAATCATCGGGATCGCTCTTTTCGAGCTATTTAATGCGAGAAACACGTTTTCTGGGGTTTTCACCACTCCACATTTCGTTGGATATGCAGAACAGGAGATATCTTGGTTTTCGTGGGGTTTCTAGCAGAGAAATGCAATTTCTGCGATAATCTTGGTGAGACTTATGTCCGAAGTATGCAGAGTCATCGAGATCGTACTTTTCGAGCTATTTAATGCGAGAAACACGTTTTCTGGGGTTTTCACCACTCCACAGTTCGTTGGATATGCAGAACAGGAGATATCTTGGTTTTCGTGGGGTTTCTAGCAGAGATATGCATTTTCTGCGATAATCATGGTGAGACTTCTGTTAGAAGTATGCAGAATCATCGAGATCGCACTTTTCGATCTATTTCATGCGAGAAACACGTTGTCTGGTGTTTTCACCACTCCACAGTTGTTTGATATGCAGAACCCGCGATGTTTGGTTTTCGTCGGGTTTCAAGTTGAGATATGCATTTTCTGCGACAATCTTGGTGAGACTTCTGTCCGAAGTATGCAGAATCATCGGGATCGCTCTTTTCGAGCTATTTAATGCGAGAAACACGTTTTCTGGCGATTTCAGCACACCACTGTTCGTTGGATATGCAGAACCGGAGATATCTTGGTTTTCGTGGGGTTTCAAGCTGAAATATGCATTTTCTGCGATAATCTTGGTGAGACTTCTGTCCGATGTATGCAGAATCATCGAGATCGCTCTTTTCGAGCTATTTAATGCGAGAAACACGTTATCCGGTGTGTTCACCACTCCACAGTGGGTTTGATATGCAGAACTGGCGACATCTTGGATTTCGTCGGGTTTCAAATTGAGATATGCATTTTCTACGATAATCTTGGTGAGACTTCTGTCAGAAGTTTGCAGAATCATCTAGATCGCTCTTTTCGAGCTATTTAATGCGAGAAACACGTTAACTGGTGTTTTCACCACTCCGCAGTCCGTTTGATATGTAGAACCAGCGATATCTGGGTTTTCGTGGGGTTTCAAGCTGAGATATGCATTTTCTGCGATAATCTTGGTGAGACTTCTGTCCGAAGTATGCAGAAACATCGAGAGCACTCTTTTCGAGCTATTTAATGCGAGAATCACGTTTTCTGGGGTTTTCACCACACCACAGTTCGTTGGATATGCAGAACCGGAGATATCTTGGTTTTCGTGGGGTTTCAAGCTGAGATATGCATTTTCTGCAATAATCTTGTTGAGACTTCTGTCCGAAGTATGCAGAAAAATCGAGAGCGCTCTTTTCGAGCTATTTAATGCGAGAAACACGTTTTCTGGGGTTTTCACCACACCTCTGTTCGTTGGATATGCAGAACCGGAGATATCTTGGTTTTCCTGGGGTTTCAAGCTGAGATATGCATTTTCTGCGACAATCTTGGTGAGACTTCTGTCCGAAGTATGCAGAATCATCGGGATCGCTCTTATCAAACTATTTAATGCGAGAATCACGTTTTCTGGGGTTTTCACCACACCACAGTTCGTTGGATATGCAGAACCGGAGATATCTTGATTTCCTGGGGTTTCAAGCTGAGATATGCATTTTCTGCGACAATCTTGGTGAGACTTCTGTCCGATGTATGCAGAATCATCGAGATCGATCTTTTCGAGCTATTTAATGCGAGAAACACGTTATCCGGTGTTTTCACCACTCCACAGTGGGTTTGATATGCAGAACTGGCGACATCTTGGATTTCGTCGGGTTTCAAGCTGAGATATGCATTTTCAACGATAATCTTGGTGAGACTTCTGTCCGATGTATGCAGAATCATCGAGATCGATCTTTTCGAGCTATTTAATGCGAGAAACACGTTATCCGGTGTTTTCACCACTCCACAGTGGGTTTGATATGCAAAACTGGCAACATCTTGGTTTTCGTGGGGTTTCCAGCTGAGACATACATTTTCTGCGATAATCATGGTGAGTCTTCTGTCAGAAGTATGCAGAATCTTCGAGATCGCTCTATTCGAGCTATTTAATGCGAGAAACACGTTATCTGGTTGTTTTCACCACTCCACAGTGCGTTTGATATGCAGAACCGGCGACATCTTGATTTTCGTGGGGTTTCTAGCTGAGATATGCATTTTCTGCGAAAATATTGGTGAGACTTCTGTCCGAAGTATGCAGAGTCATCGAGATCGTACTTTTCGAGCTATTTAATGCGAGAAACACGTTTTCTGGGGTTTTCACCACTCCACAGTTGGTTTGATATGCCGAACCGGCGATGTTTGGTTTTCGTCGGGTTTCAAGTTGAGATATGCATTTTCTACGATAATCTTGGAGAAACATCTGTCCGAAGTATGCAGAATCATCAAGATCGCTCTTTTCGAGCTATTTAATGCGAAAAAACAAGTTTTCTGGTGTTTTCACCACTCCACAGTGCGTTTGATATGCAGAACCGGCGACATCTTGGATTTCGTCGGGGTTCTAGCTGAGATATGCAATTCCTGCGATAATCTTGGTGAGACTTCTGTCCGAAGTATGCTGAATCATCGAGATTGCTCGTTTCGAGCTATTTAATGCGAGAAACACGTTATCTGGTGTTTTCTCCACTCCACAGTGCGTATGATGTGCAGAACCAACGATATCCTGCTTTTCGTGGGGTTTCAAGCTCAGATATGCATTTTGTGCGATAATATTGGTGAGACTTCTGTCCGAAGTATGCAGAATCATCGATATCGCTCTTTTAGAGCTATTTAATGCGAGAAACACGTTATCTGGTGTTTTCACTACTCCACAGTTGGTTTGATATGCAGAACCGGAGATAATTTGGTTTTCGTGGGGTTTCAAGCTGAGATATGCATTTTCTGCGATAATCTTGGTGAGACTTCTGTCCGTAGTATGCAGAATCATCGAGATCGCTCTTTTCGAGCTATTTAATGCGAGAAACACGTTATCTGGTGTTTTCAGCACTCCACAGTGCGTTTGATATGCAGAACCAGCGATATCTAGGTTTTCGTGGGGTTTCAAGCTGAGATATGCAATTTCTGCGATAATCTTGGTGAGACTTATGTCCGAAGTATGCAGAGTCATCGAGATCGTACTTTTCGAGCTATTTAATGCGAGAAACACGTTTTCTGGGGTTTTCACCACTCCACAGTTCGTTGGATATGCAGAACAGGAGATATCTTGGTTTGCGTGGGGTTTCTAGCAGAGATATGCATTTTCTGCGATAATCTAGGTGAGTCTTCTGCCAGAAGTATGCAGAATCATCTAGATCGCTCGTTTCGAGCTATTTAATGCGAGAAACACGATATCTGGTGTTTTCAGCACTCCACAGTGCGTATGATATGCAGAACCGGCGATATCTTGGTTTTCGTGGGGTTTCAAGCTGAAATATGCATTTTCTGCGATAATCTTGGTGAGACTTCAGTCAGAAGTATGCAGAATCATCGGGATCGCTCTTTTCGAGCTATTTAATGCGAGAAACACGTTTTCTGGCGATTTCACCACACCACTGTTCGTTGGATATGCAGAACCGGAGATATCTTGGTTTTCGTGGGGTTTCAAGCTGAAATATGCATTTTCTGCGATAATCTTGGTGAGACTTCTGTCCGATGTATGCAGAATCATCGAGATCGCTCTTTTCGAGCTATTTAATGCGAGAAACACGTTATCCGGTGTTTTCACCACTCCACAGTGGGTTTGATATGCAGAACTGGCGACATCTTGGATTTCGTCGGGTTTCAAGCTGAGATATGCATTTTCTACGATAATCTTGGTGGGACTTCTGTCAGAAGTTTGCAGAATCATCTAGATCGCTCTTTTCGAGCTATTTAATGCGAGAAACACGTTAACTGGTGTTTTCACCACTCCGCAGTCCGCTTGATATGTAGAACCAGCGATATCTGGGTTTTCGTGGGGTTTCAAGCTGAGATATGCATTTTCTGCGATAATCTTGGTGAGACTTCTGTCCGAAGTATGCAGAAACATCGAGAGCACTCTTTTCGAGCTATTTAATGCGAGAATCACGTTTTCTGGGGTTTTCACCACACCACAGTTCGTTGGATATGCAGAACCGGAGATATCTTGGTTTTCGTGGGGTTTCAAGCTGAGATATGCATTTTCTGCGACAATCTTGGTGAGACTTCTGTCCGAAGTATGCAGAATCATCGGGATCGCTCTTATCGAGCTATTTAATGCGAGAATCACGTTTTCTGGGGTTTTCACCACACCACAGTTCGTTGGATATGCAGAACCGGAGATATCTTGGTTTTCCTGGGGTTTCAAGCTGAGATATGCACTTTTTACGATAATCTTGGTGAGACTTCTGTCCGAAGTATGCTTAATCATCGAGATCGCTCTATTCGAACTATTTAATGCGACAAAACGTTATCTGGTGTTTTCAGCACTCCACAGTGCGTTTGATATGCAGAACCAGTGATACCTCAGTTTTCGTGGGGTTTCAAGCTGAGATATGCATTTTCTACGATAATCTTGGTGAGACTTCTCTCAGAAGGATGCAGAATCTTCGAGATCGCTCTTTTCGAGCTACTTAATGCGAGATACACGTTATCTGGTGTTTTCACCACTCCACAGTGCGTTTGACATGCAGTACCGGCGACATCTTGGATTTCGTCGGGGTTCAAGCTGAGATATGCAATTCCTGCGATAATCTTGGTGAGAAATCTGTCCGAAGTATGCTTAATCATCGAGATCGCTCGTTTCCAGCTATTTAATGCGAGAAACACGTTATCTGGTGTTTTCACCACTCCACAGTGCGTGTGATATGCAGAACCGACGATATCCTGGTTTTCGTGGGGTTTCAAGCTCAGATGTGCATTTTCTGCGATAATCTTGGTGAGAAATCTGTCCGAAGTATGCTTAATCATCGAGATCGCTCGTTTCCAGCTATTTAATGCGAGAAACACGTTATCTGGTGTTTTCACCACTCCACAGTTGGTTTGATATGCAGAACCGGCGATGTTTGGTTTTCGTCGGGTTTCAAGTTGAGATATGCTTTTTCTACGATAATCTTGGTGAAACATCTGTCCGAAGTATGCAGAAACATCAAGAGCGCTCTTTTCGAGCTATTTAATGCGAGAAACACGTTTTCTGGGGTTTTCACCACACCACAGTTCGTTGGATGTGCAGAACCGGAGATATCTTGGTTTTCGTGGGGTTTCTAGCAGAGATATGCATTTTCTGCGATAATCATGGTGAGACTTCGGTTAGAAGTATGCAGAATCATCGAGATCTCACTTTTCGATCTATTTAATGCGAGAAACACGTTGTCTGGTGTTTTCACCACTCCACAGTTGGTTTGATATGCAGAACCGGCGATATCTGGGTTTTCGTGGGGTTTCAAGCTGAGATATGCATTTTCAGCGATAATCATGGTGAGACTTCTGTTAGAAGTATGCAGAATCATCGAGATCGCACATTTCGATCTATTTAATGCGAGAAACACGTTATCTGGTGTTTTCACCACTCCACAGTGCGTTTGATATGCAGAACCAGCGATATCTTGGTTTTCGTGGGGTTTCAAGCTGAGATATGCATTTTTTACGATAATCATGGTGAGACTTCTGTCCGAAGTATGCAGAATCATCGAGATCGCACTTTTCGAGCTATTTAATGCGAGAAACAGGATATCTGGTGTTTTCAGCACTCCACAGTGCGTTTGATATGCAGAACCAGCGATATCTAGGTTTTCGTGGGGTTTCAAGCTGAGATATGCAATTTCTGCGATAATCTTGGTGAGACTTATGTCCGAAGTATGCAGAGTCATCGAGATCGCACTTTTCGATCTATTTCATGCGAGAAACACGTTGTCTGGTGTTTTCACCACTCCACAGTTGTTTGATATGCAGAACCCGCGATGTTTGGTTTTCGTCGGGTTTCAAGTTGAGATATGCATTTTCTGCGACAATCTTGGTGAGACTTCTGTCCGAAGTATGCAGAATCATCGGGATCGCTCTTTTCGAGCTATTTAATGCGAGAAACACGTTTTCTGGCGATTTCAGCACACCACTGTTCGTTGGATATGCAGAACCGGAGATATCTTGGTTTTCGTGGGGTTTCAAGCTGAAATATGCATTTTCTGCGATAATCTTGGTGAGACTTCTGTCCGATGTATGCAGAATCATCGAGATCGCTCTTTTCGAGCTATTTAATGCGAGAAACACGTTATCCGGTGTGTTCACCACTCCACAGTGGGTTTGATATGCAGAACTGGCGACATCTTGGATTTCGTCGGGTTTCAAGCTGAGATATGCATTTTCTACGATAATCTTGGTGAGACTTCTGTCAGAAGTTTGCAGAATCATCTAGATCGCTCTTTTCGAGCTATTTAATGCGAGAAACACGTTAACTGGTGTTTTCACCACTCCGCAGTCCGTTTGATATGTAGAACCAGCGATATCTGGGTTTTCGTGGGGTTTCAAGCTGAGATATGCATTTTCTGCGATAATCTTGGTGAGACTTCTGTCCGAAGTATGCAGAAACATCGAGAGCACTCTTTTCGAGCTATTTAATGCGAGAATCACGTTTTCTGGGGTTTTCACCACACCACAGTTCGTTGGATATGCAGAACCGGAGATATCTTGGTTTTCGTGGGGTTTCAAGCTGAGATATGCATTTTCTGCAATAATCTTGTTGAGACTTCTGTCCGAAGTATGCAGAAAAATCGAGAGCGCTCTTTTCGAGCTATTTAATGCGAGCAACACGTTTTCTGGGGTTTTCACCACACCTCTGTTCGTTGGATATGCAGAACCGGAGATATCTTGGTTTTCCTGGGGTTTCAAGCTGAGATATGCATTTTCTGCGACAATCTTGGTGAGACTTCTGTCCGAAGTATGCAGAATCATCGGGATCGCTCTTATCGAGCTATTTAATGCGAGAATCACGTTTTCTGGGGTTTTCACCACACCACAGTTCGTTGGATATGCAGAACCGGAGATATCTTGATTTCCTGGGGTTTCAAGCTGAGATATGCATTTTCTGCGACAATCTTGGTGAGACTTCTGTCCGAAGTATGCAGAATCATCGGGATCGCTCTTATCGAGCTATTTAATCCGAGAAACACGTTTTCTGGCGATTTCACCACACCACTGTTCGTTGGATATGCAGAACCGGAGATATCTTGGTTTTCGTGGGGTTTCAAGCTGAAATGTGCATTTTCTGCGATAATCTTGGTGAGACTTCTGTCCGATGTATGCAGAATCATCGAGATCGATCTTTTCGAGCTATTTAATGCGAGAAACACGTTATCTGGTGTTTTCACCACTCCACAGTGGGTTTGATATGCAGAACTGGCGACATCTTGGATTTCGTCGGGTTTCAAGCTGAGATATGCATTTTCAACGATAATCTTGGTGAGACTTCTGTCCGATGTATGCAGAATCATCGAGATCGATCTTTTCGAGCTATTTAATGCGAGAAACACGTTATCCGGTGTTTTCACCACTCCACAGTGGGTTTGATATGCAGAACTGGCAACATCTTGGTTTTCGTGGGGTTTCCAGCTGAGACATACATTTTCTGCGATAATCATGGTGAGTCTTCTGTCAGAAGTATGCAGAATCTTCGAGATCGCTCTATTCGAGCTATTTAATGCGAGAAACACGTTATCTGGTTGTTTTCACCACTCCACAGTGCGTTTGACATGCAGAACCGGAGATATCTTGGTTTTCGTGGGGTTTCTAGCAGAGATATGCATTTTCTGCGATAATCATGGTGAGACTTCGGTTAGAAGTATGCAGAATCATCGAGATCTCACTTTTCGATCTATTTAATGCGAGAAACACGTTGTCTGGTGTTTTCACCACTCCACAGTTGGTTTGATATGCAGAACCGGCGATATCTGGGTTTTCGTGGGGTTTCAAGCTGAGATATGCATTTTCAGCGATAATCATGGTGAGACTTCTGTTAGAAGTATGCAGAATCATCGAGATCGCACATTTCGATCTATTTAATGCGAGAAACACGTTATCTGGTGTTTTCACCACTCCACAGTGCGTTTGATATGCAGAACCAGCGATATCTTGGTTTTCGTGGGGTTTCAAGCTGAGATATGCATTTTTTACGATAATCATGGTGAGACTTCTGTCCGAAGTATGCAGAATCATCGAGATCGCACTTTTCGAGCTATTTAATGCGAGAAACAGGATATCTGGTGTTTTCAGCACTCCACAGTGCGTTTGATATGCAGAACCAGCGATATCTAGGTTTTCGTGGGGTTTCAAGCTGAGATATGCAATTTCTGCGATAATCTTGGTGAGACTTATGTCCGAAGTATGCAGAGTCATCGAGATCGCACTTTTCGATCTATTTCATGCGAGAAACACGTTGTCTGGTGTTTTCACCACTCCACAGTTGTTTGATATGCAGAACCCGCGATGTTTGGTTTTCGTCGGGTTTCAAGTTGAGATATGCATTTTCTGCGACAATCTTGGTGAGACTTCTGTCCGAAGTATGCAGAATCATCGGGATCGCTCTTTTCGAGCTATTTAATGCGAGAAACACGTTTTCTGGCGATTTCAGCACACCACTGTTCGTTGGATATGCAGAACCGGAGATATCTTGGTTTTCGTGGGGTTTCAAGCTGAAATATGCATTTTCTGCGATAATCTTGGTGAGACTTCTGTCCGATGTATGCAGAATCATCGAGATCGCTCTTTTCGAGCTATTTAATGCGAGAAACACGTTATCCGGTGTGTTCACCACTCCACAGTGGGTTTGATATGCAGAACTGGCGACATCTTGGATTTCGTCGGGTTTCAAGCTGAGATATGCATTTTCTACGATAATCTTGGTGAGACTTCTGTCAGAAGTTTGCAGAATCATCTAGATCGCTCTTTTCGAGCTATTTAATGCGAGAAACACGTTAACTGGTGTTTTCACCACTCCGCAGTCCGTTTGATATGTAGAACCAGCGATATCTGGGTTTTCGTGGGGTTTCAAGCTGAGATATGCATTTTCTGCGATAATCTTGGTGAGACTTCTGTCCGAAGTATGCAGAAACATCGAGAGCACTCTTTTCGAGCTATTTAATGCGAGAATCACGTTTTCTGGGGTTTTCACCACACCACAGTTCGTTGGATATGCAGAACCGGAGATATCTTGGTTTTCGTGGGGTTTCAAGCTGAGATATGCATTTTCTGCAATAATCTTGTTGAGACTTCTGTCCGAAGTATGCAGAAAAATCGAGAGCGCTCTTTTCGAGCTATTTAATGCGAGCAACACGTTTTCTGGGGTTTTCACCACACCTCTGTTCGTTGGATATGCAGAACCGGAGATATCTTGGTTTTCCTGGGGTTTCAAGCTGAGATATGCATTTTCTGCGACAATCTTGGTGAGACTTCTGTCCGAAGTATGCAGAATCATCGGGATCGCTCTTATCGAGCTATTTAATGCGAGAATCACGTTTTCTGGGGTTTTCACCACACCACAGTTCGTTGGATATGCAGAACCGGAGATATCTTGATTTCCTGGGGTTTCAAGCTGAGATATGCATTTTCTGCGACAATCTTGGTGAGACTTCTGTCCGAAGTATGCAGAATCATCGGGATCGCTCTTATCGAGCTATTTAATCCGAGAAACACGTTTTCTGGCGATTTCACCACACCACTGTTCGTTGGATATGCAGAACCGGAGATATCTTGGTTTTCGTGGGGTTTCAAGCTGAAATGTGCATTTTCTGCGATAATCTTGGTGAGACTTCTGTCCGATGTATGCAGAATCATCGAGATCGATCTTTTCGAGCTATTTAATGCGAGAAACACGTTATCTGGTGTTTTCACCACTCCACAGTGGGTTTGATATGCAGAACTGGCGACATCTTGGATTTCGTCGGGTTTCAAGCTGAGATATGCATTTTCAACGATAATCTTGGTGAGACTTCTGTCCGATGTATGCAGAATCATCGAGATCGATCTTTTCGAGCTATTTAATGCGAGAAACACGTTATCCGGTGTTTTCACCACTCCACAGTGGGTTTGATATGCAGAACTGGCAACATCTTGGTTTTCGTGGGGTTTCCAGCTGAGACATACATTTTCTGCGATAATCATGGTGAGTCTTCTGTCAGAAGTATGCAGAATCTTCGAGATCGCTCTATTCGAGCTATTTAATGCGAGAAACACGTTATCTGGTTGTTTTCACCACTCCACAGTGCGTTTGACATGCAGAACCGGCGACATCTTGATTTTCGTGGGGTTCCTAGCTGAGATATGCATTTTCTGCGAAAATATTGGTGAGACTTCTGTCCGAAGTATGCAGAGTCATCGAGATCGTACTTTTCGAGCTATTTAATGCGAGAAACATGTTTTCTGGGGTTTTCACCACTCCACAGTTGGTTTGATATGCCGAACCGGCGATGTTTGGTTTTCGTCGGGTTTCAAGTTGAGATATGCATTTTCTACGATAATCTTGGAGAAACATCTGTCCGAAGTATGCAGAATCATCAAGATCGCTCTTTTCGAGCTATTTAATGCGAAAAAACAAGTTTTCTGGTGTTTTCACCACTCCACAGTGCGTTTGATATGCAGAACCGGCGACATCTTGGATTTCGTCGGGGTTCAAGTTGAGATATGCAATTCCTGCGATAATCTTGGTGAGACTTCTGTCCGAAGTATGCTGAATCATCGAGATTGCTCGTTTCGAGCTATTTAATGCGAGAAACACGTTATCTGGTGTTTTCTCCACTCCACAGTGCGTATGATGTACAGAACCAACGATATCCTGCTTTTCGTGGGGTTTCAAGCTCAGATATGCATTTTGTGCGATAATATTGGTGAGACTTCTGTCCGAAGTATGCAGAATCATCGATATCGCTCTTTTAGAGCTATTTAATGCGAGAAACACGTTATCTGGTGTTTTCACTACTCCACAGTTGGTTTGATATGCAGAACCGGAGATAATTTGGTTTTCGTGGGGTTTCAAGCTGAGATATGCATTTTCTGCGATAATCTTGGTGAGACTTCTGTCCGTAGTATGCAGAATCATCGAGATCGCTCTTTTCGAGCTATTTAATGCGAGAAACACGTTATCTGGTATTTTCAGCACTCCACAGTGCGTTTGATATGCAGAACCGGCGACATCTTGATTTTCGTGAGGTTTCAAGCTGAGATAAGCATTTTCTGCGATAATATTGGTGAGACTTCTGTCCGAAGTATGCAGAATCATCGATATCGCTCGTTTAGAGCTATTTAATGCGAGCAACACGTTATCTGGTGTTTTGACCACTCCACAGTGCGTTTGATATGTAGAACCGCCGATAACTTGGTTTTCGTGGGGTTTCCAGCTGAAATATGCATTGTCTGCGATAATCTTGGTGTTTCATCTATGAGAAGTATGCAGAATCATCAAGAACGCTCTTTTCGAGCTAGTTAGTGCGAGAAACACGTTATCTGGTGTTTTAACCACTCCACAGTGCGTATGATATGCAGAACCGACGATATCCTGGTTTTCGTGGGGTTTCAAGCTCAGATGTGCATTTTCTGCGATAATCTTGGTGAGACTTCTGTCCGAAGTATGCAGAGTCATCGAGATCGTACTTTTCGAGCTATTTAATGCGTGAAACACGTTTTCTGGGGTTTTCACCACTCCACAGTTCGTTGGATATGCAGAACCGGCGACATCTTGGATTTCGTCGGGGTTCAAGCTGAGATATGCAATTCCTGCGATAATCTTGGTGAGAAATCTGTCCGAAGTATGCTTAATCATCGAGATCGCTCGTTTCCAGCTATTTAATGCGAGAAACACGTTATCTGGTGTTTTCACCACTCCACAGTGCGTTTGATATGCAGAACCAGCGATATCTTGGTTTTCGTGGGGTTTCAAGCTGAGATATGCATTTTCTCCGATAAACATGGAGAGACTTCTGTCCGAATTAGGCTGAATCATCGAGATCGCTCTTTTCGAGCTAGCTAATGCGAGAAAAACCTTGTCAGGGGTTTTCACCACTCCACAGTGCGTTTGATATGCAGAACCAGCGATATCTTGGCTTTCGTTGGGTTTCAAGCTGAGATATGCATTTTTTACGATAATCTTGGTGAGACTTCTGTCCGAAGTATGCAGAATCATCGAGATCGCTCTTTTCGAGCTATTTGATGCGACAAACACGTTAACTGGTGTTTTCACCACTCCACAGTGCGTATGATGTGCAGAACCGACGATATCCTGGTTTTCGTGGGGTTTCAAGCTCAGATATGCATTTTCTGCGAAAATATTGGTGAGACTTCTGACCGAAGTATGCAGAGTCATCGAGATCGTACTTTTCGAGCTATTTAATGCGAGAAACACGTTTTCTGGGGTTTTCACCACTCCACAGTTGGTTTGATATGCAGAACCGGCGATGTTTGGTTTTCGTCGGGTTTCTAGCTGAGATATGCATTTTCTGCGATAATCTTGGTGAGACTTCTGTCCGTAGTATGCAGAATCATCGGGATCGCTCTTATCGAGCTATTTAATGCGAGAAACACGTTATCTGGTGTTTTCAGCACTCCACAGTGCGTTTGATATGCAGAACCGGCGACATCTTGATGTTCGTGAGGTTTCAAGCTGAGATATGCATTTTCTGCGATAATATTGGTGAGACTTCTGTCCGAAGTATGCAGAATCATCGATATCGCTCTTTTAGAGCTATTTAATGCGAGCAACACGTTATGTGGTGTATTCACCACTCCACAGTACGTTAGACATGCAGAACCGGAGGTATCTTCGTTTCGGTCGGGTTTCAAGCTGAGGGATGCATTTTCTACGACAATATTGGTGAGACCTCTGTCAGAAGTATGCAGAACCTTCGAGAACGCTCTTTTCGAGCTACTTAATGCGAGAAACACGTTTTCTGGTGTTTTCACCACCCCACAGTGCGTTTGATATGCAAAACCGGAGATATCTTGGTTTTCGTGGGGTTTCAAGCTGAGATATGCATTTTCTGCAATAATCTTGTTGAGACTTCTGTCCGAAGTATGCAGAAAAATCGAGAGCGCTCTTTTCGAGCTATTTAATGCGAGAAACACGTTTTCTGGGGTTTTCACCACACCTCTGTTCGTTGGATATGCAGAACCGGAGATATCTTGGTTTTCCTAGGGTTTCAAGCTGAGATATGCATTTTCTGCGACAATCTTGGTGAGACTTCTGTCCGAAGTATGCAGAATCATCGGGATCGCTCTTATCGAGCTATTTAATGCGAGAAACACGTTTTCTGGCGATTTCACCACACCACTGTTCGTTGGATATGCAGAACCGGAGATATCTTGGTTTTCGTGGGGTGTCAAGCTGAAATATGCATTTTCTGCGATAATCTTGGTGAGACTTCTGTCCGATGTATGCAGAATCATCGAGATCGATCTTTTCGAGCTATTTAATGCGAGAAACACTTTATCCGGTGTTTTCACCACTCCACAGTGGGTTTGATATGCAGAACCGGCGACATCTTGATTTTCGTGGGGTTTCTAGCTGAGATATGCATTTTCTGCAAAAATATTGGTGAGACTTCTGTCCGAAGTATGCTGAATCATCGAGATTGCTCGTTTCGAGCTATTTAATGCGAGAAACACGTTATCTGGTGTTTTCTCCACTCCACAGTGCGTATGATGTGCAGAACCAACGATATCCTGCTTTTCGTGGGGTTTCAAGCTCAGATATGCATTTTGTGCGATAATATTGGTGAGAAATCTGTCCGATGTATGCAGAATCATCGGGATCGCTCTTATCGAGCTATTTAATGCGAGAAACACGTTTTCTAGCGATTTCACCACACCACTGTTCGTTGGATATGCAGAACCGGAGATATCTTGGTTTTCGTGGGGTGTCAAGCTGAAATATGCATTTTCTGCGATAATCTTGGTGAGACTTCTGTCCGATGTATGCAGAATCATCGAGATCGATCTTTTCGAGCTATTTAATGCGAGAAACACGTTATCCGGTGTTTTCACCACTCCACAGTGGGTTTGATATGCAGAACCGGCGATGTTTGGTTTTCGTCGGGTTTCAAGTTTAGATATGCATTCTCTACGATAATCTTGGAGAAACATCTGTCCGAAGTATGCAGAATCATCAAGATCGCTCTTTTCGAGCTATTTAATGCGAAAAAACAAGTTTTCTGGTGTTTTCACCACTCCACAGTGCGTTTGATATGCAGAACCGGCGACATCTTGGATTTCGTCGGGGTTCAAGCTGAGATATGCAATTCCTGCGATAATCTTGGTGAGAAATCTGTCTGAAGTATGCTTAATCATCGAGATCGCTCGTTTCCAGCTATTTAATGCGAGAAACACGTTATCTGGTGTTTTCACCACTCCACAGTGCGTGTGATATGCAGAACCGACGATATCCTGGTTTTCGTGGGGTTTCAAGCTCAGATGTGCATTTTCTGCGATAATCTTGGTGAGAAATCTGTCCGAAGTATGCTTAATCATCGAGATCGCTCGTTTCCAGCTATTTAATGCGAGAAACACGCTTTCTGGTGTTTTCACCACTCCACAGTTGGTTTGATATGCAGAACCGGCGATGTTTGGTTTTCGTCGGGTTTCAAGTTGAGATATGCTTTTTCTACGATAATCTTGGTGAAACATCTGTCCGAAGTATGCAGAAACATCAAGAGCGCTCTTTTCGAGCTATTTAATGCGAGAAACACGTTTTCTGGGGTTTTCACCACACCACAGTTCGTTGGATGTGCAGAACCGGAGATATCTTGGTTTTCGTGGGGTTTCAAGCTGAAATGTGCATTTTCTGCGATAATCTTGGTGAGACTTCTGTCCGATGTATGCAGAATCATCGAGATCGATCTTTTCGAGCTATTTAATGCGAGAAACACGTTATCCGGTGTTTTCACCACTCCACAGTGGGTTTGATATGCAGAACTGGCGACATCTTGGATTTCGTCGGGTTTCAAGCTGAGATATGCATTTTCAACGATAATCTTGGTGAGACTTCTGTCCGATGTATGCAGAATCATCGAGATCGATCTTTTCGAGCTATTTAATGCGAGAAACACGTTATCCGGTGTTTTCACCACTCCACAGTGGGTTTGATATGCAGAACTGGCAACATCTTGGTTTTCGTGGGGTTTCCAGCTGAGACATACATTTTCTGCGATAATCATGGTGAGTCTTCTGTCAGAAGTATGCAGAATCTTCGAGATCGCTCTATTCGAGCTATTTAATGCGAGAAACACGTTATCTGGTTGTTTTCACCACTCCACAGTGCGTTTGATATGCAGAACCGGCGACATCTTGATTTTCGTGGGGTTTCTAGCTGAGATATGCATTTTCTGCGAAAATATTGGTGAGACTTCTGTCCGAAGTAAGCAGAGTCATCGAGATCGTACTTTTCGAGCTATTTAATGCGAGAAACACGTTTTCTGGGGTTTTCACCACTCCACAGTTGGTTTGATATGCCGAACCGGCGATGTTTGGTTTTCGTCGGGTTTCAAGTTGAGATATGCATTTTCTACGATAATCTTGGAGAAACATCTGTCCGAAGTATGCAGAATCATCAAGATCGCTCTTTTCGAGCTATTTAATGCGAAAAAACAAGTTTTCTGGTGTTTTCACCACTCCACAGTGCGTTTGATATGCAGAACCGGCGACATCTTGGATTTCGTCGGGGTTCAAGCTGAGATATGCAATTCCTGCGATAATCTTGGTGAGACTTCTGTCCGAAGTATGCTGAATCATCGAGATTGCTCGTTTCGAGCTATTTAATGCGAGAAACACGTTATCTGGTGTTTTCTCCACTCCACAGTGCGTATGATGTGCAGAACCAACGATATCCTGCTTTTCGTGGGGTTTCAAGCTCAGATATGCATTTTGTGCGATAATATTGGTGAGACTTCTGTCCGAAGTATGCAGAATCATCGATATCGCTCTTTTAGAGCTATTTAATGCGAGAAACACGTTATCTGGTGTTTTCACTACTCCACAGTTGGTTTGATATGCAGAACCGGAGATAATTTGGTTTTCGTGGGGTTTCAAGCTGAGATATGCATTTTCTGCGATAATCTTGGTGAGACTTCTGTCCGAAGTATGCAGAATCATCGATATCGCTCTTTTAGAGCTATTTAATGCGAGCAACACGTTATCTGGTGTTTTGACCACTCCACAGTGCGTTTGATATGTAGAACCGCCGATAACTTGGTTTTCGTGGGGTTTCCAGCTGAAATATGCATTGTCTGCGATAATCTTGGTGTTTCATCTATGAGAAGTATGCAGAATCATCAAGAATGCTCTTTTCGAGCTAGTTAATGCGAGAAACACGTTATCTGGTGTTTTAACCACTCCACAGTGCGTATGATATGCAGAACCGACGATATCCTGGTTTTCGTGGGGTTTCAAGCTCAGATGTGCATTTTCTGCGATAATCTTGGTGAGACTTCAGTCCGAAGTATGCAGAGTCATCGAGATCGTACTTTTCGAGCTATTTAATGCGTGAAACACGTTTTCTGGGGTTTTCACCACTCCACAGTGCGTTTGATATGCAGAACCAGCGATATCTTGGCTTTCGTTGGGTTTCAAGCTGAGATATGCATTTTTTACGATAATCTTGGTGAGACTTCTGTCCGAAGTATGCAGAATCATCGAGATCGCTCTTTTCGAGCTATTTGATGCGACAAACACGTTAACTGGTGTTTTCACCACTCCACAGTGCGTATGATGTGCAGAACCGACGATATCCTGGTTTTCGTGGGGTTTCAAGCTGAGATATGCATTTTCTACGATAATCTTGGTGAGACTTCTGTCAGAAGTTTGCAGAATCATCTAGATCGCTCGTTTCGAGATATTTAATGCGAAAAAACAAGTTTTCTGGTGTTTTCACCACTCCACAGTGCGTCTGATATGCAGAACCGGCGATATCTTGGTTTTCGTGGGGTTTCCAGCTGAGACATACATTTTCTGCGATAATCTTGGTGAGTCTTCTGTCAGAAGTATGCAGAATCTTCGAGATCGCTCTATTCGAGCTATTTAATGCGAGAAACACGTTATCTGGTTGTTTTCACCACTCCACAGTGCGTTTGATATGCAGAACCGGCGACATCTTGATTTTCGTGGGGTTTCTAGCTGAGATATGCATTTTCTGCAAAAATATTGGTGAGACTTCTGACCGAAGTATGCAGAGTCATCGAGATCGTACTTTTCGAGCTATTTAATGCGAGAAACACGTTTTCTGGGGTTTTCACCACTCCACAGTTGGTTTGATATGCAGAACCGGCGATGTTTGGTTTTCGTCGGGTTTCTAGCTGAGATATGCATTTTCTGCGATAATCTTGGTGAGACTTCTGTCCGTAGTATGCAGAATCATCGCGATCGCTCTTATCGAGCTATTTAATGCGAGAAACACGTTTTCTGGCGATTTCACCACTCCACAGTGCGTATGATGTGCAGAACCGACGATATCCTGGTTTTCGTGAGGTTTCAAGCTGAGATATGCATTTTCTGCGATAATATTGGTGAGACTTCTGTCCGATGTATGCAGAATCATCGAGATCGATCTTTTCGAGCTATTTAATGCGAGCAACACGTTATGTGGTGTATTCACCACACCACAGTACGTTAGACATGCAGAACCGGAGGTATCTTCGTTTCGGTCGGGTTTCAAGCTGAGGTATGCATTTTCTACGACAATATTGGTGAGACCTCTGTCAGAAGTATGCAGAACCTTCGAGAACGCTCTTTTCGAGCTACTTAATGCGAGAAACACGTTTTCTGGTGTTTTCACCACCCCACAGTGCGTTTGATATGCAAAACCGGAGATATCTTGGTTTTCGTGGGGTTTCAAGCTGAGATATGCATTTTCTGCAATAATCTTGTTGAGACTTCTGTCCGAAGTATGCAGAAAAATCGAGAGCGCTCTTTTCGAGCTATTTAATGCGAGAAACACGTTTTCTGGGGTTTTCACCACACCTCTGTTCGTTGGATATGCAGAACCGGAGATATCTTGGTTTTCCTGGGGTTTCAAGCTGAGATATGCATTTTCTGCGACAATCTTGGTGAGACTTCTGTCCGAAGTATGCAGAATCATCGGGATCGCTCTTATCGAGCTATTTAATGCGAGAAACACGTTTTCTGGCGATTTCACCACACCACTGTTCGTTGGATATGCAGAACCGGAGATATCTCGGTTTTCGTGGGGTGTCAAGCTGAAATATGCATTTTCTGCGATAATCTTGGTGAGACTTCTGTCCGATTTATGCAGAATCATCGAGATCGATCTTTTCGAGCTATTTAATGCGAGAAACACGTTATCCGGTGTTTTCACCACTCCACAGTGGGTTTGATATGCAGAACCGGCGACATCTTGATTTTCGTGGGGTTTCTAGCTGAGATATGCATTTTCTGCAAAAATATTGGTGAGACTTCTGCCCGAAGTATGCAGAGTCATCGAGATCGTACTTTTCGAGCTATTTAATGCGAGAAACACGTTTTCTGGGGTTTTCACCACTCCACAGTTGGTTTGACATGCAGAACCGGCGATGTTTGGTTTTCGTCGGGTTTCAAGTTTAGATATGCATTCTCTACGATAATCTTGGAGAAACATCTGTCCGAAGTATGCAGAATCATCAAGATCGCTCTTTTCGAGCTATTTAATGCGAAAAAACAAGTTTTCTGGTGTTTTCACCACTCCACAGTGCGTTTGATATGGAGAACCGGCGACATCTTGGATTTCGTCGGGGTTCAAGCTGAGATATGCAATTCCTGCGATAATCTTGGTGAGAAATCTGTCTGAAGTATGCTTAATCATCGAGATCGCTCGTTTCCAGCTATTTAATGCGAGAAACACGTTATCTGGTGTTTTCACCACTCCACAGTGCGTGTGATATGCAGAACCGACGATATCCTGGTTTTCGTGGGGTTTCAAGCTCAGATGTGCATTTTCTGCGATAATCTTGGTGAGAAATCTGTCCGAAGTATGCTTAATCATCGAGATCGCTCGTTTCCAGCTATTTAATGCGAGAAACACGCTTTCTGGTGTTTTCACCACTCCACAGTTGGTTTGATATGCAGAACCGGCGATATCTGGGTTTTCGTGGGGTTTCAAGCTGAGATATGCATTTTCAGCGATAATCTTGGTGAGACTTCTGTCCGAAGTATGCAGAATCATCGAGATCGCTCTATTCGAGCTATTTAACGCGACAAAACGTTATCTGGTGTTTTCAGCACTCCACAGTGCGTTTGATATGCAGAACCAGCGATATCTTGGTTTTCGTGGGGTTTCAAGCTGAGATATGCATTTTCTGCGATAAACATGGAGAGACTTCTGTCCGAATTAGGCTGAATCATCGAGATCGCTATTTTCGAGCTAGTTAATGCGAGAAAAACCTTGTCAGGGGTTTTCACCACTCCACAGTGCGTTTGATATGCAGAACCAGCGATATCTTGGCTTTCGTTGGGTTTCAAGCTGAGATATGCATTTTTTACGATAATCTTGGTGAGACTTCTGTCCGAAGTATGCAGAATCATCGATATCGCTCTTTTAGAGCTATTTAATGCGAGCAACACGTTATGTGGTGTATTCACCACTCCACAGTACGTTAGACATGCAGAAACGGAGGTATCTTCTTTTCGGTCGGGTTTCAAGCTGAGGTATGCATTTTCTACGACAATATTGGTGAGACCTCTGTCAGAAGTATGCAGAACCTTCGAGAACGCTGTTTTCGAGCTACTTAATGCGAGAAACACGTTTTCTGGTGTTTTCACCACCCCACAGTGCGTTTGATATGCAGAACCGGCGACATCGTGGTTTTCGTCGGGTTTCAAGCTGAGATATGCATTTTCTGCGATAATATTGGTGAGACTTCTGTCCGAAGTATGCAGAATCATCGATATCGCTCTTTTCGAGCTATTTAATGCGAGAAACACGTTGTCTGGTGTTTTGACCACTCCACAGTGCGTTTGATATGTAGAGCCGCCGATAACTTGGTTTTCGTGGGGTTTCCAGCTGAAATATGCATTTTCTGCGATAATCTTGGTGTTTCATCTATGAGAAGGATGCAGAATCATCGAGAACGCTCCTTTCGAGCTAGTTAATGCGAGAAACACGTTTTCTGGTGTTTTCACCACTCCACAGTGCGTCTGATATGCAGAACCGGCGATATCTTGATTTTCGTGGTGTTTCCAGCTGAGATATGCATTTTCTGCGATAATCTTGGTGAGACTTCAGTCAGAAGTACGCAGAATCATCTAGATCGCTCGTTTCGAGCTATTTAATGCGAGAAACCCGTTATCTGGTTGTTTTCACCACTCCATAGTGCGTTTGATATGCAGAACCGGCGACATCTTGATTTTCGTGAGGTTTCTAGATGAGATATGCATTTTCTGCGATAATATTGGTGAGACTTCAGTCAGAAGTATGCAGAATCATCTAGATCGCTCGTTTGGAGCTATTTAATGCGAGAAACACGTTATCTGGTGTTTTCACCAATCCACAGTGCGTTTGATATGTAGAACCGGCGACATCTTGATTTTCGTGGTGTTTCCAGCTGGGATATGCATTTTCTGCGATAATCTTGGTGAGACTTCAGTCAGAAGTATGCAGAAAAATCGAGAGCGCTCTTTTCGAGCTATTTAATGCGAGAAAGACGTTTTCTGGGGTTTTCACCAAACCTCTGTTCGTTGGATATGCAGAACCGGAGATATCTTGGTTTTCCTGGGGTTTCAAGCTGAGATATGCATTTTCTGCGATAATCTTGGTGAGACTTCTGTCCGAAGTATGCAGAATCATCGGGATCGCTCTTTTCGAGCTATTTAATGCGAGGAACACGTTTTCTGGCGTTTTCACCACACCACTGTTCGTTGGATATGCAGAACCGGAGATATCTTGGTTTTCGTGGGGTTTCAAGCTGAAATATGCATTTTCTGCGATAATCTTGGTGAGACATCTGTCCGAAGTATGCAGAATCATCGAGATCGCTCTTTTCGAGCTATTTAATGCACGAAACACGTTAACTGGTGTTTTCACCACTCCACAGTGCGTATGATGTGCAGAACCGGAGATAACCCGGGTTTCGTCGGGTTTCAAGCTGAGATATGCATTTTCTACGATAATCTTGGTGAGACTTCTGTCAGAAGTATGCAGGATCTTCGAGAACGCTCTTTTCGAGCTATTTAATGCGAGAAACACGTTATCGGGTGTTTTCACCACTCCACAGTGCGTTTGATATGCAGTACCAGCGATATCTTGGTTTTCGTGGGGTTTCAAGCTAAGATATGCATTTTTTACGATAATCTGGGTGAGACTTCTGTCCGAAATATGCAGAATCATCGAGATCGCACTATTCGAGCTATTTAATGCGCGAAACACGTTCTCTGGTTGTTTTCACCACTCCACAGTGCGTTTGATTTGCAGAACCGGCAACATCTTGATTTTCGTGAGGTTTCGAGCTGAGATATGCATTATCTGCGATAATCTTGGTGAGACT
Organism: Anthophora plumipes; assembly: GCA_951804975.1. NCBI lineage: Eukaryota > Metazoa > Arthropoda > Insecta > Hymenoptera > Apidae > Anthophora > Anthophora plumipes. Next base: position 583,424 of record CATORF010000423.1, read on the forward strand.
TCAGTAAGAAGTATGCAGAATCATCTAGATCGCTCTTTTAGAGCTACTTAATGCGAGAAACACGTTATCTGGTGTTTTGACCACTCCACAGTGCGTTTGATATGTAGAACCGCCGATAACTTGGTTTTCGTGGGGTTTCCAGCTGAAATATGCATTTTCTGCGATAATCTTGGTGTTTCCTCTATGAGAAGTATGCAGAATCATCTAGATCGCTCTTTTCGAGCTATTTAATGCGGGAAACACGTTTTCTGGTGTATTCGCCACTCCACAGTACGTTAGACATGCAGAACCGGAGGTATCTTCGTTTCGGTCGGGTTTCAAGCTGAGATATGCATTTTCTACGACAATATTGGTGAGACCTCTGTCAGAAGTATGCAGAATCTTCGAGAACGCTCTTTTCGAGCTAGTTAATGGGAGAAACACGTTTTCTGGTGTTTTCACCACCCCACAGTGCGTTCGATATGCAGAACCGGCGACATCGTGGTTTTCGTCGGGTTTCAAGCTGAGATATGCATTTTCTGCGATAATATTGGTGAGACTTCTGTCCGAAGTATGCAGAATCATCGATATCGCTCTTTTCGAGCTATTTAATGCGAGAAACACGTTGTCTGGTGTTTTGACCACTCCACAGTGCGTTTGATATGTAGAGCCGCCGATAACTTGGTTTTCGTGGGGTTTCCAGCTGAAATATGCATTTTCTGCGATAATCTTGGTGTTTCCTCTATGAGAAGTATGCAGAATCATCGATATCGCTCTATTCCAGCTATTTAATGCGAAAAACACGTTATCTGGTTGTTTTCACTACTCCACAGTGGGTTTGATATGCAGAACCGGCGACATCTTAATTTTCGTGATGTTTCTAGCTGAGATAGGCATTTTCAGCGATAATATTGGTGAGACTTCAGTCAGAAGTATGCAGAATCATCTAGATCGCTCTTTTCGAGCTATTTAATGCGGGAAACACGTTTTCTGGTGTATTCACCACTCCACAGTGCGTTTGATATGCAGAACCGGCGACAGCTTGATTTTCGTGGTGTTTCCAGCTGGGATATGCATTTTCTGCGATAATCTTGGTGAGACTTCAGTCAGAAGTATGCAGAATCATCGGGATCGCTCTTTTCGAGCTATTTAATGCGAGAAAAACGATATCCGGTGTTTTCACCACTCCACAGTGCGTTTGATATGCAGAACCGGCGACATTTTGGATTTCGACGGGTTTCAAGCTGAGGATTGCATTTTCTACGATAATCTTGGTGAGACGTCTGTCAGAAGTATGCAGAATCATCGAGATCGCTCTATTCGAGCTATTTAATGCGAGAAACACGTTATCTGGTTGTTTTCACTAGTCCACAGTGGGTTTGATATGCAGAACCGGCGACATCTTAATTTTCGTGATGTTTCTAGCTGAGATAGGCATTTTCAGCGATAATATTGGTGAGACTTCAGTCAGAAATATGCAGAATCATCTAGATCGCTCTTTTCGAGCTATTTAATGCGGGAAACACGTTTTCTGGTGTATTCACCACTCCACAGTGCGTTTGATAAGCAGAACCGGCGACATCTTGATTTTGGTGGTGTTTCCAGCTGGGATATGCATTTTCTGCGATAATCTTGGTGAGACTTCAGTCAGAAGTATGCAGAATCATCTAGATCGCTCGTTTCGAGTTATTTAATGCGAGAAACACGTTATCTGGTGTTTTTACCACTCCACAGTGCGTTTGATATGCAGAACCGGCGACATCTTGATTTTCGTGATGTTTCTAGCTGAGATAGGCATTTTCTGCGATAATATTGGTGAGACTTCAGTCAGAAGTATGCAGAATCATCGGGATCGCTCTTTTCGAGCTATTTAATGCGAGAAACACGTTATCTGGTGTTTTCACCACTCCACAGTGCGTTGGATATGCAGAACCGGAGATATTTTGGTTTTCGTCGGGTTTCAAGCTGAGATATGCATTTTCTACGATAAGCTTAGTGAGACCTCTGTCAGAAGTATGCAGAACCTTCGAGAACGCTCTTTTCGAGCTACTTAATGCGAGAAACACGTTTTCTGGTGTTTTCACCACTGCACAGTACGTTTGATGTGCAGAACCGGAGATATCTTGGTTTTCGTGGGGTTTCAAGCTGAGATATGAATTTTTTAGGATAATCTTGGTGAGACTTCTGTCCGAAGTATGCAGAATCATCGAGATTGCTCTATTCGAGCTATTTAATGCGACAAAACGTTATCCGGTGTTTTCACCACTCCACAGTGCGTATGATATGCAGAACCGACGATATCTTGGTTTTCGTGGGGTTTCCAGCTGAAATATGCATTTTCTGCGATAATCTTTGTGTTTCATCTATGAGAAGTATGCAGAATCATCCAGAACACTCTTTTCGAGCTAGTTAATGCGAGTAACACGTTTTCTGGTGTTTTCACCACCCCACAGTGCGTTTGATATGCAGAACCGGCGACATCTTGGTTTTCGTCGGGTTTCAAGCTGAGATATGCATTTTCTGCTATAATATTGGTGAGACTTCAGTCAGAAGTATGCAGAATCATCTCGATCGCTCGTTTCGAGCTATTTAATGCGAATAAACAAGTTTTCTGGTGTTTTGACCACTTCACAGTACGTTTGACATGCAGAAACGGAGATACCTTGATTTCCGTCGGGTTTCAAGCTGAGATATGCATTTTCTGCGATAATATTGGTGAGACTTCAGTTAGAAGTATGCAGAATCATCGAGATCGCTCTGTTCGAGCTATTTAATGCGAGAAACACGTTTTCTGGTGTATTCACCACTCCACAGTGCGTTTGATATGCAGAACCAGCGATATCTTGGCTTTCGTGGGGTTTCAAGCTGAGATATGCATTTTCTGCGATAAGCTTGGTGAGACATTTGTCCGAAGTATGCAGAATCATCGAGATCGCTCTATTCGAGCTATTTAATGCGAGAAACACGTTATCTGGTGTTTTCATCACTCCACAGGGCGTTTGATATGCAGAACCGGCGATATCTTGGTTTTCGTGGGGTTTCCAGCTGAAATATGCATTTTCTGCGATAATCTTTGTGTTTCATCTATGAGAAGTATGCAGAATCATCTAGAACGCTCTTTTCGAGCTAGTTATTGCGAGTAATACGTTTTCTGGTGTTTTCACCAACCCACAGTGCGTTTGATATGCAGAACCGGCGACATCTTGGTTTTCGTCGGGTTTCAAGCTGAGATATGCATTTTCTGCGATAATATTGGTGAGACTTCAGTCAGAAGGATGCAGAATCATCTAGATCGGCCTTCTCGAGCTATTTAATTCGAGAAACACGTTTTCTGCTGTATTGACCACTCCACAGTACGTTTGACATGCAGAAACGGAGATATCTTGGTTACGGTCGGGTTTCAAGCTGAGATATGCATTTTCTGCGATAATATTGGTGAGACGTCAGTCAGAAGTATGCAGAATCATCTAGATCGCTCGTTTCGAGCTATTTAATGCGAAAAAACAAGTTTTCTGGTGTTTTGACCACTCCACAGAGCGTTTGATATGTAGAGCCGCCGATAACTTGGTTTTCGTGGTGTTTTCAGTTGAAATATGCATTTTCTGCGATAATCTTTGTGAGTCTTCTGTCAGAAGTATGCAGAATCATCGAGAACGCTCTTTTCGACTTAGTTAATGTGAGTAACACGTTTTCTTGTGATTTCACAACTCCACAGTGCGTCTGATATGCAGAACCGGCGACATCTCGGTTTTCGTCGGGTTTCAAGCTGAGATATGCATTTTCTGCGATAATCTTGGTGAGACTTCTGTCCGAAGAGTGCAGAATCATAGACATCGCTTTTTTCGAGCTATTTAATGCGAGAAACACGTTATTTGGTGTTTTCACCACTCCACAGTGCGTTTGATATGCAGTACCAGCGATATCTTGGTTTTCGTGGGGTTTCAAGCTGAGATATGAATTTTTTAGGATAATCTTGGTGAGACTTCTGTCCGAAGTAAGCAGAATCATCGAGATCGCTCTGCTCGAGCTATTTAATGCGACAAAACGTTATCCGGTGTTTTCACCACTCCACAGTGCGTATGATATGCAGAACCGACGATATCTTGGTTTTCGTGGGGTTTCAAGCTCAGATATGCATTTTCTGCGATAATCTTGGTGAGACTTCTGTCCGAAGTATGCAGAATCATCGAGATCGCTCTTTTCGAGCTATTTAATGCGAGAAACACGTTATCTGGTGTTTTCACCACTCCACAGTGCGTTTGATATGCAGTACCAGCGATATCTTGGTTTTCGTAGGGTTTCCAGCTGAGATATGCATTTTCTACGATAATCTTGGTGAGTCTTCTGTCAGAAGTATGCAGTATCATCTAGATCGGTCTTCTCGAGCTATTTAATTCGAGAAACACGTTTTCTGCTGTGTTGACCACTCCACAGTACGCTTGACTTGCAGAAACGGAGATATCTTGGTATCGGCCGGGTTTCAAGCTGAGATATGCATTTTCTGCGATAAAATTGGTGAGACGTCAGTCAGAAGTATGCAGAATCATCTAGATCGCTCGTTTCGAGCTATTTAATGCGAAAATCAAGTTTTCTGGTGTTTTGACCACTCCACAGAGCGTTTGATATATAGAGCCGCCGATAACTTGGTTTTCGTGGGGTTTCCATCTGAGATATGCATTTCTTGCGATAATCTTGGTGAGACTTCAGTCAGAAGTATGCAGAATCATCTAGATCGCTCTTTTCGAGCTATTTAATGCGAGAAACACGTTTTCTGGTGTATTCACCAGTCCACAGTGCGTTTGATATGCAGAACCAGCGATATCTTGGCTTTCGTGGGGTTTCCATCTGAGATATGCATTTCCTGCGATAATCTTGGTGAGACTTCAGTCAGAAGTATGCAGAATCATCTAGATCGGTCTTCTCGAGCTATTTAATTCGAGAAACACGTTTTCTGCTGTATTGACCACTCCACAGTACGTTTGACTTGCAGAAACGGAGATATCTTGGTTTTCGTGGGGTTTCCAGCTGAAATATGCATTTTCTGCGATAATCTTTGTGTTTCATCTATGAGAAGGATGCAGTATCATCCAGAACGCTCTTTTCGAGCTAGTTAATGCGAGTAACACGTTTTCTGGTGTTTTCACCACTCCACAGTGCGTTTGATATGTAGAGCCGCCGATAACTTGGTTTTCGTGGGGTTTCCAGCTGAAATATGCATTTTCTGCGATAATCTTTGTGTTTCATCTATGAGAAGTATGCAGTATCATCCAGATCGCTCTTTTCGAGCTAGTTAATGCGAGTAACACGTTTTCTGGTGTTTTCACCACTCCACGGTGCGTCTGATATGCAGAACCAGCGATATCTTGGTTTTCGTGGGGTTTCAAGTTCAGATATGCATTTTCTGCGATAATGTTGATGAGACTTCTGTCCGAAGAATGCTTAATCATCGAGATCGCTCTTTTCGTGCTATTTAATGCGATAAACACGTTATCTGGTGTTTTCACCACTCCACAGTGCGTTTGATATGCAGTACCAGCGATATCTTGGTTTTCGTAGGGTTTCCAGCTGAGATATGCATTTTCTACGATAATCTTGGTGAGTCTTCTGTCAGAAGTATGCAGAATCATCGAGATCGCTCTATTCGAGCTATTTAATGCGAGAAACACGTTATCTGGTTGTTTTCACTACTCCACAGTGCGTTTGATATGCAGAACCGGCGACATCTTGATTTTCGTGAGGTTTCAACCTGAGATATGCGTTTTCTGCGATGATATTGGTGAGACTTCAGTCAGAAGTATGCAGAATCATCTAGATCGCTCGTTTCGAGCTATTTAATGCGAAAAAACAAGTTTTCTGGTGTTTTGACCACTCCACAGTGCGTTTGATATGTAGAGCCGCCGATAACTTGGTTTTCGTGGGGTTTCCAGCTGAAATAAGCATTGTCTGCGATAACCTTTGTGTTTCATCTATGAGAAGTATGTAGAATCATTGAGAACGCTCTTTTCGAGCTAGTTAATGTGAGTAACACGTGTTCTGGTGTTTTCACAACTCCACAGTGCGTCTGATATGCAGAACCGGCGACATCTTGATTTTCGTGATGTTTCCAGCTGAAATATGCATTTTCTGCGATAATCTTGGTGCGACATCTGTCAGAAGTATGCAGAATCATCGATATCGCTCTTTTCGAGCTATTTAATGCGAGCAGCACGTTATCTGGTGTTTTGGCCACTCCACAGTGCGTTTGATATGCAGAACCGGAGATATCTTGGTTTCGGTCGGGTTTCAAGCTGAGATATGCATTTTCTGCGATAATCTTGGTGAGACTTCAGTCAGAAGTATGATGAATAATCGAGATCGCACTTTTCGAGCTATTTAATGCGAGAAACACGTTTTCTGGTGTATTCACCACTCCACAGTACGTTTGACATGCAGAACCGGAGATATCTTGGTTTCGGTCGGGTTTCAGGCTGAGATATGCATTTTCTACGATAATCTTGGAGAGAATCTGTCAGAAGTATGCAGAATCTTCGAGGACGCTCTTTTCGAGCTATTTAATGCGAGAAACACGTTTCTGGGGGTTTTCACTACTCCACAGTTCTTTGAATATGCAGAACAGGAGATATCTTGGTTTGCGTGGGGTTTCAAGCAGAGATATGCATTTTCTGCGATAACCTTGGTGAGACTTCTGTTAGAAGTATGCAGAATCATCGAGATCGCTCTTTTCGAGCTATTTAACGCGAGAAACACGTTTTCTGGTGTTTTCACCACTCCACGGTGCGTCTGATATGCAGAACCAGCGATATCTTGGTTTTCGTGGGGTTTCAAGTTCAGATATGCATTTTCTGCGATAATGTTGATGAGACTTCTGTCCGAAGTATGCTTAATCATCGAGATCGCTCTTTTCGTGCTATTTAATGCGATAAACACGTTATCTGGTGTTTTCACCACTCCACAGTGCGTTTGATATGCAGTACCAGCGATATCTTGGTTTTCGTAGGGTTTCCAGCTGAGATATGCATTTTCTACGATAATCTTGGTGAGTCTTCTGTCAGAAGTATGCAGAATCATCGAGATCGCTCTATTCGAGCTATTTAATGCGAGAAACACGTTATCTGGTTGTTTTCACTACTCCACAGTGCGTTTGATATGCAGAACCGGCGACATCTTGATTTTCGTGAGGTTTCAACCTGAGATATGCGTTTTCTGCGATGATATTGGTGAGACTTCAGTCAGAAGTATGCAGAATCATCTAGATCGCTCGTTTCGAGCTATTTAATGCGAAAAAACAAGTTTTCTGGTGTTTTGACCACTCCACAGTGCGTTTGATATGTAGAGCCGCCGATAACTTGGTTTTCGTGGGGTTTCCAGCTGAAATAAGCATTGTCTGCGATAACCTTTGTGTTTCATCTATGAGAAGTATGTAGAATCATTGAGAACGCTCTTTTCGAGCTAGTTAATGTGAGTAACACGTGTTCTGGTGTTTTCACAACTCCACAGTGCGTCTGATATGCAGAACCGGCGACATCTTGATTTTCGTGATGTTTCCAGCTGAAATATGCATTTTCTGCGATAATCTTGGTGCGACTTCTGTCAGAAGTATGCAGAATCATCGATATCGCTCTTTTCGAGCTATTTAATGCGAGAAACACGTTATCTGGTGTTTTGGCCACTCCACAGTGCGTTTGATATGCGGAACCGGCGCCATCTTGATTTTCGTGAGGTTTCAAGCTGAGATATGCATTTTCTGCGATAACCTTGGTGAGACTTCTGTTAGAAGTATGCAGAATCATCGAGATCGCTCTTTTCGAGCTATTTAATGGAGAAACACGTTATCTGGTGTATTGACCACTCCACAGTGCGTTTGATATGCGGAACCGGCGCCATCTTGATTTTCGTGAGGTTTCAAGCTGAGATATGCATTTTCTGCGGTAATCTTGATGAGACATCAGTCAGAAGTATGCAGAATCATCGAGATCGCTCTTTTCGAGCTATTTAATGGAGAAACACGTTATCTGGTGTATTGACCACTCCACAGTGCGTTTGATATGCGGAACCGGCGCCATCTTGATTTTCGTGAGGTTTCAAGCTGAGATATGCATTTTCTGCGATAATATTGGTGAGAGTTCAGTCAGAAGTATGCAGGATCATCTAGATCGCTCGGTTCGAGCTATTTAATGCGAGAAACACGTTGTCTGGTTGTTTTCACCACTCCACGGTGCGTTTGATATGCAGAACCGGCGATATCTTGATTTTCGTGGTGTTTCCAGCTGAGATATGCATTTTCTTCGATAATCTTGGTGAGTCTTCTGTCAGCAGTATGCAGAATCATCGAGATCGCTCTTTTCGAGCTATTTAATGGAGAAACACGTTATCTGGTGTATTGACCACTCCACAGTGCGTTTGATATGCGGAACCGGCGCCATCTTGATTTTCGTGAGGTTTCAAGCTGAGATATGCATTTTCTGCGATAATATTGGTGAGAGTTCAGTCAGAAGTATGCAGGATCATCTAGATCGCTCGGTTCGAGCTATTTAATGCGAGAAACACGTTGTCTGGTTGTTTTCACCACTCCACGTTGCGTTTGATATGCAGAACCGGCGATATCTTGATTTTCGTGGTGTTTCCAGCTGAGATATGCATTTTCTTCGATAATCTTGGTGAGTCTTCTGTCAGCAGTATGCAGAATCCTCGAGATCGCTCTATTCGAGCTATTTAATGCGAGAAACACGTTATCCGGTGTATTGACCACTCGACAGTGCCTTTGATATGCGGAACCGGCGCCATCTTGATTTTCGTGAGGTTTCAAGCTGAGATATGCATTTTCTGCGATAATATTGGTGAGAGTTCTGTCAGTAGTATGCAGAATCTTCGAGAACGCTTTTTTCGAGCTACTTAATGCGAGAAACACGTTATCTGGTTGTTTTCACCACTCCACAGTGCGTTTGATATGCAGAACCGGCGACATCTTGATTTTCGTGACGTTTCTAGCTGAGATATGCATTTTCTGCGATAATATTGGTGAGACTTCATTCAGAAGTATGCAGAATCATCTAGATCGCTCTTGTTGAGCTATTTAATAAAAAAAAACAAGTTTCCCGGTGTTTTCAACATTCCACAGTGCGTTTGATATGCAGAACTGGCGATATCTTGATTTTCGTGGTGTTTCCAGCTGAGATTTGCATTTTCTACGATAATCTTGGTGAGTCTTCTGTCAGCAGTATGCAGAATCCTCGAGATCGCTCTATTCGAGCTATTTAATGCGAGAAACACGTTATCCGGTGTATTGACCACTCGACAGTGCCTTTGATATGCGGAACCGGCGCCATCTTGATTTTCGTGAGGTTTCAAGCTGAGATATGCATTTTCTGCGATAATATTGGTGAGAGTTCTGTCAGTAGTATGCAGAATCTTCGAGAACGCTTTTTTCGAGCTACTTAATGCGAGAAACACGTTATCTGGTTGTTTTCACCACTCCACAGTGCGTTTGATATGCAGAACCGGCGACATCTTGATTTTCGTGACGTTTCTAGCTGAGATATGCATTTTCTGCGATAATATTGGTGAGACTTCATTCAGAAGTATGCAGAATCATCTAGATCGCTCTTGTTGAGCTATTTAATAAAAAAAAACAAGTTTCCCGGTGTTTTCAACATTCCACAGTGCGTTTGATATGCAGAACTGGCGATATCTTGATTTTCGTGGTGTTTCCAGCTGAGATTTGCATTTTCTACGATAATCTTGGTGAGACTTCTGTCCGAAGTAAGCAGAATCATCGAGATCGCTCTTTCCGAGCTACTTAATGCGAGAAACACGTTTTCTGGTGTATTCACCACTCCACAGTACGTTTGACATGCAGAACCGGAGATATCCTGGTTTCGGTCGGGTTTCAAGCTGAGATATGCTTTTCTACGATAATCTTGGTGAGACTTCTGTCAGTAGTATGCAGAATCTTCGAGAACGCTTTTTTCGAGCTACTTAATGCGAGAAACACGTTATCTGGTAGTTTTCACCACTCCACAGTGCGTTTGATATGCAGAACCAGCGATATCTTGGTTTTCGTGGGGTTTCAAGATGAGATATGCATTTTTTACGATAATCTTGGTGAGACTTCTGCCCGAAGTATGCTTAATCATCGTGATCGCTCGTTTCTAGCTATTTAATGCGAGAAACACGTTATCTGGTGTTTTCACCACTCCACAGTGCGTTTGATATGCAGAACCGGCGACATCATGGCTGTCGTCGGGCATCAAGCTGAGATATGCATTTTCTGCGATAATCTTGGTGAGACATCAGTCAGAAGTATGCAGAATCATCGAGATCGCTCTTTTCGAGCTATTTAATGGAGAAACACGTTATCTGGTGTATTGACCACTCCACAGTGCGTTTGATATGCGGAACCGGCGCCATCTTGATTTTCGTGAGGTTTCAAGCTGAGATATGCATTTTCTGCGATAATATTGGTGAGCGTTCAGTCAGAAGTATGCAGGATCATCTAGATCGCTCGTTTCGAGCTATTTAATGCGAGAAACACGTTGTCTGGTTGTTTTCACCACTCCACGGTGCGTTTGATATGCAGAACCGGCGACATCTTGATTTTCGTGACGTTTCTAGCTGAGATATGCATTTTCTGCGATAATATTGGTGAGACTTCAGTCAGAAGTATGCAGAATCATCTAGATCGTTCGTTTCGAGCTATTTAATGCGAAAAAACAAGTTTTCTGGTGTTTTGACCACTCCACAGTGCGTTTGATATGTAGAGCCGCCGATAACTTGGTTTTCGTGGGGTTTCCAGCTGAAATATGCATTTTCTGCGATAATCTTTGTGTTTCATCAATGAGAAGTATGCAGAATCATCCAGAACGCTCTTTTCGAGCTAGTTAATGCGAGTAACACGTTTTCTGGTGTTTTCACCACTCCACAGTGCGTCTGATATGCAGAACCGACGATATCTTGGTTTTCGTGGGGTTTCCAACTGAAATATGCATTTTCTGCGATAATCTTTGTGTTTCATCAATGAGAAGTATGCAGAATCATCCAGAACGCTCTTTTCGAGCTATTTAATGCGAGAAACACGTTATCTGGTGTTTTCGCCACTCCACAGTGCGTTTGATATGCAGAACCGGCGACATCATGGCTGTCGTCGGGTATCAAGCTGAGATATGCATTTTCTGCGGTAATCTTGATGAGACATCAGTCAGAAGTATGCAGAATCATCGAGATCGCTCTTTTCGAGCTATTTAATGGAGAAACACGTTATCTGGTGTATTGACCACTCCACAGTGCGTTTGATATGCGGAACCGGCGCCATCTTGATTTTCGTGAGGTTTCAAGCTGAGATATGCATTTTCTGCGATAATATTGGTGAGAGTTCAGTCAGAAGTATGCAGGATCATCTAGATCGCTCGGTTCGAGCTATTTAATGCGAGAAACACGTTGTCTGGTTGTTTTCACCACTCCACGGTGCGTTTGATATGCAGAACCGGCGATATCTTGATTTTCGTGGTGTTTCCAGCTGAGATATGCATTTTCTTCGATAATCTTGGTGAGTCTTCTGTCAGCAGTATGCAGAATCATCGAGATCGCTCTATTCGAGCTATTTAATGCGAGAAACACGTTATCTGGTGTATTGACCACTCCACAGTGCCTTTGATATGCGGAACCGGCGCCATCTTGATTTTCGTGAGGTTTCAAGCTGAGATATGCATTTTCTGCGATAATATTGGTGAGAGTTCAGTCAGAAGTATGCAGGATCATCTAGATCGCTCGTTTCGAGATATTTAATGCGAGAAACACGTTTTCTGGTGTTTTCACCACTCCACAGTACGTTTGACATGCAGAACCGGCGATGTTTGGTTTTCGTCGGGTTTCAAGCTGAGATATGCATTTTCTACGATAATCTTGGTGAGACTTCTGTCCGAAGTAAGCAGAATCATCGAGATCGCTCTTTTCGAGCTATTTAATGGAGAAACACGTTATCTGGTGTATTGACCACTCCACAGTGCGTTTGATATGCAGAACCGGCGACATCATGGCTGTCGTCGGGCATCAAGCTGAGATATGCATTTTCTGCGATAATCTTGGTGAGACATCAGTCAGAAGTATGCAGAATCATCGAGATCGCTCTTTTCGAGCTATTTAATGGAGAAACACGTTATCTGGTGTATTGACCACTCCACAGTGCGTTTGATATGCGGAACCGGCGCCATCTTGATTTTCGTGAGGTTTAAAGCTGAGATATGCATTTTCTGCGATAATATTGGTGAGAGTTCAGTCAGAAGTATGCAGGATCATCTAGATCGCTCGTTTCGAGCTATTTAATGCGAGAAACACGTTGTCTGGTTGTTTTCACCACTCCACGGTGCGTTTGATATGCAGAACCGGCGACATCTTGATTTTCGTGACGTTTCTAGCTGAGATATGCATTTTCTGCGATAATATTGGTGAGACTTCAGTCAGAAGTATGCAGAATCATCTAGATCGTTCGTTTCGAGCTATTTAATGCGAAAAAACAAGTTTTCTGGTGTTTTGACCACTCCACAGTGCGTTTGATATGTAGAGCCGCCGATAACTTGGTTTTCGTGGGGTTTCCAGCTGAAATATGCATTTTCTGCGATAATCTTTGTGTTTCATCAATGAGAAGTATGCAGAATCATCCAGAACGCTCTTTTCGAGCTATTTAATGCGAGAAACACGTTATCTGGTGTTTTCACCACTCCACAGTGCGTTTGATATGCAGAACCGGCGACATCATGGCTGTCGTCGGGCATCAAGCTGAGATATGCATTTTCTGCGATAATCTTTGTGTTTCATCAATGAGAAGTATGCAGAACCATCCAGAACGCACTTTTCGAGCTAGTTAATGCGAGTAACACGTTTTCTGGTGTTTTCACCACTCCACAGTGCGTCTGATATGCAGAACCGGCGATATCTTGGTTTTCGTGGGGTTTCCAGCTGAGATATGCATTTTCTGCGATAATCGTGGTGAGACTTCATTCAGAAGTATGCAGAATCATCTAGATCGCTCTTGTCGAGCTACTTAATGCAAAAAAACAAGTTTCCCGGTGTTTTCAACATTCCACAGTGCGTTTGATATGCAGAACTGGCGATATCTTGATTTTCGTGGTGTTTCCAGCTGAGATATGCATTATCTGCGATAATCTTAGTGAGTCTTCTGTCAGAAGTATGCAGAATCATCTAGATTGCACTTTTCGAGCCATTTAATGCGAGAAACACGTTTTCTGGTGTATTCACCACTCCACAGAGCGTTTGATATGCAGAACCGGCGATATCTTGATATTCGTGGTGTTTCCAGCTGGGATATGCATTTTCTGCGATAATAGTGGTGAGACATCAGTCAGAAGTATGCAGAATCTTCGAGAACGCTCTTTTCGAGCTACTTAAAGCGAGAAACACGTTTTCTGGTGTATTCACCACTCCACAGTACGTTTGACATGCAGAACCGAAGATATCTTGGTTTCGGTCGGGTTTCAAGCTGAGACATGCATTTTCTGCGATAATCTTGGTGATTCTTCTGTCAGAAGTATGCAGAAGCATCGAGTACGCTCTTTTCGAGCTGTTTAATGCGAGAAACACGTTATCTGGTGTTTTCACCACTCCACAGTGCGTTTGATATGCAGAACCGGCGACATCTTGGCTTTCGTCGGGTATCAAGCTGGGATATGCATTTTCTACGATAATCTTGGTGAGACTTCTGTCAGAAGTATGCAGAATCATCGGGAACGCTCTTTTCGAGCTATTTAATGCGAGAAACTCGTTATCTGGTTGTTTTCACCACTCCACAGTGCGTTTGATATGCAGAACCGGCGTCAACTTGATTTTCGTGAGGTTTCAAGGTGAGATATGCATTTTCTGCGATTATCTTGGTGAGACTTCTGTCAGAAGTATGCAGAATCATCGAGATCGCTCTTTTCGAGCTACTTAATTCGAGAAACACGTTATCTGGTGTTTTCGCCACTCCACAGTGCGTTTGACATGCAGAACCGCAGATATCTTGGTTACGTTCGGGATTCAAGCTGAGATATGCATTTTCTGCGATAATCTTGGTGAGACTTCAGTCAGAAGTATGCAGAATCGTCTAGATCGCTCTTGTCGAGCTATTTAACGCGAGAAACACGTTATATGGTGTTTTCACCACTCCACAGTGCGTTTGATATGCAGAACCGGCGACATCTTGGCTTTAGTCGGGGTTCAAACTGAGATATGCATTTTTTGCGATAATATTGGTGAGACTTCAGTCAGAAGTATGCAGAATCATCTAGATCGCTCGTTTCGTGCTAATTAATGCGGCAAACACGTTATCTGGTGCTTTCAGCACTCCACAGTGCGTTTGATATGCAGAACCAGCGATATCTTGGATTTCGTGGGGTTTCAAGCTGAGATATGCATTTTTTACGATAATCTTGGTGAGACTCCTGTCCGAAGTATGCTTAATCATCGAGATCGCTCGTTTCGAGCTATTTAATGCGAGAAACACGTTATCTGGTGTTTTCACCACTCCACAGTGCGTATGATATGCAGAACCGGCGATATCTTGGTTTTCGTGGTGTTTCAATCTGAGATATGCATTTTCTGCGATAATCTTGGTGAGACATGAGTCAGAAGTATGCAGAATCATCGAGATCGCTCTTTTCGAGCTATTTAATGGAGAAACACGTTATCTGGTGTATTGACCACTCCACAGTGCGTTTGATATGCGGAACCGGCGCCATCTTGATTTTCGTGAGGTTTCAAGGTGAGATATGCATTTTCTGCGATTATCTTGGTGAGACTTCTGTCAGAAGTATGCAGAATCATCGAGATCGCTCTTTTCGAGCTATTTAATGCGGGAAACACGTTTTCTGGTGTATTCACCACTCCACAGTGCGTTTGATATGCAGAACCGGCGACATCTTGATTTTCGTGGTGTTTCCAGCTGAGATATGCATTATCTGCGATAATCTTAGTGAGTCTTCTGTCAGAAGTATGCAGAATCATCTAGATTGCACTTTTCGAGCCATTTAATGCGAGAAACACGTTTTCTGGTGTATTCACCACTCCACAGAGCGTTTGATATGCAGAACCGGCGATATCTTGATATTCGTGGTGTTTCAATCTGAGATATGCATTTTCTGCGATAATCTTGGTGAGACATCAGTCAGAAGTATGCAGAATCATCGAGATCGCTCTTTTCGAGCTACTTAATGCGAGAAACACGTTTTCTGGTGTATTCACCACTCCACAGTACGTTTGACATGCAGAACCGGAGATATCCTGGTTTCGGTCGGGTTTCAAGCTGAGATATGCTTTTCTACGATAATCTTGGTGAGACTTCTGTCAGTAGTATGCAGAATCTTCGAGAACGCTTTTTTCGAGCTACTTAATGCGAGAAACACGTTATCTGGTTGTTTTCACCACTCCACAGTGCGTTTGATATGCAGAACCGGCGACATCTTGATTTTCGTGACGTTTCTAGCTGAGATATGCATTTTCTGCGATAATATTGGTGAGACTTCTTTCAGAAGTATGCAGAATCATCTAGATCGCTCTTGTTGAGCTATTTAATAAAAAAAAACAAGTTTCCCGGTGTTTTCAACATTCCACAGTGCGTTTGATATGCAGAACTGGCGATATCTTGATTTTCGTGGTGTTTCCAGCTGAGATTTGCATTTTCTGCGATAATCTTGGTGAGTCTTCTGTCAGAAGTATGCAGAATCATCTAGATTACACTTTTCGAGCCATTTAATGCGAGAAACACGTTTTCTGGTGTATTCACCACTCCACAGAGCGTTTGATATGCAGAACCGGCGATATCTTGATATTCGTGGTGTTTCCAGCTGAGATATGCATTTTCAGCGATAATAGTGGTGAGACATCAGTCAGAAGTATGCAGAATCATCGGGATCGCTCTTTTCGAGCTATTTAATGCGAGAAACTCGTTATCTGGTTGTATTCACCACTCCACAGTGCGTTTGATATGCAGAACCGGCGTCATCTTGATTTTCGTGAGGTTTCAAGGTGAGATATGCATTTTCTGCGATTATCTTGGTGAGACTTCTGTCCGAAGTATGCAGAATCATCGAGATCGCTCTATTCGAGCTATTTAATGCGGCAGACACGTTATCTGGTGCTTTCAGCACTCCACAGTGCGTATGATATGCAGAACCAGCGATATCTTGGTTTTCGTGGGGTTTCAAGCTGAGATATGCATTTTTTACGATAATCTTGGTGAGACTTCTGCCCGAAGTATGCTTAATCATCGTGATCGCTCGTTTCTAGCTATTTAATGCGAGAAACACGTTATCTGGTGTTTTCACCACTCCACAGTGCGTTTGATATGCAGAACCGGCGACATCATGGCTGTCGTCGGGCATCAAGCTGAGATATGCATTTTCTGCGATAATCTTGGTGAGACATCAGTCAGAAGTATGCAGAATCATCGAGATCGCTCTTTTCGAGCTATTTAATGGAGAAACACGTTATCTGGTGTATTGACCACTCCACAGTGCGTTTGATATGCGGAACCGGCGCCATCTTGATTTTCGTGAGGTTTCAAGCTGAGATATGCATTTTCTGCGATAATATTGGTGAGACTTCAGTCAGAAGTATGCAGAATCATCTAGATCGTTCGTTTCGAGCTATTTAATGCGAAAAAACAAGTTTTCTGGTGTTTTGACCACTCCACAGTGCGTTTGATATGTAGAGCCGCCGATAACTTGGTTTTCGTGGGGTTTCCAGCTGAAATATGCATTTTCTGCGATAATCTTTGTGTTTCATCAATGAGAAGTATGCAGAATCATCCAGAACGCTCTTTTCGAGCTAGTTAATGCGAGTAACACGTTTTCTGGTGTTTTCACCACTCCACAGTGCGTCTGATATGCAGAACCGACGATATCTTGGTTTTCGTGGGGTTTCCAACTGAAATATGCATTTTCTGCGATAATCTTTGTGTTTCATCAATGAGAAGTATGCAGAATCATCCAGAACGCTCTTTTCGAGCTATTTAATGCGAGAAACACGTTATCTGGTGTTTTCACCACTCCACAGTGAGTTTGATATGCAGAACCGGCGACATCATGGCTGTCGTCGGGCATCAAGCTGAGATATGCATTTTCTGCGATAATCTTTGTGTTTCATCAATGAGAAGTATGCAGAACCATCCAGAACGCACTTTTCGAGCTAGTTAATGCGAGTAACACGTTTTCTGGTGTTTTCACCACTCCACAGTGCGTCTGATATGCAGAACCGGCGATATCTTGGTTTTCGTGGGGTTTCCAGCTGAGATATGCATTTTCTGCGATAATCGTGGTGAGACTTCATTCAGAAGTATGCAGAATCATCTAGATCGCTCTTGTCGAGCTACTTAATGCAAAAAAACAAGTTTCCCGGTGTTTTCAACATTCCACAGTGCGTTTGATATGCAGAACTGGCGATATCTTGATTTTCGTGGTGTTTCCAGCTGAGATATGCATTATCTGCGATAATCTTAGTGAGTCTTCTGTCAGAAGTATGCAGAATCATCTAGATTGCACTTTTCGAGCCATTTAATGGGAGAAACACGTTTTCTGGTGTATTCACCACTCCACAGAGCGTTTGATATGCAGAACCGGCGATATCTTGATATTCGTGTTGTTTCCAGCTGAGATATGCATTTTCTGCGATAATAGTGGTGAGACATCAGTCAGAAGTATGCAGAATCTTCGAGAACGCTCTTTTCGAGCTACTTAAAGCGAGAAACACGTTTTCTGGTGTATTCACCACTCCACAGTACGTTTGACATGCAGAACCGAAGATATCTTGGTTTCGGTCGGGTTTCAAGCTGAGACATGCATTTTCTGCGATAATCTTGGTGATTCTTCTGTCAGAAGTATGCAGAAGCATCGAGTACGCTCTTTTCGAGCTGTTTAATGCGAGAAACACGTTATCTGGTGTTTTCACCACTCCACAGTGCGTTTGATATGCAGAACCGGCGACATCTTGGCTTTCGTCGGGTATCAAGCTGGGATATGCATTTTCTACGATAATCTTGGTGAGACTTCTGTCAGAAGTATGCAGAATCATCGGGAACGCTCTTTTCGAGCTATTTAATGCGAGAAACTCGTTATCTGGTTGTTTTCACCACTCCACAGTGCGTTTGATATGCAGAACCGGCGTCAATTTGATTTTCGTGAGGTTTCAAGGTGAGATATGCATTTTCTGCGATTATCTTGGTGAGACTTCTGTCAGAAGTATGCAGAATCATCGAGATCGCTCTTTTCGAGCTACTTAATTCGAGAAACACGTTATCTGGTGTTTTCGCCACTCCACAGTGCGTTTGACAAGCAGAACCGCAGATATCTTGGTTACGTTCGGGATTCAAGCTGAGATATGCATTTTCTGCGATAATCTTGGTGAGACTTCAGTCAGAAGTATGCAGAATCGTCTAGATCGCTCTTGTCGAGCTATTTAACGCGAGAAACACGTTATATGGTGTTTTCACCACTCCACAGTGCTTTTGATATGCAGAACCGGCGACATCTTGGCTTTAGTCGGGGTTCAAACTGAGATATGCATTTTTTGCGATAATATTGGTGAGACTTCAGTCAGAAGTATGCAGAATCATCTAGATCGCTCGATTCGTGCTAATTAATGCGGCAAACACGTTATCTGGTGCTTTCAGCACTCCACAGTGCGTTTGATATGCAGAACCAGCGATATCTTGGATTTCGTGGGGTTTCAAGCTGAGATATGCATTTTTTACGATAATCTTGGTGAGACTCCTGTCCGAAGTATGCTTAATCATCGAGATCGCTCGTTTCGAGCTATTTAATGCGAGAAACACGTTATCTGGTGTTTTCACCACTCCACAGTGCGTATGATATGCAGAACCGGCGATATCTTGGTTTTCGTGGGGTTTCAATCTGAGATAAGCATTTTCTGCGATAATCTTGGTGAGACATCAGTCAGAAGTATGCAGAATCATCGAGATCGCTCTTTTCGAGCTATTTAATGGAGAAACACGTTATCTGGTGTATTGACCACTCCACAGTGCGTTTGATATGCAGAACCGGCGATATCTTGATATTCGTGGTGTTTCCAGCTGAGATATGCATTTTCTGCGATAATAGTGGTGAGACATCAGTCAGAAGTATGCAGAATCTTCGAGAACGCTCTTTTCGAGCTACTTAATGCGAGAAACACGTTTTCTGGTGTATTCACCACTCCACAGTACGTTTGACATGCAGAACCGAAGATATCTTGGTTTCGGTCGGGTTTCAAGCTGAGACATGCATTTTCTGCGATAATCTTGGTGATTCTTCTGTCAGAAGTATGCAGAAGCATCGAGTACGCTCTTTTCGAGCTGTTTAATGCGAGAAACACGTTATCTGGTGTTTTCACCACTCCACAGTGCGTTTGATATGCAGAACCGGCGACATCTTGGCTTTAGTCGGGGTTCAAACTGAGATATGCATTTTTTGCGATAATATTGGTGAGACTTCAGTCAGAAGTATGCAGAATCATCTAGATCGCTCGTTTCGTGCTAATTAATGCGGCAAACACGTTATCTGGTGCTTTCAGCACTCCACAGTGCGTTTGATATGCAGAACCAGCGATATCTTGGATTTCGTGGGGTTTCAAGCTGAGATATGCATTTTTTACGATAATCTTGGTGAGACTCCTGTCCGAAGTATGCTTAATCATCGAGATCGCTCGTTTCGAGCTATTTAATGCGAGAAACACGTTATCTGGTGTTTTCACCACTCCACAGTGCGTATGATATGCAGAACCGGCGATATCTTGGTTTTCGTGGGGTTTCAATCTGAGATATGCATTTTCTGCGATAATCTTGGTGAGACATCAGTCAGAAGTATGCAGAATCATCGAGATCGCTCTTTTCGAGCTATTTAATGGAGAAACACGTTATCTGGTGTATTGACCACTCCACAGTGCGTTTGATATGCGGAACCGGCGCCATCTTGATTTTCGTGAGGTTTCAAGGTGAGATATGCATTTTCTGCGATTATCTTGGTGAGACTTCTGTCAGAAGTATGCAGAATCATCGAGATCGCTCTTTTCCAGCTACTTAATTCGAGAAACACGTTATCTGGTGTTTTCGCCACTCCACAGTGCGTTTGACATGCAGAACCGCAGATATCTTGGTTACGTTCGGGATTCAAGCTGAGATATGCATTTTCTGCGATAATCTTGGTGAGACTTCAGTCAGAAGTATGCAGAATCGTCTAGATCGCTCTTGTCGAGCTATTTAACGCGAGAAACACGTTATATGGTGTTTTCACCACTCCACAGTGCGTTTGATATGCAGAACCGGCGACATCTTGGCTTTAGTCGGGGTTCAAACTGAGATATGCATTTTTTGCGATAATATTGGTGAGACTTCAGTCAGAAGTATGCAGAATCATCTAGATCGCTCGTTTCGTGCTAATTAATGCGACAAACACGTTATCTGGTGCTTTCAGCACTCCACAGTGCGTTTGATATGAAGAACCAGCGATATCTTGGATTTCGTGGGGTTTCAAGCTGAGATATGCATTTTTTACGATAATCTTGGTGAGACTTCTGCCCGAAGTATGCTTAATCATCGTGATCGCTCGTTTCTAGCTATTTAATGCGAGAAACACGTTATCTGGTGTTTTCACCACTCCACAGTGCGTTTGATATGCAGAACCGGCGACATCATGGCTGTCGTCGGGCATCAAGCTGAGATATGCATTTTCTGCGATAATCTTGGTGAGACATCAGTCAGAAGTTTGCAGAATCATCGATATCGCTCTTTTCGAGCTATTTAATGGAGAAACACGTTATCTGGTGTATTGACCACTCCACAGTGCGTTTGATATGCGGAACCGGCGCCATCTTGATTTTCGTGAGGTTTCAAGCTGAGATATGCATTTTCTGCGATAATATTGGTGAAAGTTCAGTCAGAAGTATGCAGGATCATCTAGATCGCTCGTTTCGAGCTATTTAATGCGAGAAACACGTTGTCTGGTTGTTTTCACCACTCCACTGTGCGTTTGATATGCAGAACCAGCGTCATCTTGATTTTCGTGGTGTTTCCAGCTGAGATATGCATTTTCTGCGATAATCTTGGTGAGTCTTCTGTCAGCAGTATGCAGAATCATCGAGATCGCTCTACTCGAGCTATTTAATGCGAAAAAACAAGTTTTCTGGTGTTTTGACCACTCCACAGTGCGTATGATATGTAGAGCCGCCGATAACTTGGTTTTCGTGGGGTTTCCAACTGAAATATGCATTTTCTGCGATAATCTTTGTGTTTCATCAATGAGAAGTATGCAGAATCATCCAGAACGCTCTTTTCGAGCTATTTAATGCGAGAAACACGATATCTGGTGTTTTCACCACTCCACAGTGCGTTTGATATGCAGAACCGGCGACATCATGGCTGTCGTCGGGCATCAAGCTGAGATATGCATTTTCTGCGATAATCTTTGTGTTTCATCAATGAGAAGTATGCAGAACCATCCAGAATGCACTTTTCGAGCTAGTTAATGCGAGTAACACGTTTTCTGGTGTTTTCACCACTCCAAAGTGCGTCTGATATGCAGAACCGGCGATATCTTGGTTTTCGTGGGGTTTCCAGCTGAGATATGTATTTTCTGCGATAATCGTGGTGAGACTTCACTCAGAAGTATGCAGAATCATCTAGATCGCTCTTGTCGAGCCATTTAATGCGAGAAACACGTTTTCTGTTGTATTCACCACTCCACAGAGCGTTTGATATGCAGAACCGGCAATATCTTGATATTCGTGGTGTTTCCAGCTGAGATATGCATTTTCTGCGATAATAGTGGTGAGACATCAGTCAGAAGTATGCAGAATCTTCGAGAACGCTCTTTTCGAGCTACTTAATGCCAGAAACACGTTTTCTGGTGTATTCACCACTCCACAGTACGTTTGACATGCAGAACCGAAGATATCTTGGTTTCGGTCGGGTTTCAAGCTGAGACATGCATTTTCTGCGATAATCTTGGTGATTCTTCTGTCAGAAGTATGCAGAAGCATCGAGTACGCTCTTTTCGAGCTGTTTAATGCGAGAAACACGTTATCTGGTGTTTTCGCCACTCCACAGTGCGTTTGACATGCAGAACCGCTGATATCTTGGTTACGTTCGGGATTCAAGCTGAGATATGCATTTTCTGCGATAATCTTGGTGAGACTTCAGTCAGAAGTATGCAGAATCGTCTAGATCGCTGTTGTCGAGCTATTTAACGCGAGAAACACGTAATATGGTGTTTTCACCACTCCACAGTGCGTTTGATATGCAGAACCGGCGACATCTTGGCTTTAGTCGGGGTTCAAACTGAGATATGCATTTCTTGCGATAATATTGGTGAGACTTCAGTCAGAAGTATGCAGAATCATCTAGATCGCTCGTTTCGTGCTAATTAATGCGGCAAACACGTTATCTGGTGCTTTCAGCATTCCACAGTGCGTTTGATATGCAGAACCAGCGATATCTTGGTTTTCGTGGGGTTTCAAGCTGAGATATGCATTTTTTACGATAATCTTGGTGAGACTTCTGCCCGAAGTATGCTTAATCATCGTGATCGCTCGTTTCTAGCTATTTAATGCGAGAAACACGTTATCTGGTGTTTTCACCACTCCACAGTGCGTTTGATATGAAGAACCGGCGACATCATGGCTGTCGTCGGGCATCAAGCTGAGATATGCATTTTCTGCGATAATCTTGGTGACACATCAGTCAGAAGTTTGCAGAATCATCGAGATCGCTCTTTTCGAGCTATTTAATGGAGAAACACGTTATCTGGTGCTTTCAGCACTCCACAGTGCGTTTGATATGCAGAACCAGCGATATCTTGGTTTTCGTGGGGTTTCAAGGTGAGATATGTATTTTCTGCGATAATCTCGGTGAGACTTCTGTCCGAATTATGCAGAATCATCTAGATCGCTCTTTTCGAGCTGTTTAATGCGACAAACACGTTATCTGGTGTTTTCACCACTCCACAGTGCGTTTGATATGCAGAACCGGCGACATCTTGGCTTTCGTCGGGTATCAAGCTGGGATATGCATTTTCTACGATAATCTTGGTGAGACTTCTGTCAGAAGTATGCAGAATCATCGGGATCGCTCTTTTCGAGCTATTTAATGCGAGAAACTCGTTATCTGGTTGTTTTCACCACTCCACAGTGCGTTTGATATGCAGAACCGGCGTCATCTTGATTTTCGTGGGGTTTCAAGGTGAGATATGCATTTTCTGCGATAATCTTGGTGAGACTTCTGTCCGAAGTATGCAGAATCATCTAGATCGCTCTTTTCGAGCTATTTAATGCGAGAAACACGTTGTCTGGTGTTTTCACAACTCCACAGTTGCATTGATATGCAGAACCGCCGATATCTGGGTTTTCGTGGGGTTTCAAGCTGAGATATGCATTTTTTACGATAATCTTGGAGAGACTTCTGTCAGACGTATGCAGAATCATCGGGATCGCTCTTTTCGAGCTATTTAATGCGAGAAACACGTTTTCTGGTGTATTCACCACCCCACAGTACGTTTGACATGCAGAACCGGATATATCTTGGTTTCGGTCGGGTATCAAGCTGAGATATGCATTTTCAACGATAATCTTGGTGAGACTTCTGTCAGAAGTATGCAGAATCATCGGGATCGCTCTTTTCGAGCTATTTAATGCGAGAAACTCGTTATCTGGTTGTTTTCACCATTCCACAGTGCGTTTGATATGCAGAACCGGCGACATCTTGGCTTTCGTCGGGTATCAAGCTGGGATATGCATTTTCTACGATAATCTTGGTGAGACTTCTGTCAGAAGTATGCAGAATCATCGGGATCGCTCTCTTCGAGCTATTTAATGTGAGAAACACGTTTTCTGGTGTATTCACCACCCCACAGTACGTTTGACATGCAGAACCGGATATATCTTGGTTTCGGTCGGGTTTCAAGCTGAGATATGCATTTTCTGCGATAATCTTGGTGAGACTTCTGTCAGACGTATGCAGAATCATCGGGATCGCTCTTTTCGAGCTATTTAATGCGAGAAACACGTTTTCTGGTGTATTCACCACTCCACAGTACGTTTGACATGCAGAACAGGAGATATCTTGGTTTAGGTCGGGTATCAAGCTGAGATATGCATTTTCAACGATAATCTTGGTGAGACTTCTGTCAGAAGTATGCAGAATCATCGGGATCGCTCTTTTCGAGCTATTTAATGCGAGAAACACGTTGTCTGGTTGGTTTCACGACTCCACAGTGCGTTTGATATGCAGAACCGGCGACATCTTGATTTTCGTGAGGTTTCAAGCTGAGATATGCATTTTCTGCTATAATATTGGTGAGTCTTCTGTCAGTAGGATGCAGAATCATCTAGATCGCTCTTTTCGAGCTGTTTGATGCGAGAAACTCGTTTTCTGGTGTTTTCACCACGCCACAGTGCGTTTGATATGCAGAACCGGCGACATCGTGGTTTTCGTCGGGTTTCAAGCTGAGATATGTATTTTCTGCGATCATATTGGTGAGACTTCAGTCAGAAGTATGCAGAATCATCTAGATCGCTCGTTTCGAGCTATTTAAAGCGAGAAACACGTTATCTGGTTGTTTTGACCACTCCACAGTGCGTTTGATATGTAGAGCCGCCGATAACTTGGTTTTCGTGGGGTTTCCAGCTGAAATATGCATTTTCTGCGATAATCTTGGTGTTTCATCTATGAGAAGTATGCAGAATCATCGAGAACGCACTTTTCGAGCTATTTAATGCGAGAAACACGTTATCTGGGGTTTTCACCACTCCACAGTTGGTTTGATATGCAGAACCGGCGATATCTTGGTTTTCGTGGGGTTTCAAGCTGAGATATGCGTTTTCTGCGATAATCTTGGTGAGAATTCTTTCAGAAGTAAGCGGAAACATCGAGATCCCTCTTTTCGAGCTCTTTAATGCGAGAAACACGTTATCTGGTGTTTTCACCTCTCCACAGTGCGTTTGATACGCAGAACCGGCGACATCTTGGCTTTCGTCGGGTATCAACCTGAGATATGCATTTTCTGCGATAATCTTGGTGGGACTTCAGTCAGAAGTATGCAGAATCATCGAGATCGCTCTTTTCGAGCTAGTTAATGCGAGAAAAACCTTATCCGGTGTTTTCACCACTCCACAGTGCGTTTGATATGCAGAACCAGCGATATCTTGGCTTTCGTGGGGTTTCAAGCTGAGATATGCATTTTTTACGATAATCTTGGTGAGACTTCTGTCCGAAGTATGCTGAATCATCGAGATCGCTCTTTTCGAGCTCTTTAATGCGAGAAACACGTTATCTGGTGTTTTCACCACTCCACAGTGCGTTTGATATGCAGAACCGGCGACATCTTGATTTTCGTGAGATTTCAACCTGAGATATGCATTTTCGTCGATAATCTTGGTGAGTCTTCTGTCAGTACTATGCAGAATCATCGAGACCCCTCTTTTCGAGCTATTTAATGCGAGAGACACGTTATCTGGTGTTTTCACCACTCCACAGTGCGTTTGATATGCAGAACAGGCGACATCTTAATTTTCGGGAGATTTCAAGCTGCGATATGCATTTTCTACGATAACCATGGTGAGTCTTCTATCAGAAGTATGCAGAATCATCTAGATCGCTCTCTTCGAGCTATTTAATGTGAGAAACACGTTTTCTGGTGTATTCACCACCCCACAGTACGTTTGACATGCAGAACCGGATATATCTTGGTTTCGGTCGGGTTTCAAGCTGAGATATGCATTTTCTACGATAATCTTGGTGAGACTTCTGTCAGAAGTATGCAGAATCATCGGGATCGCTCTTTTCGAGCTATTTAATGCGAGAAACACATTATATGGTTGTTTTCACCACTCCACAGTGCGTTTGATATGCATAACCGGCGATATCTAGATTTTCGTGGTGTTTCCAGCTGAGATATGCATTCTCTGCGATACTCTTGGTGAGACTTCAGTCAGAAGTATGCAGAATCATCGAGATCGCTCGTTTCGAGCTATTTAATGCGAAAAAACAAGTTTTCTGGTGTTGTCAACATTCCACAGCGCGTTTTATATGCAGAACCGGCGATATCTTGATTTTCGTGGTGTTTCCAGCTGAGATATGCATTTTCTGCGATAATCTTGGTGAGTCTTCTGTCAGAAGTATGTAGAATCATCTAGATCGCTCTTTTCGAGCTATTTAATGCGAGAAACACGTTTTCTGGTGTATTCACCACTCCACAGTACGTTTGACATGCAGAACAGGAGATATCTTGGTTTAGGTCGGGTATCAAGCTGAGATATGCATTTTCTACGATAATCTTGGTGAGACTTCTGTCAGAAGTATGCTGAATCATCGAGATCGCTCTTTTCGAGCTAGTTACTGCGAGAAACACGTTATCTGGAGTTTTCACCACTCCACAGTTGGTTTGATATGCAGAACCGGCGATATCTTGGTTTTCGTGGGGTTTCAAGCTGAGATATGCGTTTTCTGCGATAATCTTGGTGAGACTTCTATCAGTAGTAAGCGGAAACATCGAGATCCCTCTTTTCGAGCTCTTTAATGCGAGAAACACGTTATCTGGTGTTTTCACCTCTCCACAGTGCGTTTGATATGCAGAACCGGCGACGTCTTGGCTTTCGTCGGGTATCAACCTGAGATATGCATTTTCTGCGATAACCTTGGTGAGAATTCATTTAGAAGTATGCAGAATCATCGAGATCCCTCTTTTCGAGCTCTTTAATGCGAGAAACACGTTATCTGGTGTTTTCACCACTCCACAGTGCGTTTGATATGCAGAACCGACGATATCCTGGTTTTCGTGGGGTTTCAAGCTCAGATATGCATTTTGTGCGATAATATTGGAGAGACTTCAGACAGAAGTATGCAGAATCATCAAGATCGCACTTTTCGAGCTATTTTATGCGAGAAACACGTTAACTGGTGTTTTCACCACTCCACAGTGCGTTTGATATGCAGATCCGGCGACATCTTGGATTTCGTCGGGGTTCAAGCTGAGATTTGCAATTCCTGCGATAATCTTGGTGAGACTTCTGTCCGAAGTATGCTGAATCATCGAGATCGCTCTTTGCGAGCTAGTTAGTGCGAGAAACACGTTATCTGGTGTTTTCACCACACCACAGTGCGTTTGATATGCAGAACAGTAGATATCTTGGTTTTCGTGGGGTTTCAAGCTGAGATATGCATTTTTTACGATAATCTTGGTGAGACTTCTGCCCGAAGTATGCTTAATCATCGTGATCGCTCGTTTCTAGCTATTTAATGCGAGAAACACGTTATCTGGTGTTTTCACCACTCCACAGTGCGTTTGATATGCAGAACCGGCGACATCATGGCTGTCGTCGGGCATCAAGCTGAGATATGCATTTTCTGCGATAATCTTTGTGTTTCATCAATGAGAAGTATGCAGAACCATCCAGAATGCACTTTTCGAGCTAGTTAATGCGAGTAACACGTTTTCTGGTGTTTTCACCACTCCAAAGTGCGTCTGATATGCAGAACCGGCGATATCTTGGTTTTCGTGGGGTTTCCAGCTGAGATATGTATTTTCTGCGATAATCGTGGTGAGACTTCACTCAGAAGTATGCAGAATCATCTAGATCGCTCTTGTCGAGCCATTTAATGCGAGAAACACGTTTTCTGTTGTATTCACCACTCCACAGAGCGTTTGATATGCAGAACCGGCAATATCTTGATATTCGTGGTGTTTCCAGCTGAGATATGCATTTTCTGCGATAATAGTGGTGAGACATCAGTCAGAAGTATGCAGAATCTTCGAGAACGCTCTTTTCGAGCTACTTAATGCCAGAAACACGTTTTCTGGTGTATTCACCACTCCACAGTACGTTTGACATGCAGAACCGAAGATATCTTGGTTTCGGTCGGGTTTCAAGCTGAGACATGCATTTTCTGCGATAATCTTGGTGATTCTTCTGTCAGAAGTATGCAGAAGCATCGAGTACGCTCTTTTCGAGCTGTTTAATGCGAGAAACACGTTATCTGGTGTTTTCGCCACTCCACAGTGCGTTTGACATGCAGAACCGCTGATATCTTGGTTACGTTCGGGATTCAAGCTGAGATATGCATTTTCTGCGATAATCTTGGTGAGACTTCAGTCAGAAGTATGCAGAATCGTCTAGATCGCTGTTGTCGAGCTATTTAACGCGAGAAACACGTAATATGGTGTTTTCACCACTCCACAGTGCGTTTGATATGCAGAACCGGCGACATCTTGGCTTTAGTCGGGGTTCAAACTGAGATATGCATTTCTTGCGATAATATTGGTGAGACTTCAGTCAGAAGTATGCAGAATCATCTAGATCGCTCGTTTCGTGCTAATTAATGCGGCAAACACGTTATCTGGTGCTTTCAGCATTCCACAGTGCGTTTGATATGCAGAACCAGCGATATCTTGGTTTTCGTGGGGTTTCAAGCTGAGATATGCATTTTTTACGATAATCTTGGTGAGACTTCTGCCCGAAGTATGCTTAATCATCGTGATCGCTCGTTTCTAGCTATTTAATGCGAGAAACACGTTATCTGGTGTTTTCACCACTCCACAGTGCGTTTGATATGAAGAACCGGCGACATCATGGCTGTCGTCGGGCATCAAGCTGAGATATGCATTTTCTGCGATAATCTTGGTGACACATCAGTCAGAAGTTTGCAGAATCATCGAGATCGCTCTTTTCGAGCTATTTAATGGAGAAACACGTTATCTGGTGCTTTCAGCACTCCACAGTGCGTTTGATATGCAGAACCAGCGATATCTTGGTTTTCGTGGGGTTTCAAGGTGAGATATGTATTTTCTGCGATAATCTCGGTGATACTTCTGTCCGAATTATGCAGAATCATCTAGATCGCTCTTTTCGAGCTGTTTAATGCGACAAACACGTTATCTGGTGTTTTCACCACTCCACAGTGCGTTTGATATGCAGAACCGGCGACATCTTGGCTTTCGTCGGGTATCAAGCTGGGATATGCATTTTCTACGATAATCTTGGTGAGACTTCTGTCAGAAGTATGCAGAATCATCGGGATCGCTCTTTTCGAGCTATTTAATGCGAGAAACTCGTTATCTGGTTGTTTTCACCACTCCACAGTGCGTTTGATATGCAGAACCGGCGTCATCTTGATTTTCGTGGGGTTTCAAGGTGAGATATGCATTTTCTGCGATAATCTTGGTGAGACTTCTGTCCGAAGTATGCAGAATCATCTAGATCGCTCTTTTCGAGCTATTTAATGCGAGAAACACGTTGTCTGGTGTTTTCACAACTCCACAGTTGCATTGATATGCAGAACCGCCGATATCTGGGTTTTCGTGGGGTTTCAAGCTGAGATATGCATTTTTTACGATAATCTTGGAGAGACTTCTGTCAGACGTATGCAGAATCATCGGGATCGCTCTTTTCGAGCTATTTAATGCGAGAAACACGTTTTCTGGTGTATTCACCACCCCACAGTACGTTTGACATGCAGAACCGGATATATCTTGGTTTCGGTCGGGTATCAAGCTGAGATATGCATTTTCAACGATAATCTTGGTGAGACTTCTGTCAGAAGTATGCAGAATCATCGGGATCGCTCTTTTCGAGCTATTTAATGCGAGAAACTCGTTATCTGGTTGTTTTCACCATTCCACAGTGCGTTTGATATGCAGAACCGGCGACATCTTGGCTTTCGTCGGGTATCAAGCTGGGATATGCATTTTCTACGATAATCTTGGTGAGACTTCTGTCAGAAGTATGCAGAATCATCGGGATCGCTCTCTTCGAGCTATTTAATGTGAGAAACACGTTTTCTGGTGTATTCACCACCCCACAGTACGTTTGACATGCAGAACCGGATATATCTTGGTTTCGGTCGGGTTTCAAGCTGAGATATGCATTTTCTGCGATAATCTTGGTGAGACTTCTGTCAGACGTATGCAGAATCATCGGGATCGCTCTTTTCGAGCTATTTAATGCGAGAAACACGTTTTCTGGTGTATTCACCACTCCACAGTACGTTTGACATGCAGAACAGGAGATATCTTGGTTTAGGTCGGGTATCAAGCTGAGATATGCATTTTCAACGATAATCTTGGTGAGACTTCTGTCAGAAGTATGCAGAATCATCGGGATCGCTCTTTTCGAGCTATTTAATGCGAGAAACACGTTGTCTGGTTGGTTTCACGACTCCACAGTGCGTTTGATATGCAGAACCGGCGACATCTTGATTTTCGTGAGGTTTCAAGCTGAGATATGCATTTTCTGCTATAATATTGGTGAGTCTTCTGTCAGTAGGATGCAGAATCATCTAGATCGCTCTTTTCGAGCTGTTTGATGCGAGAAACTCGTTTTCTGGTGTTTTCACCACGCCACAGTGCGTTTGATATGCAGAACCGGCGACATCGTGGTTTTCGTCGGGTTTCAAGCTGAGATATGTATTTTCTGCGATCATATTGGTGAGACTTCAGTCAGAAGTATGCAGAATCATCTAGATCGCTCGTTTCGAGCTATTTAAAGCGAGAAACACGTTATCTGGTTGTTTTGACCACTCCACAGTGCGTTTGATATGTAGAGCCGCCGATAACTTGGTTTTCGTGGGGTTTCCAGCTGAAATATGCATTTTCTGCGATAATCTTGGTGTTTCATCTATGAGAAGTATGCAGAATCATCGAGAACGCACTTTTCGAGCTATTTAATGCGAGAAACACGTTATCTGGGGTTTTCACCACTCCACAGTTGGTTTGATATGCAGAACCGGCGATATCTTGGTTTTCGTGGGGTTTCAAGCTGAGATATGCGTTTTCTGCGATAATCTTGGTGAGAATTCTTTCAGAAGTAAGCGGAAACATCGAGATCCCTCTTTTCGAGCTCTTTAATGCGAGAAACACGTTATCTGGTGTTTTCACCTCTCCACAGTGCGTTTGATACGCAGAACCGGCGACATCTTGGCTTTCGTCGGGTATCAACCTGAGATATGCATTTTCTGCGATAATCTTGGTGAGACTTCAGTCAGAAGTATGCAGAATCATCGAGATCGCTCTTTTCGAGCTAGTTAATGCGAGAAAAACCTTATCCGGTGTTTTCACCACTCCACAGTGCGTTTGATATGCAGAACCAGCGATATCTTGGCTTTCGTGGGGTTTCAAGCTGAGATATGCATTTTTTACGATAATCTTGGTGAGACTTCTGTCCGAAGTATGCTGAATCATCGAGATCGCTCTTTTCGAGCTCTTTAATGCGAGAAACACGTTATCTGGTGTTTTCACCACTCCACAGTGCGTTTGATATGCAGAACCGGCGACATCTTGATTTTCGTGAGATTTCAACCTGAGATATGCATTTTCGTCGATAATCTTGGTGAGTCTTCTGTCAGTACTATGCAGAATCATCGAGACCCCTCTTTTCGAGCTATTTAATGCGAGAGACACGTTATCTGGTGTTTTCACCACTCCACAGTGCGTTTGATATGCAGAACAGGCGACATCTTAATTTTCGTGAGATTTCAAGCTGCGATATGCATTTTCTACGATAACCATGGTGAGTCTTCTATCAGAAGTATGCAGAATCATCTAGATCGCTCTCTTCGAGCTATTTAATGTGAGAAACACGTTTTCTGGTGTATTCACCACCCCACAGTACGTTTGACATGCAGAACCGGATATATCTTGGTTTCGGTCGGGTTTCAAGCTGAGATATGCATTTTCTACGATAATCTTGGTGAGACTTCTGTCAGAAGTATGCAGAATCATCGGGATCGCTCTTTTCGAGCTATTTAATGCGAGAAACACATTATATGGTTGTTTTCACCACTCCACAGTGCGTTTGATATGCATAACCGGCGATATCTAGATTTTCGTGGTGTTTCCAGCTGAGATATGCATTCTCTGCGATACTCTTGGTGAGACTTCAGTCAGAAGTATGCAGAATCATCGAGATCGCTCGTTTCGAGCTATTTAATGCGAAAAAACAAGTTTTCTGGTGTTGTCAACATTCCACAGCGCGTTTTATATGCAGAACCGGCGATATCTTGATTTTCGTGGTGTTTCCAGCTGAGATATGCATTTTCTGCGATAATCTTGGTGAGTCTTCTGTCAGAAGTATGTAGAATCATCTAGATCGCTCTTTTCGAGCTATTTAATGCGAGAAACACGTTTTCTGGTGTATTCACCACTCCACAGTACGTTTGACATGCAGAACAGGAGATATCTTGGTTTAGGTCGGGTATCAAGCTGAGATATGCATTTTCTACGATAATCTTGGTGAGACTTCTGTCAGAAGTATGCTGAATCATCGAGATCGCTCTTTTCGAGCTAGTTACTGCGAGAAACACGTTATCTGGAGTTTTCACCACTCCACAGTGCGTTTGATATGCAGAACCGACGATATCCTGGTTTTCGTGGGGTTTCAAGCTCAGATATGCATTTTGTGCGATAATATTGGAGAGACTTCAGACAGAAGTATGCAGAATCATCAAGATCGCACTTTTCGAGCTATTTTATGCGAGAAACACGTTAACTGGTGTTTTCACCACTCCACAGTGCGTTTGATATGCAGATCCGGCGACATCTTGGATTTCGTCGGGGTTCAAGCTGAGATTTGCAATTCCTGCGATAATCTTGGTGAGACTTCTGTCCGAAGTATGCTTAATCATCGAGATCCCTCTTTTCGAGCTCTTTAATGCGAGAAACACGTTATCTGGTGTTTTCAGCACTCCACAGTGCGTTTGATATGCTGAACCGGCGATATCTTGGTTTTCGTGGGGTTTCCAGATGAGATATGCATTTTCTGCGATAATCTTGGTGAGTCTTCTGTCAGAAGTATGCAGAATCATCGAGATCCCTCTTTTCGAGCTATTTGATGCGAGAAACACGTTTTCTGGTGTTTTCACCACGCCACAGTGCGTTTGATATGCAGAACCGGCGACATCGTGGTTTTCGTCGGGTTTCAAGCTGAGATATGCATTTTCTGCGATCATATTGGTGAGACTTCAGTCAGAAGTAAGCAGAATCATCTAGATCGCTCGTTTCGAGCTATTTAAAGCGAGAAACACGTTATCTGGTTGTTTTCACCACTCCATAGTGCGTCTGATATGCAGAACCGGCGATATCTTGGTTTTCGTGGGGTTTCCAGCTGAGATATGCAATTTCTGTGATAATCTTGGTGAGTCTTCTGTCAGAAGTATGCAGAATCATCGAGATCCCTCTTTTCGAGCTCTTTAATGCGAGAAACACGTTATCTGGTGTTTTCACCACTCCACAGTGCGTTTGATATGCAGAACCGGCGACATCTTGATTTTCGTGAGATTTCAACCTGAGATATGCATTTTCGTCGATAATCTTGGTGAGTCTTCTGTCAGTACTATGCAGAATCATCGAGACCCCTCTTTTCGAGCTATTTAATGCGAGAGACACGTTATCTGGTGTTTTCACCACTCCACAGTGCGTTTGATATGCAGAACAGGCGACATCTTAATTTTCGTGAGATTTCAAGCTGCGATATGCATTTTCTACGATAACCATGGTGAGTCTTCTGTCAGAAGTATGCAGAAACATCTAGATCGCTCTCTTCGAGCTATTTAATGTGAGAAACACGTTTTCTGGTGTATTCACCACCCCACAGTACGTTTGACATGCAGAACCGGATATATCTTGGTTTCGGTCGGGTTTCATGCTGAGATATGCATTTTCTACGATAATCTTGGTGAGACTTCTGTCAGAAGTATGCAGAATCATCGGGATCGCTCTTTTCGAGCTATTTAATGCGAGAAACACGTTTTCTGGTGTATTCACCACTCCACAGTACGTTTGACATGCAGAACAGGAGATATCTTGGTTTAGGTCGGGTATCAAGCTGAGATATGCATTTACAACGATAATCTTGGTGAGACTTCTGTCAGAAGTATGCAGAATCATCGGGATCGCTCTTTTCGAGCTATTTAATGCGAGAAACACGTTGTCTGGTTGGTTTCACGACTCCACAGTGCGTTTGATATGCAGAACCCGCGACATCTTGATTTTCGTGAAGTTTCAAGCTGAGATATGCATTTTCTGCTATAATATTGGTGAGTCTTCTGTCAGTAGGATGCAGAATCATCGAGACCCCTCTTTTCGAGCTATTTAATGCGAGAAACACGTTATCTGGTGTTTTCACCACTCCACAGTGCGTTTGATATGCAGAACAGGCGACATCTTGATTTTCGTGAGATTTCAAGCTGAGATATGCATTTTCTACGGTAATCTTTGTGAGACTTCTGTTCGAAGTATGCTTAATCATCGAGATCGCTCGTTTCGAGCTATTTAATGCGCGAAACACGTTATCTGGTGTTTTCACCACTCCACAGTGCGTATGATATGCAGAACCGGCGATATATTGGTTTTCGTGGGGTTTCAAGCTGAGATATACATTTTCTGCGGTAATCTTGGTGAGACTTCTGTCCGAAGTATGCTGAAACATCGAGATCGCTCTTTTCGAGCTAGTTAATGCGAGAAAAACCTTATCCGGTGTTTTCACCACTCCACAATTCGTTTGATATGCAGAACCAGCGATATCTTGGCTTTCGTGGGGTTTCAAGCTGAGATACGCATTTTTTACGATAATCTTGGTGAGACTTCTGTCCGAAGTATGCTGAATCATCGAGATCGCTCTTTGCGAGCTAGTTAGTGCGAGAAACACGTTATCTGGTGTTTTCACCACACCACAGTGCGTTTGATATGCAGAACAGTAGATATCTTGGTTTTCGTGGGGTTTCAAGCTGAAATATGCATTTTCTGCGATAATCTTGTTGAGACTTCTGTTCGAAGTATGCAGAATCATCGAGATCGCACTTTTCGAGCTATTTAATGCGAGAAACACGTTATCTGGGGTTTTCACCACTCCACAGTTGGTTTGATATGCAGAACCGGCGATATCTTGGTTTTCGTGGGGTTTCAAGCTGAGATATGCGTTTTCTGCGATAATCTTGGTGAGACTTCTATCAGAAGTAAGCGGAAACATCGAGATCCCTCTTTTCCAGCTCTTTAATGCGAGAAACACGTTATCTGGTGTTTTCACCACTCCACAGTGCGTTTGATATGCAGAACCGGCGACATCTTGGCTTTCGTCGGGTATCAACCTGAGATATGCATTTTCTGCGATAATCTTGGTGAGAATTCATTTAGAAGTATGCAGAATCATCGAGATCGCTCTTTTAGAGCTATATAATGCGAGAAACACGTTATCTGGTGTTTTGACCACTCCACAGTGCGTATGATGTGCAGAACCGACGATATCCTGGTTTTCGTGGGGTTTCAAGCTCAGATATGCATTTTGTGCGATAATATTGGAGAGACTTCAGACAGAAGTATGCAGAATCATCAAGATCGAACTTTTCGAGCTATTTTATGCGAGAAACACGTTAACTGGTGTTTTCACCACTCCACAGTGCGTTTGATATGTAGATCCGGCGACATCTTGGATTTCGTCAGGGGTTCAAGCTGAGATTTGCAATTCCTGCGATAATCTTGGTGAGACTTCTGTCCGAAGTATGCTTAATCATCGAGAACGCTCTTTTCGAGCTAGTTAATGCGAGAAACACGTTATCTGGTGTTTTCAGCACTCCACAGTGCGTTTGATATGCAGAACCAGCGATATCTTGGTTTTCGTGGGGTTTCCAGCTGAGATATGCATTTTCTGCGATAATCTTGGTGAGTCTTCTGTCAGAAGTATGCAGAATCATCTAGATCGCTCTTTTCGAGCTCTTTAATGCGAGAAACACGTTTTCTGGTGTTTTCACCACGCCACAGTGCGTTTGATATGCTGAACCGGCGACATCGTGGTTTTCGTCGGGTTTCAAGCTGAGATATGCATTTTCTGCGATCATATTGGTGAGACTTCAGTCAGAAGTATGCAGAATCATCTAGATCGCTCGTTTCGAGCTATTTAAAGCGAGAAACACGTTATCTGGTTGTTTTGAATACTCCACAGTGCGTTTGATATGTAGAGCCGCCGATAACTTGGTTTTCGTGGGGTTTCCAGCTGAAATATGCATTTTCTGCGATAATCTTGGTGTTTCATCTATGAGAAGTATGCAGAATCATCGAGAACGCTCTTTTCGAGCTAGTTAATGCGAGATACACGTTTTCTGATGTTTTCACCACTCCATAGTGCGTCTGATATGCAGAACCAGCGATATCTTGGTTTTCGTGGGGTTTCAAGCTGAGATATGCATTTTCTGCGATAATCTGGTGAGACTTCTGTCCGAAGTATGCTTAATCATCGAGAACGCTCTTTTCGAGCTAGTTAATGCGAGAAACACGTTATCTGGTGTTTTCAGCACTCCACAGTGCGTTTGATATGCAGAACCGGCGATATCTTGGTTTTCGTGGGGTTTCCAGCTGAGATATGCATTTTCTGCGATAATCTGGTGAGACTTCTGTCCGAAGTATGCTGAATCATCGAGATCGCTCTTTTCGAGCTAGTTAGTGCGAGAAACACGTTATCTGGTGTTTTCACCACACCACAGTGCGTTTGATATGCAGAACAGTAGATATCTTGGTTTTCGTGGGGTTTCAAGCTGAAATATGCATTTTCTGCGATAATCTTGTTGAGACTTCCGTTCGAAGTATGCAGAATCATCGAGATCGCACTTTTCGAGCTATTTAATGCGAGAAACACGTTATCTGGGGTTTTCACCGCTCCACAGTTGGTTTGATATGCAGAACCGGCGACATCGTGGTTTTCGTCGGGTTTCAAGCTGAGATATGCATTTTCTGCGATCATATTGGTGAGACTTCAGTCAGAAGTATGCAGAATCATCGAGATCGCTCTATTCGAGCTATTTAATGCGAGAAACACGTTATCTGGTTGTTTTCACCACTCCACAGTGCGTTTGATATGCAGATCCGGCGACATCTTGGATTTCGTCGGGGTTCAAGCTGAGATTTGCAATTCCTGCGATAATCTTGGTGAGTCTTCTGTCCGAAGTATGCTTAATCATCGAGAACGCTCTTTTCGAGCTGGTTAATGCGAGAAACACGTTATCTGGTGTTTTCAGCACTCCACAGTGCGTTTGATATGCAGAACCGGCGATATCTTGGTTTTCGTGGGGTTTCCAGCTGAGATATGCATTTTCTGCGATAATCTTGGTGAGTCTTCTGTCAGAAGTATGCAGAATCATCTAGATCGCTCTTTTCGAGCTATCTGATGCGAGAAACACTTTATCTGGTTGTTTTGACCACTCCACAGTGCGTTTGATATGTAGAGCCGCCGATAACTTGGTTTTCGTGGGTTTTCCAGCTGAAATATGCATTTTCTGCGATAATCTTGGTGTTTCATCTATGAGAAGTATGCAGAATCATCGAGAACGCTCTTTTCGAGCTAGTTAATGCGAGATACACGTTTTCTGATGTTTTCACCACTCCATAGTGCGTCTGATATGCAGAACCGGCGATATCTTGGTTTTCGTGGGGTTTCCAGCTGAGATATGCAATTTCTGTGATAATCTTGGTGAGTCTTCTGTCAGAAGTATGCAGAATCATCTAGATCGCTCTTTTCGAGCTATTTAATGCGAGAAACACGTTTTCTGGTGTTTTCACCACGCCACAGTGCGTTTGATATGCAGAACCGGCGACATCGTGGTTTTCGTCGGGTTTCAAGCTGAGATATAGCATTTTCTGCGATAATATTGGTGAGACTTCAGTCAGAAGTATGCAGAATCATCTAGATCGCTCGTTTCGAGCTATTTAAAGCGAGAAACACGTTATCTGGTTGTTTTCCCCACTCCACAGTGCGCTTGATATGCAGAACCGGCGATATCTTGGTTTTCGTGGGGTTTCCAGCTGAGATATGCATTTTCTGCGATAATCTTGGTGAGTCTTCTGTCAGAAGTATGCAGAATCATCGAGATCGCTCTATTCGAGCTATTTAATGCGAGAAACACGTTATCTGGTTGTTTTCACCACTCCACAGTGCGTTTGATATGCAGAACCGGCGATATCTTGGTTTTCGTGGGGTTTCCAGCTGAGATATGCATTTTCTGCGATAATCTTGGTGAGTCTTCTGTCAGAAGTATGCAGAATCATCGAGATCGCTCTATTCGAGCTATTTAATGCGAGAAACACGTTATCTGGTTGTTTTCACCACTCCACAGTGCGTTTGATATGCAGAAACGGAGATATCTTGGTTTCGGTCGGGTTTCAAGCTGAGATATGCATTTTCTGCGATAATCTTGGTGAGTCTTCTGTCAGAAGTATGCAGAATCATCTAGATCGCTCGTTTCGAGCTACTTAATGCGAGAAACATGTTATCTGGTGTTTTCACCACTCCACAGTGCGTTTAACTTGCAGAACCGGCGACATCTTGGATTTCGTCGGGGTTCAAGCTGGGATATGCATTTTCAACGATAATCTTGGTAAGAATTCTGTCAGAAGTATGCAGTATCATCTAGATCGCTCTTTTCGAGCTACTTAATGCGAGAAACACGTTTTCTGGTGCTTTGACCACTCCACAGTGCGTTTGATATGCAGAACCGGCGACATCTTGATTTTCGTGAGGTTTCAAGCTGAGATATGCATTTTCTGCGATAATCTTGGTGAGTCTTCTGTCAGAAGTATGCAGAATCATCTAGATCGCTCTTTTCGAGCTATTTGATGCGAGAAACACGTTTTCTGGTGTTTACACCACTCCACAGTGCGTTTGATATGCAGAACCGGCGACATCGTGGTTTTCGTCGGGTTTCAAGCTGAGATATGCATTTTCTGCGATCATATTGGTGAGACTTCAGTCAGAAGTATGCAGAATCACCTAGATCGCTCGTTTCGAGCTATTTAATGCGAGAAACACGTTATCTGGTTGTTTTCACCACTCCACAGTGCGTTTGATATGCAGAACCGGCGACATCTTGATTTTCGTGAGGTTTCAAGCTGAGATATGCATTTTCTGCGATAATCTTGGTGAGACTTCTGTCAGAAGTATGCAGAATCATCGAGAACGCTCTTGTCGAGCTAGTTAATGCGAGATACACGTTTTCTGGTGTTTTCACCACTCCATAGTGCGTCTGATATGCAGAACCGGCGATATCTTGGTTTTCGTGGGGTTCCCAGCTGAGATATGCATTTTCTGCGATAATCTTGGTGAGACTTTAGTCAGAACTATGCAGAATCATCTAGATCGCTCGTTTCGAGCTATTTAATGCGAAAAAACAAGTTTTCTGGTGTTTTGACCACTCCACAGTGCGTTTGATATGTAGAGCCGCCGATAACTTGGTTTTCGTGGGGCTTCCAGCTGAAATATGCATTTTCTGCGATAATCTTTGTGTTTCATCTATGAGAAGTATGCAGAATCATCTAGATCGCTCTTTTCGAGCTATTTAAATCGAGAAACACGTTTTCTGGTGTATTCACCACCCCACAGTGCGTTTGATATGCAGAACCGGCGACATCGTGGTTTTGGTCGGGTTTCAAGCTGAGATATGCATTTTCTGCGATAATCTTGGTGAGACTTTAGTCAGAAGTATGCAGAATCATCTAGATCGCTCGTTTCGAGCTACTTAATGCGAGAAACACGTTATCTGGTGTTTTCACCACTCGACAGTGCGTTTAACTTGCAGAACCGGCGACATCTTGGATTTCGTCGGGGTTCAAGCTGGGATATGCATTTTCAACGATAATCTTGGTAAGAATTCTGTCAGATGTATGCAGAATCATCGAGATCGCTCTATTCGAGCTATTTAATGCGAGAAACACGTTATCTGGTTGTTTTCACCACTCCACAGTGCGTTTGATATGCAGAAACGGAGATATCTTGGTTTCGGTCGGGTTTCAAGCTGAGATATTTGCATTTTCTGCGATAATCTTGGTGAGTCTTCTGTCAGAAGTATGCAGAATCATCGCGATCGCTCTATTCGAGCTATCTAATGCGAGAAACACGTTATCTGGTGTTTTCATCACTCCACAGGGCGTTTGATATGCAGAACCGGCGATATCTTGGTTTTCGTGGGGTTTCCAGCTGAGATATGCATTTTCTGCGATAATCTTGGTGTTTCATCTATGAGAAGTATGCAGAATCATCGAGAACGCTCTTTTCGAGCTAGTTAATGCGAGATACACGTTTTCTGGTGTTTTCACCACTCCATAGTGCGTCTGATATGCAGAACCGGCGATATCTTGGTTTTCGTGGGGCTTCCAGCTGAGATATGCATTTTCTGCGATAATCTTGGTGAGACTTCAGTCAGAAGTATGCAGAATCATCTAGATCGCTCGTTTCGAGTTATTTAATGCGAGAAACACGTTATCTGGTTGTTTTCACCACTCCACAGTGCGTTTGATATGCAGAACCGGCGACATCTTGATTTTCGTGAGGTTTCAAGCTGAGATATGCATTTTCTGCGATAATCTTGGTGAGTCTTCTGTCAGAAGTATGCAGAATCATCTAGATCGCTCTTTTCGAGCTATTTGATGCGAGGAACACGTTTTCTGGTGTTTTCACCACTCCACAGTGCGTTTGATATGCAGAACAGTCGACATCGTGGTTTTCGTCGGGTTTCAAGCTGAGATATGCATTTTCTGCGATCATATTGGTGAGTCTTCTGTCAGAAGTATGCAGAATCATCTAGATCGCTCTTTTCGAGCTACTTGATGCGAGAAACACGTTTTCTGGTGGTTTCACCACTCCACAGTGCGTTTGATATGCAGACCCGGCGGCATCTTGATTTTCGTGAGGTTTCAAGCTGAGATATGCATTTTCTGCGATAATCTTGGTGAGTCTTCTGTCAGAAGTATGCAGAATCATCTAGATCGCTCTTTTCGAGCTATTTGATGCGAGAAACACGTTTTCTGGTGTTTTCACCACTCCACAGTTCGTTTGATATGCAGAACCGGCGACATCGTGTTTTTCGTCGGGTTTCAAGCTGAGATATGCATTTTCTGCGATCATATTGGTGAGACTTCAGTCAGAAGTATGCAGAATCACCTAGATCGCTCGTTTCGAGCTATTTAATGCGAGAAACACGTTATCTGGTTGTTTTCACCACTCCACAGTGCGTTTGATATGCAGAACCGGCGACATCTTGATTTTCGTGAGGTTTCAAGCTGAGATATGCATTTTCTGCGATAATCTTGGTGAGACTTCTGTCAGAAGTATGCAGAATCATCGCGATCGCTCTATTCGAGCTATTTAATGCGAGAAACACGTTATCTGGTGTTTTCATCACTCCACAGGGCGTTTGATATGCAGAACCGGCGATATCTTGGTTTTCCTGGGGTTTCCAGCTGAGATATGCATTTTCTGTGATAATCTTGGTGAGTCTTCTGTCAGAAGTATGCAGAATCATCTAGATCGCTCTTTTCGAGCTATTTAATGCGAGAAACAGGTTTTCTGGTATCTTCACCACGCCACAGTGCGTTTGATATGCAGAACCGGCGATATCTTGGTTTTCGTGGGGTTTCCAGCTGAAATATGCATTTTCTGCGATAATCTTGGTGTTTCATCTATGAGAAGTATGCAGAATCATCGAGAACGCTCTTTTCGAGCTAGTTAATGCGAGATACACGTTTTCTGGTGTTTTCACCACTCCATAGTGCGTCTGATATGCAGACCCGGCGATATCTGGGTTTTCGTGGGGTTTCCAGCTGAGATATGCATTTTCTGCGATAATCTTGGTGAGTCTTCTGTCAGAAGTATGCAGAATCATCTAGATCGCTCTTTTCGAGCTATTTGATGCGAGAAACACGTTTTCTGGTGTTTTCACCACGCCACAGTGCGTTTGATATGCAGAACCGGCGACATCGTGGTTTTCGTCGGGTTTCAAGCTGAGATATGCATTTTCTGCGATCATATTGGTGAGACTTCAGTCAGAAGTATGCAGAATCATCTAGATCGCTCGTTTCGAGCTATTTAAAGCGAGAAACACGTTATCTGGTGTTTTCATCACTCCACAGGGCGTTTGATATGCAGAACCGGCGATATCTTGGTTTTCGTGGGGTTTCCAGCTGAGATATGCATTTTCTGCGACAATCTTGGTGTTTCATCTATGAGAAGTATGCAGAATCATCGATAACGCTCTTTTCGAGCTAGTTAATGCGAGATACACGTTTTCTGGTGTTTTCACCACTCCATAGTGCGTCTGATATGCAGAACCGGCGATATCTTGGTTTTCGTGGGGTTTCCAGCAGAGATATGCATTTTCTGCGATAATCTTGGTGAGACTTTAGTCAGAACTATGCAGAATCATCTAGATCGCTCGTTTCGAGCTATGTAATGCGAAATAACAAGTTTTCTGGTGTTTTGACCACTCCACAGTGCGTTTGATATGCAGAACCGGCGATATCTTGGTTTTCGTGGGGTTTCCAGCTGAGATATGCATTTTCTGCGATAATCTTGGTGAGACTTTTGTCAGAACTATGCAGAATCATCTAGATCGCTCGTTTCGAGCTATTTAATGCGAAAAAACAAGTTTTCTGGTGTTTTGACCACTCCACAGTGCGTTTGATATGCAGAACCGGCGACATCGTGTTTTTCGTCGGGTTTCAAGCTGAGATATGCATTTTCTGCGATCATATTGGTGAGACTTCAGTCAGAAGTATGCAGAATCACCTAGATCGCTCGTTTCGAGCTACTTAATGCGAGAAACACGTTATCTGGTGTTTTCACCACTCCACAGTGCGTTTAACTTGCAGAACCGGCGACATCTTGAATTTCGTCGGGGTTCAAGCTGGGATATGCATTTTCAACGATAATCTTGGTAAGAATTCTGTCAGAAGTATGCAGTATCATCTAGATCGCTCTTTTCGAGCTACTTAATGCGAGAAACACGTTTTCTGGTGTTTTGACCACTCCACAGTGCGTTTGATATGTAGAACCGCCGATAACTTGGTTTTCGTGGGGATTCCAGCTGAAATATGCATTTTCTGCGATAATATTGGTGAGACTTCAGTCAGAAGTATGCAGAATCATCTAGATCGCTCGTTTCGAGTTATTTAATGCGAGAAACACGTTACCTGGTTGTTTTCACCACTCCACAGTGCGTTTGATATGCAGAACCGGCGACATCTTGATTTTCGTGAGGTTTCAAGCTGAGATATGCATTTTCTGCGATAATCTTGGTGAGTCTTCTGTCAGAAGTATGCAGAATCATCTAGATCGCTCTTTTCGAGCTATTTGATGCGAGAAACACGTTTTCTGGTGTTTTCACCACTCCACAGTGCGTTTGATATGCAGAACAGTCGACATCGTGGTTTTCGTCGGGTTTCAAGCTGAGATATGCATTTTCTGCGATCATATTGGTGAGTCTTCTGTCAGAAGTATGCAGAATCATCTAGATCGCTCTTTTCGAGCTACTTGATGCGAGAAACACGTTTTCTGGTGGTTTCACCACTCCACAGTGCGTTTGATATGCAGAACCGGCGACATCTTGATTTTCGTGAGGTTTCAAGCTGAGATATGCATTTTCTGCGATAATCTTGGTGAGTCTTCTGTCAGAAGTATGCAGAATCATCTAGATCGCTCTTTTCGAGCTATTTGATGCGAGAAACACGTTTTCTGGTGTTTTCACCACTCCACAGTTCGTTTGATATGCAGAACCGGCGACATCGTGTTTTTCGTCGGGTTTCAAGCTGAGATATGCATTTTCTGCGATCATATTGGTGAGACTTCAGTCAGAAGTATGCAGAATCACCTAGATCGCTCGTTTCGAGCTATTTAATGCGAGAAACACGTTATCTGGTTGTTTTCACCACTCCACAGTGCGTTTGATATGCAGAACCGGCGATATCTTGGTTTTCCTGGGGTTTCCAGCTGAGATATGCATTTTCTGTGATAATCTTGGTGAGTCTTCTGTCAGAAGTATGCAGAATCATCTAGATCGCTCTTTTCGAGCTATTTAATGCGAGAAACAGGTATTCTGGTGTCTTCACCACGCCACAGTGCGTTTGATATGCAGAACCGGCGATATCTTGGTTTTCGTGGGGTTTCCAGCTGAAATATGCATTTTCTGCGATAATCTTGGTGTTTCATCCATGAGAAGTATGCAGAATCATCGAGAACGCTCTTTTCGAGCTAGTTAATGCGAGATACACGTTTTCTGGTGTTTTCACCACTCCATAGTGCGTCTGATATGCAGAACCGGCGATATCTTGGTTTTCGTGGGGTTTCCAGCTGAGATATGCATTTTCTGCGATAATCTTGGTGAGTCTTCTGTCAGAAGTATGCAGAATCATCTAGATCGCTCTTTTCGAGCTATTTGATGCGAGAAACACGTTTTCTGGTGTTTTCACCACGCCACTGTGCGTTTGATATGCAGAACCGGCGACATCGTGGTTTTCGTCGGGTTTCAAGCTGAGATATGCATTTTCTGCGATCATATTGGTGAGACTTCAGTCAGGAGTATGCAGAATCATCTAGATCGCTCGTTTCGAGCTATTTAAAGCGAGAAACACGTTATCTGGTTGTTTTGACCACTCCACAGTGCGTTTGATATGTAGAGCCGCCGATAACTTGGTTTTCGTGGGGTTTCCAGCTGAGATATGCAATTTCTGTGATAATCTTGGTGAGTCTTCTGTCAGAAGTATGCAGAATCATCGAGATCGCTCTATTCGAGCTATTTAATGCGAGAAACACGTTATCTGGTTGTTTTCACCACTCCACAGTGCGT
The DNA here is from genome assembly GCA_951804975.1 of Anthophora plumipes. Lineage (NCBI taxonomy): Eukaryota > Metazoa > Arthropoda > Insecta > Hymenoptera > Apidae > Anthophora > Anthophora plumipes. The sequence continues at coordinate 628,023 of CATORF010000423.1, forward strand.
TTGATATGCAGAACCGGCGATATCTTGGTTTTCGTGGGGTTTCCAGCTGAGATATGCATTTTCTGCGATAATCTTGGTGAGTCTTCTGTCAGAAGTATGCAGAATCATCGAGATCGCTCTATTCGAGCTATTTAATGCGAGAAACACGTTATCTGGTTGTTTTCACCACTCCACAGTGCGTTTGATATGCAGAAACGGAGATATCTTGGTTTCGGTCGGATTTCAAGCTGAGATATGCATTTTCTGCGATAATCTTGGTGAGTCTTCTGTCAGAAGTATGCAGAATCATCGCGATCGCTCTATTCGAGCTATTTAATGCGAGAAACACGTTATCTGGTGTTTTCATCACTCCACAGGGCGTTTGATATGCAGAACCGGCGATATCTTGGTTTTCGTGGGGTTTCCAGCTGAGATATGCATTTTCTGCGACAATCTTGGTGTTTCATCTATGAGAAGTATGCAGAATCATCGATAACGCTCTTTTCGAGCTAGTTAATGCGAGATACACGTTTTCTGGTGTTTTTACCACTCCATAGTGCGTCTGATATGCAGAACCGGCGATATCTTGGATTTCGTGGGGTTTCCAGCTGAGATATGCATTTTCTGCGATAATCTTGGTGAGACTTTAGTCAGAACTATGCAGAATCATCTAGATCGCTCGTTTCGAGCTATTTAATGCGAAATAACAAGTTTTCTGGTGTTTTGACCACTCCACAGTGCGTTTGATATGTAGAGCCGCCGATAACTTGGTTTTCGTGGGGCTTCCAGCGGAAATATGCATTTTCTGCGATAATCTTTGTGTTTCGTCTATGAGAAGTATGCAGAATCATCTAGATCGCTCTTTTCGAGCTATTTAAATCGAGAAACACGTTTTCTGGTGTATTCCCCACCCCACAGTGCGTTTGATATGCAGAACCGGCGACATCGTTGTTTTGGTCGGGTTTCAAGCTGAGATATGCATTTTCTGCGATCATATTGGTGAGACTTCAGTCAGAAGTATGCAGAATCACCTAGATCGCTCGTTTCGAGATATTTAATGCGAGAAACACGTTATCTGGTGTTTTCACCACTCCACAGTGCGTTTAACTTGCAGAACCGGCGACATCTTGGATTTCGTCGGGGTTCAAGCTGGGATATGCATTTTCAACGATAATCTTGGTAAGAATTCTGTCAGAAGTATGCAGTATCATCTAGATCGCTCTTTTCGAGCTACTTAATGCGAGAAACACGTTTTCTGGTGTTTTGACCACTCCACAGTGCGTTTGATATGTAGAACCGCCGATAACTTGGTTTTCGTGGGGATTCCAGCTGAAATATGCATTTTCTGCGATAATATTGGTGAGACTTCAGTCAGAAGTATGCAGAATCATCGCGATCGCTCTATTCGAGCTATTTAATGCGAGAAACACGTTATCTGGTGTTTCCATCACTCCACAGGGCGTTTGATATGCAGAACCGGCGATATCTTGGTTTTCGTGAGGTTTCAAGCTGAGATATGCATTTTCTGCGATAATCTTGGTGAGTCTTCTGTCAGAAGTATGCAGAATCATCTAGATCGCTCTTTTCGAGCTATTTGATGCGAGAAACACGTTTTCTGGTGTTTTCACCACTCCACAGTGCGTTTGATATGCAGAACAGTCGACATCGTGGTTTTCGTCGGGTTTCAAGCTGAGATATGCATTTTCTGCGATCATATTGGTGAGTCTTCTGTCAGAAGTATGCAGAATCATCTAGATCGCTCTTTTCGAGCTATTTGATGCGAGAAACACGTTTTCTGGTGTTTTCACCACGCCACAGTGCGTTTGATATGCAGAACCGGCGACATCGTGGTTTTCGTCGGGGTTCAAGCTGGGATATGCATTTTCAACGATAATCTTGGTAAGAATTCTGTCAGAAGTATGCAGTATCATCTAGATCGCTCTTTTCGATCTACTTAATGCGAGAAACACGTTTTCTGGTGTTTTGACCACTCCACAGTGCGTTTGATATGCAGAACCGGCGACATCTTGATTTTCGTGAGGTTTCAAGCTGAGATATGCATTTTCTGCGATAATCTGGGTGAGTCTTCTATCAGAAGTATGCAGAATCATCTAGATCGCTCTTTTCGAGCTATTTAATGCGAGAAACAGGTTTTCTGGTGTTTTCACCACGCCACAGTGCGGTTGATATGCAGAACCGGCGATATCTTGGTTTTCGTGGGTTTCCAGCTGAAATATGCATTTTCTGCGATAATCTTGGTGTTTCATCTATGAGAAGTATGCAGAATCATCGAGAACGCTCTTTTCGAGCTAGTTAATGCGAGATACACGTTTTCTGGTGTTTTCACCACTCCATAGTGCGTCTGATATGCAGAACCGGCGATATCTTGGTTTTCGTGGGGTTTCCAGCTGAGATATGCATTTTCCGCGATAATCTTGGTGAGTCTTCTGTCAGAAGTATGCAGAATCATCTAGATCGCTCTTTTCGAGCCTTTTGATGCGAGAAACACGTTTTCTGGTGTTTTCACCACGCCACAGTGCGTTTGATATGCAGAACCGGCGACATCGTGGTTTTCGTCGGGTTTCAAGCTGAGATATGCATCTTCTGCGATCATATTGGTGAGACTTCAGTCAGAAGTATGCAGAATCATCTAGATCGCTCGTTTCGAGCTATTTAAAGCGCGAAACACGTTATCTGGTTGTTTTGACCACTCCACAGTGCGTTTGATATGTAGAGCCGCCGATAACTTGGTTTTCGTGGGGTTTCCAGCTGAAATATGCATTTTATGCGATAATCTTGGTGTTTCATCTATGAGAAGTATGCAGAATCATCGAGAACGCTCTTTTCGAGCTGGTTAATGCGAGATACACGTTTTCTGATGTTTTCACCACTCCATAGTGCGTCTGATATGCAGAACCGGCGATATCTTGGTTTTCGTGGGGTTTCCAGCTGAGATATGCAATTTCTGTGATAATCTTGGTGAGTCTTCTGTCAGAAGTATGCAGAATCATCTAGATCGCTCTTTTCGAGCTATTTAATGCGAGAAACACGTTTTCTGGTGTTTTCACCACGCCACAGTGCGTTTGTTATGCAGAACCGGCGACATCGTGGTTTTCGTCGGGTTTCAAGCTGAGATATAGCATTTTCTGCGATACTATTGGTGAGACTTCAGTCAGAAGTATGCAGAATCATCTAGATCGCTCGTTTCGAGCTATTTAAAGCGAGAAACACGTTATCTGGTTGTTTTCACCACTCCACAGTGCGTTTGATATGCAGAACCGGCGATATCTTGGTTTTCGTGGGGTTTCCAGCTGAGATATGCATTTTCTGCGATACTCTTGGTGAGACTTTAGTCAGAACTATGCAGAATCATCTAGATCGCTCGTTTCGAGCAATTTAATGCGAAAAAACAAGTTTTCTGGTGTTTTGACCACTCCTCAGTGCGTTTGATATGTAGAGCCGCCGATAACTTGGTTTTCGTGGGGCTTCCAGCTGAAATATGCATTTTCTGCGATAATCTTTGTGTTTCATCTATGAGAAGTATGCAGAATCATCTAGATCGCTCTTTTCGAGCTATTTAAATCGAGAAACACGTTTTCTGGTGTATTCACCACCCCACAGTGCGTTTGATATGCAGAACCGGCGACATCGTGGTTTTGGTCGGGTTTCAAGCTGAGATATGCATTTTCTGCGATAATCTTGGTGAGACTTCAGTCAGAAGTATGCAGAATCATCGAGATCGCTCTATTCGAGCTATTTAATGCGAGAAACACGTTATCTGGTTGCTTTCACCACTCCACAGTGCGTTTGATATGCAGAACCGGCGATATCTTGGTTTTCGTGGGGTTTCCAGCTGAGATATGCATTTTCTGCGATAATCTTGGTGAGTCTTCTGTCAGAAGTATGCAGAATCATCGAGATCGCTCTATTCGAGCTATTTAATGCGAGAAACACGTTATCTGGTTGTTTTCACCACTCCACAGTGCGTTTGATATGCAGAACCGGCGATATCTTGGTTTTCGTGGGGTTTCCAGCTGAGATATGCATTTTCTGCGACAATCTTGGTGTTTCATCTATGAGAAGTATGCAGAATCATCGATAACGCTCTTTTCGAGCTAGTTAATGCGAGATACACGTTTTCTGGTGTTTTTACCACTCCATAGTGCGTCTGATATGCAGAACCGGCGATATCTTGGATTTCGTGGGGTTTCCAGCTGAGATATGCATTTTCTGCGATAATCTTGGTGAGACTTTAGTCAGAACTATGCAGAATCATCTAGATCGCTCGTTTCGAGCTATTTAATGCGAAATAACAAGTTTTCTGGTGTTTTGACCACTCCACAGTGCGTTTGATATGTAGAGCCGCCGATAACTTGGTTTTCGTGGGGCTTCCAGCTGAAATATGCATTTTCTGCGATAATCTTTGTGTTTCGTCTATGAGAAGTATGCAGAATCATCTAGATCGCTCTTTTCGAGCTATTTAAATCGAGAAACACGTTTTCTGGTGTATTCCCCACCCCACAGTGCGTTTGATATGCAGAACCGGCGACATCGTTGTTTTGGTCGGGTTTCAAGCTGAGATATGCATTTTCTGCGATCATATTGGTGAGACTTCAGTCAGAAGTATGCAGAATCACCTAGATCGCTCGTTTCGAGATATTTAATGCGAGAAACACGTTATCTGGTGTTTTCACCACTCCACAGTGCGTTTAACTTGCAGAACCGGCGACATCTTGGATTTCGTCGGGGTTCAAGCTGGGATATGCATTTTCAACGATAATCTTGGTAAGAATTCTGTCAGAAGTATGCAGTATCATCTAGATCGCTCTTTTCGAGCTACTTAATGCGAGAAACACGTTTTCTGGTGTTTTGACCACTCCACAGTGCGTTTGATATGTAGAACCGCCGATAACTTGGTTTTCGTGGGGATTCCAGCTGAAATATGCATTTTCTGCGATAATATTGGTGAGACTTCAGTCAGAAGTATGCAGAATCATCGCGATCGCTCTATTCGAGCTATTTAATGCGAGAAACACGTTATCTGGTGTTTTCATCACTCCACAGGGCGTTTGATATGCAGAACCGGCGATATCTTGGTTTTCGTGAGGTTTCAAGCTGAGATATGCATTTTCTGCGATAATCTTGGTGAGTCTTCTGTCAGAAGTATGCAGAATCATCTAGATCGCTCTTTTCGAGCTATTTGATGCGAGAAACACGTTTTCTGGTGTTTTCACCACTCCACAGTGCGTTTGATATGCAGAACAGTCGACATCGTGGTTTTCGTCGGGTTTCAAGCTGAGATATGCATTTTCTGCGATCATATTGGTGAGTCTTCTGTCAGAAGTATGCAGAATCATCTAGATCGCTCTTTTCGAGCTATTTGATGCGAGAAACACGTTTTCTGGTGTTTTCACCACGCCACAGTGCGTTTGATATGCAGAACCGGCGACATCGTGGTTTTCGTCGGGGTTCAAGCTGGGATATGCATTTTCAACGATAATCTTGGTAAGAATTCTGTCAGAAGTATGCAGTATCATCTAGATCGCTCTTTTCGATCTACTTAATGCGAGAAACACGTTTTCTGGTGTTTTGACCACTCCACAGTGCGTTTGATATGCAGAACCGGCGACATCTTGATTTTCGTGAGGTTTCAAGCTGAGATATGCATTTTCTGCGATAATCTTGGTGAGTCTTCTATCAGAAGTATGCAGAATCATCTAGATCGCTCTTTTCGAGCTATTTAATGCGAGAAACAGGTTTTCTGGTGTTTTCACCACGCCACAGTGCGGTTGATATGCAGAACCGGCGATATCTTGGTTTTCGTGGGTTTCCAGCTGAAATATGCATTTTCTGCGATAATCTTGGTGTTTCATCTATGAGAAGTATGCAGAATCATCGAGAACGCTCTTTTCGAGCTAGTTAATGCGAGATACACGTTTTCTGGTGTTTTCACCACTCCATAGTGCGTCTGATATGCAGAACCGGCGATATCTTGGTTTTCGTGGGGTTTCCAGCTGAGATATGCATTTTCCGCGATAATCTTGGTGAGTCTTCTGTCAGAAGTATGCAGAATCATCTAGATCGCTCTTTTCGAGCCTTTTGATGCGAGAAACACGTTTTCTGGTGTTTTCACCACGCCACAGTGCGTTTGATATACAGAACCGGCGACATCGTGGTTTTCGTCGGGTTTCAAGCTGAGATATGCATCTTCTGCGATCATATTGGTGAGACTTCAGTCAGAAGTATGCAGAATCATCTAGATCGCTCGTTTCGAGCTATTTAAAGCGCGAAACACGTTATCTGGTTGTTTTGACCACTCCACAGTGCGTTTGATATGTAGAGCCGCCGATAACTTGGTTTTCGTGGGGTTTCCAGCTGAAATATGCATTTTATGCGATAATCTTGGTGTTTCATCTATGAGAAGTATGCAGAATCATCGAGAACGCTCTTTTCGAGCTGGTTAATGCGAGATACACGTTTTCTGATGTTTTCACCACTCCATAGTGCGTCTGATATGCAGAACCGGCGATATCTTGGTTTTCGTGGGGTTTCCAGCTGAGATATGCAATTTCTGTGATAATCTTGGTGAGTCTTCTGTCAGAAGTATGCAGAATCATCTAGATCGCTCTTTTCGAGCTATTTAATGCGAGAAACACGTTTTCTGGTGTTTTCACCACGCCACAGTGCGTTTGTTTGCAGAACCGGCGACATCGTGGTTTTCGTCGGGTTTCAAGCTGAGATATAGCATTTTCTGCGATACTATTGGTGAGACTTCAGTCAGAAGTATGCAGAATCATCTAGATCGCTCGTTTCGAGCTATTTAAAGCGAGAAACACGTTATCTGGTTGTTTTCACCACTCCACAGTGCGTTTGATATGCAGAACCGGCGATATCTTGGTTTTCGTGGGGTTTCCAGCTGAGATATGCATTTTCTGCGATACTCTTGGTGAGACTTTAGTCAGAACTATGCAGAATCATCTAGATCGCTCGTTTCGAGCAATTTAATGCGAAAAAACAAGATTTCTGGTGTTTTGACCACTCCTCAGTGCGTTTGATATGTAGAGCCGCCGATAACTTGGTTTTCGTGGGGCTTCCAGCTGAAATATGCATTTTCTGCGATAATCTTTGTGTTTCATCTATGAGAAATATGCAGAATCATCTAGATCGCTCTTTTCGAGCTATTTAAATCGAGAAACACGTTTTCTGGTGTATTCACCACCCCACAGTGCGTTTGATATGCAGAACCGGCGACATCGTGGTTTTGGTCGGGTTTCAAGCTGAGATATGCATTTTCTGCGATAATCTTGGTGAGACTTTAGTCAGAAGTATGCAGAATCATCTAGATCGCTCGTTTCGAGCTACTTAATGCGAGAAACACGTTATCTGGTGTTTTCACCACTCCACAGTGCGTTTAACTTGCAGAACCGGCGACATCTTGGATTTCGTCGGAGTTCAAGCTGGGATATGCATTTTCAACGATAATCTTGGTAAGAATTCTGTCAGAAGTATGCAGTATCATCTAGATCGCTCTTTTCGAGCTACTTAATGCGAGAAACACGTTTTCTGGTGTGTTGACCACTCCACAGTGCGTTTGATATGTAGAACCGCCGATAACTTGGTTTTCGTGGGGATTCCAGCTGAAATATGCATTTTCTGCGATAATATTGGTGAGACTTCAGTCAGAAGTATGCAGAATCATCTAGATCGCTCGTTTCGAGCTATTTAAAGCGCGAAACACGATATCTGGTTGTTTTGACCACTCCACAGTGCGTTTGATATGTAGAGCCGCCGATAACTTGGTTTTCGTGGGGTTTCCAGCTGAAATATGCATTTTCTGCGATAATCTTGGTGAGTCTTCTGTCAGAAGTATGCAGAATCATCTAGATCGCTCTTTTCGAGCTATTTGATGCGAGAAACACGTTTTCTGGTGTTTTCACCACGCCACAGTACGTTTGATATGCAGAACCGGCGACATCGTGGTTTTCGTCGGGTTTCAAGCTGAGATATGCATTTTCTGCGATCATATTGGTGAGACTTCAGTCAGAAGTATGCAGAATCATCTAGATCGCTAGTTTCGAGCTATTTAAAGCGCGAAACACGTTATCTGGTTGTTTTCACCACTCCATAGTGCGTCTGATATGCAGAACCGGCGATATCTTGGTTTTCGTGGGGTTTCCAGCTGAGATATGCATTTTCCGCGATAATCTTGGTGAGTCTTCTGTCAGAAGTATGCAGAATCATCTAGATCGCTCTTTTCGAGCTATTTGATGCGCGAAACACGTTTTCTGGTGTTTTCACCACGCCACAGTGCGTTTGATATGCAGAACCGGCGACATCGTGGTTTTCGTCGGGTTTCAAGCTGAGATATGCATTTTCTGCGATCATATTGGTGAGACTTCAGTCAGAAGTATGCAGAATCATCTAGATCGCTCGTTTCGAGCTATCTAAAGCGCGAAACACGTTATCTGGTTGTTTTGACCACTCCACAGTGCGTTTGATATGTAGAGCCGCCGATAACTTGGTTTTCGTGGGGTTTCCAGCTGAAATATGCATTTTCTGCGATAATCTTGGTGTTTCATCTATGAGAAGTATGCAGAATCATCGAGAACGCTCTTTTCGAGCTGGTTAATGCGAGATACACGTTTTCTGATGTTTTCACCACTCCATAGTGCGTCTGATATGCAGAACCGGCGATATCTTGGTTTTCGTGGGGTTTCCAGCTGAGATATGCAATTTCTGTGATAATCTTGGTGAGTCTTCTGTCAGAAGTATGCAGAATCATCTAGATCGCTCTTTTCGAGCTATTTAATGCGAGAAACACGTTTTCTGGTGTTTTCACCACGCCACAGTGCGTTTGATATGCAGAACCGGCGACATCGTGGTTTTCGTCGGGTTTCAAGCTGAGATATAGCATTTTCTGCGATAATATTGGTGAGACTTCAGTCAGAACTATGCAGAATCATCTAGATCGCTCGTTTCGAGCTATTTGATGCGAGAAACACGTTTTCTGGTGTTTTCACCACGCCACAGTGCGTTTGATATGCAGAACCGGCGACATCGTGGTTTTCGTCGGGTTTCAAGCTGAGATATGCATTTTCTGCGATCATATTGGTGAGACTTCAGTCAGAAGTATGCAGAATCATCTAGATCGCTCGTTTCGAGCTATTTAAAGCGCGAAACACGTTATCTGGTTGTTTTGACCACTCCACAGTGCGTTTGATATGTAGAGCCGCCGATAACTTGGTTTTCGTGGGGTTTCCAGCTGAAATATGCAATTTCTGTGATAATCTTGGTGAGTCTTCTGTCAGAAGTATGCAGAATCATCGAGATCGCTCTATTCGAGCTATTTAATGCGAGAAACACGTTATCTGGTTGCTTTCACCACTCCACAGTGCGTTTGATATGCAGAACCGGCGATATCTTGGTTTTCGTGGGGTTTCCAGCTGAGATATGCATTTTCTGCGATAATCTTGGTGAGTCTTCTGTCAGAAGTATGCAGAATCATCGAGATCGCTCTATTCGAGCTATTTAATGCGAGAAACACGTTATCTGGTTGTTTTCACCACTCCACAGTGCGTTTGATATGCAGAAACGGAGATATCTTGGTTTCGGTCGGATTTCAAGCTGAGATATGCATTTTCTGCGATAATCTTGGTGAGTCTTCTGTCAGAAGTATGCAGAATCATCGCGATCGCTCTATTCGAGCTATTTAATGCGAGAAACACGTTATCTGGTGTTTTCATCACTCCACAGGGCGTTTGATATGCAGAACCGGCGATATCTTGGTTTTCGTGGGGTTTCCAGCTGAGATATGCATTTTCTGCGACAATCTTGGTGTTTCATCTATGAGAAGTATGCAGAATCATCGATAACGCTCTTTTCGAGCTAGTTAATGCGAGATACACGTTTTCTGGTGTCTTCACCACTCCATAGTGCGTCTGATATGCAGAACCGGCGATATCTTGGTTTTCGTGGGGTTTCCAGCTGAGATATGCATTTTCTGCGATAATCTTGGTGAGACTTTAGTCAGAACTATGCAGAATCATCTAGATCGCTCGTTTCGAGCTATTTAATGCGAAATAACAAGTTTTCTGGTGTTTTGACCACTCCACAGTGCGTTTGATATGCAGAACCGGCGATATCTTGGTTTTCGTGGGGTTTCCAGCTGAGATATGCATTTTCTGCGATAATCTTGGTGTTTCATCTATGAGAAGTATGCAGAATCATCGAGAACGCTCTTTTCGAGCTAGTTAATGCGAGATACACGTTTTCTGTTGTTTTCACCACTCCATAGTGCGTCTGATATGCAGAACCGGCGATATCTTGGTTTTCGTGGGGTTTCCAGCTGAGATATGCATTTTCTGCGATAATCTTGGTGAGACTTTAGTCAGAACTATGCAGAATCATCTAGATCGCTCGTTTCGAGCTATTTAATGCGAAAAAACAAGTTTTCTGGTGTTTTGACCACTCCACAGTGCGTTTGATATGCAGAACCGGCGACATCGTGTTTTTCGTCGGGTTTCAAGCTGAGATATGCATTTTCTGCGATCATATTGGTGAGACTTCAGTCAGAAGTATGCAGAATCACCTAGATCGCTCGTTTCGAGCTACTTAATGCGAGAAACACGTTATCTGGTGTTTTCACCACTCCACAGTGCGTTTAACTTGCAGAACCGGCGACATCTTGAATTTCGTCGGGGTTCAAGCTGGGATATGCATTTTCAACGATAATCTTGGTAAGAATTCTGTCAGAAGTATGCAGTATCATCTAGATCGATCTTTTCGTGCTACTTAATGCGAGAAACACGTTTTCTGGTGTTTTGACCACTCCACAGTGCGTTTGATATGTAGAACCGCCGATAACTTGGTTTTCGTGGGGATTCCAGCTGAAATATGCATTTTCTGCGATAATATTGGTGAGACTTCAGTCAGAAGTATGCAGAATCATCTAGATCGCTCGTTTCGAGTTATTTAATGCGAGAAACACGTTATCTGGTTGTTTTCACCACTCCACAGTGCGTTTGATATGCAGAACCGGCGACATCTTGATTTTCGTGAGGTTTCAAGCTGAGATATGCATTTTCTGCGATAATCTTGGTGAGTCTTCTGTCAGAAGTATGCAGAATCATCTAGATCGCTCTTTTCGAGCTATTTGATGCGAGAAACACGTTTTCTGGTGTTTTCACCACTCCACAGTGCGTTTGATATGCAGAACAGTCGACATCGTGGTTCTCGTCGGGTTTCAAGCTGAGATATGCATTTTCTGCGATCATATTGGTGAGTCTTCTGTCAGAAGTATGCAGAATCATCTAGATCGCTCTTTTCGAGCTACTTGATGCGAGAAACACGTTTTCTGGTGGTTTCACCACTCCACAGAGCGTTTGATATGCAGAACCGGCGACATCTTGATTTTCGTGAGGTTTCAAGCTGAGATATGCATTTTCTGCGATAATCTTGGTGAGTCTTCTGTCAGAAGTATGCAGAATCATCTAGATCGCTCTTTTCGAGCTATTTGATGCGAGAAACACGTTTTCTGGTGTTTTCACCACTCCACAGTTCGTTTGATATGCAGAACCGGCGACATCGTGTTTTTCGTCGGGTTTCAAGCTGAGATATGCATTTTCTGCGATCATATTGGTGAGACTTCAGTCAGAAGTATGCAGAATCACCTAGATCGCTCGTTTCGAGCTATTTAATGCGAGAAACACGTTATCTGGTTGTTTTCACCACTCCACAGTGCGTTTGATATGCAGAACCGGCGACATCTTGATTTTCGTGAGGTTTCAAGCTGAGATATGCATTTTCTGCGATAATCTTGGTGAGACTTCTGTCAGAAGTATGCAGAATCATCGCGATCGCTCTATTCGAGCTATTTAATGCGAGAAACACGTTATCTGGTGTTTTCATCACTCCACAGGGCGTTTGATATGCAGAACCGGCGATATCTTGGTTTTCCTGGGGTTTCCAGCTGAGATATGCATTTTCTGTGATAATCTTGGTGAGTCTTCTGTCAGAAGTATGCAGAATCATCTAGATCGCTCTTTTCGAGCTATTTAATGCGAGAAACAGGTTTTCTGGTGTCGTCACCACGCCACAGTGCGTTTGATATGCAGAACCGGCGATATCTTGGTTTTCGTGGGATTTCCAGCTGAAATATGCATTTTCTGCGATAATCTTGGTGTTTCATCTATGAGAAGTATGCAGAATCATCGAGAACGCTCTTTTCGAGCTAGTTAATGCGAGATACACGTTTTCTGGTGTTTTCACCACTCCATAGTGCGTCTGATATGCAGAACCGGCGATATCTTGGTTTTCGTGGGGTTTCCAGCTGAGATATGCATTTTCTGCGATAATCTTGGTGAGTCTTCTGTCAGAAGTATGCAGAATCATCTAGATCGCTCTTTTCGAGCTATTTGATGCGAGAAACACGTTTTCTGGTGTTTTCACCACGCCACAGTGCGTTTGATATGCAGAACCGGCGACATCGTGGTTTTCGTCGGGTTTCAAGCTGAGATATGCATTTTCTGCGATCATATTGGTGAGACTTCAGTCAGAAGTATGCAGAATCATCTAGATCGCTCGTTTCGAGCTATTTAAAGCGAGAAACACGTTATCTGGTTGTTTTGACCACTCCACAGTGCGTTTGATATGTAGAGCCGCCGATAACTTGGTTTTCGTGGGGTTTCCAGCTGAGATATGCAATTTCTGTGATAATCTTGGTGAGTCTTCTGTCAGAAGTATGCAGAATCATCGAGATCGCTCTATTCGAGCTATTTAATGCGAGAAACACGTTATCTGGTTGCTTTCACCACTCCACAGTGCGTTTGATATGCAGAACCGGCGATATCTTGGTTTTCGTGGGGTTTCCAGCTGAGATATGCATTTTCTGCGATAATCTTGGTGAGTCTTCTGTCAGAAGTATGCAGAATCATCGAGATCGCTCTATTCGAGCTATTTAATGCGAGAAACACGTTATCTGGTTGTTTTCACCACTCCACAGTGCGTTTGATATGCAGAAACGGAGATATCTTGGTTTCGGTCGGATTTCAAGCTGAGATATGCATTTTCTGCGATAATCTTGGTGAGTCTTCTGTCAGAAGTATGCAGAATCATCGCGATCGCTCTATTCGAGCTATTTAATGCGAGAAACACGTTATCTGGTGTTTTCATCACTCCACAGGGCGTTTGATATGCAGAACCGGCGATATCTTGGTTTTCGTTTGGTTTCCAGCTGAGATATGCATTTTCTGCGACAATCTTTGTGTTTCATCTATGAGAAGTATGCAGAATCATCGATAACGCTCTTTTCGAGCTAGTTAATGCGAGATACACGTTTTCTGGTGTTTTCACCACTCCATAGTGCGTCTGATATGCAGAACCGGCGATATCTTGGTTTTCGTGGGGTTTCCAGCTGAGATATGCATTTTCTGCGATAATCTTGGTGAGACTTTAGTCAGAACTATGCAGAATCATCTAGATCGCTCGTTTCGAGCTATTTAATGCGTAATAACAAGTTTTCTGGTGTTTTGACCACTCCACAGTGCGTTTGATATGTAGAGCCGCCGATAACTTGGTTTTCGTGGGGCTTCCAGCTGAAATATGCATTTTCTGCGATAATCTTTGTGTTTCATCTATGAGAAGTATGCAGAATCATCTAGATCGCTCTTTTCGAGCTATTTAAATCGAGAAACACGTTTTCTGGTGTATTCCCCACCCCACAGTGCGTTTGATATGCAGAACCGGCGACATCGTTGTTTTGGTCGGGTTTCAAGCTGCGATATGCATTTTCTGCAATCATATTGGTGAGACTTCAGTCAGAAGTATGCAGAATCACCTAGATCGCTCGTTTCGAGCTATTTAATGCGAGAAACACGTTATCTGGTGTTTTCACCACTCCACAGTGCGTTTAACTTGCAGAACCGGCGACATCTTGGATTTCGTCGGGGTTCAAGCTGGGATATGCATTTTCAACGATAATCTTGGTAAGAATTCTGTCAGAAGTATGCAGTATCATCTAGATCGCTCTTTTCGAGCAACTTAATGCGAGAAACACGTTTTCTGGTGTTTTGACCACTCCACAGTGCGTTTGATATGTAGAACCGCCGATAACTTGGTTTTCGTGGGGATTCCAGCTGAAATATGCATTTTCTGCGATAATATTGGTGAGACTTCAGTCAGAAGTATGCAGAATCATCGCGATCGCTCTATTCGAGCTATTTAATGCGAGAAACACGTTATCTGGTGTTTTCATCACTCCACAGGGCGTTTGATATGCAGAACCGGCGATATCTTGGTTTTCGTGAGGTTTCAAGCTGAGATATGCATTTTCAGCGATAATCTTGGTGAGTCTTCTGTCAGAAGTATGCAGAATCATCTAGATCGCTCTTTTCGAGCTATTTGATGCGAGAAACACGTTTTCTGGTGTTTTCACCACGCCACAGTGCGTTTGATATGCAGAACCGGCGACATCGTGATTCTCGTCGGGGTTCAAGCTGGGATATGCATTTTCAACGATAATCTTGGTAAGAATTCTGTCAGAAGTATGCAGTATCATCTAGATCGCTCTTTTCGAGCTACTTAATGCGAGAAACACGTTTTCTGGTGTTTTGACCACTCCACAGTGCGTTTGATATGCAGAACCGGCGACATCTTGATTTTCGTGAGGTTTCAAGCTGAGATATGCATTTTCTGCGATAATCTTGGTGAGTCTTCTATCAGAAGTATGCAGAATCATCTAGATCGCTCTTTTCGAGCTATTTAATGCGAGAAACAGGTTTTCTGGTGTTTTCACCACGCCACAGTGCGGTTGATATGCAGAACCGGCGATATCTTGGTTTTCGTGGGTTTCCAGCTGAAATATGCATTTTCTGCGATAATCTTGGTGTTTCATCTATGAGAAGTATGCAGAATCATCGAGAACGCTCTTTTCGAGCTAGTTAATGCGAGATACACGTTTTCTGGTGTTTTCACCACTCCATAGTGCGTCTGATATGCAGAACCGGCGATATCTTGGTTTTCGTGGGGTTTCCAGCTGAGATATGAATTTTCCGCGATAATCTTGGTGAGTCTTCTGTCAGAAGTATGCAGAATCATCTAGATCGCTCTTTTCGAGCTATTTGATGCGAGAAACACGTTTTCTGGTGTTTTCACCACGCCACAGTGCGTTTGATATGCAGAACCGGCGACATCGTGGTTTTCGTCGGGTTTCAAGCTGAGATATGCATTTTCTGCGATCATATTGGTGAGACTTCAGTCAGAAGTATGCAGAATCATCTAGATCGCTCGTTTCGAGCTATTTAAAGCGCGAAACACGTTATCTGGTTGTTTTGACCACTCCACAGTGCGTTTGATATGTAGAGCCGCCGATAACTTGGTTTTCGTGGGGTTTCCAGCTGAGATATGCATTTTCCGCGATAATCTTGGTGAGTCTTCTGTCAGAAGTATGCAGAATCATCTAGATCGCTCTTTTCGAGCTATTTGATGCGAGAAACACGTTTTCTGGTGTTTTCACCACGCCACAGTGCGTTTGATATGCAGAACCGGCGACATCGTGGTTTTCGTCGGGTTTCAAGCTGAGATATGCATTTTCTGCGATCATATTGGTGAGACTTCAGTCAGAAGTATGCAGAATCATCTAGATCGCTCGTTTCGAGCTATTTAAAGCGCGAAACACGATATCTGGTTGTTTTGACCACTCCACAGTGCGTTTGATATGTAGAGCCGCCGATAACTTGGTTTTGGTGGGGTTTCCAGCTGAAATATGCATTTTCTGCGATAATCTTGGTGAGTCTTCTGTCAGAAGTATGCAGAATCATCTAGATCGCTCTTTTCGAGCTATTTGATGCGAGAAACATGTTTTCTGGTGTTTTCACCACGCCACAGTGCGTTTGATATGCAGAACCGGCGACATCGTGGTTTTCGTCGGGTTTCAAGCTGAGATATGCATTTTCTGCGATCATATTGGTGAGACTTCAGTCAGAAGTATGCAGAATCATCTAGATCGCTCGTTTCGAGCTATTTAAAGCGCGAAACACGTTATCTGGTTGTTTTCACCACTCCATAGTGCGTCTGATATGCAGAACCGGCGATATCTTGGTTTTCGTGGGGTTTCCAGCTGAGATATGCATTTTCCGCGATAATCTTGGTGAGTCTTCTGTCAGAAGTATGCAGAATCATCTAGATCGCTCTTTTCGAGCTATTTGATGCGCGAAACACGTTTTCTGGTGTTTTCACCACGCCACAGTGCGTTTGATATGCAGAACCGGCGACATCGTGGTTTTCGTCGGGTTTCAAGCTGAGATATGCATTTTCTGCGATCATATTGGTGAGACTTCAGTCAGAAGTATGCAGAATCATCTAGATCGCTCGTTTCGAGCTATCTAAAGCGCGAAACACGTTATCTGGTTGTTTTGACCACTCCACAGTGCGTTTGATATGTAGAGCCGCCGATAACTTGGTTTTCGTGGGGTTTCCAGCTGAAATATGCATTTTCTGCGATAATCTTGGTGTTTCATCTATGAGAAGTATGCAGAATCATCGAGAACGCTCTTTTCGAGCAGG
Organism: Anthophora plumipes; assembly: GCA_951804975.1. NCBI lineage: Eukaryota > Metazoa > Arthropoda > Insecta > Hymenoptera > Apidae > Anthophora > Anthophora plumipes. Next base: position 644,562 of record CATORF010000423.1, read on the forward strand.
TTAATGCGAGATACACGTTTTCTGATGTTTTCACCACTCCATAGTGCGTCTGATATGCAGAACCGGCGATATCTTGGTTTTCGTGGGGTTTCCAGCTGAGATATGCAATTTCTGTGATAATCTTGGTGAGTCTTCTGTCAGAAGTATGCAGAATCATCTAGATCGCTCTTTTCGAGCTATTTAATGCGAGAAACACGTTTTCTGGTGTTTTCACCACGCCACAGTGCGTTTGATATGCAGAACCGGCGACATCTTGGATTTCGTCGGGGTTCAAGCTGAGATATGCATTTTCTACGATAATCTTGGTGAGACTTCTGTCAGAAGTATGCAGAATCATCTAGATCGTTCTTTTCGAGCTATTTAATTCGAGAAACACGTTATCTGGTTGTTTTCACCACTCCACAGTGCGTTTGATATGCAGAAGTGGCGACATCTTGATTTTCGTGAGATTTCAAGCTGAGGTATGCATTTTCTGCGATAAGCTTGGTGAGACTTCTGTCAGAAGTATGCAGAATCATCTAGATCGCACGTTTCGAGCTATCTAATGCGAAAAAACAAGTTTTCTGGTGTTTTCACCACACCACAGTCCGTTTGATATGCGGAACAGGAGATATCTTGGTTTTCGTGGGGTTTCTAGCAGAGATATGCATTATCTGCGATAATCATGGTGAGACTTCTGTTAGAAGTATGCAGAACCATCGAGATCGCACTTTTCGATCTATTTAATGCGAGAAACACGTTGTCTGGTTTTTTCACCACTCCACAGTTGGTTTGATACGCAGAACCGGCGATGTTTGGTTTTCGTCGGGTTTCAAGCTGTGATATGCATTTTCTGCGATAATCTTGGTGAGACTTCAGTCAGAAGTATGCAGAATCATCTAAATCGCTCTTTTGGAGCTATTTAATGCGAAAAAACAAGTTTTCTGGTGTTTTCAACATTCCACAGTGCGTTTGATATGCAGAACCGGCGATATCTTGATTTTCGTGGTGTTTCCAGCTGAGATATGCATTTTCAGCGATAATCTTGGTGAGTCTTCTGTCAGAAGTATGCAGAATCTTCGAGATCGCTCATTTCGAGCTATTTAATTCGAGAAACACGTTATCTGGTGTTTTCACCACTCCACAGTGCGTTTGATATGCAGAATCGGCGACATCTTGATTTTCGTGAGGTTTCAAGCTGAGATATGCATTTTCAGCGATAATTTTGGTGAGTCTTTTGTCAGAAGTATGCAGAATCTTCGAGATCGCTCTTTTCGAGCAACTTAATTGCGAGAAACACGATATCTGGTTGTTTTCACCACTCCACAGTGCGTTTGAAATGCAGAACGGGCGACATCATGATTTTCGTGGTGTTTCCAGCTGAGATATGCATTTTCTGCGATAAACTTGGAGAGACTTCTGTCCGAAGTATGCTGAATCATCGAGATCGCACTTTTCGAGCTAGTTAATGCGAGAAAAACCTTATCTGGTGTTTTCACCACCCCACAGTGCGTTTGATATGCAGAACCGGCGATATCTTGGTTTTCGTGGGGTTTCAAGCTGAGATATGCATTTTTTACGATAATCATGGTGCGACTACTGTCCGAAGTATGCAGAATCATCGAGATCATACTTTTCGAGCTATTTAATGCGAGAAACACGATATCTGGTGTTTTCAGCATTCAACAGTGCGTATGATATGCAGAACCAACGATATCCTGGTTTTCGTGGGGTTTCAAGCTCAGATATGCATTTTCTGCGATAATCTTGGTGGGGCTTCTGTCCGAAGTATGCAGAGTCATCGAGATCGTACTTTTCGAGCTATTTAATGCGAGAAACACGTTTTCTGGGGTTTTCACCACACCACAATTTGTTGGATATGCAGAACAGGTGATATCTTGGTTTTCGAGGGGTTTCAAGCTGAGATATGCATTTTCTGCGATAAACTGGGAGAGACTTCTGTCCGAAGTATGCTGAATCATCGAGATCGCACTTTTCGAGCTAGTTAATGCGCGAAAAACCTTATCTGGTGTTTTCACCACCCCACAGTGCGTTTGATATGCAGAACCGGCGATATCTGGGTTTTCGTGGGGTTTCAAGCTGAGATATGCATTTTCTGCGATAATCTTGGTGACACCTCTGTCCGAAGTATGCAGAAACATCGAGATCGCTCTTTTCGACCTATTTAATGCGAGAAACACGTTATCTGGTGTTTTCACCACTCCACAGTGCGTTTGATATGCAGAACCAGCGATATCTTGGTTTTCGTGGGGTTTCAAGCTGAGATATGCATTTTTTACGATAATCATGGTGAGACTACTGTCCGAAGTATGCAGAATCATCGAGATCGCACTTTTCGAGCTACTTGATGCGAGAAACACGATATCTGGTGTTTTCAGCACTCCACAGTGCGTATGATATGCAGAACCGGCGATATCTTGGTTTTCGTGGGGTTTCAAGCTGAGATATGCATTGTCTGCGATAATCTTGGTGAGACTTCTGACCGAAGTGTGCAGAATCATCGAGATCGCTCTTGTCGAGCTATTTAATGCGAGAAACACGTTTTCTGGGGTTTTCACCACACCACAGTTCGTCGGATATGCAGAACAGGTGATATCTTGGGTTTCGAGGGGTTTCAAGCTGAGATATGCATTTTCTGCGATAAACATCGAGAGACTTCTGTCCGAAGTATGCTGAATCATCGAGATCGCACTTTTCGAGCTAGTTAATGCGAGAAAAACCTTATCTGGTGTTTTAACCACTCCACAGTGGGTTTGATATGCAGTACCAGCGATATCTTGGTTTTCGTGGGGTTTCAAGCTGAGATATGCATTTTTTACGATAATCTTGGTGAGACTTCTGTCCGAAGTATGCAGAATCATCGAGATCGCTCTATTCGAACTATTTAATGCGACAAAACGTTATCTGGTGTTTTCAGCACTGCACAGTGCGTTTGATATGCAGATCCAGCGATATCTCTGTTTTCGTGGGGTTTCAAGCTGAGATATGCATTTTTTACGATAATCATGGTGAGACTACTGTCCGAAGTATGCAGAATCATCGAGATCGCTCTTTTCGAGCTATTTAATGCGAGAAACACGATATCTGGTGTTTTCACCACACCACAGTTCGTTGGATATGCAGAACAGGTGATATCTTGGGTTTCGAGGGGTATCAAGCTGAGATATGCATTTTCTGCGATAAACTTGGAGAGACTTCTGTCCGAAGTATGCAGAGTCATCGAGATCGTACTTTTCGAGCTATTTAATGCGAGAAACACGTTTTCTGGGGTTTTCACCACACCACAGTTCGTTGGATATGCAGAACAGGTGATATCTTGGTTTTCGTGGGGTTTCAAGCTGAGATATGCACTTTTTACGATAATCTTGGTGAGACTTCTGTCCGAAGTATGCTTAATCATCGAGATCGCTCTATTCGAACTATTTAATGCGACAAAACGTTATCTGGTGTTTTCAGCACTCCACAGTGCGTTTGATATGCAGAACCAGTGATACCTCAGTTTTCGTGGGGTTTCAAGCTGAGATATGCATTTTCTACGATAATCTTGGTGAGACCTCTGTCCGAAGTATGCAGAAACATCGAGATCGCTCTTTTCGACCTATTTAATGCGAGAAACACGTTATCTGGTGTTTTCACCACTCCACAGAGCGTTTGATATGCAGAACCAGCGATATCTTGGTGTTCGTGGGGTTTCAAGCTGAGATATGCATTTTTTACGATAATCATGGTGAGACTACAGTCCGAAGTGTGCAGAATCATCGAGATCGCTCTTTTCGAGCTATTTAATGCGAGAAACACGTTTTCTGGGGTTTTCACCACTCCACAGTTCGTTGGATATGCAGAACAGGTGATATCTTGGGTTTCGAGGGGTTTCAAGCTGAGATATGCATTTTCTGCGATAAACTTGGAGAGACTTCTGTCCGAAGGATGCAGAATCTTCGAGATCGCTCTTTTCGAGCTACTTAATGCGAGATACACGTTATCTGGTGTTTTCACCACTCCACAGTGCGTTTGACATGCAGTACCGGCGACATCTTGGATTTCGTCGGGGTTCAAGCTGAGATATGCATTTTCTACGATAATCTTGGTGAGACTTCTGTCAGAAGTATGCAGAATAATCTAGATCGCTCTTATCGAGCTATTTAATGCGACAAACGCGTTTTCTGGTGTATTCACCACTCCACAGTACGTTTGACATGCAGAACCGGAGATATCTTGATTTTCGTGGTTTTTCCAGCTGAGATATGCATTTTCAGCGATAATCTTGGTGAGTCTTCTGTCAGAAGTATGCAGAATCTTCGAGATCGCTCATTTCGAGCTAGTTAATGCGAGAAACACGTTATCTGGTGTTTTCACCACTCCACAGTGCGTTTGATATGCAGAATCGGCGATATCTTGATATTCGTGGTGTGTCCAGCTGAGATATGCATTTTCTGCGATAATCTTGGTGAGTCTTCTGTCAGAAGTATGCAGAATCATCGAGATCCCTCTTTTCGAGCTATTTAATGCGAGAAACACGTTATCTGGTTGTTTTCACCACTCCACAGTTCGTTTGGTATGCGGAACAGGCGATATCTTGGTTTTCGTGGGGTTTCTAGCAGAGATATGCATTATCTGCGATAATCATGGTGAGACTTCTGTTAGAAGTATGCAGAATCATCGAGATCGCACTTTTCGATCTATTTAATGCGAGAAACACGTTGTCTGGTTTTTTCACCACTCCACAGTTGGTTTGATATGCAGAACCGGCGATATCTGGGTTTTCGTGGGGTTTCAAGCTGAGATATGCATTTTCTGCGATAATCTTGGTGAGACCTCTGTCCGAAGTATGCAGAAACATCGAGTTCGCTCTTTTCGAGCTATTTAATGCGAGAAATACGTTTTCTGGGGTTTTCACCACACCACAGTTCGTTGGATATGCAGAACAGGTGATATCTTGGGTTTCGAGGGGTTTCAAGCTGAGATATGCATTTTCTGCGATAAACTTCGAGAGACTTCTGTCCGAAGTATGCTGAATCATCGAGATCGCACTTTTCGAGCTACTTAATGCGAGAAAAACCTTATCTGGTGTTTTCATAACTCCACAGTGGGTTTGATATGCAGTACCAGCGATATCTTGGTTTTCGTGGGGTTTCAAGCTGAGATATGCATTTTTTACGATAATCTTGGTGAGACTTCTGTCCGAAGTATGCAGAATCATCGAGATCGCTCTATTCGAACTATTTAATGCGACAAAACGTTATCTGGTGTTTTCAGCACTCCACAGTGCGTATGATATGCAGAACCGACGATATCCTGGTTTTCGTGGGGTTTCAAGCTGAGATATGCATTTTCTGCGATAATCTTGGTGAGACCTCTGTCCGAAGTATGCAGAAACATCGAGATCGCTCTTTTCGAGCTATTTAATGCGAGAAACACGATATCTGGTGTTTTCACCACACCACAGTTCGTTGGATATGCAGAACAGGTGATATCTTGGGTTTCGAGGGGTATCAAGCTGAGATATGCATTTTCTGCGATAAACTTGGAGAGACTTCTGTCCGAAGTATGCTGAATCATCGAGATCGCACTTTTCGAGCTATTTAATGCGAGAAACACGATATCTGGTGTTTTCAGCACTCAACAGTGCGTATGATATGCAGAACCGACGATATCCTGGTTTTCGTGGGGTTTCAAGCTGAGATATGCATTTCTACGATAATCTTGGTGAGACTTCTGTCAGAAGTATGCAGACTAATCTAGATCGTTCTTTTCGAGCTATTTAATTCGAGAAACAAGTTATCTGGTTGTTTTCACCACTCCACAGTGCGTTTGATATGCAGAAGCGGCGACATCTTGATTTTCGTGAGATTTCATGCTGAGGTATGCATTTTCTGCGATAAGCTTGGTGAGACTTCTGTTAGAAGTATGCAGAATCATCTAGATCGCCCGTTTCGAGCTATCTAATGCGAAAAAACAAGTTTTCTGGTGTTTTCACCACACCACAGTCCGTTTGATATGCAGAACCGGCGACATCTTGGATTTCGTCGGGGTTCAATCTGAGATATGCACATTCTATGATAATCTTGGTGAGACTTCTGTCAGAAGTATGCAGAATCATCGGCATCTCCCTTTTCGACCTATTTAATGCGAGAAACACGTTCTCTGGTCGTTTTCACCACTCCACAGTGCGTTTGATATGCAGAACCGGCGATATCTTGATTTTCGTGGTGTTTCCAGCTGAGATATGCATTTTCTGCGATAATCCTGGTGAGACTTCTGTCAGACGTATGCAGAATCATCGGCATCTCCCTTTTCGACCTATTTAATACGAGAAACACGTTCTTTGGTTGTTTTCACCACTCCACAGTGGGTTTGATATGCAGAACCGGCGACATCTTGATTTTCGTGAGGTTTCAAGCTGAGATATGCATTTTCAGCGATAATCTTGGTGTGTCTTTTGTCAGAAGTATGCAGAATCTTCGAGATCGCTCTTTTCGAGCAACTTAATGCGGGAAACACGATAACTGTTGTTTTCACCACTCCACAGTGCGTTTGATATGCAGAACGGGCGACATCTTGATTTTCGTGAGATTTCATGCTGAGGTATGCATTTTCTGCGATAATCTTGGTGAGTCTTCTGTCAGAAGTATGCAGAATCATCGAGATCCCTCTTTTCGAGCTATTTAATGCGAGAAACACGTTAATTGGTGTTTTCACCACTCCACAGTGCGTTTGATATGCGGAACCAGCGACATCTTGGATTTCGTCGGGTTTCAAGCTGAGACATGCATTTTCTGCGATAATCTTGGTGAGTCTTCTGTCAGAAGTATGCAGAATCATCGAGGTCCCTCTTTTCGAGCAAGTTAATGCGAGAAACACGTTATCTGGTGTTTTCACCACTCCACAGTGCGTTTGATATGCAGAACCGGCGACATCTTGGCTGTCGTAGGGTATCAAGCTGAGATATGCATTTTCTGCGATAATCTTGGTGAGACTTCAGTCAGAAATATGCAGAATCTTCTAGATCGCTCTTTTCGAGCTATTTAATGCGAAAAAACAAGTTTTCTGGTGTTTTCACCACTCCACAGTTCGTTGGATATGCAGAACAGGAGATATCTTGGTTTTCGTGGGGTTTCTAGCAGAGACATGCATTTTCAGCGATAATCTTGGTGAGTCTTCTGTCAGAAGTATGCAGAATCATCGAGATCCCTCTTTTCGAGCTAGTTAATGCGAGAAACACGTTTTCTGGGGTTTTCACCAGTCCACAGTTCGTTGGATATGCAGAACAGGAGATATCTTGGTTTTCGTGGGGTTTCTAGCTGAGATATGCATTTTTTACGATAATCTTGGTGAGACTTCTGTCCGAAGTATGCAGAATCATCGAGATCGCTCTTTTCGAGCTATTTATTGCGAGAAACACGTTATCTGGTTTTTTCACCACTACACAGTGCCTTTGATATGCAGTACCAGCGATATCTTGGTTTTCGTGGGGTTTCAAGCTGAGATATGCATTTTTTACGATAATCTTGGTGAGACTTCTGTCCGAAGTATGCTTAATCATCGAGATCGCTCTATTCGAGCTATTTAATGTGAGAAACACGTTATCTGGTGTTTCCAGCACTCCACAGTGCGTTTTATATGCAGAACCAGCGATATCTTGGCTTTCGTGGGGTTTCAAGCTGAGATATGCATTGTCTGCGATAATCTAGGTGAGACTTCTGTCCGAAGTATGCAGAATCATCGAGATCGCTCTTTTCGAGCTATTTATTGCGAGAAACACGTTATCTGGTTTTTTCACCACTACACAGTGCCTTTGATATGCAGTACCAGCGATATCTTGGTTTTCGTGGGGTTTCAAGCTGAGATATGCATTTTTTACGATAATCTTGGTGAGACTTCTGTCCGAAGTATGCTTAATCATCGAGATCGCTCTATTCGAGCTATTTAATGTGAGAAACTCGTTATCTGGTGTTTCCAGCACTCCACAGTGCGTTTTATATGCAGAACCAGCGATATCTTGGCTTTCGTGGGGTTTCAAGCTGAGATATGCATTGTCTGCGATAATCAAGGTGAGACTTCTGTCCGAAGTATGCAGATTCATCGAGATCGTACTTTTCGAGCCATTTTATGCGAGAAACACGTTTTCTGGGGTTTTCACCACTCCACAGTTCGTTGGATATGCAGAACAGGTGATATCTTGGTTTTCGAGGGGTTTCAAGCTGAGATATGCAATTGCTGCGATAAACTTGGAGAGACTTCTGTCCGAAGTATGCTGAATCATCGAGATCGCACTTTTCGAGCTAGTTAATGCGAGAAAAACCTTATCTGGTGTTTTCACCACCCCACAGTGCGTTTGATATGCAGAACCGGCGATATCTGGGTTTTCGTGGGGTTTCAAGCTGAGATATGCATTTTCTGCGATAATCTTGGTGAGACCTCTGTCCGAAGTATGCAGAAACATCGAGATCGCTCTTTTCGACCTATTTAATGCGAGAAACACGTTATCTGGTGTTTTCACCACACCACAGTGCGTTTGATATGCAGAACCAGCGATATCTTGGTTTTCGTGGGGGTTCAATCTGAGATATGCACATTCTATGATAATCTTGGTGAGACTTCTGTCAGAAGTATGCAGAATCATCGGCATCTCCCTTTTCGACCTATTTAATGCGAGATACACGTTCTCTGGTTGTTTTCACCACTCCAGAGTGCGTTTGATATGCAGAACCGGCGATATCTTGATTTTCGTGGTGTTTCCAGCTGAGATATGCATTTTCTGCGATAATCTTGGTGAGACCTCTGTCCGAAGTATGCAGAAACATCGAGTTCGCTCTTTTCGAGCTATTTAATGCGAGAAACACGTTTTCTGGGGTTTTCACCACTCCACAGTTCGTTGGATATGCAGAACAGGTGATATCTTGGTTTTCGAGGGGTTTCAAGCTGAGATATGCATTTGCTGCGATAAACTTGGAGAGACTTCTGTCCGAAGTATGCTGAATCATCGAGATCGCACTTTTCGAGCTAGTTAATGCGAGAAAAACCTTATCTGGTGTTTTCAGCACTCCACAGTGCGTATGATATGCAGAACCGACGATATCCTGGTTTTCGTGGGGTTTCAAGCTGAGATATGCATTTTCTGCGATAATCTTGGTGAGACCTCTGTCCGAAGTATGCAGAAACATCGAGATCGCTCTTTTCGAGCTATTTAATGCGAGAAACACGATATCTGGTGTTTTCACCACACCACAGTTCGTTGGATATGCAGAACAGGTGATATCTTAGGTTTCGAGGGGTATCAAGCTGAGATATGCATTTTCTGCGATAAACTTGGAGAGACTTCTGTCCGAAGTATGCTGAATCATCGAGATCGCACTTTTCGAGCTATTTAATGCGAGAAACACGATATCTGGTGTTTTCAGCACTCAACAGTGCGTATGATATGCAGAACCGACGATATCCTGGTTTTCGTGGGGTTTCAAGCTGAGATATGCATTTTCTACGATAATCTTGGTGAGTCTTCTGTCAGAAGTATGCAGACTAATCTAGATCGTTCTTTTCGAGCTATTTAATTCGAGAAACAAGTTATCTGGTTGTTTTCACCACTCCACAGTGCGTTTGATATGCAGACGCGGCGACATCTTGATTTTCGTGAGATTTCATGCTGAGGTATGCATTTTCTGCGATAAGCTTGGTGAGACTTCTGTTAGAAGTATGCAGAATCATCTAGATCGCCCGTTTCGAGCTATCTAATGCGAAAAAACAAGTTTTCTGGTGTTTTCACCACACCACAGTCCGTTTGATATGCAGAACCGGCGACATCTTGGATTTCGTCGGGGTTCAATCTGAGATATGCACATTCTATGATAATCTTGGTGAGACTTCTGTCAGAAGTATGCAGAATCATCGGCATCTCCCTTTTCGACCTATTTAATGCGAGAAACACGTTCTCTGGTCGTTTTCACCACTCCACAGTGCGTTTGATATGCAGAACCGGCGATATCTTGATTTTCGTGGTGTTTCCAGCTGAGATATGCATTTTCTGCGATAATCCTGGTGAGACTTCTGTCAGACGTATGCAGAATCATCGGCATCTCCCCTTTCGACCTATTTAATACGAGAAACACGTTCTTTGGTTGTTTTCACCACTCCACAGTGGGTTTGATATGCAGAACCGGCGACATCTTGATTTTCGTGAGGTTTCAAGCTGAGATATGCATTTTCAGCGATAATCTTGGTGAGTCTTTTGTCAGAAGTATGCAGAATCTTCGAGATCGCTCTTTTCGAGCAACTTAATGCGGGAAACACGATAACTGTTGTTTTCACCACTCCACAGTGCGTTTGATATGCAGAACGGGCGACATCTTGATTATCGTGGTGTTTCCGGTTGAGATATGCATTTTCTGCGATAATCTTGGTGAGTCTTCTGTCAGAAGTATGCAGAATCATCGAGATCCCTCTTTTCGAGCTATTTAATGCGAGAAACACGTTAATTGGTGTTTTCACCACTCCACAGTGCGTTTGATATGCGGAACCAGCGACATCTTGGATTTCGTCGGGTTTCAAGCTGAGACATGCATTTTCTGCGATAATCTTGGTGAGTCTTCTGTCAGAAGTATGCAGAATCATCGAGGTCCCTCTTTTCGAGCAACTTAATGCGGGAAACACGATAACTGTTGTTTTCACCACTCCACAGCGCGTTTGATATGCAGAACGGGCGACATCTTGATTTTCGTGGTGTTTCCAGCTGAGATATGCATTTTCTGCGATAATCTTGGTGAGTCTTCTGTCAGAAGTATGCAGAATCATCGAGATCCCTCTTTTCGAGCTATTTAATGCGAGAAACACGTTAATTGGTGTTTTCACCACTCCACAGTGCGTTTGATATGCGGAACCAGCGACATCTTGGATTTCGTCGGGTTTCAAGCTGAGACATGCATTTTCTGCGATAATCTTGGTGAGTCTTCTGTCAGAAGTATGCAGAATCATCGAGGTCCCTCTTTTCGAGCAAGTTAATGCGAGAAACACATTATCTGGTGTTTTCACCACTCCACAGTGCGTTTGATATGCAGAACCGGCGACATCTTGGCTGTCGTAGGGTATCAAGCTGAGATATGCATTTTCTGCGATAATCTTGGTGAGACTTCAGTCAGAAATATGCAGAATCTTCTAGATCGCTCTTTTCGAGCTATTTAATGCGAAAAAACAAGTTTTCTGGTGTTTTCACCACTCCACAGTTCGTTGGATATGCAGAACAGGAGATATCTTGGTTTTCGTGGGGTTTCTAGCAGAGACATGCATTTTCAGCGTTAATCTTGGTGAGTCTTCTGTCAGAAGTATGCAGAATCATCGAGATCCCTCTTTTCGAGCTAGTTAATGCGAGAAACACGTTTTCTGGGGTTTTCACCAGTCCACAGTTCGTTGGATATGCAGAACAGGAGATATCTTGGTTTTCGTGGGGTTTCTAGCTGAGATATGCATTTTTTACGATAATCTTGGTGAGACTTCTGTCCGAAGTATGCAGAATCATCGAGATCGCTCTTTTCGAGCTATTTATTGCGAGAAACACGTTATCTGGTTTTTTCACCACTACACAGTGCCTTTGATATGCAGTACCAGCGATATCTTGGTTTTCGTGGGGTTTCAAGCTGAGATATGCATTTTTTACGATAATCTTGGTGAGACTTCTGTCCGAAGTATGCTTAATCATCGAGATCGCTCTATTCGAGCTATTTAATGTGAGAAACACGTTATCTGGTGTTTCCAGCACTCCACAGTGCGTTTTATATGCAGAACCAGCGATATCTTGGCTTTCGTGGGGTTTCAAGCTGAGATATGCATTGTCTGCGAAAATCTAGGTGAGACTTCTGTCCGAAGTATGCAGATTCATCGAGATCGTACTTTTCGAGCCATTTTATGCGAGAAACACGTTTTCTGGGGTTTTCACCACTCCACAGTTCGTTGGATATGCAGAACAGGTGATATCTTGGTTTTCGAGGGGTTTCAAGCTGAGATATGCATTTGCTGCGATAAACTTGGAGAGACTTCTGTCCGAAGTATGCTGAATCATCGAGATCGCACTTTTCGAGCTAGTTAATGCGAGAAAAACCTTATCTGGTGTTTTCACAACCCCACAGTGCGTTTGATATGCAGAACCGGCGATATCTGGGTTTTCGTGGGGTTTCAAGCTGAGATATGCATTTTCTGCGATAATCTTGGTGAGACCTCTGTCCGAAGTATGCAGAAACATCGAGATCGCTCTTTTCGACCTATTTAATGCGAGAAACACGTTATCTGGTGTTTTCACCACACCACAGTGCGTTTGATATGCAGAACCAGCGATATCTTGGTTTTCGTGGGGGTTCAATCTGAGATATGCACATTCTATGATAATCTTGGTGAGACTTCTGTCAGAAGTATGCAGAACCATCGGCATCTCCCTTTTCGACCTATTTAATGCGAGAAACACGTTCTCTGGTTGTTTTCACCACTCCAGAGTGCGTTTGATATGCAGAACCGGCGATATCTTGATTTTCGTGGTGTTTCCAGCTGAGATATGCATTTTCTGCGATAATCTTGGTGAGACCTCTGTCCGAAGTATGCAGAAACATCGAGTTCGCTCTTTTCGAGCTATTTAATGCGAGAAACACGTTTTCTGGGGTTTTCACCACTCTACAGTTCGTTGGATATGCAGCACAGGTGATATCTTGGTTTTCGAGGGGTTTCAAGCTGAGATATGCATTTGCTGCGATAAACTTGGAGAGACTTCTGTCCGAAGTATGCTGAATCATCGAGATCGCACTTTTCGAGCTAGTTAATGCGAGAAAAACCTTATCTGGTGTTTTCAGCACTCCACAGTGCGTATGATATGCAGAACCGACGATATCCTGGTTTTCGTGGGGTTTCAAGCTGAGATATGCATTTTCTGCGATAATCTTGGTGAGACCTCTGTCCGAAGTATGCAGAAACATCGAGATCGCTCTTTTCGAGCTATTTAATGCGAGAAACACGATATCTGGTGTTTTCACCACACCACAGTTCGTTGGATATGCAGAACAGGTGATATCTTGGCTTTCGAGGGGTTTCAAGCTGAGATATGCATTTTCTACGATAATCTTGGTGAGACTTCTGTCAGAAGTATGCAGACTAATCCAGATCGTTCTTTTCGAGCTATTTAATTCGAGAAACAAGTTATCTGGTTGTTTTCACCACTCCACAGTGCGTTTGATATGCAGAAGCGGCGACATCTTGATTTTCGTGAGATTTCATGCAGAGGTATGCATTTTCTGCGATAAGCTTGGTGAGACTTCTGTTAGAAGTATGCAGAATCATCTAGATCGCCCGTTTCGAGCTATCTAATGCGAAAAAACAAGTTTTCTGGTGTTTTCACCACACCACAGTCCGTTTGATATGCAGAACCGGCGACATCTTGGATTTCGTCGGGGTTCAATCTGAGATATGCACATTCTATGATAATCTTGGTGAGACTTCTGCCAGAAGTATGCAGAATCATCGGCATCTCCCTTTTCGACCTATTTAATGCGAGAAACACGTTCTCTGGTCGTTTTCACCACTCCACAGTGCGTTTGATATGCAGAACCGGCGATATCTTGATTTTCGTGGTGTTTCCAGCTGAGATATGCATTTTCTGCGATAATCCTGGTGAGACTTCTGTCAGACGTATGCAGAATCATCGGCATCTCCCTTTTCGACCTATTTAATACGAGAAACACGTTCTTTGGTTGTTTTCACCACTCCACGGTGGGTTTGATATGCAGAACCGGCGACATCTTGATTTTCGTGAGGTTTCAAGCTGAGATATGCATTTTCAGCGATAATCTTGGTGAGTCTTTTGTCAGAAGTATGCAGAATCTTCGAGATCGCTCTTTTCGAGCAACTTAATGCGGGAAACACGATAACTGTTGTTTTCACCACTCCACAGTGCGTTTGATATGCAGAACGGGCGACATCTTGATTTTCGTGGTGTTTCCAGCTGAGATATGCATTTTCTGCGATAATCTTGGTGAGTCTTCTGTCAGAAGTATGCAGAATCATCGAGATCCCTCTTTTCGAGCTATTTAATGCGAGAAACACGTTAATTGGTGTTTTCACCACTCCACAGTGCGTTTGATATGCGGAACCGGCGACATCTTGGATTTCGTCGGGTTTCAAGCTGAGACATGCATTTTCTGCGATAATCTTGGTGAGTCTTCTGTCAGAAGTATGCAGAATCATCGAGGTCCCTCTTTTCGAGCAAGTTAATGCGAGAAACACGTTATCTGGTGTTTTCACCACTCCCCAGTGCGTTTGATATGCAGAACCGGCGACATCTTGGCTGTCGTAGGGTATCAAGCTGAGATATGCATTTTCTGCGATAATCTTGGTGAGACTTCAGTCAGAAATATGCAGAATCTTCTAGATCGCTCTTTTCGAGCTATTTAATGCGAAAAAACAAGTTTTCTGGTGTTTTCACCACTCCACAGTTCGTTGGATATGCAGAACAGGAGATATCTTGGTTTTCGTGGGGTTTCTAGCAGAGACATGCATTTTCAGCGATAATCTTGGTGAGTCTTCTGTCAGAAGTATGCAGAATCATCGAGATCCCTCTTTTCGAGCTAGTTAATGCGAGAAACACGTTTTCTGGGGTTTTCACCAGTCCACAGTTCGTTGGATATGCAGAACAGGAGATATCTTGGTTTTCGTGGGTTTTCTAGCTGAGATATGCATTTTTTACGATAATCTTGGTGAGACTTCTGTCCGAAGTATGCAGAATCATCGAGATCGCTCTTTTCGAGCTATTTATTGCGAGAAACACGTTATCTGGTTTTTTCACCACTACACAGTGCCTTTGATATGCAGTACCAGCGATATCTTGGTTTTCGTGGGGTTTCAAGCTGAGATATGCATTTTTTACGATAAGATTGGTGAGACTTCTGTCCGAAGTATGCTTAATCATCGAGATCGCTCTATTCGAGCTATTTAATGTGAGAAACACGTTATCTGGTGTTTCCAGCACTCCACAGTGCGTTTTATATGCAGAACCAGCGATATCTTGGCTTTCGTGGGGTTTCAAGCTGAGATATGCATTGTCTGCGATAATCTAGGTGAGACTTCTGTCAGACGTATGCAGAATCATCGGCATCTCCCTTTTCGACCTATTTAATACGAGAAACACGTTCTTTGGTTGTTTTCACCACTCCACAGTGGGTTTGATATGCAGAACCGGCGACATCTTGATTTTCGTGAGGTTTCAAGCTGAGATATGCATTTTCAGCGATAATCTTGGTGAGTCTTTTGTCAGAAGTATGCAGAATCTTCGAGATCGCTATTTTCGAGCAACTTAATGCGGGAAACACGATAACTGTTGTTTTCACCACTCCACAGTGCGTTTGATATGCAGAACGGGCGACATCTTGATTTTCGTGGTGTTTCCAGCTGAGATATGCATTTTCTGCGATAATCTTGGTGAGTCTTCTGTCAGAAGTATGCAGAATCATCGAGATCCCTCTTTTCGAGCTATTTAATGCGAGAAACACGTTAATTGGTGTTTTCACCACTCCACAGTGCGTTTGATATGCGGAACCAGCGACATCTTGGATTTCGTCGGGTTTCAAGCTGAGACATGCATTTTCTGCGATAATCTTGGTGAGTCTTCTGTCAGAAGTATGCAGAATCATCGAGGTCCCTCTTTTCGAGCAACTTAATGCGGGAAACACGATAACTGTTGTTTTCACCACTCCACAGTGCGTTTGATATGCAGAACGGGCGACATCTTGATTTTCGTGGTGTTTCCAGCTGAGATATGCATTTTCTGCGATAATCTTGGTGAGTCTTCTGTCAGAAGTATGCAGAATCATCGAGATCCCTCTTTTCGAGCTATTTAATGCGAGAAACACGTTAATTGGTGTTTTCACCACTCCACAGTGCGTTTGATATGCGGAACCAGCGACATCTTGGATTTCGTCGGGTTTCAAGCTGAGACATGCATTTTCTGCGATAATCTTGGTGAGTCTTCTGTCAGAAGTATGCAGAATCATCGAGGTCCCTCTTTTCGAGCAAGTTAATGCGAGAAACACGTTATCTGGTGTTTTCACCACTCCACAGTGCGTTTGATATGCAGAACCGGCGACATCTTGGCTGTCGTAGGGTATCAAGCTGAGATATGCATTTTCTGCGATAATCTTGGTGAGACTTCAGTCAGAAATATGCAGAATCTTCTAGATCGCTCTTTTCGAGCTATTTAATGCGAAAAAACAAGTTTTCTGGTGTTTTCACCACTCCACAGTTCGTTGGATATGCAGAACAGGAGATATCTTGGTTTTCGTGGGGTTTCTAGCAGAGACATGCATTTTCAGCGATAATCTTGGTGAGTCTTCTGTCAGAAGTATGCAGAATCATCGAGATCCCTCTTTTCGAGCTAGTTAATGCGAGAAACACGTTTTCTGGGGTTTTCACCAGTCCACAGTTCGTTGGATATGCAGAACAGGAGATATCTTGGTTTTCGTGGGTTTTCTAGCTGAGATATGCATTTTTTACGATAATCTTGGTGAGACTTCTGTCCGAAGTATGCAGAATCATCGAGATCGCTCTTTTCGAGCTATTTATTGCGAGAAACACGTTATCTGGTTTTTTCACCACTACACAGTGCCTTTGATATGCAGTACCAGCGATATCTTGGTTTTCGTGGGGTTTCAAGCTGAGATATGCATTTTTTACGATAATCTTGGTGAGACTTCTGTCCGAAGTATGCTTAATCATCGAGATCGCTCTATTCGAGCTATTTAATGTGAGAAACACGTTATCTGGTGTTTCCAGCACTCCACAGTGCGTTTTATATGCAGAACCAGCGATATCTTGGCTTTCGTGGGGTTTCAAGCTGAGATATGCATTGTCTGCGATAATCTAGGTGAGACTTCTGTCCGAAGTATGCAGAATCATCGAGATCGCTCTTTTCGAGCTATTTATTATGAGAAACACGTTATCTGGTTTTTTCACCACACCACAGTTCGTTGGATATGCAGAACAGGTGATATCTTGGGTTTCGAGGGGTATCAAGCTGAGATATGCATTTTCTGCGATAAACTTGGAGAGACTTCTGTCCGAAGTATGCTGAATCATCGAGATCGCACTTTTCGAGCTATTTAATGCGAGAAACACGATATCTGGTGTTTTCAGCACTCAACAGTGCGTATGATATGCAGAACCGACGATATCCTGGTTTTCGTGGGGTTTCAAGCTGAGATATGCATTTTCTACGATAATCTTGGTGAGACTTCTGTCAGAAGTATGCAGACTAATCTAGATCGTTCTTTTCGAGCTATTTAATTCGAGAAACAAGTTATCTGGTTGTTTTCACCACTCCACAGTGCGTTTGATATGCAGAAGCGGCGACATCTTGATTTTCGTGAGATTTCATGCTGAGGTATGCATTTTCTGCGATAAGCTTGGTGAGACTTCTGTTAGAAGTATGCAGAATCATCTAGATCGCCCGTTTCGAGCTATCTAATGCGAAAAAACAAGTTTTCTGGTGTTTTCACCACACCACAGTCCGTTTTATATGCAGAACCGGCGACATCTTGGATTTCGTCGTGGTTCAATCTGAGATATGCACATTCTATGATAATCTTGGTGAGACTTCTGTCAGAAGTATGCAGAATCATCGGCATCTCCCTTTTCGACCTATTTAATGCGAGAAACACGTTCTCTGGTCGTTTTCACCACTCCACAGTGCGTTTGATATGCAGAACCGGCGATATCTTGATTTTCGTGGTGTTTCCAGCTGAGATATGCATTTTCTGCGATAATCCTGGTGAGACTTCTGTCAGACGTATGCAGAATCATCGGCATCTCCCTTTTCGACCTATTTAATACGAGAAACACGTTCTTTGGTTGTTTTCACCACTCCACAGTGGGTTTGATATGCAGAACCGGCGACATCTTGATTTTCGTGAGGTTTCAAGCTGAGATATGCATTTTCAGCGATAATCTTGGTGAGTCTTTTGTCAGAAGTATGCAGAATCTTCGAGATCGCTCTTTTCGAGCAACTTAATGCGGGAAACACGATAACTGTTGTTTTCACCACTCCACAGTGCGTTTGATATGCAGAACGGGCGACATCTTGATTTTCGTGGTGTTTCCAGCTGAGATATGCATTTTCTGCGATAATCTTGGTGAGTCTTCTGTCAGAAGTATGCAGAATCATCGAGATCCCTCTTTTCGAGCTATTTAATGCGAGAAACACGTTAATTGGTGTTTTCACCACTCCACAGTGCGTTTGATATGCGGAACCAGCGACATCTTGGATTTCGTCGGGTTTCAAGCTGAGACATGCATTTTCTGCGATAATCTTGGTGAGTCTTCTGTCAGAAGTATGCAGAATCATCGAGGTCCCTCTTTTCGAGCAACTTAATGCGGGAAACACGATAACTGTTGTTTTCACCACTCCACAGTGCGTTTGATATGCAGAACGGGCGACATCTTGATTTTCGTGGTGTTTCCAGCTGAGATATGCATTTTCTGCGATAATCTTGGTGAGTCTTCTGTCAGAAGTATGCAGAATCATCGAGATCCCTCTTTTCGAGCTATTTAATGCGAGAAACACGTTAATTGGTGTTTTCACCACTCCACAGTGCGTTTGATATGCGGAACCAGCGACATCTTGGATTTCGTCGGGTTTCAAGCTGAGACATGCATTTTCTGCGATAATCTTGGTGAGTCTTCTGTCAGAAGTATGCAGAATCATCGAGGTCCCTCTTTTCGAGCAAGTTAATGCGAGAAACACGTTATCTGGTGTTTTCACCACTCCACAGTGCGTTTGATATGCAGAACCGGCGACATCTTGGCTGTCGTAGGGTATCAAGCTGAGATATGCATTTTCTGCGATAATCTTGGTGAGACTTCAGTCAGAAATATGCAGAATCTTCTAGATCGCTCTTTTCGAGCTATTTAATGCGAAAAAACAAGTTTTCTGGTGTTTTCACCACTCCACAGTTCGTTGGATATGCAGAACAGGAGATATCTTGGTTTTCGTGGGGTTTCTAGCAGAGACATGCATTTTCAGCGATAATCTTGGTGAGTCTTCTGTCAGAAGTATGCAGAATCATCGAGATCCCTCTTTTCGAGCTAGTTAATGCGAGAAACACGTTTTCTGGGGTTTTCACCAGTCCACAGTTCGTTGGATATGCAGAACAGGAGATATCTTGGTTTTCGTGGGGTTTCTAGCTGAGATATGCATTTTTTACGATAATCTTGGTGAGACTTCTGTCCGAAGTATGCAGAATCATCGAGATCGCTCTTTTCGAGCTATTTATTGCGAGAAACACGTTATCTGGTTTTTTCACCACTACACAGTGCCTTTGATATGCAGTACCAGCGATATCTTGGTTTTCGTGGGGTTTCAAGCTGAGATATGCATTTTTTACGATAATCTTGGTGAGACTTCTGTCCGAAGTATGCTGAATCATCGAGATCGCAGTTTTCGAGCTAGTTAATGCGAGAAAAACCTTATCTGGTGTTTTCAGCACTCCACAGTGCGTATGATATGCAGAACCGACGATATCCTGGTTTTCGTGGGGTTTCAAGCTGAGATATGCATTTTCTGCGATAATCTTGGTGAGACCTCTGTCCGAAGTATGCAGAAACATCGAGATCGCTCTTTTCGAGCTATTTAATGCGAGAAACACGATATCTGGTGTTTTCACCACACCACAGTTCGTTGGATATGCAGAACAGGTGATATCTTGGGTTTCGAGGGGTATCAAGCTGAGATATGCATTTGCTGCGATAAACTTGGAGAGACTTCTGTCCGAAGTATGCTGAATCATCGAGATCGCACTTTTCGAGCTAGTTAATGCGAGAAAAACCTTATCTGGTGTTTTCACCACCCCACAGTGCGTTTGATATGCAGAACCGGCGATATCTGGGTTTTCGTGGGGTTTCAAGCTGAGATATGCATTTTCTGCGATAATCTTGGTGAGACCTCTGTCCGAAGTATGCAGAAACATCGAGATCGCTCTTTTCGACCTATTTAATGCGAGAAACACGTTATCTGGTGTTTTCACCACACCACCGTGCGTTTGATATGCAGAACCAGCGATATCTTGGTTTTCGTGGGGGTTCGATCTGAGATATGCACATTCTATGATAATCTTGGTGAGACTTCTGTCAGAAGTATGCAGAATCATCGGCATCTCCCTTTTCGACCTATTTAATGCGAGAAACACGTTCTCTGGTTGTTTTCACCACTCCAGAGTGCGTTTGATATGCAGAACCGGCGATATCTTGATTTTCGTGGTGTTTCCAGCTGAGATATGCATTTTCTGCGATAATCTTGGTGAGACCTCTGTCCGAAGTATGCAGAAACATCGAGATCGCTCTTTTCGAGCTATTTAATGCGAGAAACACGATATCTGGTGTTTTCACCACACCACAGTTCGTTGGATATGCAGAACAGGTGATATCTTGGGTTTCGAGGGGTATCAAGCTGAGATATGCATTTTCTGCGATAAACTTGGAGAGACTTCTGTCCGAAGTATGCTGAATCATCGAGATCGCACTTTTCGAGCTATTTAATGCGAGAAACACGATATCTGGTGTTTTCAGCACTCAACAGTGCGTATGGTATGCAGAACCGACGATATCCTGGTTTTCGTGGGGTTTCAAGCTGAGATATGCATTTTCTACGATAATCTTGGTGAGACTTCTGTCAGAAGTATGCAGACTAATCTAGATCGTTCTTTTCGAGCTATTTAATTCGAGAAACAAGTTATCTGGTTGTTTTCACCACTCCACAGTGCGTTTGATATGCAGAAGCGGCGACATCTTGATTTTCGTGAGATTTCATGCTGAGGTATGCATTTTCTGCGATAAGCTTGGTGAGACTTCTGTTAGAAGTATGCAGAATCATCTAGATCGCCCGTTTCGAGCTATCTAATGCGAAAAAACAAGTTTTCTGGTGTTTTCACCACACCACAGTCCGTTTTATATGCAGAACCGGCGACATCTTGGATTTCGTCGTGGTTCAATCTGAGATATGCACATTCTATGATAATCTTGGTGAGACTTCTGTCAGAAGTATGCAGAATCATCGGCATCTCCCTTTTCGACCTATTTAATGCGAGAAACACGTTCTCTGGTCGTTTTCACCACTCCACAGTGCATTTGATATGCAGAACCGGCGATATCTTGATTTTCGTGGTGTTTCCAGCTGAGATATGCATTTTCTGCGATAATCCTGGTGAGACTTCTGTCAGACGTATGCAGAATCATCGGCATCTCCCTTTTCGACCTATTTAATACGAGAAACACGTTCTTTGGTTGTTTTCACCACCCCACAGTGGGTTTGATATGCAGAACCGGCGACATCTTGATTTTCGTGAGGTTTCAAGCTGAGATATGCATTTTCAGCGATAATCTTGGTGAGTCTTTTGTCAGAAGTATGCAGAATCTTCGAGATCGCTCTTTTCGAGCAACTTAATGCGGGAAACACGATAACTGTTGTTTTCACCACTCCACAGTGCGTTTGATATGCAGAACGGGCGACATCTTGATTTTCGTGGTGTTTCCAGCTGAGATATGCATTTTCTGCGATAATCTTGGTGAGTCTTCTGTCAGAAGTATGCAGAATCATCGAGATCCCTCTTTTCGAGCTATTTAATGCGAGAAACACGTTAATTGGTGTTTTCACCACTCCACAGTGCGTTTGATATGCGGAACCAGCGACATCTTGGATTTCGTCGGGTTTCAAGCTGAGACATGCATTTTCTGCGATAATCTTGGTGAGTCTTCTGTCAGAAGTATGCAGAATCATCGAGGTCCCTCTTTTCGAGCAACTTAATGCGGGAAACACGATAACTGTTGTTTTCACCACTCCACAGTGCGTTTGATATGCAGAACGGGCGACATCTCGATTTTCGTGGTGTTTCCAGCTGAGATATGCATTTTCTGCGATAATCTTGGTGAGTCTTCTGTCAGAAGTATGCAGAATCATCGAGGTCCCTCTTTTCGAGCAACTTAATTCGGGAAACACGATAACTGTTGTTTTCACCACTCCACAGTGCGTTTGATATGCAGAACGGGCGACATCTCGATTTTCGTGGTGTTTCCAGCTGAGATATGCATTTTCTGCGATAATCTTGGTGAGTCTTCTGTCAGAAGTATGCAGAATCATCGAGATCCCTCTTTTCGAGCTATTTAATGCGAGAAACACGTTAATTGGTGTTTTCACCACTCCACAGTGCGTTTGATATGCGGAACCAGCGACATCTTGGATTTCGTCGGGTTTCAAGCTGAGACATGCATTTTCTGCGATAATCTTGGTGAGTCTTCTGTCAGAAGTATGCAGAATCATCGAGGTCCCTCTTTTCGAGCAAGTTAATGCGAGAAACACGTTATCTGGTGTTTTCACCACTCCACAGTGCGTTTGATATGCAGAACCGGCGACATCTTGGCTGTCGTAGGGTATCAAGCTGAGATATGCATTTTCTGCGATAATCTTGGTGAGACTTCAGTCAGAAATATGCAGAATCTTCTAGATCGCTCTTTTCGAGCTATTTAATGCGAAAAAACAAGTTTTCTGGTGTTTTCACCACTCCACAGTTCGTTGGATATGCAGAACAGGAGATATCTTGGTTTTCGTGGGGTTTCTAGCAGAGACATGCATTTTCAGCGATAATCTTGGTGAGTCTTCTGTCCGAAGTATGCAGAATCATCGAGATCGCTCTTTTCGAGCTATTTATTGCGAGAAACACGTTATCTGGTTTTTTCACCACTACACAGTGCCTTTGATATGCAGTACCAGCGATATCTTGGTTTTCGTGGGGTTTCAAGCTGAGATATGCATTTTTTACGATAATCTTGGTGAGACTTCTGTCCGAAGTATGCTTAATCATCGAGATCGCTCTATTCGAGCTATTTAATGTGAGAAACACGTTATCTGGTGTTTCCAGCACTCCACAGTGCGTTTTATATGCAGAACCAGCGATATCTTGGCTTTCGTGGGGTTTCAAGCTGAGATATGCATTGTCTGCGATAATCTAGGTGAGACTTCTGTCCGAAGTATGCAGAATCATCGAGATCGCTCTTTTCGAGCTATTTATTATGAGAAACACGTTATCTGGTTTTTTCACCACTACACAGTGCCTTTGATATGCAGTACCAGCGATATCTTGGTTTTCGTGGGGTTTCAAGCTGAGATATGCATTTTTTACGATAATCTTGGTGAGACTTCTGTCCGAAGTATGCTTAATCATCGAGATCGCTCTATTCGAGCTATTTAATGTGAGAAACTCGTTATCTGGTGTTTCCAGCACTCCACAGTGCGTTTTATATGCAGAACCAGCGATATCTTGGCTTTCGTGGGGTTTCAAGCTGAGATATGCATTGTCTGCGATAATCAAGGTGAGACTTCTGTCCGAAGTATGCAGATTCATCGAGATCGTACTTTTCGAGCCATTTTATGCGAGAAACACGTTTTCTGGGGTTTTCACCACTCCACAGTTCGTTGGATATGCAGAACAGGTGATATCTTGGTTTTCGAGGGGTTTCAAGCTGAGATATGCATTTGCTGCGATAAACTTGGAGAGACTTCTGTCCGAAGTATGCTGAATCATCGAGATCGCACTTTTCGAGCTAGTTAATGCGAGAAAAACCTTATCTGGTGTTTTCACCACCCCACAGTGCGTTTGATATGCAGAACCGGCGATATCTGGGTTTTCGTGGGGTTTCAAGCTGAGATATGCATTTTCTGCGATAATCTTGGTGAGACCTCTGTCCGAAGTATGCAGAAACATCGAGATCGCTCTTTTCGACCTATTTAATGCGAGAAACACGTTATCTGGTGTTTTCACCACACCACAGTGCGTTTGATATGCAGAACCAGCGATATCTTGGCTTTCGTGGGGTTTCAAGCTGAGATATGCATTGTCTGCGATAATCAAGGTGAGACTTCTGTCCGAAGTATGCAGATTCATCGAGATCGTACTTTTCGAGCCATTTTATGCGAGAAACACGTTTTCTGGGGTTTTCACCACTCCACAGTTCGTTGGATATGCAGAACAGGTGATATCTTGGTTTTCGAGGGGTTTCAAGCTGAGATATGCATTTGCTGCGATAAACTTGGAGAGACTTCTGTCCGAAGTATGCTGAATCATCGAGATCGCACTTTTCGAGCTAGTTAATGCGAGAAAAACCTTATCTGGTGTTTTCACCACCCCACAGTGCGTTTGATATGCAGAACCGGCGATATCTGGGTTTTCGTGGGGTTTCAAGCTGAGATATGCATTTTCTGCGATAATCTTGGTGAGACCTCTGTCCGAAGTATGCAGAAACATCGAGATCGCTCTTTTCGACCTATTTAATGCGAGAAACACGTTATCTGGTGTTTTCAGCACTCCACAGTGCGTATGATATGCAGACCCGGCGATATCTTGATTTTCGTGGTGTTTCCAGCTGAGATATGCATTTTCTGCGATAATCTTGGTGAGTCTTCTGTCAGAAGTATGCAGAATCATCGAGATCCCTCTTTTCGAGCTATTTAATGCGAGAAACACGTTAATTGGTGTTTTCACCACTCCACAGTGCGTTTGATATGCGGAACCAGCGACATCTTGGATTTCGTCGGGTTTCAAGCTGAGACATGCATTTTCTGCGATAATCTTGGTGAGTCTTCTGTCAGAAGTATGCAGAATCATCGAGGTCCCTCTTTTCGAGCAAGTTAATGCGAGAAACACGTTATCTGGTGTTTTCACCACTCCACAGTGCGTTTGATATGCAGAACCTGCGACATCTTGGCTGTCGTAGGGTATCAAGCTGAGATATGCATTTTCTGCGATAATCTTGGTGAGACTTCAATCAGAAATATGCAGAATCTTCTAGATCGCTCTTTTCGAGCTATTTAATGCGAAAAAACAAGTTTTCTGGTGTTTTCACCACTCCACAGTTCGTTGGATATGCAGAACAGGAGATATCTTGGTTTTCGTGGGGTTTCTAGCAGAGACATGCATTTTCAGCGATAATCTTGGTGAGTCTTCTGTCAGAAGTATGCAGAATCATCGAGATCCCTCTTTTCGAGCTAGTTAATGCGAGAAACACGTTTTCTGGGGTTTTCACCAGTCCACAGTTCGTTGGATATGCAGAACAGGAGATATCTTGGTTTTCGTGGGGTTTCTAGCTGAGATATGCATTTTTTACGATAATCTTGGTGAGACTTCTGTCCGAAGTATGCAGAATCATCGAGATCGCTCTTTTCGAGCTATTTATTGCGAGAAACACGTTATCTGGTTTTTTCACCACTACACAGTGCCTTTGATATGCAGTACCAGCGATATCTTGGTTTTCGTGGAGTTTCAAGCTGAGATATGCATTTTTTACGATAATCTTGGTGAGACTTCTGTCCGAAGTATGCTTAATCATCGAGATCGCTCTATTCGAGCTATTTAATGTGAGAAACACGTTATCTGGTGTTTCCAGCACTCCACAGTGCGTTTTATATGCAGAACCAGCGATATCTTGGCTTTCGTGGGGTTTCAAGCTGAGATATGCATTGTCTGCGATAATCTAGGTGAGACTTCTGTCCGAAGTATGCAGAATCATCGAGATCGCTCTTTTCGAGCTATTTATTGCGAGAAACACGTTATCTGGTTTTTTCACCACTACACAGTGCCTTTGATATGCAGTACCAGCGATATCTTGGTTTTCGTGGGGTTTCAAGCTGAGATATGCATTTTTTACGATAATCTTGGTGAGACTTCTGTCCGAAGTATGCTTAATCATCGAGATCGCTCTGTTCGAGCTATTTAATGTGAGAAACTCGTTATCTGGTGTTTCCAGCACTCCACAGTGCGTTTTCTATGCAGAACCAGCGATATCTTGGCTTTCGTGGGGTTTCAAGCTGAGATATGCATTGTCTGCGATAATCAAGGTGAGACTTCTGTCCGAAGTATGCAGATTCATCGAGATCGTACTTTTCGAGCCATTTTATGCGAGAAACACGTTTTCTGGGGTTTTCACCACTCCACAGTTCGTTGGATATGCAGAACAGGTGATATCTTGGTTTTCGAGGGGTTTCAAGCTGAGATATGCATTTGCTGCGATAAACTTGGAGAGACTTCTGTCCGAAGTATGCTGAATCATCGAGATCGCACTTTTCGAGCTAGTTAATGCGAGAAAAACCTTATCTGGTGTTTTCACCACCCCGCAGTGCGTTTGATATGCAGAACCGGCGATATCTGGGTTTTCGTGGGGTTTCAAGCTGAGATATGCATTTTCTGCGATAATCTTGGTGAGTCTTCTGTCAGAAGTATGCAGAATCATCGAGATCCCTCTTTTCGAGATACTTAATGCGAGAAACACGTTTTCTGGGGTATTCACCACTCCACAGTTCGTTGGATATGCAGAACAGGAGATATCTTGGTTTTCGTGGGGTTTCTAGCTGAGATATGCATTTTTTACGATAATCTTGGTGAGACTTCTGTCCGAAGTATGCAGAATCATCGGCATCTCCCTTTTCGACCTATTTAATGCGAGAAACACGTTCTCTGGTTGTTTTCACCACTCCACAGTGGGTTTGATATGCAGAACCGGCGACATCTTGATTTTCGTGAGGTTTCAAGCTGAGATATGCATTTTCAGCGATAATCTTGGTGAGTCTTTTGTCAGAAGTATGCAGAATCTTCGAGATCGCTCTTTTCGAGCAACTTAATGCGGGAAGCACGATATCTGGTTGTTTTCACCACTCCACAGTGCGTTTGATATGCAGAACGGGCGACATCTTGATTTTCGTGGTGATTCCAGCTGAGATATGCATTTTCTGCGATAATCTTGGTGAGTCTTCTGTCAGATGTATGCAGAATCATCGAGATCCCTCTTTTCGAGCTAGTTAATGCGAGAAACACGTTTTCTGGTGTTTTCACCACTCAACAGTGCGTTTGATATGCGGAACCAGCGACATCTTGGATTTCGTCGGGTTTCAAGCTGAGACATGCATTTTCTGCGATAATCTTGGTGAGTCTTCTGTCAGAAGTATGCAGAATCATCGAGGTCCCTCTTTTCGAGCTAGTTAATGCGAGAAACACGTTATCTGGTGTTTTCACCACTCCCCAGTGCGTTTGATATGCAGAACCGGCGACATCTTGGCTGTCGTAGGGTATCAAGCTGAGATATGCATTTTCTACCATAATCTTGGTGAGAGTTCTGTCAGAAGTATGCAGAATCATCGGGATCGCTATTTTCGAGCTATTTAATGCGATAAACACGTTATCTGGGGTTTTCACCACTCCACAGTTCGTTGGATATGCAGAACAGGAGATATCTTGGTTTTCGTAGGGTTTCTAGCAGAGACATGCATTTTCTGCGATAATCTTGGTGAGTCTTCTGTCAGAAGTATGCAGAATCATCGAGATCCCTCTTTTCGAGCTAGTTAATGCGAGAAACACGTTTTCTGGGGTTTTCACCACTCCACAGTTCGTTGGATATGCAGAACAGGAGATATCTTGGTTTTCGTGGGGTTTCTAGCAGAGATATGCATTTTCTGCGATAATCATGGTGAGACTTCTGTTAGAAGGATGCAGAATCATCGAGATCGCACTTTTCAATCAATTTAATGCGAGAAACACGTTGTCTGGTGTTTTCACCACTCCACAGTTGGTTTGATATGCAGAACAGGCGATATCTTCGTTTCGGTCGGGTTTCAAGCTGAGATATGCATTTTCTGCGATAATCTTAGTGAGACTTCAGTCAGAAATATGCAGAATCTTCTAGATCGCTCTTTTCGAGCTATTTAATGCGAAAAAACAAGTTTTCTGGTGTTTTCACCACTCCACAGTTCGTTGGATATGCAGAACAGGAGATATCTTGGTTTTCGTGGGGTTTCTAGCAGAGACATGCATTTTCAGCGATAATCTTGGTGAGTCTTCTGTCAGAAGTATGCAGAATCATCGAGATCCCTCTTTTCAAGCTAGTTAATGCGAGAAACACGTTATCTGGTTTTTTCACCACTACACAGTGCCTTTGATATGCAGTACCAGCGATATCTTGGCTTTCGTGGGGTTTCAAGCTGAGATATGCATTGTCTGCGATAATCTAGGTGAGTCTTCTGTCCGAAGTATGCACATTCATCGAGATCGTACTTTTCGAGCTATTTTATGCGAGAAACACGTTTTCTGGGGTTTTCACCACTCCACAGTTCGTTGGATATGCAGAACAGGTGATATCTTGGTTTTCGAGGGGTTTCAAGCTGAGATATGCATTTTCTGCGATAATCTTGGTGAGACTTCTGTCAGACGTATGCAGAATCATCGGCATCTCCCTTTTCGACCTATTTAATGCGAGAAACACGTTCTCTGGTTGTTTTCACCACTCCACAGTGGGTTTGATATGCAGAACCGGCGACATCTTGATTTTCGTGAGGTTTCAAGCTGAGATATGCATTTTCAGCGATAATCTTGGTGAGTCTTTTGTCAGAAGTATGCAGAATCTTCGAGATCGCTCTTTTCGAGCAACTTAATGCGAGAAACACGATATCTGGTTGTTTTCACCACTCCACAGTGCGTTTGATATGCAGAACGGGCGACATCTTGATTTTCGTGGTGTTTCCAGCTGAGATATGCATTGTCTGCGATAATCTAGGTGAGACTTCTGTCCGAGGTATGCAGATTCATCGAGATCGTACTTTTCGAGCTATTTTATGCGAGAAACACGTTTTCTGGGGTTTTCGCCACTCCACAGTTCGTTGGATATGCAGAACAGGTGATATCTTGGTTTTCGAGGGGTTTCAAGCTGAGATATGCATTTTCTACGATAATCTTGGTGAGACTTCTGTCAGACGTATGCAGAATCATCGGCATCTCCCTTTTCGACCTATTTAATGCGAGAAACACGTTCTCTGGTTGTTTTCACCTCTCCACAGTGGGTTTGATATGCAGAACCGGCGACATCTTGATTTTCGTGAGGTTTCAAGCTGAGATATGCATTTTCAGCGATAATCTTGGTGAGTCTTTTGTCAGAAGTATGCAGAATCTTCGAGATCGCTCTTTTCGAGCAACTTAATGCGAGAAACACGATATCTGGTTGTTTTCACCACTCCACAGTGCGTTTGATATGCAGAACGGGCGACATCTTGATTTTCGTGGTGTTTCCAGCTGAGATATGCATTTTCTGCGATAATCTTGGTGAGTCTTCTGTCAGAAGTATGCAGAATCATCGAGATCCCTCTTTTCGAGCTATTCAATGCGAGAAACACGTTAATTGGTGTTTTCACCACTCCACAGTGCGTTTGATATGCGGAACCAGCGACATCTTGGATTTCGTCGGGTTTCAAGCTGAGACATGCATTTTCTGCGATAATCTTGGTGAGTCTTCTGTCAGAAGTATGCAGAATCATCGAGGTCCCTCTTTTCGAGCTAGTTAATGCGAGAAACACGTTATCTGGTGTTTTCACCACTCCACAGTGCGTTTGATATGCAGAACCGGCGACATCTTGGCTGTCGTAGGGTATCAAGCTGAGATATGCATTTTCTACCATAATCTTGGTGAGAGTTCTGTCAGAAGTATGCAGAATCATCAGGATCGCTATTTTCGAGCTATTTAATGCGAGAAACACGTTTTCTGGGGTTTTCACCACACCACAGTTCGTTGGATATGCAGAACAGGAGATATCTTGGTTTTCGTAGGGTTTCTAGCAGAGACATGCATTTTCTGCGATAATCTTGGTGAGTCTTCTGTCAGAAGTATGCTGAATCATCGAGATCGCACTTTTCGAGCTAGTTAATGCGAGAAAAACCTTATCTGGTGTTTTCACCACTCCACAGTGCGTTTGATATGCAGTACCAGCGATATCTTGGTTTTCGTGGGGTTTCAAGCTGAGATATGCATTTTTTACGATAATCTTGGTGAGACATCTGTCCGAAGTATGCAGAACCATCGAGATCGCTCTATTCGAACTATTTAATGCGACAAAACGTTATCTGGTGTTTTCAGCATTCCACAGTGCGTTTGATATGCAGAACCAGCGATATCTCTGTTTTCGTGGGGTTTCAAGCTGAGATATGCACTTTTTACGATAATCTTGGTGAGACTTCTGTCCGAAGTATGCATAATCATCGAGATCGCTCTATTCGAGGTATTTAATGCGAGAAACACGTTATCTGGTGTTTTCACCACTCCACAGTGCGTATGATATGCAGAACCGACGATATCCTGGTTTTCGTGGGGTTTCAAGCTCAGATATGCTTTTTTGCGATAATCTTGGCGAGGCTTCTGTCCGAAGTATGCAGAGTCATCGAGATCGTACTTTTCGAGCTATTTTATGCGAGAAACACGTTTTCTGGGGTTTTCACCACTCCACAGTTCGTTGGATATGCAGAACAGGTGATATCTTGGTTTTCGAGGGGTTTCAAGCTGAGATATGCATTTTCTGCGATAATCTTGGTGAGACTTCTGTCAGACGTATGCAGAATCATCGGCATCTCCCTTTTCGACCTATTTAATGCGAGAAACTCGTTCTCTGGTTGTTTTCACCACTCCACAGTGGGTTTGATATGCAGAACCGGCGACATCTTGATTTTCGTGAGGTTTCAAGCTGAGATATGCATTTTCAGCGATAATCTTGGTGAGTCTTTTGTCAGAAGTATGCAGAATCTTCGAGATCGCTCTTTTCGAGCAACTTAATGCGAGAAACACGATATCTGGTTGTTTTCACCACTCCACTGTGCGTTTGATATGCAGAACGGGCGACATCTTGATTTTCGTGGTGTTTCCAGCTGAGATATGCATTTTCTGCGATAATCTTGGTGAGTCTTCTGTCAGAAGTATGCAGAATCATCGAGATCCCTCTTTTCGAGCTATTCAATGCGAGAAACACGTTAATTGGTGTTTTCACCACTCCACAGTGCGTTTGATATGCGGAACCAGCGACATCTTGGATTTCGTCGGGTTTCAAGCTGAGACATGCATTTTCTGCGATAATCTTGGTGAGTCTTCTGTCAGAAGTATGCAGAATCATCGAGGTCCCTCTTTTCGAGCTAGTTAATGCGAGAAACACGTTATCTGGTGTTTTCACCACTCCACAGTGCGTTTGATATGCAGAACCGGCGACATCTTGGCTGTCGTAGGGTATCAAGCTGAGATATGCATTTTCTACCATAATCTTGGTGAGAGTTCTGTCAGAAGTATGCAGAATCATCAGGACCGCTATTTTCGAGCTATTTAATGCGAGAAACACGTTTTCTGGGGTTTTCACCACTCCACAGTTCGTTGGATATGCAGAACAGGAGATATCTTGGTTTTCGTAGGGTTTCTAGCAGAGACATGCATTTTCTGCGATAATCTTGGTGAGTCTTCTGTCTGAAGTATGCAGAATCATCGAGATCCCTCTTTTCGAGCTAGTTAATGCGAGGAACACGTTTTCTGGGGTTTTCACCACTCCACAGTTCGTTGGATATGCAGAACAGGAGATATCTTGGTTTTCGTGGGGTTTCTAGCATAGATATGAATTTTCTGCGATAATCATGGTGAGACTTCTGTTAGAAGTATGCAGAACCATCCAGATCGCACTTTTCAATCAATTTAATGCGAGAAACACGTTGTCTGGTGTTTTCACCACTCCACAGTTGGTTTGATATGCAGAACAGGCGATGTTTGGTTTTCGTCGGGTTTCAAGCTGAGATATGCATTTTCTGCGATAATCTTGGTGAGACTTCATTCAGAAATATGCAGAATCTTCTAGATCGCTCTTTTCGAGCTAGTTAATGCGAGGAACACGTTTT
Organism: Anthophora plumipes; assembly: GCA_951804975.1. Lineage (NCBI taxonomy): Eukaryota > Metazoa > Arthropoda > Insecta > Hymenoptera > Apidae > Anthophora > Anthophora plumipes. Next base: position 676,301 of record CATORF010000423.1, read on the forward strand.
CTGGGGTTTTCACCACTCCACAGTTCGTTGGATATGCAGAACAGGAGATATCTTGGTTTTCGTGTGGTTTCTAGCAGAGACATGCATTTTCTGCGATAATCTTGGTGAGTCTTCTGTCAGAAGTATGCAGAATCATCGAGATCCCTCTTTTCGAGATACTTAATGCGAGAAACACGTTTTCTGGGGTATTCACCACTCCACAGTTCGTTGGATATGCAGAACAGGAGATATCTTGGTTTTCGTGGGGTTTCTAGCTGAGATATGCATTTTTTACGATAATCTTGGTGAGACTTCTGTCCGAAGTATGCAGAATCATCGGCATCTCCCTTTTCGACCTATTTAATGCGGGAAACACGATATCTGGTTGTTTTCACCACTCCACAGTGCGTTTGATATGCAGAACGGGCGACATCTTGATTTTCGTGGTGATTCCAGCTGAGATATGCATTTTCTGCGATAATCTTGGTGAGTCTTCTGTCAGAAGTATGCAGAATCATCGAGATCCCTCTTTTCGAGCTAGTTAATGCGAGAAACACGTTTTCTGGTGTTTTCACCACTCAACAGTGCGTTTGATATGCGGAACCAGCGACATCTTGGATTTCGTCGGGTTTCATGCTGAGACATGCATTTTCTGCGATAATCTTGGTGAGTCTTCTGTCAGAAGTATGCAGAATCATCGAGGTCCCTCTTTTCGAGCTAGTTAATGCGAGAAACACGTTATCTGGTGTTTTCACCACTCCACAGTGCGTTTGATATGCAGAACCGGCGACATCTTGGCTGTCGTAGGGTATCAAGCTGAGATATGCATTTTCTACCATAATCTTGGTGAGAGTTCTGTCAGAAGTATGCAGAATCATCGGGATCGCTATTTTCGAGCTATTTAATGCGAGAAACACGTTATCTGGGGTTTTCACCACTCCACAGTTCGTTGGATATGCAGAACAGGAGATATCTTGGTTTTCGTAGGGTTTCTAGCAGAGACATGCATTTTCTGCGATAAGCTTGGTGAGTCTTCTGTCAGAAGGATGCAGAATCATCGACATCCCTCTTTTCGAGCTAGTTAATGCGAGAAACACGTTTTCTGGGGTTTTCACCACTCCACAGTTCGTTGGATATGCAGAACAGGAGATATCTTGGTTTTCGTGGGGTTTCTAGCAGAGATATGCATTTTCTGCGATAATCATGGTGAGACTTCTGTTAGAAGGATGCAGAATCATCGAGATCGCACTTTTCAATCAATTTAATGCGAGAAACACGTTGTCTGGTGTTTTCACCACTCCACAGTTGGTTTGATATGCAGAACAGGCGATGTTTGGTTTTCGTCGGGTTTCAAGCTGAGATATGCATTTTCTGCGATAATCTTAGTGAGACTTCAGTCAGAAATATGCAGAATCTTCTAGATCGCTCTTTTCGAGCTATTTATTGCGAAAAAACAAGTTTTCTGGTGTTTTCACCACTCCACAGTTCGTTCGATATGCAGAACAGGAGATATCTTGGTTTTCGTGGGGTTTCTAGCAGAGACATGCATTTTCAGCGATAATCTTGGTGAGTCTTCTGTCAGAAGTATGCAGAATCATCGAGATCCCTCTTTTCGAGCTAGTTAATGCGAGAAACACGTTATCTGGTTTTTTCACCACTACACAGTGCCTTTGATATGCAGTACCAGCGATATCTTGGTTTTCGTGGGGTTTCAAGCTGAGATATGCATTTTTTACGATAATCTTGGTGAGACTTCTGTCCGAAGTATGCTTAATCATCGAGATCGCTCTATTCGAGCTATTTAATGTGAGAAACACGTTATCTGGTGTTTCCAGCACTCCACAGTGCGTTTTATATGCAGAACCAGCGATATCTTGGCTTTCGTGGGGTTTCAAGCTGAGATATGCATTGTCTGCGATAATCTAGGTGAGACTTCTGTCCGAAGTATGCACATTCATCGAGATCGTACTTTTCGAGCTATTTTATGCGAGAAACACGTTTTCTGGGGTTTTCACCACTCCACAGTTCGTTGGATATGCAGAACAGGTGATATCTTTGTTTTCGAGGGGTTTCAAGCTGAGATATGCATTTTCTGCGATAATCTTGGTGAGACTTCTGTCAGACGTATGCAGAATCATCGGCATCTCCCTTTTCGACCTATTTAATGCGAGAAACACGTTCTCTGGTTGTTTTCACCTCTCCACAGTGGGTTTGATATGCAGAACCGGCGACATCTTGATTTTCGTGAGGTTTCAAGCTGAGATATGCATTTTCAGCGATAATCTTGGTGAGTCTTTTGTCAGAAGTATGCAGAATCTTCGAGATCGCTCTTTTCGAGCAACTTAATGCGAGAAACACGATATCTGGTTGTTTTCACCACTCCACAGTGCGTTTGATATGCAGAACGGGCGACATCTTGATTTTCGTGGTGTTTCCAGCTGAGATATGCATTTTCTGCGATAATCTTGGTGAGTCTTCTGTCAGAAGTATGCAGAATCATCGAGATCCCTCTTTTCGAGCTATTCAATGCGAGAAACACGTTAATTGGTGTTTTCACCACTCCACAGTGCGTTTGATATGCGGAACCAGCGACATCTTGGATTTCGTCGGGTTTCAAGCTGAGACATGCATTTTCTGCGATAATCTTGGTGAGTCTTCTGTCAGAAGTATGCAGAATCATCGAGGTCCCTCTTTTCGAGCTAGTTAATGCGAGAAACACGTTATCTGGTGTTTTCACCACTCCACAGTGCGTTTGATATGCAGAACCGGCGACATCTTGGCTGTCGTAGGGTATCAAGCTGAGATATGCATTTTCTACCATAATCTTGGTGAGAGTTCTGTCAGAAGTATGCAGAATCATCAGGATCGCTATTTTCGAGCTATTTAATGCGAGAAACACGTTATCTGGGGTTTTCACCACACCACAGTTCGTTGGATATGCAGAACAGGAGATATCTTGGTTTTCGTAGGGTTTCTAGCAGAGACATGCATTTTCTGCGATAATCTTGGAGAGTCTTCTGTCAGAAGTATGCAGAAACATCGAGATCGCTCTTTTCGACCTATTTAATGCGAGAAACACGTTATCTGGTGATTTCACCACTCCACAGTGCGTTTGATATGCAGAACCAGCGATATCCTGGTTTTCGTGGGGTTTCAAGCTGAGATATGCATTTTCTGCGATAATCTTGGTGAGACTTCTGTCAGACGTATGCAGAATCATCGGCATCTCCCTTTTCGACCTATTTAATGCGAGAAACACGTTTTCTGGGGTTTTCACCACTCCACAGTGCGTTTGATATGCAGAACGGGCGACATCTTGATTTTCGTGGTGTTTCCAGCTGAGATATGCATTATCTGCGATAATCATTGTGAGACTTCTGTTAGAAGTATGCAGAATCATCGAGATCGCACTTTTCGATCTATTTAATGCGAGAAACACGTTGTGTGGTGTTTTCACCACTCCACAGTTGGTTTGATATGCAGAACCGGCGATGTTTGGTTTTCGTCGGGTTTCAAGCTGAGAAATGCATTTTCTGCGATAATCTTGGTGAGACTTCTGTCCGAAGTATGCAGAATCATCGAGATCGCTCTTTTCGACCTATTTAATGCGAGAAACACGTTATCTGGTGTTTCCACCACTCCACAGAGCGTTTGATATGCAGTACCATCGATATCTTGGTTTTCGTGGGGTTTCAAGCTGAGATATGCATTTTCTGCGATAATCTTGGTGAGTCTTCTGTCAGAAGTATGCAGAATCTTCGACATCGCTCATTTCGAGCTAGTTAATGCTAGAAACACGTTATCTGGTGATTTCACCACTCCACAGTTCGTTGGATATGCAGAACAGGTGATTTCTTGGTTTTCGTGGGGTTTCAAGCTGAGATATGCACTTTTTACGATAATCTTGGTGAGACTTCTGTCCGAAGTATGCAGAATCATCGAGATCGCTCTTTTCGAGCTATTTAATGCGAGAAACACGTTATCTGGTGTTTCCACCACTCCACAGAGCGTTTGATATGCAGTACCATCGATATCTTGGTTTTCGTGGGGTTTCAAGCTGAGATATGCATTTTCTGCGATAATCTTGGTGAGTCTTCTGTCAGAAGTATGCAGAATCTTCGACATCGCTCATTTCGAGCTAGTTAATGCTAGAAACACGTTATCTGGTGTTTTCACCACTACACAGTTCGTTGTATATGCAGAACAGGAGATATCTTGGTTTTCGTGGGGTTTCTAGCAGAGATATGCATTATCTTCGATAATCATTGTGAGACTTCTGTTAGAAGTATGCAGAATCATCGAGATCGCACTTTTCGATCTATTTAATGCGAGAAACACGTTGTGTGGTGTTTTCACCACTCCACAGTTGGTTTGATATGCAGAACCGGCGATGTTTGGTTTTCGTCGGGTTTCAAGCTGAGAAATGCATTTTCTGCGATAATCTTGGTGAGACTTCAGTCAGAAGTATGCAGAATCTTCGAGTTCGCTCTTTTCGAGCAACTTAATGCGAGAAACACGTTATCTGGTTGTTTTCACCACTCCACAGTTCGTTTGATATGCGGAACCAGCGACATCTTGGATTTCGTCGGTTTTCAAGCTGAGACATACATTTTCTGCGATAATCTCGGTGAGTCTTCTGTCAGAAGTATGCAGAATCATCGAGATCCCTCTTTTCGAGCTAGTTAATAAAAGAAACACGTTATCTGGTGTTTTCACCACTCCACAGTGCGTTTAATATGCAGAACCGGCTACATCTTGGCTGTCGTAGGGTATCAAGTTGAGATATGCATTTTCTGCGATAATCATGGTGAGACTTCTGTCCGAAGTATGCAGAATCATCGAGATGGCACTTTTCGAGCTATTTAATGCGAGAAACAGGATATCTGGTGTTTTCAGCACTCCACAGTGCGTTTGATATGCAGAACCAGCGATATCTAGGTTTTCGTGGGGTTTCAAGCTGAGATATGCAATTTCTGCGATAATCTTGGTGAGACTTATGTCCGAAGTATGCAGAGTCATCGAGATCGTACTTTTCGAGCTATTTAATGCGAGAAACACGTTTTCTGGGGTTTTCACCACTCCACAGTTCGTTGGATATGCAGAACAGGAGATATCTTGGTTTTCGTGGGGTTTCTAGCAGAGATATGCATTTTCTGCGATAATCATGGTGAGACTTCTGTTAGAAGTATGCAGAATCATCGAGATCGCACTTTTCGATCTATTTCATGCGAGAAACAAGTTGTCTGGTGTTTTCACCACTCCACAGTTGGTTTGATATGCAGAACCCGCGATGTTTGGTTTTCGTCGGGTTTCAAGTTGAGATATGCATTTTCTGCGACAATCTTGGTGAGACTTCTGTCCGAAGTATGCAGAATCATCGGGATCGCTCTTTTCGAGCTATTTAATGCGAGAAACACGTTTTCTGGCGATTTCACCACACCACTGTTCGTTGGATATGCAGAACCGGAGATATCTTGGTTTTCGTGGGGTTTCAAGCTGAAATATGCATTTTCTGCGATAATCTTGGTGAGACTTCTGTCCGATGTATGCAGAATCATCGAGATCGCTCTTTTCGAGCTATTTAATGCGAGAAACACGTTATCCGGTGTTTTCACCACTCCACAGTGGGTTTGATATGCAGAACTGGCGACAACTTGGATTTCGTCGGGTTTCAAGCTGAGATATGCATTTTCTACGATAATCTTGGTGAGACTTCTGTCAGAAGTTTTCAGAATCATCTAGATCGCTCTTTTCGAGCTATTTAATGCGAGAAACACGTTAACTGGTGTTTTCACCACTCCGCAGTGCGTTTGATATGTAGAACCAGCGATATCTGGGTTTTCGTGGGGTTTCAAGCTGAGATATGCATTTTCTGCGATAATCTTGGTGAGACTTCTGTCCGAAGTATGCAGAAACATCGAGAGCACTCTTTTCGAGCTATTTAATGCGAGAATCACGTTTTCTGGGGTTTTCACCACACCACAGTTCGTTGGATATGCAGAACCGGAGATATCTTGGTTTTCGTGGGGTTTCAAGCTGAGATATGCATTTTCTGCAATAATCTTGTTGAGACTTCTGTCCGAAGTATGCAGAAAAATCGAGAGCGCTCTTTTCGAGCTATATAATGCGAGAAACACGTTTTCTGGGGTTTTCACCACTCCACATTTCGTTGGATATGCAGAACAGGAGATATCTTGGTTTTCGTGGGGTTTCTAGCAGAGAAATGCATTTTCTGCGATAATCATGGTGAGACTTCTGTTAGAAGTATGCAGAATCATCGAGATCGCACATTTCGATCTATTTAATGCGAGAAACACGTTATCTGGTGGTTTCACCACTCCACAGTGCGTTTGATATGCAGAACCAGCGATATCTTGGTTTTCGTGGGGTTTCAAGCTGAGATATGCATTTTTTACGTAAATCATGGTGAGACTTCTGTCCGAAGTATGCAGAATCATCGAGATCGCACTTTTCGATCTATTTCATGCGAGAAACACGTTGTCTGGCGTTTTCACCACTCCACAGTTGATTTGAAATGCAGAACCCGCGATGTTTGGTTTTCGTCGGGTTTCAAGTTGAGATATGCATTTTCTGCGACAATCTTGGTGAGACTTCTGTCCGAAGTATGCAGAATCATCGGGATCGCTCTTTTCGAGCTATTTAATGCGAGAAACACGTTTTCTGGCGATTTCACCACACCACTGTTCGTTGGATATGCAGAACCGGAGATATCTTGGTTTTCGTGGGGTTTCAAGCTGAAATATGCATTTTCTGCGATAATCTTGGTGAGACTTCTGTCCGATGTATGCAGAATCATCGAGATCGCTCTTTTCGAGCTATTTAATGCGAGAAACACGTTATCCGGTGTTTTCACCACTCCACAGTGGGTTTGATATGCAGAACTGGCGACATCTTGGATTTCGTCGGGTTTCAAGCTGAGATATGCATTTTCTACGATAATCTTGGTGAGACTTCTGTCAGAAGTTTGCAGAATCATCTAGATCGCTCTTTTCGAGCTATTTAATGCGACAAACACGTTAACTGGTGTTTTCACCACTCCGCAGTGCGTTTGATATGTAGAACCAGCGATATCTGGGTTTTCGTGGGGTTTCAAGCTGACATATGCATTTTCTGCGATAATCTTGGTGAGACTTCTGTCCGAAGTATGCAGAAACATCGAGAGCACTCTTTTCGAGCTATTTAAAGCGAGAATCACGTTTTCTGGGGTTTTCACCACACCACAGTTCGTTGGATATGCAGAACCGGAGATATCTTGGTTTTCGTGGGGTTGCAAGCTGAGATATGCATTTTCTGCAATAATCTTGTTGAGACTTCTGTCCGAAGTATGCAGAAAAATCGAGAGCGCTCTTTTCGAGCTATTTAATGCGAGAAACACGTTTTCTGGGGTTTTCACCACACCTCTGTTCGTTGGATATGCAGAACCGGAGATATCTTGGTTTTCCTGGGGTTTCAAGCTGAGATATGCATTTTCTGCGACAATCTTGGTGAGACTTCTGTCCGAAGTATGCAGAATCATCGGGATCGCTCTTATCGAGCTATTTAATGCGAGAATCACGTTTTCTGGGGTTTTCACCACACCACAGTTCGTTGGATATGCAGAACCGGAGATATCTTGGTTTTCCTGGGGTTTCAAGCTGAGATATGCATTTTCTGCGACAATCTTGGTGAGACTTCTGTCCGATGTATGCAGAATCATCGAGATCGATCTTTTCGAGCTATTTAATGCGAGAAACACGTTATCCGGTGTTTTCACCACTCCACAGTGGGTTTGATATGCAGAACTGGCAACAGCTTGGTTTTCGTGGGGTTTCCAGCTGAGACATACATTTTCTGCGATAATCATGGTGAGTCTTCTGTCAGAAGTATGCAGAATCTTCGAGATCGCTCTATTCGAGCTATTTAATGCGAGAAACATGTTATCTGGTTGTTTTCACTACTCCACAGTGCGTTTGATATGCAGAACCGGCGACATCTTGATTTTCGTGGGGTTTCTAGCAGAGATATGCATTTTCTGCGAAAATATTGGTGAGACTTCTGTCCGAAGTATGCAGAGTCATCGAGATCGTACTTTTCGAGCTATTTAATGCGAGAAACACGTTTTCTGGGGTTTTCACCACTCCACAGTTGGTTTGATATGCAGAACCGGCGATGTTTGGTTTTCGTCGGGTTTCAAGTTGAGATATGCATTTTCTACGATAATCTTGGAGAAACATCTGTCCGAAGTATGCAGAATCATCAAGATCGCTCTTTTCGAGCTATTTAATGCGAAAAAACAAGTTTTCTGGTGTTTTCACCACTCCACAGTGCGTTTGATATGCAGAACCGGCGACATCTTGGATTTCGTCGGGGTTCAAGCTGAGATATGCAATTCCTGCGATAATCTTGGTGAGACTTCTGTCCGAAGTATGCTGAATCATCGAGATTGCTCGTTTCGAGCTATTTAATGCGAGAAACACGTTATCTGGTGTTTTCTCCACTCCACAGTGCGTATGATGTGCAGAACCAACGATATCCTGCTTTTCGTGGGGTTTCAAGCTCAGATATGCATTTTGTGCGATAATATTGGTGAGACTTCTGTCCGAAGTATGCAGAATCATCGATATCGCTCTTTTAGAGCTATTTAATGCGAGAAACACGTTATCTGGTGTTTTCACTACTCCACAGTTGGTTTGATATGCAGAACCGGAGATAATTTGGTTTTCGTGGGGTTTCAAGCTGAGATATGCATTTTCTGCAATAATCTTGGTGAGACTTCTGTCCGTAGTATGCAGAATCATCGAGATCGCTCTTTTCGAGCTATTTAACGCGAGAAACACGTTATCTGGTGTTTTCAGCACTCCACAGTGCGTTTGATATGCAGAACCGGCGACATCTTGATTTTCGTGAGGTTTCAAGCTGAGATATGCATTTTCTGCGATAATATTGGTGAGACTTCTGTCCGAAGTATGCAGAATCATCGATATCGCTCTTTTAGAGCTATTTAATGCGAGCAACACGTTATCTGGTGTTTTGACCACTCCACAGTGCGTTTGATATGTAGAACCGCCGATAACTTGGTTTTCGTGGGGTTTCCAGCTGAAATATGCATTGTCTGCGATAATCTTGGTGTTTCATCTATGAGAAGTATGCAGAATCATCAAGAACGCTCTTTTCGAGCTAGTTAATGCGAGAAACACGTTATCTGGTGTTTTAACCACTCCACAGTGCGTATGATATGCAGAACCGACGATATCCTGGTTTTCGTGGGGTTTCAAGCTCAGATGTGCATTTTCTGCGATAATCTTGGTGAGACTTCTGTCCGAAGTATGCAGAGTCATCGAGATCGTACTTTTCGAGCTATTTAATGCGTGAAACACGTTTTCTGGGGTTTTCACCACTCCACAGTGGGTTTGATATGCAGACCTGGCGACATCTTGGATTTCGTCGGGTTTCAAGCTGAGATATGCATTTTCTACGATAATCTTGGTGAGGCTTCTGTCCGATGTATGCAGAATCATCGAGATCGATCTTTTCGAGCTATTTAATGCGAGAAACACGTTATCCGGTGTTTTCACCACTCCACAGTGGGTTTGATATGCAGAACTTGCGACATCTTGGTTTTCGTGGGGTTTCCAGCTGAGACATACATTTTCTGCGATAATCATGGCGAGTCTTCTGTCAGAAGTATGCAGAAACTTCGAGATCGCTCTATTCGAGCTATTTAATGCGAGAAACACGTTATCTGGTTGTTTTCACCACTCCACAGTGCGTTTGAAATGCAGAACCGGCGACATCTTGATTTTCGTGGGGTTTCTAGCTGAGATATGCATTTTCTGCGAAAATATTGGTGAGACTTCTGTCCGAAGTATGCAGAGTCATCGAGATCGTACTTTTCGAGCTATTTAATGCGAGAAACACGTTTTCTGGGGTTTTCACCACTCCACAGTTGGTTTGATATGCAGAACCGGCGATGTTTGGTATTCGTCGGGTTTCAAGTTGAGATATGCATTTTCTACGATAATCTTGGAGAAACATCTGTCCGAAGTATGCAGAATCATCAAGATCGCTCTTTTCGAGCTATTTAATGCGAAAAAACAAGTTTTCTGGTGTTTTCACCACTCCACAGTGCGTTTGATATGCAGAACCGGCGACATCTTGGATTTCGTCGGGGTTCAAGCTGAGATATGCAATTCCTGCGAAAATATTGGTGAGACTTCTGTCCGAAGTATGCAGAGTCATCGAGATCGTACTTTTCGAGCTATTTAATGCGACAAACACGTTAACTGGTGTTTTCACCACTCCGCAGTGCGTTTGATATGTAGAACCAGCGATATCTGGGTTTTCGTGGGGTTTCAAGCTGACATATGCATTTTCTGCGATAATCTTGGTGAGACTTCTGTCCGAAGTATGCAGAAACATCGAGAGCACTCTTTTCGAGCTATTTAATGCGAGAATCACGTTTTCTGGGGTTTTCACCACACCACAGTTCGTTGGATATGCAGAACCGGAGATATCTTGGTTTTCGTGGGGTTTCAAGCTGAGATATGCATTTTCTGCAATAATCTTGTTGAGACTTCTGTCCGAAGTATGCAGAAAAATCGAGAGCGCTCTTTTCGAGCTATTTAATGCGAGAAACACGTTTTCTGGGGTTTTCACCACACCTCTGTTCGTTGGATATGCAGAACCGGAGATATCTTGGTTTTCCTGGGGTTTCAAGCTGAGATATGCATTTTCTGCGACAATCTTGGTGAGACTTCTGTCCGAAGTATGCAGAATCATCGGGATCGCTCTTATCGAGCTATTTAATGCGAGAATCACGTTTTCTGGTGTTTTCACCACTCCACAGTGCGTTTGATATGCAGAACCAGCGATATCTTGGTTTTCGTCGGGTTTCAAGCTGAGATATGCATTTTCTACGATAATCTTGGTGAGACTTCTGTCAGAAGTTTGCAGAATCATCTAGATCGCCCGTTTCGAGATATTTAATGCGAAAAAACAAGTTTTCTGGTGTTTTCACCACTCCACAGTGCGTCTGATATGCAGAACCGGCGATATCTTGGTTTTCGTGGGGTTTCCAGCTGAGACATACATTTTCTGCGATAATCTTGGTGAGTCTTCTGTCAGAAGTATGCAGAATCTTCGAGATCGCTCTATTCGAGCTATTTAATGCGAGAAACACGTTATCTGGTTGTTTTCACCACTCCCACAGTGCGTTTGATATGCAGAACCGGCGACATCTTGATTTTCGTGGGGTTTCTAGCTGAGATATGCATTTTCTGCGAAAATATTGGTGAGTCTTCTGTCCGAAGTGTGCAGAGTCATCGAGATCGTACTTTTCGAGCTATTTAATGCGAGAAACACGTTTTCTGGGGTTTTCACCACTCTACAGTTGGTTTGATATGCACAACCGGCGATGTTTGGTTTTCGTCGGGTTTCAAGTTGAGATATGCATTTTCTACGATAATCTTGGTGAAACATCTGTCCGAAGTATGCAGAATCATCAAGATCGCTCTTTTCGAGCTATTTAATGCGAAAAAACAAGTTTTCTGGTGTTTTCACCACTCCACAGTGCGTTTGATATGCAGAACCGGCGACATCTTGGATTTCGTCGGGGTTCAAGCTGAGATATGCAATTCCTGCGATAATCTTGGTGAAACATCTGTCCGAAGTATGCAGAATCATCAAGATCGCTCTTTTCGAGCTATTTAATGCGAAAAAACAAGTTTTCTGGTGTTTTCACCACTCCACAGTGCGTTTGATATGCAGAACCGGCGACATCTTGGATTTCGTCGGGGTTCAAGCTGAGATATGCAATTCCTGCGATAATCTTGGTGAGACTTCTGTCCGAAGTATGCACAATCATCGATATCGCTCTTTTAGAGCTATTTAATGCGAGCAACACGTTATGTGGTGTATTCACCACTCCACAGTACGTTAGACATGCAGAACCGGAGGTATCTTCGTTTCGGTCGGGTTTCAAGCTGAGGTATGCATTTTCTACGACAATATTGGTGAGACCTCTGTCAGAAGTATGCAGAACCTTCGAGAACGCTCTTTTCGAGCTACTTAATGCGAGAAACACGTTTTCTGGTGTTTTCACCACCCCACAGTGCGTTTGATATGCAAAACCGGAGATATCTTGGTTTTCGTGGGGTTTCAAGCTGAGATATACATTTTCTGCAATAATCTTGTTGAGACTTCTGTCCGAAGTATGCAGAAAAATCGAGAGCGCTCTTTTCGAGCTATTTAATGCGAGAAACACGTTTTCTGGGGTTTTCACCACACCTCTGTTCGTTGGATATGCAGAACCGGAGATATCTTGGTTTTCCTGGGGTTTCAAGCTGAGATATGCATTTTCTGCGACAATCTTGGTGAGACTTCTGTCCGAAGTATGCAGAATCATCGGGATCGCTCTTATCGAGCTATTTAATGCGAGAAACACGTTTTCTGGCGATTTCACCACACCACTGTTCGTTGGATATGCAGAACCGGAGATATCTTGGTTTTCGTGGGGTGTCAAGCTGAAATATGCATTTTCTGCGATAAACTTGGTGAGACTTCTGTCCGATGTATGCAGAAACATCGAGATCGATCTTTTCGAGCTATTTAATGCGAGAAACACGTTATCCGGTGTTTTCACCACTCCACAGTGGGTTTGATATGCAGAACCGGCGACATCTTGATTTTCGTGGGGTTTCTAGCTGAGATATGCATTTTCTGCGAAAATATTGGTGAGACTTCTGTCCGAAGTATGCAGAGTCATCGAGATCGTACTTTTCTAGCTATTTAATGCGAGAAACACGTTTTCTGGGGTTTTCACCACTCCACAGTTGGTTTGATATGCAGAACCGGCGATGTTTGGTTTTCGTCGGGTTTCAAGTTGAGATATGCATTTTCTACGATAATCTTGGAGAAACATCTGTCCGAAGTATGCAGAATCATCAAGATCGCACTTTTCGAGCTATTTAATGCGAAAAAACAAGTTTTCTGGTGTTTTCACCACTCCACAGTGCGTTTGATATGCAGAACCGGCGACATCTTGGATTTCGTCGGGTTTCAAGCTGAGATATGCAATTCCTGCGATAATCTTGGTGAGAAATCTGTCCGAAGTATGCTTAATCATCGAGATCGCTCGTTTCGAGCTATTTAATGCGAGAAACACGTTATCTGGTGTTTTCTCCACTCCACAGTGCGTATGATGTGCAGAGCCAACGATATCCTGCTTTTCGTGGGGTTTCAAGCTCAGATATGCATTTTGTGCGACAATCTTGGTGAGACTTCTGTCCGTAGTATGCAGAATCATCGCGATCGCTCTTATCGAGCTATTTAATGCGAGAAACACGTTATCTGGTGTTGTCAGCACTCCACAGTGCGTTTGATATGCAGAACCGGCGACATCTTGATGTTCGTGAGGTTTCAAGCTGAGATATGCATTTTCTGCGATAATATTGGTGAGACTTCTGTCCGAAGTATGCAGAATCATCTAGATCGCTCGTTTGGAGCTATTTAATGCGAGAAACACGTTATCTGGTGTTTTCACCACTCCACAGTGCGTTTGATATCCAGAACCGGCGACATCTTGATTTTCGTGGTGTTTCCAGCTGGGATATGCATTTTCTGCGATAATCTTGGTGAGACTTCTGTCCGAAGTATGCAGAATCATCGGGATCGCTCTTTTCGAGATATTTAATGCGAGGAACACGTTTTCTGGCGTTTTCACCACTCCACAGTGCGTTTGATATGTAGAGCCGCCGATAACTTGGTTTTCGTGGGGTTTCCAGCTGAAATATGCATTTTGTGCGATAATATTGGGGAGACTTCAGACAGAAGTATGCAGAATCATCGAGATCACACTTTTCGAGCTATTTAATGCGAGAAACACGTTATCTGGTGTTTTCACTACTCCACAGTTGGTTTGATATGCAGAACCGGAGATAATTTGGTTTTCGTGGGGTTTCAAGCTGAGATATGCATTTTCTGCGATAATCTTGGTGAGACTTCTGTCCGTAGTATGCAGAATCATCGCGATCGCTCTTATCGAGCTATTTAATGCGAGAAACACGTTATCTGGTGTTTTCAGCACTCCACAGTGCGTTTGATATGCAGAACCGGCGACACCTTGATGTTCGTGAGGTTTCAAGCTGAGATATGCATTTTCTGCGATAATATTGGTGAGACTTCTGTCCGAAGTATGCAGAATCATCGATATCGCTCTTTTAGAGCTATTTAATGCGAGCAACACGTTATGTGGTGTATTCACCACTCCACAGTACGTTAGACATGCAGAACCGGAGGTATCTTCGTTTCGGTCGGGTTTCAAGCTGAGGTATGCATTTTCTACGACAATATTGGTGAGACCTCTGTCAGAAGTATGCAGAACCTTCGAGAACGCTCTTTTCGAGCTATTTAATGCGAGAAACACGTTTTCTGGTGTTTTCACCACCCCACAGTGCGTTTGATATGCAGAACCGGCGACATCGTGGTTTTCGTCGGGTTTCAAGCTGAGATATGCATTTTCTGCGATAATATTGGTGAGACTTCTGTCCGAAGTATGCAGAATCATCGATATCGCTCTTTTCGAGCTATTTAATGCGAGAAACACGTTGTCTGGTGTTTTGACCACTCCACAGTGCGTTTGATATGTAGAGCCGCCGATAACTTGGTTTTCGTGGGGTTTCCAGCTGAAATATGCATTTTCTGCGATAATCTTGGTGTTTCATCTATGAGAAGTATGCAGAATCATCGAGAACGCTCCTTTCGAGCTAGTTAATGCGAGAGACACGTTAACTGGTGTTTTCACCACTCCACAGTGCGTATGATGTGCAGAACCGACGATATCCTGGTTTTCGTGGGGTTTCAAGCTCAGATATGCATTTTCTGCGATAATATTGGTGAGACTTCTGTCAGAAGTTTGCAGAATCATCTAGATCGCTCGTTTCGAGATATTTAATGCGAAAAAACAAGTTTTCTGGTGTTTTCACCACTCCACAGTGCGTCTGATATGCAGAACCGGCGATATCTTGGTTTTCGTGGGGTTTCCAGCTGAGACATACATTTTCTGCGATAATCTTGGTGAGTCTTCTGTCAGAAGTATGCAGAATCTTCGAGATCGCTCTATTCGAGCTATTTAATGCGAGAAACACGTTATCTGGTTGTTTTCACCACTCCACAGTGCGTTTGATATGCAGAACCGGCGACATCTTGATTTTCGTGGGGTTTCTAGCTGAGATATGCATTTTCTGCGAAAATATTGGTGAGACTTCTGTCCGAAGTATGCAGAGTCATCGAGATCGTACTTTTCGAGCTATTTAATGCGAGAAACACGTTTTCTGGGGTTTTCACCACTCCACAGTTGGTTTGATATGCAGAACCGGCGATGTTTGGTTTTCGTCGGGTTTCAAGTTGAGATATGCATTTTCTACGATAATCTTGGTGAAACATCTGTCCGAAGTATGCAGAATCATCAAGATCGCTCTTTTCGAGCTATTTAATGCGAAAAAACAAGTTTTCTGGTGTTTTCACCACTCCACAGTGCGTTTGATATGCAGAACCGGCGACATCTTGGATTTCGTCGGGGTTCAAGCTGAGATATGCAATTCCTGCGATAATCTTGGTGAGACTTCTGTCCGAAGTATGCTGAATCATCGAGATCGCTCGTTTCGAGCTATTTAATGCGAGAAACACGTTATCTGGTGTTTTCTCCACTCCACAGTGCGTATGATGTGCAGAACCAACGATATCCTGCTTTTCGTGGGGTTTCAAGATCAGATATGCATTTTGTGCGATAATATTGGTGAGACTTCTGTCCGAAGTATGCAGAGTCATCGAGATCGTACTTTTCGAGCTATTTAATGCGAGAAACACGTTTTCTGGTGTTTTCACCACTCCACAGTGCGTTTGATATGCAGAACCGGCGACATCTTGGATTTCGTCGGGGTTCAAGCTGAGATATGCAATTCCTGCGATAATCTTGGTGAGACTTCTGTCCGAAGTATGCAGAGTCATCGAGATCGTACTTTTCGAGCTATTTAATGCGAGAAACACGTTTTCTGGGGTTTTCACCACACCTCTGTTCGTTGGATATGCAGAACCGGAGGAATCTTCGTTTCGGTCGGGTTTCAAGTTGAGATATGCATTTTCTGCAATAATCTTGTTGAGACTTCTGTCCGAAGTATGCAGAAAAATCGAGAGCGCTCTTTTCGAGCTATTTAATGCGAGAAACACGTTTTCTGGGGTTTTCACCACACCTCTGTTCGTTGGATATGGAGAACCGGAGATATCTTGGTTTTCCTGGGGTTTCAATCTGAGATATGCATTTTCTGCGACAATCTTGGTGAGACTTCTGTCCGAAGTATGCAGAATCATCGGGATCGCTCTTATCGAGCTATTTAATGCGAGAAACACGATTTCTGGCGATTTCACCACACCACTGTTCGTTGGATATGCAGAACCGGAGATATCTTGGTTTTCGTGGGGTGTCAAGCTGAAATATGCATTTTCTGCGATAATCTTGGTGAGACTTATGTCCGATGTATGCAGAATCATCGAGATCGCTCTTTTCGAGCTATTTAATGCGAGAAACACGTTATCCGGTGTTTTCACCACTCCACAGTGGGTTTGATATGCAGAACTGGCGACATCTTGGATTTCGTCGGGTTTCAAGCTGAGATATGCATTTTCTACGATAATCTTGGTGAGACTTCTGTCAGAAGTTTGCAGAATCATCTAGATCGCTCTTTTCGAGCTATTTAATGCGACAAACACGTTAACTGGTGTTTTCACCACTCCGCAGTGCGTTTGATATGTAGAACCAGCGATATCTGGGTTTTCGTGGGGTTTCAAGCTGACATATGCATTTTCTGCGATAATCTTGGTGAGACTTCTGTCCGAAGTATGCAGAAACATCGAGAGCACTCTTTTCGAGCTATTCAATGCGAGAATCACGTTTTCTGGGGTTTTCACCACACCACAGTTCGTTGGATATGCAGAACCGGAGATATCTTGGTTTTCGTGGGGTTTCAAGCTGAGATATGCATTTTCTGCAATAATCTTGTTGAGACTTCTGTCCGAAGTATGCAGAAAAATCGAGAGCGCTCTTTTCGAGCTATTTAATGCGAGAAACACGTTTTCTGGGGTTTTCACCACACCTCTGTTCGTTGGATATGCAGAACCGGAGATATCTTGGTTTTCCTGGGGTTTCAAGCTGAGATATGCATTTTCTGCGACAATCTTGGTGAGACTTCTGTCCGAAGTATGCAGAATCATCGGGATCGCTCTTATCGAGCTATTTAATGCGAGAATCACGTTTTCTGGGGTTTTCACCACACCACAGTTCGTTGGATATGCAGAACCGGAGATATCTTGGTTTTCCTGGGGTTTCAAGCTGAGATATGCATTTTCTGCGACAATCTTGGTGAGACTTCTGTCCGATGTATGCAGAATCATCGAGATCGATCTTTTCGAGCTATTTAATGCGAGAAACACGTTATCCGGTGTTTTCACCACTCCACAGTGGGTTTGATATGCAGAACTGGCAACAGCTTGGTTTTCGTGGGGTTTCCAGCTGAGACATACATTTTCTGCGATAATCATGGTGAGTCTTCTGTCAGAAGTATGCAGAATCTTCGAGATCGCTCTATTCGAGCTATTTAATGCGAGAAACACGTTATCTGGTTGTTTTCACTACTCCACAGTGCGTTTGATATGCAGAACCGGCGACATCTTGATTTTCGTGGGGTTTCTAGCTGAGATATGCATTTTCTGCGAAAATATTGGTGAGACTTCTGTCCGAAGTATGCAGAGTCATCGAGATCGTACTTTTCGAGCTATTTAATGCGAGAAACACGTTTTCTGGGGTTTTCACCACTCCACAGATGGTTTGATATGCAGAACCGGCGATGTTTGGTTTTCGTCGGGTTTCAAGTTGAGATATGCATTTTCTACGATAATCTTGGAGAAACATCTGTCCGAAGTATGCAGAATCATCAAGATCGCTCTTTTCGAGCTATTTAATGCGAAAAAACAAGTTTTCTGGTGTTTTCACCACTCCACAGTGCGTTTGATATGCAGAACCGGAGATAATTTGGTTTTCGTGGGGTTTCAAGCTGAGATATGCATTTTCTGCGATAATCTTGGTGAGACTTCTGTCCGTAGTATGCAGAATCATCGAGATCGCTCTTTTCGAGCTATTTAACGCGAGAAACACGTTATCTGGTGTTTTCACTACTCCACAGTTGGTTTGATATGCAGAACCGGAGATAATTTGGTTTTCGTGGGGTTTCAAGCTGAGATATGCATTTTCTGCGATAATCTTGGTGAGACTTCTGTCCGTAGTATGCAGAATCATCGAGATCGCTCTTTTCGAGCTATTTAACGCGAGAAACACGTTATCTGGTTGTTTTCACTACTCCACAGTGCGTTTGATATGCAGAACCGGCGACATCTTGGATTTCGTCGGGGTTCAAGCTGAGATATGCAATTCCTGCGATAATCTTGGTGAGACTTCTGTCCGAAGTATGCTGAATCATCGAGATTGCTCGTTTCGAGCTATTTAATGCGAGAAACACGTTATCTGGTGTTTTCTCCACTCCACAGTGCGTATGATGTGCAGAACCAACGATATCCTGCTTTTCGTGGGGTTTCAAGCTCAGATATGCATTTTGTGCGATAATATTGGTGAGACTTCTGTCCGAAGTATGCAGAATCATCGATATCGCTCTTTTAGAGCTATTTAATGCGAGAAACACGTTATCTGGTGTTTTCACTACTCCACAGTTGGTTTGATATGCAGAACCGGAGATAATTTGGTTTTCGTGGGGTTTCAAGCTGAGATATGCATTTTCTGCGATAATCTTGGTGAGACTTCTGTCCGTAGTATGCAGAATCATCGAGATCGCTCTTTTCGAGCTATTTAACGCGAGAAACACGTTATCTGGTGTTTTCAGCACTCCACAGTGCGTTTGATATGCAGAACCGGCGACATCTTGATTTTCGTGAGGTTTCAAGCTGAGATATGCATTTTCTGTGATAATATTGGTGAGACTTCTGTCCGAAGTATGCAGAATCATCGATATCGCTCTTTTAGAGCTATTTAATGCGAGCAACACGTTATCTGGTGTTTTGACCACTCCACAGTGCGTTTGATATGTAGAACCGCCGATAACTTGGTTTTCGTGGGGTTTCCAGCTGAAATATGCATTGACTGCGATAATCTTGGTGTTTCATCTATGAGAAGTATGCAGAATCATCAAGAACGCTCTTTTCGAGCTAGTTAATGCGAGAAACACGTTATCTGGTGTTTTAACCACTCCACAGTGCGTATGATATGCAGAACCGACGATATCCTGGTTTTCGTGGGGTTTCAAGCTCAGATGTGCATTTTCTGCGATAATCTTGGTGAGACTTCTGTCCGAAGTATGCAGAGTCATCGAGATCGTACTTTTCGAGCTATTTAATGCGTGAAACACGTTATCTGGTGTTTTCACTACTCCACAGTTGGTTTGATATGCAGAACCGGAGATAATTTGGTTTTCGTGGGGTTTCAAGCTGAGATATGCATTTTCTGCGATAATCTTGGTGAGACTTCTGTCCGTAGTATGCAGAATCATCGAGATCGCTCTTTTCGAGCTATTTAACGCGAGAAACACGTTATCCGGTGTTTTCACCACTCCACAGTGGGTTTGATATGCAGAACTTGCGACATCTTGGTTTTCGTGGGGTTTCCAGCTGAGACATACATTTTCTGCGATAATCATGGTGAGTCTTCTGTCAGAAGTATGCAGAATCTTCGAGATCGCTCTATTCGAGCTATTTAATGCGAGAAACACGTTATCCGGTTGTTTTCACCACTCCACAGTGCGTTTGAAATGCAGAACCGGCGACATCTTGATTTTCGTGGGGTTTCTAGCTGAGATATGCATTTTCTGCGAAAATATTGGTGAGACTTCTGTCCGAAGTATGCAGAGTCATCGAGATCGTACTTTTCGAGCTATTTAATGCGAGAAACACGTTTTCTGGGGTTTTCACCACTCCACAGTTGGTTTGATATGCAGAACCGGCGATGTTTGGTTTTCGTCGGGGTTCAAGCTGAGATATGCATTTTCTACGATAATCTTGGTGAGACTTCTGTCAGAAGTATGCAGAATCATCGGGATCGCTTTTTTCGAGATATCTAATGCGAGAAACACGTTATCTGGTGTTTTCACCACTCCGCAGTGCGTTTGATATGTAGAACCAGCGATATCTGGGTTTTCGTGGGGTTTCAAGCTGAGATATGCATTTTCTGCGATAATCTTGGTGAGACTTCTGTCCGAAGTATGCAGAAACATCGAGAGCGCTCTTTTCGAGCTATTTAATGCGAGAAACACGTTTTCTGGGGTTTTCACCACACCACAGTTCGTTGGATATGCAGAACCGGAGATATCTTGGTTTTCGTGGGGTTTCAAGCTGAGATATGCATTTTCTGCAATAATCTTGTTGAGACTTCTGTCCGAAGTATGCAGAAAAATCGAGAGCGCTCTTTTCGAGCTATTTAATGCGAGAAACACGTTTTCTGGGGTTTTCACCACACCACTGTTCGTTGGATATGCAGAACCGGAGATATCTTGGTTTTCGTGGGGTTTCAAGCTGAAATATGCATTTTCTGCGATAATCTTGGTGAGACTTGTGTCCGATGTATGCAGAATCATCGAGATCGCTCTTTTCGAGCTATTTAATGCGAGAGACACGTTAACTGGTGTTTTCACCACTCCACAGTGCGTATGATGTGCAGAACCGACGATATCCTGGTTTTCGTGGGGTTTCAAGCTCAGATATGCATTTTCTGCGATAATATTGGTGAGACTTCAGACAGAAGTATGCAGAATCATCTAGATCACTCTTTTCGAGCTATTTAATGCGAGAAACACGTTACCCGGTGTTTTCACCACTCCACAGTGGGTTTGATATGCAGAACTGGCGACATCTTGGATTTCGTCGGGTTTCAAGCTGAGATATGCATTTTCTACGATAATCTTGGTGAGACTTCTGTCAGAAGTTTGCAGAATCATCTAGATCGCCCGTTTCGAGATATTTAATGCGAAAAAACAAGTTTTCTGGTGTTTTCACCACTCCACAGTGCGTCTGATATGCAGAACCGGCGATATCTTGGTTTTCGTGGGGTTTCCAGCTGAGACATACATTTTCTGCGATAATCTTGGTGAGTCTTCTGTCAGAAGTATGCAGAATCTTCGAGATCGCTCTATTCGAGCTATTTAATGCGAGAAACACGTTATCTGGTTGTTTTCACCACTCCACAGTGCGTTTGATATGCAGAACCGGCGACATCTTGATTTTCGTGGGGTTTCTAGCTGAGATATGCATTTTCTGCGAAAATATTGGTGAGTCTTCTGTCCGAAGTATGCAGAGTCATCGAGATCGTACTTTTCGAGCTATTTAATGCGAGAAACACGTTTTCTGGGGTTTTCACCACTCTACAGTTGGTTTGATATGCAGAACCGGCGATGTTTGGTTTTCGTCGGGTTTCAAGTTGAGATATGCATTTTCTACGATAATCTTGGTGAAACATCTGTCCGAAGTATGCAGAATCATCAAGATCGCTCTTTTCGAGCTATTTAATGCGAAAAAACAAGTTTTCTGGTGTTTTCACCACTCCACAGTGCGTTTGATATGCAGAACCGGCGACATCTTGGATTTCTTCGGGGTTCAAGCTGAGATATGCAATTCCTGCGATAATCTTGGTGAGACTTCTGTCCGAAGTATGCTGAATCATCGAGATCGCTCGATTCGTGCTATTTAATGCGAGAAACACGTTATCTGGTGTTTTCTCCACTCCACAGTGCGTATGATGTGCAGAACCAATGATATCCTGCTTTTCGTGGGGTTTCAAGCTCAGATATGCATTTTGTGCGATAATATTGGGGAGACTTCAGACAGAAGTATGCAGAATCATCGAGATCACACTTTTCGAGCTATTTAATGCGAGAAACACGTTATCTGGTGTTTTCACTACTCCACAGTTGGTTTGATATGCAGAACCGGAGATAATTTGGTTTTCGTGGGGTTTCAAGCTGAGATATGCATTTTCTGCGATAATCTTGGTGAGACTTCTGTCCGTAGTATGCAGAATCATCGCGATCGCTCTTATCGAGCTATTTAATGCGAGGAACACGTTATCTGGTGTTTTCAGCACTCCACAGTGCGTTTGATATGCAGAACCGGCGACATCTTGATGTTCGTGAGGTTTCAAGCTGAGATATGCATTTTCTGCGATAATATTGGTGAGACTTCTGTCCGAAATATGCAAAATCATCGATATCGCTCTTTTAGAGCTATTTAATGCGAGCAACACGTTATGTGGTGTATTCACCACTCCACAGTACGTTAGACATGCAGAACCGGAGGTATCTTCGTTTCGGTCGGGTTTCAAGCTGAGGTATGCATTTTCTACGACAATATTGGTGAGACCTCTGTCAGAAGTATGCAGAAACTTCGAGAACGCTCTTTTCGAGCTACTTAATGCGAGAAACACGTTTTCTGGTGTTTTCACCACCCCACAGTGCGTTTGATATGCAAAACCGGAGATATCTTGGTTTTCGTGGGGTTTCAAGCTGAGATATGCATTTTCTGCAATAATCTTGTTGAGACTTCTGTCCGAAGTATGCAGAAAAATCGAGAGCGCTCTTTTCGAGCTATTTAATGCGAGAAACACGTTTTCTGGGGTTTTCATCACACCTCTGTTCGTTGGATATGCAGAACCGGAGATATCTTGGTTTTCCTGGGGTTTCAAGCTGAGATATGCATTTTCTGCGACAATCTTGGTGAGACTTCTGTCCGAAGTATGCAGAATCATCGGGATCGCTCTTATCGAGCTATTTAATGCGAGAAACACGTTTTCTGGCGATTTCACCACACCACTGTTCGTTGGATATGCAGAACCGGAGATATCTTGGTTTTCGTGGGGTGTCAAGCTGAAATATGCATTTTCTGCGATAAACTTGGTGAGACTTCTGTCCGATGTATGCAGAAACATCGAGATCGATCTTTTCGAGCTATTTAATGCGAGAAACACGTTATCCGGTGTTTTCACCACTCCACAGTGGGTTTGATATGCAGAACCGGCGACATCTTGATTTTCGTGGGGTTTCTAGCTGAGATATGCATTTTCTGCGAAAATATTGGTGAGACTTCTGTCCGAAGTATGCAGAGTCATCGAGATCGTACTTTTCGAGCTATTTAATGCGAGAAACACGTTTTCTGGGGTTTTCACCACTCCACAGTTGGTTTGATATGCAGAACCGGCGATGTTTGGTTTTCGTCGGGTTTCAAGTTGAGATATGCATTTTCTACGATAATCTTGGAGAAACATCTGTCCGAAGTATGCAGAATCATCAAGATCGCACTTTTCGAGCTATTTAATGCGAAAAAACAAGTTTTCTGGTGTTTTCACCACTCCACAGTGCGTTTGATATGCAGAACCGGCGACATCTTGGATTTCGTCGGGGTTCAAGCTGAGATATGCAATTCCTGCGATAATCTTGGTGAGAAATCTGTCCGAAGTATGCTTAATCATCGAGATCGCTCTTTTCGAGCTATTTGATGCGAGAAACACGTTAACTGGTGTTTCCACCACTCCACAGTGCGTTTGATATGCAGAACCGGCGACATCTTGGATTTCGTCGGGGTTCAAGCTGAGATATGCATTTTCTACGATAATCTTGGTGAGACTTCTGTCAGAAGTATGCAGAATCATCGGGATCGCTTTTTTCGAGATATCTAATGCGAGAAACACGTTATCTGGTGTTTTCACCACTCCGCAGTGCGTTTGATATGTAGAACCAGCGATATCTGGGTTTTCGTGGGGTTTCAAGCTGAGATATGCATTTTCTGCGATAATCTTGGTGAGACTTCTGTCCGAAGTATGCAGAAACATCGAGAGCGCTCTTTTCGAGCTATTTAATGCGAGAAACACGTTTTCTGGGGTTTTCACCTCACCACAGTTCGTTGGATATGCAGAACCGGAGATATCTTGGTTTTCGTGGGGTTTCAAGCTGAGATATGCATTTTCTGCAATAATCTTGTTGAGACTTCTGTCCGAAGTATGCAGAAAAATCGAGAGCGCTCTTTTCGAGCTATTTAATGCGAGAAACACGTTTTCTGGGGTTTTCACCACACCACTGTTCGTTGGATATGCAGAACCGGAGATATCTTGGTTTTCGTGGGGTTTCAAGCTGAAATATGCATTTTCTGCGATAATCTTGGTGAGACTTGTGTCCGATGTATGCAGAATCATCGAGATCGCTGTTTTCGAGCTATTTAATGCGAGAGACACGTTAACTGGTGTTTTCACCACTCCACAGTGCGTATGATGTGCAGAACCGACGATATCCTGGTTTTCGTGGGGTTTCAAGCTCAGATATGCATTTTCTGCGATAATATTGGTGAGACTTCAGACAGAAGTATGCAGAATCATCTAGATCACTCTTTTCGAGCTATTTAATGCGAGAAACACGTTACCCGGTGTTTTCACCACTCCACAGTGGGTTTGATATGCAGAACTGGCGACATCTTGGATTTCGTCGGGTTTCAAGCTGAGATATGCATTTTCTACGATAATCTTGGTGAGACTTCTGTCAGAAGTTTGCAGAATCATCTAGATCGCCCGTTTCGAGATATTTAATGCGAAAAAACAAGTTTTCTGGTGTTTTCACCACTCCACAGTGCGTCTGATATGCAGAACCGGCGATATCTTGGTTTTCGTGGGGTTTCCAGCTGAGACATACATTTTCTGCGATAATCTTGGTGAGTCTTCTGTCAGAAGTATGCAGAATCTTCGAGATCGCTCTATTCGAGCTATTTAATGCGAGAAACACGTTATCTGGTTGTTTTCACCACTCCACAGTGCGTTTGAAATGCAGAACCGACGATATCCTGGTTTTCGTGGGGTTTCAAGCTGAGATATGCATTTTCTGCAATAATCTTGTTGAGACTTCTGTCCGAAGTATGCAGAAAAATCGAGAGCGCTCTTTTCGAGCTATTTAATGCGAGAAACACGTTTTCTGGGGTTTTCACCACACCTCTGTTCGTTGGATATGCAGAACCGGAGATATCTTGGTTTTCCTGGGGTTTCAAGCTGAGATATGCATTTTCTGCGACAATCTTGGTGAGACTTCTGTCCGAAGTATGCAGAATCATCGGGATCGCTCTTATCGAGCTATTTAATGCGAGAAACACGTTTTCTGGCGATTTCACCACACCACTGTTCGTTGGATATGCAGAACCGGAGATATCTTGGTTTTCGTGGGGTGTCAAGCTGAAATATGCATTTTCTGCGATAAACTTGGTGAGACTTCTGTCCGATGTATGCAGAAACATCGAGATCGATCTTTTCGAGCTATTTAATGCGAGAAACACGTTATCCGGTGTTTTCACCACTCCACAGTGGGTTTGATATGCAGAACCGGCGACATCTTGATTTTCGTGGGGTTTCTAGCTGAGATATGCATTTTCTGCGAAAATATTGGTGAGACTTCTGTCCGAAGTATGCAGAGTCATCAAGATCGCACTTTTCGAGCTATTTAATGCGACAAAACAAGTTTTCTGGTGTTTTCACCACTCCACAGTGCGTTTGATATGCAGAACCGGCGACATCTTGGATTTCGTCGGGGTTCAAGCTGAGATATGCATTTTCTGCAATAATCTTGTTGAGACTTCTGTCCGAAGTATGCAGAAAAATCGAGAGCGCTCTTTTCGAGCTATTTAATGCGAGAAACACGTTTTCTGGGGTTTTCACCACACCTCTGTTCGTTGGATATGCAGAACCGGAGATATCTTGGTTTTCCTGGGGTTTCAAGCTGAGATATGCATTTTCTACGATAATCTTGGAGAAACATCTGTCCGAAGTATGCAGAATCATCAAGATCGCACTTTTCGAGCTATTTAATGCGACAAAACAAGTTTTCTGGTGTTTTCACCACTCCACAGTGCGTTTGATATGCAGAACCGGCGACATCTTGGATTTCGTCGGGGTTCAAGCTGAGATATGCAATTCCTGCGATAATCTTGGTGAGAAATCTGTCCGAAGTATGCTTAATCATCGAGATCGCTCGTTTCGAGCTATTTAATGCGAGAAACACGTTATCTGGTGTTTTCTCCACTCCACAGTGCGTATGATGTGCAGAGCCAACGATATCCTGCTTTTCGTGGGGTTTCAAGCTCAGATATGCATTTTGTGCGATAATATTGGGGAGACTTCAGACAGAAGTATGCAGAATCATCGAGATCACACTTTTCGAGCTATTTAATGCGAGAAACACGTTATCTGGGGTTTTCACTACTCCACAGTTGGTTTGATATGCAGAACCGGGGATAATTTGGTTTTCGTGGGGTTTCAAGCTGAGATATGCATTTTCTGCGATAATCTTGGTGAGACTTCTGTCCGTAGTATGCAGAATCATCGCGATCGCTCTTATCGAGCTATTTAATGCGAGAAACACGTTATCTGGTGTTGTCAGCACTCCACAGTGCGTTTGATATTCAGAACCGGCGACATCTTGATGTTCGTGAGGTTTCAAGCTGAGATATGCATTTTCTGCGATAATATTGGTGAGACTTCTGTCCGAAGTATGCAGAATCATCTAGATCGCTCGTTTGGAGCTATTTAATGCGAGAAACACGTTATCTGGTGTTTTCACCACTCCACAGTGCGTTTGATATGCAGAACCGGCGACATCTTGATTTTCGTGGTGTTTCCAGCTGGGAATGCATTTTCTGCGATAATCTTGGTGAGACTTCAGTCAGAAGTATGCAGAAAAATCGAGAGCGCTCTTTTCGAGCTATTTAATGCGAGAAACACGTTTTCTGGGGTTTTCACCACACCTCTGTTCGTTGGATATGCAGAACCGGAGATATCTTGGTTTTCCTGGGGTTTCAAGCTGAGATATGCATTTTCTGCGATAATCTTGGTGAGACTTCTGTCCGAAGTATGCAGAATCATCGGGATCGCTCTTTTCGAGATATTTAATGCGAGGAACACGTTTTCTGGCGTTTTCACCACTCCACAGTGCGTTTGATATGTAGAGCCGCCGATAACTTGGTTTTCGTGGGGTTTCCAGCTGAAATATGCATTTTGTGCGATAATATTGGGGAGACTTCAGACAGAAGTATGCAGAATCATCGAGATCACACTTTTCGAGCTATTTAATGCGAGAAACACGTTATCTGGTGTTTTCACTACTCCACAGTTGGTTTGATATGCAGAACCGGAGATAATTTGGTTTTCGTGGGGTTTCAAGCTGAGATATGCATTTTCTGCGATAATCTTGGTGAGACTTCTGTCCGTAGTATGCAGAATCATCGCGATCGCTCTTATCGAGCTATTTAATGCGAGAAACACGTTATCTGGTGTTTTCAGCACTCCACAGTGCGTTTGATATGCAGAACCGGCGACATCTTGATGTTCGTGAGGTTTCAAGCTGAGATATGCATTTTCTGCGATAATATTGGTGAGACTTCTGTCCGAAGTATGCAGAATCATCGATATCGCTCTTTTAGAGCTATTTAATGCGAGCAACACGTTATGTGGTGTATTCACCACTCCACAGTACGTTAGACATGCAGAACCGGAGGTATCTTCGTTTCGGTCGGGTTTCAAGCTGAGGTATGCATTTTCTACGACAATATTGGTGAGACCTCTGTCAGAAGTATGCAGAACCTTCGAGAACGCTCTTTTCGAGCTATTTAATGCGAGAAACACGTTTTCTGGTGTTTTCACCACCCCACAGTGCGTTTGATATGCAGAACCGGCGACATCGTGGTTTTCGTCGGGTTTCAAGCTGAGATATGCATTTTCTGCGATAATATTGGTGAGACTTCTGTCCGAAGTATGCAGAATCATCGATATCGCTCTTTTCGAGCTATTTAATGCGAGAAACACGTTGTCTGGTGTTTTGACCACTCCACAGTGCGTTTGATATGTAGAGCCGCCGATAACTTGGTTTTCGTGGGGTTTCCAGCTGAAATATGCATTTTCTGCGATAATCTTGGTGTTTCATCTATGAGAAGTATGCAGAATCATCGAGAACGCTCCTTTCGAGCTAGTTAATGCGAGAGACACGTTAACTGGTGTTTTCACCACTCCACAGTGCGTATGATGTGCAGAACCGACGATATCCTGGTTTTCGTGGGGTTTCAAGCTCAGATATGCATTTTCTGCGATAATATTGGTGAGACTTCAGACAGAAGTATGCAGAATCATCTAGATCACTCTTTTCGAGCTATTTAATGCGAGAAACACGTTATCCGGTGTTTTCACCACTCCACAGTGGGTTTGATATGCAGAACTGGCGACATCTTGGATTTCGTCGGGTTTCAAGCTGAGATATGCATTTTCTACGATAATCTTGGTGAGACTTCTGTCAGAAGTTTGCAGAATCATCTAGATCGCTCGTTTCGAGATATTTAATGCGAAAAAACAAGTTTTCTGGTGTTTTCACCACTCCACAGTGCGTCTGATATGCAGAACCGGCGATATCTTGGTTTTCGTGGGGTTTCCAGCTGAGACATACATTTTCTGCGATAATCTTGGTGAGTCTTCTGTCAGAAGTATGCAGAATCTTCGAGATCGCTCTATTCGAGCTATTTAATGCGAGAAACACGTTATCTGGTTGTTTTCACCACTCCACAGTGCGTTTGATATGCAGAACCAGCGACATCTTGATTTTCGTGGGGTTTCTAGCTGAGATATGCATTTTCTGCGAAAATATTGGTGAGACTTCTGTCCGAAGTATGCAGAGTCATCGAGATCGTACTTTTCGAGCTATTTAATGCGAGAAACACGTTTTCTGGGGTTTTCACCACTCCACAGTTGGTTTGATATGCAGAACCGGCGATGTTTGGTTTTCGTCGGGTTTCAAGTTGAGATATGCATTTTCTACGATAATCTTGGTGAAACATCTGTCCGAAGTATGCAGAATCATCAAGATCGCTCTTTTCGAGCTATTTAATGCGAAAAAACAAGTTTTCTGGTGTTTTCACCACTCCACAGTGCGTTTGATATGCAGAACCGGCGACATCTTGGATTTCGTCGGGGTTCAAGCTGAGATATGCAATTCCTGCGATAATCTTGGTGAGACTTCTGTCCGAAGTATGCTGAATCATCGAGATCGCTCGTTTCGAGCTATTTAATGCGAGAAACACGTTATCTGGTGTTTTCTCCACTCCACAGTGCGTATGATGTGCAGAACCAACGATATCCTGCTTTTCGTGGGGTTTCAAGATCAGATATGCATTTTGTGCGATAATATTGGTGAGACTTCTGTCCGAAGTATGCAGAGTCATCGAGATCGTACTTTTCGAGCTATTTAATGCGAGAAACACGTTTTCTGGTGTTTTCACCACTCCACAGTGCGTTTGATATGCAGAACCGGCGACATCTTGGATTTCGTCGGGGTTCAAGCTGAGATATGCAATTCCTGCGATAATCTTGGTGAGACTTCTGTCCGAAGTATGCAGAGTCATCGAGATCGTACTTTTCGAGCTATTTAATGCGAGAAACACGTTTTCTGGGGTTTTCACCACTCCACAGTTGGTTTGATATGCAGAACCGGCGATGTTTGGTTTTCGTCGGGTTTCAAGTTGAGATATGCATTTTCTACGATAATCTTGGTGAAACATCTGTCCGTAGTATGCAGAATCATCGCGATCCATCTTATCGAGCTATTTAATGCGAGAAACACGTTATCTGGTGTTTTCAGCACTCCACAGTGCGTTTGATATGCAGAACCGGCGACATCTTGATGTTCGTGAGGTTTCAAGCTGAGATATGCATTTTCTGCGATAATATTGGTGAGACTTCTGTCCGAAGTATGCAGAATCATCGATATCGCTCTTTTAGAGCTATTTAATGCGAGCAACACGTTATGTGGTGTATTCACCACTCCACAGTACGTTAGACATGCAGAACCGGAGGAATCTTCGTTTCGGTCGGGTTTCAAGTTGAGGTATGCATTTTCTACGACAATATTGGTGAGACCTCTGTCAGAAGTATGCAGAACCTTCGAGAACGCTCTTTTCGAGCTACTTAATGCGAGAAACACGTTTTCTGGTGTTTTCACCACCCCACAGTGCGTTTGATATGCAAAACCGGAGATATCTTGGTTTTCGTGGGGTTTCAAGCTGAGATATGCATTTTCTGCAATAATCTTGTTGAGACTTCTGTCCGAAGTATGCAGAAAAATCCAGAGCGCTCTTTTCGAGCTATTTAATGCGAGAAACACGTTTTCTGGGGTTTTCACCACACCTCTGTTCGTTGGATATGGAGAACCGGAGATATCTTGGTTTTCCTGGGGTTTCAATCTGAGATATGCATTTTCTGCGACAATCTTGGTGAGACTTCTGTCCGAAGTATGCAGAATCATCGGGATCGCTCTTATCGAGCTATTTAATGCGAGAAACACGTTTTCTGGCGATTTCACCACACCACTGTTCGTTGGATATGCAGAACCGGAGATATCTTGGTTTTCGTGGGGTGCCAAGCTGAAATATGCATTTTCTGCGATAATCTTGGTGAGACTTCTGTCCGATGTATGCAGAAACATCGAGATCGATCTTTTCGAGCTATTTAATGCGAGAAACACGTTATCCGGTGTTTTCACCACTCCACAGTGGGTTTGATATGCAGAACCGGCGACATCTTGATTTTCGTGGGGTTTCTAGCTGAGATATGCATTTTCTGCGAAAATATTGGTGAGACTTCTGTCCGAAGTATGCAGAGTCATCGAGATCGTACTTTTCGAGCTATTTAATGCGAGAAACGCGTTTTCTGGGGTTTTCACCACTCCACAGTTGGTTTGATATGCAGAACCGGCGATGTTTGGTTTTCGTCGGGTTTCAAGTTGAGATATGCATTTTCTACGATAATCTTGGTGAAACATCTGTCCGAAGTATGCAGAATAATCAAGATCGCTCTTTTCGAGCTATTTAATGCGAAAAAACAAGTTTTCTGGTGTTTTCACCACTCCACAGTGCGTTTGATATGCAGAACCGGCGACATCTTGGATTTCGTCGGGGTTCAAGCTGAGATATGCAATTCCTGCGATAATCTTGGTGAGACTTCTGTCCGAAGTATGCTGAATCATCGAGATCGCTCGTTTCGAGCTATTTAATGCGAGAAACACGTTATCTGGTGTTTTCTCCACTCCACAGTGCGTATGATGTGCAGAACCAACGATATCCTGCTTTTCGTGGGGTTTCAAGATCAGATATGCATTTTGTGCGATAATATTGGTGAGACTTCTGTCCGAAGTATGCAGAGTCATCGAGATCGTACTTTTCGAGCTATTTAATGCGAGAAACACGTTTTCTGGTGTTTTCACCACTCCACAGTGCGTTTGATATGCAGAACCGGCGACATCTTGGATTTCGTCGGGGTTCAAGCTGAGATATGCAATTCCTGCGATAATCTTGGTGAGACTTCTGTCCGAAGGATGCAGAGTCATCGAGATCGTACTTTTCGAGCTATTTAATGCGAGAAACACGTTTTCTGGGGTTTTCACCACTCCACAGTGCGTTTGATATGCAGAACCGGCGACATCTTGGTTTTCGTGGGGTTTCCAGCTGAAATATCCATTTTCTGCGATAATATTGGTGAGACTTCAGTCAGAAGTATGCAGAATCATCTAGATCGCTCTTTTAGAGCTATTTAATGCGAGCAACACGTTATGTGGTGTATTCACCACTCAACAGTACGTTAGACATGCAGAACCGGAGGAATCTTCGTTTCGGTCGGGTTTCAAGCTGAGGTATGCATTTTCTACGACAATATTGGTGAGACCTCTGTCAGAAGTATGCAGAACCTTCGAGAACGCTCTTTTCGAGCTACTTAATGCGAGAAACACGTTTTCTGGTGTTTTCACCACCCCACAGTGCGTTTGATATGCAAAACCGGAGATATCTTGGTTTTCGTGGGGTTTCAAGCTGAGATATGCATTTTCTGCAATAATCTTGTTGAGACTTCTGTCCGAAGTATGCAGAAAAATCGAGAGCGCTCTTTTCGAGCTATTTAATGCGAGAAACACGTTTTCTGGGGTTTTCACCACACCTCTGTTCGTTGGATATGGAGAACCGGAGATATCTTGGTTTTCCTGGGGTTTCAATCTGAGATATGCATTTTCTGCGACAATCTTGGTGAGACTTCTGTCCGAAGTATGCAGAATCATCGGGATCGCTCTTATCGAGCTATTTAATGCGAGAAACAGGTTTTCTGGCGATTTCACCACACCACTGTTCGTTGGATATGCAGAACCGGAGATATCTTGGTTTTCGTGGGGTGTCAAGCTGAAATATGCATTTTCTGCGATAATCTTGGTGAGACTTCTGTCCGATGTATGCAGAAACATCGAGATCGATCTTTTCGAGCTATTTAATGCGAGAAACACGTTATCCGGTGTTTTCACCACTCCACAGTGGGTTTGATATGCAGAACCGGCGACATCTTGATTTTCGTGGGGTTTCTAGCTGAGATATGCATTTTCTGCGAAAATATTGGTGAGACTTCTGTCCGAAGTATGCAGAGTCATCGAGATCGTACTTTTCGAGCTATTTAATGCGAGAAACACGTTTTCTGGGGTTTTCACCACTCCACAGTTGGTTTGATATGCAGAACCGGCGATGTTTGGTTTTCGTCGGGTTTCAAGTTGAGATATGCATTTTCTACGATAATCTTGGAGAAACATCTGTCCGAAGTATGCAGAATCATCAAGATCGCTCTTTTCGAGCTATTTAATGCGAAAAAACAAGTTTTCTGGTGTTTTCACCACTCCACAGTGCGTTTGATATGCAGAACCGGCGACATCTTGGATTTCGTCGGGGTTCAAGCTGAGATATGCAATTCCTGCGATAATCTTGGTGAGAAATCTGTCCGAAGTATGCTTAATCATCGAGATCGCTCGTTTCCAGCTATTTAATGCGAGAAACACGTTATCTGGTGTTTTCACCACTCCACAGTGCGTGTGATATGCAGAACCGACGATATCCTGGTTTTCGTGGGGTTTCAAGCTCAGATGTGCATTTTCTGCGATAATCTTGGTGAGGAATCTGTCCGAAGTATGCTTAATCATCGAGATCGCTCGTTTCCAGCTATTTAATGCGAGAAACACGTTATCTGGTGTTTTCACCACTCCACAGTTGGTTTGATATGCAGAACCGGCGATGTTTGGTTTTCGTCGGGTTTCAAGTTGAGATATGCTTTTTCTACGATAATCTTGGTGAAACATCTGTCCGAAGTATGCAGAAACATCAAGAGCGCTCTTTTCGAGCTATTTAATGCGAGAAACACGTTTTCTGGGGTTTTCACCACACCACAGTTCGTTGGATGTGCAGAACCGGAGATATCTTTGTTTTCGCGGGGTTTCTAGCAGAGATATGCATTTTCTGCGATAATCATGGAGAGACTTCTGTCCGAATTAGGCTGAATCATCGAGATCGCTCTTTTCGAGCTAGTTAATGCGAGAAAAACCTTGTCAAGGGTTTTCACCACTCCACAGTGCGTTTGATATGCAGAACCAGCGATATCTTGGCTTTCGTTGGGTTTCAAGCTGAGATATGCATTTTTTACGATAATCTTGGTGAGACTTCTGTCCGAAGTATGCAGAATCATCGAGATCGCTCTTTTCGAGCTATTTGATGCGAGAAACACGTTAACTGGTGTTTCCACCACTCCACAGTGCGTTTGATATGCAGAACCGGCGACATCTTGGATTTCGTCGGGGTTCAAGCTGAGATATGCATTTTCTACGATAATCTTGGTGAGACTTCTGTCAGAAGTATGCAGAATCATCGGGATCGCTTTTTTCGAGATATCTAATGCGAGAAACACGTTATCTGGTGTTTTCACCACTCCGCAGTGCGTTTGATATGTAGAACCAGCGATATCTGGGTTTTCGTGGGGTTTCAAGCTGAGATATGCATTTTCTGCGATAATCTTGGTGAGACTTCTGTCCGAAGTATGCAGAAACATCGAGAGCGCTCTTTTCGAGCTATTTAATGCGAGAAACACGTTTTCTGGGGTTTTCACCACTCCACAGTGCGTATGATGTGCAGAACCGACGATATCCTGGTTTTCGTGGGGTTTCAAGCACAGATATGCATTTTCTGCGATAATCTTGGTGAGACTTCTGTCAGAAGTTTGCAGAATCATCGGGATCGCTTTTTTCGAGATATCTAATGCGAGAAACACGTTATCTGGTGTTTTCACCACTCCGCAGTGCGTTTGATATGCAGAACCAGCGATATCTTGGCTTTCGTTGGGTTTCAAGCTGAGATATGCATTTTTTACGATAATCTTGGTGAGACTTCTGTCCGAAGTATGCAGAATCATCGAGATCGCTCTTTTCGAGCTATTTTATGCGAGAAACACGTTTTCTGGGGTTTTCACCACACCACTGTTCGTTGGATATGCAGAACCGGAGATATCTTGGTTTTCGTGGGGTTTCAAGCTGAAATATGCATTTTCTGCGATAATCTTGGTGAGACTTCTGTCCGATGTATGCAGAATCATCGAGATCGCTCTTTTCGAGCTATTTAATGCGAGAGACACGTTAACTGGCGTTTTCACCACTCCACAGTGCGTATGATGTGCAGAACCGACGATATCCTGGTTTTCGTGGGGTTTCAAGCACAGATATGCATTTTCTGCGATAATATTGGTGAGACTTCAGACAGAAGTATGCAGAATCATCTAGATCACTCTTTTCGAGCTATTTAATGCGAGAAACACGTTATCCGGTGTTTTCACCACTCCACAGTGGGTTTGATATGCAGAACTGGCGACATCTTGGATTTCGTCGGGTTTCAAGCTGAGATATGCATTTTCTACGATAATCTTGGTGAGACTTCTGTCAGAAGTTTGCAGAATCATCTAGATCGCTCGTTTCGAGATATTTAATGCGAAAAAACAAGTTTTCTGGTGTTTTCACCACTTCACAGTGCGTCTGATATGCAGAACCGGCGATATCTTGGTTTTCGTGGGGTTTCCAGCTGAGACATACATTTTCTGCGATAATCTTGGTGAGTCTTCTGTCAGAAGTATGCAGAATCTTCGAGATCGCTCTATTCGAGCTATTTAATGCGAGAAACACGTTATCTGGTGTTTTCACTACTCCGCAGTTGGTTTGATATGCAGAACCGGAGATAATTTGGTTTTCGTGGGGTTTCAAGCTGAGATATGCATTTTCTGCGATAATCTTGGTGAGACTTCTGTCCGTAGTATGCAGAATCATCGCGATCGCTCTTATCGAGCTATTTAATGCGAGAAACACGTTATCTGGTGTTTTCAGCACTCCACAGTGCGTTTGATATGCAGAACCGGCGACATCTTGATGTTCGTGAGGTTTCAAGCTGAGATATGCATTTTCTGCGATAATATTGGTGAGACTTCTGTCCGAAGTATGCAGAATCATCGATATCGCTCTTTTAGAGCTATTTAATGCGAGCAACACGTTATGTGGTGTATTCACCACTCCACAGTACGTTAGACATGCAGAACCGGAGGTATCTTCGTTTCGGTCGGGTTTCAAGCTGAGGTATGCATTTTCTACGACAATATTGGTGAGACCTCTGTCAGAAGTATGCAGAACCTTCGAGAACGCTCTTTTCGAGCTACTTAATGCGAGAAACACGTTTTCTGGTGTTTTCACCACCCCACAGTGCGTTTGATATGCAGAACCGGCGAAATCATGGTTTTCGTCGGGTTTCAAGCTGAGATATGCATTTTCTGCGATAATATTGGTGAGACTTCTGTCCGAAGTATGCAGAATCATCGATATCGCTCTTTTCGAGCTATTTAATGCGAGAAACACGTTGTCTGGTGTTTTGACCACTCCATAGTGCGTTTGATATGTAGAGCCGCCGATAACTTGGTTTTCGTGGGGTTCCCAGCTGAAATATGCATTTTCTGCGATAATCTTGGTGTTTCATCTATGAGAAGTATGCAGAATCATCGAGAACGCTCCTTTCGAGCTAGTTAATGCGAGAAACACGTTTTCTGGTGTTTTCACCACTCCACAGTGCGTATGATGTGCAGAACCGACGATATCCTGGTTTTCGTGGGGTTTCAAGCTCAGATATGCATTTTCTGCGATAATATTGGTGAGACTTCAGACAGAAGTATGCAGAATCATCTAGATCACTCTTTTCGAGCTATTTAATGCGAGAAACACGTTATCCGGTGTTTTCACCACTCCACAGTGCGTTTGATATGCAGAACCGGCGACATCTTGATTTTCGTGGGGTTTCTAGCTGAGATATGCATTTTCTGCGAAAATATTGGTGAGTCTTCTGTCCGAAGTATGCAGAATCTTCGAGATCGCTCTATTCGAGCTATTTAATGCGAGAAACACGTTATCTGGTTGTTTTCACCACTCCACAGTGCGTTTGATATGCAGAACCGGCGACATCTTGATTTTCGTGGGGTTTCTAGCTGAGATATGCATTTTCTGCGAAAATATTGGTGAGTCTTCTGTCCGAAGTATGCAGAGTCATCGAGATCGTACTTTTCGAGCTATTTAATGCGAGAAACACGTTTTCTGGGGTTTTCACCACTCCACAGTTGGTTTGATATGTAGAACCGGCGATGTTTGGTTTTCGTCGGGTTTCAAGTTGAGATATGCATTTTCTACGATAATCTTGGTGAAACATCTGTCCGAAGTATGCAGAATCATCAAGATCGCTCTTTTCGAGCTATTTAATGCGAAAAAACAAGTTTTCTGGTGTTTTCACCACTCCACAGTGCGTTTGATATGCAGAACCGGCGACATCTTGGATTTCGTCGGGGTTCAAGCTGAGATATGCAATTCCTGCGATAATCTTGGTGAGACTTCTGTCCGAAGTATGCTGAATCATCGAGATCGCTCGTTTCGAGCTATTTAATGCGAGAAACACGTTATCTGGTGTTTTCTCCACTCCACAGTGCGTATGATGTGCAGAACCAACGATATCCTGCTTTTCGTGGGGTTTCAAGCTCAGATATGCATTTTGTGCGATAATATTGGGGAGACTTCAGACAGAAGTATGCAGAATCATCGAGATCACACTTTTCGAGCTATTTAATGCGAGAAACACGTTATCTGGGGTTTTCACTACTCCACAGTTGGTTTGATATGCAGAACCGGAGATAATTTGGTTTTCGTGGGATTTCAAGCTGAGATATGCATTTTCTGCGATAATCTTGGTGAGACTTCTGTCCGTAGTATGCAGAATCATCGCGATCGCTCTTATCGAGCTATTTAATGCGAGAAACACGTTATCTGGTGTTTTCAGCACTCCACAGTGCGTTTGATATGCAGAACCGGCGACATCTTGATGTTCGTGAGGTTTCAAGCTGAGATATGCATTTTCTGCGATAATATTGGTGAGACTTCTGTCCGAAGTATGCAGAATCATCGATATCGCTCTTTTAGAGCTATTTAATGCGAGCAACACGTTATGTGGTGTATTCACCACTCCACAGTACGTTAGACATGCAGAACCGGAGGTATCTTCGTTTCGGTCGGGTTTCAAGCTGAGGTATGCATTTTCTACGACAATATTGGTGAGACCTCTGTCAGAAGTATGCAGAACCTTCCAGAACGCTCTTTTCGAGCTACTTAATGCGAGAAACACGTTTTCTGGTGTTTTCACCACCCCACAGTGCGTTTGATATGCAAAACCGGAGATATCTTGGTTTTCGTGGGGTTTCAAGCTGAGATATGCATTTTCTGCAATAATCTTGTTGAGACATCTGTCCGAAGTATGCAGAAAAATCGAGAGCGCTCTTTTCGAGCTATTTAATGCGAGAAACACGTTTTCTGGGGTTTTCACCACACCTCTGTTCGTTGGATATGCAGAACCGGAGATATCTTGGTTTTCCTGGGGTTTCAAGCTGAGATATGCATTTTCTGCGACAATCTTGGTGAGACTTCTGTCCGAAGTACGCAGAATCATCGGGATCGCTCTTATCGAGCTATTTAATGCGAGAAACACGTTTTCTGGCGATTTCACCACACCACTGTTCGTTGGATATGCAGAACCGGAGATATCTTGGTTTTCGTGGGGTGTCAAGCTGAAATATGCATTTTCTGCGATAATCTTGGTGAGACTTCTGTCCGATGTATGCAGAAACATCGAGATCGATCTTTTCGAGCTATTTAATGCGAGAAACACGTTATCCGGTGTTTTCACCACTCCACAGTGCGTTTGATATGCAGAACCAGCGATATCTGGGTTTTCGTGGGGTTTCAAGCTGAGATATGCAATTCCTGCGATAATCTTGGTGAGAAATCTGTCCGAAGTATGCTTAATCATCGAGATCGCTCGTTTCCAGCTATTTAATGCGAGAAACACGTTATCTGGTGTTTTCACCACTCCACAGTGCGTGTGATATGCAGAACCGACGATATCCTGGTTTTCGTGGGGTTTCAAGCTCAGATGTGCATTTTCTGCGATAATCTTGGTGAGAAATCTGTCCGAAGTATGCTTAATCATCGAGATCGCTCGTTTCCAGCTATTTAATGCGAGAAGCACGTTATCTGGTGTTTTCACCACTCCACAGTTGGTTTGATATGCAGAACCGGCGATGTTTGGTTTTCGTCGGGTTTCAAGTTGAGATATGCTTTTTCTACGATAATCTTGGTGAAACATCTGTCCGAAGTATGCAGAAACATCAAGAGCGCTCTTTTCGAGCTATTTAATGCGAGAAACACGTTTTCTGGGGTTTTCACCACACCACAGTTCGTTGGATGTGCAGAACCGGAGATATCTTGGTTTTCGCGGGGTTTCTAGCAGAGATATGCATTTTCTGCGATAATCATGGAGAGACTTCTGTCCGAATTAGGCTGAATCATCGAGATCGCTCTTTTCGAGCTAGTTAATGCGAGAAAAACCTTGTCAGGGGTTTTCACCACTCCACAGTGCGTTTGATATGCAGAACCAGCGATATCTTGGCTTTCGTTGGGTTTCAAGCTGAGATATGCATTTTTTACGATAATCTTGGTGAGACTTCTGTCCGAAGTATGCAGAATCATCGAGATCGCTCTTTTCGAGCTATTTGATGCGAGAAACACGTTAACTGGTGTTTCCACCACTCCACAGTGCGTTTGATATGCAGAAGCGGGGACATCTTGGATTTCGTCGGGGTTCAAGCTGAGATATGCATTTTCTACGATAATCTTGGTGAGACTTCTGTCAGAAGTATGCAGAATCATCGGGATCGCTTTTTTCGAGATATCTAATGCGAGAAACACGTTATCTGGTGTTTTCACCACTCCGCAGTGCGTTTGATATGTAGAACCAGCGATATCTGGGTTTTCGTGGGGTTTCAAGCTGAGATATGCATTTTCTGCGATAATCTTGGTGAGACTTCTGTCCGAAGTATGCAGAAACATCGAGAGCGCTCTTTTCGAGCTATTTAATGCGAGAAACACGTTTTCTGGGGTTTTCACCACACCACAGTTCGTTGGATATGCAGAACCGGAGATATCTTGGTTTTCGTGGGGTTTCAAGCTGAGATATGCATTTTCTGCAATAATCTTGTTGAGACTTCTGTCCGAAGTATGCAGAAAAATCGAGAGCGCTCTTTTCGAGCTATTTAATGCGAGAAACACGTTTTCTGGGGTTTTCACCACACCACTGTTCGTTGGATATGCAGAACCGGAGATATCTTGGTTTTCGTGGGTGTTCAAGCTGAAATATGCATTTTCTGCGATAATCTTGGTGAGACTTCTGTCCGTAGTATGCAGAATCATCGCGATCGCTCTTATCGAGCTATTTAATGCGAGAAACACGTTAGCTGGTGTTTTCAGCACTCCACAGTGCGTTTGATATGCAGAACCGGCGACATCTTGATGTTCGTGAGGTTTCAAGCTGAGATATGCATTTTCTGCGATAATATTGGTGAGACTTCTGTCCGAAGTATGCAGAATCATCGATATCGCTCTTTTAGAGCTATTTAATGCGAGCAACACGTTATGTGGTGTATTCACCACTCCACAGTACGTTAGACATGCAGAACCGGAGGTATCTTCGTTTCGGTCGGGTTTCAAGCTGAGGTATGCATTTTCTACGACAATATTGGTGAGACCTCTGTCAGAAGTATGCAGAATCATCGATATCGCTCTTTTCGAGCTATTTAATGCGAGAAACACGTTGTCTGGTGTTTTGACCACTCCACAGTGCGTTTGATATGTAGAGCCGCCGATAACTTGGTTTTCGTGGGGTTCCCAGCTGAAATATGCATTTTCTGCGATAATCTTGGTGTTTCATCTATGAGAAGTATGCAGAATCATCGAGAACGCTCCTTTCGAGCTAGTTAATGCGAGAAACACGTTTTCTGGTGTTTTCACCACTCCACAGTGCGTATGATGTGCAGAACCGACGATATCCTGGTTTTCGTGGGGTTTCAAGCTCAGATATGCATTTTCTGCGATAATATTGGTGAGACTTCAGACAGAAGTATGCAGAATCATCTAGATCACTCTTTTCGAGCTATTTAATGCGAGAAACACGTTATCCGGTGTTTTCACCACTCCACAGTGGGTTTGATATGCAGAACTGGCGACATCTTGGATTTCGTCGGGTTTCAAGCTGAGATATGCATTTTCTACGATAATCTTGGTGAGACTTCTGTCAGAAGTTTGCAGAATCATCTAGATCGCTCGTTTAGAGATATTTAATGCGAAAAAACAAGTTTTCTGGTGTTTTCTCCACTCCACAGTGCGTCTGATATGCAGAACCGGCGATATCTTGGTTTTCGTGGGGTTCCCAGCTGAAATATGCATTTTCTGCGATAATCTTGGTGTTTCATCTATGAGAAGTATGCAGAATCATCGAGAACGCTCCTTTCGAGCTAGTTAATGCGAGAAACACGTTTTCTGGTGTTTTCACCACTCCACAGTGCGTATGATGTGCAGAACCGACGATATCCTGGTTTTCGTGGGGTTTCAAGCTCAGATATGCATTTTCTGCGATAATATTGGTGAGACTTCAGACAGAAGTATGCAGAACCTTCGAGAACGCTCTTTTCGAGCTACTTAATGCGAGAAACACGTTTTCTGGTGTTTTCACCACCCCACAGTGCGTTTGATATGCAGAACCGGCGAAATCGTGGTTTTCGTCGGGTTTCAAGCTGAGATATGCATTTTCTGCGATAATATTGGTGAGACTTCCGTCCGAAGTATGCAGAATCATCGATATCGCTCTTTTCGAGCTATTTAATGCGAGAAACACGTTGTCTGGTGTTTTGACCACTCCACAGTGCGTTTGATATGTAGAGCCGCCGATAACTTGGTTTTCGTGGGGTTCCCAGCTGAAATATGCATTTTCTGCGATAATCTTGGTGTTTCATCTATGAGAAGTATGCAGAATCATCGAGAACGCTCCTTTCGAGCTAGTTAATGCGAGAAACACGTTTTCTGGTGTTTTCACCACTCCACAGTGCGTATGATGTGCAGAACCGACGATATCCTGGTTTTCGTGGGGTTTCAAGCTCAGATATGCATTTTCTGCGATAATATTGGTGAGACTTCAGACAGAAGTATGCAGAATCATCTAGATCACTCTTTTCGAGCTATTTAATGCGAGAAACACGTTATCCGGTGTTTTCACCACTCCACAGTGGGTTTGATATGCAGAACTGGCGACATCTTGGATTTCGTCGGGTTTCAAGCTGAGATATGCATTTTCTACGATAATCTTGGTGAGACTTCTGTCAGAAGTTTGCAGAATCATCTAGATCGCTCGTTTCGAGATATTTAATGCGAAAAAACAAGTTTTCTGGTGTTTTCTCCACTCCACAGTGCGTCTGATATGCAGAACCGGCGATATCTTGGTTTTCGTGGGGTTTCCAGCTGAGACATACATTTTCTGCGATAATCTTGGTGAGTCTTCTGTCAGAAGTATGCAGAATCTTCGAGATCGCTCTATTCGAGCTATTTAATGCGAGAAACACGTTATCTGGTTGTTTTCACCACTCCACAGTTGCGTTTGATATGCAGAACCGGCGACATCTTGATTTTCGTGGGGTTTCGAGCTGAGATATGCATTTTCTGCGAAAATATTGGTGAGTCTTCTGTCCGAAGTATGCAGAGTCATCGAGATCGTACTTTTCGAGCTATTTAATGCGAAAAGACAAGTTTTCTGGTGTTTTCACCACTCCACAGTGCGTTTGATATGCAGAACCGGCGACATCTTGGATTTCGTCGGGGTTCAAGCTGAGATATGCAATTCCTGCGATAATCTTGGTGACACTTCTGTCCGAAGTATGCTGAATCATCGAGATCGCTCGTTTCGAGCTATTTAATGCGAGAAACACGTTATCTGGTGTTTTCTCCACTCCACAGTGCGTATGATGTGCAGAACCAACGATATCCTGCTTTTCGTGGGGTTTCAAGCTCAGATATGCATTTTGTGCGATAATATTGGGGAGACTTCAGACAGAAGTATGCAGAATCATCGAGATCACACTTTTCGAGCTATTTAATGCGAGAAACACGTTATCTGGGGTTTTCACTACTCCACAGTTGGTTTGATATGCAGAACCGGAGATAATTTGGTTTTCGTGGGGTTTCAAGCTGAGATATGCATTTTCTGCGATAATCTTGGTGAGACTTCTGTCCGTAGTATGCAGAATCATCGCGATCGCTCTTATCGAGCTATTTAATGCGAGAAACACGTTATCTGGTGTTTTCAGCACTCCACAGTGCGTTTGATATGCAGAACCGGCGACATCTTGATGTTCGTGAGGTTTCAAGCTGAGATATGCATTTTCTGCGATAATATTGGTGAGACTTCTGTCCGAAGTATGCAGAATCATCTAGATCGCTCGTTTGGAGCTATTTAATGCGAGAAACACGTTATCTGGTGTTTTCACCACTCCACAGTGCGTTTGATATGCAGAACCGGCGACATCTTGATTTTCGTGGTGTTTCCAGCTGGGATATGCATTTTCTGCGATAATCTTGGTGAGACTTCAGTCAGAAG
The DNA here is from genome assembly GCA_951804975.1 of Anthophora plumipes. Classification (NCBI taxonomy): domain Eukaryota; kingdom Metazoa; phylum Arthropoda; class Insecta; order Hymenoptera; family Apidae; genus Anthophora; species Anthophora plumipes. Next base: position 719,285 of record CATORF010000423.1, read on the forward strand.
TATGCAGAAAAATCGAGAGCGCTCTTTTCGAGCTATTTAATGCGAGAAACACGTTTTCTGGGGTTTTCACCACACCTCTGTTCGTTGGATATGCAGAACCGGAGATATCTTGGTTTTCCTGGGGTTTCAAGCTGAGATATGCATTTTCTGCGATAATCTTGGTGAGACTTCTGTCCGAAGTATGCAGAATCATCGGGATCGCTCTTTTCGAGCTATTTAATGCGAGGAACACGTTTTCTGGCGTTTTCACCACTCCACAGTGCGTTTGATATGTAGAGCCGCCGATAACTTGGTTTTCGTGGGGTTTCCAGCTGAAATATGCATTTTGTGCGATAATATTGGGGAGACTTCAGACAGAAGTATGCAGAATCATCGAGATCACACTTTTCGAGCTATTTAATGCGAGAAACACGTTATCTGGGGTTTTCACTACTCCACAGTTGGTTTGATATGCAGAACCGGAGATAATTTGGTTTTCGTGGGGTTTCAAGCTGAGATATGCATTTTCTGCGATAATCTTGGTGAGACTTCTGTCCGTAGTATGCAGAATCATCGCGATCGCTCTTTTCGAGCAACTTAATGCGAGAAACACGATATCTGGTTGTTTTCACCACTCCACAGTGCGTTTGATGTGCAGAACCGGCGATATCGTTATTTTCGTGGTGTTTCCAGCTGAGATATGCATTTTCGGCGATAATCTTGGTGAGTCTTCTGCCAGAAGTATGCAGAATCATCTAGATCGCTCTTTTCGAGCTATTTAAAGCGAGAAACAAGTTTTCTGGTGTAGTCACCACTCCACAGTACGTTAGACATGCAGAACCGGAGATATCTTCGTTTCGGTCGGGTTACAAGCTGAGATATGCATTTTCTACGATAATATTGGTGAGACCTCTGTCAGAAAAATGCAGAATCTTCGAGAACGCTCTTTTCGAGCTACTTAATGCGAGAAACACGTTTTCTGGTGTTTTCACCACTCCACAGTACGTTTGATGTGCCGAACCGGCGACATCTTGATTTTCGTGATGTTTCTAGCTGAGATATGCATTCTCTGCGATAATATTGGTGAGACTTCAGTCAGCAGTATGCAGAATCATCTAGATCGCTCTTTTCGAGCTATTTAATGCGGGAAACACGTTTTCTGGTGTATTCACCACTCCACAGTACGTTAGAAATGCAGAACCGGCGATATCTTCGTTTCGGTCGGGTTTCAAGCTGAGATATGCATTTTCTGCGATAATCTTGGTGAGTGTTCAGTCAGAAGTATGCAGAATCATCTAGATCGCTCTTTTCGAACTATCTAATGCGGGAAACGCGTTTTCTGGTGTTTTCACCACTCCACGGTGCGTCTGATATGCAGAATCGGCGATATCTTGGTTTTCGCGGGGTTTACAGCTGAGATATGCATTTTCTGCGATAATCTTGGTGAGTCTTCTGTCAGAAGGATGCAGAATCATCTAGATCGCTCTTCTCGAGCTGTTTAATGCGAGAAACACGTTCTCTGGTGTTTTCACCACCCCACAGTGCGTTTGATATGCAGAACCGGAGATATCTTCGTTTCGGTCGGGTTTCAAGCTGAGATATGCATTTTCTACGATAATATTGGTGAGACCTCAGTCAGAAGTATGCAGAATCTTCGAGAACGCTCTTTTCGAGCTACTTAATGCGAGAAACACGTTTTCTGGTGTTTTCACCACCCCACAGTGCGTTTGATATGCAGAACCGGCGACATCGTGGTTTTCGTGGGGTTTCCAGCTGAGATAGGCATTTTCTGCGATAATCTTGGTGAGACTTCAGTCAGAAGTATGCAGAATCATCGGGATCGCTCTTTTCGAGCTATTTAATGCGAGAAACACGATATCCGGTGTTTTCACCACTCCACAGTGCGTTTGATATGCAGAACCGGCGACATCTTGATTTTCGTGGTGTTTCCAGCTGGGATATGCATTTTCTGCGATAATCTTGGTGAGACTTCAGTCAGAAGTATGCAGAATCATCGGGATCGCTCTTTTCGAGCTATTTAATGCGAGAAACACGATATCCGGTGTTTTCACCACTCCACAGTGCGTTTGATATGCAGAACCGGCGACATTTTGGATTTCGACGGGTTTCAAGCTGAGGATTGCATTTTCTACGATAATCTTGGTGAGACGTCTGTCAGAAGTATGCAGAATCTTCGAGATCGCTCTTTTCGAGCAACTTAATGCGAGAAACACGATATCTGGTTGTTTTCACCACTCCACAGTGCGTTTGATGTGCAGAACCGGCGATATCGTTATTTTCGTGGTGTTTCCAGCTGAGATATGCATTTTCGGCGATAATCTTGGTGAGTCTTCTGCCAGAAGTATGCAGAATCATCTAGATCGCTCTTTTCGAGCTATTTAATGCGAGAAACAAGTTTTCTGGTGTAGTCACCACTCCACAGTACGTTAGACATGCAGAACCGGAGATATCTTCGTTTCGGTCGGGTTACAAGCTGAGATATGCATTTTCTACGATAATATTGGTGAGACCTCTGTCAGAAAAATGCAGAATCTTCGAGAACGCTCTTTTCGAGCTACTTAATGCGAGAAACACGTTTTCTGGTGTTTTCACCACTCCACAGTACGTTTGATGTGCCGAACCGGCGACATCTTGATTTTCGTGATGTTTCTAGCTGAGATATGCATTCTCTGCGATAATATTGGTGAGACTTCAGTCAGCAGTATGCAGAATCATCTAGATCGCTCTTTTCGAGCTATTTAATGCGGGAAACACGTTTTCTGGTGTATTCACCACTCCACAGTACGTTAGAAATGCAGAACCGGCGATATCTTCGTTTCGGTCGGGTTTCAAGCTGAGATATGCATTTTCTGCGATAATCTTGGTGAGTGTTCAGTCAGAAGTATGCAGAATCATCTAGATCGCTCTTTTCGAGCTATCTAATGCGGGAAACGCGTTTTCTGGTGTTTTCACCACTCCACGGTGCGTCTGATATGCAGAACCGGCGATATCTTGGTTTTCGCGGGGTTTACAGCTGAGATATGCATTTTCTGCGATAATCTTGGTGAGTCTTCTGTCAGAAGGATGCAGAATCATCTAGATCGCTCTTCTCGAGCTGTTTAATGCGAGAAACACGTTCTCTGGTGTTTTCACCACCCCACAGTGCGTTTGATATGCAGAACCGGAGATATCTTCGTTTCGGTCGGGTTTCAACCTGAGATATGCATTTTCTACGATAATATTGGTGAGACCTCAGTCAGAAGTATGCAGAATCTTCGAGAACGCTCTTTTCGAGCTACTTAATGCGAGAAACACGTTTTCTGGTGTTTTCACCACCCCACAGTGCGTTTGATATGCAGAACCGGCGACATCGTGGTTTTCGTGGGGTTTCCAGCTGAGATAGGCATTTTCTGCGATAATCTTGGTGAGTCTTCAGTCAGAAGTATGCAGAATCATCGAGATCGCTCTATTCGAGCTATTTAATGCGAGAAACACGTTATCTGGTTGTTTTCACTACTCCACAGTGGGTTTGATATGCAGAACCGGCGACATCTTAATTTTCGTGATGTTTCTAGCTGAGATAGGCATTTTCAGCGATAATATTGGTGAGACTTCAGTCAGAAATATGCAGAATCATCTAGATCGCTCTTTTCGAGCTATTTAATGCGGGAAACACGTTTTCTGGTGTATTCACCACTCCACAGTGCGTTTGATATGCAGAACCGGCGACATCTTGATTTTCGTGGTGGTTCCAGCTGGGATATGCATTTTCTGCGATAATCTTGGTGAGACTTCAGTCAGAAGTATGCAGAATCATCTAGATCGCTCGTTTCGAGCTATTTAATGCGAGAAACACGCTATCTGGTGTTTTTACCACTCCACAGTGCGTTTGATATGCAGAACCGGCGACATCTTGATTTTCGTGATGTTTCTAGCTGAGATAGGCATTTTCTGCGATAATCTTGGTGTTTCCTCTATGAGAAGCATGCAGAATCATCGAGAACGCTCTTTTCGAGCTACTTAATGCGAGAAACACGTTTTCTGGTGTTTTCACCACCCCACAGTGCGTTTGATATGCAGAACAGGCGACATCGTGGTTTTCGTAGGGTTTCCAGCTGAAATATGCATTTTCTGCGATAATCTTGGTGTTTCCTCTATGAGAAGTATGCAGAATCATCGAGAACGCTCTTTTCGAGCTAGTTAATGCGAGAAACACGTTTTCTGGTGTTTTCAGCACTCCACAGTGCGTTTGATATGCAGAACCGGCGACATCTTGATGTTCGTGAGGTTTCAAGCTGAGATATGCATTTTCTGCGATAATATTGGTGAGACTTCTGTCCGAAGTATGCAGAATCATCGATATCGCTCTTTTAGAGCTATTTAATGCGAGCAACACGTTATGTGGTGTATTCACCACTCCACAGTACGTTAGACATGCAGAACCGGAGGTATCTTCGTTTCGGTCGGGTTTCAAGCTGAGGTATGCATTTTCTACGACAATATTGGTGAGACCTCTGTCAGAAGTATGCAGAACCTTCGAGAACGCTCTTTTCGAGCTACTTAATGCGAGAAACACGTTTTCTGGTGTTTTCACCACCCCACAGTGCGTTTGATATGCAAAACCGGAGATATCTTGGTTTTCGTGGGGTTTCAAGCTGAGATATGCATTTTCTGCAATAATCTTGTTGAGACATCTGTCCGAAGTATGCAGAAAAATCGAGAGCGCTCTTTTCGAGCTATTTAATGCGAGAAACACGTTTTCTGGGGTTTTCACCACACCTCTGTTCGTTGGATATGCAGAACCGGAGATATCTTGGTTTTCCTGGGGTTTCAAGCTGAGATATGCATTTTCTGCGACAATCTTGGTGAGACTTCTGTCCGAAGTACGCAGAATCATCGGGATCGCTCTTATCGAGCTATTTAATGCGAGAAACACGTTTTCTGGCGATTTCACCACACCACTGTTCGTTGGATATGCAGAACCGGAGATATCTTGGTTTTCGTGGGGTGTCAAGCTGAAATATGCATTTTCTGCGATAATCTTGGTGAGACATCTGTCCGAAGTATGCAGAATCATCGAGATTGCTCTTTTCGAGCTATTTAATGCAAGAAACACGTTAACTGGTGTTTTCACCACTCCACAGTGCGTATGATGTGCAGAACCGGAGATAACCCGGGTTTCGTCGGGTTTCAAGCTGAGATATGCATTTTCTACGATAATCTTGGTGAGACTTCTGTCAGAAGTATGCAGGATCTTCGAGAACGCTCTTTTCGAGCTATTTAAAGCGAGAAACACGTTATCGGGTGTTTTCACCACTCCACAGTGCGTTTGATATGCAGTACCAGCGATATCTTGGTTTTCGTGGGGTTTCAAGCTGAGATATGCATTTTTTACGATAATCTGGGTGAGACTTCTGTCCGAAATATGCAGAATCATCGAGATCGCACTATTCGAGCTAATCAATGCGCGAAACACGTTCTCTGGTTGTTTTCACCACTCCACAGTGCGTTTGATTTGCAGAACCGGCAACATCTTGATTTTCGTGAGGTTTCGAGCTGAGATATGCATTATCTGCGATAATCTTGGTGAGACTTCAGTAAGAAGTATGCAGAATCATCTAGATCGCTCTTTTAGAGCTACTTAATGCGAGAAACACGTTATCTGGTGTTTTGACCACTCCACAGTGCGTTTGATATGTAGAACCGCCGATAACTTGGTTTTCGTGGGGTTTCCAGCTGAAATATGCATTTTCTGCGATAATCTTGGTGTTTCCTCTATGAGAAGTATGCAGAATCATCGAGAACGCTCTTTTCGAGCTAGTTAATGCGAGAAACACGTTTTCTGGTGTTTTCACCACTCCACAGTGCGTCTGATATGCAGAACCGGCGCTATCTTGATTTTCGTGGTGTTTCCAGCTGAGATATGCATTTTCTGCGATAAGCTTGGTGAGTCTTCTCCCATAAGTATGCAGAATCATCTAGATCGCTCTTTTCGAGCTATTTCATGCGGGAAACACGTTTTCTGGTGTATTCGCCACTCCACAGTACGTTAGACATGCAGAACCGGCGACATCTTGATTTTCGTGGTGTTTCCAGCTGCGATATGCATTTTCTGCGATAATCTTGGTGAGACTTCAGTCAGAAGTATGCAGAATCATCGGGATCGCTCTTTTCGAGCTATTTAATGCGAGAAACACGATATCCGGTGTTTTCACCACTCCACAGTGCGTTTGATATGCAGAACCGGCGACATCTTGATTTTCGTGGTGTTTCCAGCTGGGATATGCATTTTCTGCGATAATCTTGGTGAGACTTCAGTCAGAAGTATGCAGAATCATCGGGATCGCTCTTTTCGAGCTATTTAATGCGAGAAACACGATATCCGGTGTTTTCACCACTCCACAGTGCGTTTGATATGCAGAACCGGCGACATTTTGGATTTCGACGGGTTTCAAGCTGAGGATTGCATTTTCTACGATAATCTTGGTGAGACGTCTGTCAGAAGTATGCAGAATCTTCGAGATCGCTCTTTTCGAGCAACTTAATGCGAGAAACACGATATCTGGTTGTTTTCACCACTCCACAGTGCGTTTGATGTGCAGAACCGGCGATATCGTTATTTTCGTGGTGTTTCCAGCTGAGATATGCATTTTCGGCGATAATCTTGGTGAGTCTTCTGCCAGAAGTATGCAGAATCATCTAGATCGCTCTTTTCGAGCTATTTAATGCGAGAAACAAGTTTTCTGGTGTAGTCACCACTCCACAGTACGTTAGACATGCAGAACCGGAGATATCTTCGTTTCGGTCGGGTTACAAGCTGAGATATGCATTTTCTACGATAATATTGGTGAGACCTCTGTCAGAAAAATGCAGAATCTTCGAGAACGCTCTTTTCGAGCTACTTAATGCGAGAAACACGTTTTCTGGTGTTTTCACCACTCCACAGTACGTTTGATGTGCCGAACCGGCGACATCTTGATTTTCGTGATGTTTCTAGCTGAGATATGCATTCTCTGCGATAATATTGGTGAGACTTCAGTCAGCAGGATGCAGAATCATCTAGATCGCTCTTTTCGAGCTATTTAATGCGGGAAACACGTTTTCTGGTGTATTCACCACTCCACAGTACGTTAGAAATGCAGAACCGGCGATATCTTCGTTTCGGTCGGGTTTCAAGCTGAGATATGCATTTTCTGCGATAATCTTGGTGAGTGTTCAGTCAGAAGTATGCAGAATCATCTAGATCGCTCTTTTCGAGCTATCTAATGCGGGAAACGCGTTTTCTGGTGTTTTCACCACTCCACGGTGCGTCTGATATGCAGAACCGGCGATATCTTGGTTTTCGCGGGGTTTACAGCTGAGATATGCATTTTCTGCGATAATCTTGGTGAGTCTTCTGTCAGAAGGATGCAGAATCATCTAGATCGCTCTTCTCGAGCTGTTTAATGCGAGAAACACGTTCTCTGGTGTTTTCACCACCCCACAGTGCGTTTGATATGCAGAACCGGAGATATCTTCGTTTCGGTCGGGTTTCAAGCTGAGATATGCATTTTCTACGATAATATTGGTGAGACCTCAGTCAGAAGTATGCAGAATCTTCGAGAACGCTCTTTTCGAGCTACTTAATGCGAGAAACACGTTTTCTGGTGTTTTCACCACCCCACAGTGCGTTTGATATGCAGAACCGGCGACATCGTGGTTTTCGTGGGGTTTCCAGCTGAGATAGGCATTTTCTGCGATAATCTTGGTGAGTCTTCAGTCAGAAGTATGCAGAATCATCGAGATCGCTCTATTCGAGCTATTTAATGCGAGAAACACGTTATCTGGTTGTTTTCACTACTCCACAGTGGGTTTGATATGCAGAACCGGCGACATCTTAATTTTCGTGATGTTTCTAGCTGAGATAGGCATTTTCAGCGATAATATTGGTGAGACTTCAGTCAGAAATATGCAGAATCATCTAGATCGCTCTTTTCGAGCTATTTAATGCGGGAAACACGTTTTCTGGTGTATTCACCACTCCACAGTGCGTTTGATATGCAGAACCGGCGACATCTTGATTTTCGTGGTGGTTCCAGCTGGGATATGCATTTTCTGCGATAATCTTGGTGAGACTTCAGTCAGAAGTATGCAGAATCATCTAGATCGCTCGTTTCGAGCTATTTAATGCGAGAAACACGTTATCTGGTGTTTTTACCACTCCACAGTGCGTTTGATATGCAGAACCGGCGACATCTTGATTTTCGTGATGTTTCTAGCTGAGATAGGCATTTTCTGCGATAATCTTGGTGTTTCCTCTATGAGAAGTATGCAGAATCATCGAGAACGCTCTTTTCGAGCTACTTAATGCGAGAAACACGTTTTCTGGTGTTTTCACCACCCCACAGTGCGTTTGATATGCAGAACAGGCGACATCGTGGTTTTCGTAGGGTTTCCAGCTGAAATATGCATTTTCTGCGATAATCTTGGTGTTTCCTCTATGAGAAGTATGCAGAATCATCGAGAACGCTCTTTTCGAGCTAGTTAATGCGAGAAACACGTTTTCTGGTGTTTTCAGCACTCCACAGTGCGTTTGATATGCAGAACCGGCGACATCTTGATGTTCGTGAGGTTTCAAGCTGAGATATGCATTTTCTGCGATAATATTGGTGAGACTTCTGTCCGAAGTATGCAGAATCATCGATATCGCTCTTTTAGAGCTATTTAATGCGAGCAACACGTTATGTGGTGTATTCACCACTCCACAGTACGTTAGACATGCAGAACCGGAGGTATCTTCGTTTCGGTCGGGTTTCAAGCTGAGGTATGCATTTTCTACGACAATATTGGTGAGACCTCTGTCAGAAGTATGCAGAACCTTCGAGAACGCTCTTTTCGAGCTACTTAATGCGAGAAACACGTTTTCTGGTGTTTTCACCACCCCACAGTGCGTTTGATATGCAAAACCGGAGATATCTTGGTTTTCGTGGGGTTTCAAGCTGAGATATGCATTTTCTGCAATAATCTTGTTGAGACATCTGTCCGAAGTATGCAGAAAAATCGAGAGCGCTCTTTTCGAGCTATTTAATGCGAGAAACACGTTTTCTGGGGTTTTCACCACACCTCTGTTCGTTGGATATGCAGAACCGGAGATATCTTGGTTTTCCTGGGGTTTCAAGCTGAGATATGCATTTTCTGCGACAATCTTGGTGAGACTTCTGTCCGAAGTACGCAGAATCATCGGGATCGCTCTTATCGAGCTATTTAATGCGAGAAACACGTTTTCTGGCGATTTCACCACACCACTGTTCGTTGGATATGCAGAACCGGAGATATCTTGGTTTTCGTGGGGTGTCAAGCTGAAATATGCATTTTCTGCGATAATCTTGGTGAGACTTCTGTCCGATGTATGCAGAAACATCGTGATCGATCTTTTCGAGCTATTTAATGCGAGAAACACGTTATCCGGTGTTTTCACCACTCCACAGTGGGTTTGATATGCAGAACCGGCGACATCTTGATTTTCGTGGGGTTTCTAGCTGAGATATGCATTTTCTGCGAAAATATTGGTGAGACTTCTGTCCGAAGTATGCAGAGTCATCGAGATCGTACTTTTCGAGCTATTTAATGCGAGAAACACGTTTTCTGGGGTTTTCACCACTCCACAGTTGGTTTGATATGCAGAACCGGCGATGTTTGGTTTTCGTCGGGTTTCAAGTTGAGATATGCATTTTCTACGATAATCTTGGAGAAACATCTGTCCGAAGTATGCAGAATCATCAAGATCGCTCTTTTCGAGCTATTTAATGCGAAAAAACAAGTTTTCTGGTGTTTTCACCACTCCACAGTGCGTTTGATATGCAGAACCGGCGACATCTTGGATTTCGTCGGGGTTCAAGCTGAGATATGCAATTCCTGCGATAATCTTGGTGAGAAATCTGTCCGAAGTATGCTTAATCATCGAGATCGCTCGTTTCCAGCTATTTAATGCGAGAAACACGTTATCTGGTGTTTTCACCACTCCACAGTGCGTGTGATATGCAGAACCGACGATATCCTGGTTTTCGTGGGGTTTCAAGCTCAGATGTGCATTTTCTGCGATAATCTTGGTGAAACATCTGTCCGAAGTATGCAGAAACATCAAGAGCGCTCTTTTCGAGCTATTTAATGCGAGAAACACGTTTTCTGGGGTTTTCACCACACCACAGTTCGTTGGATGTGCAGAACCGGAGATATCTTGGTTTTCGCGGGGTTTCTAGCAGAGATATGCATTTTCTGCGATAATCATGGAGAGACTTCTGTCCGAATTAGGCTGAATCATCGAGATCGCTCTTTTCGAGCTAGTTAATGCAAGAAAAACCTTGTCAGGGGTTTTCACCACTCCACAGTGCGTTTGATATGTAGAACCAGCGATATCTGGGTTTTCGTGGGGTTTCAAGCTGAGATATGCATTTTCTACGATAATCTTGGTGAGACTTCTGTCAGAAGTATGCAGAATCATCGGGATCGCTTTTTTCGAGATATCTAATGCGAGAAACACGTTATCTGGTGTTTTCACCACTCCGCAGTGCGTTTGATATGTAGAACCAGCGATATCTGGGTTTTCGTGGGGTTTCAAGCTGAGATATGCATTTTCTGCGATAATCTTGGTGAGACTTCTGTCCGAAGTATGCAGAAACATCGAGAGCGCTCTTTTCGAGCTATTTAATGCGAGAAACACGTTTTCTGGGGTTTTCACCACATCACAGTTCGTTGGATATGCAGAACCGGAGATATCTTGGTTTTCGTGGGGTTTCAAGCTGAGATATGCATTTTCTGCAATAATCTTGTTGAGACTTCTGTCCGAAGTATGCAGAAAAATCGAGAGCGCTCTTTTCGAGCTATTTAATGGGAGAAACACGTTTTCTGGGGTTTTCACCACACCACTGTTCGTTGGATATGCAGAACCGGAGATATCTTGGTTTTCGTGGGTGTTCAAGCTGAAATATGCATTTTCTGCGATAATCTTGGTGAGACTTCTGTCCGATGTATGCAGAATCATCGAGATCGCTCTTTTCGAGCTATTTAATGCGATAGACACGTTAACTGGTGTTTTCACCACTCCACAGTGCGTATGATGTGCAGAACCGACGATATCCTGGTTTTCGTGGGGTTTCAAGCTCAGATATGCATTTTCTGCGATAATATTGGTGAGACTTCAGACAGAAGTATGCAGAATCATCTAGATCACTCTTTTCGAGCTATTTAATGCGAGAAACACGTTATCCGGTGTTTTCACCACTCCACAGTGGGTTTGATATGCAGAACTGGCGACAGCTTGGATTTCGTCGGGTTTCAAGCTGAGATATGCATTTTCTACGATAATCTTGGTGAGACTTCTGTCAGAAGTATGCAGAATCATCGGGATCGCTTTTTTCGAGATATCTAATGCGAGAAACACGTTATCTGGTGTTTTCTCCACTCCACAGTGCGTATTTTGTGCAGAACCAACGATATCCTGCTTTTCGTGGGGTTTCAAGCTCAGATATGCATTTTGTGCGATAATATTGGGGAGACTTCAGACAGAAGTATGCAGAATCATCGAGATCACACTTTTCGAGCTATTTAATGCGAGAAACACGTTATCTGGGGTTTTCACTACTCCACAGTTGGTTTGATATGCAGAACCGGAGATAATTTGGTTTTCGTGGGGTTTCAAGCTGAGATATGCATTTTCTGCGATAATCTTGGTGAGACTTCTGTCCGTAGTATGCAGAATCATCGCGATCGCTCTTATCGAGCTATTTAATGCGAGAAACACGTTATCTGGTGTTTTCAGCACTCCACAGTGCGTTTGATATGCAGAACCGGCGACATCTTGATGTTCGTGAGGTTTCAAGCTGAGATATGCATTTTCTGCGATAATATTGGTGAGACTTCTGTCCGAAGTATGCAGAATCATCTAGATCGCTCGTTTGGAGCTATTTAATGCGAGAAACACGTTATCTGGTGTTTTCACCACTCCACAGTGCGTTTGATATGCAGAACCGGCGACATCTTGATTTTCGTGGTGTTTCCAGCTGGGATATGCATTTTCTGCGATAATCTTGGTGAGACTTCAGTCAGAAGTATGCAGAAAAATCGAGAGCGCTCTTTTCGAGCTATTTAATGCGAGAAACACGTTTTCTGGGGTTTTCACCACACCTCTGTTCGTTGGATATGCAGAACCGGAGATATCTTGGTTTTCCTGGGGTTTCAAGCTGAGATATGCATTTTCTGCGATAATCTTGGTGAGACTTCTGTCCGAAGTATGCAGAATCATCGGGATCGCTCTTTTCGAGCTATTTAATGCGAGGAACACGTTTTCTGGCGTTTTCACCACTCCACAGTGCGTTTGATATGTAGAGCCGGCGACATCTTGATGTTCGTGAGGTTTCAAGCTGAGATATGCATTTTCTGCGATAATATTGGTGAGACTTCTGTCCGAAGTATGCAGAATCATCGATATCGCTCTTTTAGAGCTATTTAATGCGAGCAACACGTTATGTGGTGTATTCACCACTCCACAGTACGTTAGACATGCAGAACCGGAGGTATCTTCGTTTCGGTCGGGTTTCAAGCTGAGGTATGCATTTTCTACGACAATATTGGTGAGACCTCTGTCAGAAGTATGCAGAACCTTCGAGAACGCTCTTTTCGAGCTACTTAATGCGAGAAACACGTTTTCTGGTGTTTTCACCACCCCACAGTGCGTTTGATATGCAGAACCGGCGACATCGTGGTTTTCGTCGGGTTTCAAGCTGAGATATGCATTTTCTGCGATAATATTGGTGAGACTTCTGTCCGAAGTATGCAGAATCATCGATATCGCTCTTTTCGAGCTATTTAATGCGAGAAACACGTTGTCTGGTGTTTTGACCACTCCACAGTGCGTTTGATATGTAGAGCCGCCGATAACTTGGGTTTCGTGGGGTTTCCAGCTGAAATATGCATTTTCTGCGATAATCTTGGTGTTTCATCTATGAGAAGTATGCAGAATCATCGAGAACGCTCCTTTCGAGCTAGTTAATGCGAGAAACACGTTTTCTGGTGTTTTCACCACTCCACAGTGCGTCTGATATGCAGAACCGCCGATATCTTGATTTTCGTGGTGTTTCCAGCTGAGATATGCATTTTCTGCGATAATCTTGGTGAGACTTCAGTCAGAAGTATGCAGAATCATCTAGATCGCTCGTTTCGAGCTATTTAATGCGAGAAACCCGTTATCTGGTTGTTTTCACCACTCCATAGTGCGTTTGATATGCAGAACCGGCGACATCTTGATTTTCGTGAGGTTTCTAGATGAGATATGCATTTTCTGCGATAATATTGGTGAGACTTCAGTCAGAAGTATGCAGAATCATCTAGATCGCTCGTTTGGAGCTATTTAATGCGAGAAACACGTTATCTGGTGTTTTCACCACTCCACAGTGCGTTTGATATGCAGAACCGGCGACATCTTGATTTTCGTGGTGTTTCCAGCTGGGATATGCATTTTCTGCGATAATCTTGGTGAGACTTCAGTCAGAAGTATGCAGAAAAATCGAGAGCGCTCTTTTCGAGCTATTTAATGCGAGAAACACCTTTTCTCGGGTTTTCACCACACCTCTGTTCGTTGGATATGCAGAACCGGAGATATCTTGGTTTTCCTGGGGGTTCAAGCTGAGATATGCATTTTCTACGATAATCTTGGTGAGACTTCTGTCAGAAGTATGCAGAATCATCGGGATCGCTTTTTTCGAGATACCTAATGCGAGAAACACGTTATCTGGTGTTTTCACCACTCCGCAGTGCGTTTGATATGTAGAACCAGCGATATCTGGGTTTTCGTGGGGTTTCAAGCTGAGATATGCATTTTCTGCGATAATCTTGGTGAGACTTCTGTCCGAAGTATGCAGAAACATCGAGAGCGCTCTTTTCGAGCTATTGAATGCGAGAAACACGTTTTCTGGGGTTTTCACCACACCACAGTTCGTTGGATATGCAGAACCGGAGATATCTTGGTTTTCGTGGGGTTTCAAGCTGAGATATGCATTTTCTGCAATAATCTTGTTGAGACTTCTGTCCGAAGTATGCAGAAAAATCGAGAGCGCTCTTTTCGAGCTATTTAATGGGAGAAACACGTTTTCTGGGGTTTTCACCACACCACTGTTCGTTGGATATGCAGAACCGGAGATATCTTGGTTTTCGTGGGTGTTCAAGCTGAAATATGCATTTTCTGCGATAATCTTGGTGAGACTTCTGTCCGATGTATGCAGAATCATCGAGATCGCTCTTTTCGAGCTATTTAATGCGATAGACACGTTAACTGGTGTTTTCACCACTCCACAGTGCGTATGATGTGCAGAACCGACGATATCCTGGTTTTCGTGGGGTTTCAAGCTCAGATATGCATTTTCTGCGATAATATTGGTGAGACTTCAGACAGAAGTATGCAGAATCATCTAGATCACACTTTTCGAGCTATTTAATGCGAGAAACACGTTATCCGGTGTTTTCACCACTCCACAGTGGGTTTGATATGCAGAACTGGCGACATCTTGGATTTCGTCGGGTTTCAAGCTGAGATATGCATTTTCTACGATAATCTTGGTGAGACTTCTGTCAGAAGTTTGCAGAATCATCTAGATCGCTCGTTTCGAGATATTTAATGCGAAAAAACAAGTTTTCTGGTGTTTTCTCCACTCCACAGTGCGTCTGATATGCAGAACCGGCGATATCTTGGTTTTCGTGGGGTTTCCAGCTGAGACATACATTTTCTGCGATAATCTTGGTGAGTCTTCTGTCAGAAGTATGCAGAATCTTCGAGATCGCTCTATTCGAGCTATTTAATGCGAGAAACACGTTATCTGGTTGTTTTCACCACTCCACAGTGCGTTTGATATGCAGAACCGGCGACATCTCGATTTTCGTGGGGTTTCTAGCTGAGATATGCATTTTCTGCGAAAATATTGGTGAGTCTTCTGTCCGAAGTATGCAGAGTCATCGAGATCGTACTTTTCGAGCTATTTAATGCGAAAAGACAAGTTTTCTGGTGTTTTCACCACTCCACAGTGCGTTTGATATGCAGAACCGGCGACATCTTGGATTTCGTCGGGGTTCAAGCTGAGATATGCAATTCCTGCGATAATCTTGGTGAGACTTCTGTCCGAAGTATGCTGAATCATCGAGATCGCTCGTTTCGAGCTATTTAATGCGAGAAACACGTTATCTGGTGTTTTCTCCACTCCACATTGCGTATGATGTGCAGAACCAACGATATCCTGCTTTTCGTGGGGTTTCAAGCTCAGATATGCATTTTGTTCGATAATATTGGGGAGACTTCAGACAGAAGTATGCAGAATCATCGAGATCACACTTTTCGAGCTATTTAATGCGAGAAACACGTTATCTGGGGTTTTCACTACTCCACAGTTGGTTTGATATGCAGAACCGGAGATAATTTGGTTTTCGTGGGGTTTCAAGCTGAGATATCCATTTTCTGCGATAATCTTGGTGAGACTTCTGTCCGTAGTATGCAGAATCATCGCGATCGCTCTAATCGAGCTATTTAATGCGAGAAACACGTTATCTGGTGTTTTCAGCACTCCACAGTGCGTTTGATATGCAGAACCGGCGACATCTTGATGTTCGTGAGGTTTCAAGCTGAGATATGCATTTTCTGCGATAATATTGGTGAGACTTCTGTCCGAAGTATGCAGAATCATCTAGATCGCTCGTTTGGAGCTATTTAATGCGAGAAACACGTTATCTGGTGTTTTCCCCACTCCACAGTGCGTTTGATATGCAGAACCGGCGACATCTTGATTTTCGTGGTGTTTCCAGCTGGGATATGCATTTTCTGCGATAATCTTGGTGAGACTTCAGTCAGAAGTATGCAGAAAAATCGAGAGCGCTCTTTTCGAGCTATTTAATGCGAGAAACACGTTTTCTGGGGTTTTCACCACACCTCTGTTCGTTGGATATGCAGAACCGGAGATATCTTGGTTTTCCTGGGGTTTCAAGCTGAGATATGCATTTTCTGCGATAATCTTGGTGAGACTTCTGTCCGAAGTATGCAGAATCATCGGGATCGCTCTTTTCGAGCTATTTAATGCGAGGAACACGTTTTCTGGCGTTTTCACCACTCCACAGTGCGTTTGATATGTAGAGCCGCCGATAACTTGGTTTTCGTGGGGTTTCCAGCTGAAATATGCATTTTGTGCGATAATATTGGGGAGACTTCAGACAGAAGTATGCAGAATCATCGAGATCACACTTTTCGAGCTATTTAATGCGAGAAACACGTTATCTGGGGTTTTCACTACTCCACAGTTGGTTTGATATGCAGAACCGGAGATAATTTGGTTTTCGTGGGGTTTCAAGCTGAGATATGCATTTTCTGCGATAATCTTGGTGAGACTTCTGTCCGTAGTATGCAGAATCATCGCGATCGCTCTTATCGAGCTATTTAATGCGAGAAACACGTTATCTGGTGTTTTCAGCACTCCACAGTGCGTTTGATATGCAGAACCGGCGACATCTTGATGTTCGTGAGGTTTCAAGCTGAGATATGCATTTTCTGCGATAATATTGGTGAGACTTCTGTCCGAAGTATGCAGAATCATCGATATCGCTCTTTTAGAGCTATTTAATGCGAGCAACACGTTATGTGGTGTATTCACCACTCCACAGTACGTTAGACATGCAGAACCGGAGGTATCTTCGTTTCGGTCGGGTTTCAAGCTGAGGTATGCATTTTCTACGACAATATTGGTGAGACCTCTGTCAGAAGTATGCAGAACCTTCGAGAACGCTCTTTTCGAGCTACTTAATGCGAGAAACACGTTTTCTGGTGTTTTCACCACCCCACAGTGCGTTTGATATGCAGAACCGGCGACATCGTGGTTTTCGTCGGGTTTCAAGCTGAGATATGCATTTTCTGCGATAATATTGGTGAGACTTCTGTCCGAAGTATGCAGAACCATCGATATCGCTCTTTTCGAGCTATTTAATGCGAGAAACACGTTGTCTGGTGTTTTGACCACTCCACAGTGCGTTTGATATGTAGAGCCGCCGATAACTTGGGTTTCGTGGGGTTTCCAGCTGAAATATGCATTTTCTGCGATAATCTTGGTGTTTCATCTATGAGAAGTATGCAGAATCATCGAGAACGCTCCTTTCGAGCTAGTTAATGCGAGAAACACGTTTTCTGGTGTTTTCACCACTCCACAGTGCGTCTGATATGCAGAACCGGCGATATCTTGATTTTCGTGGTGTTTCCAGCTGAGATATGCATTTTCTGCGATAATCTTGGTGAGACTTCAGTCAGAAGTATGCAGAATCATCTAGATCGCTCGTTTCGAGCTATTTAATGCGAGAAACCCGTTATCTGGTTGTTTTCACCACTCCATAGTGCGTTTGATATGCAGAACCGGCGACATCTTGATTTTCGTGAGGTTTCTAGATGAGATATGCATTTTCTGCGATAATATTGGTGAGACTTCAGTCAGAAGTATGCAGAATCATCTAGATCGCTCGTTTGGAGCTATTTAATGCGAGAAACACGTTATCTGGTGTTTTCACCACTCCACAGTGCGTTTGATATGCAGAACCGGCGACATCTTGATTTTCGTGGTGTTTCCAGCTGGGATATGCATTTTCTGCGATAATCTTGGTGAGACTTCAGTCAGAAGTATGCAGAAAAATCGAGAGCGCTCTTTTCGAGCTATTTAATGCGAGAAACACGTTTTCTCGGGTTTTCACCACACCTCTGTTCGTTGGATATGCAGAACCGGAGATATCTTGGTTTTCCTGGGGTTTCAAGGTGAGATATGCATTTTCTGCGATTATCTTGGTGAGACTTCTGTCCGAAGTATGCAGAATCATCGGGATCGCTCTTTTCGAGCTATTTAATGCGAGGAACACGTTTTCTGGCGTTTTCACCACACCACTGTTCGTTGGATATGCAGAACCGGAGATATCTTGGTTTTCGTGGGGTTTCAAGCTGAAATATGCATTTTCTGCGATAATCTTGGTGAGACATCTGTCCGAAGTATGCAGAATCATCGAGATCGCTCTTTTCGAGCTATTTAATGCAAGAAACACGTTAACTGGTGTTTTCACCACTCCACAGTGCGTATGATGTGCAGAACCGGAGATAACCCGGGTTTCGTCGGGTTTCAAGCTGAGATATGCATTTTCTACGATAATCTTGGTGAGACTTCTGTCAGAAGTATGCAGGATCTTCGAGAACGCTCTTTTCGAGCTATTTAATGCGAGAAACACGTTATCGGGTGTTTTCACCACTCCACAGTGCGTTTGATTTGCAGAACCGGCAACATCTTGATTTTCGTGAGGTTTCGAGCTGAGATATGCATTATCTGCGATAATCTTGGTGAGACTTCAGTAAGAAGTATGCAGATTCATCTAGATCGCTCTTTTAGAGCTACTTAATGCGAGAAACACGTTATCTGGTGTTTTGACCACTCCACAGTGCGTTGGATATGTAGAACCGCCGATAACTTGGTTTTCGTGGGGTTTCCAGCTGAGACATACATTTTCTGCGATAATCTTGGTGAGTCTTCTGTCAGAAGTATGCAGAATCTTCGAGATCGCTCTATTCGAGCTATTTAATGCGAGAAACACGTTATCTGGTTGTTTTCACCACTCCACAGTGCGTTTGATATGCAGAACCGGCGACATCTTGATTTTCGTGGGGTTTCTAGCTGAGATATGCATTTTCTGCGAAAATATTGGTGAGTCTTCTGTCCGAAGTATGCAGAGTCATCGAGATCGTACTTTTCGAGCTATTTAATGCGAAAAGACAAGTTTTCTGGTGTTTTCACCACTCCACAGTGCGTTTGATATGCAGAACCGGCGACATCATGGATTTCGTCGGGGTTCAAGCTGAGATATGCAATTCCTGCGATAATCTTGGTGAGACTTCTGTCCGAAGTATGCTGAATCATCGAGATCGCTCGTTTCGAGCTATTTAATGCGAGAAACACGTTATCTGGTGTTTTCTCCACTCCACAGTGCGTATGATGTGCAGAACCAACGATATCCTGCTTTTCGTGGGGTTTCAAGCTCAGATATGCATTTTGTGCGATAATATTGGGGAGACTTCAGACAGAAGTATGCAGAATCATCGAGATCACACTTTTCGAGCTATTTAATGCGAGAAACACGTTATCTGGGGTTTTCACTACTCCACAGTTGGTTTGATATGCAGAACCGGAGATAATTTGGTTTTCGTGGGGTTTCAAGCTGAGATATGCATTTTCTGCGATAATCTTGGTGAGACTTCTGTCCGTAGTATGCAGAATCATCGCGATCGCTCTTATCGAGCTATTTAATGCGAGAAACACGTTATCTGGTGTTTTCAGCACTCCACAGTGCGTTTGATATGCAGAACCGGCGACATCTTGATGTTCGTGAGGTTTCAAGCTGAGATATGCATTTTCTGCGAAAATATTGGTGAGACTTCTGTCCGAAGTATGCAGAATCATCGATATCGCTCTTTTAGAGCTATTTAATGCGAGCAACACGTTATGTGGTGTATTCACCACTCCACAGTACGTTAGACATGCAGAACCGGAGGTATCTTCGTTTCGGTCGGGTTTCAAGCTGAGGTATGCATTTTCTACGACAATATTGGTGAGACCTCTGTCAGAAGTATGCAGAACCTTCGAGAACGCTCTTTTCGAGCTACTTAATGCGAGAAACACGTTTTCTGGTGTTTTCACCACCCCACAGTGCGTTTGATATGCAGAACCGGCGACATCGTGGTTTTCGTCGGGTTTCAAGCTGAGATATGCATTTTCTGCGATAATATTGGTGAGACTTCTGTCCGAAGTATGCAGAATCATCTAGATCGCTCGTTTCGAGCTATTTAATGCGAGAAACCCGTTATCTGGTTGTTTTCACCACTCCATAGTGCGTTTGATATGCAGAACCGGCGACATCTTGATTTTCGTGAGGTTTCTAGATGAGATATGCATTTTCTGCGATAATATTGGTGAGACTTCAGTCAGAAGTATGCAGAATCATCGAGATCGCTCGTTTCGAGCTATTTAATGCGAGAAACACGTTATCTGGTGTTTTCTCCACTCCACAGTGCGTATGATGTGCAGAACCAACGATATCCTGCTTTTCGTGGGGTTTCAAGCTCAGATATGCATTTTGTGCGATAATATTGGGGAGACTTCAGACAGAAGTATGCAGAATCATCGAGATCACACTTTTCGAGCTATTTAATGCGAGAAACACGTTATCTGGGGTTTTCACTACTCCACAGTTGGTTTGATATGCAGAACCGGAGATAATTTGGTTTTCGTGGGGTTTCAAGCTGAGATATGCATTTTCTGCGATAATCTTGGTGAGACTTCTGTCCGTAGTATGCAGAATCATCGCGATCGCTCTTATCGAGCTATTTAATGCGAGAAACACGTTATCTGGTGTTTTCAGCACTCCACAGTGCGTTTGATATGCAGAACCGGCGACATCTTGATGTTCGTGAGGTTTCAAGCTGAGATATGCATTTTCTGCGATAATATTGGTGAGACTTCTGTCCGAAGTATGCAGAATCATCGATATCGCTCTTTTAGAGCTATTTAATGCGAGCAACACGTTATGTGGTGTATTCACCACTCCACAGTACGTTAGACATGCAGAACCGGAGGTATCTTCGTTTCGGTCGGGTTTCAAGCTGAGGTATGCATTTTCTACGACAATATTGGTGAGACCTCTGTCAGAAGTATGCAGAACCTTCGAGAACGCTCTTTTCGAGCTACTTAATGCGAGAAACACGTTTTCTGGTGTTTTCACCACCCCACAGTGCGTTTGATATGCAGAACCGGCGACATCGTGGTTTTCGTCGGGTTTCAAGCTGAGATATGCATTTTCTGCGATAATATTGGTGAGACTTCTGTCCGAAGTATGCAGAATCATCTAGATCGCTCGTTTCGAGCTATTTAATGCGAGAAACCCGTTATCTGGTTGTTTTCACCACTCCATAGTGCGTTTGATATGCAGAACCGGCGACATCTTGATTTTCGTGAGGTTTCTAGATGAGATATGCATTTTCTGCGATAATATTGGTGAGACTTCAGTCAGAAGTATGCAGAATCATCTAGATCGCTCGTTTGGAGCTATTTAATGCGAGAAACACGTTATCTGGTGTTTTCACCACTCCACAGTGCGTTTGATATGCAGAACCGGCGACATCTTGATTTTCGTGGTGTTTCCAGCTGGGATATGCATTTTCTGCGATAATCTTGGTGAGACTTCAGTCAGAAGTATGCAGAAAAATCGAGAGCGCTCTTTTCGAGCTATTTAATGCGAGAAACACGTTTTCTCGGGTTTTCACCACACCTCTGTTCGTTGGATATGCAGAACCGGAGATATCTTGGTTTTCCTGGGGTTTCAAGGTGAGATATGCATTTTCTGCGATAATCTTGGTGAGACTTCTGTCCGAAGTATGCAGAATCATCGGGATCGCTCTTTTCGAGCTATTTAATGCGAGGAACACGTTTTCTGGCGTTTTCACCACACCACTGTTCGTTGGATATGCAGAACCGGAGATATCTTGGTTTTCGTGGGGTTTCAAGCTGAAATATGCATTTTCTGCGATAATCTTGGTGAGACATCTGTCCGAAGTATGCAGAATCATCGAGATCGCTCTTTTCGAGCTATTTAATGCAAGAAACACGTTAACTGGTGTTTTCACCACTCCACAGTGCGTATGATGTGCAGAACCGGAGATAACCCGGGTTTCGTCGGGTTTCAAGCTGAGATATGCATTTTCTACGATAATCTTGGTGAGACATCTGTCCGAAGTATGCAGAATCATCGGGATCGCTCTTTTCGAGCTATTTAATGCGAGAAACACGATATCCGGTGTTTTCACCACTCCACAGTGCGTTTGATATGCAGAACCGGCGACATCTTGATTTTCGTGGTGTTTCCAGCTGGAATATGCATTTTCTGCGATAATCTTGGTGAGACTTCAGTCAGAAGTATGCAGAATCATCGGGATCGCTCTTTTCGAGCTATTTAATGCGAGAAACACGATATCCGGTGTTTTCACCACTCCACAGTGCGTTTGATATGCAGAACCGACGACATTTTAGATTTCGACGGGTTTCAAGCTGAGGATTGCATTTTCTACGATAACCTTGGTGAGACGTCTGTCAGAAGTGTGCAGAATCTTCGAGATCGCTCTTTTCGAGCAACTTAATGCGAGAAACACGATATCTGGTTGTTTTCACCACTCCACAGTGCGTTTGATGTGCAGAACCGGCGATATCGTGATTTTCGTGGTGTTTCCAGCTGAGATATGCATTTTCGGCGATAATCTTGGTGAGTCTTCTGCCAGAAGTATGCAGAATCATCTAGATCGCTCTTTTCGAGCTATTTAATGCGAGAAACAAGTTTTCTGGTGTATTCACCACTCCACAGTACGTTAGACATGCAGAACCGGAGATATCTTCGTTTCGGACGGGTTACAAGCTGAGATATGCATTTTCTACGATAATATTGGTGAGACCTCTGTCAGAAGTATGCAGAATCTTCGAGAACGCTCTTTTCGAGCTACTTAATGCGAAAAACACGTTTTCTGGTGTTTTCACCACTCCACAGTACGTTTGATGTGCCGAACCGGCGACATCTTGATTTTCGTGATGTTTCTAGCTGAGATATGCATTCTCTGCGATAATATTGGTGAGACTTCAGTCAGCAGTATGCAGAATCATCTAGATCGCTCTTTTCGAGCTATTTAATGCGGGAAACACGTTTTCTGGTGTATTCACCACTCCACAGTACGTTAGAAATGCAGAACCGGCGATATCTTCGTTTCGGTCGGGTTTCAAGCTGAGATATGCATTTTCTGCGATAATCTTGGTGAGTGTTCAGTCAGAAGTATGCAGAATCATCTAGATCGCTCTTTTCGAGCTATCTAATGCGGGAAACACGTTTTCTGGTGTTTTCACCACTCCACGGTGCGTCTGATATGCAGAACCGGCGATATCTTGGTTTTCGCGGGGTTTACAGCTGAGATATGCATTTTCTGCGATAATCTTGGTGAGTCTTCTGTCAGAAGGATGCAGAATCATCTAGATCGCTCTTCTCGAGCTGTTTAATGCGAGAAACACGTTCTCTGGTGTTTTCACCACCCCACAGTGCGTTTGATATGCAGAACCGGAGATATCTTCGTTTCGGTCGGGTTTCAAGCTGAGATATGCATTTTCTACGATAATATTGGTGAGACCTCAGTCAGAAGTATGCAGAATCTTCGAGAACGCTCTTTTCGAGCTACTTAATGCGAGAAACACGTTTTCTGGTGTTTTCACCACCCCACAGTGCGTTTGATATGCAGAACCGGCGACATCGTGGTTTTCGTGGGGTTTCCAGCTGAGATAGGCATTTTCTGCGATAATCTTGGTGAGTCTTCTGTCAGAAGTATGCAGAATCATCGAGATCGCTCTATTCGAGCTATTTAATGCGAGAAACACGTTATCTGGTTGTTTTCACTACTCCACAGTGGGTTTGATATGCAGAACCGGCGACATCTTAATTTTCGTGATGTTTCTAGCTGAGATAGGCATTTTCAGCGATAATATTGGTGAGACTTCTGTCAGAAGTTTGCAGAATCATCTAGATCGCTCGTTTCGAGATATTTAATGCGAAAAAACAAGTTTTCTGGTGTTTTCTCCACTTCACAGTGCGTCTGATATGCAGAACCGGCGATATCTTGGTTTCCGTGGGGTTTCCAGCTGAGACATACATTTTCTGCGATAATCTTGGTGAGTCTTCTGTCAGAAGTATGCAGAATCTTCGAGATCGCTCTATTCGAGCTATTTAATGCGAGAAACACGTTATCTGGTTGTTTTCACCACTCCACAGTGCGTTTGATATGCAGAACCGGCGACATCTTGATTTTCGTGGGGTTTCTAGCTGAGATATGCATTTTCTGCGAAAATATATGTGAGTCTTCTGTCCGAAGTATGCAGAGTCATCGAGATCGTACTTTTCGAGCTATTTAATGCGAAAAGACAAGTTTTCTGGTGTTTTCACCACTCCACAGTGCGTTTGATATGCAGAACCGGCGACATCTTGGATTTCGTCGGGGTTCAAGCTGAGATATGCAATTCCTGCGATAATCTTGGTGAGACTTCTGTCCGAAGTATGCTGAATCATCGAGATCGCTCGTTTCGAGCTATTTAATGCGAGAAACACGTTATCTGGTGTTTTCTCCACTCCACAGTGCGTATGATGTGCAGAACCAACGATATCCTGCTTTTCGTGGGGTTTCAAGCTCAGATATGCATTTTGTGCGATAATATTGGGGAGACTTCAGACAGAAGTATGCAGAATCATCGAGATCACACTTTTCGAGCTATTTAATGCGAGAAACACGTTATCTGGGGTTTTCACTACTCCACAGTTGGTTTGATATGCAGAACCGGAGATAATTTGGTTTTCGTGGGGTTTCAAGCTGAGATATGCATTTTCTGCGATAGTCTTGGTGAGACTTCTGTCCGTAGTATGCAGAATCATCGCGATCGCTCTTATCGAGCTATTTAATGCGAGAAACACGTTATCTGGTGTTTTCAGCACTCCACAGTGCGTTTGATATGCAGAACCGGCGACATCTTGATGTTCGTGAGGTTTCAAGCTGAGATATGCATTTTCTGCGATAATATTGGTGAGACTTCTGTCCGAAGTATGCAGAATCATCTAGATCGCTCGTTTGGAGCTATTTAATGCGAGAAACACGTTATCTGGTGTTTTCACCACTCCACAGTGCGTTTGATATGCAGAACCGGCGACATCTTGATTTTCGTGGTGTTTCCAGCTGGGATATGCATTTTCTGCGATAATCTTGGTGAGACTTCAGTCAGAAGTATGCAGAAAAATCGAGAGCGCTCTTTTCGAGCTATTTAATGCGAGAAACACGTTTTCTGGGGTTTTCACCACACCTCTGTTCGTTGGATATGCAGAACCGGAGATATCTTGGTTTTCCTGGGGTTTCAAGCTGAGATATGCATTTTCTGCGATAATCTTGGTGAGACTTCTGTCCGAAGTATGCAGAATCATCGGGATCGCTCTTTTCGAGCTATTTAATGCGAGGAACACGTTTTCTGGCGTTTTCACTACTCCACAGTTGGTTTGATATGCAGAACCGGAGATAATTTGGTTTTCGTGGGGTTTCAAGCTGAGATATGCATTTTCTGCGATAATCTTGGTGAGACTTCTGTCCGTAGTATGCAGAATCATCGCGATCGCTCTTATCGAGCTATTTAATGCGAGAAACACGATATCTGGTGTTTTCAGCACTCCACAGTGCGTTTGATATGCAGAACCGGCGACATCTTGATGTTCGTGAGGTTTCAAGCTGAGATATGCATTTTCTGCGATAATATAGGTGAGACTTCTGTCCGAAGTATGCAGAATCATCGATATCGCTCTTTTAGAGCTATTTAATGCGAGCAACACGTTATGTGGTGTATTCACCACTCCACAGTACGTTAGACATGCAGAACCGGAGGTATCTTCGTTTCGGTCGGGTTTCAAGCTGAGGTATGCATTTTCTACGACAATATTGGTGAGACCTCTGTCAGAAGTATGCAGAACCTTCGAGAACGCTCTTTTCGAGCTACTTAATGCGAGAAACACGTTTTCTTGTGTTTTCACCACCCCACAGTGCGTTTGATATGCAGAACCGGCGACATCGTGGTTTTCGTCGGGTTTCAAGCTGAGATATGCATTTTCTGCGATAATATTGGTGAGACTTCTGTCCGAAGTATGCAGAATCATCGATATCGCTCTTTTCGAGCTATTTAATGCGAGAAACACGTTGTCTGGTGTTTTGACCACTCCACAGTGCGTTTGATATGTAGAGCCGCCGATAACTTGGGTTTCGTGGGGTTTCCAGCTGAAATATGCATTTTCTGCGATAATCTTGGTGTTTCATCTATGAGAAGTATGCAGAATCATCGAGAACGCTCCTTTCGAGCTAGTTAATGCGAGAAACACGTTTTCTGGTGTTTTCACCACTCCACAGTGCGTCTGATATGCAGAACCGGCGATATCTTGATTTTCGTGGTGTTTCCAGCTGAGATATGCATTTTCTGCGATAATCTTGGTGAGACTTCAGTCAGAAGTATGCAGAATCATCTAGATCGCTCGTTTCGAGCTATTTAATGCGAGAAACCCGTTATCTGGTTGTTTTCACCACTCCATAGTGCGTTTGATATGCAGAACCGGCGACATCTTGATTTTCGTGAGGTTTCTAGATGAGATATGCATTTTCTGCGATAATATTGGTGAGACTTCAGTCAGAAGTATGCAGAATCATCTAGATCGCTCGTTTGGAGCTATTTAATGCGAGAAACACGTTATCTGGTGTTTTCACCACTCCACAGTGCGTTTGATATGCAGAACCGGCGACATCTTGATTTTCGTGGTGTCCAGCTGGGATATGCATTTTCTGCGATAATCTTGGTGAGACTTCAGTCAGAAGTATGCAGAAAAATCGAGAGCGCCCTTTTCGAGCTATTTAATGCGAGAAACACGTTTTCTCGGGTTTTCACCACACCTCTGTTCGTTGGATATGCAGAACCGGAGATATCTTGGTTTTCCTGGGGTTTCAAGGTGAGATATGCATTTTCTGCGATAATCTTGGTGAGACTTCTGTCCGTAGTATGCAGAATCATCGCGATCGCTCTTATCGAGCTATTTAATGCGAGAAACACGTTATCTGGTGTTTTCAGCACTCCACAGTGCGTTTGATATGCAGAACCGGCGACATCTTGATGTTCGTGAGGTTTCAAGCTGAGATATGCATTTTCTGCGATAATATTGGTGAGACTTCTGTCCGAAGTATGCAGAATCATCGATATCGCACTTTTAGAGCTATTTAATGCGAGCAACACGTTATGTGGTGTATTCACCACTCCACAGTACGTTAGATATGCAGAACCGGAGGTATCTTCGTTTCGGTCGGGTTTCAAGCTGAGGTATGCATTTTCTACGACAATATTGGTGAGACCTCTGTCAGAAGTATGCAGAACCTTCGAGAACGCTCTTTTCGAGCTACTTAATGCGAGAAACACGTTTTCTGGTGTTTTCACCACCCCACAGTGCGTTTGATATGCAGAACCGGCGACATCGTGGTTTTCGTCGGGTTTCAAGCTGAGATATGCATTTTCTGCGATAATATTGGTGAGACTTCTGTCCGAAGTATGCAGAATCATCGATATCGCTCTTTTCGAGCTATTTAATGCGAGAAACACGTTGTCTGGTGTTTTGACCACTCCACAGTGCGTTTGATATGTAGAGCCGCCGATAACTTGGGTTTCGTGGGGTTTCCAGCTGAAATATGCATTTTCTGCGATAATCTTGGTGTTTCATCTATGAGAAGTATGCAGAATCATCGAGAACGCTCCTTTCGAGCTAGTTAATGCGAGAAACACGTTTTCTGGTGTTTTCACCACTCCACAGTGCGTCTGATATGCAGAACCGGCGATATCTTGATTTTCGTGGTGTTTCCAGCTGAAATATGCATTTTCTGCGATAATCTTGGTGAGACTTCAGTCAGAAGTATGCAGAATCATCGAGATCGCTCTATTCGAGCTATTTAATGCGAGAAACACGTTATCTGGTTGTTTTCACTACTCCACAGTGGGTTTGATATGCAGAACCGGCGACATCTTGATTTTCGTGTTGTTTCTAGCTGAGATAGGCATTTTCTGCGATAATCTTGGTGTTTCCTCTATGAGAAGTATGCAGAATCATCGAGAACGCTCTTTTCGAGCTACTTAATGCGAGAAACACGTTTTCTGGTGTTTTCACCACCCCACAGTGCGTTTGATATGCAGAACAGGCGACATCGTGGTTTTCGTGGGGTTTCCAGCTGAAATATGCATTTTCTGCGATAATCTTGGTGTTTCCTCTATGAGAAGTATGCAGAATCATCGAGAACGCTCTTTTCGAGCTAGTTAATGCGAGAAACTCGTTTTCTGGTGTTTTCACCACTCCACAGTGCGTCTGATATGCAGAACCGGCGATATCTTGATTTTCGTGGTGTTTCCAGCTGAGATATGCATTTTCTGCGATAAGCTTGGTGAGTCTTCTCCCATAAGTATGCAGAATCATCTAGATCGCTCTTTTCGAGCTATTTAATGCGGGAAACACGTTTTCTGGTGTATTCGCCACTCCACAGTACGTTAGACATGCAGAACCGGAGGTATCTTCGTTTCGGTCGGGTTTCAAGCTGAGATATGCATTTTCTACGACAATATTGGTGAGACCTCTGTCAGAAGTATGCAGAATCTTCGAGAACGCTCTTTTCGAGCTACTTAATGGGAGAAACACGTTTTCTGGTGTTTTCACCACCCCACAGTGCGTTTGATATGCAGAACCGGCGACATCGTGGTTTTCGTCGGGTTACAAGCTGAGATATGCATTTTCTGCGATAATATTGGTGAGACTTCTGTCCGAAGTATGCAGAATCATCGATATCGCTCTTTTCGAGCTATTTAATGCGAGAAACACGTTGTCTGGTGTTTTAACCACTCCACAGTGCGTTTGATATGTAGAGCCGCCGATAACTTGGTTTTCGTGGGGTTTCCAGCTGAAATATGCATTTTCTGCGATAATCTTGGTGTTTCCTCTATGAGAAGTATGCAGAATCATCGAGATCGCTCTATTCGAGCTATTTAATGCGAGAAACACGTTATCTGGTTGTTTTCACTACTCCACAGTGGGTTTGATATGCAGAACCGGCGACATCTTAATTTTCGTGATGTTTCAAGCTGAGATAGGCATTTTCAGCGATAATATTGGTGAGACTTCAGTCAGAAGTATGCAGAATCATCGAGATCACACTTTTCGAGCTATTTAATGCGAGAAACACGTTATCTGGGGTTTTCACTACTCCACAGTTGGTTTGATATGCAGAACCGGAGATAATTTGGTTTTCGTGGGGTTTCAAGCTGAGATATGCATTTTCTGCGATAGTCTTGGTGAGACTTCTGTCCGTAGTATGCAGAATCATCGCGATCGCTCTTATCGAGCTATTTAATGCGAGAAACACGTTATCTGGTGTTTTCAGCACTCCACAGTGCGTTTGATATGCAGAACCGGCGACATCTTGATGTTCGTGAGGTTTCAAGCTGAGATATGCATTTTCTGCGATAATATTGGTGAGACTTCTGTCCGAAGTATGCAGAATCATCTAGATCGCTCGTTTGGAGCTATTTAATGCGAGAAACACGTTATCTGGTGTTTTCACCACTCCACAGTGCGTTTGATATGCAGAACCGGCGACATCTTGATTTTCGTGGTGTTTCCAGCTGGGATATGCATTTTCTGCGATAATCTTGGTGAGACTTCAGTCAGAAGTATGCAGAAAAATCGAGAGCGCTCTTTTCGAGCTATTTAATGCGAGAAACACGTTTTCTGGGGTTTTCACCACACCTCTGTTCGTTGGATATGCAGAACCGGAGATATCTTGGTTTTCCTGGGGTTTCAAGCTGAGATATGCATTTTCTGCGATAATCTTGGTGAGACTTCTGTCCGAAGTATGCAGAATCATCGGGATCGCTCTTTTCGAGCTATTTAATGCGAGGAACACGTTTTCTGGCGTTTTCACTACTCCACAGTTGGTTTGATATGCAGAACCGGAGATAATTTGGTTTTCGTGGGGTTTCAAGCTGAGATATGCATTTTCTGCGATAATCTTGGTGAGACTTCTGTCCGTAGTATGCAGAATCATCGCGATCGCTCTTATCGAGCTATTTAATGCGAGAAACACGATATCTGGTGTTTTCAGCACTCCACAGTGCGTTTGATATGCAGAACCGGCGACATCTTGATGTTCGTGAGGTTTCAAGCTGAGATATGCATTTTCTGCGATAATATAGGTGAGACTTCTGTCCGAAGTATGCAGAATCATCGATATCGCTCTTTTAGAGCTATTTAATGCGAGCAACACGTTATGTGGTGTATTCACCACTCCACAGTACGTTAGACATGCAGAACCGGAGGTATCTTCGTTTCGGTCGGGTTTCAAGCTGAGGTATGCATTTTCTACGACAATATTGGTGAGACCTCTGTCAGAAGTATGCAGAACCTTCGAGAACGCTCTTTTCGAGCTACTTAATGCGAGAAACACGTTTTCTTGTGTTTTCACCACCCCACAGTGCGTTTGATATGCAGAACCGGCGACATCGTGGTTTTCGTCGGGTTTCAAGCTGAGATATGCATTTTCTGCGATAATATTGGTGAGACTTCTGTCCGAAGTATGCAGAATCATCGATATCGCTCTTTTCGAGCTATTTAATGCGAGAAACACGTTGTCTGGTGTTTTGACCACTCCACAGTGCGTTTGATATGTAGAGCCGCCGATAACTTGGGTTTCGTGGGGTTTCCAGCTGAAATATGCATTTTCTGCGATAATCTTGGTGTTTCATCTATGAGAAGTATGCAGAATCATCGAGAACGCTCCTTTCGAGCTAGTTAATGCGAGAAACACGTTTTCTGGTGTTTTCACCACTCCACAGTGCGTCTGATATGCAGAACCGGCGATATCTTGATTTTCGTGGTGTTTCCAGCTGAGATATGCATTTTCTGCGATAATCTTGGTGAGACTTCAGTCAGAAGTATGCAGAATCATCTAGATCGCTCGTTTCGAGCTATTTAATGCGAGAAACCCGTTATCTGGTTGTTTTCACCACTCCATAGTGCGTTTGATATGCAGAACCGGCGACATCTTGATTTTCGTGAGGTTTCTAGATGAGATATGCATTTTCTGCGATAATATTGGTGAGACTTCAGTCAGAAGTATGCAGAATCATCTAGATCGCTCGTTTGGAGCTATTTAATGCGAGAAACACGTTATCTGGTGTTTTCACCACTCCACAGTGCGTTTGATATGCAGAACCGGCGACATCTTGATTTTCGTGGTGTTTCCAGCTGGGATATGCATTTTCTGCGATAATCTTGGTGAGACTTCAGTCAGAAGTATGCAGAAAAATCGAGAGCGCCCTTTTCGAGCTATTTAATGCGAGAAACACGTTTTCTCGGGTTTTCACCACACCTCTGTTCGTTGGATATGCAGAACCGGAGATATCTTGGTTTTCCTGGGGTTTCAAGGTGAGATATGCATTTTCTGCGATAATCTTGGTGAGACTTCTGTCCGTAGTATGCAGAATCATCGCGATCGCTCTTATCGAGCTATTTAATGCGAGAAACACGTTATCTGGTGTTTTCAGCACTCCACAGTGCGTTTGATATGCAGAACCGGCGACATCTTGATGTTCGTGAGGTTTCAAGCTGAGATATGCATTTTCTGCGATAATATTGGTGAGACTTCTGTCCGAAGTATGCAGAATCATCGATATCGCACTTTTAGAGCTATTTAATGCGAGCAACACGTTATGTGGTGTATTCACCACTCCACAGTACGTTAGATATGCAGAACCGGAGGTATCTTCGTTTCGGTCGGGTTTCAAGCTGAGGTATGCATTTTCTACGACAATATTGGTGAGACCTCTGTCAGAAGTATGCAGAACCTTCGAGAACGCTCTTTTCGAGCTACTTAATGCGAGAAACACGTTTTCTGGTGTTTTCACCACCCCACAGTGCGTTTGATATGCAGAACCGGCGACATCGTGGTTTTCGTCGGGTTTCAAGCTGAGATATGCATTTTCTGCGATAATATTGGTGAGACTTCTGTCCGAAGTATGCAGAATCATCGATATCGCTCTTTTCGAGCTATTTAATGCGAGAAACACGTTGTCTGGTGTTTTGACCACTCCACAGTGCGTTTGATATGTAGAGCCGCCGATAACTTGGGTTTCGTGGGGTTTCCAGCTGAAATATGCATTTTCTGCGATAATCTTGGTGTTTCATCTATGAGAAGTATGCAGAATCATCGAGAACGCTCCTTTCGAGCTAGTTAATGCGAGAAACACGTTTTCTGGTGTTTTCACCACTCCACAGTGCGTCTGATATGCAGAACCGGCGATATCTTGATTTTCGTGGTGTTTCCAGCTGAGATATGCATTTTCTGCGATAATCTTGGTGAGACTTCAGTCAGAAGTATGCAGAATCATCGAGATCGCTCTATTCGAGCTATTTAATGCGAGAAACACGTTATCTGGTTGTTTTCACTACTCCACAGTGGGTTTGATATGCAGAACCGGCGACATCTTGATTTTCGTGTTGTTTCTAGCTGAGATAGGCATTTTCTGCGATAATCTTGGTGTTTCCTCTATGAGAAGTATGCAGAATCGTCGAGAACGCTCTTTTCGAGCTACTTAATGCGAGAAACACGTTTTCTGGTGTTTTCACCACCCCACAGTGCGTTTGATATGCAGAACAGGCGACATCGTGGTTTTCGTGGGGTTTCCAGCTGAAATATGCATTTTCTGCGATAATCTTGGTGTTTCCTCTATGAGAAGTATGCAGAATCATCGAGAACGCTCTTTTCGAGCTAGTTAATGCGAGAAACTCGTTTTCTGGTGTTTTCACCACTCCACAGTGCGTCTGATATGCAGAACCGGCGATATCTTGATTTTCGTGGTGTTTCCAGCTGAGATATGCATTTTCTGCGATAAGCTTGGTGAGTCTTCTCCCATAAGTATGCAGAATCATCTAGATCGCTCTTTTCGAGCTATTTAATGCGGGAAACACGTTTTCTGGTGTATTCGCCACTCCACAGTACGTTAGACATGCAGAACCGGAGGTATCTTCGTTTCGGTCGGGTTTCAAGCTGAGATATGCATTTTCTACGACAATATTGGTGAGACCTCTGTCAGAAGTATGCAGAATCTTCGAGAACGCTCTTTTCGAGCTACTTAATGGGAGAAACACGTTTTCTGGTGTTTTCACCACCCCACAGTGCGTTTGATATGCAGAACCGGCGACATCGTGGTTTTCGTCGGGTTACAAGCTGAGATATGCATTTTCTGCGATAATATTGGTGAGACTTCTGTCCGAAGTATGCAGAATCATCGATATCGCTCTTTTCGAGCTATTTAATGCGAGAAACACGTTGTCTGGTGTTTTAACCACTCCACAGTGCGTTTGATATGTAGAGCCGCCGATAACTTGGTTTTCGTGGGGTTTCCAGCTGAAATATGCATTTTCTGCGATAATCTTGGTGTTTCCTCTATGAGAAGTATGCAGAATCATCGAGATCGCTCTATTCGAGCTATTTAATGCGAGAAACACGTTATCTGGTTGTTTTCACTACTCCACAGTGGGTTTGATATGCAGAACCGGCGACATCTTAATTTTCGTGATGTTTCAAGCTGAGATAGGCATTTTCAGCGATAATATTGGTGAGACTTCAGTCAGAAGTATGCAGAATCATCTAGATCGCTCTTTTCGAGCTATTTAATGCGGGAAACACGTTTTCTGGTGTATTCACCACTCCACAGTGCGTTTGATATGCAGAACCGGAGACATCTTGATTTTCGTGGTGTTTCCAGCTGGGATATACATTTTCTGCGATAATCTTGGTGAGACTTCAGTCAGAAGTATGCAGAATCATCTAGATCGCTCGTTTCGAGCTATTTAATGCGAGAAACACGTTATCTGGTGTTTTTACCACTCCACAGTGCGTTTGATATGCAGAACCGGCGACATCTTGATTTTCGTGATGTTTCTAGCTGAGATAGGCATTTTCTGCGATAATATTGGTGAGACTTCAGTCAGAAGTATGCAGAATCATCGGGATCGCTCTTTTGTTGCTATTTAATGCGAGAAACACGATATCCGGTGTTTTCACCACTCCACAGTGCGTTTGATATGCAGAAACGGCGACATTTTGGATTTCGACGGGTTTCAAGCTGAGGAATGCATTTTCTACGATAATCTTGGTGAGACGTCTGTCAGAAGTATGCAGAATCTTCGAGATCGCTCTTTTCGAGCAACTTAATGCGAGAAACACGATATCTGGTTGTTTTCACCACTCCACAGTGCGTTTGATATGCAGAACCGGCGATATCTTGATTTTCGTGGTGTTTCCAACTGAGATATGCATTTTCGGCGATTATCTTGGTGAGTCTTCTGCCAGAAGTATGCAGAATCATCTAGATCGCTCTTTTCGATCTATTTAATGCGAGAAACAAGTTTTCTGGTGTATTCACCACTCCACAGTACGTTAGACATGCAGAACCGGAGATATCTTCGTTTCGGTCGGGTTACAAGCTGAGATATGCATTTTCTACGATAATATTGGTGAGACCTCTGTCAGAAGTATGCAGAATCTTCGACAACGCTCTTTTCGAGCTACTTAATGCGAGAAACACGTTTTCTGGTGTTTTCACCACTCCACAGTACGTTTGATGTGCAGAACCGGCGACATCTTGATTTTCGTGATGTTTCTAGCTGAGATATGCATTCTCTGCGATAATATTGGTGAGTCTTCTGTCAGAAGGATGCAGAATAATCTAGATCGCTCTTTTCGAGCTGTTTAATGCGAGAAACACGTTCTCTGGTGTTTTCACCACCCCACAGTGCGTTTGATATGCAGAACCGGAGATATCATCGTTTCGGTCGGGTTTCAAGCTG
Organism: Anthophora plumipes; assembly: GCA_951804975.1. Classification (NCBI taxonomy): domain Eukaryota; kingdom Metazoa; phylum Arthropoda; class Insecta; order Hymenoptera; family Apidae; genus Anthophora; species Anthophora plumipes. The sequence goes on from CATORF010000423.1 coordinate 753,824, forward strand.
AGATATGCATTTTCTACGATAATATTGGTGAGACCTCAGTCAGAAGTATGCAGAATCTTCGAGAACGCTCTTTTCGAGCTACTTAATGCGAGAAACACGTTTTCTGGTGTTTTCACCACTCCACAGTGCGTTTGATATGCAGAACCGGCGACATCTTAATTTTCGTGATGTTTCTAGCTGAGATAGGCATTTTCAGCGATAATATTGGTGAGACTTCAGTCAGAAATATGCAGAATCATCTAGATCGCTCTTTTCGAGCTATTTAATGCGGGAAACACGTTTTCTGGTGTATTCACCACTCCACAGTGCGTTTGATATGCAGAACCGGCGACATCTTGATTTTCGTGGTGTTTCCAGCTGGGATATGCATTTTCTGCGATAATCTTGGTGAGACTTCAGTCAGAAGTATGCAGAATCATCTAGATCGCTCGTTTCGAGCTATTTAATGCGAGAAACACGTTATCTGGTGTTTTTACCACTCCACAGTGCGTTTGATATGCAGAACCGGCGACATCTTGATTTTCGTGGTGTTTCCAGCTGGGATATGCATTTTCTGCGATAATCTTGGTGAGACTTCAGTCAGAAGTATGCAGAATCATCTAGATCGCTCTTTTCGAGCTATTTAATGCGAGAAACAAGTTTTCTGGTGTATTCACCACTCCACAGTACGTTAGACATGCAGAACCGGAGATATCTTCGTTTCGGTCGGGTTACAAGCTGAGATATGCATTTTCTACGATAATATTGGTGAGACCTCTGTCAGAAGTATGCAGAATCTTCGAGAACGCTCTTTTCGAGCTACTTAATGCGAGAAACACGTTTTCTGGTGTTTTCACCACTCCACAGTACGTTTGATGTGCCGAACCGGCGACATCTTGATTTTCGTGATGTTTCTAGCTGAGATATGCATTCTCTGCGATAATATTGGTGAGACTTCAGTCAGAAGTATGCAGAATCATCTAGATCGCTCTTTTCGAGCTATTTAATGCGAGAAACAAGTTTTCTGGTGTATTCACCACTCCACAGTACGTTAGACATGCAGAACCGGAGATATCTTCGTTTCGGTCGGGTTACAAGCTGAGATATGCATTTTCTACGATAATCTTGGTGAGACGTCTGTCAGAAGTATGCAGAATCTTCGAGATCGCTCTTTTCGAGCAACTTAATGCGAGAAACAAGTTTTCTGGTGTATTCACCACTCCACAGTACGTTAGACATGCAGAACCGGAGATATCTTCGTTTCGGTCGGGTTACAAGCTGAGATATGCATTTTCTACGATAATATTGGTGAGACCTCTGTCAGAAGTATGCAGAATCTTCGAGAACGCTCTTTTCGAGCTACTTAATGCGAGAAACACGTTTTCTGGTGTTTTCACCACCCCACAGTGCGTTTGATATGCAGAACCGGCGACATCGTGGTTTTCGTCGGGTTACAAGCTGAGATATGCATTTTCTGCGATAATATTGGTGAGACTTCTGTCCGAAGTTTGCAGAATCATCGATATCGCTCTTTTCGAGCTATTTAATGCGAGAAACACGTTGTCTGGTGTTTTGACCACTCCACAGTGCGTTTGATATGTAGAGCCGCCGATAACTTGGTTTTCGTGGGGTTTCCAGCTGAAATATGCATTTTCTGCGATAATCTTGGTGTTTCCTCTATGAGAAGTATGCAGAATCATCGAGATCGCTCTATTCGAGCTATTTAATGCGAGAAACACGTTATCTGGTTGTTTTCACTACTCCACAGTGGGTTTGATATGCAGAACCGGCGACATCTTAATTTTCGTGATGTTTCTAGCTGAGATAGGCATTTTCAGCGATAATATTGGTGAGACTTCAGTCAGAAGTATGCAGAATCATCGGGATCGCTCTTTTGGAGCTATTTAATGCGAGAAACACGATATCCGGTGTTTTCACCACTCCACAGTGCGTTTGATATGCAGAAACGGCGACATTTTGGATTTCGACGGGTTTCAAGCTGAGGAATGCATTTTCTACGATAATCTTGGTGAGACGTCTGTCAGAAGTATGCAGAATCTTCGAGATCGCTCTTTTCGAGCAACTTAATGCGAGAAACACGATATCTGGTTGTTTTCACCACTCCACAGTGCGTTTGATATGCAGAACCGGAGATATCTTCGTTTCGGTCGGGTTACAAGCTGAGATATGCATTTTCTACGACAATATTGGTGAGACCTCTGTCAGAAGTATGCAGAATCTTCGAGAACGCTCTTTTCGAGCTACTTAATGCGAGAAACACGTTTTCTGGTGTTTTCACCACTCCACAGTACGTTTGATGTGCAGAACCGGCGACATCTTGATTTTCGTGATGTTTCTAGCTGAGATATGCATTCTCTGCGATAATATTGGTGAGTCTTCTGTCAGAAGGATGCAGAATAATCTAGATCGCTCTTTTCGAGCTGTTTAATGCGAGAAACACGTTTTCTGGTGTTTTCACCACCCCACAGTGCGTTTGATATGCAGAACCGGCGACATCGTGGTTTTCGTGGGGTGTCCAGCTGAGATATGCATTTTCTGCGATAATCTTGGTGAGTCTTCTGTCAGAAGTATGCAGAATCATCGAGATCGCTCTATTCGAGCTATTTAATGCGAGAAACACGTTATCTGGTTGTTTTCACTACTCCACAGTGGGTTTGATATGCAGAACCGGCGACATCTTAATTTTCGTGATGTTTCTAGCTGAGATAGGCATTTTCAGCGATAATATTGGTGAGACTTCAGTCAGAAATATGCAGAATCATCTAGATCGCTCCTTTCGAGCTATTTAATGCGGGAAACACGTTTTCTGGTGTATTCACCACTCCACAGTGCGTTTGATATGCAGAACCGGCGACATCTTGATTTTCGTGGTGTTTCCAGCTGGGATATGCATTTTCTGCGATAATCTTGGTGAGACTTCAGTCAGAAGTATGCAGAATCATCTAGATCGCTCGTTTCGAGCTATTTAATGCGAGAAACACGTTTTCTGGTGTTTTCACCACTCCACAGTACGTTTGATGTGCCGAACCGGCGACATCTTGATTTTCGTGATGTTTCTAGCTGAGATATGCATTCTCTGCGATAATATTGGTGAGACTTCAGTCAGAAGTATGCAGAATCATCTAGATCGCTCTTTTCGAGCTATTTAATGCGAGAAACAAGTTTTCTGGTGTATTCACCACTCCACAGTACGTTAGACATGCAGAACCGGAGATATCTTTGTTTCGGTCGGGTTACAAGCTGAGATATGCATTTTCTACGATAATCTTGGTGAGACGTCTGTCAGAAGTATGCAGAATCTTCGAGACCGCTCTTTTCGAGCAACTTAATGCGAGAAACACGATATCTGGTTGTTTTCACCACTCCACAGTGCGTTTGATATGCAGAACCGGCGATATCGTGATTTTCGTGGTGTTTCCAGCTGAGATATGCATTTTCGGCGATAATCTTGGTGAGTCTTCTGCCAGAAGTATGCAGAATCATCTAGATCGCTCTTTTCGAGCTATTTAATGCGAGAAACAAGTTTTCTGGTGTATTCACCACTCCACAGTACGTTAGACATGCAGAACCGGAGATATCTTCGTTTCGGTCGGGTTACAAGCTGAGATATGCATTTTCTACGATAATATTGGTGAGACCTCTGTCATAAGTATGCAGAATCTTCGAGAACGCTCTTTTCGAGCTACTTAATGCGAGAAACACGTTTTCTGGTGTTTTCACCACTCCACAGTACGTTTGATGTGCCGAACCGGCGACATCTTGATTTTCGTGATGTTTCTAGCTGAGATATGCATTCTCTGCGATAATATTGGTGAGACTTCAGTCAGCAGTATGCAGAATCATCTAGATCGCTCTTTTCGAGCTATTTAATGCGGGAAACACGTTTTCTGGTGTATTCACCACTCCACAGTACGTTAGAAATGCAGAACCGGCGATATCTTCGTTTCGGTCGGGTTTCAAGCTGAGATATTCATTTTCTGCGATAATCTTGGTGAGTGTTCAGTCAGAAGTATGCAGAATCATCTAGATCGCTCTTTTCGAGCTATTTAATGGGAGAAACACGTTTTCTGGTGTTTTCACCACCCCACAGTGCGTTTGATATGCAGAACCGGCGACATCTTGATTTTCGTGGTGTTTCCAGCTGGGATATGCATTTTCTGCGATAATATTGGTGAGACTTCAGTCAGAAGTATGCAGAATCATCTAGATCGCTCTTTTCGAGCTATTTAATGCGGGAAACACGTTTTCTGGTGTATTCACCACTCCACAGTGCGTTTGATATGCAGAACCGGCGACATCTTGATTTTCGTGGTGTTTCCAGCTGGGATATACATTTTCTGCGATAATCTTGGTGAGACTTCAGTCAGAAGTATGCAGAATCATCTAGATCGCTCGTTTCGAGCTATTTAATGCGAGAAACACGTTATCTGGTGTTTTTACCACTCCACAGTGCGTTTGATATGCAGAACCGGCGACATCTTGATTTTCGTGATGTTTCTAGCTGAGATAGGCATTTTCTGCGATAATATTGGTGAGACTTCAGTCAGAAGTATGCAGAATCATCTAGATCGCTCTTTTCGAGCTATTTAATGCGAGAAACAAGTTTTCTGGTGTATTCACCACTCCACAGTACGTTAGACATGCAGAACCGGAGATATCTTCGTTTCGGTCGGGTTTCAAGCTGAGATATGCATTTTCTACGATAATATAGGTGAGACCTCAGTCAGAAGTATGCAGAATCTCCGAGAACGCTCTTTTCGAGCTACTTAATGCGAGAAACACGTTTTCTGGTGTTTTCACCACCCCACAGTGCGTTTGATATGCAGAACCGGCGACATCGTGGTTTTCGTGGGGTTTCCAGCTGAGATAGGCATTTTCTGCGATAATCTTGGTGAGTCTTCTGTCAGAAGTATGCAGAATCATCGAGATCGCTCTATTCGAGCTATTTAATGCGAGAAACACGTTATCTGGTTGTTTTCACTACTCCACAGTGGGTTTGATATGCAGAACCTGCGACATCTTAATTTTCGTGATGTTTCTAGCTGAGATAGGCATTTTCAGCGATAATATTGGTGAGACTTCAGTCAGAAATATGCAGAATCATCTAGATCGCTCTTTTCGAGCTATTTAATGCGGGAAACACGTTTTCTGGTGTATTCACCACTCCACAGTGCGTTTGATATGCAGAACCGGCGACATCTTGATTTTCGTGGTGTTTCCAGCTGGGATATGCATTTTCTGCGATAATCTTGGTGAGACTTCAGTCAGAAGTATGCAGAATCATCTAGATCGCTCGTTTCGAGCTATTTAATGCGAAAAAACAAGTTTTCTGGTGTTTTGACCACTCCACAGAGCGTTTGATATGTAGAGCCGCCGATAACTTGGTTTTCGTGGTGTTTTCAGTTGAAATATGCATTTTCTGCGATAATCTTTGTGAGTCTTCTGTCAGAAGTATGCAGAATCATCGAGAACGCTCTTTTCGACTTAGTTAATGTGAGTAACACGTTTTCTTGTGATTTCACAACTCCACAGTGCGTCTGATATGCAGAACCGGCGACATCTTGATTTGCGTGAGGTTTCCAGCTGAAATATGCATTTTCTGCGATAATCTTGGTGCGACTTCTGTCAGAAGTATGCAGAATCATCGGGATCGCTCTTTTCGAGCTATTTAATGCGAGTAACACGTTTTCTGGTGTTTTCACCACCCCACAGTGCGTTTGATATGCAGAACCGGCGACATCTCGGTTTTCGTCGGGTTTCAAGCTGAGATATGCATTTTCTGCGATAATCTTTGTGAGACTTCAGTCAGAAGTATGATGAATAATCGAGATCGCTCTTTTCGAGCTATTTAATGCGAGATACACGTTTTCTGGTGTATTCACCACTCCACAGTACGTTTGACATGCAGAACCGGAGATATCTTGGTTTCGGTCGGGTTTCAGGCTGAGATATGCATTTTCTACGATAATCTTGGTGAGAATCTGTCAGAAGTATGCAGAATCATCGAGGACGCACTTTTCGAGCTATTTAATGCGAGAAACACGTTTTCTGGTGTATTCACCACTCCACAGTGCGTTTGATATGTAGAGCCGCCGATAACTTGGTTTTCGTGGGGTTTCCAGCTGAAATATGCATTGTCTGCGATAACCTTTGTGTTTCATCTATGAGAAGTATGCAGAATCATTGAGAACGCTCTTTTCGAGCTAGTTAATGTGAGCAACACGTGTTCTGGTGTTTTCACATCTCCACAGTGCGTCTGATATGCAGAACCGGCGACATCTTGATTTTCGTGAGGTTTCCAGCTGAAATATGCATTTTCTGCGATAATCTTGGAGCGACTTCTGTCAGAAGTATGCACAATCATCGATATCGCTCTTTTGGGGCTATTTAATGCGAGCAGCACGTTATCTGGTGTTTTGGCCACTCCACAGTGCGTTTGATATGCAGAACCGGAGATATCTTGGTTTCGGTCGGGTTTCAAGCTGAGATATGCATTTTCTGCGATAATCTTGGTGAGACTTCAGTCAGAAGTATGATGAATAATCGAGATCGCTCTTTTCGAGCTATTTAATGCGAGAAACACGTTTTCTGGTGTATTCACCACTCCACAGTAGGATTGACATGCAGAACCGGAGATATCTTGGTTTCGGTCGGGTTTCAGGCTGAGATATGCATTTTCTGCGATAAAATTGGTGAGACGTCAGACAGAAGTATGCAGAATCATCTAGATCGCTCGTTTCGAGCTATTTAATGCGAAAAGCAAGTTTTCTGGTGTTTTGACCACTCCACAGAGCGTTTGATATGTAGAGCCGCCGATAACTTGGTTTTCGTGGGGTTTCCATCTGAGATATGCATTTCCTGCGATAATCTTGGTGAGACTTCAGTCAGAAGTATGCAGAATCATCTAGATCGCTCTTTTCGAGCTATTTAATGCGAGAAACACGTTTTCTGGTGTATTCACCACTCCACAGTGCGTTTGATATGCAGAACCAGCGATATCTTGGCTTTCGTGGGGTTTCCATCTGAGATATGCATTTCCTGCGATAATCTTGGTGAGACTTCAGTCAGAAGTATGCAGAATCATCTAGATCGGTCTTCTCGAGCTATTTAATTCGAGAAACACGTTTTCTGGTGTATTCACCACTCCACAGTACGTTAGAAATGCAGAACCGGCGATATCTTCGTTTCGGTCGGGTTTCAAGCTGAGATATTCATTTTCTGCGATAATCTTGGTGAGTGTTCAGTCAGAAGTATGCAGAATCATCTAGATCGCTCTTTTCGAGCTATTTAATGGGAGAAACACGTTTTCTGGTGTTTTCACCACCCCACAGTGCGTTTGATATGCAGAACCGGCGACATCTTGATTTTCGTGGTGTTTCCAGCTGGGATATGCATTTTCTGCGATAATATTGGTGAGACTTCAGTCAGAAGTATGCAGAATCATCTAGATCGCTCTTTTCGAGCTATTTAATGCGGGAAACACGTTTTCTGGTGTATTCACCACTCCACAGTGCGTTTGATATGCAGAACCGGCGACATCTTGATTTTCGTGGTGTTTCCAGCTGGGATATACATTTTCTGCGATAATCTTGGTGAGACTTCAGTCAGAAGTATGCAGAATCATCTAGATCGCTCGTTTCGAGCTATTTAATGCGAGAAACACGTTATCTGGTGTTTTTACCACTCCACAGTGCGTTTGATATGCAGAACCGGCGACATCTTGATTTTCGTGATGTTTCTAGCTGAGATAGGCATTTTCTGCGATAATATTGGTGAGACTTCAGTCAGAAGTATGCAGAATCATCTAGATCGCTCTTTTCGAGCTATTTAATGCGAGAAACAAGTTTTCTGGTGTATTCACCACTCCACAGTACGTTAGACATGCAGAACCGGAGATATCTTCGTTTCGGTCGGGTTTCAAGCTGAGATATGCATTTTCTACGATAATATAGGTGAGACCTCAGTCAGAAGTATGCAGAATCTTCGAGAACGCTCTTTTCGAGCTACTTAATGCGAGAAACACGTTTTCTGGTGTTTTCACCACCCCACAGTGCGTTTGATATGCAGAACCGGCGACATCGTGGTTTTCGTGGGGTTTCCAGCTGAGATAGGCATTTTCTGCGATAATCTTGGTGAGTCTTCTGTCAGAAGTATGCAGAATCATCGAGATCGCTCTATTCGAGCTATTTAATGCGAGAAACACGTTATCTGGTTGTTTTCACTACTCCACAGTGGGTTTGATATGCAGAACCTGCGACATCTTAATTTTCGTGATGTTTCTAGCTGAGATAGGCATTTTCAGCGATAATATTGGTGAGACTTCAGTCAGAAATATGCAGAATCATCTAGATCGCTCTTTTCGAGCTATTTAATGCGGGAAACACGTTTTCTGGTGTATTCACCACTCCACAGTGCGTTTGATATGCAGAACCGGCGACATCTTGATTTTCGTGGTGTTTCCAGCTGGGATATGCATTTTCTGCGATAATCTTGGTGAGACTTCAGTCAGAAGTATGCAGAATCATCTAGATCGCTCGTTTCGAGCTATTTAATGCGAAAAAACAAGTTTTCTGGTGTTTTGACCACTCCACAGAGCGTTTGATATGTAGAGCCGCCGATAACTTGGTTTTCGTGGTGTTTTCAGTTGAAATATGCATTTTCTGCGATAATCTTTGTGAGTCTTCTGTCAGAAGTATGCAGAATCATCGAGAACGCTCTTTTCGACTTAGTTAATGTGAGTAACACGTTTTCTTGTGATTTCACAACTCCACAGTGCGTCTGATATGCAGAACCGGCGACATCTTGATTTGCGTGAGGTTTCCAGCTGAAATATGCATTTTCTGCGATAATCTTGGTGCGACTTCTGTCAGAAGTATGCAGAATCATCGGGATCGCTCTTTTCGAGCTATTTAATGCGAGTAACACGTTTTCTGGTGTTTTCACCACCCCACAGTGCGTTTGATATGCAGAACCGGCGACATCTCGGTTTTCGTCGGGTTTCAAGCTGAGATATGCATTTTCTGCGATAATCTTTGTGAGACTTCAGTCAGAAGTATGATGAATAATCGAGATCGCTCTTTTCGAGCTATTTAATGCGAGATACACGTTTTCTGGTGTATTCACCACTCCACAGTACGTTTGACATGCAGAACCGGAGATATCTTGGTTTCGGTCGGGTTTCAGGCTGAGATATGCATTTTCTACGATAATCTTGGTGAGAATCTGTCAGAAGTATGCAGAATCATCGAGGACGCACTTTTCGAGCTATTTAATGCGAGAAACACGTTTTCTGGTGTATTCACCACTCCACAGTGCGTTTGATATGTAGAGCCGCCGATAACTTGGTTTTCGTGGGGTTTCCAGCTGAAATATGCATTGTCTGCGATAACCTTTGTGTTTCATCTATGAGAAGTATGCAGAATCATTGAGAACGCTCTTTTCGAGCTAGTTAATGTGAGCAACACGTGTTCTGGTGTTTTCACATCTCCACAGTGCGTCTGATATGCAGAACCGGCGACATCTTGATTTTCGTGAGGTTTCCAGCTGAAATATGCATTTTCTGCGATAATCTTGGAGCGACTTCTGTCAGAAGTATGCACAATCATCGATATCGCTCTTTTGGGGCTATTTAATGCGAGCAGCACGTTATCTGGTGTTTTGGCCACTCCACAGTGCGTTTGATATGCAGAACCGGAGATATCTTGGTTTCGGTCGGGTTTCAAGCTGAGATATGCATTTTCTGCGATAATCTTGGTGAGACTTCAGTCAGAAGTATGATGAATAATCGAGATCGCTCTTTTCGAGCTATTTAATGCGAGAAACACGTTTTCTGGTGTATTCACCACTCCACAGTAGGATTGACATGCAGAACCGGAGATATCTTGGTTTCGGTCGGGTTTCAGGCTGAGATATGCATTTTCTGCGATAAAATTGGTGAGACGTCAGACAGAAGTATGCAGAATCATCTAGATCGCTCGTTTCGAGCTATTTAATGCGAAAAGCAAGTTTTCTGGTGTTTTGACCACTCCACAGAGCGTTTGATATGTAGAGCCGCCGATAACTTGGTTTTCGTGGGGTTTCCATCTGAGATATGCATTTCCTGCGATAATCTTGGTGAGACTTCAGTCAGAAGTATGCAGAATCATCTAGATCGCTCTTTTCGAGCTATTTAATGCGAGAAACACGTTTTCTGGTGTATTCACCACTCCACAGTGCGTTTGATATGCAGAACCAGCGATATCTTGGCTTTCGTGGGGTTTCCATCTGAGATATGCATTTCCTGCGATAATCTTGGTGAGACTTCAGTCAGAAGTATGCAGAATCATCTAGATCGGTCTTCTCGAGCTATTTAATTCGAGAAACACGTTTTCTGCTGTATTGACCACTCCACAGTACGTTTGACTTGCAGAAACGGAGATATCTTGGTTTCGGCCGGGTTTCAAGCTGAGATATGCATTTTCTGCGAAAAAATTGGTGAGACGTCAGTCAGAAGTATGCAGAATCATCTAGATCGCTCGTTTCGAGCTATTTAATGCGAAAAGCAAGTTTTCTGGTGTTTTGACCACTCCACAGAGCGTTTGATATGTAGAGCCGCCGATAACTTGGTTTTAGTGGGGTTTCCAGCTGAAATATGCATTTTCTGCGATGACATTTGTGTTTCATCTATGAGAAGTATGCAGAATCATCGAGAACGCTCTTTTCGACTTAGTTAATGTGAGTAACACGTTTTCTTGTGATTTCACAACTCCACAGTGCGTCTGATATGCAGAACCGGCGACATCTTGATTTTCGTGAGGTTTCCAGCTGAAATCTGCATTTTCTGCGATAATCTTGGTGCGACTTCTGTCAGAAGTATGCAGATTCATCGACATCGCTCTTTTCGAGCTATTTAATGCGAGTAACACGTTTTCTGGTGTTTTCACCACCCCATAGTGCGTTTGATATGCAGAACCGGCGACATCTCGGTTTTCGTCGGGTTTCAAACTGAGATATGCATTTTCTGCGATAATCTTGGTGAGACTTCAGTCAGAAGTATGATGAATAATCGAGATCGCTCTTTTCGATCTATTTAATGCGAGATACACGTTTTCTGGTGTATTCACCACTCCACAGTACGTTTGACATGCAGAACCGGAGATATCTTGGTTTCGGTCGGGTTTCAGGCTGAGATATGCATTTTCTACGATAATCTTGGTGAGAATCAGTCCGAAGTACGCAGAATCATCGAGGACGCTCTTTTCGAGCTATTTAATGCGAGAAACACGTTTTCTGGTGTATTCACCACTCCACAGTGCGTTTGACATGCAGAACCAGCGATATCTTGGCTTTCGTGGGGTTTCCATCTGAGATATGCATTTCCTGCGATAATCTTGGTGAGACATCAGTCAGAAGTATGCAGAATCATCTAGATCGCTCGTTTCGAGCTATTTAATGCGAAAAAAGAAGTTTTCTGGTGTTTTGACCACTCCACAGTGCGTTTGATATGTAGAGCCGCCGATAACTTGGTTTTCGTGGGGTTTCCAGCTGAAATATGCATTTTCTGCGATAATCTTGGTGAGACTTCTGTCCGAAGAGTGCAGAATCATAGACATCGCTTTTTTCGAGCTATTTAATGCGAGAAACACGTTATTTGGTGTTTTCACCACTCCACAGTGCGTTTGATATGCAGTACCAGCGATATCTTGGTTTTCGTGGGGTTTCAAGCTGAGATATGAATTTTTTAGGATAATCTTGGTGAGACTTCTGTCCGAAGTATGCAAAAACATCGAGAGCGCTCATTTCGAGCTATTTAATGCGAGAAACACGTTTACTGGGGTTTTCACCACACCACAGTTCGTTGGATATGCAGAACCGGAGATATCTTGGTTTTCGTGGGGTTTAAAGCTGAGATATGCATTTTCTGCGATAATCTTGGTGAGACTTCTGTCCGAAGTATGCAGAATCATCGAGATCGCTCTTTTCGAGCTATTTAATGCGAGAAACACGTTATCTGGTGTTTTCACCACTCCACAGTGCGTTTGATATGCAGAACCAGCGATATCTTGGCTTTCGTGGGGTTTCGATCTGAGATATGCATTTCCTGCGATAATCTTGGTGAGACTTCAGTCAGAAGTATGCAGAATCATCTAGATCGGTCTTCTCGAGCTATTTAATTCGAGAAACACGTTTTCTGCTGTATTGACCACTCCACAGTACGTTTGACTTGCAGAAACGGAGATATCTTGGTTTCGGCCGGGTTTCAAGCTGAGATATGCATTTTCTGCGATAAAATTGGTGAGACGTCAGTCAGAAGCATGCAGAATCATCTAGATCGCTCGTTTCGAGCTATTTAATGCGAAAAGCAAGTTTTCTGGTGTTTTGACCACTCCACAGAGCGTTTGATATGTAGAGCCGCCGATAACTTGGTTTTAGTGGGGTTTCCAGCTGAAATATGCATTTTCTGCGATGACCTTTGTGTTTCATCTATGAGAAGTATGCAGAATTATCCAGAACGCTCTTTTCGAGCTAGTTAATGCGAGTAACACGTTTTCTGGTGTTTTCACCACCCCACAGTGCGTTTGATATGCAGAACCGGCGACATCTTGGTTTTCGTCGGGTTTCAAGCTGAGATATGCATTTTCTGCGATAATCTTGGTGAGACTTCTGTACGAAGTATGCAGAATCACCGAGATCGCTCTTTTCGAGCTATTTAATGCGAGAAACACGTTATCTGGTGTTTTCACCACTCCACAGTGCGTTTGATATGCAGTACCAGCGATATCTTGGTTTTCGTAGGGTTTCCAGCTGAGATATGCATTTTCTACGATAATCTTGGTGAGTCTTCAGTCAGAAGAATGCAGAATCATCTAGATCGCTCGTTTCGAGCTATTTAATGCGAGTAACACGTTTTCTGGTGTTTTCGCCACCCCACAGTGCGTTTGATATGCAGAACCGGCGACATCTTGGTTTTCGTGGGGTTTCAAGCTGAGATATGCGTTTTCTGCGATAATCTTGGTGAGACTTCTATCAGAAGTAAGCGGAAACATCGAGATCCCTCTTTTCGAGCTCTTTAATGCGAGAAACACGTTATCTGGTGTTTTCACCTCTCCACAGTGCGTTTGATATGCAGAACCGGCGACGTCTTGGCTTTCGTCGGGTATCAACCTGAGATATGCATTTTCTGCGATAATCTTGGTGAGAATTCATTTAGAAGTATGCAGAATCATCGAGATCGCTCTTTTAGAGCTATATAATGCGAGAAACACGTTATCTGGTGTTTTGACCACTCCACAGTGCGTATGATGTGCAGAACCGACGATATCCTGGTTTTCGTGGGGTTTCAAGCTCAGATATGCATTTTGTGCGATAATATTGGAGAGACTTCAGACAGAAGTATGCAGAATCATCAAGATCGCACTTTTCGAGCTATTTTATGCGAGAAACACGTTAACTGGTGTTTTCACCACTCCACAGTGCGTTTGATATGCAGATCCGGCGACATCTTGGATTTCGTCGGGGTTCAAGCTGAGATTTGCAATTCCTGCGATAATCTTGGTGAGACTTCTGTCCGAAGTATGCTTAATCATCGAGATCCCTCTTTTCGAGCTCTTTAATGCGAGAAACACGTTATCTGGTGTTTTCAGCACTCCACAGTGCGTTTGATATGCAGAACCGGCGATATCTTGGTTTTCGTGGGGTTTCCAGCTGAGATATGCATTTTCTGCGATAATCTTGGTGAGTCTTCTGTCAGAAGTATGCAGAATCATCTAGATCGCTCTTTTCGAGCTATTTGATGCGAGAAACACGTTATCTGGTGTTTTCAGCACTCCACAGTGCGTTTGATATGCAGAACCGGCGATATCTTGGTTTTCGTCGGGTTTCCAGCTGAGATATGCATTTTCTGCGATCATATTGGTGAGACTTCAGTCAGAAGTATGCAGAATCATCTAGATCGCTCGTTTCGAGCTATTTAAAACGAGAAACACGTTATCTGGTTGTTTTGACCACTCCACAGTGCGTTTGATATGTAGAGCCGCCGATAACTTGGTTTTCGTGGGGTTTCCAGCTGAAATATGCATTTTCTGCGATAATCTTGGTGTTTCATCTATGAGAAGTATGCAGAATCATCGAGAACGCTCTTTTCGAGCTAGTTAATGCGAGATACACGTTTTCTGATGTTTTCACCACTCCATAGTGCGTCTGATATGCAGAACCGGCGATATCTTGGTTTTCGTGGGGTTTCCAGCTGAGATACGCAATTTCTGTGATAATCTTGGTGAGTCTTCTGTCAGAAGTATGCAGAATCATCTAGCTCGCTCTCTTCGAGCTATTTAATGTGAGAAACACGTTTTCTGGTGTATTCACCACCCCACAGTACGTTTGACATGCAGAACCGGATATATCTTGGTTTCGGTCGGGTTTCAAGCTGAGATATGCATTTTCTACGATAATCTTCGTGAGACTTCTGTCAGAAGTATGCAGAATCATCGGGATCGCTCTTTTCGAGCTATTTAATGCGAGAAACACGTTTTCTGGTGTATTCACCACTCCACAGTACGTTTGACATGCAGAACAGGAGATATCTTGGTTTAGGTCGGGTATCAAGCTGAGATATGCATTTTCAACGATAATCTTGGTGAGACTTCTGTCAGAAGTATGCAGAATCATCGGGATCGCTCTTTTCGAGCTATTTAATGCGAGAAACACGTTGTCTGGTTGGTTTCACGACTCCACAGTGCGTTTGATATGCAGAACCGGCGACATCTTGATTTTCGTGAGGTTTCAAGCTGAGATATGCATTTTCTGCTATAATATTGGTGAGTCTTCTGTCAGTAGGATGCAGAATCATCGAGACCCCTCTTTTCGAGCTATTTAATGCGAGAAACACGTTATCTGGTGTTTTCACCACTCCACAGTGCGTTTGATATGCAGAACAGGCGACATCTTGATTTTCGTGAGATTTCAAGCTGAGATATGCATTTTCTACGATAACCATGGTGAGTCTTCTGTCAGGAGTATGCAGAATCATCTAGATCGCTCTTTTCGAGCTATTTAATGCGAGAAACACGTTATATGGTTGTTTTCACCACTCCACAGTGCGTTTGATATGCAGAACCAGCGATATCTTGGTTTTCGTGGGGTTTCAAGCTGAGATATGCATTTTTTACGATAATCTTGGTGAGACTTCTGTTCGAAGTATGCTTAATCATCGAGATCGCTCGTTTCGAGCTATTTAATGCGCGAAACACTTTATCTGGTGTTTTCACCACTCCACAGTGCGTATGATATGCAGAACCGGCGATATCTTGGTTTTCGTGGGGTTTCAAGCTGAGATATACATTTTCTGCGGTAATCTTGGTGAGACTTCTGTCCGAAGTATGCTGAAACATCGAGATCGCTCTTTTCGAGCTAGTTAATGCGAGAAAAACCTTATCCGGTGTTTTCACCACTCCACAATTCGTTTGATATGCAGAACCAGCGATATCTTGGCTTTCGTGGGGTTTCAAGCTGAGATATGCATTTTTTACGATAATCTTGGTGAGACTTCTGTCCGAAGTATGCTGAATCATCGAGATCGCTCTTTTCGAGCTAGTTAGTGCGAGAAACACGTTATCTGGTGTTTTCACCACACCACAGTGCGTTTGATATGCAGAACAGTAGATATCTTTGTTTTCGTGGGGTTTCAAGCTGAAATATGCATTTTCTGCGATAATCTTGTTGAGACTTCTGTTCGAAGTATGCAGAATCATCGAGATCGCACTTTTCGAGCTATTTAATGCGAGAAACACGTTATCTGGGGTTTTCACCACTCCACAGTTGGTTTGATATGCAGAACCGGCGATATCTTGGTTAACGTGGGGTTTCAAGCTGAGATATGCGTTTTCTGCGATAATCTTGGTGAGACTTCTATCAGAAGTAAGCGGAAACATCGAGATCCCTCTTTTCCAGCTCTTTAATGCGAGAAACACGTTATCTGGTGTTTTCACCTCTCCACAGTGCGTTTGATATGCAGAACCGGCGACATCTTGGCTTTCGTCGGGTATCAACCTGAGATATGCATTTTCTGCGATAATCTTGGTGAGAATTCATTTAGAAGTATGCAGAATCATCGAGATCGCTCTTTTAGAGCTATATAATGCGAGAAACACGTTATCTGGTGTTTTGACCACTCCACAGTGCGTATGACGTGCAGAACCGACGATATCCTGGTTTTCGTGGGGTTTCAAGCTCAGATATGCATTTTGTGCGATAATATTGGAGAGACTTCAGACAGAAGTATGCAGAATCATCAAGATCGAACTTTTCGAGCTATTTTATGCGAGAAACACGTTAACTGGTGTTTTCACCACTCCACAGTGCGTTTGATATGCAGATCCGGCGACATCTTGGATTTCGTCGGGGTTCAAGCTGAGATTTGCAATTCCTGCGATTATCTTGGTGAGACTTCTGTCCGAAGTATGCTTAATCATCGAGAACGCTCTTTTCGAGCTAGTTAATGCGAGAAACACGTTATCTGGTGTTTTCAGCACTCCACAGTGCGTTTGATATGCAGAACCGGCGATATCTTGGTTTTCGTGGGGTTTCCAGCTGAGATATGCATTTTCTGCGATAATCTTGGTGAGTCTTCTGTCAGAAGTATGCAGAATCATCTAGATCGCTCTTTTCGAGCTACTTGATGCGAGAAACACGTTTTCTGGTGTTTTCAGCACGCCACAGTGCGTTTGATATGCAGAACCGGCGACATCGTGGTTTTCGTCGGGTTTCAAGCTGAGATATGCATTTTCTGCGATCATATTGGTGAGACTTCAGTCAGAAGTATGCAGAATCATCTAGATCGCTCGTTTCGAGCTATTTAAAGCGAGAAACCCGTTATCTGGTTGTTTTTACCACTCCACAGTGCGTTTGATATGTAGAGCCGCCGATAACTTGGTTTTCGTGGGGTTTCCAGCTGAAATATGCATTTTCTGCGATAATCTTGGTGTTTCATCTATGAGAAGTATGCAGAATCATCGAGAACGCTCTTTTCGAGCTAGTTAATGCGAGATACACGTTTTCTGATGTTTTCACCACTCCATAGTGCGTCTGATATGCAGAACCGGCGATATCTTGGTTTTCGTGGGGTTTCCAGCTGAGATATGCAATTTCTGTGATAATCTTGGTGAGTCTTCTGTCAGAAGTATGCAGAATCATCGAGATCCCTCTTTTCGAGCTCTTTAATGCGAGAAACACGTTATCTGGTGTTTTCACCAC
This sequence comes from Anthophora plumipes, assembly GCA_951804975.1. Taxonomy (NCBI): domain Eukaryota; kingdom Metazoa; phylum Arthropoda; class Insecta; order Hymenoptera; family Apidae; genus Anthophora; species Anthophora plumipes. The sequence continues at coordinate 771,053 of CATORF010000423.1, forward strand.
TCCACAGTGCGTTTGATATGCAGAACCGGCGACATCTTGATTTTCGTGAGATTTCAACCTGAGATATGCATTTTCGTCGATAATCTTGGTGAGTCTTCTGTCAGTACTATGCAGAATCATCGAGACCCCTCTTTTCGAGCTATTTAATGCGAGAGACACGTTATCTGGTGTTTTCACCACTCCACAGTGCGTTTGATATGCAGAACAGGCGACATCTTAATTTTCGTGAGATTTCAAGCTGCGATATGCATTTTCTACGATAACCATGGTGAGTCTTCTGTCAGAAGTATGCAGAATCATCTAGATCGCTCTCTTCGAGCTATTTAATGTGAGAAACACGTTTTCCGGTGTATTCACCACCCCACAGTACGTTTGACATGCAGAACCGGATATATCTTGGTTTCGGTCGGGTTTCAAGCTGAGATATGCATTTTCTACGATAATCTTGGTGAGACTTCTGTCAGACGTATGCAGAATCATCGGGATCGCTCTTTTCGAGCTATTTAAAGCGAGAAACACGTTTTCTGGTGTATTCACCACTCCACAGTACGTTTGACATGCAGAACAGGAGATATCTTGGTTTAGGTCGGGTATCAAGCTGAGATATGCATTTTCAACGATAATCTTGGTGAGACTTCTGTCAGAAGTATGCAGAATCATCGGGATCGCTCTTTTCGAGCTATTTAATGCGAGAAACACGTTGTCTGGTTGGTTTCACGACTCCACAGTGCGTTTGATATGCAGAACCGGCGACATCTTGATTTTCGTGAGGTTTCAAGCTGAGATATGCATTTTCTGCTATAATATTAGTGAGTCTTCTGTCAGTAGGATGCAGAATCATCGAGACCCCTCTTTTCGAGCTATTTAATGCGAGAAACACGTTATCTGGTGTTTTCACCACTCCACAGTGCGTTTGATATGCAGAACAGGCGACATCTTGATTTTCGTGAGATTTCAAGCTAAGATATGCATTTTCTACGATAACCATGGTGAGTCTTCTGTCAGGAGTATGCAGAATCATCTAGATCGCTCTTTTCGAGCTATTCAATGCGAGAAACACGTTATATGGTTGTTTTCACCACTCCACAGTGCGTTTGATATGCAGAACCAGCGATATCTTGGTTTTCGTGGGGTTTCAAGCTGAGATATGCATTTTTTACGATAATCTTGGTGAGACTTCTGTTCGAAGTATGCTTAATCATCGAGATCGCTCGTTTCGAGCTATTTAATGCGCGAAACACGTTATCTGGTGTTTTCACCACTCCACAGTGCGTATGATATGCAGAACCGGCGATATCTTGGTTTTCGTGGGGTTTCAAGCTGAGATATACATTTTCTGCGGTAATCTTGGTGAGACTTCTGTCCGAAGTATGCTGAAACATCGAGATCGCTCTGTTCGAGCTAGTTAATGCGAGAAAAACCTTATCCGGTGTTTTCACCACTCCACAGTTCGTTTGATATGCAGAACCAGCGATATCTTGGCTTTCGTGGGGTTTCACGCTGAGATATGCATTTTTTACGATAATCTTGGTGAGACTTCTGTCAGAAGTATGCAGAATCATCTAGATCGCTCTTTTCGAGCTATTTGATGCGAGAAACACGTTTTCTGGTGTTTTCACCACGCCACAGTGCGTTTGATATGCAGAACCGGCGACATCGTGGTTTTCGTCGGGTTTCAAGCTGAGATATGCATTTTCTGCGATCATATTGGTGAGACTTCAGTCAGAAGTATGCAGAATCATCGAGATCGCTCTATTCGAGCTATTTAATGCGAGAAACACGTTATCTGGTTGTTTTCACCACTCCACAGTGCGTTTGATATGCAGATCCGGCGACATCTTGGATTTCGTCGGGGTTCAAGCTGAGATTTGCAATTCCTGCGATAATCTTGGTGAGACTTCTGTCCGAAGTATGCTTAATCATCGAGAACGCTCTTTACGAGCTATTTAATGCGAGAAACACTTTTTCTGGTGTTTTCACCACGCCACAGTGCGTTTGATATGCAGAACCGGCGACATCGTTGTTTTCGTCGGGTTTCAAGCTGAGATATAGCATTTTCTGCGATAATATTGGTGAGACTTCAGTCAGAAGTATGCAGAATCATCTAGATCGCTCGTTTCGAGCTATTTAAAGCGAGAAACACGTTATCTGGTTGTTTTCCCCACTCCACAGTGCGTTTGATATGCAGAACCGGCGATATCTTGGTTTTCGTGGGGTTTCCAGCTGAGATATGCATTTTCTGCGATAATCTTGGTGAGTCTTCTGTCAGAAGTATGCAGAATCATCGAGATCGCTCTATTCGAGCTATTTAATGTGAGAAACACGTTTTCTGGTGTATTCACCACTCCACAGTACGTTTGACATGCAGAACAGGAGATATCTTGGTTTAGGTCGGGTATCAAGCTGAGATATGCATTTTCAACGATAATCTTGGTGAGACTTCTGTCAGAAGTATGCAGAATCATCGGGATCGCTCTTTTCGAGCTATTTAATGCGAGAAACACGTTGTCTGGTTGGTTTCACGACTCCACAGTGCGTTTGATATGCAGAACCGGCGACATCTTGATTTTCGTGCTGTTTCCAGCTGAGATATGCATTTTCTGCGATAATCTTGGTGAGTCTTCTGTCAGAAGTATGCAGAATCATCTAGATTGCACTTTTCCAGCCATTTAATGCGAGAAACACGTTTTCTGGTGTATTCACCACTCCACAGAGCGTTTGATATGCAGAACCGGCGATATCTTGATATTCGTGGTGTTTCCAGCTGAGATATGCATTTTCTGCGATAATAGTGGTGAGACATCAGTCAGAAGTATGCAGAATCTTCGAGAACGCTCTTTTCGAGCTACTTAATGCGAGAAACACGTTTTCTGGTGTATTCACCACTCCACAGTACGTTTGACATGCAGAACCGAAGATATCCTGGTTTCGGCCGGGTTTCAAGCTGAGACATGCATTTTCTGCGATAATCTTGGTGATTCTTCTGTCAGAAGTATGCAGAATCATCGAGTACGCTCTTTTCGAGCTGTTTAATGCGAGAAACACGTTATCTGGTGTTTACACCACTCCACAGTGCGTTTGATATGCAGAACCGGCGACATCTTGGCTTTCGTCGGGTATCAAGCTGGGATATGCATTTTCTACGATAATCTTGGTGAGACTTCTGTCAGAAGTATGCAGAATCATCGGGAACGCTCTTTTCGAGCTATTTAATGCGAGAAACTCGTTATCTGGTTGTTTTCACCACTCCACAGTGCGTTTGATATGCAGAACCGGCGTCATCTTGATTTTCGTGAGGTTTCAAGGTGAGATATGCATTTTCTGCGATTATCTTGGTGAGACTTCTGTCAGAAGTATGCAGAATCATCGAGTTCGCTCTTTTCGAGCTACTTAATTCGAGAAACACGTTATCTGGTGTTTTCGCCACTCCACAGTGCGTTTGACATGCAGAACCGCAGATATCTTGGTTACGTTCGGGATTCAAGCTGAGATATGCATTTTCTGCGATAATCTTCGTGAGACTTCAGTCAGAAGTATGCAGAATCATCTAGATCGCTCTTGTCGAGCTATTTAACGCGAGAAACACGTTATATGGTGTTTTCACCACTCCACAGTGCGTTTGATATGCAGAACGGGCGACATCTTGGCTTTAGTCGGGTATCAAGCTGGGATATGCATTTTCTACGATAATCTTGGTGAGACTTCTGTCAGAAATATGCAGAATCATCGGGAACGCTCTTTTCGAGCTATTTAATGCGAGAAACTCGTTATCTGGTTGTTTTCACCACTCCACAGTGCGTTTGATATGCAGAATAGGCGACATCTTGATTTTCGTGAGATTTCAAGCTAAGATATACATTTTCTACGATAACCATGGTGAGTCTTCTGTCAGGAGTATGCAGAATCATCTAGATCGCTCTTTTCGAGCTATTCAATGCGAGAAACACGTTATATGGTTGTTTTCACCACTCCACAGTGCGTTTGATATGCAGAACCAGCGATATCTTGGTTTTCGTGGGGTTTCAAGCTGAGATATGCATTTTTTACGATAATCTTGGTGAGACTTCTGTCAGAAGTATGCAGAATCATCTAGATCGCTCTTTTCGAGCTATTTGATGCGAGAAACACGTTTTCTGGTGTTTTCACCACGCCACAGTGCGTTTGATATGCAGAACCGGCGACATCGTGGTTTTCGTCGGGTTTCAAGCTGAGATATGCATTTTCTGCGATCATATGTGTGAGACTTCAGTCAGAAGTATGCAGAATCATCGAGATCGCTCTATTCGAGCTATTTAATGCGAGAAACACGTTATCTGGTTGTTTTCACCACTCCACAGTGCGTTTGATATGCAGATCCGGCGACATCTTGGATTTCGTCGGGGTTCAAGCTGAGATTTGCAATTCCTGCGATAATCTTGGTGAGACTTCTGTCCGAAGTATGCTTAATCATCGAGAACGCTCTTTTCGAGCTGGTTAATGCGAGAAACACGTTATCTGGTGTTTTCAGCACTCCACAGTGCGTTTGATATGCAGAACCGGCGAAATCTTGGCTTTCGTCGGGTATCAACCTGAGATATGCATTTTCTGCGATAATCTTGGTGAGACTTCAGTCAGAAGTATGCAGAATCATCGAGATCGCTCTTTTCGAGCTAGTTAGTGCGAGAAACACGTTATCTGGTGTTTTCACCACACCACAGTGCGTTTGATATGCAGAACCGGCGACATCGTGGTTTTCGTCGGGTTTCAAGCTGAGATATGCATTTTCTGCGATCATATTGGTGAGACTTCAGTCAGAAGTATGCAGAATCATCTAGATCGCTCGTTTCGAGCTATTTAAAGCGAGAAACACTTTATCTGGTTGTTTTGACCACCCCACAGTGCGTTTGATATGTAGAGCCGCCGATAACTTGGTTTTCGTGGGGTTTCCAGCTGAAATATGCATTTTCTGCGATAATCTTGGTGTTTTATCTATGAGAAGTATGCAGAATCATCGAGAACGCTCTTTACGAGCTAGTTAATGCGAGATACACGTTTTCTGATGGTTTCACCACTCCATAGTGCGTCTGATATGCAGAACCGGCGATATCTTGGTTTTCGTGGGGTTTCCAGCTGAGATATGCAATTTCTGTGATAATCTTGGTGAGTCTTCTGTCAGAGGTATGCAGAATCATCTAGATCGCTCTTTTCGAGCTATTTAATGCGAGAAACACTTTTTCTGGTGTTTTCACCACGCCACAGTGCGTTTGATATGCAGAACCGGCGACATCGTTGTTTTCGTCGGGTTTCAAGCTGAGATATAGCATTTTCTGCGATAATATTGGTGAGACTTCAGTCAGAAGTATGCAGAATCATCTAGATCGCTCGTTTCGAGCTATTTAAAGCGAGAAACACGTTATCTGGTTGTTTTCCCCACTCCACAGTGCGTTTGATATGCAGAACCGGCGATATCTTGGTTTTCGTGGGGTTTCCAGCTGAGATATGCATTTTCTGCGATAATCTTGGTGAGTCTTCTGTCAGAAGTATGCAGAATCATCGAGATCGCTCTATTCGAGCTATTTAATGTGAGAAACACGTTTTCTGGTGTATTCACCACCCCACAGTACGTTTGACATGCAGAACCGGATATATCTTGGTTTCGGTCGGGTTTCAAGCTGAGATATGCATTTTCTACGATAATCTTGGTGAGACTTCTGTCAGACGTATGCAGAATCATCGGGATCGCTCTTTTCGAGCTATTTAAAGCGAGAAACACGTTTTCTGGTGTATTCACCACTCCACAGTACGTTTGACATGCAGAACAGGAGATATCTTGGTTTAGGTCGGGTATCAAGCTGAGATATGCATTTTCAACGATAATCTTGGTGAGACTTCTGTCAGAAGTATGCAGAATCATCGGGATCGCTCTTTTCGAGCTATTTAATGCGAGAAACACGTTGTCTGGTTGGTTTCACGACTCCACAGTGCGTTTGATATGCAGAACCGGCGACATCTTGATTTTCGTGCTGTTTCCAGCTGAGATATGCATTTTCTGCGATAATCTTGGTGAGTCTTCTGTCAGAAGTATGCAGAATCATCTAGATTGCACTTTTCGAGCCATTTAATGCGAGAAACACGTTTTCTGGTGTATTCACCACTCCACAGAGCGTTTGATATGCAGAACCGGCGATATCTTGATATTCGTGGTGTTTCCAGCTGAGATATGCATTTTCTGCGATAATAGTGGTGAGACATCAGTCAGAAGTATGCAGAATCTTCGAGAACGCTCTTTTCGAGCTACTTAATGCGAGAAACACGTTTTCTGGTGTATTCACCACTCCACAGTACGTTTGACATGCAGAACCGAAGATATCCTGGTTTCGGCCGGGTTTCAAGCTGAGACATGCATTTTCTGCGATAATCTTGGTGATTCTTCTGTCAGAAGTATGCAGAATCATCGAGTACGCTCTTTTCGAGCTGTTTAATGCGAGAAACACGTTATCTGGTGTTTTCACCACTCCACAGTGCGTTTGATATGCAGAACCGGCGACATCTTGGCTTTCGTCGGGTATCAAGCTGGGATATGCATTTTCTACGATAATCTTGGTGAGACTTCTGTCAGAAGTATGCAGAATCATCGGGAACGCTCTTTTCGAGCTATTTAATGCGAGAAACTCGTTATCTGGTTGTTTTCACCCCTCCACAGTGCGTTTGATATGCAGAACCGGCGTCATCTTGATTTTCGTGAGGTTTCAAGGTGAGATATGCATTTTCTGCGATTATCTTGGTGAGACTTCTGTCAGAAGTATGCAGAATCATCGAGATCGCTCTTTTCGAGCTGTTTAATGCGAGAAACACGTTATCTGGTGTTTTCACCACTCCACAGTGCGTTTGATATGCAGAACCGGCGACATCTTGGCTTTCGTCGGGTATCAAGCTGGGATATGCATTTTCTACGATAATCTTGGTGAGACTTCTGTCAGAAGTATGCAGAATCATCGGGAACGCTCTTTTCGAGCTATTTAATGCGAGAAACTCGTTATCTGGTTGTTTTCACCACTCCACAGTGCGTTTGATATGCAGAACCGGCGTCATCTTGATTTTCGTGAGGTTTCAAGGTGAGATATGCATTTTCTGCGATTATCTTGGTGAGACTTCTGTCAGAAGTATGCAGAATCATCGAGATCGTTCTTTTCGAGCTATTTAATGCGAGAAACTCGTTATCTGGTTGTTTTCACCACTCCACAGTACGTTTGACATGCAGAACAGGAGATATCTTGGTTTAGGTCGGGTATCAAGCTGAGATATGCATTTTCTGCGATTATCTTGGTGAGACTTCTGTCAGAAGTATGCAGAATCATCGAGATCGCTCTTTTCGAGCTACTTAATTCGAGAAACACGTTATCTGGTGTTTTCGCCACTCCACAGTGCGTTTGACATGCAGAACCGCAGATATCTTGGTTACGTTCGGGATTCAAGCTGAGATATGCATTTTCTGCGATAATCTTCGTGAGACTTCAGTCAGAAGTATGCAGAATCATCTAGATCGCTCTTGTCGAGCTATTTAACGCGAGAAACACGTTATATGGTGTTTTCACCACTCCACAGTGCGTTTGATATGCAGAACCAGCGATATCTTGGTTTTCGTGGGGTTTCAAGCTGAGATATGCATTTTTTACGATAATCTTGGTGAGACTTCTGTCCGAAGTATGCTTAATCATCGAGATCCCTCGTTTCGAGCTATTTAATGCGAAAAACACGTCATCTGGTGTTTTCACCACTCCACAGTGCGTCTGATATGCAGAACTGGCGATATCTTGGTTTTGGTGGGGTTTCAAGCTGAGATATGCATTTTCTGCGATAATCTTGGTGAGACTTCTGCCCGAAGTATGCTGAAACATCGAGATCGCTCTATTCGAGCTATTTAATGCGGCAAACACGTTATCTGGTGCATTCAGCACTCCACAGTGCGTTTGATATGCAGATCCAGCGATATCTTGGTTTTCGTGGGGTTTCAAGCTGAGATATGCATTTTTTACGATAATCTTGGTGAGACTCCTGTCCGAAGTATGCTTAATCATCGAGATCGCTCGTTTCGAGCTATTTAATGCGGGAAACACGTTATCTGGTGTTTTGACCACTCCACAGTGCGTTTGATATGTAGAACCGCCGATAACGTGGTTTTCGTGGGGTTTGCAGCTGATATATGCATTTTCTGCGATAATCTTGTTGAGACTTCTGTCAGACGTATGCAGAATCATCGGGAACGCTCTTTTCGAGCTATTTAATGCGAGAAACTCGTTATCTGGTGTTTTCACCACTCCACAGTGCGTATGATATGCAGAACCGGCGATATCTTGGTTTTCGTGGGGTTTCAAGCTGAGATATGCATTTTCTGCGATAATCTTGGTGAGACTTCTGTCAGAAGTATGCAGAATCATCGAGATCGCTCTTTTCGAGCTGTTTAATGCGAGAAACACGTTATCTGGTGTTTTCACCACTCCACAGTGCGTATGATATGCAGAACCGGCGATATCTTGGTTTTCGTGGGGTTTCAAGCTGAGATATGCATTTTCTGCGATAATCTTGGTGAGACTTCTGTCAGAAGTATGCAGAATCATCGAGATCGCTCTTTTCGAGCTGTTTAATGCGAGAAACACGTTATCTGGTGTTTTCACCACTCCACAGTGCGTTTGATATGCAGAACCGGCGTCATCTTGATTTTCGTGAGGTTTCAAGGTGAGATATGCATTTTCTGCGATTATCTTGGTGAGACTTCTGTCAGAAGTATGCAGAATCATCGAGATCGCTCTTTTCGAGCTGTTTAATGCGAGAAACACGTTATCTGGTGTTTTCACCACTCCACAGTGCGTATGATATGCAGAACCGGCGATATCTTGGTTTTCGTGGGGTTTCAAGCTGAGATATGCATTTTCTGCGATAATCTTGGTGAGACTTCTGTCCGAAGTATGCAGAATCATCGAGTACGCTCTTTTCGAGCTGTTTAATGCGACAAACACGTTATCTGGAGTTTTCACCACTCCACAGTGCGTTTGATATGCAGAACCGGCGACATCTTGGCTTTCGTCGGGTATCAAGCTGGGATATGCATTTTCTACGATAATCTTGGTGAGACTTCTGTCAGAAGTATGCAGAATCATCGGGATCGCTCTTTTCGAGCTATTTAATGCGAGAAACTCGTTATCTGGTTGTTTTCACCACTCCACAGTGCGTTTGATATGCAGAACCGGCGTCATCTTGATTTTCGTGAGGTTTCAAGGTGAGATATGCATTTTCTGCGATAATCTTGGTGAGACTTCTGTCCGAAGTATGCAGAATCATCTAGATCGCTCTTTTCGAGCTATTTAATGCGAGAAACACGTTGTCTGGTGTTTTCACAACTCCACAGTTGGATTGATATGCAGAACCGGCGATATCTGGGTTTTCGTGGGGTTTCAAGCTGAGATATGCATTTTTTACGATAATCTTGGTGAGACTTCTGACCGAAGTATGCTTAATCATCGAGATCGCTCGTTTCGAGCTATTTAATGCGGGAAATACGTTATCTGGTGTTTTGACCACTCCACAGTGCGTTTGATATGTAGAACCGCCGATAACGTGGTTTTCGTGGGGTTTGCAGCTGATATATGCATTTTCTGCGATAATCTTGGTGAGACTTCTGTCAGACGTATGCAGAATCATCGGGAACGCTCTTTTCGAGCTATTTAATGCGAGAAACTCGTTATCTGGTTGTTTTCACCACTCCACAGTGCGTTTGATATGCAGAACCGGCGTCATCTTGATTTTCGTGAGGTTTCAAGGTGAGATATGCATTTTCTGCGATTATCTTGGTGAGACTTCTGTCAGAAGTATGCAGAATCATCGAGATCGCTCTTTTCGAGCTGTTTAATGCGAGAAACACGTTATCTGGTGTTTTCACCACTCCACAGTGCGTATGATATGCAGAACCGGCGATATCTTGGTTTTCGTGGGGTTTCAAGCTGAGATATGCATTTTCTGCGATAATCTTGGTGAGACTTCTGTCCGAAGTATGCAGAATCATCGAGTACGCTCTTTTCGAGCTGTTTAATGCGACAAACACGTTATCTGGAGTTTTCACCACTCCACAGTGCGTTTGATATGCAGAACCGGCGACATCTTGGCTTTCGTCGGGTATCAAGCTGGGATATGCATTTTCTACGATAATCTTGATGAGACTTCTGTCCGAAGTATGCAGAATCATCTAGATCGCTCGTTTCGAGCTATTTAATGCGAGAAACACGATATCTGGAGTTTTCACCACTCCACAGTGCGTATGATATGCAGAACCGGCGAAATCTTGGTTTTCGTAGGGTTTCAAGCTGAGATATGCATTTTCTGCGATAATCTTGGTGAGACTTCTGTCCGAAGTATGCTGAATCATCGAGATCGCTCTTTTCGAGCTAGTTAGTGCGAGAAACACGATATCTGTAATTTTCACCACTCCACAGTTGGTTTGATATGCAGATCCGGCCATATCTTGGTTTTCGTGGGGTTTCAAGCTGAGATATGCGTTTTCTACGATAATCTTGGTGAGACTTCTATCAGAAGTAAGCAGAATCATCGAGATCCCTCTTTTCGAGCTCTTTAATGCGAGAAACACGTTATCTGGTGTTTTCACCTCTCCACAGTGCGTTTGATATGCAGAACCGGCGACATCTTGGCTTTCGTCGGGTATCAACCTGAGATATGCATTTTCTGCGATAATCTTGGTGAGACTTCAGTCAGAAGTATGCAGAATCATCGAGATCCTTCTTTTCGAGCTATTTAATGCGAGAAAAACGTTATCTGGTGTTTTCACCACTCGACAGTGCGTTTGACATGCAGAACCAGCGATATCTTGGTTTTCGTGGCGTTTCAAGCTGAGATATGCATTTTCTGCGATAATCTTGGTGAGACTTCTGTCCGAAGTATACAGAATCATCGAGATCGCTCTTTTCGAGCTATTTAATGCGGGAAACACGTTATCTGGTGTTTTGACCACTCCACAGTGCGTTTGATATGTAGAACCGCCGATAACGTGGTTTTCGTGGGGTTTGCAGCTGATATATGCATTTTCTGCGATAATCTTGGTGTTCACATCTATGAGAAGTATGCAGAATCATCGAGAACGCTCTTTTCGAGCTACTTAATGCGAGAAACACGTTTTCTGGTTTTTTCACCACTCCACAGTGCGTCTGAAATGCATAACCAGCGATATCTTGGTTTTCGTGGGGTTTCAAGCTGAGATATGCATTTTTTACGATAATCTTGGTGAGACTTCTGTCCGAAGTATGCAGAATCATCGAGTACGCTCTTTTCGAGCTGTTTAATGCGACAAACACGTTATCTGGTGTTTTCTCCACTCCACAGTGCGTTTGATATGCAGAACCGGCGACACCTTGGCTTTCGTCGGGTATCAAGCTGGGATATGCATTTTCTACGATAATCTTGGTGAGACTTCTGTCAGAAGTATGCAGAATCATCGGGATCGCTCTTTTCGAGCTATTTAATGCGAGAAACTCGTTATCTGGTTGTTTTCACCACTCCACAGTGCGTTTGATATGCAGAACCGGCGTAATCTTGATTTTCGTGGGGTTTCAAGGTGAGATATGCATTTTCTGCGATAATCTTGGTGAGACTTCTGTCCGAAGTATGCAGAATCATCTAGATCGCTCTTTTCGAGCTATTTAATGCGAGAAACACGTTGTCTGGTGTTTTCACAACTCCACAGTTGGATTGATATGCAGAACCGGCGATATCTGGGTTTTCGTGGGGTTTCAAGCTGAAATATGCATTTTTTACGATAATCTTGGTGAGACTTCTGTCCGAAGTATGCTGAATCATCGAGATCGCTCTTTTCGAGCTAGTTAGTGCGAGAAACACGATATCTGTAATTTTCACCACTCCACAGTTGGTTTGATATGCAGATCCGGCCATATCTTGGTTTTCGTGGGGTTTCAAGCTGAGATATGCGTTTTCTACGATAATCTTGGTGAGACTTCTATCAGAAGTAAGCAGAATCATCGAGATCCCTCTTTTCGAGCTCTTTAATGCGAGAAACACGTTATCTGGTGTTTTCACCTCTCCACAGTGCGTTTGATATGCAGAACCGGCGACATCTTGGCTTTCGTCGGGTATCAACCTGAGATATGCATTTTCTGCGATAATCTTGGTGAGACTTCAGTCAGAAGTATGCAGAATCATCGAGATCCTTCTTTTCGAGCTATTTAATGCGAGAAAAACGTTATCTGGTGTTTTCACCACTCGACAGTGCGTTTGACATGCAGAACCAGCGATATCTTGGTTTTCGTGGCGTTTCAAGCTGAGATATGCATTTTCTGCGATAATCTTGGTGAGACTTCTGTCCGAAGTATACAGAATCATCGAGATCGCTCTTTTCGAGCTATTTAATGCGGGAAACACGTTATCTGGTGTTTTGTCCACTCCACAGTGCGTTTGATATGTAGAACCGCCGATAACGTGGTTTTCGTGGGGTTTGCAGCTGATATATGCATTTTCTGCGATAATCTTGGTGTTTCATCTATGAGAAGTATGCAGAATCATCGAGAACGCTCTTTTCGAGCTACTTAATGCGAGAAACACGTTTTCTGGTTTTTTCACCACTCCACAGTGCGTCTGAAATGCATAACCAGCGATATCTTGGTTTTCGTGGGGTTTCAAGCAGAGATATGCATTTTTTACGATAATCTTGGTGAGACTTCTGTCCGAAGTATGTAGAATCATCGAGATCGCTCTATTCGAGCTATTTAATGCGGCAAACAAGTTATCTGGTGCTTTCTGCACTCCACAGTGCGTTTGATATGCAGAACCAGCGATATCTTGGTTTTCGTGGGGTTTCAAGCTGAGATATGCATTTTTTACGATCATCTTGGTGAGACTTCTGTCCGAAGTATGCTTAATCATCGAGATCCCTCGTTTCGAGCTATTTAATGCGAGAAACACGTTATCTGGTGTTTTCACCACTCCACAGTGCGTCTGATATGCAGAACTGGCGATATCTTGGTTTTGGTGGGGTTTCAAGCTGAGATATGCATTTTCTGCGATAAGCTTGGTGAGACTTCTGTCCGAAGTATGCTGAAACATCGAGATCGCTCTATTCGAGCTATTTAATGCGGCAAACACGTTATCTGGTGCATTCAGCACTCCACAGTGCGTTTGATATGCAGATCCAGCGATATCTTGGTTTTCGTGGGGTTTCAAGCTGAGATATGCATTTTTTACGATAATCTTGGTGAGACTCCTGTCCGAAGTATGCTTAATCATCGAGATCGCTCGTTTCGAGCTATTTAATGCGAGAAACACGTTATCTGGTGTTTTCACCACTCCACAGTGCGTATGATATGCAGAACCGGCGATATCTTGGTTTTCGTGGGGTTTCAAGCTGAGATTTGGATTTTCTGCGATAATCTTGGTGAGACTTCTGTCCGAAGTATGCAGAATCATCGAGTACGCTCTTTTCGAGCTGTTTAATGCGACAAACACGTTATCTGGTGTTTTCTCCACTCCACAGTGCGTTTGATATGCAGAACCGGCGACACCTTGGCTTTCGTCGGGTATCAAGCTGGGATATGCATTTTCTACGATAATCTTGGTGAGACTTCTGTCAGAAGTATGCAGAATCATCGGGATCGCTCTTTTCGAGCTATTTAATGCGAGAAACTCGTTATCTGGTTGTTTTCACCACTCCACAGTGCGTTTGATATGCAGAACCGGCGTAATCTTGATTTTCGTGGGGTTTCAAGGTGAGATATGCATTTTCTGCGATAATCTTGGTGAGACTTCTGTCCGAAGTATGCAGAATCATCTAGATCGCTCTTTTCGAGCTATTTAATGCGAGAAACACGTTGTCTGGTGTTTTCACAACTCCACAGTTGGATTGATATGCAGAACCGGCGATATCTGGGTTTTCGTGGGGTTTCAAGCTGAAATATGCATTTTTTACGATAATCTTGGTGAGACTTCTGTCCGAAGTATGCTTAATCATCGAGATCGCTCGTTTCGAGCTATTTAATGCGAGAAACACGATATCTGGAGTTTTCACCACTCCACAGTGCGTATGATATGCAGAACCGGCGAAATCTTGGTTTTCGTAGGGTTTCAAGCTGAGATATGCATTTTCTGCGATAATCTTGGTGAGACTTCTGTCCGAAGTATGCTGAATCATCGAGATCGCTCTTTTCGAGCTAGTTAGTGCGAGAAACACGTTGTCTGGTGTTTTCACAACTCCACAGTTGGATTGATATGCAGAACCGGCGATATCTGGGTTTTCGTGGGGTTTCAAGCTGAGATATGCATTTTCTGCGATAATCTTGGTGAGACTTCAGTCAGAAGTATGCAGAATCATCGAGATCCTTCTTTTCGAGCTATTTATTGCGAGAAAAACGTTATCTGGTGTTTTCACCACTCGACAGTGCGTTTGACATGCAGAACCAGCGATATCTTGGTTTTCGTGGGGTTTCAAGCTGAGATATGCATTTTCTGCGATAATCTTGGTGAGACTTCTGTCCGAAGTATACAGAATCATCGAGATCGCTCTTTTCGAGCTATTTAATGCGGGAAACACGTTATCTGGTGTTTTGACCACTCCACAGTGCGTTTGATATGTAGAACCGCCGATAACGTGGTTTTCGTGGGGTTTCCAGCTGATATATGCATTTTCTGCGATAATCTTGGTGTTTCATCTATGAGAAGTATGCAGAATCATCGAGAACGCTCTTTTCGAGCTACTTAAAGCGAGAAACACGTTTTCTGGTTTTTTCACCACTCCACAGTGCGTCTGAAATGCATAACCAGCGATATCTTGGTTTTCGTGGGGTTTCAAGCTGAGATATGCATTGTTTACGATAATCTTGGTGAGACTTCTGTCCGAAGTATGCAGAATCATCGAGATCGCTCTATTCGAGCTATTTAATGCGGCAAACACGTTATCTGGTGCTTTCTGCACTCCACAGTGCGTTTGATATGCAGAACCAGCGGTATCTTGGTTTTCGTGGGGTTTCAAGCTGAGATATGCATTTTTTACGATAATCTTGGTGAGACTTCTGTCCGAAGTATGCTGAATCATCGAGATCGCTCTTTTCGAGCTAGTTAGTGCGAGAAACACGTTATCTGGTGTTTTCACCACACCACAGTGCGTTTGATATGCAGAACAGTAGATATCTTGGTTTTCGTGGGGTTTCAAGCTGAAATATGCATTTTCTGCGATAATCTTGTTGAGACTTCCGTTCGAAGTATGCAGAATCATCGAGATCGCACTTTTCCAGCTATTTAATGCGAGAAACACGTTATCTGGGGTTTTCACCACTCCACAGTTGGTTTGATATGCAGAACCGGCAATATCTTGGTTTTCGTGGGGTTTCAAGCTGAGATATGCGTTTTCTGCGATAATCTTGGTGAGAATTCTATCAGAAGTAAGCGGAAACATCGAGATCCCTCTTTTCGAGCTCTTTAATGCGAGAAACACGTTATCTGGTGTTTTCACCTCTCCACAGTGCGTTTGATACGCAGAACCGGCGACATCTTGGCTTTCGTCGGGTATCAACCTGAGATATGCATTTTCTGCGATAATCTTGGTGAGACTTCAGTCAGAAGTATGCAGAATCATCGAGATCGCTCTTTTCGAGCTAGTTAATGCGAGAAAAACCTTATCCGGTGTTTTCACCACTCCACAGTGCGTTTGATATGCAGAACCAGCGATATCTTGGCTTTCGTGGGGTTTCAAGCTGAGATATGCATTTTTTACGATAATCTTGGTGAGACATCTGTCCGAAGTATGCTTAATCATCGAGATCGCACGTTTCGAGCTATTTAATGCGAGAAACACGATATCTGGAGTTTTCACCACTCCACAGTTGGTTTGATATGCAGAACCGGCAATATCTTGGTTTTCGTGGGGTTTCAAGCTGAGATATGCGTTTTCTGCGATAATCTTGGTGAGAATTCTATCAGAAGTAAGCGGAAACATCGAGATCCCTCTTTTCGAGCTCTTTAATGCGAGAAACACGTTATCTGGTGTTTTCACCTCTCCACAGTGCGTTTGATACGCAGAACCGGCGACATCTTGGCTTTCGTCGGGTATCAACCTGAGATATGCATTTTCTGCGATAATCTTGGTGAGACTTCAGTCAGAAGTATGCAGAATCATCGAGATCGCTCTTTTCGAGCTAGTTAATGCGAGAAAAACCTTATCCGGTGTTTTCACCACTCCACAGTGCGTTTGATATGCAGAACCAGCGATATCTTGGCTTTCGTGGGGTTTCAAGCTGAAATATGCATTTTCTGCGATAATCTTGTTGAGACTTCCGTTCGAAGTATGCAGAATCATCGAGATCCCTCTTTTCGAGCTCTTTAATGCGAGAAACACGTTATCTGGTGTTTTCACCTCTCCACAGTGCGTTTGATATGCAGAACAGTAGATATCTTGGTTTTCGTGGGGTTTCAAGCTGAGATATGCATTTTTTACGATAATCTTGGTGAGACTTCTTTCCGAAGTATGCTGAATCATCGAGATCGCTCTTTTCGAGCTAGTTAGTGCGAGAAACACGTTATCTGGAGTTTTCACCACTCCACAGTGCGTTTGATATGCAGAACAGGCGACATCTTAATTTTCGTGAGATTTCAAGCTGCGATATGCATTTTCTACGATAACCATGGTGAGTCTTCTGTCAGAAGTATGCAGAATCATCTAGATCGCTCTTTTCGAGCTCTTTAATGCGAGAAACACGTTATCTGGTGTTTTCACCACTCCACAGTGCGTTTGATATGCAGAACCGGCGACATCTTGATTTTCGTGAGATTTCAACCTGAGATATGCATTTTCGTCGATAATCTTGGTGAGTCTTCTGTCAGTACTATGCAGAATCATCGAGACCCCTCTTTTCGAGCTATTTAATGCGAGAGACACGTTATCTGGTGTTTTCACCACTCCACAGTGCGTTTGATATGCAGAACAGGCGACATCTTAATTTTCGTGAGATTTCAAGCTGCGATATGCATTTTCTACGATAACCATGGTGAGTCTTCTGTCAGAAGTATGCAGAATCATCTAGATCGCTCTCTTCGAGCTATTTAATGTGAGAAACACGTTTTCTGGTGTATTCACCACCCCACAGTACGTTTGACATGCAGAACCGGATATATCTTGGTTTCGGTGGGGTTTCAAGCTGAGATATGCATTTTCTACGATAATCTTGGTGAGACTTCTGTCAGAAGTATGCAGAATCATCGGGATCGCTCTTTTCGAGCTATTTAATGCGAGAAACACATTATATGGTTGTTTTCACCACTCCACAGTGCGTTTGATATGCATAACCGGCGATATCTAGATGTTCGTGGTGTTTCCAGCTGAGATATGCATTCTCTGCGATACTCTTGGTGAGACTTCAGTCAGAAGTATGCAGAATCATCGGGATCGCTCTTTTGGAGCTATTTAATGCGAGAAACACGTTGTCTGGTTGGTTTCGCGACTCCACAGTGCGTTTGATATGCAGATCCGGCGACATCTTGATTTTCGTGAGGTTTCAAGCTGAGATATGCATTTTCTGCTATAATATTGGTGAGTCTTCTGTCAGTAGGATGCAGAATCATCGAGACCCCTCTTTTCGAGCTATTTAATGCGAGAAACACGTTATCTGGTGTTTTAACCACTCCACAGTGCGTTTGATATGCAGAACAGGCGACATCTTGATTTTCGTGAGATTTCAAGCTGAGATATGCATTTTCTACGATAACCATGGTGAGTCTTCTGTCAGGAGTATGCAGAATTATCTAGATCGCTCTTTTCGAGCTATTTAACGCGAGAAACACGTTATCTGGTGTTTTCACCTCTCCACAGTGCGTTTGATATGCAGAACCGGCGACGTCTTGGCTTTCGTCGGGTATCAACCTGAGATATGCATTTTCTGCGATAATCTTGGTGAGAATTCATTTAGAAGTATGCAGAATCATCGAGATCGCTCTTTTAGAGCTATATAATTCGAGAAACACGTTATCTGGTGTTTTGACCACTCCACAGTGCGTATGATGTGCAGAACCGACGATATCCTGGTTTTCGTGGGGTTTCAAGCTCAGATATGCATTTTGTGCGATAATATTGGAGAGACTTCAGACAGAAGTATGCAGAATCATCAAGATCGCACTTTTCGAGCTATTTTATGCGAGAAACACGTTAACTGGTGTTTTCACCACTCCACAGTGCGTTTGATATGCAGATCCGGCGACATCTTGGATTTCGTCGGGGTTCAAGCTGAGATTTGCAATTCCTGCGATAATCTTGGTGAGACTTCTGTCCGAAGTATGCTTAATCATCGAGATCCCTCTTTTCGAGCTCTTTAATGCGAGAAACACGTTATCTGGTGTTTTCAGCACTCCACAGTGCGTTTGATATGCAGAACCGGCAATATCTTGGTTTTCGTGGGGTTTCCAGCTGAGATATGCATTTTCTGCGATAATCTTGGTGAGTCTTCTGTCAGAAGTATGCAGAATCATCTAGATCGCTCTTTTCGAGCTATTTGATGCGAGAAACACGTTTTCTGGTGTTTTCACCACGCCACAGTGCGTTTAATATGCAGAACCGGCGACATCGTGGTTTTCGTCGGGTTTCAAGCTGAGATATGCATTTTCTGCGATCATATTGGTGAGACTTCAGTCAGAAGTATGCAGAATCATCTAGATCGCTCGTTTCGAGCTATTTAAAACGAGAAACACGTTATCTGGTTGTTTTGACCACTCCACAGTGCGTTTGATATGTAGAGCCGCCGATAACTTGGTTTTCGTGGGGTTTCCAGCTGAAATATGCATTTTCTGCGATAATCTTGGTGTTTCATCTATGAGAAGTATGCAGAATCATCGAGAACGCTCTTATCGAGCTAGTTAATGCGAGATACACGTTTTCTGATGTTTTCACCACTCCATAGTGCGTCTGATATGCAGAACCGGCGATATCTTGGTTTTCGTGGGGTTTCCAGCTGAGATATGCAATTTCTGTGATAATCTTGGTGAGTCTTCTGTCAGAAGTATGCAGAATCATCGAGATCCCTCTTTTCGAGCTCTTTAATGCGAGAAACACGTTATCTGGTGTTTTCACCACTCCACAGTGCGTTTGATATGCAGAACCGGCGACATCTTTATTTTCGTGAGATTTCAACCTGAGATATGCATTTTCGTCGATAATCTTGGTGAGTCTTCTGTCAGTACTATGCAGAATCATCGAGACCCCTCTTTTCGAGCTATTTAATGCGAGAGACACGTTATCTGGTGTTTTCACCACTCCACAGTGCGTTTGATATGCAGAACAGGCGACATCTTAATTTTCGTGAGATTTCAAGCTGCGATATGCATTTTCTACGATAACCATGGTGAGTCTTCTGTCAGAAGTATGCAGAATCATCTAGATCGCTCTCTTCGAGCTATTTAATGTGAGAAACACGTTTTCTGGTGTATTCACCACCCCACAGTACGTTTGACATGCAGAACCGGATATATCTTGGTTTCGGTCGGGTTTCAAGCTGAGATATGCATTTTCTACGATAATCTTCGTGAGACTTCTGTCACAAGCATGCAGAATCATCGGGATCGCTCTTTTCGAGCTATTTAATGCGAGAAACACGTTTTCTGGTGTATTCACCACTCCACAGTACGTTTGACATGCAGAACAGGAGATATCTTGGTTTAGGTCGGGTATCAAGCTGAGATATGCATTTTCAACGATAATCTTGGTGAGACTTCTGTCAGAAGTATGCAGAATCATCGGGATCGCTCTTTTCGAGCTATTTAATGCGAGAAACACGTTGTGTGGTTGGTTTCACGACTCCACAGTGCGTTTGATATGCAGAACAGTAGATATCTTGATTTTCGTGAGATTTCAAGCTGAGATATGCATTTTCTACGATAACCATGGTGAGTCTTCTGTCAGGAGTATGCAGAATCATCAAGATCGCTCTTTTCGAGCTAGTTAGTGCGAGAAACACGTTATCTGGTGTTTTCACCACACCACAGTGCGTTTGATATGCAGAACAGTAGATATCTTGGTTTTCGTGGGGTTTCAAGCTGAAATATGCATTTTCTGCGATAATCTTGTTGAGACTTCTGTTCGAAGTATGCAGAATCATCGAGATCGCACTTTTCGAGCTATTTAATGCGAGAAACACGTTATCTGGGGTTTTCACCACTCCACAGTTGGTTTGATATGCAGAACCGGCGATATCTTGGTTTTCGTGGGGTTTCAAGCTGAGATATGCGTTTTCTGCGATAATCTTGGTGAGACTTCTATCAGAAGTAAGCGGAAACATCGAGATCCCTCTTTTCCAGCTCTTTAATGCGAGAAACACGTTATCTGGTGTTTTCACCTCTCCACAGTGCGTTTGATATGCAGAACCGGCTACATCTTGGCTTTCGTCGGGTATCAACCTGAGATATGCATTTTCTGCGATAATCTTGGTGAGAATTCATTTAGAAGTATGCAGAATCATCGAGATCGCTCTTTTAGAGCTATATAATGCGAGAAACACGTTATCTGGTGTTTTGACCACTCCACAGTGCGTATGATGTGCAGAACCGACGATAACCTGGTTTTCGTGGGGTTTCAAGCTCAGATATGCATTTTGTGCGATAATATTGGAGAGACTTCAGACAGAAGTATGCAGAATCATCAAGATCGAACTTTTCGAGCTATTTTATGCGAGAAACACGTTAACTGGTGTTTTCACCACTCCACAGTGCGTTTGATATGCAGATCCGGCGACATCTTGGATTTCGTCGGGTTTCAAGCTGAGATTTGCTATTCCTGCGATAATCTTGGTGAGACTTCTGTCCGAAGTATGCTTAATCATCGAGAACGCTCTTTTCGAGCTAGTTAATGCGAGAAACACGTTATCTGGTGTTTTCAGCACTCCACAGTGCGTTTGATATGCAGAACCGGCGATATCTTGGTTTTCGTGGGGTTTCCAGCTGAGATATGCATTTTCTGCGATAATCTTGGTGAGTCTTCTGTCAGATGTATGCAGAATCATCTAGATCGCTCTTTTCGAGCTATTTGATGCGAGAAACACGTTTTCTGGTGTTTTCACCACGCCACAGTGCGTTTGATATGCAGAACCGGCGACATCGTGGTTTTCGTCGGGTTTCAAGCTGAGATATGCATTTTCTGCGATCATATTGGGGAGACTTCAGTCAGAAGTATGCAGAATCATCTAGATCGCTCGTTTCGAGCTATTTAAAGCGAGAAACCCGTTATCTGGTTGTTTTGACCACTCCACAGTGCGTTTGATATGTAGAGCCGCCGATAACTTGGTTTTCGTGGGGTTTCCAGCTGAAATATGCATTTTCTGCGATAATCTTGGTGTTTCATCTATGAGAAGTATGCAGAATCATCGAGAACGCTCTTTTCGAGCTAGTTAATGCGAGATACACGTTTTCTGATGTTTTCACCACTCCATAGTGCGTCTGATATGCAGAACCGGCGATATCCTGGTTTTCATGGGGTTTCCAGCTGAGATATGCAATTTCTGTGATAATCTTGGTGAGTCTTCTGTCAGAAGTATGCAGAATCATCGAGATCCCTCTTTTCGAGCTCTTTAATGCGAGAAACACGTTATCTGGTGTTTTCACCACTCCACAGTGCGTTTGATATGCAGAACCGGCGACATCTTGATTTTCGTGAGATTTCAACCTGAGATATGCATTTTCGTCGATAATCTTGGTGAGTCTTCTGTCAGTACTATGCAGAATCATCGAGACCCCTCTTTTCGAGCTATTTAATGCGAGAGACACGTTATCTGGTGTTTTCACCACTCCACAGTGCGTTTGATATGCAGAACAGGCGACATCTTAATTTTCGTGAGATTTCAAGCTGCGATATGCATTTTCTACGATAACCATGGTGAGTCTTCTGTCAGAAGTATGCAGAATCATCTAGATCGCTCTCTTCGAGCTATTTAATGTGAGAAACACGTTTTCTGGTGTATTCACCACCCCACAGTACGTTTGACATGCAGAACCGGATATATCTTGGTTTCGGTCGGGTTTCAAGCTGAGATATGCATTTTCTACGATAATCTTGGTGAGACTTCTGTCAGACGTATGCAGAATCATCGGGATCGCTCTTTTCGAGCTATATAAAGCGAGAAACACGTTTTCTGGTGTATTCACCACTCCACAGTACGTTTGACATGCAGAACAGGAGATATCTTGGTTTAGGTCGGGTATCAAGCTGAGATATGCATTTTCAACGATAATCTTGGTGAGACTTCTGTCAGAAGTATGTAGAATCATCGGGATCGCTCTTTTCGAGCTATTTAATGCGAGAAACACGTTGTCTGGTTGGTTTCACGACTCCACAGTGCGTTTGATATGCAGAACCGGCGACATCTTGATTTTCGTGAGGTTTCAAGATGAGATATGCATTTTCTGCTATAATATTGGTGAGTCTTCTGTCAGTAGGATGCAGAATCATCGAGACCCCTCTTTTCGAGCTATTTAATGCGAGAAACACGTTATCTGGTGTTTTCACCACTCCACAGTGCGTTTGATATGCAGAACAGGCGACATCTTGATTTTCGTGAGATTTCAAGCTGAGATATGCATTTTCTACGATAACCATGGTGAGTCTTCTGTCAGGAGTATGCAGAATCATCTAGATCGCTCTTTTCGAGCTATTTAATGCGAGAAACACGTTATATGGTTGTTTTCACCACTCCACAGTGCGTTTCATATGCAGAACCAGCGATATCTTGGTTTTCGTGGGGTTTCAAGCTGAGATATGCATTTTTTACGATAATCTTGGTGAGACTTCTGTTCGAAGTATGCTTAATCATCGAGATCGCTCGTTTCGAGCTATTTAATGCGCGAAACACGTTATCTGGTGTTTTCACCACTCCACAGTGCGTATGATATGCAGAACCGGCGATATCTAGGTTTTCGTGGGGTTTCAAGCTGAGATACACATTTTCTGCGGTAATCGTGGTGAGACTTCTGTCCGAAGTATGCTGAAACATCGAGATCGCTCTGTTCGAGCTAGTTAATGCGAGAAAAACCTTATCCGGTGTTTTCACCACTCCACAGTTCGTTTGATATGCAGAACCAGCGATATCTTGGCTTTCGTGGGGTTTCAAGCTGAGATATGCATTTTTTACGATAATCTTGGTGAGACTTCTGTCAGAAGTATGCAGAACCATCTAGATCGCTCTTTTCGAGCTATTTGATGCGAGAAACACGTTTTCTGGTGTTTTCACCACGCCACAGTGCGTTTGATATGCAGAACCGGCGACATCGTGGTTTTCGTCGGGTTTCAAGCTGAGATATGCATTTTCTGCGATCATATTGGTGAGACTTCAGTCAGAAGTATGCAGAATCGTCGAGATCGCTCTATTCGAGCTATTTAATGCGAGAAACACGTTATCTGGTTGTTTTCACCACTCCACAGTGCGTTTGATATGCAGATCCGGCGACATCTTGGATTTCGTCGGGGTTCAAGCTGAGATTTGCAATTCCTGCGATAATCTTGGTGAGACTTCTGTCCGAAGTATGCTTAATCATCGAGAACGCTCTTTTCGAGCTGGTTAATGCGAGAAACACGTTATCTGGTGTTTTCAGCACTCCACAGTGCGTTTGATATGCAGAACCGGCGATATCTTGGTTTTCGTGGGGTTTCCAGCTGAGATATGCATTTTCTGCGATAATCTTGGTGAGTCTTCTGTCAGAAGTATGCAGAATCATCTAGATCGCTCTTTTCGAGCTATTTGATGCGAGAAACACGTTTTCTGGTGTTTTCACCACGCCACAGTGCGTTTGATATGCAGAACCGGCGACATCGTGGTTTTCGTCGGGTTTCAAGCTGAGATATGCATTTTCTGCGATCATATTTGTGAGACTTCAGTCAGAAGTATGCAGAATCATCTAGATCGCTCGTTTCGAGCTATTTAAAGCGAGAAACACTTTATCTGGTTGTTTTGACCACTCCACAGTGCGTTTGATATGTAGAGCCGCCGATAACTTGGTTTTCGTGGGGTTTCCAGCTGAAATATGCATTTTCTGCGATAATCTTGGTGTTTCATCTATGAGAAGTATGCAGAATCATCGAGAACGCTCCTTTCGAGCTAGTTAATGCGAGATACACGTTTTCTGGTGTTTTCACCACTCCATAGTGCATCTGATATGCAGAACCGGCGATATCTTGGTTTTCGTGGGGTTTCCAGCTGAGATATGCATTTTCTGCGATAATCTTGGTGAGACTTTAGTCAGAACGATGCAGAATCATCTAGATCGCTCGTTTCCAGCGATTTAATGCGAAAAAACAAGTTTTCTGGTGTTTTGACCACTCCACAGTGCGTTTGATATGTCGAGCCGCCGATAACTTGGTTTTCGTGGGGCTTCCAGCTGAAATATGCATTTTCTGCGATAATCTTTGTGTTTCATCTATGAGAAGTATGCAGAATCATCTAGATCGCTCTTTTCGAGCTATTTAAATCGAGAAACACGTTTTCTGGTGTATTCACCACCCCACAGTGCGTTTGATATGCAGAACCGGCGACATCGTGGTTTTGGTCGGGTTTCAAGCTGAGACATGCATTTTCTGCGATAATCTTGGTGAGACTTTAGTCAGAAGTATGCAGAATCATCTAGATCGCTCGTTTCGAGCTACTTAATGCGAGAAACACGTTATCTGGTGTTTTCACCACTCCACAGTGCGTTTAACTTGCAGAACCGGCGACATCTTGGATTTCGTCGGGGTTCAAGCTGGGATATGCATTTTCAACGATAATCTTGGTAAGAATTCTGTCAGAAGTATGCAGAATCACCTAGTTCGCTCGTTTCGAGCTACTTAATGCGAGAAACACGTTATCTGGTGTTTTCACCACTGCACAGTGCGTTTAACTTGCAGAACCGGCGACATCTTGAATTTCGTCGGGGTTCAAGCTGGGATATGCATTTTCAACGATAATCTTGGTAAGAATTCTGTCAGAAGTATGCAGTATCATCTAGATCGCTCTTTTCGAGTTATTTAATGCGAGAAACACGTTATCTGGTTGTTTTCACCACTCCACAGTGCTTTTGATATGCAGAACCGGCGACATCTTGATTTTCGTGAGGTTTCAAGCTGAGATATGCATTTTCTGCGATAATCTTGGTGAGTCTTCTGTCAGAAGTATGCAGAATCATCTAGATCGCTCTTTTCGAGCTATTTGATGCGAGAAACACGTTTTCTGGTGTTTCCACCACTCCACAGTTCGTTTGATATGCAGAACCGGCGACATCGTGTTTTTCGTCGGGTTTCAAGCTGAGATATGCATTTTCTGCGATCATATTGGTGAGACTTCAGTCAGAAGTATGCAGAATCACCTAGATCGCTCGTTTCGAGCTATTTAATGCGAGAAACACGTTATCTGGTTGTTTTCACCACTCCACAGTGCGTTTGATATGCAGAACCGGCGACATCTTGATTTTCGTGAGGTTTCAAGCTGAGATATGCATTTTCTGCGATAATCTTGGTGAGACTTCTGTCAGAAGTATGCAGAATCATCGCGATCGCTCTATTCGAGCTATTTAATGCGAGAAACACGTTATCTGGTGTTTTCATCACTCCACAGGGCGTTTGATATGCAGAACCGGCGATATCTTGGTTTTCCTGGGGTTTCCAGCTGAGATATGCATTTTCTGTGATAATCTTGGTGAGTCTTCTGTCAGAAGTATGCAGAATCATCTAGATCGCTCTTTTCGAGCTATTTAATGCGAGAAACAGGTTTTCTGGTGTCTTCACCACGCCACAGTGCGTTTGATATGCAGAACCGGCGATATCTTTGTTTTCGTGGGGTTTCCAGCTGAAATATGCATTTTCTGCGATAATCTTGGTGTTTCATCTATGAGAAGTATGCAGAATCATCGAGAACGCTCTTTTCGAGCTAGTTAATGCGAGATACACGTTTTCTGGTGTTTTCACCACTCCATAGTGCGTCTGATATGCAGAACCGGCGATATCTTGGTTTTCGTGGGGTTTCCAGCTGAGATATGCATTTTCTGCGATAATCTTGGTGAGTCTTCTGTCAGAAGTATGCAGAATCATCTAGATCGCTCTTTTCGAGCTATTTGATGCGAGAAACACGTTTTCTGGTGTTTTCACCACGCCACAGTGCGTTTGATATGCAGAACCGGCGACATCGTGGTTTTCGTCGGGTTTCAAGCTGAGATATGCATTTTCTGCGATCATATTGGTGAGACTTCAGTCAGAAGTATGCAGAATCATCTAGATCGCTCGTTTCGAGCTATTTAAAGCGAGAAACACGTTATCTGGTTGTTTTGACCACTCCACAGTGCGTTTGATATGTAGAGCCGCCGATAACTTGGTTTTCGTGGGGTTTCCAGCTGAGATATGCAATTTCTGTGATAATCTTGGTGAGTCTTCTGTCAGAAGTATGCAGAATCATCGAGATCGCTCTATTCGAGCTATTTAATGCGAGAAACACGTTATCTGTTTGCTTTCACCACTCCACAGTGCGTTTGATATGCAGAACCGGCGATATCTTGGTTTTCGTGGGGTTTCCAGCTGAGATATGCATTTTCTGCGATAATCTTGGTGCGTCTTCTGTCAGAAGTATGCAGAATCATCGAGATCGCTCTATTCGAGCTATTTAATGCGAGAAACACGTTATCTGGTTGTTTTCACCACTCCACAGTGCGTTTGATAAGCAGAAACGGAGATATCTTGGTTTCGGTCGGATTTCAAGCTGAGATATGCATTTTCTGCGATAATCTTGGTGAGTCTTCTGTCAGAAGTATGCAGAATCATCGCGATCGCTCTATTCGAGCTATTTAATGCGAGAAACACGTTATCTGGTGTTTTCATCACTCCACAGGGCGTTTGATATGCAGAACCGGCGATATCTTGGTTATCGTGGGGTTTCCAGCTGAGATATGCATTTTCTGCGACAATCTTGGTGTTTCATCTATGAGAAGTATGCAGAATCATCGATAACGCTCTTTTCGAGCTAGTTAATGCGAGATACACGTTTTCTGGTGTTTTCACCACTCCATAGTGCGTCTGATATGCAGAACCGGCGATATCTTGGTTTTCGTGGGGTTTCCAGCTGAGATATGCATTTTCTGCGATAATCTTGGTGAGACTTTAGTCAGAACTATGCAGAATCATCTAGATCGCTCGTTTCGAGCTATTTAATGCGAAATAACAAGTTTTCTGGTGTTTTGACCACTCCACAGTGCGTTTGATATGTAGAGCCGCCGATAACTTGGTTTTCGAGGGGCTTCCAGCTGAAATGTGCATTTTCTGCGATAATCTTTGTGTTTCATCTATGAGAAGTATGCAGAATCATCTAGATCGCTCTTTTCGAGCTATTTGATGCGAGAAACACGTTTTCTGGTGTTTTCACCACTCCACAGTTCGTTTGATATGCAGAACCGGCGACATCGTGTTTTTCGTCGGGTTTCAAGCTGAGATATGCATTTTCTGCGATCATATTGGTGAGACTTCAGTCAGAAGTATGCAGAATCACATAGATCGCTCGTTTCGAGCTGTTTAATGGGAGAAACACGTTATCTGGTTGTTTTCACCACTCCACAGTGCGTTTGATATGCAGAACCGGCGACATCTTGATTTTCGTAAGGTTTCTAGCTGAGATATGCATTTTCTGCGATAATCTTGGTGAGACTTCTGTCAGAAGTATGCAGAATCATCGCGATCGCTCTATTCGAGCTATTTAATGCGAGAAACACGTTATCTGGTGTTTTCATCACTCCACAGGGCGTTTGATATGCACAACCGGCGATATCTTGGTTTTCCTGGAGTTTCCAGCTGAGATATGCATTTTCTGTGATAATCTTGGTGAGTCTTCTGTCAGAAGTATGCAGAATCATCTAGATCGCTCTTTTCGAGCTATTTGATGCGAGAAACACGTTTTCTGGTGTTTTCACCACTCCACAGTTCGTTTGATATGCAGAACCGGCGACATCGTGTTTTTCGTCGGGTTTCAAGCTGAGATATGCATTTTCTGCGATCATATTGGTGAGACTTCAGTCAGAAGTATGCAGAATCACCTAGATCGCTCGTTTCGAGCTATTTAATGCGAGAAACACGTTATCTGGTGTTTTCACCACTCCACAGTGCGTTTAACTTGCAGAACCGGCGACATCTTGGATTTCGTCGGGGTTCAAGCTGGGATATGCATTTTCAACGATAATCTTGGTAAGAATTCTGTCAGAAGTATGCAGTATCATCTAGATCGCTCTTTTCGAGCTACTTAATGCGAGAAACACGTTTTCTGGTGTTTTCACCACTCCACAGGGCGTTTGATATGCAGAACCGGCGACATCTTGTTTTTCGTGAGGTTTCAAGATGAGATATGCATTTTCTGCGATAATCTTGGTGAGTCTTCTGTCAGAAGTATGCAGAATCATCTAGATCGCTCTTTTCGAGCTATTTGATGCGAGAAACACGTTTTCTGGTGTTTTCACCACTCCACAGTGCGTTTGATATGCAGAACAGTCGACATCGTGGTTTTCGTCGGGTTTCAAGCTGAGATATGCATTTTCTGCGATCATATTGGTGAGTCTTCTGTCAGAAGTATGCAGAATCATCTAGATCGCTCTTTTCGAGCTATTTGATGCGAGAAACACGTTTTCTGGTGTTTTGACCACTCCACAGTGCGTTTGATATGCAGAACCGGCGACATCTTGATTTTCGTGAGGTTTCAAGCTGAGATATGCATTTTCTGCGATAATCTTGGTGAGTCTTCTGTCAGAAGTATGCAGAATCATCTAGATCGCTCTTTTCGAGCTATTTAATGCGAGAAACAGGTTTTCTGGTGTCTTCACCACGCCACAGTGCGTTTGATATGCAGAACCGGCGATATCTTTGTTTTCGTGGGGTTTCCAGCTGAAATATGCATTTTCTGCGATAATCTTGGTGTTTCATCTATGAGAAGTATGCAGAATCATCGAGAACGCTCTTTTCGAGCTAGTTAATGCGAGATACACGTTTTCTGGTGTTTTCACCACTCCATAGTGCGTCTGATATGCAGAACCGGCGATATCTTGGTTTTCGTGGGGTTTCCAGCTGAGATATGCATTTTCTGCGATAATCTTGGTGAGTCCTCTGTCAGAAGTATGCAGAATCATCTAGATCGCTCTTTTCGAGCTATTTGATGCGAGAAACACGTTTTCTGGTGTTTTCACCACGCCACAGTGCGTTTGATATGCAGAACCGGCGACATCGTGGTTTTCGTCGGGTTTCAAGCTGAGATATGCATTTTCTGCGATCATATTGGTGAGACTTCAGTCAGAAGTATGCAGAATCATCTAGATCGCTCGTTTCGAGCTATTTAAAGCGAGAAACACGTTATCTGGTTGTTTTGACCACTCCACAGTGCGTTTGATATGTAGAGCCGCCGATAACTTGGTTTTCGTGGGGTTTCCAGCTGAGATATGCAATTTCTGTGATAATCTTGGTGAGTCTTCTGTCAGAAGTATGCAGAATCATCGAGATCGCTCTATTCGAGCTATTTAATGCGAGAAACACGTTATCTGTTTGCTTTCACCACTCCACAGTGCGTTTGATATGCAGAACCGGCGATATCTTGGTTTTCGTGGGGTTTCCAGCTGAGATATGCATTTTCTGCGATAATCTTGGTGAGTCTTCTGTCAGAAGTATGCAGAATCATCGAGATCGCTCTATTCGAGCTATTTAATGCGAGAAACACGTTATCTGGTTGTTTTCACCACTCCACAGTGCGTTTGATAAGCAGAAACGGAGATATCTTGGTTTCGGTCGGATTTCAAGCTGAGATATGCATTTTCTGCGATAATCTTGGTGAGTCTTCTGTCAGAAGTATGCAGAATCATCGCGATCGCTCTATTCGAGCTATTTAATGCGAGAAACACGTTATCTGGTGTTTTCATCACTCCACAGGGCGTTTGATATGCAGAACCGGCGATATCTTGGTTATCGTGGGGTTTCCAGCTGAGATATGCATTTTCTGCGACAATCTTGGTGTTTCATCTATGAGAAGTATGCAGAATCATCGATAACGCTCTTTTCGAGCTAGTTAATGCGAGATACACGTTTTCTGGTGTTTTCACCACTCCATAGTGCGTCTGATATGCAGAACCGGCGATATCTTGGTTTTCGTGGGGTTTCCAGCTGAGATATGCATTTTCTGCGATAATCTTGGTGAGACTTTAGTCAGAACTATGCAGAATCATCTAGATCGCTCGTTTCGAGCTATTTAATGCGAAATAACAAGTTTTCTGGTGTTTTGACCACTCCACAGTGCGTTTGATATGTAGAGCCGCCGATAACTTGGTTTTCGAGGGGCTTCCAGCTGAAATGTGCATTTTCTGCGATAATCTTTGTGTTTCATCTATGAGAAGTATGCAGAATCATCTAGATCGCTCTTTTCGAGCTATTTAAATCGAGAAACACGTTTTCTGGTGTATTCACCACCCCACAGTGCGTTTGATATGCAGAACCGGCGACATCGTGGTTTTGGTCGGGTTTCAAGCTGAGATATGCATTTTCTGCGATCATATTGGTGAGACTTCAGTCAGAAGTATGCAGAATCACCTAGATCGCTCGTTTCGAGCTATTTAATGCGAGAAACACGTTATCTGGTGTTTTCACCACTCCACAGTGCGTTTAACTTGCAGAACCGGCGACATCTTGGATTTCGTCGGGGTTCAAGCTGGGATATGCATTTTCAACGATAATCTTGGTAAGAATTCTGTCAGAAGTATGCAGTATCATCTAGATCGCTCTTTTCGAGCTACTTAATGCGAGAAACACGTTTTCTGGTGTTTTCACCACTCCACAGGGCGTTTGATATGCAGAACCGGCGACATCTTGATTTTCGTGAGGTTTCAAGCTGAGATATGCATTTTCTGCGATAATCTTGGTGAGTCTTCTGTCAGAAGTATGCAGAATCATCTAGATCGCTCTTTTCGAGCTATTTGATACGAGAAACACGTTTTCTGGTGTTTTCACCACTCCACAGTGCGTTTGATATGCAGAACAGTCGACATCGTGGTTTTCGTCGGGTTTCAAGCTGAGATATGCATTTTCTGCGATCATATTGGTGAGTCTTCTGTCAGAAGTATGCAGAATCATCTAGATCGCTCTTTTCGAGCTATTTGATGCGAGAAACACGTTTTCTGGTGTTTTGACCACTCCACAGTGCGTTTGATATGCAGAACCGGCGACATCTTGATTTTCGTGAGGTTTCAAGCTGAGATATGCAGTTTCTGCGATAATCTTGGTGAGTCTTCTGTCAGAAGTATGCAGAATCATCTAGATCGCTCTTTTCGAGCTATTTAATGCGAGAAACAGGTTTTCTGGTGTTTTCACCACGCCACAGTGCGTTTGATATGCAGAACCGGCGATATCTTGGTTTTCGTGGGGTTTCCAGCTGAGATATGCATTTTCCGCGATAATCTTGGTGAGTCTTCTGTCAGAAGTATGCAGAATCATCTAGATCGCTCTTTTCGAGCTATTTGATGCGAGAAACACGTTTTCTGGTGTTTTCACCACTCCACAGTTCGTTTGATATGCAGAACCGGCGACATCGTGTTTTTCGTCGGGTTTCAAGCTGAGATATGCATTTTCTGCGATCATATTGGTGAGACTTCAGTCAGAAGTATGCAGAATCACATAGATCGCTCGTTTCGAGCTGTTTAATGGGAGAAACACGTTATCTGGTTGTTTTCACCACTCCACAGTGCGTTTGATATGCAGAACCGGCGACATCTTGATTTTCGTAAGGTTTCTAGCTGAGATATGCATTTTCTGCGATAATCTTGGTGAGACTTCTGTCAGAAGTATGCAGAATCATCGCGATCGCTCTATTCGAGCTATTTAATGCGAGAAACACGTTATCTGGTGTTTTCATCACTCCACAGGGCGTTTGATATGCACAACCGGCGATATCTTGGTTTTCCTGGAGTTTCCAGCTGAGATATGCATTTTCTGTGATAATCTTGGTGAGTCTTCTGTCAGAAGTATGCAGAATCATCTAGATCGCTCTTTTCGAGCTATTTGATGCGAGAAACACGTTTTCTGGTGTTTTCACCACGCCACAGTGCGTTTGATATGCAGAACCGGCGACATCGTGGTTTTCGTCGGGTTTCAAGCTGAGATATGCATTTTCTGCGATCATATTGGTGAGACTTCAGTCAGAAGTATGCAGAATCATCTAGATCGCTCGTTTCGAGCTATTTAAAGCGCGAAACACGTTATCTGGTTGTTTTGACCACTCCACAGTGCGTTTGATATGTAGAGCCGCCGATAACTTGGTTTTCGTGGGGTTTCCAGCCGAAATATGCATTTTCTGCGATAATCTTGGTGTTTCATCTATGAGAAGTATGCAGAATCATCGAGAACGCTCTTTTCGAGCTGGTTAATGCGAGATACACGTTTTCTGATGTTTTCACCACTCCATAGTGCGTCTGATATGCAGAACCGGCGATATCTTGGTTTTCGTGGGGTTTCCAGCTGAGATATGCAATTTCTGTGATAATCTTGGTGAGTCTTCTGTCAGAAGTATGCAGAATCATCTAGATCGCTCTTTTCGAGCTATTTAATGCGAGAAACACGTTTTCTGGTGTTTTCACCACGCCACAGTGCGTTTGATATGCAGAACCGGCGACATCGTGGTTTTCGTCGGGTTTCAAGCTGAGATATAGCATTTTCTGCGATAATATTGGTGAGACTTCAGTCAGAAGTATGCAGAATCATCTAGATCGCTCTTTTCGAGCTATTTAAAGCGAGAAACACGTTATCTGGTTGTTTTCACCACTCCACAGTGCGTTTGATATGCAGAACCGGCGATATCTTGGTGTTCGTGGGGTTTCCAGCTGAGATATGCATTTTCTGCGATAATCTTGGTGAGACTTTAGTCAGAACTATGCAGAATCATCTAGATCGCTCGTTTCGAGCTATTTAATGCGAAAAAACAAGTTTTCTGGTGTTTTGACCACTCCTCAGTGCGTTTGATATGTAGAGCCGCCGATAACTTGGTTTTCGTGGGGCTTCCAGCTGAAATATGCATTTTCTGCGATAATCTTTGTGTTTCATCTATGAGAAGTATGCAGAGTCATCTAGATCGCTCTTTTCGAGCTATTTAAATCGAGAAACACGTTTTCTGGTGTATTCACCACCCCACAGTGCGTTTGATATGCAGAACCGGCGACATCGTGGTTTTGGTCGGGTTTCAAGCTGAGATATGCATTTTCTGCGATAATCTTGGTGAGACTTTAGTCAGAAGTATGCAGAATCATCTAGATCGCTCGTTTCGAGCTACTTAATGCGAGAAACACGTTATCTGGTGTTTTCACCACTCCACAGTGCGTTTAACTTGCAGAACCGGCGACATCTTGGATTTCGTCGGAGTTCAAGCTGGGATATGCATTTTCAACGATAATCTTGGTAAGAATTCTGTCAGAAGTATGCAGTATCATCTAGATCGCTCTTTTCGAGCTACTTAATGCGAGAAACACGTTTTCTGGTGTTTTGACCACTCCACAGTGCGTTTGATATGTAGAACCGCCGATAACTTGGTTTTCGTGGGGATTCCAGCTGAAATATGCATTTTCTGCGATAATATTTGTGAGACTTCAGTCAGAAGTATGCAGAATCATCTAGATCGCTCGATTCGAGTTATTTAATGCGAGAAACACGTTATCTGGTTGTTTTCACCACTCCACAGTGCGTTTGATATGCAGAACCGGCGACATCTTGATTTTCGTGAGGTTTCAAGCTGAGATATGCATTTTCTGCGATAATCTTGGTGAGTCTTCTGTCAGAAGTATGCAGAATCATCTAGATCGCTCTTTTCGAGCTATTTGATGCGAGAAACACGTTTTCTGGTGTTTTCACCACTCCACAGTGCGTTTGATATGCAGAACAGTCGACATCGTGGTTTTCGTCGGGTTTCAAGCTGAGATATGCATTTTCTGCGATCATATTGGTGAGTCTTCTGTCAGAAGTATGCAGAATCATCTAGATCGCTCTTTTCGAGCTATTTGATGCGAGAAACACGTTTTCTGGTGTTTTCACCACGCCACAGTGCGTTTGATATGCAGAACCGGCGACATCGTGGTTTTCGTCGGGTTTCAAGCTGAGATATGCATCTTCTGCGATCATATTGGTGAGACTTCAGTCAGAAGTATGCAGAATCATCTAGATCGCTCGTTTCGAGCTATTTAAAGCGAGAAACACGTTATCTGGTTGTTTTGACCACTCCACAGTGCGTTTGATATGTAGAGCCGCCGATAACTTGGTTTTCGTGGGGTTTCCAGCTGAAATATGCATTTTCTGCGATAATCTTGGTGTTTCATCTATGAGAAGTATGCAGAATCATCGAGAACGCTCTTTTCGAGCTAGTTAATGCGAGATACACGTTTTCTGATGTTTTCACCACTCCATAGTGCGTCTGATATGCAGAACCGGCGATATCTTGGTTTTCGTGGGGTTTCCAGCTGAGATATGCAATTTCTGTGATAATCTTGGTGAGTCTTCTGTCAGAAGTATGCAGAATCATCTAGATCGCTCTTTTCGAGCTATTTAATGCGAGAAACACGTTTTCTGGTGTTTTCACCACGCCACAGTGCGTTTGATATGCAGAACCGGCGACATCGTGGTTTTCGTCGGGTTTCAAGCTGAGATATAGCATTTTCTGCGATAATATTGGTGAGACTTCAGTCAGAAGTATGCAGAATCATCTAGATCGCTCGTTTCGAGCTATTTAAAGCGAGAAACACGTTATCTGGTTGTTTTCACCACTCCACAGTGCGTTTGATATGCAGAACCGGCGATATCTTGGTTTTCGTGGGGTTTCCAGCTGAGATATGCATTTTCTGCGATAATCTTGGTGAGCCTTCTGTCAGAAGTATGCAGAATCATCGAGATCGCTCTATTCGAGCTATTTAATGCGAGAAACACGTTATCTGGTTGTTTTCACCACTCCACAGTGCGTTTGATATGCAGAACCGGCGATATCTTGGTTTTCGTGGGGTTTCCAGCTGAGATATGCATTTTCTGCGATAATCTTGGTGAGACTTCAGTCAGAAGTATGCAGAATCATCTAGATCGCTCGTTTCGAGCTATTTAAAGCGAGAAACACGTTATCTGGTTGTTTTGACCACTCCACAGTGCGTTTGATATGTAGAGCCGCCGATAACTTGGTTTTCGTGGGGCTTCCAGCTGAAATATGCATTTTCTGCGATAATCTTTGTGTTTCATCTATGAGAAGTATGCAGAATCATCTAGATCGCTCTTTACGAGCTATTTAATTCGAGAAACACGTTTTCTGGTGTATTCACCACCCCACAGTGCGTTTGATATGCAGAACCGGCGACATCGTGGTTTTGGTCGGGTTTCAAGCTGAGATATGCATTTTCTGCGATAATCTTGGTGAGACTTTAGTCAGAAGTATGCAGAATCATCTAGATCG
This sequence comes from Anthophora plumipes, assembly GCA_951804975.1. Lineage (NCBI taxonomy): Eukaryota > Metazoa > Arthropoda > Insecta > Hymenoptera > Apidae > Anthophora > Anthophora plumipes. The sequence goes on from CATORF010000423.1 coordinate 806,515, forward strand.
CTCGTTTCGAGCTACTTAATGCGAGAAACACGTTATCTGGTGTTTTCACCACTCCACAGTGCGTTTAACTTGCAGAACCGGCGACATCTTGGATTTCGTCGGGGTTCAAGCTGGGATATGCATTTTCAACGATAATCTTGGTAAGAATTCTGTCAGAAGTATGCAGAATCATCGAGATCGCTCTATTCGAGCTATTTAATGCGAGAAACACGTTATCTGGTTGTTTTCGCCACTCCACAGTGCGTTTGATATGCAGAAACGGAGATATCTTGGTTTCGGTCGGGTTTCAAGCTGAGATATGCATTTTCTGCGATAATCTTGGTGAGTCTTCTGTCAGAAGTATGCAGAATCATCTAGATCGCTCTTTTCGAGCTATTTAATTCGAGAAACACGTTTTCTGGTGTATTGACCACCCCACAGTGCGTTTGATATGCAGAACCGGCGACATCGTGGTTTTGGTCGGGTTTCAAGCTGAGATATGCATTTTCTGCGATAATCTTGGTGAGACTTTAGTCAGAAGTATGCAGAATCATCTAGATCGCTCGTTTCGAGCTACTTAATGCGAGAAACACGTTATCTGGTGTTTTCACCACTCCACAGTGCGTTTAACTTGCAGAACCGGCGACATCTTGGATTTCGTCGGGGTTCAAGCTGGGATATGCATTTTCAACGATAATCTTGGTAAGAATTCTGTCAGAAGTATGCAGAATCATCGAGATCGCTCTATTCGAGCTATTTAATGCGAGAAACACGTTATCTGGTTGTTTTCGCCACTCCACAGTGCGTTTGATATGCAGAAACGGAGATATCTTGGTTTCGGTCGGGTTTCAAGCTGAGATATGCATTTTCTGCGATAATCTTGGTGAGTCTTCTGTCAGAAGTATGCAGAATCATCTAGATCGCTCTTTTCGAGCTATTTAATTCGAGAAACACGTTTTCTGGTGTATTGACCACCCCACAGTGCGTTTGATATGCAGAACCGGCGACATCGTGGTTTTGGTCGGGTTTCAAGCTGAGATATGCATTTTCTGCGATAATCTTGGTGAGACTTTAGTCAGAAGTATGCAGAATCATCTAGATCGCTCGTTTCGAGCTACTTAATGCGAGAAACACGTTATCTGGTGTTTTCACCACTCCACAGTGCGTTTAACTTGCAGAACCGGCGACATCTTGGATTTCGTCGGGGTTCAAGCTGGGATATGCATTTTCAACGATAATCTTGGTAAGAATTCTGTCAGAAGTATGCAGAATCATCGAGATCGCTCTATTCGAGCTATTTAATGCGAGAAACACGTTATCTGGTTGTTTTCGCCACTCCACAGTGCGTTTGATATGCAGAAACGGAGATATCTTGGTTTCGGTCGGGTTTCAAGCTGAGATATGCATTTTCTGCGATAATCTTGGTGAGTCTTCTGTCAGAAGTATGCAGAATCATCGCGATCGCTCTATTCGAGCTATCTAATGCGAGAAACACGTTATCTGGTGTTTTCATCACTCCACAGGGCGTATGATATGCAGAACCGGCGATATCTTGGTTTTCGTGGGGTTTCCAGCTGAGATATGCATTTTCTGCGATAATCTTGGTGAGACTTTAGTCAGAAGTATGCAGAATCATCTAGATCGCTCGTTTCGAGCTACTTAATGCGAGAAACACGTTATCTGGTGTTTTCACCACTCCACAGTGCGTTTAACTTGCAGAACCGGCGACATCTTGGATTTCGTCGGGGTTCAAGCTGGGATATGCATTTTCAACGATAATCTTGGTAAGAATTCTGTCAGAAGTATGCAGAATCATCGAGATCGCTCTATTCGAGCTATTTAATGCGAGAAACACGTTATCTGGTTGTTTTCGCCACTCCACAGTGCGTTTGATATGCAGAAACGGAGATATCTTGGTTTCGGTCGGGTTTCAAGCTGAGATATGCATTTTCTGCGATAATCTTGGTGAGTCTTCTGTCAGAAGTATGCAGAATCATCTAGATCGCTCTTTTCGAGCTATTTAAATCGAGAAACACGTTTTCTGGTGTATTCACCACCCCACAGTGCGTTTGATATGCAGAACCGGCGACATCGTGGTTTTGGTCGGGTTTCAAGCTGAGATATGCATTTTCTGCGATAATCTTGGTAAGAATTCTGTCAGAAGTATGCAGTATCATCTAGATCGCTCTTTTCGAGGTATTTAATGCGAGAAACACGTTATCTGGTTGTTTTCACCACTCCACAGTGCGTTTGATATGCAGAACCGGCGACATCTTGATTTTCGTGAGGTTTCAAGCTGAGATATGCATTTTCTGCGATAATCTTGGTGAGTCTTCTGTCAGAAGTATGCAGAATCATCTAGATCGCTCTTTTCGCGCTATTTGATGCGAGAAACACGTTTTCTGGTGTTTTCACCACTCCACAGTTCGTTTGATATGCAGAACCGGCGACATCGTGTTTTTCGTCGGGTTTCAAGCTGAGATATGCATTTTCTGCGATCATATTGGTGAGACTTCAGTCAGAAGTATGCAGAATCACCTAGATCGCTCGTTTCGAGCTATTTGATGCGAGAAACACGTTTTCTGGTGTTTTGACCACTCCACAGTGCGTTTGATATGTAGAACCGCCGATAACTTGGTTTTCGTGGGGATTCCAGCTGAAATATGCATTTTCTGCGATAATATTGGTGAGACTTCAGTCAGAAGTATGCAGAATCATCTAGATCGCTCGTTTCGAGGTATTTAATGCGAGAAACACGTTATCTGGTTGTTTTCACCACTCCACAGTGCGTTTGATATGCAGAACCGGCGACATCTTGATTTTCGTGAGGTTTCAAGCTGAGATATGCATTTTCTGCGATAATCTTGGTGAGTCTTCTGTCAGAAGTATGCAGAATCATCTAGATCGCTCTTTTCGCGCTATTTGATGCGAGAAACACGTTTTCTGGTGTTTTCACCACTCCACAGTTCGTTTGATATGCAGAACCGGCGACATCGTGTTTTTCGTCGGGTTTCAAGCTGAGATATGCACTTTCTGCGATCATATTGGTGAGACTTCAGTCAGAAGTATGCAGAATCACCTAGATCGCTCGTTTCGAGCTATTTGATGCGAGAAACACGTTTTCTGGTGTTTACACCACTCCACAGTGCGTTTGATATGCAGAACCGGCGACATCGTGGTTTTCGTCGGGTTTCAAGCTGAGATATGCATTTTCTGCGATCATATTGGTGAGACTTCAGTCAGAAGTATGCAGAATCACCTAGATCGCTCTATTCGAGCTATTTAATGCGAGAAACACGTTATCTGGTTGTTTTCACCACTCCACAGTGCGTTTGATATGCAGAACCGGCGACATCTTGGTTTTCGTGGGGTTTCCAGCTGAAATATTCATTTTCTGCGATAATATTGGTGAGACTTCAGTCAGAAGTATGCAGAATCATCTAGATCGCTCTTTTCGAGCTACTTAATGCATGAAACACGTTTTCTGGTGTTTTCACCACTCCACAGTGCGTTTGATATGCAGAACCGGCGACATCTTGATTTTCGTGAGGTTTCTAGCTGAGATATGCATTTTCTGCGATAATATTGGTGAGACTTCAGTCAGAAGTATGCAGAATCATCCAGAACGCTCTTTTCGAGCTAGTTAATGCGAGTAACACGTTTTCTGGTATTTTCACCACTCAACGGAGCGTCTGATACGCAGAACCGGCGACATCTTTGTTTTCGTCGGGTTTCAAGCTGAGATATGCATTGTCGGCGATAATCTTGGTGAGTCTTCTGTCAGAAGTATGCAGAAGCATCTAGATCGCTCTTTTCGAGCTATTTAATGCGAGAAACACGTTTGCTGGTGTTTTCACCACTCCACAGTGCGTCTGATATGCAGAACTGGCGACACCTTGGTATTCGTGGGGTTTCTAGCTGGGATATGCATTTTCTGCGATAATCTTGTTGAGACTTCTGTCCGAAGTATGCAGAATCATCGAGATCGCTCGTTTCGAGCTATTTAAAGCGAGAAACACGTTATCTGGTTGTTTTGACCACTCCACAGTGCGTTTAACTTGCAGAACCGGCGACATCTTGGATTTCGTCGGGGTTCAAGCTGGGATATGCATTTTCTGCGATAATCTTGGTGAGTCTTCTGTCAGAAGTATGCAGAATCATCGCGATCGCTCTATTCGAGCTATCTAATGCGAGAAACACGTTATCTGGTGTTTTCATCACTCCACAGGGCGTTTGATATGCAGAACCGGCGATATCTTGGTTTTCGTGGGGTTTCCAGCTGAGATATGCATTTTCTGCGATAATCTTGGTGAGACTTTAGTCAGAACTATGCAGAATCATCTAGATCGCTCGTTTCGAACTGCTTAATGCGAGAAACACGTTATCTGGTGTTTTCACCACTCCACAGTGCGTTTAACTTGCAGAACCGGCGACATCTTGGATTTCGTCGGAGTTCAAGCTGGGATATGCATTTTCAACGATAATCTTGGTAAGAATTCTGTCAGAAGTATGCAGTATCATCTAGATCGCTCTTTTCGAGCTACTTAATGCGAGAAACACGTTTTCTGGTGTTTTGACCACTCCACAGTGCGTTTGATATGTAGAACCGCCGATAAATTGGTTTTCGTGGGGATTCCAGCTGAAATATGCATTTTCTGCGATAATATTGGTGAGACTTCAGTCAGAAGTATGCAGAATCATCTAGATCGCTCGTTTCGAGTTATTTAATGCGAGAAACACGTTATCTGGTTGTTTTCACCACTCCACAGTGCGTTTGATATGCAGAACCGGCGACATCTTGATTTTCGTGAGGTTTCAAGCTGAGATATGCATTTTCTGCGATAATCTTGGTGAGTCTTCTGTCAGAAGTATGCAGAATCACCTAGATCGCTCGTTTCGAGCTATTTGATGCGAGAAACACGTTTTCTGGTGTTTACACCACTCCACAGTGCGTTTGATATGCAGAACCGGCGACATCTTGGTTTTCGTGGGGTTTCCAGCTGAAATATCCATTTTCTGCGATAATATTGGTGAGACTTCAGTCAGAAGTATGCAGAATCATCTAGATCGCTCTTTTCGAGCTACTTAATGCATGAAACACGTTTTCTGGAGTTTTCACCACTCCACAGTGCGTTTGATATGCAGAACCGGCGATATCTTGGTTTTCGTGGGTTTTCCAGCTGAGATATGCTTTTTCTACGATAATCTTGGTGAGACTTCTGTCCGAAGTATGCTGAATCATCGAGATCGCTCTATTCGAGCTACTTAATGCGACAGACACGTTATCTGGTGTTTTCAGCACTCCACAGTGCGTTTGATATGCAGAACAGTAGATATCCTGGTTTTCGTGGGGTTTCCAGCTGAGATATGCATTTTCTGCGATCATATTGGTGAGACTTCAGTCAGAAGTATGCAGAATCACCTAGATCGCTCGTTTCGAGCTATTTGATGCGAGAAACACGTTTTCTGGTGTTTACACCACTCCACAGTGCGTTTGATATGCAGAACCGGCGACATCGTGGTTTTCGTCGGGTTTCAAGCTGAGATATGCATTTTCTGCGATCATATTGGTGAGACTTCAGTCAGAAGTATGCAGAATCACCTAGATCGCTCTATTCGAGCTATTTAATGCGAGAAACACGTTATCTGGTTGTTTTCACCACTCCACAGTGCGTTTGATATGCAGAACCGGCGACATCTTGGATTTCGTCGGAGTTCAAGCTGGGATATGCATTTTCAACGATAATCTTGGTAAGAATTCTGTCAGAAGTATGCAGTATCATCTAGATCGCTCTTTTCGAGCTACTTAATGCGAGAAACACGTTTTCTGGTGTTTTCACCACGCCACAGTGCGTTTGATATGCAGAACCGGCGACATCGTGGTTTTCGTCGGGTTTCAAGCTGAGATATAGCATTTTCTGCGATAATATTGGTGAGACTTCAGTCAGAAGTATGCAGAATCATCTAGATCGCTCGTTTCGAGCTATTTAAAGCGAGAAACACGTTATCTGGTTGTTTTCACCACTCCACAGTGCGTTTGATATGCAGAACCGGCGATATCTTGGTTTTCGTGGGGTTTCCAGCTGAGATATGCATTTTCTGCGATAATCTTGGTGAGCCTTCTGTCAGAAGTATGCAGAATCATCGAGATCGCTCTATTCGAGCTATTTAATGCGAGAAACACGTTATCTGGTTGTTTTCACCACTCCACAGTGCGTTTGATATGCAGAACCGGCGATATCTTGGTTTTCGTGGGGTTTCCAGCTGAGATATGCATTTTCTGCGATAATCTTGGTGAGACTTCAGTCAGAAGTATGCAGAATCATCTAGATCGCTCATTTCGAGCTATTTAAAGCGAGAAACACGTTATCTGGTTGTTTTGACCACTCCACAGTGCGTTTGATATGTAGAGCCGCCGATAACTTGGTTTTCGTGGGGCTTCCAGCTGAAATATGCATTTTCTGCGATAATCTTTGTGTTTCATCTATGAGAAGTATGCAGAATCATCTAGATCGCTCTTTACGAGCTATTTAATTCGAGAAACACGTTTTCTGGTGTATTCACCACCCCACAGTGCGTTTGATATGCAGAACCGGCGACATCGTGGTTTTGGTCGGGTTTCAAGCTGAGATATGCATTTTCTGCGATAATCTTGGTGAGACTTTAGTCAGAAGTATGCAGAATCATCTAGATCGCTCGTTTCGAGCTACTTAATGCGAGAAACACGTTATCTGGTGTTTTCACCACTCCACAGTGCGTTTAACTTGCAGAACCGGCGACATCTTGGATTTCGTCGGGGTTCAAGCTGGGATATGCATTTTCAACGATAATCTTGGTAAGAATTCTGTCAGAAGTATGCAGAATCATCGAGATCGCTCTATTCGAGCTATTTAATGCGAGAAACACGTTATCTGGTTGTTTTCGCCACTCCACAGTGCGTTTGATATGCAGAAACGGAGATATCTTGGTTTCGGTCGGGTTTCAAGCTGAGATATGCATTTTCTGCGATAATCTTGGTGAGTCTTCTGTCAGAAGTATGCAGAATCATCTAGATCGCTCTTTTCGAGCTATTTAATTCGAGAAACACGTTATCTGGTGTTTTCATCACTCCACAGGGCGTATGATATGCAGAACCGGCGATATCTTGGTTTTCGTGGGGTTTCCAGCTGAGATATGCATTTTCTGCGATAATCTTGGTGAGACTTTAGTCAGAAGTATGCAGAATCATCTAGATCGCTCGTTTCGAGCTACTTAATGCGAGAAACACGTTATCTGGTGTTTTCACCACTCCACAGTGCGTTTAACTTGCAGAACCGGCGACATCTTGGATTTCGTCGGGGTTCAAGCTGGGATATGCATTTTCAACGATAATCTTGGTAAGAATTCTGTCAGAAGTATGCAGAATCATCGAGATCGCTCTATTCGAGCTATTTAATGCGAGAAACACGTTATCTGGTTGTTTTCGCCACTCCACAGTGCGTTTGATATGCAGAAACGGAGATATCTTGGTTTCGGTCGGGTTTCAAGCTGAGATATGCATTTTCTGCGATAATCTTGGTGAGTCTTCTGTCAGAAGTATGCAGAATCATCTAGATCGCTCTTTTCGAGCTATTTAAATCGAGAAACACGTTTTCTGGTGTATTCACCACCCCACAGTGCGTTTGATATGCAGAACCGGCGACATCGTGGTTTTGGTCGGGTTTCAAGCTGAGATATGCATTTTCTGCGATAGTCTTGGTGAGACTTTAGTCAGAAGTATGCAGAATCATCTAGATCGCTCGTTTCGAACTACTTAATGCGAGAAACACGTTATCTGGTGTTTTCACCACTCCACAGTGCGTTTAACTTGCAGAACCGGCGACATCTTGGATTTCGTCGGAGTTCAAGCTGGGATATGCATTTTCAACGATAATCTTGGTAAGAATTCTGTCAGAAGTATGCAGTATCATCTAGATCGCTCTTTTCGAGCTACTTAATGCGAGAAACACGTTTTCTGGTGTTTTGACCACTCCACAGTGCGTTTGATATGTAGAACCGCCGATAACTTGGTTTTCGTGGGGATTCCAGCTGAAATATGCATTTTCTGCGATAATATTGGTGAGACTTCAGTCAGAAGTATGCAGAATCATCTAGATCGCTCGTTTCGAGTTATTTAATGCGAGAAACACGTTATCTGGTTGTTTTCACCACTCCACAGTGCGTTTGATATGCAGAACCGGCGACATCTTGATTTTCGTGAGGTTTCAAGCTGAGATATGCATTTTCTGCGATAATCTTGGTGAGTCTTCTGTCAGAAGTATGCAGAATCATCTAGATCGCTCTTTTCGCGCTATTTGATGCGAGAAACACGTTTTCTGGTGTTTTCACCACTCCACAGTTCGTTTGATATGCATAACCGGCGACATCGTGTTTTTCGTCGGGTTTCAAGCTGAGATATGCATTTTCTGCGATCATATTGGTGAGACTTCAGTCAGAAGTATGCAGAATCACCTAGATCGCTCGTTTCGAGCTATTTGATGCGAGAAACACGTTTTCTGGTGTTTACACCACTCCACAGTGCGTTTGATATGCAGAACCGGCGACATCGTGGTTTTCGTCGGGTTTCAAGCTGAGATATGCATTTTCTGCGATCATATTGGTGAGACTTCAGTCAGAAGTATGCAGAATCACCTAGATCGCTCTATTCGAGCTATTTAATGCGAGAAACACGTTATCTGGTTGTTTTCACCACTCCACAGTGCGTTTGATATGCAGAACCGGCGACATCTTGGTTTTCGTGGGGTTTCCAGCTGAAATATTCATTTTCTGCGATAATATTGGTGAGACTTCAGTCAGAAGTATGCAGAATCATCTAGATCGCTCTTTTCGAGCTACTTAATGCATGAAACACGTTTTCTGGTGTTTTCACCACACCACAGTGCGTTTGATATGCAGAACCGGCGACATCTTGATTTTCGTGAGGTTTCTAGCTGAGATATGCATTTTCTGCGATAATATTGGTGAGACTTCAGTCAGAAGTATGCAGAATCATCCAGAACGCTCTTTTCGAGCTAGTTAATGCGAGTAACACGTTTTCTGGTATTTTCACCACTCAACGGAGCGTCTGATACGCAGAACCGGCGACATCTTGGTTTTCGTCGGGTTTCAAGCTGAGATATGCATTGTCGGCGATAATCTTGGTGAGTCTTCTGTCAGAAGTATGCAGAAGCATCTAGATCGCTCTTTTCGAGCTATTTAATGCGAGAAACACGTTTGCTGGTGTTTTCACCACTCCACAGTGCGTCTGATATGCAGAACTGGCGACACCTTGGTATTCGTGGGGTTTCTAGCTGGGATATGCATTTTCTGCGATAATCTTGTTGAGACTTCTGTCCGAAGTATGCAGAATCATCGAGATCGCTCGTTTCGAGCTATTTAAAGCGAGAAACACGTTATCTGGTTGTTTTGACCACTCCACAGTGCGTTTAACTTGCAGAACCGGCGACATCTTGGATTTCGTCGGGGTTCAAGCTGGGATATGCATTTTCTGCGATAATCTTGGTGAGTCTTCTGTCAGAAGTATGCAGAATCATCGCGATCGCTCTATTCGAGCTATCTAATGCGAGAAACACGTTATCTGGTGTTTTCATCACTCCACAGGGCGTTTGATATGCAGAACCGGCGATATCTTGGTTTTCGTGGGGTTTCCAGCTGAGATATGCATTTTCTGCGATAATCTTGGTGAGACTTTAGTCAGAACTATGCAGAATCATCTAGATCGCTCGTTTCGAACTGCTTAATGCGAGAAACACGTTATCTGGTGTTTTCACCACTCCACAGTGCGTTTAACTTGCAGAACCGGCGACATCTTGGATTTCGTCGGAGTTCAAGCTGGGATATGCATTTTCAACGATAATCTTGGTAAGAATTCTGTCAGAAGTATGCAGTATCATCTAGATCGCTCTTTTCGAGCTACTTAATGCGAGAAACACGTTTTCTGGTGTTTTGACCACTCCACAGTGCGCTTGATATGTAGAACCGCCGATAAATTGGTTTTCGTGGGGATTCCAGCTGAAATATGCATTTTCTGCGATAATATTGGTGAGACTTCAGTCAGAAGTATGCAGAATCATCTAGATCGCTCGTTTCGAGTTATTTAATGCGAGAAACACGTTATCTGGTTGTTTTCACCACTCCACAGTGCGTTTGATATGCAGAACCGGCGACATCTTGATTTTCGTGAGGTTTCAAGCTGAGATATGCATTTTCTGCGATAATCTTGGTGAGTCTTCTGTCAGAAGTATGCAGAATCACCTAGATCGCTCGTTTCAAGCTATTTGATGCGAGAAACACGTTTTCTGGTGTTTACACCACTCCACAGTGCGTTTGATATGCAGAACCGGCGACATCTTGGTTTTCGTGGGGTTTCCAGCTGAAATATCCATTTTCTGCGATAATATTGGTGAGACTTCAGTCAGAAGTATGCAGAATCATCTAGATCGCTCTTTTCGAGCTACTTAATGCGACAAACACGTTATCTGGTGTTTTCAGCACTCCACAGTGCGTTTGATATGCAGAACAGTAGATATCGTGGTTTTCGTGGGGTTTCCAGCTGAGATATGCTTTTTCTACGATAATCTTGGTGAGACTTCTGTCCGAAGTATGCTGAATCATCGAGATCGCTCTATTCGAGCTACTTAATGCGACAAACACGTTATCTGGTGTTTTCAGCACTCCACAGTGCGTTTGATATGCAGAACAGTAGATATCGTGGTTTTCGTGGGGTTTCCAGCTGAGATATGCATTTTCTGCGATCATATTGGTGAGACTTCAGTCAGAAGTATGCAGAATCACCTAGATCGCTCGTTTCGAGCTATTTGATGCGAGAAACACGTTTTCTGGTGTTTACACCACTCCACAGTGCGTTTGATATGCAGAACCGGCGACATCGTGGTTTTCGTCGGGTTTCAAGCTGAGATATGCATTTTCTGCGATCATATTGGTGAGACTTCAGTCAGAAGTATGCAGAATCACCTAGATCGCTCTATTCGAGCTATTTAATGCGAGAAACACGTTATCTGGTTGTTTTCACCACTCCACAGTGCGTTTGATATGCAGAACCGGCGACATGTTGGATTTCGTCGGAGTTCAAGCTGGGATATGCATTTTCAACGATAATCTTGGTAAGAATTCTGTCAGAAGTATGCAGTATCATCTAGATCGCTCTTTTCGAGCTACTTAATGCGAGAAACACGTTTTCTGGTGTTTTCACCACGCCACAGTGCGTTTGATATGCAGAACCGGCGACATCGTGGTTTTCGTCGGGTTTCAAGCTGAGATATAGCATTTTCTGCGATAATATTGGTGAGACTTCAGTCAGAAGTATGCAGAATCATCTAGATCGCTCGTTTCGAGCTATTTAAAGCGAGAAACACGTTATCTGGTTGTTTTCACCACTCCACAGTGCGTTTGATATGCAGAACCGGCGATATCTTGGTTTTCGTGGGGTTTCCAGCTGAGATATGCATTTTCTGCGATAATCTTGGTGAGCCTTCTGTCAGAAGTATGCAGAATCATCGAGATCGCTCTATTCGAGCTATTTAATGCGAGAAACACGTTATCTGGTTGTTTTCACCACTCCACAGTGCGTTTGATATGCAGAACCGGCGATATCTTGGTTTTCGTGGGGTTTCCAGCTGAGATATGCATTTTCTGCGATAATCTTGGTGAGACTTCAGTCAGAAGTATGCAGAATCATCTAGATCGCTCGTTTCGAGCTATTTAAAGCGAGAAACACGTTATCTGGTTGTTTTGACCACTCCACAGTGCGTTTGATATGTAGAGCCGCCGATAACTTGGTTTTCGTGGGGCTTCCAGCTGAAATATGCATTTTCTGCGATAATCTTTGTGTTTCATCTATGAGAAGTATGCAGAATCATCTAGATCGCTCTTTACGAGCTATTTAATTCGAGAAACACGTTTTCTGGTGTATTCACCACCCCACAGTGCGTTTGATATGCAGAACCGGCGACATCGTGGTTTTGGTCGGGTTTCAAGCTGAGATATGCATTTTCTGCGATAATCTTGGTGAGACTTTAGTCAGAAGTATGCAGAATCATCTAGATCGCTGGTTTCGAGCTACTTAATGCGAGAAACACGTTATCTGGTGTTTTCACCACTCCACAGTGCGTTTAACTTGCAGAACCGGCGACATCTTGGATTTCGTCGGGGTTCAAGCTGGGATATGCATTTTCAACGATAATCTTGGTAAGAATTCTGTCAGAAGTATGCAGAATCATCGAGATCGCTCTATTCGAGCTATTTAATGCGAGAAACACGTTATCTGGTTGTTTTCGCCACTCCACAGTGCGTTTGATATGCAGAAACGGAGATATCTTGGTTTCGGTCGGGTTTCAAGCTGAGATATGCATTTTCTGCGATAATCTTGGTGAGTCTTCTGTCAGAAGTATGCAGAATCATCTAGATCGCTCTTTTCGAGCTATTTAATTCGAGAAACACGTTTTCTGGTGTATTCACCACCCCACAGTGCGTTTGATATGCAGAACCGGCGACATCGTGGTTTTGGTCGGGTTTCAAGCTGAGATATGCATTTTCTGCGATAATCTTGGTGAGACTTTAGTCAGAAGTATGCAGAATCATCTAGATCGCTCGTTTCGAGCTACTTAATGCGAGAAACACGTTATCTGGTGTTTTCACCACTCCACAGTGCGTTTAACTTGCAGAACCGGCGACATCTTGGATTTCGTCGGGGTTCAAGCTGGGATATGCATTTTCAACGATAATCTTGGTAAGAATTCTGTCAGAAGTATGCAGAATCATCGAGATCGCTCTATTCGAGCTATTTAATGCGAGAAACACGTTATCTGGTTGTTTTCGCCACTCCACAGTGCGTTTGATATGCAGAAACGGAGATATCTTGGTTTCGGTCGGGTTTCAAGCTGAGATATGCATTTTCTGCGATAATCTTGGTGAGTCTTCTGTCACAAGTATGCAGAATCATCGCGATCGCTCTATTCGAGCTATCTAATGCGAGAAACACGTTATCTGGTGTTTTCATCACTCCACAGGGCGTATGATATGCAGAACCGGCGATATCTTGGTTTTCGTGGGGTTTCCAGCTGAGATATGCATTTTCTGCGATAATCTTGGTGAGACTTTAGTCAGAAGTATGCAGAATCATCTAGATCGCTCGTTTCGAGCTACTTAATGCGAGAAACACGTTATCTGGTGTTTTCACCACTCCACAGTGCGTTTAACTTGCAGAACCGGCGACATCTTGGATTTCGTCGGGGTTCAAGCTGGGATATGCATTTTCAACGATAATCTTGGTAAGAATTCTGTCAGAAGTATGCAGAATCATCGAGATCGCTCTATTCGAGCTATTTAATGCGAGAAACACGTTATCTGGTTGTTTTCGCCACTCCACAGTGCGTTTGATATGCAGAAACGGAGATATCTTGGTTTCGGTCGGGTTTCAAGCTGAGATATGCATTTTCTGCGATAATCTTGGTGAGTCTTCTGTCAGAAGTATGCAGAATCATCTAGATCGCTCTTTTCGAGCTATTTAAATCGAGAAACACGTTTTCTGGTGTATTCACCACCCCACAGTGCGTTTGATATGCAGAACCGGCGACATCGTGGTTTTGGTCGGGTTTCAAGCTGAGATATGCATTTTCTGCGATAGTCTTGGTGAGACTTTAGTCAGAAGTATGCAGAATCATCTAGATCGCTCGTTTCGAGCTACTTAATGCGAGAAACACGTTATCTGGTGTTTTCACCACTCCACAGTGCGTTTAACTTGCAGAACCGGCGACATCTTGGATTTCGTCGGGGTTCAAGCTGGGATATGCATTTTCAACGATAATCTTGGTAAGAATTCTGTCAGAAGTATGCAGAATCATCGAGATCGCTCTATTCGAGCTATTTAATGCGAGAAACACGTTATCTGGTTGTTTTCGCCACTCCACAGTGCGTTTGATATGCAGAAACGGAGATATCTTGGTTTCGGTCGGGTTTCAAGCTGAGATATGCATTTTCTGCGATAATCTTGGTGAGTCTTCTGTCAGAAGTATGCAGAATCATCTAGATCGCTCTTTTCGAGCTATTTAAATCGAGAAACACGTTTTCTGGTGTATTCACCACCCCACAGTGCGTTTGATATGCAGAACCGGCGACATCGTGGTTTTGGTCGGGTTTCAAGCTGAGATATGCATTTTCTGCGATAGTCTTGGTGAGACTTTAGTCAGAAGTATGCAGAATCATCTAGATCGCTCGTTTCGAACTACTTAATGCGAGAAACACGTTATCTGGTGTTTTCACCACTCCACAGTGCGTTTAACTTGCAGAACCGGCGACATCTTGGATTTCGTCGGAGTTCAAGCTGGGATATGCATTTTCAACGATAATCTTGGTAAGAATTCTGTCAGAAGTATGCAGTATCATCTAGATCGCTCTTTTCGAGCTACTTAATGCGAGAAACACGTTTTCTGGTGTTTTGACCACTCCACAGTGCGTTTGATATGCAGAACCGGCGACATCGTGTTTTTCGTCGGGTTTCAAGCTGAGATATGCATTTTCTGCGATCATATTGGTGAGACTTCAGTCAGAAGTATGCAGAATCACCTAGATCGCTCGTTTCGAGCTATTTGATGCGAGAAACACGTTTTCTGGTGTTTACACCACTCCACAGTGCGTTTGATATGCAGAACCGGCGACATCGTGTTTTTCGTCGGGTTTCAAGCTGAGATATGCATTTTCTGCGATCATATTGGTGAGACTTCAGTCAGAAGTATGCAGAATCACCTAGATCGCTCGTTTCGAGCTATTTGATGCGAGAAACACGTTTTCTGGTGTTTACACCACTCCACAGTGCGTTTGATATGCAGAACCGGCGACATCGTGGTTTTCGTCGGGTTTCAAGCTGAGATATGCATTTTCTGCGATCATATTGGTGAGACTTCAGTCAGAAGTATGCAGAATCACCTAGATCGCTCTATTCGAGCTATTTAATGCGAGAAACACGTTATCTGGTTGTTTTCACCACTCCACAGTGCGTTTGATATGCAGAACCGGCGACATCTTGGTTTTCGTGGGGTTTCCAGCTGAAATATTCATTTTCTGCGATAATATTGGTGAGACTTCAGTCAGAAGTATGCAGAATCATCTAGATCGCTCTTTTCGAGCTACTTAATGCATGAAACACGTTTTCTGGTGTTTTCACCACTCCACAGTGCGTTTGATATGCAGAACCGGCGACATCTTGATTTTCGTGAGGTTTCTAGCTGAGATATGCATTTTCTGCGATAATATTGGTGAGACTTCTGTCAGAAGTATGCAGAATCATCCAGAACGCTCTTTTCGAGCTAGTTAATGCGAGTAACACGTTTTCTGGTATTTTCACCACTCAACGGAGCGTCTGATACGCAGAACCGGCGACATCTTGGTTTTCGTCGGGTTTCAAGCTGAGATATGCATTGTCGGCGATAATCTTGGTGAGTCTTCTGTCAGAAGTATGCAGAAGCATCTAGATCGCTCTTTTCGAGCTATTTAATGCGAGAAACACGTTTGCTGGTGTTTTCACCACTCCACAGTGCGTCTGATATGCAGAACTGGCGACACCTTGGTATTCGTGGGGTTTCTAGCTGGGATATGCATTTTCTGCGATAATCTTGTTGAGACTTCTGTCCGAAGTATGCAGAATCATCGAGATCGCTCGTTTCGAGCTATTTAAAGCGAGAAACACGTTATCTGGTTGTTTTGACCACTCCACAGTGCGTTTAACTTGCAGAACCGGCGACATCTTGGATTTCGTCGGGGTTCAAGCTGGGATATGCATTTTCTGCGATAATCTTGGTGAGTCTTCTGTCAGAAGTATGCAGAATCATCGCGATCGCTCTATTCGAGCTATCTAATGCGAGAAACACGTTATCTGGTGTTTTCATCACTCCACAGGGCGTTTGATATGCAGAACCGGCGATATCTTGGTTTTCGTGGGGTTTCCAGCTGAGATATGCATTTTCTGCGATAATCTTGGTGAGACTTTAGTCAGAACTATGCAGAATCATCTAGATCGCTCGTTTCGAACTGCTTAATGCGAGAAACACGTTATCTGGTGTTTTCACCACTCCACAGTGCGTTTAACTTGCAGAACCGGCGACATCTTGGATTTCGTCGGAGTTCAAGCTGGGATATGCATTTTCAACGATAATCTTGGTAAGAATTCTGTCAGAAGTATGCAGTATCATCTAGATCGCTCTTTTCGAGCTACTTAATGCGAGAAACACGTTTTCTGGTGTTTTGACCACTCCACAGTGCGTTTGATATGTAGAACCGCCGATAAATTGGTTTTCGTGGGGATTCCAGCTGAAATATGCATTTTCTGCGATAATATTGGTGAGACTTCAGTCAGAAGTATGCAGAATCATCTAGATCGCTCGTTTCGAGTTATTTAATGCGAGAAACACGTTATCTGGTTGTTTTCACCACTCCACAGTGCGTTTGATATGCAGAACCGGCGACATCTTGATTTTCGTGAGGTTTCAAGCTGAGATATGCATTTTCTGCGATAATCTTGGTGAGTCTTCTGTCAGAAGTATGCAGAATCACCTAGATCGCTCGTTTCGAGCTATTTGATGCGAGAAACACGTTTTCTGGTGTTTACACCACTCCACAGTGCGTTTGATATGCAGAACCGGCGACATCGTGGTTTTCGTCGGGTTTCAAGCTGAGATATGCATTTTCTGCGATCATATTGGTGAGACTTCAGTCAGAAGTATGCAGAATCACCTAGATCGCTCTATTCGAGCTATTTAATGCGAGAAACACGTTATCTGGTTGTTTTCACCACTCCACAGTGCGTTTGATATGCAGAACCGGCGACATCTTGGATTTCGTCGGAGTTCAAGCTGGGATATGCATTTTCAACGATAATCTTGGTAAGAATTCTGTCAGAAGTATGCAGTATCATCTAGATCGCTCTTTTCGAGCTACTTAATGCGAGAAACACGTTTTCTGGTGTTTTGACCACTCCACAGTGCGTTTGATATGTAGAACCGCCGATAAATTGGTTTTCGTGGGGTTTCCAGCTGAGATATGCATTTTCTGCGATAATCTTGGTGAGACTTTAGTCAGAACTATGCAGAATCATCTAGATCGCTCGTTTCGAACTGCTTAATGCGAGAAACACGTTATCTGGTGTTTTCACCACTCCACAGTGCGTTTAACTTGCAGAACCGGCGACATCTTGGATTTCGTCGGGTTTCAAGCTGAGATATGCATTTTCTGCGATCATATTGGTGAGACTTCAGTCAGAAGTATGCAGAATCACCTAGATCGCTCTATTCGAGGTATTTAATGCGAGAAACACGTTATCTGGTTGTTTTCACCACTCCACAGTGCGTTTGATATGCAGAACCGGCGACATCTTGGTTTTCGTGGGGTTTCCAGCTGAAATATCCATTTTCTGCGATAATATTGGTGAGACTTCAGTCAGAAGTATGCAGAATCATCTAGATCGCTCTTTTCGAGCTACTTAATGCATGAAACACGTTTTCTGGAGTTTTCACCACTCCACAGTGCGTTTGATATGCAGAACCGGCGATATCTTGGTTTTCGTGGGGTTTCCAGCTGAGATATGCTTTTTCTACGATAATCTTGGTGAGACTTCTGTCCGAAGTATGCTGAATCATCGAGATCGCTCTATTCGAGCTACTTAATGCGACAAACACGTTATCTGGTGTTTTCAGCACTCCACAGTGCGTTTGATATGCAGAACAGTAGATATCCTGGTTTTCGTGGGGTTTCCAGCTGAGATATGCATTTTCTGCGATAATATTGGTGAGACTTCAGTCAGAAGTATGCAGAATCATCTAGATCGCTCTTTTCGAGCTACTTAATGCACGAAACACGTTTTCTGGTGTTTTCACCACTCCACAGTGCATTTGACATGCAGAACCGGAGATATCTTGGATTCGGTCGGGTTTCAAGCTGAGATATGCATTTTCTACGATATTCCTGGTGAGACGGCTGTCAGAAGTATGCAGGATCTTCGAGAACGCTCTTTTCGAGCTACTTAATGCGAGAAACACGTTTTCTGGTATTTTCACCACTCCACAGTGTGTTTGATATGCAGAACCGGCGACATCTTGGTTTTCGTGGGGTTTCAAGCTGAGATATGCAGTTTTTACGATAATCTTGGTGAGACTTCTGTCCGAAGTATGCTTAATCATCGAGATCGCTCGTTTCGAGCTATTTAATGCGAGAAACACGTTATCTGGTGTTTTCACCACTCCACAGTGCGTATGATATGCAGAACCGGCGATATCTTGGTTTTCGTGGGGTTTCAAGATGAGATATGCATTTTCTGCGATAATATTGGTGAGACTTCAGTCAGAAGTGTGCAGAATCATCTAGATCGCTCTTTTCGAGCTACTTAATGCACGAAACACGTTTTCTGGTGTTTTCTCCACTCCACAGTACGTTTGACAAGCAGAACCGGCGATATCTCGGTTTTCGTCGGGTTTCATGCTTAGATACGCATTTTCTACGATAATCTTGGTGAGACTTCTGTCAGAAGTATGCAGGATCTTCGATATCGCTCTTTTCGAGCTATCTAATTCACGAAACACGTTTTCTGGTGTTTTCACCACTCCACAGTGCGTTTGATATGCAGAACCGGCAACATATTGATTTTCGTGAGGTTTCGAGCTGAGATATGCATTTTCTGCGATAATATTGGTGAGACTTCAGTCAGAAGTGTGCAGAATCATCTAGATCGCTCTTTTCGAGCTACTTAATGCACGAAACACGTTTTCTGGTGTTTTCTCCACTCCACAGTACGTTTGACATGCAGAACCGGAGATATCTTGGATTCGGTCGGGTTTCAAGCTGAGATATGCATTTCTACGATATTCCTGGTGAGACGGCTGTCAGAAGTATGCAGAATCTTCGAGAACGCTCTTTTCGAGCTACTTAATGCGCGAAACACGTTTTCTGGTGTTTTCACCACTCCACGGTACGTTTGATGTGCAGAACCGGAGATAACTCGGTTTTCATCGGGTTTCAAGCTGAGATATGCATTTTCTACGATAATCTTGGTGAGACTTCTGTCAGAAGTATGCAGGATCTTCGAGAACGCTCTTTTCGAGCTATTTAATGCGAGAAACACGTAATCTGGAGTTTTCACCACTCCACAGTGCGTGTGATATGCAGAACCGGCGATATCTTGGTTTTCGTGGGGTTTCAAGGTGAGATATGCATTTTCTGCGATAATCTTGGTGAGACTTCTGTCCGCAGGATGCTGAAACATCGAGATCGCTCTTTTCGTGCTAGTTAATGCGAGAAAAACCTTATCCGGTGTTTTCACCACTCCACAGTGCGTTTTATATGCAAAACCGGCGATATCTTGGTTTTCGTGGGGTTTCAAGCTGAGATATGCATTTTCTGCGATAATCTTGTTGAGACTTCTGTCCGAAGTATGCAGAATCATCGAGATCGCTCGTTTCGAGCAACTTAATGCGAGAAACACGTCATCTGGTGTTTTCACCAATCCACAGTGCGTTGGATATGCAGAACCGGTGATATTTTGGTTTTCGTCGGGTTTCAAGCTGAGATATGCATTTTCTACGATAAGCTTGGTGAAACATCTGTCCAAAGTATGCAGAAACATCGAGAGCGCTCTTTTCGAGCTATTTAATGCGAGAAACACGTTTTCTGAGGTTTTCACCACTCCACAGTTCGTCGGATATGCAGAACAGTAGATATCTTTGTTTTCGTGGGGTTTCAAGCTGAGATATTTATTTTCTACGATAATCCTGGTGAGACTTCTGTCAGAAGTATGCAGAATCATCTAGATCGCTCTTTTCGAGCTACTTAATGCACGAAACACGTTTTCTGCTGTTTTCACCACTCCACAGTACGTTTGACATGCAGAACCGGAGATATCTTGGTTTCGGTCGGGTTTCATGCTGAGATATGCATTTTCTACGATAATCCTGGTGAGACTTCTGTCAGAAGTATGCAGAATCTTCGAGACCGCTCTTTTCGAGCTACTTAATGCGCGAAACACGTTTTCTGGTGTTTTCACCACTCAACGGTACGTTTGATGTGCAGAACCGGAGATGACTCGGTTTTCGTCGGGTTTCAAGCTGAGATATGCATTTTCTACGATAATCTTGGTGAGACTTCTGTCAGAAGTATGCTGAATCATCGAGATCGCTCTTTTCGAGCTATTTAATGCGTGAAACTCGTTATCTGGTGTTTTCACCACTCCACAGTTGGTTTGATATGCAGAACCAGCGATATCTTGGTTTTCGTGGGGTTTCAAGCTGAGATATGCATTTTCTGCGATAATATTGGTGAGACATCAGTCAGAAGTATGCTGAATCACCGAGATCGCTCTTTTCGAGCTAGTTAGTGCGAGAAACTCGTTTTCTGGGGTTTTCACCACTCCACAGTTCGTTGGATATGCAGAACCGGAGATATCTTGGTTTTCGTGTGGTTTCAAGCTGAGATATGTATTTCCTGCGATAATCTTGGTGAGACTTCTGTCCGAAGTATGCTGAATCATCTAGATCGCTCTTTTCGAGCTATTTAATGCGAGAAACACGTTATCTGGTGTTTTCACCACTCCACAGTGCGTTTGATATGCAGAACAAGCGATATCTTGGTTTTCGTGGAATTTCAAGATGAGATATGCATTTTCTGCGATAATCGTGTTGAGACTTCTGTCCGAAGTATTTAGAATCATTGAGATCGCTCGTTTCGAGCTACTTAATGCGAGAAACACGTTATCTGGTGTTTTCACCACTCCACTGTGCGTTGGATATGCAGAACCGGCGATATTTTGGTTTTCGTTGGGTTTCAAGCTGAGATATGCTTTTTCTACGATAAGCTTGGTGAAACATCAGTCCGAAGTATGCAGAAACATCGAGAGCGCTCTTTTCGAGCTATTTAATGCGAGAAACACGTTTTCTGGGGTTTTCACCACTCCACAGTTCGTTGGATATGCAGAACTGTAGATATCTTGGTTTTCATGGGGTTTCAAGCAGAGATATGCATTTTCTGCGATAATCTTCGTGAGACTTCTGTTAGAAGTATGCTGAATCATCGAGATCGCCCTTTTCGAGCTATTTAATGCGAGAAGCACGTTACCTGGTGTTTTCACCACTCCACAGTGGGTTTGATATGCAGAACCGGCGATATTTTGGTGTTCGTCGGGTGTCAAGCTGAGATATGCATTTTCTACGATAATCTTGGTGAAACATCTGTCCGAAGTATGCAGAAACATCGAGAGCGCTCTTTTCGAGCTATTTAATGCGAGAAACACGTTTTCTGGGGTTTTCACAACTCCACAGTTCGTTGGATATGCAGAACAGTAGATATCTTGGTTTTCATGGGGTTTCAAGCAGAGATATGCATTTTCTACGATAATCTTGGTGAAACATCTGTCCGAAGTATGCACAAACATCGAGAGCGCTCTTTTCGAGCTATTTAATGCGAGAAACTCATTTTCTGGGGCTTTCACCACTCCACAGATCGTTGGATATGTAGAACCGGAGATATCTTGGTTTTCGTGTGGTTTCAAGCTGAGATATGCATTTTCTGCGATAAACTTGGAGAGACTACTGTCCGAAGTATGCAGAATCATCGTGATCGCTCTATTCGAGCTATTTAATGCGAGAAACACGTTATCTGGAGTTTTCACCACTCCACAGTTGGTTTGATATGCAGAACCGGCGATATTTTGGTTTTCGTCGGGTGTCAAGCTGAGATATGCATTTTCTACCATAATCTTGGTGAAACATCTGTCCGAAGTATGCAGAAACATCGAGAGCGCTCTTTTCGAGCTATTTAATGCGAGAAACTCGTTTTCTGGGGTTTTCACCACTCCACAGTTCGTTGGATATGCAGAATCGGAGATATCTTGGTTTTCGTGTGGTTTCAAGCTGAGATATGCATTTCCTGCGATAATCTTGGTGAGACTTCTGTCCGAAGTATGCTGAATCATCGAGATCGCTCTTTTCGAGCTATTTAATGCGAGAAACACGTTATCTGGAGTTTTCACCACTCCACAGTTGGTTTGATATGCAGAACCGGCGATATTTTGGTTTTCGTCGGGTGTCAAGCTGAGATATGCATTTTCTACCATAATCTTGGTGAAACATCTGTCCGAAGTATGCAGAAACATCGAGAGCGCTCTTTTCGAGCTATTTAATGCGAGAAACACGTTTTCTGAGGTTTTCACCACTCCACAGCTCGTCGGATATGCAGAACAGTAGATATCTTTGTTTTCGTGGGGTTTCAAGCTGAGATATGCATTTTCTACGATAATCCTGGTGAGACTTCTGTCAGAAGTATGCAGAATCATCTAGATCGCTCTTTTCGAGCTACTTAATGCACGAAACACGTTTTCTGCTGTTTTCACCACTCCACAGTATGTTTGACATGCAGAACCGGAGATATCTTGGTTTCGGTCGGGTTTCATGCTGAGATATGCATTTTCTACGATAATCCTGGTGAGACTTCTGTCAGAAGTATGCAGAATCTTCGAGACCGCTCTTTTCGAGCTACTTAATGCGCGAAACACGTTTTCTGGTGTTTTCACCACTGCACGGTACGTTTGATGTGCAGAACCGGAGATGACTCGGTTTTCGTCGGGTTTCAAGCTGAGATATGCATTTTCTACGATAATCTTGGTGAGACTTCTGTCAGAAGTATGCAGGATCTTCGAGAACGCTCTTTTCCAGCTATTTAGTGCGAGAAACACGTTATCTGGTGTTTTCACCACTCCACAGTGCGTATGATATGCAGAACCGACGGTATCTTGGTTTTCGTGGGGTTTCAAGCTGAGATATGCATTTTCTGCGATAAACTTGGAGAGACTTCTGTCCGAAGTATGCTGAATCGTCGAGAACGCTCTTTTCGAGCTGGTTAATGCGAGAAACACGTTATCTGGAGTTTTCACCACTCCACAGTTGGTTTGATATGCAGAACCGGCGATATTTTGGTTTTCGTCGTGTGTCAAGCTGAGATATGCATTTTCTACCATAATCTTGGTGAAACATCTGTCCGAAGTATGCAGAAACATCGAGAGCGCTCTTTTCGAGCTATTTAATGCGAGAAACTCGTTTTCTGGGGTTTTCACCACTCCACAGTTCGTTGGATATGCAGAATCGGAGATATCTTGGTTTTCGTGTGGTTTCAAGCTGAGATATGCATTTCCTGCGATAATCTTGGTGAGACTTCTGTCCGAAGTATGCTGAATCATCGAGATCGCTCTTTTCGAGCTATTTAATGCGAGAAACACGTTATCTGGAGTTTTCACCACTCCACAGTTGGTTTGATATGCAGAACCGGCGATATTTTGGTTTTCGTCGGGTGTCAAGCTGAGATATGCATTTTCTACCATAATCTTGGTGAAACATCTGTCCGAAGTATGCAGAAACATCGAGAGCGCTCTTTTCGAGCTATTTAATGCGAGAAACACGTTTTCTGAGGTTTTCACCACTCCACAGCTCGTCGGATATGCAGAACAGTAGATATCTTTGTTTTCGTGGGGTTTCAAGCTGAGATATGCATTTTCTACGATAATCCTGGTGAGACTTCTGTCAGAAGTATGCAGAATCATCTAGATCGCTCTTTTCGAGCTACTTAATGCACGAAACACGTTTTCTGCTGTTTTCACCACTCCACAGTATGTTTGACATGCAGAACCGGAGATATCTTGGTTTCGGTCGGGTTTCATGCTGAGATATGCATTTTCTACGATAATCCTGGTGAGACTTCTGTCAGAAGTATGCAGAATCTTCGAGACCGCTCTTTTCGAGCTACTTAATGCGCGAAACACGTTTTCTGGTGTTTTCACCACTCCACGGTACGTTTGATGTGCAGAACCGGAGATGACTCGGTTTTCGTCGGGTTTCAAGCTGAGATATGCATTTTCTACGATAATCTTGGTGAGACTTCTGTCAGAAGTATGCAGGATCTTCGAGAACGCTCTTTTCCAGCTATTTAGTGCGAGAAACACGTTATCTGGTGTTTTCACCACTCCACAGTGCGTATGATATGCAGAACCGACGATATCTTGGTTTTCGTGGGGTTTCAAGGTGAGATATGCATTTTCTGCGATAATCTTGGTGAGACTTCTGTCCGAAGTATGCTGAAACATCGAGATCGCTCTTTTCGTGCTAGTTAATGCGAGAAAAACCTTATCCGGTGTTTTCACCACTCCACAGTGCGTTTGATATGCAAAACCGGCGATATCTTGGTTTTCGTGGGGTTTCAAGCTGAGATATGCATTTTCTGCGATAATCTTGTTGAGACTTCTGTCCGAAGTATGCAGAATCATCGAGATCGCTCTTTTCGAGCGATTTAATGCGTGAAACTCGTTATCTGGGGTTTTCACCACTCCACAGTTCGTTGGATATGCAGAACCGGAGATATCTTGGTTTTCGTGTGGTTTCAAGCTGAGATATGTATTTCCTGCGATAATCTTGGTGAGACTTCTGTCCGAAGTATGCTGAATCATCTAGATCGCTCTTTTCGAGCTATTTAGTGCGAGAAACACGTTATCTGGTGTTTTCACCACTCCACAGTGCGTTTGATATGGAGAACAAGCGATATCTTGGTTTACGTGGAATTTCAAGATGAGATATGCATTTTCTGCGATAATCGTGTTGAGACTTCTGTCCGAAGTATTTAGAATCATTGAGATCGCTCGTTTCGAGCTACTTAATGCGAGAAACACGTTATCTGGTGTTTTCACCACTCCACAGTGCGTTGGATATGCAGAACCGGCGATATTTTGGTTTTCGTCGGGTTTCAAGCTGAGATATGCATTTTCTACGATAAGCTTGGTGAAACATCAGTCCGAAGTATGCAGAAACATCGAGAGCGCTCTTTTCGAGCTATTTAATGCGAGAAACACGTTTTCTGGGGTTTTCACCACTCCACAGTTCGTTGGATATGCAGAACTGTAGATATCTTGGTTTTCATGGGGTTTCAAGCAGAGATATGCATTTTCTGCGAAAATCTTCGTGAGACTTCTGTTAGAAGTATGCTGAATCATCGAGATCGCCCTTTTCGAGCTATTTAATGCGATAAGCACGTTACCTGGTGTTTTCACCACTCCACAGTGGGTTTGATATGCAGAACCGGCGATATTTTGGTGTTCGTCGGGTGTCAAGCTGAGATATGCATTTTCTACCATAATCTTGGTGAAACATCTGTCCGAAGTATGCAGAAACATCGAGAGCGCTCTTTTCGAGCTATTTAATGCGAGAAACTCGTTTTCTGGGGTTTTCACCACTCCACAGTTCGTTGGATATGCAGAATCGGAGATATCTTGGTTTTCGTGTGGTTTCAAGCTGAGATATGCATTTCCTGCGATAATCTTGGTGAGACTTCTGTCCGAAGTATGCTGAATCATCGATATCGCTCTTTTCGAGCTATTTAATGCGTGAAACTCGTTATCTGGTGTTTTCACCACTCCACAGTTGGTTTGATATGCAGAACCAGCGATATCTTGGTTTTCGTGGGGTTTCAAGCTGAGATATGCATTTTCTGCGATAATATTGGTGAGACATCAGTCAGAAGTATGCTGAATCACCGAGATCGCTCTTTTCGAGCTAGTTAGTGCGAGAAACTCGTTTTCTGGGGTTTTCACCACTCCACAGTTCGTTGGATATGCAGAACCGGAGATATCTTGGTTTTCGTGTGGTTTCAAGCTGAGATATGTATTTCCTGCGATAATCTTGGTGAGACTTCTGTCCGAAGTATGCTGAATCATCTAGATCGCTCTTTTCGAGCTATTTAGTGCGAGAAACACGTTATCTGGTGTTTTCACCACTCCACAGTGCGTTTGATATGGAGAACAAGCGATATCTTGGTTTACGTGGAATTTCAAGATGAGATATGCATTTTCTGCGATAATCGTGTTGAGACTTCTGTCCGAAGTATTTAGAATCATTGAGATCGCTCGTTTCGAGCTACTTAATGCGAGAAACACGTTATCTGGTGTTTTCACCACTCCACAGTGCGTTGGATATGCAGAACCGGCGATATTTTGGTTTTCGTCGGGTTTCAAGCTGAGATATGCATTTTCTACGATAAGCTTGGTGAAACATCAGTCCGAAGTATGCAGAAACATCGAGAGCGCTCTTTTCGAGCTATTTAATGCGAGAAACACGTTTTCTGGGGTTTTCACCACTCCACAGTTCGTTGGATATGCAGAACTGTAGATATCTTGGTTTTCATGCGGTTTCAAGCAGAGATATGCATTTTCTGCGAAAATCTTCGTGAGACTTCTGTTAGAAGTATGCTGAATCATCGAGATCGCCCTTTTCGAGCTATTTAATGCGATAAGCACGTTACCTGGTGTTTTCACCACTCCACAGTGGGTTTGATATGCAGAACCGGCGATATTTTGGTGTTCGTCGGGTGTCAAGCTGAGATATGCATTTTCTACCATAATCTTGGTGAAACATCTGTCCGAAGTATGCAGAAACATCGAGAGCGCTCTTTTCGAGCTATTTAATGCGAGAAACTCGTTTTCTGGGGTTTTCACCACTCCACAGTTCGTTGGATATGCAGAATCGGAGATATCTTGGTTTTCGTGTGGTTTCAAGCTGAGATATGCATTTCCTGCGATAATCTTGGTGAGACTTCTGTCCGAAGTATGCTGAATCATCGAGATCGCTCTTTTCGAGCTATTTAATGCGAGAAACACGTTATCTGGAGTTTTCACCACTCCACAGTTGGTTTGATATGCAGAATCGGCGATATTTTGGTTTTCGTCGGGTGTCAAGCTGAGATATGCATTTTCTACCATAATCTTGGTGAAACAACTGTCCGAAGTATGCAGAAACATCGAGAGCGCTCTTTTCGAGCTATTTAATGCGAGAAACTCGTTTTCTGGGGTTTTCACCACTCCACAGTTCGTTGGATATGCAGAATCGGAGATATCTTGGTTTTCGTGTGGTTTCAAGCTGAGATATGCATTTCCTGCGATAATCTTGGTGAGACTTCTGTCCGAAGTATGCTGAATCATCTAGATCGCTCTTTTCGAGCTATTTAATGCGAGAAACACGTTATCTGGTGTTTTCACCACTCCACAGTGCGTTTGATATTCAGAACCGGCGATATCTTGGTTTTCGTGGGGTTTCAAGCTCAGATATGCATTTTCTGCGATAATATTGGTGAGACTTCAGTCAGAAGTGTGCAGAATCATCTAGATCGCTCTTTTCGAGCTACTTAATGCACGAAACACGTTTTCTGGTGTTTTCACCACTCCACAGTACGTTTGACATGCAGAACCGGAGATATCTTGGTTTCGGTCGGGTTTCAAGCTGAGATATGCATTTTCTACGATAATCCTGGTAAGACTTCTGTCAGAAGTATGCTGAAACATCGAGATCGCTCTTTTCGAGCTAGTTAATGCGAGAAAAACCTTAACCGGTGTTTTCACCACTCCACAGTGCGTTTGATATGCAGAACCCGCGATATCTTGGTTTTCGTGGGGTTTCAAGCTGAGATATGCATTTTCTGCGATAATCTTGTTGAGACTTCTGTCCGAAGTATGCTGAATCATCGAGATCGCTCTTTTCGAGCTATTTAATGCGAGAAACACGTTATCTGGAGTTTTCACCACTCCACAGTTGGTTTGATATGCAGAACCGGCGATATTTTGGTTTTCGTCGGGTGTCAAGCTGAGATATGCATATTCTACCATAATCTTGGTGAAACATCTGTCCGAAGTATGCAGAAACATCGAGAGCGCTCTTTTCGAGCTATTTAATGCGAGAAACTCGTTTTCTGGGGTTTTCACCACTCCACAGTTCGTTGGATATGCAGAATCGGAGATATCTTGGTTTTCGTGTGGTTTCAAGCTGAGATATGCATTTCCTGCGATAATCTTGGTGAGACTTCTGTCCGAAGTATGCTGAATCATCTAGATCGCTCTTTTCGAGCTATTTAATGCGAGAAACAGGTTATCTGGTGTTTTCACCACTCCACAGTGCGTTTGATATTCAGAACCGGCGATATCTTGGTTTTCGTGGAGTTTCAAGCTCAGATATGCATTTTCTGCGATAATATTGGTGAGAATTCAGTCAGAAGTGTGCAGAATCATCTAGATCGCTCTTTTCGAGCTACTTAATGCACGAAACACGTTATCTGGTGTTTTCAGCACTCCACAGTGCGTTTGATATGCAGAAACAACGATATCTTGGTTTTCTTGGGGATTCAAGCTGAGATATGCAATTTCTGCGATAATCTTGGTGAGACTTCTGTCCGCAGTATGCTTAATCATCGAGATCGCTCGTTTCGTGCTATTTAATGCGGGAAACACGTTATCTGGTGTTTTCACCACTCCACAGTGCGTATGATATGCAGAACCGACGATATATTGGTTTTCGTGGGGTTTCAAGCTCAGATATGCATTGTCTGCGATAATCTTGGAGAGACTTCTGTCCGAAGTGTGCCGAATCATCGAGATCGCTCTCTTCGAGCTATTTAATGCGAGAAACACGTTTTCGGGGGTTTTCACCACACCACAGTTCGTTGGATATGCAAAACAGGTGATATCTTGGTTTTCGAGGGGTTTCAAGCTGAGATATGCATTTTCTGCGATAAACTTGGAGAGACTTCTGTCCGAAGTATGCTGAATCGTCGAGATCGCTCGTTTCGTGCTATTTAATGCGGGAAACACGTTATCTGGTGTTTTCACCACTCCACAGTGCGTATGATATGCAGAACCGGCGATATCTTGGTTTTCGTGGGGTTTCAAGCTGAGATATACATTTTCTGCGATAATCTTAGTGAGACTTCTGTCCGAAGTATGCTGAAACACCGAGATCGCTCTTTTCGAGCTAGTTAATGCGAGAAAAACCTTATCCGGTGTTTTCACCACTCCACAGTGCGTTTGATATGCAGAACCCGCGATATCTTGGTTTTCGTGGGGTTTCAAGCTGAGATATGCATTTTCTGCGATAATCTTGTTGAGACTTCTGTCCGAAGTATGCTGAATCATCGAGATCGCTCTTTTCGAGCTATTTAATTCGAGAAACACGTTATCTGGAGTTTTCACCACTCCACAGTTGGTTTGATATGCAGAACCGGCGATATTTTGGTTTTCGTCGGGTGTCAAGCTGAGATATGCATTTTCTACCATAATCTTGGTGAAACATCTGTCCGAAGTATGCAGAAACATCGAGAGCGCTCTTTTCGAGCTATTTAATGCGACAAACTCGTTTTCTAGGGGTTTTCACCACCCCACAGTTCGTTGGATATGCAGAATCGGAGATATCTTGTTTTTCGTGTGGTTTCAAGCTGAGATATGCATTTCCTGCGATAATCTTGGTGAGACTTCTGTCCGAAGTATGCTGAATCTTCTAGATCGCTCTTTTCGAGCTATTTAATGCGAGAAACACGTTATCTGGTGTTTTCAGCACGCCACAGTGCGTTTTATATGCAGAACCAGCGATATCTTGGTTTTCGTGGGGTTTTAAGTTCAGATATGCATTTTCTGCGATAATGTTGGTGACACTTCTGTCCGAAGTATGGAGAATCATCGCGATCGCACTTTTCGAGTTATTTAATGCGAGAAACACGTTTTCTGGGGTTTTCACCACTCCACAGTTCGTTGGATATGCAGAACAGGAGATAGCTTGGTTTTCGTGGGGTTTCAAGCTGAGATATGCATTTTTTACGATAATCTTGGTGAGACTTCTGTCCGAAGTATGCTTAATCATCGAGATCGCTCTATTCGAGCTATTTAATGCGAGAAACACGTTTTCTGGGGTTTTCACCACACCACAGTTCGTTGGATGTGCAGAACCGGAGATATCTTGGTTTTCGTGGGGTTTCAAGCTCAGATATGCATTTTCTGCAATAACCTTGGTGAGACTTCTGTCCGAAGTATGCAGAGTCATCGAGATCGTACTTTTCGAGCTATTTAATGCGAGAAACACGTATTCTGGTGTTTTCACCACTCCACAGTTCGTTGGATATGCAGAACAGGAGATATCTTGGTTTTCGTGGGGTTTCAAGCTGAGATATGCAATTTCTGCGATAATCTTGGTGTGACTTCTGTCCGAAGTATGCTTAATCATCGAGATTGCTCTATTCGAGCCATTTAATGCGAGAAACACGTTGTCTGGTGTTTTCACCACTCCACAGTTGGTTTGATATGCAGAACCGGCGATGTTTGGTTTTCGTCGGGTTTCAAGCTGAGATATGCATTTTTTACGATAATCTTGATGAGACTTCTGTCCGAAGTATGCAGAAACATCGAGATCGCTCTTTTCGAGCTGTTTAATGCGAGAAACACGTTTTCTGGGGTTTTCCCCACTCCACAGTTCGTTGGATATGCAGAATAGGAGATAGCTTGGTGTTCGTGAGGTTTCAAGATGAGATATGCATTTTTTACGATAATATTGGTGAGACCTCTGTCCGAAGTATGCAGAATCATCGGGATCGCTCGTTTCGAGCTACTTAATGCGAAAAAACAAGTTTTCTGGTGTTTTCACCACTCCACAGTGCGTTTGATATGCAGAACCGGCGACATCTTGGATTTCGTCGGGGTTCAAGCTGAGATATGCACATTCTACTATAATCTTGGTGAGACTTCTGTCAGAAGTATGCAGAATCATCTAGATCGCTCTTTTCGAGCTATTTAATGCGAGAAACACGTTTTCTGGTGTATTCACCACTCCACAGTACGTTTGACATGCAGAACCGGAGATATCTTGATTTTCGTGGTTTTTCCAGCTGAGATATGCATTTACAGCGATAATCTTGTTGAGTCTTCTGTCAGAAGTATGCAGAATCTTCGAGATCGCTCATTTCGAGCTATTTAATTCGAGAAACACGTTATCTGGTGTTTTCACCACTCCACAGGGCGTTTGATATGCAGAATCGGCGATATCTTGATTTTCGTGGTGTGTCCAGCTGAGATATGCATTTTCTGCGATAATCTTGGTGAGTCTTCTGTCAGAAGTATGCAGAATCATCGAGATCCCTCTTTTCGAGCTATTTAATGCGAGAAACACGTTATCTGGTTGTTTTCACCACTCCACAGTTCGTTTGGTATGCAGAACAGGCGATATCTTGATTTTCGTGGTTTTTCCAGCTGAGATATGCATTTTCAGCGATAATCTTGTTGAGTCTTCTGTCAGAAGTATGCAGAATATTCGAGATCGCTCATTTCGAGCTAGTTAATGCGAGAAACACGTTATCTGGTGTTTTCACCACTCCACAGATCGTTGTATATGCAGAACAGGAGATATCTTGGTTTTCGTGGGGTTTCTAGCAGAGATATGCATTATCTGCGATAATCATGGTGAGACTTCTGTTAGAAGTATGCAGAATCATCGAGATCGCACTTTTCGATCTATTTAATGCGAGAAACACGTTGTCTAGTTTTTTCACCACTCCACAGTTGGTTTGATACGCAGAACCGGCGATGTTTGGTTTTCGTCGGGTTTCAAGCTGTGATATGCATTTTCTGCGATAATCTTGGTGAGGCTTCAGTCAGAAGTATGCAGTATCATCTAGACCGCTCTTTTGGAGCTATTTAATGCGAAAAAACAAGTTTTCTGGTGTTTTCAACATTCCACAGTGCGTTTGATATGCAGAACCGGCGATATCTTGATTTTCGTGGTGTTTCCAGCTGAGATATGCATTTTCTGCGATAAACTTGGTGAGACTTCAGTCAGAAGTATGCAGAATCATCTAGCTCGCTCTTTTCGTGCTATTTAATGCGAAAAAACAAGTTTTCTGGTGTTTTCAACATTCCACAGTGCGTTTGATATGCAGAACCGGCGATATCTTGATTTTCGTGGTGTTTCCAGCTGAGATATGCATTTTCTGCGATAATCTTGGTGAGACTTCTGTCAGAAGTATGCAGAATCATCGGCATCTCCCTTTTCGACCTATTTAATGCGAGAAACACGTTCTCTGGTTGTTTTCACCACTCCACAGTGCGTTTGATATGCAGAACCGGCAAAATCTTGATTTTCGTGGTGTTTCCAGCTGAGATATGCATTTTCTGCGATAATCTTGGTGAGACTTCTGTCAGACGTATGCAGAATCATCGGCATCTCCCTTTTCGACCTATTTAATGCGAGAAACACGTTCTCTGGTTGTTTTCACCACTCAACAGTGGGTTTGATATGCAGAACCGGCGACATCTTGGATTTCGTCGGGGTTCAAGCTGAGATATGCACATTCTGCGATATTCTTGGTGAGACTTCTGTCAGTAGTATGCAGAATCATCGAGACCCCTCTTTTCGAGCTATTTAATGCGAGAAACACGTTATCTGGTGTTTTCACCACTCCACAGTGCGTTTTATATGCAGAACCGGCGACATCATGATTTTGGTGAGGTTTCAAGCTGAGATATGCATTTTCTGCGATAATATTGGTGAGACTTCAGTCATATGTATGCAGAATCATCTAGATCTCTCGTTTCGAGCTATTTAATGCGAAAAAACAAGTTTTCTGGTGTTTTCACCACTCCTCAGTACGTGTGACATGCAGAACCGGCGACATATTGATTTTCGAGAGATTTCAAGCTGAGATATGCATTTTCTCCTATAATATTGGTGAGACTTCAGTCAGAAGTTTGCAGAATCATCTAGATCGATCGTTTCGAGCTATCCAATGCGAAAAAACAAGATTTCTGGTGTTTTCAACATTCCACAGTGCGTTTGCTATGCAGAACCGGCGTCATCTTGGATTTCGTCGGGTTTCAAGCTGAGATATGCATTTTCTACGAGAATATTGGTGAGACTTCAGTTAGAAGTATGCAGAATCATCGGGATCGCTCGTTTCGAGCTATTTAATGCGAAAAAACAAGTTTTCTGGTGTTTTCACCACTCCACAGTGCGTTTGATATGCAGAACCGGCGACATCTTGGATTTCGTCGGGGTTCAAGCTGAGATATGCACATTCTACTATAATCTTGGTGAGACTTCTGTCAGAAGTATGCAGAATCATCTAGATCGCTCTTTTCGAGCTATTTAATGCGAGAAACACGTTTTCTGGTGTATTCACCACTCCACAGTACGTTTGACATGCAGAACCGGAGATATCTTGGTTTCGGTCGGGTTTCAAGCTGAGATATGCATTTTCTACGATAATCTTGGTGAGACGTCTGTCAGAAGTATGCAGAATCGTCGGGATCGCTCTTTACGAGCTATTTAATGCGAGAAACACGTTATCTGGTGTTTTCACCACTGCACAGTGGTGTCTTGGATTTCGTCGGGTTTCAAGCTGAGACATGCATTTTCTGCGATAATCTTGGTGAGTCTTCTGTCAGAAGTATGCAGAATCTTCGAGATCGCTCGTTTCGAGCTAGTTAATGCGAGAAACACGTTATCTGGTGTTTTCACCACTCCACAGTTCGTTGTATATGCAGAACAGGAGATATCTTGGTTTTCGTGGGGTTTCTAGCAGAGATATGCATTATCTGCGATAATCATGGTGAGACTTCTGTTAGAAGTATGCAGAATCATCGAGATCGCACTTTTCGATCTATTTAATGCGAGAAACACGTTGTCTGGTTTTTTCACCACTCCACAGTTGGTTTGATATGCAGAACCGGCGATGTTTGGTTTTCGTCGGGTTTCAAGCTGAGATATGCATTTTCTGCGATAATCTTGGTGAGGCTTCAGTCAGAAGTATGCAGAATCATCTAGATCGCTCTTTTGGAGCTATTTAATGCGAAAAAACAAGTTTTCTGGTGTTTTCACCACTCCACAGTGCGTTTGATATGCAGAACCGGCGACATCTTGGATTTCGTCGGGGTTCAAGCTGAGATATGCACATTCTACTATAATCTTGGTGAGACTTCTGTCAGAAGTATGCAGAATCATCTAGATCGCTCTTTTCGAGCTATTTAATGCGAGAAACACGTTTTCTGGTGTATTCACCACTCCACAGTACGTTTGACATGCAGAAC
This sequence comes from Anthophora plumipes, assembly GCA_951804975.1. Classification (NCBI taxonomy): domain Eukaryota; kingdom Metazoa; phylum Arthropoda; class Insecta; order Hymenoptera; family Apidae; genus Anthophora; species Anthophora plumipes. Next base: position 840,452 of record CATORF010000423.1, read on the forward strand.
CGGAGATATCTTGGTTTCGGTCGGGTTTCAAGCTGAGATATGCATTTTCTACGATAATCTTGGTGAGACGTCTGTCAGAAATATGCAGAATCGTCGGGATCGCTCTTTACGAGCTATTTAATACGAGAAACACGTTATCTGGTGTTTTCACCACTGCACAGTGGTGTCTTGGATTTCGTCGGGTTTCAAGCTGAGACATGCATTTTCTGCGATAATCTTGGTGAGTCTTCTGTCAGAAGTATGCAGAATCTTCGAGATCGCTCGTTTCGAGCTAGTTAATGCGAGAAACACGTTATCTGGTGTTTTCACCACTCCACAGTTCGTTGTATATGCAGAACAGGAGATATCTTGGTTTTCGTGGGGTTTCTAGCAGAGATATGCATTATCTGCGATAATCATGGTGAGACTTCTGTTAGAAGTATGCAGAATCATCGAGATCGCACTTTTCGATCTATTTAATGCGAGAAACACGTTGTCTGGTTTTTTCACCACTCCACAGTTGGTTTGATATGCAGAACCGGCGATGTTTGGTTTTCGTCGGGTTTCAAGCTGAGATATGCATTTTCTGCGATAATCTTGGTGAGGCTTCAGTCAGAAGTATGCAGAATCATCTAGATCGCTCTTTTGGAGCTATTTAATGCGAAAAAACAAGTTTTCTGGTGTTTTCAACATTCCACAGTGCTTTTGATATGCAGAACCGGCGATATCTTGATTTTCGTGGTGTTTCCAGCTGAGATATGTATTTTCTGCGATAATCTTGGTGAGACTTCAGTCAGAAGTATGCAGAATCATCTAGATCGCTCTTTTCGAGCTATTTAATGCGAAACAACAAGTTTTCTGGTGTTTTCAACATTCCACAGTGCGTTTGATATGCAGAACCGGCGATATCTTGATTTTCGTGGTGTTTCCAGCTGAGATATGTATTTTCTGCGATAATCTTGGTGAGACTTCTGTCAGAAGTATGCAGAATCATCGGCATCTCCCTTTTCGACATATTTAATGCGAGAAACACGTTCTCTGGTTGTTTTCACCACTCCACAGTGCGTTTGATATGCAGAACCGGCGATATCTTGATTTTCGTGGTGTTTCCAGCTGAGATATGCATTTTCTGCGATAATCTTGGTGAGACTTCTGTCAGACGTATGCAGAATCATCGGTATCTCCCTTTTCGACCTATTTAATGCGAGAAACACGTTCTCTGGTTGTTTTCACCACTCCACAGTGGGTTTGATATGCAGAACCGGCGACATCTTGATTTTCGTGAGGTTTCAAGCTGAGATATGCATTTTCAGCGATAATTTTGGTGAGTCTTTTGTCAGAAGTATGCAGAATCTTCGATATCGCTCTTTTCGAGCAACTTAATGCGAGAAACACGTTATCTGGTGTTTTCACCACTCCACAGTGCGTTTTATATGCAGAACCAGCGATATCTTGATTTTCGTGGTGTTTCCAGCTGAGATATGCATTTTCTGCGATAATCTTGGTGAGTCTTCTGTCAGAAGTATGCAGAATCATCGAGATCCCTCTTTTCGAGCTATTTAATGCGAGAAACACGTTAATTGGTGTTTTCACCACTCCACAGTGCGTTTGATATGCGGAACCAGCGATATCTTGGTTTTCGTGGGGTTTCTAGCTGAGATATGCATTTTTTACGATAATCTTGGTGAGACTTCTGTCCGAAGTATGCAGAATCATCGACATCGCTCTTTTCGAGCTATTTATTGCGAGAAACACGTTTTCTGGGGTTTTCACCACTCCACAGTTCGTTGGATATGCAGAACAGGTGATATCTTGGTTTTCGAGGGGTTTCAAGCTGAGATATGCATTTTCTGCGATAAACTTGGAGAGATTTCTGTCCGAAGTATGCTGAATCATCGAGATCGCACTTTTCGAGCTAGTTAATGCGCGAAAAACCTTATCTGGTGTTTTCACCACCCCACAGTGCGTTTGATATGCAGAACCGGCGATATCTGGGTTTTCGTCGGGTTTCAAGCTGAGATATGCATTTTCTGCGATAATCTTGGTGAGACTTCAGTCAGAAATATGCAGAATCTTCTAGATCGCTCTTTTCGAGCTATTTAATGCGAAAAAACAAGTTTTCTGGTGTTTTCACCACTCCACAGTTCGTTGGATATGCAGAACAGGAGATATCTTGGTTTTCGTGAGGTTTCTAGCAGAGACATGCATTTTCTGCGATAATCTTGGTGAGTCTTCTGTCAGAAGTATGCAGAATCATCGAGATCCCTCTTTTCGAGCTAGTTAATGCGATAAACACGTTTTCTGGGGTTTTCACCACTCCACAGTTCGTTGGATATGCAGAACAGGAGATATCTTGGTTTTCGTGGGGTTTCTAGCTGAGATATGCATTTTTTACGATAATCTTCGTGAGACTTCTGTCCGAAGTATGCAGAATCATCGAGATCGCTCTTTTCGAGCTATTTATTGCGAGAAACACGTTTTCTGGGGTTTTCACCACTCCACAGTTCGTTGGATATGCAGAACAGGTGATATCTTGGTTTTCGAGGGGTTTCAAGCTGAGATATGCATTTTCTGCGATAAACTTGGAGAGATTTCTGTCCGAAGTATGCTGAATCATCGAGATCGCACTTTTCGAGCTAGTTAATGCGCGAAAAACCTTATCTGGTGTTTTCACCACCCCACAGTGCGTTTGATATGCAGAACCGGCGATATCTGGGTTTTCGTGGGGTTTCAAGCTGAGATATGCATTTTCTGCGATAATCTTGGTGAGACCTCTGTCCGAAGTATGCAGAAACATCGAGATCGCTCTTTTCGACCTATTTAATGCGAGAAACACGTTATCTGGTGTTTTCACCACTCCACAGTGCGTTTGATATGCAGAACCAGCGATATCTTGGTTTTCGTGGGGTTTCAAGCTGAGATATGCATTTTTTACGATAATCATGGTGAGACTACTGTCCGAAGTATACAGAATCATCGAGATCGCACTTTTCGAGCTATTTAATGCGAGAAACACGATATCTGGTGTTTTCAGCACTCCACAGTGCGTATGATATGCAGAACCGGCGATATCTTGGTTTTCGTGGGGTTTCAAGCTGAGATATGCATTGTCTGCGATAATCTTGGTGAGGCTTCTGTCCGAAGTGTGCAGAATCATCGAGATCGCTCTTTTCGAGCTATTTAATGCGAGAAACACGTTTTCTGGGGTTTTCACCACACCACAGTTCGTTGGATATGCAGAACAGGTGATATCTTGGGTTTCGAGGGGTTTCAAGCTGAGATATGCATTTTCTGCGATAAACTTCGAGAGACTTCTCTCCGAAGTATGCTGAATCATCGAGATCGCACTTTCCGAGCTAGTTAATGCGAGAAAAACCTTATCTGGTGTTTTCACCACTCTACAGTGGGTTTGATATGCAGTACCAGCGATATCTTGGTTTTCGTGGGGTTTCAAGCTGAGATATGCATTTTTTACGATAATCTTGGTGAGACTTCTGTCCGAAGTATGCAGAATCATCGAGATCGCTCTATTCGAACTATTTAATGCGACAAAACGTTATCTGGTGTTTTCAGAACTCCACAGTGCGTTTGATATGCAGAACCAGCGATATCTCTGTTTTCGTGGGGTTTCAAGCTGAGATATGCATTTTTTACGATAATCATGGTGAGACTACTGCCCGAAGTATGCAGAATCATCGAGATCGCACTCTTCGAGCTATTTAATGCGAGAAACACGATATCTGGTGTTTTCAGCACTCCACAGTGCGTATGATATGCAGAACCGACGATATCCTGGTTTTCGTGGGATTTCAAGCTGAGATATGCATTTTCTGCGATAATCTTGGTGAGACCTCTGTCCGAAGTATGCAGAAACATCGAGATCGCTCTTTTCTACCTATTTAATGCGAGAAACACGTTATCTGGGGTTTTCACCACTCCACAGTGGGTTTGATATGCAGTACCAGCGATACCTTGGATTTCGTGGGGTTTCAAGCTGAGATATGCATTTTTTACGATAATCTTGGTGAGACTTCTGTCCGAAGTATGCAGAATCATCGAGATCGCTCTATTCGAACTATTTAATGCGACAAAACGTTATCTGGTGTTTTCAGCACTCCACAGTGCGTTTGATATGCAGAACCAGCGATATCTCTGTTTTCGTGGTGTTTCAAGCTGAGATATGCATTTTTTACGATAATCATGGTGAGACTACTGTCCGAAGTATGCAGAACCATCGAGATCGCACTTTTCGAGCTATTTAATGCGAGAAACACGATATCTGGTGTTTTCAGCACTCCACAGTGCGTATGATATGCAGAACCGACGATATCCTGGTTTTCGTGGGGTTTCAAGCTGAGATATGCATTTTCTGCGATAATCTTGGTGAGACCTCTGTCCGAAGTATGCAGAAACATCGAGATCGCTCTTTTCGACCTATTTAATGCGAGAAACACGTTATCTGGTGTTTTCACCACTCCACAGTGCGTTTGATATGCAGAACCAGCGATATCTTGGTTTTCGTGGGGTTTCAAGCTGAGATATGCATTTTGTACGATAATCATGGTGAGGCTACTGTCCGAAGTATGCAGAATCATCGAGATCGCACTTTTCGAGCTATTTAATGCGAGAAACACGATATCTGGTGTTTTCAGCACTCCGCAGTGCGTATGATACGCAGAACCGGCGATATCTTGGTTTTCGTGGGGATTCAAGCTGAGATATGCATTGTCTGCGATAATCTTGGTGAGACTTCTGTCCGAAGTATGCAGAATCATCGAGATCGCTCTTTTCGAGCTATTTATTGCGAGAAACACGTTTTCTGGGGTTTTCACCACTCCACAGTTCGTTGGATATGCAGAACAGGTGATATCTTGGTTTTCGAGGGGTTTCAAGCTGAGATATGCATTTTCTGCGATAAACTTGGAGAGATTTCTGTCCGAAGTATGCTGAATCATCGAGATCGCACTTTTCGAGCTAGTTAATGCGCGAAAAACCTTATCTGGTGTTTTCACCACCCCACAGTGCGTTTGATATGCAGAACCGGCGATATCTGGGTTTTCGTCGGGTTTCAAGCTGAGATATGCATTTTCTGCGATAATCTTGGTGAGACTTCAGTCAGAAATATGCAGAATCTTCTAGATCGCTCTTTTCGAGCTATTTAATGCGAAAAAACAAGTTTTCTGGTGTTTTCACCACTCCACAGTTCGTTGGATATGCAGAACAGGAGATATCTTGGTTTTCGTGAGGTTTCTAGCAGAGACATGCATTTTCTGCGATAATCTTGGTGAGTCTTCTGTCAGAAGTATGCAGAATCATCGAGATCCCTCTTTTCGAGCTAGTTAATGCGATAAACACGTTTACTGGGGTTTTCACCACTCCACAGTTCGTTGGATATGCAGAACAGGAGATATCTTGGTTTTCGTGGGGTTTCTAGCTGAGATATGCATTTTTTACGATAATCTTGGTGAGACTTCTGTCCGAAGTATGCAGAATCATCGAGATCGCTCTTTTCGAGCTATTTATTGCGAGAAACACGTTTTCTGGGGTTTTCACCACTCCACAGTTCGTTGGATATGCAGAACAGGTGATATCTTGGTTTTCGAGGGGTTTCAAGCTGAGATATGCATTTTCTGCGATAAACTTGGAGAGATTTCTGTCCGAAGTATGCTGAATCATCGAGATCGCACTTTTCGAGCTAGTTAATACGCGAAAAACCTTATCTGGTGTTTTCACCACCCCACAGTGCGTTTGATATGCAGAACCGGCGATATCTGGGTTTTCGTGGGGTTTCAAGCTGAGATATGCATTTTCTGCGATAATCTTGGTGAGACCTCTGTCCGAAGTATGCAGAAACATCGAGATCGCTCTTTTCGACCTATTTAATGCGAGAAACACGTTATCTGGTGTTTTCACCACTCCACAGTGCGTTTGATATGCAGAACCAGCGATATCTTGGTTTTCGCGGGGTTTCAAGCTGAGATATGCATTTTTTACGATAATCATGGTGAGACTACTGTCCGAAGTATACAGAATCATCGAGATCGCACTTTTCGAGCTATTTAATGCGAGAAACACGATATCTGGTGTTTTCAGCACTCCACAGTGCGTATGATATGCAGAACCGGCGATATCTTGGTTTTCGTGGGGTTTCTAGCTGAGATATGCATTTTTTACGATAATCTTGGTGAGACTTCTGTCCGAAGTATGCAGAATCATCGAGATCGCTCTTTTCGAGCTATTTAATGCGAGAAACACGTTTTCTGGGGTTTTCACCACACCACAGTTCGTTGGATATGCAGAACAGGTGATATCTTGGGTTTCGAGGGGTTTCAAGCTGAGATATGCATTTTCTGCGATAAACTTGGAGAGACTTCTGTCCGAAGTATGCTGAATCATCGAGATCGCACTTTCCGAGCTAGTTAATGCGAGAAAAACCTTATCTGGTGTTTTCACCACTCTACAGTGGGTTTGATATGCAGTACCAGCGATATCTTGGTTTTCGTGGGGTTTCAAGCTGAGATATGCATTTTTTACGATAATCTTGGTGAGACTTCTGTCCGAAGTATGCAGAATCATCGAGATCGCTCTGTTCGAACTATTTAATGCGACAAAACGTTATCTGGTGTTTTCAGAACTCCACAGTGCGTTTGATATGCAGAACCAGCGATATCTTGGTTTTCGTGGGGTTTCAAGCTGAGATATGCATTTTGTACGATAATCATGGTGAGACTACTGTCCGAAGTATGCAGAATCATCGAGATCGCACTTTTCGAGCTATTTAATGCGAGAAACACGATATCTGGTGTTTTCAGCACTCCACAGTGCGTATGATATGCAGAACCGGCGATATCTTGGTTTTCGTGGGGTTTCAAGCTGAGATATGCATTGTCTGCGATAATCTTGGTGGGACTTCTGTCCGAAGTGTGCTGAATCATCGAGATCGCTCTTTTCGAGCTATTTAATGCGAGAAACACGTTTTCTGGGGTTTTCACCACACCACAGTTCGTTGGATATGCAGAACAGGTGATATCTTGGGTTTCGAGGGGTTTCAAGCTAAGATATGCATTTTCTGCGATAAACTTCGAGAGACTTCTGTCCGAAGTATGCTGAATCATCGAGATCGCACTTTTCGAGCTAGATAATGCGAGAAAAACCTTATCTGGTGTTTTCACCACTCCACAGTGGGTTTGATATGCAGTACCAGCGATACCTTGGATTTCGTGGGGTATCAAGCTGAGATATGCATTTTTTACGATAATCTTGGTGAGACTTCTGTCCGAAGTATGCAGAATCATCGAGATCGCTCTATTCGAACTATTTAATGCGACAAAACGTTATCTGGTGTTTTCAGCACTCCACAGTGCGTTTGATATGCAGAACCAGCGATATCTCTGTTTTCGTGGTGTTTCAAGCTGAGATATGCATTTTTTACGATAATCATGGTGAGACTACTGTCCGAAGTATGCAGAACCATCGAGATCGCACTTTTCGAGCTATTTAATGCGAGAAACACGATATCTGGTGTTTTCAGCACTCCACAGTGCGTATGATATGCAGAACCGACGATATCCTGGTTTTCGTGGGGTTTCAAGCTGAGATATGCATTTTCTGCGATAATCTTGGTGAGACCTCTGTCCGAAGTATGCAGAAACATCGAGATCGCTCTTTTCGACCTATTTAATGCGAGAAACACGTTATCTGGTGTTTTCACGACTCCACAGTGCGTTTGATATGCAGAACCAGCGATATCTTGGTTTTCGTGGGGTTTCAAGCTGAGATATGCATTTTGTACGATAATCATGGTGAGACTACTGTCCGAAGTATGCAGAATCATCGAGATCGCACTTTTCGAGCTATTTAATGCGAGAAACACGATATCTGGTGTTTTCAGCACTCCGCAGTGCGTATGATACGCAGAACCGGCGATATCTTGGTTTTCGTGGGGATTCAAGCTGAGATATGCATTGTCTGCGATAATCTTGGTGAGACTTCTGTCCGAAATGTGCAGAATCATCGAGATCGCTCTTTTCGTGCTATTTAATGCGAGAAACACGTTTTCTGGGGTTTTCACCACTCCACAGTTCGTTGGATATGCAGAACAGGTGATATCTTGGGTTTCGAGGGGTATCAAGCTGAGATATGCATTTTCTGCGATAAACTTGGAGAGACTTCTGTCCGAAGTATGCTGAATCATCGAGATCGCTCTTTTCGACCTATTTAATTCGAGAAACACGTTATCTGGTTGTTTTCACCACTCCACAGTGCGTTTGATATGCAGAAGCGGCGACATCTTGATTTTCGTGAGATTTCAAACCTGAGGTATGCATTTTCTGCGATAAGCTTGGTGAGACTTCTGTTAGAAGTATGCAGAATCATCTAGATCGCCCGTTTCGAGCTATCTAATGCGAAAAAACAAGTTTTCTGGTGTTTTCACCACACCACAGTCCGTTTGATATGCAGAACCGGCGACATCTTGGATTTCGTCGGGGTTCAATTTGAGATATGCACATTCTATGATAATCTTGGTGAGACTTCTGTCAGAAGTATGCAGAATCATCTAGATCGCTCTTTTCGAGCTATTTAATGCGAGAAACACGTTTTCTGGTGTATTCACCACTCCACAGTACGTTTGACATGCAGAATCGGCGATATCTTGATTTTCGTGGTGTGTCCAGCTGAGATATGCATTTCCTGCGATAATCTTGGTGAGACTTCTGTCCGGAGTATGCAGAATCATCGAGATCGCTCTTTTCGAGCTATTTAATGCGAGAAACACGTTTTCTGGGGTTTTCACCACACTACAATTTGTTGGATATGCAGAACAGGTGATATCTTGGTTTTCGAGGGGTTTCAAGCTGAGATATGCATTTTCTGCGATAAACTTGGAGAGACTTCTGTCCGAAGTATGCTGAATCATCGAGATCGCACTTTTCGAGCTAGTTAATGCGCGAAAAACCTTATCTGGTGTTTTCACCACCCCACAGTGCGTTTGATATGCAGAACCGGCGATATCTGGGTTTTCGTGGGGTTTCAAGCTGAGATATGCATTTTCTGCGATAATCTTGGTGAGACCTCTGTCCGAAGTATGCAGAAACATCGAGATCGCTCTTTTCGACCTATTTAATGCGAGAAACACGTTATCTGGTGTTTTCACCACTCCACAGTGCGTTTGATATGCAGAACCAGCGATATCTTGGTTTTCGTGGGGTTTCAAGCTGAGATATGCATTTTTTACGATAATCATGGTGAGACTACTGTCCGAAGTATACAGAATCATCGAGATCGCACTTTCCGAGCTAGTTAATGCGAGAAAAACCTTATCTGGTGTTTTCACCACTCTACAGTGGGTTTGATATGCAGTACCAGCGATATCTTGGTTTTCGTGGGGTTTCAAGCTGAGATATGCATTTTTTACGATAATCTTGGTGAGACTTCTGTCCGAAGTATGCAGAATCATCGAGATCGCTCTATTCGAACTATTTAATGCGACAAAACGTTATCTGGTGTTTTCAGAACTCCACAGTGCGTTTGATATGCAGAACCAGCGATATCTCTGTTTTCGTGGGGTTTCAAGCTGAGATATGCATTTTTTACGATAATCATGGTGAGACTACTGCCCGAAGTATGCAGAATCATCGAGATCGCACTCTTCGAGCTATTTAATGCGAGAAACACGATATCTGGTGTTTTCAGCACTCCACAGTGCGTATGATATGCAGAACCGACGATATCCTGGTTTTCGTGGGATTTCAAGCTGAGATATGCATTTTCTGCGATAATCTTGGTGAGACCTCTGTCCGAAGTATGCAGAAACATCGAGATCGCTCTTTTCTACCTATTTAATGCGAGAAACACGTTATCTGGTTTTTTCACCACTCCACCGTGCGTTTGATATGCAGAACCAGCGATATCTTGGTTTTCGTGGGGTTTCAAGCTGAGATATGCATTTTTTACAATAATCATGGTGAGACTACTGTCCGAAGTATGCAGAATCATCGAGATCGCACTTTTCGAGCTATTTAATGCGAGAAACACGATATCTGGTGTTTTCAGCACTCCACAGTGCGTATGATATGCAGAACCGGCGATATCTTGGTTTTCGTGGGGTTTCAAGCTGAGATATGCATTGTCTGCGATAATCTTGGTGAGACTTCTGTCCGAAGTGTGCTGAATCATCGAGATCGCTCTTTTCGAGCTATTTAATGCGAGAAACACGTTTTCTGGGGTTTTCACCACACCACAGTTCGTTGGATATGCAGAACAGGTGATATCTTGGGTTTCGAGGGGTTTCAAGCTGAGATATGCATTTTCTGCGATAAACTTCGAGAGACTTCTGTCCGAAGTATGCTGAATCATCGAGATCGCACTTTTCGAGCTAGATAATGCGAGAAAAACCTTATCTGGTGTTTTCACCACTCCACAGTGGGTTTGATATGCAGTACCAGCGATACCTTGGATTTCGTGGGGTTTCAAGCTGAGATATGCATTTTCTGCGATAAACTTCGAGAGACTTCTGTCCGAAGTATGCTGAATCATCGAGATCGCACTTTTCGAGCTAGTTAATGCGAGAAAAACCTTATCTGGTGTTTTAACCACTCCACAGTGGGTTTGATATGCAGTACCAGCGATATCTTGGTTTTCGTGGGGTTTCAAGCTGAGATATGCATTTTTTACGATAATCTTGGTGAGACTTCTGTCCGAAGTATGCAGAATCATCGAGATCGCTCTATTCGAACTGTTTAATGCGACAAAACGTTATCTGGTGTTTTCAGCACTTCACAGTGCGTTTGATATGCAGAACCAGCGATATCTCTGTTTTCGTGGGGTTTCAAGCTGAGATATGCATTTTTTACGATAATCATGGTGAGACTACTGTCCGAAGTATGCAGAATCATCGAGATCGCTCTTTTCGAGCTATTTAATGCGAGAAACACGATATCTGGTGTTTTCACCACACCACAGTTCGTTGGATATGCAGAACAGGTGATATCTTGGGTTTCGAGGGGTAGCAAGCTGAGATATGCATTTTCTGCGATAAACTTGGAGAGACTTCTGTCCGAAATATGCTGAATCATCGAGATCGCACTTGTCGAGCTAGTTAATGCGAGAAAAACCTTATCTGGTGTTTTCACCACCCCACAGTGCGTTTGATATGCAGAACCGGCGATATCTTGGTTTTCGTGGGGTTTCAAGCTGAGATATGCATTTTTTACGATAATCATGGTGAGACTACTGTCCGAAGTATGCAGAATCATCGAGATCGCACTTTTCGAGCTATTTAATGCGAGAAACACGATATCTGGTGTTTTCAGCACTCAACAGTGCGTATGATATGCAGAACCGACGATATCCTGGTTTTCGTGGGGTTTCAAGCTCAGATATGCATTTTATGCGATAATCTTGGTGAGGCTTCTGTCCGAAGTATGCAGAGTCATCGAGATCGTACTTTTCGAGCTATTTAATGCGAGAAACACGTTTTCTGGGGTTTTCACCACACCACAGTTCGTTGGATATGCAGAACAGGTGATATCTTGGTTTTCGTGGGGTTTCAAGCTGAGATATGCACTTTTTACGATAATCTTGGTGAGACTTCTGTCCGAAGTATGCTTAATCATCGAGATCGCTCTATTCGAACTATTTAATGCGACAAAACATTATCTGGTGTTTTCAGCACTCCACAGTGCGTTTGATATGCAGAACCAGTGATACCTCAGTTTTCGTGGGGTTTCAAGCTGAGATATGCATTTTCTACGATAATGTTGGTGAGACTTCTCTCAGAAGGATGCAGAATCTTCGAGATCGCTCTTTTCGAGCTACTTAATGCGAGATACACGTTATCTGGTGTTTTCACCACTCCACAGTGCGTTTGACATGCAGTACCGGCGACATCTTGGATTTCGTCGGGGTTCAAGCTGAGATATGCATTTTCTACGATAATCTTGGTGAGACTTCTGTCAGAAGTATGCAGAATCATCTTGATCGCTCTTTTCGAGCTATTTAATGCGACAAACGCGTTTTCTGGTGTATTCACCACTCCACAGTACGTTTGACATGCAGAACCGGAGATATCTTGATTTTCGTGGTTTTTCCAGCTGAGATATGCATTTTCAGCGATAATCTTGGTGAGTCTTCTGTCAGAAGTATGCAGAATCTTCGAGATCGCTCATTTCGAGCTAGTTAATGCGAGAAACACGTTATCTGGTGTTTTCACCACTCCACAGTGCGTTTGATATGCAGAATCGGCGATATCTTGATTTTCGCGGTGTGTCCAGCTGAGATATGCATTTTCTGCGATAATCTTGGTGAGTCTTCTGTCAGAAGTATGCAGAATCATCGAGATCCCTCTTTTCGAGCTATTTAATGCGAGAAACACGTTATCTGGTTGTTTTCACCACTCCACAGTTCGTTTGGTATGCAGAACAGGCGATATCTTGGTTTTCGTGGGGTTTCTAGCAGAGATATGCATTATCTGCGATAATCATGGTGAGACTTCTGTTAGAAGTATGCAGAATCATCGAGATCGCACTTTTCGATCTATTTAATGCGAGAAACACGTTGTCTGGTTTTTTCACCACTCCACAGTTGGTTTGATATGCTGAACCGGCGATATCTGGGTTTTCGTGGGGTTTCAAGCTGAGATATGCATTTTCTGCGATAATCTTGGTGAGACCTCTGTCCGAAGTATGCAGAAACATCGAGATCGCTCTTTTCGACCTATTTAATGCGAGAAACACGTTATCTGGTGTTTTCACCACTCCACAGTGCGTTTGATATGCAGAACCAGCGATATCTTGGTTTTCGTGGGGTTTCAAGCTGAGATATGCATTTTTTACTATAATCATGGTGAGACTACTGTCCGAAATATGCAGAATCATCGAGATCGCACTTTTCGAGCTATTTAATGCGAGAAACACGATATCTGGTGTTTTCAGCACTCCACAGTGCGTAGGATATGCAGAACCGGCGATATCTTGGTTTTCGTGGGGTTTCAAGCTGAGATATGCATTGTCTGCGATAATCTTGGTGAGACTTCTGTCCGAAGTGTGCAGAATCATCGAGATCGCTCTTTTCGAGCTATTTAATGCGAGAAATACGTTTTCTGGGGTTTTCACCACACCACAGTTCGTTGGATATGCAGAACAGGTGATATCTTGGGTTTCGAGGGGTTTCAAGCTGAGATATGCATTTTCTGCGATAAACTTCGAGAGACTTCTGTCCGAAGTATGCTGAATCATCGAGATCGCACTTTTCGAGATACTTAATGCGAGAAAAACCTTATCTGGTGTTTTCATCACTCCACAGTGGGTTTGATATGCAGTACCAGCGATATCTTGGTTTTCGTGGGGTTTGAAGCTGAGATATGCATTTTTTACGATAATCTTGCTGAGACTTCTGTCCGAAGTATGCAGAATCATCGAGATCGCTCTATTCGAACTATTTAATGCGACAAAACGTTATCTGGTGTTTTCAGCACTCCACAGTGCGTATGATATGCAGAACCGACGATATCCTGGTTTTCGTGGGGTTTAAAGCTGAGATATGCATTTTCTGCGATAATCTTGGTGAGACCTCTGTCCGAAGTATGCAGAAACATCGAGATCGCTCTTTTCGAGCTATTTAATGCGAGAAACACGATATCTGGTGTTTTCACCACACCACAGTTCGTTGGATATGCAGAACAGGTGATATCTTGGGTTTCGAGGGGTATCAAGCTGAGATATGCATTTTCTGCGATAAACTTGGAGAGACTTCTGTCCGAAGTATGCTGAATCATCGAGATCACACTTTTCGAGCTATTTAATGCGAGAAACACGATATCTGGTGTTTTCAGCACTCAACAGTGCGTATGATATGCAGAACCGACGATATCCTGGTTTTCGTGGGGTTTCAAGCTGAGATATGCATTTTCTACGATAATCTTGGTGAGACTTCTGTCAGAAGTATGCAGACTAATCTAGATCGTTCTTTTCGAGCTATTTAATTCGAGAAACACGTTATCTGGTTGTTTTCACCACTCCACAGTGCGTTTGATATGCAGAAGCGGCGACATCTTGATTTTCGTGAGATTTCAAGCTGAGGTATGCATTTTCTGCGATAAGCTTGGTGAGACTTCTGTTAGAAGTATGCAGAATCATCTAGATCGCCCGTTTCGAGCTATCTAATGCGAAAAAACAAGTTTTCTGGTGTTTTCACCACTCCACAGTGGGTTTGATATGCAGAACTGGCGACATCTTGATTTTCGTGAGGTTTCAAGCTGAGATATGCATTTTCAGCGATAATCTTGGTGAGTCTTTTGTCAGAAGTACGCAGAATCTTCGAGATCGCTCTTTTCGAGCAACTTAATGCGGGAAACACGATATCTGGTTGTTTTCACCACTCCACAGTGCGTTTGATATGCAGAACGGGCGACATCTTTATTTTCGTGGTGTTTCCAGCTGAGATATGCATTTTCTGCGATAATCTTGGTGAGTCTTCTGTCAGAAATATGCAGAATCTTCTAGATCGCTCTTTTCGAGCTATTTAATGCGAAAAAACAAGTTTTCTGGTGTTTTCACCACTCCACAGTTCGTTGGATATGCAGAACAGGAGATATCTTGGTTTTCGTGGGGTTTCTAGCAGAGACATGCATTTTCAGCGATAATCTTGGTGAGTCTTCTGTCAGAAGTATGCAGAATCATCGAGATCCCTCTTTTCGAGCTAGTTAATGCGAGAAACACGTTTTCTGGGGTTTTCACCAGTCCACAGTTCGTTGGATATGCAGAACAGGAGATATCTTGGTTTTCGTGGGGTTTCTAGCTGAGATATGCATTTTTTACGATAATCTTGGTGAGACTTCTGTCCGAAGTATGCAGAATCATCGAGATCGCTCTTTTCGAGCTATTTAATGCGAGAAACACGTTATCTGGTTTTTTCACCACTACACAGTGCGTTTGATATGCAGTACCAGCGATATCTTGGTTTTCGTGGGGTTTCAAGCTGAGATATGCATTTTTTACGATAATCTTGGTGAGACTTCTGTCCGAAGTATGCAGAATCTTCGAGATCGCTCATTTCGAGCTAGTTAATGCGAGAAACACGTTATCTGGTGTTTTCACCACTCCACAGTGCGTTTGATATGCAGAATCGGCGATATCTTGATTTTCGTGGTGTGTCCAGCTGAGATATGCATTTTCTGCGATAATCTTGGTGAGTCTTCTGTCAGAAGTATGCAGAATCATCGAGATCCCTCTTTTCGAGCTATTTAATGCGAGAAACACGTTATCTGGTTGTTTTCACCACTCCACAGTTCGTTTGGTATGCAGAACAGGCGATATCTTGGTTTTCGTGGGGTTTCTAGCAGAGATATGCATTATCTGCGATAATCATGGTGAGACTTCTGTTAGAAGTATGCAGAATCATCGAGATCGCACTTTTCGATCTATTTAATGCGAGAAACACGTTGTCTGGTTTTTTCACCACTCCACAGTTGGTTTGATATGCTGACCGGCGATATCTGGGTTTTCGTGGGGTTTCAAGCTGAGATATGCATTTTCTGCGATAATCTTGGTGAGACCTCTGTCCGAAGTATGCAGAAATATCGAGATCGCTCTTTTCGACCTATTTAATGCGAGAAACACGTTATCTGGTGTTTTCACCACTCCACAGTGCGTTTGATATGCAGAACCAGCGATATCTTGGTTTTCGTGGGGTTTCAAGCTGAGATATGCATTTTTTACGATAATCATGGTGAGACTACTGTCCGAAATATGCAGAATCATCGAGATCGCACTTTTCGAGCTATTTAATGCGAGAAACACGATATCTGGTGTTTTCAGCACTCCACAGTGCGTAGGATATGCAGAACCGGCGATATCTTGGTTTTCGTGGGGTTTCAAGCTGAGATATGCATTGTCTGCGATAATCTTGGTGAGACTTCTGTCCGAAGTGTGCAGAATCATCGAGATCGCTCTTTTCGAGCTATTTAATGCGAGAAATACGTTTTCTGGGGTTTTCACCACACCACAGTTCGTTGGATATGCAGAACAGGTGATATCTTGGGTTTCGAGGGGTTTCAAGCTGAGATATGCATTTTCTGCGATAAACTTCGAGAGACTTCTGTCCGAAGTATGCTGAATCATCGAGATCGCACTTTTCGAGATACTTAATGCGAGAAAAACCTTATCTGGTGTTTTCATCACTCCACAGTGGGTTTGATATGCAGTACCAGCGATATCTTGGTTTTCGTGGGGTTTGAAGCTGAGATATGCGTTTTTTACGATAATCTTGCTGAGACTTCTGTCCGAAGTATGCAGAATCATCGAGATCGCTCTATTCGAACTATTTAATGCGACAAAACGTTATCTGGTGTTTTCAGCACTCCACAGTGCGTATGATATGCAGAACCGACGATATCCTGGTTTTCGTGGGGTTTAAAGCTGAGATATGCATTTTCTGCGATAATCTTGGTGAGACCTCTGTCCGAAGTATGCAGAAACATCGAGATCGCTCTTTTCGAGCTATTTAATGCGAGAAACACGATATCTGGTGTTTTCACCACACCACAGTTCGTTGGATATGCAGAACAGGTGATATCTTGGGTTTCGAGGGGTATCAAGCTGAGATATGCATTTTCTGCGATAAACTTGGAGAGACTTCTGTCCGAAGTATGCTGAATCATCGAGATCGCACTTTTCGAGCTATTTAATGCGAGAAACACGATATCTGGTGTTTTCAGCACTCAACAGTGCGTATGATATGCAGAACCGACGATATCCTGGTTTTCGTGGGGTTTCAAGCTGAGATATGCATTTTCTACGATAATCTTGGTGAGACTTCTGTCAGAAGTATGCAGACTAATCTAGATCGTTCTTTTCGAGCTATTTAATTCGAGAAACACGTTATCTGGTTGTTTTCACCACTCCACAGTGCGTTTGATATGCAGAAGCGGCGACATCTTGATTTTCGTGAGATTTCAAGCTGAGGTATGCATTTTCTGCGATAAGCTTGGTGAGACTACTGTTAGAAGTATGCAGAATCATCTAGATCGCCCGTTTCGAGCTATCTAATGCGAAAAAACAAGTTTTCTGGTGTTTTCACCACTCCACAGTGGGTTTGATATGCAGAACTGGCGACATCTTGATTTTCGTGAGGTTTCAAGCTGAGATATGCATTTTCAGCGATAATCTTGGTGAGTCTTTTGTCAGAAGTACGCAGAATCTTCGAGATCGCTCTTTTCGAGCAACTTAATGCGGGAAACACGATATCTGGTTGTTTTCACCACTCCACAGTGCGTTTGATATGCAGAACGGGCGACATCTTGATTTTCGTGGTGTTTCCAGCTGAGATATGCATTTTCTGCGATAATCTTGGTGAGTCTTCTGTCAGAAATATGCAGAATCTTCTAGATCGCTCTTTTCGAGCTATTTAATGCGAAAAAACAAGTTTTCTGGTGTTTTCACCACTCCACAGTTCGTTGGATATGCAGAACAGGAGATATCTTGGTTTTCGTGGGGTTTCTAGCAGAGACATGCATTTTCAGCGATAATCTTGGTGAGTCTTCTGTCAGAAGTATGCAGAATCATCGAGGTCCCTCTTTTCGAGCTAGTTAATGCGAGAAACACGTTTTCTGGGGTTTTCACCAGTCCACAGTTCGTTGGATATGCAGAACAGGAGATATCTTGGTTTTCGTGGGGTTTCTAGCTGAGATATGCATTTTTTACGATAATCTTGGTGAGACTTCTGTCCGAAGTATGCAGAATCATCGAGATCGCTCTTTTCGAGCTATTTATTGCGAGAAACACGTTATCTGGTTTTTTCACCACTACACAGTGCCTTTGATATGCAGTACCAGCGATATCTTGGTTTTCGTGGGGTTTCAAGCTGAGATATGCATTTTTTACGATAATCTTGGTGAGACTTCTGTCCGAAGTATGCTTAATCATCGAGATCGCTCTATTCGAGCTATTTAATGTGAGAAACACGTTATCTGGTGTTTCCAGCACTCCACAGTGCGTTTTATATGCAGAACCAGCGATATCTTGGCTTTCGTGGGGTTTCAAGCTGAGATATGCATTGTCTGCGATAATCTAGGTGAGACTTCTGTCCGAAGTATGCAGAATCATCGAGATCGCTCTTTTCGAGCTATTTATTGCGAGAAACACGTTATCTGGTTTTTTCACCACTACACAGTGCCTTTGATATGCAGTACCAGCGATATCTTGGTTTTCGTGGGGTTTCAAGCTGAGATATGCATTTTTTACGATAATCTTGGTGAGACTTCTGTCCGAAGTATGCTTAATCATCGAGATCGCTCTATTCGAGCTATTTAATGTGAGAAACACGTTATCTGGTGTTTCCAGCACTCCACAGTGCGTTTTATATGCAGAACCAGCGATATCTTGGCTTTCGTGGGGTTTCAAGCTGAGATATGCATTGTCTGCGATAATCAAGGTGAGACTTCTGTCCGAAGTATGCAGATTCATCGAGATCGTACTTTTCGAGCCATTTTAAGCGAGAAACACGTTTTCTGGGGTTTTCACCACCCCACAGTTCGTTGGATATGCAGAACAGGTGATATCTTGGTTTTCGAGGGGTTTCAAGCTGAGATATGCATTTGCTGCGATAAACTTGGAGAGACTTCTGTCCGAAGTATGCTGAATCATCGAGATCGCACTTTTCGAGCTAGTTAATGCGAGAAACACGATATCTGGTGTTTTCAGCACTCCACAGTGCGTAGGATATGCAGAACCGGCGATATCTTGGTTTTCGTGGGGTTTCAAGCTGAGATATGCATTGTCTGCGATAATCTTGGTGAGACTTCTGTCCGAAGTGTGCAGAATCATCGAGATCGCTCTTTTCGAGCTATTTAATGCGAGAAATACGTTTTCTGGGGTTTTCACCACACCACAGTTCGTTGGATATGCAGAACAGGTGATATCTTGGGTTTCGAGGGGTTTCAAGCTGAGATATGCATTTTCTGCGATAAACTTCGAGAGACTTCTGTCCGAAGTATGCTGAATCATCGAGATCGCACTTTTCGAGATACTTAATGCGAGAAAAACCTTATCTGGTGTTTTCATCACTCCACAGTGGGTTTGATATGCAGTACCAGCGATATCTTGGTTTTCGTGGGGTTTGAAGCTGAGATATGCGTTTTTTACGATAATCTTGCTGAGACTTCTGTCCGAAGTATGCAGAATCATCGAGATCGCTCTATTCGAACTATTTAATGCGACAAAACGTTATCTGGTGTTTTCAGCACTCCACAGTGCGTATGATATGCAGAACCGACGATATCCTGGTTTTCGTGGGGTTTCAAGCTGAGATATGCATTTTCTACGATAATCTTGGTGAGACTTCTGTCAGAAGTATGCAGACTAATCTAGATCGTTCTTTTCGAGCTATTTAATTCGAGAAACACGTTATCTGGTTGTTTTCACCACTCCACAGTGCGTTTGATATGCAGAAGCGGCGACATCTTGATTTTCGTGAGATTTCAAGCTGAGGTATGCATTTTCTGCGATAAGCTTGGTGAGACTACTGTTAGAAGTATGCAGAATCATTTAGATCGCCCGTTTCGAGCTATCTAATGCGAAAAAACAAGTTTTCTGGTGTTTTCACCACTCCACAGTGGGTTTGATATGCAGAACTGGCGACATCTTGATTTTCGTGAGGTTTCAAGCTGAGATATGCATTTTCAGCGATAATCTTGGTGAGTCTTTTGTCAGAAGTACGCAGAATCTTCGAGATCGCTCTTTTCGAGCAACTTAATGCGGGAAACACGATATCTGGTTGTTTTCACCACTCCACAGTGCGTTTGATATGCAGAACGGGCGACATCTTGATTTTCGTGGTGTTTCCAGCTGAGATATGCATTTTCTGCGATAATCTTGGTGAGTCTTCTGTCAGAAATATGCAGAATCTTCTAGATCGCTCTTTTCGAGCTATTTAATGCGAAAAAACAAGTTTTCTGGTGTTTTCACCACTCCACAGTTCGTTGGATATGCAGAACAGGAGATATCTTGGTTTTCGTGGGGTTTCTAGCAGAGACATGCATTTTCAGCGATAATCTTGGTGAGTCTTCTGTCAGAAGTATGCAGAATCATCGAGATCCCTCTTTTCGAGCTAGTTAATGCGAGAAACACGTTTTCTGGGGTTTTCACCAGTCCACAGTTCGTTGGATATGCAGAACAGGAGATATCTTGGTTTTCGTGGGGTTTCTAGCTGAGATATGCATTTTTTACGATAATCTTGGTGAGACTTCTGTCCGAAGTATGCAGAATCATCGAGATCGCTCTTTTCGAGCTATTTATTGCGAGAAACACGTTATCTGGTTTTTTCACCACTACACAATGCCTTTGATATGCAGTACCAGCGATATCTTGGTTTTCGTGGGGTTTCAAGCTGAGATATGCATTTTTTACGATAATCTTGGTGAGACTTCTGTCCGAAGTATGCTTAATCATCGAGATCGCTCTATTCGAGCTATTTAATGTGAGAAACACGTTATCTGGTGTTTCCAGCACTCCACAGTGCGTTTTATATGCAGAACCAGCGATATCTTGGCTTTCGTGGGGTTTCAAGCTGAGATATGCATTGTCTGCGATAATCTAGGTGAGACTTCTGTCCGAAGTATGCAGAATCATCGAGATCGCTCTTTTCGAGCTATTTATTGCGAGAAACACGTTATCTGGTTTTTTCACCACTACACAGTGCCTTTGATATGCAGTACCAGCGATATCTTGGTTTTCGTGGGGTTTCAAGCTGAGATATGCATTTTTTACGATAATCTTGGTGAGACTTCTGTCCGAAGTATGCTTAATCATCGAGATCGCTCTATTCGAGCTATTTAATGTGAGAAACACGTTATCTGGTGTTTCCAGCACTCCACAGTGCGTTTTATATGCAGAACCAGCGATATCTTGGCTTTCGTGGGGTTTCAAGCTGAGATATGCATTGTCTGCGATAATCAAGGTGAGACTTCTGTCCGAAGTATGCAGATTCATCGAGATCGTACTTTTCGAGCCATTTTAAGCGAGAAACACGTTTTCTGGGGTTTTCACCACTCCACAGTTCGTTGGATATGCAGAACAGGTGATATCTTGGTTTTCGAGGGGTTTCAAGCTGAGATATGCATTTGCTGCGATAAACTTGGAGAGACTTCTGTCCGAAGTATGCTGAATCATCGAGATCGCACTTTTCGAGCTAGTTAATGCGAGAAACACGTTATCTGGTGTTTTCACCACTCCACAGTGCGTTCGATATGCAGAACCAGCGATATCTTGGTTTTCGTGGGGGTTCAATCTGAGATATGCACATTCTATGATAATCTTGGTGAGACTTCTGTCAGAAGTATGCAGAATCATCGGCATCTCCCTTTTCGACCTATTTAATGCGAGAAACACGTTCTCTGGTTGTTTTCACCACTCCAGAGTGCGTTTGATATGCAGAACCGGCGATATCTTGATTTTCGTGGTGTTTCCAGCTGAGATATGCATTTTCTGCGATAATCTTGGTGAGACTTCTGTCAGACGTATGCAGAATCATCGGCATCTCCCTTTTCGACCTATTTAATGCGAGAAACACGTTCTCTGGTTGTTTTCACCACTCCACAGTGGGTTTGATATGCAGAACCGGCGACATCTTGATTTTCGTGAGGTTTCAAGCTGAGATATGCATTTTCAGCGATAATCTTGGTGAGTCTTTTGTCAGAAGTATGCAGAATCTTCGAGATCGCTCTTTTCGAGCAACTTAATGCGGGAAACACGATATCTGGTTGTTTTCACCACTCCACAGTGCGTTTGATATGCAGAACGGGCGACATCTTGATTTTCGTGGTGTTTCCAGCTGAGATATGCATTTTCTGCGATAATCTTGGTGAGTCTTCTGTCAGAAGTATGCAGAATCATCGAGATCCCTCTTTTCGAGCTAGTTAATGCGAGAAACACGTTTTCTGGTGTTTTCACCACTCCACAGTGCGTTTGATATGCGGAACCAGCGACATCTTGGATTTCGTCGGGTTTCAAGCTGAGACATGCATTTTCTCCGATAATCTTGGTGAGTCTTCTGTCGGAAGTATGCAGAATCATCGAGGTCCCTCTTTTCGAGCTAGTTAATGCGAGAAACACGTTATCGGGTGTTTTCACCACTCCACAGTGCGTTTGATATGCAGAACCGGCGACATCTTGGCTGTCGTAGGGTATCAAGCTGAGATATGCATTTTCTACCATAATCTTGGTGAGAGTTCTGTCAGAAGTATGCAGAATCATCGGGATCGCTATTTTCGAGCTATTTAATGCGAGAAACACGTTTTCTGGGGTTTTCACCACTCCACAGTTCGTTGGATATGCAGAACAGGAGATATCTTGGTTTTCGTAGGGTTTCTAGCAGAGACATGCATTTTCTGCGATAATCTTGGTGAGTCTTCTGTCAGAAGTATGCAGAATCAGCGAGATCCCTCTTTTCGAGCTAGTTAATGCGAGAAACACGTTTTCTGGGGTTTTCACCACTCCACAGTTCGTTGGATATGCAGAACAGGAGATATCTTGGTTTTCGTGGGGTTTCTAGCAGAGATATGCATTTTCTGCGATAATCATGGTGAGACTTCTGTTAGAAGTATGCAGAATCATCGAGATCGCACTTTTCAATCAATTTAATGCGAGAAACACGTTGTCTGGTGTTTTCAACACTCCACAGTTGGTTTGATATGCAGAACAGGCGATGTTTGGTTTTCGTCGGGTTTCAAGCTGAGATATGCATTTTCTGCGATAATCTTGGTGAGACTTCAGTCAGAAATATGCAGAATCTTCTAGATCGCTCTTTTCGAGCTATTTAATGCGAAAAAACAAGTTTTCTGGTGTTTTCACCACTCCACAGTTCGTTGGACATGCAGAACAGGAGATATCTTGGTTTTCGTGGGGTTTCTAGCAGAGACATGCATTTTCAGCGATAATCTTGGTGAGTCTTCTGTCAGAAGTATGCAGAATCATCGAGATCCCTCTTTTCGAGCTAGTTAATGCGAGAAACACGTTATCTGGTTTTTTCACCACTACACAGTGCCTTTGATATGCAGTACCAGCGATATCTTGGTTTTCGTGGGGTTTCAAGCTGAGATATGCATTTTTTACGATAATCTTGGTGAGACTTCTGTCCGAAATATGCAGAATCATCGAGATCGCACTTTTCGAGCTATTTAATGCGAGAAACACGATATCTGGTGTTTTCAGCACTCCACAGTGCGTAGGATATGCAGAACCGGCGATATCTTGGTTTTCGTGGGGTTTCAAGCTGAGATATGCATTGTCTGCGATAATCTTGGTGAGACTTCTGTCCGAAGTGTGCAGAATCATCGAGATCGCTCTTTTCGAGCTATTTAATGCGAGAAATACGTTTTCTGGGGTTTTCACCACACCACAGTTCGTTGGATATGCAGAACAGGTGATATCTTGGGTTTCGAGGGGTTTCAAGCTGAGATATGCATTTTCTGCGATAAACTTCGAGAGACTTCTGTCCGAAGTATGCTGAATCATCGAGATCGCACTTTTCGAGCTATTTAATGCGAGAAACACGATATCTGGTGTTTTCAGCACTCAACAGTGCGTATGATATGCAGAACCGACGATATCCTGGTTTTCGTGGGGTTTCAAGCTGAGATATGCATTTTCTACGATAATCTTGGTGAGACTTCTGTCAGAAGTATGCAGACTAATCTAGATCGTTCTTTTCGAGCTATTTAATTCGAGAAACACGTTATCTGGTTGTTTTCACCACTCCACAGTGCGTTTGATATGCAGAAGCGGCGACATCTTGATTTTCGTGAGATTTCATGCTGAGGTATGCATTTTCTGCGATAAGCTTGGTGAGACTACTGTTAGAAGTATGCAGAATCATCTAGATCGCCCGTTTCGAGCTATCTAATGCGAAAAAACAAGTTTTCTGGTGTTTTCACCACTCCACAGTGGGTTTGATATGCAGAACTGGCGACATCTTGATTTTCGTGAGGTTTCAAGCTGAGATATGCATTTTCAGCGATAATCTTGGTGAGTCTTTTGTCAGAAGTACGCAGAATCTTCGAGATCGCTCTTTTCGAGCAACTTAATGCGGGAAACACGATATCTGGTTGTTTTCACCACTCCACAGTGCGTTTGATATGCAGAACGGGCGACATCTTGATTTTCGTGGTGTTTCCAGCTGAGATATGCATTTTCTGCGATAATCTTGGTGAGTCTTCTGTCAGAAATATGCAGAATCTTCTAGATCGCTCTTTTCGAGCTATTTAATGCGAAAAAACAAGTTTTCTGGTGTTTTCACCACTCCACAGTTCGTTGGATATGCAGAACAGGAGATATCTTGGTTTTCGTGGGGTTTCTAGCAGAGACATGCATTTTCAGCGATAATCTTGGTGAGTCTTCTGTCAGAAGTATGCAGAATCATCGAGATCCCTCTTTTCGAGCTAGTTAATGCGAGAAACACGTTTTCTGGGGTTTTCACCAGTCCACAGTTCGTTGGATATGCAGAACAGGAGATATCTTGGTTTTCGTGGGGTTTCTAGCTGAGATATGCATTTTTTACGATAATCTTGGTGAGACTTCTGTCCGAAGTATGCAGAATCATCGAGATCGCTCTTTTCGAGCTATTTATTGCGAGAAACACGTTATCTGGTTTTTTCACCACTACACAGTGCCTTTGATATGCAGTACCAGCGATATCTTGGTTTTCGTGGGGTTTCAAGCTGAGATATGCATTTTTTACGATAATCTTGGTGAGACTTCTGTCCGAAGTATGCTTAATCATCGAGATCGCTCTATTCGAGCTATTTAATGTGAGAAACACGTTATCTGGTGTTTCCAGCACTCCACAGTGCGTTTTATATGCAGAACCAGCGATATCTTGGCTTTCGTGGGGTTTCAAGCTGAGATATGCATTGTCTGCGATAATCTAGGTGAGACTTCTGTCCGAAGTATGCAGAATCATCGAGATCGCTCTTTTCGAGCTATTTATTGCGAGAAACACGTTATCTGGTTTTTTCACCACTACACAGTGCCTTTGATATGCAGTACCAGCGATATCTTGGTTTTCGTGGGGTTTCAAGCTGAGATATGCATTTTTTACGATAATCTTGGTGAGACTTCTGTCCGAAGTATGCTTAATCATCGAGATCGCTCTATTCGAGCTATTTAATGTGAGAAACACGTTATCTGGTGTTTCCAGCACTCCACAGTGCGTTTTATATGCAGAACCAGCGATATCTTGGCTTTCGTGGGGTTTCAAGCTGAGATATGCATTGTCTGCGATAATCAAAGTGAGACTTCTGTCCGAAGTATGCAGATTCATCGAGATCGTACTTTTCGAGCCATTTTAAGCGAGAAACACGTTTTCTGGGGTTTTCACCACTCCACAGTTCGTTGGATATGCAGAACAGGTGATATCTTGGTTTTCGAGGGGTTTCAAGCTGAGATATGCATTTGCTGCGATAAACTTGGAGAGACTTCTGTCCGAAGTATGCTGAATCATCGAGATCGCACTTTTCGAGCTAGATAATGCGAGAAACACGATATCTGGTGTTTTCAGCACTCCACAGTGCGTAGGATATGCAGAACCGGCGATATCTTGGTTTTCGTGGGGTTTCAAGCTGAGATATGCATTGTCTGCGATAATCTTGGTGAGACTTCTGTCCGAAGTGTGCAGAATCATCGAGATCGCTCTTTTCGAGCTATTTAATGCGAGAAATACGTTTTCTGGGGTTTTCACCACACCACAGTTCGTTGGATATGCAGAACAGGTGATATCTTGGGTTTCGAGGGGTTTCAAGCTGAGATATGCATTTGCTGCGATAAACTTGGAGAGACTTCTGTCCGAAGTATGCTGAATCATCGAGATCGCACTTTTCGAGCTAGATAATGCGAGAAACACGTTATCTGGTTTTTTCACCACTACACAGTGCCTTTGATATGCAGTACCAGCGATATCTTGGTTTTCGTGGGGTTTCAAGCTGAGATATGCATTTTTTACGATAATCTTGGTGAGACTTCTGTCCGAAGTATGCTTAATCATCGAGATCGCTCTATTCGAGCTATTTAATGTGAGAAACACGTTATCTGGTGTTTCCAGCACTCCACAGTGCGTTTTATATGCAGAACCAGCGATATCTTGGCTTTCGTGGGGTTTCAAGCTGAGATATGCATTGTCTGCGATAATCAAAGTGAGACTTCTGTCCGAAGTATGCAGATTCATCGAGATCGTACTTTTCGAGCCATTTTAAGCGAGAAACACGTTTTCTGGGGTTTTCACCACTCCACAGTTCGTTGGATATGCAGAACAGGTGATATCTTGGTTTTCGAGGGGTTTCAAGCTGAGATATGCATTTGCTGCGATAAACTTGGAGAGACTTCTGTCCGAAGTATGCTGAATCATCGAGATCGCACTTTTCGAGCTAGATAATGCGAGAAACACGATATCTGGTGTTTTCAGCACTCCACAGTGCGTAGGATATGCAGAACCGGCGATATCTTGGTTTTCGTGGGGTTTCAAGCTGAGATATGCATTGTCTGCGATAATCTTGGTGAGACTTCTGTCCGAAGTGTGCAGAATCATCGAGATCGCTCTTTTCGAGCTATTTAATGCGAGAAATACGTTTTCTGGGGTTTTCACCACACCACAGTTCGTTGGATATGCAGAACAGGTGATATCTTGGGTTTCGAGGGGTTTCAAGCTGAGATATGCATTTTCTGCGATAAACTTCGAGAGACTTCTGTCCGAAGTATGCTGAATCATCGAGATCGCACTTTTCGAGATACTTAATGCGAGAAAAACCTTATCTGGTGTTTTCATCACTCCACAGTGGGTTTGATATGCAGTACCAGCAATATCTTGGTTTTCGTGGGGTTTGAAGCTGAGATATGCGTTTTTTACGATAATCTTGCTGAGACTTCTGTCCGAAGTATGCAGAATCATCGAGATCGCTCTATTCGAACTATTTAATGCGACAAAACGTTATCTGGTGTTTTCAGCACTCCACAGTGCGTATGATATGCAGAACCGACGATATCCTGGTTTTCGTGGGGTTTAAAGCTGAGATATGCATTTTCTGCGATAATCTTGGTGAGACCTCTGTCCGAAGTATGCAGAAACATCGAGATCGCTCTTTTCGAGCTATTTAATGCGAGAAACACGATATCTGGTGTTTTCACCACACCACAGTTCGTTGGATATGCAGAACAGGTGATATCTTGGGTTTCGAGGGGTATCAAGCTGAGATATGCATTTTCTGCGATAAACTTGGAGAGACTTCTGTCCGAAGTATGCTGAATCATCGAGATCGCACTTTTCGAGCTATTTAATGCGAGAAACACGATATCTGGTGTTTTCAGCACTCAACAGTGCGTATGATATGCAGAACCGACGATATCCTGGTTTTCGTGGGGTTTCAAGCTGAGATATGCATTTTCTACGATAATCTTGGTGAGACTTCTGTCAGAAGTATGCAGACTAATCTAGATCGTTCTTTTCGAGCTATTTAATTCGAGAAACACGTTATCTGGTTGTTTTCACCACTCCACAGTGCGTTTGATATGCAGAAGCGGCGACATCTTGATTTTCGTGAGATTTCAAGCTGAGGTATGCATTTTCTGCGATAAGCTTGGTGAGACTACTGTTAGAAGTATGCAGAATCATCTAGATCGCCCGTTTCGAGCTATCTAATGCGAAAAAACAAGTTTTCTGGTGTTTTCACCACTCCACAGTGGGTTTGATATGCAGAACTGGCGACATCTTGATTTTCGTGAGGTTTCAAGCTGAGATATGCATTTTCAGCGATAATCTTGGTGAGTCTTTTGTCAGAAGTACGCAGAATCTTCGAGATCGCTCTTTTCGAGCAACTTAATGCGGGAAACACGATATCTGGTTGTTTTCACCACTCCACAGTGCGTTTGATATGCAGAACGGGCGACATCTTGATTTTCGTGGTGTTTCCAGCTGAGATATGCATTTTCTGCGATAATCTTGGTGAGTCTTCTGTCAGAAATATGCAGAATCTTCTAGATCGCTCTTTTCGAGCTATTTAATGCGAAAAAACAAGTTTTCTGGTGTTTTCACCACTCCACAGTTCGTTGGATATGCAGAACAGGAGATATCTTGGTTTTCGTGGGGTTTCTAGCAGAGACATGCATTTTCAGCGATAATCTTGGTGAGTCTTCTGTCAGAAGTATGCAGAATCATCGAGATCCCTCTTTTCGAGCTAGTTAATGCGAGAAACACGTTTTCTGGGGTTTTCACCAGTCCACAGTTCGTTGGATATGCAGAACAGGAGATATCTTGGTTTTCGTGGGGTTTCTAGCTGAGATATGCATTTTTTACGATAATCTTGGTGAGACTTCTGTCCGAAGTATGCAGAATCATCGAGATCGCTCTTTTCGAGCTATTTATTGCGAGAAACACGTTATCTGGTTTTTTCACCACTACACAGTGCCTTTGATATGCAGTACCAGCGATATCTTGGTTTTCGTGGGGTTTCAAGCTGAGATATGCATTTTTTACGATAATCTTGGTGAGACTTCTGTCCGAAGTATGCTTAATCATCGAGATCGCTCTATTCGAGCTATTTAATGTGAGAAACACGTTATCTGGTGTTTCCAGCACTCCACAGTGCGTTTTATATGCAGAACCAGCGATATCTTGGCTTTCGTGGGGTTTCAAGCTGAGATATGCATTGTCTGCGATAATCTAGGTGAGACTTCTGTCCGAAGTATGCAGAATCATCGAGATCGCTCTTTTCGAGCTATTTATTGCGAGAAACACGTTATCTGGTTTTTTCACCACTACACAGTGCCTTTGATATGCAGTACCAGCGATATCTTGGTTTTCGTGGGGTTTCAAGCTGAGATATGCATTTTTTACGATAATCTTGGTGAGACTTCTGTCCGAAGTATGCTTAATCATCGAGATCGCTCTATTCGAGCTATTTAATGTGAGAAACACGTTATCTGGTGTTTCCAGCACTCCACAGTGCGTTTTATATGCAGAACCAGCGATATCTTGGCTTTCGTGGGGTTTCAAGCTGAGATATGCATTGTCTGCGATAATCAAGGTGAGACTTCTGTCCGAAGTATGCAGATTCATCGAGATCGTACTTTTCGAGCCATTTTAAGCGAGAAACACGTTTTCTGGGGTTTTCACCACTCCACAGTTCGTTGGATATGCAGAACAGGTGATATCTTGGTTTTCGAGGGGTTTCAAGCTGAGATATGCATTTGCTGCGATAAACTTGGAGAGACTTCTGTCCGAAGTATGCTGAATCATCGAGATCGCACTTTTCGAGCTAGTTAATGCGAGAAACACGTTATCTGGTGTTTTCACCACTCCACAGTGCGTTCGATATGCAGAACCAGCGATATCTTGGTTTTCGTGGGGGTTCAATCTGAGATATGCACATTCTATGATAATCTTGGTGAGACTTCTGTCAGAAGTATGCAGAATCATCGGCATCTCCCTTTTCGACCTATTTAATGCGAGAAACACGTTCTCTGGTTGTTTTCACCACTCCAGAGTGCGTTTGATATGCAGAACCGGCGATATCTTGATTTTCGTGGTGTTTCCAGCTGAGATATGCATTTTCTGCGATAATCTTGGTGAGACTTCTGTCAGACGTATGCAGAATCATCGGCATCTCCCTTTTCGACCTATTTAATGCGAGAAACACGTTCTCTGGTTGTTTTCACCACTCCACAGTGGGTTTGATATGCAGAACCGGCGACATCTTGATTTTCGTGAGGTTTCAAGCTGAGATATGCATTTTCAGCGATAATCTTGGTGAGTCTTTTGTCAGAAGTATGCAGAATCTTCGAGATCGCTCTTTTCGAGCAACTTAATGCGGGAAACACGTTTTCTGGTGTTTTCACCACTCCACAGTGCGTTTGATATGCGGAACCAGCGACATCTTGGATTTCGTCGGGTTTCAAGCTGAGACATGCATTTTCTCCGATAATCTTGGTGAGTCTTCTGTCGGAAGTATGCAGAATCATCGAGGTCCCTCTTTTCGAGCTAGTTAATGCGAGAAACACGTTATCGGGTGTTTTCACCACTCCACAGTGCGTTTGATATGCAGAACCGGCGACATCTTGGCTGTCGTAGGGTATCAAGCTGAGATATGCATTTTCTACCATAATCTTGGTGAGAGTTCTGTCAGAAGTATGAAGAATCATCGGGATCGCTATTTTCGAGCTATTTAATGCGAGAAACACGTTTTCTGGGGTTTTCACCACTCCACAGTTCGTTGGATATGCAGAACAGGAGATATCTTGGTTTTCGTAGGGTTTCTAGCAGAGACATGCATTTTCTGCGATAATCTTGGTGAGTCTTCTGTCAGAAGTATGCAGAATCAGCGAGATCCCTCTTTTCGAGCTAGTTAATGCGAGAAACACGTTTTCTGGGGTTTTCACCACTCCACAGTTCGTTGGATATGCAGAACAGGAGATATCTTGGTTTTCGTGGGGTTTCTAGCAGAGATATGCATTTTCTGCGATAATCATGGTGAGACTTCTGTTAGAAGTATGCAGAATCATCGAGATCGCACTTTTCAATCAATTTAATGCGAGAAACACGTTGTCTGGTGTTTTCACCACTCCACAGTTGGTTTGATATGCAGAACAGGCGATGTTTGGTTTTCGTCGGGTTTCAAGCTGAGATATGCATTTTCTGCGATAATCTTGGTGAGACTTCAGTCAGAAATATGCAGAATCTTCTAGATCGCTCTTTTCGAGCTATTTAATGCGAAAAAACAGGTTTTCTGGTGTTTTCACCACTCCACAGTTCGTTGGATATGCAGAACAGGAGATATCTTGGTTTTCGTGGGGTTTCTAGCAGAGACATGCATTTTCAGCGATAATCTTGGTGAGTCTTCTGTCAGAAGTATGCAGAATCATCGAGATCCCTCTTTTCGAGCTAGTTAATGCGAGAAACACGTTATCTGGTTTTTTCACCACTACACAGTGCCTTTGATATGCAGTACCAGCGATATCTTGGTTTTCGTGGGGTTTCAAGCTGAGATATGCATTTTTTACGATAATCTTGGTGAGACTTCTGTCCGAAGTATGCTTAATCATCGAGATCGCTCTATTCGAGCTATTTAATGTGAGAAACATGTTATCTGGTGTTTCCAGCACTCCACAGTGCGTTTTATATGCAGAACCAGCGATATCTTGGCTTTCGTGGGGTTTCAAGCTGAGATATGCATTGTCTGCGATAATCTAGGTGAGACTTCTGTCCGAAGTATGCAGATTCATCGAGATCGTACTTTTCGAACTATTTTATGCGAGAAACACGTTTTCTGGGGTTTTCACCACTCCACAGTTCGTTGGATATGCAGAACAGGTGATATCTTGGTTTTCGAGGGGTTTCAAGCTGAGATATGCATTTTCTGCGATAATCTTGGTGAGACTTCTGTCAGACGTATGCAGAAACATCGGCATCTCCCTTTGCGACCTATTTAATGCGAGAAACACGTTCTCTGGTTGTTTTCACCACTCCACAGTGGGTTTGATATGCAGAACCGGCGACATCTTGATTTTCGTGATGTTTCAAGCTGAGATATGCACTTTCAGCGATAATCTTGGTGAGTCTTTTGTCAGAAGTATGCAGAAACTTCGAGATCGCTCTTTTCGAGCAACTTAATGCGAGAAACACGATATCTGGTTGTTTTCACCACTCCACAGTGCGTTTGATATGCAGAACGGGCGACATCTTGATTTTCGTGGTGTTTCCAGCTGAGATATGCATTGTCTGCGATAATCTAGGTGAGACTTCTGTCCGAAGTATGCAGATTCATCGAGATCGTACTTTTCGAGCTATTTTATGCGAGAAACACGTTTTCTGGGGTTTTCACCACTCCACAGTTCGTTGGATATGCAGAACAGGTGATATCTTGGTTTTCGAGGGGTTTCAAGCTGAGATATGCATTTTCTGCGATAATCTTGGTGATACTTCTGTCAGACGTATGCAGAATCATCGGCATCTCCCTTTTCGACCTATTTAATGCGAGAAACACGTTCTCTGGTTGTTTTCACCACTCCACAGTGGGTTTGATATGCAGAACCGGCGACATCTTGATTTTCGTGAGGTTTCAAGCTGAGATATGCATTTTCAGCGATAATCTTGGTGAGTCTTTTGTCAGAAGTATGCAGAATCTTCGAGATCGCTCTTTTCGAGCAACTTAATGCGAGAAACACGATATCTGGTTGTTTTCACCACTCCACAGTGCGTTTGATATGCAGAACGGGCGACATCTTGATTTTCGTGGTGTTTCCAGCTGAGATATGCATTTTCTGCGATAATCTTGGTGGGTCTTCTGTCAGAAGTATGCAGAATCATCGAGATCGTACTTTTCGAGCTATTTAATGCGAGAAACAAGTTTTCTGGGGTTTTCACCACTCCACAGTTCGTTGGATATGCAGATCAGGAGATATCTTGGTTTTCGTGGAGTTTCTAGCAGAGATATGCATTTTCTGCGATAATCATGGTGAGACTTCTGTTAGAAGTATGCAGAATCATCGAGATCGCACATTTCGATCTATTTAATGCGAGAAACACGTTGTCTGGTGTTTTCACCACTCCACAGTTGGTTTGATATGCAGAACCGGCGATATCTGGGTTTTCGTGGGGTTTCAAGCTGAGATATGCATTTTCTGCGATAATCTTGGTGAGACTTCAGTCAGAAGTATGCAGAATCTTCGAGATCGCTCATTTCGAGCTAGTTAAAGCGAGAAACACGTTATCTGGTGTTTTCACCACTCCACAGTTCGTTGTATATGCAGAACAGGAGATATCTTGGTTTTCGTGGGGTTTCTAGGAGAGATATGCATTTTCTGCGATAATCTTGGTGAGACTTCAGTCAGAGGTATGCAGAATCTACGAGATCGCTCATTTCGAGCTAGTTAATGCGAGAAACACGTTATCTGGTATTTTCACCACTCCACAGTTCGTTGTATATGCAGAACAGGAGATATCTTGGTTTGCGTGGGGTTTCTAGCAGAGATATGCATTTTCTGCGATAATCTAGGTGAGTCTTCTGCCAGAAGTATGCAGAATCATCTAGATCGCTCTTTTCGAGCTATTTAATGCGAGAAACACGATATCTGGTGTTTTCAGCACTCCACAGTGCGTATGATATGCAGAACCGGCGATATCTTGGTTTTCGTGGGGTTTCAAGCTGAAATATGCATTTTCTGCGATAATCTTGGTGAGACTTCAGTCAGAAGTATGCAGAATCTTCGAGATCGCTCATTTCGAGCTAGTTAATGCGAGAAACACGTTATCTGGTGTTTTCACCACTCCACAGTTCGTTGTATATGCAGAACAGGAGATATCTTGGTTTTCGTGGGGTTTCTAGCAGAGATATGCATTTTCTGCGATAATCTAGGTGAGTCTTCTGCCAGAAGTATGCAGAATCTTCGAGACCGTTCGTTTCGAGCAACTTAATGCGAGAAACACGATATCTGGTTGTTTTCACCACTCCACAGTGCGTTTGATATGCAGAACGGGCGACATCTTGATTTTCGTGAGGTTTCAAGCTGAGATATGCATTTTCTGCGATAATCTTGGTGAGACATCATGTCAGAAATATGCAGAATCTTCTATATCGCTCTTTTCGAGCTATTTAATGCGAAAAAACAAGTTTTCTGGTGTTTTCAACATTCCACAGTGCGTGTGATATGCAGAACCGGCGATATCTCGATTTTCGTGGTGTTTCCAGCTGAAATATGCATTTTCTACGATAATCTTGGTGAGACGTCTGTCAGAAGTATGCAGAATCTTCGAGATCGTTCTTTTCGAGCTACTTAATGCGAGAAACACGATATCTGGTTGTTTTCACCACTCCACAGTGCGTTGGATATGCAGAACGGGCGACATCTTGATTTTCGTGAGGTTTCAAGCTGAGATATGCATTTTCTGCGATAATCTTGGTGAGACTTCAGTCAGAAATATGCAGAATTTTCTAGATCGCTCTTTTCGAGCTATTTAATGCGAAAAAACAAGTTTTCTGGTGTTTTCAACATTCCACAGTGCGTTTGATATGCAGAACCGATGATATCTTGATTTTCGTGGTGTTTCCAGCTGAGATATGCATTTTCTGCGATAATCTTGATGAGTCTTCTGTCAGAAGTATGCAGAATCATCGAGATCCCTCTTTTCGAGCTATTTAATGCGAGAAACACGTTAATTGGTGTTTTCACCACTCCACAGTGCGTTTGATATGCGGAACCAGCGACATCTTGGATTTCGTCGGTTTTCAAGCTGAGACATGCATTTTCTGCGATAATCTTGGTGAGTCTTCTGTCAGAAGTATGCAGAATCATCGAGATCCCTCTTTTCGAGCTAGTTAATGCGAGAAACACGTTATCTGGTGTTTTCACCACTCCACAGTGCGTTTAATATGCAGAACCGGCTACATCTTGGCTGTCGTAGGGTATCAAGTTGAGATATGCATTTTCTGCGATAATCATGGTGAGACTTCTGTCAGAAGTATGCAGAATCATCGGGATCGCTCATTTCGAGCTATTTAATGCGAGAAACACGTTTTCTGGGGTTTTCACCACTCCACATTTCGTTGGATATGCAGAACAGGAGATATCTTGGTTTTCGTGGGGTTTCTAGCAGAGAAATGCATTTTCTGCGATAATCATGGTGAGACTTCTGTTAGAAGTATGCAGAATCATCGAGATCGCACATTTCGATCTATTTAATGCGAGAAACACGTTATCTGGTGTTTTCACCACTCCACAGTGCGTTTGATATGCAGAACCAGCGATATCTTGGTTTTCGTGGGGTTTCAAGCTGAGATATGCATTTTTTACGATAATCATGGTGAGACTTCTGTCCGAAGTATGCAGAATCATCGAGATCGCACTTTTCGAGCTATTTAATGCGAGAAATAGGATATCTGGTGTTTTCAGCACTCCACAGTGCGTTTGATATGCAGAACCAGCGATATCTAGGTTTTCGTGGGGTTTCAAGCTGAGATATGCAATTTCTGCGATAATCTTGGTGAGACTTATGTCCGAAGTATGCAGAGTCATCGAGATCGTACTTTTCGAGCTATTTAATGCGAGAAACACGTTTTCTGGGGTTTTCACCACTCCACAGTTCGTTGGATATGCAGAACAGGAGATATCTTGGTTTTCGTGGGGTTTCTAGCAGAGATATGCATTTTCTGCGATAATCATGGTGAGACTTCTGTTAGAAGTATGCAGAATCATCGAGATCGCACTTTTCGATCTATTTCATGCGAGAAACACGTTGTCTGGTGTTTTCACCACTCCACAGTTGTTTGATATGCAGAACTGGCGACATCTTGTATTTCGTCGGGTTTCAAGCTGAAATATGCATTTTCTGCGATAATCTTGGTGAGACTTCTGTCCGATGTATGCAGAATCATCGAGATCGCTCTTTTCGAGCTATTTAATGCGAGAAACACGTTATCCGGTGTTTTCACCACTCCACAGTGGGTTTGATATGCAGAACTGGCGACATCTTGGATTTCGTCGGGTTTCAAGCTGAGATATGCATTTTCTACGATAATCTTGGTGAGACTTCTGTCAGAAGTTTGCAGAATCATCTAGATCGCTCTTTTCGAGCTATTTAATGCGAGAAACACGTTAACTGGTGTTTTCACCACTCCGCAGTCCGTTTGATATGTAGAACCAGCGATATCTGGGTTTTCGTGGGGTTTCAAGCTGAGATATGCATTTTCTGCGATAATCTTGGTGAGACTTCTGTCCGAAGTATGCAGAAACATCGAGAGCACTCTTTTCGAGCTATTTAATGCGAGAATCACGTTTTCTGGGGTTTTCACCACACCACAGTTCGTTGGATATGCAGAACCGGAGATATCTTGGTTTTCGTGGGGTTTCAAGCTGAGATATGCATTTTCTGCAATAATCTTGTTGAGACTTCTGTCCGAAGTATGCAGAAAAATCGAGAGCGCTCTTTTCGAGCTATTTAATGCGAGAAACACGTTTTCTGGGGTTTTCACCACACCTCTGTTCGTTGGATATGCAGAACCGGAGATATCTTGGTTTTCCTGGGGTTTCAAGCTGAGATATGCATTTTCTGCGACAATCTTGGTGAGACTTCTGTCCGAAGTATGCAGAATCATCGGGATCGCTCTTATCGAACTATTTAATGCGAGAATCACGTTTTCTGGGGTTTTCACCACACCACAGTTCGTTGGATATGCAGAACCGGAGATATCTTAATTTCCTGGGGTTTCAAGCTGAGATATGCATTTTCTGCGACAATCTTGGTGAGACTTCTGTCCGAAGTATGCAGAATCATCGGGATCGCTCTTATCGAGCTATTTAATGCGAGAAACACGTTTTCTGGCGATTTCACCACACCACTGTTCGTTGGATATGCAGAACCGGAGATATCTTGGTTTTCGTGGGGTTTCAAGCTGAAATGTGCATTTTCTGCGATAATCTTGGTGAGACTTCTGTCCGATGTATGCAGAATCATCGAGATCGATCTTTTCGAGCTATTTAATGCGAGAAACACGCTATCCGGTGTTTTCACCACTCCACAGTGGGTTTGATATGCAGAACTGGCGACATCTTGGATTTCGTCGGGTTTCATGCTGAGATATGCATTTTCTACGATAATCTTGGTGAGACTTCTGTCCGATGTATGCAGAATCATCGAGATCGATCTTTTCGAGCTATTTAATGCGAGAAACACGTTATCCGGTGTTTTCACCACTCCACAGTGGGTTTGATATGCAGAACTGGCAACATCTTGGTTTTCGTGGGGTTTCCAGCTGAGACATACATTTTCTGCGATAATCATGGTGAGTCTTCTGTCAGAAGTATGCAGAATCTTCGAGATCGCTCTATTCGAGCTATTTAATGCGAGAAACACGTTATCTGGTTGTTTTCACCACTCCACAGTGCGTTTGATATGCAGAACCGGCGACATCTTGATTTTCGTGGGGTTTCTAGCTGAGATATGCATTTTCTGCGAAAATATTGGTGAGACTTCTGTCCGAAGTATGCAGAGTCATCGAGATCGTACTTTTCGAGCTATTTAATGCGAGAAACACGTTTTCTGGGGTTTTCACCACTCCACAGTTGGTTTGATATGCAGAACCGGCGATGTTTGGTTTTCGTCGGGTTTCAAGTTGAGATATGCATTTTCTACGATAATCTTGGAGAAACATCTGTCCGAAGTATGCGGAATCATCAAGATCGCTCTTTTCGAGCTATTTAATGCGAAAAAACAAGTTTTCTGGTGTTTTCACCACTCCCACAGTGCGTTTGATATGCAGAACCGGCGACATCTTGGATTTCGTCGGGGTTCAAGCTGAGATATGCATTTTCTACGATAATCTTGGTGAGCCTTCTGTCAGAAGTAAGCAGAATCATCGGGATCGCTTTTTTCGAGATATCTAATGCGAGAAACACGTTATCTGGTGTTTTCACCACTCCGCAGTGCGTTTGATATGTAGAACCAGCGATATCTGGGTTTTCGTGGGGTTTCAAGCTGAGATATGCATTTTCTGCGATAATCTTGGTGAGACTTCTGTCCGAAGTATGCAGAAACATCGAGAGCGCTCTTTTCGAGCTATTTAATGCGAGAAACACGTTTTCTGGGGTTTTCACCACACCACTGTTCGTTGGATATGCAGAACCGGAGATATCTTGGTTTTCGTGGGGTTTCATGCTGAAATATGCATTTTCTGCGATAATCTTGGTGAGACTTCTGTCCGATGTATGCAGAATCATCGAGATCGCTCTTTTCGAGCTATTTAATGCGAGAGACACGTTAACTGGTGTTTTCACCACTCCACAGTGCGTATGATGTGCAGAACCGACGATATCCTGGTTTTCGTGGGGTTTCAAGCTCAGATATGCATTTTCTGCGATAATATTGGTGAGACTTCAGACAGAAGTATGCAGAATCATCTAGATCACTCTTTTCGAGCTATTTAATGCGAGAAACACGTTATCCGGTGTTTTCACCACTCCACAGTGGGTTTGATATGCAGAACTGGCGACATCTTGGATTTCGTCGGGTTTCAAGCTGAGATATGCATTTTCTACGATAATCTTGGTGAGACTTCTGTCAGAAGTTTGCAGAATCATCTAGATCGCTCGTTTCGAGATATTGAATGCGAAAAAACAAGTTTTCTGGTGTTTTCACCACTCCACAGTGCGTCTGATATGCAGAACCGGCGATATCTTGGTTTTCGTGGGGTTTCCAGCTGAGACATACATTTTCTGCGATAATTTTGGTGAGTCTTCTGTCAGAAGTATGCAGAATCTTCGAGATCGCTCTATTCGAGCTATTTAATGCGAGAAACACGTTATCTGGTTGTTTTCACCACTGCACAGTGCGTTTGATATGCAGAACCGGCGACATCGTGATTTTCGTGGGGTTTCTAGCTGAGATATGCATTTTCTGCGAAAATATTGGTGAGACTTCTGTCCGAAGTATGCAGAGTCATCGAGATCGTACTTTTCGAGCTATTTAATGCGAGAAACACGTTTTCTGGGGTTTTCACCACTCCACAGTTGGTTTGATATGCAGAACCGGCGATGTTTGGTTTTCGTCGGGTTTCAAGTTGAGATATGCATTTTCTACGATAATCTTGGTGAAACATCTGTCCGAAGTATGCAGAATCATCAAGATCGCTCTTTTCGAGCTATTTAATGCGAAAAAACAAGTTTTCTGGTGTTTTCACCACTCCACAGTGCGTTTGATATGCAGAACCGGCGACATCTTGGATTTCGTCGGGGTTCAAGCTGAGATATGCAATTCCTGAGATAATCTTGGTGAGACTTCTGTCCGAAGTATGCTGAATCATCGAGATCGCTCGTTTCGAGCTATTTAATGCGAGAAACACGTTATCTGGTGTTTTCAGCACTCCACAGTGCGTTTGATATGCAGAACCGGCGACATCTTGATGTTCGTGAGGTTTCAAGCTGAGATATGCATTTTCTGCGATAATATTGGTGAGACTTCTGTCCGAAGTATGCAGAAAAATCGAGAGCGCTCTTTTCGAGCTATTTAATGCGAGAAACACGTTTTCTGGGGTTTTCACCACACCACTGTTCGTTGGATATGCAGAACCGGAGATATCTTGGTTTTCGTGGGGTTTCAAGCTGAAATATGCATTTTCTGCGATAATCTTGGTGAGACTTCTGTCCGATGTATGCAGAATCATCGAGATCGCTCTTTTCGAGCTATTTAATGCGAGAGACACGTTAACTGGTGTTTTCACCACTCCACAGTGCGTATGATGTGCAGAACCGACGATATCCTGGTTTTCGTGGGGTTTCAAGCTCAGATATGCATTTTCTGCGATAATATTGGTGAGACTTCAGACCGAAGTATGCAGAATCATCTAGATCACTCTTTTCGAGCTATTTAATGCGAGAAACACGTTTTCTGGGGTTTTCACCACACCTCTGTTCGTTGGATATGCAGAACCGGAGATATCTTGGTTTTCCTGGGGTTTCAAGCTGAGATATGCATTTTCTGCGACAATCTTGGTGAGACTTCTGTCCGAAGTATGCAGAATCATCGGGATCGCTCTTATCGAGCTATTTAATGCGAGAAACACGTTTTCTGGCGATTTCACCACCCCACTGTTTGTTGGATATGCAGAACCGGAGATATCTTGGTTTTCGTGGGGTGTCAAGCTGAAATATGCATTTTCTGCGATAATCTTGGTGAGACTTCTGTCCGATGTATGCAGAATCATCGAGATCGATCTTTTCGATCTATTTAATGCGAGAAACACGTTATCCGGTGTTTTCACCACTCCACAGTGGGTTTGATATGCAGAACCGGCGACATCTTGATTTTCGTGGGGTTTCAAGCTGAGATATGCATTTTCTGCGACAATCTTGGTGAGACTTCTGTCCGAAGTATGCAGAATCATCGGGATCGCTCTTATCGAGCTATTTAATGCGAGAAACACGTTTTCTGGGGTTTTCACCACACCTCTGTTCGTTGGATATGCAGAACCGGAGATATCTTGGTTTTCCTGGGGTTTCAAGCTGAGATATGCATTTTCTGCGACAATCTTGGTGAGACTTCTGTCCGAAGTATGCAGAATCATCGGGATCGCTCTTATCGAGCTATTTAATGCGAGAAACACGTTTTCTGGGGTTTTCACCACACCTCTGTTCGTTGGATATGCAGAACCGGAGATATCTTGGTTTTCCTGGGGTTTCAAGCTGAGATATGCATTTTCTGCGAAAATATTGGCGAGACTTCTGTCCGAAGTATGCAGAGTCATCGAGATCGTACTTTTCGAGCTATTTAATGCGAGAAACACGTTTTCTGGGGTTTTCACCACTCCACAGTTGGTTTGATATGCAGAACCGGCGATGTTTGGTTTTCGTCGGGTTTCAAGTTTAGATATGCATTTTCTACGATAATCTTGGAGAAACATCTGTCCGAAGTATGCAGAATCATCAAGATCGCTCTTTTCGAGCTATTTAATGCGAAAAAACAAGTTTTCTGGAGTTTTCACCACTCCACAGTGCGTTTGATATGCAGAACCGGCGACATCTTGGATTTCGTCGGGGTTCAAGCTGAGATATGCAATTCCTGCGATAATCTTGGTGAGAAATCTGTCCGAAGTATGCTTAATCATCGAGATCGCTCGTTTCCAGCTTTTTAATGGGAGAAACACGTTATCTGGTGTTTTCACCACTCCACAGTGCGTGTGATATGCAGAACCGACGATATCCTGGTTTTCGTGGGGTTTCAAGCTCAGATGTGCATTTTCTGCGATAATCTTGGTGAGAAATCTGTCCGAAGTATGCTTAATCATCGAGATCGCTCGTTTCCAGCTATTTAATGCGAGAAACACGTTATCTGGTGTTTTCACCACTCCACAGTTGGTTTGATATGCAGAACCGGCGATGTTTGGTTTTCGTCGGGTTTCAAGTTGAGATATGCTTTTTCTACGATAATCTTGGTGAAACATCTGTCCGAAGTATGCAGAAACATCAAGAGCGCTCTTTTCGAGCTATTTAATGCGAGAAACTCGTTATCTGGTTGTTTTCACCACTCCACAGTGCGTTTGATATGCAGAACCGGCGTCATCTTGATTTTCGTGAGGTTTCAAGGTGAGATATGCATTTTCTGCGATTATCTTGGTGAGACTTCTGTCAGAAGTATGCAGAATCATCGAGATCGTTCTTTTCGAGCTATTTAATGCGAGAAACTCGTTATCTGGTTGTTTTCACCACTCCACAGTACGTTTGACATGCAGAACAGGAGATATCTTGGCTTTCGTTGGGTTTCAAGCTGAGATATGCATTTTTTACGATAATCTTGGTGAGACTTCTGTCCGCAGTATGCAGAATCATCGAGATCGCTCTTTTCGAGCTATTTGATGCGAGAAACACGTTAACTGGTGTTTCCACCACTCCACAGTGCGTTTGATATGCAGAACCGGCGACATCTTGGATTTCGTCGGGGTTCAAGCTGAGATATGCATTTTCTACGATAATCATGGTGAGACTTCTGTCCGAAGTATGCAGAATCATCGAGATCGCACTTTTCGAGCTATTTAATGCGAGAAATAGGATATCTGGTGTTTTCAGCACTCCACAGTGCGTTTGATATGCAGAACCAGCGATATCTAGGTTTTCGTGGGGTTTCAAGCTGAGATATGCAATTTCTGCGATAATCTTGGTGAGACTTATGTCCGAAGTATGCAGAGTCATCGAGATCGTACTTTTCGAGCTATTTAATGCGAGAAACACGTTTTCTGGGGTTTTCACCACTCCACAGTTCGTTGGATATGCAGAACAGGAGATATCTTGGTTTTCGTGGGGTTTCTAGCAGAGATATGCATTTTCTGCGATAATCATGGTGAGACTTCTGTTAGAAGTATGCAGAATCATCGAGATCGCACTTTTCGATCTATTTCATGCGAGAAACACGTTGTCTGGTGTTTTCACCACTCCACAGTTGTTTGATATGCAGAACTGGCGACATCTTGTATTTCGTCGGGTTTCAAGCTGAAATATGCATTTTCTGCGATAATCTTGGTGAGACTTCTGTCCGATGTATGCAGAATCATCGAGATCGCTCTTTTCGAGCTATTTAATGCGAGAAACACGTTATCCGGTGTTTTCACCACTCCACAGTGGGTTTGATATGCAGAACTGGCGACATCTTGGATTTCGTCGGGTTTCAAGCTGAGATATGCATTTTCTACGATAATCTTGGTGAGACTTCTGTCAGAAGTTTGCAGAATCATCTAGATCGCTCTTTTCGAGCTATTTAATGCGAGAAACACGTTAACTGGTGTTTTCACCACTCCGCAGTCCGTTTGATATGTAGAACCAGCGATATCTGGGTTTTCGTGGGGTTTCAAGCTGAGATATGCATTTTCTGCGATAATCTTGGTGAGACTTCTGTCCGAAGTATGCAGAAACATCGAGAGCACTCTTTTCGAGCTATTTAATGCGAGAATCACGTTTTCTGGGGTTTTCACCACACCACAGTTCGTTGGATATGCAGAACCGGAGATATCTTGGTTTTCGTGGGGTTTCAAGCTGAGATATGCATTTTCTGCAATAATCTTGTTGAGACTTCTGTCCGAAGTA
Organism: Anthophora plumipes; assembly: GCA_951804975.1. Classification (NCBI taxonomy): domain Eukaryota; kingdom Metazoa; phylum Arthropoda; class Insecta; order Hymenoptera; family Apidae; genus Anthophora; species Anthophora plumipes. The sequence continues at coordinate 883,027 of CATORF010000423.1, forward strand.
TGCAGAAAAATCGAGAGCGCTCTTTTCGAGCTATTTAATGCGAGAAACACGTTTTCTGGGGTTTTCACCACACCTCTGTTCGTTGGATATGCAGAACCGGAGATATCTTGGTTTTCCTGGGGTTTCAAGCTGAGATATGCATTTTCTGCGACAATCTTGGTGAGACTTCTGTCCGAAGTATGCAGAATCATCGGGATCGCTCTTATCGAACTATTTAATGCGAGAATCACGTTTTCTGGGGTTTTCACCACACCACAGTTCGTTGGATATGCAGAACCGGAGATATCTTAATTTCCTGGGGTTTCAAGCTGAGATATGCATTTTCTGCGACAATCTTGGTGAGACTTCTGTCCGAAGTATGCAGAATCATCGGGATCGCTCTTATCGAGCTATTTAATGCGAGAAACACGTTTTCTGGCGATTTCACCACACCACTGTTCGTTGGATATGCAGAACCGGAGATATCTTGGTTTTCGTGGGGTTTCAAGCTGAAATGTGCATTTTCTGCGATAATCTTGGTGAGACTTCTGTCCGATGTATGCAGAATCATCGAGATCGATCTTTTCGAGCTATTTAATGCGAGAAACACGCTATCCGGTGTTTTCACCACTCCACAGTGGGTTTGATATGCAGAACTGGCGACATCTTGGATTTCGTCGGGTTTCATGCTGAGATATGCATTTTCTACGATAATCTTGGTGAGACTTCTGTCCGATGTATGCAGAATCATCGAGATCGATCTTTTCGAGCTATTTAATGCGAGAAACACGTTATCCGGTGTTTTCACCACTCCACAGTGGGTTTGATATGCAGAACTGGCAACATCTTGGTTTTCGTGGGGTTTCCAGCTGAGACATACATTTTCTGCGATAATCATGGTGAGTCTTCTGTCAGAAGTATGCAGAATCTTCGAGATCGCTCTATTCGAGCTATTTAATGCGAGAAACACGTTATCTGGTTGTTTTCACCACTCCACAGTGCGTTTGATATGCAGAACCGGCGACATCTTGATTTTCGTGGGGTTTCTAGCTGAGATATGCATTTTCTGCGAAAATATTGGTGAGACTTCTGTCCGAAGTATGCAGAGTCATCGAGATCGTACTTTTCGAGCTATTTAATGCGAGAAACACGTTTTCTGGGGTTTTCACCACTCCACAGTTGGTTTGATATGCAGAACCGGCGATGTTTGGTTTTCGTCGGGTTTCAAGTTGAGATATGCATTTTCTACGATAATCTTGGAGAAACATCTGTCCGAAGTATGCAGAATCATCAAGATCGCTCTTTTCGAGCTATTTAATGCGAAAAAACAAGTTTTCTGGTGTTTTCACCACTCCCACAGTGCGTTTGATATGCAGAACCGGCGACATCTTGGATTTCGTCGGGGTTCAAGCTGAGATATGCATTTTCTACGATAATCTTGGTGAGACTTCTGTCAGAAGTAAGCAGAATCATCGGGATCGCTTTTTTCGAGATATCTAATGCGAGAAACACGTTATCTGGTGTTTTCACCACTCCGCAGTGCGTTTGATATGTAGAACCAGCGATATCTGGGTTTTCGTGGGGTTTCAAGCTGAGATATGCATTTTCTGCGATAATCTTGGTGAGACTTCTGTCCGAAGTATGCAGAAACATCGAGAGCGCTCTTTTCGAGCTATTTAATGCGAGAAACACGTTTTCTGGGGTTTTCACCACACCACTGTTCGTTGGATATGCAGAACCGGAGATATCTTGGTTTTCGTGGGGTTTCATGCTGAAATATGCATTTTCTGCGATAATCTTGGTGAGACTTCTGTCCGATGTATGCAGAATCATCGAGATCGCTCTTTTCGAGCTATTTAATGCGAGAGACACGTTAACTGGTGTTTTCACCACTCCACAGTGCGTATGATGTGCAGAACCGACGATATCCTGGTTTTCGTGGGGTTTCAAGCTCAGATATGCATTTTCTGCGATAATATTGGTGAGACTTCAGACAGAAGTATGCAGAATCATCTAGATCACTCTTTTCGAGCTATTTAATGCGAGAAACACGTTATCCGGTGTTTTCACCACTCCACAGTGGGTTTGATATGCAGAACTGGCGACATCTTGGATTTCGTCGGGTTTCAAGCTGAGATATGCATTTTCTACGATAATCTTGGTGAGACTTCTGTCAGAAGTTTGCAGAATCATCTAGATCGCTCGTTTCGAGATATTGAATGCGAAAAAACAAGTTTTCTGGTGTTTTCACCACTCCACAGTGCGTCTGATATGCAGAACCGGCGATATCTTGGTTTTCGTGGGGTTTCCAGCTGAGACATACATTTTCTGCGATAATTTTAGTGAGTCTTCTGTCAGAAGTATGCAGAATCTTCGAGATCGCTCTATTCGAGCTATTTAATGCGAGAAACACGTTATCTGGTTGTTTTCACCACTCCACAGTGCGTTTGATATGCAGAACCGGCGACATCGTGATTTTCGTGGGGTTTCTAGCTGAGATATGCATTTTCTGCGAAAATATTGGTGAGACTTCTGTCCGAAGTATGCAGAGTCATCGAGATCGTACTTTTCGAGCTATTTAATGCGAGAAACACGTTTTCTGGGGTTTTCACCACTCCACAGTTGGTTTGATATGCAGAACCGGCGATGTTTGGTTTTCGTCGGGTTTCAAGTTGAGATATGCATTTTCTACGATAATCTTGGTGAAACATCTGTCCGAAGTATGCAGAATCATCAAGATCGCTCTTTTCGAGCTATTTAATGCGAAAAAACAAGTTTTCTGGTGTTTTCACCACTCCACAGTGCGTTTGATATGCAGAACCGGCGACATCTTGGATTTCGTCGGGGTTCAAGCTGAGATATGCAATTCCTGAGATAATCTTGGTGAGACTTCTGTCCGAAGTATGCTGAATCATCGAGATCGCTCGTTTCGAGCTATTTAATGCGAGAAACACGTTATCTGGTGTTTTCAGCACTCCACAGTGCGTTTGATATGCAGAACCGGCGACATCTTGATGTTCGTGAGGTTTCAAGCTGAGATATGCATTTTCTGCGATAATATTGGTGAGACTTCTGTCCGAAGTATGCAGAAAAATCGAGAGCGCTCTTTTCGAGCTATTTAATGCGAGAAACACGTTTTCTGGGGTTTTCACCACACCACTGTTCGTTGGATATGCAGAACCGGAGATATCTTGGTTTTCGTGGGGTTTCAAACTGAAATATGCATTTTCTGCGATAATCTTGGTGAGACTTCTGTCCGATGTATGCAGAATCATCGAGATCGCTCTTTTCGAGCTATTTAATGCGAGAGACACGTTAACTGGTGTTTTCACCACTCCACAGTGCGTATGATGTGCAGAACCGACGATATCCTGGTTTTCGTGGGGTTTCAAGCTCAGATATGCATTTTCTGCGATAATATTGGTGAGACTTCAGACCGAAGTATGCAGAATCATCTAGATCACTCTTTTCGAGCTATTTAATGCGAGAAACACGTTTTCTGGGGTTTTCACCACACCTCTGTTCGTTGGATATGCAGAACCGGAGATATCTTGGTTTTCCTGGGGTTTCAAGCTGAGATATGCATTTTCTGCGACAATCTTGGTGAGACTTCTGTCCGAAGTATGCAGAATCATCGGGATCGCTCTTATCGAGCTATTTAATGCGAGAAACACGTTTTCTGGCGATTTCACCACCCCACTGTTTGTTGGATATGCAGAACCGGAGATATCTTGGTTTTCGTGGGGTGTCAAGCTGAAATATGCATTTTCTGCGATAATCTTGGTGAGACTTCTGTCCGATGTATGCAGAATCATCGAGATCGATCTTTTCGATCTATTTAATGCGAGAAACACGTTATCCGGTGTTTTCACCACTCCACAGTGGGTTTGATATGCAGAACCGGCGACATCTTGATTTTCGTGGGGTTTCAAGCTGAGATATGCATTTTCTGCGACAATCTTGGTGAGACTTCTGTCCGAAGTATGCAGAATCATCGGGATCGCTCTTATCGAGCTATTTAATGCGAGAAACACGTTTTCTGGGGTTTTCACCACACCTCTGTTCGTTGGATATGCAGAACCGGAGATATCTTGGTTTTCCTGGGGTTTCAAGCTGAGATATGCATTTTCTGCGACAATCTTGGTGAGACTTCTGTCCGAAGTATGCAGAATCATCGGGATCGCTCTTATCGAGCTATTTAATGCGAGAAACACGTTTTCTGGGGTTTTCACCACACCTCTGTTCGTTGGATATGCAGAACCGGAGATATCTTGGTTTTCCTGGGGTTTCAAGCTGAGATATGCATTTTCTGCGAAAATATTGGCGAGACTTCTGTCCGAAGTATGCAGAGTCATCGAGATCGTACTTTTCGAGCTATTTAATGCGAGAAACACGTTTTCTGGGGTTTTCACCACTCCACAGTTGGTTTGATATGCAGAACCGGCGATGTTTGGTTTTCGTCGGGTTTCAAGTTTAGATATGCATTTTCTACGATAATCTTGGAGAAACATCTGTCCGAAGTATGCAGAATCATCAAGATCGCTCTTTTCGAGCTATTTAATGCGAAAAAACAAGTTTTCTGGAGTTTTCACCACTCCACAGTGCGTTTGATATGCAGAACCGGCGACATCTTGGATTTCGTCGGGGTTCAAGCTGAGATATGCAATTCCTGCGATAATCTTGGTGAGAAATCTGTCCGAAGTATGCTTAATCATCGAGATCGCTCGTTTCCAGCTTTTTAATGGGAGAAACACGTTATCTGGTGTTTTCACCACTCCACAGTGCGTGTGATATGCAGAACCGACGATATCCTGGTTTTCGTGGGGTTTCAAGCTCAGATGTGCATTTTCTGCGATAATCTTGGTGAGAAATCTGTCCGAAGTATGCTTAATCATCGAGATCGCTCGTTTCCAGCTATTTAATGCGAGAAACACGTTATCTGGTGTTTTCACCACTCCACAGTTGGTTTGATATGCAGAACCGGCGATGTTTGGTTTTCGTCGGGTTTCAAGTTGAGATATGCTTTTTCTACGATAATCTTGGTGAAACATCTGTCCGAAGTATGCAGAAACATCAAGAGCGCTCTTTTCGAGCTATTTAATGCGAGAAACACGTTTTCTGGGGATTTCACCACACCACAGTTCGTTGGATGTGCAGAACCGGAGATATCTTGGTTTTCGCGGGGTTTCTAGCAGAGATATGCATTTTCTGCGATAATCATGGTGAGACTTCGGTTAGAAGTATGCAGAATCATCGAGATCGCACTTTTCGATCTATTTAATGCGAGAAACACGTTGTCTGGTGTTTTCACCACTCCACAGTTGGTTTGATATGCAGAACCGGCGATATCTGGGTTTTCGTGGGGTTTCAAGCTGAGATATGCATTTTCAGCGATAATCTTGGTGAGACTTCTGTCCGAAGTATGCAGAATCATCGAGATCGCTCTATTCGAGCTATTTAACGCGACAAAACGTTATCTGGTGTTTTCAGCACTCCACAGTGCGTTTGATATGCAGAACCAGCGATATCTTGGTTTTCGTGGGGTTTCAAGCTGAGATATGCATTTTCTGCGATAAACATGGAGAGACTTCTGTCCGAATTAGGCTGAATCATCGAGATCGCTCTTTTCGAGCTAGTTAATCCGAGAAAAACCTTGTCAGGGGTTTTCACCACTCCACAGTGCGTTTGATATGCAGAACTAGCGATATCTTGGCTTTCGTTGGGTTTCAAGCTGAGATATGCATTTTTTACGATAATCTTGGTGAGACTTCTGTCCGAAGTATGCAGAATCATCGAGATCGCTCTTTTCGAGCTATTTGATGCGAGAAACACGTTAACTGGTGTTTCCACCACTCCACAGTGCGTTTGATATGCAGAACCGGCGACATCTTGGATTTCGTCGGGGTTCAAGCTGAGATATGCATTTTCTACGATAATCTTGGTGAGACTTCTGTCAGAAGTATGCAGAATCATCGCGATCGCTCTTATCGAGCTATTTAATGCGAGAAACACGTTATCTGGTGTTTTCAGCACTCCACAGTGCGTTTGATATGCAGAACCGGCGACATCTTGATGTTCGTGAGGTTTCAAGCTGAGATATGCATTTTCTGCGATAATATTGGTGAGACTTCTGTCCGAAGTATGCAGAATCATCGATATCGCTCTTTTAGAGCTATTTAATGCGAGCAACACGTTATGTGGTGTATTCACCACTCCACAGTACGTTAGACATGCAGAACCGGAGGTATCTTCGTTTCGGTCGGGTTTCAAGCTGAGGTATGCATTTTCTACGACAATATTGGTGAGACCTCTGTCAGAAGTATGCAGAACCTTCGAGAACGCTCTTTTCGAGCTACTTAATGCGAGAAACACGTTTTCTGGTGTTTTCACCACTCCACAGTGCGTCTGATATGCAGAACCGGCGATAACTTGGTTTTCGTGGGGTTTCCAGCTGAAATATGCATTTTCTGCGATAATCTTGGTGTTTCATCTATGAGAAGTATGCAGAATCATCGAGAACGCTCCTTTCGAGCTAGTTAATGCGGGAAACACGTTTTCTGGTGTTTTCACCACTCCACAGTGCGTCTGATATGCAGAACCGGCGATATCTTGATTTTCGTGGTGTTTCCAGCTGAGATATGCATTTTCTGCGATAATCTTGGTGAGACTTCAGTCAGAAGTACGCAGAATCATCTAGATCGCTCGTTTCGAGCTATTTAATGCGAGAAACCCGTTATCTGGTTGTTTTCACCACTCCATAGTGCGTTTGATATGCAGAACCGGCGACATCTTGATTTTCGTGAGGTTTCTAGATGAGATATGCATTTTCTGCGATAATATTGGTGAGACTTCAGTCAGAAGTATGCAGAATCATCTAGATCGCTCGTTTGGAGCTATTTAATGCGAGAAACACGTTATCTGGTGTTTTCACCACTCCACAGTGCGTTTGATATGCTGAACCGGCGACATCTTGATTTTCGTGGTGTTTCCAGCTGGGATATGCATTTTCTGCGATAATCTTGGTGAGACTTCAGTCAGAAGTATGCAGAAAAATCGAGAGCGCTCTTTTCGAGCTATTTAATGCGAGAAACACGTTTTTGGGGGTTTTCACCACACCTCTGTTCGTTGGATATGCAGAACCGGAGATATCTTGGTTTTCCTCGGGTTTCAAGCTGAGATATGCATTTTCTGCGATAATCTTGGAGAGACTTCTGTCCGAAGTATGCAAAATCATCGGGATCGCTCTTTTCGAGCTATTTAGTGCGAGGAACACGTTTTCTGGCGTTTTCACCACACCACTGTTCGTTGGATATGCAGAACCGGGGATATCTTGGTTTTCGTGGGGTTTCAAGCTGAAATATGCATTTTCTGCGATAATCTTGGTGAGACATCTGTCCGAAGTATGCAGAATCATCGAGATCGCTCTTTTCGAGCTATTTAATGCACGAAACACGTTAACTGGTGTTTTCACCACTCCACAGTGCGTATGATGTGCAGAACCGGAGATAACCCGGGTTTCGTCGGGTTTCAAGCTGAGATATGCATTTTCTACGATAATCTTGGTGAGACTTCTGTCAGAAGTATGCAGGATCTTCGAGAACGCTCTTTTCGAGCTATTTAATGCGAGCAACACGTTATCGGGTGTTTTCACCACTCCACAGTGCGTTTGATATGCAGTACCATCGATATCTTGGTTTTCGTGGGGTTTCAAGCTGAGATATGCATTTTTTACGATAATCTGGGTGAGACTTCTGTCCGAAATATGCAGAATCATCGAGATCGCACTATTCGAGCTATTTAATGCGCGAAACACGTTCTCTGGTTGTTTTCACCACTCCACAGTGCGTTTGATTTGCAGAACCGGCAACATCTTGATTTTCGTGAGGTTTCGAGCTGAGATATGCATTATCTGCGATAATCTTGGTGAGACTTCAGTAAGAAGTATGCAGAATCATCTAGATCGCTCTTTTAGAGCTACTTAATGCGAGAAACACGTTATCTGGTGTTTTGACCACTTCACAGTGCGTTTGATATGTAGAACCGCCGATAACTTGGTTTTCGTGGGGTTTCCAGCTGAAATATGCATTTTCTGCGATAATCTTGGTGTTTCCTCTATGAGAAGTATGCAGAATCATCGAGATCGCTCTATTCCAGCTACTTAATGCGAAAAACACGTTATCTGGTTGTTTTCACTACTCCACAGTGGGTTTGATATGCAGAACCGGCGACATCTTAATTTTCGTGATGTTTCTAGCTGAGATAGGCATTTTCAGCGATAATATTGGTGAGACTTCAGTCAGAAGTATGCAGAATCATCTAGATCGCTCTTTTCGAGCTATTTAATGCGGGAAACACGTTTTCTGGTGTATTCACCACTCCACAGTGCGTTTGATATGCAGAACCGGCGACATCTTGATTTTCGTGGTGTTTCCAGCTGGGATATGCATTTTCTGCGATAATCTTGGTGAGACTTCAGTCAGAAGTATGCAGAATCATCGGGATCGCTCTTTTCGAGCTATTTAATGCGAGAAAAACGATATCCGGTGTTTTCACCACTCCACAGTGCGTTTGATATGCAGAACCGGCGACATTTTGGATTTCGACGGGTTTCAAGCTGAGGATTGCATTTTCTACGATAATCTTGGTGAGACGTCTGTCAGAAGTATGCAGAATCTTCGAGATCGCTCTTTTCGAGCAACTTAATGCGAGAAACACGATATCTGGTTGTTTTCACCACTCCACAGTGCGTTTGATATGCAGAACCGGCGATATCTTGATTTTCGTGGTGTTTCCAGCTGAGATATGCATTTTCTGCGATAAGCTTGGTGAGTCTTCTCCCATAAGTATGCAGAATCATCTAGATCGCTCTTTTCGAGCTATTTAATGCGGGAAACACGTTTTCTGGTGTATTCGCCACTCCACAGTACGTTAGACATGCAGAACCGGAGGTATCTTCATTTCGATCGGGTTTCAAGCTGAGATATGCATTTTCTACGACAATATTGGTGAGACCTCTGTCAGAAGTATGCAGAATCTTCGAGAACGCTCTTTTCGAGCTACTTAATGGGAGAAACACGTTTTCTGGTGTTTTCACCACCCCACAGTTCGTTCGATATGCAGAACCGGCGACATCGTGGTTTTCGTCGGGTTTCAAGCTGAGATAAGCATTTTCTGCGATAATATTGGTGAGACTTCTGTCCGAAGTATGCAGAATCATCGATATCGCTCTTTTCGAGCTATTTAATGCGAGAAACACGTTGTCTGGTGTTTTGACCACTCCACAGTGCGTTTGATATGTAGAGCCGCCGATAACTTGGTTTTCGTGGGGTTTCCAGCTGAAATATGCATTTTCTGCGATAATCTTGGTGTTTCCTCTATGAGAAGTATGCAGAATCATCGAGATCGCTCTATTCCAGCTATTTAATGCGAAAAACACGTTATCTGGTTGTTTTCACTACTCCACAGTGGGTTTGATATGCAGAACCGGCGACATCTTAATTTTCGTGATGTTTCTAGCTGAGATTGGCATTTTCAGCGATAATATTGGTGAGACTTCAGTCAGAAGTATGCAGAATCATCTAGATCGCTCTTTTCGAGCTATTTAATGCGGGAAACACGTTTTCTGGTGTATTCACCACTCCACAGTGCGTTTGATATGCAGAACCGGCGACATCTTGTTTTTCGTGGTGTTTCCAGCTGGGATATGCATTTTCTGCGATAATCTTGGTGAGACTTCAGTCAGAAGTATGCAGAATCATCGGGATCGCTCTTTTCGAGCTATTTAATGCGAGAGAAACGATATCCGGTGTTTTCACCACTCCACAGTGCGTTTGATATGCAGAACCGGCGACATTTTGGATTTCGACGGGTTTCAAGCTGAGGATTGCATTTTCTACGATAATCTTGGTGAGACGTCTGTCAGAAGTATGCAGAATCTTCGAGATCGCTCTTTTCGAGCAACTTAATGCGAGAAACACGATATCTGGTTGTTTTCACCACTCCACAGTGCGTTTGATATGCAGAACCGGCGATATCTTGATTTTCGTGGTGTTTCCAGCTGAGATATGCATTTTCGGCGATAATCTTGGTGAGTCTTCTGCCAGAAGTATGCAGAATCATCTAGATCGCTCTTTTCGAGCTATTTAATGCGAGAAACAAGTTTTCTGGTGTATTCACCACTCCACAGTACGTTAGACATGCAGAACCGGAGATATCTTCGTTTCGGTCGTGTTACAAGCTGAGATATGCATTTTCTACGATAATATTGGTGAGACCTCTGTCAGAAGTATGCAGAATCTTCGAGAACGCTCTTTTCGAGCTACTTAATGCGAGAAACACGTTTTCTGGTGTTTTCACCACTCCACAGTACGTTTGATGTGCCGAACCGGCGACATCTTGATTTTCGTGATGTTTCTAGCTGAGATATGCATTCTCTGCGATAATATTGGTGAGACTTCAGTCAGCAGTATGCAGAATCATCTAGATCGCTCTTTTCGAGCTATTTAATGCGGGAAACACGTTTTCTGGTGTATTCACCACTCCACAGTGCGTTTGATATGCAGAACCGGCGACATCTTGATTTTCGTGGTGTTTCCAGCTGGGATATGCATTTTCTGCGATAATCTTGGTGAGACTTCAGTCAGAAGTATGCAGAATCATCGGGATCGCTCTTTTCGAGCTATTTAATGCGAGAGAAACGATATCCGGTGTTTTCACCACTCCACAGTGCGTTTGATATGCAGAACCGGCGACATTTTGGATTTCGACGGGTTTCAAGCTGAGGATTGCATTTTCTACGATAATCTTGGTGAGACGTCTGTCAGAAGTATGCAGAATCTTCGAGATCGCTCTTTTCGAGCAACTTAATGCGAGAAACACGATATCTGGTTGTTTTCACCACTCCACAGTGCGTTTGATATGCAGAACCGGCGATATCTTGATTTTCGTGGTGTTTCCAGCTGAGATATGCATTTTCGGCGATAATCTTGGTGAGTCTTCTGCCAGAAGTATGCAGAATCATCTAGATCGCTCTTTTCGAGCTATTTAATGCGAGAAACAAGTTTTCTGGTGTATTCACCACTCCACAGTACGTTAGACATGCAGAACCGGAGATATCTTCGTTTCGGTCGGGTTACAAGCTGAGATATGCATTTTCTACGATAATATTGGTGAGACCTCTGTCAGAAGTATGCAGAATCTTCGAGAACGCTCTTTTCGAGCTACTTAATGCGAGAAACACGTTTTCTGGTGTTTTCACCACTCCACAGTACGTTTGATGTGCCGAACCGGCGACATCTTGATTTTCGTGATGTTTCTAGCTGAGATATGCATTCTCTGCGATAATATTGGTGAGACTTCAGTCAGCAGTATGCAGAATCATCTAGATCGCTCTTTTCGAGCTATTTAATTCGGGAAACACGTTTTCTGGTGTATTCACCACTCCACAGTACGTTAGAAATGCAGAACCGGCGATATCTTCGTTTCGGTCGGGTTTCAAGCTGAGATATGCATTTTCTGCGATAATCTTGGTGAGTGTTCAGTCAGAACTATGCAGAATCATCTAGATCGCTCTTTTCGAGCTATTTAATGCGGGAAACACGTTTTCTGGTGTTTTCACCACTCCACGGTGCGTCTGATATGCAGAACCGGCGATATCTTGGTTTTCGCGGGGTTTCCAGCTGAGATATGCATTTTCTGCGATAATCTTGGTGAGTCTTCTGTCAGAAGGATGCAGAATCATCTAGATCGCTCTTTTCGAGCTGTTTAATGCGAGAAACACGTTCTCTGGTGTTTTCACCACCCCACAGTGCGTTTGATATGCAGAACCGGAGATATCTTCGTTTCGGTCGGGTTTCAAGCTGAGATATGCATTTTCTACGATAATATTGGTGAGACCTCAGTCAGAAGTATGCAGAATCATCGGGATCGCTCTTTTCGAGCTATTTAGTGCTAGGAACACGTTTTCTGGCGTTTTCACCACACCACTGTTCGTTGGATATGCAGAACCGGGGATATCTTGGTTTTCGTGGGGTTTCAAGCTGAAATATGCATTTTCTGCGATAATCTTGGTGAGACATCTGTCCGAAGTATGCAGAATCATCGAGATCGCTCTTTTCGAGCTATTTAATGCACGAAACACGTTAACTGGTGTTTTCACCACTCCACAGTGCGTATGATGTGCAGAACCGGAGATAACCCGGGTTTCGTCGGGTTTCAAGCTGAGATATGCATTTTCTACGATAATCTTGGTGAGACTTCTGTCAGAAGTATGCAGGATCTTCGAGAACGCTCTTTTCGAGCTATTTAATGCGAGAAACACGTTATCGGGTGTTTTCACCACTCCACAGTGCGTTTGATATGCAGTACCAGCGATATCTTGGTTTTCGTGGGGTTTCAAGCTGAGATATGCATTTTTTACGATAATCTGGGTGAGACTTCTGTCCGAAATATGCAGAATCATCGAGATCGCACTATTCGAGCTATTTAATGCGCGAAACACGTTCTCTGGTTGTTTTCACCACTCCACAGTGCGTTTGATTTGCAGAACCGGCAACATCTTGATTTTCGTGAGGTTTCGAGCTGAGATATGCATTATCTGCGATAATCTTGGTGAGACTTCAGTAAGAAGTATGCAGAATCATCTAGATCGCTCTTTTAGAGCTACTTAATGCGAGAAACACGTTATCTGGTGTTTTGACCACTTCACAGTGCGTTTGATATGTAGAACCGCCGATAACTTGGTTTTCGTGGGGTTTCCAGCTGAAATATGCATTTTCTGCGATAATCTTGGTGTTTCCTCTATGAGAAGTATGCAGAATCATCGAGAACGCTCTTTTCGAGCTAGTTAATGCGATAAACACGTTTTCTGGTGTTTTCACCACTCCACAGTGCGTCTGATATGCAGAACCGGCGATATCTTGATTTTCGTGGTGTTTCCAGCTGAGATATGCATTTTCTGCGATAATCTTGGTGTTTCCTCTATGAGAAGTATGCAGAATCATCGAGATCGCTCTATTCCAGCTATTTAATGCGAAAAACACGTTATCTGGTTGTTTTCACTACTCCACAGTGGGTTTGATATGCAGAACCGGCGACATCTTAATTTTCGTGATGTTTCTAGCTGAGATAGGCATTTTCAGCGATAATATTGGTGAGACTTCAGTCAGAAGTATGCAGAATCATCTAGATCGCACTTTTCGAGCTATTTAATGCGGGAAACACGTTTTCTGGTGTATTCGCCACTCCACAGTACGTTAGACATGCAGAACCGGAGGTATCTTCGTTTCGGTCGGGTTTCAAGCTGAGATATGCATTTTCTACGACAATATTGGTGAGACCTCTGTCAGAAGTATGCAGAATCTTCGAGAACGCTCTTTTCGAGCTACTTAATGGGAGAAACACGTTTTCTGGTGTTTTCACCACCCCACAGTGCGTTCGATATGCAGAACCGGCGACATCGTGGTTTTCGTCGGGTTTCAAGCTGAGATATGCATTTTCTGCGATAATATTGGTAAGACTTCTGTCCGAAGAATGCAGAATCATCGATATCGCTCTTTTCGAGCTATTTAATGCGAGAAACACGTTGTCTGGTGTTTTGACCACTCCACAGTGCGTTTGATATGTAGAGCCGCCGATAACTTGGTTTTCGTGGGGTTTCCAGCTGAAATATGCATTTTCTGCGATAATCTTGGTGTTTCCTCTATGAGAAGTATGCAGAATCATCGAGATCGCTCTATTCCAGCTATTTAATGCGAAAAACACGTTATCTGGTTGTTTTCACTACTCCACAGTGGGTTTGATATGCAGAACCGGCGACATCTTAATTTTCGTGATGTTTCTAGCTGAGATAGGCATTTTCAGCGATAATATTGGTGAGACTTCAGTCAGAAGTATGCAGAATCATCTAGATCGCTCTTTTCGAGCTATTTAATGCGGGAAACACGTTTTCTGGTGTATTCACCACTCCACAGTGCGTTTGATATGCAGAACCGGCGACATCTTGATTTTCGTGGTGTTTCCAGCTGGGATATGCATTTTCTGCGATAATCTTGGTGAGACTTCAGTCAGAAGTATGCAGAATCATCGGGATCGCTCTTTTCGAGCTATTTAATGCGAGAAAAACGATATCCGGTGTTTTCACCACTCCACAGTGCGTTTGATATGCAGAACCGGCGACATTTTGGATTTCGACGGGTTTCAAGCTGAGGATTGCATTTTCTACGATAATCTTGGTGAGACGTCTGTCAGAAGTATGCATAATCTTCGAGATCGCTCTTTTCGAGCAACTTAATGCGAGAAACACGATATCTGGTTGTTTTCACCACTCCACAGTGCGTTTGATATGCAGAACCGGCGATATCTTGATTTTCGTGGTGTTTCCAGCTGAGATATGCATTTTCTGCGATGAGCTTGGTGAGTCTTCTCCCATAAGTATGCAGAATCATCTAGATCGCTCTTTTCGAGCTATTTAATGCGGGAAACACGTTTTCTGGTGTATTCGCCACTCCACAGTACGTTAGACATGCAGAACCGGAGGTATCTTCATTTCGGTCGGGTTTCAAGCTGAGATATGCATTTTCTACGACAATATTGGTGAGACCTCTGTCAGAAGTATGCAGAATCTTCGAGAACGCTCTTTTCGAGCTACTTAATGGGAGAAACACGTTTTCTGGTGTTTTCACCACCCCACAGTGCGTTAGATATGCAGAACCGGCGACATCGTGGTTTTCGTCGGGTTTCAAGCTGAGATATGCATTTTCTGCGATAATATTGGTGAGACTTCTGTCCGAAGTATGCAGAATCATCGATATCGCTCTTTTCGAGCTATTTAATGCGAGAAACACGTTGTCTGGTGTTTTGACCACTCCACAGTGCTTTTGATATGTAGAGCCGCCGATAACTTGGTTTTCGTGGGGTTTCCAGCTGAAATATGCATTTTCTGCGATAATCTTGGTGTTTCCTCTATGAGAAGTATGCAGAATCATCGAGATCGCTCTATTCCAGCTATTTAATGCGAAAAACACGTTATCTGGTTGTTTTCACTACTCCACAGTGGGTTTGATATGCAGAACCGGCGACATCTTAATTTTCGTGATGTTTCTAGCTGAGATTGGCATTTTCAGCGATAATATTGGTGAGACTTCAGTCAGAAGTATGCAGAATCATCTAGATCGCTCTTTTCGAGCTATTTAATGCGGGAAACACGTTTTCTGGTGTATTCACCACTCCACAGTGCGTTTGATATGCAGAACCGGCGACATCTTGATTTTCGTGGTGTTTCCAGCTGGGATATGCATTTTCTGCGATAATCTTGGTGAGACTTCAGTCAGAAGTATGCAGAATCATCGGGATCGCTCTTTTCGAACTATTTGATGCGAGAGAAACGATATCCGGTGTTTTCACCACTCCACAGTGCGTTTGATATGCAGAACCGGCGACATTTTGGATTTCGACGGGTTTCAAGCTGAGGATTGCATTTTCTACGATAATCTTGGTGAGACGTCTGTCAGAAGTATGCAGAATCTTCGAGATCGCTCTTTTCGAGCAACTTAATGCGAGAAACACGATATCTGGTTGTTTTCACCACTCCACAGTGCGTTTGATATGCAGAACCGGCGATATCTTGATTTTCGTGGTGTTTCCAGCTGAGATATGCATTTTCGGCGATAATCTTGGTGAGTCTTCTGCCAGAAGTATGCAGAATCATCTAGATCGCTCTTTTCGAGCTATTTAATGCGAGAAACAAGTTTTCTGGTGTATTCACCACTCCACAGTACGTTAGACATTCAGAACCGGAGATATCTTCGTTTCGGTCGGGTTACAAGCTGAGATATGCATTTTCTACGATAATATTGGTGAGACCTCTGTCAGAAGTATGCAGAATCTTCGAGAACGCTCTTTTCGAGCTACTTAATGCGAGAAACACGTTTTCTGGTGTTTTCACCACTCCACAGTACGTTTGATGTGCCGAACCGGCGACATCTTGATTTTCGTGATGTTTCTAGCTGAGATATGCATTCTCTGCGATAATATTGGTGAGACTTCAGTCAGCAGTATGCAGAATCATCTAGATCGCTCTTTTCGAGCTATTTAATTCGGGAAACACGTTTTCTGGTGTATTCACCACTCCACAGTACGTTAGAAATGCAGAACCGGCGATATCTTCGTTTCGGTCGGGTTTCAAGCTGAGATATGCATTTTCTGCGATAATCTTGGTGAGTGTTCAGTCAGAAGTATGCAGAATCATCTAGATCGCTCTTTTCGAGCTATTTAATGCGGGAAACACGTTTTCTGGTGTTTTCACCACTCCACGGTGCGTCTGATATGCAGAACCGGCGATATCTTGGTTTTCGCGGGGTTTCCAGCTGAGATATGCATTTTCTGCGACAATCTTGGTGAGTCTTCTGTCAGAAGGATGCAGAATCATCTAGATCGCTCTTTTCGAGCTGTTTAATGCGAGAAACACGTTCTCTGGTGTTTTCACCACCCCACAGTGCGTTTGATATGCAGAACCGGAGATATCTTCGTTTCGGTCGGGTTTCAAGCTGAGATATGCATTTTCTACGATAATATTGGTGAGACCTCAGTCAGAAGTATGCAGAATCATCGGGATCGCTCTTTTCGAGCTATTTAGTGCGAGGAACACGTTTTCTGGCGTTTTCACCACACCACTGTTCGTTGGATATGCAGAACCGGGGATATCTTGGTTTTCGTGGGGTTTCAAGCTGAAATATGCATTTTCTGCGATAATCTTGGTGAGACATCTGTCCGAAGTATGCAGAATCATCGAGATCGCTCTTTTCGAGCTATTTAATGCACGAAACACGTTAACTGGTGTTTTCACCACTCCACAGTGCGTATGATGTGCAGAACCGGAGATAACCCGGGTTTCGTCGGGTTTCAAGCTGAGATATGCATTTTCTACGATAATCTTGGTGAGACTTCTGTCAGAAGTATGCAGGATCTTCGAGAACGCTCTTTTCGAGCTATTTAATGCGAGAAACACGTTATCGGGTGTTTTCACCACTCCACAGTGCGTTTGATATGCAGTACCAGCGATATCTTGGTTTTCGTGGGGTTTCAAGCTGAGATATGCATTTTTTACGATAATCTGGGTGAGACTTCTGTCCGAAATATGCAGAATCATCGAGCCCGCACTATTCGAGCTATTTAATGCGCGAAACACGTTCTCTGGTTGTTTTCACCACTCCACAGTGCGTTTGATTTGCAGAACCGGCAACATCTTGATTTTCGTGAGGTTTCGAGCTGAGATATGCATTATCTGCGATAATCTTGGTGAGACTTCAGTAAGAAGTATGCAGAATCATCTAGATCGCTCCTTTAGAGCTACTTAATGCGAGAAACACGTTATCTGGTGTTTTGACCACTTCACAGTGCGTTTGATATGTAGAACCGCCGATAACTTGGTTTTCGTGGGGTTTCCAGCTGAAATATGCATTTTCTGCGATAATCTTGGTGTTTCCTCTATGAGAAGTATGCAGAATCATCGAGAACGCTCTTTTCGAGCTAGTTAATGCGAGAAACACGTTTTCTGGTGTTTTCACCACTCCACAGTGCGTCTGATATGCAGAACCGGCGATATCTTGATTTTCGTGGTGTTTCCAGCTGAGATATGCATTTTCTGCGATAAGCTTGGTGAGTCTTCTCCCATAAGTATGCAGAATCATCTAGATCGCTCTTTTCGAGCTATTTAATGCGGGAAACACGTTTTCTGGTGTATTCGCCACTCCACAGTACGTTAGACATGCAGAACCGGAGGTATCTTCGTTTCGGTCGGGTTTCAAGCTGAGATATGCATTTTCTACGACAATATTGGTGAGACCTCTGTCAGAAGTATGCAGAATCTTCGAGAACGCTCTTTTCGAGCTACTTAATGGGAGAAACACGTTTTCTGGTGTTTTCACCACCCCACAGTGCGTTCGATATGCAGAACCGGCGACATCGTGGTTTTCGTCGGGTTTCAAGCTGAGATATGCATTTTCTGCGATAATATTGGTGAGACTTCTGTCCGAAGAATGCAGAATCATCGATATCGCTCTTTTCGAGCTATTTAATGCGAGAAACACGTTGTCTGGTGTTTTGACCACTCCACAGTGCGTTTGATATGTAGAGCCGCCGATAACTTGGTTTTCGTGGGGTTTCCAGCTGAAATATGCATTTTCTGCGATAATCTTGGTGTTTCCTCTATGAGAAGTATGCAGAATCATCGAGGTCGCTCTATTCCAGCTATTTAATGCGAAAAACACGTTATCTGGTTGTTTTCACTACTCCACAGTGGGTTTGATATGCAGAACCGGCGACATCTTAATTTTCGTGATGTTTCTAGCTGAGATAGGCATTTTCAGCGATAATATTGGTGAGACTTCAGTCAGAAGTATGCAGAATCATCTAGATCGCTCTTTTCGAGCTATTTAATGCGGGAAACACGTTTTCTGGTGTATTCACCACTCCACAGTGCGTTTGATATGCAGAACCGGCGACATCTTGATTTTCGTGGTGTTTCCAGCTGGGATATGCATTTTCTGCGATAATCTTGGTGAGACTTCAGTCAGAAGTATGCAGAATCATCGGGATCGCTCTTTTCGAGCTATTTAATGCGAGAAAAACGATATCCGGTGTTTTCACCACTCCACAGTGCGTTTGATATGCAGAACCGGCGACATTTTGGATTTCGACGGGTTTCAAGCTGAGGATTGCATTTTCTACGATAATCTTGGTGAGACGTCTGTCAGAAGTATGCAGAATCTTCGAGATCGCTCTTTTCGAGCAACTTAATGCGAGAAACACGATATCTGGTTGTTTTCACCACTCCACAGTGCGTTTGATATGCAGAACCGGCGATATCTTGATTTTCGTGGTGTTTCCAGCTGAGATATGCATTTTCTGCGATAAGCTTGGTGAGTCTTCTCCCATAAGTATGCAGAATCATCTAGATCGCTCTTTTCGAGCTATTTAATGCGGGAAACACGTTTTCTGGTGTATTCGCCACTCCACAGTACGTTAGACATGCAGAACCGGAGGTATCTTCATTTCGGTCGGGTTTCAAGCTGAGATATGCATTTTCTACGACAATATTGGTGAGACCTCTGTCAGAAGTATGCAGAATCTTCGAGAACGCTCTTTTCGAGCTACTTAATGGGAGAAACACGTTTTCTGGTGTTTTCACCACCCCACAGTGCGTTCGATATGCAGAACCGGCGACATCGTGGTTTTCGTCGGGTTTCAAGCTGAGGATTGCATTTTCTGCGATAATATTGGTGAGACTTCTGTCCGAAGTATGCAGAATCATCGATATCGCTCTTTTCGAGCTATTTAATGCGAGAAACACGTTGTCTGGTGTTGTGACCACTCCACAGTGCGTTTGATATGTAGTGCCGCTGATAACTTGGTTTTCGTGGGGTTTCCAGCTGAAATATGCATTTTCTGCGATAATCTTGGTGTTTCCTCTATGAGAAGTATGCAGAATCATCGAGATCGCTCTATTCCAGCTATTTAATGCGAAAAACACGTTATCTGGTTGTTTTCACTACTCCACAGTGGGTTTGATATGCAGAACCGGCGACATCATAATTTTCGTGATGTTTCTAGCTGAGATTGGCATTTTCAGCGATAATATTGGTGAGACTTCAGTCAGAAGTATGCAGAATCATCTAGATCGCTCTTTTCGAGCTATTTAATGCGGGAAACACGTTTTCTGGTGTATTCACCACTCCACAGTGCGTTTGATATGCAGAACCGGCGACATCTTGATTTTCGTGGTGCTTCCAGCTGGGATATGCATTTTCTGCGATAATCTTGGTGAGACTTCAGTCAGAAGTATGCAGAATCATCGGGATCGCTCTTTTCGAGCTATTTAATGCGAGAGAAACGATATCCGGTGTTTTCACCACTCCACAGTGCGTTTGATATGCAGAACCGGCGACATTTTGGATTTCGACGGGTTTCAAGCTGAGGATTGCATTTTCTACGATAATCTTGGTGAGACGTCTGTCAGAAGTATGCAGAATCTTCGAGATCGCTCTTTTCGAGCAACTTAATGCGAGAAACACGATATCTGGTTGTTTTCACCACTCCACAGTGCGTTTAATATGCAGAACCGGCGATATCTTGATTTTCGTGGTGTTTCCAGCTGAGATATGCATTTTCGGCGATAATCTTGGTGAGTCTTCTGCCAGAAGTATGCAGAATCATCTAGATCGCTCTTTTCGAGCTATTTAATGCGAGAAACAAGTTTTCTGGTGTATTCACCACTCCACAGTACGTTAGACATTCAGAACCGGAGATATCTTCGTTTCGGTCGGGTTACAAGCTGAGATATGCATTTTCTACGATAATATTGGTGAGACCTCTGTCAGAAGTATGCAGAATCATCTAGATCGCTCTTTTCGAGCTATTTAATTCGGGAAACACGTTTTCTGGTGTATTCACCACTCCACAGTACGTTAGAAATGCAGAACCGGCGATATCTTCGTTTCGGTCGGGTTTCAAGCTGAGATATGCATTTTCTGCGATAATCTTGGTGAGTGTTCAGTCAGAAGTATGCAGAATCATCTAGATCGCTCTTTTCGAGCTATTTAATGCGGGAAACACGTTTTCTGGTGTTTTCACCACTCCACGGTGCGTCTGATATGCAGAACCGGCGATATCTTGGTTTTCGCGGGGTTTCCAGCTGAGATATGCATTTTCTGCGATAATCTTGGTGAGTCTTCTGTCAGAAGGATGCAGAATCATCTAGATCGCTCTTTTCGAGCTGTTTAATGCGAGAAACACGTTCTCTGGTGTTTTCACCACCCCACAGTGCGTTTGATATGCAGAACCGGAGATATCTTCGTTTCGGTCGGGTTTCAAGCTGAGATATGCATTTTCTACGATAATATTGGTGAGACCTCAGTCAGAAGTATGCAGAATCTTCGAGAACGCTCTTTTCGAGCTACTTAATGCGAGAAACACGTTTTCTGGTGTTTTCACCACCCCACAGTGCGTTTGATATGCAGAACCGGCGACATCGTTGTTTTCGAGGGGTTTCCAGCTGAGATAGGCATTTTCTGCGATAATCTTGGTGAGTCTTCTGTCAGAAGTATGCAGAATCATCGAGATCGCTCTATTCGAGCTATTTAATTGCGAGAAACACGTTATCTGGTTGTTTTCACTACTCCACAGTGGGTTTGATATGCAGAACCGGCGACATCTTAATTTTCGTGATGTTTCTAGCTGAGATAGGCATTTTCAGCGATAATATTGGTGAGACTTCAGTCAGAAATATGCAGAATCATCTAGATCGCTCTTTTCGAGCTATTTAATGCGGGAAACACGTTTTCTGGTGTATTCACCACTCCACAGTGCGTTTGATATGCAGAACCGGCGACATCTTGATTTTCGTGGTGTTTCCAGCTGGGATATGCATTTTCTGCGATAATCTTGGTGAGACTTCAGTCAGAAGTATGCAGAATCATCTAGATCGCTCGTTTCGAGCTATCTAATGCGAGAAACACGTTATCTGGTGTTTTTACCACTCCACAGTGCGTTTGATATGCAGAACCGGCGACATCTTGATTTTCGTGATGTTTCTAGCTGAGATAGGCATTTTCTGCGATAATTTTGGTGTTTCCTCTATGAGAAGTATGCAGAATCATCGAGATCGCTCTATTCGAGCTATTTAATGCGAGAAACACGTTATCTGGTTGTTTTCACTACTCCACAGTGGGTTTGATATGCAGAACCGGCGACATCGTGGTTTTCGTGGGGTTTCCAGCTGAAATATGCATTTTCTGCGATAATCTTGGTGTTTCCTCTATGAGAAGTATGCAGAATCTTCGAGAACGCTCTTTTCGAGCTACTTAATGCGAGAAACACGTTTTCTGGTTTTTTCCCCACTCCACAGTGCGTCTGATATGCAGAACCGGCGACATCTTGATTTTCGTGGTGTTTCCAGCTGAGATATGCATTCTCTGAGATAATATTGGTGAGTCTTCTGTCAGAAGGATGCAGAATAATCTAGATCGCTCTTTTCGAGCTGTTTAATGCGAGAAACACGTTCTCTGGTGTTTTCACCACCCCACAGTGCGTTTGATATGCAGAACCGGAGATATCTTCGTTTCGGTCGGGTTTCAAGCTGAGATATGCATTTTCTACGATAATATTGGTGAGACCTCAGTCAGAAGTATGCAGAATCTTCGAGAACGCTCTTTTCGAGCTACTTAATGCGGGAAACACGTTTTCTGGTGTTTTCACCACCCCACAGTGCGTTTGATATGCAGAACCGGCGACATCGTGGTTTTCGTGGGGTTTCCAGCTGAGATAGGCATTTTCTGCGATAATCTTGGTGAGTCTTCAGTCAGAAGTATGCAGAATCATCTAGATCGCTCTTTTCGAGCTGTTTAATGCGAGAAACACGTTCTCTGGTGTTTTCACCACCCCACAGTGCGTTTGATATGCAGAACCGGAGATATCTTCGTTTCGGTCGGGTTTCAAGCTGAGATATGCATTTTCTACGATAATATTGGTGAGGCCTCAGTCAGAAGTATGCAGAATCTTCGAGAACGCTCTTTTCGAGCTACTTAATGCGAGAAACACGTTTTCTGGTGTTTTCACCACCCCACAGTGCGTTTGATATGCAGAACCGGCGACATCGTTGTTTTCGAGGGGTTTCCAGCTGAGATAGGCATTTTCTGCGATAATCTTGGTGAGTCTTCTGTCAGAAGTATGCAGAATCATCGAGATCGCTCTATTCGAGCTATTTAATTGCGAGAAACACGTTATCTGGTTGTTTTCACTACTCCACAGTGGGTTTGATATGCAGAACCGGCGACATCTTAATTTTCGTGATGTTTCTAGCTGAGATAGGCATTTTCAGCGATAATATTGGTGAGACTTCAGTCAGAAATATGCAGAATCATCTAGATCGCTCTTTTCGAGCTATTTAATGCGGGAAACACGTTTTCTGGTGTATTCACCACTCCACAGTGCGTTTGATATGCAGAACCGGCGACATCTTGATTTTCGTGGTGTTTCCAGCTGGGATATGCATTTTCTGCGATAATCTTGGTGAGACTTCAGTCAGAAGTATGCAGAATCATCTAGATCGCTCGTTTCGAGCTATCTAATGCGAGAAACACGTTATCTGGTGTTTTTACCACTCCACAGTGCGTTTGATATGCAGAACCGGCGACATCTTGATTTTCGTGATGTTTCTAGCTGAGATAGGCATTTTCTGCGATAATTTTGGTGTTTCCTCTATGAGAAGTATGCAGAATCATCGAGATCGCTCTATTCGAGCTATTTAATGCGAGAAACACGTTATCTGGTTGTTTTCACTACTCCACAGTGGGTTTGATATGCAGAACCGGCGACATCGTGGTTTTCGTGGGGTTTCCAGCTGAAATATGCATTTTCTGCGATAATCTTGGTGTTTCCTCTATGAGAAGTATGCAGAATCTTCGAGAACGCTCTTTTCGAGCTACTTAATGCGAGAAACACGTTTTCTGGTTTTTTCCCCACTCCACAGTGCGTCTGATATGCAGAACCGGCGACATCTTGATTTTCGTGGTGTTTCCAGCTGAGATATGCATTCTCTGAGATAATATTGGTGAGTCTTCTGTCAGAAGGATGCAGAATAATCTAGATCGCTCTTTTCGAGCTGTTTAATGCGAGAAACACGTTCTCTGGTGTTTTCACCACCCCACAGTGCGTTTGATATGCAGAACCGGAGATATCTTCGTTTCGGTCGGGTTTCAAGCTGAGATATGCATTTTCTACGATAATATTGGTGAGACCTCAGTCAGAAGTATGCAGAATCTTCGAGAACGCTCTTTTCGAGCTACTTAATGCGGGAAACACGTTTTCTGGTGTTTTCACCACCCCACAGTGCGTTTGATATGCAGAACCGGCGACATCGTGGTTTTCGTGGGGTTTCCAGCTGAGATAGGCATTTTCTGCGATAATCTTGGTGAGTCTTCAGTCAGAAGTATGCAGAATCATCGAGATCGCTCTATTCGAGCTATTTAATGCGAGAAACACGTTATCTGGTTGTTTTCACTACTCCACAGTGGGTTTGATATGCAGAACCGGCGACATCTTAATTTTCGTGATGTTTCTAGCTGAGATAGGCATTTTCAGCGATAATATTGGTGAGACTTCAGTCAGAAATATGCAGAATCATCTAGATCGCTCTTTTCGAGCTATTTAATGCGGGAAACACGTTTTCTGGTGTATTCACCACTCCACAGTGCGTTTGATATGCAGAACCGGCGACATCTTGATTTTCGTGGTGTTTCCAGCTGGGATATGCATTTTCTGCGATAATCTTGGTGAGACTTCAGTCAGAAGTATGCAGAATCATCTAGATCGCTCGTTTCGAGCTATTTAATGCGAGAAACACGTTATCTGGTGTTTTTACCACTCCACAGTGCGTTTGATATGCAGAACCGGCGACATCTTGATTTTCGTGATGTTTCTAGCTGAGATAGGCATTATCTGCGATAATATTGGTGAGACTTCAGTCAGAAGTATGCAGAATCATCGGGATCGCTCTTTTCGAGCTATTTAATGCGAGAAACACGTTATCTGGTGTTTTCACCACTCCACAGTGCGTTGGATATGCAGAACCGGAGATATTATGGTTTTCGTCGGGTTTCAAGCTGAGATATGCATTTTCTACGATAAGCTTGGTGAGACCTCTGTCAGAAGTATGCAGAACCTTCGAGAACGCTCTTTTCGAGCTACTTAATGCGAGAAACACGTTTTCTGGTGTTTTCACCACTGCACAGTACGTTTGATGTGCAGAACCGGAGATATCTTGGTTTTCGTAGGGTTTCAAGCTGAGATATGAATTTTTTAGGATAATCTTGGTGAGACTTCTGTCCGAAGTATGCAGAATCATCGAGATCGCTCTATTCGAGCTATTTAATGCGAGAAACACGTTATCTGGTTGTTTTCACTACTCCACAGTGGGTTTGATATGCAGAACCGGCGACATCGTGGTTTTCGTGGGGTTTCCAGCTGAAATATGCATTTTCAGCGATAATCTTGGTGTTTCCTCTATGAGAAGTATGCAGAATCTTCGAGAACGCTCTTTTCGAGCTAGTTAATGCGAGAAACACGTTTTCTGGTGTTTTCACCACTCCACAGTGCGTCTGATATGCAGAACCGGCGACATCTTGATTTTCGTGGTGTTTCCAGCTGAGATATGCATTCTCTGCGTTAATATTGATGAGACCTCAGTCAGAAGTATGCAGAATCTTCGAGAACGCTCTTTTCGAGCTACTTAATGCGAGAAACACGTTTTCTGGTGTTTTCACCACCCCACAGTGCGTTTGATATGCAGAACCGGCGACATCGTGGTTTTCGTGGGGTTTCCAGCTGAGATAGGCATTTTCTGCGATAATCTTGGTGAGTCTTCTGTCAGAAGTATGCAGAATCATCGAGATCGCTCTATTCGAGCTATTTAATGCGAGAAACACGTTATCTGGTTGTTTTCACTACTACACAGTGGGTTTGATATGCAGAACCGGCGACATCTTAATTTTCGTGATGTTTCTAGCTGAGATAGGCATTTTCAGCGATAATATTGGTGAGACTTCAGTCAGAAATATGCAGAATCATCTAGATCGCTCTTTTCGAGCTATTTAATGCGGGAAACACGTTTTCTGGTGTATTCACCACTCCACAGTGCGTTTGATATGCAGAACCGGCGACATCTTGATTTTCGTGGTGTTTCCAGCTGGGATATGCATTTTCTGCGATAATCTTGGTGAGACTTCAGTCAGAAGTATGCAGAATCATCTAGATCGCTCGTTTCGAGCTATTTAATGCGAGAAACACGTTATCTGGTGTTTTTACCACTCCACAGTGCGTTTGATATGCAGAACCGGCGACATCTTGATTTTCGTGATGTTTCTAGCTGAGATAGGCATTTTCTGCGATAATATTGGTGAGACTTCAGTCAGAAGTATGCAGAACCATCGGGATCGCTCTTTTCGAGCTATTTAATGCGAGAAACACGTTATCTGGTGTTTTCACCACTCCACAGTGCGTTGGATATGCAGAACCGGAGATATTTTGGTTTTCGTCGGGTTTCAAGCTGAGATATGCATTTTCTACGATAAGCTTGGTGAGACCTCTGTCAGAAGTATGCAGAACCTTCGAGAACGCTCTTTTCGAGCTACTTAATGCGAGAAACACGTTTTCTGGTGTTTTCACCACTGCACAGTACGTTTGATGTGCAGAACCGGAGATATCTTGGTTTTCGTGGGATTTCAAGCTGAGATATGAATTTTTTAGGATAATCTTGGTGAGACTTCTGTCCGAAGTATGCAGAATCATCGAGATTGCTCTATTCGAGCTATTTAATGCGACAAAACGTTATCCGGTGTTTTCACCACTCCACAGTGCGTATGATATGCAGAACCGACGATATCTTGGTTTTCGTGGGGTTTCCAGCTGAAATATGCATTTTCTGCGATAATCTTTGTGTTTCATCTATGAGAAGTATGCAGAATCATCCAGAACACTCTTTTCGAGCTAGTTAATGCGAGTAACACGTTTTCTGGTGTTTTCACCACCCCACAGTGCGTTTGATATGCAGAACCAGCGATATCTTGGCTTTCGTGGGGTTTCAAGCTGAGATATGCATTTTCTGCGATAAGCTTGGTGAGACATTTGTCCGAAGTATGCAGAATCATCGAGATCGCTCTATTCGAGCTATTTAATGCGAGAAACACGTTATCTGGTGTTTTCATCACTCCACAGGGCGTTTGATATGCAGAACCGGCGATATCTTGGTTTTCGTGGGGTTTCCAGCTGAAATATGCATTTTCTGCGATAATCTTTGTGTTTCATCTATGAGAAGTATGCAGAATCATCCAGAACCCTCTTTTCGAGCTAGTTAATGCGAGTAATACGTTTTCTGGTGTTTTCACCAACCCACAGTGCGTTTGATATGCA
Organism: Anthophora plumipes; assembly: GCA_951804975.1. Lineage (NCBI taxonomy): Eukaryota > Metazoa > Arthropoda > Insecta > Hymenoptera > Apidae > Anthophora > Anthophora plumipes. The sequence continues at coordinate 909,967 of CATORF010000423.1, forward strand.
GAACCGGCGACATCTTGGTTTTCGTCGGGTTTCAAGCTGAGATATGCATTTTCTGCGATAATATTGGTGAGACGTCAGTCAGAAGTATGCAGAATCATCTAGATCGCTCGTTTCGAGCTATTTAATGCGAAAAAACAAGTTTTCTGGTGTTTTGACCACTCCACAGAGCGTTTGATATGTAGAGCCGCCGATAACTTGGTTTTCGTGGTGTTTTCAGTTGAAATATGCATTTTCTGCGATAATCTTTGTGAGACTTCAGTCAGAAGTATGATGAATAATCGAGATCGCTCTTTTCGAGCTATTTAATGCGAGATACACGTTTTCTGGTGTATTCACCACTCCACAGTACGTTTGACATGCAGAACCGGAGATATCTTGGTTTCGGTCGGGTTTCAGGCTGAGATATGCATTTTCTACGATAATCTTGGTGAGAATCTGTCAGAAGTATGCAGAATCATGGAGGACGCTCTTTTCGAGCTATTTAATGCGAGAAACACGTTTTCTGGTGTATTCACCACTCCACAGTGCGTTTGATATGCAGTACCAGCGATATCTTGGTTTTCGTGGGGTTTCAAGCTGAGATATGAATTTTTTAGGATAATCTTGGTGAGACTTCTGTCCGAAGTAAGCAGAATCATCGAGATCGCTCTGCTCGAGCTATTTAATGCGACAAAACGTTATCCGGTGTTTTCGCCACTCCACAGTGCGTATGATATGCAGAACCGACGATATCTTGGTTTTCGTTGGGTTTCAAGCTCAGATATGCATTTTCTGCGGTAATCTTGGTGAGACTTCTGTCCGAAGTATGCAAAAACATCGAGAGCGCTCTTTTCGAGCTATTTAATGCGAGAAACACGTTTACTGGGGTTTTCACCACACCACAGTTCGTTGGATATGCAGAACCGGAGATATCTTGGTTTTCGTGGGGTTTAAAGCTGAGATATGCATTTTCTGCGATAATCTTGGTGAGACTTCTGTCCGAAGTATGCAGAATCATCGAGATCGCTCTTTTCGAGCTATTTAATGCGAGAAACACGTTATCTGGTGTTTTCACCACTCCACAGTGCGTTTGATATGCAGTACCAGCGATATCTTGGTTTTCGTAGGGTTTCCAGCTGAGATAAGCATTTTCTACGATAATCTTGGTGAGACTTCTGTCCGAAGTAAGCAGAATCATCGAGATCGCTCTGCTCGAGCTATTTAATGCGACAAAACGTTATCCGGTGTTTTCACCACTCCACAGTGCGTATGAGATGCAGAACCGACGATATCTTGGTTTTCGTGGGGTTTCAAGCTCAGATATGCATTTTCTGCGGTAATCTTGGTGAGACTTCTGTCCGAAGTATGCAAAAACATCGAGAGCGCTCTTTTCGAGCTATTTAATGCGAGAAACACGTTTACTGGGGTTTTCACCACACCACAGTTCGTTGGATATGCAGAACCGGAGATATCTTGGTTTTCGTGGGGTTTCAAGCTGAGATATGGATTTTCTGCGATAATCTTGGTGAGACTTCTGTCCGAAGTATGCAGAATCATCGAGAGCGCTCTTTTCGAGCTATTTAATTCGAGAAACACGTTTTCTGCTGTATTGACCACTCCACAGTACGCTTGACTTGCAGAAACGGAGATATCTTGGTTTCGGCCGGGTTTCAAGCTGAGATATGCATTTTCTGCGATAAAATTGGTGAGACGTCAGTCAGAAGTATGCAGAATCATCTAGATCGCTCGTTTCGAGCTATTTAATGCGAAAAGCAAGTTTTCTGGTGTTTTGACCACTCCACAGAGCGTTTGATATGTAGAGCCGCCGATAACTTGGTTTTCGTGGGGTTTCCATCTGAGATATGCATTTCCTGCGATAATCTTGGTGAGACTTCAGTCAGAAGTATGCAGAATCATCTAGATCGCTCTTTTCGAGCTATTTAATGCGAGAAACACGTTTTCTGGTGTATTCACCACTCCACAGTGCGTTTGATATGCAGAACCAGCGATATCTTGGCTTTCGTGGGGTTTCCATCTGAGATATGCATTTCCTGCGATAATCTTGGTGAGACTTCAGTCAGAAGTATGCAGAATCATCTAGATCGGTCTTCTCGAGCTATTTAATTCGAGAAACACGTTTTCTGCTGTATTGACCACTCCACAGTACGTTTGACTTGCAGAAACGGAGATATCTTGGTTTTCGTGGGGTTTCCAGCTGAAATATGCATTTTCTGCGATAATCTTTGTGTTTCATCTATGAGAAGGATGCAGTATCATCCAGAACGCTCTTTTCGAGCTAGTTAATGCGAGTAACACGTTTTCTGGTGTTTTCACCACTCCACAGTGCGTTTGATATGTAGAGCCGCCGATAACTTGGTTTTCGTGGGGTTTCCAGCTGAAATATGCATTTTCTGCGATAATCTTTGTGTTTCATCTATGAGAAGTATGCAGTATCATCCAGAACGCTCTTTTCGAGCTAGTTAATGCGAGTAACACGTTTTCTGGTGTTTTCACCACTCCACGGTGCGTCTGATATGCAGAACCGGCGATATCTTGGTTTTCGTGGGGTTTCCAGCTGAGATATGCATTTTCTGCGATAATCTTGGTGAGTCTTCTGTCAGAAGAATGCAGAATCATCTAGATCGCACGTTTCGAGCTATTTAATGCGAGAAACACGTTATCTGGTTGTTTTCACCACTCCACAGTGCGTTTGATATGCAGAACCAGCGATATCTTGGTTTTCGTGGGGTTTCAAGTTCAGATATGCATTTTCTGCGATAATGTTGATGAGACTTCTGTCCGAAGTATGCTTAATCATCGAGATCGCTCTTTTCGTGCTATTTAATGCGAGAAACACGTTATCTGGTGTTTTCACTACTCCACAGTGCGTTTGATATGCAGAACCGGCGACATCTTGATTTTCGTGAGGTTTCAACCTGAGATATGCATTTTCTACGATAATCTTGGTGAGTCTTCTGTCAGAAGTATGCAGAATCATCTAGATCGCTCGTTTCGAGCTATTTAACGCGAGAAACACGTTTTCTGGTGTATTCACCACTCCACAGTACGTTTGACATGCAGAACCGGAGATATCTTGGTTTCGGTCGGGTTTCAGGCTGAGATATGCATTTTCTACGATAATCTTGGAGAGAATCTGTCAGAAGTATGCAGAATCTTTGAGGACGCTCTTTTCGAGCTATTTAATGCGAGAAACACGTTTTTGGGGGTTTTCACTACTCCACAGTTCTTTGAATATGCAGAACAGGAGATATCTTGGTTTGCGTGGGGTTTCAAGCAGAGATATTCATTTTCTGCGATAACCTTGGTGAGACTTCTGTTAGAAGTATGCAGAATCATCGAGATCGCTCTTTTCGAGCTATTTAACGCGAGAAACACGTTATCTGGTGTTTTCACCACTCCACAGTGCGTATGATATGCAGAACCGGCGGTATCTTGGTTTTCGTGGGGTTTCAAGCTGAGATATGCATTATCTGCGATAATCTTGGTGAGACTTCTGTCCGAAGTGTGCAGAATCATCAAGATCGCTCTTTTCAAGCTATTTAATGCGAGGAACACGTTTTCTGGGGCTCTCACCACACCACAGTTCGTTGGATATGCAGAACAGGTGATATCTTGTGTTTCGAGGGGTTTCAAGCTGAGATATGCAATTTCTGCGATAAACTTGGTGAGACTTCTGTCCGAAGTATGCAGAATCATCGACATCGCTTTTTTCGAGCTATTTAATGCGAGAAACACGTTATCTAGTGTTTTCACCACTCCACAGTGCGTTTGATATGCAGAACCGGCGACATCTTGATTTTCGTGAGGTTTCTAACTGAGATATGCGTTTTCTGCGATAATATTGGTGAGACTTCAGTCAGAAGAATGCAGAATCATCTAGATCGCTCTTTTCGAGCTATTTAATGCGAGCAGCACGTTATCTGGTGTTTTGGCCACTCCACAGTGCGTTTGATATGCAGAACCGGAGATATCTTGGTTTCGGTCGGGTTTCAAGCTGAGATATGCATTTTCTACGATAATCTTGGAGAGAATCTGTCAGAAGTATGCAGAATCTTCGAGGACGCTCTTTTCGAGCTATTTAATGCGAGAAACACGTTTTTGGGGGTTTTCACTACTCCACAGTTCTTTGAATATGCAGAACAGGAGATATCTTGGTTTGCGTGGTGTTTCAAGCAGAGATATGCATTTTCTGCGATAACCTTGGTGAGACTTCTGTTAGAAGTATGCAGAATCATCGAGATCGCTCTTTTCGAGCTATTTAATGCGAGAAACACGTTTTTGGGGGTTTTCACTACTCCACAGTTCTTTGAATATGCAGAACAGGAGATATCTTGGTTTGCGTGGTGTTTCAAGCAGAGATATGCATTTTCTGCGATAACCTTGGTGAGACTTCTGTTAGAAGTATGCAGAATCATCGAGATCGCTCTTTTCGAGCTATTTAATGGAGAAACACGTTATCTGGTGTATTGACCACTCCACAGTGCGTTTGATATGCGGAACCGGCGCCATCTTGATTTTCGTGAGGTTTCAAGCTGAGATATGCATTTTCTGCGATAATCTAGGTGAGTCTTCTGCCAGAAGTATGCAGAATCTTCGAGATCGTTCTTTTCGAGCAACTTAATGCGAGAAACACGATATCTGGTTGTTTTCACCACTCCACAGTGCGTTTGATATGCAGAACGGGCGACATCTTGATTTTCGTGAGGTTTCAAGCTGAGATATGCATTTTCTGCGATAATCTTGGTGAGGCATCATGTCAGAAATATGCAGAATCTTCTATATCGCTCTTTTCGAGCTATTTAATGCGAAAAAACAAGTTTTCTGGTGTTTTCAACATTCCACAGTGCGTGTGATATGCAGAACCGGCGATATCTTGATTTTCGTGGTGTTTCCAGCTGAAATATGCATTTTCTACGATAATCTTGGTGAGACGTCTGTCAGAAGTATGCAGAATCTTCGAGATCGTTCTTTTCGAGCTACTTAATGCGAGAAACACGATATCTGGTTGTTTTCACCACTCCACAGTGCGTTTGATATGCAGAACGGGCGACATCTTGATTTTCGTGAGGTTTCAAGCTGAGATATGCATTTTCTGCGATAATCTTGGTGAGACTTCAGTCAGAAATATGCAGAATTTTCTAGATCGCTCTTTTCGAGCTATTTAATGCGAAAAAACAAGTTTTCTGGTGTTTTCAACATTCCACAGTGCGTTTGATATGCAGAACCGATGATATCTTGATTTTCGTGGTGTTTCCAGCTGAGATATGCATTTTCTGCGATAATCTTGGTGAGTCTTCTGTCAGAAGTATGCAGAATCATCGAGATCCCTCTTTTCGAGCTATTTAATGCGAGAAACACGTTAATTGGTGTTTTCACCACTCCACAGAGCGTTTGATATGCGGAACCAGCGACATCTTGGATTTCGTCGGTTTTCAAGCTGAGACATGCATTTTCTGCGATAATCTTGGTGAGTCTTCTGTCAGAAGTATGCAGAATCATCGAGATCCCTCTTTTCGAGCTAGTTAATGCGAGAAACACGTTATCTGGTGTTTTCACCACTCCACAGTGCGTTTAATATGCAGAACCGGCTACATCTTGGCTGTCGTAGGGTATCAAGTTGAGATATGCATTTTCTGCGATAATCATGGTGAGACTTCTGTTAGAAGTATGCAGAAGCATCGAGATCGCACATTTCGATCTATTTAATGCGAGAAACACGTTATCTGGTGTTTTCACCACTCCACAGTGCGTTTAATATGCAGAACCGGCTACATCTTGGCTGTCGTAGGGTATCAAGTTGAGATATGCATTTTCTGCGATAATCATGGTGAGACTTCTGTTAGAAGTATGCAGAAGCATCGAGATCGCACATTTCGATCTATTTAATGCGAGAAACACGTTATCTGGTGTTTTCACCACTCCACAGTGCGTTTGATATGCAGAACCAGCGATATCTTGGTTTTCGTGGGGTTTCCAGCTGAAATATGCATTTTCTGCGATAATCTTTGTGTTTCATCTATGAGAAGTATGCAGAATCATCCAGAACACTCTTTTCGAGCTAGTTAATGCGAGTAACACGTTTTCTGGTGTTTTCACCACCCCACAGTGCGTTTGATATGCAGAACCAGCGATATCTTGGCTTTCGTGGGGTTTCAAGCTGAGATATGCATTTTCTGCGATAAGCTTGGTGAGACATTTGTCCGAAGTATGCAGAATCATCGAGATCGCTCTATTCGAGCTATTTAATGCGAGAAACACGTTATCTGGTGTTTTCATCACTCCACAGGGCGTTTGATATGCAGAACCGGCGATATCTTGGTTTTCGTGGGGTTTCCAGCTGAAATATGCATTTTCTGCGATAATCTTTGTGTTTCATCTATGAGAAGTATGCAGAATCATCCAGAACCCTCTTTTCGAGCTAGTTAATGCGAGTAATACGTTTTCTGGTGTTTTCACCAACCCACAGTGCGTTTGATATGCAGAACCGGCGACATCTTGGTTTTCGTCGGGTTTCAAGCTGAGATATGCATTTTCTGCGATAATATTGGTGAGACGTCAGTCAGAAGTATGCAGAATCATCTAGATCGCTCGTTTCGAGCTATTTAATGCGAAAAAACAAGTTTTCTGGTGTTTTGACCACTCCACAGAGCGTTTGATATGTAGAGCCGCCGATAACTTGGTTTTCGTGGTGTTTTCAGTTGAAATATGCATTTTCTGCGATAATCTTTGTGAGACTTCAGTCAGAAGTATGATGAATAATCGAGATCGCTCTTTTCGAGCTATTTAATGCGAGATACACGTTTTCTGGTGTATTCACCACTCCACAGTACGTTTGACATGCAGAACCGGAGATATCTTGGTTTCGGTCGGGTTTCAGGCTGAGATATGCATTTTCTACGATAATCTTGGTGAGAATCTGTCAGAAGTATGCAGAATCATGGAGGACGCTCTTTTCGAGCTATTTAATGCGAGAAACACGTTTTCTGGTGTATTCACCACTCCACAGTGCGTTTGATATGCAGTACCAGCGATATCTTGGTTTTCGTGGGGTTTCAAGCTGAGATATGAATTTTTTAGGATAATCTTGGTGAGACTTCTGTCCGAAGTAAGCAGAATCATCGAGATCGCTCTGCTCGAGCTATTTAATGCGACAAAACGTTATCCGGTGTTTTCACCACTCCACAGTGCGTATGATATGCAGAACCGACGATATCTTGGTTTTCGTTGGGTTTCAAGCTCAGATATGCATTTTCTGCGGTAATCTTGGTGAGACTTCTGTCCGAAGTATGCAAAAACATCGAGAGCGCTCTTTTCGAGCTATTTAATGCGAGAAACACGTTTACTGGGGTTTTCACCACACCACAGTTCGTTGGATATGCAGAACCGGAGATATCTTGGTTTTCGTGGGGTTTAAAGCTGAGATATGCATTTTCTGCGATAATCTTGGTGAGACTTCTGTCCGAAGTATGCAGAATCATCGAGATCGCTCTTTTCGAGCTATTTAATGCGAGAAACACGTTATCTGGTGTTTTCACCACTCCACAGTGCGTTTGATATGCAGTACCAGCGATATCTTGGTTTTCGTAGGGTTTCCAGCTGAGATAAGCATTTTCTACGATAATCTTGGTGAGACTTCTGTCCGAAGTAAGCAGAATCATCGAGATCGCTCTGCTCGAGCTATTTAATGCGACAAAACGTTATCCGGTGTTTTCACCACTCCACAGTGCGTATGAGATGCAGAACCGACGATATCTTGGTTTTCGTGGGGTTTCAAGCTCAGATATGCATTTTCTGCGGTAATCTTGGTGAGACTTCTGTCCGAAGTATGCAAAAACATCGAGAGCGCTCTTTTCGAGCTATTTAATGCGAGAAACACGTTTACTGGGGTTTTCACCACACCACAGTTCGTTGGATATGCAGAACCGGAGATATCTTGGTTTTCGTGGGGTTTAAAGCTGAGATATGCATTTTCTGCGATAATCTTGGTGAGACTTCTGTCCGAAGTATGCAGAATCATCGAGAGCGCTCTTTTCGAGCTATTTAATTCGAGAAACACGTTTTCTGCTGTATTGACCACTCCACAGTACGCTTGACTTGCAGAAACGGAGATATCTTGGTTTCGGCCGGGTTTCAAGCTGAGATATGCATTTTCTGCGATAAAATTGGTGAGACGTCAGTCAGAAGTATGCAGAATCATCTAGATCGCTCGTTTCGAGCTATTTAATGCGAAAAGCAAGTTTTCTGGTGTTTTGACCACTCCACAGAGCGTTTGATATGTAGAGCCGCCGATAACTTGGTTTTCGTGGGGTTTCCATCTGAGATATGCATTTCCTGCGATAATCTTGGTGAGACTTCAGTCAGAAGTATGCAGAATCATCTAGATCGCTCTTTTCGAGCTATTTAATGCGAGAAACACGTTTTCTGGTGTATTCACCACTCCACAGTGCGTTTGATATGCAGAACCAGCGATATCTTGGCTTTCGTGGGGTTTCCATCTGAGATATGCATTTCCTGCGATAATCTTGGTGAGACTTCAGTCAGAAGTATGCAGAATCATCTAGATCGGTCTTCTCGAGCTATTTAATTCGAGAAACACGTTTTCTGCTGTATTGACCACTCCACAGTACGTTTGACTTGCAGAAACGGAGATATCTTGGTTTTCGTGGGGTTTCCAGCTGAAATATGCATTTTCTGCGATAATCTTTGTGTTTCATCTATGAGAAGGATGCAGTATCATCCAGAACGCTCTTTTCGAGCTAGTTAATGCGAGTAACACGTTTTCTGGTGTTTTCACCACTCCACAGTGCGTTTGATATGTAGAGCCGCCGATAACTTGGTTTTCGTGGGGTTTCCAGCTGAAATATGCATTTTCTGCGATAATCTTTGTGTTTCATCTATGAGAAGTATGCAGTATCATCCAGAACGCTCTTTTCGAGCTAGTTAATGCGAGTAACACGTTTACTGGTGTTTTCACCACTCCACGGTGCGTCTGATATGCAGAACCGGCGATATCTTGGTTTTCGTGGGGTTTCCAGCTGAGATATGCATTTTCTGCGATAATCTTGGTGAGTCTTCTGTCAGAAGAATGCAGAATCATCTAGATCGCACGTTTCGAGCTATTTAATGCGAGAAACACGTTATCTGGTTGTTTTCACCACTCCACAGTGCGTTTGATATGCAGAACCAGCGATATCTTGGTTTTCGTGGGGTTTCAAGTTCAGATATGCATTTTCTGCGATAATGTTGATGAGACTTCTGTCCGAAGTATGCTTAATCATCGAGATCGCTCTTTTCGTGCTATTTAATGCGAGAAACACGTTATCTGGTGTTTTCACTACTCCACAGTGCGTTTGATATGCAGAACCGGCGACATCTTGATTTTCGTGAGGTTTCAACCTGAGATATGCATTTTCTACGATAATCTTGGTGAGTCTTCTGTCAGAAGTATGCAGAATCATCTAGATCGCTCGTTTCGAGCTATTTAACGCGAGAAACACGTTTTCTGGTGTATTCACCACTCCACAGTACGTTTGACATGCAGAACCGGAGATATCTTGGTTTCGGTCGGGTTTCAGGCTGAGATATGCATTTTCTACGATAATCTTGGAGAGAATCTGTCAGAAGTATGCAGAATCTTCGAGGACGCTCTTTTCGAGCTATTTAATGCGAGAAACACGTTTTTGGGGGTTTTCACTACTCCACAGTTCTTTGAATATGCAGAACAGGAGATATCTTGGTTTGCGTGGGGTTTCAAGCAGAGATATTCATTTTCTGCGATAACCTTGGTGAGACTTCTGTTAGAAGTATGCAGAATCATCGAGATCGCTCTTTTCGAGCTATTTAACGCGAGAAACACGTTATCTGGTGTTTTCACCACTCCACAGTGCGTATGATATGCAGAACCGGCGGTATCTTGGTTTTCGTGGGGTTTCAAGCTGAGATATGCATTATCTGCGATAATCTTGGTGAGACTTCTGTCCGAAGTGTGCAGAATCATCAAGATCGCTCTTTTCAAGCTATTTAATGCGAGGAACACGTTTTCTGGGGCTCTCACCACACCACAGTTCGTTGGATATGCAGAACAGGTGATATCTTGTGTTTCGAGGGGTTTCAAGCTGAGATATGCAATTTCTGCGATAAACTTGGTGAGACTTCTGTCCGAAGTATGCAGAATCATCGACATCGCTTTTTTCGAGCTATTTAATGCGAGAAACACGTTATCTAGTGTTTTCACCACTCCACAGTGCGTTTGATATGCAGAACCGGCGACATCTTGATTTTCGTGAGGTTTCTAACTGAGATATGCGTTTTCTGCGATAATATTGGTGAGACTTCAGTCAGAAGAATGCAGAATCATCTAGATCGCTCTTTTCGAGCTATTTAATGCGAGCAGCACGTTATCTGGTGTTTTGGCCACTCCACAGTGCGTTTGATATGCAGAACCGGAGATATCTTGGTTTCGGTCGGGTTTCAAGCTGAGATATGCATTTTCTACGATAATCTTGGAGAGAATCTGTCAGAAGTATGCAGAATCTTCGAGGACGCTCTTTTCGAGCTATTTAATGCGAGAAACACGTTTTTGGGGGTTTTCACTACTCCACAGTTCTTTGAATATGCAGAACAGGAGATATCTTGGTTTGCGTGGTGTTTCAAGCAGAGATATGCATTTTCTGCGATAACCTTGGTGAGACTTCTGTTAGAAGTATGCAGAATCATCGAGATCGCTCTTTTCGAGCTATTTAATGCGAGAAACACGTTTTTGGGGGTTTTCACTACTCCACAGTTCTTTGAATATGCAGAACAGGAGATATCTTGGTTTGCGTGGTGTTTCAAGCAGAGATATGCATTTTCTGCGATAACCTTGGTGAGACTTCTGTTAGAAGTATGCAGAATCATCGAGATCGCTCTTTTCGAGCTATTTAATGGAGAAACACGTTATCTGGTGTATTGACCACTCCACAGTGCGTTTGATATGCGGAACCGGCGCCATCTTGATTTTCGTGAGGTTTCAAGCTGAGATATGCATTTTCTGCGATAATCTAGGTGAGTCTTCTGCCAGAAGTATGCAGAATCTTCGAGATCGTTCTTTTCGAGCAACTTAATGCGAGAAACACGATATCTGGTTGTTTTCACCACTCCACAGTGCGTTTGATATGCAGAACGGGCGACATCTTGATTTTCGTGAGGTTTCAAGCTGAGATATGCATTTTCTGCGATAATCTTGGTGAGGCATCATGTCAGAAATATGCAGAATCTTCTATATCGCTCTTTTCGAGCTATTTAATGCGAAAAAACAAGTTTTCTGGTGTTTTCAACATTCCACAGTGCGTGTGATATGCAGAACCGGCGATATCTTGATTTTCGTGGTGTTTCCAGCTGAAATATGCATTTTCTACGATAATCTTGGTGAGACGTCTGTCAGAAGTATGCAGAATCTTCGAGATCGTTCTTTTCGAGCTACTTAATGCGAGAAACACGATATCTGGTTGTTTTCACCACTCCACAGTGCGTTTGATATGCAGAACGGGCGACATCTTGATTTTCGTGAGGTTTCAAGCTGAGATATGCATTTTCTGCGATAATCTTGGTGAGACTTCAGTCAGAAATATGCAGAATTTTCTAGATCGCTCTTTTCGAGCTATTTAATGCGAAAAAACAAGTTTTCTGGTGTTTTCAACATTCCACAGTGCGTTTGATATGCAGAACCGATGATATCTTGATTTTCGTGGTGTTTCCAGCTGAGATATGCATTTTCTGCGATAATCTTGGTGAGTCTTCTGTCAGAAGTATGCAGAATCATCGAGATCCCTCTTTTCGAGCTATTTAATGCGAGAAACACGTTAATTGGTGTTTTCACCACTCCACAGAGCGTTTGATATGCGGAACCAGCGACATCTTGGATTTCGTCGGTTTTCAAGCTGAGACATGCATTTTCTGCGATAATCTTGGTGAGTCTTCTGTCAGAAGTATGCAGAATCATCGAGATCCCTCTTTTCGAGCTAGTTAATGCGAGAAACACGTTATCTGGTGTTTTCACCACTCCACAGTGCGTTTAATATGCAGAACCGGCTACATCTTGGCTGTCGTAGGGTATCAAGTTGAGATATGCATTTTCTGCGATAATCATGGTGAGACTTCTGTTAGAAGTATGCAGAAGCATCGAGATCGCACATTTCGATCTATTTAATGCGAGAAACACGTTATCTGGTGTTTTCACCACTCCACAGTGCGTTTGATATGCAGAACCAGCGATATCTTGGTTTTCGTGGGGTTTCAAGCTGAGATATGCATTTTTTACGATAATCATGGTGAGACTTCTGTCCGAAGTATGCAGAATCATCGAGATCGCACTTTTCGAGCTATTTAATGCGAGAAACAGGATATCTGGTGTTTTCAGCACTCCACAGTGCGTTTGATATGCAGAACCAGCGATATCTAGGTTTTCGTGGGGTTTCAAGCTGAGATATGCAATTTCGACGATAATCTTGGTGAGACTTATGTCCGAAGTATGCAGAGTCATCGAGATCGTACTTTTCGAGCTATTTAATGCGAGAAACACGTTTTCTGGGGTTTTCACCACTCCACAGTTCGTTGGATATGCAGAACAGGAGATATCTTGGTTTTCGTGGGGTTTCTAGCAGAGATATGCATTTTCTGCGATAATCATGGTGAGACTTCTGTTAGAAGTATGCAGAATCATCGAGATCGCACTTTTCGATCTATTTCATGCGAGAAACACGTTGTCTGGTGTTTTCACCACTCCACAGTTGTTTGATATGCAGAACTGGCGACATCTTGGATTTCGTCGGGTTTCAAGCTGAAATATGCATTTTCTGCGATAATCTTGGTGAGACTTCTGTCCGATGTATGCAGAATCATCGAGATCGCTCTTTTCGAGCTATTTAATGCGAGAAACACGTTATCCGGTGTTTTCCCCACTCCACAGTGGGTTTGATATGTAGAACTGGCGACATCTTGGATTTCGTCGGGTTTCAAGCTGAGATATGCATTTTCTGCGATAATCTTGGTGAGACTTCTGTCCGAAGTATGCAGAAACATCGAGAGCACTCTTTTCGAGCTATTTAATGCGAGAATCACGTTTTCTGGGGTTTTCACCACACCACAGTTCGTTGGATATGCAGAACCGGAGATATCTTGGTTTTCGTGGGGTTTCAAGCTGAGATATGCATTTTCTGCAATAATCTTGTTGAGACTTCTGTCCGAAGTATGCAGAAAAATCGAGAGCGCTCTTTTCGAGCTATTTAATGCGAGAAACACGTTTTCTGGGGTTTTCACCACACCACTGTTCGTTGGATATGCAGAACCGGAGATATCTTGGTTTTCGTGGGGTTTCAAGCTGAAATATGCATTTTCTGCGATAATCTTGGTGAGACTTCTGTCCGATGTATGCAGAATCATCGGGATCGCTCTTTTCGAGCTATTTAATGCGAGAAACACGTTTTCTGGCGATTTCACCACACCACTGTTCGTTGGATATGCAGAACCGGAGATATCATGGTTTTCGTGGGGTTTCAAGCTGAAATATGCATTTTCTTCGATAATCTTGGTGAGACTTCTGTCCGATGTATGCAGAATCATCGAGATCGCTCTTTTCGAGCTATTTAATGCGAGAAACACGTTATCCGGTGTTTTCACCACTCCACAGTGGGTTTGATATGCAGAACTGGCGACATCTTGGATTTCGTCGGGTTTCAAGCTGAGATATGCATTTTCTACGATAATCTTGGTGAGACTTCTGTCAGAAGTTTGCAGAATCATCTAGATCGCTCTTTTCGAGCTATTTAATGCGAGAAACACGTTAACTGGTGTTTTCACCACTCCGCAGTCCGTTTGATATGTAGAACCAGCGATATCTGGGTTTTCGTGGGGTTTCAAGCTGAGATATGCATTTTCTGCGATAATCTTGGTGAGACTTCTGTCCGAAGTATGCAGAAACATCGAGAGCACTCTTTTCGAGCTATTTAATGCGAGAATCACGTTTTCTGGGGTTTTCACCACACCACAGTTCGTTGGATATGCAGAACCGGAGATATCTTGGTTTTCGTGGGGTTTCAAGCTGAGATATGCATTTTCTGCAATAATCTTGTTGAGACTTCTGTCCGAACTATGCAGAAAAATCGAGAGCGCTCTTTTCGAGCTATTTAATGCGAGAAACACGTTTTCTGGGGTTTTCACCACACCTCTGTTCGTTGGATATGCAGAACCGGAGATATCTTGGTTTTCCTGGGGTTTCAAGCTGAGATATGCATTTTCTGCGACAATCTTGGTGAGACTTCTGTCCGAAGTATGCAGAATCATCGGGATCGCTCTTATCGAGCTATTTAATGCGAGAATCACGTTTTCTGGGGTTTTCACCACACCACAGTTCGTTGGATATGCAGAACCGGAGATATTTTAATTTCCTGGGGTTTCAAGCTGAGATATGCATTTTCTGCGACAATCTTGGTGAGACTTCTGTCCGAAGTATGCAGAATCATCGGGATCGCTCTTATCGAGCTATTTAATGCGAGAAACACGTTTTCTGGCGATTTCACCACACCACTGTTCGTTGGATATGCAGAACCGGAGATATCTTGGTTTTCGTGGGGTTTCAAGCTGAAATGTGCATTTTCTGCGATAATCTTGGTGAGACTTCTGTCCGATGTATGCAGAATCATCGAGATCGATCTTTTCGAGCTATTTAATGCGAGAAACACGTTATCCGGTGTTTTCACCACTCCACAGTGGGTTTGATATGCAGAACTGGCGACATCTTGGATTTCGTCGGGTTTCAAGCTGAGATATGCATTTTCTACGATAATCTTGGTGAGACTTCTGTCCGATGTATGCAGAATCATCGAGATCGATCTTTTCGAGCTATTTAATGCGAGAAACACGTTATCCGGTGTTTTCACCACTCCACAGTGGGTTTGATATGCAGAACTGGCAACATCTTGGTTTTCGTGGGGTTTCCAGCTGAGACATACATTTTCTGCGATAATCATGGTGAGTCTTCTGTCAGAAGTATGCAGAATCTTCGAGATCGCTCTATTCGAGCTATTTAATGCGAGAAACACGTTATCTGGTTGTTTTCACCACTCCACAGTGCGTTTGATATGCAGAACCGGCGACATCTTGATTTTCGTGGGGTTTCTAGCTGAGATATGCATTTTCTGCGAAAATATTGGTGAGACTTCTGTCCGAAGTATGCAGAGTCATCGAGATCGTACTTTTCGAGCTATTTAATGCGAGAAACACGTTTTCTGGGGTTTTCACCACTCCACAGTTGGTTTGATATGCAGAACCGGCGATGTTTGGTTTTCGTCGGGTTTCAAGTTGAGATATGCATTTTCTACGATAATCTTGGAGAAACATCTGTCCGAAGTATGCAGAATCATCAAGATCGCTCTTTTCGAGCTATTTAATGCGAAAAAACAAGTTTTCTGGTGTTTTCACCACTCCCACAGTGCGTTTGATATGCAGAACCGGCGACATCTTGGATTTCGTCGGGGTTCAAGCTGAGATATGCATTTTCTACGATAATCTTGGTGAGACTTCTGTCAGAAGTATGCAGAATCATCGGGATCGCTTTTTTCGAGATATCTAATGCGAGAAACACGTTATCTGGTGTTTTCACCACTCCGCAGTGCGTTTGATATGTAGAACCAGCGATATCTGGGTTTTCGTGGGGTTTCAAGCTGAGATATGCATTTTCTGCGATAATCTTGGTGAGACTTCTGTCCGAAGTATGCAGAAACATCGAGAGCGCTCTTTTCGAGCTATTTAATGCGAGAAACACGTTTTCTGGGGTTTTCACCACACCACAGTTCGTTGGATATGCAGAACCGGAGATATCTTGGTTTTCGTGGGGTTTCAAGCTGAGATATGCATTTTCTGCAATAATCTTGTTGAGACTTCTGTCCGAAGTATGCAGAAAAATCGAGAGCGCTCTTTTCGAGCTATTTAATGCGAGAAACACGTTTTCTGGGGTTTTCACCACACCACTGTTCGTTGGATATGCAGAACCGGAGATATCTTGGTTTTCGTGGGGTTTCAAGCTGAAATATGCATTTTCTGCGATAATCTTGGTGAGACTTCTGTCCGATGTATGCAGAATCATCGAGATCGCTCTTTTCGAGCTATTTAATGCGAGAGACACGTTAACTGGTGTTTTCACCACTCCACAGTGCGTATGATGTGCAGAACCGACGATATCCTGGTTTTCGTGGGGTTTCAAGCTCAGATATGCATTTTCTGCGATAATATTGGTGAGACTTCAGACAGAAGTATGCAGAATCATCTAGATCACTCTTTTCGAGCTATTTAATGCGAGAAACACGTTATCCGGTGTTTTCACCACTCCACAGTGGGTTTGATATGCAGAACTGGTGACATCTTGGATTTCGTCGGGTTTCAAGCTGAGATATGCATTTTCTACGATAATCTTGGTGAGACTTCTGTCAGAAGTTTGCAGAATCATCTAGATCGCTCGTTTCGAGATATTGAATGCGAAAAAACAAGTTTTCTGGTGTTTTCACCACTCCACAGTGCGTCTGATATGCAGAACCGGCGATATCTTGGTTTTCGTGGGGTTTCCAGCTGAGACATACATTTTCTGCGATAATCTTGGTGAGTCTTCTGTCAGAAGTATGCAGAATCTTCGAGATCGCTCTATTCGAGCTATTTAATGCGAGAAACACGTTATCTGGTTGTTTTCACCACTCCACAGTGCGTTTGATATGCAGAACCGGCGACATCGTGATTTTCGTGGGGTTTCTAGCTGAGATATGCATTTTCTGCGAAAATATTGGTGAGACTTCTGTCCGAAGTATGCAGAGTCATCGAGATCGTACTTTTCGAGCTATTTAATGCGAGAAACACGTTTTCTGCGGTTTTCACCACTCCACAGTTGGTTTGATATGCAGAACCGGCGATGTTTGGTTTTCGTCGGGTTTCAAGTTGAGATATGCATTTTCTACGATAATCTTGGTGAAACATCTGTCCGAAGTATGCAGAATCATCAAGATCGCTCTTTTCGAGCTATTTAATGCGAAAAAACAAGTTTTCTGGTGTTTTCACCACTCCACAGTGCGTTTGATATGCAGAACCGGCGACATCTTGGATTTCGTCGGGGTTCAAGCTGAGATATGCAATTCCTGAGATAATCTTGGTGAGACTTCTGTCCGAAGTATGCTGAATCATCGAGATCGCTCGTTTCGAGCTATTTAATGCGAGAAACACGTTATCTGGTGTTTTCAGCACTCCACAGTGCGTTTGATATGCAGAACCGGCGACATCTTGATGTTCGTGAGGTTTCAAGCTGAGATATGCATTTTCTGCGATAATATTGGTGAGACTTCTGTCCGAAGTATGCAGAAAAATCGAGAGCGCTCTTTTCGAGCTATTTAATGCGAGAAACACGTTTTCTGGGGTTTTCACCACACCACTGTTCGTTGGATATGCAGAACCGGAGATATCTTGGTTTTCGTGGGGTTTCAAGCTGAAATATGCATTTTCTGCGATAATCTTGGTGAGACTTCTGTCCGATGTATGCAGAATCATCGAGATCGCTCGTTTCGAGCTATTTAATGCGAGAAACACGTTTTCTGGTGTTTTCACCACCCCACAGTGCGTTCGATATGCAGAACCGGCGACATCGTGGTTTTCGTCGGGTTTCAAGCTGAGATATGCATTTTCTGCGATAATCTTGGTGAGACTTCTGTCCGATGTATGCAGAATCATCGAGATCGCTCTTTTCGAGCTATTTAATGCGAGAAACACGTTATCCGGTGTTTTCACCACTCCACAGTGGGTTTGATATGCAGAACTGGCGACATCTTGGATTTCGTCGGGTTTCAAGCTGAGATATGCATTTTCTACGATAATCTTGGTGAGACTTCTGTCAGAAGTTTGCAGAATCATCTAGATCGCTCTTTTCGAGCTATTTAATGCGAGAAACACGTTAACTGGTGTTTTCACCACTCCGCAGTCCGTTTGATATGTAGAACCAGCGATATCTGGGTTTTCGTGGGGTTTCAAGCTGAGATATGCATTTTCTGCGATAATCTTGGTGAGACTTCTGTCCGAAGTATGCAGAAACATCGAGAGCACTCTTTTCGAGCTATTTAATGCGAGAATCACGTTTTCTGGGGTTTTCACCACACCACAGTTCGTTGGATATGCAGAACCGGAGATATCTTGGTTTTCGTGGGGTTTCAAGCTGAGATATGCATTTTCTGCAATAATCTTGTTGAGACTTCTGTCCGAACTATGCAGAAAAATCGAGAGCGCTCTTTTCGAGCTATTTAATGCGAGAAACACGTTTTCTGGGGTTTTCACCACACCTCTGTTCGTTGGATATGCAGAACCGGAGATATCTTGGTTTTCCTGGGGTTTCAAGCTGAGATATGCATTTTCTGCGACAATCTTGGTGAGACTTCTGTCCGAAGTATGCAGAATCATCGGGATCGCTCTTATCGAGCTATTTAATGCGAGAATCACGTTTTCTGGGGTTTTCACCACACCACAGTTCGTTGGATATGCAGAACCGGAGATATTTTAATTTCCTGGGGTTTCAAGCTGAGATATGCATTTTCTGCGACAATCTTGGTGAGACTTCTGTCCGAAGTATGCAGAATCATCGGGATCGCTCTTATCGAGCTATTTAATGCGAGAAACACGTTTTCTGGCGATTTCACCACACCACTGTTCGTTGGATATGCAGAACCGGAGATATCTTGGTTTTCGTGGGGTTTCAAGCTGAAATGTGCATTTTCTGCGATAATCTTGGTGAGACTTCTGTCCGATGTATGCAGAATCATCGAGATCGATCTTTTCGAGCTATTTAATGCGAGAAACACGTTATCCGGTGTTTTCACCACTCCACAGTGGGTTTGATATGCAGAACTGGCGACATCTTGGATTTCGTCGGGTTTCAAGCTGAGATATGCATTTTCTACGATAATCTTGGTGAGACTTCTGTCCGATGTATGCAGAATCATCGAGATCGATCTTTTCGAGCTATTTAATGCGAGAAACACGTTATCCGGTGTTTTCACCACTCCACAGTGGGTTTGATATGCAGAACTGGCAACATCTTGGTTTTCGTGGGGTTTCCAGCTGAGACATACATTTTCTGCGATAATCATGGTGAGTCTTCTGTCAGAAGTATGCAGAATCTTCGAGATCGCTCTATTCGAGCTATTTAATGCGAGAAACACGTTATCTGGTTGTTTTCACCACTCCACAGTGCGTTTGATATGCAGAACCGGCGACATCTTGATTTTCGTGGGGTTTCTAGCTGAGATATGCATTTTCTGCGAAAATATTGGTGAGACTTCTGTCCGAAGTATGCAGAGTCATCGAGATCGTACTTTTCGAGCTATTTAATGCGAGAAACACGTTTTCTGGGGTTTTCACCACTCCACAGTTGGTTTGATATGCAGAACCGGCGATGTTTGGTTTTCGTCGGGTTTCAAGTTGAGATATGCATTTTCTACGATAATCTTGGAGAAACATCTGTCCGAAGTATGCAGAATCATCAAGATCGCTCTTTTCGAGCTATTTAATGCGAAAAAACAAGTTTTCTGGTGTTTTCACCACTCCCACAGTGCGTTTGATATGCAGAACCGGCGACATCTTGGATTTCGTCGGGGTTCAAGCTGAGATATGCATTTTCTACGATAATCTTGGTGAGACTTCTGTCAGAAGTATGCAGAATCATCGGGATCGCTTTTTTCGAGATATCTAATGCGAGAAACACGTTATCTGGTGTTTTCACCACTCCGCAGTGCGTTTGATATGTAGAACCAGCGATATCTGGGTTTTCGTGGGGTTTCAAGCTGAGATATGCATTTTCTGCGATAATCTTGGTGAGACTTCTGTCCGAAGTATGCAGAAACATCGAGAGCGCTCTTTTCGAGCTATTTAATGCGAGAAACACGTTTTCTGGGGTTTTCACCACACCACAGTTCGTTGGATATGCAGAACCGGAGATATCTTGGTTTTCGTGGGGTTTCAAGCTGAGATATGCATTTTCTGCAATAATCTTGTTGAGACTTCTGTCCGAAGTATGCAGAAAAATCGAGAGCGCTCTTTTCGAGCTATTTAATGCGAGAAACACGTTTTCTGGGGTTTTCACCACACCACTGTTCGTTGGATATGCAGAACCGGAGATATCTTGGTTTTCGTGGGGTTTCAAGCTGAAATATGCATTTTCTGCGATAATCTTGGTGAGACTTCTGTCCGATGTATGCAGAATCATCGAGATCGCTCTTTTCGAGCTATTTAATGCGAGAGACACGTTAACTGGTGTTTTCACCACTCCACAGTGCGTATGATGTGCAGAACCGACGATATCCTGGTTTTCGTGGGGTTTCAAGCTCAGATATGCATTTTCTGCGATAATATTGGTGAGACTTCAGACAGAAGTATGCAGAATCATCTAGATCACTCTTTTCGAGCTATTTAATGCGAGAAACACGTTATCCGGTGTTTTCACCACTCCACAGTGGGTTTGATATGCAGAACTGGTGACATCTTGGATTTCGTCGGGTTTCAAGCTGAGATATGCATTTTCTACGATAATCTTGGTGAGACTTCTGTCAGAAGTTTGCAGAATCATCTAGATCGCTCGTTTCGAGATATTGAATGCGAAAAAACAAGTTTTCTGGTGTTTTCACCACTCCACAGTGCGTCTGATATGCAGAACCGGCGATATCTTGGTTTTCGTGGGGTTTCCAGCTGAGACATACATTTTCTGCGATAATCTTGGTGAGTCTTCTGTCAGAAGTATGCAGAATCTTCGAGATCGCTCTATTCGAGCTATTTAATGCGAGAAACACGTTATCTGGTTGTTTTCACCACTCCACAGTGCGTTTGATATGCAGAACCGGCGACATCGTGATTTTCGTGGGGTTTCTAGCTGAGATATGCATTTTCTGCGAAAATATTGGTGAGACTTCTGTCCGAAGTATGCAGAGTCATCGAGATCGTACTTTTCGAGCTATTTAATGCGAGAAACACGTTTTCTGCGGTTTTCACCACTCCACAGTTGGTTTGATATGCAGAACCGGCGATGTTTGGTTTTCGTCGGGTTTCAAGTTGAGATATGCATTTTCTACGATAATCTTGGTGAAACATCTGTCCGAAGTATGCAGAATCATCAAGATCGCTCTTTTCGAGCTATTTAATGCGAAAAAACAAGTTTTCTGGTGTTTTCACCACTCCACAGTGCGTTTGATATGCAGAACCGGCGACATCTTGGATTTCGTCGGGGTTCAAGCTGAGATATGCAATTCCTGAGATAATCTTGGTGAGACTTCTGTCCGAAGTATGCTGAATCATCGAGATCGCTCGTTTCGAGCTATTTAATGCGAGAAACACGTTATCTGGTGTTTTCAGCACTCCACAGTGCGTTTGATATGCAGAACCGGCGACATCTTGATGTTCGTGAGGTTTCAAGCTGAGATATGCATTTTCTGCGATAATATTGGTGAGACTTCTGTCCGAAGTATGCAGAAAAATCGAGAGCGCTCTTTTCGAGCTATTTAATGCGAGAAACACGTTTTCTGGGGTTTTCACCACACCACTGTTCGTTGGATATGCAGAACCGGAGATATCTTGGTTTTCGTGGGGTTTCAAGCTGAAATATGCATTTTCTGCGATAATCTTGGTGAGACTTCTGTCCGATGTATGCAGAATCATCGAGATCGCTCGTTTCGAGCTATTTAATGCGAGAAACACGTTTTCTGGTGTTTTCACCACCCCACAGTGCGTTCGATATGCAGAACCGGCGACATCGTGGTTTTCGTCGGGTTTCAAGCTGAGATATGCATTTTCTGCGATAATATTGGTGAGACTTCTGTCCGAAGAATGCAGAATCATCGATATCGCTCTTTTCGAGCTATTTAATGCGAGAAACACGTTGTCTGGTGTTTTGACCACTCCACAGTGCGTTTGATATGTAGAGCCGCCGATAACTTGGTTTTCGTGGGGTTTCCAGCTGAAATATGCATTTTCTGCGATAATCTTGGTGTTTCCTCTATGAGAAGTATGCAGAATCATCGAGATCGCTCTATTCCAGCTATTTAATGCGAGAAACACGATATCTGGTTGTTTTCACCACTCCACAGTGCGTTTGATATGCAGAACCGGCGATATCTTGATTTTCGTGGTGTTTCCAGCTGAGATATGCATTTTCTGCGATAAGCTTGGTGAGTCTTCTCCCATAAGTATGCAGAATCATCTAGATCGCTCTTTTCGAGCTATTTAATGCGGGAAACACGTTTTCTGGTGTATTCGCCACTCCACAGTACGTTAGACATGCAGAACCGGAGGTATCTTCATTTCGGTCGGGTTTCAAGCTGAGATATGCATTTTCTACGACAATATTGGTGAGACCTCTGTCAGATGTATGCAGAATCTTCGAGAACGCTCTTTTCGAGCTACTTAATGGGAGAAACACGTTTTCTGGTGTTTTCACCACCCCACAGTGCGTTCGATATGCAGAACCGGCGACATCGTGGTTTTCGTCGGGTTTCAAGCTGAGATATGCATTTTCTGCGATAATATTGGTGAGACTTCTGTCCGAAGTATGCAGAATCATCGATATCGCTCTTTTCGAGCTATTTAATGCGAGAAACACGTTGTCTGGTGTTGTGACCACTCCACAGTGCGTTTGATATGTAGAGCCGCCGAAAACTTGGTTTTCGTGGGGTTTCCAGCTGAAATATGCATTATCTGCGATAATCTTGGTGTTTCCTCTATGAGAAGTATGCAGAATCATCGAGATCGCTCTATTCCAGCTATTTAATGCGAAAAACACGTTATCTGGTTGTTTTCACTACTCCACAGTGGGTTTGATATGCAGAACCGGCGACATCATAATTTTCGTGATGTTTCTAGCTGAGATTGGCATTTTCTGCGATAATATTGGTGAGACTTCTGTCCGAAGTATGCGGAATCATCGATATCGCTCTTTTCGAGCTATTTAATGCGAGAAACACGTTGTCTGGTGTTGTGACCACTCCACAGTGCGTTTGATATGTAGAGCCGCCGATAACTTGGTTTTCGTGGGGTTTCCAGCTGAAATATGCATTTTCTGCGATAATCTTGGTGTTTCCTCTATGAGAAGTATGCAGAAACATCGAGAGCGCTCTTTTCGAGCTATTTAATGCGAGAAACACGTTTTCTGGGGTTTTCACCACACCACAGTTCGTTGGATATGCAGAACCGGAGATATCTTGGTTTTCGTGGGGTTTCAAGCTGAGATATGCATTTTCTGCAATAATCTTGTTGAGACTTCTGTCCGAAGTATGCAGAAAAATCGAGAGCGCTCTTTTCGAGCTATTTAATGCGAGAAACACGTTTTCTGGGGTTTTCACCACACCACTGTTCGTTGGATATGCAGAACCGGAGATATCTTGGTTTTCGTGGGGTTTCAAGCTGAAATATGCATTTTCTGCGATAATCTTGGTGAGACTTCTGTCCGATGTATGCAGAATCATCGAGATCGCTCTTTTCGAGCTATTTAATGCGAGAGACACGTTAACTGGTGTTTTCACCACTCCACAGTGCGTATGATGTGCAGAACCGACGATATCCCGGTTTTCGTGGGGTTTCAAGCTCAGATATGCATTTTCTGCGATAATATTGGTGAGACTTCAGACAGAAGTATGCAGAATCATCTAGATCACTCGTTTCGAGCTATTTAATGCGAGAAACACGTTATCCGGTGTTTTCACCACTCCACAGTGGGTTTGATATGCAGAACTGGTGACATCTTGGATTTCGTCGGGTTTCAAGCTGAGATATGCATTTTCTACGATAATCTTGGTGAGACTTCTGTCAGAAGTTTGCAGAATCATCTAGATCGCTCGTTTCGAGATATTGAATGCGAAAAAACAAGTTTTCTGGTGTTTTCACCACTCCACAGTGCGTCTGATATGCAGAACCGGCGATATCTTGGTTTTCGTGGGGTTTCCAGCTGAGACATACATTTTCTGCGATAATCTTGGTGAGTCTTCTGTCAGAAGTATGCAGAATCTTCGAGATCGCTCTATTCGAGCTATTTAATGCGAGAAACACGTTATCTGGTTGTTTTCACCACTCCACAGTGCGTTTGATATGCAGAACAGGCGACATCGTGATTTTCGTGGGGTTTCTAGCTGAGATATGCATTTTCTGCGAAAATATTGGTGAGACTTCTGTCCGAAGTATGCAGAGTCATCGAGATCGTACTTTTCGAGCTATTTAATGCGAGAAACACGTTTTCTGGGGTTTTCACCACTCCACAGTTGGTTTGATATGCAGAACCGTCGATGTTTGGTTTTCGTCGGGTTTCAAGTTGAGATATGCATTTTCTACGATAATCTTGGTGAAACATCTGTCCGAAGTATGCAGAATCATCAAGATCGCTCTTTTCGAGCTATTTAATGCGAAAAAACAAGTTTTCTGGTGTTTTCACCACTCCACAGTGCGTTTGGTATGCAGAACCGGCGACATCTTGGATTTCGTCGGGGTTCAAGCTGAGATATGCAATTCCTGAGATAATCTTGGTGAGACTTCTGTCCGAAGTATGCTGAATCATCGAGATCGCTCGTTTCGAGCTATTTAATGCGAGAAACACGTTATCTGGTGTTTTCAGCACTCCACAGTGCGTTTGATATGCAGAACCGGCGACATCTTGATGTTCGTGAGGTTTCAAGCTGAGATATGCATTTTCTGCGATAATATTGGTGAGACTTCTGTCCGAAGTATGCAGAAAAATCGAGAGCGCTCTTTTCGAGCTATTTAATGCGAGAAACACGTTTTCTGGGGTTTTCACCACACCACTGTTCGTTGGATATGCAGAACCGGAGATATCTTGGTTTTCGTGGGGTTTCAAGCTGAAATATGCATTTTCTGCGATAATCTTGGTGAGACTTCTGTCCGATGTATGCAGAATCATCGAGATCGCTCTTTTCGAGCTATTTAATGCGAGAGACACGTTAACTGGTGTTTTCACCACTCCACAGTGCGTATGATGTGCAGAACCGACGATATCCTGGTTTTCGTGGGGTTTCAAGCTCAGATATGCATTTTCTGCGATAATATTGGTGAGACTTCAGACCGAAGTATGCAGAATCATCTAGATCACTCTTTTCGAGCTATTTAATGCGAGAAACACGTTTTCTGGGGTTTTCACCACACCTCTGTTCGTTGGATATGCAGAACCGGAGATATCTTGGTTTTCCTGGGGTTTCAAGCTGAGATATGCATTTTCTGCGACAATCTTGGTGAGACTTCTGTCCGAAGTATGCAGAATCATCGGGATCGCTCTTATCGAGCTATTTAATGCGAGAAACACGTTTTCTGGCGATTTCACCACACCACTGTTCGTTGGATATGCAGAACCGGAGATATCTTGGTTTTCGTGGGGTGTCAAGCTGAAATATGCATTTTCTGCGATAATCTTGGTGAGACTTCTGTCCGATGTATGCAGAATCATCGAGATCGATCTTTTCGAGCTATTTAATGCGAGAAACACGTTATCCGGTGTTTTCACCACTCCACAGTGGGTTTGATATGCAGAACCGGCGACATCTTGATTTTCGTGGGGTTTCTAGCTGAGATATGCATTTTCTGCGAAAATATTGGCGAGACTTCTGTCCGAAGTATGCAGAGTCATCGAGATCGTACTTTTCGAGCTATTTAATGCGAGAAACACGTTTTCTGGGGTTTTCACCACTCCACAGTTGATTTGATATGCAGAACCGGCGATGTTTGGTTTTCGTCGGGTTTCAAGTTTAGATATGCATTTTCTACGATAATCTTGGAGAAACATCTGTCCGAAGTATGCAGAATCATCAAGATCGCTCTTTTCGAGCTATTTAATGCGAAAAAACAAGTTTTCTGGTGTTTTCACCACTCCACAGTGCGTTTGATATGCAGAACCGGCGACATCTTGGATTTCGTCGGGGTTCAAGCTGAGATATGCAATTCCTGCGATAATCTTGGTGAGAAATCTGTCCGAAGTATGCTTAATCATCGAGATCGCTCGTTTCCAGCTATTTAATGGGAGAAACACGTTATCTGGTGTTTTCACCACTCCACAGTGCGTGTGATATGCAGAACCGACGATATCCTGGTTTTCGTGGGGTTTCAAGCTCAGATGTGCATTTTCTGCGATAATCTTGGTGAGAAATCTGTCCGAAGTATGCTTAATCATCGAGATCGCTCGTTTCCAGCTATTTAATGCGAGAAACACGTTATCTGGTGTTTTCACCACTCCACAGTTGGTTTGATATGCAGAACCGGCGATATCTGGGTTTTCGTGGGGTTTCAAGCTGAGATATGCATTTTCAGCGATAATCTTGGTGAGACTTCTGTCCGAAGTATGCAGAATCATCGAGATCGCTCTATTCGAGCTATTTAACGCGACAAAACGTTATCTGGTGTTTTCAGCACTCCACAGTGCGTTTGATATGCAGAACCAGCGATATCTTGGTTTTCGTGGGGTTTCAAGCTGAGATATGCATTTTCTGCGATAAACATGGAGAGACTTCTGTCCGAATTAGGCTGAATCATCGAGATCGCTCTTTTCGAGCTAGTTAATCCGATAAAAACCTTGTCAGGGGTTTTCACCACTCCACAGTGCGTTTGATATGCAGAACCAGCGATATCTTGGCTTTCGTTGGGTTTCAAGCTGAGATATGCATTTTTTACGATAATCTTGGTGAGACTTCTGTCCGAAGTATGCAGAATCATCGAGATCGCTCTTTTCGAGCTATTTGATGCGAGAAACACGTTAACTGGTGTTTCCACCACTCCACAGTGCGTTTGATATGCAGAACCGGCGACATCTTGGATTTCGTCGGGGTTCAAGCTGAGATATGCATTTTCTACGATAATCTTGGTGAGACTTCTGTCAGAAGTATGCAGAATCATCGCGGTCGCTCTTATCGAGCTATTTAATGCGAGAAACACGTTATCTGGTGTTTTCAGCACTCCACAGTGCGTTTGATATGCAGAACCGGCGACATCTTGATGTTCGTGAGGTTTCAAGCTGAGATATGCATTTTCTGCGATAATATTGGTGAGACTTCTGTCCGAAGTATGCAGAATCATCGATATCGCTCTTTTAGAGCTATTTAATGCGAGCAACACGTTATGTGGTGTATTCACCACTCCACAGTACGTTAGACATGCAGAACCGGAGGTATCTTCGTTTCGGTCGGGTTTCAAGCTGAGGTATGCATTTTCTACGACAATATTGGTGAGACCTCTGTCAGAAGTATGCAGAACCTTCGAGAACGCTCTTTTCGAGCTACTTAATGCGAGAAACACGTTTTCTGGGGTTTTCACCACCCCACAGTGCGTTTGATATGCAGAACCGGCGACATCGTGGTTTTCGTCGGGTTTCAAGCTGAGATATGCATTTTCTGCGATAATATTGGTGAGACTTCTGTCCGAAGTATGCAGAATCATCGATATCGCTCTTTTCGAGCTATTTAATGCGAGAAACACGTTGTCTGGTGTTTTGACCACTCCACAGTGCGTTTGATATGTAGAGCCGCCGATAACTTGGTTTTCGTGGGGTTTCCATCTGAAATATGCATTTTCTGCGATAATCTTGGTGTTTCATCTATGAGAAGTATGCAGAATCATCGAGAACGCTCCTTTCGAGCTAGTTAATGCGAGAAACACGTTTTCTGGTGTTTTCACCACTCCACAGTGCGTCTGATATGCAGAACCGGCGATATCTTGATTTTCGTGGTGTTTCCAGCTGGGATATGCATTTTCTGCGATAATCTTTGTGAGACTTCAGTCAGAAGTATGCAGAATCATCGGGATCGCTCTTTTCGAGCTATTTAATGCGAGAGAAACGATATCCGGTGTTTTCACCACTCCACAGTGCGTTTGATATGCAGAACCGGCGACATTTTGGATTTCGACGGGTTTCAAGCTGAGGATTGCATTTTCTACGATAATCTTGGTGAGACGTCTGTCAGAAGTATGCAGAATCTTCGAGATCGCTCTTTTCGAGCAACTTAATGCGAGAAACACGATATCTGGTTGTTTTCACCACTCCACAGTGCGTTTGATATGCAGAACCGGCGATATCTTGATTTTCGTTGTGTTTCCAGCTGAGATATGCATTTTCGGCGATAATCTTGGTGAGTCTTCTGCCAGAAGTATGCAGAATCATCTAGATCGCTCTTATCGAGCTATTTAATGCGAGAAAAAAGTTTTCTGGTGTATTCACCACTCCACAGTACGTTAGACATGCAGAACCGGAGATATCTTCGTTTCGGTCGGGTTACAAGCTGAGATATGCATTTTCTACGATAATATTGGTGAGACCTCTGTCAGAAGTATGCAGAATCTTCGAGAACGCTCTTTTCGAGCTACTTAATGCGAGAAACACGTTTTCTGGTGTTTTCACCACTCCACAGTACGTTTGATGTGCCGAACCGGCGACATCTTGGTTTTCGTGGGGTTTCAAGCTGAGATATGCATTTTTTACGATAATCTTGGTGAGACTTCTGTCCGAAGTATGCAGAATCATCGGGATCGCTCTTTTCGAGCTATTTAGTGCGAGGAACACGTTTTCTGGCGTTTTCACCACACCACTGTTCGTTGGATATGCAGAACCGGTGATATCTTGGTTTTCGTGGGTTTTCAAGCTGAAATATGCATTTTCTGCGATAATCTTGGTGAGACATGTGTCCGAAGTATGCAGAATCATCGAGATCGCTCTTTTCGAGCTATTTAATGCACGAAACACGTTAACTGGTGTTTTCACCACTCCACAGTGCGTATGATGTGCAGAACCGGAGATAACCCGGGTTTCGTCGGGTTTCAAGCTGAGATATGCATTTTCTACGATAATCTTGGTGATACTTCTGTCAGAAGTATGCAGGATCTTCGAGATCGCTCTTTTAGAGCTACTTAATGCGAGAAACACGTTATCTGGTGTTTTGACCACTTCACAGTGCGTTTGATATGTAGAACCGCCGATAACTTGGTTTTCGTGGGGTTTCCAGCTGAAATATGCATTTTCTGCGATAATCTTGGTGTTTCCTCTATGAGAAGTATGCAGAATCATCGAGAACGCTCTTTTAGAGCTAGTTAATGCGAGAAACACGTTTTCTGGTGTTTTCACCACTCCACAGTGCGTCTGATATGCAGAACCGGCGATATCTTGATTTTCGTGGTGTTTCCAGCTGAGATATGCATTTTCTGCGATAAGCTTGGTGAGTCTTCTCCCATAAGTATGCAGAATCATCTAGATCGCTCTTTTCGAGCTATTTAATGCGGGAAACACGTTTTCTGGTGTATTCGCCACTCCACAGTACGTTAGACATGCAGAACCGGAGGTATCTTCGTTTCGGTCGGGTTTCAAGCTGAGATATGCATTTTCTACGACAATATTGGTGAGACCTCTGTCAGAAGTATGCAGAATCTTCGAGAACGCTCTTTTCGAGCTACTTAATGGGAGAAACACGTTTTCTGGTGTTTTCACCACCCCACAGTGCGTTCGATATGCAGAACCGGCGACATCGTGGTTTTCGTCGGGTTTCAAGCTGAGATATGCATTTTCTGCGATAATATTGGTGAGACTTCTGTCCGAAGAATGCAGAATCATCGATATCGCTCTTTTCGAGCTATTTAATGCGAGAAACACGTTGTCTGGTGTTTTGACCACTCCACAGTGCGTTTGATATGTAGAGCCGCCGATAACTTGGTTTTCGTGGGGTTTCCAGCTGAAATATGCATTTTCTGCGATAATCTTGGTGTTTCCTCTATGAGAAGTATGCAGAATCATCGAGATCGCTCTATTCCAGCTATTTAATGCGAAAAACACGTTATCTGGTTGTTTTCACTACTCCACAGTGGGTTTGATATGCAGAACCGGCGACATCTTAATTTTCGTGATGTTTCTAGCTGAGATAGGCATTTTCAGCGATAATATTGGTGAGACTTTAGTCAGAAGTATGCAGAATCATCTAGATCGCTCTTTTCGAGCTATTTAATGCGGGAAACACGTTTTCTGGTGTATTCACCACTCCACAGTGCGTTTGATATGCAGAACCGGCGACATCTTGATTTTCGTGGTGTTTCCAGCTGGTATATGCATTTTCTGCGATAATCTTGGTGAGACTTCAGTCAGAAGTATGCAGAATCATCGGGATCGCTCTTTTCGAGCTATTTAATGCGAGAAAAACGATATCCGGTGTTTTCACCACTCCACAGTGCGTTTGATATGCAGAACCGGCGACATTTTGGATTTCGACGGGTTTCAAGCTGAGGATTGCATTTTCTACGATAATCTTGGTGAGACGTCTGTCAGAAGTATGCAGAATCTTCGAGATCGCTCTTTTCGAGCAACTTAATGCGAGAAACACGATATCTGGTTGTTTTCACCACTCCACAGTGCGTTTGATATGCAGAACCGGCGATATCTTGATTTTCGTGGTGTTTCCAGCTGAGATATGCATTTTCTGCGATAAGCTTGGTGAGTCTTCTCCCATAAGTATGCAGAATCATCTAGATCGCTCTTTTCGAGCTATTTAATGCGGGAAACACGTTTTCTGGTGTATTCGCCACTCCACAGTACGTTAGACATGCAGAACCGGAGGTATCTTCATTTCGGTCGGGTTTCAAGCTGAGATATGCATTTTCTACGACAATATTGGTGAGACCTCTGTCAGAAGTATGCAGAATCTTCGAGAACGCTCTTTTCGAGCTACTTAATGGGAGAAACACGTTTTCTGGTGTTTTCACCACCCCACAGTGCGTTCGATATGCAGAACCGGCGACATCGTGGTTTTCGTCGGGTTTCAAGCTGAGATATGCATTTTCTGCGATAATATTGGTGAGACTTCTGTCCGAAGTATGCAGAATCATCGATATCGCTCTTTTCGAGCTATTTAATGCGAGAAACACGTTGTCTGGTGTTGTGACCACTCCACAGTGCGTTTGATATGTAGAGCCGCCGATAACTTGGTTTTCGTGGGGTTTCCAGCTGAAATATGCATTTTCTGCGATAATCTTGGTGTTTCCTCTATGAGAAGTATGCAGAATCATCGAGATCGCTCTATTCCAGCTATTTAATGCGAAAAACACGTTATCTGGTTGTTTTCACTACTCCACAGTGGGTTTGATATGCAGAACCGGCGACATCATAATTTTCGTGATGTTTCTAGCTGAGATTGGCATTTTCAGCGATAATATTGGTGAGACTTCAGTCAGAAGTATGCAGAATCACCTAGATCGCTCTTTTCGAGCTATTTAATGCGGGAAACACGTTTTCTGGTGTATTCACCACTCCACAGTGCGTTTGATATGCAGAACCGGCGACATCTTGATTTTCGTGGTGTTTCCAGCTGGGATATGCATTTTCTGCGATAATCTTGGTGAGTCTTCTCCCATAAGTATGCAGAATCATCTAGATCGCTCTTTTCGAGCTATTTAATGCGGGAAACACGTTATCTGGTGTTTTCACCACTCCACAGTGCGTTTGATATGCAGAACCGGCGACATCATGGCTGTCGTCGGGCATCAAGCTGAGATATGCATTTTCTGCGATAATAGTGGTGAGACATCAGTCAGAAGTATGCAGAATCATCGGGATCGCTCTTTTCGAGCTATTTAATGCGAGAAACTCGTTATCTGGTTGTTTTCACCACTCCACAGTGCGTTTGATATGCAGAACCGGCGTCATCTTGATTTTCGTGAGGTTTCAAGGTGAGATATGCATTTTCTGCGATTATCTTGGTGAGACTTCTGTCCGAAGTATGCAGAATCATCGAGATCGCTCTATTCGAGCTATTTAATGCGGCAAACACGTTATCTGGTGCTTTCAGCACTCCACAGTGCGTATGATATGCAGAACCAGCGATATCTTGGTTTTCGTGGGGTTTCAAGCTGAGATATGCATTTTTTACGATAATCTTGGTGAGACTTCTGCCCGAAGTATGCTTAATCATCGTGATCGCTCGTTTCTAGCTATTTAATGCGAGAAACACGTTATCTGGTGTTTTCACCACTCCACAGTGCGTTTGATATGCAGAACCGGCGACATCATGGCTGTCGTCGGGCATCAAGCTGAGATATGCATTTTCTGCGATAATCTTGGTGAGACATCAGTCAGAAGTATGCAGAATCATCGAGATCGCTCTTTTCGAGCTATTTAATGGAGAAACACGTTATCTGGTGTATTGACCACTCCACAGTGCGTTTGATATGCGGAACCGGCGCCATCTTGATTTTCGTGAGGTTTCAAGCTGAGATATGCATTTTCTGCGATAATATTGGTGAGAGTTCAGTCAGAAGTATGCAGGATCATCTAGATCGCTCGTTTCGAGCTATTTAATGCGAGAAACACGTTGTCTGGTTGTTTTCACCACTCCACGGTGCGTTTGATATGCAGAACCGGCGACATCTTGGGTTTCGTCGGGGTTCGAGCTGAGAAATGCATTTTCTGCGATAATATTGGTGAGACTTCTGTCAGAAGTATGCAGAATCATCTAGATCGCTCGTTTCGAGCTGCTTAATGCGAGAAACACGTTTTCTGGTGTTTTCACCGCTCCTCAGTGCGTTTGATATGCAGAACCGGCGACATCTTGGGTTTCGTCGGGGTTCAAGCTGAGATATGCATTTTCTGCGATAATATTGGTGAGACTTCAGTCAGAAGTATGCAGAATCATCTAGATCGCTCGTTTCTAGCTATTTAATGCGAGAAACACGTTATCTGGTGTTTTCACCACTCCACAGTGCGTTTGATATGCAGAACCGGCGACATCATGGCTGTCGTCGGGCATCAAGCTGAGATATGCATTTTCTGCGATAATCTTGGTGAGACATCAGTCAGAAGTATGCAGAATCATCGAGATCGCTCTTTTCGAGCTATTTAATGGAGAAACACGTTATCTGGTGTATTGACCACTCCACAGTGCGTTTGATATGCGGAACCGGCGCCAGCTTGATTTTCGTGAGGTTTCAAGCTGAGATATGCATTTTCTGCGATAATATTGGTGAGAGTTCAGTCAGAAGTATGCAGGATCATCTAGATCGCTCGTTTCGAGCTATTTAATTCGAGAAACACGTTATCTGGTGTTTTCACCACTCCACAGTGCGTTTGATATGCAGAACCGGCGACATCATGGCTGTCGTCGGGCATCAAGCTGAGATATGCATTTTCTGCGGTAATCTTGATGAGACATCAGTCAGAAGTATGCAGAATCATCGAGATCGCTCTTTTCGAGCTATTTAATGGAGAAACACGTTATCTGGTGTATTGACCACTCCACAGTGCGTTTGATATGCGGAACCGGCGCCATCTTGATTTTCGTGAGGTTTCAAGCTGAGATATGCATTTTCTGCGATAATATTGGTGAGAGTTCAGTCAGAAGTATGCAGGATCATCTAGATCGCTCGGTTCGAGCTATTTAATGCGAGAAACACGTTGTCTGGTTGTTTTCACCACTCCACGGTGCGTTTGATATGCAGGACCGGCGATATCTTGATTTTCGTGGTGTTTCCAGCTGAGATATGCATTTTCTTCGATAATCTTGGTGAGTCTTCTGTCAGCAGTATGCAGAATCATCGAGATCGCTCTATTCGAGCTATTTAATGCGAGAAACACGTTATCTGGTGTATTGACCACTCCACAGTGCCTTTGATATGCGGAACCGGCGCCATCTTGATTTTCGTGAGGTTTCAAGCTGAGATATGCATTTTCTGCGATAATATTGGTGAGAGTTCAGTCAGAAGTATGCAGGATCATCTAGATCGCTCGTTTCGAGCTATTTAATGCGAGAAACACGTTTTCTGGTGTTTTCACCACTCCACAGTACGTTTGACATGCAGAACCGGCGATGTTTGGTTTTCGTCGGGTTTCAAGCTGAGATATGCATTTTCTACGATAATCTTGGAGAGACTTCTGCCCGAAGTAAGCAGAATCATCGAGATCGCTCTTTTCGAGCTACTTAATGCGAGAAACACGTTTTCTGGTGTATTCACCACTCCACAGTACGTTTGACATGCAGAACCGGAGATATCCTGGTTTCGGTCGGGTTTCAAGCTGAGATATGCTTTTCTACGATAATCTTGGTGAGACTTCTGTCAGAAGTATGCAGAATCTTCGAGAACGCTTTTTTCGAGCTACTTAATGCGAGAAACACGTTATCTGGTTGTTTCCACCACTCCACAGTGCGTTTGATATGCAGAACCGGCGACATCTTGATTTTCGTGACGTTTCTAGCTGAGATATGCATTTTCTGCGATAATATTGGTGAGACTTCATTCAGAAGTATGCAGAATCATCTAGATCGCTCTTGTCGAGCTATTTAATGCAAAAAAACAAGTTTCCCGGTGTTTTCAACATTCCACAGTGCGTTTGATATGCAGAACTGGCGATATCTTGATTTTCGTGGTGTTTCCAGCTGAGATTTGCATTTTCTGCGATAATCTTGGTGAGTCTTCTGGCAGAAGTATGCAGAATCATCTAGATTGCACTTTTCGAGCCATTTAATGCGAGAAACACGTTTTCTGGTGTATTCACCACTCCACAGAGCGTTTGATATGCAGAACCGGCGATATCTTGATATTCGTGGTGTTTCCAGCTGAGATATGCATTTTCTGCGATAATAGTGGTGAGACATCAGTCAGAAGTATGCAGAATCATCGGGATCGCTCTTTTCGAGCTATTTAATGCGGCAAACACGTTATCTGGTGCTTTCAGCACTCCACAGTGCGTATGATATGCAGAACCAGCGATGTCTTGGTTTTCGTGGGGTTTCAAGCTGAGATATGCATTTTTTACGATAATCTTGGTGAGACTTCTGCCCGAAGTATGCTTAATCATCGTGATCGCTCGTTTCTAGCTATTTAATGCGAGAAACACGTTATCTGGTGTTTTCACCACTCCACAGTGCGTTTGATATGCAGAACCGGCGACATCATGGCTGTCGTCGGGCATCAAGCTGAGATATGCATTTTCTGCGATAATCTTGGTGAGACATCAGTCAGAAGTATGCAGAATCATCGAGATCGCTCTTTTCGAGCTATTTAATGGAGAAACACGTTATCTGGTGTATTGACCACTCCACAGTGCGTTTGATATGCGGAACCGACGCCATCTTGATTTTCGTGAGGTTTCAAGCTGAGATATGCATTTTCTGCGATAATATTGGTGAGAGTTCAGTCAGAAGTATGCAGGATCATCTAGATCGCTCGTTTCGAGCTATTTAATGCGATAAACACGTTGTCTGGTTGTTTTCACCACTCCACGGTGCGTTTGATATGCAGAACCGGCGACATCTTGATTTTCGTGACGTTTCTAGCTGAGATATGCATTTTCTGCGATAATATTGTTGAGACTTCAGTCAGAAGTATGCAGAATCATCTAGATCGTTCGTTTCGAGCTATTTAATGCGAAAAAACAAGTTTTCTGGTGTTTTGACCACTCCACAGTGCGTTTGATATGTAGAGCCGCCGATAACTTGGTTTTCGTGGGGTTTCCAGCTGAAATATGCATTTTCTGCGATAATCTTTGTGTTTCATCAATGAGAAGTATGCAGAATCATCCAGAACGCTCTTTTCGAGCTAGTTAATGCGAGTAACACGTTTTCTGGTGTTTTCACCACTCCACAGTGCGTCTGATATGCAGAACCGACGATATCTTGGTTTTCGTGGGGTTTCCAGCTGAGATATGCATTTTCTGCGATAATCTAGGTGAGCCTTATGTCAGAAGTATGCAGAATCAACTAGATCGCTCTTTTCGAGCTATTTAATGCGAGAAACACGTTATCTGGTGTTTTCACCACCCCACAGTGCGTTTGATATGCAGAACCGGTGACATCTTGATTTTCGTGATGTTTCTAGCTGAGATATGCATTTTCTGCTATAATCTTGGTGAGATATCAGTCAGAAGTATGCAGAATCTTCGAGAACGCTCTTTTCGAGCTACTTAATGCGAGAAACACGTTTTCTGGTGTATTCACGACTCCACAGTACGTTTGACATGCAGAACCGGAGATATCCTGGTTTCGGTCGGGTTTCAAGCTGAGATATGCTTTTCTACGATAATCTTGGTGAGACTTCTGTCAGAAGTATGCAGAATCTTCGAGAACTCTCTTTTCGAGCTACTTAATGCGAGAAACACGTTTTCTGGTGTTTTCACCACTCCACTGTGCGTTTGATATGCAGAACCAGCGTCATCTTGATTTTCGTGGTGTTTCCAGCTGAGATATGCATTTTCTGCGATAATCTTGGTGAGTCTTCTGTCAGCAGTATGCAGAATCATCGAGATCGCTCTATTCGAGCTATTTAATGCGAGAAACACGTTATCTGGTTGTTTTCACCACTCCACAGTGCGTTTGATATGCCGAACCGGCGACATCTTGATTTTCGTGACGTTTCTAGCTGAGATATGCATTTTCTGCGATAATATTGGTGAGACTTCAGTCAGAAGTATGCAGAATCATCTAGATCGTTCGTTTCGAGCTATTTAATGCGAAAAAACAAGTTTTCTGGTGTTTTGACCACTCCACAGTGCGTTTGATATGTAGAGCCGCCGATAACTTGGTTTTCGTGGGGTTTCCAACTGAAATATGCATGTTCTGCGATAATCTTTGTGTTTCATCAATGAGAAGTATGCAGAACCATCCAGAACGCACTTTTCGAGCTAGTTAATGCGAGTAACACGTTTTCTGGTGTTTTCACCACTCCACAGTGCGTCTGATATGCAGAACCGGCGATATCTTGGTTTTCGTGGGGTTTCCAGCTGAGATATGCATTTTCTGCGATAATCGTGGTGAGACTTCATTCAGAAGTATGCAGAATCATCTAGATCGCTCTTGTCGAGCTACTTAATGCAAAAAAACAAGTTTCCCGGTGTTTTCAACATTCCACAGTGCGTTTGATATGCAGAACTGGCGATATCTTGATTTTCGTGGTGTTTCCAGCTGAGATATGCATTATCTGCGATAATCTTAGTGAGTCTTCTGTCAGAAGTATGCAGAATCATCTAGATTGCACTTTTCGAGCCATTTAATGCGAGAAACACGTTTTCTGGTGTATTCACCACTCCACAGAGCGTTTGATATGCAGAACCGGCGATATCTTGATATTCGTGGTGTTTCCAGCTGAGATATGCATTTTCTGCGATAATAGTGGTGAGACATCAGTCAGAAGTATGCAGAATCTTCGAGAACGCTCTTTTCGAGCTACTTAATGCGAGAAACACGTTTTCTGGTGTATTCACCACTCCACAGTACGTTTGACATGCAGAACCGAAGATATGTTGGTTTCGGTCGGGTTTCAAGCTGAGACATGCATTTTCTGCGATAATCTTGGTGATTCTTCTGTCAGAAGTATGCAGAAGCATCGAGTACGCTCTTTTCGAGCTGTTTAATGCGAGAAACACGTTTTCTGGTGTTTTCACCACTCCACAGTTCGTTTGATATGCAGAACCGGCGACATCGTGTTTTTCGTCGGGTTTCAAGCTGAGATATGCATTTTCTGCGATCATATTGGTGAGACTTCAGTCAGAAGTATGCAGAATCACCTAGATCGCTCGTTTCGAGCTATTTAATGCGAGAAACTCGTTATCTGGTTGTTTTCACCACTCCACAGTGCGTTTGATATGCAGAACCGGCGTCAACTTGATTTTCGTGAGGTTTCAAGGTGAGATATGCATTTTCTGCGATTATCTTGGTGAGACTTCTGTCAGAAGTATGCAGAATCATCGAGATCGCTCTTTTCGAGCTACTTAATTCGAGAAACACGTTATCTGGTGTTTTCGCCACTCCACAGTGCGTTTGACATGCAGAACCGCAGATATCTTGGTTACGTTCGGGATTCAAGCTGAGATATGCATTTTCTGCGATAATCTTGGTGAGACTTCAGTCAGAAGTATGCAGAATCGTCTAGATCGCTCTTGTCGAGCTATTTAACGCGAGAAACACGTTATATGGTGTTTTCACCACTCCACAGTGCGTTTGATATGCAGAACCGGCGACATCTTGGCTTTAGTCGGGGTTCAAACTGAGATATGCATTTTTTGCGATAATATTGGTGAGACTTCAGTCAGAAGTATGCAGAATCATCTAGATCGCTCGTTTCGTGCTAATTAATGCGGCAAACACGTTATCTGGTGCTTTCAGCACTCCACAGTGCGTTTGATATGCAGAACCAGCGATATCTTGGATTTCGTGGGGTTTCAAGCTGAGATATGCATTTTTTACGATAATCTTGGTGAGACTCCTGTCCGAAGTATGCTTAATCATCGAGATCGCTCGTTTCGAGCTATTTAATGCGAGAAACACGTTATCTGGTGTTTTCACCACTCCACAGTGCGTATGATATGCAGAACCGGCGATATCTTGGTTTTCGTGGGGTTTCAATCTGAGATATGCATTTTCTGCGATAATCTTGGTGAGACATCAGTCAGAAGTATGCAGAATCATCGAGATCGCTCTTTTCGAGCTATTTAATGGAGAAACACGTTATCTGGTGTATTGACCACTCCACAGTGCGTTTGATATGCGGAACCGGCGCCATCTTGATTTTCGTGAGGTTTCAAGGTGAGATATGCATTTTCTGCGATTATCTTGGTGAGACTTCTGTCAGAAGTATGCAGAATCATCGAGATCGCTCTTTTCGAGCTACTTAATTCGAGAAACACGTTATCTGGTGTTTTCGCCACTCCACAGTGCGTTTGACATGCAGAACCGCAGATATCTTGGTTACGTTCGGGATTCAAGCTGAGATATGCATTTTCTGCGATAATCTTGGTGAGACTTCAGTCAGAAGTATGCAGAATCGTCTAGATCGCTCTTGTCGAGCTATTTAACGCGAGAAACACGTTATATGGTGTTTTCACCACTCCACAGTGCGTTTGATATGCAGAACCGGCGACATCTTGGCTTTAGTCGGGGTTCAAACTGAGATATGCATTTTTTGCGATAATATTGGTGAGACTTCAGTCAGAAGTATGCAGAATCATCTAGATCGCTCGTTTCGTGCTAATTAATGCGGCAAACACGTTATCTGGTGCTTTCAGCACTCCACAGTGCGTTTGATATGAAGAACCAGCGATATCTTGGATTTCGTGGGGTTTCAAGCTGAGATATGCATTTTTTACGATAATCTTGGTGAGACTTCTGCCCGAAGTATGCTTAATCATCGTGATCGCTCGTTTCTAGCTATTTAATGCGAGAAACACGTTATCTGGTGTTTTCACCACTCCACAGTGCGTTTGATATGCAGAACCGGCGACATCATGGCTGTCGTCGGGCATCAAGCTGAGATATGCATTTTCTGCGATAATCTTGGTGAGACATCAGTCAGAAGTTTGCAGAATCATCGATATCGCTCTTTTCGAGCTATTTAATGGAGAAACACGTTATCTGGTGTATTGACCACTCCACAGTGCATTTGATATGCGGAACCGGCGCCATCTTGATTTTCGTGAGGTTTCAAGCTGAGATATGCATTTTCTGCGATAATATTGGTGACAGTTCAGTCAGAAGTATGCAGGAACATCTAGATCGCTCGTTTCGAGCTATTTAATGCGAGAAACACGTTGTCTGGTTGTTTTCACCACTCCACTATGCGTTTGATATGCAGAACCAGCGTCATCTTGATTTTCGTGGTGTTTCCAGCTGAGATATGCATTTTCTGCGATAATATTGGTGAGTCTTCTGTCAGCAGTATGCAGAATCATCGAGATCGCTCTATTCGAGCTATTTAATGCGAGAAACACGTTATCTGGTTGTTTTCACCACTCCACAGTGCGTTTGATATGCAGAACCGGCGACATCTTGATTTTCGTGACGTTTCTAGCTGAGATATGCATTTTCTGCGATAATATTTGTGAGACTTCAGTCAGAAGTATGCAGAATCATCTAGATCGTTCGTTTCGAGCTATTTAATGCGAAAAAACAAGTTTTCTGGTGTTTTGACCACTCCACAGTGCGTTTGATATGTAGAGCCGCCGATAACTTGGTTTTCGTGGGGTTTCCAACTGAAATATGCATTTTCTGCGATAATCTTTGAGTTTCATCAATGAGAAGTATGCAGAATCATCCAGAACGCTCTTTTCCAGCTATTTAATGCGAGAAACACGATATCTGGTGTGTTCACCACTCCACAGTGCGTTTGATATGCAGAACCGGCGACATCATGGCTGTCGTCGGGCATCAAGCTGAGATATGCATTTTCTGCGATAATCTTTGTGTTTCATCAATGAGAAGTATGCAGAACCATCCAGAACGCACTTTTCGAGCTAGTTAATGCGAGCAACACGTTTTCTGGTGTTTTCACCACTCCAAAGTGCGTCTGATATGCAGAACCGGCGATATCTTGGTTTTCGTGGGGTTTCCAGCTGAGATATGCATTTTCTGCGATAATCGTGGTGAGACTTCATTCAGAAGTATGCAGAATCATCTAGATTGCACTTTTCGAGCCATTTAATGCGAGAAACACGTTTTCTGTTGTATTCACCACTCCACAGAGCGTTTGATATGCAGAACCGGCAATATCTTGATATTCGTGGTGTTTCCAGCTGAGATATGCATTTTCTGCGATAATAGTGGTGAGACATCAGTCAGAAGTATGCAGAATCTTCGAGAACGCTCTTTTCGAGCTACTTAATGCGAGAAACACGTTTTCTGGTGTATTCACCACTCCACAGTACGTTTGACATGCAGAACCGAAGATATCTTGGTTTCGGTCGGGTTTCAAGCTGAGACATGCATTTTCTGCGATAATCTTGGTGATTCTTCTGTCAGAAGTATGCAGAAGCATCGAGTACGCTCTTTTCGAGCTGTTTAATGCGAGAAACACGTAATATGGTGTTTTCGCCACTCCACAGTGCGTTTGACATGCAGAACCGCAGATATCTTGGTTACGTTCGGGATTCAAGCTGAGATATGCATTTTCTGCGATAATCTTGGTGAGACTTCAGTCAGAAGTATGCAGAATCATCTAGATCGCTCGTTTCGTGCTAATTAATGCGGCAAACACGTTATCTGGTGCTTTCAGCATTCCACAGTGCGTTTGATATGCAGAACCAGCGATATCTTGGTTTTCGTGGGGTTTCAAGCTGAGATATGCATTTTTTACGATAATCTTGGTGAGACTTCTGCCCGACGTATGCTTAATCATCGTGATCGCTCGTTTCTAGCTATTTAATGGGAGAAACACGTTATCTGGTGTTTTCACCACTCCACAGTGCGTTTGATATGCAGAAACGGCGACATCATGGCTGTGGTCTGGCATCAAGCTGAGATATGCATTTTCTGCGATAATCTTGGTGACACATCAGTCAGAAGTTTGCAGAATCATGGAGATCGCTCTTTTCGAGCTATTTAATGGAGAAACACGTTATCTGGTGTATTGACCACTCCACAGTGCGTTTGATATGCGGAACCGGCGCCATCTTGATTTTCGTGAGGTTTCAAGCTGAGATATGCATTTTCTGCGATTATATTGGTGAGAGTTCAGTCAGAAGTATGCAGAATCATCTAGATCGCTCGTTTCGAGCTATTTAATGCGAGAAATACGTTGTCTGGTTGTTTTCACCACTCCACGGTGCGTTTGATATGCAGAACCGGCGACATCTTGATTTTCGTGACGTTTCTAGCTGAGATATGCATTTTCTGCGATAATATTGGTGAGACTTCAGTCAGAAGTATGCAGAATCATCTAGATCGCTCTTGTCGAGCTATTTAACGCGAGAAACACGTTATATGGTGTTTTCACCACTCCACAGTGCGTTTGATATGCAGAACGGGCGACATCTTGGCTTTAGTCGGGGTTCAAACTGAGATATGCATTTTTTGCGATAATATTGGTGAGACTTCAGTCAGAAGTATGCAGAATCATCTAGATCGCTCGTTTCGTGCTACTTAATGCGGCAAACACGTTATCTGGTGCTTTCAGCACTCCACAGTGCGTTTGATATGCAGAACCAGCGATATCTTGGTTTTCGTGGGGTTTCAAGGTGAGATATGCATTTTCTGCGATAATCTTGGTGAGACTTCTGTCCGAAGTATGCAGAATCATCTAGATCGCTCTTTTCGAGCTATTTAATGCGAGAAACACGTTGTCTGGTGTTTTCACAACTCCACAGTTGGATTGATATGCAGAACCGGCGATATCTGGGTTTTCGTGGGGTTTCAAGCTGAGATATGCATTTTTTACGATAATCTTG
Source organism: Anthophora plumipes (assembly GCA_951804975.1). Classification (NCBI taxonomy): domain Eukaryota; kingdom Metazoa; phylum Arthropoda; class Insecta; order Hymenoptera; family Apidae; genus Anthophora; species Anthophora plumipes. Next base: position 952,172 of record CATORF010000423.1, read on the forward strand.
GTGAGACTTCTGTCCCAAGTATGCTTAATCATCGAGATCGCTCGTTTCGAGCTATTTAATGCGAGAAACACGATATCTGGAGTTTTCACCACTCCACAGTGCGTATGATATGCAGAACCGGCGAAATCTTGGTTTTCGTAGGGTTTCAAGCTGAGATATGCATTTTCTGCGATAATCTTGGTGAGACTTCTGTCCGAAGTATGCTGAATCATCGAGATCGCTCTTTTCGAGCAAGTTAGTGCGAGAAACACGATATCTGTAATTTTCACCACTCCACAGTTGGTTTGATATGCAGATCCGGCGATATCTTGGTTTTCGTGGGGTTTCAAGCTGAGATATGCGTTTTCTACGATAATCTTGGTGAGACTTCTATCAGAAGTAAGCAGAATCATCGAGATCCCTCTTTTCGAGCTCTTTAATGCGAGAAACACGTTATCTGGTGTTTTCACCTCTCCACAGTGCGTTTGATATGCAGAACCGGCGACATCTTGGCTTTCGTCGGGTATCAACCTGAGATATGCATTTTCTGCGATAATCTTGGTGAGACTTCAGTCAGAAGTATGCAGAATCATCGAGATCCTTCTTTTCGAGCTATTTAATGCGAGAAAAACGTTATCTGGTGTTTTCACCACTCGACAGTGCGTTTGACATGCAGAACCAGCGATATCTTGGTTTTCGTGGGGTTTCAAGCTGAGATATGCATTTTTTACGATAATCTTAGTGAGACTTCTGTTCGAAGTATGCTTATTCATCGAGATCGCTCGTTTCGAGCTATTTAATGCGAGAAACACGTTATCTGGTGTTTTCAGCACTCCACAGTGCGTATGATATGCAGAACCGGCGATATCTTGGTTTTCGTGGGGTTTCAAGCTGAGATATACATTTTCTGCGATAATCTTGGTGAGACTTCTGTCCGAAGTATGCTGAAACATCGAGATCGCTCTTTTCGAGCTAGTTAATGCGAGAAAAACCTTATCCGGTGTTTTCACCACTCCACAGTTCGTTTGATATGCAGACCCAGCGATATCTTGGCTTTCGTGGGGTTTCAAGCTGAGATATGCATTTTTTACGATAATCTTGGTGAGACTTCTGTCCGAAGTATGCTGAATCATCGAGATCGCTCTTTTCGAGCTAGTTAGTGCGAGAAACACGTTATCTGGTGTTTTCACCACACCACAGTGCGTTTGATATGCAGAACAGTAGATATCTTGGTTTTCGTGGGGTTTCAAGCTGAAATATGCATTTTCTGCGATAATCTTGTTGAGACTTCCGTTCGAAGTATGCAGAATCATCGAGATCGCACTTATCGAGCTATTTAATGCGAGAAACACGTTATCTGGGGTTTTCACCACTCCACAGTTGGTTTGATATGCAGAACCGGCGATATCTTGGTTTTCGTGGGGTTTCAAGCTGAGATATGCGTTTTCTGCGATAATCTTGGTGAGAATTCTATCAGAAGTAAGCGGAAACATCGAGATCCCTCTTTTCGAGCTCTTTAATGCGAGAAACACGTTATCTGGTGTTTTCACCTCTCCACAGTGCGTTTGATACGCAGAACCGGCGACATCTTGGCTTTCGTCGGGTATCAACCTGAGATATGCATTTTCTGCGATAATCTTGGTGAGACTTCAGTCAGAAGTATGCAGAATCATCGAGATCGCTCTTTTCGAGCTAGTTAATGCGAGAAAAACCTTATCCGGTGTTTTCACCACTCCACAGTGCGTTTGATATGCAGAACCAGCGATATCTTGGCTTTCGTGGGGTTTCAAGCTGAGATATGCATTTTTTACGATAATCTTGGTGAGACTTCTGTCCGAAGTATGCTTAATCATCGAGATCGCTCGTTTCGAGCTATTTAATGCGAGAAACACGATATCTGGAGTTTTCACCACTCCACAGTTGGTTTGATATGCAGAACCGGCGATATCTTGGTTTTCGTGGGGTTTCAAGCTGAGATATGCGTTTTCTGCGATAATCTTGGTGAGACTTCTGTCAGAAGTAAGCAGAATCATCGAGATCCCTCTTTTCGAGCTCTTTAATGCGAGAAACACGTTATCTGGTGTTTTCACCACTCCACAGTGCGTTTGATATGCAGAACCGGCGACATCTTGATTTTCGTGAGATTTCAACCTGAGATATGCATTTTCGTCGATAATCTTGGTGAGTCTTCTGTCAGTACTATGCAGAATCATCGAGACCCCTCTTTTCGAGCTATTTAATGCGAGAGACACGTTATCTGGTGTTTTCACCACTCCACAGTGCGTTTGATATGCAGAACAGGCGACATCTTAATTTTCGTGAGATTTCAAGCTGCGATATGCATTTTCTACGATAACCATGGTGAGTCTTCTGTCAGAAGTATGCAGAATCATCTAGATCGCTCTCTTCGAGCTATTTAATGTGAGAAACACGTTTTCTGGTGTATTCACCACCCCACAGTACGTTTGACATGCAGAACCGGATATATCTTGGTTTCGGTCGGGTTTCAAGCTGAGATATGCATTTTCGTCGATAATCTTGGTGAGTCTTCTGTCAGTACTATGCAGAATCATCGAGACCCCTCTTTTCGAGCTATTTAATGCGAGAGACACGTTATCTGGTGTTTTCACCACTCCACAGTGCGTTTGATATGCAGAACCGGCGACATCTTGATTTTCGTGAGATTTCAACCTGAGATATGCATTTTCGTCGATAATCTTGGTGAGTCTTCTGTCAGAAGTATGCAGAACCATCTAGATCGCTCTCTTCGAGCTATTTAATGTGAGAAACACGTTATCTGGTGTTTTCACCTCTCCACAGTGCGTTTGATACGCAGAACCGGCGACATCTTGACTTTCGTCGGGTATCAACCTGAGATATGCATTTTCTGCGATAATCTTGGTGAGACTTCTGTCAGAAGTATGCAGAATCATCGGGATCGCTCTTTTCGAGCTATTTAATGCGAGAAACACATTATATGGTTGTTTTCACCACTCCACAGTGCGTTTGATATGCATAACCGGCGATATCTAGATTTTCGTGGTGTTTCCAGCTGAGATATGCATTCTCTGCGATACTCTTGGTGAGACTTCAGTCAGAAGTATGCAGAATCATCGAGATCGCTCGTTTCGAGCTATTTAATGCGAAAAAACAAGTTTTCTGGTGTTGTCAACATTCCACAGTGCGTTTTATATGCAGAACCGGCGACATCTTGATTTTCGTGAGATTTCAACCTGAGATATGCATTTTCGTCGATAATCTTGGTGAGTCTTCTGTCAGAAGTATGCAGAATCATCTAGATCGCTCTCTTCGAGCTATTTAATGTGAGAAACACGTTATCTGGTGTTTTCACCTCTCCACAGTGCGTTTGATACGCAGAACCGGCGACATCTTGGCTTTCGTCGGGTATCAACCTGAGATATGCATTTTCTGCGATAATCTTGGTGAGACTTCTGTCAGAAGTATGCAGAATCATCGGGATCGCTCTTTTCGAGCTATTTAATGCGAGAAACACATTATATGGTTGTTTTCACCACTCCACAGTGCGTTTGATATGCATAACCGGCGATATCTAGATTTTCGTGGTGTTTCCAGCTGAGATATGCATTCTCTGCGATACTCTTGGTGAGACTTCAGTCAGAAGTATGCAGAATCATCGAGATCGCTCGTTTCGAGCTATTTAATGCGAAAAAACAAGTTTTCTGGTGTTGTCAACATTCCACAGTGCGTTTTATATGCAGAACCGGCGATATCTTGATTTTCGTGGTGTTTCCAGCTGAGATATGCATTTTCTGCTATAATATTGGTGAGTCTTCTGTCAGTAGGATGCAGAATCATCGAGACCCCTCTTTTCGAGCTATTTAATGCGAGGAACACGTTATCTGGTGTTTTCACCACTCCATAGTGCGTCTGATATGCAGAACCGGCGATATCTTGGTTTTCGTGGGGTTTCCAGCTGAGATATGCAATTTCTGTGATAATCTTGGTGAGTCTTCTGTCAGAAGTATGCAGAATCATCGAGATCCCTCTTTTCGAGCTCTTTAATGCGAGAAACACGTTATCTGGTGTTTTCACCACTCCACAGTGCGTTTGATATGCAGAACCGGCGACATCTTGATTTTCGTGAGATTTCAGCCTGAGATATGCATTTTCGTCGATAATCTTGGTGAGTCTTCTGTCAGTACTATGCAGAATCATCGAGACCCCTCTTTTCGGGCTATTTAATGCGAGAGACACGTTATCTGGTGTTTTCACCACTCCACAGTGCGTTTGATATGCAGAGCAGGCGACATCTTAATTTTCGTGAGATTTCAAGCTGCGATATGCATTTTCTACGATAACCATGGTGAGTCTTCTGTCAGAAGTATGCAGAATCATCTAGATCGCTCTCTTCGAGCTATTTAATGTGAGAAACACGTTTTCTGGTGTATTCACCACCCCACAGTACGTTTGACATGCAGAACCGGATATATCTTGGTTTCGGTCGGGTTTCAAGCTGAGATATGCATTTTCTACGATAATCTTGGTGAGACTTCTGTCAGAAGTATGCAGAATCATCGGGATCGCTCTTTTCGAGCTATTTAATGCGAGAAACACGTTGTCTGGTTGGTTTCACGACTCCACAGTGCGTTTGATATGCAGAACCGGCGACATCTTGATTTTCGTGAGGTTTCAAGCTGAGATATGCATTTTCTGCGATCATATTGGTGAGACTTCAGTCAGAAGTAAGCAGAATCATCTAGATCGCTCGTTTCGAGCTATTTAAAGCGAGAAACACGTTATCTGGTTGTTTTGACCACTCCACAGTGCGTTTGATATGTAGAGCCGCCGATAACTTGGTTTTCGTGGGGTTTCCAGCTGAAATATGCATTTTCTGCGATAATCTTGTTGTGTTCATCTATGAGAAGTATGCAGAATCAACGAGAACGCTCTTTTCGAGCTAGTTAATGCGAGATACACGGTTTCTGATGTTTTCACCACTCCATAGTGCGTCTGATATGCAGAACCGGCGATATCTTGGTTTTCGTGGGGTTTCCAGCTGAGATATGCAATTTCTGTGATAATCTTGGTGAGTCTTCTGTCAGAAGTATGCAGAATCATCGAGATCCCTCTTTTCGAGCTCTTTAATGCGAGAAACACGTTATCTGGTGTTTTCACCACTCCACAGTGCGTTTGATATGCAGAACCGGCGACATCTTGATTTTCGTGAGATTTCAACCTGAGATATGCATTTTCGTCGATAATCTTGGTGAGTCTTCTGTCAGTACTATGCAGAAACATCGAGACCCCTCTTTTCGAGCTATTTAATGCGAGAGACACGTTATCTGGTGTTTTCACCACTCCACAGTGCGTTTGATATGCAGAACAGGCGACATCTTAATTTTCGTGAGATTTCAAGCTGCGATATGCATTTTCTACGATAACCATGGTGAGTCTTCTGTCAGAAGTATGCAGAAACATCTAGATCGCTCTCTTCGAGCTATTTAATGTGAGAAACACGTTTTCTGGTGTATTCACCACCCCACAGTACGTTTGACATGCAGAACCGGATATATCTTGGTTTCGGTCGGGTTTCAAGCTGAGATATGCATTTTCTACGATAATCTTGGTGAGACTTCTGTCAGAAGTATGCAGAATCATCGGGATCGCTCTTTTCGAGCTATTTAATGCGAGAAACACGTTTTCTGGTGTATTCACCACTCCACAGTACGTTTGACATGCAGAACAGGAGATATCTTGGTTTAGGTCGGGTATCAAGCTGAGATATGCATTTACAACGATAATCTTGGTGAGACTTCTGTCAGAAGTATGCAGAATCATCGGGATCGCTCTTTTCGAGCTATTTAATGCGAGAAACACGTTGTCTGGTTGGTTTCACGACTCCACAGTGCGTTTGATATGCAGAACCGGCGACATCTTGATTTTCGTGAGGTTTCAAGCTGAGATATGCATTTTCTGCTATAATATTGGTGAGTCTTCTGTCAGTAGGATGCAGAATCATCGAGACCCCTCTTTTCGAGCTATTTAATGCGAGAAACACGTTATCTGGTGTTTTCACCACTCCACAGTGCGTTTGATATGCAGAACAGGCGACATCTTGATTTTCGTGAGATTTCAAGCTGAGATATGCATTTTCTACGATAACCATGGTGAGTCTTCTGTCAGGAGTATGCAGAATCATCTAGATCGCTCTTTCCGAGCTATTTAATGCGAGAAACACGTTATATGGTTGTTTCCACCACTCCACAGTGCGTTTGATATGCATAACCGGCGATATCTAGATTTTCGTGGTGTTTCCAGCTGAGATATGCATTCTCTGCGATACTCTTGGTGAGACTTCAGTCAGAAGTATGCAGAATCATCGAGATCGCTCGTTTCGAGCTATTTAATGCGAAAAAACAAGTTTTCTGGTGTTGTCAACATTCCACAGCGCGTTTTATATGCAGAACCGGCGATATCTTGATTTTCGTGGTGTTTCCAGCTGAGATATGCATTTTCTGCGATAATCTTGGTGAGTCTTCTGTCAGAAGTATGTAGAATCATCTAGATCGCTCTTTTCGAGCTATTTAATGCGAGAAACACGTTTTCTGGTGTATTCACCACTCCACAGTACGTTTGACATGCAGAACAGGAGATATCTTGGTTTAGGTCGGGTATCAAGCTGAGATATGCATTTTCAACGATAATCTTGGTGAGACTTCTGTCAGAAGTGTGCAGAATAATCGAGATCACTCTTTTCGAGCTATTTGATGCGAGAAACACGTTGTCTGGTTGGTTTCACGACTCCACAGTGCGTTTGATATGCAGAACCGGCGACATGTTGATTTTCGTGAGGTTTCAAGATGAGATATGCATTTTCTGCTATAATATTGGTGAGTCTTGTGTCAGTAGGATGCAGAATCATCGAGACCCCTCTTTTCGAGCTATTTAATGCGAGAAACACGTTATCTGGTGTTTTCACCACTCCACAGTGCGTTTGATATGCAGAACAGGCGACATCTTGATTTTCGTGAGATTTCAAGCTGAGATATGCATTTTCTACGATAACCATGGTGAGTCTTCTGTCAGGAGTATGCAGAATCATCTAGATCGCTCTTTTCGAGCTATTTAATGTGAGAAACACGTTTTCTGGTGTATTCACCACCCCACAGTACGTTTGACATGCAGAACCGGATATATCTTGGTTTCGGTCGGGTATCAAGCTGAGATATGCATTTTCAACGATAATCTTGGTGAGACTTCTGTCAGAAGTGTGCAGAATAATCGAGATCGCTCTTTTCGAGCTATTTGATGCGAGAAACACGTTGTCTGGTTGGTTTCACGACTCCACAGTGCGTTTGATATGCAGAACCGGCGACATCTTGATTTTCGTGAGGTTTCAAGATGAGATATGCATTTTCTGCTATAATATTGGTGAGTCTTGTGTCAGTAGGATGCAGAATCATCGAGACCCCTCTTTTCGAGCTATTTAATGCGAGAAACACGTTATATGGTTGTTTTCACCACTCCACAGTGCGTTTGATATGCAGAACCAGCGATATCTTGGTTTTCGTGGGGTTTCAAGCTGAGATATGCATTTTTTACGATAATCTTGGTGAGACTTCTGTTCGAAGTATGCTTAATCATCGAGATCGCTCGTTTCGAGCTATTTAATGCGAGAAACACGTTATCTGGTGTTTTCACCACTCCACAGTGCGTATGATATGCAGAACCGGCGATATCTTGGCTTTCGTCGGGTATCAACCTGAGATATGCATTTTCTGCGATAATCTTGGTGAGACTTCAGTCAGAAGTATGCAGAATCATCGAGATCGCTCTTTTCGAGCTAGTTAATGCGAGAAAAACCTTATCCGGTGTTTTCACCACTCCACAGTGCGTTTGATATGCAGAACCAGCGATATCTTGGCTTTCGTGGGGTTTCAAGCTGAGATATGCATTTTTTACGATAATCTTGGTGAGACTTCTGTCCGAAGTATGCTGAATCATCGAGATCGCTCTTTTCGAGCTAGTTACTGCGAGTAACACGTTATCTGGAGTTTTCACCACTCCACAGTTGGTTTGATATGCAGAACCGGCGATATCTTGGTTTTCGTGGGGTTTCAAGCTGAGATATGCGTTTTCTGCGATAATCTTGGTGAGACTTCTATCAGAAGTAAGCAGAATCATCGAGATCCCTCTTTTCGAGCTCTTTAATGCGAGAAACACGTTATCTGGTGTTTTCACCACTCCACAGTGCGTTTGATATGCAGAACCGGCGACATCTTGATTTTCGTGAGATTTCAACCTGAGATATGCATTTTCGTCGATAATCTTGGTGAGTCTTCTGTCAGTACTATGCAGAATCATCGAGACCCCTCTTTTCGAGCTATTTAATGCGAGAAACACGTTATCTGGTGTTTTCACCACTCCACAGTGCGTATGATATGCAGAACCGGCGATATCTTGGTTTTCGTGGGGTTTCAAGCTGAGATATACATTTTCTGCGGTAGTCTTGGTGAGACTTCTGTCCGAAGTATGCTGAATCATCGAGATCGCTCTTTTCGAGCTAGTTAGTGCGAGAAACACGTTATCTGGTGTTTTCACCACACCACAGTGCGTTTGATAAACAGAACAGTAGATATCTTGGTTTTCGTGGGGTTTCAAGCTGAAATATGCATTTTCTGCGATAATCTTGTTGAGACTTCTGTTCGAAGTATGCAGAATCATCGAGATCGCACTTTTCGAGCTATTTAATGCGAGAAACACGTTATCTGGGGTTTTCACCACTCCACAGTTGGTTTGATATGCAGAACCGGCGATATCTTGGTTTTCGTGGGGTTTCAAGCTGAGATATGCGTTTTCTGCGATAATCTTGGTGAGACTTCTATCACAAGTAAGCGGAAACATCGAGATCCCTCTTTTCGTGCTCTTTAATGCGAGAAACACGTTATCTGGTGTTTTCACCTCTCCACAGTGCGTTTGATATGCAGAACCGGCGACGTCTTGGCTTTCGTCGGGTATCAACCTGAGATATGCATTTTCTTCGATAACCTTGGTGAGGATTCATTTAGAAGTATGCAGAATCATCGAGATCGCTCTTTTAGAGCTATATAATGCGAGAAACACGTTATCTGGTGTTTTGACCACTCCACAGTGCGTATGATGTGCAGAACCGACGATATCCTGGTTTTCGTGGGGTTTCAAGCTCAGATATGCATTTTGTGCGATAATATTGGAGAGACTTCAGACAGAAGTATGCAGAATCATCAAGATCGCACTTTTCGAGCTATTTTATGCGAGAAACACGTTAACTGGTGTTTTCACCACTCCACAGTGCGTTTGATATGCAGATCCGGCAACATCTTAGATTTCGTCGGGGTTCAAGCTGAGATTTGCAATTCCTGCGATAATCTTGGTGAGACTTCTGTCCGAAGTATGCTTAATCATCGAGATCCCTCTTTTCGAGCTCTTTAATGCGAGAAACACGTTATCTGGTGTTTTCAGCACTCCACAGTGCGTTTGATATGCAGAACCGGCGATATCTTGGTTTTCGTGGGGTTTCCAGCTGAGATATGCATTTTCTGCGATAATCTTGGTGAGTCTTCTGTCAGAAGTATGCAGAATCATCTAGATCGCTCTTTTCGAGCTATTTGATGCGAGAAACACGTTTTCTGGTGTTTTCACCACGCCACAGTGCGTTTGATATGCAGAACCGGCGACATCGTGGTTTTCGTCGGGTTTCAAGCTGAGATATGCATTTTCTGCGATCATATTGGTGAGACTTCAGTCAGAAGTAAGCAGAATCATCTAGATCGCTCGTTTCGAGCTATTTAAAGCGAGAAACACGTTATCTGGTTGTTTTGACCACTCCACAGTGCGTTTGATATGTAGAGCCGCCGATAACTTGGTTTTCGTGGGGTTTCCAGCTGAAATATGCATTTTCTGCGATAATCTTGTTGTGTTCATCTATGAGAAGTATGCAGAATCAACGAGAACGCTCTTTTCGAGCTAGTTAATGCGAGATACACGGTTTCTGATGTTTTCACCACTCCATAGTGCGTCTGATATGCAGAACAGGCGACATCTTAATTTTCGTGAGATTTCAAGCTGCGATATGCATTTTCTACGATAACCATGGTGAGTCTTCTGTCAGAAGTATGCAGAAACATCTAGATCGCTCTCTTCGAGCTATTTAATGTGAGAAACACGTTTTCTGGTGTATTCACCACCCCACAGTACGTTTGACATGCAGAACCGGATATATCTTGGTTTCGGTCGGGTTTCAAGCTGAGATATGCATTTTCTACGATAATCTTGGTGAGACTTCTGTCAGAAGTATGCAGAATCATCGGGATCGCTCTTTTCGAGCTATTTAATGCGAGAAACACGTTTTCTGGTGTATTCACCACTCCACAGTACGTTTGACATGCAGAACCGGCGATATCTTGGTTTTCGTGGGGTTTCCAGCTGAGATATGCATTTTCTGCGATAATCTTGGTGAGTCTTCTGTCAGAAGTATGCAGAATCATCTAGATCGCTCTTTTCGAGCTATTTAATGCGAGAAACACGTTGTCTGGTTGGTTTCACGACTCCACAGTGCGTTTGATATGCAGAACCGGCGACATCTTGATTTTCGTGAGGTTTCAAGCTGAGATATGCATTTTCTGCTATAATATTGGTGAGTCTTCTGTCAGTAGGATGCAGAATCATCGAGACCCCTCTTTTCGAGCTATTTAATGCGAGAAACACGTTATCTGGTGTTTTCACCACTCCACAGTGCGTTTGATATGCAGAACAGGCGACATCTTGATTTTCGTGAGATTTCAAGCTGAGATATGCATTTTTTACGATAATCTTGGTGAGACTTCTGTTCGAAGTATGCTTATTCATCGAGATCGCTCGTTTCGAGCTATTTAATGCGAGAAACACGTTATCTGGTGTTTTCAGCACTCCACAGTGCGTATGATATGCAGAACCGGCGATATCTTGGTTTTCGTGGGGTTTCAAGCTGAGATATACATTTTCTGCGATAATCTTGGTGAGACTTCTGTCAGAAGTATGCAGAATCATCTAGATCGCTCGTTTCGAGCTATTTAATGCGAGAAATACGTTGTCTGGTTGTTTTCACCACTCCACAGTTGGTTTGATATGCAGAACCGGCGATATCTTGGTTTTCGTGGGGTTTCAAGCTGAGATATGCGTTTTCTGCGATAATCTTGGTGAGAATTCTATCAGAAGTAAGCGGAAACATCGAGATCCCTCTTTTCGAGCTCTTTAATGCGAGAAACACGTTATCTGGTGTTTTCACCTCTCCACAGTGCGTTTGATACGCAGAACCGGCGACATCTTGGCTTTCGTCGGGTATCAACCTGAGATATGCATTTTCTGCGATAATCTTTGTGAGACTTCAGTCAGAAGTATGCAGAATCATCGAGATCGCTCTTTTCGAGCTAGTTAATGCGAGAAAAACCTTATCCGGTGTTTTCACCACTCCACAGTGCGTTTGATATGCAGAACCAGCGATATCTTGGCTTTCGTGGGGTTTCAAGCTGAGATATGCATTTTTTACGATAATCTTGGTGAGACTTCTGTCCGAAGTATGCTTAATCATCGAGATCGCTCGTTTCGAGCTATTTAATGCGAGAAACACGATATCTGGAGTTTTCACCACTCCACAGTTGGTTTGATATGCAGAACCGGCGATATCTTGGTTTTCGTGGGGTTTCAAGCTGAGATATGCGTTTTCTGCGATAATCTTGGTGAGACTTCTGTCAGAAGTAAGCAGAATCATCGAGATCCCTCTTTTCGAGCTCTTTAATGCGAGAAACACGTTATCACGTGTTTTCACCACTCCACAGTGCGTTTGATATGCAGAACCGGCGACATCTTGATTTTCGTGAGATTTCAACCTGAGATATGCATTTTCGTCGATTATCTTGGTGAGTCTTCTGTCAGTACTATGCAGAATCATCGAGACCCCTCTTTTCGAGCTATTTAATGCGAGAGACACGTTATCTGGTGTTTTCACCACTCCACAGTGCGTTTGATATGCAGAACAGGCGACATCTTAATTTTCGTGAGATTTCAAGCTGCGATATGCATTTTCTACCATAACCATGGTGAGTCTTCTGTCAGAAGTATGCAGAATCATCTAGATCGCTCTCTTCGAGCTATTTAATGTGAGAAACACGTTTTCTGGTGTATTCACCACCCCACAGTACGTTTGACATGCAGAACCGGATATATCTTGGTTTCGGTCGGGTTTCAAGCTGAGATATGCATTTTCGTCGATAATCTTGGTGAGTCTTCTGTCAGTACTATGCAGAATCATCGAGACCCCTCTTTTCGAGCTATTTAATGCGAGAGACACGTTATCTGGTGTTTTCACCACTCCACAGTGCGTTTGATATGCAGAACCGACGACATCTTGATTTTCGTGAGATTTCAACCTGAGATATGCATTTTCGTCGATAATCTTGGTGAGTCTTCTGTCAGTACTATGCAGAATCATCGAGACCCCTCTTTTCGAGCTATTTAATGCGAGAGACACGTTATCTGGTGTTTTCACCACTCCACAGTGCGTTTGATATGCAGAACAGGCGACATCTTAATTTTCGTGAGATTTCAAGGTGCGATATGCATTTTCTACGATAACCATGGTGAGTCTTCTGTCAGAAGTATGCAGAATCATCTAGATCGCTCTCTTCGAGCTATTTAATGTGAGAAACACATTTTCTGGTGTATTCACCACCCCACAGTACGTTTGACATGCAGAACCGGATATATCTTGGTTTCGGTCGGGTTTCAAGCTGAGATATGCATTTTCTACGATAATCTTGGTGAGACTTCTGTCAGAAGTATGCAGAATCATCGGGATCGCTCTTTTCGAGCTATTTAATGCGAGAAACACGTTGTCTGGTTGGTTTCACGACTCCACAGTGCGTTTGATATGCAGAACCGGCGACATCCTGATTTTCGTGAGGTTTCAAGCTGAGATATGCATTTTCTGCTATAATATTGGTGAGTCTTCTGTCAGTAGGATGCAGAATCATCGAGACCCCTCTTTTCGAGCTATTTAATGCGAGAAACACGTTATCTGGTGTTTTCAACACTCCACAGTGCGTTTGATATGCAGAACAGGCGACATCTTGATTTTCGTGAGATTTCAAGCTGAGATATGCATTTTCTACGATAACCATGGTGAGTCTTCTGTCAGGAGTATGCAGAATCATCTAGATCGCTCTTTTCGAGCTATTTAATGCGAGAAACACGTTATATGGTTGTTTTCACCACTCCACAGTGCGTTTGATATGCAGAACCAGCGATATCTTGGTTTTCGTGGGGTTTCAAGCTGAGATATGCATTTTTTACGATAATCTTGGTGAGACTTCTGTTCGAAGTATGCTTAATCATCGAGATCGCTCGATTGGAGCTATTTAATGCGCGAAACACGTTATCTGGTGTTTTCACCACTCCACAGTGCGTATGATATGCAGAACCGGCGATATCTTGGTTTTCGTGGGGTTTCAAGCTGAGATATACATTTTCTGCGGTAATCTTGGTGAGACTTCTGTCCGAAGTATGCTGAAACATCGAGATCGCTCTTTTCGAGCTAGTTAATGCGAGAAAAACCTTATCCGGTGTTTTCACCACTCCACAATTCGTTTGATATGCAGAACCAGCGATATCTTGGCTTTCGTGGGGTTTCAAGCTGAGATATGCATTTTTTACGATAATCTTGGTGAGACTTCTGTCCGAAGTATGCTGAATCATCGAGATCGCTCTTTTCGAGCTAGTTAGTGCAAGAAACACGTTATCTGGTGTTTTCACCACACCACAGTGCGTTTGATATGCAGAACCGGCGACATCTTGATTTTCGTGAGATTTCAACCTGAGATATGCATTTTCGTCGATAATCTTGGTGAGTCTTCTGTCAGTACTATGCAGAATCATCGAGACCCCTCTTTTCGAGCTCTTTAATGCGAGAAACACGTTATCTGGTGTTTTCACCACTCCACAGTGCGTTTGATATGCAGAACCGGCGACATCTTGATTTTCGTGAGATTTCAACCTGAGATATGCATTTTCGTCGATAATCTTGGTGAGTCTTCTGTCAGTACTATGCAGAATCATCGAGACCCCTCTTTTCGAGCTATTTAATGCGAGTGACACGTTATCTTGTGTTTTCACCACTCCACAGTGCGTTTGATATGCAGAACAGGCGACATCTTAATTTTCGTGAGATTTCAAGCTGCGATATGCATTTTCTACGATAACCATGGTGAGTCTTCTGTCAGAAATATGCAGAATCATCTAGATCGCTCTCTTCGAGCTATTTAATGTGAGAAACACGTTTTCTGGTGTATTCACCACCCCACAGTACGTTTGACATGCAGAACCGGATATATCTTGGTTTCGGTCGGGTTTCAAGCTGAGATATGCATTTTCTACGATAATCTTGGTGAGACTTCTGTCAGAAGTATGCAGAATCATCGGGATCGCTCTTTTCGAGCTATTTAATGCGAGAAACACATTATATGGTTGTTTTCACCACTCCACAGTGCGTTTGATATGCATAACCGGCGATATCTAGATTTTCGTGGTGTTTCCAGCTGAGATATGCATTCTCTGCGATACTCTTGGTGAGACTTCAGTCAGAAGTATGCAGAATCATCGAGATCGCTCGTTTCGAGCTATTTAATGCGAAAAAACAAGTTTTCTGGTGTTGTCAACATTCCACAGCGCGTTTTATATGCAGAACCGGCGATATCTTGATTTTCGTGGTGTTTCCAGCTGAGATATGCATTTTCTGCGATAATCTTGGTGAGTCTTCTGTCAGAAGTATGTAGAATCATCTAGATCGCTCTTTTCGAGCTATTTAATGCGAGAAACACGTTTTCTGGTGTATTCACCACTCCACAGTACGTTTGACATGCAGAACAGGAGATATCTTGGTTTAGGTCGGGTATCAAGCTGAGATATGCATTTTCAACGATAATCTTGGTGAGACTTCTGTCAGAAGTGTGCAGAATCATCGGGATCGCTCTTTTCGAGCTATTTAATGCGAGAAACACGTTGTCTGGTTGGTTTCACGACTCCACAGTGCGTTTGATATGCAGAACCGGCGACATCTTGATTTTCGTGAGGTTTCAAGATGAGATATGCATTTTCTGCTATAATATTGGTGAGTCTTCTGTCAGTAGGATGCAGAATCATCGAGACCCCTCTTTTCGAGTTATTTAATGCGAGAAACACGTTATCTGGTGTTTTCACCACTCCACAGTGCGTTTGATATGCAGAACAGGCGACATCTTGATTTTCGTGAGATTTCAAGCTGAGATATGCATTTTCTACGATAACCATGGTGAGTGTTCTGTCAGGAGTATGCAGAATCATCTGGATCGCTCTTTTCGAGCTATTTAATGCGAGAAACACGTTATATGGTTGTTTTCACCACTCCACAGTGCGTTTGATATGCAGAACCAGCGATATCTTGGTTTTCGTGGGGTTTCAAGCTGAGATATGCATTTTTTACGATAATCTTGGTGAGACTTCTGTTCGAAGTATGCTTAATCATCGAGATCGCTCTGTTCGAGCTATTTAATGCGAGAAACACGTTATCTGGTGTTTTCACCACTCCACAGTGCGTTTGATATGCAGATCCGGCAACATCTTAGATTTCGTCGGGGTTCAAGCTGAGATTTGCAATTCCTGCGATAATCTTGGTGAGACTTCTGTCCGAAGTATGCTTAATCATCGAGATCCCTCTTTTCGAGCTCTTTAATGCGAGAAACACGTTATCTGGTGTTTTCAGCACTCCACAGTGCGTTTGATATGCAGAACCGGCGATATCTTGGTTTTCGTGGGGTTTCCAGCTGAGATATGCATTTTCTGCGATAATCTTGGTGAGTCTTCTGTCAGAAGTATGCAGAATCATCTAGATCGCTCTTTTCGAGCTATTTGATGCGAGAAACACGTTTTCTGGTGTTTTCACCACGCCACAGTGCGTTTGATATGCAGAACCGGCGACATCGTGGTTTTCGTCGGGTTTCAAGCTGAGATATGCATTTTCTGCGATCATATTGGTGAGACTTCAGTCAGAAGTAAGCAGAATCATCTAGATCGCTCGTTTCGAGCTATTTAAAGCGAGAAACACGTTATCTGGTGTTTTCAGCACTCCACAGTGCGTTTGATATGCAGAACCGGCGATATCTTGGTTTTCGTGGGGTTTCCAGCTGAGATATGCATTTTCTGCGATAATCTTGGTGAGTCTTCTGTCAGAAGTATGCAGAATCATCTAGATCGCTCTTATCGAGCTATTTGATGCGAGAAACACGTTTTCTGGTGTTTTCACCACGCCATAGTGCGTCTGATATGCAGAACCGGCGATATCTTGGTTTTCGTGGGGTTTCCAGCTGAGATATGCAATTTCTGTGATAATCTTGGTGAGTCTTCTGTCAGAAGTATGCAGAATCATCGAGATCCCTCTTTTCGAGCTCTTTAATGCGAGAAACACGTTATCTGGTGTTTTCACCACTCCACAGTGCGTTTGATATGCAGAACCGGCGACATCTTGATTTTCGTGAGATTTCAACCTGAGATATGCATTTTCGTCGATAATCTTGGTGAGTCTTCTGTCAGTACTATGCAGAAACATCGAGACCCCTCTTTTCGAGCTATTTAATGCGAGAGACACGTTATCTGGTGTTTTCACCACTCCACAGTGCGTTTGATATGCAGAACAGGCGACATCTTAATTTTCGTGAGATTTCAAGCTGCGATATGCATTTTCTACGATAACCATGGTGAGTCTTCTGTCAGAAGTATGCAGAAACATCTAGATCGCTCTCTTCGAGCTATTTAATGTGAGAAACACGTTTTCTGGTGTATTCACCACCCCACAGTACGTTTGACATGCAGAACCGGATATATCTTGGTTTCGGTCGGGTTTCAAGCTGAGATATGCATTTTCTACGATAATCTTGGTGAGACTTCTGTCAGAAGTATGCAGAATCATCGGGATCGCTCTTTTCGAGCTATTTAATGCGAGAAACACGTTTTCTGGTGTATTCACCACTCCACAGTACGTTTGACATGCAGAACAGGAGATATCTTGGTTTAGGTCGGGTATCAAGCTGAGATATGCATTTACAACGATAATCTTGGTGAGACTTCTGTCAGAAGTATGCAGAATCATTGGGATCGCTCTTTTCGAGCTATTTAATGCGAGAAACACGTTGTCTGGTTGGTTTCACGACTCCACAGTGCGTTTGATATGCAGAACCGGCGACATCTTGATTTTCGTGAGGTTTCAAGCAGAGATATGCATTTTCTGCTATAATATTGGTGAGTCTTCTGTCAGTAGGATGCAGAATCATCGAGACCCCTCTTTTCGAGCTATTTAATGCGAGAAACACGTTATCTGGTGTTTTCACCACTCCACAGTGCGTTTGATATGCAGAACAGGCGACATCTTGATTTTCGTGAGATTTCAAGCTGAGATATGCATTTTCTACGATAACCATGGTGAGTCTTCTGTCAGGAGTATGCAGAATCATCTAGATCGCTCTTTCCGAGCTATTTAATGCGAGAAACACGTTATATGGTTGTTTCCACCACTCCACAGTGCGTTTGATATGCAGAACCAGCGATATCTTGGTTTTCGTGGGGTTTCAAGCTGAGATATGCATTTTTTACGATAATCTTGGTGAGACTTCTGTCCGAAGTATGCTGAATCATCGAGATCGCTCTTTTAGAGCTATATAATGCGAGAAACACGTTATCTGGTGTTTTGACCACTCCACAGTGCGTATGATGTGCAGAACCGACGATATCCTGGTTTTCGTGGGGTTTCAAGCTCAGATATGCATTTTGTGCGATAATATTGGAGAGACTTCAGACAGAAGTATGCAGAATCATCAAGATCGCACTTTTCGAGCTATTTTATGCGAGAAACACGTTAACTGGTGTTTTCACCAATCCACAGTGCGTTTGATATGCAGATCCGGCAACATCTTAGATTTCGTCGGGGTTCAAGCTGAGATTTGCAATTCCTGCGATAATCTTGGTGAGACTTCTGTCCGAAGTATGCTTAATCATCGAGATCCCTCTTTTCGAGCTCTTTAATGCGAGAAACACGTTATCTGGTGTTTTCAGCACTCCACAGTGCGTTTGATATGCAGAACCGGCGATATCTTGGTTTTCGTGGGGTTTCCAGCTGAGATATGCATTTTCTGCGATAATCTTGGTGAGTCTTCTGTCAGAAGTATGCAGAATCATCTAGATCGCTCTTTTCGAGCTATTTGATGCGAGAAACACGTTTTCTGGTGTTTTCACCACGCCACAGTGCGTTTGATATGCAGAACCGGCGACATCGTGGTTTTCGTCGGGTTTCAAGCTGAGATATGCATTTTCTGCGATCATATTGGTGAGACTTCAGTCAGAAGTAAGCAGAATCATCTAGATCGCTCGTTTCGAGCTATTTAAAGCGAGAAACACGTTATCTGGTTGTTTTGACCACTCCACAGTGCGTTTGATATGTAGAGCCGCCGATAACTTGGTTTTCGTGGGGTTTCCAGCTGAAATATGCATTTTCTGCGATAATCTTGTTGTGTTCATCTATGAGAAGTATGCAGAATCAACGAGAACGCTCTTTTCGAGCTAGTTAATGCGAGATACACGGTTTCTGATGTTTTCACCACTCCATAGTGCGTCTGATATGCAGAACAGGCGACATCTTAATTTTCGTGAGATTTCAAGCTGCGATATGCATTTTCTACGATAACCATGGTGAGTCTTCTGTCAGAAGTATGCAGAAACATCTAGATCGCTCTCTTCGAGCTATTTAATGTGAGAAACACGTTTTCTGGTGTATTCACCACCCCACAGTACGTTTGACATGCAGAACCGGATATATCTTGGTTTCGGTCGGGTTTCAAGCTGAGATATGCATTTTCTACGATAATCTTGGTGAGACTTCTGTCAGAAGTATGCAGAATCATCGGGATCGCTCTTTTCGAGCTATTTAATGCGAGAAACACGTTTTCTGGTGTATTCACCACTCCACAGTACGTTTGACATGCAGAACCGGCGATATCTTGGTTTTCGTGGGGTTTCCAGCTGAGATATGCATTTTCTGCGATAATCTTGGTGAGTCTTCTGTCAGAAGTATGCAGAATCATCTAGATCGCTCTTTTCGAGCTATTTAATGCGAGAAACACGTTGTCTGGTTGGTTTCACGACTCCACAGTGCGTTTGATATGCAGAACCGGCGACATCTTGATTTTCGTGAGGTTTCAAGCTGAGATATGCATTTTCTGCTATAATATTGGTGAGTCTTCTGTCAGTAGGATGCAGAATCATCGAGACCCCTCTTTTCGAGCTATTTAATGCGAGAAACACGTTATCTGGTGTTTTCACCACTCCACAGTGCGTTTGATATGCAGAACAGGCGACATCTTGATTTTCGTGAGATTTCAAGCTGAGATATGCATTTTTTACGATAATCTTGGTGAGACTTCTGTTCGAAGTATGCTTATTCATCGAGATCGCTCGTTTCGAGCTATTTAATGCGAGAAACACGTTATCTGGTGTTTTCAGCACTCCACAGTGCGTATGATATGCAGAACCGGCGATATCTTGGTTTTCGTGGGGTTTCAAGCTGAGATATACATTTTCTGCGATAATCTTGGTGAGACTTCTGTCAGAAGTATGCAGAATCATCTAGATCGCTCGTTTCGAGCTATTTAATGCGAGAAATACGTTGTCTGGTTGTTTTCACCACTCCACAGTTGGTTTGATATGCAGAACCGGCGATATCTTGGTTTTCGTGGGGTTTCAAGCTGAGATATGCGTTTTCTGCGATAATCTTGGTGAGAATTCTATCAGAAGTAAGCGGAAACATCGAGATCCCTCTTTTCGAGCTCTTTAATGCGAGAAACACGTTATCTGGTGTTTTCACCTCTCCACAGTGCGTTTGATACGCAGAACCGGCGACATCTTGGCTTTCGTCGGGTATCAACCTGAGATATGCATTTTCTGCGATAATCTTTGTGAGACTTCAGTCAGAAGTATGCAGAATCATCGAGATCGCTCTTTTCGAGCTAGTTAATGCGAGAAAAACCTTATCCGGTGTTTTCACCACTCCACAGTGCGTTTGATATGCAGAACCAGCGATATCTTGGCTTTCGTGGGGTTTCAAGCTGAGATATGCATTTTTTACGATAATCTTGGTGAGACTTCTGTCCGAAGTATGCTTAATCATCGAGATCGCTCGTTTCGAGCTATTTAATGCGAGAAACACGATATCTGGAGTTTTCACCACTCCACAGTTGGTTTGATATGCAGAACCGGCGATATCTTGGTTTTCGTGGGGTTTCAAGCTGAGATATGCGTTTTCTGCGATAATCTTGGTGAGACTTCTGTCAGAAGTAAGCAGAATCATCGAGATCCCTCTTTTCGAGCTCTTTAATGCGAGAAACACGTTATCACGTGTTTTCACCACTCCACAGTGCGTTTGATATGCAGAACCGGCGACATCTTGATTTTCGTGAGATTTCAACCTGAGATATGCATTTTCGTCGATTATCTTGGTGAGTCTTCTGTCAGTACTATGCAGAATCATCGAGACCCCTCTTTTCGAGCTATTTAACGCGAGAGACACGTTATCTGGTGTTTTCACCACTCCACAGTGCGTTTGATATGCAGAACAGGCGACATCTTAATTTTCGTGAGATTTCAAGCTGCGATATGCATTTTCTACCATAACCATGGTGAGTCTTCTGTCAGAAGTATGCAGAATCATCTAGATCGCTCTCTTCGAGCTATTTAATGTGAGAAACACGTTTTCTGGTGTATTCACCACCCCACAGTACGTTTGACATGCAGAACCGGATATATCTTGGTTTCGGTCGGGTTTCAAGCTGAGATATGCATTTTCGTCGATAATCTTGGTGAGTCTTCTGTCAGTACTATGCAGAATCATCGAGACCCCTCTTTTCGAGCTATTTAATGCGAGAGACACGTTATCTGGTGTTTTCACCACTCCACAGTGCGTTTGATATGCAGAACCGACGACATCTTGATTTTCGTGAGATTTCAACCTGAGATATGCATTTTCGTCGATAATCTTGGTGAGTCTTCTGTCAGTACTATGCAGAATCATCGAGACCCCTCTTTTCGAGCTATTTAATGCGAGAGACACGTTATCTGGTGTTTTCACCACTCCACAGTGCGTTTGATATGCAGAACAGGCGACATCTTAATTTTCGTGAGATTTCAAGCTGCGATATGCATTTTCTACGATAACCATGGTGAGTCTTCTGTCAGAAGTATGCAGAATCATCTAGATCGCTCTCTTCGAGCTATTTAATGTGAGAAACACATTTTCTGGTGTATTCACCACCCCACAGTACGTTTGACATGCAGAACCGGATATATCTTGGTTTCGGTCGGGTTTCAAGCTGAGATATGCATTTTCTACGATAATCTTGGTGAGACTTCTGTCAGAAGTATGCAGAATCATCGGGATCGCTCTTTTCGAGCTATTTAATGCGAGAAACACGTTGTCTGGTTGGTTTCACGACTCCACAGTGCGTTTGATATGCAGAACCGGCGACATCCTGATTTTCGTGAGGTTTCAAGCTGAGATATGCATTTTCTGCTATAATATTGGTGAGTCTTCTGTCAGTAGGATGCAGAATCATCGAGACCCCTCTTTTCGAGCTATTTAATGCGAGAAACACGTTATCTGGTGTTTTCAACACTCCACAGTGCGTTTGATATGCAGAACAGGCGACATCTTGATTTTCGTGAGATTTCAAGCTGAGATATGCATTTTCTACGATAACCATGGTGAGTCTTCTGTCAGGAGTATGCAGAATCATCTAGATCGCTCTTTTCGAGCTATTTAATGCGAGAAACACGTTATATGGTTGTTTTCACCACTCCACAGTGCGTTTGATATGCAGAACCAGCGATATCTTGGTTTTCGTGGGGTTTCAAGCTGAGATATGCATTTTTTACGATAATCTTGGTGAGACTTCTGTTCGAAGTATGCTTAATCATCGAGATCGCTCGTTTGGAGCTATTTAATGCGCGAAACACGTTATCTGGTGTTTTCACCACTCCACAGTGCGTATGATATGCAGAACCGGCGATATCTTGGTTTTCGTGGGGTTTCAAGCTGAGATATACATTTTCTGCGGTAATCTTGGTGAGACTTCTGTCCGAAGTATGCTGAAACATCGAGATCGCTCTTTTCGAGCTAGTTAATGCGAGAAAAACCTTATCCGGTGTTTTCACCACTCCACAATTCGTTTGATATGCAGAACCAGCGATATCTTGGCTTTCGTGGGGTTTCAAGCTGAGATATGCATTTTTTACGATAATCTTGGTGAGACTTCTGTCCGAAGTATGCTGAATCATCGAGATCGCTCTTTTCGAGCTAGTTAGTGCAAGAAACACGTTATCTGGTGTTTTCACCACACCACAGTGCGTTTGATATGCAGAACCGGCGACATCTTGATTTTCGTGAGATTTCAACCTGAGATATGCATTTTCGTCGATAATCTTGGTGAGTCTTCTGTCAGTACTATGCAGAATCATCGAGACCCCTCTTTTCGAGCTCTTTAATGCGAGAAACACGTTATCTGGTGTTTTCACCACTCCACAGTGCGTTTGATATGCAGAACCGGCGACATCTTGATTTTCGTGAGATTTCAACCTGAGATATGCATTTTCGTCGATAATCTTGGTGAGTCTTCTGTCAGTACTATGCAGAATCATCGAGACCCCTCTTTTCGAGCTATTTAATGCGAGTGACACGTTATCTTGCGTTTTCACCACTCCACAGTGCGTTTGATATGCAGAACAGGCGACATCTTAATTTTCGTGAGATTTCAAGCTGCGATATGCATTTTCTACGATAACCATGGTGAGTCTTCTGTCAGAAATATGCAGAATCATCTAGATCGCTCTCTTCGAGCTATTTAATGTGAGAAACACGTTTTCTGGTGTATTCACCACCCCACAGTACGTTTGACATGCAGAACCGGATATATCTTGGTTTCGGTCGGGTTTCAAGCTGAGATATGCATTTTCTACGATAATCTTGGTGAGACTTCTGTCAGAAGTATGCAGAATCATCGGGATCGCTCTTTTCGAGCTATTTAATGCGAGAAACACATTATATGGTTGTTTTCACCACTCCACAGTGCGTTTGATATGCATAACCGGCGATATCTAGATTTTCGTGGTGTTTCCAGCTGAGATATGCATTCTCTGCGATACTCTTGGTGAGACTTCAGTCAGAAGTATGCAGAATCATCGAGATCGCTCGTTTCGAGCTATTTAATGCGAAAAAACAAGTTTTCTGGTGTTGTCAACATTCCACAGCGCGTTTTATATGCAGAACCGGCGATATCTTGATTTTCGTGGTGTTTCCAGCTGAGATATGCATTTTCTGCGATAATCTTGGTGAGTCTTCTGTCAGAAGTATGTAGAATCATCTAGATCGCTCTTTTCGAGCTATTTAATGCGAGAAACACGTTTTCTGGTGTATTCACCACTCCACAGTACGTTTGACATGCAGAACAGGAGATATCTTGGTTTAGGTCGGGTATCAAGCTGAGATATGCATTTTCAACGATAATCTTGGTGAGACTTCTGTCAGAAGTGTGCAGAATCATCGGGATCGCTCTTTTCGAGCTATTTAATGCGAGAAACACGTTGTCTGGTTGGTTTCACGACTCCACAGTGCGTTTGATATGCAGAACCGGCGACATCTTGATTTTCGTGAGGTTTCAAGATGAGATATGCATTTTCTGCTATAATATTGGTGAGTCTTCTGTCAGTAGGATGCAGAATCATCGAGACCCCTCTTTTCGAGTTATTTAATGCGAGAAACACGTTATCTGGTGTTTTCACCACTCCACAGTGCGTTTGATATGCAGAACAGGCGACATCTTGATTTTCGTGAGATTTCAAGCTGAGATATGCATTTTCTACGATAACCATGGTGAGTGTTCTGTCAGGAGTATGCAGAATCATCTAGATCGCTCTTTTCGAGCTATTTAATGCGAGAAACACGTTATATGGTTGTTTTCACCACTCCACAGTGCGTTTGATATGCAGAACCAGCGATATCTTGGTTTTCGTGGGGTTTCAAGCTGAGATATGCATTTTTTACGATAATCTTGGTGAGACTTCTGTTCGAAGTATGCTTAATCATCGAGATCGCTCTGTTCGAGCTATTTAATGCGAGAAACACGTTATCTGGTGTTTTCACCACTCCACAGTGCGTTTGATATGCAGATCCGGCAACATCTTAGATTTCGTCGGGGTTCAAGCTGAGATTTGCAATTCCTGCGATAATCTTGGTGAGACTTCTGTCCGAAGTATGCTTAATCATCGAGATCCCTCTTTTCGAGCTCTTTAATGCGAGAAACACGTTATCTGGTGTTTTCAGCACTCCACAGTGCGTTTGATATGCAGAACCGGCGATATCTTGGTTTTCGTGGGGTTTCCAGCTGAGATATGCATTTTCTGCGATAATCTTGGTGAGTCTTCTGTCAGAAGTATGCAGAATCATCTAGATCGCTCTTTTCGAGCTATTTGATGCGAGAAACACGTTTTCTGGTGTTTTCACCACGCCACAGTGCGTTTGATATGCAGAACCGGCGACATCGTGGTTTTCGTCGGGTTTCAAGCTGAGATATGCATTTTCTGCGATCATATTGGTGAGACTTCAGTCAGAAGTAAGCAGAATCATCTAGATCGCTCGTTTCGAGCTATTTAAAGCGAGAAACACGTTATCTGGTGTTTTCAGCACTCCACAGTGCGTTTGATATGCAGAACCGGCGATATCTTGGTTTTCGTGGGGTTTCCAGCTGAGATATGCATTTTCTGCGATAATCTTGGTGAGTCTTCTGTCAGAAGTATGCAGAATCATCTAGATCGCTCTTTTCGAGCTATTTGATGCGAGAAACACGTTTTCTGGTGTTTTCACCACGCCATAGTGCGTCTGATATGCAGAACCGGCGATATCTTGGTTTTCGTGGGGTTTCCAGCTGAGATATGCAATTTCTGTGATAATCTTGGTGAGTCTTCTGTCAGAAGTATGCAGAATCATCGAGATCCCTCTTTTCGAGCTCTTTAATGCGAGAAACACGTTATCTGGTGTTTTCACCACTCCACAGTGCGTTTGATATGCAGAACCGGCGACATCTTGATTTTCGTGAGATTTCAACCTGAGATATGCATTTTCGTCGATAATCTTGGTGAGTCTTCTGTCAGTACTATGCAGAAACATCGAGACCCCTCTTTTCGAGCTATTTAATGCGAGAGACACGTTATCTGGTGTTTTCACCACTCCACAGTGCGTTTGATATGCAGAACAGGCGACATCTTAATTTTCGTGAGATTTCAAGCTGCGATATGCATTTTCTACGATAACCATGGTGAGTCTTCTGTCAGAAGTATGCAGAAACATCTAGATCGCTCTCTTCGAGCTATTTAATGTGAGAAACACGTTTTCTGGTGTATTCACCACCCCACAGTACGTTTGACATGCAGAACCGGATATATCTTGGTTTCGGTCGGGTTTCAAGCTGAGATATGCATTTTCTACGATAATCTTGGTGAGACTTCTGTCAGAAGTATGCAGAATCATCGGGATCGCTCTTTTCGAGCTATTTAATGCGAGAAACACGTTTTCTGGTGTATTCACCACTCCACAGTACGTTTGACATGCAGAACAGGAGATATCTTGGTTTAGGTCGGGTATCAAGCTGAGATATGCATTTACAACGATAATCTTGGTGAGACTTCTGTCAGAAGTATGCAGAATCATTGGGATCGCTCTTTTCGAGCTATTTAATGCGAGAAACACGTTGTCTGGTTGGTTTCACGACTCCACAGTGCGTTTGATATGCAGAACCGGCGACATCTTGATTTTCGTGAGGTTTCAAGCAGAGATATGCATTTTCTGCTATAATATTGGTGAGTCTTCTGTCAGTAGGATGCAGAATCATCGAGACCCCTCTTTTCGAGCTATTTAATGCGAGAAACACGTTATCTGGTGTTTTCACCACTCCACAGTGCGTTTGATATGCAGAACAGGCGACATCTTGATTTTCGTGAGATTTCAAGCTGAGATATGCATTTTCTACGATAACCATGGTGAGTCTTCTGTCAGGAGTATGCAGAATCATCTAGATCGCTCTTTCCGAGCTATTTAATGCGAGAAACACGTTATATGGTTGTTTCCACCACTCCACAGTGCGTTTGATATGCAGAACCAGCGATATCTTGGTTTTCGTGGGGTTTCAAGCTGAGATATGCATTTTTTACGATAATCTTGGTGAGACTTCTGTCCGAAGTATGCTGAATCATCGAGATCGCTCTTTGCGAGCTAGTTAGTGCGAGAAACACGTTATCTGGTGTTTTCACCACTCCACAGTGCGTATGATATGCAGAACCGGCGATATCTTGGTTTTCGTGGGGTTTCAAGCTGAGATATACATTTTCTGCGGTAATCTTGGTGAGTTTTCTGTCCGAAGTATGCTGAAACATCGAGATCGCTCTTTTCGAGCTAGTTAATGCGAGAAAAACCTTATCCGGTGTTTTCACCACTCCACAATTCGTTTGATATGCAGAACCAGCGATATCTTGGTTTTCGTGGGGTTTCAAGCTGAAATATGCATTTTCTGCGATAATCTTGTTGAGACTTCTGTTCGAAGTATGCAGAATCATCGAGATCGCACTTTTCGAGCTATTTAATGCGAGAAACACGTTATCTGGGGTTTTCACCACTCCACAGTTGGTTTGATATGCAGAACCGGCGATATCTTGGTTTTCGTGGGGTTTCAAGCTGAGATATGCGTTTTCTGCGATAATCTTGGTGAGACTTCTATCAGAAGTAAGCGGAAACATCGAGATCCCTCTTTTCCAGCTCTTTAATGCGAGAAACACGTTATCTGGTGTTTTCACCTCTCCACAGTGCGTTAGATATGCAGAACCGGCGACATCTTGGCTTTCGTCGGGTATCAACCTGAGATATGCATTTTCTGCGATAATCTTGGTGAGAATTCATTTAGAAGTATGCAGAATCATCGAGATCGCTCTTTTAGAGCTATATAATGCGAGAAACACGTTATCTGGTGTTTTGACCACTCCACAGTGCGTATGATGTGCAGAACCGACGATATCCTGTTTTTCGTGGGGTTTCAAGCTCAGATATGCATTTTGTGCGATAATATTGGACAGACTTCAGACAGAAGTATGCAGAATCATCAAGATCGAACTTTTCGAGCTATTTTATGCGAGAAACACGTTAACTGGTGTTTTCACCACTCCACAGTGCGTTTGATATGCAGATCCGGCGACATCTTGGATTTCGTCGGGGTTCAAGCTGAGATTTGCAATTCCTGCGATAATCTTGGTGAGACTTCTGTCCGAAGTATGCTTAATCATCGAGAACGCTCTTTTCGAGCTAGTTAATGCGAGAAACACGTTATCTGGTGTTTTCAGCACTCCACAGTGCGTTTGATATGCAGAACCGGCGATATCTTGGTTTTCGTGGGGTTTCCAGCTGAGATATGCATTTTCTGCGATCATATTGGTGAGACTTCAGTCAGAAGTATGCAGAATCATCTAGATCGCTCGTTTCGAGCTATTTAAAGCGAGAAACACGTTATCTGGTTGTTTTGACCACTCCACAGTGCGTTTGATATGTAGAGCCGCCGATAACTTGGTTTTCGTGGGGTTTCCAGCTGAAATATGCATTTTCTGCGATAATCTTGGTGTTTCATCTATGAGAAGTATGCAGAATCATCGAGAACGCTCTTTTCGAGCTAGTTAATGCGAGATACACGTTTTCTGATGTTTTCACCACTCCATAGTGCGTCTGATATGCAGAACCGGCGATATCTTGGTTTTCGTGGGGTTTCCAGCTGAGATATGCAATTTCTGTGATAATCTTGGTGAGTCTTCTGTCAGAAGTATGCAGAATCATCGGGATCCCTCTTTTCGAGCTCTTTAATGCGAGAAACACGTTATCTGGTGTTTTCACCACTCCACAGTGCGTTTGATATGCAGAACCGGCGACATCTTGATTTTCGTGAGATTTCAACCTGAGATATGCATTTTCGTCGATAATCTTGGTGAGTCTTCTGTCAGTACTATGCAGAATCATCGAGACCCCTCTTTTCGAGCTATTTAATGCGAGAGACACGTTATCTGGTGTTTTCACCACTCCACAGTGCGTTTGATATGCAGAACAGGCGACATCTTAATTTTCGTGAGATTTCAAGCTGCGATATGCATTTGCTGCTATAATATTGGTGAGTCTTCTGTCAGTAGGATGCAGAATCATCGAGACCCCTCTTTTCGAGCTATTTGATGCGAGAAACACGTTTTCTGGTGTTTTCACCACGCCACAGTGCGTTTGATATGCAGAACCGGCGACATCGTGGTTTTCGCCGGGTTTCAAGCTGAGATATGCATTTTCTGCGATCATATTGGTGAGACTTCTGTCCGAAGTATGCTTAATCATCGAGAACGCTCTTTTCGAGCTGGTTAATGCGAGAAACACGTTATCTGGTGTTTTCAGCACTCCACAGTGCGTTTGATATGCAGAACCGGCGATATCTTGGTTTTCGTGGGGTTTCCAGCAGAGATATGCATTTTCTGCGATAATCTTGGTGAGTCTTCTGTCAGAAGTATGCAGAATCATCTAGATCGCTCTTTTCGAGCTATTTGATGCGAGAAACACGGTTTCTGGTGTTTTCACCACGCCACAGTGCGTTTGATATGCAGAACCGGCGACATCGTGGTTTTCGTCGGGTTTCAAGCTGAGATATGCATTTTCTGCGATCATATTGGTGAGACTTCAGTCAGAAGTATGCAGAATCATCTAGATCGCTCGTTTCGAGCTATTTAAAGCGAGATACACTTTATCTGGTTGTTTTGACCACTCCACAGTGCGTTTGATATGTAGAGCCGCCGATAACTTGGTTTTCGTGGGGTTTCCAGCTGAAATATGCATTTTCTGCGATAATCTTGGTGTTTCATCTATGAGAAGTATGCAGAATCATCGAGAACGCTCTTTTCGAGCTAGTTAATGGGAGATACACGTTTTCTGATGTTTTCACCACTCCGTAGTGCGTCTGATATGCAGAACCGGCGATATCTTGGTTTTCGTGGGGTTTCCAGCTGACATATGCAATTTCTGTGATAATCTTGGTGAGTCTTCTGTCAGAAGTATGCAGAATCATCTAGATCGCTCTTTTCGAGCTATTTAATGCGAGAAACACGTTTTCTGGTGTTTTCACCACGCCACAGTGCGTTTGATATGCAGAACCGGCGACATCGTGGTTTTCGTCGGGTTTCAAGCTGAGATATAGCATTTTCTGCGATAATATTGGTGAGACTTCAGTCAGAAGTATGCAGAATCATCTAGATCGCTCGTTTCGAGCTATTTAAAGCGAGAAACACGTTATCTGGTTGTTTTCCCCACTCCACAGTGCGTTTGATATGCAGAACCGGCGATATCTTGGTTTTCGTGGGGTTTCCAGCTGAGATATGCATTTTCTGCGATAATCTTGGTGAGTCTTCTGTCAGAAGTATGCAGAATCATCGAGATCGCACTATTCGAGCTATTTAATGCGAGAAACACGTTATCTGGTTGTTTTCACCACTCCACAGTGCGTTTGATATGCAGAACCGGCGATATCTTGGTTTTCGTGGGTTTTCCAGCTGAGATATGCATTTTCTGCGATAATCTTGGTGAGTCTTCTGTCAGAAGTATGCAGAATCATCGAGATCGCTCTATTCGAGCTATTTAATGCGAGAAACACGTTATCTGGTTGTTTTCACCACTCCACAGTGCGTTTGATATGCAGAAACGGAGATATCTTGGTTTCGGTCGGGTTTCAAGCTGAGATATGCATTTTCTGCGATAATCTTGGTGAGTCTTCTGTCAGAAGTATGCAGAATCATCTAGATCGCTCGTTTCGAGTTATTTAATGCGAGAAACACGTTATCTGGTTGTTTTCACCACTCCACAGTGCGTTTGATATGCAGAACAGTCGACATCGTGGTTTTCGTCGGGTTTCAAGCTGAGATATGCATTTTCTGCGATCATATTGGTGAGACTTCAGTCAGAAGTATGCAGAATCACCTAGATCGCTCGGTTCGAGCTATTTAATGCGAGAAACACGTTATCTGGTTGTTTTCACCACGCCACAGTGCGTTTGATATGCAGAACCGGCGACATCTTGATTTTCGTGAGGTTTCAAGCTGAGATATGCATTTTCTGCGATAATCTTGGTGAGACTTCTGTCAGAATTATGCAGAATCATCGCGATCGCTCTATTCGAGCTATTTAATGCGAGAAACACGTTATCTGGTGTTTTCATCACTCCACAGGGCGTTTGATATGCAGAACCGGCGATATCTTGGTTTTCCTGGGGTTTCCAGCTGAGATATGCATTTTCTGTGATAATGTTGGTGAGTCTTCTGTCAGAAGTATGCAGAATCATCTAGATCGCTCTTTTCGAGCTATTTAATGCGAGAAACAGGTTTTCTGGTGTTTTCACCACGCCACAGTGCGTTTGATATGCAGAACCGGCGATATCTTGGTTTTCGTGGGGTTTCCAGCTGAAATATGCATTTTCTGCGATAATCTTTGTGAGTCTTCTGTCAGAAGTATGCAGAATCATCTAGATCGCTCTTTTCGAGCTATTTGATGCGAGAAACACGTTTTCTGGTGTTTTCACCACGCCACAGTGCGTTTGATATGCAGAACCGGCGACATCGTGGTTTTCGCCGGGTTTCAAGCTGAGATATGCATTTTCTGCGATCATATTGGTGAGACTTCAGTCAGAAGTATGCAGAATCATCTAGATCGCTCGTTTCGAGCTATTTAAAGCGAGAAACACGTTATCTGGTTGTTTTGACCACTCCACAGTGCGTTTGATATGCAGAACCGGCGACATCTTGATTTTCGTGAGATTTCAACCTGAGATATGCATTTTCGTCGATAATCTTGGTGAGTCTTCTGTCAGTACTATGCAGAATCATCGAGACCCCTCTTTTCGAGCTATTTAATGCGAGAGACACGTTATCTGGTGTTTTCACCACTCCACAGTGCGTTTGATATGCAGAACAGGCGACATCTTAATTTTCGTGAGATTTCAAGCTGCGATATGCATTTTCTACGATAACCATGGTGAGTCTTCTGTCAGAAGTATGCAGAAACATCTAGATCGCTCTCTTCGAGCTATTTAATGTGAGAAACACGTTTTCTGGTGTATTCACCACCCCACAGTACGTTTGACATGCAGAACCGGATATATCTTGGTTTCGGTCGGGTTTCAAGCTGAGATATGCATTTTCTACGATAATCTTGGTGAGACTTCTGTCAGAAGTATGCAGAATCATCGGGCTCGCTCTTTTCGAGCTATTTAATGCGAGAAACACGTTTTCTGGTGTATTCACCACTCCACAGTACGTTTGACATGCAGAACAGGAGATATCTTGGTTTAGGTCGGGTATCAAGCTGAGATATGCATTTACAACGATAATCTTGGTGAGACTTCTGTCAGAAGTATGCAGAATCATCGGGATCGCTCTTTTCGAGCTATTTAATGCGAGAAACACGTTGTCTGGTTGGTTTCACGACTCCACAGTGCGTTTGATATGCAGAACCGGCGACATCTTGATTTTCGTGAGGTTTCAAGCTGAGATATGCATTTTCTGCTATAATATTGGTGAGTCTTCTGTCAGTAGGATGCAGAATCATCGAGACCCCTCTTTTCGAGCTATTTAATGCGAGAAACACGTTATCTGGTGTTTTCACCACTCCACAGTGCGTATGATATGCAGAACCGGCGATATCTTGGTTTTCGTGGGGTTTCAAGCTGAGATATACATTTTCTGCGGTAATCTTGGTGAGACTTCTGTCCGAAGTATGCTGAAACATCGAGATCGCTCTTTTCGAGCTAGTTAATGCGAGAAAAACCTTATCCGGTGTTTTCACCACTCCACAATTCGTTTGATATGCAGAACCAGCGATATCTTGGCTTTCGTGGGGTTTCAAGCTGAGATATGCATTTTTTACGATAATCTTGGTGAGACTTCTGTCCGAAGTATGCTGAATCATCGAGATCGCTCTTTGCGAGCTAGTTAGTGCGAGAAACACGTTATCTGGTGTTTTCACCACACCACAGTGCGTTTGATATGCAGAACAGTAGATATCTTGGTTTTCGTGGGGTTTCAAGCTGAAATATGCATTTTCTGCGATAATCTTGTTGAGACTTCTGTTCGAAGTATGCAGAATCATCGAGATCGCACTTTTCGAGCTATTTAATGCGAGAAACACGTTATCTGGGGTTTTCAACACTCCACAGTTGGTTTGATATGCAGAACCGGCGATATCTTGGTTTTCGTGGGGTTTCAAGCTGAGATATGCGTTTTCTGCGATAATCTTGGTGAGACTTCTATCAGAAGTAAGCGGAAACATCGAGATCCGTCTTTTCCAGCTCTTTAATGCGAGAAACACGTTATCTTGTGTTTTCACCTCTCCACAGTGCGTTAGATATGCAGAACCGGCGACATCTTGGCTTTCGTCGGGTATCAACCTGAGATATGCATTTTCTGCGATAATCTTGGTGAGAATTCATTTAGAAGTATGCAGAATCATCGAGATCGCTCTTTTAGAGCTATATAATGCGAGAAACACGTTATCTGGTGTTTTGACCACTCCACAGTGCGTATGATGTGCAGAACCGACGATATCCTGGTTTTCGTGGGGTTTCAAGCTCAGATATGCATTTTGTGCGATAATATTGGAGAGACTTCAGACATAAGTATGCAGAATCATCAAGATCGAACTTTTCGAGCTATTTTATGCGAGAAACACGTTAACTGGTGTTTTCACCACTCCACAGTGCGTTTGATATGCAGATCCGGCGACATCTTGGATTTCGTCGGGGTTCAAGCTGAGATTTGCAATTCCTGCGATAATCTTGGTGAGACTTCTGTCCGAAGTATGCTTAATCATCGAGAACGCTCTTTTCGAGCTAGTTAATGCGAGAAACACGTTATCTGGTGTTTTCAGCACTCCACAGTGCGTTTGATATGCAGAACCGGCGATATCCTGGTTTTCGTGGGGTTTCAAGCTCAGATATGCATTTTCTGCGATCATATTGGTGAGACTTCAGTCAGAAGTATGCAGAATCATCTAGATCGCTCGTTTCGAGCTATTTAAAGCGAGAAACACGTTATCTGGTTGTTTTGACCACTCCACAGTGCGTTTGATATGTAGAGCCGCCGATAACTTGGTTTTCGTGGGGTTTCCAGCTGAAATATGCATTTTCTGCGATAATCTTGGTGTTTCATCTATGAGAAGTATGCAGAATCATCGAGAACGCTCTTTTCGAGCTAGTTAATGCGAGATACACGTTTTCTGATGTTTTCACCACTCTATAGTGCGTCTGATATGCAGAACCGGCGATATCTTGGTTTTCGTGGGGTTTCCAGCTGAGATATGCAATTTCTGTGATAATCTTGGTGAGTCTTCTGTCAGAAGTATGCAGAATCATCGAGATCCCTCTTTTCGAGCTCTTTAATGCGAGAAACACGTTATCTGGTGTTTTCACCACTCCACAGTGCGTTTGATATGCAGAACCGGCGACATCTTGATTTTCGTGAGATTTCAACCTGAGATATGCATTTTCGTCGATAATCTTGGTGAGTCTTCTGTCAGTACTATGCAGAATCATCGAGACCCCTCTTTTCGAGCTATTTAATGCGAGAGACACGTTATCTGGTGTTTTCACCACTCCACAGTGCGTTTGATATGCAGAACAGGCGACATCTTAATTTTCGTGAGATTTCAAGCTGCGATATGCATTTTCTACGATAACCATGGTGAGTCTTCTGTCAGAAGTATGCAGAATCATCTAGATCGCTCTCTTCGAGCTATTTAATGTGAGAAACACGTTTTCTGGTGTATTCACCACCCCACAGTACGTTTGACATGCAGAATCGGATATATCTTGGTTTCGGTCGGGTTTCAAGCTGAGATATGCATTTTCTACGATAATCTTGGTGAGACTTCTGTCAGACGTATGCAGAATCATCGGGATCGCTCTTTTCGAGCTATTTAATGCGAGAAACACGTTATCTGGTGTTTTCACCACTCCACAGTGCGTTTGATATGCAGAACCGGCGACATCTTGATTTTCGTGAGATTTCAACCTGAGATATGCATTTTCGTCGATAATCTTGGTGAGTCTTCTGTCAGTACTATGCAGAATCATCGAGACCCCTCTTTTCGAGCTATTTAATGCGAGAGACACGTTATCTGGTGTTTTCACCACTCCACAGTGCGTTTGATATGCAGAACAGGCGACATCTTAATTTTCGTGAGATTTCAAGCTGCGATATGCATTTTCTACGATAACCATGGTGAGTCTTCTGTCAGAAGTATGCAGAATCATCTAGATCGCTCTCTTCGAGCTATTTAATGTGAGAAACACGTTTTCTGGTGTATTCACCACCCCACAGTACGTTTGACATGCAGAATCGGATATATCTTGGTTTCGGTCGGGTTTCAAGCTGAGATATGCATTTTCTACGATAATCTTGGTGAGACTTCTGTCAGACGTATGCAGAATCATCGGGATCGCTCTTTTCGAGCTATTTAATGCGAGAAACACGTTATCTGGTGTTTTCACCACTCCACAGTGCGTTTGATATGCAGTACCAGCGATATCTTGGTTTTCGTGGGGTTTCAAGCCGAGATATGCATTTTTTACGATAATCTTGGTGAGACTTCTGTCCGAAGTATGCAGATTCATCGAGATCGCTCTTTTCGAGCTATTTAATGCGAGAAACACGTTATCTGGTGTTTTCACCACTCCACAGTGCGTTTGATATGTAGAGCCACCGATAAATTGGTTTTCGTGGGGTTTCCAGCTGAAATATGCATTTTCTGCGATAATCTTTGTGTTTCATCTATGAGAAGTATGCAGAATCATCCAGAACGCTCTTTTCGAGCTAGTTAATGCGAGTAACACGTTTTCTGGTGTTTTCACCACCCCACAGTGCGTTTGATATGCAGAACCGGCGACATCTTGGTTTTCGTCGGGTTTCAAGCTGAGATATGCATTTTCTGCGATAATATTGGTGAGACTTCAGTCAGAAGTATGCAGAATCATCTAGATCGCTCTTCTCGAGCTATTTAATTCGACAAACACGTTTTCTGGTGTATTGACCACTCCACAGTACGTTTGACATGCAGAACCGGCGACATCTTGGATTTCGTCGGGTTTCAAGCTGAGATATGCATTTTCTGCGGCAATCTTGGTGAGCCTTCTGTCCGAAGTATGCAGAATCATCGAGATCGCTCGTTTCGAGCTATTTAATGTGAAAAAACAAGATTTCTGGTGTTTTGACCGCTCCACAGTGCGTTTGATATGTAGAGCCACCGATAAATTGGTTTTCGTGGGGTTTCCAGCTGAAATATGCATTTTCTGCGATAATCTTTGTGTTTCATCTATGAGAAGTATGCAGAATCATCCAGAACGCTCTTTTCGATCTATTTAATGCGAGAAACACGTTGTCTGGTGTTTTCACCACTCCACAGTTGGTTTGATATGCAGAACCGGCGATATCTGGGTTTTCGTGGGTTTTCAAGCTGAGATATGCATTTTCTGCGGCAATCTTGGTGAGACTTCAGTCAGAAGTATGCAGAATAATCGAGATCGCTCTTTTCGAGCTACTTAATGCTAGAAACACGTTATCTGGTGTTTTCGGCACTCCACAGTGCGTTTGACATGCAGAACCGGAGATATCTTGGTTACGGTCGGGATTCAAGCTGAGATATTCATTTTCTACGATAATCTAGGCGATACTTCTGTCAGAAGTATGCAGAATCTTCGAGAACGCTCTTTTCGAGATACTTAATGCGAGAAACACGTTTTCTGGTGTTTCACCACTCCACAGTGCGTCTGAAATGCAGAACCGGCGATATCTTGGTTTTCGTGGGGTTTGTAGATGAGATATGCATTTTCTGCGATAATCTTGGTGAGTCTTCTGTCAGAAGTATGCAGAACCATTTAGATCTCTCTTCTCGAGCTATTTAATGCGAGAAACACGTTTTCTTGTGTTTTCACCACCCCACAGTGCGTTTGATATGCAGAACCGGAGATATCTTGGTTTTCGTGGGGTTTGTAGCTGAGATATGCATTTTCTGCGATAATCTTGGTGAGTCTTCTGTCAGAAGTATGCAGAATCATCTAGATCGCTCTTTTCGAGCTATTTAATGCGAGAAACACGTTTTCTTGTGTTTTCACCACCCCACAGTGCGTTTGATATGCAGAACCGGCGATATATTGATTTTCGTGGTGTTTCCAGGTGAGATAAGCATTTTCTGCGATAATCTAGGTGAGTCTTCTGTCAGAAGTATGCAGAATCATCGAGATCGCTCTTTTCGAGCTAGTTAATGCGAGAAAAACCTTGTCTGGTGTTTTTACCACTCCACAGTGCGTTTGATATGCAGAACCAGCGATATCTTGGCTTTCGTTGGGTTTCAAGCTGAGATATGCATTTTTTACGATAATCTTGGTGAGACTACTGTCCGAAGTATGCAGATTCATCGCGATCGCTCTTTTCGAGCTGTTTAATGCGAGAAACACGTTATCTGGTGTTTTCACCACTCCACAGTGCGTTTGATATGCAGTACCAGCGATATCTTGGTTTTCGTGGGGTTTCAAGCCGAGATATGCATTTTTTACGATAATCTTGGTGAGACTTCTGTCCGAAGTATGCAGATTCATCGAGATCGCTCTTTTCGAGCTATTTAATGCGAGAAACACGTTATCTGGTGTTTTCACCACTCCACAGTGCGTTTGATATGTAGAGCCACCGATAAATTGGTTTTCGTGGGGTTTCCAGCTGAAATATGCATT
Organism: Anthophora plumipes; assembly: GCA_951804975.1. Classification (NCBI taxonomy): domain Eukaryota; kingdom Metazoa; phylum Arthropoda; class Insecta; order Hymenoptera; family Apidae; genus Anthophora; species Anthophora plumipes. The sequence goes on from CATORF010000423.1 coordinate 989,104, forward strand.
TTCTGCGATAATCTTTGTGTTTCATCTACGAGAAGTATGCAGAATCATCCAGAACGCTCTTTTCGAGCTAGTTAATGCGAGTAACACGTTTTCTGGTGTTTTCACCACCCCACAGTGCGTTTGATATGCAGAACCGGCGATATCTGGGTTTTCGTGGGTTTTCAAGCTGAGATATGCATTTTCTGCGGCAATCTTGGTGAGACTTCAGTCAGAAGTATGCAGAATAATCGAGATCGCTCTTTTCGAGCTACTTAATGCTAGAAACACGTTATCTGGTGTTTTCGGCACTCCACAGTGCGTTTGACATGCAGAACCGGAGATATCTTGGTTACGGTCGGGATTCAAGCTGAGATATGCATTTTCTACGATAATCTAGGCGATACTTCTGTCAGAAGTATGCAGAATCTTCGAGAACGCTCTTTTCGAGATACTTAATGCGAGAAACACGTTTTCTGGTGTTTCACCACTCCACAGTGCGTCTGAAATGCAGAACCGGCGATATCTTGGTTTTCGTGGGGTTTGTAGATGAGATATGCATTTTCTGCGATAATCTTGGTGAGTCTTCTGTCAGAAGTATGCAGAACCATCTAGATCTCTCTTCTCGAGCTATTTAATGCGAGAAACACGTTTTCTTGTGTTTTCACCACCCCACAGTGCGTTTGATATGCAGAACCGGAGATATCTTGGTTTTCGTGGGGTTTCAAGCTGAGATATGCATTTTCTGCGGCAATCTTGGTGAGCCTTCTGTCCGAAGTATGCAGAATCATCGAGATCGCTCGTTTCGAGCTATTTAATGTGAAAAAACAAGATTTCTGGTGTTTTGACCGCTCCACAGTGCGTTTGATATGTAGAGCCACCGATAAATTGGTTTTCGTGGGGTTTCCAGCTGAAATATGCATTTTCTGCGATAATCTTTGTGTTTCATCTATGAGAAGTATGCAGAATCATCCAGAACGCTCTTTTCGATCTATTTAATGCGAGAAACACGTTGTCTGGTGTTTTCACCACTCCACAGTTGGTTTGATATGCAGAACCGGCGATATCTGGGTTTTCGTGGGTTTTCAAGCTGAGATATGCATTTTCTGCGGCAATCTTGGTGAGACTTCAGTCAGAAGTATGCAGAATAATCGAGATCGCTCTTTTCGAGCTACTTAATGCTAGAAACACGTTATCTGGTGTTTTCGGCACTCCACAGTGCGTTTGACATGCAGAACCGGAGATATCTTGGTTACGGTCGGGATTCAAGCTGAGATATTCATTTTCTACGATAATCTAGGCGATACTTCTGTCAGAAGTATGCAGAATCTTCGAGAACGCTCTTTTCGAGATACTTAATGCGAGAAACACGTTTTCTGGTGTTTCACCACTCCACAGTGCGTCTGAAATGCATAACCGGCGATATCTTGGTTTTCGTGGGGTTTGTAGATGAGATATGCATTTTCTGCGATAATCTTGGTGAGTCTTCTGTCAGAAGTATGCAGAACCATTTAGATCTCTCTTCTCGAGCTATTTAATGCGAGAAACACGTTTTCTTGTGTTTTCACCACCCCACAGTGCGTTTGATATGCAGAACCGGAGATATCTTGGTTTTCGTGGGGTTTGTAGCTGAGATATGCATTTTCTGCGATAATCTTGGTGAGTCTTCTGTCAGAAGTATGCAGAATCATCTAGATCGCTCTTTTCGAGCTATTTAATGCGAGAAACACGTTTTCTTGTGTTTTGACCACCCCACAGTGCGTTTGATATGCAGAACCGGCGATATATTGATTTTCGTGGTGTTTCCAGGTGAGATAAGCATTTTCTGCGATAATCTAGGTGAGTCTTCTGTCAGAAGTATGCAGAATCATCGAGATCGCTCTTTTCGAGCTAGTTAATGCGAGAAAAACCTTGTCTGGTGTTTTTACCACTCCACAGTGCGTTTGATATGCAGAACCAGCGATATCTTGGCTTTCGTTGGGTTTCAAGCTGAGATATGCATTTTTTACGATAATCTTGGTGAGACTACTGTCCGAAGTATGCAGATTCATCGCGATCGCTCTTTTCGAGCTGTTTAATGCGAGAAACACGTTATCTGGTGTTTTCACCACTCCACAGTGCGTTTGATATGCAGTACCAGCGATATCTTGGTTTTCGTGGGGTTTCAAGCCGAGATATGCATTTTTTACGATAATCTTGGTGAGACTTCTGTCCGAAGTATGCAGATTCATCGAGATCGCTCTTTTCGAGCTATTTAATGCGAGAAACACGTTATCTGGTGTTTTCACCACTCCACAGTGCGTTTGATATGTAGAGCCACCGATAAATTGGTTTTCGTGGGGTTTCCAGCTGAAATATGCATTTTCTGCGATAATCTTTGTGTTTCATCTACGAGAAGTATGCAGAATCATCCAGAACGCTCTTTTCGAGCTAGTTAATGCGAGTAACACGTTTTCTGGTGTTTTCACCACCCCACAGTGCGTTTGATATGCAGAACCGGCGATATCTGGGTTTTCGTGGGTTTTCAAGCTGAGATATGCATTTTCTGCGGCAATCTTGGTGAGACTTCAGTCAGAAGTATGCAGAATAATCGAGATCGCTCTTTTCGAGCTACTTAATGCTAGAAACACGTTATCTGGTGTTTTCGGCACTCCACAGTGCGTTTGACATGCAGAACCGGAGATATCTTGGTTACGGTCGGGATTCAAGCTGAGATATGCATTTTCTACGATAATCTAGGCGATACTTCTGTCAGAAGTATGCAGAATCTTCGAGAACGCTCTTTTCGAGATACTTAATGCGAGAAACACGTTTTCTGGTGTTTCACCACTCCACAGTGCGTCTGAAATGCAGAACCGGCGATATCTTGGTTTTCGTGGGGTTTGTAGATGAGATATGTATTTTCTGCGATAATCTTGGTGAGTCTTCTGTCAGAAGTATGCAGAACCATCTAGATCTCTCTTCTCGAGCTATTTAATGCGAGAAACACGTTTTCTTGTGTTTTCACCACCCCACAGTGCGTTTGATATGCAGAACCGGAGATATCTTGGTTTTCGTGGGGTTTGTAGCTGAGATATGCATTTTCTGCGATAATCTTGGTGAGTCTTCTGTCAGAAGTATGCAGAATCATCTAGATCGCTCTTTTCGAGCTATTTAATGCGAGAAACACGTTTTCTTGTGTTTTCACCACCCCACAGTGCGTTTGATATGCAGAACCGGAGATATCTTGGTTTTCGTGGGGTTTGTAGCTGAGATATGCATTTTCTGCGATAATCTTGGTGAGTCTTCTGTCAGAAGTATGCAGAATCATCTAGATCGCTCTTTTCGAGCTATTTAATGCGAGAAACACGTTTTCTTGTGTTTTCAACACTCCACAGTACGTTTGATATGCAGAACCGGCGATATCTTGATTTTCGTGGTTTTTCCTGCTGAGATATGCATTTTCAGCGATTATCTTGGTGAGTCTTCTGTCAGAAGTATGCAGAATCTTCGAGATCGCTCATTTCGAGCTAGTTAATGCTAGTAACACGTTATCTGGTGTTTTCACCACTACACAGTTCGTTGTATATTCAGAACAGGAGATATCTTGGTTTTCGTGGGGTTTCTAGCAGAGATATGCATTTTCTGCGATAATCTAGGTGAGTCTTCTGTCAGAAGTATGCAGAATCATCGAGATCGCTCTTTTCGAGCTAGTTAATGCGAGAAAAACCTTGTCTGGTGTTTTTACCACTCCACAGTGCGTTTGATATGCAGAACCAGCGATATCTTGGCTTTCGTTGGGTTTCAAGCTGAGATATGCATTTTTTACGATAATCTTGGTGAGACTACTGTCCGAAGTATGCAGATTCATCGCGATCGCTCTTTTCGAGCTGTTTAATGCGAGAAACACGTTATCTGGTGTTTTCACCACTCCACAGTGCGTTTGATATGCAGTACCAGCGATATCTTGGTTTTCGTGGGGTTTCAAGCCGAGATATGCATTTTTTACGATAATCTTGGTGAGACTTCTGTCCGAAGTATGCAGATTCATCGAGATCGCTCTTTTCGAGCTATTTAATGCGAGAAACACGTTATCTGGTGTTTTCACCACTCCACAGTGCGTTTGATATGTAGAGCCACCGATAAATTGGTTTTCGTGGGGTTTCCAGCTGAAATATGCATTTTCTGCGATAATCTTTGTGTTTCATCTATGAGAAGTATGCAGAATCATCCAGAACGCTCTTTTCGAGCTAGTTAATGCGAGTAACACGTTTTCTGGTGTTTTCACCACCCCACAGTGCGTTTGATATGCAGAACCGGCGACATCTTGGTTTTCGTCGGGTTTCAAGCTGAGATATGCATTTTCTGCGATAATATTGGTGAGACTTCAGTCAGAAGTATGCAGAATCATCTAGATCGCTCTTCTCGAGCTATTTAATTCGACAAACACGTTTTCTGGTGTATTGACCACTCCACAGTACGTTTGACATGCAGAACCGGCGACATCTTGGATTTCGTCGGGTTTCAAGCTGAGATATGCATTTTCTGCGGCAATCTTGGTGAGCCTTCTGTCCGAAGTATGCAGAATCATCGAGATCGCTCGTTTCGAGCTATTTAATGTGAAAAAACAAGATTTCTGGTGTTTTGACCGCTCCACAGTGCGTTTGATATGTAGAGCCACCGATAAATTGGTTTTCGTGGGGTTTGTAGCTGAGATATGCATTTTCTGCGATAATCTTGGTGAGTCTTCTGCCAGAAGTATGCAGAATCTTCGAGATCGTTCTTTTCGAGCAACTTAATGCGAGAAACACGATATATGGTTGTTTTCACCACTCCACAGTGCGTTCGATATGCAGAACGGGCGACATCTTGATTTTCGTGAGGTTTCAAGCTGAGATATGCATTTTCTGCGATAATCTTGGTGAGACTTCAGTCAGAAATATGCAGAATCTTCTAGATCGCTCTTTTCGTGCTATTTAATGCGAAAAAACAAGTTTTCTGGTGTTTTCAACATTCCACAGTGCGTTTGACATGCAGAACCGATGATATCTTGTTTTTCGTGGTGTTTCCAGCTGAGATATGCATTTTCTGCGATAAACTTGGTGAGTCTTCTGTCAGAAGTATGCAGAATCATCGAGATCCCTCTTTTCGAGCTATCTAATGCGAGAAACACGTTAATTGGTGTTTTCACCACTCCACAGTGCGTTTGATATGCGGAACCAGCGACATCTTGGATTTCGTCGGGTTTCAAGCTGAGACATGCATTTTCTGCGATAATCTTGGTGAGACTTCAGTCAGAAGTATGCAGAATCTTCGAGATCGCTCATTTCGAGCTAGTTAATGCGAGAAACACGTTATCTGGTGTTTTCACCACTCCACAGTTCGTTGTATATGCAGAACAGGAGATATCTTGGTTTTCGTGGGGTTTCTAGCAGAGATATGCATTTTCTGCGATAATCTTGGTGAGACTTCAGTCAGAGGTATGCAGAATCTACGAGATCGCTCATTTCGAGCTAGTTAATGCAAGTAACACGTTATCTGGTGTTTTCACCACTCCACAGTTCGTTGTATATGCAGAACAGGAGATATCTTGGTTTGCGTGGGGTTTCTAGCAGAGATATGCATTTTCTGCGATAATCTAGGTGAGTCTTCTGCCAGAAGTATGCAGAATCATCTAGATCGCTCTTTTCGAGCTATTTAATGCGAGAAACACGATATCTGGTGTTTTCAGCACTCCACAGTGCGTATGATACGCAGAACCGGCGATATCTTGGTTTTCGTGGGGTTTCAAGCTGAAATATGCATTTTCTGCGATAATCTTGGTGAGACTTCAGTCAGAAGTATGCAGAATCTTCGAGATCGCTCATTTCGAGCTAGTTAATGCGAGAAACACGTTATCTGGTGTTTTCACCACTCCACAGTTCGCTGTATATGCAGAACAGGAGATATCTTGGTTTTCGTGGGGTTTCTAGCAGAGATATGCATTTTCTGCGATAATCTAGGTGAGTCTTCTGCCAGAAGTATGCAGAATCTTCGAGATCGTTCTTTTCGAGCTACTTAATGCGAGAAACACGATATCTGGTTGTTTTCACCACTCCACAGTGCGTTTGATATGCAGAACGGGCGACATCTTGATTTTCGTGAGGTTTCAAGCTGAGATATGCATTTTCTGCGATAATCTTGGTGAGACTTCAGTCAGAAATATGCAGAATTTTCTAGATCGCTCTTTTCGAGCTATTTAATGCGAGAAACAAGTTATCTGGTGTTTTCACCACTCCACAGTGCGTTTAATATGCAGAACCGGCTACATCTTGGCTGTCGTAGGGTATCAAGTTGAGATATGCATTTTCTGCGATAATCATGGTGAGACTTCTGTCAGAAGTATGCAGAATCATCGGGATCGCTCTTTTCGAGCAATTTAATGCGAGAAACACGTTTTCTGGGGTTTTCACCACTCCACATTTCGTTGGATATGCAGAACAGGAGATATCTTGGTTTTCGTGGGGTTTCTAGCAGAGAAATGCATTTTCTGCGATAATCATGGTGAGACTTCTGTTAGAAGTATGCAGAATCATCGAGATCGCACATTTCGATCTATTTAATGCGAGAAACACGTTATCTGGTGTTTTCACCACTCCACAGTGCGTTTGATATGCAGAACCAGCGATATCTTGGTTTTCGTGGGGTTTCAAGCTGAGATATGCATTTTTTACGATAATCATGGTGAGACTTCTGTCCGAAGTATGCAGAATCATCGAGATCGCACTTTTCGAGCTATTTAATGCGAGAAACAGGATATCTGGTGTTTTCAGCACTCCACAGTGCGTTTGATATGCAGAACCAGCGATATCTAGGTTTTCGTGGGGTTTCAAGCTGAGATATGCAATTTCTGCGATAATCTTGGTGAGACTTATGTCCGAAGTATGCAGAGTCATCGAGATCGTACTTTTCGAGCTATTTTATGCGAGAAACACGTTTTCTGGGGCTTTCACCACTCCACAGTTCGTTGGATATGCAGAACAGGAGATATCTTGGTTTTCGTGGGGTTTCTAGCAGAGATATGCATTTTCTGCGATAATCATGGTGAGACTTCTGTTAGAAGTATGCAGAATCATCGAGATCGCACTTTTCGATCTATTTCATGCGAGAAACACGTTGTCTGGTGTTTTCACCACTCCACAGTTGGTTTGATATGCAGAACCCGCGATGTTTGGTTTTCGTCGGGTTTCAAGTTGAGATATGCATTTTCTGCGACAATCTTGGTGAGACTTCTGTCCGAAGTATGCAGAATCATCGGGATCGCTCTTTTCGAGCTATTTAATGCGAGAAACACGTTATCCGGTGTTTTCACCACTCCACAGTGGGTTTGATATGCAGAACTGGCGACATCTTGGATTTCGTCGGGTTTCAAGCTGAGATATGCATTTTCTACGATAATCTTGGTGAGACTTCTGTCAGAAGTTTGCAGAATCATCTAGATCGCTCTTTTCGAGCTATTTAATGCGAGAAACACGTTAACTGGTGTTTTCACCACTCCGCAGTGCGTTTGATATGTAGAACCAGCGATATCTGGGTTTTCGTGGGGTTTCAAGCTGAGATATGCATTTTCTGCGATAATCTTGGTGAGACTTCTGTCCGAAGTATGCAGAGTCATCGAGATCGTACTTTTCGAGCTATTTAATGCGAGAAATACGTTTTCTGGGGTTTTCACCACTCCACAGTTGGTTTGATATGCAGAACCGGCGATGTTTGGTTTTCGTCGGGTTTCAAGTTGAGATATGCATTTTCTACGATAATCTTGGAGAAACATCTGTCCGAAGTATGCAGAATCATCAAGATCGCTCTTTTCGAGCTATTTAATGCGAAAAAACAAGTTTTCTGGTGTTTTCACCACTCCACAGTGCGTTTGATATGCAGAACCGGCGACATCTTGGATTTCGTCGGGGTTCAAGCTGAGATATGCAATTCCTGCGATAATCTTGGTGAGACTTCTGTCCGAAGTATGCTGAATCATCGAGATTTCTCGTTTCGAGCTATTTAATGCGAGAAACACGTTATCTGGTGTTTTCTCCACTCCACAGTGCGTATGATGTGCAGAACCAACGATATCCTGCTTTTCGTGGGGTTTCAAGCTCAGATATGCATTTTGTGCGATAATATTGGTGAGACTTCTGTCCGAAGTATGCAGAATCATCGATATCGCTCTTTTAGAGCTATTTAATGCGAGAAACACGTTATCTGGTGTTTTCACTACTCCACAGTTGGTTTGATATGCAGAACCGGAGATAATTTGGTTTTCGTGGGGTTTCAAGCTGAGATATGCATTTTCTGCGATAATCTTGGTGAGACTTCTGTCCGTAGTATGCAGAATCATCGAGATCGCTCTTTTCGAGCTATTTAATGCGAGAAACACGTTATCTGGTGTTTTCAGCACTCCACAGTGCGCTTGATATGCAGAACCGGCGACATCTTGATTTTCGTGAGGTTTCAAGCTGAGATATGCATTTTCTGCGATAATATTGGTGAGACTTCTGTCCGAAGTATGCAGAATCATCGATATCGCTCTTTTAGAGCTATTTAATGCGAGCAACACGTTATCTGGTGTTTTGACCACTCCACAGTGCGTTTGATATGTAGAACCGCCGATAACTTGGTTTTCGTGGGCTTTCCAGCTGAAATATGCATTGTCTGCGATGATCTTGGTGTTTCATCTATGAGAAGTATGCAGAATCATCAAGAACGCTCTTTTCGAGCTAGTTAATTCGAGAAACACGTTATCTGGTGTTTTAACCACTCCACAGTGCGTATGATATGCAGAACCGACGATATCCTGGTTTTCGTGGGGTTTCAAGCTCAGATGTGCATTTTCTGCGATAATCTTGGTGAGACTTCTGTCCGAAGTATGCAGAGTCATCGAGATCGTACTTTTCGAGCTATTTAATGCGTGAAACACGTTTTCTGGGGTTTTCACCATTCCACAGTTGGTTTGATATGCAGAACCGGCGATGTTTGGTTTTCGTCGGGTTTCAAGTTGAGATATGCATTTTCTGCGATAATCATGGTGAGACTTCTGTTACAAGTATGCAGAATCATCGAGATCGCACATTTCGATCTATTTAATGCGAGAAACACGTTATCCGGTGTTTTCACCACTCCACAGTGGGTTTGATATGCAGAACTGGCGACATCTTGGATTTCGTCGGGTTTCAAGCTGAGATATGCATTTTCTACGATAATCTTGGTGAGACTTCTGTCCGATGTATGCAGAATCATCGAGATCGATCTTTTCGAGCTATTTAATGCGAGAAACACGTTATCCGGTGTTTTCACCACTCCACAGTGGGTTTGATATGCAGAACTGGCGACATCTTGGTTTTCGTGGGGTTTCCAGCTGAGACATACATTTTCTGCGATAATCATGGTGAGTCTTCTGTCAGAAGTATGCAGAATCTTCGAGATCGCTCTATTCGAGCTATTTAATGCGAGAAACACGTTATCTGGTTGTTTTCACCACTCCACAGTGCGTTTGATATGCAGAACCGGCGACATCTTGATTTTCGTGGGGTTTCTAGCTGAGATATGCATTTTCTGCGAAAATATTGGTGAGACTTCTGATCGAAGTATGCAGAGTCATCGAGATCGTACTTTTCGAGCTATTTAATGCGAGAAACACGTTTTCTGGGGTTTTCACCACTCCACAGTTGGTTTGATATGCAGAACCGGCGATGTTTGGTTTTCGTCGGGTTTCAAGTTGAGATATGCATTTTCTACGATAATCTTGGAGAAACATCTGTCCGAAGTATGCAGAATCATCAAGATCGCTTTTTTCGAGATATCTAATGCGAGAAACACGTTATCTGGTGTTTTCACCACTCCGCAGTGCGTTTGATATGTAGAACCAGCGATATCTGGGCTTTCGTGGGGTTTCAAGCTGAGATATGCATTTTCTGCGATAATCTTGGTGAGACTTCTGTCCGAAGTATGCAGAAACATCGAGAGCGCTCTTTTCGAGCTATTTAATGCGAGAAACACGTTTTCTGGGGTTTTCACCACACCACTGTTCGTTGGATATGCAGAACCGGAGATATCTTGGTTTTCGTGGGGTTTCAAGCTGAAATATGCATTTTCTGCGATAATCTTGGTGAGACTTCTGTCCGATGTATGCAGAATCATCGAGATCGCTCTTTTCGAGCTATTTAATGCGAGAGACACGTTAACTGGTGTTTTCACCACTCCACAGTGCGTATGATGTGCAGAACCGACGATATCCTGGTTTTCGTGGGGTTTCAAGCTCAGATATGCATTTTCTGCGATAATATTGGTGAGACTTCAGACAGAAGTATGCAGAATCATCTAGATCACTCTTTTCGAGCTATTTAATGCGAGAAACACGTTATCCGGTGTTTTCACCACTCCACAGTGGGTTTGATATGCAGAACTGGCGACATCTTGGATTTCGTCGGGTTTCAAGCTGAGATATGCATTTTCTACGATAATCTTGGTGAGACTTCTGCCAGAAGTTTGCAGAATCATCTAGATCGCTCGTTTCGAGATATTTAATGCGAAAAAACAAGTTTTCTGGTGTTTTCACCACTCCACAGTGCGTCTGATATGCAGAACCGGCGATATCTTGGTTTTCGTGGGGTTTCAAGCTGAGATATGCATTTTCTGCGATAATCTTGGTGAGTCTTCTGTCAGAAGTATGCAGAATCTTCGAGATCGCTCTATTCGAGCTATTTAATGCGAGAAACACGTTATCTGGTTGTTTTCACCACTCCACAGTGCGTTTGATATGCAGAACCGGCGACATCTTGATTTTCGTGGGGTTTGTAGCTGAGATATGCATTTTCTGCGAAAATATTGGTGAGACTTCTGTCCGAAGTATGCAGAGTCATCGAAATCGTACTTTTCGAGCTATTTAATGCGAGAAACACGTTTTCTGGGGTTTTCACCACTCCACAGTTGGTTTGATATGCAGAACCGGCGATGTTTGGTTTTCGTCGGGTTTCAAGTTGAGATATGCATTTTCTACGATAATCTTGGTGAAACATCTGTCCGAAGTATGCAGAATCATCAAGATCGCTCTTTTCGAGCTATTTAATGCGAAAAAACAAGTTTTCTGGTGTTTTCACCACTCCACAGTGCGTTTGATATGCAGAACCGGCGACATCTTGGATTTCGTCGGGTTTCAAACTGAGATATGCAATTCCTGCGATAATCTTGGTGAGAAATCTGTCCGAAGTATGCTTAATCATCGAGATCGCTCGTTTCCAGCTATTTAATGCGAGAAACACGTTATCTGGTGTTTTCACCACTCCACAGTTCGTTGGATGTGCAGAACCGGAGATATCTTGGTTTTCGAGGGGTTTCTAGCAGAGATATGCATTTTCTGCGATAATCATGGAGAGACTTCTGTCCGAATTAGGCTGAATCATCGAGATCGCTCTTTTCGAGCTAGTTAATGCGAGAAAAACCTTGTCAGGGGTTTTCACCACTCCACAGTGCGTTTGATATGCAGAACCAGCGATATCTTGGCTTTCGTTGGGTTTCAAGCTGAGATATGCATTTTTTACGATAATCTTGGTGAGACTTCTGTCCGAAGTATGCAGAATCATCGAGATCGCTCTTTTCGAGCTATTTGATGCGAGAAACACGTTAACTGGTGTTTCCACCACTCCACAGTGCGTTTGATATGCAGAACCGGCGACATCTTGGATTTCGTCGGGGTTCAAGCTGAGATATGCATTTTCTACGATAATCTTGGTGAGACTTCTGTCAGAAGTATGCAGAATCATCGGGATCGCTTTTTTCGAGATATCTAATGCGAGAAACACGTTATCTGGTGTTTTCACCACTCCGCAGTCCGTTTGATATGTAGAACCAGCGATATCTGGGTTTTCGTGGGGTTTCAAGCTGAGATATGCATTTTCTGCGATAATCTTGGTGAGACTTCTGTCCGAAGTATGCAGAAACATCGAGAGCGCTCTTTTCGAGCTATTTAATGCGAGAAACACGTTTTCTGGGGTTTTCACCACACCACAGTTCGTTGGATATGCAGAACCGGAGATATCTTGGTTTTCGTGGGGTTTCAAGCTGAGATATGCATTTTCTGCAATAATCTTGTTGAGACTTCTGTCCGAAGTATGCAGAAAAATCGAGAGCGCTCTTTTCGAGCTATTTAATGCGAGAAACACGTTTTCTGGGGTTTTCACCACTCCACAGTTGGTTTGATATGCAGAACCGGCGATGTTTGGTTTTCGTCGGGTTTCAAGTTGAGATATGCATTTTCTACGATAATCTTGGAGAAACATCTGTCCGAAGTATGCAGAATCATCAAGATCGCTTTTTTCGAGATATCTAATGCGAGAAACACGTTATCTGGTGTTTTCACCACTCCGCAGTGCGTTTGATATGTAGAACCAGCGATATCTGGGCTTTCGTGGGGTTTCAAGCTGAGATATGCATTTTCTGCGATAATCTTGGTGAGACTTCTGTCCGAAGTATGCAGAAACATCGAGAGCGCTCTTTTCGAGCTATTTAATGCGAGAAACACGTTTTCTGGGGTTTTCACCACACCACTGTTCGTTGGATATGCAGAACCGGAGATATCTTGGTTTTCGTGGGGTTTCAAGCTGAAATATGCATTTTCTGCGATAATCTTGGTGAGACTTCTGTCCGATGTATGCAGAATCATCGAGATCGCTCTTTTCGAGCTATTTAATGCGAGAGACACGTTAACTGGTGTTTTCACCACTCCACAGTGCGTATGATGTGCAGAACCGACGATATCCTGGTTTTCGTGGGGTTTCAAGCTCAGATATGCATTTTCTGCGATAATATTGGTGAGACTTCAGACAGAAGTATGCAGAATCATCTAGATCACTCTTTTCGAGCTATTTAATGCGAGAAACACGTTATCCGGTGTTTTCACCACTCCACAGTGGGTTTGATATGCAGAACTGGCGACATCTTGGATTTCGTCGGGTTTCAAGCTGAGATATGCATTTTCTACGATAATCTTGGTGAGACTTCTGCCAGAAGTTTGCAGAATCATCTAGATCGCTCGTTTCGAGATATTTAATGCGAAAAAACAAGTTTTCTGGTGTTTTCACCACTCCACAGTGCGTCTGATATGCAGAACCGGCGATATCTTGGTTTTCGTGGGGTTTCAAGCTGAGATATGCATTTTCTGCGATAATCTTGGTGAGTCTTCTGTCAGAAGTATGCAGAATCTTCGAGATCGCTCTATTCGAGCTATTTAATGCGAGAAACACGTTATCTGGTTGTTTTTACCACTCCACAGTGCGTTTGATATGCAGAACCGGCGACATCTTGATTTTCGTGGGGTTTGTAGCTGAGATATGCATTTTCTGCGAAAATATTGGTGAGACTTCTGTCCGAAGTATGCAGAGTCATCGAAATCGTACTTTTCGAGCTATTTAATGCGAGAAACACGTTTTCTGGGGTTTTCACCACTCCACAGTTGGTTTGATATGCAGAACCGGCGATGTTTGGTTTTCGTCGGGTTTCAAGTTGAGATATGCATTTTCTACGATAATCTTGGTGAAACATCTGTCCGAAGTATGCAGAATCATCAAGATCGCTCTTTTCGAGCTATTTAATGCGAAAAAACAAGTTTTCTGGTGTTTTCACCACTCCACAGTGCGTTTGATATGCAGAACCGGCGACATCTTGGATTTCGTCGGGTTTCAAACTGAGATATGCAATTCCTGCGATAATCTTGGTGAGAAATCTGTCCGAAGTATGCTTAATCATCGAGATCGCTCGTTTCCAGCTATTTAATGCGAGAAACACGTTATCTGGTGTTTTCACCACTCCACAGTTCGTTGGATGTGCAGAACCGGAGATATCTTGGTTTTCGCGGGGTTTCTAGCAGAGATATGCATTTTCTGCGATAATCATGGAGAGACTTCTGTCCGAATTAGGCTGAATCATCGAGATCGCTCTTTTCGAGCTAGTTAATGCGAGAAAAACCTTGTCAGGGGTTTTCACCACTCCACAGTGCGTTTGATATGCAGAACCAGCGATATCTTGGCTTTCGTTGGGTTTCAAGCTGAGATATGCATTTTTTACGATAATCTTGGTGAGACTTCTGTCCGAAGTATGCAGAATCATCGAGATCGCTCTTTTCGAGCTATTTGATGCGAGAAACACGTTAACTGGTGTTTCCACCACTCCACAGTGCGTTTGATATGCAGAACCGGCGACATCTTGGATTTCGTCGGGGTTCAAGCTGAGATATGCATTTTCTACGATAATCTTGGTGAGACTTCTGTCAGAAGTATGCAGAATCATCGGGATCGCTTTTTTCGAGATATCTAATGCGAGAAACACGTTATCTGGTGTTTTCACCACTCCGCAGTCCGTTTGATATGTAGAACCAGCGATATCTGGGTTTTCGTGGGGTTTCAAGCTGAGATATGCATTTTCTGCGATAATCTTGGTGAGACTTCTGTCCGAAGTATGCAGAAACATCGAGAGCGCTCTTTTCGAGCTATTTAATGCGAGAAACACGTTTTCTGGGGTTTTCACCACACCACAGTTCGTTGGATATGCAGAACCGGAGATATCTTGGTTTTCGTGGGGTTTCAAGCTGAGATATGCATTTTCTGCAATAATCTTGTTGAGACTTCTGTCCGAAGTATGCAGAAAAATCGAGAGCGCTCTTTTCGAGCTATTTAATGCGAGAAACACGTTTTCTGGGGTTTTCACCACACCACTGTTCGTTGGATATGCAGAACCGGAGATATCTTGGTTTTCGTGGGGTTTCAAGCTGAAATATGCATTTTCTGCGATAATCTTGGTGAGACTTCTGTCCGATGTATGCAGAATCATCGAGATCGCTCTTTTCGAGCTATTTAATGCGAGAGACACGTTAACTGGTGTTTTCACCACTCCACAGTGCGTATGATGTGCAGAACCGACGATATCCTGGTTTTCGTGGAGTTTCAAGCTCAGATATGCATTTTCTGCGATAATATTGGTGAGACTTCAGACAGAAGTATGCAGAATCATCTAGATCACTCTTTTCGAGCTATTTAATGCGAGAAACACGTTATCCGGTGTTTTCACCGCTCCACAGTGGGTTTGATATGCAGAACTGGCGACATCTTGGATTTCGTCGGGTTTCAAGCTGAGATATGCATTTTCTACGATAATCTTGGTGAGACTTCTGTCAGAAGTTTGCAGAATCATCTAGATCGCTCGTTTCGAGATATTTAATGCGAAAAAACAAGTTTTCTGGTGTTTTCACCACTCCACAGTGCGTCTGATATGCAGAACCGGCGATATCTTGGTTTTCGTGGGGTTTCCAGCTGAGACATACATTTTCTGCGATAATCTTGGTGAGTCTTCTGTCAGAAGTATGCAGAATCTTCGAGATCGCTCTATTCGAGCTATTTAATGCGAGAAACACGTTTTCTGGGGTTTTCACCACTCCACAGTACGTTAGACATGCAGAACCGGAGGTATCTTCGTTTCGGTCGGGTTTCAAGCTGAGGTATGCATTTTCTACGACAATATTGGTGAGACCTCTGTCAGAAGTATGCAGAACCTTCGAGAACGCTCTTTTCGAGCTACGTAATGCGAGAATCACGTTTTCTGGTGTTTTCACCACCCCACAGTGCGTTTGATATGCAAAACCGGAGATATCTTGGTTTTCGTGGGGTGTCAAGCTGAAATATGCATTTTCTGCGATAATCTTGGTGAGACTTCTGTCCGATGTATGCAGAATCATCGAGATCGATCTTTTCGAGCTATTTAATGCGAGAAACACGTTATCCGGTGTTTTCACCACTCCACAGTGGGTTTGATATGCAGAACCGGCGACATCTTGATTTTCGTGGGGTTTCTAGCTGAGATATGCATTTTCTGCGAAAATATTGGGGAGACTTCTGTCCGAAGTATGCAGAGTCATCGAGATCGTACTTTTCGAGCTATTTAATGCGAGAAACACGTTTTCTGGGGTTTTCACCACTCCACAGTTGGTTTGATATGCAGAACCGGCGATGTTTGGTTTTCGTCGGGTTTCAAGTTGAGATATGCATTTTCTACGATAATCTTGGTGAAACATCTGTCCGAAGTATGCAGAATCATCAAGATCGCTCTTTTCGAGCTATTTAATGCGAAAAAACAAGTTTTCTGGTGTTTTCACCACTCCACAGTGCGTTTGATATGCCGAACCGGCGACATCTTGGATTTCGTCGGGGTTCAAGCTGAGATATGCAATTCCTGCGATAATCTTGGTGAGACTTCTGTCCGAAGTATGCTGAATCATCGAGATCGCTCGTTTCGAGCTATTTAATGCGAGAAACACGTTATCTGGTGTTTTCAGCACTCCACAGTGCGTTTGATATGCAGAACCGGCGACATCTTGATGTTCGTGAGGTTTCAAGCTGAGATATGCATTTTCTGCAATAATCTTGTTGAGACTTCTGTCCGAAGTATGCAGAAAAATCGAGAGCGCTCTTTTCGAGCTATTTAATGCGAGAAACACGTTTTCTGGGGTTTTCACCACACCACTGTTCGTTGGATATGCAGAACCGGAGATATCTTGGTTTTCGTGGGGTTTCAAGCTGAAATATGCATTTTCTGCGATAATCTTGGTGAGACTTCTGTCCGAAGTATGCAGAAAAATCGAGAGCGCTCTTTTCGAGCTATTTAATGCGAGAAACACGTTTTCTGGGGTTTTCACCACACCACTGTTCGTTGGATATGCAGAACCGGAGATATCTTGGTTTTCGTGGGGTTTCAAGCTGAAATATGCATTTTCTGCGATAATCTTGGTGAGACTTCTGTCCGATGTATGCAGAATCATCGAGATCGCTCTTTTCGAGCTATTTAATGCGAGAGACACGTTAACTGGTGTTTTCACCACTCCACAGTGCGTATGATGTGCAGAACCGACGATATCCTGGTTTTCGTGGAGTTTCAAGCTCAGATATGCATTTTCTGCGATAATATTGGTGAGACTTCAGACAGAAGTATGCAGAATCATCTAGATCACTCTTTTCGAGCTATTTAATGCGAGAAACACGTTATCCGGTGTTTTCACCACTCCACAGTGCGTATGATGTGCAGAACCAACGATATCCTGCTTTTCGTGGGGTTTCAATCTCAGATATGCATTTTGTGCGATAATATTGGGGAGACTTCAGACAGAAGTATGCAGAATCATCGAGATCACACTTTTCGAGCTATTTAATGCGAGAAACTCGTTATCTGGTGTTTTCACTACTCCACAGTTGGTTTGATATGCAGAACCGGAGATAATTTGGTTTTCGTGGGGTTTCAAGCTGAGATATGCATTTTCTGCGATAATCTTGGTGAGACTTCTGTCCGTAGTATGCAGAATCATCGCGATCGCTCTTATCGAGCTATTTAATGCGAGAAACACGTTATCTGGTGTTTTCAGCACTCCACAGTGCGTTTGATATGCAGAACCGGCGACATCTTGATGTTCGTGAGGTTTCAAGCTGAGATATGCTTTTTCTGCGATAATATTGGTGAGACTTCTGTCCGAAGTATGCAGAATCATCGATATCGCTCTTTTAGAGCTATTTAATGCGAGCAACACGTTATGTGGTGTATTCACCACTCCACAGTACGTTAGACATGCAGAACCGGAGGTATCTTCGTTTCGGTCGGGTTTCAAGCTGAGGTATGCATTTTCTACGACAATATTGGTGAGACCTCTGTCAGAAGTATGCAGAACCTTCGAGAACGCTCTTTTCGAGCTACTTAATGCGAGAATCACGTTTTCTGGTGTTTTCACCACCCCACAGTGCGTTTGATATGCAAAACCGGAGATATCTTGGTTTTCGAGGGGTTTCAAGCTGAGATATGCATTTTCTGCAATAATCTTGTTGAGACTTCTGTCCGAAGTATGCAGAAAATTCGAGAGCGCTCTTTTCGAGCTATTTAATGCGAGAAACACGTTTTCTGGGGTTTTCACCACACCTCTGTTCGTTGGATATGCAGAACCGGAGATATCTTGGTTTTCCTGGGGTTTCAAGCTGAGATCTGCATTTTCTGCGACAATCTTGGTGAGACTTCTGTCCGAAGTATGCAGAATCATCGGGATCGCTCTTATCGAGCTATTTAATGCGAGAAACACGTTTTCTGGCGATTTCACCACACCACTGTTCGTTGGATATGCAGAACCGGAGATATCTTGGTTTTCGTGGGGTGTCAAGCTGAAATATGCATTTTCTGCGATAATCTTGGTGAGACTTCTGTCCGATGTATGCAGAATCATCGAGATCGATCTTTTCGAGCTATTTAATGCGAGAAACACGTTATCCGGTGTTTTCACCACTCCACAGTGGGTTTGATATGCAGAACCGGCGATGTTTGGTTTTCGTCGGGTTCCCAAGTTGAGATATGCATTTTCTACGATAATCTTGGAGAAACTTCTGTCCGAAGTATGCAGAATCATCAAGATCGCTCTTTTCGAGCTATTTAATGCGAAAAAACAAGTTTTCTGGTGTTTTCACCACTCCACAGTGCGTTTGTTATGCAGAACCGGCGACATCTTGGATTTCGTCGGGGTTCAAGCTGAGATATGCAATTCCTGCGATAATCTTGGTGAGAAATCTGTCCGAAGTATGCTTAATCATCGAGATCGCTCGTTTCCAGCTATTTAATGCGAGAAACACGTTATCTGGTGTTTTCACCACTCCACAGTTCGTTGGATGTGCAGAACCGGAGATATCTTGGTTTTCGCGGGGTTTCTAGCAGAGATATGCATTTTCTGCGATAATCATGGAGAGACTTCTGTCCGAATTAGGCTGAATCATCGAGATCGCTCTTTTCGAGCTAGTTAATGCGAGAAAAACCTTGTCAGGGGTTTTCACCACTCCACAGTGCGTTTGATATGCAGAACCAGCGATATCTTGGCTTTCTTTGGGTTTCAAGCTGAGATATGCATTTTTTACGATAATCTTGGTGAGACTTCTGTCCGAAGTATGCAGAATCATCGAGATCGCTCTTTTCGAGCTATTTGATGCGAGAAACACGTTAACTGGTGTTTCCACCACTCCACAGTGCGTTTGATATGCAGAACCGGCGACATCTTGGATTTCGTCGGGGTTCAAGCTGAGATATGCATTTTCTACGATAATCTTGGTGAGACTTCTGTCAGAAGTATGCAGAATCATCGGGATCGCTTTTTTCGAGATATCTAATGCGAGAAACACGTTATCTGGTGTTTTCACCACTCCGCAGTCCGTTTGATATGTAGAACCAGCGATATCTGGGTTTTCGTGGGGTTTCAAGCTGAGATATGCATTTTCTGCGATAATCTTGGTGAGACTTCTGTCCGAAGTATGCAGAAACATCGAGAGCGCTCTTTTCGAGCTATTTAATGCGAGAAACACGTTTTCTGGGGTTTTCACCACACCACTGTTCGTTGGATATGCAGAACCGGAGATATCTTGGTTTTCGTGGGGTTTCAAGCTGAGATATGCATTTTCTGCAATAATCTTGTTGAGACTTCTGTCCGAAGTATGCAGAAAAATCGAGAGCGCTCTTTTCGAGCTATTTAATGCGAGAAACACGTTTTCTGGGGTTTTCACCACACCACTGTTCGTTGGATATGCAGAACCGGAGATATCTTGGTTTTCGCGGGGTTTCTAGCAGAGATATGCATTTTCTGCGATAATCATGGAGAGACTTCTGTCCGAATTAGGCTGAATCATCGAGATCGCTCTTTTCGAGCTAGTTAATGCGAGAAAAACCTTGTCAGGGGTTTTCACCACTCCACAGTGCGTTTGATATGCAGAACCAGCGATATCTTGGCTTTCTTTGGGTTTCAAGCTGAGATATGCATTTTTTACGATAATCTTGGTGAGACTTCTGTCCGAAGTATGCAGAACCATCGAGATCGCTCTTTTCGAGCTATTTGATGCGAGAAACACGTTAACTGGTGTTTCCACCACTCCACAGTGCGTTTGATATGCAGAACCGGCGACATCTTGGATTTCGTCGGGGTTCAAGCTGAGATATGCATTTTCTACGATAATCTTGGTGAGACTTCTGTCAGAAGTATGCAGAATCATCGGGATCGCTTTTTTCGAGATATCTAATGCGAGAAACACGTTATCTGGTGTTTTCACCACTCCGCAGTCCGTTTGATATGTAGAACCAGCGATATCTGGGTTTTCGTGGGGTTTCAAGCTGAGATATGCATTTTCTGCGATAATCTTGGTGAGACTTCTGTCCGAAGTATGCAGAAACATCGAGAGCGCTCTTTTCGAGCTATTTAATGCGAGAAACACGTTTTCTGGGGTTTTCACCACACCACAGTTCGTTGGATATGCAGAACCGGAGATATATTGGTTTTCGTGGGGTTTCAAGCTGAGATATGCATTTTCTGCAATAATCTTGTTGAGACTTCTGTCCGAAGTATGCAGAAAAATCGAGAGCGCTCTTTTCGAGCTATTTAATGCGAGAAACACGTTTTCTGGGGTTTTCACCACACCACTGTTCGTTGGATATGCAGAACCGGAGATATCTTGGTTTTCGTGGGGTTTCAAGCTGAAATATGCATTTTCTGCGATAATCTTGGTGAGACTTCTGTCCGATGTATGCAGAATCATCGAGATCGCTCTTTTCGAGCTATTTAATGCGAGAGACACGTTAACTGGTGTTTTCACCACTCCACAGTGCGTATGATGTGCAGAACCGACGATATCCTGGTTTTCGTGGGGTTTCAAGCTCAGATATGCATTTTCTGCAATAATATTGGTGAGACTTCAGACAGAAGTATGCAGAATCATCTAGATCACTCTTTTCGAGCTATTTAATGCGAGAAACACGTTATCCGGTGTTTTCACCACTCCACAGTGGGTTTGATATGCAGAACTGGCGACATCTTGGATTTCGTCGGGTTTCAAGCTGAGATATGCATTTTCTACGATAATCTTGGTGAGACTTCTGTCAGAAGTTTGCAGAATCATCTAGATCGCTCGTTTCGAGATATTTAATGCGAAAAAACAAGTTTTCTGGTGTTTTCACCACTCCACAGTGCGTCTGATATGCAGAACCGGCGATATCTTGGTTTTCGTGGGGTTTCCAGCTGAGACATACATTTTCTGCGATAATCTTGGTGAGTCTTCTGTCAGAAGTATGCAGAATCTTCGAGATCGCTCTATTCGAGCTATTTAATGCGAGAAACACGTTATCTGGTTGTTTTCACCACTCCACAGTGCGTTTGATATGCAGAACCGGCGACATCTTGATTTTCGTGGGGTTTCTAGCTGAGATATGCATTTTCTGCGAAAATATTGGTGAGGCTTCTGTCCGAAGTATGCAGAGTCATCGAGATCGTACTTTTCGAGCTATTTAATGCGAGAAACACGTTTTCTGGGGTTTTCACCACTCCACAGTTGGTTTGATATGCAGAACCGGCGATGTTTGGTTTTCGTCGGGTTTCAAGTTGAGATATGCATTTTCTACGATAATCTTGGTGAAACATCTGTCCGAAGTATGCAGAATCATCAAGATCGCCCTTTTCGAGCTATTTAATGCGAAAAAACAAGTTTTCTGGTGTTTTCACCACTCCACAGTGCGTTTGATATGCAGAACCGGCGACATCTTGGTTTTCGTCGGGGTTCAAGCTGAGATATGCAATTCCTGCGATAATCTTGGTGAGACTTCTGTCCGAAGTATGCTGAATCATCGAGATCGCTCGTTTCGAGCTATTTAATGCGAGAAACACGTTATCTGGTGTTTTCTCCACTCCACAGTGCGTATGATGTGCAGAACCAACGATATCCTGCTTTTCGTGGGGTTTCAAGCTCAGATATGCATTTTGTGCGATAATATTGGGGAGACTTCAGACAGAAGTATGCAGAATCATCGAGATCACACTTTTCGAGCTATTTAATGCGAGAAACACGTTATCTGGTGTTTTCACTACTCCACAGTTGGTTTGATATGCAGAACCGGAGATAATTTGGTTTTCGTGGGGTTTCAAGCTGAGATATGCATTTTCTGCGATAATCTTGGTGAGACTTCTGTCCGTAGTATGCAGAATCATCGCGATCGCTCTTATCGAGCTATTTAATGCGAGAAACACGTTATCTGGTGTTTTCAGCACTCCACAGTGCGTTTGATATGCAGAACCGGCGACATCTTGATGTTCGTGAGGTTTCAAGCTGAGATATGCATTTTCTGCGATAATATTGGTGAGACTTCTGTCCGAAGTATGCAGAATCATCTAGATCGCTCGTTTCGAGATATTTAATGCGAAAAAACAAGTTTTCTGGTGTTTTCACCACTCCACAGTGCGTCTGATATGCAGAACCGGCGACATCTTGATTTTCGTGGTGTTTCCAGCTGGGATATGCATTTTCTGCGATAATCTTGGTGAGACTTCAGTCAGAAGTATGCAGAAAAATCGAGAGCGCTCTTATCGAGCTATTTAATGCGAGAAACACGTTATCTGGTGTTTTCAGCACTCCACAGTGCGTTTGATATACCAGAACCGGCGACATCTTGATGTTCGTGAGGTTTCAAGCGGAGATATGCATTTTCTGCGATAATATTGGTGAGACTTCTGTCCGAAGTATGCAGAATCATCGATATCGCTCTTTTAGAGCTATTTAATGCGAGCAACACGTTATGTGGTGTATTCACCACTCCACAGTACGTTAGACATGCAGAACCGGAGGTATCTTCGTTTCGGTCGGGTTTCAAGCTGAGGTATGCATTTTCTACGACAATATTGGTGAGACCTCTGTCAGAAGTATGCAGAACCTTCGAGAACGCTCTTTTCGAGCTACTTAATGCGAGAAACACGTTTTCTGGTGTTTTCACCACCCCTCAGTGCGTTTGATATGCAGAACCGGCGACATCGTGGTTTTCGTCGGGTTTCAAGCTGAGATATGCATTTTCTGCGATAATATTGGTGAAACTTCTGTCCGAAGTATGCAGAATCATCGATATCGCTCTTTTCGAGCTATTTAATGCGAGAAACACGTTGTCTGGTGTTTTGACCACTCCACAGCGCGTTTGATATGTAGAGCCGCCGATAACTTGGTTTTCGTGGGGTTTCCAGCTGAAATATGCATTTTCTGCGATAATCTTGGTGTTTCATCTATGAGAAGTATGCAGAATCATCGAGAACGCTCCTTTCGAGCTAGTTAATGCGAGAAACACGTTTTCTGGTGTTTTCACCACTCCACAGTGCGTCTGATATGCAGAACCGGCGATATCTTGATTTTCGTGGTGTTTCCAGCTGAGATATGCATTTTCTGCGATAATCTTGGTGAGACTTCAGTCAGAAGTACGCAGAATCATCTAGATCGCTCGTTTCGAGCTATTTAATGCGAGAAACCCGTTATCTGGTTGTTTTCACCACTCCATAGTGCGTTTGATATGCAGAACCGGCGACATCTTGATTTTCGTGAGGTTTCTAGATGAGATATGCATTTTCTGCGATAATATTGGTGAGACGTCAGTCAGAAGTATGCAGAATCATCTACATCGCTCGTTTGGAGCTATTTAATGCGAGAAACACGTTATCTGGTGTTTTCACCACTCCACAGTGCGTTTGATATGCAGAACCGGCGACATCTTGATTTTGGTGGTGTTTCCAGCTGGGATATGCATTTTCTGCGATAATCTTGGTGAGACTTCAGTCAGAAGTATGCAGAAAAATCGAGAGCGCTCTTTTCGAGCTATTTAATGCGAGAAACACGTTTTCTGGGGTTTTCACCACACCTCTGTTCGTTGGATATGCAGAACCGGAGATATCTTGGTTTTCCTGGGTTTTCAAGCTGAGATATGCATTTTCTGCGATAATCTTGGTGAGACTTCTGTCCGAAGTATGCAGAATCATCGGGATCGCTCTTTTCGAGCTATTTAATGCGAGGAACACGTTATCTGGTGTTTTCACTACTCCACAGTTGGTTTGATATGCAGAACCGGAGATAATTTGGTTTTCGTGGGGTTTCAAGCTGAGATATGCATTTTCTGCGATAATCTTGGTGAGACTTCTGTCCGTAGTATGCAGAATCATCGCGATCGCTCTTATCGAGCTATTTAATGCGAGAAACACGTTATCTGGTGTTTTCAGCACTCCACAGTGCGTTTGATATGCAGAACCGGCGACATCTTGATGTTCGTGAGGTTTCAAGCTGAGATATGCATTTTCTGCGATAATATTGGTGAGACTTCTGTCCGAAGTATGTAGAATCATCTAGATCGCTCGTTTCGAGATATTTAATGCGAAAAAACAAGTTTTCTGGTGTTTTCACCACTCCACAGTGCGTCTGATATGCAGAACCGGCGACATCTTGATTTTCGTGGTGTTTCCAGCTGGGATATGCATTTTCTGCGATAATCTTGGTGAGACTTCAGTCAGAAGTATGCAGAAAAATCGAGAGCGCTCTTATCGAGCTATTTAATGCGAGAAACACGTTATCTGGTGTTTTCAGCACTCCACAGTGCGTTTGATATACCAGAACCGGCGACATCTTGATGTTCGTGAGGTTTCAAGCGGAGATATGCATTTTCTGCGATAATATTGGTGAGACTTCTGTCCGAAGTATGCAGAATCATCGATATCGCTCTTTTAGAGCTATTTAATGCGAGCAACACGTTATGTGGTGTATTCACCACTCCACAGTACGTTAGACATGCAGAACCGGAGGTATCTTCGTTTCGGTCGGGTTTCAAGCTGAGGTATGCATTTTCTACGACAATATTGGTGAGACCTCTGTCAGAAGTATGCAGAACCTTCGAGAACGCTCTTTTCGAGCTACTTAATGCGAGAAACACGTTTTCTGGTGTTTTCACCACCCCTCAGTGCGTTTGATATGCAGAACCGGCGACATCGTGGTTTTCGTCGGGTTTCAAGCTGAGATATGCATTTTCTGCGATAATATTGGTGAAACTTCTGTCCGAAGTATGCAGAATCATCGATATCGCTCTTTTCGAGCTATTTAATGCGAGAAACACGTTGTCTGGTGTTTTGACCACTCCACAGCGCGTTTGATATGTAGAGCCGCCGATAACTTGGTTTTCGTGGGGTTTCCAGCTGAAATATGCATTTTCTGCGATAATCTTGGTGTTTCATCTATGAGAAGTATGCAGAATCATCGAGAACGCTCCTTTCGAGCTAGTTAATGCGAGAAACACGTTTTCTGGTGTTTTCACCACTCCACAGTGCGTCTGATATGCAGAACCGGCGATATCTTGATTTTCGTGGTGTTTCCAGCTGAGATATGCATTTTCTGCGATAATCTTGGTGAGACTTCAGTCAGAAGTACGCAGAATCATCTAGATCGCTCGTTTCGAGCTATTTAATGCGAGAAACCCGTTATCTGGTTGTTTTCACCACTCCATAGTGCGTTTGATATGCAGAACCGGCGACATCTTGATTTTCGTGAGGTTTCTAGATGAGATATGCATTTTCTGCGATAATATTGGTGAGACGTCAGTCAGAAGTATGCAGAATCATCTACATCGCTCGTTTGGAGCTATTTAATGCGAGAAACACGTTATCTGGTGTTTTCACCACTCCACAGTGCGTTTGATATGCAGAACCGGCGACATCTTGATTTTGGTGGTGTTTCCAGCTGGGATATGCATTTTCTGCGATAATCTTGGTGAGACTTCAGTCAGAAGTATGCAGAAAAATCGAGAGCGCTCTTTTCGAGCTATTTAATGCGAGAAACACGTTTTCTGGGGTTTTCACCACACCTCTGTTCGTTGGATATGCAGAACCGGAGATATCTTGGTTTTCCTGGGTTTTCAAGCTGAGATATGCATTTTCTGCGATAATCTTGGTGAGACTTCTGTCCGAAGTATGCAGAATCATCGGGATCGCTCTTTTCGAGCTATTTAATGCGAGGAACACGTTTTCTGGCGTTTTCACCACACCACTGTTCGTTGGATATGCAGAACCGGAGATATCTTGGTTTTCGTGGGGTTTCAAGCTGAAATATGCATTTTCTGCGATAATCTTGGTGAGACATCTGTCCGAAGTATGCAGAATCATCGAGATCGCTCTTTTCGAGCTATTTAATGCAAGAAACACGTTAACTGGTGTTTTCACCACTCCACAGTGCGTATGATGTGCAGAACCGGAGATAACCCGGGTTTCGTCGGGTTTCAAGCTGAGATATGCATTTTCTACGATAATCTTGGTGAGACTTCTGTCAGAAGTATGCAGGATCTTCGAGAATGCTCTTTTCGAGCTATTTAATGCGAGAAACACGTTATCGGGTGTTTTCACCACTCCACAGTGCGTTTGATATGCAGTACCAGCGATATCTTGGTTTTCGTGGGGTTTCAAGCTGAGATATGCATTTTTTACGATAATCTGGGTGAGACTTCTGTCCGAAATATGCAGAATCATCGAGATCGCACTATTCGAGCTATTTAATGCGCGAAACACGTTCTCTGGTTGTTTTCACCACTCCACAGTGCGTTTGATTTGCAGAACCGGCAACATCTTGATTTTCGTGAGGTTTCGAGCTGAGATATGCATTATCTGCGATAATCTTGGTGAGACTTCAGTAAGAAGTATGCAGAATCATCTAGATCGCTCTTTTAGAGCTACTTAATGCGAGAAACACGTTATCTGGTGTTTTGACCACTCCACAGTGCGTTTGATATGTAGAACCGCCGATAACTTGGTTTTCGTGGGGTTTCCAGCTGAAATATGCATTTTCTGCGATAATCTTGGTGTTTCCTCTATGAGAAGTATGCAGAATCATCGAGAACGCTCTTTTCGAGCTAGTTAATGCGAGAAACACGTTTTCTGGTGTTTTCACCACTCCACAGTGCGTCTGATATGCAGAACCGGCGATATCTTGATTTTCGTGGTGTTTCCAGCTGAGATATGCATTTTCTGCGATAAGCTTGGTGAGTCTTCTCCCATAAGTATGCAGAATCATCTAGATCGCTCTTTTCCAGCTATTTAATGCGGGAAACACGTTTTCTGGTGTATTCACCACTCCACAGTGCGTTTGATATGCAGAACCGGCGACATCTTGATTTTCGTGGTGTTTCCAGCTGGGATATGCATTTTCTGCGATAATCTTGGTGAGACTTCAGTCAGAAGTATGCAGAATCATCGGGATCGCTCTTTTCGAGCTATTTAATGCGAGAAAAACGATATCCGGTGTTTTCACCACTCCACAGTGCGTTTGATATGCAGAACCGGCGACATCGTGGTTTTCGTCGGGTTTCAAGCTGAGATATGCATTTTCTGCGATAATATTGGTGAAACTTCTGTCCGAAGTATGCAGAATCATCGATATCGCTCGTTTCGAGCTATTTAATGCGAGAAACACGTTGTCTGGTGTTTTGACCACTCCACAGCGCGTTTGATATGTAGAGCCGCCGATAACTTGGTTTTCGTGGGGTTTCCAGCTGAAATATGCATTTTCTGCGATAATCTTGGTGTTTCATCTATGAGAAGTATGCAGAATCATCGAGAACGCTCCTTTCGAGCTAGTTAATGCGAGAAACACGTTTTCTGGTGTTTTCACCACTCCACAGTGCGTCTGATATGCAGAACCGGCGATATCTTGATTTTCGTGGTGTTTCCAGCTGAGATATGCATTTTCTGCGATAATCTTGGTGAGGCTTCAGTCAGAAGTACGCAGAATCATCTAGATCGCTCGTTTCGAGCTATTTAATGCGAGAAACCCGTTATCTGGTTGTTTTCACCACTCCATAGTGCGTTTGATATGCAGAACCGGCGACATCTTGATTTTCGTGAGGTTTCTAGATGAGATATGCATTTTCTGCGATAATATTGGTGAGAAGTCAGTCAGAAGTATGCAGAATCATCTAGATCGCTCGTTTGGAGCTATTTAATGCGAGAAACACGTTATCTGGTGTTTTCACCACTCCACAGTGCGTTTGATATGCAGAACCGGCGACATCTTGATTTTGGTGGTGTTTCCAGCTGGGATATGCATTTTCTGCGATAATCTTGGTGAGACTTCAGTCAGAAGTATGCAGAAAAATCGAGAGCGCTCTTTTCGAGCTATTTAATGCGAGAAACACGTTTTCTGGGGTTTTCACCACACCTCTGTTCGTTGGATACGCAGAACCGGAGATATCTTGGTTTTCCTGGGTTTTCAAGCTGAGATATGCATTTTCTGCGATAATCTTGGTGAGACTTCTGTCCGAAGTATGCAGAATCATCGGGATCGCTCTTTTCGAGCTATTTAATGCGAGGAACACGTTTTCTGGCGTTTTCACCACACCACTGTTCGTTGGATATGCAGAACCGGAGATATCTTGGTTTTCGTGGGGTTTCAAGCTGAAATATGCATTTTCTGCGATAATCTTGGTGAGACATCTGTCCGAAGTATGCAGAATCATCGAGATCGCTCTTTTCGAGCTATTTAATGCAAGAAACACGTTAACTGGTGTTTTCACCACTCCACAGTGCGTATGATGTGCAGAACCGGAGATAACCCGGGTTTCGTCGGGTTTCAAGCTGAGATATGCATTTTCTACGATAATCTTGGTGAGACTTCTGTCAGAAGAATGCAGGATCTTCGAGAATGCTCTTTTCGAGCTATTTAATGCGAGAAACACGTTATCGGGTGTTTTCACCACTCCACAGTGCGTTTGATATGCAGTACCAGCGATATCTTGGTTTTCGTGGGGTTTCAAGCTGAGATATGCATTTTTTACGATAATCTGGGTGAGACTTCTGTCCGAAATATGCAGAATCATCGAGATCGCACTATTCGAGCTATTTAATGCGCGAAACACGTTCTCTGGTTGTTTTCACCACTCCACAGTGCGTTTGATTTGCAGAACCGGCAACATCTTGATTTTCGTGAGGTTTCGAGCTGAGATATGCATTATCTGCGATAATCTTGGTGTTTCATCTATGAGAAGTATGCAGAATCATCGAGAACGCTCCTTTCGAGCTAGTTAATGCGAGAAACACGTTTTCTGGTGTTTTCACCACTCCACAGTGCGTCTGATATGCAGAACCGGCGATATCTTGATTTTCGTGGTGTTTCCAGCTGAGATATGCATTTTCTGCGATAATCTTGGTGAGACTTCAGTCAGAAGTACGCAGAATCATCTAGATCGCTCGTTTCGAGCTATTTAATGCGAGAAACCCGTTATCTGGTTGTTTTCACCACTCCATAGTGCGTTTGATATGCAGAACCGGCGACATCTTGATTTTCGTGAGGTTTCTAGATGAGATATGCATTTTCTGCGATAATATTGGTGAGACGTCAGTCAGAAGTATGCAGAATCATCTAGATCGCTCGTTTGGAGCTATTTAATGCGAGAAACACGTTATCTGGTGTTTTCACCACTCCACAGTGCGTTTGATATGCAGAACCGGCGACATCTTGATTTTCGTGGTGTTTCCAGCTGGGATATGCATTTTCTGCGATAATCTTGGTGAGACTTCAGTCAGAAGTATGCAGAAAAATCGAGAGCGCTCTTTTCGAGCTATTTAATGCGAGAAACACGTTTTCTGGGGTTTTCACCACACCTCTGTTCGTTGGATATGCAGAACCGGAGATATCTTGGTTTTCCTGGGTTTTCAAGCTGAGATATGCATTTTCTGCGATAATCTTGGTGAGACTTCTGTCCGAAGTATGCAGAATCATCGGGATCGCTCTTTTCGAGCTATTTAATGCGAGGAACACGTTTTCTGGCGTTTTCACCACACCACTGTTCGTTGGATATGCAGAACCGGAGATATCTTGGTTTTCGTGGGGTTTCAAGCTGAAATATGCATTTTCTGCGATAATCTTGGTGAGACATCTGTCCGAAGTATGCAGAATCATCGAGATCGCTCTTTTCGAGCAATTTAATGCAAGAAACACGTTAACTGGTGTTTTCACCACTCCACAGTGCGTATGATGTGCAGAACCGGAGATAACCCGGGTTTCGTCGGGTTTCAAGCTGAGGATTGCATTTTCTACGATAATCTTGGTGAGACGTCTGTCAGAAGTATGCAGAATCTTCGAGATCGCTCTTTTCGAGCAACTTAATGCGAGAAACACGTTTTCTGGTGTTTTCACCACTCCACAGTACGTTTGATGTGCCGAACCGGCGACATCTTGATTTTCGTGATGTTTCTAGCTGAGATATGCATTCTCTGCGATAATATTGGTGAGACTTCAGTCAGCAGTATGCAGAATCATCTAGATCGCTCTTTTCGAGCTATTTAATGCGGGAAACACGTTTTCTGGTGTATTCACCACTCCACAGTACGTTAGAAATGCAGAACCGGCGATATCTTCGTTTCGGTCGGGTTTCAAGCTGAGATATGCATTTACTGCGATAATCTTGGTGAGTGTTCAGTCAGAAGTATGCAGAATCATCTAGATCGCTCTTTTCGAGCTATTTAATGCGAGAAACACGTTATCCGGTGTTTTCACCACTCCACAGTGGGTTTGATATGCAGAACTGGCGACATCTTGGATTTCGTCGGGTTTCAAGCTGAGATATGCATTTTCTACGATAATCTTGGTGAGACTTCTGTCCGATGTATGCAGAATCATCGAGATCGATCTTTTCGAGCTATTTAATGCGAGAAACACGTTATCCGGTGTTTTCACCACTCCACAGTGGGTTTGATATGCAGAACTGGCGACATCTTGGTTTTCGTGGGGTTTCCAGCTGAGACATACATTTTCTGCGATAATCATGGTGAGTCTTCTGTCAGAAGTATGCAGAATCTTCGAGATCGCTCTATTCGAGCTATTTAATGCGAGAAACACGTTATCTGGTTGTTTTCACCACTCCACAGTGCGTTTGATATGCAGAACCGGCGACATCTTGATTTTCGTGGGGTTTCTAGCTGAGATATGCATTTTCTGCGAAAATATTGGTGAGACTTCTGTTCGAAGTATGCAGAGTCATCGAGATCGTACTTTTCGAGCTATTTAATGCGAGAAACACGTTTTCTGGGGTTTTCACCACTCCACAGTTGGTTTGATATGCAGAACCGGCGATGTTTGGTTTTCGTCGGGTTTCAAGTTGAGATATGCATTTTCTACGATAATCTTGGAGAAACATCTGTCCGAAGTATGCAGAATCATCAAGATCGCTCTTTTCGAGCTTTTTAATGCGAAAAAACAAGTTTTCTGGTGTTTTCACCACTCCACAGTGCGTTTGATATGCAGAACCGGCGACATCTTGGATTTCGTCGGGGTTCAAGCTGAGATATGCATCTTCTACGATAATCTTGGTGAGACTTCTGTCAGAAGTATGCAGAATCATCGGGATCGCTTTTTTCGAGATATCTAATGCGAGAAACACGTTATCTGGTGTTTTCACCACTCCACAGTGCGTTTGATATGCAGAACCGGCGACATCTTGATTTTCGTGAGGTTTCCAGCTGAGATATGCATTTTCGGCGATAATCTTGGTGAGTCTTCTGCCAGAAGTATGCAGAATCATCTAGATCGCTCTTTTCGAGCTATTTAATGCGAGAAACAAGTTTTCTGGTGTATTCACCACTCCACAGTACGTTAGACATGCAGAACCGGAGATATCTTCGTTTCGGTCGGGTTACAAGCTGAGATATGCATTTTCTACGATAATATTGGTGAGACCTCTGTCAGAAGTATGCAGAATCTTCGAGAACGCTCTTTTCGAGCTACTTAATGCGAGAAACACGTTTTCTGGTGTTTTCACCACTCCACAGTACGTTTGATGTGCCGAACCGGCGACATCTTGATTTTCGTGATGTTTCTAGCTGAGATATGCATTCTCTGCGATAATATTGGTGAGACTTCAGTCAGCAGTATGCAGAATCATCTAGATCGCTCTTTTCGAGCTATTTAATGCGGGAAACACGTTTTCTGGTGTATTCACCACTCCACAGTACGTTAGAAATGCAGAACCGGCGATATCTTCGTTTCGGTCGGGTTTCAAGCTGAGATATGCATTTACTGCGATAATCTTGGTGAGTGTTCAGTCAGAAGTATGCAGAATCATCTAGATCGCTCTTTTCGAGCTATTTAATGCGGGAAACACGTTTTCTGGTGTTTTCACCACTCCACGGTGCGTCTGATATGCAGAACCGGCGATATCTTGGTTTTCGCGGGGTTTCCAGCTGAGATATGCATTTTCTGCGATAATCTTGGTGAGTCTTCTGTAAGAAGGATGCAGAATCATCTAGATCGCTCTTTTCGAGCTGTTTAATGCGAGAAACACGTTCTCTGGTGTTTTCACCACCCCACAGTGCGTTTGATATGCAGAACCGGAGATATCTTCGTTTCGGTCGGGTTTCAAGCTGAGATATGCATTTTCTACGATAATATTGGTGAGACCTCAGTCAGAAGTATGCAGAATCTTCGAGAACGCTCTTTTCGAGCTACTTAATGCGAGAAACACGTTTTCTGGTGTTTTCACCACCCCACAGTGCGTTTGATATGCAGAACCGGCGACATCGTGGTTTTCGTGGGGTTTCCAGCTGAGATAGGCATTTTCTGCGATAGTCTTGGTGAGTCTTCTGTCAGAAGTATGCAGAATCATCGAGATCGCTCTATTCGAGCTATTTAATGCGAGAAACACGTTATCTGGTTGTTTTCACTACTCCACAGTGCGTTTGATATGCAGAACCGGCGACATCTTGATTTTCGCGGTGTTTCCAGCTGGGATATGCATTTTCTGCGATAATCTTGGTGAGACTTCAGTCAGAAGTAAGCGGAAACATCGAGATCGCTCTATTCGAGCTATTTAATGCGAGAAACACGTTATCTGGTTGTTTTCACTACTCCACAGTGGGTTTGATATGCAGAACCGGCGACATCTTAATTTTCGTGATGTTTCTAGCTGAGATAGGCATTTTCTGCGATAATCTTGGTGTTTCCTCTATCAGAAGTATGCAGAATCATCGAGATCGCTCTATTCGAGCTATTTAATGCGAGAAACACGTTATCTGGTTGTTTTCACTACTCCACAGAGGGTTTGATATGCAGAACCGGCGACATCGTGGTTTTCGTGGGGTTTCCAGCTGAAATATGCATTTTCTGCGATAATCTTGGTGTTTCCTCTATGAGAAGTATGCAGAATCTTCGAGAACGCTCTTTTCGAGCTACTTAATGCGAGAAACACGTTTTCTGGTGTTTTCACCACCCCACAGTGCGTTTGATATGCAGAACAATCGACATCGTGGTTTTCGTGGGGTTTCCAGCTGAAATATGCATTTTCTGCGATAATCTTGGTGTTTCCTCTATGAGAAGTATGCAGAATCATCGAGAACGCTCTTTTCGAGCTAGTTAATGCGAGAAACACGTTTTCTGGTGTTTTCACCACTCCACAGTGCGTCTGATATGCAGAACCGGCGATATCTTGATTTTCGTGGTGTTTCCAGCTGAGATATGCATTTTCTGCGATAAGCTTGGTGAGTCTTCTCCCATAAGTATGCAGAATCATCTAGATCGCTCTTTTCGAGCTATTTAATGCGGGAAACACGTTTTCTGGTGTATTCGCCACTCCACAGTACGTTAGACATGCAGAACCGGAGGTATCTTCGTTTCGGTCGGGTTTCAATCTGAGATATGCATTTTCTACGACAATATTGGTGAGACCTCTGTCAGAAGTATGCAGAATCTTCGAGAACGCTCTTTTCGAGCTACTTAATGGGAGAAACACGGTTTCTGGTGTTTTCACCACCCCACAGTGCGTTTGATATGCAGAACCGGCGACATCGTGGTTTTCGTCGGGTTTCAAGCTGAGATATGCATTTTCTGCGATAATATTGGTGAGACTTCTGTCCGAAGTATGCAGAATCATCGATATCGCTCTTTTCGAGCTATTTAATGCGAGAAACACGTTGTCTGGTGTTTTGACCACTCCACAGTGCGTTTGATATGTAGAGCCGCCGATAACTTGGTTTTCGTGGGGTTTCCAGCTGAAATATGCATTTTCTGCGATAATCTTGGTGTTTCCTCTATGAGAAGTATGCAGAATCATCGAGATCGCTCTATTCGAGCTATTTAATGCGAGAAACACGTTATCTGGTTGTTTTCACTACTCCACAGTGGGTTTGATATGCAGAATCGGCGACATCTTAATTTTCGTGATGTTTCTAGCTGAGATAGGCATTTTCAGCGATAATATTGGTGAGACTTCAGTCAGAAGTATGCAGAATCATCTAGATCGCTCTTTTCGAGCTATTTAATGGGAGAAACACGTTTTCTGGTGTTTTCACCACCCCACAGTGCGTTTGATATGCAGAACCGGCGACATCGTGGTTTTCGTCGGGTTTCAAGCTGAGATATGCATTTTCTGCGATAATATTGGTGAGACTTCTGTCCGAAGTATGCAGAATCATCGACATCGCTCTTTTCGAGCTATTTAATGCGAGAAACACGTTGTCTGGTGTTTTGACCACTCCACAGTGCGTCTGATATGCAGAACCGGCGATATCTTGATTTTCGTGGTGTTTCCAGCTGGGATATACATTTTCTGCGATAATCTTGGTGAGACTTCAGTCAGAAGTATGCAGAATCATCTAGATCGCTCGTTTCGAGCTATTTAATGCGAGAAACACGTTATCTGGTTGTTTTCACCACTCCACAGTGCGTTTGATATGCAGAACCGGCGATATCTTGATTTTCGTGGTGTTTCCAGCTGAGATATGCATTTTCGGCGATAATCTTGGTGAGTCTTCTGCCAGAAGTATGCAGAATCTTCTAGATCGCTCTTTTCGAGCTATTTAATGCGAGAAACAAGTTTTCTGGTGTATTCACCACTCCACAGTACGTTAGACATGCAGAACCGGAGATATCTTCGTTTCGGTCGGGTTACAAGCTGAGATATGTATTTTCTACGATAATATTGGTGAGACCTCTGTCAGAAGTATGCAGAATCTTCGAGAACGCTCTTTTCGAGCTACTTAATGCGAGAAACACGTTTTCTGGTGTTTTCACCACTCCACAGTACGTTTGATGTGCAGAACCGGCGACATCTTGATTTTCGTGATGTTTCTAGCTGAGATATGCATTCTCTGCGATGATATTGGTGAGTCTTCTGTCAGAAGGATGCAGAATAATCTAGATCGCTCTTTTCGAGCTGTTTAATGCGAGAAACACGTTCTCTGGTGTTTTCACCACCCCACAGTGCGTTTGATATGCAGAACCGGAGATATCTTCGTTTCGGTCGGGTTTCATGCTGAGATATGCATTTTCTACGATAATATTGGTGAGACCTCAGTCAGAAGTATGCAGAATCTTCGAGAACGCTCTTTTCGAGCTACTTAATGCGAGAAACACGTTTTCTGGTGTTTTCACCACCCCACAGTGCGTTTGATATGCAGAACCGGCGACATCGTGGTTTTCGTGGGGTTTCCAGCTGAGATAGGCATTTTCTGCTATAATCTTGGTGAGTCTTCTGTCAGAAGTATGCAGAATCATCGAGATCGCTCTATTCGAGCTATTTAATGCGAGAAACACGTTATCTGGTTGTTTTCACTACTCCACAGTGGGTTTGATATGCAGAACCGGCGACATCTTAATTTTCGTGATGTTTCTAGCTGAGATAGGCATTTTCAGCGATAATATTGGTGAGACTTCAGTCAGAAATATGCAGAATCATCTAGATCGCTCTTTTCGAGCTATTTAATGCGGGAAACACGTTCTCTGGTGTATTCACCACTCCACAGTGCGTTTGATATGCAGAACCGGCGACATCTTGATTTTCGTGGTGTTTCCAGCTGGGATATGCATTTTCTGCGATAATCTTGGTGAGACTTCAGTCAGAAGTATGCAGAATCATCTAGATCGCTCGTTTCCTGCTATTTAATGCGAGAAACACGTTATCTGGTGTTTTTACCACTCCACAGTGCGTTTGATATGCAGAACCGGCGACATCTTGATTTTCGTGATGTTTCTAGCTGAGATTGGCATTTTCTGCGATAATATTGGTGAGACTTCAGTCAGAAGTATGCAGAATCATCGGGATCGCTCTTTTCGAGCTATTTAATGCGAGAAACACGTTATCTGGTGTTTTCACCACTCCTCAGTGCGTTGGATATGCAGAACCGGAGATATTTTGGTTTTCGTCGGGTTTCAAGCTGAGATATGCATTTTCTACGATAAGCTTGGTGAGACCTCTGTCAGAAGTATGCAGAACCTTCGAGAACGCTGTTTTCGAGCTACTTAATGCGAGAAACACGTTTTCTGGTGTTTTCACCACTGCACAGTACGTTTGATGTGCAGAACCGGAGATATCTTGGTTTTCGTGGGGTTTTAAGATGAGATATGAATTTTTTAGGATAATCTTGGTGAGACTTCTGTCCGAAGTATGCAGAATCATCGAGATTGCTCTATTCGAGCTATTTAATGCGACAAAACGTTATCCGGTGTTTTCACCACTCCACAGTGCGTATGATATGCAGAACCGACGATATCTTGGTTTTCGTGGGGTTTCCAGCTGAAATATGCATTTTCTGCGATAATCTTTGTGTTTCATCTATGAGAAGTATGCAGAATCATCCAGAACACTCTTTTCGAGCTAGTTAATGCGAGTAAAACGTTTTCTGGTGTTTTCACCACCCCACAGTGCGTTTGATATGCAGAACCGGCGACATCTTGGTTTTCGTCGGGTTTCAAGCTGAGATATGCATTTTCTGCTATAATATTGGTGAGATTTCAGTCAGAAGTATGCAGAATCATCTCGATCGCTCGTTTCGAGCTATTTAATGCGAAAAAACAAGTTTTCTGGTGTTTTGACCACTCCACAGTACGTTTGACATGCAGAAACGGAGATACCTTGATTTCCGTCGGGTTTCAAGCTGAGATAAGCATTTTCTGCGATAATATTGGTGAGACTTCAGTTAGAAGTATGCAGAATCATCGAGATCGCTCTGTTTGAGCTATTTAATGCGAGAAACACGTTTTCTGGTGTATTCACCACTCCACAGTGCGTTTGATATGCAGAACCAGCGATATCTTGGCTTTCGTGGGGTTTCAAGCTGAGATATGCATTTTCTGCGATAAGCTTGGTGAGACATTTGTCCGAAGTATGCAGAATCATCGAGATCGCTCTATTCGAGCTATTTAATGCGAGAAACACGTTATCTGGTGTTTTCATCACTCCACAGGGCGTTTATTATGCAGAACCGGCGATATCTTGGTTTTCGTGGGGTTTCCAGCTGAAATATGCATTTTCTGCGATGATCTTGGTGCGACTTCTGTCAGAAGTATGCAGAATCATCGACATCGCTCTTTTCGAGCTATTTAATGCGAGATACACGTTTTCTGGTGTATTCACCACTCCACAGTACGTTTGACATGCAGAACCGGAGATATCTTGGTTTCGGTCGGGTTTCAGGCTGAGATATGCATTTTCTACGATAATCTTGGTGAGAATCTGTCAGAAGTATGCAGAATCATCGAGGACGCTCTTTTCGAGCTATTTAATGCGAGAAACACGTTTTCTGGTGTATTCACCACTCCACAGTGCGTTTGATATGCAGAACCAGCGATATCTTGGCTTTCGTGGGGTTTCCATCTGAGATATGCATTTCCTGCGATAATTTTGGTGAGACTTCAGTCAGAAGTATGCAGAATCATCTAGATCGCTCGTTTCGAGCTATTTAATGCGAAAAAACAAGTTTTCTGGTGTATTCACCACTCCACAGTGCGTTTGATATGCAGAACCAGCGATATCTTGGCTTTCGTGGGGTTTCCATCTGAGATATGCATTTCCTGCGATAATCTTGGTGAGACTTCAGTCAGAAGTATGCAGAATCATCTAGATCGCTCGTTTCGAGCTATTTAATGCGAAAAAACAAGTATTCTGGTGTTTTGACCACTCCACAGTGCGTTTGATATGTAGAGCCGCCGATAACTTGGTTTTCGTGGGGTTTCCAGCTGAAACATGCATTTTCTGCGATAATCTTGGTGAGACTTCTGTCCGAAGAGTGCAGAATCATAGACATCGCTTTTTTCGAGCTATTTAATGCGAGAAACACGTTATTTGGTGTTTTCACCACTCCACAGTGAATTTGATATGCAGTACCAGCGATATCTTGGTTTTCGTGGGGTTTCAAGCTGAGATATGAATTTTTTAGGATAATCTTGGTGAGACTTCTGTCCGAAGTAAGCAGAATCATCGAGATCGCTCTGCTCGAGCTATTTAATGCGACAAAACGTTATCCGGTGTTTTCACCACTCCACAGTGCGTATGATATGCAGAACCGACGATATCTTGGTTTTCGTGGGGTTTCAAGCTCAGATATGCATTTTCTGCGGTAATCTTGGTGAGACTTCTGTCCGAAGTATGCAAAAACATCGAGATCGCTCTTTTCGAGCTATTTAATGCGAGAAACACGTTTACTGGGGTTTTCACCACACCACAGTTCGTTGGATATGCAGAACCGGAGATATCTTGGTTTTCGTGGGGTTTAAAGCTGAGATATGCATTTTCTGCGATAATCTTGGTGAGACTTCTGTCCGAAGTATGCAGAATCATCGAGATCGCTCTTTTCGAGCTATTTA
The DNA here is from genome assembly GCA_951804975.1 of Anthophora plumipes. Lineage (NCBI taxonomy): Eukaryota > Metazoa > Arthropoda > Insecta > Hymenoptera > Apidae > Anthophora > Anthophora plumipes. Next base: position 1,027,542 of record CATORF010000423.1, read on the forward strand.
ATGCGAGAAACACGTTATCTGGTGTTTTCACCACTCCACAGTGCGTTTGATATGCAGTACCAGCGATATCTTGGTTTTCGTAGGGTTTCCAGCTGAGATATGCATTTTCTACGATAATCTTGGTGAGTCGTCTGTCAGAAGTATGCAGAATCATCTAGATCGGTCTTCTCGAGCTATTTAATTCGAGAAACACGTTTTCTGCTGTATTGACCACTCCACAGTACGTTTGACTTGCAGAAACGGAGATATCTTGGTTTCGGCCGGGTTTCAAGCTGAGATATGCATTTTCTGCGATAAAATTGGTGAGACGTCAGTCAGAAGCATGCAGAATCATCTAGATCGCTCGTTTCGAGCTATTTAATGCGAAAAGCAAGTTTTCTGGAGTTTTGACCACTCCACAGAGCGTCTGATATGCAGAACCGGCGACATCTTGATTTTCGTGAGGTTTCCAGCTGAAATATGCATTTTCTGCGATAATCTTGGTGCGACTTCTGTCAGAAGTATGCAGATACATCGACATCGCTCTTTTCGAGCTATTTAATGCGAGTAACACGTTTTCTGGTGTTTTCACCACCCCATAGTGCGTTTGATATGCAGAACCGGCGACATCTCGGTTTTCGTCGGGTTTCAAACTGAGATATGCATTTTCTGCGATAATCTTGGTGAGACTTCAGTCAGAAGTATGATGAATAATCGAGATCGCTCTTTTCGATATATTTAATGCGAGATACACGTTTTCTGGTGTATTCACCACTCCACAGTACGTTTGACATGCAGAACCGGAGATATCTTGGTTTCGGTCGGGTTTCAGGCTGAGATATGCATTTTCTACGACAATCTTGGTGAGAATCTGTCAGAAGTACGCAGAATCATCGAGGACGCTCTTGTCGTGCTATTTAATGCGAGATCCACGTTTTCTGGTGTATTCACCACTCCACAGTGCGTTTGATATGCAGAACCAGCGATATCTTGGCTTTCGTGGGGTTTCCATCTGAGAAATGCATTTCCTGCGATAGTCTTGGTGAGACATCAGTCAGAAGTATGCAGAATCATCTAGATCGCTCGTTTCGAGCTATTTAATGCGAAAAAAGAAGTTTTCTGGTGTTTTGACCACTCCACAGTGCGTTTGATATGTAGAGCCGCCGATAACTTGGTTTTCGTGGGGTTTCCCGCTGAAATATGCATTTTCTGCGATAATCTTGGTGAGACTTCTGTCCGAAGAGTGCAGAATCATAGACATCGCTTTTTTCGAGCTATTTAATGCGAGAAACACGTTATTTGGTGTTTTCACCACTCCACAGTGCGTTTGATATACAGTACCAGCGATATCTTGGTTTTCGTGGGGTTTCAAGCTGAGATATGAATTTTTTAGGATAATCTTGGTGAGACTTCTGTCCGAAGTAAGCAGAATCATCGAGATCGCTCTGCTCGAGCTATTTAATGCGACAAAACGTTATCCGGTGTTTTCACCACTCCACAGTGCGTATGATATGCAGAACCGACGATATCTTGGTTTTCGTGGGGTTTCAAGCTCAGATATGCATTTTCTGCGGTAATCTTGGTGAGACTTCTGTCCGAAGTATGCAAAAACATCGAGAGCGCTCTTTTCGAGCTATTTAATGCGAGAAACACGTTTACTGGGGTTTTCACCACACCACAGTTCGTTGGATATGCAGAACCGGAGATATCTTGGTTTTCGTGGGGTTTAAAGCTGAGATATGCATTTTCTGCGATAATCTTGGTGAGACTTCTGTCCGAAGTATGCAGAATCATCGAGATCGCTCTTTTCGAGCTATTTAATGCGAGAAACACGTTATCTGGTGTTTTCACCACTCCACAGTGCGTTTGATATGCAGTACCAGCGATATCTTGGTTTTCGTAGGGTTTCCAGCTGAGATATGCATTTTCTACGATAATCTTGGTGAGTCTTCAGTCAGAAGAATGCAGAATCATCTAGATCGCTCGTTTCGAGCTATTTAATGCGAAAAAACAAGTTTTCTGGTGTTTTGACCACTCCACAGTGCGTTTGATATGTAGAGCCGCCGATAACTTGGTTTTCGTGGGGTTTCCAGCTGAAATATGCATTATCTGCGATAATCTTTGTGTTTCATCTATGAGAAGTATGCAGAATCATCCAGAACGCTCTTTTCGAGCTAGTTAATGCGAGTAACACGTTTTCTGGTGTTTTCACCACCCCACAGTGCGTTTGATATGCAGAACCGGCGACATCTTGGTTTTCGTCGGGTTTCAAGCTGAGATATGCATTTTCTGCGATAATCTTGGTGAGTCTTCTGTCAGAAGTATGCAGAATCATCTAGATCGCTCTTTTCGAGCTATTTAATGCGAGAAACACGTTTTCTGGTGTTTTCACCACTCCACAGTGCGTTTGATATGTAGAGCCGCCGATAACTTGGTTTTCGTGGGGTTTCCAGCTGAAATATGCATTTTCTGCGATAATCTTTGTGTTTCATCTATGAGAAGTATGCAGTATCATCCAGAACGCTCTTTTCGAGCTAGTTAATGCGAGTAACACGTTTTCTGGTGTTTTCACAACTCCACAGTGCGTCTGATATGCAGAACCGGCGACATCTTGATTTTCGTGATGTTTCCAGCTGAAATATGCATTTTCTGCGATAATCTTGGTGCGACTTCTGTCAGAAGTATGCAGAATCATCGATATCGCTCTTTTCGAGCTATTTAATGCGAGCAGCACGTTATCTGGTGTTTTGGCCACTCCACAGTGCGTTTGATATGCAGAACCGGAGATATCTTGGTTTCGGTCGGGTTTCAAGCTGAGATATGCATTTTCTGCGATAATCTTGGTGAGACTTCAGTCAGAAGTATGATGAATAATCGAGATCGCTCTTTTCGAGCTATTTAATGCGAGAAACACGTTTTTGGGGGTTTTCACTACTCCACAGTTCTTTGAATATGCAGAACAGGAGATATCTTGGTTTGCGTGGGGTTTCAAGCAGAGATATGCATTTTCTGCGATAACCTTGGTGAGACTACTCTTAGAAGTATGCAGAATCATCGAGATCGCTCTTTTCGAGCTATTTAACGCGAGAAACACGTTATCTGGTGTTTTCACCACTCCACAGTGCGTATGATATGCAGAACCGTCGGTATCTTGGTTTTCGTTGGGTTTCAAGCTGAGATATGCATTATCTGCGATAATCTTGGTGAGACTTCTGTCCGAAGTGTGCAGAATCATCTAGATCGGTCTTTTCAAGCTATTTAATGCGAGGAACACGTTTTCTGGGGCTCTCACCACACCACAGATCGTTGGATATGCAGAACAGGTGATATCTTGTGTTTCGAGGGGTTTCAAGCTGAGATATGCAATTTCTGCGATAAACTTGGTGAGCCTTCTGTCCGAAGTATGCAGAATCATCGACATTGCTTTTTTCGAGCTATTTAATGCGAGAAACACGTTATCTAGTGTTTTCACCACTCCACAGTGCGTTTGATATGCAGAACCGGCGACATCTTGATTTTCGTGAGGTTTCTAACTGAGATATGCGTTTTCTGCGATAATATTGGTGAGACTTCTGTCCGAAGTGTGCAGAATCATCTAGATCGCTCTTTTCAAGCTATTTAATGCGAGGAACACGTTTTCTGGGGCTCTCACCACACCACAGTTCGTTGGATACGCAGAACAGGTGATATCTTGGGTTTCGTGGGGTTTCAAGATGAGATATGCATTTTCTGCGATGAACTTGGTGAGACTTCTGTCCGAAGTATGCAGAATCATCGACATCGCTTTTTTCGAGATATTTAATGCGAGAAACACGTTATCTGGTGTTTTCACCAATCCACAGTGCGTTTGATACGCAGAACCGGCGACATCTTGATTTTCGTGAGGTTTCTAACTGAGATATGCGTTTTCTGCGATAATATTGGTGAGACTTCAGTCAGAAGAATGCAGAACCATCTAGATCGCTCTTGTCGAGCTATTTAATGCGAGCAGCACGTTATCTGGTGTTTTGGCCACTCCACAGTGCGTTTGATATGCAGAACCGGAGATATCTTGGTTTCGGTCGGGTTTCAAGCTGAGATATGCATTTTCTACGATAATCTTGGAGAGAATCTGTCAGAAGTATGCAGAATCTTCGAGGACGCTCTTTTCGAGCTATTTAATGCGAGAAACACGTTTTTGGGGGTTTTCACTACTCCACAGTTCTTTGAATATGCAGAACAGGAGATATCTTGGTTTGCGTGGGGTTTCAAGCAGAGATATGCATTTTCTGCGATAACCTTGGTGAGTCTTCTGTTAGAAGTATGCAGAATCATCGAGATCGCTCTTTTCGAGCTATTTAATGGAGAAACACGTTATCTGGTGTATTGACCACTCCACAGTGCGTTTGATATGCGGAACCGGCGCCATCTTGATTTTCGTGAGGTTTCAAGCTGAGATATGCATTTTCTACGGTAATCTTGATGAGACATCAGTCAGAAGTATGCAGAATCATCGAGATCGCTCTTTTCGAGCTATTTAATGGAGAAACACGTTATCTGGTGTATTGACCACTCCACAGTGCGTTTGATATGCGGAACCGGCGCCATCTTGATTTTCGTGAGGTTTCAAGCTGAGATATGCATTTTCTGCGATAATATTGGTGAGAGTTCAGTCAGAAGTATGCAGGATCATCTAGATCGCTCGGTTCGAGCTATTTAATGCGAGAAACACGTTGTCTGGTTGTTTTCACCACTCCACGGTGCGTTTGATATGCAGAACCGGCGATATCTTGATTTTCGTGGTGTTTCCAGCTGAGATATGCATTTTCTTCGATAATCTTGGTGAGTCTTCTGTCAGCAGTATGCAGAATCATCGAGATCGCTCTTTTCGAGCTATTTAATGGAGAAACACGTTATCTGGTGTATTGACCACTCCACAGTGCGTTTGATATGCGGAACCGGCGCCATCTTGATTTTCGTGAGGTTTCAAGCTGAGATATGCATTTTCTGCGATAATATTGGTGAGAGTTCAGTCAGAAGTATGCAGGATCATCTAGATCGCTCGGTTCGAGCTATTTAATGCGAGAAACACGTTGTCTGGTTGTTTTCACCACTCCACGTTGCGTTTGATATGCAGATCCGGCGATATCTTGATTTTCGTGGTGTTTCCACCTGAGATATGCATTTTCTTCGATAATCTTGGTGAGTCTTCTGTCAGCAGTATGCAGAATCATCGAGATCGCTCTATTCGAGCTATTTAATGCGAGAAACACGTTATCTGGTGTATTGACCACTCGACAGTGCCTTTGATATGCGGAACCGGCGCCATCTTGATTTTCGTGAGGTTTCAGCTGAGATATGCATTTTCTGCGATAATATTGGTGAGAGTTCAGTCAGAAGTATGCAGGATCATCTAGATCGCTCGTTTCAAGCTATTTAATGCGAGAAACACGTTTTCTGGTGTTTTCACCACTCCACAGTACGTTTGACATGCAGAACCGGCGATGTTTGGTTTTCGTCGGGTTTCAAGCTGAGATATGCATTTTCTACGATAATCTTGGTGAGACTTCTGTCCGAAGTAAGCAGAATCATCGAGATCGCTCTTTTCGAGCTACTTAATGCGAGAAACACGTTTTCTGGTGTATTCACCCCTCCACAGTACGTTTGACATGCAGAACCGGAGATATCCTGGTTTCGGTCGGGTTTCAAGCTGAGATATGCTTTTCTACGATAATCTTGGTGAGACTTCTGTCAGAAGTATGCAGAATCTTCGAGAACACTTTTTTCGAGCTACTTAATGCGAGAAACACGTTATCTGGTTGTTTTCACCACTCTACAGTGCGTTTGATATGCAGAACCGGCGACATCTTGATTTTCGTGACGTTTCTAGCTGAGATATGCATTTTCTGCGATAATATTGGTGAGACTTCATTCAGAAGTATGCAGAATCATCTAGATCGCTCTTGTTGAGCTATTTAATAAAAAAAAACAAGTTTCCCGGTGTTTTCAACATTCCACAGTGTGTTTGATATGCAGAACTGGCGATATCTTGATTTTCGTGGTGTTTCCAGCTGAGATTTGCATTTTCTGCGATAATCTTGGTGAGTCTTCTGTCAGAAGTATGCAGAATCATCTAGATTGCACTTTTCGAGCCATTTAATGCGAGAAACACGTTTTCTGGTGTATTCACCACTCCACAGAGCGTTTGATATGCAGAACCGGCGATATCTTGATATTCGTGGTGTTTCCAGCTGAGATATGCATTTTCTGCGATAATAGTGGTGAGACATCAGTCAGAAGTATGCAGAATCATCGGGATCGCTCTTTTCGAGCTATTTAATGCGAGAAACTCGTTATCTGGTTGTTTTCACCACTCCACAGTGCGTTTGACATGCAGAACCGGAGATATCCTGGTTTCGGTCGGGTTTCAAGCTGAGATATGCTTTTCTACGATAATCTTGGTGAGACTTCTGTCAGAAGTATGCAGAATCATCGAGATCGCTCTTTTCGTGCTATTTAATGCGAGAAACACGTTTTCTGGTGTATTCATCACTCCACAGAGCGTTTGATATGCAGAACCGGCGATATCTTGATATTCGTGGTGTTTCCAACTGAGATATGCATTTTCTGCGATAATCTTGGTGAGTCTTCTGTCAGAAGTATGCAGAATCATCTAGATTGCACTTTTCGAGCTATTTAATGGAGAAACACGTTATCTGGTGTATTGACCACTCCACAGTGCGTTTGATATGCGGAACCGGCGCCAGCTTGATTTTCGTGAGGTTTCAAGCTGAGATATGCATTTTCTGCGATAATATTGGTGAGGGTTCAGTCAGAAGTATGCAGGATCATCTAGATCGCTCGTTTCGAGCTATTTAATTCGAGAAACACGTTATCTGGTGTTTTCACCACTCCACAGTGCGTTTGATATGCAGAACCGGCGACATCATGGCTGTCGTCGGGCATCAAGCTGAGATATGCATTTTCTGCGGTAATCTTGATGAGACATCAGTCAGAAGTATGCAGAATCATCGAGATCGCTCTTTTCGAGCTATTTAATGGAGAAACACGTTATCTGGTGTACTGACCACTCCACAGTGCGTTTGATATGCGGAACCGGCGCCATCTTGATTTTCGTGAGGTTTCAAGCTGAGATATGCATTTTCTGCGATAATATTGGTGAGAGTTCAGTCAGAAGTATGCAGGATCATCTAGATCGCTCGGTTCGAGCTATTTAATGCGAGAAACACGTTGTCTGGTTGTTTTCACCACTCCACGGTGCGTTTGATATGCAGAACCGGCGATATCTTGATTTTCGTGGTGTTTCCAGCTGAGATATGCATTTTCTTCGATAATCTTGGTGAGTCTTCTGTCAGCAGTATGCAGATTCATCGAGATCGCTCTATTCGAGCTATTTAATGCGAGAAACACGTTATCTGGTGTATTGACCACTCCACAGTGCCTTTGATATGCGGAACCGGCGCCATCTTGATTTTCGTGAGGTTTCAAGCTGAGATATGCATTTTCTGCGATAATATTGGTGAGAGTTCAGTCAGAAGTATGCAGGATCATCTAGATCGCTCGTTTCGAGCTATTTAATGCGAGAAACACGTTTTCTGGTGTTTTCACCACTCCACAGTACGTTTGACATGCAGAACCGGCGATGTTTGGTTTTCGTCGGGTTTCAAGCTGAGATATGCATTTTCTACGATAATCTTGGTGAGACTTCTGTCCGAAGTAAGCAGAATCATCGAGATCGCTCTTTTCGAGCTACTTAATGCGAGAAACACGTTTTCTGGTGTATTCACCACTCCACAGTACGTTTGACATGCAGAACCGGAGATATCCTGGTTTCGGTCGGGTTTCAAGCTGAGATATGCTTTTCTAGGATAATCTTGGTGAGACTTCTGTCAGAAGTATGCAGAATCTTCGAGAACGCTTTTTTCGAGCTACTTAATGCGAGAAACACGTTATCTGGTTGTTTTCACCACTCCACAGTGCGTTTGATATGCAGAACCGGCGACATCTTGATTTTCGTGACGTTTCTAGCTGAGATATGCATTTTCTGCGATAATATTGGTGAGACTTCATTCAGAAGTATGCAGAATCATCTAGATCGCTCTTGTCGAGCTATTTAATGCAAAAAAACAAGTTTCCCGGTGTTTTCAACATTCCACAGTGCGTTTGATATGCAGAACTGGCGATATCTTGATTTTCGTGGTGTTTCCAACTGAGATTTGCATTTTCTGCGATAATCTTGGTGAGTCTTCTGTCAGAAGTATGCAGAATCATCGAGATCGCTCTTTTCGAGTTATTTAATGGAGAAACACGTTATCTGGTGTATTGACCACTCCACAGTGCGTTTGATATGCGGAACCGGCGCCATCTTGATTTTCGGGAGGTTTCAAGCTGAGATATGCATTTTCTGCGATAATATTGGTGAGAGTTCAGTCAGAAGTATGCAGGATCATCTAGATCGCTCGTTTCGAGCTATTTAATGCGAGAAACACGTTGTCTGGTTGTTTTCACCACTCCACGGTGCGTTTGATATGCAGAACCGGCGACATCTTGATTTTCGTGACGTTTCTAGCTGAGATATGCATTTTCTGCGATAATATTGGTGAGACTTCAGTCAGAAGTATGCAGAATCATCCAGAACGCTCTTTTCGAGCTAGTTAATGCGAGTAACACGTTTTCTGGTGTTTTCACCACTCCACAGTGCGTCTGATATGCAGAACCGACGATATCTTGGTTTTCGTGGGGTTTCCAGCTGAGATATGCATTTTCTGCGATAATCTAGGTGAGCCTTCTGTCAGAAGTATGCAGAATCATCTAGATCGCTCTTTTCGAGCTATTTAATGCGAGAAACACGTTATCTGGTGTTTTCACCACCCCACAGTGCGTTTGATATGCAGAACCGGCGACATCTTGATTTTCGTGATGTTTCTAGCTGAGATATGCATTTTCTGCTATAATCTTGGTGAGATATCAGTCAGAAGTATGCAGAATCTTCGAGAACGCTCTTTTCGAGCTACTTAATGCGAGAAACACGTTTTCTGGTGTATTCACGACTCCACAGTACGTTTGACATGCAGAACCGGAGATATCCTGGTTTCGGTCGGGTTTCAAGCTGAGATATGCTTTTCTACGATAATCTTGGTGAGACTTCTGTCAGAAGTATGCAGAATCTTCGAGAACTCTCTTTTCGAGCTACTTAATGCGAGAAACACGTTTTCTGGTGTTTTCACCACTCCACTGTGCGTTTGATATGCAGAACCAGCGTCATCTTGATTTTCGTGGTGTTTCCAGCTGAGATATGCATTTTCTGCGATAATCTTGGTGAGTCTTCTGTCAGCAGTATGCAGAATCATCGAGATCGCTCTATTCGAGCTATTTAATGCGAGAAACACGTTATCTGGTTGTTTTCACCACTCCACAGTGCGTTTGATATGCAGAACCGGCGACATCTTGATTTTCGTGACGTTTCTAGCTGAGATATGCATTTTCTGCGATAATATTGGTGAGACTTCATTCAGAAGTATGCAGAATCATCTAGATCGCTCTTGTCGAGCTATTTAATGCAAAAAAACAAGTTTCCCGGTGTTTTCAACATTCCACAGTGCGTTTGATATGCAGAACTGGCGATATCTTGATTTTCGTGGTGTTTCCTGCTGAGATATGCATTTTCTGCGATAATCTTAGTGAGTCTTCTGTCAGAAGTATGCAGAATCATCGGGAACGCTCTTTTCGAGCTAATTAATGCGGCAAACACGTTATCTGGTGCTTTCAGCACTCCACAGTGCGTTTGATATGCAGAACCAGCGATATCTTGGATTTCGTGGGGTTTCAAGCTGAGATATGCATTTTTTACGATAATCTTGGTGAGACTCCTGTCCGAAGTATGCTTAATCATCGAGATCGCTCGTTTCGAGCTATTTAATGCGAGAAACACGTTATCTGGTGTTTTCACCACTCCACAGTGCGTATGATATGCAGAACCGGCGATATCTTGGTTTTCGTGGGGTTTCAATCTGAGATATGCATTTTCTGCGATAATCTTGGTGAGACATCAGTCAGAAGTATGCAGAATCAACGAGATCGCTCTTTTCGAGCTATTTAATGGAGAAACACGTTACCTGGTGTATTGACTACTCCACAGTGCGTTTGATACGCGGAACCGGCGCCATCTTGATTTTCGTGAGGTTTCAAGGTGAGATATGCATTTTCTGCGATTATCTTGGTGAGACTTCTGTCAGAAGTATGCAGAATCATCGAGATCGCTCTTTTCGAGCTACTTAATTCGAGAAACACGTTATCTGGTGTTTTCGCCACTCCACAGTGCGTTTGACATGCAGAACCGCAGATATCTTGGTTACGTTCGGGATTCAAGCTGAGATATGCATTTTCTGCGATAATCTTGGTGAGACTTCAGTCAGAAGTATGCAGAATCGTCTAGATCGCTCTTGTCGTGCTATTTAACGCGAGAAACACGTTATATGGTGTTTTCACCACTCCACAGTGCGTTTGATATGCAGAACCGGCGACATCTTGGCTTTAGTCGGGGTTCAAACTGAGATATGCATTTTTTGCGATAATATTGGTGAGACTTCAGTCAGAAGTATGCAGAATCATCTAGATCCCTCGTTTCGTGCTAATTAATGCGGCAAACACGTTATCTGGTGCTTTCAGCACTCCACAGTGCGTTTGATATGAAGAACCAGCGATATCTTGGATTTCGTGGGGTTTCAAGCTGAGATATGCATTTTTTACGATAATCTTGGTGAGACTTCTGCCCGAAGTATGCTTAATCATCGTGATCGCTCGTTTCTAGCTATTTAATGCGAGAAACACGTTATCTGGTGTTTTCACCACTCCACAGTGCGTTTGATATGCAGAACCGGCGACATCATGGCTGTCGTCGGGCATCAAGCTGAGATATGCATTTTCTGCGATAATCTTGGTGAGACATCAGTCAGAAGTTTGCAGAATCATCGATATCGCTCTTGTCGAGCTATTTAATGGAGAAACACGTTATCTGGTGTATTGACCACTCCACAGTGCGTTTGATATGCGGAACCGGCGTCATCTTGATTTTCGTGAGGTTTCAAGATGAGATATGCATTTTCTGCGATAATATTGGTGAGACTTCAGTCAGAAGTATGCAGAATCATCTAGATCGCTCTTTTCGAGCTATTTAATGCGAAAAAAACAAGTTTTCTGGTGTTTTCAACATTCCACAGTGCGTTTGATATGCAGAACCGGCGATATCTTGATTTTCGTGGTGTTTCCAGCTGAGATATGCATTTTCTGCGATAATCTTGGTGAGTCTTCTGTCAGAAGTATGCAGAATCACCGAGATCCCTCTTTTCGAGCTATTTAATGCGAGAAACACGTTATCTGGTGCTTTCACCACTCCACAGTGCGTATGATATGCAGAACCGACGATATCCTGGTTTTCGTGAGGTTTCAAGCTCAGATATGCATTTTCTGCGATAATCTTGGTGAGACTTCAGTCAGAAGTATGATGAATAATCGAGATCGCTCTTTTCGAGCTATTTAATGCGAGAAACACGTTTTCTGGTGTATTCACCACTCCACAGTACGTTTGACATGCAGAACCGGAGATATCTTGGTTTCGGTCGGGTTTCAGGCTGAGATATGCATTTTCTACGATAATCTTGGAGAGAATCTGCCAGAAGTATGCAGAATCTTCGAGGACGCTCTTTTCGAGCTATTTAATGCGAGAAACACGTTTTTGGGGGTTTTCACTACTCCACAGTTCTTTGAATATGCAGAACAGGAGATATCTTGGTTTGCGTGGGGTTTCAAGCAGAGATATGCATTTTCTGCGATAACCTTGGTGAGACTACTGTTAGAAGTATGCAGAATCATCGAGATCGCTCTTTTCGAGCTATTTAACGCGACAAACACGTTATCTGGTGTTTTCACCACTCCACAGTGCGTATGATATGCAGAACCGTCGGTATCTTGGTTTTCGTTGGGTTTCAAGCTGAGATATGCATTATCTGCGATAATCTTGGTGAGACTTCTGTCCGAAGGGTGCAGAATCATCTAGATCGCTCTTTTCAAGCTATTTAATGCGAGGAACACGTTTTCTGGGGCTCTCACCACACCACAGTTCGTTGGATATGCAGAACAGGTGATATCTTGTGTTTCGAGGGGTTTCAAGCTGAGATATGCAATTTCTGCGATAAACTTGGTGAGACTTCTGTCCGAAGTATGCAGAATCATCGACATTGCTTTTTTCGAGCTATTTAATGCGAGAAACACGTTATCTAGTGTTTTCACCACTCCACAGTGCGTTTGATATGCAGAACCGGCGACATCTTGATTTTCGTGAGGTTTCTAACTGAGATATGCGTTTTCTGCGATAATATTGGTGAGACTTCTGTCCGAAGTGTGCAGAATCATCTAGATCGCTCTTTTCAAGCTATTTAATGCGAGGAACACGTTTTCCGGGGCTCTCACCACACCACAGTTCGTTGGATACGCAGAACAGGTGATATCTTGGGTTTCGTGGGGTTTCAAGCTGAGATATGCATTTTCTGCGATAAACTTGGTGAGACTTCTGTCCGAAGTATGCAGAATCATCGACATCGCTTTTTTCGAGATATTTAATGCGAGAAACACGTTATCTGGTGTTTTCACCACTCCACAGTGCGTTTGATACGCAGAACCGGCGACATCTTGATTTTCGTGAGGTTTCTAACTGAGATATGCGTTTTCTGCGATAATATTGGTGAGACTTCAGTCAGAAGAATGCAGAACCATCTAGATCGCTCTTGTCGAGCTATTTAATGCGAGCAGCACGTTATCTGGTGTTTTGGCCACTCCACAGTGCGTTTGATATGCAGAACCGGAGATATCTTGGTTTCGGTCGGGTTTCAAGCTGAGATATGCATTTTCTACGATAATCTTGGAGAGAATCTGTCAGAAGTATGCAGAATCTTCGAGGACGCTCTTTTCGAGCTATTTAATGCGAGAAACACGTTTTTGGGGGTTTTCACTACTCCACAGTTCTTTGAATATGCAGAACAGGAGATATCTTGGTTTGCGTGGGGTTTCAAGCAGAGATATGCATTTTCTGCGATAACCTTGGTGAGACTACTGTTAGAAGTATGCAGAATCATCCAGATCGCTCTTTTCGAGCTATTTAACGCGACAAACACGTTATCTGGTGTTTTCACCACTCCACAGTGCGTATGATATGCAGAACCGTCGGTATCTTGGTTTTCGTTGGGTTTCAAGCTGAGATATGCATTATCTGCGATAATCTTGGTGAGACTTCTGTCCGAAGGGTGCAGAATCATCTAGATCGCTCTTTTCAAGCTATTTAATGCGAGGAACACGTTTTCTGGGGCTCTCACCACACCACAGTTCGTTGGATATGCAGAACAGGTGATATCTTGTGTTTCGAGGGGTTTCAAGCTGAGATATGCAATTTCTGCGATAAACTTGGTGAGACTTCTGTCCGAAGTATGCAGAATCATCGACATTGCTTTTTTCGAGCTATTTAATGCGAGAAACACGTTATCTAGTGTTTTCACCACTCCACAGTGCGTTTGATATGCAGAACCGGCGACATCTTGATTTTCGTGAGGTTTCTAACTGAGATATGCGTTTTCTGCGATAATATTGGTGAGACTTCTGTCCGAAGTGTGCAGAATCATCTAGATCGCTCTTTTCAAGCTATTTAATGCGAGGAACACGTTTTCTGGGGCTCTCACCACACCACAGTTCGTTGGATACGCAGAACAGGTGATATCTTGGGTTTCGTGGGGTTTCAAGCTGAGATATGCATTTTCTGCGATAAACTTGGTGAGACTTCTGTCCGAAGTATGCAGAATCATCGACATCGCTTTTTTCGAAATATTTAATGCGAGAAACACGTTATCTGGTGTTTTCACCACTCCACAGTGCGTTTGATACGCAGAACCGGCGACATCTTGATTTTCGTGAGGTTTCTAACTGAGATATGCGTTTTCTGCGATAATATTGGTGAGACTTCAGTCAGAAGAATGCAGAACCATCTAGATCGCTCTTGTCGAGCTATTTAATGCGAGCAGCACGTTATCTGGTGTTTTGGCCACTCCACAGTGCGTTTGATATGCAGAACCGGAGATATCTTGGTTTCGGTCGGGTTTCAAGCTGAGATATGCATTTTCTACGATAATCTTGGAGAGAATCTGTCAGAAGTATGCAGAATCTTCGAGGACGCTCTTTTCGAGCTATTTAATGCGAGAAACACGTTTTTGGGGGTTTTCACTACTCCACAGTTCTTTCAATATGCAGAACAGGAGATATCTTGGTTTGCGTGGGGTTTCAAGCAGAGATATGCATTTTCTGCGATAACCTTGGTGAGACTTCTGTTAGAAGTATGCAGAATCATCGAGATCGCTCTTTTCGAGCTATTTAATGGAGAAACACGTTATCTGGTGTATTGACCACTCCACAGTGCGTTTGATATGCGGAACCGGCGCCATCTTGATTTTCGTGAGGTTTCAAGCTGAGATATGCATTTTCTGCTGTAATCTTGATGAGACATCAGTCAGAAGTATGCAGAATCATCGAGTTCGCTCTTTTCGAGCTATTTAATGGAGAAACACGTTATCTGGTGTATTGACCACTCCACAGTGCGTTTGATATGCGGAACTGGCGCCATCTTGATTTTCGTGAGGTTTCAAGCTGAGATATGCATTTTCTGCGATAATATTGGTGAGAGTTCAGTCAGAAGTATGCAGGATCATCTAGATCGCTCGGTTCGAGCTATTTAATGCGAGAAACACGTTGTCTGGTTGTTTTCACCACTCCACAGTGCGTTTGATATGTAGAGCCGCCGATAACTTGGTTTTCGTGGGGTTTCCAGCTGAAATATGCATTTTCTGCGATAATCTTTGTGTTTCATCAATGAGAAGTATGCAGAATCATCCAGAACGCTCTTTTCGAGCTAGTTAATGCGAGTAACACGTTATCTGGTGTTTTCACCACCCCACAGTGCGTTTGATATGCAGAACCGGCGTCATCTTGATTTTCGTGAGGTTTCAAGATGAGATATGCATTTTCTGCGATAATATTGGTGAGAGTTCAGTCAGAAGTATGCAGGATCATCTAGATCGCTCGTTTCGAGCTATTTAATGCGAGAAACAGGTTGTCTGGTTGTTTTCACCACTCCACTGGGCGTTTGATATGCAGAACCAGCGTCATCTTGATTTTCGTGGTGTTTCCAGCTGAGATATGCATTTTCTGCGATAATCTTGGTGAGTCTTCTGTCAGCAGTATGCAGAATCATCGAGATCGCTCTATTCGAGCTATTTAATGCGAGAAACACGTTATCTGGTTGTTTTCACCACTCCACAGTGCGTTTGATATGCAGAACCGGCGACATCTTGATTTTCGTGACGTTTCTAGCTGAGATATGCATTTTCTGCGATAATATTGGTGAGACTTCAGTCAGAAGTATGCAGAATCATCTAGATCGTTCGTTTCGAGCTATTTAATGCGAAAAAACAAGTTTTCTGGTGTTTTGACCACTCCACAGTGCGTTTGATATGTAGACCCGCCGATAACTTGGTTTTCGTGGGGTTTCCAACTGAAATATGCATTTTCTGCGATAATCTTTGTGTTTCATCAATGAGAAGTATGCAGAATCATCCAGAACGCTCTTTTCGAGCTATTTAATGCGAGAAACACGTTATCTGGTGTTTTCACCACTCAACAGTGCGTTTGATATGCAGAACCGGCGACATCATGGCTGTCGTCGGGCATCAAGCTGAGATATGCATTTTCTGCGATAATCTTTGTGTTTCATCAATGAGAAGTATGCAGAACCATCCAGAACGCACTTTTCGAGCTAGTTAATGCGAGTAACACGTTTTCTGGTGTTTTCACCACTCCAAAGTGCGTCTGATATGCAGAACCGGCGATATCTTGGTTTTCGTGGGGTTTCCAGCTGAGATATGCATTTTCTGCGATAATCGTGGTGAGACTTCATTCAGAAGTATGCAGAATCATCTAGATCGCTCTTGTCGAGCTATTTAATGCAAAAAAACAAGTTTCCCGGTGTTTTCAACATTCCACAGTGCGTTTGATATGCAGAACTGGCGATATCTTGATTTTCGTGGTGTTTCCAGCTGAGATATGCATTTTCTGCGATAATCTTGGTGAGTCTTCTGTCAGAAGGATGCAGAATCATCTAGATTGCACTTTTCGAGCCATTTAATGCGAGAAACACGTTTTCTGGTGTATTCACCACTCCACAGAGCGTTTGATATGCAGAACCGGCAATATCTTGATATTCGTGGTGTTTCCAGCTGAGATATGCATTTTCTGCGATAATAGTGGTGAGACATCAGTCAGAAGTATGCAGAATCTTCGAGAACGCTCTTTTCGAGCTACTTAATGCGAGAAACACGTTTTCTGGTGTATTCACCACTCCACAGTACGTTTGACATGCAGAACCGAAGATATCTTGGTTTCGGTCGGGTTTCAAGCTGAGACATGCATTTTCTGCGATAATCTTGGTGATTCTTCTGTCAGAAGTATGCAGAAGCATCGAGTACGCTCTTTTCGAGCTGTTTAATGCGAGCAACACGTTATCTGGTGTTTTCGCCACTCCACAGTGCGTTTGACACGCAGAACCGCAGATATCTTGGTTACGTTCGGGATTCAAGCTGAGATATGCATTTTCTGCGATAATGTTGGTGAGACTTCAGTCAGAAGTATGCAGAATCGTCTAGATCGCTGTTGTCGAACTATTTAACGCGAGAAACACGTTATATGGTGTTTTCACCACTCCACAGTGCGTTTGATATGCAGAACCGGCGACATCTTGGCTTTAGTCGGGGTTCAAACTGAGATATGCATTTTTTGCGATAATATTGGTGAGACTTCAGTCAGAAGTATGCAGAATCATCTAGATCGCTCGTTTCGTGCTAATTAATGCGGCAAACACGTTATCTGGTGCTTTCAGCACTCCACAGTGCGTTTGATATGCAGAACCGGCGACATCATGGCTGTCGTCGGGCATCAAGCTGAGATGTGCATTTTCTGCGATAATCTTTGTGTTTCATCAATGAGAAGTATGCAGAACCATCCAGAACGCACTTTTCGAGCTAGTTAATGCGAGTAACACTTTTTCTGGTGTTTTCACCACTCCACAGTGCGTCTGATATGCAGAACCGGCGATATCTTGGTTTTCGTGGGGTTTCCAGCTGAGATATGCATTTTCTACGATAATCGTGGTGAGACTTCATTCAGAAGTATGCAGAATCATCTAGATCGCTCTTGTCGAGCTATTTAATGCAAAAAAACAAGTTTCCCGGTGTTTTCAACATTCCACAGTGCGTTTGATATGCAGAACTGGCGATATCTTGATTTTCGTGGTGTTTCCAGCTGAGATATGCATTTTCTGCGATAATCTTGGTGAGTCTTCTGTCAGAAGTATGCAGAATCATCTAGATTGCACTTTTCGAGCCATTTAATGCGAGAAACACGTTTTCTGGTGTATTCACCACTCCACAGAGCGTTTGATATGCAGAACCGGCGATATCTTGATATTCGTGGTGTTTCCAGCTGAGATATGCATTTTCTGCGATAATAGTGGTGAGACATCAGTCAGAAGTATGCAGAATCTTCGAGAACGCTCTTTTCGATCTACTTAATGCGAGAAACACGTTTTCTGGTGTATTCACCACTCCACAGTACGTTTGACATGCAGAACCGAAGATATCCTGGTTTCGGCCGGGTTTCAAGCTGAGACATGCATTTTCTGCGATAATCTTGGTGATTCTTCTGTCAGAAGTATGCAGAATCATCGAGTACGCTCTTTTCGAGCTGTTTAATGCGAGAAACACGTTATCTGGTGTTTTCACCACTCCACAATGCGTTTGATATGCAGAACCGGCGACATCTTGGCATTCGTCGGGTATCAAGCTGGGATATGCATTTTCTACGATAATCTTGGTGAGACTTCTGTCAGAAGTATGCAGAATCATCGGGAACGCTCTTTTCGAGCTATTTAATGCGAGAAACTCGTTATCTGGTTGTTTTCACCACTCCACAATGCGTTTGATATGCAGAACCGGCGTCATCTTGATTTTCGTGAGGTTTCAAGGTGAGATATGCATTTTCTGCGATTATCTTGGTGAGACTTCTGTCAGAAGTATGCAGAATCATCGAGATCGCTCTTTTCGAGCTACTTAATTCGAGAAACACGTTATCTGGTGTTTTCGCCACTCCACAGTGCGTTTGACATGCAGAACCGCAGATATCTTGGTTACGTTCGGGATTCAAGCTGAGATATGCATTTTCTGCGATAATCTTCGTGAGACTTCAGTCAGAAGTATGCAGAATCATCTAGATCGCTCTTGTCGAGCTATTTAATGCGAGAAACACGTTATATGGTGTTTTCACCACTCCACAGTGCGTTTGATATGCAGAACGGGCGACATCTTGGCTTTAGTCGGGGTTCAAACTGAGATATGCATTTTTTGCGATAATATTGGTGAGACTTCTGTCCGAAGTATGCTTAATCATCGAGATCCCTCGTTTCGAGCTATTTAACGCGAGAAACACGTTATCTGGTGCTTTCAGCACTCCACAGTGCGTTTGATATGCAGAACCAGCGATATCTTGGTTTTCGTGGGGTTTCAAGCTGAGATATGCATTTTTTACGATAATCTTGGTGAGACTTCTGTCCGAAGTATGCTTAATCATCGAGATCCCTCATTTCGAGCTATTTAATGCGAGAAACACGTTATCTGGTGCATTCAGCACTCCACAGTGCGTTTGATATGCAGATCCAGCGATATCTTGGTTTTCGTGGGGTTTCAAGCTGAGATATGCATTTTTTACGATAATCTTGGTGAGACTCCTGTCCGAAGTATGCTTAATCATCGAGATCGCTCGTTTCGAGCTATTTAATGCGAGAAACACGTTATCTGGTGTTTTCACCACTCCACAGTGCGTATGATATGCAGAACCTGCGATATCTTGGTTTTCGTGGGGTTTCAAGCTGAGATATGCATTTTCTGCGATAATCTTGGTGAGACTTCTGTCCGAAGTATGCAGAATCATCGAGTACGCTCTTTTCGAGCTGTTTAATGCGGCAAACACGTTATCTGGTGTTTTCACCACTCCACAGTGCGTTTGATATGCAGAACCGGCGACATCTTGGCTTTCGTCGGGTATCAAGCTGGGATATGCATTTTCTACGATAATCTTGGTGAGACTTCTGTCAGAAGTATGCAGAATCATCGGGATCGCTCTTTTCGAGCTATTTAATGCGAGAAACTCGTTATCTGGATGTTTTCACCACTCCACAGTGCGTTTGATATGCAGAACCGGCGTCATCTTGATTTTCGTGAGGTTTCAAGGTGAGATATGCATTTTCTGCGATAATCTTGGTGAGACTTCTGTCCGAAGTATGCAGAATCATCTAGATCCTTCTTTTCGAGCTATTTAATGCGGGAAACACGTTATCTGGTGTTTTGACCACTCCACAGTGCGTTTGATATGTAGAACCGCCGATAACGTGGTTTTCGTGGGGTTTCCAGCTGATATATGCATTTTCTGCGATAATCTTGGTGTTTCATCTATGAGAAGTATGCAGAATCATCGAGATCGCTCTTTTCGAGCTAGTTAATGCGAGAAAAACCTTATCCGGTGTTTTCACCACACCACAGTGCGTTTGATATGCAGAACAGTAGATATCTTGGTTTTCGTGGGGTTTCAAGCTGAAATATGCATTTTCTGCGATAATCTTGTTGAGACTTCCGTTCGAAGTATGCAGAATCATCGAGATCGCACTTTTCGAGCTATTTAATGCGAGAAACACGTTATCTGGGGTATTCACCACTCCACAGTTGGTTTGATATGCAGAACCGGCGATATCTTGGTTTTCGTGGGGTTTCAAGCTGAGATATGCGTTTTCTGCGATAATCTTGGTGAGAATTCTATCAGAAGTAAGCGGAAACATCGAGATCCCTCTTTTCGAGCTCTTTAATGCGAGAAACACGTTATCTGGTGTTTTCACCACTCCACAATGCGTTTGATATGCAGAACCGGCGACATCTTGGCTTTCGTCGGGTATCAACATGAGATATGCATTTTCTGCGATAATCTTGGTGAGACTTCAGTCAGAAGTATGCAGAATCATCGAGATCGCTCTTTTCGAGCTAGTTAATGCGAGAAAAACCTTATCCGGTGTTTTCACCACTCCACAGTGCGTTTGATATGCAGAACCAGCGATATCTTGGCTTTCGTGGGGTTTCAAGCTGAGATATGCATTTTTTACGATAATCTTGGTGAGACTTCTGTCCGAAGTATGCAGAATCATCTAGATCCTTCTTTTCGAGCTATTTAATGCGAGAAAAACGTTATCTGGTGTTTTCACCACTCGACAGTGCGTTTGACATGCAGAACCAGCGATATCTTGGTTTTCGTGGGGTTTCAAGCTGAGATATGCATTTTCTGCGATAATCTGGTGAGACTTCTGTCCGAAGTATGCAGAATCATCGGGAACGCTCTTTTCGAGCTATTTAATGCGAGAAACTCGTTATCTGGTTGTTTTCACCACTCCACAATGCGTTTGATATGCAGAACCGGCGTCATCTTGATTTTCGTGAGGTTTCAAGGTGAGATATGCATTTTCTGCGATTATCTTGGTGAGACTTCTGTCAGAAGTATGCAGAATCATCGAGATCGCTCTTTTCGAGCTACTTAATTCGAGAAACACGTTATCTGGTGTTTCCGCCACTCCACAGTGCGTTTGACATGCAGAACCGCAGATATCTTGGTTACGTTCGGGATTCAAGCTGAGATATGCATTTTCTGCGATAATCTTCGTGAGACTTCAGTCAGAAGTATGCAGAATCATCTAGATCGCTCTTGTCGAGCTATTTAACGCGAGAAACACGTTATATGGTGTTTTCACCACTCCACAGTGCGTTTGATATGCAGAACGGGCGACATCTTGGCTTTAGTCGGGGTTCAAACTGAGATATGCATTTTTTGCGATAATATTGGTGAGACTTCTGTCCGAAGTATGCTTAATCATCGAGATCCCTCGTTTCGAGCTATTTAACGCGAGAAACACGTTATCTGGTGCTGTCAGCACTCCACAGTGCGTTTGATATGCAGAACCAGCGATATCTTGGTTTTCGTGGGGTTTCAAGCTGAGATATGCATTTTTTACGATAATCTTGGTGAGACTTCTGTCCGAAGTATGCTTAATCATCGAGATCCCTCATTTCGAGCTATTTAATGCGAGAAACACGTTATCTGGTGCATTCAGCACTCCACAGTGCGTTTGATATGCAGATCCAGCGATATCTTGGTTTTCGTGGGGTTTCAAGCTGAGATATGCATTTTTTACGATAATCTTGGTGAGACTCCTGTCCGAAGTATGCTTAATCATCGAGATCGCTCGTTTCGAGCTATTTAATGCGAGAAACACGTTATCTGGTGTTTTCACCACTCCACAGTGCGTATGATATGCAGAACCTGCGATATCTTGGTTTTCGTGGGGTTTCAAGCTGAGATATGCATTTTCTGCGATAATCTTGGTGAGACTTCTGTCCGAAGTATGCAGAATCATCGAGTACGCTCTTTTCGAGCTGTTTAATGCGGCAAACACGTTATCTGGTGTTTTCACCACTCCACAGTGCGTTTGATATGCAGAACCGGCGACATCTTGGCTTTCGTCGGGTATCAAGCTGGGATATGCATTTTCTACGATAATCTTGGTGAGACTTCTGTCAGAAGTATGCAGAATCATCGGGATCGCTCTTTTCGAGCTATTTAATGCGAGAAACTCGTTATCTGGATGTTTTCACCACTCCACAGTGCGTTTGATATGCAGAACCGGCGTCATCTTGATTTTCGTGAGGTTTCAAGGTGAGATATGCATTTTCTGCGATAATCTTGGTGAGACTTCTGTCCGAAGTATGCAGAATCATCTAGATCCTTCTTTTCGAGCTATTTAATGCGAGAAAAACGTTATCAGGTGTTTTCACCACTCGACAGTGCGTTTGACATGCAGAACCAGCGATATCTTGGTTTTCGTGGGGTTTCAAGCTGAGATATGCATTTTCTGCGATAATCTGGTGAGACTTCTGTCCGAAGTATACAGAATCATCGAGATCGCTCTTTTCGAGCTATTTAATGCGGGAAACACGTTATCTGGTGTTTTGACCACTCCACAGTGCGTTTGATATGTAGAACCGCCGATAACGTGGTTTTCGTGGGGTTTCCAGCTGATATATGCATTTTCTGCGATAATCTTGGTGTTTCATCTATGAGAAGTATGCAGAATCATCGAGATCGCTCTTTTCGAGCTAGTTAATGCGAGAAAAACCTTATCCGGTGTTTTCACCACTCCACAGTTCGTTTGATATGCAGAACCAGCGATATCTTGGCTTTCGGGGGGTTTCAAGCTGAGATATGCATTTTTTACGATAATCTTGGTGAGACTTCTGTCCGAAGTATGCTGAATCATCGAGATCGCTCTTTTCGAGCTAGTTAGTGCGAGAAACACGTTATCTGGTGTTTTCACCACACCACAGTGCGTTTGATATGCAGAACAGTAGATATCTTGGTTTTCGTGGGGTTTCAAGCTGAAATATGCATTTTCTGCGATAATCTTGTTGAGACTTCCGTTCGAAGTATGCAGAATCATCGAGATCGCACTTTTCGAGCTATTTAATGCGAGAAACACGTTATCTGGGGTATTCACCACTCCACAGTTGGTTTGATATGCAGAACCGGCGATATCTTGGTTTTCGTGGGGTTTCAAGCTGAGATATGCGTTTTCTGCGATAATCTTGGTGAGAATTCTATCAGAAGTAAGCGGAAACATCGAGATCCCTCTTTTCGAGCTCTTTAATGCGAGAAACACGTTATCTGGTGTTTTCACCTCTCCACAGTGCGTTTGATACGCAGAACCGGCGACATCTTGGCTTTCGTCGGGTATCAACATGAGATATGCATTTTCTGCGATAATCTTGGTGAGACTTCAGTCAGAAGTATGCAGAATCATCGAGATCGCTCTTTTCGAGCTAGTTAATGCGAGAAAAACCTTATCCGGTGTTTTCACCACTCCACAGTGCGTTTGATATGCAGAACCAGCGATATCTTGGCTTTCGTGGGGTTTCAAGCTGAGATATGCATTTTTTACGATAATCTTGGTGAGACTTCTGTCCGAAGTATGCTTAATCATCGAGATCGCTCGTTTCGAGCTATTTAATGCGAGAAACACGATATCTGGAGTTTTCACCACTCCACAGTTGGTTTGATATGCAGAACCGGCGATATTTTGGTTTTCGTGGGGTTTCAAGCTGAGATATGCGTTTTCTGCGATAATCTTGGTGAGACTTTTATCAGAAGTAAGCAGAATCATCGAGATCCCTCTTTTCGAGCTCTTTAATGCGAGAAACACGTTATCCGGTGTTTTCACCTCTCCACAGTGCGTTTGATATGCAGAACAGTAGATATCTTGGTTTTCGTGGGGTTTCAAGCTGAGATATGCATTTTTTACGATAATCTTGGTGAGACTTCTGTCCGAAGTATGCTGAATCATCGAGATCGCTCTTTTCGAGCTAGTTAGTGCGAGAAACACGTTATCTGGAGTTTTCACCACTCCACAGTTGGTTTGATATGCAGAACCGTCGATATCTTGGTTTTCGTGGGATTTCAAGCTGAGATATGCGTTTTCTGCGATAATCTTGGTGAGACTTCTATCAGAAGTAAGCAGAATCATCGAGATCCCTCTTTTCGAGCTCTTTAATGCGAGAAACACGTTATCTGGTGTTTTCACCACTCCACAGTGCGTTTGATATGCAGAACAGGCGACATCTTAATTTTCGTGAGATTTCAAGCTGCGATATGCATTTTCTACGATAACCATGGTGAGTCTTCTGTCAGAAGTATGCAGAATCATCTAGATCGCTCTCTTCGAGCTATTTAATGTGAGAAACACGTTTTCTGGTGTATTCACCACCCCACAGTACGTTTGACATGCAGAACCGGATATATCTTGGTTTCGGTCGGGTTTCAAGCTGAGATATGCATTTTCTACGATAATCTTGGCGAGACTTCTGTCAGAAGTATGCAGAATCATCGGGATCGCTCTTTTCGAGCTATTTAACGCGAGAAACACATTATATGGTTGTTTTCACCACTCCACAGTGCGTTTGATATGCATAACCGGCGATATCTAGATTTTCGTGGTGTTTCCAGCTGAGATATGCATTCTCTGCGATACTCTTGGTGAGACTTCAGTCAGAAGTATGCAGAATCACCGAGATCGCTCGTTTCGAGCTATTTAATGCGAAAAAACAAGTTTTCTGGTGTTGTCAACATTCCACAGTGCGTTTTATATGCAGAACAGGCGATATCTTGATTTTCGTGGTGTTTCCAGCTGAGATATGCATTTTCTGCGATAATCTTGGTGAGTCTTCTGTCAGAAGTATGTAGAATCATCTAGATCGCTCTTTTCGAGCTATTTAATGCGAGAAACACGTTTTCTGGTGTATTCACCACTCCACAGTACGTTTGACATGCAGAACAGGAGATATCTTGGTTTAGGTCGGGTATCAAGCTGAGATATGCATTTTCAACGATAATCTTGGTGAGAATTCTATCAGAAGTAAGCGGAAACATCGAGATCCCTCTTTTCGAGCTCTTTAATGCGAGAAACACGTTATCTGGTGTTTTCACCTCTCCACAGTGCGTTTGATACGCAGAACCGGCGACATCTTGGCTTTCGTCGGGTATCA
This sequence comes from Anthophora plumipes, assembly GCA_951804975.1. Taxonomy (NCBI): domain Eukaryota; kingdom Metazoa; phylum Arthropoda; class Insecta; order Hymenoptera; family Apidae; genus Anthophora; species Anthophora plumipes. Next base: position 1,052,294 of record CATORF010000423.1, read on the forward strand.
ACATGAGATATGCATTTTCTGCGATAATCTTGGTGAGACTTCAGTCAGAAGTATGCAGAATCATCGAGATCGCTCTTTTCGAGCTAGTTAATGCGAGAAAAACCTTATCCGGTGTTTTCACCACTCCACAGTGCGTTTGATATGCAGAACCAGCGATATCTTGGCTTTCGTGGGGTTTCAAGCTGAGATATGCATTTTTTACGATAATCTTGGTGAGACTTCTGTCCGAAGTATGCTTAATCATCGAGATCGCTCGTTTCGAGCTATTTAATGCGAGAAACACGATATCTGGAGTTTTCACCACTCCACAGTTGGTTTGATATGCAGAACCGGCGATATCTTGGTTTTCGTGGGGTTTCAAGCTGAGATATGCGTTTTCTGCGATAATCTTGGTGAGACTTTTATCAGAAGTATGCTGAATCATCGAGATCGCTCTTTTCGAGCTAGTTAGTGCGAGAAACACGTTATCTGGAGTTTTCACCACTCCACAGTTGGTTTGATATGCAGAACCGGCGATATCTTGGTTTTCGTGGGATTTCAAGCTGAGATATGCGTTTTCTGCGATAATCTTGGTGAGACTTCTATCAGAAGTAAGCAGAATCATCGAGATCCCTCTTTTCGAGCTCTTTAATGCGAGAAACACGTTATCCGGTGTTTTCACCTCTCCACAGTGCGTTTGATATGCAGAACAGTAGATATCTTGGTTTTCGTGGGGTTTCAAGCTGAGATATGCATTTTTTACGATAATCTTGGTGAGACTTCTGTCCGAAGTATGCTTAATCATCGAGATCCCTCGTTTCGAGCTATTTAATGCGAGAAACACGTTATCTGGTGCATTCAGCACTCCACAGTGCGTTTGATATGCAGATCCAGCGATATCTTGGTTTTCGTGGGGTTTCAAGCTGAGATATGCATTTTTTACGATAATCTTGGTGAGACTCCTGTCCGAAGTATGCTTAATCATCGCGATCGCTCGTTTCGAGCTATTTAATGCGAGAAACACGTTATCTGGTGTTTTCACCACTCCACAGTGCGTATGATATGCAGAACCTGCGATATCTTGGTTTTCGTGGGGTTTCAAGCTGAGATATGCATTTTCTGCGATAATCTTGGTGAGACTTCTGTCCGAAGTATGCAGAATCATCGAGTACGCTCTTTTCGAGCTGTTTAATGCGACAAACACGTTATCTGGTGTTTTCACCACTCCACAGTGCGTTTGATATGCAGAACCGGCGACATCTTGGCTTTCGTCGGGTATCAAGCTGGGATATGCATTTTCTACGATAATCTTGGTGAGACTTCTGTCAGTAGTATGCAGAATCATCGGGATCGCTCTTTTCGAGCTATTTAATGCGAGAAACTCGTTATCTGGTTGTTTTCACCACTCCACAGTGCGTTTGATATGCAGAACCGGCGTCATCTTGATTTTCGTGAGGTTTCAAGGTGAGATATGCATTTTCTGCGATAATCTTGGTGAGACTTCTGTCCGAAGTATGCAGAATCATCTAGATCCTTCTTTTCGAGCTATTTAATGCGAGAAAAACGTTATCTGGTGTTTTCACCACTCGACAGTGCGTTTGACATGCAGAACCAGCGATATCTTGGTTTTCGTGGGGTTTCAAGCTGAGATATGCATTTTCTGCGATAATCTGGTGAGACTTCTGTCCGAAGTATACAGAATCATCGAGATCGCTCTTTTCGAGCTATTTAATGCGGGAAACACGTTATCTGGTGTTTTGACCACTCCACAGTGCGTTTGATATGTAGAACCGCCGATAACGTGGTTTTCGTGGGGTTTCCAGCTGATATATGCATTTTCTGCGATAATCTTGGTGTTTCATCTATGAGAAGTATGCAGAATCATCGAGAACGCTCTTTTCGAGCTACTTAATGCGAGAAACACGTTTTCTGGTTTTTTCACCACTCCACAGTGCGTATGATATGCAGAACCGGCGATATCTTGGTTTTCGTGGGGTTTCAAGCTGAGATATACATTTTCTGCGATAATCTTGGTGAGACTTCTGTCCGAAGTAAGCTGAAACATCGAGATCGCTCTTTTCGAGCTAGTTAATGCGAGAAAAACCTTATCCGGTGTTTTCACCACTCCACAGTTCGTTTGATATGCAGAACCAGCGATATCTTGGCTTTCGGGGGGTTTCAAGCTGAGATATGCATTTTTTACGATAATCTTGGTGAGACTTCTGTCCGAAGTATGCTGAATCATCGAGATCGCTCTTTTCGAGCTAGTTAGTGCGAGAAACACGTTATCTGGTGTTTTCACCACACCACAGTGCGTTTGATATGCAGAACAGTAGATATCTTGGTTTTCGTGGGGTTTCAAGCTGAAATATGCATTTTCTGCGATAATCTTGTTGAGACTTCCGTTCGAAGTATGCAGAATCATCGAGATCGCACTTTTCGAGCTATTTAATGCGAGAAACACGTTATCTGGGGTATTCACCACTCCACAGTTGGTTTGATATGCAGAACCGGCGATATCTTGGTTTTCGTGGGGTTTCAAGCTGAGATATGCGTTTTCTGCGATAATCTTGGTGAGAATTCTATCAGAAGTAAGCGGAAACATCGAGATCCCTCTTTTCGAGCTCTTTAATGCGAGAAACACGTTATCTGGTGTTTTCACCTCTCCACAGTGCGTTTGATACGCAGAACCGGCGACATCTTGGCTTTCGTCGGGTATCAACATGAGATATGCATTTTCTGCGATAATCTTGGTGAGACTTCAGTCAGAAGTATGCAGAATCATCGAGATCGCTCGTTTCGAGCTATTTAATGCGAGAAACACGTTATCTGGTGTTTTCACCACTCCACAGTGCGTATGATATGCAGAACCTGCGATATCTTGGTTTTCGTGGGGTTTCAAGCTGAGATATGCATTTTCTGCGATAATCTTGGTGAGACTTCTGTCCGAAGTATGCAGAATCATCGAGTACGCTCTTTTCGAGCTGTTTAATGCGGCAAACACGTTATCTGGTGTTTTCACCACTCCACAGTGCGTTTGATATGCAGAACCGGCGACATCTTGGCTTTCGTCGGGTATCAAGCTGGGATATGCATTTTCTACGATAATCTTGGTGAGACTTCTGTCAGAAGTATGCAGAATCATCGGGATCGCTCTTTTCGAGCTATTTAATGCGAGAAACTCGTTATCTGGTTGTTTTCACCACTCCACAGTGCGTTTGATATGCAGAACCGGCGTCATCTTGATTTTCGTGAGGTTTCAAGGTGAGATATGCATTTTCTGCGATAATCTTGGTGAGACTTCTGTCCGAAGTATGCAGAATCATCTAGATCCTTCTTTTCGAGCTATTTAATGCGAGAAAAACGTTATCTGGTGTTTTCACCACTCGACAGTGCGTTTGACATGCAGAACCAGCGATATCTTGGTTTTCGTGGGGTTTCAAGCTGAGATATGCATTTTCTGCGATAATCTGGTGAGACTTCTGTCCGAAGTATACAGAATCATCGAGATCGCTCTTTTCGAGCTATTTAATGCGGGAAACACGTTATCTGGTGTTTTGACCACTCCACAGTGCGTTTGATATGTAGAACCGCCGATAACGTGGTTTTCGTGGGGTTTCCAGCTGATATATGCATTTTCTGCGATAATCTTGGTGTTTCATCTATGAGAAGTATGCAGAATCATCGAGAACGCTCTTTTCGAGCTACTTAATGCGAGAAAAACCTTATCCGGTGTTTTCACCACTCCACAGTTCGTTTGATATGCACAACCAGCGATATCTTGGCTTTCGGGGGGTTTCAAGCTGAGATATGCATTTTTTACGATAATCTTGGTGAGACTTCTGTCCGAAGTATGCTGAATCATCGAGATCGCTCTTTTCGAGCTAGTTAGTGCGAGAAACACGTTATCTGGTGTTTTCACCACACCACAGTGCGTTTGATATGCAGAACAGTAGATATCTTGGTTTTCGTGGGGTTTCAAGCTGAAATATGCATTTTCTGCGATAATCTTGTTGAGACTTCCGTTCGAAGTATGCAGAATCATCGAGATCGCACTTTTCGAGCTATTTAATGCGAGAAACACGTTATCTGGTGTTTTCACCACTCCACAGTGCGTTTGATATGCAGAACCGGCGACATCTTGGCTTTCGTCGGGTATCAAGCTGGGATATGCATTTTCTACGATAATCTTGGTGAGACTTCTGTCCGAAGTATGCAGAATCATCGAGATCCCTCTTTTCGAGCTCTTTAATGCGAGAAACACGTTATCTGGTGTTTTCACCTCTCCACAGTGCGTTTGATACGCAGAACCGGCGACATCTTGGCTTTCGTCGGGTATCAACATGAGATATGCATTTTCTGCGATAATCTTGGTGAGACTTCAGTCAGAAGTATGCAGAATCATCGAGATCGCTCTTTTCGAGCTAGTTAATGCGAGAAAAACCTTATCCGGTGTTTTCACCACTCCACAGTGCGTTTGATATGCAGAACCAGCGATATCTTGGCTTTCGTGGGGTTTCAAGCTGAGATATGCATTTTTTACGATAATCTTGGTGAGACTTCTGTCCGAAGTATGCTTAATCATCGAGATCGCTCGTTTCGAGCTATTTAATGCGAGAAACACGATATCTGGAGTTTTCACCACTCCACAGTTGGTTTGATATGCAGAACCGGCGATATCTTGGTTTTCGTGGGGTTTCAAGCTGAGATATGCGTTTTCTGCGATAATCTTGGTGAGACTTTTATCAGAAGTAAGCAGAATCATCGAGATCCCTCTTTTCGAGCTCTTTAATGCGAGAAACACGTTATCCGGTGTTTTCACCTCTCCACAGTGCGTTTGATATGCAGAACAGTAGATATCTTGCTTTTCGTGGGGTTTCAAGCTGAGATATGCATTTTTTACGATAATCTTGGTGAGACTTCTGTCCGAAGTATGCTGAATCATCGAGATCGCTCTTTTCGAGCTAGTTAGTGCGAGAAACACGTTATCTGGAGTTTTCACCACTCCACAGTTGGTTTGATATGCAGAACCGGCGATATCTTGGTTTTCGTGGGATTTCAAGCTGAGATATGCGTTTTCTGCGATAATCTTGGTGAGACTTCTATCAGAAGTAAGCAGAATCATCGAGATCCCTCTTTTCGAGCTCTTTAATGCGAGAAACACGTTATCTGGTGTTTTCACCACTCCACAGTGCGTTTGATATGCAGAACCGGCGACATCTTGATTTTCGTGAGATTTCAACCTGAGATATGCATTTTCGTCGATAATCTTGTTGAGTCTTCTGTCAGTACTATGCAGAATCATCGAGACCCCTCTTTTCGAGCTATTTAATGCGAGAGACACGTTATCTGGTGTTTTCACCACTCCACAGTGCGTTTGATATGCAGAACAGGCGACATCTTAATTTTCGTGAGATTTCAAGCTGCGATATGCATTTTCTACGATAACCATGGTGAGTCTTCTGTCAGAAGTATGCAGAATCATCTAGATCGCTCTCTTCGAGCTATTTAATGTGAGAAACACGTTTTCTGGTGTATTCACCACCCCACAGTACGTTTGACATGCAGAACCGGGTATATCTTGGTTTCGGTCGGGTTTCAAGCTGAGATATGCATTTTCTACGATAATCTTGGTGAGACTTCTGTCAGAAGTATGCAGAATCATCGGGATCGCTCTTTTCGAGCTATTTAACGCGAGAAACACATTATATGGTTGTTTTCACCACTCCACAGTGCGTTTGATATGCATAACCGGCGATATCTAGATTTTCGTGGTGTTTCCAGCTGAGATATGCATTCTCTGCGATACTCTTGGTGGGACTTCAGTCAGAAGTATGCAGAATCACCGAGATCGCTCGTTTCGAGCTATTTAATGCGAAAAAACAAGTTTTCTGGTGTTGTCAACATTCCACAGTGCGTTTTATATGCAGAACCGGCGATATCTTGATTTTCGTGGTGTTTCCAGCTGAGATATGCATTTTCTGCGATAATCTTGGTGAGTCTTCTGTCAGAAGTATGTAGAATCATCTAGATCGCTCTTTTCGAGCTATTTAATGCGAGAAACACGTTTTCTGGTGTATTCACCACTCCACAGTACGTTTGACATGCAGAACAGGAGATATCTTGGTTTAGGTCGGGTATCAAGCTGAGATATGCATTTTCAACGATAATCTTGGTGAGACTTCTGTCAGAAGTGTGCAGAATCATCGGGATCGCTCTTTTCGAGCTATTTAATGCGAGAAACACGTTGTCTGGTTGGTTTCACGACTCCACAGTGCGTTTGATATGCAGCACCGGCGACATCTTGATTTTCGTGAGGTTTCAAGCTGAGATATGCATTTTCTGCTATAATATTGGTGAGTCTTCTGTCAGTAGGATGCAGAATCATCGTGACCCCTCTTTTCGAGCTATTTAATGCGAGAAACACGTTATCTGGTGTTTTCACCACTCCACAGTGCGTTTGATATGCAGAACAGGCGACATCTTGATTTTCGTGAGATTTCAAGCTGAGATATGCGTCATCTGCGATAATCTTGGTGAGAATTCTATCAGAAGTAAGCGGAAACATCGAGATCCCTCTTTTCGAGCTCTTTAATGCGAGAAACACGTTATCTGGTGTTTTCACCTCTCCACAGTACGTTTAATACGCAGAACCGGCGACATCTTGGCTTTCGTCGGGTATCAACCTGAGATATGCATTTTCTGCGATAATCTTGGTGAGACTTCAGTCAGAAGTATGCAGAATCATCGAGATCGCTCTTTTCGAGCTAGTTAGTGCGAGAAACACGTTATCTGGTGTTTTCACCACACCACAGTGCGTTTGATATGCAGAACAGTAGATATCTTGGTTTTCGTGGGGTTTCAAGCTGAAATATGCATTTTCTGCGATAATCTTGTTGAGACTTCCGTTCGAAGAATGCAGAATCATCGAGATCGCACTTTTCGAGCTATTTAATGCGAGAAACACGTTATCTGGGGTTTTCACCACTCCACAGTTGGTTTGATATGCAGAACCGGCGATATCTTGGTTTTCGTGGGGTTTCAAGCTGAGATATGCGTTTTCTGCGATAATCTTGGTGAGAATTCTATCAGAAGTAAGCGGAAACATCGAGATCCCTCTTTTCGAGCTCTTTAATGCGAGAAACACGTTATCTGGTGTTTTCACCTCTCCACAGTGCGTTTGATACGCAGAACCGGCGACATCTTGGCTTTCGTCGGGTATCAACCTGCGATATGCATTTTCTGCGATAATCTTGGTGAGACTTCAGTCAGAAGTATGCAGAATCATCGAGATCGCTCTTTTCGAGCTAGTTAATGCGAGAAAAACCTTATCCGGTGTTTTCACCACTCCACAGTGCGTTTGATATGCAGAACCAGCGATATCTTGGCTTTCGTGGGGTTTCAAGCTGAGATATGCATTTTTTACGATAATCTTGGTGAGACTTCTGTCCGAAGTATGCTTAATCATCGAGATCGCTCGTTTCGAGCTATTTAATGCGAGAAACACGATATCTGGAGTTTTCACCACTCCACAGTTGGTTTGATATGCAGAACCAGCGATATCTTGGTTTTCGTGGGGTTTCAAGCTGAGATATGCGTTTTCTGCGATAATCTTGGTGAGACTTTTATCAGAAGTAAGCAGAATCATCGAGATCCCTCTTTTCGAGCTCTTTAATGCGAGAAACACGTTATCCGGTGTTTTCACCTCTCCACAGTGCGTTTGATATGCAGAACAGTAGATATCTTGGTTTTCGTGGGGTTTCAAGCTGAGATATGCATTTTTTACGATAATCTTGGTGAGACTTCTGTCCGAAGTATGCTTAATCATCGAGATCCCTCGTTTCGAGCTATTTAATGCGAGAAACACGTTATCTGGTGCATTCAGCACTCCACAGTGCGTTTGATATGCAGATCCAGCGATATCTTGGTTTTCGTGGGGTTTCAAGCTGAGATATGCATTTTTTACGATAATCTTGGTGAGACTCCTGTCCGAAGTATGCTTAATCATCGAGATCGCTCGTTTCGAGCTATTTAATGCGAGAAACACGTTATCTGGTGTTTTCACCACTCCACAGTGCGTATGATATGCAGAACCTGCGATATCTTGGTTTTCGTGGGGTTTCAAGCTGAGATATGCATTTTCTGCGATAATCTTGGTGAGACTTCTGTCCGAAGTATGCAGAATCATCGAGTACGCTCTTTTCGAGCTGTTTAATGCGACAAACACGTTATCTGGTGTTTTCACCACTCCACAGTGCGTTTGATATGCAGAACCGGCGACATCTTGGCTTTCGTCGGGTATCAAGCTGGGATATGCATTTTCTACGATAATCTTGGTGAGACTTCTGTCAGAAGTATGCAGAATCATCGGGATCGCTCTTTTCGAGCTATTTAATGCGAGAAACACGTTATCTGGTGTTTTCACCACTCCACAGTTCGTTTGATATGCAGAACCAGCGATATCTTGGATTTCGGGGGGTTTCAAGCTGAGATATGCATTTTTTACGATAATCTTGGTGAGACTTCTGTCCGAAGTATGCTGAATCATCGAGATCGCTCTTTTCGAGCTAGTTAGTGCGAGAAACAAGTTATCTGGTGTTTTCACCACACCACAGTGCGTTTGACATGCAGAACCAGCGATATCTTGGTTTTCGTGGGGTTTCAAGCTGAGATATGCATTTTATGCGATAATCTGGTGAGACCTCTGTCCGAAGTATACAGAATCATCGAGATCGCTCTTTTCGAGCTATTTAATGCGGGAAACACGTTATCTGGTGTTTTGACCACTCCACAGTGCGTTTGATATGTAGAACCGCCGATAACGTGGTTTTCGTGGGGTTTCCAGCTGATATATGCATTTTCTGCGATAATCTTGGTGAGACTTCTGTCCGAAGTATGCTGAAACATCGAGATCGCTCTTTTCGAGCTAGTTAATGCGAGAAAAACCTTATCCGGTGTTTTCACCACTCCACAGTTCGTTTGATATGCAGAACCAGCGATATCTTGGATTTCGGGGGGTTTCAAGCTGAGATATGCATTTTTTACGATAATCTTGGTGAGACTTCTGTCCGAAGTATGCTGAATCATCGAGATCGCTCTTTTCGAGCTAGTTAGTGCGAGAAACAAGTTATCTGGTGTTTTCACCACACCACAGTGCGTTTGATATGCAGAACAGTAGATATCTTGGTTTTCGTGGGGTTTCAAGCTGAAATATGCATTTTCTGCGATAATCTTGTTGAGACTTCCGTTCGAAGTATGCAGAATCATCGAGATCGCACTTTTCGAGCTATTTAATGCGAGAAACACGTTATCTGGGGTATTCACCACTCCACAGTTGGTTTGATATGCAGAACCGGCGATATCTTGGTTTTCGTGGGGTTTCAAGCTGAGATATGCGTTTTCTGCGATAATCTTGGTGAGAATTCTATCAGAAGTAAGCGGAAACATCGAGATCCCTCTTTTCGAGCTCTTTAATGCGAGAAACACGTTATCTGGTGTTTTCACCTCTCCACAGTGCGTTTGATACGCAGAACCGGCGACATCTTGGCTTTCGTCGGGTATCAACATGAGATATGCATTTTCTGCGATAATCTTGGTGAGACTTCAGTCAGAAGTATGCAGAATCATCGAGATCGCTCTTTTCGAGCTAGTTAATGCGAGAAAAACCTTATCCGGTGTTTTCACCACTCCACAGTGCGTTTGATATGCAGAACCAGCGATATCTTGGCTTTCGTGGGGTTTCAAGCTGAGATATGCATTTTTTACGATAATCTTGGTGAGACTTCTGTCCGAAGTATGCTTAATCATCGAGATCGCTCGTTTCGAGCTATTTAATGCGAGAAACACGATATCTGGAGTTTTCACCACTCCACAGTTGGTTTGATATGCAGAACCGGCGATATCTTGGTTTTCGTGGGGTTTCAAGCTGAGATATGCGTTTTCTGCGATAATCTTGGTGAGACTTTTATCAGAAGTAAGCAGAATCATCGAGATCCCTCTTTTCGAGCTCTTTAATGCGAGAAACACGTTATCCGGTGTTTTCACCTCTCCACAGTGCGTTTGATATGCAGAACAGTAGATATCTTGGTATTCGTGGGGTTTCAAGCTGAGATATGCATTTTTTACGATAATCTTGGTGAGACTTCTGTCCGAAGTATGCTGAATCATCGAGATCGCTCTTTTCGAGCTAGTTAGTGCGAGAAACACGTTATCTGGAGTTTTCACCACTCCACAGTTGGTTTGATATGCAGAACCGGCGATATCTTGGTTTTCGTGGGATTTCAACCTGAGATATGCATTTTCGTCGATAATCTTGGTGAGTCTTCTGTCAGTACTATGCAGAATCATCGAGACCCCTCTTTTCGAGCTATTTAATGCGAGAGACACGTTATCTGGTGTTTTCACCACTCCACAGTGCGTTTGATATGCAGAACAGGCGACATCTTAATTTTCGTGAGATTTCAAGCTGCGATATGCATTTTCTACGATAACCATGGTGAGTCTTCTGTCAGAAGTATGCAGAATCATCTAGATCGCTCTCTTCGAGCTATTTAATGTGAGAAACACGTTTTCTGGTGTATTCACCACCCCACAGTACGTTTGACATGCAGAACCGGATATATCTTGGTTTCGGTCGGGTTTCAAGCTGAGATATGCATTTTCTACGATAATCTTGGTGAGACTTCTGTCAGAAGTATGCAGAATCATCGGGATCGCTCTTTTCGAGCTATTTAACGCGAGAAACACATTATATGGTTGTTTTCACCACTCCACAGTGCGTTTGATATGCATAACCGGCGATATCTAGATTTTCGTGGTGTTTCCAGCTGAGATATGCATTCTCTGCGATACTCTTGGTGAGACTTCAGTCAGAAGTATGCAGAATCACCGAGATCGCTCGTTTCGAGCTATTTAATGCGAAAAAACAAGTTTTCTGGTGTTGTCAACATTCCACAGTGCGTTTTATATGCAGAACCGGCGATATCTTGATTTTCGTGGTGTTTCCAGCTGAGATATGCATTTTCTGCGATAATCTTGGTGAGTCTTCTGTCAGAAGTATGTAGAATCATCTAGATCGCTCTTTTCGAGCTATTTAATGCGAGAAACACGTTTTCTGGTGTATTCACCACTCCACAGTACGTTTGACATGCAGAACAGGAGATATCTTGGTTTAGGTCGGGTATCAAGCTGAGATATGCATTTTCAACGATAATCTTGGTGAGACTTCTGTCAGAAGTGTGCAGAATCATCGGGATCGCTCTTTTCGAGCTATTTAATGCGAGAAACACGTTGTCTGGTTGGTTTCACGACTCCACAGTGCGTTTGATATGCAGCACCGGCGACATCTTGATTTTCGTGAGGTTTCAAGCTGAGATATGCATTTTCTGCTATAATATTGGTGAGTCTTCTGTCAGTAGGATGCAGAATCATCGAGACCCCTCTTTTCGAGCTATTTAATGCGAGAAACACGTTATCTGGTGTTTTCACCACTCCACAGTGCGTTTGATATGCAGAACAGGCGACATCTTGATTTTCGTGAGATTTCAAGCTGAGATATGCGTTTTCTGCGATAATCTTGGTGAGAATTCTATCAGAAGTAAGCGGAAACATCGAGATCCCTCTTTTCGAGCTCTTTAATGCGAGAAACACGTTATCTGGTGTTTTCACCTCTCCACAGTACGTTTGATACGCAGAACCGGCGAAATCTTGGCTTTCGTCGGGTATCAACCTGAGATATGCATTTTCTGCGATAATCTTGGTGAGACTTCAGTCAGAAGTATGCAGAATCATCGAGATCGCTCTTTTCGAGCTAGTTAGTGCGAGAAACACGTTATCTGGTGTTTTCACCACACCACAGTGCGTTTGATATGCAGAACAGTAGATATCTTGGTTTTCGTGGGGTTTCAAGCTGAAATATGCATTTTCTGCGATAATCTTGTTGAGACTTCCGTTCGAAGTATGCAGAATCATCGAGATCGCACTTTTCGAGCTATTTAATACGAGAAACACGTTATCTGGGGTTTTCACCACTCCACAGTTGGTTTGATATGCAGAACCGGCGATATCTTGGTTTTCGTGGGGTTTCAAGCTGAGATATGCGTTTTCTGCGATAATCTTGGTGAGAATTCTATCAGAAGTAAGCGGAAACATCGAGATCCCTCTTTTCGAGCTCTTTAATGCGAGAAACACGTTATCTGGTGTTTTCACCTCTCCACAGTGCGTTTGATACGCAGAACCGGCGACATCTTGGCTTTCGTCGGGTATCAACCTGAGATATGCATTTTCTGCGATAATCTTGGTGAGACTTCAGTCAGAAGTATGCAGAATCATCGAGATCGCTCTTTTCGAGCTAGTTAATGCGAGAAAAACCTTATCCGGTGTTTTCACCACTCCACAGTGCGTTTGATATGCAGAACCAGCGATATCTTGGCTTTCGTGGGGTTTCAAGCTGAGATATGCATTTTTTACGATAATCTTGGTGAGACTTCTGTCCGAAGTATGCTTAATCATCGAGATCGCTCGTTTCGAGCTATTTAATGCGAGAAACACGATATCTGGAGTTTTCACCACTCCACAGTTGGTTTGATATGCAGAACCGGCGATATCTTGGTTTTCGTGGGGTTTCAAGCTGAGATATGCGTTTTCTGCGATAATCTTGGTGAGACTTTTATCAGAAGTAAGCAGAATCATCGAGATCCCTCTTTTCGAGCTCTTTAATGCGAGAAACACGTTATCCGGTGTTGTCACCTCTCCACAGTGCGTTTGATATGCAGAACAGTAGATATCTTGGTTTTCGTGGGGTTTCAAGCTGAGATATGCATTTTTTACGATAATCTTGGTGAGACTTCTGTCCGAAGTATGCTGAATCATCGAGATCGCTCTTTTCGAGCTAGTTAGTGCGAGAAACACGTTATCTGGAGTATTCACCACTCCACAGTTGGTTTGATATGCAGAACCGGCGATATCTTGGTTTTCGTGGGATTTCAAGCTGAGATATGCGTTTTCTGCGATAATCTTGGTGAGACTTCTATCAGAAGTAAGCAGAATCATCGAGATCCCTCTTTTCGAGCTCTTTAATGCGAGAAACACGTTATCTGGTGTTTTCACCACTCCACAGTGCGTTTGATATGCAGAACCGGCGAAATCTTGATTTTCGTGAGATTTCAACCTGAGATATGCATTTTCGTCGATAATCTTGGTGAGTCTTCTGTCAGTACTATGCAGAATCATCGAGACCCCTCTTTTCGAGCTATTTAATGCGAGAGACACGTTATCTGGTGTTTTCACCACTCCACAGTGCGTTTGATATGCAGAACAGGCGACATCTTAATTTTCGTGAGATTTCAAGCTGCGATATGCATTTTCTACGATAACCATGGTGAGTCTTCTGTCAGAAGTATGCAGAATCATCTAGATCGCTCTCTTCGAGCTATTTAATGTGAGAAACACGTTTTCTGGTGTATTCACCACCCCACAGTACGTTTGACATGCAGAACCGGATATATCTTGGTTTCGGTCGGGTTTCAAGCTGAGATATGCATTTTCTACGATAATCTTGGTGAGACTTCTGTCAGAAGTATGCAGAATCATCGGGATCGCTCTTTTCGAGCTATTTAACGCGAGAAACACATTATATGGTTGTTTTCACCACTCCACAGTGCGTTTGATATGCATAACCGGCGATATCTAGATTTTCGTGGTGTTTCCAGCTGAGATATGCATTCTCTGCGATACTCTTGGTGAGACTTCAGTCAGAAGTATGCAGAATCACCGAGATCGCTCGTTTCGAGCTATTTAATGCGAAAAAACAAGTTTTCTGGTGTTGTCAACATTCCACAGTGCGTTTTATATGCAGAACCGGCGATATCTTGATTTTCGTGGTGTTTCCAGCTGAGATATGCATTTTCTGCGATAATCTTGGTGAGTCTTCTGTCAGAAGTATGTAGAATCATCTAGATCGCTCTTTTCGAGCTATTTAATGCGAGAAACACGTTTTCTGGTGTATTCACCACTCCACAGTACGTTTGACATGCAGAACAGGAGATATCTTGGTTTAGGTCGGGTATCAAGCTGAGATATGCATTTTCAACGATAATCTTGGTGAGACTTCTGTCAGAAGTGTGCAGAATCATCGGGATCGCTCTTTTCGAGCTATTTAATGCGAGAAACACGTTGTCTGGTTGGTTTCACGACTCCACAGTGCGTTTGATATGCAGCACCGGCGACATCTTGATTTTCGTGAGGTTTCAAGCTGAGATATGCATTTTCTGCTATAATATTGGTGAGTCTTCTGTCAGTAGGATGCAGAATCATCGAGACCCCTCTTTTCGAGCTATTTAATGCGAGAAACACGTTATCTGGTGTTTTCACCACTCCACAGTGCGTTTGATATGCAGAACAGGCGACATCTTGATTTTCGTGAGATTTCAAGCTGAGATATGCATTTTCTACGATAACCATGGTGAGTCTTCTGTCAGGAGTATGCAGAATCATCTAGATCGCTCTTTTCGAGCTATTTAATGCGAGAAAAACCTTATCCGGTGTTTTCACCACTCCACAGTTCGTTTGATATGCAGAACCAGCGATATCTTGGCTTTCGTGGGGTTTCAAGCTGAGATATGCATTTTTTACGATAATCTTGGTGAGACTTCTGTCCGAAGTATGCTTAATCATCGAGATCCCTCGTTTCGAGCTATTTAATGCGAGAAACACGTTATCTGGTGTTTTCACCACTCCACAGTGCGTATGATATGCAGAACCGGCGATATCTTGGTTTTCGTGGGGTTTCAAGCTGAGATATACATTTTCTGCGGTAATCTTGGTGAGACTTCTGTCCGAAGTATGCTGAAACATCGAGATCGCTCTTTTCGAGCTAGTTAATGCGAGAAAAACCTTATCCGGTGTTTTCACCACTCCACAGTTCGTTTGATATGCAGAACCAGCGATATCTTGGCTTTCGTGGGGTTTCAAGCTGAGATATGCATTTTTTACGATAATCTTGGTGAGACTTCTGTCCGAAGTATGCTTAATCATCGAGATCGCTCGTTTCGTGCTATTTAATGCGGGAAACACGTTATCTGGTGTTTTCACCACTCCACAGTGCGTATGATATGCAGAACCGACGATATATTGGTTTTCGTGGGGTTTCAAGCTCAGATATGCATTTTCTGCGATAATCTTGGTGAGTCTTCTGTCAGAAGTATGTAGAATCATCTAGATCGCTCTTTTCGAGCTATTTAATGCGAGAAACACGTTTTCTGGTGTATTCACCACTCCACAGTACGTTTGACATGCAGAACAGGAGATATCTTGGTTTAGGTCGGGTATCAAGCTGAGATATGCATTTTCAACGATAATCTTGGTGAGACTTCTGTCAGAAGTGTGCAGAATCATCGGGATCGCTCTTTTCGAGCTATTTAATGCGAGAAACACGTTGTCTGGTTGGTTTCACGACTCCACAGTGCGTTTGATATGCAGCACCGGCGACATCTTGATTTTCGTGAGGTTTCAAGCTGAGATATGCATTTTCTGCTATAATATTGGTGAGTCTTCTGTCAGTAGGATGCAGAATCATCGAGACCCCTCTTTTCGAGCTATTTAATGCGAGAAACACGTTATCTGGTGTTTTCACCACTCCACAGTGCGTTTGATATGCAGAACAGGCGACATCTTGATTTTCGTGAGATTTCAAGCTGAGATATGCATTTTCTACGATAACCATGGTGAGTCTTCTGTCAGGAGTATGCAGAATCATCTAGATCGCTCTTTTCGAGCTATTTAATGCGAGAAAAACCTTATCCGGTGTTTTCACCACTCCACAGTTCGTTTGATATGCAGAACCAGCGATATCTTGGCTTTCGTGGGGTTTCAAGCTGAGATATGCATTTTTTACGATAATCTTGGTGAGACTTCTGTCCGAAGTATGCTTAATCATCGAGATCCCTCGTTTCGAGCTATTTAATGCGAGAAACACGTTATCTGGTGTTTTCACCACTCCACAGTGCGTATGATATGCAGAACCGGCGATATCTTGGTTTTCGTGGGGTTTCAAGCTGAGATATACATTTTCTGCGGTAATCTTGGTGAGACTTCTGTCCGAAGTATGCTGAAACATCGAGATCGCTCTTTTCGAGCTAGTTAATGCGAGAAAAACCTTATCCGGTGTTTTCACCACTCCACAGTTCGTTTGATATGCAGAACCAGCGATATCTTGGCTTTCGTGGGGTTTCAAGCTGAGATATGCATTTTTTACGATAATCTTGGTGAGACTTCTGTCCGAAGTATGCTTAATCATCGAGATCGCTCGTTTCGTGCTATTTAATGCGGGAAACACGTTATCTGGTGTTTTCACCACTCCACAGTGCGTATGATATGCAGAACCGACGATATATTGGTTTTCGTGGGGTTTCAAGCTCAGATATGCATTTTCTGCGATAATCTTGGTGAGACTTCTGTCCGAAGTATGCAGAATCATCGAGTACGCTCTTTTCGAGCTGTTTAATGCGACAAACACGTTATCTGGTGTTTTCACCACTCCACAGTGCGTTTGATATGCAGAACCGGCGACATCTTGGCTTTCGTCGGGTATCAAGCTGGGATATGCATTTTCTACGATAATCTTGGTGAGACTTCTGTCAGAAGTATGCAGAATCATCGGGATCGCTCTTTTCGAGCTATTTAATGCGAGAAACTCGTTATCTGGTTGTTTTCACCACTCCACAGTGCGTTTGATATGCAGAACCGGCGTCATCTTGATTTTCGTGAGGTTTCAAGGTGAGATATGCATTTTCTGCGATAATCTTGGTGAGACTTCTGTCCGAAGTATGCAGAATCATCTAGATCCTTCTTTTCGAGCTATTTAATGCGAGAAAAACGTTATCTGGTGTTTTCACCACTCGACAGTGCGTTTGACATGCAGAACCAGCGATATCTTGGTTTTCGTGGGGTTTCAAGCTGAGATATGCATTTTCTGCGATAATCTGGTGAGACTTCTGTCCGAAGTATGCAGAATCATCGAGATCGCTCTTTTCGAGCTATTTAATGCGGGAAACACGTTATCTGGTGTTTTGACCACTCCACAGTGCGTTTGATATGTAGAACCCCCGATAACGTGGTTTTCGTGGGGTTTCCAGCTGATATATGCATTTTCTGCGATAATCTTGGTGTTTCATCTATGAGAAGTATGCAGTATCATCGAGAACGCTCTTTTCGAGCTACTTAATGCGAGAAACACGTTTTCTGGTTTTTTCACCACTCCACAGTGCGTATGATATGCAGAACCGGCGATATCTTGGTTTTCGTGGGGTTTCAAGCTGAGATATACATTTTCTGCGATAATCTTGGTGAGACTTCTGTCAGTACTATGCAGAATCATCGAGACCCCTCTTTTCGAGCTATTTAATGCGAGAGACACGTTATCTGGTGTTTTCACCACTCCACAGTGCGTTTGATATGCAGAACAGGCGACATCTTAATTTTCGTGAGATTTCAAGCTGCGATATGCATTTTCTACGATAACCATGGTGAGTCTTCTGTCAGAAGTATGCAGAATCATCTAGATCGCTCTCTTCGAGCTATTTAATGTGAGAAACACGTTTTCTGGTGTATTCACCACCCCACAGTACGTTTGACATGCAGAACCGGATATATCTTGGTTTCGGTCGGGTTTCAAGCTGAGATATGCATTTTCTACGATAATCTTGGTGAGACTTCTGTCAGAAGTATGCAGAATCATCGGGATCGCTCTTTTCGAGCTATTTAACGCGAGAAACACATTATATGGTTGTTTTCACCACTCCACAGTGCGTTTGATATGCATAACCGGCGATATCTAGATTTTCGTGGTGTTTCCAGCTGAGATATGCATTCTCTGCGATACTCTTGGTGAGACTTCAGTCAGAAGTATGCAGAATCACCGAGATCGCTCGTTTCGAGCTATTTAATGCGAAAAAACAAGTTTTCTGGTGTTGTCAACATTCCACAGTGCGTTTTATATGCAGAACCGGCGATATCTTGATTTTCGTGGTGTTTCCAGCTGAGATATGCATTTTCTGCGATAATCTTGGTGAGTCTTCTGTCAGAAGTATGTAGAATCATCTAGATCGCTCTTTTCGAGCTATTTAATGCGAGAAACACGTTTTCTGGTGTATTCACCACTCCACAGTACGTTTGACATGCAGAACAGGAGATATCTTGGTTTAGGTCGGGTATCAAGCTGAGATATGCATTTTCAACGATAATCTTGGTGAGACTTCTGTCAGAAGTGTGCAGAATCATCGGGATCGCTCTTTTCGAGCTATTTAATGCGAGAAACACGTTGTCTGGTTGGTTTCACGACTCCACAGTGCGTTTGATATGCAGCACCGGCGACATCTTGATTTTCGTGAGGTTTCAAGCTGAGATATGCATTTTCTGCTATAATATTGGTGAGTCTTCTGTCAGTAGGATGCAGAATCATCGAGACCCCTCTTTTCGAGCTATTTAATGCGAGAAACACGTTATCTGGTGTTTTCACCACTCCACAGTGCGTTTGATATGCAGAACAGGCGACATCTTGATTTTCGTGAGATTTCAAGCTGAGATATGCATTTTCTACGATAACCATGGTGAGTCTTCTGTCAGGAGTATGCAGAATCATCTAGATCGCTCTTTTCGAGCTATTTAATGCGAGAAACACGTTATATGGTTGTTTTCACCACTCCACAGTGCGTTTGATATGCAGAACCAGCGATATCTTGGTTTTCGTGGGGTTTCAAGCTGAGATATGCATTTTTTACGATAATCTTGATGAGACTTCTGTTCGAAGTATGCTTAATCATCGAGATCGCTCGTTTCGAGCTATTTAATGCGAGAAACACGTTATCTGGTGTTTTCACCACTCCACAGTGCGTATGATATGCAGAACCGGCGATATCTTGGTTTTCGTGGGGTTTCAAGCTGAGATATACATTTTCTGCGGTAATCTTGGTGAGACTTCTGTCCGAAGTATGCTGAAACATCGAGATCGCTCTTTTCGAGCTAGTTAATGCGAGAAAAACCTTATCCGGTGTTTTCACCACTCCACAGTTCGTTTGATATGCAGAACCAGCGATATCTTGGCTTTCGTGGGGTTTCAAGCTGAGATATGCATTTTTTACGATAATCTTGGTGAGACTTCTGTCCGAAGTATGCTTAATCATCGAGATCCCTCGTTTCGAGCTATTTAATGCGAGAAACACGTTATCTGGTGTTTTCACCACCCCACAGTACGTTTGACATGCAGAACCGGATATATCTTGGTTTCGGTCGGGTTTCAAGCTGAGATATGCATTTTCTACGATAATCTTGGTGAGACTTCTGTCAGAAGTATGCAGAATCATCGGGATCGCTCTTTTCGAGCTAGTTAATGCGAGAAAAACCTTATCCGGTGTTTTCACCACTCCACAGTTCGTTTGATATGCAGAACCAGCGATATCTTGGCTTTCGTGGGGTTTCAAGCTGAGATATGCATTTTTTACGATAATCTTGGTGAGACTTCTGTCCGAAGTATGCTTAATCATCGAGATCCCTCGTTTCGAGCTATTTAATGCGAGAAACACGTTATCTGGTGTTTTCACCACCCCACAGTACGTTTGACATGCAGAACCGGATATATCTTGGTTTCGGTCGGGTTTCAAGCTGAGATATGCATTTTCTACGATAATCTTGGTGAGACTTCTGTCAGAAGTATGCAGAATCATCGGGATCGCTCTTTTCGAGCTATTTAACGCGAGAAACACATTATATGGTTGTTTTCACCACTCCACAGTGCGTTTGATATGCATAACCGGCGATATCTAGATTTTCGTGGTGTTTCCAGCTGAGATATGCATTCTCTGCGATACTCTTGGTGAGACTTCAGTCAGAAGTATGCAGAATCACCGAGATCGCTCGTTTCGAGCTATTTAATGCGAAAAAACAAGTTTTCTGGTGTTGTCAACATTCCACAGTGCGTTTTATATGCAGAACCGGCGATATCTTGATTTTCGTGGTGTTTCCAGCTGAGATATGCATTTTCTGCGATAATCTTGGTGAGTCTTCTGTCAGAAGTATGTAGAATCATCTAGATCGCTCTTTTCGAGCTATTTAATGCGAGAAACACGTTTTCTGGTGTATTCACCACTCCACAGTACGTTTGACATTCAGAACAGGAGATATCTTGGTTTAGGTCGGGTATCAAGCTGAGATATGCATTTTCAACGATAATCTTGGTGAGACTTCTGTCAGAAGTGTGCAGAATCATCGGGATCGCTCTTTTCGAGCTATTTAATGCGAGAAACACGTTGTCTGGTTGGTTTCACGACTCCACAGTGCGTTTGATATGCAGCACCGGCGACATCTTGATTTTCGTGAGGTTTCAAGCTGAGATATGCATTTTCTGCTATAATATTGGTGAGTCTTCTGTCAGTAGGATGCAGAATCATCGAGACCCCTCTTTTCGAGCTATTTAATGCGAGAAACACGTTATCTGGTGTTTTCACCACTCCACAGTGCGTTTGAAATGCAGAACAGGCGACATCTTGATTTTCGTGAGATTTCAAGCTGAGATATGCATTTTCTACGATAACCATGGTGAGTCTTCTGTCAGGAGTATGCAGAATCATCTAGATCGCTCTTTTCGAGCTATTTAATGCGAGAAACACGTTATCTGGTGTTTTCACCACTCCACAGTGCGTATGATATGCAGAACCGGCGATATCTTGGTTTTCGTGGGGTTTCAAGCTGAGATATACATTTTCTGCGGTAATCTTGGTGAGACTTCTGTCCGAAGTATGCTGAAACATCGAGATCGCTCTTTTCGAGCTAGTTAATGCGAGAAAAACCTTATCCGGTGTTTTCACCACTCCACAGTTCGTTTGATATGCAGAACCAGCGATATCTTGGCTTTCGTGGGGTTTCAAGCTGAGATATGCATTTTTTACGATAATCTCGGTGAGACTTCTGTCCGAAGTATGCTGAATCATCGAGATCGCTCTTTTCGAGCTAGTTAGTGCGAGAAACACGTTATCTGGTGTTTTCACCACACCACAGTGCGTTTGATATGCAGAACAGTAGATATCTTGGTTTTCGTGGGGTTTCAAGCTGAGATATGCGTTTTCTGCGATAATCTTGGTGAGACTTCTATCAGAAGTAAGCGGAAACATCGAGATCCCTCTTTTCGAGCTCTTAAATGCGAGAAACACGTTATCTGGTGTTTTCACCTCTCCACAGTGCGTTTGATATGCAGAACCGGCGACGTCTTGGCTTTCGTCGGGTATCAACCTGAGATATGCATTTTCTGCGATAATCTTGGTGAGAATTCATTTAGAAGTATGCAGAATCATCGAGATCGCTCTTTTAGAGCTATATGATGCGAGAAACACGTTATCTGGTGTTTTGACCACTCCACAGTGCGTATGATGTGCAGAACCGACGATATCCTGGTTTTCGTGGAGTTTCAAGCTCAGATATGCATTTTGTGCGATAATATTGGAGAGACTTCAGACAGAAGTATGCAGAATCATCAAGATCGCACTTTTCGAGCTATTTTATGCGAGAAACACGTTAACTGGTGTTTTCACCACTCCACAGTGCGTTTGATATGCAGATCCGGCGACATCTTGGATTTCGTCGGGGTTCAAGCTGAGATTTGCAATTCCTGCGATAATCTTGGTGAGACTTCTGTCCGAAGTATGCTTAATCATCGAGATCCCTCTTTTCGAGCTCTTTAATGCGAGAAACACGTTATCTGGTGTTTTCAGCACTCCACAGTGCGTTTGATATGCAGAACCGGCGATATCTTGGTTTTCGTGGGGTTTCAAGCTGAAATATGCGTTTTCTGCGATAATCTTGTTGGGACTTCTGTTCGAAGTATGCAGAATCATCGAGATCGCACTTTTCGAGCTATTTAATGCGTGAAACACGTTATCCGGGGTTTTCACCACTCCACAGTTGGTTTGATATGCAGAACCGGCGATATCTTGGTTTTCGTGGGGTTTCAAGCTGAGATATGCGTTTTCTGCGATAATCTTGGTGAGACTTCTATCAGAAGTAAGCGGAAACATCGAGATCCCTCTTTTCGAGCTCTTAAATGCGAGAAACACGTTATCTGGTGTTTTCACCTCTCCACAGTGCGTTTGATATGCAGAACCGGCGACGTCTTGGCTTTCGTCGGGTATCAACCTGAGATATGCATTTTCTGCGATAATCTTGGTGAGAATTCATTTAGAAGTATGCAGAATCATCGAGATCGCTCTTTTAGAGCTATATAATGCGAGAAACACGTTATCTGGTGTTTTGACCACTCCACAGTGCGTATGATGTGCAGAACCGACGATATCCTGGTTTTCGTGGGGTTTCAAGCTCAGATATGCATTTTGTGCGATAATATTGGAGAGACTTCAGACAGAAGTATGCAGAATCATCAAGATCGCACTTTTCGAGCTATTTTATGCGAGAAACACGTTAACAGGTGTTTTCACCACTCCACAGTGCGTTTGATATGCAGATCCGGCGACATCTTGGATTTCGTCGGGGTTCAAGCTGAGATTTGCAATTCCTGCGATAATCTTGGTGAGACTTCTGTCCGAAGTATGCTTAATCATCGAGATCCCTCTTTTCGAGCTCTTTAATGCGAGAAACACGTTATCTGGTGTTTTCAGCACTCCACAGTGCGTTTGATATGCAGAACCGGCGATATCTTGGTTTTCGTGGGGTTTCCAGCTGAGATATGCATTTTCTGCGATAATCTTGGTGAGTCTTCTGTCAGAAGTATGCAGAATCATCTAGATCGCTCTTTTCGAGCTATTTGATGCGAGAAACACGTTTTCTGGTGATTTCACCACGCCACAGTGCGTTTGATATGCAGAACCGGCGACATCGTGGTTTTCGTCGGGTTTCAAGCTGAGATATGCATTTTCTGCGATCATATTGGTGAGACATCAGTCAGAAGTATGCAGAATCATCGAGATCCCTCTTTTCGAGCTCTTTAATGCGAGAAACACGTTATCTGGTGTTTTCACCACTCCACAGTGGTTTGATATGCAGAACCGGCGACATCTTGATTTTCGTGAGATTTCAACCTGAGATATGCATTTTCGTCGATAATCTTGGTGAGTCTTCTGTCAGTACTATGCAGAATCATCGAGACCCCTCTTTTCGAGCTATTTAATGCGAGAGACGCGTTATCTGGTGTTTTCACCACTCCACAGTGCGTTTGATATGCAGAACAGGCGACATCTTAATTTTCGTGAGATTTCAAGATGCGATATGCATTTTCTACGATAACCATGGTGAGTCTTCTGTTAGAAGTATGCAGAATCATCTATATCGCTCTCTTCGAGCTATTTAATGTGAGAAACACGTTTTCTGGTGTATTCACCACCCCGCAGTACGTTTGACATGCAGAACCGGATATATCTTGGTTTCGGTCGGGTTTCAAGCTGAGATATGCATTTTCTACGATAATCTTCGTGAGACTTCTGTCAGAAGTATGCAGAATCATCGGGATCGCTCTTTTCGAGCTATTTAATGCGAGAAACACGTTTTCTGGTGTATTCACCACTCCACAGTACGTTTGACATGCAGAACAGGAGATATCTTGGTTTAGGTCGGGTATCAAGCTGAGATATGCATTTTCAACGATAATCTTGGTGAGACTTCTGTCAGAAGTATGCAGAATCATCGGGATCGCTCTTTTCGAGCTATTTAATTCGAGAAACACGTTGTCTGGTTGGTTTCACGACTCCACAGTGCGTTTGATATGCAGAACCGGCGACATCTTGATTTTCGTGAGGTTTCAAGCTGAGATATGCATTTTCTGCTATAATATTGGTGAGTCTTCTGTCAGTAGGGTGCAGAATCATCGAGACCCCTCTTTTCGAGCTATTTAATGCGAGAAACACGTTATCTGGTGTTTTCACCACTCCACAGTGCGTTTGATATGCAGAACAGGCGACATCTTGATTTTCGTGAGATTTCAAGCTGAGATATGCATTTTCTACGATAACCATGGTGAGTCTTCTGTCAGGAGTATGCAGAATCATCTAGATCGCTCTTTTCGAGCTATTTAATGCGAGAAACACGTTATATGGTTGTTTTCACCACTCCACAGTGCGTTTGATATGCAGAACCAGCGATATCTTGGTTTTCGTGGGGATTCAAGCTGAGATATGCATTTTTTACGATAATCTTGGTGAGACTTCTGTTCGAAGTATGCTTAATCATCGAGATCGCTCGTTTCGAGCTATTTAATGCGCGAAACACGTTATCTGGTGTTTTCACCACTCCACAGTGCGTATGATATGCAGAACCGGCGATATCTTGGTTTTCGTGGGGTTTCAAGCTGAGATATACATTTTCTGCGGTAATCTTGGTGAGACTTCTGTCCGAAGTATGCTGAAACATCGAGATCGCTCTTTTCGAGCTAGTTAATGCGAGAAAAACCTTATCCGGTGTTTTCACCACTCCACAATTCGTTTGATATGCAGAACCAGCGATATCTTGGCTTTCGTGGGGTTTCAAGCTGAGATATGCATTTTTTACGATAATCTTGGTGAGACTTCTGTCCGAAGTATGCTGAATCATCGAGATCGCTCTTTTCGAGCTAGTTAGTGCGAGAAACACGTTATCTGGTGTTTTCACCACACCACAGTGCGTTTGATATGCAGAACCAGCGATATCTTGGTTATCGTGGGGTTTCAAGCTGAGATATGCATTTTTTACGATAATCTTGGTGAGACTTCTGTCCGAAGTATGCTGAATCATCGAGATCGCTCTTTTCGAGCTAGTTAGTGCGAGAAACACGTTATCTGGTGTTTTCACCACACCACAGTGCGTTTGATATGCAGAACAGTAGATATCTTGGTTTTCGTGGGGTTTCAAGCTGAAATATGCATTTTCTGCGATAATCTTGTTGAGACTTCTGGTCGAAGTATGCAGAATCATCGAGATCGCACTTTTCGAGCTATTTAATGCGAGAAACACGTTATCTGGGGTTTTCACCACTCCACAGTTGGTTTGATATGCAGAACCGGCGATATCTTGGTTTTCGTGGGGTTTCAAGCTGAGATATGCGTTTTCTGCGATAATCTTGGTGAGACTTCTATCAGAAGTAAGCGGAAACATCGAGATCCCTCTTTTCCAGCTCTTTAATGCGAGAAACACGTTATCTGGTGTTTTCACCTCTCCACAGTGCGTTTGATATGCAGAACCGGCGACATCTTGGCTTTCGTCGGGTATCAACCTGAGATATGCATTTTCGGCGATAATCTTGGTGAGAATTCATTTAGAAGTATGCAGAATCATCGAGATCGCTCTTTTAGAGCTATATAATGCGAGAAACACGTTATCTGGTGTTTTGACCACTCCACAGTGCGTATGATGTGCAGAACCGACGATATCCTGGTTGTCGTGGGGTTTCAAGCTCAGATATGCATTTTGTGCGATAATATTGGAGAGACTTCAGACAGAAGTATGCAGAATCATCAAGATCGAACTTTTCGAGCTACTTTATGCGAGAAACACGTTAACTGGTGTTTTCACCACTCCACAGTGCGTTTGATATGCAGATCCGGCGACATCTTGGATTTCGTCGGGGTTCAAGCTGAGATTTGCAATTCCTGCGATAATCTTGGTGAGACTTCTGTCCGAAGTATGCTTAATCATCGAGAACGCTCTTTTCGAGCTAGTTAATGCGAGAAACACGTTATCTGGTGTTTTCAGCACTCCACAGTGCGTTTGATATGCAGAACCGGCGATATCTTGGTTTTCGTGGGGTTTCCAGCTCAGATATGCATTTTCTGCGATAATCTTGGTGAGTCTTCTGTCAGAAGTATGCAGAATCATCTAGATCGCTCTTTTCGAGCTATTTGATGCGAGAAACACGTTTTCTGGTGTTTTCACCACGCCACAGTGCGTTTGATATGCAGAACCGGCGACATCGTGGTTTTCGTCGGGTTTCAAGCTGAGATATGCATTTTCTGCGATCATATTGGTGAGACTTCAGTCAGAAGTATGCAGAATCATCTAGATCGCTCGTTTCGAGCTATTTAAAGCGAGAAACACGTTATCTGGATGTTTTGACCA
The DNA here is from genome assembly GCA_951804975.1 of Anthophora plumipes. Lineage (NCBI taxonomy): Eukaryota > Metazoa > Arthropoda > Insecta > Hymenoptera > Apidae > Anthophora > Anthophora plumipes. Next base: position 1,078,355 of record CATORF010000423.1, read on the forward strand.
CTCCACAGTGCGTTTGATATGTAGAGCCGCCGATAACTTGGTTTTCGTGGGGTTTCCAGCTGAAATATGCATTTTCTGCGATAATCTTGGTGTTTCATCTATGAGAAGTATGCAGAATCATCGAGAACGCTCTTTTCGAGCTAGTTAATGCGAGATACACGTTTTCTGATGTTTTCACCACTCCATAGTGCGTCTGATATGCAGAACCGGCGATATCTTGGTTTTCGTGGGGTTTCCAGCTGAGATATGCAATTTCTGTGATAATCTTGGTGAGTCTTCTGTCAGAAGTATGCAGAATCATCGAGATCCCTCTTTTCGAGCTCTTTAATGCGAGAAACACGTTATCTGGTGTTTTCACCACTCCACAGTGCGTTTGATATGCAGAACCGGCGACATCTTGATTTTCGTGAGATTTCAACCTGAGATATGCATTTTCGTCGATAATCTTGGTGAGTCTTCTGTCAGTACTATGCAGAATCATCGAGACCCCTCTTTTCGAGCTATTTAATGCGAGAGACACGTTATCTGGTGTTTTCACCACTCCACAGTGCGTTTGATATGCAGAACAGGCGACATCTTAATTTTCGTGAGATTTCAAGCTGCGATATGCATTTTCTACGATAACCATGGTGAGTCTTCTGTCAGAAGTATGCAGAATCATCTAGATCGCTCTCTTCGAGCTATTTAATGTGAGAAACACGTTTTCTGGTGTATTCACCACCCCACAGTACGTTTGACATGCAGAACCGGATATATCTTGGTTTCGGTCGGGTTTCAAGCTGAGATATGCATTTTCTACGATAATCTTGGTGAGACTTCTGTCAGACGTATGCAGAATCATCGGGATCGCTCTTTTCGAGCTATTTAATGCGAGAAACACGTTTTCTGGTGTATTCACCACTCCACAATACGTTTGACATGCAGAACAGGAGATATCTTGGTTTAGGTCGGGTATCAAGCTGAGATATGCATTTTCAACGATAATCTTGGTGAGACTTCTGTCAGAAGTATGCAGAATCATCGGGATCGCTCTTTTCGAGCTATTTAATGCGAGAAACACGTTGTCTGGTTGGTTTCACGACTCCACAGTGCGTTTGATATGCAGAACCGGCGACATCTTGATTTTCGTGAGGTTTCAAGCTGAGATATGCATTTTCTGCTATAATATTGGTGAGTCTTCTGTCAGTAGGATGCAGAATCATCGAGACCCCTCTTTTCGAGCTATTTAATGCGAGAAACACGTTATCTGGTGTTTTCACCACTCCACAGTGCGTTTGATATGCAGAACAGGCGACATCTTGATTTTCGTGAGATTTCAAGCTGAGATATGCATTTTCTACGATAACCATGGTGAGTCTTCTGTCAGGAGTATGCAGAATCATCTATATCGCTCTTTTCGAGCTATTTAATGCGAGAAACACGTTATATGGTTGTTTTCACCACTCCACAGTGCGTTTGATATGCAGAACCAGCGATATCTTGGTTTTCGTGGGGTTTCAAGCTGAGATATGCATTTTTTACGATAATCTTGGTGAGACTTCTGTTCGAAGTATGCTTAATCATCGAGATCGCTCGTTTCGAGCTATTTAATGCGCGAAACACGTTATCTGGTGTTTTCACCACTCCACAGTGCGTATGATATGCAGAACCGGCGATATCTTAGTTTTCGTGGGGTTTCAAGCTGAGATATACATTTTCTGCGGTAATCTTGGTGAGACTTCTGTCCGAAGTATGCTGAAACATCGAGATCGCTCTGTTCGAGTTAGTTAATGCGAGAAAAACCTTATCCGGTGTTTTCACCACTCCACAGTTCGTTTGATATGCAGAACCAGCGATATCTTGGCTTTCGTGGGGTTTCAAGCTGAGATATGCATTTTTTACTATAATCTTGGTGAGACTTCTGTCAGAAGTATGCAGAATCATCTAGATCGCTCTTTTCGAGCTATTTGATGCGAGAAACACGTTTTCTGGTGTTTTCACCACGCCACAGTGCGTTTGATATGCAGAACCGGCGACATCGTGGTTTTCGTCGGGTTTCAAGCTGAGATATGCATTTTCTGCGATCATATTGGTGAGACTTCAGTCAGAAGTATGCAGAATCATCGAGATCGCTCTATTCGAGCTATTTAATGCGAGAAACACGTTATCTGGTTGTTTTCACCACTCCACAGTGCGTTTGATATGCAGATCCGGCGACATCTTGGATTTCGTCGGGGTTCAAGCTGAGATTTGCAATTCCTGCGATAATCTTGGTGAGACTTCTGTCCGAAGTATGCTTAATCATCGAGAACGCTCTTTTCGAGCTGGTTAATGCGAGAAACACGTTATCTGGTGTTTTCAGCACTCCACAGTGCGTTTGATATGCAGAACCGGCGATATCTTGGTTTTCGTGGGGTTTCCAGCTGAGATATGCATTTTCTGCGATAATCTTGGTGAGTCTTCTGTCAGAAGTATGCAGAATCATCTAGATCGCTCTTTTCGAGCTATCTGATGCGAGAAACACGTTTTCTGGTGTTTTCACCACGCCACAGTGCGTTTGATATGCAGAACCGGCGACATCGTGGTTTTCGTCGGGTTTCAAGCTGAGATATGCATTTTCTGCGATCATATTGGTGAGACTTCAGTCAGAAGTATGCAGAATCATCTAGATCGCTCTTTTCGAGCTATTTGATGCGAGAAACACGTTTTCTGGTGTTTTCACCACTCCACAGTGCGTTTGATATGCAGAACCGGCCACATCTTGATTTCCGTGAGGTTTCAAGCTGAGATATGCATTTTCTGCGATAATCTTGGTGAGTCTTCTGTCAGAAGTATGCAGAATCATCTAGATCGCTCTTTTAGAGCTATTTGATGCGAGAAACACGTTTTCTGGTGTTTTCACCACGCCACAGTGCGTTTGATATGCAGAACCGGCGATATCTTGGTTTTCGTGGGGTTTCCAGCTGAGATATGCATTTTCCGCGATAATCTTGGTGAGTCTTCAGTCAGAAGTATGCAGAATCATCTAGATCGCTCTTTTAGAGCTATTTGATGCGAGAAACACGTTTTCTGGTGTTTTCACCACGCCACAGTGCGTTTGATATGCAGAACCGGCGATATCTTGGTTTTCGTGGGGTTTCCAGCTGAGATATGCATTTTCCGCGATAATCTTGGTGAGTCTTCGGTCAGAAGTATGCAGAATCATCTAGATCGCTCTTTTCGAGCTATTTGATGCGAGAAACACGTTTTCTGGTGTTTTCACCACTCCACAGTGCGTTTGATATGCAGAACCGGCGACATCTTGATTTCCGTGAGGTTTCAAGCTGAGATATGCATTTTCTGCGATAATCTTGGTGAGTCTTCTGTCAGAAGTATGCAGAATCATCTAGATCGCTCTTTTCGAGCTATTTGATGCGAGAAACACGTTTTCTGGTGTTTTCACCACTCCACAGTGCGTTTGATATGCAGAACCGGCCACATCTTGATTTCCGTGAGGTTTCAAGCTGAGATATGCATTTTCTGCGATAATCTTGGTGAGTCTTCTGTCAGAAGTATGCAGAATCATCTAGATCGCTCTTTTCGAGCTATTTGATGCGAGAAACACGTTTTCTGGTGTTTTCACCACTCCACAGTTCGTTTGATATGCAGAACCGGCGACATCGTGTTTTTCGTCGGGTTTCAAGCTGAGATATGCATTTTCTGCGATCATATTGGTGAGACTTCAGTCAGAAGTATGCAGAATCATCTAGATCGCTCTTTTAGAGCTATTTGATGCGAGAAACACGTTTTCTGGTGTTTTCACCACGCCACAGTGCGTTTGATATGCAGAACCGGCGATATCTTGGTTTTCGTGGGGTTTCCAGCTGAGATATGCATTTTCCGCGATAAGCTTGGTGAGTCTTCGGTCAGAAGTATGCAGAATCATCTAGATCGCTCTTTTCGAGCTATTTGATGCGAGAAACACGTTTTCTGGTGTTTTCACCACTCCACAGTGCGTTTGATATGCAGAACCGGCGACATCTTGTTTTCCGTGAGGTTTCAAGCTGAGACATGCATTTTCTGCGATAATCTTGGTGAGTCTTCTGTCAGAAGTATGCAGAATCATCTAGATCGCTCTTTTCGAGCTATTTGATGCGAGAAACACGTTTTCTGGTGTTTTCACCACTCCACAGTGCGTTTGATATGCAGAACCGGCCACATCTTGATTTCCGTGAGGTTTCAAGCTGAGATATGCATTTTCTGCGATAATCTTGGTGAGTCTTCTGTCAGAAGTATGCAGAATCATCTAGATCGCTCGTTTCGAGCTATTTAAAGCGCGAAACACGTTATCTGGTTGTTATCACCACTCCATAGTGCGTCTGATATGCAGAACCGGCGATATCTTGGTTTTCGTGGGGTTTCCAGCTGAGATATGCATTTTCCGCGATAATCTTGGTGAGTCTTCTGTCAGAAGTATGCAGAATCATCTAGATCGCTCTTTTCGAGCTATTTGATGCGAGAAACACGTTTTCTGGTGTTTTCACCACGCCACAGTGCGTTTGATATGCAGAACCGGCGACATCGTGGTTTTCGTCGGGTTTCAAGCTGAGATATGCATTTTCTGCGATCATATTGGTGAGACTTCAGTCAGAAGTATGCAGAATCATCTAGATCGCTCGTTTCGAGCTATCTAAAGCGCGAAACACGTTATCTGGTTGTTTTGACCACTCCACAGTGCGTTTGATATGTAGAGCCGCCGATAACTTGGTTTTCGTGGGGTTTCCAGCTGAAATATGCATTTTCTGCGATAATCTTGGTGTTTCATCTATGAGAAGTATGCAGAATCATCGAGAACGCTCTTTTCGAGCTGGTTAATGCGAGATACACGTTTTCTGATGTTTTCACCACTCCATAGTGCGTCTGATATGCAGAACCGGCGATATCTTGGTTTTCGTGGGGTTTCCAGCTGAGATATGCAATTTCTGTGATAATCTTGGTGAGTCTTCTGTCCGAAGTATGCAGTATCATCTAGATCGCTCTTTTCGAGCTACTTAATGCGAGAAACACGTTTTCTTGTGTTTTGACCACTCCACAGTGCGTTTGATATGTAGAACCGCCGATAACTTGGTTTTCGTGGGGATTCCAGCTGAAATATGCATTTTCTGCGATAATATTGGTGAGACTTCAGTCAGAAGTATGCAGAATCATCTAGATCGCTCGTTTCGAGTTATTTAATGCGAGAAACACGTTATCTGGTTGTTTTCACCACTCCACAGTGCGTTTGATATGCAGAACCGGCGACATCTTGATTTTCGTGAGGTTTCAAGCTGAGATATGCATTTTCTGCGATAATCTTGGTGAGTCTTCTGTCAGAAGTATGCAGAATCATCTAGATCGCTCTTTTCGAGCTATTTGATGCGAGAAACACGTTTTCTGGTGTTTTCCCCACTCCACAGTGCGTTTGATATGCAGAACAGTCGACATCGTGGTTTTCGTCGGGTTTCAAGCTGAGATATGCATTTTCTGCGATCATATTGGTGAGTCTTCTGTCAGAAGTATGCAGAATCATCTAGATCGCTCTTTTCGAGCTATTTGATGCGAGAAACACGTTTTCTGGTGTTTTCACCACTTCACAGTGCGTTTGATATGCAGAACCGGCGACATCTTGATTTCCGTGAGGTTTCAAGCTCAGATATGCATTTTCTGCGATAATCTTGGTGAGTCTTCTGTCAGAAGTATGCAGAATCATCTAGATCGCTCTTTTCGAGCTATTTGATGCGAGAAACACGTTTTCTGGTGTTTTCACCACTCCACAGTTCGTTTGATATGCCGACCCGGCGACATCGTGTTTTTCGTCGGATTTCAAGCTGAGATATGCATTTTCTGCGATCATATTGGTGAGACTTCAGTCAGAAGTATGCAGAATCACCTAGATCGCTCGTTTCGAGCTATTTAATGCGCGAAACACGTTATCTGGTTGTTTTCACCACTCCACAGTGCGTTTGATATGCAGAACCGGCGACATCTTGATTTTCGTGAGGTTTCAAGCTGAGATATGCATTTTCTGCGATAATCTTGGTGAGACTTCTGTCAGAAGTATGCAGAATCATCGCGATCGCTCTATTCGAGCTATTTAATGCGAGAAACACGTTATCTGGTGTTTTCATCACTCCACAGGGCGTTTGATATGCAGAACCGGCGATATCTTGGTTTTCCTGGGGTTTCCAGCTGAGATATGCATTTTCTGTGATAATCTTGGTGAGTCTTCTGTCAGAAGTATGCAGAATCATCTAGATCGCTCTTTTCGAGCTATTTAATGCGAGAAACAGGTTTTCTGGTGTTTTCACCACGCCACAGTGCGTTTGATATGCAGAACCGGCGATATCTTGGTTTTCGTGGGGTTTCCAGCTGAAATATGCATTTTCTGCGATAATCTTGGTGTTTCATCTATGAGAAGTATGCAGAATCATCGAGAACGCTCTTTTCGAGCTAGTTAATGCGAGATACACGTTTTCTGGTGTTTTCACCACTCCATAGTGCGTCTGATATGCAGAACCGGCGATATCTTGGTTTTCGTGGGATTTCCAGCTGAGATATGCATTTTCCGCGATAATCTTGGTGAGTCTTCTGTCAGAAGTATGCAGAATGATCTAGATCGCTCTTTTCGAGCTATTTGATGCGAGAAACACGTTTTCTGGTGTTTTCACCACGCCACAGTGCGTTTGATATGCAGAACCGGCGACATCGTGGTTTTCGTCGGGTTTCAAGCTGAGATATAGCATTTTCTGCGATAATATTGGTGAGACTTCAGTCAGAAGTATGCAGAATCATCTAGATCGCTCTTTTCGAGCTATTTAATGCGAGAAACACGTTTTCTGGTGTCTTCACCACGCCACAGTGCGTTTGATATGCAGAACCGGCGACATCGTGGTTTTCGTCGGGTTTCAAGCTGAGATATAGCATTTTCTGCGATAATATTGGTGAGACTTCAGTCAGAAGTATGCAGAATCATCTAGATCGCTCTTTTCGAGCTATTTAAAGCGAGAAACACGTTATCTGGTTGTTTTCACCACTCCACAGTGCGTTTGATATGCAGAACCGGCGATATCTTGGTTTTCGTGGGGTTTCCAGCTGAGATATGCATTTTCTGCGATAATCTTGGTGAGTCTTCTGTCAGAAGTATGCAGAATCATCGAGATCGCTCTATTCGAGCTATTTAATGCGAGAAACACGTTATCTGGTGTTTTCACCACTCCACAGTTCGTTTGATATGCCGACACGGCGACATCGTGTTTTTCGTCGGGTTTCAAGCTGAGATATGCATTTTCTGCGATCATATTGGTGAGACTTCAGTCAGAAGTATGCAGAATCACCTAGATCGCTCGTTTCGAGCTATTTAATGCGCGAAACACGTTATCTGGTTGTTTTCACCACTCCACAGTGCGTTTGATATGCAGAACCGGCGACATCTTGATTTTCGTGAGGTTTCAAGCTGAGATATGCATTTTCTGCGATAATCTTGGTGAGACTTCTGTCAGAAGTATGCAGAATCATCGCGATCGCTCTATTCGAGCTATTTAATGCGAGAAACACGTTATCTGGTGTTTTCATCACTCCACAGGGCGTTTGATATGCAGAACCGGCGATATCTTGGTTTTCCTGGGGTTTCCAGCTGAGATATGCATTTTCTGTGATAATCTTGATGAGTCTTCTGTCAGAAGTATGCAGAATCATCTAGATCGCTCTTTTCGAGCTATTTAATGCGAGAAACAGGTTTTCTGGTGTTTTCACCACGCCACAGTGCGTTTGATATGCAGAACCGGCGATATCTTGGTTTTCGTGGGGTTTCCAGCTGAAATATGCATTTTCTGCGATAATCTTGGTGTTTCATCTATGAGAAGTATGCAGAATCATCGAGAACGCTCTTTTCGAGCTAGTTAATGCGAGATACACGTTTTCTGGTGTTTTCACCACTCCATAGTGCGTCTGATATGCAGAACCGGCGATATCTTGGTTTTCGTGGGATTTCCAGCTGAGATATGCATTTTCCGCGATAATCTTGGTGAGTCTTCTGTCAGAAGTATGCAGAATGATCTAGATCGCTCTTTTCGAGCTATTTGATGCGAGAAACACGTTTTCTGGTGTTTTCACCACGCCACAGTGCGTTTGATATGCAGAACCGGCGACATCGTGGTTTTCGTCGGGTTTCAAGCTGAGATATGCATTTTCTGCGATCATATTGGTGAGACTTCAGTCAGAAGTATGCAGAATCATCTAGATCGCTCGTTTCGAGCTATTTAAAGCGAGAAACACGTTATCTGGTTGTTTTGACCACTCCACAGTGCGTTTGATATGTAGAGCCGCCGATAACTTGGTTTTCGTGGGGTTTCCAGCTGAAATATGCATTTTCTGCGATAATGTTGGTGTTTCATCTATGAGAAGTATGCAGAATCATCGAGAACGCTCTTTTCGAGCTAGTTAATGCGAGATACACGTTTTCTGATGTTTTCACCACTCCATAGTGCGTCTGATATGCAGAACCGGCGATATCTTGGTTTTCATGGGGTTTCCAGCTGAGATATGCAATTTCTGTGATAATCTTGGTGAGTCTTCTGTCAGAAGTATGCAGAATCATCTAGATCGCTCTTTTCGAGCTATTTAATGCGAGAAACAGGTTTTCTGGTGTTTTCACCACGCCACAGTGCGTTTGATATGCAGAACCGGCGATATCTTGGTTTTCGTGGGGTTTCCAGCTGAAATATGCATTTTCTGCGATAATCTTGGTGTTTCATCTATGAGAAGTATGCAGAATCATCGAGAACGCTCTTTTCGAGCTAGTTAATGCGAGATACACGTTTTCTGGTGTTTTCACCACTCCATAGTGCGTCTGATATGCAGAACCGGCGATATCTTGGTTTTCGTGGGATTTCCAGCTGAGATATGCATTTTCCGCGATAATCTTGGTGAGTCTTCTGTCAGAAGTATGCAGAATGATCTAGATCGCTCTTTTCGAGCTATTTGATGCGAGAAACACGTTTTCTGGTGTTTTCACCACGCCACAGTGCGTTTGATATGCAGAACCGGCGACATCGTGGTTTTCGTCGGGTTTCAAGCTGAGATATGCATTTTCTGCGATCATATTGGTGAGACTTCAGTCAGAAGTATGCAGAATCATCTAGATCGCTCGTTTCGAGCTATTTAAAGCGAGAAACACGTTATCTGGTTGTTTTGACCACTCCACAGTGCGTTTGATATGTAGAGCCGCCGATAACTTGGTTTTCGTGGGGTTTCCAGCTGAAATATGCATTTTCTGCGATAATGTTGGTGTTTCATCTATGAGAAGTATGCAGAATCATCGAGAACGCTCTTTTCGAGCTAGTTAATGCGAGATACACGTTTTCTGATGTTTTCACCACTCCATAGTGCGTCTGATATGCAGAACCGGCGATATCTTGGTTTTCATGGGGTTTCCAGCTGAGATATGCAATTTCTGTGATAATCTTGGTGAGTCTTCTGTCAGAAGTATGCAGAATCATCTAGATCGCTCTTTTCGAGCTATTTAATGCGAGAAACACGTTTTCTGGTGTTTTCACCACGCCACAGTGCGTTTGATATGCAGAACCGGCGACATCGTGGTTTTCGTCGGGTTTCAAGCTGAGATATAGCATTTTCTGCGATAATATTGGTGAGACTTCAGTCAGAAGTATGCAGAATCATCTAGATCGCTCTTTTCGAGCTATTTAAAGCGAGAAACACGTTATCTGGTTGTTTTCACCACTCCACAGTGCGTTTGATATGCAGAACCGGCGATATCTTGGTTTTCGTGGGGTTTCCAGCTGAGATATGCATTTTCTGCGATAATCTTGGTGAGACTTTAGTCAGAACTATGCAGAATCATCTAGATCGCTCGTTTCGAGCTATTTAATGCGAAAAAACAAGTTTTCTGGTGTTTTGACCACTCCACAGTGCGTTTGATATGTAGAGCCGCCGATAACTTGGTTTTCGCGGGGCTTCCAGCTGAAATATGCATTTTCTGCGATAATCTTTGTGTTTCATCTATGAGAAGTATGCAGAATCATCTAGATCGCTCTTTTCGAGCTATTTAAATCGAGAAACACGTTTTCTGGTGTATTCACCACCCCACAGTGCGTTTGATATGCAGAACCGGCGACATCGTGGTTTTGGTCGGGTTTCAAGCTGAGATATGCATTTTCTGCGATAATCTTGGTGAGACTTTAGTCAGAAGTATGCAGAATCATCTAGATCGCTCGTTTCGAACTACTTAATGCGAGAAACACGTTATCTGGTGTTTTCACCACTCCACAGTGCGTTTAACTTGCAGAACCGGCGACATCTTGGATTTCGTCGGAGTTCAAGCTGGGATATGCATTTTCATCGATAATCTTGGTAAGAATTCTGTCAGAAGTATGCAGTATCATCTAGATCGCTCTTTTCGAGCTACTTAATGCGAGAAACACGTTTTCTGGTGTTTTGACCACTCCACAGTGCGTTTGATATGCAGAACCGGCGACATCTTGGTTTTCGTGGGGTTTCCAGCTGAAATATTCATTTTCTGCGATAATATTGGTGAGACTTCAGTCAGAAGTATGCAGAATCATCTAGATCGCTCTTTTCGAGCTACTTAATGCACGAAACACGTTTTCTGGTTGTTTTCACCACTCCACAGTGCGTTTAACTTGCAGAACCGGCGACATCGTGGTTTTCGTCGGGTTTCAAGCTGAGATATGCATTTTCTGCGATCATATTGGTGAGACTTCAGTCAGAAGTATGCAGAATCACCTAGATCGCTCGTTTCGAGCTATTTGATGCGAGAAACACGTTTTCTGGTGTTTACACCACTCCACAGTGCGTTTGATATGCAGAACCGGCGACATCGTGGTTTTCGTCGGGTTTCAAGCTGAGATATGCATTTTCTGCGATCATATTGGTGAGACTTCAGTCAGAAGTATGCAGAATCACCTAGATCGCTCTATTCGAGCTATTTAATGCGAGAAACACGTTATCTGGTTGTTTTCACCACTCCACAGTGCGTTTGATATGCAGAACCGGCGACATCTTGGTTTTCGTGGGGTTTCCAGCTGAAATATTCATTTTCTGCGATAATATTGGTGAGACTTCAGTCAGAAGTATGCAGAATCATCTAGATCGCTCTTTTCGAGCTACTTAATGCACGAAACACGTTTTCTGGTGTTTTCACCACTCCACAGTGCGTTTGATATGCAGAACCGGCGACATCTTGATTTTCGTGAGGTTTCTAGCTGAGATATGCATTTTCTGCGATAATATTGGTGAGACTTCAGTCAGAAGTATGCAGAATCATCCAGAACGCTCTTATCGAGCTAGTTAATGCGAGTAACACGTTTTCTGGTGTTTTCACCACTCAACGGAGCGTCTGATACGCAGAACCGGCGACACCTTGGTTTTCGTGGGGTTTCTAGCTGGGATATGCATTTTCTGCGATAATCTTGTTGAGACTTCTGTCCGAAGTATGCAGAATCATCGAGATCGCTCGTTTCGAGCTGTTTAATGCGAGAAACACGTTATATGGTGTTTTCACCACTCCACAGTGCGTTTGATATGCAGAACCGGCGACATCTTGATTTTCGTAAGGTTTCAAGCTGAGATATGCATTTTCTGCGATAATCTTGGTGAGTCTTCTGTCAGAAGTATGCAGAATCATCTAGATCGCTTTTTTCGAGCTGCTTAATGCGAGAAACACGTTTTCTGGTGTTTTGACCACTCCACAGTGCGTTTGATATGTAGAACCGCCGATAGCTTGGTTTTCGTGGGGATTCCAGCTGAAATATGCATTTTCTGCGATAATATTGGTGAGACTTCAGTCAGAAGTATGCAGAATCATCTAGATCGCTCGTTTCGAGTTATTTAATGCGAGAAACACGTTATCTGGTTGTTTTCACCACTCCACAGTGCGTTTGATATGTAGAACCGCCGATAGCTTGGTTTTCGTGGGGATTCCAGCTGAAATATGCATTTTCTGCGATAATATTGGTGAGACTTCTGTCCGAAGTATGCAGAATCATCGAGATCGCTCGTTTCGAGCTGTTTAATGCGAGAAACACGTTATATGGTGTTTTCACCACTCCACAGTTCTTTGGATATGCAGAACAGGAGATATCTTGGTTTGCGTGGGGTTTCAAGCAGAGATATGCATTTTCTGCGATAATCTTGGTAAGAATTCTGTCAGAAGTATGCAGTATCATCTAGATCGCTCTTTTCGAGCTGCTTAATGCGAGAAACACGTTTTCTGGTGTTTTGACCACTCCACAGTGCGTTTGATATGTAGAACCGCCGATAGCTTGGTTTTCGTGGGGATTCCAGCTGAAATATGCATTTTCTGCGATAATATTGGTGAGACTTCAGTCAGAAGTATGCAGAATCATCTAGATCGCTCGTTTCGAGTTATTTAATGCGAGAAACACGTTATCTGGTTGTTTTCACCACTCCACAGTGCGTTTGATATGCAGAACCGGCGACATCTTGATTTTCGTGAGGTTTCAAGCTGAGATATGCATTTTCTGCGATAATCTTGGTGAGTCTTCTGTCAGAAGTATGCAGAATCATCTAGATCGCTCTTTTCGAGCTATTTGATGCGAGAAACACGTTTTCTGGTGTTTTCACCACTCCACAGTGCGTTTGATATGCAGAACCGGCGACATCGTGTTTTTCGTCGGGTTTCAAGCTGAGATATGCATTTTCTGCGATCATATTGGTGAGACTTCAGTCAGAAGTATGCAGCATCACCTAGATCGCTTGTTTCGAGCTATTTAATGCGAGAAACACGTTATCTGGTTGTTTTCACCACTCCACAGTGCGTTTGATATGCAGAACCGGCGACATCTTGATTTTCGTAAGGTTTCAAGCTGAGATATGCATTTTCTGCGATAATCTTGGTGAGTCTTCTGTCAGAAGTATGCAGAATCATCTAGATCGCTTTTTTCGAGCTATTTGATGCGAGAAACACGTTTTCTGGTGTTTTCACCACTCCACAGTGCGTTTGATATGCAGAACAGTCGACATCGTGGTTTTCGTCGGGTTTCAAGCTGAGATATGCATTTTCTGCGATCATATTGGTGAGACTTCAGTCAGAAGTATGCAGAATCACCTAGATCGCTCGTTTCGAGCTATTTAATGCGAGAAACACGTTATCTGGTGTTTTCACCACTCCACAGTGCGTTTGATATGCAGAACCGGCGACATCTTGATTTTCGTGAGGTTTCAAGCTGAGATATGCATTTTCTGCGATAATCTTGGTGAGTCTTCTGTCAGAAGTATGCAGAATCATCTAGATCGCTCTTTTCGAGCTATTTGTTGCGAGAAACACGTTTTCTGGTGTTTACACCACTCCACAGTGCGTTTGATATGCAGAACCGGCGACATCGTGGTTATCGTCGGGTTTCAAGCTGAGATATGCATTTTCTGCTATCATATTGGTGAGACTTCAGTCAGAAGTATGCAGAATCACCTAGATCGCTCTATTCGAGCTATTTAATGCGAGAAACACGTTATCTGGTTGTTTTCACCACTCCACAGTGCGTTTGATATGCAGAACCGGCGACATCTTGATTTTCGTGAGGTTTCAAGCTGAGATATGCATTTTCTGCGATCATATTGGTGAGACTTCAGTCAGAAGTATGCAGAATCACCTAGATCGCTCTATTCGAGCTATTTAATGCGAGAAACACGTTATCTGGTTGTTTTCACCACTCCACAGTGCGTTTGATATGCAGAACCGGCGACATCTTGATTTTCGTGAGGTTTCAAGCTGAGATATGCATTTTCTGCGATAATCTTGGTGAGTCTTCTGTCAGAAGTATGCAGAATCATCTAGATCGCTCTTTTCGAGCTATTTGATGCGAGAAACACGTTTTCTGGTGTTTACACCACTCCACAGTGCGTTTGATATGCAGAACCGGCGACATCTTGATTTTCGTGAGGTTTCAAGCTGAGATATGCATTTTCTGCGATAATCTTGGTGAGTCTTCTGTCAGAAGTATGCAGAATCATCCAGAACGCTCTTTTCGAGCTAGTTAATGCGAGTAACACGTTTTCTGGTGTTTTCACCACTCAACGGAGCGTCTGATACGCAGAACCGGCGACATCGTGGTTTTCGTCGGGTTTCAAGCTGAGATATGCATTTTCTGCGATCATATCGGTGAGACTTCAGTCAGAAGTATGCAGAATCACCTAGATCGCTCTATTCGAGCTATTTAATGCGAGAAACACGTTATCTGGTTGTTTTCACCACTCCACAGTGCGTTTGATATGCAGTACCGGCGACATCTTGGTTTTCGTGGGGTTTCCAGCTGAAATATTCATTTTCTGCGATAATATTGGTGAGACTTCAGTCAGAAGTATGCAGAATCATCTAGATCGCTCGTTTCGAGCTATTTAATGCGAGAAACACGTTATCTGGTGTTTTCACCACTCCACAGTGCGTTTGATATGCAGAACCGGCGACATCTTGATTTTCGTGAGGTTTCTAGCTGAGATATGCATTTTCTGCGATAATATTGGTGAGACTTCAGTCAGAAGTATGCAGAATCATCCAGAACGCTCTTTTCGAGCTATTTAATGCGAGAAACACGTTATCTGGTGTTTTCACCACTCCACAGTGCGTTTGATATGCAGAACCGGCGACATCTTGATTTTCGTGAGGTTTCTAGCTGAGATATGCATTTTCTGCGATAATATTGGTGAGACTTCAGTCAGAAGTATGCAGAATCATCCAGAACGCTCTTTTCGAGGTAGTTAATGCGAGTAACACGTTTTCTGGTGTTTTCACCACTCAACGGAGCGTCTGATACGCAGAACCGGCGACATCTTGGTTTTCGTCGGGTTTCAAGCTGAGATATGCATTTTCGGCGATAATCTTGGTGAGTCTTCTGTCAGAAGTATGCAGAAGCATCTAGATCGCTCTTTTCGAGCTACTTAATGCACGAAACACGTTTTCTGGTGTTTTCACCACTCCACAGTGCGTTTGATATGCAGAACCGGCGACATCTTGATTTTCGTGAGGTTTCTAGCTGAGATATGCATTTTCTGCGATAATATTGGTGAGACTTCAGTCAGAAGTATGCAGAATCATCCAGAACGCTCTTTTCGAGCTAGTTAATGCGAGTAACACGTTTTCTGGTGTTTTCACCACTCAACGGAGCGTCTGATACGCAGAACCGGCGACATCTTGGTTTTCGTCGGGTTTCAAGCTGAGATATGCATTTTCGGCGATAATCTTGGTGAGTCTTCTGTCAGAAGTATGCAGAAGCATCTAGATCGCTCTTTTCGAGCTATTTAATGCGAGAAACACGTTTTCTGGTGTTTTCACCACACCACAGTGCGTCTGATATGCAGAACTGGCGACACCTTGGTTTTCGTGGGGTTTCCAGCTGGGATATGCATTTTCTGCGATAATCTTGTTGAGACTTCTGTCCGAAGTATGCAGAATCATCGAGATCGCTCGTTTCGAGCTATTTAATGCGAGAAACACGTTATCTGGTGTTTTCACCACTCCACAGTTCTTTGGATATGCAGAACAGGAGATATCTTGGTTTGCGTGGGGTTTCAAGCAGAGATATGCATTTTCTGCGATAATCTTGGTGAGACTTCTGTTAGAAGTATGCAGAATCATCGAGATCGCACTTTTCGAGCTATTTAATGCGAGAAACACGTAATAATTTTATTAAGTAGATTTATTTCTAAAATAGGATTGATTTTAATAATTTTGTTTGTTTTAATTCAAAATATTTCAGTAATTTTAGAATTGTGTATATCATTTATTCAAGCTTATGTATTTTCAACTTTAAGAGTATTGTATTTTTCGGAATTTAAATAAATAAAATGATAATAAGAAATTTTCCTTTTCATTTAGTAACAGTTAGACCATGACCTTTTTTGATATCTATGAGATTAATAAATTCAATATTAGGTTTTATTAATTGATTTTATTTAAATGATTTTGAATTTATTTTTCTTAATTTATTTATTAATTTATTAATTATATATCAATGATGACGAGATTTTATTCGAGAGAGTTTATATCAAGGATTTCATACTTTTATAGTTTATGGGTTTTTAAAGTTTAGGATAATTTTATTTATTATTTCAGAAATATTTTTTTTTATTTCTTTTTTTTGAACTTATTTTCATAGATGTATTTCTTTAAGAATTGAATTAGGATATATTTGACCTCCTAAAATAATTAGTCAATTTAATCCTTATAATATTCCTTTATTAAATTCTGTTATTTTAATTTCTTCAGGATTATCAGTTTCTTGAAGTCATTGTAGATTGTTAAATAATAATTTTAATATAGTTAATTTAAGATTATTTTGTACAGTTATTTTAGGTATTTATTTTACTTTAATTCAATTTATTGAATATTTAGAATCTTCTTTTAGAATTAATGATGGAATTTTTGGTTCTATTTTTTATATAAGGACTGGATTTCATGGTCTTCATGTTATTGTAGGAACTTTAATATTGATATTTTCTTTATTTCGATTGAATATAAATCATTTTAGAAAAATTCATCATTTTAATTTTGAAGGTTCTTTATGATATTGACATTTTGTTGATGTTATTTGATTATTTTTATATATTTTTATTTATTGATGAATATATTATATATATAGTATTATTTAATACAGTTAACTTCCAATTAACAAATTTCTATTTTAGTAATATATATAGTGATGTTAATGGTGTTATCTTATATTAGATTAATTCTTTTAATTATAATTTTAATTTCTTTATTAAATGTGTTTTCTTCTATTTTTAAGATTTCTGATAAGGAAAAAAAAAGTTCTTATGAATGTGGGTTTAATTCAATTACTAAGGCTTTTATTCCATTTTCAGTACCTTTTTATTTAATAGCTTTAATATTTTTAGTATTTGATATTGAAATTATTTTAATTGTTCCATTTATTTTATTAGTTAAGTATATAGGTTTTAGTTACATATTTATTATTTTTTTATTATTTTTTTTTATTATACTTTTTTCTTTAGTTTATGAATGATGTATAAATTATTTATTGTGAATATTTTAATTTGAATATATGGATTATTAGTTAATCAATATTTAAGTCGAAATTAAATTGTAATTTTTTACTTCATATATTATTTAATTTATATAATTTAATATAAATTTTAATTAAAGCCAAATAGAGGCATTTTATTGTTAATAAGATTATTGAATAATTTATTCTAATTAAAGAAATAATTGAAAATAGAATTTCTAATTCTGTAGAGATATTAATTTATCATATTTCTTTTAATAGGTTTATATAGTTTAATTAAAACTTTATATTTTCAGTATAAAAATATTAATATACATATTTATTTATAAATAAATGTATAAAGATATATATATATATATATTTAAAAATAATAAATTATTTCTTTAATATTTTCAATATTATGCTCTTATATAAGCTATTTAAATTTAATAGATAAATAATATTAATAATATAAATAGAAAAAAAGAGGAAATTATATAGTTGAAGTTAAATATACTAAATTTAATAATTGTTAAATAATATAGAATATTTTTTATTAATTTTCCTATAAGTATTTCAAATAATCTTTTTTCAATAAATTTTTCATAGTTTAAAATGATTTTTACTGGTATTTTATAAATATGGGTATAGTAGATATTTATAAGTATTATTCTTTCAGTTAAATTAATTAATAGATAATTTTTTTTATATGATTTAAAGATTTGATAGCCAATAATTATACCAATAATTAATAATTTAATAATTATTAATTTATATACTTTAGGTAGATTAATATTTTAATCTAAGTAAATTATATTTAGATAAATTTTACTAAAAAATAGTGATATAATAAATATAATTAATATTCTAAAATTTATTATATTATTTTCTTTTAAATTTAAATTATTGTAGAAAGGTAAATTTTGGGGTAGTAAAGTTAAAATTAAACGAGTTGAATATGCAACTGTAAAGATAGTTCCAAGTATTAAATTTAATAATCTTATAAAATTTAATTTATTATAAAAAAAAAATTCTATAATTAAGTCTTTGGAGTAAAATCCACATAAAAATGGGAATCCACATAGAGATAAAATTGAAAATATTATAATTAATCTTTTAAATGGGTAGATTATAAATATTCCTTTATAATCACGTATATCTTGACTTCTATTTATATAATGAATAAATCTTCCTGAACATAGAAATATTAAAGATTTAAATATTGCATGAATGATTAAATGAAAAAAGGCTAAGTTTTCTAAACCTAGAAATAAAATTCTTATTATAAATCCTAGTTGTCTTAAGGTAGATAAAGCAATAATTTTTTTAAAATCTATTTCAAATATAGCTATTAATCCGGCAATTAGTATAGTTAATCTTGAAATAATTAATAAATATTTATTTAAATTTGTATTTATAATTAAAGTATTGTATCGAATTAAGATATATACTCCGGCAGTTACTAATGTAGATGAATGAACTAAAGAAGATACAGGAGTGGGAGCTATTATAGCAGCAGGTAATCAATTTCTAAAAGGAATTTGTGCTCTTTTTGTAAAGGTTATAATTACAATAAGAATAAATATTGGTAAATTTAAATTATAAAGTATTAAGTTTCATGAATTAAATTTTATTATAAAGCAAATTAATATTAAAAGACAAATATCTCCAATTCGATTTAAAATAATAGTTAATAATCCTGCTCTATAAGCTTTATTGTTATTATAATAAATAATTAAACAATAAGAGATTAATCCTAAACCATCTCATCCTAATAAAATAGTTAATATATTAGGTCTTAAAATTATAAATACTATTGATAAATAAAATAATAAAGTTAAGTATAAAAATTTATTTATAAGATTGTTATTTAATTTTATATATTCAGTTCTATAAATTAGAACTATTGCTGTAATTAATCTGACTATTATAATAAAAAATAATGTTTTATTATCAATTAAAATAAATAAATTAAATTTTATTGAATTAAAATTTAAGATTAATCATTCAATAATAATAATTTTATTAATTATAATTAAATAACAAGCAGTTATAAAAGATAAGATTCTTCATATTGTTAAAATGATTCTAAAAATTATTATTTTGATAATAATTTAAAGTAATATATATATATACATTTTTGATATCACGAATCAATATTTTAGTTAAATTATTTAAATAAATAATATTTAAATTTATAATTATTAGATTGATTGGAATTCAATGTAATATTAAAGTAAGAAAATTAATTAAATTATTAATTTTGATAGTATAAAAATTTAATATATTAGTAAATCCATGTTGAATATATCTATATAAATATAAAGTATAAATAAATCTTATTAAACAATAGATAATTATAATATAAATTAAATATTTACATCAATTAAATAATCTCATTAGTAAAGTGATTTCACTAATTAAATTTAAAGATATAGGAGCAGCTATATTTGATGATCTTAATAAGAATCATATTAAAGCTATAGAAGGTATAAGAATTATTATACCTTTATTTAAAATTATTAATCGTCTATTAGTTTGTTTATAGATAATATTAATTAGATAAAAAAGTCCTGATGAACATAAACCATGAGCAATTATTATATAAATACCTCCTTTTATTCCAATATAAGATAGTGTTATTATTCCTCTAATTATTAAAGCTATATGAATAATTGAAGATATAGCAACAATGATTTTTATATCAATTTGTCGTAAACATGAAAGTCTTAAAATTAATCTTCCAATTATTCTTAAGTAAATTAAATAAATTCTTAATTTATTTAAATTTTTTAAAATTATAATTATTCGTAATAAGCCATATCTTCCAAGTTTTAATATGATAGAAGCTAAAATTATAGATCCAATATATGAGGCTTCTACATGGGCTTTTAATAATCAATTGTGAAGTGTAAATATAGGAATTTTTACTATAAAAGATATTAGTAAATAAATTAAAATATATATAGATAATTTAAGTTTTTTAATTTCTATACAAGGAAAAGATAAATTTTTTCTATATTTTAATATGTAAAATATAATTATTAATAAAGGTAAT
Organism: Anthophora plumipes; assembly: GCA_951804975.1. NCBI lineage: Eukaryota > Metazoa > Arthropoda > Insecta > Hymenoptera > Apidae > Anthophora > Anthophora plumipes. The sequence continues at coordinate 1,098,404 of CATORF010000423.1, forward strand.
ATAAAACTGTGGGCTGTTATGTTGACGGAGGATAGAAGGCGGAGGAATGATAGAGAGGATCGTAGGAAAAGGAAAGGTTGCGTTTCGTCCTGGGCCTCCTAGTGGACTCGTCAGTAAGGCATTCTAGGAGACCCGTGCCTTAGACGCGGGGGACTGAAGGAGTTAGGTTGGAAGGTGTATATATACAAACAGGACCTCTCGGGAGCGCTAGCGAGAATGGTCTCCTGTGTCTCTGTCCCTCTAGCGGTGGTAGACAGAAGGGTCGCCACAAAACTAAAGTATAAAATATCAAATAATACCTTGCTAATATTCGAAATATACCATATCCTCAGAAAATGACTATAAAGAAAATTAATAATAAATTTATTTCAAATATTAAATAAAAAATAAAAAAATGTATAGCTATGAAATTTAAGATTAAGGATATTAATATTATTATAGTTAAATTGGTGTATATATTTATATTATTTTCGTACTTTATATTTATTATAATTATTCTGAAAATTCATAAAGTTAAAATAATTAAATTATAAGAATATATATTAAATCTTAAATTATTAGAGATTATTCATCAATTTATTAAATTTAGTTTAAATAATATAATAAATGTTAATATATAAGAATTATTTCTTAATAGATATAAACATTTATTTATATTAAATTGTATTATTATATAAGTAATGAATATAATTATTTCGAACATAAATTTATTAAATTAATGTTTTGATGGCCATGTGTTTAATTTATTCTAATTAGTAAAGCTAATCCTACAATAGATTCACATACTGCGAAAATAATATAGATAATAAAAATTCATCTACTTAAATTATTTAATAGGATAATAGTAATTAAAGTTAAAATAAAATATTCTAAAGTAATTAAAAAATTAATAAATTGTTTTCTAGATTTTCAAAGAATTAAGGTGATAATAACTAATAAAATAATTATGTAAATAAATTTAAAATATTATATAATTTAAGTTAAAATAATAATTTTGTAAATTATTAATGAATTGTGAATATTCTATAATAAAGTTTAAATTTCAAAAAAAATTAATATAAATTTTTTATAATTCCCAGAATTATTGTTTTATGAATAAACTATTTTTTGTTTAAATTAATGTTTTATTAATTATAATTTTATTTTATTTATAATTTGATAATATATATATATAAAATTTTTATGTTAGACGAGAATTGGGCCTCAAAAAAATGTGTTTTTGGTTAGTTTTATTAAATAAATAAATCAAAAATTAAAAATTATATAAAATGTCCATAGAATTTCTAAATTATATATTAAAGTTTTTTTTAATATTTTTATATTTTTTATCTTTATATTTGATTTTTTTTATTTTAATTACTGGGGATAAAATTCATCCTATAAAGAATTTAATATATTTTTTATTATATATAGTTATTTTATGTTTAATTTCATATTTATTTAAATTTAAATCTTTATTTATTTATATAATTATAATTATTTTTATTAGAGGGTTAATAATTTTATTTGCTTATTTTGTTAGATTAAATAATCAATCTATGATGAATTATTTTAAATATATAAATTTTTTTATTATTGGTTTATTAATAATTAATATTATATATTTCTTTTCTAATTATTTAATTGAAAATTTTGATAGAATAATTTATTCAATAAATCTATATCGGGATAAAAATATTAATTTATCTTTTATTTATCAATATTCAAATTTGTTTTTATTATTTTTTATAATTTTATTTTTAGTTTTTGTTTTAATTATAAGATATAAAATAAGATATCCTAAAAAAAAAGCTTATCAATCTAAATCTAAATTTTTAGAAGAGTTAGATAAAAAATATAAGTTTTAAACTTTATCCTGTTAATTTATTTTACTTAATTTTATTCTTAATTTGTTTTATTTAATTTTAATGTCAATAAAATTTTTAAGTTTATTAAATAAAGACAAAATTCGTAATATATTTTTTTATTCATTATTGATATTACCTACTCCCTTTAATATTAATATTTGATGAAGTTTTGGATCAATATTAGGGGTATTTTTGGTAATTCAAATTCTGTCTGGATTATTTTTATCAATACATTATTGTCCTAATATTGATTATGCTTTTAATAGAATTATTCATATTATAAAAGATGTTAATTCTGGTTGATTAATTCGTTTAATTCATATAAATGGAGCATCTTTTTATTTTATTATAATATATATTCATATTAGACGAAATATTTATTATCAATCTTTTAAATTAGTTCATGTATGATTAATTGGAGTTAGAATTTTATTTTTGTCAATAGCAACAGCTTTTATAGGATATGTTTTACCTTGAGGGCAAATATCTTTTTGAGGAGCAACTGTTATTACTAATTTAATATCTGCTATTCCTTATATTGGGCAATTATTAGTTGAATGAATTTGAGGGGGTTATTCTATTAATAATGCTACATTAAATCGATTTTTTTCTATTCATTTTATTTTACCTTTAATTATTTTATTAATAGTAGTTTTACATATTTTTTTTTTACATTTAACAGGTTCTACTAATCCTTTAGGATTTTCTAGAAATTTATATAAAGTTCCTTTTCATCCTTATTTTGTTATTAAAGATATTTTTATATTTATTTGAATTCTAATAATTTTTATATTATTAATTTGTCAATTACCTTATTTTTTAGGAGATCCTGATAATTTTAAAATTGCTAATAGAATAAGGACACCAGTTCATATTAAACCAGAGTGATATTTTTTATTTGCTTATTCAATTTTACGGGCAATTCCTAATAAATTGGGGGGGGGGTATTTATATTATTATTATCTATTTTAATTTTATATTTTATACCTTTATATAAAAATAATATTAAAACAAATAAATTTTATCCATTAAGTCAATTATTTTATTGATTTTTTATTAATAGATTTATTATATTAACTTGATTAGGTGGTCAGTTAATTGAATATCCTTATATTCAATTGAATAATATATTTACAATTATATATTTTTTTTTTCTTTATTGTTTCTCCTGGATTATATTATTATTGAGATAATATTATTTATTAAATTAATAAATAGTTAATGAACTTGAATAAGTTTATATTTTGAAAATATATCATAGAAATAGCATTTTCTATTAACTTTTTAATTTTATTTTAAATATGTATAAAAATTACTTTTGTTATATATACAAATATATTATAAATTAATACTAAAATTAAAAAATCAGTTCAACATATGTATATTAAATTATCATAACGGATTCGTGGTAATACACCTCGTAATCATAAAATTAAAATCATATGAATATTTATAAAAATTAAAAATTTTATTCTAGGTATTTTAAAACCTATAAATATTAAAGTTATAACAAATCTTATAAATAAAATATTTGAATATTCTGATAAAAAAATTAATACAAAAAATCTTCTGTAGTATTCTACATTAAATCCTGAAACTAATTCAGATTCTCCTTCAATTAGGTCAAAAGGGGTTCGGTTTAATTCAATTAATATACTAATAAAAAAGATTATATAAATTGGTGTTAATAAAATTCTAAATTTTATATATTCTTGATATTTATATAATTGATTTAATGAATAACCTTCAGTTAAAATTATAATTAAAAAAAATATTAAAAAAAGACTAATTTCAAATGAAATTATTTGTGCTAAAGATCGAATAGCCCCTAATATAGAATAATTATTATTTGAAATTCACCCAATTAAAATAATTGGATAAGTATTAAGACCTAATAAAGTGATAAAGAATATTAAATTGTAATTTGTTATTATTAAATTAGTTCAAGGATATAAAATTCATAATAATATGGCAAATATAAATATAAATATTGGTCTTAATATATAAATTAAATAATTTAAATTTAAAAATAGTCATTCTTTAGAGATTAATTTAATAGCATCTGAAAAAGGTTGAAGCATTCCTTTATATCCTACTTTATTAGGTCCTTTTCGTGTTTGAATATATCTTAAGATTTTTCGTTCTAATAAGGTTAAAAAAGATACTCTAAGTAATATACAAATTATAGTTAAAATTATAATAATTACAAAGATTATTACCTATATATAATTTATTATATGTATATATATTATTAAATTCTAACTTTAATGCACTTTTCTGCCAAGATAATTTTTAATAAATATTAATTTAATTAAATGATTATATTTATATAAATAATTTTAGTCCTTTCGTACAAAAAATTATAGGTTTTTTATAGATAGAAACCGATCTGACTTACGTCGATCTGAACTCAAATCATGTAAGATTTTAAAAGTCGAACAGACTTAATTTTTAAACTCCTGCATTTAAATTATATCTTAATTCAACATCGAGGTCGTAATCATCTTTATAAATTTGGTCTTTCAAAAGATATTACGCTGTTATCCCTAAGGTAATTTATTTTATTAATTTTTAATAAAAGATCTTTTAAATTTTCTATAATTTAAGATTTTTTAAATTAAAGTTTTTTAAATTTAATAACCCTCCCAGTTAAATATGTTATAATTATTATTATTTAGAATAAAATTTAAATTTATAATAATTATAAATATGAAATTCTATAGGGTCTTATCGTCCCATAAAAAAATTTAACAATTTTAACTTAAAACTTAATTTCATAAAATAATATTGAGACAGTATATATTTCATTAATTCTTTCATACAAGTCTTTAATTAGAAGACAATTTATTATGCTACCTTTGTACAGTCAGGTATACTGCAGCCATTTAATAAGAATCATTGGGCAGATTTATCTAAAATTATTATTTCTATAGACAATGTTTTTGTTAAACAGTTGAATATATTATTTTAATTTGCCTAATTCCTTAAATTTATATATTATTTCTTTAATAATTTTTACAATTTTCACTATTTATTTAATCATTATAAAATTAATTTATTTATTTAATTAGTTTTTTTTATAATTATTTTTATATTAATATTTTAAATTTTTAAGTAATATTTTTAAATTATAAAATATTTTATTATAATTTCAAATTTTAAGAATATAATAATAGTTGGATTTTAAAATTAATAATAATTTAAATTTAAAGGTTATCCCTTAAATTTTTTAATTAAATAAATTTATAAAATTTTAAAATTTTAATAAATTTTTACTTAATTATGAATTAAATTCATTTCTAAAAAAACCAGATATTTTAAAAATCGTATAACATCTAATTTCTAAATATATATTTATAGTTTTTTTGTAACAAAAAAAATTATATATATTTAGTTCTTTTTATTTCGGGATTAATATATATAAATAATTTAATTTGATTAACCCTGATACAAAAGGTACTAAATTTATTTAAAATTTTTTAAATTTAAATAAGTTCATTTACATTACTTTTAACTTTTAAAAAAATTATTTTTTAATAAATAATTACTGAAATAATTGTTATTTGATAAAATTTTATTTATATAAAATTGATTAATTTATAATATTTTTTATTATTTTAATTAAAATAAAATTTTAATTAAATTAATCTTTTCAGTGTAAATGAAAAATTTTATTTCAGTTTAAACTAAAATTTTTAGTTCCTAATTACACTTTCCAGTACAATTACTATGTTACGACTTATTTCATTTTGGTGAAATTGACGGGCGATTTGTACGCTTATTAGCATATAGTTCAATTTAATTAATTAAAGTAAATTTACTTTTAAATTTTCTTTCAAAATAATTTTAAAATTATTTATTCAAAATATAATATTATATTATAACTCTTAATATCTTAAATGCACTACATATTTACTTGAATTTTAATTTATTAAAATTTATTAACATTATCAATTAAAAAAAATGTGTAAACAGCTATATATAAATGTAATTTAAGTGAGTCTTATCGTGGAATATCGATTAAATTATAAGTTCCTCTAATGGAATTAATAAGCCGCCATATTTATTAATTTTAATGATTTACATTTAATAGTTAATTTTTTATTTAATTTTATAGTAGGGTATCTAATCCTAGTTTTTTTATAAAATTTATCAATTAATTTAATAATAAATTTTAATTATTTGAACTAAATTGTATATTTCACTAAAAATTTAATTTTTTAATTAAAATATATTAATTTTTAAGTAATTAAAATATTATGATTAATTAATTTATAAAATTGGTTTAACCGCTGTTGCTGGCACCGAAATTTACCATTATTAAAATTTATTTCCGAATAAAATTTTTATTTAGTGTTGCAGATTTTATTATTAATAACAAATTATTTTTTAATCTAATTATATATATAAAATAAATTTAATTAATTTGTAACTTAAATTCAATTTTATTGATTTGAATTTATTTAAATTTTTAAATAAATCAAAGTTTTGATTTTTCTATAGAAGGTATCAATTTCTATAATGTAATTAATTTTTTAATTAAATATACAAAGATTAATCTATCTATAGGTAAATCTAATCTTTATAATAGTTAACCCCCCCAATTAACTATTTAAAGCTTTGATTTTTCTATAGAAGGTATCAATTTCTATAATGAAATTAATTTTTTAATTAAATATACAAAGATTAATCTATCTATAGGTAAATCTAATCTTTATAATAGTTAACCCCCCAATTAACTATTTAAAGCTTTGATTTTTCTATAGAAGGTATCAATTTCTATAATGTAATTAATTTTTTAATTAAATATACAATGATTAATCTATCTATAGGTAAATCTAATCTTTATAATAGTTAACCCCTTAATTAACTATTTAAAGCTTTGATTTTTCTATAGAAGGTATCAATTTCTATAATGTAATTAATTTTTTAATTAAATATACAAAGATTAATTTATCTATAGGTAAATCTAATCTTTATAATAGTTAACCCCTTAATTAACTATTTAAAGCTTTGATTTTTCTATAGAAGGTATCAATTTCTATAATGTAATTAATTTTTTAATTAAATATACAAAGATTAATTTATCTATACGTAAATCTAATCTTTATAATAGTTAACCCCCCAATTAACTATTTAAAGCTTTGATTTTTCTATAGAAGGTATCAATTTCTATAATGTAATTAATTTTTTAATTAAATATACAAAGATTAATCTATCTATAGGTAAATCTAATCTTTATAATAGTTAACCCCTTAATTAACTATTTGAAGCTTTGATTTTTCTATGAAAATTATAAATAATAAAAAAATTAATTTTTATATAAAAAAAATTATATAGAAATAAATTGTTATTAAATAGCCCTAAAATATTATTAATTATATTAGATTAAAATTTTAATACAAAATTTTTAATAATAAAAACTTATTATAGTAGTAGTATATATATATATATTAATTAATAAATTATTTATATATATATACATCTTAATATTAATATATATAATATATATCTATTAATTAATAAATTATTTATATATATATATATATATATATATTTATATACTATTATAAATAGATGGAGGCCAACTGATAAATATATATACATTTTATATACATATAACAAGATATATATACAGGGTGTCCCAGAACTAGTGTAACATCCGGAAATGGGGGGTAGCTGAGGTGATTCTGAACAACCTTTTCCTTTACCAAAATGTTGTTTGAAGCTTTGTTTTCGAGTTATTAACGAAAAACACTGACCAATCACAGCGCCCAGAGACCGCGGGCTCAACCACGTATGCACGGCTTTTATACACGGGCGCTCGGTCGGGCTCCCGGCACACGTACTGGCACAGCATAGGTATCGCGGAAAATGTTATGTCATTTTAAATTAAAAATAATGTGCAATTATTCGTTATTCATGAATAACAAATAAACTAATAAGTCGTTTAATAACTGCGTTCGTTATTCGAAAGAAATAAAGCGTTTTATTATTTATGAAAAACATTTTTTTTTTAACAGCACATTTTCAGGTGAATAAATTGTTTTAAGAAAAACGATTTGTATAACTAATGCTAGAAAAAAATAATTGAACTTACCCATTCGTCCACGAAATAGCTTGCTTCGACGAAAATAGGTCGGTAAGGCTGGATCCTCGTGTCGATCCTGACCTATCCAACAATTCTCAACAGCCGATGTTCTGGCCGAATCGATGAACTCACTTCGCCGCACGATCGATATTTTTCGGTGACTTCTTAGAAGCTGTCGATTTTGTTTTTTCTCCATGCCTTCGGCGCGGTTCTCTGGCGAAAGGCTGCCGTGCTTGGTGCTTGTTCGCCGGAATGATTTATTATTAAACTAATTGTAACATCCACAGTTTTATAACTATTAATTTCAAAAAATTTAGAATTGAATACACGCTAATGTGGCTTATAAATTTGAATGGTATATCATCCACATTCACGAACGTGATGATAACTCTGTTCGATACTTTTATTCGTTATTCGAAAGGAATAAAATGTTTTATTATTGTTAGAAAAGTCCAAAAAGCGAAGGCTTGAGTGAGCCATGTGCAGTCTTTCGCTGCGTTTCCACCTCCTAGGGATGGTTCTGCCTCAAGACTAAGAAAGTCCATATTGTCAAGGGGGTCCTTCTGACTAGGATTTTTCAGGGAAGACAGAATTGTATCAGCACTCGCGAAGTATAGTTCAAAACACAAGCTTTCACTCTTTTTAACCACCCACGTTCATTTCTTATTCAAACGTTCACCACCGTTATCCTGATTTTCCTTACATTATTTAAAAAAATTAAAAACATTTCGTAGTACTCTGCGTTCGTACGCGGCATGTTGCTCGTTCAGTTAGCAAAATAAATCTGAGAGCTTAAGCGTTTTGTGGATCCTAGGTGGACGTTTGGTAAGGAAGGGGAATAGTTACAATACAACGGAAAAGAAATGTTTATTGTACTGCCATGAGAAATTCGAAACAGTTTCAAAAAAACATCAAATAAACCGACGGTGCAAAACGTTGCGCCGGCAAGAGTCAAAACAGATAAGTCGGAAACATTTGAAGATCGCCGGATTCGGGTGTGAATAAGTGAGCGCGTGTGTGTGTATGTATGCATGATGTGTGTGTGTATGTGCGCGTATAAGGGCTTACAAAGTAAGCGAGGCAAGTCGCTGAAAAAGCAAGAGGTGGTTTGAAAGTAGTGAGACGAACACTAAGAGTGCCGTCAGAATGGCACAAAACGTACCCGTGAACGAATGGGCGAGTTTAATTATTTTTTCCTAGCATTAGCTATCGAAATCGTTTTATTTCACAGTATATTTTATCTATTTGAAAATGTGCTGTTAAAAGAAAAAAACATTTTTTTCGTAAATAATGTAAGGAAAATCAGGATAACGGTGGTGAACGTTTGAATAAGAAATGAAAGTGGGTGGTTAAAAAGAGTGAAAGCTTGTGTTTTGAACTATACTTCGCGAGTGCTGATACAATTCTGTCTTCCCTGAAAAATCCTAGTCAGAAGGACCCCTTTGACAATATGGACTTTCTTATCCTTGAGGCAGAACCATCCCTAGGAGGTGGAAACGCAGCGAAAGACTGCACATGGCTCACTCAAGCCTTCGCTTTTTGGACTTTTCTAACAATAATAAAACATTTTATTCCTTTCGAATAACGAATAAAAGTATCGAACAGAGTTATCATCACGTTCGTGAATGTGGATGATATACCATTCAAATTTATAAGCCACATTAGCGTGTATTCAATTCTAAATTTTTTGAAATTAATAGTTATAAAACTGTGGATGTTACAATTAGTTTAATAATAAATCATTCCGGCGAACAAGCACCAAGCACGGCAGCCTTTCGCCAGAGAACCGCGCCGAAGGCACGGAGAAAAATCAAAATCGACAGCTTCTAAGAAGTCACCGAAAAATATCGATCGTGCGGCGAAGTGAGTTCATCGACTCAGCCAGAACATCGGCTGTTGAAAATTGTTGGATAGGTCAGGATCGACACGAGGATCCAGCCTTACCGACCTATTTTCGTCGAAGCAAGCTATTTCGTGGACGAATGGGTAAGTTCAATTATTTTTTTCTAGCATTAGTTATACAAATCGTTTGTCTTAAAACAATTTATTCACCTGAAAATGTGCTGTTAAAAAAAAAATGTTTTTCATAAATAATAAAATGCTTTATTTCTTTCGAATAACGAATAAAAGTATCGAACGCAGTTGTTAAACGACTTACTAATTTGTTTATTATTCATGAATAACGAATAATTTCACATTATTCTTAATTTAAAATGACATAACATTTTTCGCGAGACCTATGCTGTGCCAGTACGTGTGCCGGTAGCCCGACCGAGCGCCCGTGTATAAAAGCCGTGAATACGTGGTTGAGCGCGAGGTTTCTGGGCGCTGTGATTGGCCAGTGTTTTTCGTTAATAACTCGAAAACGAAGCTTCAAACAACATTTTGGTAAAGGAAAAGGTTGTTCAGAATCACCTCAGCTACCCCCCATTTCCGGATGTTACACTAGTTCTGGGACACCCTGTATAAATATTACAATATATAAATCTGAGAATATATATACATTTATAAATATATCCTAAGGTAGGATTAAATTATGATTATTTATGCTTTCATATAATTTATAAATTATTTAATAACTTATAAATGCGCTATGTTTAATAAATCAATTAATGTTTAATAAACGCATATAAATTTTTTATTTATTTATATATAACCTATGAATCATAAATTATTTATTAATTAATAAATACCTATTAATATATATAAATACGTTATTATATATTTAAATATCTATTAATTAATAAATAATTTATATATTTATATATATATATATATATATATATATATATATATAAATATTTATTAATTAATAAATAATTTTTGTATTTATATTTATATTTCTTTTCTTTTCAATAATTTATTATAATCTAATGTATTCATAATATAATTTACATATATTATAGATATAAAATTATATATATAATTATATAAATATTTAATTAATTAATATTAATATTAATATATAAAGGTTAATATAATCTTTTATAAATTTTGGAACCCACCTATGATTTATATATATATAAATATATTGGTTAATAAATTATTTATATATATATATATACATTTTAATATTAATATATATATATATATTAATAAAAAATTTTTCAAATTAAAAATTAATTTTATTTACTTATATTTAAATTTATTATGTAATAAAATTATAGTTTAATATTATTAATAAGATTATAGCGTTACTGAATAACAAAAAAAAATTAAAAATTTTTATTTATGTATTAAATAAAATTATTAATTATTGGGGGGGGTATTTATATATAATTTATATATAATTTATAATTAAATTTGTATCTTAGAGAATTTAATTAATAAATAAATTTATTATTAATAGTCGATTTTAGTTTATTTCAATGGCTTTATTTTTCCCTTAAAAATGAATATATTGAAATAAACCTTTCAATTCTACTTTAGTTTGAATTTATTTAAATAGTTTTATTTGTTTTTATAAGTAGAGAATTTAATTAATAAATAAATTTATTATTAATAGTCGATTTTAGTTTATTTCAATGGTTTCATTCTTTCCCTAAGAATGAATATATTGAAATAAACCTTTCAATTCTACTTTAGCTTGAATTTATTTAAATAGTTTTATTTGTTTTTTATAAGTAGAGAATTTAATTAATAAATAAATTTATTATTAATAGTTGATTTTAGTTTATTTCAATGGCTTTATTTTTCCCTTAAAGATGAATATATTGAAATAAACCTTTCAATTCTACTTTTGTTTGAATTTATTTAAATAGTTTTATTTGTTTTTATAAGTAGAGAATTTAATTAATAATGAAATTTATTATTAATATTCGATTTTAGTTTATTTCAATGGTTTCATTCTTTCCCTAAGAATGAATATATTGAAATAAACCTTTTAATTCTACTTTAGCTTGAATTTATTTAAATAGCTTCATTTGTCCCTTGTAAGTAGAGGATTTGGATATTAACCTTTCGAATTTACATTAGCTTTAGTTTATTTCAATGGCTTCACTCTTTCCCTAAGGATGAATATATTGAAATAAACCTTTCAATTCTACTTTAGCTTGAATTTATTTAAATAGCCTCATTTGTCCCTTGTAAGTAGAGGATTTGGATATTAACCTTTCAATTCTACTTTAGCTTGAATTTATTTAAATAACCTCATTTGTCCCTCGCAAGTAGAGGATTTTGGATATTAACCTTTCGAATTTACCTTAGCTTTAGTTTATTTCAATGGCTTCATTCTTTCCCTAAGGATGAATATATTGAAATAAACCTTTCAATTCTACTTTAGCTTGAATTTATTTAAATAGCCTCATTTGTCCCTCGCAAGTAGAGGATTTTGGATATTAACCTTTCGAATTTACCTTAGCTTTAGTTTATTTCAATGGCTTCATTCTTTCCCTAAGGATGAATATATTGAAATAAACCTTTCAATTCTACTTTAGCTTGAATTTATTTAAATAGCCTCATTTGTCCCTTGCAAGTAGAGGATTTTGGATATTAACCTTTCGAATTTACCTTAGCTTTAGTTTATTTCAATGGCTTCATTCTTTCCCTAAGGATGAATATAAATATATATCCATATATAAAGATATATATATATATATATATATATATATATATATATATATATATATATATATATATATATATCTTTAAATGGATATTAGTTAATTTTAATCTATAATATTTAATTTGCAATTAAAAGTAATTTTTAAATATATCTATATAAATAAGCTAAGTTTAAAGCTGTTAGGTTCATACCCTAGTTATAGATTATATGTATCTTTTATATATTTTATATATATATGTATTAAAGTAATATGCATGATTAAAGGATTATTTTGATAAGATACTTAAATAAATTTTATATTTATTGTTACTAATTGATTTTTTTTATATTTATTAATTTTATTAATACTTTAAATTTCAAAAATTTAGGTGCTTTGACACTAAAATATAATAGGTAAAAATTTTAGTATTATAAACTATTTAATTTTTAATTAAAAGATAATTTTGAATTGGTTTTTTGTGAAGAAAATAATATTTAAAAATGTAATATGTCTTAGATATATTATTATTAATTATTTAATCATTCTTTTTGTAAGAGATTTATTTTTTATGTGATTAATTTATGAAGTTATAACATTAGTTTTAATTATTTATATAAATTTAACTAGAGATTCAAAATATGCTAGTGTTTTTTATTATATAGTATCAGTAGTAAGAAGGTTAGTTTTTATTATAAGATTGTATTTTTATGTATCTATGAAAGAAGTAAGAGTTTTTTTTGAAATTTTTATTCAATTAATTATGTTAGTAAAATTAGGAATATTTCCTTTTCATCAATGATCTATTTATATTCATAGATATATGTGTTGAACAAGAATGTTTATATTTTCAACGGTTATAAAAATAGTACCTATATATTTTTTAGCTAATGTGAGTGGTATAAATTTTTTTTTTATAGGTTTAATTTTATTAAATTTAATTTTTGTTCCTATTATTATGAAAGTTTATAATTCTATAAAAATATTTATTAGATGTTCTTCTATTATTCAATCAACTTTTTTATTAATAATTATGTATGTTGTTAAGGCGTGGGCGTATGATCGCCCCGGTTTCGCCTTTTAGTAAGGGTTACGGTTCGCGTTCCGAACGGTCGTCAGTCTGACTGTTAGGTGCATGCGGAATTTGTCCGTTATCACCAGCCTCGTGACGTCGTTCGGGGTTTTGGTCCTAATACAAACGCGCGTTGCCCGATTCGCGGTAGATAGAGGTATAGACAGGAGGGTTCGGACGAACCTCCGTATGGCTAACGGAGGGAGCCGAAGGAGGTGGACCACTAGCGTATAGTCAACGCCGCGTGATCCCGGATGTGAAGGTGTCTAGGTGTAAGACAGGAGGGTTCGGACGAACCTCCGTATGGCTAACGGAGGGAGCCGAAGGAGATGGTCTATTCGGGAATGGATAACGACGCGTGACACACGAGGATGTGTCGGTGTATTATAGGAGGGTTCGGACGAACCTCCGTATGGCTAACGGAGGGAGCCGAAGGAAGTGGACCAGTAGCGTATGATTAACGCTGCGTGCCACCGGACAGTGTGTCTTTGGTGAGATAGGAAGTCTCGGACGAACCTCCGTATGGCTAACGGAGGGAGCCGAAGGAGATGGATCACTAGCGTATGGTTAACGCCGTGTTCCACCGGATATCAAGGTATTTTGGTATTCGCGAGTCGTAGTCGTTGATATACCTCGAGCGGTAAAGGTATATCTGTCGTGGGGTTAGCTAGTACGTTACTAAATTAGTCAGGATAGGTTTAATTGAATATAGACACGAAATGGATTCCATATCACTATATTCTAATATAATTACAAGGACTAATTGGTACAAGGTTATAGTTAGTCGATTCTTGACTCGGCAAGAATCTTCCTTCTCGACTTTAACGCGGTGAGAACGCGGAGGAGTCAGTACAGTATTATCTGATAGACACTTACGAAGTACGTTCGCGACGTTAGTATGCTCGAAGGGGACTGGAACCCGATCTTGCTCGTATCTATACTCTGACGGACAGAGTAACGTTATGCTCAGAAAACTGGATTTGAGACTGCCCCCGAGCGTCGAAAATCATGCCCTTTTATACACCGAAAAACTAAGATTTTTGGTGGTGGGGAACGTTTGATTTCCGTGGGAATGGAATGTTCTTCCATCCCCTGGCTAGACGACTGTCGGGGGGTGCGTGCTAGACTAAACATTAGGCGCCACACGTTTCGGGTAAGACGCGTACGTAACATCTCCCCCCTCAGAGGGAACATCGTTTATTATGATGCTTCCACAATGAGAGCCGAAGCGTGCGGTGCCTTGTTTTACAATGGTTGTAAAATAAAAAGAGATAAAATGAATTATATATGTAAAAAAAAAAAAAAAATGATCGGAATTAAAATTAATTATATCTAACTTAAGCTTAAAACTAATTAAAACAAAACAAAAATATTAAAACTATAGGTTATGTAATAATTGGAATAATATATAAGAAGAGAGAAATATATATGAAGAAGTTAAAGGGGTAAAATTAAGATGCTTAAGGGTATGATAAAAGAAAAAAACCTGGGGGTATAGGGGTGACGGGATGTCCAGGTGGTTGCCCTATTCCAGGCGCTCGTTGGTGGTTGGTAGTGGTTGGTTTCTGCGTTGAGCGCTCCTAATGCGTCTTGCGAGCTCCACCCCTCCTGTAATTCTTTTCACGCAGTCCGGGCACTCGCTGGCAGGTTGTACGATCAGCATTGGGGTATCGCAATTGTCGCAAGGCTCGGTTGATGGTGTTCTGACCGGGCCGTGGGAGTCATATCGCTCCAGTTCCTCCTTTGATTCCCGGGCACAGGTCATGCACAGGTCACGGTCGTCATTTGTTGTAAAAAATGTTAGCTTCGTGCAGGATGTGAAGCTCAGGACCGTCCGTACTTCCCTCTGGAGTTCGTGGTCCACCGGTTTTGTAGGTTTGGGTTCGGGTTCGTGTTCCTTCCTTATCTTCTCGAAGAGGTCCGCCATGCACTCCTCGCATTCGCTTATCCTTCTGTTTATGGTGATGGGCCTTTTACAAGACACGCATTCTTCCCTGCGTGCTCTGTTTGACGGACAGTGGCGTTGGAACCTTTCCTGCGTTGTTCGTTCGCTGTTTGCACATTCCTCGCAAATGGGTTCGTTTTCCTCGTTCGTGAAGAATATTGCCCATGTGCAAAATAGAGTTGCTACAGCTATTTGAATCTCCTCCAAGCGTTCCTCGTTCGTCGTCATTGCTTTGTGGCTATAGCACATGTTGGCTGGTTGTGGCGTTAGACAGTAAATGACGTCTTTGCTCCTAGGTGCTTGTTTTTATAGCTGATTCCAAGGGTTCCCCCTCCTTCCTCCGTTCGTTTAGGTCCTGGCGAATTTTCCTCCTCCTTCGCCCGGGGTCCATCCTCGTATATTTTCGTCAGTTATCACGACTAGGTGGAGGACGTTTTCCTTGTCGTATTTTGGAGTGGGGGTTGCGCTCCTTTTGCGCGTCGTTCCTGTTGCTTGGTCCTTTTTCTTGATTTTTCGCGTCTGAGTCGCTCGAGCGGTTTTGGGCATTCCGTCGCGGCCGTGGAAATCGCCTCTTTGGGTGTGAGGTTTTCCCTCCCTCCTTTCGGCAATCCAGCATCCCTTTTCGCCTGTTTGGGTGATGATGGTTCGGTGGCCCTCGTTGATGTCCGTTTGCGTAGCTGCGTCTCTTGGCATGTTGTACTTTGTAATGTTTTTGTAATGATACTGAAAAAGGGGAAAGCTTTCCCTGGGTTTTTATATTTGGCGCAGCGCTATTAGGCCGAGTGGGGGTAGGTCCTGGCGAGTGCTGTTCGGTGGTTGCCCCGGTGTCTGTACGTCAATTTCGTCGTTCGGTTGGTGGTCTTCCTGTTCTGGAGTGTTTTCTTCCCGCAGATACATCTTCCTTGCCTTTTTAGCGGCTATGTATGCGGCTCCGGCTAGTATTAACGTCAGGCCCACGATGCCTTCCGTGGAAAGGGGGTGAGAGTGCTCTCTTCCCATTTGTACATTTTTTAGTTGTTGCTCGATCTTCTGCAGTGAAATCGCTGCATGGCTGTGCAACCAATCGTTGTTATTCTCCGGCGGTGCTGTTTCTAGTATCTTCATGTGGTGTTCTCCGAAATTTGGTAATATCTTTGTAATGTTAATTGATGCTCCGGGTTGATATTCCGGTTGCTTGATTGTGGTAGTTATTGTCGACATGGCACGTAACTGGGTGGTGTCGGTCAAGGCCAGACATCCTGGTTCCATTGTTGCGATTCCGGTGCCTTGAATGTGTTTGAGGCCTAGCGGGTGATTTTTACAGAAGAAACGGACGGGTTTCCTGTCTGCGGCATAATACAGCCATCCTCGTCTATTTGCGAGAGGCTGCCACCAGTCCGAATTGATTCTGGAAAGTTGGACGTCGCACGTTTTCCAAGTGCTTGTTTCCGGCTGTAAGAGAAGTTCTACCTCGCAGGATGGCTTCTGCGACACGCTGTTTTGGGGCAGTGTAGCGGGCCCTATGTATTGCCCTCGATGTTTTAAACATAGCTGTTTGTATTCTTTGTTGATGTTTATGTATGTTTGGTTGTCCTCCGATATAGCTACGAACTGGGTGGTCGGTTTTACGTAGACGGCAAATTCCTTTCCTTGGAATGTTTGCGTTGTTGGACTTGGATATATTTTGAAGAGGGTGAACGGTCTTTCACTCAATAAAGGTACGGATATTTCCACTATTGCTCTCCCCTTGGAGTAGGATAGTCTCAAGTGTGTAATTCCGTCTATTTGTTCCGACAACAATTCCGTGGGAGTCAATGGGAACTCGTACGATGTTGCCGTCCTGATTTTTTCGGCTGATATCGCCAACTGTCGTGGAGAGATTATCGCGGGGTGCAAGAGTCCTTGTTTCGCGAAGAGTATGGCATCGATCATTATAAATAAGTGTGATCGGTACTCTTCTACCGTAGCCTGTAGTTTTCTCATCCATTCTTCGATAAGATTTTCCAGCTCGAGGCGTTCTTCGTTTTCCTTGGCAGATTCTGCCAATTGTGTTGCCTCGTACAGCGCCTTGTGCGTGCTGATTGATATGTTGACGAGCCGTGAGTGAAGATTATCGAACTCCGACAGTATGATGTGGGTTTGATTGGCCATAATTTCTGCCATTCCCTTTTGTTCCTTAGCGAGCTTGTCCAATTGCTCGTTGTAGGTTTCAGCATCTTCTTCGGAGAGTGTACCGAAAAGAATTTTGCTGATTTTTCCTATGAATCCCAGTGGGGCGCTTCTTTTGGTGCGTGACTGCACGGTTGGCAAGTCTTCTACAGTGGCCTTGAGCATTTCACTGTAGGCTCTGGTATCTTCCAGCCTTTTTAGTAGCTGAGGTCCGTATTCCTTGCTTGCGCAACGGGTAACGTTGTTTTCCTCGCAAACTTGGTTGGCTCGTGCCAGATGGTTTTTAACCTGCGGCTCGTGACGCAGGTAGCTTTTTATTTCGAGCGCGGTCACTAGGCGCCATTGGAGGTGGTAAATCCTCAGGGGTCCTATTGCCTCATAGTACAACCCCGTACTCTCCTTTAGGGGATTTATCGCAAAATCCTCTACGGCGCCTGCGAGTCCGATTAAGATAGCGAAGTACAGCATGATCTGTAATGACAGAAATTTTGATTTTTTAATCGGCTGTATCCTCTGATAAGTACGATGTGGGTTTTAATTTGTCCTGATGTTTGATGATGATGTGGCGATTATCGACTCTCAGGATGACGTTATTCCGTTCTGTTTTATCTTCAACCCGAAATGGTCCTATGTATTGCGGATCGAATTTATTGGTACGTGGTTCTTTCAAAATGTAGACGTATTGCCCTATCTTAAATTCCGTGGGACGTGCATGTTTGTCGTAGTAACGTCTAGAACGTTCTTTTGCTCTAACAAGTTTTTGTTCTTGGCATGTTTTGCATTTTCTAATAAATTCCTGTATGTCGTTTTTCATCCCTGGCCAAGTGTAACGAGATTTTAATCTTCTATATGTTTTGTTTGCTCCCTTGTGTCCTCCAACAAGGCTATCGTGTGCTTCCCTAATGAGTTGTATATGCTCCTCAGCGAGTGGTGCCATGGAGTCTTCGTAGGGGTCGAGGATAGAGCTGGCTAGACGTCTGGTCGTGTTTCCTTGGATTGTTGCATTTGAAGTCGAAAATTCTGAAGTGGGCACAGGTGTTGCTGGCGCTCTTCGGTTTGCTGCGGTTGGGGTCAAAGGCGTCGGCAGGCTCGGTGTCTCGATATCCAGGGCCGTAGTTACTGTTTCTTGCTCCAGTGGTTTTAAAGTTGATTCCGAATCTTCGTCGAAAGAGATCAAATCGTCGGTCTCCAGGCCAGTTGGGTTATTGTTATTGTAGTTGTATGAAAGGATTGAATTTCGTGGTGATGAGTGTGCAATAGGTAATATTCTGCTATCCAACGCGGTTTCATCTGCTAATGTTTTTTCATGAGAGAGAGTAGGCAATAAAGATCTGTTATGAAGCAGTTCGGTGGGAGTTCCTCTTCTTCCTCTCCTGGTAGGTTTCTTCTTTTCTTCCTCGGATGTGCTGCTGTCGTTATCGATGTACCGTGGGCTGTCTTGCTTTCTACGTAGAAGTTTGATGCGGTGTCCAATAGTATTTTTATCCGTTTTTGTTGGGACGTATAGTTTGAAGTCTTTATCTTTACGTGGTATAAGAGGTAAGCAGACTGGATTCCTAGACAACGCGTCGGCGTTCATGTTTATTTTTGGGTTCGCCACTTTCAGTGCGATTTGTGGTCTCGTTCTTCTCGGCATGTGATGTGTGGTCTTGAAATCTGACTGATTGCTGAAATAAATCGGTTTTGTTGGTCGATTACGTGTTACCAGGGTTTTGTGGTAATATGAGATTTCAGCTTCTTCTTGCAGCAAGAACGGACTACCAATAATTCCGCTTGCTGGTATTGAACAATTTTTTATTACGTAGAAGGTGGCTGCAATGCCATCGATGCGAAGTGTGGTAGTGCCCAACGTACGTACGGTTGCAGGTGAAATACTGGCGATTTTAATTCTTTCCTTCGATGTGAATGATGCGAAGTTATTTAATACGCCGACATCTACTAAATTTACGGCTGATCCTCCATCGATCAGAAATTCTCCTTCGCCTGTCTTTAGTTCCGGGACCTTGACTCTGATTCGGGCTGTTGGTGCTTCTTTGATAAGCCTCCGCGAATCTCGTCGGTGAACCGAACCATTCGGCGAAGTGGTAAACGATCGTCCGTCATCTCGCCGGTATGACGAACGCGATCGTAGTTTAAATTATTCGTAGGAAAGTTGCTTGCCATCCCATTTCTGGATTTGAACTCTTTCCTTTCCTTTTCTTTACAAGTTTTTCCGTCGTGACCTCGTGTGCCACAATTCCAACAATATATTTTCTTCTTGTTGAACGTTTCCTTTATCCTAGGACGATGAACATCTGGAGAGGGGCTTCTTCTAAGGGGGAACGCTTGTGTTCTCCTCGGTCGCTCTTCATGGTCGGTATCCGAACCAGATGTACTCGTGCCTCGGAATCTTTGACGATGCGGTGAAGGTGACTGCGGGTAGGCCACCCTTGGCCTACGCTTATTTTCCCAGCGGGAAGTTTCTTCACCAAGGTGCTGGCGCCGGTTTCTTAACCGTTGGTCCACTTGAAGTACGGCGTCGAAGGCGTCGTCAAGTGTTTCTATCTTCCTGTCTAGCGTCGAAGTCCTCCAGGCAATGCGATCGGGTAATCCGTCGAGGAAATTTTCCAACACATCCTTTTCCATTTCTTGGATGATTGTTTCGTTGGTAATTCCGTATCGGTCGCGGATCGCGGTGCGCGTGGAATGGACCAAGTTACTGACACGACTAATATATTTGTTTAATGATTCGTCCGCACGTATCTTGAGTCGCGATATTTCCCCTTGGAGGAATGCTAGGTCGCGCCCAGGTGCGAAACATTTCTTCAAATGTTTTAAAAATTCCGGTACGTTTGCAAACGATTTTCCTTGCACTCGTGTTCTTGCCGCACCGGTGAGTTTTGTATAAACCATCGCGAGATACTCAGGTTCTGTGTCTCGCGGAATTAGTGTTAGACCGTCCTCGACGCGTTGCGCGAAAGTCGACAAAGGCGGATTCTCGCCGTCGAATATTGGCAAAGAGGAAACGGCTGATTGCAAGCAGCTACGCTGCGTAAGTATGGCCATAGAGTTTGCCATTGAAATGGTAAGGTTCGCGATTTCGTCGGGCGAAAGCGAAGCTTGTTGCCTTGCCATCCTGAATAACTAAAATTGTAACGTTTTTATATAGCTAATCCCACCGCTGTCACCAGTTTGTTAAGGCGTGGGCGTATGATCGCCCCGGTTTCGCCTTTTAGTAAGGGTTACGGTTCGCGTTCCGAACGGTCGTCAGTCTGACTGTTAGGTGCATGCGGAATTTGTCCGTTATCACCAGCCTCGTGACGTCGTTCGGGGTTTTGGTCCTAATACAAACGCGCGTTGCCCGATTCGCGGTAGATAGAGGTATAGACAGGAGGGTTCGGACGAACCTCCGTATGGCTAACGGAGGGAGCCGAAGGAGGTGGACCACTAGCGTATAGTCAACGCCGCGTGATCCCGGATGTGAAGGTGTCTAGGTGTAAGACAGGAGGGTTCGGACGAACCTCCGTATGGCTAACGGAGGGAGCCGAAGGAGATGGTCTATTCGGGAATGGATAACGACGCGTGACACACGAGGATGTGTCGGTGTATTATAGGAGGGTTCGGACGAACCTCCGTATGGCTAACGGAGGGAGCCGAAGGAAGTGGACCAGTAGCGTATGATTAACGCTGCGTGCCACCGGACAGTGTGTCTTTGGTGAGATAGGAAGTCTCGGACGAACCTCCGTATGGCTAACGGAGGGAGCCGAAGGAGATGGATCACTAGCGTATGGTTAACGCCGTGTTCCACCGGATATCAAGGTATTTTGGTATTCGCGAGTCGTAGTCGTTGATATACCTCGAGCGGTAAAGGTATATCTGTCGTGGGGTTAGCTAGTACGTTACTAAATTAGTCAGGATAGGTTTAATTGAATATAGACACGAAATGGATTCCATATCACTATATTCTAATATAATTACAAGGACTAATTGGTACAAGGTTATAGTTAGTCGATTCTTGACTCGGCAAGAATCTTCCTTCTCGACTTTAACGCGGTGAGAACGCGGAGGAGTCAGTACAGTATTATCTGATAGACACTTACGAAGTACGTTCGCGACGTTAGTATGCTCGAAGGGGACTGGAACCCGATCTTGCTCGTATCTATACTCTGACGGACAGAGTAACGTTATGCTCAGAAAACTGGATTTGAGACTGCCCCCGAGCGTCGAAAATCATGCCCTTTTATACACCGAAAAACTAAGATTTTTGGTGGTGGGGAACGTTTGATTTCCGTGGGAATGGAATGTTCTTCCATCCCCTGGCTAGACGACTGTCGGGGGGTGCGTGCTAGACTAAACATTAGGCGCCACACGTTTCGGGTAAGACGCGTACGTAACAATGTAAATGTAAAAATTTATTTGGTATATTTTTCTTTTTATGCATTTATTTTTTATATATTGTTGTATTTTTTTGAAAAATTTGATGTGGTAACTTTTAATGATTTGGGGTTTTTATTAGTTGATAAATATTTGAAGGTATATTTTATTATTATAGTTTTAATTTATTCTTCTTTACCTCCATTTTTGTCTTTAGTGTTAAAGTGAATTTTGAATTATTATTTTTTAGAGGATTATGTTAATTTTTGTTTTATTATTTATTATGATATTAGCATCAGTTATAATTATTTGAAATTATTTTAGATTATTATTATATATTAGTAGTAATTATACTAGAGCTAAAAAATATTTTTTTAAGATTTATATATTTAAGTCTTATATTATTTTATTTATTATTATGTTATTTTTTTTTAGGTTTTTATTGGTTAATGTTTATGTTACTTAAAGGTTTTAATTTGATATAATTTAAGTATTGATTAATTTGTTAAATTTAACATAGTGTAAGATATTTATGATTAATATTTTCTAATAATTATTTATATTTTAAAATTTGCAATTTTAAGTTTTTTTTAAACTATAGAAAATTAGTATCAGTAAGTTTTTCTTACATGTTTAAATTTACAATTTAATTCTTTTATCAGACATGATACTTTTTTTGATTTGAAGATTTTAAGTTAAAATAAACTTTTAATTTTCAAAGTTAAATATATATATATATTGATTTATTATAAATCTTATAATATATAAATATATTTATTAATATTTAAATATTATATAATTATGTTTTATTTATGTTTGATAAATGATTTTATTCTACTAATCATAAAAATATTGGTATAATTTATTTTGTATTTGCTTTATGATCAGGGATAATTGGAACTTCTATGAGAATAATTATTCGTATGGAGTTAAGTACTCCAGGTATATGAATTAATAATGATCAAGTTTATAATTCAGTTGTTACTGTTCATGCATTTTTAATAATTTTTTTTATAGTTATACCATTTATAATTGGCGGGTTTGGTAATTGATTAGTTCCATTAATATTAGGATCTCCAGATATGGCATTTCCTCGTATAAATAATATTAGATTTTGATTATTACCACCATCATTAATATTATTACTTTTAAGAAATTTATTTCAAGTTAGACCAGGGACTGCTTGAACGGTTTATCCTCCTTTATCTTCATATTTATTTCATTCTTCCCCTTCTGTTGATATTACTATTTTTTCTTTACATTTATCAGGAATTTCTTCAATTATTGGGGCAATAAATTTTATAGTAACTATTATAATAATAAAAAATTTATCTTTAAATTATGATCAAATAGCTTTATTTCCTTGATCAGTGTTTATTACAGCTATTTTATTATTATTATCATTGCCAGTTTTAGCTGGAGCAATTACAATATTAATTTTTGATCGAAATATTAATACTTCGTTTTTTGATCCTTTAGGGGGAGGTGATCCAATTTTATATCAACATTTATTTTGATTTTTTGGGCATCCTGAAGTTTATATTTTAATTTTACCGGGGTTTGGGTTGATTTCACATATTATTATAAATGAGAGGGGTAAAAAAGAGGTATTTGGTAATTTAGGAATGATTTATGCTATATTAGGAATTGGATTTTTAGGATTTATTGTATGAGCACATCATATATTTACAGTTGGGTTAGATGTAGATACTCGAGCTTATTTTACTTCAGCAACTATAGTTATTGCAGTTCCTACAGGAATTAAAGTTTTTAGTTGATTAGCTACTTATCATGGAGCTAAATTAGGTTATAATAATTCAATTTTATGATCATTAGGATTTGTTATAATATTTATTATTGGTGGATTGACGGGTATTGTATTATCAAATTCTTCTATTGATATTATTTTACATGATACTTATTATGTTGTTGGCCATTTTCATTATGTTTTATCTATAGGGGCAGTTTTTGCAATTGTTGGAAGATTTATTCATTGATTTCCTTTAATTTTTGGTGTTGTTATACATCAGAATTGATTAAAAATTCAGTTTTATATAATGTTTATTGGTGTTAATATAACTTTTTTTCCTCAACATTTTTTAGGATTAATAGGGATACCTCGACGATATTCAGATTATCCTGATGCATATTATTGTTGAAATTTATTTTCTTCAATTGGTTCATTAATTTCTTTAAATAGATTAATTTTATTAATGTTTTTAATTTTAGAAAGATTTATTTCAATACGGTTAGTAATTTTTAAATTTAATAGTTCATTAGAATGAATTGGTTTTATACCTCCTTTAGATCATGTGTATTTAGAAGTACCTATTGTGTTAAATAATAAAAAGGAGTTATTTTTGAATATTTAATAATGTTGAGTTTTAATGATTGATTTAATTATTTTTAATGTTTTATTTTATTTAATATGGCAGATAAGTGCGATAGATTTAAGATTTATTTATAAAAATATATTATTTTTTATTAAAAATTGCAACATGATTTATATATAGATTTCAAGATTCTAATTCACCTTATTCTGATAATTTAATTTCTTTTCATAATTTAGTTATAATATTAATGTTGGTTATTATTGTATTTTCAATATTAATTATTTTAGATATTATTACTAATAAGTATGTTAATCGGTATTTATTGAAGAATCATTTATTGGAAATTATTTGAACTATTATTCCAATTTTTATTTTAATAACAATTTGTTTTCCTTCTTTAAAGATTTTATATTATATTGATGAAATTTTAAATCCTTATTTTACAATTAAAATTATAGGTCATCAGTGATTTTGGTCTTATGAATATTCAGAATTTAAAGATTTGGAATTTGATTCTTATATATTATCTGATAGAGTTATGAATAGTTTTCGTTTATTAGATGTTGATAATCGTATGGTCATTCCAATAAATTTTCCGATTCGATTATTATTATCATCAACTGATGTAATTCATTCATGAGCTATTCAATCAGTTGGAATTAAAGTTGATGCTGTTCCTGGACGTATTAATCAATCAAATTTATATTGTATACGACCAGGATTATTTTTTGGACAATGTTCTGAAATTTGTGGTATAAATCATAGATTTATACCAATTGTTTTAGAAAGAACAGCCTTTAAAAATTTTAATTTATGAGTTTTAAAAAAATAGTTTTAAATTAAATAATTAGTTTAATTAAAAACATTAGATTGTCATTCTAAAAATAATTTTTGATTATTATTTTAAAATTTCATTAGATGTCTGAAGTGTAAGAATTGATCTTTTAAATCATGTTATAGTAAATTGCAATTACTTCTAATGATTTTTTTATACCTCAAATAAGACCTATAATATGATTAATTTTATCTTTTCTTAATATTATAAATATATTTATAATAATAGTTTATTTAAATAGGATACCAATTAATATGCATGTAGATTTTAATTTAAATGAAAAAAATAAATATAAATGAGATTGAATATGATAACTAATTTATTTGAAAGATTTGATCCTATAATTAATTATTATTTAGCTTTTAATTGATTAATAATATTTTTTTATATTATAATTATTTTTAATTATTATTGATTAATTCCTTCTCGTGTTATGATATTTTGAGTTATTTTAATTGAATTAATTTATAAAGAATTTAAATTATTAGTAGCTAATATAAATTATCAATCAAATATCATTATTTTTATTAGATTATTATTATATATTTTATTAATAAATTTATTTAGATTAATACCTTATATTTTTACTGCTACAAGACATTTATCTTTTAATTTAATTATATCTATACCTTTATGATTTAGATTTATTATTTATGGTTATTTTAATAAACCTTTAAAGATATTAAGTCATTTAGTTCCTGTTAATACACCTGTTTTTTTAATGAATTTTATAGTTTTAATTGAGTTTGTTAGAAATTTAATTCGTCCATTTACTTTATCTATTCGATTGACGGCTAATTTAGTTGCTGGTCATTTATTGATAATTTTATTAAGTAGATTTATTTCTAAAATAGGATTGATTTTAATAATTTTATTTGTTTTAATTCAAAATATTTTAGTAATTTTAGAATTGTGTATATCATTTATTCAAGCTTATGTATTTTCAACTTTAAGAGTATTGTATTTTTCAGAATTTAAATAAATAAAATGATAATAAGAAATTTTCCTTTTCATTTAGTAACAGTTAGACCATGACCTTTTTTGATATCTATGAGATTAATAAATTCAATATTAGGTTTTATTAATTGATTTTATTTAAATGATTTTGAATTTATTTTTTTAAATTTATTTATTAATTTATTAATTATATATCAATGATGACGAGATATTATTCGAGAGAGTTTATATCAAGGATTTCATACTTTTATAGTTTATGGGTTTTTAAAGTTTAGAATAATCTTATTTATTATTTCAGAAATATTTTTTTTTTTCTTTTTTTTGAACTTATTTTCATAGATGTATTTCTTTAAGAATTGAATTAGGGTATATTTGACCTCCTAAAATAATTAGTCAATTTAATCCTTATGATATTCCTTTATTAAATTCTGTTATTTTAATTTCTTCAGGATTGTCAGTTTCTTGAAGTCATTATAGATTGTTAAATAATAATTTTAATATAGTTAATTTAAGATTATTTTTTACAGTTATTTTAGGTATTTATTTTACTTTAATTCAATTTATTGAATATTTAGAATCTTCTTTTAGAATTAATGATGGAATTTTTGGTTCTATTTTTTATATAAGGACTGGATTCCATGGTCTTCATGTTATTGTAGGGACTTTAATATTGATATTTTCTTTATTTCGATTGAATATAAATCATTTTAGAAAAATTCATCATTTTAATTTTGAAGGTTCATTATGATATTGACATTTTGTTGACGTTATTTGATTATTTTTATATATTTTTATTTATTGATGAATATATTATATATATAGTATAATTTAATACAGTTAACTTCCAATTAACAAATTTATATTTTAGTAATATATATAGTGATGTTAATGGTGTTATCTTATATTAGATTAATTTTTTGAATTATAATTTTAATTTATTTATTAAATGTATTTTCTTCTATTTTTAAGATTTCTGATAAGGAAAAAAAAAGTTCTTATGAATGTGGATTTAATCCTATTACTAAGGGTTTTATTCCATTTTCAGTACCTTTTTATTTAATACCTTTAATATTTTTAGTATTTGATATTGAAATTATTTTAATTGTTCCATTTGTTGCGTCGTCGGTTTGAGCAAGTGATATGCTCAACTTCCCCTAACGCTTGGTTGTCGCTGGTGCGATATTTCGCAGAGTCCCTTTCGTTTTACAGAGTGTATGGTTTAGTTCTTTGAAGGCTGTTTTTATAATAATGCTTTTAAGCGTCAGCCCTGTATTTATATAAATTCTTGAAGTTCGTTTTCCCGATTTTGGCGAATCAGAACCGTTCCTGCCCCTTGAACAGTCCTCCATGGCCAAGCGCAAGCCGCCACCCTGGAAATCCCTGGTTGGCAGGGTGGTGGAATGTCGTTGTGGCGGGGGAGTCAGACCCAAGGGGTGAGCGGTCCTAATGGGACTCTTGCTACGTGTGTTAGGGACTTTACGATACGTTAATTGCTATTGAGGGCGACCGGGTACCAGAAAGGCACATGGGCCGCAGAAACGCAAAGTTTCCGCGGTCATAAACTCTTTCTGGAACTCGACCTCGGCTTGTAATAAAGGAATTTAACTAAAGGTTAGAAAGTCAAGCATCCTCAAAAATAGCATAATGAATCGCCCGTATCATAAAGTCGTCCTAACGACTAGTTTTGCGTCGCAACACCATTTATTTTATTGGTTAAGTATATAGGTTTTAGTTATATATTTATTATTTTTTTATTATTTTTTTTTATTATACTTTTTTCCTTAGTTTATGAATGATGTATAAATTATTTATTGTGAATATTTTAATTTGAATATATGGATTATTAGTTAATCAATATTTAAGTCGAAATTAAATTGTAATTTTTTACTTCATATATTATTTAATTTATATAATTTAATATAAATTTTAATTAAAGCCAAATAGAGGCATTTTATTGTTAATAAGATTATTGAATAATTTATTCTAATTAAAGAAATAATTGAAAATAGAATTTCTAATTCTGTAGAGATATTAATTTATCATATTTCTTTAATAGGTTTATATAGTTTAATTAAAACTTTATATTTTCAGTATAAAAATATTAATATATATATATTTATTTATAAATAAATATATAAAGATATATACATATATTTAAAAATAATAAATTATTTCTTTAATATTTTCAATATTATGCTCTTATATAAGCTATTTAAATTTAATAGATAAATAATATTAGTAATATAAATAGAAAAAAAGAGGAAATTATATAGTTGAAGTTAAATATACTAAATTTAATAATTGTTAAATAATATAGAATATTTTTTATTAATTTTCCTATAAGTATTTCAAATAATCTTTTTTCAATAAATTTTTCATAGTTTAAAATGATTTTTACTGGTATTTTATAAATATGGGCATAGAAGATATTTATAAGTATTATTCTTTCAGTTAAATTAATTAATAGATAATTTTTTTTATTTGATTTAAAAATTTGATAGCCAATAATTATACCAATAATTAATAATTTAATAATTATTAATTTATATACTTTAGGTAGATTAATATTATAATCTAAGTAAATTATATTTAGATAAATTTTACTAAAAAATAGTGATATAATAAATATAATTAATATTCTAAAATTTATTATATTATTTTCTTTTAAATTTAAATTATTGTAGAAAGGTAAATTTTGGGGCAGTAAAGTTAAAATTAAACGAGTTGAATATGCAACTGTAAAGATAGTTCCAAGTATTAAATTTAATAATCTTATAAAATTTAATTTATTATAAAAAAAAAATTCTATAATTAAGTCTTTGGAGTAAAATCCACATAAAAATGGGAATCCACATAGAGATAAAATTGAAAATATTATAATTAATCTTTTAAATGGGTAGATTATGAATATTCCTTTATAATCACGTATATCTTGACTTCTATTTATATAATGAATAAATCTTCCTGAACATAGAAATATTAAAGATTTAAATATTGCATGAATGATTAAATGAAAAAAGGCTAAGTTTTCTAAACCTAGAAATAAAATTCTTATTATAAATCCTAGTTGTCTTAAGGTAGATAAAGCAATAATTTTTTTAAAATCTATTTCAAATATAGCTATTAATCCGGCAATTAGTATAGTTAATCTTGAAATAATTAATAAATATTTATTTAAATTTGTATTTATAATTAAAGTATTGTATCGAATTAAGATATATACTCCGGCAGTTACTAATGTAGATGAATGAACTAAAGAAGATACAGGAGTGGGGGCTATTATAGCAGCAGGTAATCAATTTCTAAATGGAATTTGTGCTCTTTTTGTAAAGGTTATAATTACAATAAGAATAAATATTGGTAAATTTAAATTATAAAGTATTAAGTTTCATGAATTAAATTTTATTATAAAACAAATTAATATTAAAAGACAAATATCTCCAATTCGATTTAAAATAATAGTTAATAATCCTGCTCTATAAGCTTTATTGTTATTATAATAAATAATTAAACAATAAGAGATTAATCCTAAACCATCTCATCCTAATAAAATAGTTAATATATTAGGTCTTAAAATTATAAATACTATTGATAAATAAAATAATAAAGTTAAGTATAAAAATTTATTTATAAGATTGTTATTTAATTTTATATATTCAGTTCTATAAATTAGAACTATTGCTGTAATTAATCTGACTATTATAATAAAAAATAATGTTTTATTATCAATTAAAATAAATAAATTAAATTTTATTGAATTAAAATTTAAGATTAATCATTCAATAATAATAATTTTATTAATTATAATTAAATAACAAGCAGTTATAAAAGATAAGATTCTTCATATTGTTAAAATGATTCTAAAAATTATTATTTTGATAATAATTTAAAGTAATATATATATATACATTTTTGATATCACGAATCAATATTTTAGTTAAATTATTTAAATAAATAATATTTAAATTTATAATTATTAGATTGATTGGAATTCAATGTAATATTAAAGTAAGAAAATTAATTAAATTATTAATTTTGATAGTATAAAAATTTAATATATTAGTAAATCCATGTTGAATATATCTATATAAATATAAAGTATAAATAAATCTTATTAAACAATAGATAATTATAATATAAATTAAATATTTACATCAATTAAATAATCTCATTAGTAAAGTGATTTCACTAATTAAATTTAAAGATATAGGAGCAGCTATATTTGATGATCTTAATAAGAATCATATTAAAGCTATAGAAGGTATAAGAATTATTATACCTTTATTTAAAATTATTAATCGTCTATTAGTTTGTTTATAGATAATATTAATTAGATAAAAAAGTCCTGATGAACATAAACCATGAGCAATTATTATATAAATACCTCCTTTTATTCCAATATAAGATAGTGTTATTATTCCTCTAATTATTAAAGCTATATGAATAATTGAAGATATAGCAACAATGATTTTTATATCAATTTGTCGTAAACATGAAAGTCTTAAAATTAATCTTCCAATTATTCTTAAGTAAATTAAATAAATTCTTAATTTATTTAAATTTTTTAAAATTATAATTATTCGTAATAAGCCATATCTTCCAAGTTTTAATATGATAGAAGCTAAAATTATAGATCCAATATATGAGGCTTCTACATGGGCTTTTAATAATCAATTGTGAAGTGTAAATATAGGAATTTTTACTATAAAAGATATTAGTAAATAAATTAAAATATATATAGATAATTTAAGTTTTTTAATTTCTATACAAGGAAAAGATAAATTTTTTCTATATTTTAATATGTAAAATATAATTATTAATAAAGGTAATATAAAACTGTGGGCTGTTATGTTGACGGAGGATAGAAGGCGGAGGAATGATAGAGAGGATCGTAGGAAAAGGAAAGGTTGCGTTTCGTCCTGGGCCTCCTAGTGGACTCGTCAGTAAGGCATTCTAGGAGACCCGTGCCTTAGACGCGGGGGACTGAAGGAGTTAGGTTGGAAGGTGTATATATACAAACAGGACCTCTCGGGAGCGCTAGCGAGAATGGTCTCCTGTGTCTCTGTCCCTCTAGCGGTGGTAGACAGAAGGGTCGCCACAAAACTAAAGTATAAAATATCAAATAATACCTTGCTAATATTCGAAATATACCATATCCTCAGAAAATGACTATAAAGAAAATTAATAATAAATTTATTTCAAATATTAAATAAAAAATAAAAAAATGTATAGCTATGAAATTTAAGATTAAGGATATTAATATTATTATAGTTAAATTGGTGTATATATTTATATTATTTTCGTACTTTATATTTATTATAATTATTCTGAAAATTCATAAAGTTAAAATAATTAAATTATAAGAATATATATTAAATCTTAAATTATTAGAGATTATTCATCAATTTATTAAATTTAGTTTAAATAATATAATAAATGTTAATATATAAGAATTATTTCTTAATAGATATAAACATTTATTTATATTAAATTGTATTATTATATAAGTAATGAATATAATTATTTCGAACATAAATTTATTAAATTAATGTTTTGATGGCCATGTGTTTAATTTATTCTAATTAGTAAAGCTAATCCTACAATAGATTCACATACTGCGAAAATAATATAGATAATAAAAATTCATCTATTTAAATTATTTAATAGGATAATAGTAATTAAAGTTAAAATAAAATATTCTAAAGTAATTAAAAAATTAATAAATTGTTTTCTAGATTTTCAAAGAATTAAGGTGATAATAACTAATAAAATAATTATGTAAATAAATTTAAAATATTATATAATTTAAGTTAAAATAATAATTTTGTAAATTATTAATGAATTGTGAATATTCTATAATAAAGTTTAAATTTCAAAAAAAATTAATATAAATTTTTTATAATTCCCAGAATTATTGTTTTATGAATAAACTATTTTTTGTTTAAATTAATGTTTAATTAATTATTTTATTTTATTTATAATATGATAATATATATATATATATATATATATATATATATATATATATATATATATATATATATATATATATAAAATTTTATGTTAGACGAGAATTAAGCCTTAAAAAAATATGTTTTTGGTTAGTTTTATTAAATAAATAAATCAAAAATTAAAAATTATATAAAATGTCCATAGAATTTCTAAATTATATATTAAAGTTTTTTTTAATATTTTTATATTTTTTATCTTTATATTTGATTTTTTTTATTTTAATTACTGGGGATAAAATTCATCCTATAAAGAATTTAATATATTTTTTATTATATATAGTTATTTTATGTTTAATTTTATATTTATTTAAATTTAAATCTTTATTTATTTATATAATTATAATTATTTTTATTAGAGGATTAATAATTTTATTTGCTTATTTTGTTAGATTAATTAATCAATCTATGATGAATTATGTTAAATATATAAATTTTTTTATTATTGGTTTATTAATAATTAATATTATATATTTTTTGTCTAATTATTTAATTGAAAATTTTGATAGAATAATTTATTCAATAAATCTATATCGGGATAAAAATATTAATTTATCTTTTATTTATCAATATTCAAATTTGTTTTTATTATTTTTTATAATTTTATTTTTAGTTTTTGTTTTAATTATAAGATATAAAATAAGATATCCTAAAAAAAAAGCTTATCAATCTAAATCTAAATTTTTAGAAGAGTTAGATAAAAAATATAAGTTTTAAATTTTATCCTGTTAATTTATTTTACTTAATCTTATTCTTAATTTGTTTTATTTAATTTTAATGTCAATAAAATTTTTAAGTTTATTAAATAAAGATAAAATTCGTAATATATTTTTTTATTCATTATTGATATTACCTACTCCCTTTAATATTAATATTTGATGGAATTTTGGGTCAATATTAGGAGTATTTTTGATAATTCAAATTTTGTCTGGATTATTTTTATCAATACATTATTGTCCTAATATTGATTATGCTTTTAATAGAATTATTCATATTATAAAAGATGTTAATTCTGGTTGATTAATTCGTTTAATGCATATAAATGGAGCATCTTTTTATTTTATTATAATATATATTCATATTAGACGAAATATTTATTATCAATCTTTTAAATTAGTTCATGTATGATTAATTGGTGTTAGAATTTTATTTTTGTCAATAGCAACAGCTTTTATAGGATATGTTTTACCTTGAGGGCAAATATCTTTTTGAGGAGCAACTGTTATTACTAATTTAATATCTGCTATTCCTTATATTGGGCAATTATTAGTTGAATGAATTTGAGGGGTGTATTCTATTAATAATGCTACATTAAATCGATTTTTTTCTATTCATTTTATTTTACCTTTAATTATTTTATTAATAGTAATTTTACATATTTTTTTTTTACATTTAACAGGTTCTACTAATCCTTTAGGATTTTCTAGAAATTTATATAAAGTTCCTTTTCATCCTTATTTTGTTATTAAAGATATTTTTATATTTATTTGAATTCTAATAATTTTTATATTATTAATTTGTCAATTACCTTATTTTTTAGGAGATCCTGATAATTTTAAAATTGCTAATAGAATAAGGACACCAGTTCATATTAAACCAGAGTGATATTTTTTATTTGCTTATTCAATTTTACGGGCAATTCCTAATAAATTGGGGGGGGTAATTATATTATTATTATCTATTTTAATTTTATATTTTATACCTTTATATAAAAATAATATTAAAACAAATAAATTTTATCCATTAAGTCAATTATTTTATTGATTTTTTATTAATAGATTTATTATATTAACTTGATTAGGTGGTCAGTTAATTGAATATCCTTATATTCAATTGAATAATATATTTACAATTTTATATTTTTTTTTCTTTATTGTTTCTCCTGGATTATATTATTATTGAGATAATATTATTTATTAAATTAATAAGTAGTTAATGAACTTGAATAAGTTTATATTTTGAAAATATATCATAGAAATAGTATTTTCTATTAACTTTTTAATTTTATTTTAAATATGTATAAAAATTACTTTTGTTATATATACAAATATATTATAAATTAATACTAAAATTAAAAAATCAGTTCAACATATGTATATTAAATTATCATAACGGATTCGTGGTAATACACCTCGTAATCATAAAATTAAAATCATATGAATATTTATAAAAACTAAAAATTTTATTCTAGGTATTTTAAAACCTATAAATATTAAAGTTATAACAAATCTTATAAATAAAATAATTGAATATTCTGATAAAAAAATTAATACAAAAAATCTTCTGTAGTATTCTACATTAAATCCTGAAACTAATTCAGATTCTCCTTCAATTAGGTCAAAAGGAGTCCGGTTTAATTCAATTAATATACTAATAAAAAAGATTATATAAATTGGTGTTAATAAAATTCTAAATTTTATATATTCTTGATATTTATATAATTGATTTAATGAATAACCTTCAGTTAAAATTATAATTAAAAAAAATATTAAAAAAAGACTAATTTCAAATGAAATTATTTGTGCTAAAGATCGAATAGCCCCTAATATAGAATAATTATTATTTGAAATTCACCCAATTAAAATAATTGGATAAGTATTAAGACCTAATAAGGTGATAAAGAATATTAAATTGTAGTTTGTTATTATTAAATTAGTTCAAGGATATAAAATTCATAATAATATGGCAAATATAAATATAAGTATTGGTCTCAATATATAAATTAAATAATTTAAATTTAAAAATAATCATTCTTTAGAGATTAATTTAATAGCATCTGAAAAAGGTTGAAGTATTCCTTTATATCCTACTTTAGTAGGTCCTTTTCGTGTTTGAATATATCTTAAGATTTTTCGTTCTAATAAGGTTAAAAAAGCTACTGTAAGTAATATACAAATTATAGTTAAAATTATGATAATTACGAAGATTATTACCTATATATAATTTATTATATGTATATATATTATTAAATTCTAACTTTAATGCACTTTTCTGCCAAGATAATTTTTAATAAATATTAAGTTAATTAAATGATTATATTTATATAAATAATTTTAGTCCTTTCGTACAAAAAATTATAAATTTTTTATAGATAGAAACCGATCTGACTTACGTCGATCTGAACTCAAATCATGTAAGATTTTAAAAGTCGAACAGACTTAATTTTTAAACTCCTGCATTTAAATTATATCTTAATTCAACATCGATGTCGTAATCATCTTTATAAATTTGGTCTTTCAAAAGATATTACGCTGTTATCCCTAAGGTAATTTATTTTTCTAATTTTTAATAAAAGATCTTTTAAATTTTCTATAATTTAAGATTTTTTAAATTAAAGTTTTTTAAATTTAATAACCCTCCCAGTTAAATATGTTATAATTATTATTATTTAGAATAAAATTTAAATTTATAATAATTATAAATATGAAATTCTATAGGGTCTTATCGTCCCATAAAAGAATTTAAGAATTTTAACTTAAAATTTAATTTCATAAAATAATATTGAGACAGTATATATTTCATTAATTCTTTCATACAAGTCTTTAATTAGAAGACAATTTATTATGCTACCTTTGTACAGTCAGGTATACTGCAGCCATTTAATAAGAATCATTGGGCAGATTTATCTAAAATTATTATTTCTATAGACAATGTTTTTGTTAAACAGTTGAATATATTATTTTAATTTGCCTAATTCCTTAAATTTATATATTATTT
The DNA here is from genome assembly GCA_951804975.1 of Anthophora plumipes. Taxonomy (NCBI): domain Eukaryota; kingdom Metazoa; phylum Arthropoda; class Insecta; order Hymenoptera; family Apidae; genus Anthophora; species Anthophora plumipes. Next base: position 1,134,251 of record CATORF010000423.1, read on the forward strand.
CTTTAATAATTTTTACAATTTTTACTATTTATTTAATCATTATAAAATTAATTTATTTATTTAATTAGTTTTTTTATAATTAATTTTATATTAATATTTTAAATTTTTAATTCATATTTTTAAATTATAAAATATTTTATTATAATTTCAAATTTTAAGAATATAATAATAGTTGGATTTTAAAATTAATAATAATTTAAATTTAAAGGTTATCCCTTAAATTTTTTAATTAAATAAATTTATAAAATTTTAAAATTTTAATAAATTTTTACTTAATTATGAATTAAATTCATTTCTAAAAAAACCAGATATTTTAAAAATCGTATAACATCTAATTTCTAAATATATATTTATAGTTTTTTTGTAACAAAAAAAAATTGTATATATTTAGTTCTTTTTATTTCGGGATTAATATATATAAATAATTTAATTTGATTAACCCTGATACAAAAGGTACTAAATTTATTTAAAATTTTTTAAATTTAGATAAGTTCATTTACATTACTTTTAACTTTTAAAAAAATTATTTTTTAATAAATAATTACTGAAATAATTGTTATTTGATAAAATTTTATTTATATAAAATTGATTAATTTATAATATTTTTTATTATTTTAATTAAAATAAAATTTTAATTAAATTAATCTTTTCAGTGTAAATGAAAAATTTTATTTCAGTTTAAACTAAAATTTTTAGTTCCTAATTACACTTTCCAGTACAATTACTATGTTACGACTTATTTTATTTTGGTGAAATTGACGGGCGATTTGTACGCTTATTAGCATATAGTTCAATTTAATTAATTGAAGTAAATTTACTTTTAAATTTTCTTTCAAAATAATTTTAAAATTATTTATTCAAAATATAATATTATATTATAACTCTTAATATCTTAAATGCACTACATATTTACTTGAATTTTAATTTATTAAAATTTATTAACATTATCAATTAAAAAAAATTTGTAAACAGCTATATATAAATGTAATTTAAGTGAGTCTTATCGTGGAATATCGATTAAATTATAAGTTCCTCTAATGGAATTAATAAGCCGCCATATTTATTAATTTTAATGATTTACATTTAATAGTTAATTTTTTATTTAATTTTATAGTAGGGTATCTAATCCTAGTTTTTTTATAAAATTTATCAATTAATTTAATAATAAATTTTAATTATTTGAACTAAATTGTATATTTCACTAAAAATTTAATTTTTTAATTAAAATACATTAATTTTTAAGTAATTAAAATATTATGATTAATTAATTTATAAAATTGGTTTAACCGCTGTTGCTGGCACCGAAATTTACCATTATTAAAATTTATTTCCGAATAAAATTTTTATTTAGTGTTGCAGATTTTATTATTAATAAAAAATTATTTTTTAATCTAATTATATATATAAAATAAATTTAATTAATTTGTAACTTAAATTCAATTTTATTGATTTGAATCTATTTAAAAATTTTAAATAAATTAAAGTTTTGATTTTTCTATAGAAGGTATCAATTTCTATAATGTAATTAATTTTTAATTAGATATACACCTATCTATAGGTAAATCTAATCTTTATAATAGTTAACCCCCCAATTAACTATTTAAAGCTTTGATTTTTCTATAGAAGGTATCAATTTCTATAATGTAATTAATTTTTTAATTAAATATACAATGATTAATCTATCTATAGGTAAATCTAATCTTTATAATAGTTAACCCCTTAATTAACTATTTAAAGCTTTGATTTTTCTATAGAAGGTATCAATTTCTATAATGTAATTAATTTTTTAATTAAATATACAAAGATTAATTTATCTATAGGTAAATCTAATCTTTATAATAGTTAACCCCTTAATTAACTATTTAAAGCTTTGATTTTTCTATAGAAGGTATCAATTTCTATAATGTAATTAATTTTTAATTAGATATACACCTATCTATAGGTAAATCTAATCTTTATAATAGTTAACCCCTTAATTAACTATTTAAAGCTTTGATTTTTCTATAGAAGGTATCAATTTCTATAATGTAATTAATTTTTAATTAGATATACACCTATCTATAGGTAAATCTAATCTTTATAATAGTTAACCCCCCAATTAACTATTTAAAGCTTTGATTTTTCTATAGAAGGTATCAATTTCTATAATGTAATTAATTTTTTAATTAAATATACAAAGATTAATCTATCTATAGGTAAATCTAATCTTTATAATAGTTAACCCCCCAATTAACTATTTAAAGCTTTGATTTTTCTATAGAAGGTATCAATTTCTATAATGTAATTAATTTTTTAATTAAATATACAAAGATTAATCTATCTATAGGTAATTCTAATCTTTATAATGGTTAACCCCCCAATTAACTATTTAAAGCTTTGATTTTTCTATAGAAGGTATCAATTTCTATAATGTAATTAATTTTTTAATTAAATATACAAAGATTAATCTATCTATAGGTAAATCTAATCTTTATAATAGTTAACCCCCCCAATTAACTATTTAAAGCTTTGATTTTTCTATAGAAGGTATCAATTTCTATAATGTAATTAATTTTTTAATTAAATATACAAAGATTAATCTATCTATAGGTAAATCTAATCTTTATAATAGTTAACCCCCCAATTAACTATTTAAAGCTTTGATTTTTCTATAGTAGGTATCAATTTCTATAATGTAATTAATTTTTTAATTAAATATACAAAGATTAATCTATCTATAGGTAAATCTAATCTTTATAATAGTTAACCCCTTAATTAACTATTTGAAGCTTTGATTTTTCTATAGAAAATTATAAATAATAAAAAAATTAATTTTTATATAAAAAAAATTATATAGAAATAAATTGTTATTAAATAGCCCTAAAATATTATTAATTATATTAGATTAAAATTTTAATACAAAATATTTAATAATAAAGACTATTATAATAGTAGTATATATATATATATATATATATATATATATTGATTAATAAATTATTTATATATATATACACATCTTAATATTAATATATATATCTATTAATTAATAAATTATTTATATATATACATATTTATATACTATTATAAATAGATGGAGGCCAACTGATAAATATATATACATTTTATATATAACAAGATATATATATAAATATTACAATATATAAATCTGAGAATATATATACATTTATAAATATATCCTAAGGTAGGATTAAATTATGATTATTTATGCTTTTATATAATTTATAAATTATTTAATAACTTATAAATGCGCTATGTTTAATAAATCAATTAATGTTTAATAAGCGCATATAAATTTTTTATTTATTTATATATAACCTATGAATCATAAATTATTTATTAATTAATAAATACCTATTAATATATATAAATATGTTATTATATATTTAAATATCTATTAATTAATAAATAATTTATATATTTATATATATATATATATATCTTTATTTAATAATTTATGGTACTCTAATGTATTTATAATATAATTTACATATATCATAGATGTAACATAGTATATATAATTATATAAATATTTAATTAATTAATATTAATATTAATATATAAAGGTTAATATAATCTTTTATAAACTTGTGAACTCACCTATGATTTATATATATATAGATATATTGATTAATAAATTATTTATATATATATATACATCTTAATATTAATATATATATCTATTAATTAATAAATTATTTATATATATATATATTTATATACTATTATAAATAGATGGAGGCCAACTGATAAATATATATACATTTTATATATAACAAGATATATATATAAATATTACAATATATAAATCTGAGAATATATATACATTTATAAATATATCCTAAGGTAGAATTAAATTATGATTATTTATGCTTTCATATAATTTATAAATTATTTAATAACTTATAAATGCACTATATTTAATAAATTGATTAATATTTAATAAATATATATATATGTATATATATAGATTTATATATATATATAATAAATATATATATATGTATATATATAGATTTATATATATATATATATAAATATTTATTAATTAATAAATAATTTTTATATTTATATTTATATTTCTTTTCTTTTCAATAATTTATTATAATCTAATGTATTCATAATATAATTTACATATATTATAGATATAAAATAATATATATGATTATATAAATATTTAATTAATTAATATTAATATTAATATATAAAGGTTAATATAATCTTTTATAAATTTTGGAACCCACCTATGATTTATATATATATAAATATATTGGTTAATAAATTATTTATATATATATATACATTTTAATATTAATATATATATATATATATTAATAAAAATTTTTTCAAATTAAAAATTGATTTTATTTACTTATATTTAAATTTATTATGTAATAAAATTATAGTTTAATATTATTAATAAGATTATAGCGTTACTTAATAACAAAAAAAAATTAAAAATTTTTATTTATGAATTAAATAAAATTATTAATTATTGGGGGGGGGGGTATTTATATATAATTTATATATAATTTATAATTAAATTTGTATCTTAGAGAATTTAATTAATAAATAAATTTATTATTAATAGTCGATTTTAGTTTATTTCAATGGCTTTATTTTTCCCTTAAAGATGAATATATTGAAATAAACCTTTCAATTCTACTTTAGTTTGAATTTATTTATATAGTTTTATTTGTTTTTATAAGTAGAGAATTTAATTAATAAATAAATTTATTATTAATAGTCGATTTTAGTTTAATTGAATGGTTTCATTCTTTCCCTAAGAATGAATATATTGAAATAAACCTTTCAATTCTACTTTAGTTTGAATTTATTTAAATAGTTTTATTTGTTTTTTATAAGTAGAGAATTTAATTAATAAATAAATTTATTATTAATAGTTGATTTTAGTTTATTTCAATGGCTTTATTTTTCCCTTAAAGATGAATATATTGAAATAAACCTTTCAATTCTACTTTAGTTTGAATTTATTTAAATAGTTTTATTTGTTTTTATAAGTAGAGAATTTAATTAATAAATAAATTTATTATTAATATTCGATTTTAGTTTATTTCAATGGTTTCATTCTTTCCCTAAGAATGAATATATTGAAATAAACCTTTTAATTCTACTTTAGCTTGAATTTATTTAAATAGCTTCATTTGTCCCTTGTAAGTAGAGGATTTGGATATTAACCTTTCGAATTTACATTAGCTTTAGTTTATTTCAATGGCTTCACTCTTTCCCTAAGGATGAATATATTGAAATAAACCTTTCAATTCTACTTTAGCTTGAATTTATTTAAATAGCCTCATTTGTCCCTTGTAAGTAGAGGATTTGGATATTAACCTTTCGAATTTACATTAGCTTTAGTTTATTTCAATGGCTTCACTCTTTCCCTAAGGATGAATATATTGAAATAAACCTTTCAATTCTACTTTAGCTTGAATTTATTTAAATAGCCTCATTTGTCCCTTGCAAGTAGAGGATTTGGATATTAACCTTTCGAATTTACATTAGCTTTAGTTTATTTCAATGGCTTCACTCTTTCCCTAAGGATGAATATATTGAAATAAACCTTTCAATTCTACTTTAGCTTGAATTTATTTAAATAGCCTCATTTGTCCCTTGCAAGTAGAGGATTTTTGGATATTAACCTTTCGAATTTACTTTAGCTTTAGTTTATTTCAATGGCTTCACTCTTTCCCTAAGGATGAATATATTGAAATAAACCTTTCAATTCTACTTTAGCTTGAATTTATTTAAATAGCCTCATTTGTCCCTTGCAAGTAGAGGATTTGGATATTAACCTTTCGAATTTACATTAGCTTTAGTTTATTTCAATGGCTTCACTCTTTCCCTAAGGATGAATATATTGAAATAAACCTTTCAATTCTACTTTAGCTTGAATTTATTTAAATAGCCTCATTTGTCCCATGTAAGTAGAGGATTTGGATATTAACCTTTCGAATTTACATTAGCTTTAGTTTATTTCAATGGCTTCACTCTTTTCCTAAGGATGAATATATTGAAATAAACCTTTCAATTCTACTTTAGCTTGAATTTATTTAAATAGCCTCATTTGTCCCTTGCAAGTAGAGGATTTGGATATTAACCTTTCGAATTTACATTAGCTTTAGTTTATTTCAATGGCTTCACTCTTTCCCTAAGGATGAATATATTGAAATAAACCTTTCAATTCTACTTTAGCTTGAATTTATTTAAATAGCCTCATTTGTTCCTTGCAAGTAGAGGATTTGGATATTAACCTTTCGAATTTACATTAGCTTTAGTTTATTTCAATGGCTTCATTCTTTCCCTAAGGATGAATATATTGAAATAAACCTTTCAATTCTACTTTAGCTTGAATTTATTTAAATAGCCCCATTTGTCCCTTGCAAGTAGAGGATTTGGATATTAACCTTTCGAATTTACATTAGCTTTAGTTTATTTCAATGGCTTCACTCTTTTCCTAAGGATGAATATATTGAAATAAACCTTTCAATTCTACTTTAGCTTGAATTTATTTAAATAGCCTCATTTGTCCCTTGCAAGTAGAGGATTTGGATATTAACCTTTCAATTCTACTTTAGCTTGAATTTATTTAAATAACCTCATTTGTCCCTCGCAAGTAGAGGATTTTGGATATTAACCTTTCGAATTTACCTTAGCTTTAGTTTATTTCAATGGCTTCATTCTTTCCCTAAGGATGAATATATTGAAATAAACCTTTCAATTCTACTTTAGCTTGAATTTATTTAAATAGCCTCATTTGTCCCTCGCAAGTAGAGGATTTTGGATATTAACCTTTCGAATTTACCTTAGCTTTAGTTTATTTCAATGGCTTCATTCTTTCCCTAAGGATGAATATAAATATATATCCATATATAAAGATATATATATATATCTTTAAATGGATATTAGTTAATTTCAATCTATAATATTTAATTTGCAATTAAAAGTAATTTTTAAATATATCTATATAAATAAGCTAAGTTTAAAGCTGGTAGGTTCATACCCTAGTTATAGATTATATGTATCTTTTATATATTTTATATATATATGTATTAAAGTAATATGCCTGATTAAAGGATGATTTTGATAAGATACTTAAATAAATTTTATATTTATTGTTACTAATTGATTTTTTTTATATTTATTAATTTTATTAATACTTTAAATTTCAAAAATTTAGGTGCTTTGACACTAAAATATAATAGGTAAAAATTTTAGTATTATAAACTATTTAATTTTTAATTAAAAGATAATTTTGAATTGGTTTTTTGTGAAGAAAGTAATATTTAAAAATGTAATATGTCTTAGATATATTATTATTAATTATTTAATCATTCTTTTTGTAAGAGATTTATTTTTTATGTGATTAATTTATGAAGTTATAACATTAGTTTTAATTATTTATATAAATTTAACTAGAGATTCAAAATATGCTAGTGTTTTTTATTATATAGTATCAGTAGTAAGAAGGTTAGTTTTTATTATAAGATTGTATTTTTATGTATCTATGAAAGAAGTAAGAGTTTTTTTTGAAATTTTTATTCAATTAATTATGTTAGTAAAATTAGGAATATTTCCTTTTCATCAATGATCTATTTATATTCATAGATATATGTGTTGAACAAGAATTTTTATATTTTCAACAGTTATAAAAATAGTACCTATATATTTTTTAGCTAATGTGAGTGGTGTAAATTTTTTTTTTATAGGTTGAATTTTATTAAATTTAATTTTTATTCCTATTATTATGAAAGTTTATAATTCTATAAAAATATTTATTAGATCTTCTTCTATTATTCAATCAACTTTTTTATTAATAATTATATATGTAAATGTAAAAATTTATTTGGAATATTTTTCTTTTTATGCAGTTATTTTTTATATATTGTTATATTTTTTTGAAAAATTTGATGTGGTAACTTTTAATGATTTGGGGTTTTTATTAGTTGATAAATATTTGAAGGTATATTTTATTATTATAGTTTTAATTTATTCTTCTTTACCTCCATTTTTGTCTTTAGTGTTAAAGTGAATTTTGAATTATTATTTTTTAGAGGATTATGTTAATTTTTGTTTTATTATTTATTATGATATTAGCATCAGTTATAATTATTTGAAATTATTTTAGATTATTATTATATATTAGTAGTAATTATACTAGAGCTAAAAAATATTTTTTTAAGATTTATATATTTAAGTCTTATATTATTTTATTTATTATTATGTTATTTTTTTTTAGGTTTTTATTGGTTAATGTTTATGTTACTTAAAGGTTTTAATTTGATATAATTTAAGTATTGATTAATTTGTTAAATTTAACATAGTGTAAGATATTTATGATTAATATTTTCTAATAATTATTTATATTTTAAAATTTGCAATTTTAAGTTTTTTTTAAACTATAGAAAATTAGTATCAGTAAGTTTTTCTTACATGTTTAAATTTACAATTTAATTCTTTTATCAGACATGATACTTTTTTTGATTTGAAGATTTTAAGTTAAAATAAACTTTTAATTTTCAAAGTTAAATATATATATATATTGATTTATAATAAATCTTATAATATATAAATATATTTATTAATATTTAAATATTATATAATTATGTTTTATTTATGTTTGATAAATGATTTTATTCTACTAATCATAAAAATATTGGTATAATTTATTTTGTGTTTGCTTTATGATCAGGGATAATTGGAACTTCTATGAGAATAATTATTCGTATGGAGTTAAGTACCCCAGGTATATGAATTAATAATGTTCAAGTTTATAATTCAATTGTTACTGTTCATGCATTTTTAATAATTTTTTTTATAGTAATACCATTTATAATTGGTGGATTTGGTAATTGATTAGTTCCATTAATATTAGGATCTCCAGATATGGCATTTCCTCGTATAAATAATATTAGATTTTGATTATTACCGCCATCATTAACATTATTACTTTCAAGAAATTTATTTCAAGTTAGACCAGGGACTGGTTGAACGGTTTATCCTCCTTTATCTTCATATTTATTTCATTCTTCTCCTTCTGTTGATATTACTATTTTTTCTTTACATTTATCAGGAATTTCTTCAATTATTGGGGCAATAAATTTTATAGTAACTATTATAATAATAAAAAATTTATCTTTAAATTATGATCAAATAGCTTTATTTCCTTGATCAGTGTTTATTACAGCTATTTTATTATTATTATCATTGCCAGTTTTAGCTGGAGCAATTACAATATTAATTTTTGATCGAAATATTAATACTTCGTTTTTTGATCCTTTAGGGGGAGGTGATCCAATTTTATATCAACATTTATTTTGATTTTTTGGGCATCCTGAAGTTTATATTTTAATTTTACCGGGGTTTGGGTTGATTTCACATATTATTATAAATGAGAGGGGTAAAAAAGAGGTATTTGGTAATTTAGGAATGATTTATGCTATATTAGGAATTGGATTTTTAGGATTTATTGTATGAGCACATCATATATTTACAGTTGGGTTAGATGTAGATACTCGAGCTTATTTTACTTCAGCAACTATAGTTATTGCAGTTCCTACAGGAATTAAAGTTTTTAGTTGATTAGCTACTTATCATGGAGCTAAATTAGGTTATAATAATTCAATTTTATGATCATTAGGATTTGTTATAATATTTATTATTGGTGGATTGACGGGTATTGTATTATCAAATTCTTCTATTGATATTATTTTACATGATACTTATTATGTTGTTGGTCATTTTCATTATGTTTTATCTATAGGAGCAGTTTTTGCAATTGTTGGAAGATTTATTCATTGATTTCCTTTAATTTTTGGTGTTGTTATACATCAGAATTGATTGAAAATTCAGTTTTATATAATGTTTATTGGTGTTAATATAACTTTTTTTCCTCAATATTTTTTAGGATTAATGGGTATACCTCGACGATATTCAGATTATACTGATGCATATTATTGTTGGAATTTATTTTCTTCAATTGGTTCATTAATTTCTTAAAATAGATTAATTTTATTAATTTTTTTAATTTTAGAAAGATTTATTTCAATACGGTTAGTAGTTTTTAAATTTAATAGTTCATTAGAATGAATTGGTTTTATACCTCCTTTAGATCATGTATATTTAGAAGTACCTATTGTGTTAAATAATAAAAAGGAATTATTTTTGAATATTTAATAATGTTGAGTTTTAATGATTGATTTAATTTTTATTTTTAATATTTTATTTTATTTAATATGGCAGATAAGTGCGATAGATTTAAGATTTATTTATAAAAATATATTATTTTTTATTAAAAATTGCAACATGATTTATATATAGATTTCAAGATTCTAATTCACCTTATTCTGACAATTTAATTTCTTTTCATAATTTAGTTATAATATTAATGTTAGTTATTATTGTATTTTCAATATTAATTATTTTAGATATTATTACTAATAAGTATGTTAATCGGTATTTATTGAAGAATCATTTATTGGAAATTATTTGAACTATTATTCCAATTTTTATTTTAATAACAATTTGTTTTCCTTCTTTAAAGATTTTATATTATATTGATGAAATTTTAAATCCTTATTTTACAATTAAAATTATAGGTCATCAGTGATTTTGGTCTTATGAATATTCAGAATTTAAAGATTTGGAATTTGATTCTTATATATTATCTGATAGGGTTATGAATAGTTTTCATTTATTAAATGTTGATAATCGTATGGTCATTCCAATAAATTTTCCGATTCGATTATTATTATCATCAACTGATGTAATTCATTCATGAGCTATTCAATCAGTTGGAATTAAAGTTGATGCTGTTCCTGGACGTATTAATCAATCAAATTTATATTGTATGCGACCAGGATTACTTTTTTAAGATTTTGTTTTCACCACTCCACAGTGCGTTTGATATGCAGAACCGGCGACATCTTTGATTTCGTCGGGGTTCAAGCTGAGATATGCTTTTTCTACGATAATCTTGGTGAGACTTCTGTCCGAAGTATGCTGAATCATCGAGATCGCTCTATTCGAGCTATTTAATGCGACAAACACGTTATCTGGTGTTTTCAGCACTCCACAGTGCGTTTGATATGCAGAAGAGTAGATATCCTGGTTTTCGTGGGGTTTCCAGCTGAGATATGCATTTTCTGCGATAATATTGGTGAGACTTCAGTCAGAAGTATGCAGAATCATCTAGATCGCTCTTTTCGAGCTACTTAATGCACGAAACACGTTTTCTGGTGTTTTCACCACTCCACAGTGCATTTGACATGCAGAACCGGAGATATCTTGGATTCGGTCGGGTTTCAAGCTGAGATATGCATTTTCTACGATATTCCTGGTGAGACGGCTGTCAGAAGTATGCAGGATCTTCGAGAACGCTCTTTTCGAGCTACTTAATGCGAGAAACACGTTTTCTGGTATTTTCACCACTCCACAGTGTGTTTGATATGCAGAACCGGCGACATCTTGGTTTTCGTGGGGTTTCAAGCTGAGATATGCATTTTCTGCGATAATCTTGGTGAGGCTTCTGTCCGAAGTATGCAGAATCATCGAGATCGCTCTTTTCGAGCTATTTAATGCGACAAACACGTTATCTGGTGTTTTCAGCACTCCACAGTGCGTTTGATATGCAGAACCAGCGATATCTTGGTTTTCGTGGGGTTTGAAGCTGAGATATGCAGTTTTTACGATAATCTTGGTGAGACTTCTGTCCGAAGTATGCTTAATCATCGAGATCGCTCGTTTCGAGCTATTTAATGCACGAAACACGTTTTCTGCTGTTTTCACCACTCCACAGTACGTTTGACATGCAGAACCGGAGATATCTTGGTTTCGGTCGGGTTTCATGCTGAGATATGCATTTTCTACGATAATCCTGGTGAGACTTCTGTCAGAAGTATGCAGAATCTTCGAGACCGCTCTTTTCGAGCTACTTAATGCGCGAAACACGTTTTCTGGTGTTTTCACCACTCCACGGTACGTTTGATGTGCAGAACCGGAGATGACTCGGTTTTCGTCGGGTTTCAAGCTGAGATATGCATTTTCTACGATAATCTTGGTGAGACTTCTGTCAGAAGTATGCAGGATCTTCGAGAACGCTCTTTTCCAGCTATTTAATGCGAGAAACACGTTATCTGGTGTTTTCACCACTCCACAGTGCGTTTGATATGCAAAACCGGCGATATCTTGGTTTTCGTGGGGTTTCAAGCTGAGATATGCATTTTCTGCGATAATCATGTTGAGACTTCTGTCCGAAGTATGCAGAATCATCGAGATCGCTCGTTTCGAGCTACTTAATGCGAGAAACACGTTATCTGGTGTTTTCACCACTCCACAGTGCGTTGGATATGCAGAACCGGTGATGTTTTGGTTTTCGTCGGGTTTCAAGCTGAGATATGCATTTTCTACGATAAGCTTGGTGAAACATCTGTCCAAAGTATGCAGAAACATCGAGAGCGCTCTTTTCGAGCTATTTAATGCGAGAAGCACGTTTTCTGAGGTTTTCACCACTCCACAGTTCGTCGGATATGCAGAACAGTAGATATCTTTGTTTTCGTGGGGTTTCAAGCTGAGATATGCATTTTCTGCGATAATCTTGTTGAGACTTCTGTCCGAAGTATGCTGAATCATCGAGATCGCTCTTTTCGAGCTATTTAATGCGTGAAACTCGTTATCTGGTGTTTTCACCACTCCACAGTTGGTTTGATATGCAGAACCAGCGATATCTTGGTTTTCGTGGGGTTTCAAGCTGAGATATGCATTTTCTGCGATAATATTGGTGAGACATCAGTCAGAAGTATGCTGAATCACCGAGATCGCTCTTTTCGAGCTAGTTAGTGCGAGAAACTCGTTTTCTGGGGTTTTCACCACTCCACAGTTCGTTGGATATGCAGAACCGGCGATATTTTGGTTTTCGTCGGGTTTCAAGCTGAGATATGCATTTTCTACGATAAGCTTGGTGAAACATCAGTCCGAAGTATGCAGAAACATCGAGAGCGCTCTTTTCGAGCTATTTAATGCGAGAAACACGTTTTCTGGGGTTTTCACCACTCCACAGTTCGTTGGATATGCAGAACTGTAGATATCTTGGTTTTCATGGGGTTTCAAGCAGAGATATGCATTTTCTGCGATAATCTTCGTGAGACTTCTGTTAGAAGTATGCTGAATCATCGAGATCGCCCTTTTCGAGCTATTTAATGCGAGAAGCACGTTACCTGGTGTTTTCACCACTCCACAGTGGGTTTGATATGCAGAACCGGCGATATTTTGGTGTTCATCGGGTGTCAAGCTGAGATATGCATTTTCTACGATAATCTTGGTGAAACATCTGTCCGAAGTATGCAGAAACATCGAGAGCGCTGTTTTCGAGCTATTTAATGCGAGAAACACGTTTTCTGGGGTTTTCACCACTCCACAGTTCGATGGATATGCAGAACAGTAGATATCTTGGTTTTCATGGGGTTTCAAGCAGAGATATGCATTTTCTACGATAATCTTGGTGAAACATCTGTCCGAAGTATGCAGAAACATCGAGATCGCTCTTTTCGAGCTAGTTAGTGCGAGAAACTCGTTTTCTGGGGCTTTCACCACTCCACAGATCGTTGGATATGTAGAACCGGAGATATCTTGGTTTTCGTGTGGTTTCAAGCTGAGATATGCATTTCCTGCGATAATCTTGGTGAGACTTCTGTCCGAAGTATGCTGAATCATCTAGATCGCTCTTTTCGAGCTATCTAATGCGAGAAACACGTTATCTGGTTTTTTCACCACTCCACAGTGCGTTTGATATGCAGTACGAGCGATATCTTGGTTTTCGTGGGGTTTAAAGCTGAGATATGCATTTTTTACGATAATCTTGGTGAAGCTTCTGTCCGAAGTATGCAGAATCATCGAGATCGCTCGTTTCGAGCTATTTAATGCGAGAAACACGTTATCTGGTGTTTTCACCACTCCACAGTGCGTTGGATATGCAGAACCGGCGATATCTTGGTTTTCGTGGGGTTTCCAGCTGAAATATGTATTTTCTGCGATAATCTTGGTGAGACTTCTGTCCGAAGTATGCTTAATCATCGAGATCGCCCTTTTCGAGCTATTTAATGCGAGAAGCACGTTACCTGGTGTTTTCACCACTCCACAGTGGGTTTGATATGCAGAACCGGCGATATTTTGGTGTTCATCGGGTGTCAAGCTGAGATATGCATTTTCTACGATAATCTTGGTGAAACATCTGTCCGAAGTATGCAGAAACATCGAGAGCGCTCTTTTCGAGCTATTTAATGCGAGAAACTCGTTTTCTGGGGTTTTCACCACTCCACAGTTCGTTGGATATGCAGAATCGGAGATATCTTGGTTTTCGTGTGGTTTCAAGCTGAGATATGCATTTCCTGCGATAATCTTGGTGAGACTTCTGTCCGAAGTATGCTGAATCATCTAGATCGCTCTTTTCGAGCTATTTAATGCGAGAAACACGTTATCTGATGTTTTCACCACTCCACAGTGCGTTTGATATTCAGAACCGGCGATATCTTGGTTTTCGTGGGGTTTCAAGCTCAGATATGCATTTTCTGCGATAATATTGGTGAGACTTCAGTCAGAAGTGTGCAGAATCATCTAGATCGCTCTTTTCGAGCTACTTAATGCACGAAACACATTTTCTGGTGTTTTCACCACTCCACAGTACGTTTGACATGCAGAACCGGAGATATCTTGGTTTCGGTCGGGTTTCAAGCTGAGATATGCATTTTCTACGATAATCCTGGTGAGACTTCTGTCGGACGTATGCAGAATCTTCGAGAACGCTCTTTTCGAGCTACTTAATGCGCGAAACACGTTTTCTGGTGTTTTCACCACTCCACGGTACGTTTGATGTGCAGAACCGGAGATAACTCGGTTTTCATCGGGTTTCAAGCTGAGATATGCATTTTCTACGATAATCTTGGTGAGACTTCTGTCAGAAGTATGCAGGATCTTCGAGAACGCTCTTTTCGAGCTATTTAATGCGAGAAACACGTAATCTGGTGTTTTCACCACTCCACAGTGCGTATGATATGCAGAACCGGCGATATCTTGGTTTTCGTGGGGTTTCAAGGTGAGATATGCATTTTCTGCGATAATCTTGGTGAGACTTCTGTCCGAAGTATGCTGAAACATCGAGATCGCTCTTTTCGTGCTAGTTAATGCGAGAAGAACCTTATCCGGTGTTTTCACCACTCCACAGTGCGTTTGATATGCAAAACCGGCGATATCTTGGTTTTCGTGGGGTTTCAAGCTGAGATATGCATTTTCTGCGATTATCTTGTTGAGACTTCTGTCCGAAGTATGCAGAATCATCGAGATCGCTCGTTTCGAGCTACTTAATGCGAGAAACACGTTATCTGGTGTTTTCACCACTCCACAGTGCGTTGGATATGCAGAACCGGTGATATTTTGGTTTTCGTCGGGTTTCAAGCTGAGATATGCATTTTCTACGATAAGCTTGGTGAAACATCTGTCCAAAGTATGCAGAAGCATCGAGAGCGCTCTTTTCGAGCTATTTAATGCGACAAGCACGTTTTCTGAGGTTTTCACCACTCCACAGTTCGTCGGATATGCAGAACAGTAGATATCTTTGTTTTCGTGGGGTTTCAAGCTGAGATATGCATTTTCTGCGATAATCTTGATGAGACTTCTGTCCGAAGTATGCTGAATCATCGAGATCGCTCTTTTCGAGCTATTTAATGCGTGAAACTCGTTATCTGGTGTTTTCACCACTCCACAGTTGGTTTGATATGCAGAACCAGCGATATCTTGGTTTTCGTGGGGTTTCAAGCTGAGATATGCATTTTCTGCGATAATATTGGTGAGACATCAGTCAGAAGTATGCTGAATCACCGAGATCGCTCTTTTCGAGCTAGTTAGTGCGAGAAACTCGTTTTCTGGGGTTTTCACCACTCCACAGTTCGTTGGATATGCAGAACCGGAGATATCTTGGTTTTCGTGTGGTTTCAAGCTGAGATATGTATTTTCTGCGATAATCTTGGTGAGACTTCTGTCCGAAGTATGCTGAATCATCTAGATCGCTCTTTTCGAGCTATTTAATGCGAGAAACACGTTATCTGGTGTTTTCACCACTCCACAGTGCGTTTGATATGGAGAACAAGCGATATCTTGGTTTTCGTGGAATTTCAAGATGAGATATGCATTTTCTGCGATAATCGTGTTGAGACTTCTGTCCGAAGTATTTAGAATCATTGAGATCGCTCGTTTCGAGCTACTTAATGCGAGAAACACGTTATCTGGTGTTTTCACCACTCCACAGTGCGTTGGATATGCAGAACCGGCGACATTTTGGTTTTCGTCGGGTTTCAAGCTGAGATATGCATTTTCTACGATAATCCTGGTGAGACTTCTGTCAGAAGTATGCAGAATCTTCGAGACCGCTCTTTTCGAGCTACTTAATGCGCGAAACACGTTTTCTGGTGTTTTCACCACTCCACGGTACGTTTGATGTGCAGAACCGGAGATGACTCGGTTTTCGTCGGGTTTCAAGCTGAGATATGCATTTTCTACGATAATCTTGGTGAGACTTCTGTCAGAAGTATGCAGGATCTTCGAGAACGCTCTTTTCCAGCTATGTAATGCGAGAAACACGTTATCTGGTGTTTTCACCACTCCACAGTGCGTTTGATATGCAAAACCGGCGATATCTTGGTTTTCGTGGGGTTTCAAGCTGAGATATGCATTTTCTGCGATAATCATGTTGAGACTTCTGTCCGAAGTATGCAGAATCATCGAGATCGCTCGTTTCGAGCTACTTAATGCGAGAAACACGTTATCTGGTGTTTTCACCACTCCACAGTGCGTTGGATATGCAGAACCGGTGATGTTTTGGTTTTCGTCGGGTTTCAAGCTGAGATATGCATTTTCTACGATAAGCTTGGTGAAACATCTGTCCAAAGTATGCAGAAACATCGAGAGCGCTCTTTTCGAGCTATTTAATGCGAGAAGCACGTTTTCTGAGGTTTTCACCACTCCACAGTTCGTCGGATATGCAGAACAGTAGATATCTTTGTTTTCGTGGGGTTTCAAGCTGAGATATGCATTTTCTGCGATAATCTTGTTGAGACTTCTGTCCGAAGTATGCTGAATCATCGAGATCGCTCTTTTCGAGCTATTTAATGCGTGAAACTCGTTATCTGGTGTTTTCACCACTCCACAGTTGGTTTGATATGCAGAACCAGCGATATCTTGGTTTTCGTGGGGTTTCAAGCTGAGATATGCATTTTCTGCGATAATATTGGTGAGACATCAGTCAGAAGTATGCTGAATCACCGAGATCGCTCTTTTCGAGCTAGTTAGTGCGAGAAACTCGTTTTCTGGGGTTTTCACCACTCCACAGTTCGTTGGATATGCAGAACCGGCGATATTTTGGTTTTCGTCGGGTTTCAAGCTGAGATATGCATTTTCTACGATAAGCTTGGTGAAACATCAGTCCGAAGTATGCAGAAACATCGAGAGCGCTCTTTTCGAGCTATTTAATGCGAGAAGCACGTTTTCTGGGGTTTTCACCACTCCACAGTTCGTTGGATATGCAGAACTGTAGATATCTTGGTTTTCATGGGGTTTCAAGCAGAGATATGCATTTTCTGCGATAATCTTCGTGAGACTTCTGTTAGAAGTATGCTGAATCATCGAGATCGCCCTTTTCGAGCTATTTAATGCGAGAAGCACGTTACCTGGTGTTTTCACCACTCCACAGTGGGTTTGATATGCAGAACCGGCGATATTTTGGTGTTCATCGGGTGTCAAGCTGAGATATGCATTTTCTACGATAATCTTGGTGAAACATCTGTCCGAAGTATGCAGAAACATCGAGAGCGCTGTTTTCGAGCTATTTAATGCGAGAAACACGTTTTCTGGGGTTTTCACCACTCCACAGTTCGATGGATATGCAGAACAGTAGATATCTTGGTTTTCATGGGGTTTCAAGCAGAGATATGCATTTTCTACGATAATCTTGGTGAAACATCTGTCCGAAGTATGCAGAAACATCGAGATCGCTCTTTTCGAGCTAGTTAGTGCGAGAAACTCGTTTTCTGGGGCTTTCACCACTCCACAGATCGTTGGATATGTAGAACCGGAGATATCTTGGTTTTCGTGTGGTTTCAAGCTGAGATATGCATTTCCTGCGATAATCTTGGTGAGACTTCTGTCCGAAGTATGCTGAATCATCTAGATCGCTCTTTTCGAGCTATTTAATGCGAGAAACACGTTATCTGGTTTTTTCACCACTCCACAGTGCGTTTGATATGCAGTACGAGCGATATCTTGGTTTTCGTGGGGTTTAAAGCTGAGATATGCATTTTTTACGATAATCTTGGTGAAGCTTCTGTCCGAAGTATGCAGAATCATCGAGATCGCTCGTTTCGAGCTATTTAATGCGAGAAACACGTTATCTGGTGTTTTCACCACTCCACAGTGCGTTGGATATGCAGAACCGGCGATATCTTGGTTTTCGTGGGGTTTCCAGCTGAAATATGTATTTTCTGCGATAATCTTGGTGAGACTTCTGTCCGAAGTATGCAGAATCATCGAGATCGCTCGTTTCGAGCTATTTAATGCGAGAAACACGTTATCTGGTGTTTTCACCACTCCACAGTGCGTTGGATATGCAGAACCGGCGATATCTTGGTTTTCGTGGGGTTTCCAGCTGAAATATGTATTTTCTGCGATAATCTTGGTGAGACTTCTGTCCGAAGTATGCAGAATCATCGAGATCGCTCGTTTCGAGCTACTTAATGCGAGAAACACGTTATCTGGTGTTTTCACCACTCCACAGTGCGTTGGATATGCAGAACCGGTGATATTTTGGTTTTCGTCGGGTTTCAAGCTGAGATATGCATTTTCTACGATAAGCTTGGTGAAACATCTGTCCAAAGTATGCAGAAGCATCGAGAGCGCTCTTTTCGAGCTATTTAATGCGAGAAGCACGTTTTCTGAGGTTTTCACCACTCCACAGTTCGTCGGATATGCAGAACAGTAGATATCTTTGTTTTCGTGGGGTTTCAAGCTGAGATATGCATTTTCTGCGATAATCTTGATGAGACTTCTGTCCGAAGTATGCTGAATCATCGAGATCGCTCTTTTCGAGCTATTTAATGCGTGAAACTCGTTATCTGGTGTTTTCACCACTCCACAGTTGGTTTGATATGCAGAACCAGCGATATCTTGGTTTTCGTGGGGTTTCAAGCTGAGATATGCATTTTCTGCGATAATATTGGTGAGACATCAGTCAGAAGTATGCTGAATCACCGAGATCGCTCTTTTCGAGCTAGTTAGTGCGAGAAACTCGTTTTCTGGGGTTTTCACCACTCCACAGTTCGTTGGATATGCAGAACCGGAGATATCTTGGTTTTCGTGTGGTTTCAAGCTGAGATATGTATTTTCTGCGATAATCTTGGTGAGACTTCTGTCCGAAGTATGCTGAATCATCTAGATCGCTCTTTTCGAGCTATTTAATGCGAGAAACACGTTATCTGGTGTTTTCACCACTCCACAGTGCGTTTGATATGGAGAACAAGCGATATCTTGGTTTTCGTGGAATTTCAAGATGAGATATGCATTTTCTGCGATAATCGTGTTGAGACTTCTGTCCGAAGTATTTAGAATCATTGAGATCGCTCGTTTCGAGCTACTTAATGCGAGAAACACGTTATCTGGTGTTTTCACCACTCCACAGTGCGTTGGATATGCAGAACCGGCGACATTTTGGTTTTCGTCGGGTTTCAAGCTGAGATATGCATTTTCTACGATAATCCTGGTGAGACTTCTGTCAGAAGTATGCAGAATCTTCGAGACCGCTCTTTTCGAGCTACTTAATGCGCGAAACACGTTTTCTGGTGTTTTCACCACTCCACGGTACGTTTGATGTGCAGAACCGGAGATGACTCGGTTTTCGTCGGGTTTCAAGCTGAGATATGCATTTTCTACGATAATCTTGGTGAGACTTCTGTCAGAAGTATGCAGGATCTTCGAGAACGCTCTTTTCCAGCTATTTAATGCGAGAAACACGTTATCTGGTGTTTTCACCACTCCACAGTGCGTTTGATATGCAAAACCGGCGATATCTTGGTTTTCGTGGGGTTTCAAGCTGAGATATGCATTTTCTGCGATAATCATGTTGAGACTTCTGTCCGAAGTATGCAGAATCATCGAGATCGCTCGTTTCGAGCTACTTAATGCGAGAAACACGTTATCTGGTGTTTTCACCACTCCACAGTGCGTTGGATATGCAGAACCGGTGATGTTTTGGTTTTCGTCGGGTTTCAAGCTGAGATATGCATTTTCTACGATAAGCTTGGTGAAACATCTGTCCAAAGTATGCAGAAACATCGAGAGCGCTCTTTTCGAGCTATTTAATGCGAGAAGCACGTTTTCTGAGGTTTTCACCACTCCACAGTTCGTCGGATATGCAGAACAGTAGATATCTTTGTTTTCGTGGGGTTTCAAGCTGAGATATGCATTTTCTGCGATAATCTTGTTGAGACTTCTGTCCGAAGTATGCTGAATCATCGAGATCGCTCTTTTCGAGCTATTTAATGCGTGAAACTCGTTATCTGGTGTTTTCACCACTCCACAGTTGGTTTGATATGCAGAACCAGCGATATCTTGGTTTTCGTGGGGTTTCAAGCTGAGATATGCATTTTCTGCGATAATATTGGTGAGACATCAGTCAGAAGTATGCTGAATCACCGAGATCGCTCTTTTCGAGCTAGTTAGTGCGAGAAACTCGTTTTCTGGGGTTTTCACCACTCCACAGTTCGTTGGATATGCAGAACCGGCGATATTTTGGTTTTCGTCGGGTTTCAAGCTGAGATATGCATTTTCTACGATAAGCTTGGTGAAACATCAGTCCGAAGTATGCAGAAACATCGAGAGCGCTCTTTTCGAGCTATTTAATGCGAGAAACACGTTTTCTGGGGTTTTCACCACTCCACAGTTCGTTGGATATGCAGAACTGTAGATATCTTGGTTTTCATGGGGTTTCAAGCAGAGATATGCATTTTCTGCGATAATCTTCGTGAGACTTCTGTTAGAAGTATGCTGAATCATCGAGATCGCCCTTTTCGAGCTATTTAATGCGAGAAGCACGTTACCTGGTGTTTTCACCACTCCACAGTGGGTTTGATATGCAGAACCGGCGATATTTTGGTGTTCATCGGGTGTCAAGCTGAGATATGCATTTTCTACGATAATCTTGGTGAAACATCTGTCCGAAGTATGCAGAAACATCGAGAGCGCTGTTTTCGAGCTATTTAATGCGAGAAACACGTTTTCTGGGGTTTTCACCACTCCACAGTTCGATGGATATGCAGAACAGTAGATATCTTGGTTTTCATGGGGTTTCAAGCAGAGATATGCATTTTCTACGATAATCATGGTGAAACATCTGTCCGAAGTATGCAGAAACATCGAGATCGCTCTTTTCGAGCTAGTTAGTGCGAGAAACTCGTTTTCTGGGGCTTTCACCACTCCACAGATCGTTGGATATGTAGAACCGGAGATATCTTGGTTTTCGTGTGGTTTCAAGCTGAGATATGCATTTCCTGCGATAATCTTGGTGAGACTTCTGTCCGAAGTATGCTGAATCATCTAGATCGCTCTTTTCGAGCTATTTAATGCGAGAAACACGTTATCTGGTTTTTTCACCACTCCACAGTGCGTTTGATATGCAGTACGAGCGATATCTTGGTTTTCGTGGGGTTTAAAGCTGAGATATGCATTTTTTACGATAATCTTGGTGAAGCTTCTGTCCGAAGTATGCAGAATCATCGAGATCGCTCGTTTCGAGCTATTTAATGCGAGAAACACGTTATCTGGTGTTTTCACCACTCCACAGTGCGTTGGATATGCAGAACCGGCGATATCTTGGTTTTCGTGGGGTTTCCAGCTGAAATATGTATTTTCTGCGATAATCTTGGTGAGACTTCTGTCCGAAGTATGCTTAATCATCGAGATCGCCCTTTTCGAGCTATTTAATGCGAGAAGCACGTTACCTGGTGTTTTCACCACTCCACAGTGGGTTTGATATGCAGAACCGGCGATATTTTGGTGTTCATCGGGTGTCAAGCTGAGATATGCATTTTCTACGATAATCTTGGTGAAACATCTGTCCGAAGTATGCAGAAACATCGAGAGCGCTCTTTTCGAGCTATTTAATGCGAGAAACTCGTTTTCTGGGGTTTTCACCACTCCACAGTTCGTTGGATATGCAGAATCGGAGATATCTTGGTTTTCGTGTGGTTTCAAGCTGAGATATGCATTTCCTGCGATAATCTTGGTGAGACTTCTGTCCGAAGTATGCTGAATCATCTAGATCGCTCTTTTCGAGCTATTTAATGCGAGAAACACGTTATCTGATGTTTTCACCACTCCACAGTGCGTTTGATATTCAGAACCGGCGATATCTTGGTTTTCGTGGGGTTTCAAGCTCAGATATGCATTTTCTGCGATAATATTGGTGAGACTTCAGTCAGAAGTGTGCAGAATCATCTAGATCGCTCTTTTCGAGCTACTTAATGCACGAAACACATTTTCTGGTGTTTTCACCACTCCACAGTACGTTTGACATGCAGAACCGGAGATATCTTGGTTTCGGTCGGGTTTCAAGCTGAGATATGCATTTTCTACGATAATCCTGGTGAGACTTCTGTCGGACGTATGCAGAATCTTCGAGAACGCTCTTTTCGAGCTACTTAATGCGCGAAACACGTTTTCTGGTGTTTTCACCACTCCACGGTACGTTTGATGTGCAGAACCGGAGATAACTCGGTTTTCATCGGGTTTCAAGCTGAGATATGCATTTTCTACGATAATCTTGGTGAGACTTCTGTCAGAAGTATGCAGGATCTTCGAGAACGCTCTTTTCGAGCTATTTAATGCGAGAAACACGTAATCTGGTGTTTTCACCACTCCACAGTGCGTATGATATGCAGAACCGGCGATATCTTGGTTTTCGTGGGGTTTCAAGGTGAGATATGCATTTTCTGCGATAATCTTGGTGAGACTTCTGTCCGAAGTATGCTGAAACATCGAGATCGCTCTTTTCGTGCTAGTTAATGCGAGAAGAACCTTATCCGGTGTTTTCACCACTCCACAGTGCGTTTGATATGCAAAACCGGCGATATCTTGGTTTTCGTGGGGTTTCAAGCTGAGATATGCATTTTCTGCGATTATCTTGTTGAGACTTCTGTCCGAAGTATGCAGAATCATCGAGATCGCTCGTTTCGAGCTACTTAATGCGAGAAACACGTTATCTGGTGTTTTCACCACTCCACAGTGCGTTGGATATGCAGAACCGGTGATATTTTGGTTTTCGTCGGGTTTCAAGCTGAGATATGCATTTTCTACGATAAGCTTGGTGAAACATCTGTCCAAAGTATGCAGAAGCATCGAGAGCGCTCTTTTCGAGCTATTTAATGCGAGAAGCACGTTTTCTGAGGTTTTCACCACTCCACAGTTCGTCGGATATGCAGAACAGTAGATATCTTTGTTTTCGTGGGGTTTCAAGCTGAGATATGCATTTTCTGCGATAATCTTGATGAGACTTCTGTCCGAAGTATGCTGAATCATCGAGATCGCTCTTTTCGAGCTATTTAATGCGTGAAACTCGTTATCTGGTGTTTTCACCACTCCACAGTTGGTTTGATATGCAGAACCAGCGATATCTTGGTTTTCGTGGGGTTTCAAGCTGAGATATGCATTTTCTGCGATAATATTGGTGAGACATCAGTCAGAAGTATGCTGAATCACCGAGATCGCTCTTTTCGAGCTAGTTAGTGCGAGAAACTCGTTTTCTGGGGTTTTCACCACTCCACAGTTCGTTGGATATGCAGAACCGGAGATATCTTGGTTTTCGTGTGGTTTCAAGCTGAGATATGTATTTTCTGCGATAATCTTGGTGAGACTTCTGTCCGAAGTATGCTGAATCATCTAGATCGCTCTTTTCGAGCTATTTAATGCGAGAAACACGTTATCTGGTGTTTTCACCACTCCACAGTGCGTTTGATATGGAGAACAAGCGATATCTTGGTTTTCGTGGAATTTCAAGATGAGATATGCATTTTCTGCGATAATCGTGTTGAGACTTCTGTCCGAAGTATTTAGAATCATTGAGATCGCTCGTTTCGAGCTACTTAATGCGAGAAACACGTTATCTGGTGTTTTCACCACTCCACAGTGCGTTGGATATGCAGAACCGGCGACATTTTGGTTTTCGTCGGGTTTCAAGCTGAGATATGCATTTTCTACGATAAGCTTGGAGAAACATCAGTCCGAAGTATGCAGAAACATCGAGAGCGCTCTTTTCGAGCTATTTAATGCGAGAAACACGTTTTCTGGGGTTTTCACCACTCCACAGTTCGTTGGATATGCAGAACTGTAGATATCTTGGTTTTCATGGGGTTTCAAGCAGAGATATGCATTTTCTGCGAAAATCTTCGTGAGACATCTGTTAGAAGTATGCTGAATCATCGAGATCGCCCTTTTCGAGCTATTTAATGCGATAAGCACGTTACCTGGTGTTTTCACCACTCCACAGTGGGTTTGATATGCAGAACCGGCGATATTTTGGTGTTCGTCGGGTGTCAAGCTGAGATATGCATTTTCTACGATAATCTTGGTGAAACATCTGTCCGAAGTATGCAGAAACATCGAGAGCGCTCTTTTCGAGCTATTTAATGCGAGAAACACGTTCCCTGGTTGTTTTCACCACTCCACAGTGCGTTTGATATGCAGAACCAGCGATATCTTTGTTTTCGTGGGGTTTCAAGCTGAGATATGCATTTTCTGCGATAATATTGGTGAGACTTCTGTCCGAAGTATGCTGAATCATCTAGATCGCTCTTTTCGAGCTATTTAATGCGAGAAACACGTTATCTGGTTTTTTCACCACTCCACAGTGCGTTTGATATGCAGTACGAGCGATATCTTGGTTTTCGTGGGGTTTAAAGCTGAGATATGCATTTTTTACGATAATCTTGGTGAAGCTTCTGTCCGAAGTATGCTTAATCATCGAGATCGCTCTATTCGAGCTATTTAATGCGCGAAACACGTTATCTGGTGTTTTCAGCACTCCACAGTGCGTTTGATATGCAGAAACAACGATATCTTGGTTTTCTTGGGGATTCAAGCTGAGATATGCAGTTTCTGCGATAATCTTGGTGAGACTTCTGTCCGAAGTATGCTTAATCATCGAGATCGCTCGTTTCGTGCTATTTAATGCGGGAAACACGTTATCTGGTGTTTTCACCACTCCACAGTGCGTATGATATGCAGAACCGACGATATATTGGTTTTCGTGGGGTTTCAAGCTCAGATATGCATTGTCTGCGATAATCTTGGAGAGACTTCTGTCCGAAGTGTGCCGAATCATCGAGATCGCTCTCTTCGAGCTATTTAATGCGAGAAACACGTTTTCGGGGGTTTTCACCACACCACAGTTCGTTGGATATGCAGAACAGGTGATATCTTGGTTTTCGAGGGGTTTCAAGCTGAGATATGCATTTTCCGCGATAAACTTGGAGAGACTTCTGTCCGATGTATGCTGAATCGTCGAGATCGCTCTTTTCGAGCTGGTTAATGCGAGAAACACGTTATCTGGAGTTTTCACCACTCCACAGTTGGTTTGATATGCAGAACCGGCGATATTTTGGTTTTCGTCGGGTGTCAAGCTGAGATATGCATTTTCTACCATAATCTTGGTGAAACATCTGTCCGAAGTATGCAGAAACATCGAGAGCGCTCTTTTCGAGCTATTTAATGCGAGAAACTCGTTTTCTGGGGTTTTCACCACTCCACAGTTCGTTGGATATGCAGAATCGGAGATATCTTGGTTTTCGTGTGGTTTCAAGCTGAGATATGCATTTCCTGCGATAATCTTGGTGAGACTTCTGTCCGAAGTATGCTGACTCATCTAGATCGCTCTTTTCGAGCTATTTAATGTGAGAAACACGTTATCTGGTGTTTTCACCACTCCACAGTGCGTTTGATATTCAGAACCGGCGATATCTTGGTTTTCGTGGGGTTTCAAGCTCAGTTATGCATTTTCTGCGATAATGTTGGTGAGACCTCAGTCAGAAGTGTGCAGAATCATCTAGATCGCTCTTTTCGATCTACTTAATGCACGAAACACGTTTTCTGGTGTTTTCACCACTCCACAGTACGTTTGACATGCAGAACCGGAGATATCTTGGTTTCGGTCGGGTTTCAAGCTGAGATATGCATTTTCTACGATAATCCTGGTGAGACTTCTGTCAGAAGTATGCTGAAACATCGAGATCGCTCTTTTCGAGCTAGTTAATGCGAGAAAAACCTTAACCGGTGTTTTCACCACTCCACAGTGCGTTTGATATGCAGAACCCGCGATATCTTGGTTTTCGTGGGGTTTCAAGCTGAGATATGCATTTTCTGCGATAATCTTGTTGAGACTTCTGTCCGAAGTATGCTGAATCATCGAGATCGCTCTTTTCGAGCTATTTAATGCGAGAAACACGTTATCTGGAGTTTTCACCACTCCACAGTTGGTTTGATATGCAGAACCGGCGATATTTTGGTTTTCGTCGGGTGTCAAGTTGAGATGTGCATATTCTACAATAATCTTGGTGAAACATCTGTCCGAAGTATGCAGAAACATCGAGAGCGCTCTTTTCGAGCTATTTAATGCGAGAAACTCGTTTTCTGGTGTTTTCACCACTCCACAGTGCGTTTGATATTCAGAACCGGCGATATCTTGGTTTTCATGGGGTTTCAAGCTCAGATATGCATTTTCTGCGATAATATTGGTGAGACTTCAGTCAGAAGTGTGCAGAATCATCTAGATCGCTCTTTTCGAGCTACTTAATGCACGAAACACGTTATCTGGTGTTTTCAGCACTCCACAGTGCGTTTGATATGCAGAAACAACGATATCTTGGTTTTCTTGGGGATTCAAGCTGAGATATGCAATTTCTGCGATAATCTTGGTGAGACTTCTGTCCGAAGTATGCTTAATCATCGAGATCGCTCGTTTCGTGCTATTTAATGCGGGAAACACGTTATCTGGTGTTTTCACCACTCCACAGTGCGTATGATATGCAGAACCGACGATATATTGGTTTTCGTGGGGTTTCAAGCTCAGATATGCATTGTCTGCCATAATCTTGGAGAGACTTCTGTCCGAAGTCTGCCGAATCATCGAGATCGCTCTCTTCGAGCTATTTAATGCGAGAAACACGTTTTCGGGGGTTTTCACCACACCACAGTTCGTTGGATATGCAGAACAGGTGATATCTTGGTTTTCGAGAGGTTTCAAGCTGAGATATGCATTTTCTGCGATAAACTTGGAGAGACTTCTGTCCGAAGTATGCTGAATCGTCGAGATCGCTCGTTTCGTGCTATTTAATGCGGGAAACACGTTATCTGGAGTTTTCACCACTCCACAGTGCGTATGATATGCAGAACCGGCGATATCTTGGTTTTCGTGGGGTTTCAAGCTGAGATATACATTTTCTGCGATAATCTTAGTGAGACTTCTGTTAGAAGTATGCTGAATCATCGAGAGCGCTCTTTTCGAGCTATTTAATGCGAGAAACTCGTTTTCTGGGGTTTTCACCACTCCACAGTTCGTTGGATATGCAGAATCGGAGATATCTTGGTTTTCGTGTGGTTTCAAGCTGAGATATGCATTTCCTGCGATAATCTTGGTGAGACTTCTGTCCGAAGTATGCTTAATCATCGAGATCGCTCTGTTCGAGCTATTTAATGTGCGAAACACGTTATCTGGTGTTTTCACCACTCCACAGAGCGTTTGATATGCAGTACGAGCGATATCTTGGTTTTCGTGGGGCTTCAAGCTGAGATATGCATTTTTTACGATAATCTTGGTGAAGCTTCTGTCCGAAGTATGCAGAATCATCGAGATCGCTCGTTTCGAGCTATTTAATGCGAGAAACACGTTATCTGGTGTTTTCACCACTCCACAGTGCGTTTGATATGCAGAACCAGCGATATCTTCGTTTTCGTGGCATTTCAAGCTGAGATATGCATTTCCTGCGATAATCTTGGTGAGACTTCTGTCCGAAGTATGCTGAATCATCGAGATCGCTCTTTTCGAGCTATTTAAAGCGAGAATCACGTTATCTGGTGTATTGACCACTCCACTGTGCGTTTGATATGCAAAACCGGCGATATCCAGGTTTTCGTGGGGATTCAAGCTGAGATATGCATTTTCTGCGATAATCTTGGTGAGACTTCTGTCCGAAGTATGCTTAATCATCGAGATCGCTCGTTTCGTGCTTTTGAATGCGAGAAACACGTTATCTGGTGTTTTCACCACTCCACAGTGCGTATGATATGCAGAACCGACGATATCTTGGTTTTCGTGGGGTTTCAGGCTCAGATATGCATTGTCTGCGATAATCTTGGTGAGACTTCTGTCCGAAGTGTGCCGAATCATCGAGATCGCTCTTTTCGAGCTATTTAATGCGAGAAACACGTTTTCGGGGGTTTTCACCAAACCACAGTTCGTTGGATATGCAGAACAGGTGATATCTTGGTTTTCGAGGGGTTTCAAGCTGAGATATGCATTTTCTGCGATAAACTTGGAGAGACTCCTGTCCGAAGTATGCTGAATCATCGAGATCGCTCTTTTCGAGCTGGTTAATGCGAGAAAAACCATATCTGGTGTTTTCACCACTCCACAGAGCGTTGGATATGCAGAACCGGAGATATTTTGGTTTTCGTCGGGTTTCAAGCTGAGATATGCATTTTCAACGATAATCTTGGTGTTTCATCTATGAGAAGTATGCAGAAACATCGAGATCGCTCTTTTCGAGCTAGTTAAAGCGAGAAACACGTTTTCATGTGTTTTCAACATTCCACAGTGCGTTTGATATGCAGAACCGGCGATATCTTGATTTTCGTGGTGTTTCCAGCTGAGATATGCATTTTCTGCGATAATCTTGGTGAGTCTTCAGTCAGAAGTATGCAGAATCATCTAGAACGTTCTTTTCGAGCTATTTAATGCGAAAAAACAAGTTTTCTAGTGTTTTGACCACTCCGCAGAGCGTTTGATATGTAGAACCGCCGATCACATGGTTTTCGTGGGGTTTCCAGCTGAAATATGTATTTTCTGCGATAATCTTGGTGAGACTTTTGTCCGAAGTATGCTTAAACATCGAGATCGCTCTGTTCGAGCTATTTAATGCGCGAAACACGTTATCTGGTGTTTTCAGCACTCCACAGTGCGTTTGATATGCAGAACCAGCGATATCCTGGTTTTCGTGGGGATTCAAGCTGAGATATGCATTTTCTGCGATAATCTTGGTGAGACTTCTGTCCGAAGTATGCTTAATCATCGAGATCGCTCGTTTCGTGCTATTTAATGCGGGAAACACGTTATCTGGTGTTTTCACCACTCCACAGTGCGTATGATATGCAGAACCGACGATATATTGGTTTTCGTGGGGTTTCAAGCTCAGATATGCAATTTCTGCGATAATCTTGGTGAGACTTCTGTCCGAAGTATGCTTAATCATCGAGATCGCTCTTTTCGAGCTGGTTAATGCGAGAAACACCTTATCTGGAGTTTTCACCACTCCACAGTTGGTTTGATATGCAGAACCGGCGATATTTTGGTTTTCGTCGGGTGTCAAGCTGAGATATGCATTTTCTACCATAATCTTGGTGAGACTTCTGTCCGAAGTATGCTTAATCATCGAGATCGCTCGTTTCGTGCTATTTAATGCGGGAAACACGTTATCTGGTGTTTTCACCACTCCACAGTGCGTATGATATGCAGAACCGACGATATATTGGTTTTCGTGGGGTTTCAAGCTCAGATATGCATTGTCTGCGATAATCTTGGAGAGACTTCTGTCCGAAGTGTGCCGAATCATCGAGATCGCTCTCTTCGAGCTATTTAATGCGAGAAACACGTTTTCGGGGGTTTTCACCACACCACAGTTCGTTGGATATGCAGAACAGGTGATATCTTGGTTTTCGAGGGGTTGCAAGCTGAGATATGCATTTTCTGCGATAAACTTGGAGAGACTTCTGTCCGAAGTATGCTGAATCGTCGAGATCGCTCTTTTCGAGCTGGTTAATGCGAGAAACACCTTATCTGGAGTTTTCACCACTCCACAGTTGGTTTGATATGCAGAACCGGCGATATTTTGGTTTTCGTCGGGTGTCAAGCTGAGATATGCATTTTCTACCATAATCTTGGTGAGACTTCTGTCCGAAGTGTGCCGAATCATCGAGATCGCTCTTTTCGAGCTATTTAATGCGAGAAACACGTTTTCGGGGGTTTTCACCAAACCACAGTTCGTTGGATATGCAGAACAGGTGATATCTTGGTTTTCGAGGGGTTTCAAGCTGAGATATGCATATTCTGCGATAATCGTGTTGAGACTTCTGTCCGAAGTATGCAGAATCATCGAGATCGCTCGTTTCGAGCTATTTAATGCGAGAAACACGTTATCTGGTGTTTTTAGCACAGCACAGTGCGTTGGATATGCAGAACCGGAGATATTTTGGTTTTCGTCGGGTTTCAAGCTGAGATATGCATTTTTTACGATAATCTTGGTGAGATTTCTGTCCGAAGTATGCAGAATCATCGAGATCGCTCTTTTCGAGCTATTTAATGCGAGAAACACGTTATCTGGTGTTTTCACCACTCCACAGAGCGTTTGATATGCAGTACCAGCGATATCTTGGTTTTCGTGGGGTTTCAAGCTGAGATATTCATTTTTTACGATAATCTTGGTGAGACTTCTGTCCGAAGTATGCAGAATCATCGAGATCGCTCTTTTCGAGCTATTTAATGCGAGAAACACGTTATCTGGTGTTTTCACCACTCCACAGAGCGTTTGATATGCACTACCAGCGATATCTTGGTTTTCGTGGGGTTTCAAGCTGAGATATGCATTTTCTGCGATAAATTTGGTGAGACTTCTGTCCGAAGTATGCTGAATCATCTAGATCGCTCTTTTCGAGCTATTTAATGCGAGAAACACGTTATCTGGTGTTTTCACCACTCCACAGTGCGTTTGATATGCAGACCCAGCGATATCTTGGTTTTCGTGTGGTTTCAGGCTGAGATATGCATTTTTTACGATAATCTTGGTGAAACTTCTGTCCGAAGTATGCAGAATCATCGAGATCGCTCGTTTCGAGCTATTTAATGCGAGAAACACGTTATCTGGTGTTTTCACCACTCCACAGTGCGTTGGATATGCAGAACCAGCGATATCTTGGTTTTCGTGGGGTTTCAAGCTGAGATATGCATTTTCTGCGATAATATTGGTGAGACATCAGTCAGAAGTATGCTGAATCACCGAGATCGCTCTTTTCGAGCTAGTTAGTGCGAGAAACTCGTTTTCTGGGGTTTTCACCACTCCACAGTTCGTTGGATATGCAGAACCGGAGATATCTTGGTTTTCGTGTGGTTTCAAGCTGAGATATGTATTTCCTGCGATAATCTTGGTGAGACTTCTGTCCGAAGTATGCTGAAACATCTAGATCGCTCTTTTCGAGCTATTTAATGCGAGAAACACGTTATCTGGTGTTTTCACCACTCCACAGTGCGTTTGATATGGAGAACAAGCGATATCTTGGTTTTCGTGGAATTTCAAGATGAGATATGCATTTTCTGCGATAATCGTGTTGAGACTTCTGTCCGAAGTATTTAGAATCATTGAGATCGCTCGTTTCGAGCTACTTAATGCGAGAAACACGTTATCTGGTGTTTTCACCACTCCACAGTGCGTTGGATATGCAGAACCGGCGACATTTTGGTTTTCGTCGGGTTTCAAGCTGAGATATGCATTTTCTACGATAAGCTTGGTGAAACATCAGTCCGAAGTATGCAGAAACATCGAGAGCGCTCTTTTCGAGCTATTTAATGCGAGAAACACGTTTTCTGGGGTTTTCACCACTCCACAGTTCGTTGGATATGCAGAACTGTAGATATCTTGGTTTTCATGGGGTTTCAAGCAGAGATATGCATTTTCTGCGAAAATCTTCGTGAGACATCTGTTAGAAGTATGCTGAATCATCGAGATCGCCCTTTTCGAGCTATTTAATGCGATAAGCACGTTACCTGGTGTTTTCACCACTCCACAGTGGGTTTGATATGCAGAACCGGCGATATTTTGGTGTTCGTCGGGTGTCAAGCTGAGATATGCATTTTCTACGATAATCTTGGTGAAACATCTGTCCGAAGTATGCAGAAACATCGAGAGCGCTCTTTTCGAGCTATTTAATGCGAGAAACACGTTCCCTGGTTGTTTTCACCACTCCACAGTGCGTTTGATATGCAGAACCAGCGATATCTTTGTTTTCGTGGGGTTTCAAGCTGAGATATGCATTTTCTGCGATAATATTGGTGAGACTTCTGTCCGAAGTATGCTGAATCATCTAGATCGCACTTTTCGAGCTATTTAATGCGAGAAACACGTTATCTGGTTTTTTCACCACTCCACAGTGCGTTTGATATGCAGTACGAGCGATATCTTGGTTTTCGTGGGGTTTAAAGCTGAGATATGCATTTTTTACGATAATCTTGGTGAAGCTTCTGTCCGAAGTATGCTTAATCATCGAGATCGCTCTATTCGAGCTATTTAATGCGCGAAACACGTTATCTGGTGTTTTCAGCACTCCACAGTGCGTTTGATATGCAGAAACAACGATATCTTGGTTTTCTTGGGGATTCAAGCTGAGATATGCAGTTTCTGCGATAATCTTGGTGAGACTTCTGTCCGAAGTATGCTTAATCATCGAGATCGCTCGTTTCGTGCTATTTAATGCGGGAAACACGTTATCTGGTGTTTTCACCACTCCACAGTGCGTATGATATGCAGAACCGACGATATATTGGTTTTCGTGGGGTTTCAAGCTCAGATATGCATTGTCTGCGATAATCTTGGAGAGACTTCTGTCCGAAGTGTGCCGAATCATCGAGATCGCTCTCTTCGAGCTATTTAATGCGAGAAACACGTTTTCGGGGGTTTTCACCACACCACAGTTCGTTGGATATGCAGAACAGGTGATATCTTGGTTTTCGAGGGGTTTCAAGCTGAGATATGCATTTTCCGCGATAAACTTGGAGAGACTTCTGTCCGATGTATGCTGAATCGTCGAGATCGCTCTTTTCGAGCTGGTTAATGCGAGAAACACGTTATCTGGAGTTTTCACCACTCCACAGTTGGTTTGATATGCAGAACCGGCGATATTTTGGTTTTCGTCGGGTGTCAAGCTGAGATATGCATTTTCTACCATAATCTTGGTGAAACATCTGTCCGAAGTATGCAGAAACATCGAGAGCGCTCTTTTCGAGCTATTTAATGCGAGAAACTCGTTTTCTGGGGTTTTCACCACTCCACAGTTCGTTGGATATGCAGAATCGGAGATATCTTGGTTTTCGTGTGGTTTCAAGCTGAGATATGCATTTCCTGCGATAATCTTGGTGAGACTTCTGTCCGAAGTATGCTGACTCATCTAGATCGCTCTTTTCGAGCTATTTAATGTGAGAAACACGTTATCTGGTGTTTTCACCACTCCACAGTGCGTTTGATATTCAGAACCGGCGATATCTTGGTTTTCGTGGGGTTTCAAGCTCAGTTATGCATTTTCTGCGATAATGTTGGTGAGACCTCAGTCAGAAGTGTGCAGAATCATCTAGATCGCTCTTTTCGATCTACTTAATGCACGAAACACGTTTTCTGGTGTTTTCACCACTCCACAGTACGTTTGACATGCAGAACCGGAGATATCTTGGTTTCGGTCGGGTTTCAAGCTGAGATATGCATTTTCTACGATAATCCTGGTGAGACTTCTGTCAGAAGTATGCTGAAACATCGAGATCGCTCTTTTCGAGCTAGTTAATGCGAGAAAAACCTTAACCGGTGTTTTCACCACTCCACAGTGCGTTTGATATGCAGAACCCGCGATATCTTGGTTATCGTGGGGTTTCAAGCTGAGATATGCATTTTCTGCGATAATCTTGTTGAGACTTCTGTCCGAAGTATGCTGAATCATCGAGATCGCTCTTTTCGAGCTATTTAATGCGAGAAACACGTTATCTGGAGTTTTCACCACTCCACAGTTGGTTTGATATGCAGAACCGGCGATATTTTGGTTTTCGTCGGGTGTCAAGTTGAGATGTGCATATTCTACAATAATCTTGGTGAAACATCTGTCCGAAGTATGCAGAAACATCGAGAGCGCTCTTTTCGAGCTATTTAATGCGAGAAACTCGTTTTCTGGTGTTTTCACCACTCCACAGTGCGTTTGATATTCAGAACCGGCGATATCTTGGTTTTCATGGGGTTTCAAGCTCAGATATGCATTTTCTGCGATAATATTGGTGAGACTTCAGTCAGAAGTGTGCAGAATCATCTAGATCGCTCTTTTCGAGCTACTTAATGCACGAAACACGTTATCTGGTGTTTTCAGCACTCCACAGTGCGTTTGATATGCAGAAACAACGATATCTTGGTTTTCTTGGGGATTCAAGCTGAGATATGCAATTTCTGCGATAATCTTGGTGAGACTTCTGTCCGAAGTATGCTTAATCATCGAGATCGCTCGTTTCGTGCTATTTAATGCGGGAAACACGTTATCTGGTGTTTTCACCACTCCACAGTGCGTATGATATGCAGAACCGACGATATATTGGTTTTCGTGGGGTTTCAAGCTCAGATATGCATTGTCTGCGATAATCTTGGAGAGACTTCTGTCCGAAGTCTGCCGAATCATCGAGATCGCTCTCTTCGAGCTATTTAATGCGAGAAACACGTTTTCGGGGGTTTTCACCACACCACAGTTCGTTGGATATGCAGAACAGGTGATATCTTGGTTTTCGAGAGGTTTCAAGCTGAGATATGCATTTTCTGCGATAAACTTGGAGAGACTTCTGTCCGAAGTATGCTGAATCGTCGAGATCGCTCGTTTCGTGCTATTTAATGCGGGAAACACGTTATCTGGAGTTTTCACCACTCCACAGTGCGTATGATATGCAGAACCGGCGATATCTTGGTTTTCGTGGGGTTTCAAGCTGAGATATACATTTTCTGCGATAATCTTAGTGAGACTTCTGTTAGAAGTATGCTGAATCATCGAGAGCGCTCTTTTCGAGCTATTTAATGCGAGAAACTCGTTTTCTGGGGTTTTCACCACTCCACAGTTCGTTGGATATGCAGAATCGGAGATATCTTGGTTTTCGTGTGGTTTCAAGCTGAGATATGCATTTCCTGCGATAATCTTGGTGAGACTTCTGTCCGAAGTATGCTTAATCATCGAGATCGCTCTGTTCGAGCTATTTAATGTGCGAAACACGTTATCTGGTGTTTTCACCACTCCACAGAGCGTTTGATATGCAGTACGAGCGATATCTTGGTTTTCGTGGGGCTTCAAGCTGAGATATGCATTTTTTACGATAATCTTGGTGAAGCTTCTGTCCGAAGTATGCAGAATCATCGAGATCGCTCGTTTCGAGCTATTTAATGCGAGAAACACGTTATCTGGTGTTTTCACCACTCCACAGTGCGTTTGATATGCAGAACCAGCGATATCTTCGTTTTCGTGGCATTTCAAGCTGAGATATGCATTTCCTGCGATAATCTTGGTGAGACTTCTGTCCGAAGTATGCTGAATCATCAAGATCGCTCTTTTCGAGCTAGTTAGAGCGAGAAGCACGTTTTCTGGTGTTTTCACCACTCCACAGTGCGTTTGATATGCAGAACAGTAGATATCTTGGTTTTCGTGGGGTTTCAAGCTGAGATATGCATTTCCTGCGATAATCTTGGTGAGACTTCTGTCCGAAGTATGCTGAATCATCGAGATCGCTCTTTTCGAGCTATTTAAAGCGAGAATCACGTTATCTGGTGTATTGACCACTCCACTGTGCGTTTGATATGCAAAACCGGCGATATCCAGGTTTTCGTGGGGATTCAAGCTGAGATATGCATTTTCTGCGATAATCTTGGAGAGACTTCTGTCCGAAGTATGCTGAATCATCGAGATCGCTCGTTTCGTGCTTTTGAATGCGAGAAAACGTTATCTGGTGTTTTCACCACTCCACAGTGCGTATGATATGCAGAACCGGCGATATTTTGGTTTTCGTCGGGTGTCAAGTTGAGATGTGCATATTCTACAATAATCTTGGTGAAACATCTGTCCGAAGTATGCAGAAACATCGAGAGCGCTCTTTTCGAGCTATTTAATGCGAGAAACTCGTTTTCTGGTGTTTTCACCACTCCACAGTGCGTTTGATATTCAGAACCGGCGATATCTTGGTTTTCATGGGGTTTCAAGCTCAGATATGCATTTTCTGCGATAATATTGGTGAGACTTCAGACAGAAGTGTGCAGAATCATCTAGATCGCTCTTTTCGAGCTACTTAATGCACGAAACACGTTATCTGGTGTTTTCAGCACTCCACAGTGCGTTTGATATGCAGAAACAACGATATCTTGGTTTTCTTGGGGATTCAAGCTGAGATATGCAATTTCTGCGATAATCTTGGTGAGACTTCTGTCCGAAGTATGCTTAATCATCGAGATCGCTCGTTTCGTGCTATTTAATGCGGGAAACACGTTATCTGGTGTTTTCACCACTCCACAGTGCGTATGATATGCAGAACCGACGATATATTGGTTTTCGTGGGGTTTCAAGCTCAGATATGCATTGTCTGCGATAATCTTGGAGAGACTTCTGTCCGAAGTCTGCCGAATCATCGAGATCGCTCTCTTCGAGCTATTTAATGCGAGAAACACGTTTTCGGGGGTTTTCACCACACCACAGTTCGTTGGATATGCAGAACAGGTGATATCTTGGTTTTCGAGAGGTTTCAAGCTGAGATATGCATTTTCTGCGATAAACTTGGAGAGACTTCTGTCCGAAGTATGCTGAATCGTCGAGATCGCTCGTTTCGTGCTATTTAATGCGGGAAACACGTTATCTGGAGTTTTCACCACTCCACAGTGCGTATGATATGCAGAACCGGCGATATCTTGGTTTTCGTGGGGTTTCAAGCTGAGATATACATTTTCTGCGATAATCTTAGTGAGACTTCTGTTAGAAGTATGCTGAATCATCGAGAGCGCTCTTTTCGAGCTATTTAATGCGAGAAACTCGTTTTCTGGGGTTTTCACCACTCCACAGTTCGTTGGATATGCAGAATCGGAGATATCTTGGTTTTCGTGTGGTTTCAAGCTGAGATATGCATTTCCTGCGATAATCTTGGTGAGACTTCTGTCCGAAGTATGCTTAATCATCGAGATCGCTCTGTTCGAGCTATTTAATGTGCGAAACACGTTATCTGGTGTTTTCACCACTCCACAGAGCGTTTGATATGCAGTACGAGCGATATCTTGGTTTTCGTGGGGCTTCAAGCTGAGATATGCATTTTTTACGATAATCTTGGTGAAGCTTCTGTCCGAAGTATGCAGAATCATCGAGATCGCTCGTTTCGAGCTATTTAATGCGAGAAACACGTTATCTGGTGTTTTCACCACTCCACAGTGCGTTTGATATGCAGAACCAGCGATATCTTCGTTTTCGTGGCATTTCAAGCTGAGATATGCATTTCCTGCGATAATCTTGGTGAGACTTCTGTCCGAAGTATGCTGAATCATCAAGATCGCTCTTTTCGAGCTAGTTAGAGCGAGAAGCACGTTTTCTGGTGTTTTCACCACTCCACAGTGCGTTTGATATGCAGAACAGTAGATATCTTGGTTTTCGTGGGGTTTCAAGCTGAGATATGCATTTCCTGCGATAATCTTGGTGAGACTTCTGTCCGAAGTATGCTGAATCATCGAGATCGCTCTTTTCGAGCTATTTAAAGCGAGAATCACGTTATCTGGTGTATTGACCACTCCACTGTGCGTTTGATATGCAAAACCGGCGATATCCAGGTTTTCGTGGGGATTCAAGCTGAGATATGCATTTTCTGCGATAATCTTGGTGAGACTTCTGTCCGAAGTATGCTTAATCATCGAGATCGCTCGTTTCGTGCTTTTGAATGCGAGAAACACGTTATCTGGTGTTTTCACCACTCCACAGTGCGTATGATATGCAGAACCGACGATATCTTGGTTTTCGTGGGGTTTCAGGCTCAGATATGCATTGTCTGCGATAATCTTGGTGAGACTTCTGTCCGAAGTGTGCCGAATCATCGAGATCGCTCTTTTCGAGCTATTTAATGCGAGAAACACGTTTTCGGGGGTTTTCACCAAACCACAGTTCGTTGGATATGCAGAACAGGTGATATCTTGGTTTTCGAGGGGTTTCAAGCTGAGATATGCATTTTCTGCGATAAACTTGGAGAGACTCCTGTCCGAAGTATGCTGAATCATCGAGATCGCTCTTTTCGAGCTATTTAATGCGAGAAACACGTTATCTGGTGTTTTCACCACTCCACAGTGCGTTTGATATGGAGAACAAGCGATATCTTGGTTTTCGTGGAATTTCAAGATGAGATATGCATTTTCTGCGATAATCGTGTTGAGACTTCTGTCCGAAGTATTTAGAATCATTGAGATCGCTCGTTTCGAGCTACTTAATGCGAGAAACACGTTATCTGGTGTTTTCACCACTCCACAGTGCGTTGGATATGCAGAACCGGCGACATTTTGGTTTTCGTCGGGTTTCAAGCTGAGATATGCATTTTCTACGATAAGCTTGGTGAAACATCAGTCCGAAGTATGCAGAAACATCGAGAGCGCTCTTTTCGAGCTATTTAATGCGAGAAACACGTTTTCTGGGGTTTTCACCACTCCACAGTTCGTTGGATATGCAGAACTGTAGATATCTTGGTTTTCATGGGGTTTCAAGCAGAGATATGCATTTTCTGCGAAAATCTTCGTGAGACATCTGTTAGAAGTATGCTGAATCATCGAGATCGCCCTTTTCGAGCTATTTAATGCGATAAGCACGTTACCTGGTGTTTTCACCACTCCACAGTGGGTTTGATATGCAGAACCGGCGATATTTTGGTGTTCGTCGGGTGTCAAGCTGAGATATGCATTTTCTACGATAATCTTGGTGGAACATCTGTCCGAAGTATGCAGAAACATCGAGAGCGCTCTTTTCGAGCTATTTAATGCGAGAAACACGTTCCCTGGTTGTTTTCACCACTCCACAGTGCGTTTGATATGCAGAACCAGCGATATCTTTGTTTTCGTGGGGTTTCAAGCTGAGATATGCATTTTCTGCGATAATATTGGTGAGACTTCTGTCCGAAGTATGCTGAATCATCTAGATCGCACTTTTCGAGCTATTTAATGCGAGAAACACGTTATCTGGTTTTTTCACCACTCCACAGTGCGTTTGATATGCAGTACGAGCGATATCTTGGTTTTCGTGGGGTTTAAAGCTGAGATATGCATTTTTTACGATAATCTTGGTGAAGCTTCTGTCCGAAGTATGCTTAATCATCGAGATCGCTCTATTCGAGCTATTTAATGCGCGAAACACGTTATCTGGTGTTTTCAGCACTCCACAGTGCGTTTGATATGCAGAAACAACGATATCTTGGTTTTCTTGGGGATTCAAGCTGAGATATGCAGTTTCTGCGATAATCTTGGTGAGACTTCTGTCCGAAGTATGCTTAATCATCGAGATCGCTCGTTTCGTGCTATTTAATGCGGGAAACACGTTATCTGGTGTTTTCACCACTCCACAGTGCGTATGATATGCAGAACCGACGATATATTGGTTTTCGTGGGGTTTCAAGCTCAGATATGCATTGTCTGCGATAATCTTGGAGAGACTTCTGTCCGAAGTGTGCCGAATCATCGAGATCGCTCTCTTCGAGCTATTTAATGCGAGAAACACGTTTTCGGGGGTTTTCACCACACCACAGTTCGTTGGATATGCAGAACAGGTGATATCTTGGTTTTCGAGGGGTTTCAAGCTGAGATATGCATTTTCCGCGATAAACTTGGAGAGACTTCTGTCCGATGTATGCTGAATCGTCGAGATCGCTCTTTTCGAGCTGGTTAATGCGAGAAACACGTTATCTGGAGTTTTCACCACTCCACAGTTGGTTTGATATGCAGAACCGGCGATATTTTGGTTTTCGTCGGGTGTCAAGCTGAGATATGCATTTTCTACCATAATCTTGGTGAAACATCTGTCCGAAGTATGCAGAAACATCGAGAGCGCTCTTTTCGAGCTATTTAATGCGAGAAACTCGTTTTCTGGGGTTTTCACCACTCCACAGTTCGTTGGATATGCAGAATCGGAGATATCTTGGTTTTCGTGTGGTTTCAAGCTGAGATATGCATTTCCTGCGATAATCTTGGTGAGACTTCTGTCCGAAGTATGCTGACTCATCTAGATCGCTCTTTTCGAGCTATTTAATGTGAGAAACACGTTATCTGGTGTTTTCACCACTCCACAGTGCGTTTGATATTCAGAACCGGCGATATCTTGGTTTTCGTGGGGTTTCAAGCTCAGTTATGCATTTTCTGCGATAATGTTGGTGAGACCTCAGTCAGAAGTGTGCAGAATCATCTAGATCGCTCTTTTCGATCTACTTAATGCACGAAACACGTTTTCTGGTGTTTTCACCACTCCACAGTACGTTTGACATGCAGAACCGGAGATATCTTGGTTTCGGTCGGGTTTCAAGCTGAGATATGCATTTTCTACGATAATCCTGGTGAGACTTCTGTCAGAAGTATGCTGAAACATCGAGATCGCTCTTTTCGAGCTAGTTAATGCGAGAAAAACCTTAACCGGTGTTTTCACCACTCCACAGTGCGTTTGATATGCAGAACCCGCGATATCTTGGTTTTCGTGGGGTTTCAAGCTGAGATATGCATTTTCTGCGATAATCTTGTTGAGACTTCTGTCCGAAGTATGCTGAATCATCGAGATCGCTCTTTTCGAGCTATTTAATGCGAGAAACACGTTATCTGGAGTTTTCACCACTCCACAGTTGGTTTGATATGCAGAACCGGCGATATTTTGGTTTTCGTCGGGTGTCAAGTTGAGATGTGCATATTCTACAATAATCTTGGTGAAACATCTGTCCGAAGTATGCAGAAACATCGAGAGCGCTCTTTTCGAGCTATTTAATGCGAGAAACTCGTTTTCTGGTGTTTTCACCACTCCACAGTGCGTTTGATATTCAGAACCGGCGATATCTTGGTTTTCATGGGGTTTCAAGCTCAGATATGCATTTTCTGCGATAATATTGGTGAGACTTCAGTCAGAAGTGTGCAGAATCATCTAGATCGCTCTTTTCGAGCTACTTAATGCACGAAACACGTTATCTGGTGTTTTCAGCACTCCACAGTGCGTTTGATATGCAGAAACAACGATATCTTGGTTTTCTTGGGGATTCAAGCTGAGATATGCAATTTCTGCGATAATCTTGGTGAGACTTCTGTCCGAAGTATGCTTAATCATCGAGATCGCTCGTTTCGTGCTATTTAATGCGGGAAACACGTTATCTGGTGTTTTCACCACTCCACAGTGCGTATGATATGCAGAACCGACGATATATTGGTTTTCGTGGGGTTTCAAGCTCAGATATGCATTGTCTGCGATAATCTTGGAGAGACTTCTGTCCGAAGTCTGCCGAATCATCGAGATCGCTCTCTTCG
The DNA here is from genome assembly GCA_951804975.1 of Anthophora plumipes. Taxonomy (NCBI): domain Eukaryota; kingdom Metazoa; phylum Arthropoda; class Insecta; order Hymenoptera; family Apidae; genus Anthophora; species Anthophora plumipes. The sequence continues at coordinate 1,175,899 of CATORF010000423.1, forward strand.
AGCTATTTAATGCGAGAAACACGTTTTCGGGGGTTTTCACCACACCACAGTTCGTTGGATATGCAGAACAGGTGATATCTTGGTTTTCGAGAGGTTTCAAGCTGAGATATGCATTTTCTGCGATAAACTTGGAGAGACTTCTGTCCGAAGTATGCTGAATCGTCGAGATCGCTCGTTTCGTGCTATTTAATGCGGGAAACACGTTATCTGGAGTTTTCACCACTCCACAGTGCGTATGATATGCAGAACCGGCGATATCTTGGTTTTCGTGGGGTTTCAAGCTGAGATATACATTTTCTGCGATAATCTTAGTGAGACTTCTGTTAGAAGTATGCTGAATCATCGAGAGCGCTCTTTTCGAGCTATTTAATGCGAGAAACTCGTTTTCTGGGGTTTTCACCACTCCACAGTTCGTTGGATATGCAGAATCGGAGATATCTTGGTTTTCGTGTGGTTTCAAGCTGAGATATGCATTTCCTGCGATAATCTTGGTGAGACTTCTGTCCGAAGTATGCTTAATCATCGAGATCGCTCTGTTCGAGCTATTTAATGTGCGAAACACGTTATCTGGTGTTTTCACCACTCCACAGAGCGTTTGATATGCAGTACGAGCGATATCTTGGTTTTCGTGGGGCTTCAAGCTGAGATATGCATTTTTTACGATAATCTTGGTGAAGCTTCTGTCCGAAGTATGCAGAATCATCGAGATCGCTCGTTTCGAGCTATTTAATGCGAGAAACACGTTATCTGGTGTTTTCACCACTCCACAGTGCGTTTGATATGCAGAACCAGCGATATCTTCGTTTTCGTGGCATTTCAAGCTGAGATATGCATTTCCTGCGATAATCTTGGTGAGACTTCTGTCCGAAGTATGCTGAATCATCAAGATCGCTCTTTTCGAGCTAGTTAGAGCGAGAAGCACGTTTTCTGGTGTTTTCACCACTCCACAGTGCGTTTGATATGCAGAACAGTAGATATCTTGGTTTTCGTGGGGTTTCAAGCTGAGATATGCATTTCCTGCGATAATCTTGGTGAGACTTCTGTCCGAAGTATGCTGAATCATCGAGATCGCTCTTTTCGAGCTATTTAAAGCGAGAATCACGTTATCTGGTGTATTGACCACTCCACTGTGCGTTTGATATGCAAAACCGGCGATATCCAGGTTTTCGTGGGGATTCAAGCTGAGATATGCATTTTCTGCGATAATCTTGGTGAGACTTCTGTCCGAAGTATGCTTAATCATCGAGATCGCTCGTTTCGTGCTTTTGAATGCGAGAAACACGTTATCTGGTGTTTTCACCACTACACAGTGCGTATGATATGCAGAACCGACGATATCTTGGTTTTCGTGGGGTTTCAGGCTCAGATATGCATTGTCTGCGATAATCTTGGTGAGACTTCTGTCCGAAGTGTGCCGAATCATCGAGATCGCTCTTTTCGAGCTATTTAATGCGAGAAACACGTTTTCGGGGGTTTTCACCAAACCACAGTTCGTTGGATATGCAGAACAGGTGATATCTTGGTTTTCGAGGGGTTTCAAGCTGAGATATGCATTTTCTGCGATAAACTTGGAGAGACTCCTGTCCGAAGTATGCTGAATCATCGAGATCGCTCTTTTCGAGCTGGTTAATGCGAGAAAAACCATATCTTGTGATTTCACCACTCCACAGAGCGTTGGATATGCAGAACCGGAGATATTTTGGTTTTCGTCGGGTTTCAAGCTGAGATATGCATTTTCAACGATAATCTTGGTGTTTCATCTATGAGAAGTATGCAGAAACATCGAGATCGCTCTTTTCGAGCTAGTTAAAGCGAGAAACACGTTTTCATGTGTTTTCAACATTCCACAGTGCGTTTGATATGCAGAACCGGCGATATCTTGATTTTCGTGGTGTTTCCAGCTGAGATATGCATTTTCTGCGATGATCTTGGTGAGTCTTCAGTCAGAAGTATGCAGAATCATCTAGAACGTTCTTTTCGAGCTATTTAATGCGAAAAAACAAGTTTTCTATTGTTTTGACCACTCCGCAGAGCGTTTGATATGTAGAACCGCCGATCACATGGTTTTCGTGGGGTTTCCAGCTGAAATATGTATTTTCTGCGATAATCTTGGTGAGACTTTTGTCCGAAGTATGCTTAAACATCGAGATCGCTCTGTTCGAGCTATTTAATGCGCGAAACACGTTATCTGGTGTTTTCAGCACTCCACAGTGCGTTTGATATGCAGAACCAGCGATATCCTGGTTTTCGTGGGGATTCAAGCTGAGATATGCATTTTCTGCGATAATCTTGGTGAGACTTCTGTCCGAAGTATGCTTAATCATCGAGATCGCTCTTTTCGAGCTATTTAATGCGAGAAACACGTTTTCGGGGGTTTTCACCACACCACAGTTCGTTGGATATGCAGAACAGGTGATATCTTGGTTTTCGAGGGGTTTCAAGCTGAGATATGCATTTTCTGCGATAAACTTGGAGAGACTCCTGTCCGAAGTATGCTTAATCATCGAGATCGCTCTTTTCGAGCAATTTAATGCGAGAAACACGTTTTCGGGGGTTTTCACCACACCACAGTTCGTTGGATATGCAGAACCAGCGATATCCAGGTTTTCGTGGGGATTCAAGCTGAGATATGCATTTTCTGCGATAATCTTGGTGAGACTTTTGTCCGAAGTATGCTGAATCATCGAGATCGCTCTTTTCGAGCTATTTAATGCGCGAAACACGTTATCTGGTGTTTTCAGCACTCCACAGTGCGTTTGATATGCAGAAACAACGATATCTTGGTTTTCTTGGGGATTCAAGCTGAGATATGCAATTTCTGCGATAATCTTGGTGAGACTTCTGTCCGAAGTATGCTTAATCATCGAGATCGCTCGTTTCGTGCTATTTAATGCGGGAAACACGTTATCTGGTGTTTTCACCACTCCACAGTGCGTATGATATGCAGAACCGACGATATATTGGTTTTCGTGGGGTTTCAAGCTCAGATATGCATTGTCTGCGATAATCTTGGAGAGACTTCTGTCCGAAGTGTGCCGAATCATCGAGATCGCTCTCTTCGAGCTATTTAATGCGAGAAACACGTTTTCGGGGGTTTTCACCACACCACAGTTCGTTGGATATGCAGAACAGGTGATATCTTGGTTTTCGAGGGGTTGCAAGCTGAGATATGCATTTTCTGCGATAAACTTGGAGAGACTTCTGTCCGAAGTATGCTGAATCGTCGAGATCGCTCTTTTCGAGCTGGTTAATGCGAGAAACACCTTATCTGGAGTTTTCACCACTCCACAGTTGGTTTGATATGCAGAACCGGCGATATTTTGGTTTTCGTCGGGTGTCAAGCTGAGATATGCATTTTCTACCATAATCTTGGTGAGACTTCTGTCCGAAGTGTGCCGAATCATCGAGATCGCTCTTTTCGAGCTATTTAATGCGAGAAACACGTTTTCGGGGGTTTTCACCAAACCACAGTTCGTTGGATATGCAGAACAGGTGATATCTTAGTTTTCGAGGGGTTTCAAGCTGAGATATGCATATTCTGCGATAATCTTGGTGAAACTTCTGTCCGAAGTATGCAGAATCATCGAGATCGCTCGTTTCGAGCTATTTAATGCGAGAAACACGTTATCTGGTGTTTTCACCACTCCACAGTGCGTTGGATATGCAGAACCAGCGATATCTTGGTTTTCGTGTGGTTTCAAGCTGAGATATGCATTTTTTACGATAATCTTGGTGAGATTTCTGTCCGAAGTATGCAGAATCATCGAGATCGCTCTTTTCGAGCTATTTAATGCGAGAAACACGTTATCTGGTGTTTTCACCACTCCACAGAGCGTTTGATATGCAGTACCAGCGATATCTTGGTTTTCGTGGGGTTTCAAGCTGAGATATTCATTTTTTACGATAATCTTGGTGAGACTTCTGTCCGAAGTATGCAGAATCATCGAGATCGCTCTTTTCGAGCTATTTAATGCGAGAAACACGTTATCTGGTGTTTTCACCACTCCACAGAGCGTTTGATATGCACTACCAGCGATATCTTGGTTTTCGTGGGGTTTCAAGCTGAGATATGCATTTTCTGCGATAAATTTGGTGAGACTTCTGTCCGAAGTATGCTGAATCATCTAGATCGCTCTTTTCGAGCTATTTAATGCGAGAAACACGTTATCTGGTGTTTTCACCACTCCACAGTGCGTTTGATATGCAGACCCAGCGATATCTTGGTTTTCGTGTGGTTTCACTCTGAGATATGCATTTTTTACGATAATCTTGGTGAAACTTCTGTCCGAAGTATGCAGAATCATCGAGATCGCTCGTTTCGAGCTATTTAATGCGAGAAACACGTTATCTGGTGTTTTCACCACTCCACAGTGCGTTGGATATGCAGAACCAGCGATATCTTGGTTTTCGTGTGGTTTCAAGCTGAGATATGCATTTTTTACGATAATCTTGGTGAAACTTCTGTCCGAAGTATGCAGAATCATCGAGATCGCTCGTTTCGAGCTATTTAATGCGCGAAACACGTTATCCGGTGTTTTCACCACTCCACAGTGCGTTGGATATGCAGAACCGGAGATATATTGGTTTTCGTCGGGTTTCAAGCTGAGATATGCATTTTCAACGATAATCTTGGTGTTTCATCTATGAGAAGTATGCAGAAACATCGAGATCGTTCTTTTCGAGCTCGTTAATGCGAGAAACACGTTTTCACGTGTTTTCAACATTCCACAGTGCGTTTGATATGCAGAACCGGCGATATCTTGATTTTCGTGGTGTTTCCAGCTGAGATATGCATTTTCTGCGATAATCTTGGTGAGTCTTCAGTCAGAAGTATGCAGAATCATCTAGAACGTTCTTTTCGAGCTATTTAATGCGAAAAAACAAGTTTTCTAGTGTTTTGACCACTCCACAGAGCGTTTGATATGTAGAGCCGCCGATCACATTGTTTTCGTGGGGTTTCCAGCTGAAATATGTATTTTCTGCGATAATCTTGGTGAGACTTTTGTCCGAAGTATGCTTAATCATCGAGATCGCTCTGTTCGAGCTATTTAATGCACGAAACACGTTATCTGGTGTTTTCAGCACTCCACAGTGCGTTTGATATGCAGAACCAGCGATATCCAGGTTTTCGTGGGGATTCAAGCTGAGATATGCATTTTCTGCGATAATCATGGTGAGACTTCTGTCCGAAGTATGCTTAATCATCGAGATCGCTCGTTTCGTGCTTTTGAATGCGAGAAACACGTTATCTGGTGTTTTCACCACTCCACAGTGCGTATGATATGCAGAACCGACGATATCTTGGTTTTCGTGGGGTTTCAGGCTCAGATATGCATTGTCTGCGATAATCTTGGTGAGACTTCTGTCCGAAGTGTACCGAATCATCGAGATCGCTCTTTTCGAGCTATTTAATGCGAGAAACACGTTTTCGGGGGTTTTCACCAAACCACAGTTCGTTGGATATGCAGAACAGGTGATATCTTGGTTTTCGAGGGGTTTCAAGCTGAGATATGCATTTTCTGCGATAAACTTGGAGAGACTCCTGTCCGAAGTATGCTGAATCATCGAGATCGCTCTTTTCGAGCTGGTTAATGCGAGAAAAACCATATCTGGTGTTTTCACCACTCCACAGAGCGTTGGATATGCAGAACCGGAGATATTTTGGTTTTCGTCGGGTTTCAAGCTGAGATATGCATTTTCAACGATAATCTTGGTGTTTCATCTATGAGAAGTATGCAGAAACATCGAGATCGCTCTTTTCGAGCTAGTTAAAGCGAGAAACACGTTTTCATGTGTTTTCAACATTCCACAGTGCGTTTGATATGCAGAACCGGCGATATCTTGATTTTCGTGGTGTTTCCAGCTGAGATATGCATTTTCTGCGATAATCTTGGTGAGTCTTCAGTCAGAAGTATGCAGAATCATCTAGAACGTTCTTTTCGAGCTATTTAATGCGAAAAAACAAGTTTTCTAGTGTTTTGACCACTCCACAGAGCGTTTGATATGTAGAACCGCCGATCACATGGTTTTCGTGGGGTTTCCAGCTGAAATATGTATTTTCTGCGATAATCTTGGTGAGACTTTTGTCCGAAGTATGCTTAAACATCGAGATCGCTCTGTTCGAGCTATTTAATGCGCGAAACACGTTATCTGGTGTTTTCAGCACTCCACAGTGCGTTTGATATGCAGAACCAGCGATATCCTGGTTTTCGTGGGGATTCAAGCTGAGATATGCATTTTCTGCGATAATCTTGGTGAGACTTCTGTCCGAAGTATGCTTAATCATCGAGATCGCTCTTTTCGAGCTATTTAATGCGAGAAACACGTTTTCGGGGGTTTTCACCACACCACAGTTCGTTGGATATGCAGAACAGGTGATATCTTGGTTTTCGAGGGGTTTCAAGCTGAGATATGCATTTTCTGCGATAAACTTGGAGAGACTCCTGTCCGAAGTATGCTTAATCATCGAGATCGCTCTTTTCGAGCTATTTAATGCGAGAAACACGTTTTCGGGGGTTTTCACCACACCACAGTTCGTTGGATATGCAGAACCAGCGATATCCAGGTTTTCGTGGGGATTCAAGCTGAGATATGCATTTTCTGCGATAATCTTGGTGAGACTTTTGTCCGAAGTATGCTGAATCATCGAGATCGCTCTTTTCGAGCTATTTAATGCGCGAAACACGTTATCTGGTGTTTTCAGCACTCCACAGTGCGTTTGATATGCAGAAACAACGATATCTTGGTTTTCTTGGGGATTCAAGCTGAGATATGCAATTTCTGCGATAATCTTGGTGAGACTTCTGTCCGAAGTATGCTTAATCATCGAGATCGCTCGTTTCGTGCTATTTAATGCGGGAAACACGTTATCTGGTGTTTTCACCACTCCACAGTGCATATGATATGCAGAACCGACGATATATTGGTTTTCGTGGGGTTTCAAGCTCAGATATGCATTGTCTGCGATAATCTTGGAGAGACTTCTGTCCGAAGTGTGCCGAATCATCGAGATCGCTCTCTTCGAGCTATTTAATGCGAGAAACACGTTTTCGGGGGTTTTCACCACACCACAGTTCGTTGGATATGCAGAACAGGTGATATCTTGGTTTTCGAGGGGTTTCAAGCTGAGATATGCATTTTCTGCGATAAACTTGGAGAGACTTCTGTCCGAAGTATGCTGAATCGTCGAGATCGCTCTTTTCGAGCTGGTTAATGCGAGAAACACGTTATCTGGAGTTTTCACCACTCCACAGTTGGTTTGATATGCAGAACCGGCGATATATTGGTTTTCGTCGGGTGTCAAGCTGAGATATGCATTTTCTACCATAATCTTGGTGAAACATCTGTCCGAAGTATGCAGAAACAACGAGAGCGCTCTTTTCGAGCTATTTAATACGAGAAACTCGTTTTCTGGGGTTTTCACCACTCCACAGTTCGTTGGATATGCAGAATCGGAGATATCTTGGTTTTCGTGTGGTTTCAAGCTGAGATATGCATTTCCTGCGATCATCTTGGTGAGACTTCTGTCCGAAGTATGCTGAAACATCGAGATCGCTCTTTTCGAGCTAGTTAATGCGAGAAAAACCTTATCCGGTGTTTTCACCACTCCACAGTGCGTTTGATATGCAGAACCGGCGATATTTTGGTTTTCGTCGGGTGTCAAGCTGAGATATGAATTTTCTACCATAATCTTGGTGAAACATCTGTCCGAAGTATGCAGAAACATCGAGAGCGCTCTTTTCGAGCTATTTAATGCGAGAAACTCGTTTTCTGGGGTTTTCACCACTCCACAGTTCGTTGGATATGCAGAATCGGAGATATCTTGGTTTTCGTGTGGTTTCAAGCTGAGATATGCATTTCCTGCGATAATCTTGGTGAGACTTCTGTCCGAAGTATGCTGAATCATCTAGATCGCTCTTTTCGAGCTATTTAATGCGAGAAACACGTAATCTGGTGTTTTCACCACTCCACAGTGCGTATGATATGCAGAACCGGCGATATCTTGGTTTTCGTGGGGTTTCAAGGTGAGATATGCATTTTCTGCGATAATCTTGGTGAGACTTCTGTCCGAAGTATGCTGAAACATCGAGATCGCTCTTTTCGTGCTAGTTAATGCGAGAAAAACCTTATCCGGTGTTTTCACCACTCCACAGTGCGTTTGATATGCAAAACCGGCGATATCTTGGTTTTCGTGTGGTTTCAAGCTGAGATATGCATTTCCTGCGATAATCTTGGTGAGACTTCTGTCCGAAGTATGCTGAATCATCTAGATCGCTCTTTTCGAGCTATTTAATGCGAGAAGCACGTTTTCTGAGGTTTTCACCACTCCACAGTTCGTCGGATATGCAGAACAGTAGATATCTTTGTTTTCGTGGGGTTTCAAGCTGAGATATGCATTTTCTGCGATAATCTTGATGAGACTTCTGTCCGAAGTATGCTGAATCATCGAGATCGCTCTTTTCGAGCTATTTAATGCTTGAAACTCGTTATCTGGTGTTTTCACCACTCCACAGTTGGTTTGATATGCAGAACCAGCGATATCTTGGTTTTCGTGGGGTTTCAAGCTGAGATATGCATTTTCTGCGATAATATTGGTGAGACATCAGTCAGAAGTATGCTGAATCACCGAGATCGCTCTTTTCGAGCTAGTAAGTGCGAGAAACTCGTTTTCTGGGGTTTTCACCACTCCACAGTTCGTTGGATATGCAGAACCGGAGATATCTTGGTTTTCGTGTGGTTTCAAGCTGAGATATGTATTTCCTGCGATAATCTTGGTGAGACTTCTGTCCGAAGTATGCTGAATCATCTAGATCGCTCTTTTCGAGCTATTTAATGCGAGAAACACGTTATCTGGTGTTTTCACCACTCCACAGTGCGTTTGATATGGAGAACAAGCGATATCTTGGTTTTCGTGGAATTTCAAGATGAGATATGCATTTTCTGCGATAATCGTGTTGAGACTTCTGTCCGAAGTATTTAGAATCATTGAGATCGCTCGTTTCGAGCTACTTAATGCGAGAAACACGTTATCTGATGTTTTCACCACTCCACAGTGCGTTGGATATGCAGAACCGGCGATATTTTGGTTTTCGTCGGGTTTCAAGCTGAGATATGCATTTTCTACGATAAGCTTGGTGAAACATCAGTCCGAAGTATGCAGAAACATCGAGAGCGCTCTTTTCGAGCTATTTAATGCGAGAAACACGTTTTCTGGGGTTTTCACCACTCCACAGTTCGTTGGATATGCAGAACTGTAGATATCTTGGTTTTCATGGGGTTTCAAGCAGAGATATGCATTTTCTGCGAAAATCTTCGTGAGACATCTGTTAGAAGTATGCTGAATCATCGAGATCGCCCTTTTCGAGCTATTTAATGCGATAAGCACGTTACCTGGTGTTTTCACCACTCCACAGTGGGTTTGATATGCAGAACCGGCGATATTTTGGTGTTCGTCGGGTGTCAAGCTGAGATATGCATTTTCTACGATAATCTTGGTGAAACATCTGTCCGAAGTATGCAGAAACATCGAGAGCGCTCTTTTCGAGCTATTTAATGAGAGAAACACGTTCCCTGGTTGTTTTCACCACTCCACAGTGCGTTTGATATGCAGAACCAGCGATATCTTTGTTTTCGTGGGGTTTCAAGCTGAGATATGCATTTTCTGCGATAATATTGGTGAGACTTCTGTCCGAAGTATGCTGAATCATCTAGATCGCTCTTTTCGAGCTATTTAATGCGAGAAACACGTTATCTGGTTTTTTCACCACTCCACAGTGCGTTTGATATGCAGTACGAGCGATATCTTGGTTTTCGTGGGGTTTAAAGCTGAGATATGCATTTTTTACGATAATCTTGGTGAAGCTTCTGTCCGAAGTATGCTTAATCATCGAGATCGCTCTATTCGAGCTATTTAATGCGCGAAACACGTTATCTGGTATTTTCAGCACTCCACAGTGCGTTTGATATGCAGAAACAACGATATCTTGGTTTTCTTGGGGATTCAAACTGAGATATGCAGTTTCTGCGATAATCTTGGTGAGACTTCTGTCCGAAGTATGCTGAATCATCTAGATCGCTCTTTTCGAGCTATTTAATGCGAGAAGCACGTTTTCTGAGGTTTTCACCACTCCACAGTTCGTCGGATATGCAGAACAGTAGATATCTTTGTTTTCGTGGGGTTTCAAGCTGAGATATGCATTTTCTGCGATAATCTTGATGAGACTTCTGTCCGAAGTATGCTGAATCATCGAGATCGCTCTTTTCGAGCTATTTAATGCTTGAAACTCGTTATCTGGTGCTTTCACCACTCCACAGTTGGTTTGATATGCAGAACCAGCGATATCTTGGTTTTCGTGGGGTTTCAAGCTGAGATATGCATTTTCTGCGATAATATTGGTGAGACATCAGTCAGAAGTATGCTGAATCACCGAGATCGCTCTTTTCGAGCTAGTAAGTGCGAGAAACTCGTTTTCTGGGGTTTTCACCACTCCACAGTTCGTTGGATATGCAGAACCGGAGATATCTTGGTTTTCGTGTGGTTTCAAGCTGAGATATGTATTTCCTGCGATAATCTTGGTGAGACTTCTGTCCGAAGTATGCTGAATCATCTAGATCGCTCTTTTCGAGCTATTTAATGCGAGAAACACGTTATCTGGTGTTTTCACCACTCCACAGTGCGTTTGATATGGAGAACAAGCGATATCTTGGTTTTCGTGGAATTTCAAGATGAGATATGCATTTTCTGCGATAATCGTGTTGAGACTTCTGTCCGAAGTATTTAGAATCATTGAGATCGCTCGTTTCGAGCTACTTAATGCGAGAAACACGTTATCTGATGTTTTCACCACTCCACAGTGCGTTGGATATGCAGAACCGGCGATATTTTGGTTTTCGTCGGGTTTCAAGCTGAGATATGCATTTTCTACGATAAGCTTGGTGAAACATCAGTCCGAAGTATGCAGAAACATCGAGAGCGCTCTTTTCGAGCTATTTAATGCGAGAAACACGTTTTCTGGGGTTTTCACCACTCCACAGTTCGTTGGATATGCAGAACTGTAGATATCTTGGTTTTCATGGGGTTTCAAGCAGAGATATGCATTTTCTGCGAAAATCTTCGTGAGACATCTGTTAGAAGTATGCTGAATCATCGAGATCGCCCTTTTCGAGCTATTTAATGCGATAAGCACGTTACCTGGTGTTTTCACCACTCCACAGTGGGTTTGATATGCAGAACCGGCGATATTTTGGTGTTCGTCGGGTGTCAAGCTGAGATATGCATTTTCTACGATAATCTTGGTGAAACATCTGTCCGAAGTATGCAGAAACATCGAGAGCGCTCTTTTCGAGCTATTTAATGAGAGAAACACGTTCCCTGGTTGTTTTCACCACTCCACAGTGCGTTTGATATGCAGAACCAGCGATATCTTTGTTTTCGTGGGGTTTCAAGCTGAGATATGCATTTTCTGCGATAATATTGGTGAGACTTCTGTCCGAAGTATGCTGAATCATCTAGATCGCTCTTTTCGAGCTATTTAATGCGAGAAACACGTTATCTGGTTTTTTCACCACTCCACAGTGCGTTTGATATGCAGTACGAGCGATATCTTGGTTTTCGTGGGGTTTAAAGCTGAGATATGCATTTTTTACGATAATCTTGGTGAAGCTTCTGTCCGAAGTATGCTTAATCATCGAGATCGCTCTATTCGAGCTATTTAATGCGCGAAACACGTTATCTGGTATTTTCAGCACTCCACAGTGCGTTTGATATGCAGAAACAACGATATCTTGGTTTTCTTGGGGATTCAAACTGAGATATGCAGTTTCTGCGATAATCTTGGTGAGACTTCTGTCCGAAGTATGCTTAATCATCGAGATCGCTCGTTTCGTGCTATTTAATGCGGGAAACACGTTATCTGGTGTTTTCACCACTCCACAGTGCGTATGATATGCAGAACCGACGATATATTGGTTTTCGTGGGGTTTCAAGCTCAGATATGCATTGTCTGCGATAATCTTGGAGAGACTTCTGTCCGAAGTGTGCCGAATCATCGAGATCGCTCTCTTCGAGCTATTTAATGCGAGAAACACGTTTTCGGGGGTTTTCACCACACCACAGTTCGTTGGATATGCAGAACAGGTGATATCTTGGTTTTCGAGGGGTTTCAAGCTGAGATATGCATTTTCTGCGATAAACTTGGAGAGACTTCTGTCCGATGTATGCTGAATCGTCGAGATCGCTCTTTTCGAGCTGGTTAATGCGAGAAACACGTTATCTGGAGTTTTCACCACTCCACAGTTGGTTTGATATGCAGAACCGGCGATATTTTGGTTTTCGTCGGGTGTCAAGCTGAGATATGCATTTTCTACCATAATCTTGGTGAAACATCTGTCCGAAGTATGCAGAAACATCGAGAGCGCTCTTTTCGAGCTATTTAATGCGAGAAACTCGTTTTCTGGGGTTTTCACCACTCCACAGTTCGTTGGATATGCAGAATCGGAGATATCTTGGTTTTCGTGTGGTTTCAAGCTGAGATATGCATTTCCTGCGATAATCTTGGTGAGACTTCTGTCCGAAGTATGCTGAATCATCTAGATCGCTCTTTTCGAGCTATTTAATGTGAGAAACACGTTATCTGGTGTTTTCACCACTCCACAGTGCGTTTGATATTCAGAACCGGCGATATCTTGGTTTTCGTGGGGTTTCAAGCTCAGTTATGAATTTTCTGCGATAATATTGGTGAGACTTCAGTCAGAACTGTGCAGAATCATCTAGATCGCTCTTTTCGAGCTACTTAATGCACGAAACACGTTTTCTGGTGTTTTCACCACTCCACAGTACGTTTGACATGCAGAACCGGAGATATCTTGGTTTCGGTCGGGTTTCAAGCTGAGATATGCATTTTCTACCATAATCTTGGTGAAACATCTGTCCGAAGTATGCAGAAACATCGAGAGCGCTCTTTTCGAGCTATTTAATGCGAGAAACTCGTTTTCTGGGGTTTTCACCACTCCACAGTTCGTTGGATATGCAGAATCGGAGATATCTTGGTTTTCGTGTGGTTTCAAGCTGAGATATGCATTTCCTGCGATAATCTTGGTGAGACTTCTGTCCGAAGTATGCTGAATCATCTAGATCGCTCTTTTCGAGCTATTTAATGTGAGAAACACGTTATCTGGTGTTTTCACCACTCCACAGTGCGTTTGATATTCAGAACCGGCGATATCTTGGTTTTCGTGGGGTTTCAAGCTCAGTTATGAATTTTCTGCGATAATATTGGTGAGACTTCAGTCAGAACTGTGCAGAATCATCTAGATCGCTCTTTTCGAGCTACTTAATGCACGAAACACGTTTTCTGGTGTTTTCACCACTCCACAGTACGTTTGACATGCAGAACCGGAGATATCTTGGTTTCGGTCGGGTTTCAAGCTGAGATATGCATTTTCTACGATAATCCTGGAGAGACTTCTGTCAGAAGTATGCTGAAACATCGAGATCGCTCTTTTCGAGCTAGTTAATGCGAGAAACACGTTATCTGGAGTTTTCACCACTCCACAGTTGGTTTGATATGCAGAACCGGCGATATTTTGGTTTTCGTCGGGTGTCAAGTTGAGATATGCATATTCTACCATAATCTTGGTGAAACATCTGTCCGAAGTATGCAGAAACATCGAGAGCGCTCTTTTCGAGCTATTTAATGCGAGAAACTCGTTTTCTGGTGTTTTCACCACTCCACAGTGCGTTTGATATTCAGAACCGGCGATATCTTGGTTTTCGTGGGGTTTCAAGCTCAGATATGCATTTTCTGCGATAATATTGGTGAGACTTCAGTCAGAAGTGTGCAGAATCATCTAGATCGCTCTTTTCGAGCTACTTAATGCACGAAACACGTTATCTGGTGTTTTCAGCACTCCACAGTGCGTTTGATATGCAGAAACAACGATATCTTGGTTTTCTTGGGGATTCAAGCTGAGATATGCAATTTCTGCGATAATCTTGGTGAGACTTCTGTCCGAAGTATGCTTAATCATCGAGATCGCTCGTTTCGTGCTATTTAATGCGGGAAACACGTTATCTGGTGTTTTCACCACTCCACAGTGCGTATGATATGCAGAACCGACGATATATTGGTTTTCGTGGGGTTTCAAGCTCAGATATGCATTGTCTGCGATAATCTTGGAGAGACTTCTGTCCGAAGTCTGCCGAATCATCGAGATCGCTCTCTTCGAGCTATTTAATGCGAGAAACACGTTTTCGGGGGTTTTCACCACACCACAGTTCGTTGGATATGCAGAACAGGTGATATCTTGGTTTTCGAGGGGTTTCAAGCTGAGATATGCATTTTCTGCGATAAACTTGGAGAGACTTCTGTCCGAAGTATGCTGAATCGTCGAGATCGCTCGTATCGTGCTATTTAATGCGGGAAACACGTTATCTGGTGTTTTCACCACTCCACAGTGCGTATGATATGCAGAACCGGCGATATCTTGGTTTTCGTGGGGTTTCAAGCTGAGATATACATTTTCTGCGATAATCTTAGTGAGACTTCTGTTAGAAGTATGCTGAATCATCGAGAGCGCTCTTTTCGAGCTATTTAATGCGAGAAACTCGTTTTCTGGGGTTTTCACCACTCCACAGTTCGTTGGATATGCCGAATCGGAGATATCTTGGTTTTCGTGTGGTTTCAAGCTGAGATATGCATTTCCTGCGATAATCTTGGTGAGACTTCTGTCCGAAGTATGCTTAATCATCGAGATCGCTCTGTTCGAGCTATTTAATGTGCGAAACACGTTATCTGGTGTTTTCACCACTCCACAGAGCGTTTGATATGCAGTACGAGCGATATCTTGGTTTTCGTGGGGCTTCAAGCTGAGATATGCATTTTTTACGATAATCTTGGTGAAGCTTCTGTCCGAAGTATGCAGAATCATCGAGATCGCTCGTTTCGAGCTATTTAATGCGAGAAACACGTTATCTGGTGTTTTCACCACTCCACAGTGCGTTGGATATGCAGAACCGGCGATATCTTGGTTTTCGTGGGGTTTCCAGCTGAAATATGTATTTCCTGCGATAATCTTGGTGAGGCTTCTGTCCGAAGTATGCTGAATCATCTAGATCGCCCTTTTCGAGCTATTTAATGCGAGAAACACGTTATCTGGTGTTTTCACCACTCCACAGTGCGTTTGATATGCAGAACCAGCGATATCTTCGTTTTCGTGGCATTTCAAGCTGAGATATGCATTTCCTGCGATAATCTTGGTGAGACTTCTGTCCGAAGTATGCTGAATCATCGAGATCGCTCTTTTCGAGCTATTTAATGCGTGAAACTCGTTATCCGGTGTTTTCACCACTCCACAGTTGGTTTGATATGCAGAACCAGCGATATCTTGGTTTTCGTGGGGTTTCAAGCTGAGATATGCATTTTCTGCGATAATATTGGTGAGACATCAGTCAGAAGTATGCTGAATCACCGAGATCGCTCTTTTCGAGCTAGTTAGTGCGAGAAACTCGTTTTCTGGGGTTTTCACCACTCCACAGTTCGTTGGATATGCAGAACCGGAGATATCTTGGTTTTCGTGTGGTTTCAAGCTGAGATATGTATTTCCTGCGATAATCTTGGTGAGACTTCTGTCCGAAGTATGCTGAATCATCTGGATCGCTCTTTTCGAGCTATTTAATGCGAGAAACACGTTATCTGGTGTTTTCACCACTCCACAGTGCGTTTGATATGGAGAACAAGCGATATCTTGGTTTTCGTGGAATTTCAAGATGAGATATGCATTTTCTGCGATAATCGTGTTGAGACTTCTGTCCGAAGTATTTAGAATCATTGAGATCGCTCGTTTCGAGCTACTTAATGCGAGAAACACGTTATCTGGTGTTTTCACCACTCCACAGTGCGTTGGATATGCAGAACCGGCGATATTTTGGTTTTCGTCGGGTTTCAAGCTGAGATATGCATTTTCTACGATAAGCTTGGTGAAACATCAGTCCGAAGTATGCAGAAACATCGAGAGCGCTCTTTTCGAGCTATTTAATGCGAGAAACACGTTTTCTGGGGTTTTCACCACTCCACAGTTCGTTGGATATGCAGAACTGTAGATATCTTGGTTTTCGTGGGGTTTAAAGCTGAGATATGCATTTTTTACGATAATCTTGGTGAAGCTTCTGTCCGAAGTATGCTTAATCATCGAGATCGCTCTATTCGAGCTATTTAATGCGCGAAACACGTTATCTGGTGTTTTCAGCACTCCACAGTGCGTTTGATATGCAGAAACAACGATATCTTGGTTTTCTTGGGGATTCAAGCTGAGATATGCAGTTTCTGCGATAATCTTGGTGAGACTTCTGTCCGAAGTATGCTTAATCATCGAGATCGCTCGTTTCGTGCTATTTAATGCGGGAAACACGTTATCTGGTGTTTTCACCACTCCACAGTGCGTATGATATGCAGAACCGACGATATATTGGTTTTCGTGGGGTTTCAAGCTCAGATATGCATTGTCTGCGATAATCTTGGAGAGACTTCTGTCCGAAGTGTGCCGAATCATCGAGATCGCTCTCTTCGAGCTATTTAATGCGAGAAACACGTTTTCGGGGGTTTTCACCACACCACAGTTCGTTGGATATGCAGAACAGGTGATATCTTGGTTTTCGAGGGGTTTCAAGCTGAGATATGCATTTTCTGCGATAAACTTGGAGAGACTTCTGTCCGATGTATGCTGAATCGTCGAGATCGCTCTTTTCGAGCTGGTTAATGCGAGAAACACGTTATCTGGAGTTTTCACCACTCCACAGTTGGTTTGATATGCAGAACCGGCGATATTTTGGTTTTCGTCGGGTGTCAAGCTGAGATATGCATTTTCTACCATAATCTTGGTGAAACATCTGTCCGAAGTATGCAGAAACATCGAGAGCGCTCTTTTCGAGCTATTTAATGCGAGAAACTCGTTTTCTGGGGTTTTCACCACTCCACAGTTCGTTGGATATGCAGAATCGGAGATATCTTGGTTTTCGTGTGGTTTCAAGCTGAGATATGCATTTCCTGCGATAATCTTGGTGAGACTTCTGTCCGAAGTATGCTGAATCATCTAGATCGCTCTTTTCGAGCTATTTAATGTGAGAAACACGTTATCTGGTGTTTTCACCACTCCACAGTGCGTTTGATATTCAGAACCGGCGATATCTTGGTTTTCGTGGGGTTTCAAGCTCAGTTATGAATTTTCTGCGATAATATTGGTGAGACTTCAGTCAGAACTGTGCAGAATCATCTAGATCGCTCTTTTCGAGCTACTTAATGCACGAAACACGTTTTCTGGTGTTTTCACCACTCCACAGTACGTTTGACATGCAGAACCGGAGATATCTTGGTTTCGGTCGGGTTTCAAGCTGAGATATGCATTTTCTACGATAATCCTGGAGAGACTTCTGTCAGAAGTATGCTGAAACATCGAGATCGCTCTTTTCGAGCTAGTTAATGCGAGAAAAACCTTAACCGGTGTTTTCACCACTCCACAGTGCGTTTGATATGCAGAACCGGCGATATCTTGGTTTTCGTGGGGTTTCAAGCTGAGATATGCATTTTCTGCGATAATCTTGTTGAGACTTCTGTCCGAAGTATGCTGAATCATCGAGATCGCTCTTTTCGAGCTATTTAATGCGAGAAACACGTTATCTGGAGTTTTCACCACTCCCCAGTTGGTTTGATATGCAGAACCGGCGATATTTTGGTTTTCGTCGGGTGTCAAGTTGAGATATGCATATTCTACCATAATCTTGGTGAAACATCTGTCCGAAGTATGCAGAAACATCGAGAGCGCTCTTTTCGAGCTATTTAATGCGAGAAACTCGTTTTCTGGTGTTTTCACCACTCCACAGTGCGTTTGATATTCAGAACCGGCGATATCTTGGTTTTCGTGGGGTTTCAAGCTCAGATATGCATTTTCTGCGATAATATTGGTGAGACTTCAGTCAGAAGTGTGCAGAATCATCTAGATCGCTCTTTTCGAGCTACTTAATGCACGAAACACGTTATCTGGTGTTTTCAGCACTCCACAGTGCGTTTGATATGCAGAAACAACGATATCTTGGTTTTCTTGGGGATTCAAGCTGAGATATGCAATTTCTGCGATAATCTTGGTGAGACTTCTGTCCGAAGTATGCTTAATCATCGAGATCGCTCTTTTCGAGCTATTTAATGTGCGAAACACGTTATCTGGTGTTTTCACCACTCCACAGTGCGTATGATATGCAGAACCGACGATATATTGGTTTTCGTGGGGTTTCAAGCTCAGATATGCATTGTCTGCGATAATCTTGGAGAGACTTCTGTCCGAAGTCTGCCGAATCATCGAGATCGCTCTCTTCGAGCTATTTAATGCGAGAAACACGTTTTCGGGGGTTTTCACCACACCACAGTTCGTTGGATATGCAGAACAGGTGATATCTTGGTTTTCGAGGGGTTTCAAGCTGAGATATGCATTTTCTGCGATAAACTTGGAGAGACTTCTGTCCGAAGTATGCTGAATCGTCGAGATCGCTCGTATCGTGCTATTTAATGCGGGAAACACGTTATCTGGTGTTTTCACCACTCCACAGTGCGTATGATATGCAGAACCGGCGATATCTTGGTTTTCGTGGGGTTTCAAGCTGAGATATACATTTTCTGCGATAATCTTAGTGAGGCTTCTGTCCGAAGTATGCTGAATCATCTAGATCGCTCATTTCGAGCTAGTTAATGCGAGAAACACGTTATCTGGTGTTTTCACCACTCCACAGTTCGTTGTATATGCAGAACACGAGATATCTTGGTTTTCGTGGGGTTTCTAGCAGAGATATGCATTATCTGCGATAATCATGTTGAGACTTCTGTTAGAAGTATGCAGAATCTTCGAGATCGTACATTTCGAGCTACTTTATGCGAGAAACACGTTTTCTGGGGTTTTCACCACTCCACAGTTCGTAGGATATGCAGAACAGGAGATATCTTAATTTTCGTGGTTTTTCCAGCTGAGATATGCATTTTCAGCGATAATCTTGGTGAGTCTTCTGTCAGAAGTATGCAGAATCTTCGAGATCGCTCATTTCGAGCTAGTTAATGCGAGAAACACGTTATCTGGTGTTTTCACCACTCCACAGTGCGTTTGATATGCAGAACCGGCGACATCTTGGCTGTCGTAGGGTCTCAAGCTGAGATATGCATTTTCTACGATAATCTTGGTGAGTCTTCTGTCAGAAGTAAGCAGAATCTTCGAGATCGCTCATTTCGAGCTAGTTAATGCGAGAAACACGTTATCTGGTGTTTTCACCACTCCACAGTTCGTTGTATATGCAGAACAGGAGATATCTTGGTTTTCGTGGGTTTTCTAGCAGAGATATGCATTTTCTGCGATAATCATGGTGAGACTTCTGTTAGAAGTATGCAGAATCATCGAGATCGCACATTTCGAAATATTTAATGCGAGAAACACGTTGTCTGGTGTTTTCACCACTCCACAGTTGGTTTGATATGCAGAACCGGCGATATCTGGGTTTTCGTGGGGTTTCAAGCTGAGATATGCATTTTCTGAGATAATCTTGGTGAGACCTCTGTCCGAAGTATGCAGAAACATCGAGATCGCTCTTTTCGACCTACTTAATGCGAGAAACACGTTATCTGGTGTTTTCACCAGTCCACAGTGCGTTTGATGTGCAGAACCAGCGATATCTTGGTTTTCGTGGGGTTTCAAGCTGAGATATGCATTTTTTACGATAATCATGGTGAGACTTCTGTCCGAAGTATGCAGAATCATCGAGATCGCACTTTTCGAGCTATTTAATGCGAGAAACACGATATCTGGTGTTTTCAGCACTCCACAGTGCGTACGATATGCAGAACCGGCGATATCTTGGTTTTCGTGGGGTTTCAAGCTGAGATATGCATTGTCTGCGATAATCTTGGTGAGACTTCTGTCCGAAGTGTGCAGAATCATCGAGATCGCTCTTTTCGAGCCATTTAATGCGAGAAACACGTTTTCTGGGGTTTTCACCACACCACAGTTCGTTGGATATGCAGAACCAGCGATATCTTGGTTTTCGTGGGGTTTCAAGCTGAGATATGCATTTTTTACGATAATCATGGTGAGACTTTTGTCCGAAGTATGCAGAATCATCGAGATCGCACTTTTCGAGCTATTTAATGCGAGAAACACGATATCTGGTGTTTTCAGCACTCCACAGTGCGTACGATATGCAGAACCGGCGATATCTTGGTTTTCGTGGGGTTTCAAGCTGAGATATGCATTTTTTACGATAATCATGGTGAGACTTCTGTCCGAAGTATGCAGAATCATCGAGATCGCACTTTTCGAGCTATTTAATGCGAGAAACACGATATCTGGTGTTTTCAGCACGCCACAGTGCGTACGATATGCAGAACCGGCGATATCTTGGTTTTCATGGGGTTTCAAGCTGAGATATGCATTGTCTGCGATAATCTTGGTGAGACTTCTGTCCGAAGTGTGCAGAATCATCGAGATCGCTCTTTTCGAGCTATTTAATGCGAGAAACACGTTTTCTGGGGTTTTCACCACACCACAGTTCGTTGGATATGCAGAACCAGCGATATCTTGGATTTCGTGGGGTTTCAAGCTGAGATATGCATTTTTTACGATAATCATGGTGAGACTTTTGTCCGAAGTATGCAGAATCATCGAGATCGCACTTTTCGAGCTATTTAATGCGAGAAACACGATATCTGGTGTTTACAGCACTCCACAGTGCGTATGATATGCAGAACCGGCGATATCTTGGTTTTCGTGGGGTTTCAAGCTGAGATATGCATTGTCTGCGATAATCTTGGTGAGACTTCTGTCCGAAGTGTGCAGAATCATCGAGATCGCTCTTTTCGAGCTATTTAATGCGAAAAACACGTTTTCTGGGGTTTTCACCACACCACAGTTCGTTGGATATGCTGAACAGGTGATATCTTGGTTTTCGAGGGGTTTGAAGCTGAGATATGCATTTTCTGCGATTAACTTGGGGAGGCTTCTGTCCGAAGTATGCTGAATCATCGAGATCGCACTTCTCGAGCTAGTTAATGCGAGAAAAACCTTATCTGGTGTTTTCACCACCCCACAGTGCGTTTGATATGCAGAACCGGCGATATCTGGGTTTTCGTGGGGTTTCAAGCTGAGATATGCATTTTGTGCGATAATCTTGGTGAGACCTCTGTCCGAAGTATGCAGAAACATCGAGATCGCTCTTTTCGACCTATTTAATGCGAGAAACACGTTATCTTGTGTCTTCACCACTCCACAGTGCGATTGATATGCAGAACCAGCGATATCTTGGTTTTCGTGGGGTTTCAAGCTGAGATATGCATTGTCTGCGATAATCTTGGTGAGACTTCTGTCCGAAGTGTGCAGAATCATCGCGACCGCTCTTTTCGAGCTATTTAATGCGAGAAACACGTTTTCTGGGGTATTCACCACACCACAGTTCGTTGGATATGCAGAACAGGTGATATCTTGGTTTTCGAGGGGTTTCAAGCTGAGATATGCATTTTCTGCGATAAACTTGGAGAGACTTCTGTCCGAAGTATGCTGAATCATCGAGATCGCACTTTTCGAGCTAGTTAATGCGAGAAAAACCTTATCTGGTGTTTTCAACACTCCACAGTGCGTTTGATATGCAGAACCTGCGATATCTTGGCTTTCGTGGGGTTTCAAGCTGAGATATGCATTTTTTACGTTAATCTTGGTGAGACTTCTGTCCGAAGTATGCTTAATCATCGAGATCGCTCTATTCGAACTATTTAATGCGAGAAACACGTTATCTGGTGTTTTCAGCACTCCACAGTGCGTTTGATATGCAGAACCAGCGATATCTCAGTTTTCGTGGGGTTTCCAGCTGTGATATGCATTTTTTTCGATAATCTTGGTGAGACTTCTGTCCGAAGTATGCAGAATCATCGAGATCGCTCTTTTCGAGCTATTTAATGCGAGAAACACGTTATCTGGTGTTTCCACCACTCCACAGAGCGTTTGATATGCAGTACCATCGTTATCTTGGTTTTCGTGGGGTTTCAAGCTGTGATATGCATTTTCTAGGATAATCTTGGTGAGACTTCTGTCCGAAGTATGCTGAATCATCTAGATCGCTCTTTTCGAGCTATTTAATGCGAGAAACACGTTATCTGGTGTTTTCACCACTACACCGTGCGTTTGATATGCAGGACCGGCGACATCTTGGCTGTAGTAGGGTATCAAGCTGAGATATGCATTTTCTACGATAATCTTGGTGAGACTTCTGTCAGAAGTATGCAGAATCATCAGGATCGCTCTTTTCGAACTATTTGATGCGAGAGACACGTTTTCTGGGGTTTTCACCACTCCGCAGTTCGTTGGATATGCAGAACAGGAGATATCTTGGTTTTCGTGGAGTTTCTAGCAGAGATATGCATTTTCTGCGATAATCATGGTGAGACTTCTGTTAGAAGTATGCAGAATCATCGAGATCGCACATTTCGATCTATTTAATGCGAGAAACACGTTGTCTGGTGTTTTCACCACTCCACAGAGCGTTTGATATGCAGTACAATCGATATCTTGGTTTTCGTGGGGTTTCAAGCTGAGATATGCATTTTCTAGGATAATCTTGGTGAGACTTCTGTCCGAAGTATGCTGAATCATCTAGATCGCTCTTTTCGAGCTAGTTAATGCGAGAAACTCGTTATCTGGCGTTTTTACCACTCAACAGTGCGTATGATATGCAGAACGGACGATATCTTGGTTTTCGTGGGGCTTCAAGCTCAGATATGCATTTTCTGCGATAATCTTGGTGAGACTTCTGTCCGAAGTATGCAGAATCATCGGGATCGCTCTTTTCGAGCTATTAAATGCGAGAAACACGTTTTCTGGGGTTTTCACCACTGCACAGTTCGTTGGATATGCAGAACAGGAGATATCTTGGTTTTCGTGGGTTTTCTAGCAGAGATATGCATTTTCTGAGATAATCTTGGTGAGACCTCTTTCCGAAGTATGCAGAAACATCGAGATCGCTCTTTTCGACCTATTTAATGCGGAAACACGTTATCTGGTGTTTTCACCACTCCACAGTGCGTTTGATATGCAGAACCAGCGATATGTTGGTTTTCGTGGGGTTTCAAGCTGAGATATGCATTTTTTACGATAATCATGGTGAGACTTCTGTCCGAAGGATGCAGAATCATCGAGATCGCACTTTTCGAGCTATTTAATGCGAGAAACACGATATCTGGTGTTTTCAGCAATCCACAGTGCGTATGATATGCAGAACCGGCGATATCTTGGTTTTCGTGGGGTTTCAAGCTGAGATATGCATTGTCTGCGATAATCTTGGTGAGACTTCTGTCCGAAGTGTGCAGAATCATCGAGATCGCTCTTTTCGAGCTATTTAATGCGAGAAACACGATATCTGGTGTTTTCAGCACTCCACAGTGCGTACGATATGCAGAACCGGCAATATCTTGGTTTTCGTGGGGTTTCAAGCTGAGATATGCATTGTCTGCGATAATCTTGGTGAGACTTCTGTCCGAAGTATGCAGAATCATCGGGATCGCTCTTTTCGAGCTATTAAATGCGAGAAACACGTTTTCTGGGGTTTTCACCACTCCACAGTTCGTAGGATATGCAGAACAGGAGATATCTTAATTTTCGTGGTTTTTCCAGCTGAGATATGTATTTTCAGCGATAATCTTGGTGAGTCTTCTGTCAGAAGTATGCAGAATCTTCGAGATCGCTCATTTCGAGCTAGTTAATGCGAGAAACACGTTATCTGGTGTTTTCACCACTCCACAGTGCGTTTGATATGCAGAACCGGCGACATATTGGCTGTCGTAGGGTATCAAGCTGAGATATGCATTTTCTACGATAATCTTGGTGAGTCTTCTGTCAGAAGTAAGCAGAATCTTCGAGATCGCTCATTTCGAGCTAGTTAATGCGAGAAACACGTTATCTGGTGTTTTCACCACTCCACAGCGCGTTTGATATGCAGAACCGGCGATATCTTGATTTTCGTGGTTTTTCCTGCTGAGATATGCATTTTCAGCGATAATCTTGGGGAGTCTTCTGTCAGAAGTATGCAGAATCAAAGAGATCGCTCATTTCGAGCTAGTTAATGCGAGAAACACGTTATCTGGTGTTTTCACCACTCCACAGTTCGTTGTATATGCAGAACAGGAGATATCTTGGTTTTCGTGGGGTTTCTAGCAGAGATATGCATTATCTGCGATAATCATGGTGAGACTTCTGTTAGAAGTATGCAGAATCATCGAGATCGCACATTTCGAACTATTTAATGCGAGAAACACGTTGTCTGGTGTTTTCACCACTCCACAGTTGGTTTGATATGCAGAACCGGCGATATCTTGGTTTTCGTGGGGTTTCAAGCTGAGATATGCATTTTTTACGATAATCATGGTGAGACTTCTGTCCGAAGTATGCAGAATCATCGAGATCGCACTTTTCGAGCTATTTAATGCGAGAAACACGATATCTGGTGTTTTCAGCACTCCACAGTGCGTACGATATGCAGAACCGGCGATATCTTGGTTTTCGTGGGGTTTCAAGCTGAGATATGCATTGTCTGCGATAATCTTGGTGAGACTTCTGTCCGAAGTGTGCAGAATCATCGAGATCGCTCTTTTCGAGCTATTTAATGCGAGAAACACGTTTTCTGGGGTTTTCACCACACCACAGTTCGTTGGATATGCAGAACCAGCGATATCTTGGTTTTCGTGGGGTTTCAAGTTGAGATATGCATTTTTTACGATAATCATGGTGAGACTTTTGTCCGAAGTATGCAGAATCATCGAGATCGCACTTTTCGAGCTATTTAATGC
Organism: Anthophora plumipes; assembly: GCA_951804975.1. Lineage (NCBI taxonomy): Eukaryota > Metazoa > Arthropoda > Insecta > Hymenoptera > Apidae > Anthophora > Anthophora plumipes. The sequence goes on from CATORF010000423.1 coordinate 1,200,756, forward strand.
GAGAAACACGATATCTGGTGTTTTCAGCACTCCACAGTGCGTACGATATGCAGAACCGGCGATATCTTGGTTTTCGTGGGGTTTCAAGCTGAGATATGCATTGTCTGCGATAATCTTGGTGAGACTTCTGTCCGAAGTATGCAGAATCATCGAGATCGCTCTTTTCGACCTATTTAATGCGAGAAACACGTTATCTGGTGTTTTCACCACTCCACAGTGCGTTTGATATGCAGAACCAGCGATATCTTGGTTTTCTTGGGGGTTCAAGCTGAGATATGCATTTTTTACGATAATCATGGTGGGACTTCTGTCCGAAGTATGCAGAATCATCGAGATCGCACTTTTCGAGCTATTTAATGCGAGAAACACGATATCTGGTGTTTTCAGCACTCCACAGTGCGTACGATATGCAGAACCGGCGATATCTTGGTTTTCGTGGGGTTTCAAGCTGAGATATGTATTGTCTGCGATAATCTTGGTGAGACTTCTGTCCGAAGTGTGCAGAATCATCGAGATCGCTCTTTTCGAGCTATTTAATGCGAGAAACACGTTTTCTGGGGTTTTCACCACACCACAGTTCGTTGGATATGCAGAACCAGCGATATCTTGGTTTTCGTGGGGTTTCAAGCTGAGATATGCATTTTTTACGATAATCATGGTGAGACTTTTGTCCGAAGTATGCAGAATCATCGAGATCGCACTTTTCGAACTATTTAATGCGAGAAACACGATATCTGGTGTTTTCAGCACTCCACAGTGCGTACGATATGCAGAACCGGCGATATCTTGGTTTTCGTGGGGTTTCAAGCTGAGATATGCATTGTCTGCGATAATCTTGGTGAGACTTCTGTCCGAAGTATGCAGAATCATCGGGATCGCTCTTTTCGAGCTATTAAATGCGAGAAACACGTTTTCTGGGGTTTTCACCACTCCACAGTTCGTAGGACATGCAGAACAGGAGATATCTTAATTTTCGTGGTTTTTCCAGCTGAGATATGCATTTTCAGCGATAATCTTGGTGAGTCTTCTGTCAGAAGTATGCAGAATCTTCGAGATCGCTCATTTCGAGCTAGTTAATGCGAGAAACACGTTATCTGGTGTTTTCACCACTCCACAGTGCGTTTGATATGCAGAACCGGCGACATCTTGGCTGTCGTAGGGTATCAAGCTGAGATATGCATTTTCTACGATAATCTTGGTGAGTCTTCTGTCAGAAGTATGCAGAATCATCGAGATCCCTCTTTGCGAGCTATTTAATGCGAGAAACACGATATCTGGTGTTTTCACCACTCCACAGTGCGTTTGATATGCAGAACCGGCAACATCTTGATTTTCGTGAGGTTTCAAGCTGAGATATGCATTTTCTGACATAATATTGGTGAGACTTCAGTCAGAAGTAAGCAGAATCTTCGATATCGCTCATTTCGAGCTAGTTAATGCGAGAAACACGTTATCTGGTGTTTTCACCACTCCACAGCGCGTTTGATATGCAGAACCGGCGATATCTTGATTTTCGTGGTTTTTCCTGCTGAGATATGCATTTTCAGCGATAATCTTGGGGAGTCTTCTGTCAGAAGTATGCAGAATCAAAGAGATCGCTCATTTCGAGCTAGTTAATGCGAGAAACACGTTATCTGGTGTTTTCACCACTCCACAGTTCGTTGTATATGCAGAACAGGAGATATCTTGGTTTTCGTGGGGTTTCTAGCAGAGATATGCATTATCTGCGATAATCATGGTGAGACTTCTGTTAGAAGTATGCAGAATCATCGAGATCGCACATTTCGAACTATTTAATGCGAGAAACACGTTGTCTGGTGTTTTCACCACTCCACAGTTGGTTTGATATGCAGAACCGGCGATATCTGGGTTTTCGTGGGGTTTCAAGCTGAGATATGCATTTTCTGAGATAATCTTGGTGAGACCTCTGTCCGAAGTATGCAGAAACATCGAGATCGCTCTTTTCGACCTATTTAATGCGAGAAACACGTTATCTGGTGTTTTCACCAGTCCACAGTGCGTTTGATATGCAGAACTAGCGATATCTTGGTTTTCTTGGGGGTTCAAGCTGAGATATGCATTTTTTACGATAATCATGGTGAGACTTCTGTCCGAAGTATGCAGAATCATCGAGATCGCACTTTTCGAGCTATTTAATGCGAGAAACACGATATCTGGTGTTTTCAGCACTCCACAGTGCGAACGATAAGCAGAACCGGCTATATCTTGGTTTTCGTGGGGTTTCAAGCTGAGATATGCATTTTTTACGATAATCATGGTGAGACTTCTGTCCGAAGTATGCAGAATCATCGAGATCGCACTTTTCGAGCTATTTAATGCGAGAAACACGATATCTGGTGTTTTCAGCACTCCACAGTGCGTACGAAATGCAGAACCGGCGATATCTTGGTTTTCGTGGGGTTTCAAGCTGAGATATGCATTGTCTGCGATAATCTTGGTGAGACTTCTGTCCGAAGTGTGCAGAATCATCGAGATCGCTCTTTTCGAGCTATTTAATGCGAGAAACACGTTTTCTGGGGTTTTCACCACACCACAGTTCGTTGGATATGCAGAACCAGCGATATCTTGGTTTTCGTGGGGTTTCAAGTTGAGATATGCATTTTTTACGATAATCATGGTGAGACTTTTGTCCGAAGTATGCAGAATCATCGAGATCGCACTTTTCGAGCTATTTAATGCGAGAAACACGATATCTGGTGTTTTCAGCACTCCCCAGTGCGTACGATATGCAGAACCGGCGATATCTTGGTTTTCGTGGGGTTTCAAGCTGAGATATGCATTGTCTGCGATAATCTTGGTGAGACTTCTGTCCGAAGTATGCAGAATCATCGGGATCGCTCTTTTCGAGCTATTAAATGCGAGAAACACGTTTTCTGGGGTTTTCACCACTCCACAGTTCGTAGGATATGCAGAACAGGAGATATCTTAATTTTCGTGGTTTTTCCAGCTGAGATATGCATTTTCAGCGATAATCTTGGTGAGTCTTCTGTCAGAAGTATGCAGAATCTTCGAGATCGCTCATTTCGAGCTAGTTAATGCGAGAAACACGTTATCTGGTGTTTTCACCACTCCACAGTGCGTTTGATATGCAGAACCGGCGACATCTTGGCTGTCGTAGGGTATCAAGCTGAGATATGCATTTTCTACGATAATCTTGGTGAGTCTTCTGTCAGAAGTAAGCAGAATCTTCGAGATCGCTCATTTCGAGCTAGTTAATGCGAGAAACACGTTATCTGGTGTTTTCACCACTCTACAGCGCGTTTGATATGCAGAACCGGCGATATCCTGATTTTCGTGGTTTTTCCAGTTGAGATATGCATTTTCTACGATAATCTTGGTGAGTCTTCTGTCAGAAGTGTGCAGAATCATCGCGACCGCTCTTTTCGAGCTATTTAATGCGAGAAACACGTTTTCTGGGGTTTTCAGCACTCCACAGTGCGTACGATATGCAGAACCGGCGATATCTTGGTTTTCGTGGGGTTTCAAGCTGAGATATGCATTGTCTGCGATAATCTTGGTGAGACTTCTGTCCGAAGTGTGCAGAATCATCGAGATCGCTCTTTTCGAGCTATTTAATGCGAGAAACACGTTTTCTGGGGTTTTCACCACACCACAGTTCGTTGGATATGCAGAACCAGCGATATCTTGGTTTTCGTGGGGTTTCAAGCTGAGATATGCATTTTTTACGATAATCATGGTGAGACTTTTGTCCGAAGTATGCAGAATCATCGAGATCGCACTTTTCGAACTATTTAATGCGAGAAACACGATATCTGGTGTTTTCAGCACTCCACAGTGCGTACGATATGCAGAACCGGCGATATCTTGGTTTTCGTGGGGTTTCAAGCTGAGATATGCATTGTCTGCGATAATCTTGGTGAGACTTCTGTCCGAAGTATGCAGAATCATCGGGATCGCTCTTTTCGAGCTATTAAATGCGAGAAACACGTTTTCTGGGGTTTTCACCACTCCACAGTTCGTAGGATATGCAGAACAGGAGATATCTTAATTTTCGTGGTTTTTCCAGCTGAGATATGCATTTTCTACGATAATCTTGGTGAGTCTTCTGTCAGAAGTAAGCAGAATCTTCGAGATCGCTCATGTCGGGCTAGTTAATGCGAGAAACACGTTATCTGGTGTTTTCACCACTCCACAGCGCGGTTGATATGCAGAACCGGCGATATCTTGATTTTCGTGGTTTTTCCTGCTGAGATATGCATTTTCAGCGATAATCTTGGGGAGTCTTCTGTCAGAAGTATGCAGAATCAAAGAGATCGCTCATTTCGAGCTAGTTAATGCGAGAAACACGTTATCTGGTGTTTTCACCACTCCACAGTTCGTTGTATATGCAGAACAGGAGATATCTTGGTTTTCGTGGGGTTTCTAGCAGAGATATGCATTATCTGCGATAATCATGTTGAGACTTCTGTTAGAAGTATGCAGAATCTTCGAGATCGTACATTTCGTGCTATTTAATGCGAGAAACACGTATTCTGGGGTTTTCACCACTGCACAGTTCGTTGGATATGCAGAACAGGAGATATCTTGGTTGTCGTGGGTTTTCTAGCAGAGATATTCATTTTCTGCGATAATCATGGTGAGACTTCTGTTAGAAGTATGCAGAATCATCGAGATCGCACATTTCGAACTATTTAATGCGAGAAACACGTTGTCTGGTATTTTCACCACTCCACAGTTGGTTTGATATGCAGAACCGGCGATATCTGGGTTTTCGTGGGGTTTCAAGCTGAGATATGCATTTTCTGAGATAATCTTGGTGAGACCTCTGTCCGAAGTATGCAGAAACATCGAGATCGCTCTTTTCGACCTATTTAATGCGAGAAACACGTTATCTGGTGTTTTCACCAGTCCACAGTGCGTTTGATGTGCAGAACCAGCGATATCTTGGTTTTCGTGGGGTTTCAAGCTGAGATATGCATTTTTTACGATAATCATGGTGAGACTTCTGTCCGAAGTATGCAGAATCATCGAGATCGCACTTTTCGAGCTATTTAATGCGAGAAACACGATATCTTGTGTTTTCAGCACTCCACAGTGCGTACGATATGGAGAACCGGCGATATCTTGGTTTTCGTGGGGTTTCAAGCTGAGATATGCATTGTCTGCGATAATCTTGGTGAGACTTCTGTCCGAAGTGTGCAGAATCATCGAGATCGCTCTTTTCGAGCTATTTAATGCGAGAAACACGTTTTCTGGGGTTTTCACCACACCACAGTTCGTTGGATATGCAGAACCAGCGATATCTTGGTTTTCGTGGGGTTTCAAGCAGAGACATGCATTTTTTACGATAATCATGGTGAGACTTTTGTCCGAAGTATGCAGAATCATCGAGATCGCAGTTTTCGAGCTATTTAATGCGAGAAACACGATATCTGGTGTTTTCAGCACTCCACAGTGCGTACGATATGCAGAACCGGCGACATCTTGGCTGTCGTAGGGTATCAAGCTGAGATATGCATTTTCTACGATAATCTTGGTGAGTCTTCTGTCAGAAGTATGCAGAACCTTCGAGATCGCTCATTTCGAGCTAGTTAATGCGAGAAACACGTTATCTGGTGTTTTCACCACTCCACAGCGCGTTTGATATGCAGAACCGGCGATATCTTGATTTTCGTGGTTATTCCTGCTGAGATATGCATTTTCAGCGATAATCTTGGTGAGACTTCTGTCCGAAGTGTGCAGAATCATCGAGATCGCTCTTTTCGAGCAATTTAATGCGAGAAACACGTTTTCTGGGGTTTTCACCACACCACAGTTCGTTGGATATGCAGAACCAGCGATATCTTGGTTTTCGTGGGGTTTCAAGTTGAGATATGCATTTTTTACGATAATCATGGTGAGACTTTTGTCCGAAGTATGCAGAATCATCGAGATCGCACTTTTCGAGCTATTTAATGCGAGAAACACGATATCTGGTGTTTTCAGCACTCCACAGTGCGTACGATATGGAGAACCGGCGATATCTTGGTTTTCGTGGGGTTTCAAGCTGAGATATGCATTGTCTGCGATAATCTTGGTGAGACTTCTGTCCGAAGTGTGCAGAATCATCGAGATCGCTCTTTTCGAGCTATTTAATGCGAGAAACACGTTTTCTGGGGTTTTCACCACACCACAGTTCGTTGGATATGCAGAACCAGCGATATCTTGGTTTTCGTGGGGTTTCAAGCAGAGACATGCATTTTTTACGATAATCATGGTGAGACTTTTGTCCGAAGTATGCAGAATCATCGAGATCGCAGTTTTCGAGCTATTTAATGCGAGAAACACGATATCTGGTGTTTTCAGCACTCCACAGTGCGTACGATATGCAGAACCGGCGATATCTTGGTTTTCGTGGGGTTTCAAGCTGAGATATGCATTGTCTGCGATAATCTTGGTGAGACTTCTGTCCGAAGTATGCAGAAACATCGAGATCGCTCTTTTCGACCTATTTAATGCGAGAAACACGATATCTGGTGTTTTCAGCACTCCACAGTGCGTACGATATGCAGAACCGGCGATATCTTGGTTTTCGTGGGGTTTCAAGCTGAGATATGCATTGTCTGCGATAATCTTGGTGAGACTTCTGTCCGAAGTATGCAGAATCATCGGGATCGCTCTTTTCGAGCTATTAAATGCGAGAAACACGTTTTCTGGGGTTTTCACCACTCCACAGTTCGTAGGATATGCAGAACAGGAGATATCTTAATTTTCGTGTTTTTTCCAGCTGAGATATGCATTTTCAGCGATAATCTTGGTGAGTCTTCTGTCAGAAGTATGCAGAATCTTCGAGATCGCTCATTTCGAGCTAGTTAATGCGAGAAACACGTTATCTGGTGTTTTCACCACTCCACAGCGCGTTTGATATGCAGAACCGGCGATATCTTGATTTTCGTGGTTTTTCCTGCTGAGATATGCATTTTCAGCGATAATCTTGGGGAGTCTTCTGTCAGAAGTATGCAGAATCAAAGAGATCGCTCATTTCGAGCTAGTTAATGCGAGAAACACGTTATCTGGTGTTTTCACCACTCCACAGTTCGTTGTATATGCAGAACAGGAGATATCTTGGCTGTCGTAGGGTATCAAGCTGAGATATGCATTTTCTACGATAATCTTGGTGAGTCTTCTGTCAGAAGTAAGCAGAATCTTCGAGATCGCTCATTTCGAGCTAGTTAATGCGAGAAACACGTTATCTGGTGTTTTCACCACTCCACAGCGCGTTTGATATGCAGAACCGGCGATATCTTGATTTTCGTGGTTTTTCCTGCTGAGATATGCATTTTCAGCGATAATCTTGGGGAGTCTTCTGTCAGAAGTATGCAGAATCAAAGAGATCGCTCATTTCGAGCTAGTTAATGCGAGAAACACGTTATCTGGTGTTTTCACCACTCCACAGTTCGTTGTATATGCAGAACAGGAGATATCTTGGTTTTCGTGGGGTTTCTAGCAGAGATATGCATTATCTGCGATAATCATGTTGAGACTTCTGTTAGAAGTATGCAGAATCTTCGAGATCGTACATTTCGTGCTATTTAATGCGAGAAACACGTTTTCTGGGGTTTTCACCACTGCACAGTTCGTTGGATATGCAGAACAGGAGATATCTTGGTTTTCGTGGGTTTTCTAGCAGAGATATGCATTTTCTGCGATAATCATGGTGAGACTTCTGTTAGAAGTATGCAGAATCATCGAGATCGCACATTTCGAACTATTTAATGCGAGAAATACGTTGTCTGGTGTTTTCACCACTCCACAGTTGGTTTGATATGCAGAACCGGCGATATCTGGGTTTTCGTGGGGTTTCAAGCTGAGATATGCATTTTCTGAGATAATCTTGGTGAGACCTCTGTCCGAAGTATGCAGAAACATCGAGATCGCTCTTTTCGACCTATTTAATGCGAGAAACACGTTATCTGGTGTTTTCACCAGTCCACAGTGCGTTTGATGTGCAGAACCAGCGATATCTTGGTTTTCGTGGGGTTTCAAGCTGAGATATGCATTTTTTACGATAATCATGGTGAGACTTCTGTCCGAAGTATGCAGAATCATCGAGATCGCACTTTTCGAGCTATTTAATGCGAGAAACACGATATCTGGTGTTTTCAGCACTCCACAGTGCGTACGATATGGAGAACCGGCGATATCTTGGTTTTCGTGGGGTTTCAAGCTGAGATATGCATTGTCTGCGATAATCTTGGTGAGACTTCTGTCCGAAGTGTGCAGAATCATCGAGATCGCTCTTTTCGAGCTATTTAATGCGAGAAACACGTTATCTGGTGTTTTCACCAGTCCACAGTGCGTTTGATGTGCAGAACCAGCGATATCTTGGTTTTCGTGGGGTTTCAAGCTGAGATATGCATTTTTTACGATAATCATGGTGAGACTTCTGTCCGAAGTATGCAGAATCATCGAGATCGCAGTTCTCGAGCTATTTAATGCGAGAAACACGATATCTGGAGTTTTCAGCACTCCACAGTGCGTACGATATGCAGAACCGGCGACATCTTGGCTGTCGTAGGGTATCAAGCTGAGATATGCATTTTCTACGATAATCTTGGTGAGTCTTCTGTCAGAAGTATGCAGAACCTTCGAGATCGCTCATTTCGAGCTAGTTAATGCGAGAAACACGATATCTGGTGTTTTCACCACTCCACAGCGCGTTTGATATGCAGAACCGGCGATATCTTGATTTTCGTGGTTTTTCCTGCTGAGATATGCATTTTCAGCGATAATCTTGGGGAGTCTTCTGTCAGAAGTATGCAGAATCATCGAGATCGCTCATTTCGAGCTAGTTAATGCGAGAAACACGTTATCTGGTGTTTTCACCACTCCACAGTTCGTTGTATATGCAGAACAGGAGATATCTTGGTTTTCGTGGGGTTTCTAGCAGAGATATGCATTATCTGCGATAATCATGTTGAGACTTCTGTTAGAAGTATGCAGAATCTTCGAGATCGTACATTTCGAGCTATTTTATGCGAGAAACACGTTTTCTGGGGTTTTCACCACTGCACAGTTCGTTGGATATGCAGAACAGGAGATATCTTGGTTTTCGTGGGTTTTCTAGCAGAGATATGCATTTTCTGCGATAATCATGGTGAGACTTCTGTTAGAAGTATGCAGAATCATCGAGATCGCACATTTCGAACTATTTAATGCGAGAAACACGTTGTCTGGTGTTTTCACCACTCCACAGTTGGTTTGATATGCAGAACCGGCGATATCTGGGTTTTCGTGGGGTTTCTAGCTGAGATATGCATTTTCTGAGATAATCTTGGTGAGACCTCTGTCCGAAGTATGCAGAAACATCGAGATCGCTCTTTTCGACCTATTTAATGCGAGAAACACGTTATCTGGTGTTTTCACCAGTCCACAGTGCGTTTGATATGCAGAACCAGCGATATCTTGGTTTTCGTGGGGTTTCAAGCTGAGATATGCATTTTTTACGATAATCATGGTGAGACTTCTGTCCGAAGTATGCAGAATCATCGAGATCGCACTTTTCGAGCTATTTAATGCGAGAAACACGATATCTGGTGTTTTCAGCAATCCACAGTGCGTATGATATGCAGAACCGGCGATATCTTGGTTTTCGTGGGGTTTCAAGCTGAGATATGCATTGTCTGCGATAATCTTGGTGAGACTTCTGTCCGAAGTATGCAGAATCATCGGGATCGCTCTTTTCGAGCTATGTAATGCGAGAAACACGATTTCTGGGGTTTTCACCACACCACAGTTCGTTGGATATGCAGAACAGGTGATATCTTGGTATTCAAGGGGTTTCAAGCAGAGATATGCATTTTCTGCGATAAACTTGGAGAGACTTCTGTCCGAAGTATGCTGAATCATCGAGATAGCACCTTTCGAGCTAGTTAATGCGAGAAAAACCTTATCTGGTGTTTTCCCCACCCCACAGTGCGTTTGATATGCAGAACCGGCGATATCTGGGTTTTCGTGGGGTGTCAAGCTGAGATATGCATTGTCTGCGATAATCTTGGTGAGACTTCTGTCCGAAGTATGCAGAAACATCGAGATCGCTATTTTCGACCTATTTAATGCGAGAAACACGTTATCTGGTGTTTTCACCACTCCAACGTGCGTTTGATATGCAGAACCAGCGATATCTTGGTTTCCGTGGGGTTTCAAGCCGAGATATGCATTTTTTACGATAATCATGGTGAGACTTCTGTCAGAAGTATGCTGAATCATCGAGATAGCACCTTTCGAGCTAGTTAATGCGAGAAAAACCTTATCTGGTGTTTTCACCACTCCACAGTGCGTTTGATATGCAGAACCGGCGATATCTTGATTTTCGTGGTTTTTCCTGCTGAGATATGCATTTTCAGCGATAATCTTGGGGAGTCTTCTGTCAGAAGTATGCAGAATCAAAGAGATCGCTCATTTCGAGCTAGTTAATGCGAGAAACACGTTATCTGGTGTTTTCACCACTCCACAGTTCGTTGTATATGCAGAACAGGAGATATCTTGGTTTTCGTGGGGTTTCTAGCAGAGATATGCATTATCTGCGATAATCATGTTGAGACTTCTGTTAGAAGTATGCAGAACCTTCGAGATCGCTCATTTCGAGCTAGTTAATGCGAGAAACACGTTATCTGGTGTTTTCACCACTCCACAGCGCGTTTGATATGCAGAACCGGCGATATCTTGATTTTCGTGGTTTTTCCTGCTGAGATATGCATTTTCAGCGATAATCTTGGGGAGTCTTCTGTCAGAAGTATGCAGAATCATCGAGATCGCTCATTTCGAGCTAGTTAATGCGAGAAACACGTTATCTGGTGTTTTCACCACTCCACAGTTCGTTGTATATGCAGAACAGGAGATATCTTGGTTTTCGTGGGGTTTCTAGCAGAGATATGCATTATCTGCGATAATCATGTTGAGACTTCTGTTAGAAGTATGCAGAATCTTCGAGATCGTACATTTCGAGCTATTTTATGCGAGAAACACGTTATCTGGGGTTTTCACCACTGCACAGTTCGTTGGATATGCAGAACAGGAGATATCTTGGTTTTCGTGGGTTTTCTAGCAGAGATATGCATTTTCTGCGATAATCATGGTGAGACTTCTGTTAGAAGTATGCAGAATCATCGAGATCGCACATTTCGAACTATTTAATGCGAGAAACACGTTGTCTGGTGTTTTCACCACTCCACAGTTGGTTTGATATGCAGAACCGGCGATATCTGGGTTTTCGTGGGGTTTCAAGCTGAGATATGCATTTTCTGAGATAATCTTGGTGAGACCTCTGTCCGAAGTATGCAGAAACATCGAGATCGCTCTTTTCGACCTATTTAATGCGAGAAACACGTTATCTGGTGTTTTCACCAGTCCACAGTGCGTTTGATATGCAGAACCAGCGATATCTTGGTTTTCGTGGGGTTTCAAGCTGAGATATGCATTTTTTACGATAATCATGGTGAGACTTCTGTCCGAAGTATGCAGAATCATCGAGATCGCACTTTTCGAGCTATTTAATGCGAGAAACACGATATCTGGTGTTTTAGCAATCCACAGTGCGTATGATATGCAGAACCGGCGACATCTTGGTTTTCGTGGGGTTTCAAGCTGAGATATGCATTGTCTGCGATAATCTTGGTGAGACTTCTGTCCGAAGTGTGCAGAATCATCGAGATCGCTCTTTTCGAGCTATTTAATGCGAGAAACACGTTTTCTGGGGTTTTCACCACACCACAATTCGTTGGATATGCAGAACAGGTGATATCTTGGTTTTCGAGGGGTTTCAAGCTGAGATATGCATTTTCTGCGATAAACTTGGAGACACTTCTGTCCGAAGTATGCTGAATCGTCGAGATCGCACTTTTCGAGCTAGTTAATGCGAGAAAAACCTTATCTGGTGTTTTCCCCACCCCACAGTGCGTTTGATATGCAGAACCGGCGATATCTGGATTTTCGTGGGGTTTCAAGCTGAGATATGCATTGTCTGCGATAATCTTGGTGAGACTTCTGTCCGAAGTATGCAGAAACATCGAGATCGCTCTTTTCGACCTATTTAATGCGAGAAACACGTTATCTGGTGTTTTCACCACTCCACAGTGCGTTTGATATGCAGAACCAGCGATATCTTGGTTTTCGTGGGGTTTCAAGCTGAGATATGCATTTTTTACGATAATCATGGTGAGACTTCTGTCAGAAGTATGCAGAATCATCGAGATCGCACTTTTCGAGCTATTTAATGCGAGAAACACGATATCTGGTGTTTTCAGCACTCCACAGTGCGTATGAAATGCAGAACCGGCGATATCTTGGTTTTCGTGGGGTTTCAAGCTGAGATATGCATTGTCTGCGATAATCTTGGTGAGACTTCTGTCCGAAGTGTGCAGAATCATCGAGATCGCTCTTTTCGAGCTATTTAATGCGAGAAACACGATATCTGGTGTTTTCAGCACTCCACAGTGCGTACGATATGCAGAACCGGCAATATCTTGGTTTTCGTGGGGTTTCAAGCTGAGATATGCATTGTCTGCGATAATCTTGGTGAGACTTCTGTCCGAAGTATGCAGAAACATCGAGATCGCTCTTTTCGACCTATTTAATGCGAGAAACACGTTATCTGGTGTTTTCACCACTCCACAGTGCGTTTGATATGCAGAACCAGCGATATCTTGGTTTTCGTGGGGTTTCAAGCTGAGATATGCATTTTTTACGATAATCATGGTGAGACTTCTGTCAGAAGTATGCAGAATCATCGAGATCGCACTTTTCGAGCTATTTAATGCGAGAAACACGATATCTGGTGTTTTCAGCACTCCACAGTGCGTATGAAATGCAGAACCGGCGATATCTTGGTTTTCGTGGGGTTTCAAGCTGAGATATGCATTGTCTGCGATAATCTTGGTGAGACTTCTGTCCGAAGTGTGCAGAATCTTCGAGATCGCTCTTTTCGAGCTATTTAATGCGAGAAACACGTGTTCTGGGGTTTTCACCACACCACAGTTCGTTGGATATGCAGAACAGGTGATATCTTGGTTTTCGAGGGGTTTCAAGCTGAGATATGCATCTTCTGCGATAAACTTGGAGAGACTTCTGTCCGAAGTATGCTGAATCATCGAGATCGCACTTTTCGAGCTATTTAATGCGAGAAACACGATATCTGGTGTTTTCAGCACTCCACAGTGCGTATGATATGCAGAACCGGCGATATCTTGGTTTTCGTGGGGTTTCAAGCTGAGATATGCATTGTCTGCGATAATCTTGGTGAGACTTCTGTCAGAAGTATGCAGAATCATCGAGATCGCACTTTTCGAGCTATTTAATGCGAGAAACACGATATCTGGTGTTTTCAGCACTCCACAGTGCGTATGAAATGCAGAACCGGCGATATCTTGGTTTTCGTGGGGTTTCAAGCTGAGATATGCATTGTCTTCGATAATCTTGGTGAGACTTCTGTCCGAAGTGTGCAGAATCATCGAGATCGCTCTTTTCGAGCTATTTAATGCGAGAAACACGTTTTCTGGGGTTTTCACCACACCACAGTTAGTTGGATATGCAGAACAGGTGATATCTTGGTTTTCGAGGGGTTTCAAGCTGAGATATGCATCTTCTGCGATAAACTTGGAGAGACTTCTGTCCGAAGTGTGCAGAATCATCGAGATCGCTCTTTTCGAGCTATTTAATGCGAGAAACACGTTATCTGGTGTTTTCACCAGTCCACAGTGCGTTTGATGTGCAGAACCAGCGATATCTTGGTTTTCGTGGGGTTTCAAGCTGAGATATGCATTTTTTACGATAATCATGGTGAGACTTCTGTCCGAAGTATGCAGAATCATCGAGATCGCAGTTCTCGAGCTATTTAATGCGAGAAACACGATATCTGGAGTTTTCAGCACTCCACAGTGCGTACGATATGCAGAACCGGCGACATCTTGGCTGTCGTAGGGTATCAAGCTGAGATATGCATTTTCTACGATAATCTTGGTGAGTCTTCTGTCAGAAGTATGCAGAACCTTCGAGATCGCTCATTTCGAGCTAGTTAATGCGAGAAACACGATATCTGGTGTTTTCACCACTCCACAGCGCGTTTGATATGCAGAACCGGCGATATCTTGATTTTCGTGGTTTTTCCTGCTGAGATATGCATTTTCAGCGATAATCTTGGGGAGTCTTCTGTCAGAAGTATGCAGAATCATCGAGATCGCTCATTTCGAGCTAGTTAATGCGAGAAACACGTTATCTGGTGTTTTCACCACTCCACAGTTCGTTGTATATGCAGAACAGGAGATATCTTGGTTTTCGTGGGGTTTCTAGCAGAGATATGCATTATCTGCGATAATCATGTTGAGACTTCTGTTAGAAGTATGCAGAATCTTCGAGATCGTACATTTCGAGCTATTTTATGCGAGAAACACGTTTTCTGGGGTTTTCACCACTGCACAGTTCGTTGGATATGCAGAACAGGAGATATCTTGGTTTTCGTGGGTTTTCTAGCAGAGATATGCATTTTCTGCGATAATCATGGTGAGACTTCTGTTAGAAGTATGCAGAATCATCGAGATCGCACATTTCGAACTATTTAATGCGAGAAACACGTTGTCTGGTGTTTTCACCACTCCACAGTTGGTTTGATATGCAGAACCGGCGATATCTGGGTTTTCGTGGGGTTTCAAGCTGAGATATGCATTTTCTGAGATAATCTTGGTGAGACCTCTGTCCGAAGTATGCAGAAACATCGAGATCGCTCTTTTCGACCTATTTAATGCGAGAAACACGTTATCTGGTGTTTTCACCAGTCCACAGTGCGTTTGATATGCAGAACCAGCGATATCTTGGTTTTCGTGGGGTTTCAAGCTGAGATATGCATTTTTTACGATAATCATGGTGAGACTTCTGTCCGAAGTATGCAGAATCATCGAGATCGCACTTTTCGAGCTATTTAATGCGAGAAACACGATATCTGGTGTTTTCAGCAATCCACAGTGCGTATGATATGCAGAACCGGCGATATCTTGGTTTTCGTGGGGTTTCAAGCTGAGATATGCATTGTCTGCGATAATCTTGGTGAGACTTCTGTCCGAAGTGTGCAGAATCATCGGGATCGCTCTTTTCGAGCTATGTAATGCGAGAAACACGATTTCTGGGGTTTTCACCACACCACAGTTCGTTGGATATGCAGAACAGGTGATATCTTGGTATTCAAGTGGTTTCAAGCAGAGATATGCATTTTCTGCGATAAACTTGGAGAGACTTCTGTCCGAAGTATGCTGAATCATCGAGATAGCACCTTTCGAGCTAGTTAATGCGAGAAAAACCTTATCTGGTGTTTTCCCCACCCCACAGTGCGTTTGATATGCAGAACCGGCGATATCTGGGTTTTCGTGGGGTGTCAAGCTGAGATATGCATTGTCTGCGATAATCTTGGTGAGACTTCTGTCCGAAGTATGCAGAAACATCGAGATCGCTCTTTTCGACCTATTTAATGCGAGAAACACGTTATCTGGTGTTTTCACCACTCCAACGTGCGTTTGATATGCAGAACCAGCGATATCTTGGTTTCCGTGGGGTTTCAAGCCGAGATATGCATTTTTTACGATAATCATGGTGAGACTTCTGTCAGAAGTATGCTGAATCATCGAGATAGCACCTTTCGAGCTAGTTAATGCGAGAAAAACCTTATCTGGTGTTTTCACCACTCCACAGTGCGTTTGATATGCAGAACCGGCGATATCTTGATTTTCGTGGTTTTTCCTGCTGAGATATGCATTTTCAGCGATAATCTTGGGGAGTCTTCTGTCAGAAGTATGCAGAATCATCGAGATCGCTCATTTCGAGCTAGTTAATGCGAGAAACACGTTATCTGGTGTTTTCACCACTCCACAGTTCGTTGTATATGCAGAACAGGAGATATCTTGGTTTTCGTGGGGTTTCTAGCAGAGATATGCATTATCTGCGATAATCATGTTGAGACTTCTGTTAGAAGTATGCAGAATCTTCGAGATCGTACATTTCGAGCTATTTTATGCGAGAAACACGTTATCTGGGGTTTTCACCACTGCACAGTTCGTTGGATATGCAGAACAGGAGATATCTTGGTTTTCGTGGGTTTTCTAGCAGAGATATGCATTTTCTGCGATAATCATGGTGAGACTTCTGTTAGAAGTATGCAGAATCATCGAGATCGCACATTTCGAACTATTTAATGCGAGAAACACGTTGTCTGGTGTTTTCACCACTCCACAGTTGGTTTGATATGCAGAACCGGCGATATCTGGGTTTTCGTGGGGTTTCAAGCTGAGATATGCATTTTCTGAGATAATCTTGGTGAGACCTCTGTCCGAAGTATGCAGAAACATCGAGATCGCTCTTTTCGACCTATTTAATGCGAGAAACACGTTATCTGGTGTTTTCACCAGTCCACAGTGCGTTTGATATGCAGAACCAGCGATATCTTGGTTTTCGTGGGGTTTCAAGCTGAGATATGCATTTTTTACGATAATCATGGTGAGACTTCTGTCCGAAGTATGCAGAATCATCGAGATCGCACTTTTCGAGCTATTTAATGCGAGAAACACGATATCTGGTGTTTTCAGCAATCCACAGTGCGTATGATATGCAGAACCGGCGACATCTTGGTTTTCGTGGGGTTTCAAGCTGAGATATGCATTGTCTGCGATAATCTTGGTGAGACTTCTGTCCGAAGTGTGCAGAATCATCGAGATCGCTCTTTTCGAGCTATTTAATGCGAGAAACACGTTTTCTGGGGTTTTCACCACACCACAATTCGTTGGATATGCAGAACAGGTGATATCTTGGTTTTCGAGGGGTTTCAAGCTGAGATATGCATTTTCTGCGATAAACTTGGAGACACTTCTGTCCGAAGTATGCTGAATCGTCGAGATCGCACTTTTCGAGCTAGTTAATGCGAGAAAAACCTTATCTGGTGTTTTCCCCACCCCACAGTGCGTTTGATATGCAGAACCGGCGATATCTGGATTTTCGTGGGGTTTCAAGCTGAGATATGCATTGTCTGCGATAATCTTGGTGAGACTTCTGTCCGAAGTATGCAGAAACATCGAGATCGCTCTTTTCGACCTATTTAATGCGAGAAACACGTTATCTGGTGTTTTCACCACTCCACAGTGCGTTTGATATGCAGAACCAGCGATATCTTGGTTTTCGTGGGGTTTCAAGCTGAGATATGCATTTTTTACGATAATCATGGTGAGACTTCTGTCAGAAGTATGCAGAATCATCGAGATCGCACTTTTCGAGCTATTTAATGCGAGAAACACGATATCTGGTGTTTTCAGCACTCCACAGTGCGTATGAAATGCAGAACCGGCGATATCTTGGTTTTCGTGGGGTTTCAAGCTGAGATATGCATTGTCTGCGATAATCTTGGTGAGACTTCTGTCCGAAGTGTGCAGACTCATCGAGATCGCTCTTTTCGAGCTATTTAATGCGAGAAACACGATATCTGGTGTTTTCAGCACTCCACAGTGCGTACGATATGCAGAACCGGCGATATCTTGGTTTTCGTGGGGTTTCAAGCTGAGATATGCATTGTCTGCGATAATCTTGGTGAGACTTCTGTCCGAAGTATGCAGAAACATCGAGATCGCTCTTTTCGACCTATTTAATGCGAGAAACACGTTATCTGGTGTTTTCACCACTCCACAGTGCGTTTGATATGCAGAACCAGCGATATCTTGGTTTTCGTGGGGTTTCAAGCTGAGATATGCATTTTTTACGATAATCATGGTGAGACTTCTGTCAGAAGTATGCAGAATCATCGAGATCGCACTTTTCGAGCTATTTAATGCGAGAAACACGATATCTGGTGTTTTCAGCACTCCACAGTGCGTATGAAATGCAGAACCGGCGATATCTTGGTTTTCGTGGGGTTTCAAGCTGAGATATGCATTGTCTGCGATAATCTTGGTGAGACTTCTGTCCGAAGTGTGCAGAATCTTCGAGATCGCTCTTTTCGAGCTATTTAATGCGAGAAACACGTTTTCTGGGGTTTTCACCACACCACAGTTCGTTGGATATGCAGAACAGGTGATATCTTGGTTTTCGAGGGGTTTCAAGCTGAGATATGCATCTTCTGCGATAAACTTGGAGAGACTTCTGTCCGAAGTATGCTGAATCATCGAGATCGCACTTTTCGAGCTATTTAATGCGAGAAACACGATATCTGGTGTTTTCAGCACTCCACAGTGCGTATGATATGCAGAACCGGCGATATCTTGGTTTTCGTGGGGTTTCAAGCTGAGATATGCATTGTCTGCGATAATCTTGGTGAGACTTCTGTCAGAAGTATGCAGAATCATCGAGATCGCACTTTTCGAGCTATTTAATGCGAGAAACACGATATCTGGTGTTTTCAGCACTCCACAGTGCGTATGAAATGCAGAACCGGCGATATCTTGGTTTTCGTGGGGTTTCAAGCTGAGATATGCATTGTCTTCGATAATCTTGGTGAGACTTCTGTCCGAAGTGTGCAGAATCATCGAGATCGCTCTTTTCGAGCTATTTAATGCGAGAAACACGTTTTCTGGGGTTTTCACCACACCACAGTTAGTTGGATATGCAGAACAGGTGATATCTTGGTTTTCGAGGGGTTTCAAGCTGAGATATGCATCTTCTGCGATAAACTTGGAGAGACTTCTGTCCGAAGTATGCTGAATCATCGAGATCGCACTTTTCGAGCTATTTAATGCGAGAAACACGATATCTGGTGTTTTCAGCACTGCACAGTGCGTATGATATGCAGAACCGGCGATATCTTGGTTTTCGTGGGGTTTCAAGCTGAGATATGCATTGTCTGCGATAATCTTGGTGAGACTTCTGTCCGAAGTATGCAGAAACATCGAGATCGCTCTTTTCGACCTATTTAATGCGAGAAACACGTTATCTGGTGTTTTCACCACTCCACAGTGCGTTTGATATGCAGAACCAGCGATATCTTGGTTTTCGTGGGGTTTCAAGCTGAGATATGCATTTTTTACGATAGTCATGGTGAGACTTCTGTCAGAAGTATGCAGAATCATCGAGATCGCACTTTTCGAGCTATTTAATGCGAGAAACACGATATCTGGTGTTTTCAGCACTCCACAGTGCGTATGAAATGCAGAACCGGCGATATCTTGGTTTTCGTGGGGTTTCAAGCTGAGATATGCATTGTCTGCGATAATCTTGGTGAGACTTCTGTCCGAAGTGTGCAGAATCATCGAGATCGCTCTTTTCGAGCTATTTAATGCGAGAAACACGTTTTCTGGGGTTTTCACCACACCACAGTTCGTACGATATGCAGAACCGGCGACATCTTGGCTGTCGTAGGGTATCAAGCTGAGATATGCATTTTCTACGATAATCTTGGTGAGTCTTCTGTCAGAAGTATGCAGAACCTTCGAGATCGCTCATTTCGAGCTAGTTAATGCGAGAAACACGATATCTGGTGTTTTCACCACTCCACAGCGCGTTTGATATGCAGAACCGGCGATATCTTGATTTTCGTGGTTTTTCCTGCTGAGATATGCATTTTCAGCGATAATCTTGGGGAGTCTTCTGTCAGAAGTATGCAGAATCATCGAGATCGCTCATTTCGAGCTAGTTAATGCGAGAAACACGTTATCTGGTGTTTTCACCACTCCACAGTTCGTTGTATATGCAGAACAGGAGATATCTTGGTTTTCGTGGGGTTTCTAGCAGAGATATGCATTATCTGCGATAATCATGTTGAGACTTCTGTTAGAAGTATGCAGAATCTTCGAGATCGTACATTTCGAGCTATTTTATGCGAGAAACACGTTTTCTGGGGTTTTCACCACTGCACAGTTCGTTGGATATGCAGAACAGGAGATATCTTGGTTTTCGTGGGTTTTCTAGCAGAGATATGCATTTTCTGCGATAATCATGGTGAGACTTCTGTTAGAAGTATGCAGAATCATCGAGATCGCACATTTCGAACTATTTAATGCGAGAAACACGTTGTCTGGTGTTTTCACCACTCCACAGTTGGTTTGATATGCAGAACCGGCGATATCTGGGTTTTCGTGGGGTTTCAAGCTGAGATATGCATTTTCTGAGATAATCTTGGTGAGACCTCTGTCCGAAGTATGCAGAAACATCGAGATCGCTCTTTTCGACCTATTTAATGCGAGAAACACGTTATCTGGTGTTTTCACCAGTCCACAGTGCGTTTGATATGCAGAACCAGCGATATCTTGGTTTTCGTGGGGTTTCAAGCTGAGATATGCATTTTTTACGATAATCATGGTGAGACTTCTGTCCGAAGTATGCAGAATCATCGAGATCGCACTTTTCGAGCTATTTAATGCGAGAAACACGATATCTGGTGTTTTCAGCAATCCACAGTGCGTATGATATGCAGAACCGGCGATATCTTGGTTTTCGTGGGGTTTCAAGCTGAGATATGCATTGTCTGCGATAATCTTGGTGAGACTTCTGTCCGAAGTGTGCAGAATCATCGGGATCGCTCTTTTCGAGCTATGTAATGCGAGAAACACGATTTCTGGGGTTTTCACCACACCACAGTTCGTTGGATATGCAGAACAGGTGATATCTTGGTATTCAAGTGGTTTCAAGCAGAGATATGCATTTTCTGCGATAAACTTGGAGAGACTTCTGTCCGAAGTATGCTGAATCATCGAGATAGCACCTTTCGAGCTAGTTAATGCGAGAAAAACCTTATCTGGTGTTTTCCCCACCCCACAGTGCGTTTGATATGCAGAACCGGCGATATCTGGGTTTTCGTGGGGTGTCAAGCTGAGATATGCATTGTCTGCGATAATCTTGGTGAGACTTCTGTCCGAAGTATGCAGAAACATCGAGATCGCTCTTTTCGACCTATTTAATGCGAGAAACACGTTATCTGGTGTTTTCACCACTCCAACGTGCGTTTGATATGCAGAACCAGCGATATCTTGGTTTCCGTGGGGTTTCAAGCCGAGATATGCATTTTTTACGATAATCATGGTGAGACTTCTGTCAGAAGTATGCTGAATCATCGAGATAGCACCTTTCGAGCTAGTTAATGCGAGAAAAACCTTATCTGGTGTTTTCACCACTCCACAGTGCGTTTGATATGCAGAACCGGCGATATCTTGATTTTCGTGGTTTTTCCTGCTGAGATATGCATTTTCAGCGATAATCTTGGGGAGTCTTCTGTCAGAAGTATGCAGAATCAAAGAGATCGCTCATTTCGAGCTAGTTAATGCGAGAAACACGTTATCTGGTGTTTTCACCACTCCACAGTTCGTTGTATATGCAGAACAGGAGATATCTTGGTTTTCGTGGGGTTTCTAGCAGAGATATGCATTATCTGTTATAATCATGTTGAGACTACTGTTAGAAGTATGCAGAATCTTCGAGATCGTACATTTCGTGCTATTTAATGCGAGAAACACGTTTTCTGGGGTTTTCACCACTGCACAGTTCGTTGGATATGCAGAACCGGCGATATCTGGGTTTTCGTGGGGTTTCAAGCTGAGATATGCATTTTCTGAGATAATCTTGGTGAGACCTCTGTCCGAAGTATGCAGAAACATCGAGATCGCTCTTTTCGACCTATTTAATGCGAGAAACACGTTATCTGGTGTTTTCACCAGTCCACAGTGCGTTTGATGTGCAGAACCAGCGATATCTTGGTTTTCGTGGGGTTTCAAGCTGAGATATGCATTTTTTACGATAATCATGGTGAGTCTTCTGTCAGAAGTATGCAGAACCTTCGAGATCGCTCATTTCGAGCTAGTTAATGCGAGAAACACGTTATCTGGTGTTTTCACCACTCCACAGCGCGTTTGATATGCAGAACCGGCGATATCTTGATTTTCGTGGTTTTTCCTGCTGAGATATGCATTTTCAGCGATAATCTTGGGGAGTCTTCTGTCAGAAGTATGCAGAATCATCGAGATCGCTCATTTCGAGCTAGTTAATGCGAGAAACACGTTATCTGGTGTTTTCACCACTCCACAGTTCGTTGTATATGCAGAACAGGAGATATCTTGGTTTTCGTGGGGTTTCTAGCAGAGATATGCATTATCTGCGATAATCATGTTGAGACTTCTGTTAGAAGTATGCAGAATCTTCGAGATCGTACATTTCGAGCTATTTTATGCGAGAAACACGTTATCTGGGGTTTTCACCACTGCACAGTTCGTTGGATATGCAGAACAGGAGATATCTTGGTTTTCGTGGGTTTTCTAGCAGAGATATGCATTTTCTGCGATAATCATGGTGAGACCTCTGTCCGAAGTATGCAGAAACATCGAGATCGCTCTTTTCGACCTATTTAATGCGAGAAACACGTTATCTGGTGTTTTCACCAGTCCACAGTGCGTTTGATATGCAGAACCAGCGATATCTTGGTTTTCGTGGGGTTTCAAGCTGAGATATGCATTTTTTACGATAATCATGGTGAGACTTCTGTCCGAAGTATGCAGAATCATCGAGATCGCACTTTTCGAGCTATTTAATGCGAGAAACACGATATCTGGTGTTTTCAGCAATCCACAGTGCGTATGATATGCAGAACCGGCGACATCTTGGTTTTCGTGGGGTTTCAAGCTGAGATATGCATTGTCTGCGATAATCTTGGTGAGACTTCTGTCCGAAGTGTGCAGAATCATCGAGATCGCTCTTTTCGAGCTATTTAATGCGAGAAACACGTTTTCTGGGGTTTTCACCACACCACAATTCGTTGGATATGCAGAACAGGTGATATCTTGGTTTTCGAGGGGTTTCAAGCTGAGATATGCATTTTCTGCGATAAACTTGGAGACACTTCTGTCCGAAGTATGCTGAATCGTCGAGATCGCACTTTTCGAGCTAGTTAATGCGAGAAAAACCTTATCTGGTGTTTTCCCCACCCCACAGTGCGTTTGATATGCAGAACCGGCGGTATCTGGATTTTCGTGGGGTTTCAAGCTGAGATATGCATTGTCTGCGATAATCTTGGTGAGACTTCTGTCCGAAGTATGCAGAAACATCGAGATCGCTCTTTTCGACCTATTTAATGCGAGAAACACGTTATCTGGTGTTTTCACCACTCCACAGTGCGTTTGATATGCAGAACCAGCGATATCTTGGTTTTCGTGGGGTTTCAAGCTGAGATATGCATTTTTTACGATAATCATGGTGAGACTTCTGTCAGAAGTATGCAGAATCATCGAGATCGCACTTTTCGAGCTATTTAATGCGAGAAACACGATATCTGGTGTTTTCAGCACTCCACAGTGCGTATGAAATGCAGAACCGGCGATATCTTGGTTTTCGTGGGGTTTCAAGCTGAGATATGCATTGTCTGCGATAATCTTGGTGAGACTTCTGTCCGAAGTGTGCAGAATCATCGAGATCGCTCTTTTCGAGCTATTTAATGCGAGAAACACGATATCTGGTGTTTTCAGCACTCCACAGTGCGTACGATATGCAGAACCGGCGATATCTTGGTTTTCGTGGGGTTTCAAGCTGAGATATGCATTGTCTGCGATAATCTTGGTGAGACTTCTGTCCGAAGTATGCAGAAACATCGAGATCGCTCTTTTCGACCTATTTAATGCGAGAAACACGTTATCTGGTGTTTTCACCACTCCACAGTGCGTTTGATATGCAGAACCAGCGATATCTTGGTTTTCGTGGGGTTTCAAGCTGAGATATGCATTTTTTACGATAATCATGGTGAGACTTCTGTCAGAAGTATGCAGAATCATCGAGATCGCACTTTTCGAGCTATTTAATGCGAGAAACACGATATCTGGTGTTTTCAGCACTCCACAGTGCGTATGAAATGCAGAACCGGCGATATCTTGGTTTTCGTGGGGTTTCAAGCTGAGATATGCATTGTCTGCGATAATCTTGGTGAGACTTCTGTCCGAAGTGTGCAGAATCTTCGAGATCGCTCTTTTCGAGCTATTTAATGCGAGAAACACGTTTTCTGGGGTTTTCACCACACCACAGTTCGTTGGATATGCAGAACAGGTGATATCTTGGTTTTCGAGGGGTTTCAAGCTGAGATATGCATCTTCTGCGATAAACTTGGAGAGACTTCTGTCCGAAGTATGCTGAATCATCGAGATCGCACTTTTCGAGCTATTTAATGCGAGAAACACGATATCTGGTGTTTTCAGCACTCCACAGTGCGTATGATATGCAGAACCGGCGATATCTTGGTTTTCGTGGGGTTTCAAGCTGAGATATGCATTGTCTGCGATAATCTTGGTGAGACTTCTGTCAGAAGTATGCAGAATCATCGAGATCGCACTTTTCGAGCTATTTAATGCGAGAAACACGATATCTGGTGTTTTCAGCACTCCACAGTGCGTATGAAATGCAGAACCGGCGATATCTTGGTTTTCGTGGGGTTTCAAGCTGAGATATGCATTGTCTTCGATAATCTTGGTGAGACTTCTGTCCGAAGTGTGCAGAATCATCGAGATCGCTCTTTTCGAGCTATTTAATGCGAGAAACACGTTTTCTGGGGTTTTCACCACACCACAGTTAGTTGGATATGCAGAACAGGTGATATCTTGGTTTTCGAGGGGTTTCAAGCTGAGATATGCATCTTCTGCGATAAACTTGGAGAGACTTCTGTCCGAAGTATGCTGAATCATCGAGATCGCACTTTTCGAGCTATTTAATGCGAGAAACACGATATCTGGTGTTTTCAGCACTGCACAGTGCGTATGATATGCAGAACCGGCGATATCTTGGTTTTCGTGGGGTTTCAAGCTGAGATATGCATTGTCTGCGATAATCTTGGTGAGACTTCTGTCCGAAGTATGCAGAAACATCGAGATCGCTCTTTTCGACCTATTTAATGCGAGAAACACGTTATCTGGTGTTTTCACCACTCCACAGTGCGTTTGATATGCAGAACCAGCGATATCTTGGTTTTCGTGGGGTTTCAAGCTGAGATATGCATTTTTTACGATAGTCATGGTGAGACTTCTGTCAGAAGTATGCAGAATCATCGAGATCGCACTTTTCGAGCTATTTAATGCGAGAAACACGATATCTGGTGTTTTCAGCACTCCACAGTGCGTATGAAATGCAGAACCGGCGATATCTTGGTTTTCGTGGGGTTTCAAGCTGAGATATGCATTGTCTGCGATAATCTTGGTGAGACTTCTGTCCGAAGTGTGCAGAATCATCGAGATCGCTCTTTTCGAGCTATTTAATGCGAGAAACACGTTTTCTGGGGTTTTCACCACACCACAGTTCGTTGGATATGCAGAACAGGTGATATCTTGGTTTTCGAGGGGTTTCAAGCTGAGATATGCATTTTCTGCGATAATCTTGGTGAGACTTCTGTCCGAAGTATGCTGAAACATCGAGATCGCTCTTTTCGAGCTATTTAATGCGAGAAACACGATATCTGGTGTTTTCAGCACTCCACAGTGCGTACGATATGCAGAACCGGCGATATCTTGGTTTTCGTGGGGTTTCAAGCTGAGATATGCATTGTCTGCGATAATCTTGGTGAGACTTCTGTCCGAAGTATGCAGAAACATCGAGATCGCTCTTTTCGACCTATTTAATGCGAGAAACACGTTATCTGGTGTTTTCACCACTCCACAGTGCGTTTGATATGCAGAACCAGCGATATCTTGGTTTTCGTGGGATTTCAAGCTGAGATATGCATTTTTTACGATAATCATGGTGAGACTTCTGTCAGAAGTATGCAGAATCATCGAGATCGCACTTTTCGAGCTATTTAATGCGAGAAACACGATATCTGGTGTTTTCAGCACTCCACAGTGCGTATGAAATGCAGAACCGGCGATATCTTGGTTTTCGTGGGGTTTCAAGCTGAGATATGCATTGTCTGCGATAATCTTGGTGAGACTTCTGTCCGAAGTGTGCAGAATCTTCGAGATCGCTCTTTTCGAGCTATTTAATGCGAGAAACACGTTTTCTGGGGTTTTCACCACACCACAGTTCGTTGGATATGCAGAACAGGTGATATCTTGGTTTTCGAGGGGTTTCAAGCTGAGATATGCATCTTCTGCGATAAACTTGGAGAGACTTCTGTCCGAAGTATGCTGAATCATCGAGATCGCACTTTTCGAGCTATTTAATGCGAGAAACACGATATCTGGTGTTTTCAGCACTCCACAGTGCGTATGATATGCAGAACCGGCGATATCTTGGTTTTCGTGGGGTTTCAAGCTGAGATATGCATTGTCTGCGATAATCTTGGTGAGACTTCTGTCAGAAGTATGCAGAATCATCGAGATCGCACTTTTCGAGCTATTTAATGCGAGAAACACGATATCTGGTGTTTTCAGCACTCCACAGTGCGTATGAAATGCAGAACCGGCGATATCTTGGTTTTCGTGGGGTTTCAAGCTGAGATATGCATTGTCTTCGATAATCTTGGTGAGACTTCTGTCCGAAGTGTGCAGAATCATCGAGATCGCTCTTTTCGAGCTATTTAATGCGAGAAACACGTTTTCTGGGGTTTTCACCACACCACAGTTCGTTGGATATGCAGAACAGTTGATATCTTGGTTTTCGAGGGGTTTCAAGCTGAGATATGCATCTTCTGCGATAAACTTGGAGAGACTTCTGTCCGAAGTATGCTGAATCATCGAGATCGCACTTTTCGAGCTATTTAATGCGAGAAACACGATATCTGGTGTTTTCAGCACTGCACAGTGCGTATGATATGCAGAACCGGCGATATCTTGGT
Source organism: Anthophora plumipes (assembly GCA_951804975.1). Lineage (NCBI taxonomy): Eukaryota > Metazoa > Arthropoda > Insecta > Hymenoptera > Apidae > Anthophora > Anthophora plumipes. The sequence continues at coordinate 1,227,466 of CATORF010000423.1, forward strand.
TTTCGTGGGGTTTCAAGCTGAGATATGCATTGTCTGCGATAATCTTGGTGAGACTTCTGTCCGAAGTATGCAGAAACATCGAGATCGCTCTTTTCGACCTATTTAATGCGAGAAACACGTTATCTGGTGTTTTCACCACTCCACAGTGCGTTTGATATGCAGAACCAGCGATATCTTGGTTTTCGTGGTGTTTCAAGCTGAGATATGCATTTTTTACGATAATCATGGTGAGACTTCTGTCAGAAGTGTGCAGAATCATCGAGATCGCTCTTTTCGAGCTATTTAATGCGAGAAACACGTTTTCTGGGGTTTTCACCACACCACAGTTCGTTGGATATGCAGAACAGGTGATATCTTGGTTTTCGAGGGGTTTCAAGCTGAGATATGCATTTTCTGCGATAATCTTGGTGAGACTTCTGTCCGAAGTATGCTGAAACATCGAGATCGCTCTTTTCGGGCTAGTTAATGCGAGAAAAACCTTATCCGGTGTATTCACCGCTCCACAGTGCGTTTGATATGCAGAACCAGCGATATCTTGGCTTTCGTGCGGTTTCAAGCTGAGATATGCATTTTCTACGATAATCTTGGTGAAACATCTGTCCGAAGTATGCAGAAACATCGAGAGCGCTCTTTTCGAGCTATTTAATGCGAGAAACTCGTTTTCTGGGGTTTTCACCACTCCACAGTTCGTTGGATATGCAGAACAGTAGATATCTTGGTTTTCGTCGGGTTTCAAGCAGAGATATGCATTTTCTGCGATAATCTTCGTGAGACTTCTGTTAGAAGTATGCAGAATCATCGAGATCGCGCTTTTCGAGCTACATAATGCGAGAAACACGTTATCTGGTGTTTTCACCACTCCACAGTGCGTTTGATATGCAGAACCGGCGACATCTTGATTTTCGTGATGTTTTCCAGCTGAGATATGGATTTTCTGCGATAATCTTGGTGAGACTTCAGTCAGAAGTATGCAGAATCATCTAGATCGCTCTTTTCAAGCTATTTAATGCGAAAAAACAAGTTTTCTGGTGTTTTCAACATTCCACAGTGCGTTTGATATGCAGAACCGGCGATATCTTGGATTTCGTCGGGTTTCAAGCTGAGATATGCATTTTCTACGATAATCTTGGTGAGACTTCTGTCAGAAGTATGCAGAATCATCTAGATCGCTGTTTTCAAGCTATGTAATGCGAAAAAACACGATATCTGGTGTTTTCAACATTCCACAGCGCGTTTTATATGCAGAACCGGCGATATCTTGATTTTCGTTGTGTTTCCAGCTGAGATATGCATTTTCTGCGATAATCTTGGTGAGTGTTCTGTCAGAAGTATGCAGAATCTTCGAGAACGCTCTTTTCGAGCTACATAATGCGAGAAACACGTTATCTGGTGTTTTCACCACTCCACAGTGCGTTTGATATACAGAACCGGCGACATCTTGGATTTCGTCGGGGTTGATACTGAGATATGCATTCTCTGCGATAATCTTGGTGAGTCTTCTGTCAGAAGTATGCAGAATCATCTAGATCGCTCTTTTCGAGCTAGTTAATGCGAGAAACACGTTTTCTGGTGTATTCACCACTCCACAGTACGTTTGATGTGCAGAACCGGAGATAACTTGGTTTTCGTGAGGTTTCAAGCTGAGATATGGATTTTCTGCGATAATCTTCGTGACACTTCAGTCAGAAGTATGCTTAATCATCGAGATCGCTCTATTCGAGCTTATTAATGTGAAAAAACAAGTTTTCTGGTGTTTTCCACATTCCACAGTGCGTTTTATATGCAGAACCGGCGACATCTTGATTTTCGTGAGGTTTCAAGCTGAGATATGCATTTTCTGCGATAATCTTGGTGAGACTTCTGTCAGAAGTATGCAGAATCATCGGGATCGCTCTTTTCGAGCTATTTAATGCGAGAAACACGTTGTCTGGTTGTTTTCACGACTCCACAGTGCGTTTGATATGCAGAACGGGCGACATCTTGATTTTCGTGAGGTTTCAAGCTGAGATATGCATTTTCTGACATAATATTGGTGAGACTTCAGTCAGAAGTATGCTTAATCATCCAGATCGCTCTATTCGAGCTAATTAATGTGAAAAAACAAGTTTTCTGGTGTTTTCCACATTCCACAGTGCGTTTTATATGCAGAACCGGCGACATCTTGATTTTCGTGAGGTTTCAAGCTGAGATATGCATTTTCTGCGATGATCTTGGTGAGTCTTCTGTCAGAAGTATGCAGAGTCATCGAGATCCCTTTTTTCGAGCTACTTATTGCGCGAAACACGATATCTGGTGTTTTCACCACTCCACAGTGCGTTTGATATACAGAACCGGAGACATCTTGGATTTCGTCGGGGTTCATACTGAGATATGCATTCTCTGCGATAATCTTGGTGAGTCTTCTGTCAGAAGTATGCAGAATCATCTAGATCGCTCTTTTCGAGCTAGTTAATGCGAGAAACACGTTTTCTGGTGTATTCACCACTCCACAGTACGTTTGATGTGCAGAACCGGAGATAACTTGGTTTTCGTGAGGTTTCAAGCTGAGATATGGATTTTCTGCGATAATCTTGGTGTGACTTCAGTCAGAAGTATACAGAATCATCTAGATCGCTCTTTTCAAGCTATGTAATGCGAAAAAACAAGTTTTCTGGTGTTTTCAACATTCCACAGCGCGTTTTATATGCAGATCCGGCGATATCTTGATTTTCGTTGTGTTTCCAGCTGAGATATGCATTTTCTGCGATAATCTTGGTGAGTCTTCTGTCAGAAGTATGCAGAATCATCGAGATCCCTCTTTGCGAGCTATTTAATGCGAGAAACACGATATCTGGTGTTTTCACCACTTCACAGTGCGTTTGATATGCAGAACCGGCAACATCTTGATTTTCGTGAGGTTTCAAGCTGAGATATGCATTTTCTGACATAATATTGGTGAGACTTCAGTCAGAAGTATGCAGAATCATCTAGATCGCTCGTTTCGAGCTATTTAATGCGAAAAAACAAGTTTTCTGGTGTTTTCAACATTCCACAGTGCGTTTGATATGCAGAACCGGCGATATCTTGATTTTCGTGGTGTTTCCAGCTGAGATATGCATTTTCTGCGATAATCTTGGTAAGTCTTCTGTCAGAAGTATGTAGAACCATCTGGATCGCTCTTTTCGAGCTATTTAATGCGAGAAACACGTTTTCTGGTGTATTCACCACTCCACAGTACGTTTGACATGCAGAACCAGAGATATCTTTGTTTCGGTCGGGTTACAAGCTGAGATATGGTATTTTCTACGATAATCTAGGAGAGACTTCTGTCAGAAGTATGCAGAATTTTCGAGAACGCTCTTTTCGAGCTACATAATGCGAGAAACACGTTATCTGGTGTTTTCACCACTCCACAGTGCGTTTGATATGCAGAACCGGCGACATCTTGGCTTTCGTCGGGCATCAAGCTGAGATATGCATTTTCAACGATAATCTTGGTGAGACTTCTGTCAGAAGTATGCAGAATCATCGGGATCGCTCTTTTCGAGCTATTTAATGCGAGAAACACGTTGTCTGGATGTTTTCACGACTCCACAGTGCGTTTGATATGCAGAACCGGCGACATCTTGATTTTCGTGAGGTTTCAAGCTGAGATATAGATTGTCTATGATAATCTTGGTGCGACTTCAGTCAGAAATATACAGAATCATCTAGATCGCTCTTTTCAAGGTATTTAATGCGAAAAAACAAATTTTCTGGTGTTTTCAACATTCCACAGTGCGTTTTATATGCAGAACCGGCGATATGTTGATTTTCGTGGTGTTTCCAGCTGAGATATGGATTTTCTGCGATAATCTTGGTGAGACTTCTGTCAGAAGTATGCAGAGTCATCGAGATCCCTTTTTTCCAGCTACTTATTGCGCGAAACACGATATCTGGTGTTTTCACCACTCCACAGTGCGTTTGATATACAGAACCGGCGATATGTTGATTTTCGTGGTGTTTCCAGCTGAGATATGCATTTTCTGCGATGATCTTGGTGAGTCTTCTGTCAGAAGTATGCAGAATCATCGAGATCCCTTTTTTCGAGCTATTTAATGCGAGAAACACGTTTTCTGGTGTATTCACCACTCCACAGTACGTTTGATGTGCAGAACCGGACATAACTTGGTTTTCGTGAGGTTTCAAGCTGAGATATGGATTTTCTGCGATAATCTTCGTGACACTTCAGTCAGAAGTATGCAGAATCATTTAGAGCGCTCTTTTCGAGCTAATTAATGTGAAAAAACAAGTTTTCTGGTGTTTTCAACATTCCACAGTGCGTTTTATATGCAGAACCGGCGACATCTTGATTTTCGTGAGGTTTCAAGCTGAGATATGCATTTTCTGCGATAATCTTGGTGAGACTTCTGTCAGAAGTATGCAGAATCATCGGGATCGCTCTTTTCGACCTATTTAATGCGAGAAACACGTTGTCTGGTTGTTTTCACGACTCCACAGTGCGTTTGATATGCAGAACCGGCGACATCTTAATTTTCGTGATGTTTCAAGCTGAGATATGGATTTTCTGCGATAATCTTGGTGACACTTCAGTCAGAAGTATGCAGATTCAACTAGATCGCTGTTTTCAAGCTATGTAATGCGAAAAAACAAGTTTTCTGGTGTTTTCAACATTCCACAGCGCGTTTTATATGCAGAACAGGCGATATCTTGATTTTCGTTGTGTTTCCAGCTGAGATATGCATTTTCTGCGATAATCTTGGTGAGTCTTCTGTCAGAAGTATGCAGAATCATCGAGATCCCTCTTTGCGAGCTATTTAATGCGAGAAACACGATATCTGGTGTTTTCACCACTCCACAGTGCGTTTGATATGCAGAACCGGCAACATCTTGATTTTCGTGAGGTTTCAAGCTGAGATATGCATTTTCTGACGTAATATTGGTGAGACTTCAGTCAGAAGTATGCAGAATCATCTAGATCGCTCGTTTCGAGCTATTTAATGCGAAAAAACAAGTTTTCTGGTGTTTTCAACATTCCACAGTGCGTGTGATATGCAGAACCGGCGATATCTTGATTTTCGTGGTGATTCCAGCTGAGATATGCATTTTCTGCGATAATCTTGGTGAGTCTTCTGTCAGAAGTATGCAGAATCATCGAGATCCCTTTTTTCGAGCTATTTAATGCGAGAAACACGTTTTCTGGTGTATTCACCACTCCACAGTACGTTTGACATGCAGAACCGGCGAAATCTTGCTTTTCGTGGGTTTTCAAGCTGAGATTTGCATTTTCTGCGATAATCTTGGTGAGACTTCTGTCAGAAGTATGCAGAATCTTCGAGAACGCTCTTTTCGAGCTACATAATGCGAGAAACACGATATCTGGTGTTTTCACCACTCCACAGTGCGTTTGATATGCAGAACCGGCAACATCTTGATTTTCGTGAGGTTTCAAGCTGAGATATGCATTTTCTGACATAATATTGGTGAGACTTCAGTCAGAAGTATGCAGAATCATCTAGATCGCTCGTTTCGAGCTATTGAATGCAAAAAAACAAGTTTTCTGGTGTTTTCAACATTCCACAGTGCGTTTGATATGCAGAACCGGCGATATCTTGATTTTCGTGGTGTTTCCAGCTGAGATATGCATTTTCAGCGATAATCTTGGTAAGTCTTCTGTCAGAAGTATGTAGAACCATCTGGATCGCTCTTTTCGAGCTATTTAATGCGAGAAACACGTTTTCTGGTGTATTCACCACTCCACAGTACGTTTGACATGCAGAACCAGAGATATCTTTGTTTCGGTCGGGTTTCAAGCTGAGATATGGTATTTTCTACGATAATCTAGGAGAGACTTCTGTCAGAAGTATGCAGAATCTTCGAGAACGCTCTTTTCGAGCTACATAATGCGAGAAACACGTTATCTGGTGTTTTCACCACTCCACAGTGCGTTTGATATGCAGAACCGGCAACATCTTGATTTTCGTGAGGTTTCAAGCTGAGATATGCATTTTCTGACATAATATTGGTGAGACTTCAGTCAGAAGGATGCAGAATCATCTAGATCGCTCGTTTCGAGCTATTGAATGCAAAAAAACAAGTTTTCTGGTGTTTTCAACATTCCACAGTGCGTTTGATATACAGAACCGGCGATATGTTGATTTACGTGGTGTTTCCAGCTGAGATATGTATTTTCTGCGATGATCTTGGTGAGTCTTCTGTCAGAAGTATGCAGAGTCATCGAGATCCCTTTTTTCGAGCTACTTATTGCGCGAAACACGATATCTGGTGTTTTCACCACTCCACAGTGCGTTTGATATACAGAACCGGCGACATCTTGGATTTCGTCGGGGTTCATACTGAGATATGCATTCTCTGCGATAATCTTGGTGAGTCTTCTGTCAGAAGTATGCAGAATCATCTAGATCGCTCTTTTCGAGCTAGTTAATGCGAGAAACACGTTTTCTGGTGTATTCACCACTCCACAGTACGTTTGATGTGCAGAACCGGAGATAACTTGGTTTTCGTGAGGTTTCAAGCTGAGATATGGATTTTCTGCGATAATCTTGGTGAGACTTCAGTCAGAAGTATACAGAATCATCTAGATCGCACTTTTCAAGCTATTTAATGCGAAAAAACAAATTTTCTGGTGTTTTCAACATTCCACAGCGCGTTTTATATGCAGAACAGGCGATATCTTGATTTTCGTTGTGTTTCCAGCTGAGATATGCATTTTCTGCGATAATCTTGGTGAGTCTTCTGTCAGAAGTATGCAGAATCATCGAGATCCCTCTTTGCGAGCTATTTAATGCGAGAAACACGATATCTGGTGTTTTCACCACTCCACAGTGCGTTTGATATGCAGAACCGGCAACATCTTGATTTTCGTGAGGTTTCAAGCTGAGATATGCATTTTCTGACGTAATATTGGTGAGACTTCAGTCAGAAGTATGCAGAATCATCTAGATCGCTCGTTTCGAGCTATTTAATGCGAGAAACACGATATCTGGTGTTTTCACCACTCCACAGTGCGTTTGATATGCAGAACCGGCAACATCTTGATTTTCGTGAGGTTTCAAGCTGAGATATGCATTTTCTGCGATAATCTTGGTAAGTCTTCTGTCAGAAGTATGTAGAACCATCTGGATCGCTCTTTTCGAGCTATTTAATGCGAGAAACACGTTTTCTGGTGTATTCACCACTCCACAGTACGTTTGACATGCAGAACCAGAGATATCTTTGTTTCGGTCGGGTTTCAAGATGAGATATGGTATTTTCTACGATAATCTAGGAGAGACTTCTGTCAGAAGTATGCAGAATCATCTAGATCGCTCTTTTCGAGCTAGTTAATGCGAGAAACACGTTTTCTGGTGTATTCACCACTCCACAGTACGTTTGATGTGCAGAACCGGAGATAACTTGGTTTTCGTGAGGTTTCAAGCTGAGATATGGATTTTCTGCGATAATCTTGGTGAGACTTCAGTCAGAAGTATACAGAATCATCTAGATCGCACTTTTCAAGCTATTTAATGCGAAAAAACAAATTTTCTGGTGTTTTCAACATTCCACAGTGCGTTTTATATGCAGAACCGGCGATATGTTGATTTTCGTGGTGTTTCCAGCTGAGATATGCATTTTCTGCGATGATCTTGGTGAGTCTTCTGTCAGAAGTATGCAGAGTCATCGAGATCCCTTTTTTCGAGCTACTTATTGCTCGAAACACGATATCTGGTGTTTTCAACACTCCACAGTGCGTTTGATATGCAGAACCGGCAACATCTTGATTTTCGTGAGGTTTCAAGCTGAGATATGCATTTTCTGACATAATATTGGTGAGACTTCAGTCAGAAGTATGCAGAATCATCTAGATCGCTCGGTTCGAGCTATTTAATGCGAAAAAACAAGTTTTCTGGTGTTTTCAACATTCCACAGTGCGTTTGATATGCAGAACCGGCGATATCTTGATTTTCGTGGTGTTTCCAGCTGAGATATGCATTTTCTGCGATAATCTTTGTAAGTCTTCTGTCAGAAGTATGTAGAACCATCTGGATCGCTCTTTTCGAGCTATTTAATGCGAGAAACACGTTTTCTGGTGTATTCACCACTCCACAGTACGTTTGACATGCAGAACCAGAGATATCTTTGTTTCGCTCGGGTTTCAAGCTGAGATTTGGTATTTTCTACGAGAATCTTGGAGAGACTTCTGTCAGAAGTATGCAGAATCTTCGAGAACGCTCTTTTCGAGCTACATAATGCGAGAAACACGTTATCTGGTGTTTTCACCACTCCACAGTGCGTTTGATATGCAGAACCGGCGACATCTTGGCTTTCGTCGGGGTTCAAACTGAGATATGCATTTTCTGCGATAATCTTGGTGAGTCTTCTGTCAGAAGTATGTAGAATCATCTAGATCGCTCTTTTCGAGCTATTTAATGCGAGAAACACGTTTTCTGGTGTATTCACCACTCCACAGTACGTTTGACATGCAGAACCGGAGATATCTTTGTTTCGGTCGGGTTTCAAGTTGAGATATGCATTTTCTACGATAATCTTGGTGAGACTTCTGTCAGAAGTATGCAGAATCTTCGAGAACGCTCTTTTCGAGCTACATAATGCGAGAAACACGTTATCTGGTGTTTTCACAACTAAACAGTGCGTTTGATATGCAGAACCGGCGACATCTTGGATTTCGTCGGGTTTCAAGCTGAGATATGCATTTTCTACGTTAATCTTTGTGAGACTTCTGTCAGAAGTATGCAGAATCTTCGAGATCGCTCTTTTCGAGCTATTTAATGCGAAAAAACAAGTTTTCTGGTGTTTTCAACATTCCACAGTGCGTTTTATATGCAGAACCGGCGATATCTTGATTTTCGTGGTGTTTCCAGCTGAGATATGCATTTTCTGCGATGATCTTGGTGAGTCTTCTGTCAGAAGTATGCAGAATCATCGAGATCCCTTTTTTCGAGCTATTTAATGCGAGAAACACGTTATCTGGTGTTTTCACCACTCCACATTGCGTTTGATATGCAGAACCGCCGACATCTTGGATTTCGTCGGGTTTCAAGCTGAGATGTGCATTTTCAACGATAATCTTGGTGAGACTTCTGTCAGAAGTATGCAGAATCATCGGGATCGCTCTTTGCGAGCTATTTAATGCGAGAAACACGTTGTCTGGTTGTTTTCACGACTCCACAGTGCGTTTGATATGCAGAACCAGCGACATCTTAATTTTCGTGATGTTTCAAGCTGAGATATGGATTTTCTGCGATAATCTTGGTGAGACTTCAGTCAGACGTATGCAGAATCATCTAGATCGCTCTTTTCAAGCTATTTAATGCGAAAAAACAAGTTTTCTGGTGTTTTCAACATTCCACAGTGCGTTTGATATGCAGAACCGGCGACATCTTGATTTTCGTGAGGTTTCTAGCTGAGATATAGATTGTCTATGATAATCTTGGTGCGACTTCAGTCAGAAGTATGCAGAATCATCTAGATCGCTCTTTTCGAGCTGTTTAATTCGGGAAACACGTTATCTGGTTGTTTTCACCACTCCACAGTGCGTTTGATATGCAGAGGCGGCGACATCTTGTTTTTCGTGAGATTTCAAGCTGCGGTATGCATTTTCTGCGATAATCTTGGCGAGACTTCTGTCAGAAGTATGCAGAACCATATAGATCGCCCGTTTCGAGCTATCTAATGCGAAAAAAACAAGTTTTCTGGTGCATTCACCACTCCACAGTACGTTTGACATGCAGAACCGGAGATATCTTTGTTTCGGTCGGGTTTCAAGTTGAGATATGCATTTTCTTCGATAATCTTGGTGAGACTTCTGTCAGAAGTATGCAGAATCTTCGAGAACGCTCTTTTCGAACTACATAATGCGAGAAACACGTTATCTGGTGTTTTCACAACTCCACAGTGCGTTTGATATGCAGAACCCGCGACATCTTGGATTTCGTCGGGTTTCAAGCTGAGATATGCATTTTCTACGTTAATCTTTGTGAGACTTCTGTCAGAAGTATGCAGAATCTTCGAGATCGCTCTTTTCGAGCTATTTAATGCGAAAAAACAAGTTTTCTGGTGTTTTCAACATTCCACAGTGCGTTTTATATGCAGAACCGGCGATATCTTGATTTTCGTGGTGTTTCCAGCTGAGATATGCATTTTCTGCGATGATCTTGGTGAGTCTTCTGTCAGAAGTATGCAGAATCATCGAGATCCCTTTTTTCGAGCTATTTAATGCGAGAAACACGTTATCTGGTGTTTTCACCACTCCACATTGCGTTTGATATGCAGAACCGCCGACATCTTGGATTTCGACGGGTTTCAAGCTGAGATGTGCATTTTCAACGATAATCTTGGTGAGACTTCTGTCAGAAGTATGCAGAATCATCGGGATCGCTCTTTGCGGGCTATTTAATGCGAGAAACACGTTGTCTGGTTGTTTTCACGACTTCACAGTGCGTTTGATATGCAGAACCGGCGACATCTTGATTTTCGTGATGTTTCAAGCTGAGATATGCATTTTCTGCGATAATCTTGGTGAGTCTTCTGTCAGAAGTATGTAGAATCATCTAGATCGCTCTTTCCGAGCTATTTAATGCGAGAAACACGTTTTCTGGTGTATTCACCACTCCACAGTACGTTTGACATGCAGAACCGGAGATATCTTTGTTTCGGTCGGGTTTCAAGTTGAGATATGCATTTTCTTCGATAATCTTGGTGAGACTTCTGCCGGAAGTATGCAGAATCTTCGAGAACGCTCTTTTCGAGCTACATAATGCGAGAAACACGTTATCTGGTGTTTTCACCACTCCACAGTGCGTTTGATATGCAGAAACAGCGACATCTTGGCTTTCGTCGGGTATCAAGCTGAGATGTGCATTTTCAACGATAATCATGGTGAGACTTCTGTCAGAAGTATGCAGAATCTTCGAGATCGCTCTTTTCGAGCTACTTAATGCGAGAAACACGATATCTGGTGTTTTCACCACTCCACAGTGCGTTTGATATGCAGAACCGGCGATATCTTGATTTTCGTGGTGTTTCCAGCTGAGATATGCATTTTCTGCGATAATCTTGGTGAGTCTTCTGTCAGAAGTATGCAGAATCATCTAGATCGCTCTTTTCGAGCTATTTAATGCGAGAAACACGTTTTCTGGTGTATTCACCACTCCACAGTGCGTTTGATATGCAGAACCGGCGACATCTTGAATTTCGTCGGGTTTCAAGCTGAGATATGCATTTTCTACGATAATCTTGGTGAGTCTTCTGTCAGAAGTATGCAGAATCATCTAAATCGCTCTTTTCGAGCTATTTAATGCGAGAAACACGTTTTCTGGTGTATTCACCAATCCACAGTGCGTTTGACATGCAGAACCGGCGAAATCTTGCTTTTCGTGGGTTTTCAAGCTGAGATATGCATTTTCTGCGATAATCTTAGTGAGACTTCTGTCAGAAGTATGCAGAATCATCTAAATCGCTCTTTTCGAGCTATTTAATGCGAGAAACACGTTTTCTGGTGTATTCACTACTCCACAGTGCGTTTGATTTGCAGTACCGGCGACATCTTGATTTTCGTGAGGTTTCAAGCTGAGATATGCATTTTCTGCGATAATCTTGGTGAGACTTCTGTCAGAAGTATGCAGAATCATCGGGATCGCTCTTTTCGAGCTATTTAATGCGAGAAACACGTTGTCTGGTTGTTTTCACGACTCCACAGTGCGTTTGATATGCAGAACCGGCGACATCTTGATTTTCGTGAGATTTCAACCTGAGATATGCATTTTCGTCGATAATCTTGGTGAGACTTCTGTCAGAAGTATGCAGAATCTTCGAGAACGCTCTTTTCGAGCTACATAATGCGAGAAACACGTTTTCTGGTGTTTTCACCACTCCACAGTACGTTTGATGTGCAGAACCGGAGATAACTTGGTTTTCGTGAGGTTTCAAGCTGAGATATGCATTTTCTGCGATTATCTTGGTGAGACTTCTGTCAGAAGTATGCATAATCATCGGGATCGCACTTCTCGAGCTATTTAATGCGAGAAACACGTTATCTGGTTGTTTTCACCACTCCACAGTGCGTTTGATTTGCAGAACCGGCGACATCTTGATTTTCGTGAGGTTTCAAGCTGAGATATGCATTTTCTGCGATAATCTTGGTGAGACTTCTGTCAGAAGTATGCAGAATCATCGGGATCGCTCTTTTCGAGCTATTTAATGCGAGAAACACGTTGTCTGGTTGTTTTCACGACTCCACAGTGCGTTTGATATGCAGAACCGGCGACATCTTAATTTTCGTGATGTTTCAAGCTGAGATATGGATTTTCTGCGATAATCTTGGTGACACTTCAGTCAGAAGTATGCAGAATCACCTAGATCGCTCTTTTCAAGCTATTTAATGCGAAAAATCAAGTTTTCTAGTGTTTTCACTACACCACAGTGCGTTTGATATCCAGAACCGGCGACATCTAGATTTTCGTGAGATTTCAACCTGAGATATGCATTTTCGTCGATAATCTAGGTGAGTCTTCTGTCAGTAGTATGCAGAATCATCGGGACCCCTCTTTTCGAGCTATTTAATGCGAGAAACACGTTGTCTGGTTGTTTTCACGACTCCACAGTGCGTTTGATATGCAGAACCGGCGACATCTTGATTTTCGTGATGTTTTCCAGCTGAGATATGGATTTTCTGCGATAATCTTGGTGAGACTTCAGTCAGAGGTATGCAGAATCATCTAGATCGCTCTTTTCAAGCTATTTAATGCGAAAAAACAAGTTTTCTAGTGTTTTCAACATTCCACAGTGCGTTTGATATGCAGAACCGGCGACATCTTGGATTTCGTCGGGTTTCAAGCTGAGATATGCATTTTCTACGATAATCTTGGTGAGACTTCTGTCAGAAGTATGCAGAATCCTCGAGATCGCTCTTTTCGAGCTACTTAATGCGAGAAACACGATATCTGGTGTTTTCACCACTCCACAGTGCGTTTGATATGCAGAACCGGCGATATCTTGATTTTCGTGGTGTTTCCAGCTGAGATATGCATTTTCTGCGATAATCTTGGTGAGTCTTCTGTCAGTAGTATGCAGAATCATCGGGACCCCTCTTTTCGAGCTATTTAATGCGAGAAACACGTTATCTGTTGTTTTCACCACTCCGCAGTGCGTTTGATATGCAGAACTGGCGACATCTTGATTTTCGTGAGATTTCAACCTGAGATATGCATTTTCTACGATAATCTTGGTGAGACTTCCGTCAGAAGTATGCAGAATCTTCGAGATCGCTCTTTTCGAGCTATTTAATGCGAGAAACACGTTGTCTGGTTGTTTTCACGACTCCACAGTGCTTTTGATATGCAGAACCGGCGACATCTTAATTTTCGTGATGTTTCAAGCTGAGATATGGATTTTCTGCGATAACCTTGGTGAGACTTCAGTCAGAGGTATGCAGAATCATCTAGATCGCTCTTTTCAAGCTATTTAATGCGAAAAAACAAGTTTTCTAGTGTTTTCAACATTCCACAGTGCGTTTGATATGCAGAACCGGCGACATCTTGGATTTCGTCGGGTTTCAAGCTGAGATATGCATTTTCTACGATAATCTTGGTGAGACTTCTGACAGAAGTATGCAGAATATTCGAGATCGCTCTTTTCGAGCTACTTAATGCGAGAAACACGATATCTGGTGTTTTCACCACTCCACAGTGCGTTTGATATGCAGAACCGGCGATATCTTGATTTTCGTGGTGTTTCCAGCTGAGATATGCATTTTCTGCGATAATCATGGTGAGTCTTCTGTCAGTAGTATGCAGAATCATCGGGACCCCTCTTTTCGAGCTATTTAATGCGAGAAACACGTTATCTGTTGTTTTCACCACTCCGCAGTGCGTTTGATATGCAGAACCGGCGTCATCTTGATTTTCGTGAGATTTCAACCTGAGATATGCATTTTCTACTATAATCTTGGTGAGACTTCCGTCAGAAGTATGCAGAATCATCGGGACCCCTCTTTTCGAGCTATTTAATGCGAGAAACACGTTATCTGTTGTTTTCACCACTCCGCAGTGCGTTTGATATGCAGAACCGGCGTCATCTTGATTTTCGTGAGGTTTCAAGCTGAGATATGGATTTTCTGCGATAATCTTGGTGAGACTTCAGTCAGAAGTATACAGAATCATCTAGATCGCACTTATCAAGCTATTTAATGCGAAAAAACAAATTTTCTGGTGTTTTCAACATTCCACAGTGCGTTTTATATGCAGAACCGGCGATATGTTGATTTTCGTGGTGTTTCCAGCTGAGATATGCATTTTCTGCGATGATCTTGGTGAGTCTTCTGTCAGAAGTATGCAGAGTCATCGAGATCCCTTTTTTCGAGCTACTTATTGCTCGAAACACGATATCTGGTGTTTTCAACACTCCACAGTGCGTTTGATATGCAGAACCGGCAACATCTTGATTTTCGTGAGGTTTCAAGCTGAGATATGCATTTTCTGACATAATATTGGTGAGACTTCAGTCAGAAGTATGCAGAATCATCTAGATCGCTCGTTTCGAGCTATTTAATGCGAAAAAACAAGTTTTCTGGTGTTTTCAACATTCCACAGTGCGTTTGATATGCAGAACCGGCGATATCTTGATTTTCGTGGTGTTTCCAGCTGAGATATGCATTTTCTGCGATAATCTTTGTAAGTCTTCTGTCAGAAGTATGTAGAACCATCTGGATCGCTCTTTTCGAGCTATTTAATGCGAGAAACACGTTTTCTGGTGTATTCACCACTCCACAGTACGTTTGACATGCAGAACCGGAGATATCTTTGTTTCGGTCGGGTTTCAAGTTGAGATATGCATTTTCTTCGATAATCTTGGTGAGACTTCTGTCAGAAGTATGCAGAATCATCGGGATCGCTCTTTTCGAGCTATTTAATGCGAGAAACACGTTATCAGGTTGTTTTCACCACTCCACAGTGCGTTTGATATGCAGAAGCGGCGACATCTTGATTTTCGTGAGATTTCAAGCTGCGGTATGCATTTTCTGCGATAATCTTGGCGAGACTTCTGTCAGAAGTATGCAGAACCATATAGATCGCCCGTTTCGAGCTATCTAATGCGAAAAAAACAAGTTTTCTGGTGCATTCACCACTCCACAGTACGTTTGACATGCAGAACCGGAGATATCTTTGTTTCGGTCGGGTTTCAAGTTGAGATATGCATTTTCTTCGATAATCTTGGTGAGACTTCTGTCAGAAGTATGCAGAATCTTCGAGAACGCTCTTTTCGAGCTACATAATGCGAGAAACACGTTATCTGGTGTTTTCACAACTCCACAGTGCGTTTGATATGCAGAACCGCCGACATCTTGGATTTCGTCGGGTTTCAAGCTGAGATGTGCATTTTCAACGATAATCTTGGTGAGACTTCTGTCAGAAGTATGCAGAATCATCGGGATCGCTCTTTGCGGGCTATTTAATGCGAGAAACACGTTGTCTGGTTGTTTTCACGACTTCACAGTGCGTTTGATATGCAGAACCGGCGACATCTTGATTTTCGTGATGTTTCAAGCTGAGATATGCATTTTCTGCGATAATCTTGGTGAGTCTTCTGTCAGAAGTATGTAGAATCATCTAGATCGCTCTTTTCGAGCTATTTAATGCGAGAAACACGTTTTCTGGTGTATTCACCACTCCACAGTACGTTTGACATGCAGAACCGGAGATATCTTTGTTTCGGTCGGGTTTCAAGTTGAGATATGCATTTTCTTCGATAATCTTGGTGAGACTTCTGTCAGAAGTATGCAGAATCTTCGAGAACGCTCTTTTCGAGCTACATAATGCGAGAAACACGTTATCTGGTGTTTTCACCACTCCACAGTGCGTTTGATATGCAGAAACAGCGACATCTTGGCTTTCGTCGGGTATCAAGCTGAGATGTGCATTTTCAACGATAATCATGGTGAGACTTCTGTCAGAAGTATGCAGAATCTTCGAGATCGCTCTTTTCGAGCTACTTAATGCGAGAAACACGATATCTGGTGTTTTCACCACTCCACAGTGCGTTTGATATGCAGAACCGGCGATATCTTGATTTTCGTGGTGTTTCCAGCTGAGATATGCATTTTCTGCGATAATCTTGGTGAGTCTTCTGTCAGAAGTATGCAGAATCATCTAGATCGCTCTTTTCGAGCTATTTAATGCGAGAAACACGTTTTCTGGTGTATTCACCACTCCACAGTGCGTTTGATATGCAGAACCGGCGACATCTTGAATTTCGTCGGGTTTCAAGCTGAGATATGCATTTTCTACGATAATCTTGGTGAGTCTTCTGTCAGAAGTATGCAGAATCATCTAAATCGCTCTTTTCGAGCTATTTAATGCGAGAAACACGTTTTCTGGTGTATTCACCAATCCACAGTGCGTTTGACATGCAGAACCGGCGAAATCTTGCTTTTCGTGGGTTTTCAAGCTGAGATATGCATTTTCTGCGATAATCTTGGTGAGACTTCTGTCAGAAGTATGCAGAATCATCTAAATCGCTCTTTTCGAGCTATTTAATGCGAGAAACACGTTTTCTGGTGTATTCACCAATCCACAGTGCGTTTGACATGCAGAACCGGCGAAATCTTGCTTTTCGTGGGTTTTCAAGCTGAGATATGCATTTTCTGCGATAATCTTAGTGAGACTTCTGTCAGAAGTATGCAGAATCATCTAAATCGCTCTTTTCGAGCTATTTAATGCGAGAAACACGTTTTCTGGTGTATTCACTACTCCACAGTGCGTTTGATTTGCAGTACCGGCGACATCTTGATTTTCGTGAGGTTTCAAGCTGAGATATGCATTTTCTGCGATAATCTTGGTGAGACTTCTGTCAGAAGTATGCAGAATCATCGGGATCGCTCTTTTCGAGCTATTTAATGCGAGAAACACGTTGTCTGGTTGTTTTCACGACTCCACAGTGCGTTTGATATGCAGAACCGGCGACATCTTGATTTTCGTGAGATTTCAACCTGAGATATGCATTTTCGTCGATAATCTTGGTGAGACTTCTGTCAGAAGTATGCAGAATCTTCGAGAACGCTCTTTTCGAGCTACATAATGCGAGAAACACGTTTTCTGGTGTTTTCACCACTCCACAGTACGTTTGATGTGCAGAACCGGAGATAACTTGGTTTTCGTGAGGTTTCAAGCTGAGATATGCATTTTCTGCGATTATCTTGGTGAGACTTTAGTCAGAAGTATGCAGAATCATCTAGATCGCTCGTTTCGAGCTATTTAATGCGAAAAAACAAGTTTTCTGGTGTTTTGACCACTCCACAGTCCGTATGATATGTAGAGCCGCCGATAACTTGGTCTTCGCGGGGTTTCCAGCTGAAATATGCATTTTCTGCGATAATCTTGGTGTTTCATCTATGAGAAGTATGCAGAATGATCGAGAACGCTCTTTTCGAGTTAGTTAATGCGAGAAACACGTTTTCTGGTGTTTTCAACATTCCACAGTGCGTCTGATATGCAGAACCGACGATATCGTGGTTTTCGTGGTGTTTCCAGCTGAGATATGCATTTTCTGCGATAATCTTGGTGGGTCTGCTGACAGAAGTATGCAGAATCATCTAGATCACTCTTTTCGAGCTACTTAATGCGAGAACCACGTTATCTGGTGTATTGACCACTCCCCAGTGCGTTTGATATGCAGAACCGGCGACATCTTGGTTTTCGTGGGGTTTCCAGCTGAAATATGCATTTTCAACGATAATCTTGCTGAGATTTCAGTCAGAAGTATGCAGAATCATCTAGATCGCTCGTTTCGAGCTATTTAATACGAAAAAACAAGTTTTCTGGTGTTTTCAACATTCCACAGTGCGTTTGATATGCAGAACCGGCGATATCTTGGTTTTCGTGGGGTTTCCAGCTGAGATATGCATTTTCTGCGATAATCTTTGTGAGACTTCTGTCAGAAGCATGCAGAATCATCGGGATCGCTCTTTTCGAGCTATTTAATGCGAGAAACACCTTATGTGGTGATTTCACCACTCCACAGTGCGTTTGATATGCAGAACCGACGACATCTTGACTTTCGTCGGGTATCAAGCTGAGATATGCATTTTCTGCGATAATCTTGGTGTATCATCTATGAGAAGTATGCAGAATCATCGTGAACGCTCTTTTCGAGCTAGTTAATACGAGAAACACGTTTTCTGGTCTTTTCACCACTCCACAGTGCGTCTGATATGCAGAACCGGCGATATCTTGGTTTTCGTGGGGTTTTCCAGCTGAGATATGCATTTTCTGCGATTATCTTGGTGAGACTTCTGTCAGAAGTATGCAGAATCTTCGAGAACGCTCTTTTCGAGCTACATAATGCGAGAAACACGTTATCTGGTGTTTTCACCACTCCACAGTGCGTTTGATATGCAGAACCGGCGACATCTTGGCTTTCGTCGGGGTTCAAACTGAGATATGCATTTTCTGCGATAATCTTGGTGAGTCTTCTGTCAGAAGTATGTAGAATCATCTAGATCGCTCTTTTCGAGCTATTTAATGCGAGAAACACGTTTTCTGGTGTATTCACCACTCCACAGTACGTTTGACATGCAGAACCGGAGATATCTTTGTTTCGGTCGGGTTTCAAGTTGAGATATGCATTTTCTACGATAATCTTGGTGAGACTTCTGTCAGAAGTATGCAGAATCTTCGAGAACGCTCTTTTCGAGCTACATAATGCGAGAAACACGTTATCTGGTGTTTTCACAACTAAACAGTGCGTTTGATATGCAGAACCGGCGACATCTTGGATTTCGTCGGGTTTCAAGCTGAGATATGCATTTTCTACGTTAATCTTTGTGAGACTTCTGTCAGAAGTATGCAGAATCTTCGAGATCGCTCTTTTCGAGCTATTTAATGCGAAAAAACAAGTTTTCTGGTGTTTTCAACATTCCACAGTGCGTTTTATATGCAGAACCGGCGATATCTTGATTTTCGTGGTGTTTCCAGCTGAGATATGCATTTTCTGCGATGATCTTGGTGAGTCTTCTGTCAGAAGTATGCAGAATCATCGAGATCCCTTTTTTCGAGCTATTTAATGCGAGAAACACGTTATCTGGTGTTTTCACCACTCCACATTGCGTTTGATATGCAGAACCGCCGACATCTTGGATTTCGTCGGGTTTCAAGCTGAGATGTGCATTTTCAACGATAATCTTGGTGAGACTTCTGTCAGAAGTATGCAGAATCATCGGGATCGCTCTTTGCGAGCTATTTAATGCGAGAAACACGTTGTCTGGTTGTTTTCACGACTCCACAGTGCGTTTGATATGCAGAACCAGCGACATCTTAATTTTCGTGATGTTTCAAGCTGAGATATGGATTTTCTGCGATAATCTTGGTGAGACTTCAGTCAGACGTATGCAGAATCATCTAGATCGCTCTTTTCAAGCTATTTAATGCGAAAAAACAAGTTTTCTGGTGTTTTCAACATTCCACAGTGCGTTTGATATGCAGAACCGGCGACATCTTGATTTTCGTGAGGTTTCTAGCTGAGATATAGATTGTCTATGATAATCTTGGTGCGACTTCAGTCAGAAGTATGCAGAATCATCTAGATCGCTCTTTTCGAGCTGTTTAATTCGGGAAACACGTTATCTGGTTGTTTTCACCACTCCACAGTGCGTTTGATATGCAGAGGCGGCGACATCTTGTTTTTCGTGAGATTTCAAGCTGCGGTATGCATTTTCTGCGATAATCTTGGCGAGACTTCTGTCAGAAGTATGCAGAACCATATAGATCGCCCGTTTCGAGCTATCTAATGCGAAAAAAACAAGTTTTCTGGTGCATTCACCACTCCACAGTACGTTTGACATGCAGAACCGGAGATATCTTTGTTTCGGTCGGGTTTCAAGTTGAGATATGCATTTTCTTCGATAATCTTGGTGAGACTTCTGTCAGAAGTATGCAGAATCTTCGAGAACGCTCTTTTCGAACTACATAATGCGAGAAACACGTTATCTGGTGTTTTCACAACTCCACAGTGCGTTTGATATGCAGAACCCGCGACATCTTGGATTTCGTCGGGTTTCAAGCTGAGATATGCATTTTCTACGTTAATCTTTGTGAGACTTCTGTCAGAAGTATGCAGAATCTTCGAGATCGCTCTTTTCGAGCTATTTAATGCGAAAAAACAAGTTTTCTGGTGTTTTCAACATTCCACAGTGCGTTTTATATGCAGAACCGGCGATATCTTGATTTTCGTGGTGTTTCCAGCTGAGATATGCATTTTCTGCGATGATCTTGGTGAGTCTTCTGTCAGAAGTATGCAGAATCATCGAGATCCCTTTTTTCGAGCTATTTAATGCGAGAAACACGTTATCTGGTGTTTTCACCACTCCACATTGCGTTTGATATGCAGAACCGCCGACATCTTGGATTTCGACGGGTTTCAAGCTGAGATGTGCATTTTCAACGATAATCTTGGTGAGACTTCTGTCAGAAGTATGCAGAATCATCGGGATCGCTCTTTGCGGGCTATTTAATGCGAGAAACACGTTGTCTGGTTGTTTTCACGACTTCACAGTGCGTTTGATATGCAGAACCGGCGACATCTTGATTTTCGTGATGTTTCAAGCTGAGATATGCATTTTCTGCGATAATCTTGGTGAGTCTTCTGTCAGAAGTATGTAGAATCATCTAGATCGCTCTTTCCGAGCTATTTAATGCGAGAAACACGTTTTCTGGTGTATTCACCACTCCACAGTACGTTTGACATGCAGAACCGGAGATATCTTTGTTTCGGTCGGGTTTCAAGTTGAGATATGCATTTTCTTCGATAATCTTGGTGAGACTTCTGCCGGAAGTATGCAGAATCTTCGAGAACGCTCTTTTCGAGCTACATAATGCGAGAAACACGTTATCTGGTGTTTTCACCACTCCACAGTGCGTTTGATATGCAGAAACAGCGACATCTTGGCTTTCGTCGGGTATCAAGCTGAGATGTGCATTTTCAACGATAATCATGGTGAGACTTCTGTCAGAAGTATGCAGAATCTTCGAGATCGCTCTTTTCGAGCTACTTAATGCGAGAAACACGATATCTGGTGTTTTCACCACTCCACAGTGCGTTTGATATGCAGAACCGGCGATATCTTGATTTTCGTGGTGTTTCCAGCTGAGATATGCATTTTCTGCGATAATCTTGGTGAGTCTTCTGTCAGAAGTATGCAGAATCATCTAGATCGCTCTTTTCGAGCTATTTAATGCGAGAAACACGTTTTCTGGTGTATTCACCACTCCACAGTGCGTTTGATATGCAGAACCGGCGACATCTTGAATTTCGTCGGGTTTCAAGCTGAGATATGCATTTTCTACGATAATCTTGGTGAGTCTTCTGTCAGAAGTATGCAGAATCATCTAAATCGCTCTTTTCGAGCTATTTAATGCGAGAAACACGTTTTCTGGTGTATTCACCAATCCACAGTGCGTTTGACATGCAGAACCGGCGAAATCTTGCTTTTCGTGGGTTTTCAAGCTGAGATATGCATTTTCTGCGATAATCTTAGTGAGACTTCTGTCAGAAGTATGCAGAATCATCTAAATCGCTCTTTTCGAGCTATTTAATGCGAGAAACACGTTTTCTGGTGTATTCACTACTCCACAGTGCGTTTGATTTGCAGTACCGGCGACATCTTGATTTTCGTGAGGTTTCAAGCTGAGATATGCATTTTCTGCGATAATCTTGGTGAGACTTCTGTCAGAAGTATGCAGAATCATCGGGATCGCTCTTTTCGAGCTATTTAATGCGAGAAACACGTTGTCTGGTTGTTTTCACGACTCCACAGTGCGTTTGATATGCAGAACCGGCGACATCTTGATTTTCGTGAGATTTCAACCTGAGATATGCATTTTCGTCGATAATCTTGGTGAGACTTCTGTCAGAAGTATGCAGAATCTTCGAGAACGCTCTTTTCGAGCTACATAATGCGAGAAACACGTTTTCTGGTGTTTTCACCACTCCACAGTACGTTTGATGTGCAGAACCGGAGATAACTTGGTTTTCGTGAGGTTTCAAGCTGAGATATGCATTTTCTGCGATTATCTTGGTGAGACTTCTGTCAGAAGTATGCATAATCATCGGGATCGCACTTCTCGAGCTATTTAATGCGAGAAACACGTTATCTGGTTGTTTTCACCACTCCACAGTGCGTTTGATTTGCAGAACCGGCGACATCTTGATTTTCGTGAGGTTTCAAGCTGAGATATGCATTTTCTGCGATAATCTTGGTGAGACTTCTGTCAGAAGTATGCAGAATCATCGGGATCGCTCTTTTCGAGCTATTTAATGCGAGAAACACGTTGTCTGGTTGTTTTCACGACTCCACAGTGCGTTTGATATGCAGAACCGGCGACATCTTAATTTTCGTGATGTTTCAAGCTGAGATATGGATTTTCTGCGATAATCTTGGTGACACTTCAGTCAGAAGTATGCAGAATCACCTAGATCGCTCTTTTCAAGCTATTTAATGCGAAAAATCAAGTTTTCTAGTGTTTTCACTACACCACAGTGCGTTTGATATCCAGAACCGGCGACATCTAGATTTTCGTGAGATTTCAACCTGAGATATGCATTTTCGTCGATAATCTAGGTGAGTCTTCTGTCAGTAGTATGCAGAATCATCGGGACCCCTCTTTTCGAGCTATTTAATGCGAGAAACACGTTGTCTGGTTGTTTTCACGACTCCACAGTGCGTTTGATATGCAGAACCGGCGACATCTTGATTTTCGTGATGTTTTCCAGCTGAGATATGGATTTTCTGCGATAATCTTGGTGAGACTTCAGTCAGAGGTATGCAGAATCATCTAGATCGCTCTTTTCAAGCTATTTAATGCGAAAAAACAAGTTTTCTAGTGTTTTCAACATTCCACAGTGCGTTTGATATGCAGAACCGGCGACATCTTGGATTTCGTCGGGTTTCAAGCTGAGATATGCATTTTCTACGATAATCTTGGTGAGACTTCTGTCAGAAGTATGCAGAATCCTCGAGATCGCTCTTTTCGAGCTACTTAATGCGAGAAACACGATATCTGGTGTTTTCACCACTCCACAGTGCGTTTGATATGCAGAACCGGCGATATCTTGATTTTCGTGGTGTTTCCAGCTGAGATATGCATTTTCTGCGATAATCTTGGTGAGTCTTCTGTCAGTAGTATGCAGAATCATCGGGACCCCTCTTTTCGAGCTATTTAATGCGAGAAACACGTTATCTGTTGTTTTCACCACTCCGCAGTGCGTTTGATATGCAGAACTGGCGACATCTTGATTTTCGTGAGATTTCAACCTGAGATATGCATTTTCTACGATAATCTTGGTGAGACTTCCGTCAGAAGTATGCAGAATCTTCGAGATCGCTCTTTTCGAGCTATTTAATGCGAGAAACACGTTGTCTGGTTGTTTTCACGACTCCACAGTGCTTTTGATATGCAGAACCGGCGACATCTTAATTTTCGTGATGTTTCAAGCTGAGATATGGATTTTCTGCGATAACCTTGGTGAGACTTCAGTCAGAGGTATGCAGAATCATCTAGATCGCTCTTTTCAAGCTATTTAATGCGAAAAAACAAGTTTTCTAGTGTTTTCAACATTCCACAGTGCGTTTGATATGCAGAACCGGCGACATCTTGGATTTCGTCGGGTTTCAAGCTGAGATATGCATTTTCTACGATAATCTTGGTGAGACTTCTGTCAGAAGTATGCAGAATATTCGAGATCGCTCTTTTCGAGCTACTTAATGCGAGAAACACGATATCTGGTGTTTTCACCACTCCACAGTGCGTTTGATATGCAGAACCGGCGATATCTTGATTTTCGTGGTGTTTCCAGCTGAGATATGCATTTTCTGCGATAATCATGGTGAGTCTTCTGTCAGTAGTATGCAGAATCATCGGGACCCCTCTTTTCGAGCTATTTAATGCGAGAAACACGTTATCTGTTGTTTTCACCACTCCGCAGTGCGTTTGATATGCAGAACCGGCGTCATCTTGATTTTCGTGAGATTTCAACCTGAGATATGCATTTTCTACTATAATCTTGGTGAGACTTCCGTCAGAAGTATGCAGAATCATCGGGACCCCTCTTTTCGAGCTATTTAATGCGAGAAACACGTTATCTGTTGTTTTCACCACTCCGCAGTGCGTTTGATATGCAGAACCGGCGTCATCTTGATTTTCGTGAGGTTTCAAGCTGAGATATGGATTTTCTGCGATAATCTTGGTGAGACTTCAGTCAGAAGTATACAGAATCATCTAGATCGCACTTATCAAGCTATTTAATGCGAAAAAACAAATTTTCTGGTGTTTTCAACATTCCACAGTGCGTTTTATATGCAGAACCGGCGATATGTTGATTTTCGTGGTGTTTCCAGCTGAGATATGCATTTTCTGCGATGATCTTGGTGAGTCTTCTGTCAGAAGTATGCAGAGTCATCGAGATCCCTTTTTTCGAGCTACTTATTGCTCGAAACACGATATCTGGTGTTTTCAACACTCCACAGTGCGTTTGATATGCAGAACCGGCAACATCTTGATTTTCGTGAGGTTTCAAGCTGAGATATGCATTTTCTGACATAATATTGGTGAGACTTCAGTCAGAAGTATGCAGAATCATCTAGATCGCTCGTTTCGAGCTATTTAATGCGAAAAAACAAGTTTTCTGGTGTTTTCAACATTCCACAGTGCGTTTGATATGCAGAACCGGCGATATCTTGATTTTCGTGGTGTTTCCAGCTGAGATATGCATTTTCTGCGATAATCTTTGTAAGTCTTCTGTCAGAAGTATGTAGAACCATCTGGATCGCTCTTTTCGAGCTATTTAATGCGAGAAACACGTTTTCTGGTGTATTCACCACTCCACAGTACGTTTGACATGCAGAACCGGAGATATCTTTGTTTCGGTCGGGTTTCAAGTTGAGATATGCATTTTCTTCGATAATCTTGGTGAGACTTCTGTCAGAAGTATGCAGAATCATCGGGATCGCTCTTTTCGAGCTATTTAATGCGAGAAACACGTTATCAGGTTGTTTTCACCACTCCACAGTGCGTTTGATATGCAGAAGCGGCGACATCTTGATTTTCGTGAGATTTCAAGCTGCGGTATGCATTTTCTGCGATAATCTTGGCGAGACTTCTGTCAGAAGTATGCAGAACCATATAGATCGCCCGTTTCGAGCTATCTAATGCGAAAAAAACAAGTTTTCTGGTGCATTCACCACTCCACAGTACGTTTGACATGCAGAACCGGAGATATCTTTGTTTCGGTCGGGTTTCAAGTTGAGATATGCATTTTCTTCGATAATCTTGGTGAGACTTCTGTCAGAAGTATGCAGAATCTTCGAGAACGCTCTTTTCGAGCTACATAATGCGAGAAACACGTTATCTGGTGTTTTCACAACTCCACAGTGCGTTTGATATGCAGAACCGCCGACATCTTGGATTTCGTCGGGTTTCAAGCTGAGATGTGCATTTTCAACGATAATCTTGGTGAGACTTCTGTCAGAAGTATGCAGAATCATCGGGATCGCTCTTTGCGGGCTATTTAATGCGAGAAACACGTTGTCTGGTTGTTTTCACGACTTCACAGTGCGTTTGATATGCAGAACCGGCGACATCTTGATTTTCGTGATGTTTCAAGCTGAGATATGCATTTTCTGCGATAATCTTGGTGAGTCTTCTGTCAGAAGTATGTAGAATCATCTAGATCGCTCTTTTCGAGCTATTTAATGCGAGAAACACGTTTTCTGGTGTATTCACCACTCCACAGTACGTTTGACATGCAGAACCGGAGATATCTTTGTTTCGGTCGGGTTTCAAGTTGAGATATGCATTTTCTTCGATAATCTTGGTGAGACTTCTGTCAGAAGTATGCAGAATCTTCGAGAACGCTCTTTTCGAGCTACATAATGCGAGAAACACGTTATCTGGTGTTTTCACCACTCCACAGTGCGTTTGATATGCAGAAACAGCGACATCTTGGCTTTCGTCGGGTATCAAGCTGAGATGTGCATTTTCAACGATAATCATGGTGAGACTTCTGTCAGAAGTATGCAGAATCTTCGAGATCGCTCTTTTCGAGCTACTTAATGCGAGAAACACGATATCTGGTGTTTTCACCACTCCACAGTGCGTTTGATATGCAGAACCGGCGATATCTTGATTTTCGTGGTGTTTCCAGCTGAGATATGCATTTTCTGCGATAATCTTGGTGAGTCTTCTGTCAGAAGTATGCAGAATCATCTAGATCGCTCTTTTCGAGCTATTTAATGCGAGAAACACGTTTTCTGGTGTATTCACCACTCCACAGTGCGTTTGATATGCAGAACCGGCGACATCTTGAATTTCGTCGGGTTTCAAGCTGAGATATGCATTTTCTACGATAATCTTGGTGAGTCTTCTGTCAGAAGTATGCAGAATCATCTAAATCGCTCTTTTCGAGCTATTTAATGCGAGAAACACGTTTTCTGGTGTATTCACCAATCCACAGTGCGTTTGACATGCAGAACCGGCGAAATCTTGCTTTTCGTGGGTTTTCAAGCTGAGATATGCATTTTCTGCGATAATCTTGGTGAGACTTCTGTCAGAAGTATGCAGAATCATCTAAATCGCTCTTTTCGAGCTATTTAATGCGAGAAACACGTTTTCTGGTGTATTCACCAATCCACAGTGCGTTTGACATGCAGAACCGGCGAAATCTTGCTTTTCGTGGGTTTTCAAGCTGAGATATGCATTTTCTGCGATAATCTTAGTGAGACTTCTGTCAGAAGTATGCAGAATCATCTAAATCGCTCTTTTCGAGCTATTTAATGCGAGAAACACGTTTTCTGGTGTATTCACTACTCCACAGTGCGTTTGATTTGCAGTACCGGCGACATCTTGATTTTCGTGAGGTTTCAAGCTGAGATATGCATTTTCTGCGATAATCTTGGTGAGACTTCTGTCAGAAGTATGCAGAATCATCGGGATCGCTCTTTTCGAGCTATTTAATGCGAGAAACACGTTGTCTGGTTGTTTTCACGACTCCACAGTGCGTTTGATATGCAGAACCGGCGACATCTTGATTTTCGTGAGATTTCAACCTGAGATATGCATTTTCGTCGATAATCTTGGTGAGACTTCTGTCAGAAGTATGCAGAATCTTCGAGAACGCTCTTTTCGAGCTACATAATGCGAGAAACACGTTTTCTGGTGTTTTCACCACTCCACAGTACGTTTGATGTGCAGAACCGGAGATAACTTGGTTTTCGTGAGGTTTCAAGCTGAGATATGCATTTTCTGCGATTATCTTGGTGAGACTTTAGTCAGAAGTATGCAGAATCATCTAGATCGCTCGTTTCGAGCTATTTAATGCGAAAAAACAAGTTTTCTGGTGTTTTGACCACTCCACAGTCCGTATGATATGTAGAGCCGCCGATAACTTGGTCTTCGCGGGGTTTCCAGCTGAAATATGCATTTTCTGCGATAATCTTGGTGTTTCATCTATGAGAAGTATGCAGAATGATCGAGAACGCTCTTTTCGAGTTAGTTAATGCGAGAAACACGTTTTCTGGTGTTTTCAACATTCCACAGTGCGTCTGATATGCAGAACCGACGATATCGTGGTTTTCGTGGTGTTTCCAGCTGAGATATGCATTTTCTGCGATAATCTTGGTGGGTCTGCTGACAGAAGTATGCAGAATCATCTAGATCACTCTTTTCGAGCTACTTAATGCGAGAACCACGTTATCTGGTGTATTGACCACTCCCCAGTGCGTTTGATATGCAGAACCGGCGACATCTTGGTTTTCGTGGGGTTTCCAGCTGAAATATGCATTTTCAACGATAATCTTGCTGAGATTTCAGTCAGAAGTATGCAGAATCATCTAGATCGCTCGTTTCGAGCTATTTAATACGAAAAAACAAGTTTTCTGGTGTTTTCAACATTCCACAGTGCGTTTGATATGCAGAACCGGCGATATCTTGGTTTTCGTGGGGTTTCCAGCTGAGATATGCATTTTCTGCGATAATCTTTGTGAGACTTCTGTCAGAAGCATGCAGAATCATCGGGATCGCTCTTTTCGAGCTATTTAATGCGAGAAACACCTTATGTGGTGATTTCACCACTCCACAGTGCGTTTGATATGCAGAACCGACGACATCTTGACTTTCGTCGGGTATCAAGCTGAGATATGCATTTTCTGCGATAATCTTGGTGTATCATCTATGAGAAGTATGCAGAATCATCGTGAACGCTCTTTTCGAGCTAGTTAATACGAGAAACACGTTTTCTGGTCTTTTCACCACTCCACAGTGCGTCTGATATGCAGAACCGGCGATATCTTGGTTTTCGTGGGGTTTTCCAGCTGAGATATGCATTTTCTGCGATTATCTTGGTGAGACTTCTGTCAGAAGTTTGCAGAATCATCTAGATCGCTCGTTTCGAGCTATTTAATGCGAAAAAACAAGTTTTCTGGTGTTTTGACCACTCCACAGTGCGTTTGATATGTAGAGCCGCCGATAACTTGGTTTTCGTGGGGTTTCCAGCTGAAATATGCATTTTCTGCGATAATATTGGTAAGACTTCAGTCAGAAGTATGCGGAAACATCGAGATCGCTCTTTTCGAGCTATTTAATGCGAGAAACACGTTAACTGGTGTATTGACCACTCCACAGTGCGTTTGATATGCAGAACCGGCGCCATCTTGATTTTCGTGAGGTTTCAAGCTGAGATATGCATTTTCTGCGATAATATTGGTGAGACTTCAGTCAGAAGTATACAGAATCTTCGAGATCGCTCTTTTCGAGCTACTTAATGCGAGAAACACGTTTTCTGGTGTATTCGCCACTCCACAGTACGTTTGACATGCAGAACCGGCGACATCTTAATTTTCGTGATGTTTCAAGCTGAGATATGGATTTTCTGCGATAATCTTGGTGAGACTTCAGTCAGAGGTATGCAGAATCATCTAGATCGCTCTTTTCAAGTTATTTAATGCGAAAAAACAAGTTTTCTAGTGTTTTCACGACACCACAGTGCGTTTGATATCCAGAACCGGCGACATCTAGATTTTAGTGAGATTTCAACCTGAGATATGCATTTTCGTCGATAATCTAGGTGAGTCTTCTGTCAGTAGTATGCAGAATCATCGGGACCCCTCTTTTCGAGCTATTTAATGCGAGAAACACGTTATCTGTTGTTTTCACCACTCCGCAGTGCGTTTGATATGCAGAACCGGCGACATCTTGATTTTCGTGAGATTTCAACCTGAGATATGCATTTTCTACGATAATCTTGGTGAGACTTCCGTCAGAAGTATGCAGAATCTTCGAGATCGCTCTTTTCGAGCTATTTAATGCGAGAAACACGTTATCTGGTGTTTTCACCACTCCACAGTGCGTTTGATATGCAGATCCAGCGACATCTTGGCTTTCGTCGGGTATCAAGCTGAGATATGCATTTTCAACGATAATCTTGGTGAGACTTCTTTCAGAAGTATGCAGAATCATCGTGAACGCTCTTTGCGAGCTAGTTAATGCAAGAAACACGTTTTCTGGTGTTTTCACCACTCCACAGTGCGTCAGATATGCAGAACCGGAGATAACTTGGTTTTCGTGAGGTTTCAAGCTGAGATATGCATTTTCTGCGATTATCTTGGTGAGACTTCTGTCAGAAGTATGCATAATCATCGGGATCGCACTTCTCGAGCTATTTAATGCGAGAAACACGTTGTCTGGTTGTTTTCACGACTCCACAGTGCGTTTTATATGCAGAACCGGCGACATCTTAATTTTCGTGATGTTTCAAGATGAGATATGGATTTTCTGCGATAATCTTGGTGAGACTTCAGTCAGAAGTATGCAGAATCATCTAGATCGCTCTTTTCAAGCTATTTACTGCGAAAAAACAAGTTTTCTAGTGTTTTCACGACACCACAGTGCGTTTGATATCCAGAACCGGCGACATCTAGATTTTGGTGAGATTTCAACCTGAGATATGCATTTTCGTCGATAATCTTGGTGAGTCTTCTGTCAGTAGTATGCAGAATCATCGGGACCCCTCTTTTCGAGCTATTTAATGCGAGAAACACGTTATCTGTTGTTTTCACCACTCCGCAGTGCGTTTGATATGCAGAACCGGCGACATCTTGATTTTCGTGAGATTTCAACCTGAGATATGCATTTTCTACGATAATCTTGGTGAGACTTCCGTCAGAAGTATGCAGAATCTTCGAGATCGCTCTTTTCGAGCTATTTAATGCGAGAAACACGTTATCTGGTGTTTTCACGACACCACAGTGCGTTTGATATCCAGAACAGGCGACATCTTGAATTTCGTGAGATTTCAACCTGAGATATGCATTTTCGTCGATAATCTTGGTGAGACTACTGTCAGAAGTATGCAGAATCTTCGAGAACGCTCTTTTCGAGCTACATAATGCGAGAAACACGTTATCTGGTGTTTTCACCACTCCACAGTGCGTTTGATATTCAGAACCGGCGACATCTTGGATTTCGTCGGGTTTCAAGCTGAGATATGCATTTTCTACGATTATCTTGGTGAGACTTCTGTCAGAAGTATGCATAATCATCGGGATCGCACTTCTCGAGCTATTTAATGCGAGAAACATGTTATCTGGTGTTTTCATCACTCCACAGGGCGTTTGATATGCAGAACCGGCGATATCTTGGTTTTCGTGGGGTTTCCAGCTGAGATATGCATTTTCAACGATAATCTTGGTGAGATTTCTGTCAGAAGTATGCAGAATCATCGGGATCGCACTTTTCGAGCTATTTAATGCGAGAAACACGTTGTGTGGTTGTTTTCACGACTCCACAGTGCGTTTGATATGCAGAACCGGCGACATCTTAATTTTCGTGATGTTTCAAGCTGAGATATGGATTTTCTGCGATAACCTTGGTGAGACTTCAGTCAGAGGTATGCAGAATCATCTAGATCGCTCTTTTCAAGCTATTTAATGCGAAAAAACAAGTTTTCTAGTGTTTTCAACATTCCACAGTGCGTTTGATATGCAGAACCGGCGACATCTTGGATTTCGTCGGGTTTCAAGCTGAGATATGCATTTTCTACGATAATCTTGGTGAGACTTCTGTCAGAAGTATGCAGAATCTTCGAGATCGCTCTTTTCGAGCTATTTAATGCGAGAAACATGTTATCTGGTGTTTTCATCACTCCACGGGGCGTTTGATATGCAGAACCGGCGATATCTTGGTTTTCGTGGGGTTTCCAGCTGAGATATGCATTTTCTACGATAATCTTGGTGAGACTTTAGTCAGAAGTATGCAGAATCTTCTAGATTGCTCGTTTCGAGCTATTTAATGCGAGAAACACGTTATCTGGTGTTTTCACCACTCCACAGTGCGTTTGATATGCAGAACCAGCGACATCTAGGCTTTCGTCGGGTATCAAGCTGAGATATGCATTTTCAACGATTATCTTGGTGAGACTTCTGTCAGAAGTATGCAGAATCATCGGGATCGCTCTTTTCGAGCTATTTAATGCGAGAAACACGTTGTCTGGTTGTTTTCACGACTCCACAGTGCGTTTGATATGCAGAACCGGCGACATTTTTATTTTCGTGATGTTTTCCAGCTGAGATATGGATTTTCTGCGATAATCTTGGTGAGACTTTAGTCAGAAGTATGCAGAATCATCTAGATCGCTCGTTTCGAGCTATTTAATGCGAAAAAACAAGTTTTCTGTTGTTTTGACCACTCCACAGTGCGTATGATATGTAGAGCCGCCGATAACTTGGTCTTCGCGGGGTTTCCAGCTGAAATATGCATTTTCTGCGATGATCTTGGTGTTTCATCTATGAGAAGTATGCAGAATGATCGAGAACGCCCTTTTCGAGTTAGTTAATGCGAGAAACACGTTTTCTGGTGTTTTCAACATTCCACAGTGCGTCTGATATGCAGAACCGACGATATCGTGGTTTTCGTGGTGTTTCCAGCTGAGATATGCATTTTCTGCGATAATCTTGGTGTGTCTTCTGTCAGCAGTATGCAGAATCATCTAGATCACTCTTTTCGAGCTACTTAATGCGAGAACCACGTTATCTGGTATATTGACCACTCCCCAGTGCGTTTGATATGCAGAACCGGCGACATCTAGATTTTAGTGAGATTTCAACCTGAGATATGCATTTTCGTCGATAATCTAGGTGAGTCTTCTGTCAGTAGTATGCAGAATCATCGGGACCCCTCTTTTCGAGCTATTTAATGCGAGAAACACGTTGTCTGGTTGTTTTCACGACTCCACAGTGCGTTTGATATGCAGAACCGGCGACATTTTTATTTTCTTGATGTTTTCCAGCTGAGATATGGATTTTCTGCGATAATCTTGGTGAGACTTCTGTCAGAAGTATGCAGAATCATCGGGATCGCTCTTTTCGAGCTATTTAATGCGAGAAACACGTTGTCTGGTTGTTTTCACGACTCCACAGTGCGTTTTATATGCAGAACCGGCGACATCTTGGTTTTCGTGGGGTTTCCAGCTGAGATATGCATTTTCTGCGATAATCTTTGTGAGACTTCTGTCAGAAGCATGCAGAATCATCGGGATCGCTCTTTTCGAGCTATTTAATGCGAGAAACACCTTATGTGGTGATTTCACCACTCCACAGTGCGTTTGATATGCAGAACCGACGACATCTTGACTTTCGTCGGGTATCAAGCTGAGATATGCATTTTCTGCGTTAATCTTGGTGAGACTTCTGTCAGAAGTATGCAGAATCATCGGGATCGCTCTTTTCGAGCTATTTAATGCGAGAAACACGTTGTCTGGTTGTTTTCACGACTCCACAGTGCGTTTTATATGCAGAACCGGCGACATCTTGGTTTTCGTGGGGTTTCCAGCTGAGATATGCATTTTCTGCGATAATCTTTGTGAGACTTCTGTCAGAAGCATGCAGAATCATCGGGATCGCTCTTTTCGAGCTATTTAATGCGAGAAACACCTTATGTGGTGATTTCACCACTCCACAGTGCGTTTGATATGCAGAACCGGCGACATCTTGGATTTCGTCGGGTTTCAAGCTGAAATATGCATTTTCTGCGATAATATTGGTAAGACTTCAGTCAGAAGTATGCGGAAACATCGAGATCGCTCTTTTCGAGCTATTTAATGCAAGAAACACGTTATCTGGTGTATTGACCACTCCACAGTGCGTTTGATATGCAGAACCGGCGACATCTAGATTTTAGTGAGATTTCAACCTGAGATATGCATTTTCGTCGATAATCTAGGTGAGTCTTCTGTCAGTAGTATGCAGAATCATCGGGACCCCTCTTTTCGAGCTATTTAATGCGAGAAACACGTTATCTGTTGTTTTCACCACTCCGCAGTGCGTTTGATATGCAGAACCGGCGACATCTTGATTTTCGTGAGATTTCAACCTGAGATATGCATTTTCTACGATAATCTTGGTGAGACTTCCGTCAGAAGTGTGCAGAATCTTCGAGATCGCTCTTTTCGAGCTATTTAATGCGAGAAACACGTTATCTGGTGTTTCCACGACACCACAGTGCGTTTGATATCCAGAACAGGCGACATCTTGAATTTCGTGAGATTTCAACCTGAGATATGCATTTTCGTCGATAATCTTGGTGAGACTTCTGTCAGAAGTATGCAGAATCTTCGAGAACGCTCTTTTCGAGCTACATAATGCGAGAAACACGTTATCTGGTGTTTTCACCACTCCACAGTGCGTTTGATATGCAGAACCAGCGACATCTTGACTTTCGTCGGGTATCAAGCTGAGATATGCATTTTCAACGATAATCTTGGTGAGACTTCTGTCAGAAGTATGCAGAATCATCGGGATCGCTCTTTTCGAGCTATTTAATGCGAGAAACACGTTGTCTGGTTGTTTTCACGACTCCACAGTGCGTTTGATATGCAGAACCGGCGACATCTTAATTTTCGTGATGTTTCAAGCTGAGATATGGATTTTCTGCGATAATCTTGGTGAGAATTCAGTCAGAGGTATGCAGAATCATCGAGATCGCTCTTTTCGAGCTATTTAATGCGAGAAACTCGTTTTCTGGTGTATTCACCACTCCACAGTACGTTTGACATGCAGAACCGGCGACATCTTGCTTTTCGTGGGTTTTCAAGCTGAGATATGCTTTTTCTGCGATAATCATGGTGAGACTTCTGTCAGAAGTATGCAGAATCTTCGTGAACGCTGTTTTCGAGCTACATAATGCGAGAAACACGTTATCTGGTGTTTTCACCACTCCACAGTGCGTTTGATATGCAGAACCAGCGACATCTTGGCTTTCGTCGGGTATCAAGCTGAGATATGCATTTTCAACGATAATATTGGTGAGACTTCTGTCAGAAGTATGCAGAATCATCGGGATCGCTCTTTTCGAGCTATTTAATGCGAGAAACACGTTGTCTGGTTGTTTTCACGACTCCACAGTGCGTTTGATATGCAGAACCGGCGACATCTTAATTTTCGTGATGTTTCAAGCTGAGATATTCATTTTCTGCGATAAGCTTGGTGAGACATTTGTCCGAAGTATGCAGAAACATCGGGAGCGCTCTTTTCGAGCTATTTAATGCGAGAAACACGTGTTCTGGGGCTTTCAAAACACCACAGTTCGTTGGATATGCAGAACAGGTGATATCTTGGGTTTCGAGGGGTTTCAACCTGAGATATGCATTTTCGTCGATAATCTTGGTGAGACTTCTGTCAGAAGTATGCAGAATCTTCGAGAACGCTCTTTTCGAGCTACATAATGCGAGAAACACGTTATCTGGTGTTTTCACCACTCCACAGTGCGTTTGATATGCAGAACCAGCGACATCTTGACTTTCGTCGGGTATCAAGCTGAGATATGCATTTTCAACGATAATCTTGGTGAGACTTCTGTCAGAAGTATGCAGAATCATCGGGATCGCTCTTTTCGAGCTATTTAATGCGAGAAACACGTTGTCTGGTTGTTTTCACGACTCCACAGTGCGTTTGATATGCAGAACCGGCGACATCTTAATTTTCGTGATGTTTCAAGCTGAGATATGCATTTTCTGCGATAAGCTTGGTGAGACATTTGTCCGAAGTATGCAGAAACATCGGGAGCGCTCTTTTCGAGCTATTTAATGCGAGAAACACGTTATCTGTTGTTTTCACCACTCCGCAGTGCGTTTGATATGCAGAACCGGCGACATCTTGATTTTCGTGAGATTTCAACCTGAGATATGCATTTTCTACGATAATCTTGGTGAGACTTCCGTCAGAAGTGTGCAGAATCTTCGAGATCGCTCTTTTCGAGCTATTTAATGCGAGAAACACGTTATCTGGTGTTTCCACGACACCACAGTGCGTTTGATATCCAGAACAGGCGACATCTTGAATTTCGTGAGATTTCAACCTGAGATATGCATTTTCGTCGATAATCTTGGTGAGACTTCTGTCAGAAGTATGCAGAATCTTCGAGAACGCTCTTTTCGAGCTACATAATGCGAGAAACACGTTATCTGGTGTTTTCACCACTCCACAGTGCGTTTGATATGCAGAACCAGCGACATCTTGACTTTCGTCGGGTATCAAGCTGAGATATGCATTTTCAACGATAATCTTGGTGAGACTTCTGTCAGAAGTATGCAGAATCATCGGGATCGCTCTTTTCGAGCTATTTAATGCGAGAAACACGTTGTCTGGTTGTTTTCACGACTCCACAGTGCGTTTGATATGCAGAACCGGCGACATCTTAATTTTCGTGATGTTTCAAGCTGAGATATGGATTTTCTGCGATAATCTTGGTGAGACTTCAGTCAGAGGTATGCAGAATCATCGAGATCGCTCTTTTCGAGCTATTTAATGCGAGAAACTCGTTTTCTGGTGTATTCACCACTCCACAGTACGTTTGACATGCAGAACCGGCGACATCTTGCTTTTCGTGGGTTTTCAAGCTGAGATATGCTTTTTCTGCGATAATCATGGTGAGACTTCTGTCAGAAGTATGCAGAATCTTCGTGAACGCTGTTTTCGAGCTACATAATGCGAGAAACACGTTATCTGGTGTTTTCACCACTCCACAGTGCGTTTGATATGCAGAACCAGCGACATCTTGGCTTTCGTCGGGTATCAAGCTGAGATATGCATTTTCAACGATAATATTGGTGAGACTTCTGTCAGAAGTATGCAGAATCATCGGGATCGCTCTTTTCGAGCTATTTAATGCGAGAAACACGTTGTCTGGTTGTTTTCACGACTCCACAGTGCGTTTGATATGCAGAACCGGCGACATCTTAATTTTCGTGATGTTTCAAGCTGAGATATTCATTTTCTGCGATAAGCTTGGTGAGACATTTGTCCGAAGTATGCAGAAACATCGGGAGCGCTCTTTTCGAGCTATTTAATGCGAGAAACACGTGTTCTGGGGCTTTCAAAACACCACAGTTCGTTGGATATGCAGAACAGGTGATATCTTGGGTTTCGAGGGGTTTCAACCTGAGATATGCATTTTCGTCGATAATCTTGGTGAGACTTCTGTCAGAAGTATGCAGAATCTTCGAGAACGCTCTTTTCGAGCTACATAATGCGAGAAACACGTTATCTGGTGTTTTCACCACTCCACAGTGCGTTTGATATGCAGAACCAGCGACATCTTGACTTTCGTCGGGTATCAAGCTGAGATATGCATTTTCAACGATAATCTTGGTGAGACTTCTGTCAGAAGTATGCAGAATCATCGGGATCGCTCTTTTCGAGCTATTTAATGCGAGAAACACGTTGTCTGGTTGTTTTCACGACTCCACAGTGCGTTTGATATGCAGAACCGGCGACATCTTAATTTTCGTGATGTTTCAAGCTGAGATATGCATTTTCTGCGATAAGCTTGGTGAGACATTTGTCCGAAGTATGCAGAAACATCGGGAGCGCTCTTTTCGAGCTATTTAATGCGAGAAACACGTGTTCTGGGGCTTTCAAAACACCACAGTTCGTTGGATATGCAGAACAGGTGATATCTTGGGTTTCGAGGGGTTTCAAGCTGAGGTATGGATTTTCTGCGATAAACTTGGTGAGACTTCAGTCAGAAGTATGCAGAATCATCTAGTTCGCTCGTTTCGAGCTATTTAATGTGAGAAACACGTTATCTGGTTGCTTTCACCACTCCACAGTGCGTTTGATATGCAGAACCGGCGACATCTTGATTTTCGTGAGGTTTCAAGCTGAGATATGCATTTTCTGCGATAATATTGGTGAGACATTTGTCCGAAGTATGCAGAAACATCGGGAGCGCTCTTTTCGAGCTATTTAATGCGCGAAACACGTGTTCTGGGGCTTTCAAAACACCACAGTTCGTTGGATATGCAGAACCGGCGACATCTTTTTTTTCGACGGGTTTCAAGCTGAGATATGAATTTTCTGCGATAATATTGGTGAGACTTCAGTCAGAAGTATGCAGAATGATCTAGTTCGCTCGTTTCGAGCTATTTAATGCGAGAAACACGTTATCTGGTTGCTTTCACCACTCCACAGTGCGATTGATATGCAGAACCGGCGACATCTTGATTTTCGTGAGGTTTCAAGCTGAGATATGCATTATCTGCGATAATCTTGGTGAGACTTCTGTCCGAAGTGTGCAGAATCATCGAGATCGCACTTTTCAAGCTATTTAATGCGAGAAACACGTGTTCTGGGGCTTTCAAAACACCACAGTTCGTTGGATATGCAGAACAGGTGATATCTTGGGTTTGGAGGGGTTTCAAGCTGAGATATGGATTTTCTGCGATAAGTTTGGTGAGACTTCTGTCCGAAGTATGCAGAATCATCTAGATCGCTCTTTTCGAGCTACTTAATGCGAGAAACACGTTTTCTGGTGTATTCACCACTCCACAGTACGTTTGACATGCAGAAACGGAGATACCTTGATTTCGGTCGGGTTTCAAGCTGAGATATGCATTTTCTGCGATAATATTGGTGAGACTTCAGTTAGAAGTATGCAGAATCATCGAGATCGCTCGTTTCGAGCTATTTAATGCGAGAAACACGTTATCTGGTGCTTTCACCACTCCACAGTGCGCATGATATGCAGAACCGGAGATATCTTGGTTTTCGTAGGGTTTCAAGCTGAGATATGCATTATCTGCGATAATCTTGGTGAGACTTCTGTCCGAAGTGTGCAGAATCATCGAGATCGCACTTTTCAAGCTATTTAATGCGAGAAACACGTTTTCTGGGGCTTTCACCACACCACGGTTCGTTGGATATGCAGAACAGGTGATATCTTGGGTTTGGAGGGGTTTCAAGCTGAGATATGGATTTTCTGCGATAAGCTTGGTGAGACTTCTGTCCGAAGTATGCAGAATCATCGACATCGCTCTTTTCGAGCTATTTAATGCGAGAAACTCGTTATCTGGTGTTTTCACCACTCCACAGTGCGTTTGATATGCAGTACCAGCGATATCTTGGTTTTCGTGGGGTTTCAAGCTGAGAAATGAATTTTTTAGGATAATCTTGGTGAGACTTCTGTCCGAAGTATGCAGAATTATCGAGATCGCTCTATTCGAGCTATTTAATGCGAGAAACACGTTTTCTGGTGTATTCGCCACTCCACAGTGCGTTTGATATGCAGAACCAGCGATATCTTGGCTTTCGTGGGGTTTCAAGCTGAGATATGCATTTTCTGCGATAAGCTTGGTGAGACATTTGTCCGAAGTATGCAGAAACATCGGGAGCGCTCTTTTCGAGCTATTTAATGCGAGAAACACGTTTTCAGGTTTTTTCACCACTCCACAGTGCGTTTGATATCCAGAACAGGCGACATCTTGAATTTCGTGAGATTTCAACCTGAGATATGCATTTTCGTCGATAATCTTGGTGAGACTTCTGTCAGAAGTATGCAGAATCTTCGAGAACGCTCTTTTCGAGCTACATAATGCGAGAAACACGTTATCTGGTGTTTTCACCACTCCACAGTGCGTTTGATATGCAGAACCAGCGACATCTTGACTTTCGTCGGGTATCAAGCTGAGATATGCATTTTCAACGATAATCTTGGTGAGACTTCTGTCAGAAGTATGCAGAATCATCGGGATCGCTCTTTTCGAGCTATTTAATGCGAGAAACACGTTGTCTGGTTGTTTTCACGACTCCACAGTGCGTTTGATATGCAGAACCGGCGACATCTTAATTTTCGTGATGTTTCAAGCTGAGATATGGATTTTCTGCGATAATCTTGGTGAGACTTCAGTCAGAGGTATGCAGAATCATCTAGATCGCTCTTTTCAAGCTATTTAATGCGAAAAAACAAGTTTTCTAGTGTTTTCAACATTCCACAGTGCGTTTGATATGCAGAACCGGCGACATCTTGGATTTCGTCGGGTTTCAAGCTGAGATATGCATTTTCTACGATAATCTTGGTGATACTTCTGACAGAAGTATGCAGAATCTTCGAGATCGCTCTTTTCGAGCTACTTAATGCGAGAAACACGATATCTGGTGTTTTAACCACTCCACAGTGCGTTTGATATGCAGAACAGGCGACATCTTGAATTTCGTGAGATTTCAACCTGAGATATGCATTTTCGTCGATAATCTTGGTGAGACTTCTGTCAGAAGTATGCAGAATCTTCGAGAACGCTCTTTTCGAGCTACATAATGCGAGAAACACGTTATCTGGTGTATTCACCACTCCACAGTGCGTTTGATATGCAGAACCGGCGGCATCTTGGATTTCGTCGGGGTTCATACTGAGATATGCATTTTCTACGATAATCTTGGTGAGACTTCTGTCAGAAGTATGCAGAATCATCGAGATCGCTCTTTTCGAGCTATTTAATGCGAGAAACTCGTTTTCTGGTGTATTCACCACTCCACAGTACGTTTGACATGCAGAACCGGCGACATCTTGCTTTTCGTGGGTTTTCAAGCTGAGATATGCTTTTTCTGCGATAATCATGGTGAGACTTCTGTCAGAATTATGCAGAATCTTCGAGAACGCTGTTTTCGAGCTACATAATGCGAGAAACACGTTATCTGGTGTTTTCACCACTCCACAGTGCGTTTGATATGCAGAACCAGCGACATCTTGGCTTTCGTCGGGTATCAAGCTGAGAGATGCATTTTCAACGATAATATTGGTGAGACTTCTGTCAGAAGTATGCAGAATCATCGGGATCGCTCTTTTCGAGCTATTTAATGCGAGAAACACGTTGTCTGGTTGTTTTCACGACTCCACAGTGCGTTTGATATGCAGAACCGGCGACATCTCAATTTTCGTGATGTTTCAAGCTGAGATATGCATTTTCTGCGATAAGCTTGGTGAGACATTTGTCCGAAGTATGCAGAAACATCGGGAGCGCTCTTTTCGAGCTATTTAATGCGAGAAACACGTGTTCTGGGGCTTTCAAAACACCACAGTTTGTTGGATATGCAGAACAGGTGATATCTTGGGTTTCGAGGGGTTTCAAGCTGAGGTATGGATTTTCTGCGATAAACTTGGTGAGACTTCAGTCAGAAGTATGCAGAATCATCTAGTTCGCTCGTTTCGAGCTATTTAATGTGAGAAACACGTTATCTGGTTGCTTTCACCACTCCACAGTGCGTTTGATATGCAGAACCGGCGACATCTTGATTTTCGTGAGGTTTCAAGCTGAGATATGCATTTTCTGCGATAATATTGGTGAGACATTTGTCCGAAGTATGCAGAAACATCGGGAGCGCTCTTTTCGAGCTATTTAATGCGCGAAACACGTGTTCTGGGGCTTTCAAAACACCACAGTTCGTTGGATATGCAGAACCGGCGACATCTTTTTTTTCGACGGGTTTCAAGCTGAGATTTGAATTTTCTGCGATAATATTGGTGAGACTTCAGTCAGAAGTATGCAGAATGATCTAGTTCGCTCGTTTCGAGCTATTTAATGCGAGAAACACGTTATCTGGTTGCTTTCACCACTCCACAGTGCGATTGATATGCAGAACCGGCGACATCTTGATTTTCGTGAGGTTTCAAGCTGAGATATGCATTATCTGCGATAATCTTGGTGAGACTTCTGTCCGAAGTGTGCAGAATCATCGAGATCGCACTTTTCAAGCTACTTAATGCGAGAAACACGTGTTCTGGGGCTTTCAAAACACCACAGTTCGTTGGATATGCAGAACAGGTGATATCTTGGGTTTGGAGGGGTTTCAAGCTGAGATATGGATTTTCTGCGATAAGCTTGGTGAGACTTCTGTCCGAAGTATGCAGAATCATCTAGATCGCTCTTTTCGAGCTACTTAATGCGAGAAACACGTTTTCTGGTGTATTCACCACTCCACAGTACGTTTGACATGCAGAAACGGAGATACCTTGATTTCGGTCGGGTTTCAAGCTGAGATATGCATTTTCTGCGATAATATTGGTGAGACTTCAGTTAGAAGTATGCAGAATCATCGAGATCGCTCGTTTCGAGCTATTTAATGCGAGAAACACGTTATCTGGTGCTTTCACCACTCCACAGTGCGCATGATATGCAGAACCGGAGATATCTTGGTTTTCGTAGGGTTTCAAGCTGAGATATGCATTATCTGCGATAATCTTGGTGAGACTTCTGTCCGAAGTATGCAGAATCATCTAGATCGCTCTTTTCGAGCTACTTAATGCGAGAAACACGTTTTCTGGTGTATTCACCACTCCACAGTACGTTTGACATGCAGAAACGGAGATACCTTGATTTCGGTCGGGTTTCAAGCTGAGATATGCATTTTCTGCGATAATATTGGTGAGACTTCAGTTAGAAGTATGCAGAATCATCGAGATCGCTCGTTTCGAGCTATTTAATGCGAGAAACACGTTATCTGGTGCTTTCACCACTCCACAGTGCGCATGATATGCAGAACCGGAGATATCTTGGTTTTCGTAGGGTTTCAAGCTGAGATATGCATTATCTGCGATAATCTTGGTGAGACTTCTGTCCGAAGTGTGCAGAATCATCGAGATCGCACTTTTCAAGCTATTTAATGCGAGAAACACGTTTTCTGGCGCTTTCACCACACCACGGTTCGTTGGATATGCAGAACAGGTGATATCTTGGGTTTGGAGGGGTTTCAAGCTGAGATATGGATTTTCTGCGATAAGCTTGGTGAGACTTCTGTCCGAAGTATGCAGAATCATCGACATCGCTCTTTTCGAGCTATTTAATGCGAGAAACTCGTTATCTGGTGTTTTCACCACTCCACAGTGCGTTTGATATGCAGTACCAGCGATATCTTGGTTTTCGTGGGGTTTCAAGCTGAGAAATGAATTTTTTAGGATAATCTTGGTGAGACTTCTGTCCGAAGTATGCAGAATCATCGAGATCGCTCTATTCGAGCTATTTAATGCGACAAAACGTTGTCCGGTGATTTCACCACTCCACAGTGCGTATGATATGCAGAACCGACGATATCTTGGTTTTCGTGGGGTTTCAAGCTGAGATATGCATTTTCTGCGATAATCTTTGTGCGACTTCTGTCAGAAGTATGCAGAATCATCGAGATCGCTCTTTTCGAGCTACTTAATGCGAGAAACACGTTTTCTGGGGTTTTCACCAGACCACAGTTCGTTAGATATGCAGAAGCGGAGATATCTTGGTTTTCGTGGGGTTTCAAGCTGAGATATGCATTTTCTGCGATAATCTTGGTGCGACTTCTGTCAGAAGTATGCAGAATCATCGAGATCGCTCTATTCGAGCTATTTAATGCGAGAAACACGTTATCTGGTGTTTTCATCACTCCACAGGGCGTTTGATATGCAGAACCGGCGATATCTTGGTTTTCGTGGGGTTTCCATCTGAGATATGCATTTTCTGCGATAATCTTGGCGCGACTTCTGTCCGAAGTATGCTTAATCATCGAGACCGCTCGTTTCGACCTATTTAATGCGAGAAACACGTTTTCTGGGGTTTTCACCACACCACAGTTCGTTGGATGTGCAGAACCGGAGATATCTTGGTTTTCGTGGGGTCTCAAGCTGAGATATGCATTTTCTGCGATAATCTTGGTGAGACTTCAGTCAGAAGTATGCAGAATCATCGAGATCGCTCTATTCGAGCTCTTTAATGCGAGAAACACGTTATCTAGTTGTTTTCACCACTCCACAGTGCGTTTGATATGCAGAACCGGCGACATCTTTGCTTTCGTCGTGTATCAAGCTGAGATATGCATTTTCTGCGATAATCTTGGTGAGACTTCAGTCAGAAGTACGCAGTATCATTTAGACCGCTCGTTTCGAGCTGCTTAATGCGTGAAACACGTTTTCTGGTGTTTTCACCAATCCACAGTGCGTTTGATATGCAGAACCGGCGACATCTTGGATTTCGTCGGGGTTCACGCTGAGATATGCATTTTCTGCGATAATCTTGGTGAGACTTCTGTCCGAAGTATGCAGAATCATCGAGACCGCTCGTTTCGACCTATTTAATGCGAGAAACACGTTTTCTGGGGTTTTCACCACACCACAGTTCGTTGGATGTGCAGAACCGGAGATATCTTGGTTTTCGTGGGGTCTCAAGCTGAGATATGCATTTTCTGCGATAATCTTGGTGAGACTTCAGTCAGAAGTATGCAGAATCATCGAGATCGCTCTATTCGAGCTCTTTAATGCGAGAAACACGTTATCTAGTTGTTTTCACCACTCCACAGTGCGTTTGATATGCAGAACCGGCGACATCTTTGCTTTCGTCGTGTATCAAGCTGAGATATGCATTTTCTGCGATAATCTTGGTGAGACTTCAGTCAGAAGTACGCAGTATCATTTAGACCGCTCGTTTCGAGCTGCTTAATGCGTGAAACACGTTTTCTGGTGTTTTCACCAATCCACAGTGCGTTTGATATGCAGAACCGGCGACATCTTGGATTTCGTCGGGGTTCACGCTGAGATATGCATTTTCTGCGATAATCTTGGTGAGACTTCTGTCCGAAGTATGCAGAAT
This sequence comes from Anthophora plumipes, assembly GCA_951804975.1. NCBI lineage: Eukaryota > Metazoa > Arthropoda > Insecta > Hymenoptera > Apidae > Anthophora > Anthophora plumipes. The sequence continues at coordinate 1,271,386 of CATORF010000423.1, forward strand.
CATCGAGATCGCTCTTTTCGAGCTATTTAATGCGAGAAACACGTTTTCTGGTGTATTCACCACCGCACAGAGCGTTTGATATGCAGAACCGGCGATATCTTGATATTCGTGGTGTTTTCAGCTGAGATATGCATTTTCTGCGATAATCTTGGTGAGACTTCTGTCCGAAGTAAGCAGAATCATCGAGATCGCTCTTCTCGAGCTACTTAATGCGAGAAACACGTTTTCTGGTGTATTCACCACTCCACAGTACGTTTGACATGCAGAACCGAAGATATCTTGGTTTCGGTCGGGTTTCAAGCTGAGATATGCATTTTCTGCGATTATCTAGGTGAGACATCAGTCAGAAGTATGCAGAATCATCTAGATCGCTCGTTTCGAGCTGCTTAATGCGAGAAACACGTTTTCTGGTGTTTTCACCACTCCACAGTTCGTTGGATATGCAGAACAGGAGATATCTTGGTTTTCGTGGGGTTTCTAGGAGAGATATGCATTTTCTGCGATAATCATGGTGAGAATTCTGTTAGAAGTATGCAGCATCATCGAGATCGCACTTTTCGATCTATTTAATGCGAGAAACACGTTGTCTGGTGTTTTCACCACTCCACAGTTGGTATGATATGCAGAACCGTCGATGTTTAGTTTTCGTCGGGTTTCAAGCTGAGATATGCATTTTCTGCGATAATCTTGGTGGGACTTCTGTCCGATGTATGCTTAATCATCTAGATCGTTCGTTTCGAGCTATTTAATGCGAAAAAACAAGTTTTCTGGTGTTTTGACCACTCCACAGTGCGTTTGATATGGAGAGCCGCCGATAACTTGGTTTTCGTGGGGATTCCAGCTGAAATATGCATTTTCTGCGATAATCTTGGTGAGTCTTCTGTCAGAAGTATGCAGAATCATCTAGATTGCACTTTTCGAGCCATTTAATGCGAGAAACACGTTTTCTGGTGTATTCACCACTCCACAGTGCGTTTGACATGCAGAACCGGAGATATCTTGGTTTCGGTCGGGTTTCAAGCTGAGATATGCTTCTCTACGATAATCTTGGTGAGACTTCTGTCAGAAGTATGCAGAATCTTCGAGAACGCTCTTTTCGAGCTACTTAATGCGAGAAACACGTTTTCTGGTGTTTTCACCACTCCACAGAACGTTTTATGTGCAGAACCGGCGACATCTTGGATTTCGTCGGGTTTCAAGCTGAGATATGCATTTTCTGCGATTATCTTGGGGAGACTTCTGTCAGAAGTATGCAGAATCATCGAGATCGCTCTTTTCGAGCTACTTAATGCGAGAAACACGTTAGCTGGTGTTTTCGCCACTCCACAGTGCGTTTGACATGCAGAACCGCAGATATCTTGGTTACGTTCGGGATTCAAGCTGAGATATGCATTTTCTGCGATAATCCTGGTGAGACTTCAGTCAGAAGTATGCAGAATCATCTAGATCACTCCTGCCGAGCTATTTAACGCGAGAAACACGTTATCTGGTGTTTGCACCAGTCCACAGTGCGTTTGATATGCAGAACCGGCGACATCTTGGCTTTAGTCGGGGTTCAAACTGAGACATGCATTTTCTGCGATAATCCTGGTGATTCTTCTGTCAGAAGTATGCAGAATCATCGAAAACGCTCTTTTCGAGCTGTTTAATGCGAGAAACACGTTATCTGGTGTTTTCACCACTCCACAGTGCGTTTGATATGCAGAACCGGCGACATCTTGGATTTCGTCGGGTTTCAAGCTGAGATATGCATTTTCTGGGATTATCTTGGTGAGACTTCAGTCAGAAGTTTGCAGAATCATCTAGATCGCTCTTGTCGAGCTATTTAATGCAAAAAAACAAGTTTCCTGGTGTTTTCAACATTCCACAGTGCGTAGGATATGCAGAACCGGCGATATCTTGATTTTCGTGGTGTTTCCAGTTGAGATATGCATTTTCTGCGATAATCTTGGTGAGTCTTCTGTCAGAAGTATGCAGAATCATCGAGATCTCTCTTTTCGGGCTATTTAATGCGAGAAACACGTTATCTGGTGTTTTCACCACTCCACAGTGCGTTTGATATGCAGAACCGGCGATATCTTGATTTTCGTGGTGTTTCCAGCTGAGATATGCATTTTCTGCGATAATCGTGGTGAGACTTCATTCAGAAGTATGCAGAATCATCTAGATCGCTCTTATCGAGCTATTTAATGCAAAAAAACAAGTTTCCCGGTGTTTTCAACATTCCACAGTGCGTAGGATATGCAGAACCGGCGATATCTTGATTTTCGTGGTGTTTCCAGTTGAGATATGCATTTTCTGCGATAATCTTGGTGAGTCTTCTGTCAGAAGTATGCAGAATCATCGAGATCCCTCTTTTCGGGCTATTTAATGCGAGAAACACGTTATCTGGTGTTTTCACCACTCCACAGTGCGTTTGATATGCAGAACCGGAGATATCTTGGTTTCGGTCGGGTTTCAAGCTGAGATATGCTTCTCTACGATAATCTTGGTGAGACTTCTGTCAGAAGTATGCAGAATCTTCGAGAACGCTCTTTTCGAGCTACTTAATGCGAGAAACACGTTTTCTGGGGCTTTCACCACTCCACAGTGCGCATGATATGCAGAACCGGAGATATCTTGGTTTTCGTGGGGTTTCAAGCTGAGATATGCATTATCTGCGATAATCTTGGTGAGACTTCTGTCCGAAGTGTGCAGAATCATCGAGATCGCACTTTTCAAGCTATTTAATGCGAGAAACACGTTTTCTGGCGCTTTCACCACACCACGGTTCGTTGGATATGCAGAACAGGTGATATCTTGGGTTTGGAGGGGTTTCAAGCTGAGATATGGATTTTCTGCGATAAGCTTGGTGAGACTTCTGTCCGAAGTATGCAGAATCATCGACATCGCTCTTTTCGAGCTATTTAATGCGAGAAACTCGTTATCTGGTGTTTTCACCACTCCACAGTGCGTTTGATATGCAGTACCAGCGATATCTTGGTTTTCGTGGGGTTTCAAGATGAGAAATGAATTTTTTAGGATAATCTTGGTGAGACTTCTGTCCGAAGTATGCAGAATTATCGAGATCGCTCTATTCGAGCTATTTAATGCGAGAAACACGTTTTCTGGTGTATTCGCCACTCCACAGTGCGTTTGATATGCAGAACCAGCGATATCTTGGCTTTCGTGGGGTTTCAAGCTGAGATATGCGTTTTCTGCGATAAGCTTGGTGAGACATTTGTCCGAAGTATGCAGAAACATCGGGAGCGCTCTTTTCGAGCTATTTAATGCGAGAAACACGTTTTCAGGTTTTTTCACCACTCCACAGTTCTTTGGATATGTAGAACAGGAGATATCTTGGTTTGCGTGGGTTTTCAAGCAGAGATATGCATTTTCTGAGATAACCTTTGTGAGACTTCTGTTAGAAGTATGCAGAATCATCGAGATCGCTCTTTTCGAGCTATTTAATGCGAGAAACACGTTATCTGGTGTTTTCACCACTCCACAGTGCGCATGATATGCAGAACCGGAGATATCTTGGTTTTCGTAGGGTTTCAAGCTGAGATATGCATTATCTGCGATAATCTTGGTGATACTTCTGTCCGAAGTGTGCAGAATCATCGAGATCGCACTTTTCAAGCTATTTAATGCGAGAAACACGTTTTCTGGGGCTTTCACCACACCACAGTTCGTTGGATATGCAGAACAGGTGATATCTTGGGTTTGGAGGGGTTTCAAGCTGAGATATGGATTTTCTGCGATAAACTTGGTGAGACTTCTTTCCGAAGTATGCAGAATCATCGAGATCGCTCTATTCGAGCTATTTAATGCGAGAAACACGTTATCTGGTGTTTTCACCACTCCACAGTGCGTTTGATATGCAGTACCAGCGATATCTTGGTTTTCGTGGGGTTTCAAGCTGAGAAATGAATTTTTTAGGATAATCTTGGTGAGACTTCTGTCCGAAGTATGCAGAATCATCGAGATCGCTCTATTCGAGCTATTTAATGCGACAAAACGTTGTCCGGTGATTTCACCACTCCACAGTGCGTATGATATGCAGAACCGACGATATCTTGGTTTTCGTGGGGTTTCAAGCTGAGATATGCATTTTCTGCGATAATCTTTGTGCGACTTCTGTCAGAAGTATGCAGAATCATCGAGATCGCTCTTTTCGAGCTACTTAATGCGAGAAACACGTTTTCTGGGGTTTTCACCAGACCACAGTTCGTTAGATATGCAGAAGCGGAGATATCTTGGTTTTCGTGGGGTTTCAAGCTGAGATATGCATTTTCTGCGATAATCTTGGTGCGACTTCTGTCAGAAGTATGCAGAATCATCGAGATCGCTCTATTCGAGCTATTTAATGCGAGAAACACGTTATCTGGTGTTTTCATCACTCCACAGGGCGTTTGATATGCAGAACCGGCGATATCTTGGTTTTCGTGGGGTTTCCATCTGAGATATGCATTTTCTGCGATAATCTTGGCGCGACTTCTGTCCGAAGTATGCTTAATCATCGAGACCGCTCGTTTCGACCTATTTAATGCGAGAAACACGTTTTCTGGGGTTTTCACCACACCACAGTTCGTTGGATGTGCAGAACCGGAGATATCTTGGTTTTCGTGGGGTCTCAAGCTGAGATATGCATTTTCTGCGATAATCTTGGTGAGACTTCAGTCAGAAGTATGCAGAATCATCGAGATCGCTCTATTCGAGCTCTTTAATGCGAGAAACACGTTATCTAGTTGTTTTCACCACTCCACAGTGCGTTTGATATGCAGAACCGGCGACATCTTTGCTTTCGTCGTGTATCAAGCTGAGATATGCATTTTCTGCGATAATCTTGGTGAGACTTCAGTCAGAAGTACGCAGTATCATTTAGACCGCTCGTTTCGAGCTGCTTAATGCGTGAAACACGTTTTCTGGTGTTTTCACCAATCCACAGTGCGTTTGATATGCAGAACCGGCGACATCTTGGATTTCGTCGGGGTTCACGCTGAGATATGCATTTTCTGCGATAATCTTGGTGAGACTTCTGTCCGAAGTATGCAGAATCATCGAGATCGCTCTTTTCGAGCTATTTAATGCGAGAAACACGTTTTCTGGTGTATTCACCACCGCACAGAGCGTTTGATATGCAGAACCGGCGATATCTTGATATTCGTGGTGTTTTCAGCTGAGATATGCATTTTCTGCGATAATCTTGGTGAGACTTCTGTCCGAAGTAAGCAGAATCATCGAGATCGCTCTTCTCGAGCTACTTAATGCGAGAAACACGTTTTCTGGTGTATTCACCACTCCACAGTACGTTTGACATGCAGAACCGAAGATATCTTGGTTTCGGTCGGGTTTCAAGCTGAGATATGCATTTTCTGCGATTATCTAGGTGAGACATCAGTCAGAAGTATGCAGAATCATCTAGATCGCTCGTTTCGAGCTGCTTAATGCGAGAAACACGTTTTCTGGTGTTTTCACCACGCCACAGTTCGTTGGATATGCAGAACAGGAGATATCTTGGTTTTCGTGGGGTTTCTAGGAGAGATATGCATTTTCTGCGATAATCATGGTGAGAATTCTGTTAGAAGTATGCAGCATCATCGAGATCGCACTTTTCGATCTATTTAATGCGAGAAACACGTTGTCTGGTGTTTTCACCACTCCACAGTTGGTATGATATGCAGAACCGTCGATGTTTAGTTTTCGTCGGGTTTCAAGCTGAGATATGCATTTTCTGCGATAATCTTGGTGGGACTTCTGTCCGATGTATGCTTAATCATCTAGATCGTTCGTTTCGAGCTATTTAATGCGAAAAAACAAGTTTTCTGGTGTTTTGACCACTCCACAGTGCGTTTGATATGGAGAGCCGCCGATAACTTGGTTTTCGTGGGGATTCCAGCTGAAATATGCATTTTCTGCGATAATCTTGGTGAGTCTTCTGTCAGAAGTATGCAGAATCATCTAGATTGCACTTTTCGAGCCATTTAATGCGAGAAACACGTTTTCTGGTGTATTCACCACTCCACAGTGCGTTTGACATGCAGAACCGGAGATATCTTGGTTTCGGTCGGGTTTCAAGCTGAGATATGCTTCTCTACGATAATCTTGGTGAGACTTCTGTCAGAAGTATGCAGAATCTTCGAGAACGCTCTTTTCGAGCTACTTAATGCGAGAAACACGTTTTCTGGTGTTTTCACCACTCCACAGAACGTTTTATGTGCAGAACCGGCGACATCTTGGATTTCGTCGGGTTTCAAGCTGAGATATGCATTTTCTGCGATTATCTTGGGGAGACTTCTGTCAGAAGTATGCAGAATCATCGAGATCGCTCTTTTCGAGCTACTTAATGCGAGAAACACGTTAGCTGGTGTTTTCGCCACTCCACAGTGCATTTGACACGCAGAACCGCAGATATCTTGGTTACGTTCGGGATTCAAGCTGAGATATGCATTTTCTGCGATAATCCTGGTGAGACTTCAGTCAGAAGTATGCAGAATCATCTAGATCGCTCCTGCCGAGCTATTTAACGCGAGAAACACGTTATCTGGTGTTTGCACCAGTCCACAGTGCGTTTGATATGCAGAACCGGCGACATCTTGGCTTTAGTCGGGGTTCAAACTGAGACATGCATTTTCTGCGATAATCCTGGTGATTCTTCTGTCAGAAGTATGCAGAATCATCGAAAACGCTCTTTTCGAGCTGTTTAATGCGAGAAACACGTTATCTGGTGTTTTCACCACTCCACAGTGCGTTTGATATGCAGAACCGGCGACATCTTGGATTTCGTCGGGTTTCAAGCTGAGATATGCATTTTCTGGGATTATCTTGGTGAGACTTCAGTCAGAAGTTTGCAGAATCATCTAGATCGCTCTTGTCGAGCTATTTAATGCAAAAAAACAAGTTTCCTGGTGTTTTCAACATTCCACAGTGCGTAGGATATGCAGAACCGGCGATATCTTGATTTTCGTGGTGTTTCCAGTTGAGATATGCATTTTCTGCGATAATCTTGGTGAGTCTTCTGTCAGAAGTATGCAGAATCATCGAGATCTCTCTTTTCGGGCTATTTAATGCGAGAAACACGTTATCTGGTGTTTTCACCACTCCACAGTGCGTTTGATATGCAGAACCGGCGATATCTTGATTTTCGTGGTGTTTCCAGCTGAGATATGCATTTTTTGCGATAATCGTGGTGAGACTTCATTCAGAAGTATGCAGAATCATCTAGATCGCTCTTATCGAGCTATTTAATGCAAAAAAACAAGTTTCCCGGTGTTTTCAACATTCCACAGTGCGTAGGATATGCAGAACCGGCGATATCTTGATTTTCGTGGTGTTTCCAGTTGAGATATGCATTTTCTGCGATAATCTTGGTGAGTCTTCTGTCAGAAGTATGCAGAATCATCGAGATCCCTCTTTTCGGGCTATTTAATGCGAGAAACACGTTATCTGGTGTTTTCACCACTCCACAGTGCGTTTGATATGCAGAACCGGCGATATCTTGATTTTCGTGGTGTTTCCAGCTGAGATATGCATTTTCTGCGATAATCGTGGTGAGACTTCATTCAGAAGTATGCAGAATCATCTAGATCGCTCTTATCGAGCTATTTAATGCAAAAAAACAAGTTTCCCGGTGTTTTCAACATTCCACAGTGCGTTTGATATGCGGAACCGGCGATATCTTGATTTTCGTGGTGTTTCCAGCTGAGATATGCATTTTCTGCGATAATCTTGGTGACACTTCAGTCAGAAGTATGCAGAATCATCTAGATCGCTCGTTTCGAGCTACTGAATGCGAGAAACACGTTTTCTGGTGTTTTCACCACTCCACAGAACGTTTTATGTGCAGAACCGGCGACATCTTGGATTTCGTCGGGTTTCAAGCTGAGATATGCATTTTCTGCGATTATCTTGGTGAGACTTCTGTCAGAAGTATGCAGAATCATCGAGATCGCACTTTTCGAGCTATTTAATGCGAGAAACTCGTTATCTGGTTGTTTTCACCACTCCACAGTGCGTTTGATATGCAGAACCGGCGTAATCTTGATTTTCGTGAGGTTTCAAGGTGAGATATGCATTTTTTGCGATAATATTGGTGAAAGTTCAGTCAGAAGTATGCAGAATCATCTAGATCGCTCGTTTCGAGCTACTTTATGCGAGAAACACGTTTTCTGGTGTTTTCACCACTCCACAGAACGTTTTATGTGCAGAACCGGCGACATCTTGGATTTCGTCGGGTTTCAAGCTGAGATATGCATTTTCTGCGATTATCATGGTGAGACTTCTGTCAGAAGTATGCAGAATCATCGAGATCGCTCCTTTCGAGCTACTTAATGCGAGAAACACGTTATCTGGTGTTTTCGCCACTCCACAGTGCGTTTGACATGCAGAACCGCAGATATCTTAGTTACGTTCGGGATTCAAGCTGAGATATGCATTTTCTGCGATAATCTTGGTGAGACTTCAGTCAGAAGTATGCAGAATCATCTAGATCGCTCTTGTCGAGCTATTTAATGCGAGAAACACGTTATCTGGTGTTTTCACCACTCCACAGTGCGTTTGATATGCAGAACCGGCGACATCTTGGCTTTAGTCGGGGTTCAAACTGAGACATGCATTTTCTGCGATAATCCTGGTGATTCTTCTGTCAGAAGTAAGCAGAATCATCGAGAACGCTCTTTCCGAGCTGTTTAATGCGAGACACACGTTATCTGGTGTTTTCACCACTCCACAGTGCGTTTGATATGCAGAACCGGCGACATCTTGGATTTCGTCGGGTTTCAAGCTGAGATATGCATTTTCTGCGATTATCTTGGTGAGACTTCAGTCAGAAGTATGCAGAATCATCTAGATCGCTCTTGTCGAGCTATTTAATGCAAAAAAACAAGTTTCCTGGTGTTTTCAACATTCCACAGTGCGTTTGATATTCAGAACCGGCGATATCTCGATTTTCGTGGTGTTTCCAGTAGAGATATGCATTTTCTGCGATAATCTTGGTGAGTCTTCTGTCAGAAGTATGCAGAATCATCGAGATCCCTCTTTTCGGGCTATTTAATGCGAGAAACACGTTATCTGGTGTTTTCACCACTCCACAGTGCGTTCGATATGCAGAACCGGCGATATCTTGATTTTCGTGGTGTTTCCAGCTGCGATATGCATTTTCTGCGATAATCTTGGTGAGTCTTCTGTCAGAAGTATGCAGAATCATCTAGATCGCTCGTTTCGAGCTACCTAATGCGAGAAACACGTTTTCTGGTGTTTTCACCACTCCACAGTGCGTTTGATATGCAGAACCGGCGACATCGTGGCTTTCGTCGGGTATCAAGCTGAGATATGCATTTTCTACGATAATCTTGGTGAGACTTCTGTCAGAAGTATGCAGAATAATCGAGAACCCGCTTTTCGAGTTATTTGATGCGAGAAACACGTTATCTGGTGTTTCACCATTCCACAGTGCGTTTAATATGCAGAACCGGCGATAACTTGAATTTCGTGGTGTTTCCAGTTGAGATATGCATTTTCTGCGATAATCTTGGTGAGTCTCCTGTCAGAAGTATGCAGAATCATCGAGATCCCTCTTTTCGGGCTATTTAATGCGAGAAACACGTTATCTGGTGTTTTCACCACTCCACAGTGCGTTTGATATGCAGAACCGGCGATATCTTGATTTTCGTGGTGTTTCCAGCTGAGATATGCATTTTCTGCGATAATCGTGGTGAGACTTCATTCAGAAGTATGCAGAATCATCTAGATCGCTCTTATCGAGCTATTTAATGCAAAAAAACAAGTTTCCCGGTGTTTTCAACATTCCACAGTGCGTTTGATATGCGGAACCGGCGATATCTTGATTTTCGTGGTGTTTCCAGCTGAGATATGCATTTTCTGCGATAATCTTGGTGAGACTTCTGTCAGAAGTATGCAGAATCATCTAGATCGCTCGTTTCGAGCTACTTAATGCGAGAAACACGTTTTCTGGTGTTTTCACCACTCCACAGAACGTTTTATGTGCAGAACCGGCGACATCTTGGATTTCGTCGGGTTTCAAGCTGAGATATGCATTTTCTGCGATTATCTTGGTGAGACTTCTGTCAGAAGTATGCAGAATCATCGAGATCGCACTTTTCGAGCTATTTAATGCGAGGAACTCGTTATCTGGTTGTTTTCACCACTCCACAGTGCGTTTGATATGCAGAACCGGCGTAATCTTGATTTTCGTGAGGTTTCAAGGTGAGATATGCATTTTTTGCGATAATATTGGTGAGAGTTCAGTCAGAAGTATGCAGAATCATCTAGATCGCTCGTTTCGAGCTACTTAATGCGAGAAACACGTTTTCTGGTGTTTTCACCACTCCACAGAACGTTTTATGTGCAGAACCGGCGACATCTTGGATTTCGTCGGGTTTCAAGCTGAGATATGCATTTTCTGCGATTATCATGGTGAGACTTCTGTCAGAAGTATGCAGAATCATCGAGATCGCTCCTTTCGAGCTACTTAATGCGAGAAACACGTTATCTGGTGTTTTCGCCACTCCACAGTGCGTTTGACATGCAGAACCGCAGATATCTTGGTTACGTTCGGGATTCGAGCTGAGATATGCATTTTCTGCGATAATCTTGGTGAGACTTCAGTCAGAAGTATGCAGAATCATCTAGATCGCTCTTGTCGAGCTATTTAATGCGAGAAACACGTTATCTGGTGTTTTCACCACTCCACAGTGCGTTTGATATGCAGAACCGGCGACATCTTGGCTTTAGTCGGGGTTCAAACTGAGACATGCATTTTCTGCGATAATCCTGGTGATTCTTCTGTCAGAAGTAAGCAGAATCATCGAGAACGCTCTTTCCGAGCTGTTTAATGCGAGACACACGTTATCTGGTGTTTTCACCACTCCACAGTGCGTTTGATATGCAGAACCGGCGACATCTTGGATTTCGTCGGGTTTCAAGCTGAGATATGCATTTTCTGCGATTATCTTGGTGAGACTTCAGTCAGAAGTATGCAGAATCATCTAGATCGCTCTTGTCGAGCTATTTAATGCAAAAAAACAAGTTTCCTGGTGTTTTCAACATTCCACAGTGCGTTTGATATTCAGAACCGGCGATATCTCGATTTTCGTGGTGTTTCCAGTAGAGATATGCATTTTCTGCGATAATCTTGGTGAGTCTTCTGTCAGAAGTATGCAGAATCATCGAGATCCCTCTTTTCGGGCTATTTAATGCGAGAAACACGTTATCTGGTGTTTTCACCACTCCACAGTGCGTTCGATATGCAGAACCGGCGATATCTTGATTTTCGTGGTGTTTCCAGCTGCGATATGCATTTTCTGCGATAATCTTGGTGAGTCTTCTGTCAGAAGTATGCAGAATCATCTAGATCGCTCGTTTCGAGCTACCTAATGCGAGAAACACGTTTTCTGGTGTTTTCACCACTCCACAGTAAGTTTGATATGCAGAACCGGCGACATCGTGGCTTTCGTCGGGTATCATGCTGAGATATGCATTTTCTACGATAATCTTGGTGAGACTTCTGTCAGAAGTATGCAGAATAATCGAGAACCCTCTTTTCGAGTTATTTAATGCGAGAAACACATTATCTGGTGTATTCACCACTCCACAGTACGTTTGACATGCAGATCCGGAAATATCTTGGCTTTCGTCGGGTTTCAAGCTGGGATATGCATTTTCTACGATAATCTTGGTGAGACTTCTGTCAGAAGTATGCAGAATCATCTAGATCGACCGTTTCGAGCTACTTAATGCGAGATACACGTTTTCTGGTGTTTTCGCCACTCCACAGTGCGTTTGACATGCAGAACCGCAGATATCTTGGTTACGGTGGGATTCAAGCTGAGATATGCATTTTCTGCGATAATCTTGGTGAGACGTCAGTCAGAAGTATGCAGAATCATCTAGATCGCCCTTGTCGAGCTATTTAATGCAAAAAAACAAGTTTCCTGGTGTTTTTAACATTCCACAGTGCGTTTGATATGCAGAGCCGGCGATATCTTGATTTCCTTGGTGTTTCCAGTTGAGATATGCATTGTCTGCGATAATCTGGGTGAGTCTTCTGTCAGAAGTATGCAGAATCATCGAGATCCCTCATTTCGGGCTATTTAATGCGAGAAACACGTTATCTGGTGTTTTCACCACTCCACAGTGCGTTTGATATGCAGAACCGGCGACATCTTGGCTTTCGTCGGGTATCAAGCTGAGATATGCATTTTCTACGATAATCTTGGTGAGACTTCTATCAGTAGTATGCAGAATCATCGAGATCCCTCTTTTCGAGCTCTTTAATGCGAGAAACACGTTATCTGGTGTTTTCACTACTCCACAGTGCGTTTGATATGCAGACCCGGCGACATCGTGGCTTTCGTCGGGTATCAAGCTGAGATATGCATTTTCTACGATAATCTTGGTGAGACATCAGTCAGAAGTATGCAGAATCATCGAGAACCCTCTCTTCGAGTTATTTAATGGGAGAAACACGTTATCTGGTGTATTCACCACTCCACAGTACGTTTGACATGCAGAACCGGAAATATCTTGGTTTCGGTTCGGGTTTCAAGCTGAGATATGCATTTTCTGCGATAATCTTGGTGAGACTTCAGTCAGAAGTATGCAGAGTCATCTAGATCGCTCGTTTCGAGCTACTTAATGTGAGAAACACGTTATCTGGTGTTCTCACCACTCCACAATGCGTTTGATATGCAGAACCGGCGACATCTTTGATTTCGTCGGGGTTCAAGCTGACATATGCATTTTCTGCGATAATAGTGGTGAGACTTCAGTCAGAAGTATGCAGAATCATCTAGATCGTTCGTTTCGAGCTATTTAATGCGAGAAACACGTTGTCTGGTGTTGTCACCACTCCACAGTTGGTTTGATATGCAGAACCGGCGATGTTTTGTTTACGTCGGGTTTCAAGCTGAGATATGCATTTTTTACGATAATCTTGATGAGACTTCTGTCCGAAGTATGCTTAATCATCGAGATCGCTCTTTTCGACCTATTTAATGCAAGAAACACGTTATCTGGTGTTTTCAGCACGCCACAGTGCGTTTGATATGCAGAACCAGCGATATCTTGGTTTTCGTGGGGTTTCAAGCTCAGATATGCATTTTCTGCGATAATATTGGTGAGACTTCTGTCCGAAGTATGCAGAATCATCGCGATCGCACTTTCCGAGCTATTTAATGCGAGAAACACGTTTTCTGGGGTTTTCACCACTCCACAGTTCGTTGGATATGCAGAACAGGAGATAGCTTGGTTTTCGTGGGGTTTCAAGCTGAGATATGCATTTTTTACGATAATCTTGGTGAGACTTCTGTCCGAAGTATGCTTAATCATCGAGATCGCTCTATTCGAGCTATTTAATACGAGAAACACGTTGTCTGGTGTTGTCACCACTCCACAGTTGGTTTGATATGCAGAACCGGCGATGTTTGGTTTTCGTCGGGTTTCAAGCTGAGATATGCATTTTTTACGATAATCTTGATGAGACTTCTGTCCGAAGTATGCTTAATCATCGAGATCGCTCTTTTCGACCTATTTAATGCGAGAAACACGTTATCTGGTGTTTTCAGCACGCCACAGTGCGTTTGATATGCAGAACCAGCGATATCTTGGTTTTCGTGGGGTTTCAAGCTCAGATATGCATTTTCTGTGATAATCTTGGTGAGACTTCTGTCCGAAGTATGCAGAGTCTTCGAGATCGCTCTTTTCGAGCTATTTAATGCGAAAAAACACGTTATCTGGTGTTTTCAGCACGCCACAGTGCGTTTGATATGCAGAACCAGCGATATCTTGGTTTTCGTGGGGTTTTAAGCTCAGATATGCATTTTCTGCGATAATCTTGGTGAGACTTCTGTCCCAAGTATGCAGAGTCATCGAGATCGCTCGTTTCGACCTATTTAATGCGAGAAACATGTTATCTGGTGTTTTCAACACTCCACAGTGCGTATGATATGCAGAACCTGCGATATCTTGGTTTTCGTGGGGTTTCAAGCTGAGATATGAATTATCTGCGATAATCTTGGTGAGACTTCTGTCCGAAGTGTGCAGAACCATCGAGATCGCTCTTTTCGAGCGATTTAATGCGAGAAACAAGTTATCTGGAGTTTTCACCACTCCACAGTGCGTTTGATATGCAGAACCGGCGATATCTTGGTTTTCGTGGGGTTTCAAGCTGAGATATGCATTTTCTGCGATAATCTTGGTGAGACTTCTGTCCGAAGTATGCAGAATCATCGAGATCGCTCGTTTCGAGCTATTTAATGCGAGAAACACGTTATCTGGTGTTTTCACCACTCCACAGTGCGTTGGATATGCAGAACCAGCGATATCTGGGTTTTCGTGGGGTTTCAAGCTGAGATATGCATTTTTTACGATAATCTTGGTGAGACTTCTGTCCGAAGTATGCTTAATCATCGAGATCGCTCGTTTAGACCTATTTAATGCGAGAAACACGTTATCTGGTGTTTTCACCACTCCACAGTGCGTATGATATGCAGAACCGGCGATATCTTGGTTTTCGTGGGGTTTCAAGCTGAGATCTACATTTTCAACGATAATCTTGGTGAGACTGCTGTCCGAAGTGTGCAGAATCATCGATATCGCTCTTTTCGAGCTATTTAATGCGAGAAACACGTTTTCTGGTGTTTTCACCACTCCACAGTACGTTTGAAGTGCAGAACCGGCGACATCTTGATTTTCGTGAGGTTTCAAGCTGAGATATGCATTTTCTGCGATAATATTGGTGAGACTTCTGTCCGAAGTATGCAGAACCATCGATATCGCTATTTTCGAGCTATTTTTTGCAAAAAAACAAGTTTTCTTGTGTTTCGACCACTCCACAGTGCGTTCGATGTGTAGAGCCGCCGATAGCTTGGTTTTCGTGGGGTTTCCAGCTGAAATATGCATTTTCTGCGATAATCTTGCTGATTCATCTATGAGAAGTATGCAGAATCATCGAGAACGCTCTTTTCGAGTTAGTTAATACGAGAAACACGTTTTCTGGTGTTTTCAACATTCCACAGTGCGTCTGATATGCAGAACCGACGATATCTTGGTTTTCGTGGGGTTTCCAGCTGAGATATGCATTTTCTGCGATAATCTTGGTGAGTGTTCTGTCAGAAGTATGCAGAATCATCGAGATCGCTCGTTTCGAGCTATTTAATGCGAGAAACACGTTATTTGGTTGTTTTCACCACTCCACAGTGCGTTTGATATGCAGAACCGGCGACATCTTGGATTTCGTCGGGTTTCAAGATGAGATATGCATTTTCTGCGATAATCTTGGTGAGACCTCTGTCCGAAGTATGTAGAAACATCGAGATCGCACTTTTCGAGTTATTTAATGCGACAAACACGTTATCTGGTGTTTTCACCAGTCCACAGTGCGTTTGATATGCAGAACCAGCGATATCTTGGTTTTCGTGGGGTTTCTAGCAGAGATATGCATTATCTGCGATAATCATGTTGAGACTTCTGTTAGAAGTATGCAGAATCTTCGAGATCGCACTTTTCGAGTTATTTAGTGCGACAAACACGTTATCTGGTGTTTTCAGCACTCCACAGTGCGTTTGATATGCAGAACCAGCGATATCTTGGTTTTCGTGGGGTTTCAAGCTGAGATATGCATTTTTTACGATAATCATGGTGAGACTTCTGTCCGAAGTATGCAGAATCATCGAGATCGCACTTTTCGAGCTATTTAATGCGAGAAACACGATATCTGGTGTTTTCAGCACTCCACAGTGCGTACGATATGCAGAACCGGCGATATCTTGGTTTTCGTGGGGTTTCAAGCTGAGATATGCATTGTCTGCGATAATCTTGGTGAGACTTCTGTCCGAAGTGTGCAGAATCATCGAGATCGCTCTTTTCGAGCTATTTAATGCGAGAAACACGTTTTCTGGGGTTTTCATCACACCACAGTTCGTTGGATATGCAGAACCAGCGATATCTTGGTTTTCGTGGGGTTTCAAGCTGAGATATGCATTGTCTGCGATAATCTTGGTGAGACTTCTGTCCGAAGTATGCAGAATCATCGAGATCGCTCTTTTCGAGCTATTTGATGCGAGAAACACGTTATCTGGTGTTTTCAACACTCCACAGTGCGTTTGATATGCAGAACCAGCGATATCTCAGTTTTCGTGGGGTTTCAAGCTGAGATATGCATTTTTTACGATAATCTTGGTGAGACTTCTGTCCGAAGTATGCTGAAACATCTAGATCGCTCTTTTCGAGCTATTTAATGCCAGAAACACGTTATCTGGTGTTTTCACCACTCCACAGTGCGTTTGATATGCAGAACCGGCGACATCTTGGCTGTCGTAGGGTATCAAGCTGAGATATGCATTTCCTACGATAATCATGGTGAGACTTCTGTCAGAAGTATGCAGAATCATCGGGATCGCTCTTTTCGAGCTATTTAACGCGAGAGACACGTTTTCTGGGGGTTTCCCCACTCCACAGTTCGTTGGATATGCAGAACAGTCGATATCTTGGTTTTCGTGGGGTTTCAAGCTGAGATATGCACTTTTTACGATAATCTTGGTGAGACTTCTGTCCGAAGTATGCTTAATCATCGAGATCGCTCTATTCGAACTATTTAATGCGACAAAACGTTATCTGGTGTTTTCAGCACTCCACAGTGCGTTTGATATGCAGAACCAGCGATATCTCAGTTTTCGTGGGGTTTCCAGCTGTGATATGCATTTTCAGCGATAATCATGTTGAGACTTCTGTTAGAAGTATGCAGAATCTTCGAGATCGTACATTTCGAGCTATTTTATGCGAGAAACACGTTTTCTGGGGTTTTCACCACTGCACAGTTCGTTGGATATGCAGAACAGGAGATATCTTGGTTTTCGTGGGTTTTCTAGCAGAGATATGCATTTTCTGAGATAATCTTGGTGAGACCTCTGTCCGAAGTATGCAGAAACATCGAGATCGCTCTTTTCGACCTATTTAATGCGGAAACACGTTATCTGGTGTTTTCACCACTCCACAGTGCGTTTGATATGCAGAACCAGCGATATGTTGGTTTTCGTGGGGTTTCAAGCTGAGATATGCATTTTTTACGATAATCATGGTGAGACTTCTGTCCGAAGGATGCAGAATCATCGAGATCGCACTTATCGAGCTATTTAATGCGAGAAACACGATATCTGGTGTTTTCAGCAATCCACAGTGCGTATGATATGCAGAACCGGCGATATCTTGGTTTTCGTGGGGTTTCAAGCTGAGATATGCATTGTCTGCGATAATCTTGGTGAGACTTCTGTCCGAAGTATGCAGAAACATCGAGATCGCACTTTTCGAGCTATTTAATGCGAGAAACACGATATCTGGTGTTTTCAGCACTCCACAGTGCGTACGATATGCAGAACCGGCGATATCTTGGTTTTCGTGGGGTTTCAAGCTGAGATATGCATTGTCTGCGATAATCTTGGTGAGACTTCTGTCCGAAGTATGCAGAATCATCGAGATCGCACTTTTCGAGCTATTTAATGCGAGAAACACGATATCTGGTGTTTTCAGCACTCCACAGTGCGTACGATATGCAGAACCGGCGATATCTTGGTTTTCGTGGGGTTTCAAGCTGAGATATGCTTTGTCTGCGATAATCTTGGTGAGACTTCTGTCCGAAGTGTGCAGAATCATCGGGATCGCTCTTTTCGAGCTATTTAATGCGAGAAACACGTTTTCTGGGGTTTTCACCACACCACAGTTCGTTGGATATGCAGAACCAGCGATATCTTGGTTTTCGTGGGGTTTCAAGCTGAGATATGCATTTTTTACGATAATCATGGTGAGACTTTTGTCCGAAGTATGCAGAACCATCGAGATCGCACTTTTCGAGCTATTTAATGCGAGAAACACGATATCTGGTGTTTTCAGCACTCCACAGTGCGTACGATATGCAGAACCGGCGATATCTTGGTTTTCGTGGGGTTTCAAGCTGACATATGCATTGTCTGCGATAATCTTGGTGAGACTTCTGTCCGAAGTGTGCAGAATCATTGAGATCGCTCATTTCGAGCTAGTTAATGCGAGAAACACGTTATCTGGGGTTTTCACCACTGCACAGTTCGTTGGATATGCAGAACAGGAGATATCTTGGTTTTCGTGGGTTTTCTAGCAGAGATATGCATTTTCTGCGATAATCATGGTGAGACTTCTGTTAGAAGTATGCAGAATCATCGAGATCGCACATTTCGAACTATTTAATGCGAGAAACACGTTGTCTGGTGTTTTCACCACTCCACAGTTGGTTTGATATGCAGAACCGGCGATATCTGGGTTTTCGTGGGGTTTCAAGCTGAGATATGCATTTTCTGAGATAATCTTGGTGAGACCTCTGTCCGAAGTATGCAGAAACATCGAGATCGCTCTTTGCGACCTATTTAATGCGAGAAACACGTTATCTGGTGTTTTCACCAGTCCACAGTGCGTTTGATGTGCAGAACCAGCGATATCTTGGTTTTCGTGGGGTTTCAAGCTGAGATATGCATTTTTTACGATAATCATGGTGAGACTTCTGTCCGAAGTATGCAGAATCATCGAGATCGCACTTTTCGAGCTATTTAATGCGAGAAACACGATATCTGGTGTTTTCAGCACTCCACAGTGCGTACGATATGCAGAACCGGCGATATCTTGGTTTTCGTGGGGTTTCAATCTCAGATATGCATTGTCTGCGATAATCTTGGTGAGACTTCGGTCCGAAGTGTGCAGAATCATCGAGATCGCTCTTTTCGAGCTATTTAATGCGAGAAACACGTTTTCTGGGGTTTTCACCACACCACAGTTCGTTGGATATGCAGAACCAGCGATATCTTGGTTTTCGTGGGGTTTCAAGCTGAGATATGCATTTTTTACGATAATCATGGTGAGACTTTTGTCCGAAGTATGCAGAATCATCGAGATCGCACTTTTCGAGCTATTTAATGCGAGAAACACGATATCTGGTGTTTTCAGCACTCCACAGTGCGTACGATATGCAGAACCGGCGATATCTTGGTTTTCGTGGGGTTTCAAGCTGAGATATGCATTGTCTGCGATAATCTTGGAGAGACTTCTGTCCGAAGTGTGCAGAATCATCGAGATCGCTCTTTTCGAGCTATTTAATGCGAGAAACACGTTTTCTGGGGTTTTCACAACACCACAGTTCGTTGGATATGCAGAACCAGCGATATCTTGGTTTTCGTGGGGTTTCAAGCTGAGATATGCATTTTTTACGATAATCATGGTGAGACTTTTTTCCGAAGTATGCAGAATCATCGAGATCGCAGTTTTCGAGCAATTTAATGCGAGAAACACGATATCTGGTGTTTTCAGCACTCCACAGTGCGTACGATATGCAGAACCGGCGACATCTTGGCTGTCGTAGGGTATCAAGCTGAGATATGCATTTTCTACGATAATCTTGGTGAGTCTCCTGTCAGAAGTATGCAGAACCTTCGAGATCGCTCATTTCGAGCTAGTTAATGCGAGAAACACGTTATCTGGTGTTTTCACCACTCCACAGCGCGTTTGATATGCAGAACCGGCGATATCTTGATTATCGTGGTTTTTCCTGCTGAGATATGCATTTTCAGCGATAATCTTGGGGAGTCTTCTGTCAGAAGTATGCAGAATCATCGAGATCGCTCATTTCGAGCTAGTTAATGCGAGAAACACGTTATCTGGTGTTTTCACCACTCCACAGTTCGTTGTATATGCAGAACAGGAGATATCTTGGTTTTCGTGGGGTTTCTAGCAGAGATATGCATTATCTGCGATAATCATGTTGAGACTTCTGTTAGAAGTATGCAGAATCTTCGAGATCGTACATTTCGAGCTATTTTATGCGAGAAACACTTTTCTGGGGTTTTCACCACTGCACAGTTCGTTGGATATGCAGAACAGGAGATATCTTGGATTTCGTGGGTTTTCTAGCAGAGATATGCATTTTCTGCGATAATCATGGTGAGACTTCTGTTAGATTATGCAGAATCATCGAGATCGCACATTTCGAACTATTTAATGCGAGAAACACGTTGTCTGGTGTTTTCGCCACTCCACAGTTGGTTTGATATGCAGAACCGGCGATATCTGGGTTTTCGTGGGGTTTCAAGCTGAGATATGCATTTTCTGAGATAATCTTGGTGAGACCTCTGTCCGAAGTATGCAGAAACATCGAGATCGCTCTTTTCGACCTATTTAATGCGAGAAACACGTTTTCTGGGGTTTTCACCACACCACAGTTCGTTGGATATGCAGAACCAGCGATATCTTGGTTTTCGTGGGGTTTCAAGCTGAGATATGCATTTTTTACGATAATCATGGTGAGACTTTTGTCCGAAGTATGCAGAATCATCGAGATCGCACTTTTCGAGCTATTTAATGCGAGAAACATGATATCTGGTGTTTTCAGCACTCCACAGTGCGTATGATATGCAGAACCGGCGATATCTTGGTTTTCGTGGGGTTTCAAGCTGAGATATGCATTGTCTGCGATAATCTTGGTGAGACTTCTGTCCGAAGTGTGCAGAATCATCGAGATCGCTCTTTTCGAGCTATTTAATGCGAAAAACACGTTTTCTGGGGTTTTCACCACACCACAGTTCGTTGGATATGCAGAACAGGTGATATCTTGGTTTTCGAGGGGTTTCAAGCTGAGATATGCATTTTCTGCGATTAACTTGGGGAGGCTTCTGTCCGAAGTATGCTGAATCATCGAGATCGCACTTCTCGAGCTAGTTAATGCGAGAAAAACCTTATCTGGTGTTTTCACCACCCCACAGTGCGTTTGATATGGAGAACCGGAGATATCTGGGTTTTCGTGGGGTTTCAAGCTGAGATATGCATTTTGTGCGATAATCTTGGTGAGACCTCTGTCCGAAGTATGCAGAAACATCGAGATCGCTCTTTTCGACCTATTTAATGCGAGAAACACGTTATCTTGTGTCTTCACCACTCCACAGTGCGATTGATATGCAGAACCAGCGATATCTTGGTTTTCGTGGGGTTTCAAGCTGAGATATGCATTGTCTGCGATTATCTTGGTGAGACTTCTGTCCGAAGTGTGCAGAATCATCGCGACCGCTCTTTTCGAGCTATTTAATGCGAGAAACACGTTTTCTGGGGTTTTCACCACACCACAGTTCGTTGGATATGCAGAACAGGTGATATCTTGGTTTTCGAGGGGTTTCAAGCTGAGATATGCATTTTCTGCGATAAACTTGGAGAAACTTCTGTCCGAAGTATGCTGAATCATCGAGATCGCACTTTTCGAGCAATTTAATGCGAGAAACACGTTATCTGGTGTTTTCACCACTCCACAGTGCGTTTGATATGCAGAACCGGCGACATCTTGGCTGTCGTAGGGTATCAAGCTGAGATATGCATTTTCTACGATAATCTTGGTGAGGCTTCTGTCAGAAGTATGCAGAATCATCGGGATCGCTCTTTTCGAGCTATTTAACGCGAGAGACACGTTTTCTGGGGTTTTCCCCACTCCACAGTTCGTTGGATATGCAGAACAGTCGATATCTTGGTTTTCGTGGGGTTTCAAGCTGAGATATGCATTTTTTTCGATAATCTTGGTGAGACTTCTGTCCGAAGTATGCTGAATCATCTAGATCGCTCTTTTCGAGCTATTTAATGCGAGAAACACGTTATCTGGTGTTTTCACCACTACACCGTGCGTTTGATATGCAGGACCGGCGACATCTTGGCTGTCGTAGGGTATCAAGCTGAGATATGCATTTTCTACGGTAATCTTGGTGAGACTTCTGTCCGAAGTATGCTGAATCATCTAGATCGCTCTTTTCGAGCTAGTTAATGCGAGAAACACGTTATCTGGTGTTTTCACCACTCCACAGTGCGTTTGATATGCAGAACCGGCGACATCTTGGCTGTCGTAGGGTATCAAGTTGAGATATGCATTTTCTACGATAATCTTGGTGAGTCGACTGTCAGAAATATGCAGAATCTTCGAGATCGCTCATTTCGAGCTAGTTAATGCGAGAAACACGTTATCTGGTGTTTTCACCACTCCACAGCGCGTTTGATATGCAGAACCGGCGATATCTTGATTTTCGTGGTTTTTCCAGCTGAGATATGCATTTTCAGCGATAATCTTGGTGAGTCTTCTGTCAGAAGTATGCAGAATCATCGAGATCGCTCATTTCGAGCTAGTTAATGCGAGAAACACGTTATCTGGTGTTTTCACCACTCCACAGTGCGTTTGTTATGCAGAACCGGCGACATCTTGGCTGTCGTAGGGTATCAAGCTGAGATATGCATTTTCTACGATAATCTTGGTGAGTCTGCTGTCAGAAGTATGCAGAATCTTCGAGATCGCTCATTTCGAGCTAGTTAATGCGAGAAACACGTTATCTGGTGTTTTCACCACTCCACAGCGCGTTTGATATGCAGAACCGGCGATATCTTGGTTTTCGTGGGGTTTCAAGCTGAGATATGCATTTTTTACGATAATCATGGTGAGACTTCTGTCCGAAGTATGCAGAATCATCGAGATCGCACTTTTCGAGCTATTTAATGCGAGAAACACGATATCTGGTGTTTTCAGCACTCCACAGTGCGTACGATATGCAGAACCGGCGATATCTTGGTTTTCGTGGGGTTTCAAGCTGAGATATGCATTGTCTGCGATAATCTTGGTGAGACTTCTGTCCGAAGTGTGCAGAAGCATCGAGATCGCTCTTTTCGAGCTATTTAATGCGAGAAACACGTTTTCTGGGGTTTTCAGCAATCCACAGTGCGTATGATATGCAGAACCGGCGATATCTTGGTTTTCGTGGGGTTTCAAGCTGAGATATGCATTGTCTGCGACAATCTTGGTGAGACTTCTGTCCGAAGTATGCAGAAACATCGAGATCGCACTTTTCGAGCTATTTAATGCGAGAAACACGATATCTGGTGTTTTCAGCACTCCACAGTGCGTACGATATGCAGAACCGGCGATATCTTGGTTTTCGTGGGGTTTCAAGCTGAGATATGCATTGTCTGCGATAATCTTGGTGAGACTTCTGTCCGAAGTATGCAGAATCATCGAGATCGCACTTTTCGAGCTATTTAATGCGAGAAACACGATATCTGGTGTTTTCAGCACTCCACAGTGCGTACGATATGCAGAACCGGCGATATCTTGGTTTTCGTGGGGTTTCAAGCTGAGATATGCATTGTCTGCGATAATCTTGGTGAGACTTCTGTCCGAAGTGTGCAGAATCATCGAGATCGCTCTTTTCGAGCTATTTAATGCGAGAAACACGTTTTCTGGGGTTTTCACCACACCACAGTTCGTTGGATATGCAGAACCAGCGATATCTTGGTTTCGTGGGGTTTCAAGCTGAGATATGCATTGTCTGCGATAATCTTGGTGAGACTTCTGTCCGAAGTATGCAGAAACATCGAGATCGCACTTTTCGAGCTATTTAATGCGAGAAACACGATATCTGGTGTTTTCAGCACTCCACAGTGCGTACGATATGCAGAACCGGCGATATCTTGGTTTTCGTCGGGTTTCAAGCTGAGATATGCATTGTCTGCGATAATCTTGGTGAGACTTCTGTCCGAAGTATGCAGAATCATCGAGATCGCACTTTTCGAGCTATTTAATGCGAGAAACACGATATCTGGTGTTTTCAGCACTCCACAGTGCGTACGATATGCAGAACCGGCGATATCTTGGTTTTCGTGGGGTTTCAAGCTGAGATATGCATTGTCTGCGATAATCTTGGTGAGACTTCTGTCCGAAGTGTGCAGAATCATCGAGATCGCTCTTTTCGAGCTATTTAATGCGAGAAACACGTTTTCTGGGGTTTTCACCACACCACAGTTCGTTGGATATGCAGAACCAGCGATATCTTGGTTTTCGTGGGGTTTCAAGCTGAGATATGCATTTTTTACGATAATCATGGTGAGACTTTTGTCCGAAGTATGCAGAACCATCGAGATCGCACTTTTCGAGCTATTTAATGCGAGAAACACGATATCTGGTGTTTTCAGCACTCCACAGTGCGTACGATATGCAGAACCGGCGATATCTTGGTTTTCGTGGGGTTTCAAGCTGACATATGCATTGTCTGCGATAATCTTGGTGAGACTTCTGTCCGAAGTGTGCAGAATCATTGAGTTCGCTCATTTCGAGCTAGTTAATGCGAGAAACACGTTATCTGGGGTTTTCACCACTGCACAGTTCGTTGGATATGCAGAACAGGAGATATCTTGGTTTTCGTGGGTTTTCTAGCAGAGATATGCATTTTCTGCGATAATCATGGTGAGACTTCTGTTAGAAGTATGCAGAATCATCGAGATCGCACATTTCGAACTATTTAATGCGAGAAACACGATGTCTGGTGTTTTCACCACTCCACAGTTGGTTTGATATGCAGAACCGGCGATATCTGGGTTTTCGTGGGGTTTCAAGCTGAGATATGCATTTTCTGAGATAATCTTGGTGAGACCTCTGTCCGAAGTATGCAGAAACATCGAGATCGCTCTTTTCGACCTATTTAATGCGAGAAACACGTTATCTGGTGTTTTCACCAGTCCACAGTGCGTTTGATGTGCAGAACCAGCGATATCTTGGTTTTCGTGGGGTTTCAAGCTGAGATATGCATTTTTTACGATAATCATGGTGAGACTTCTGTCCGAAGTATGCAGAATCATCGAGATCGCACTTTTCGAGCTATTTAATGCGAGAAACACGATATCTGGTGTTTTCAGCACTCCACAGTGCGTACGATATGCAGAACCGGCGATATCTTGGTTTTCGTGGGGTTTCAATCTCAGATATGCATTGTCTGCGATAATCTTGGTGAGACTTCTGTCCGAAGTGTGCAGAATCATCGAGATCGCTCTTTTCGAGCTATTTAATGCGAGAAACACGTTTTCTGGGGTTTTCACCACACCACAGTTCGTTGGATATGCAGAACCAGCGATATCTTGGTTTTCGTGGGGTTTCAAGCTGAGATATGCATTTTTTACGATAATCATGGTGAGACTTTTGTCCGAAGTATGCAGAATCATCGAGATCGCACTTTTCGAGCTATTTAATGCGAGAAACACGATATCTGGTGTTTTCAGCACTCCACAGTGCGTACGATATGCAGAACCGGCGATATCTTGGTTTTCGTGGGGTTTCAAGCTGAGATATGCATTGTCTGCGATAATCTTGGAGAGACTTCTGTCCGAAGTGTGCAGAATCATCGAGATCGCTCTTTTCGAGCTATTTAATGCGAGAAACACGTTTTCTGGGGTTTTCACAACACCACAGTTCGTTGGATATGCAGAACCAGCGATATCTTGGTTTTCGTGGGGTTTCAAGCTGAGATATGCATTTTTTACGATAATCATGGTGAGACTTTTGTCCGAAGTATGCAGAATCATCGAGATCGCAGTTTTCGAGCAATTTAATGCGAGAAACACGATATCTGGTGTTTTCAGCACTCCACAGTGCGTACGATATGCAGAACCGGCGACATCTTGGCTGTCGTAGGGTATCAAGCTGAGATATGCATTTTCTACGATAATCTTGGTGAGTCTCCTGTCAGAAGTATGCAGAACCTTCGAGATCGCTCATTTCGAGCTAGTTAATGCGAGAAACACGTTATCTGGTGTTTTCACCACTCCACAGCGCGTTTGATATGCAGAACCGGCGATATCTTGATTTTCGTGGTTTTTCCTGCTGAGATATGCATTTTCAGCGATAATCTTGGGGAGTCTTCTGTCAGAAGTATGCAGAATCATCGAGATCGCTCATTTCGAGCTAGTTAATGCGAGAAACACGTTATCTGGTGTTTTCACCACTCCACAGTTCGTTGTATATGCAGAACAGGAGATATCTTGGTTTTCGTGGGGTTTCTAGCAGAGATATGCATTATCTGCGATAATCATGTTGAGACTTCTGTTAGAAGTATGCAGAATCTTCGAGATCGTACATTTCGAGCTATTTTATGCGAGAAACACGTTTTCTGGGGTTTTCACCACTGCACAGTTCGTTGGATATGCAGAACAGGAGATATCTTGGATTTCGTGGGTTTTCTAGCAGAGATATGCATTTTCTGCGATAATCATGGTGAGACTTCTGTTAGAAGTATGCAGAATCATCGAGATCGCACATTTCGAACTATTTAATGCGAGAAACACGTTGTCTGGTGTTTTCGCCACTCCACAGATGGTTTGATTTGCAGAACCGGCGATATCTGGGTTTTCGTGGGGTTTCAAGCTGAGATATGCATTTTCTGAGATACTCTTGGTGAGACCTCTGTCCGAAGTATGCAGAAACATCGAGATCGCTCTTTTCGACCTATTTAATGCGAGAAACACGTTTTCTGGGGTTTTCACCACACCACAGTTCGTTGGATATGCAGAACCAGCGATATCTTGGTTTTCGTGGGGTTTCAAGCTGAGATATGCATTGTCTGCGATAATCTTGGTGAGACTTCTGTCCGAAGTGTGCAGAATCATCGAGATCGCTCTTTTCGAGCTATTTAATGCGAAAAACACGTTTTCTGGGGTTTTCACCACACCACAGTTCGTTGGATATGCAGAACAGGTGATATCTTGGTTTTCGAGGGGTTTCAAGCTGAGATATGCATTTTCTGCGATTAACTTGGGGAGGCTTCTGTCCGAAGTATGCTGAATCATCGAGATCGCACTTCTCGAGCTAGTTAATGCGAGAAAAACCTTATCTGGTGTTTTCACCACCCCACAGTGCGTTTGATATGGAGAACCGGAGATATCTGGGTTTTCGTGGGGTTTCAAGCTGAGATATGCATTTTGTGCGATAATCTTGGTGAGACCTCTGTCCGAAGTATGCAGAAACATCGAGATCGCTCTTTTCGACCTATTTAATGCGAGAAACACGTTATCTTGTGTCTTCACCACTCCACAGTGCGATTGATATGCAGAACCAGCGATATCTTGGTTTTCGTGGGGTTTCAAGCTGAGATATGCATTGTCTGCGATAATCTTGGTGAGACTTCTGTCCGAAGTGTGCAGAATCATCGCGACCGCTCTTTTCGAGCTATTTAATGCGAGAAACACGTTTTCTGGGGTTTTCACCACACCACAGTTCGTTGGATATGCAGAACAGGTGATATCTTGGTTTTCGAGGGGTTTCAAGCTGAGATATGCATTTTCTGCGATAAACTTGGAGAAACTTCTGTCCGAAGTATGCTGAATCATCGAGATCGCACTTTTCGAGCAATTTAATGCGAGAAACACGTTATCTGGTGTTTTCACCACTCCACAGTGCGTTTGATATGCAGAACCGGCGACATCTTGGCTGTCGTAGGGTATCAAGCTGAGATATGCATTTTCTACGATAATCTTGGTGAGGCTTCTGTCAGAAGTATGCAGAATCATCGGGATCGCTCTTTTCGAGCTATTTAACGCGAGAGACACGTTTTCTGGGGTTTTCCCCACTCCACAGTTCGTTGGATATGCAGAACAGTCGATATCTTGGTTTTCGTGGGGTTTCAAGCTGAGATATGCACTTTTTACGATAATCTTGGTGAGACTTCTGTCCGAAGTATGCTTAATCATCGAGATCGCTCTATTCGAACTATTTAATGCGACAAAACGTTATCGGGTGTTTTCAGCACTCCACAGTGCGTTTGATATGCAGAACCAGCGATATCTCAGTTTTCGTGGGGTTTCCAGCTGAGATATGCATTTTTTTCGATAATCTTGGTGAGACTTCTGTCCGAAGTATGCTGAATCATCTAGATCGCTCTTTTCGAGCTATTTAATGCGAGAAACACGTTATCTGGTGTTTTCACCACTACACCGTGCGTTTGATATGCAGGACCGGCGACATCTTGGCTGTCGTAGGGTATCAAGCTGAGATATGCATTTTCTACGGTAATCTTGGTGAGACTTCTGTCCGAAGTATGCTGAATCATCTAGATCGCTCTTTTCGAGCTAGTTAATGCGAGAAACACGTTATCTGGTGTTTTCACCACTCCACAGTGCGTTTGATATGCAGAACCGGCGACATCTTGGCTGTCGTAGGGTATCAAGTTGAGATATGCATTTTCTACGATAATCTTGGTGAGTCGACTGTCAGAAATATGCAGAATCTTCGAGATCGCTCTTTTCGAGCTAGTTAATGCGAGAAACACGTTATCTGGTGTTTTCACCACTCCACAGTGCGTTTGATATGCAGAACCGGCGACATCTTGGCTGTCGTAGGGTATCAAGTTGAGATATGCATTTTCTACGATAATCTTGGTGAGTCTTCTGTCAGAAGTATGCAGAATCATCGAGATCGCTCATTTCGAGCTAGTTAATGCGAGAAACACGTTATCTGGTGTTTTCACCACTCCACAGTGCGTTTGTTATGCAGAACCGGCGACATCTTGGCTGTCGTAGGGTATCAAGCTGAGATATGCATTTTCTACGATAATCTTGGTGAGTCTGCTGTCAGAAGTATGCAGAATCTTCGAGATCGCTCATTTCGAGCTAGTTAATGCGAGAAACACGTTATCTGGTGTTTTCACCACTCCACAGCGCGTTTGATATGCAGAACCGGCGATATCTTGATTTTCGTGGTTTTTCCTGCTGAGATATGCATTTTCTGCGATAAACTTGGAGAGACTTCTGTCCGAAGTATGCTGAATCATCGAGATCGCACTTTTCGAGCTAGTTAATGCGAGAAAAACCTTATCTGGTGTTTTCAGCACTCCACAGTGCGTTTGATATGCAGAACCAGCGATATCTCAGTTTTCGTGGGGTTTCCAGCTGAGATATGCATTTTCTGAGATAATCTTGGTGAGACCTCTGTCCGAAGTATGCAGAAACATCGAGATCGCTCTTTTCGACCTATTTAATGCGAGAAACACGTTATCTGGTGTTTTCACCAGTCCACAGTGCGTTTGATATGCAGAACCAGCGATATCTTGGTTTTCGTGGGGTTTCAAGCTGAGATATGCATTTTTTACGATAATCATGGTGAGACTTCTGTCCGAAGTATGCAGAATCATCGAGATCGCACTTTTCGAGCTATTTAATGCGAGAAACACGATATCTGGTGTTTTCAGCAATCCACAGTGCGTATGATATGCAGAACCGGCGATATCTTGGTTTTCGTGGGGTTTCAAGCTGAGATATGCATTGTCTGCGATAATCTTGGTGAGACTTCTGTCAGAAGTATGCAGAATCATCGGGATCGCTCTTTTCGAGCTATTTAACGCGAGAAACACGTTATCTGGTGTTTTCACCAGTCCACAGTGCGTTTGATATGCAGAACCAGCGATATCTTGGTTTTCGTGGGGTTTCAAGCTGAGATATGCATTTTTTACGATAATCATGGTGAGACTTTTGTCCGAAGTATGCAGAATCATCGAGATCGCAGTTTTCGAGCAATTTAATGCGAGAAACACGATATCTGGTGTTTTCAGCACTCCACAGTGCGTACGATATGCAGAACCGGCGACATCTTGGCTGTCGTAGGGTATCAAGCTGAGATATGCATTTTCTACGATAATCTTGGTGAGTCTCCTGTCAGAAGTATGCAGAACCTTCGAGATCGCTCATTTCGAGCTAGTTAATGCGAGAAACACGTTATCTGGTGTTTTCACCACTCCACAGCGCGTTTGATATGCAGAACCGGCGATATCTTGATTTTCGTGGTTTTTCCTGCTGAGATATGCATTTTCAGCGATAATCTTGGGGAGTCTTCTGTCAGAAGTATGCAGAATCATCGAGATCGCTCATTTCGAGCTAGTTAATGCGAGAAACACGTTATCTGGTGTTTTCACCACTCCACAGTTCGTTGTATATGCAGAACAGGAGATATCTTGGTTTTCGTGGGGTTTCTAGCAGAGATATGCATTATCTGCGATAATCATGTTGAGACTTCTGTTAGAAGTATGCAGAATCTTCGAGATCGTACATTTCGAGCTATTTTATGCGAGAAACACGTTTTCTGGGGTTTTCACCACTGCACAGTTCGTTGGATATGCAGAACAGGAGATATCTTGGATTTCGTGGGTTTTCTAGCAGAGATATGCATTTTCTGCGATAATCATGGTGAGACTTCTGTTAGAAGTATGCAGAATCATCGAGATCGCACATTTCGAACTATTTAATGCGAGAAACACGTTGTCTGGTGTTTTCGCCACTCCACAGATGGTTTGATTTGCAGAACCGGCGATATCTGGGTTTTCGTGGGGTTTCAAGCTGAGATATGCATTTTCTGAGATACTCTTGGTGAGACCTCTGTCCGAAGTATGCAGAAACATCGAGATCGCTCTTTTCGACCTATTTAATGCGAGAAACACGTTTTCTGGGGTTTTCACCACACCACAGTTCGTTGGATATGCAGAACCAGCGATATCTTGGTTTTCGTGGGGTTTCAAGCTGAGATATGCATTGTCTGCGATAATCTTGGTGAGACTTCTGTCCGAAGTGTGCAGAATCATCGAGATCGCTCTTTTCGAGCTATTTAATGCGAAAAACACGTTTTCTGGGGTTTTCACCACACCACAGTTCGTTGGATATGCAGAACAGGTGATATCTTGGTTTTCGAGGGGTTTCAAGCTGAGATATGCATTTTCTGCGATTAACTTGGGGAGGCTTCTGTCCGAAGTATGCTGAATCATCGAGATCGCACTTCTCGAGCTAGTTAATGCGAGAAAAACCTTATCTGGTGTTTTCACCACCCCACAGTGCGTTTGATATGGAGAACCGGAGATATCTGGGTTTTCGTGGGGTTTCAAGCTGAGATATGCATTTTGTGCGATAATCTTGGTGAGACCTCTGTCCGAAGTATGCAGAAACATCGAGATCGCTCTTTTCGACCTATTTAATGCGAGAAACACGTTATCTTGTGTCTTCACCACTCCACAGTGCGATTGATATGCAGAACCAGCGATATCTTGGTTTTCGTGGGGTTTCAAGCTGAGATATGCATTGTCTGCGATAATCTTGGTGAGACTTCTGTCCGAAGTGTGCAGAATCATCGCGACCGCTCTTTTCGAGCTATTTAATGCGAGAAACACGTTTTCTGGGGTTTTCACCACACCACAGTTCGTTGGATATGCAGAACAGGTGATATCTTGGTTTTCGAGGGGTTTCAAGCTGAGATATGCATTTTCTGCGATAAACTTGGAGAAACTTCTGTCCGAAGTATGCTGAATCATCGAGATCGCACTTTTCGAGCAATTTAATGCGAGAAACACGTTATCTGGTGTTTTCACCACTCCACAGTGCGTTTGATATGCAGAACCGGCGACATCTTGGCTGTCGTAGGGTATCAAGCTGAGATATGCATTTTCTACGATAATCTTGGTGAGGCTTCTGTCAGAAGTATGCAGAATCATCGGGATCGCTCTTTTCGAGCTATTTAACGCGAGAGACACGTTTTCTGGGGTTTTCCCCACTCCACAGTTCGTTGGATATGCAGAACAGTCGATATCTTGGTTTTCGTGGGGTTTCAAGCTGAGATATGCACTTTTTACGATAATCTTGGTGAGACTTCTGTCCGAAGTATGCTTAATCATCGAGATCGCTCTATTCGAACTATTTAATGCGACAAAACGTTATCGGGTGTTTTCAGCACTCCACAGTGCGTTTGATATGCAGAACCAGCGATATCTCAGTTTTCGTGGGGTTTCCAGCTGAGATATGCATTTTTTTCGATAATCTTGGTGAGACTTCTGTCCGAAGTATGCTGAATCATCTAGATCGCTCTTTTCGAGCTATTTAATGCGAGAAACACGTTATCTGGTGTTTTCACCACTACACCGTGCGTTTGATATGCAGGACCGGCGACATCTTGGCTGTCGTAGGGTATCAAGCTGAGATATGCATTTTCTACGGTAATCTTGGTGAGACTTCTGTCCGAAGTATGCTGAATCATCTAGATCGCTCTTTTCGAGCTAGTTAATGCGAGAAACACGTTATCTGGTGTTTTCACCACTCCACAGTGCGTTTGATATGCAGAACCGGCGACATCTTGGCTGTCGTAGGGTATCAAGTTGAGATATGCATTTTCTACGATAATCTTGGTGAGTCGACTGTCAGAAATATGCAGAATCTTCGAGATCGCTCATTTCGAGCTAGTTAATGCGAGAAACACGTTATCTGGTGTTTTCACCACTCCACAGCGCGTTTGATATGCAGAACCGGCGATATCTTGATTTTCGTGGTTTTTCCAGCTGAGATATGCATTTTCAGCGATAATCTTGGTGAGTCTTCTGTCAGAAGTATGCAGAATCATCGAGATCGCTCATTTCGAGCTAGTTAATGCGAGAAACACGTTATCTGGTGTTTTCACCACTCCACAGTGCGTTTGTTATGCAGAACCGGCGACATCTTGGCTGTCGTAGGGTATCAAGCTGAGATATGCATTTTCTACGATAATCTTGGTGAGTCTGCTGTCAGAAGTATGCAGAATCTTCGAGATCGCTCATTTCGAGCTAGTTAATGCGAGAAACACGTTATCTGGTGTTTTCACCACTCCACAGCGCGTTTGATATGCAGAACCGGCGATATCTTGATTTTCGTGGTTTTTCCTGCTGAGATATGCATTTTCTGCGATAAACTTGGAGAGACTTCTGTCCGAAGTATGCTGAATCATCGAGATCGCACTTTTCGAGCTAGTTAATGCGAGAAAAACCTTATCTGGTGTTTTCAGCACTCCACAGTGCGTTTGATATGCAGAACCAGCGATATCTCAGTTTTCGTGGGGTTTCCAGCTGAGATATGCATTTTCTGAGATAATCTTGGTGAGACCTCTGTCCGAAGTATGCAGAAACATCGAGATCGCTCTTTTCGACCTATTTAATGCGAGAAACACGTTATCTGGTGTTTTCACCAGTCCACAGTGCGTTTGATATGCAGAACCAGCGATATCTTGGTTTTCGTGGGGTTTCAAGCTGAGATATGCATTTTTTACGATAATCATGGTGAGACTTCTGTCCGAAGTATGCAGAATCATCGAGATCGCACTTTTCGAGCTATTTAATGCGAGAAACACGATATCTGGTGTTTTCAGCAATCCACAGTGCGTATGATATGCAGAACCGGCGATATCTTGGTTTTCGTGGGGTTTCAAGCTGAGATATGCATTGTCTGCGATAATCTTGGTGAGACTTCTGTCAGAAGTATGCAGAATCATCGGGATCGCTCTTTTCGAGCTATTTAACGCGAGAGACACGTTTTCTGGGGTTTTCCCCACTCCACAGTTCGTTGGATATGCAGAACAGTCGATATCTTGGTTTTCGTGGGGTTTCAAGCTGAGATATGCATT
Organism: Anthophora plumipes; assembly: GCA_951804975.1. NCBI lineage: Eukaryota > Metazoa > Arthropoda > Insecta > Hymenoptera > Apidae > Anthophora > Anthophora plumipes. The sequence continues at coordinate 1,304,642 of CATORF010000423.1, forward strand.
TTCTAGGATAATCTTGGTGAGACTTCTGTCCGAAGTATGCTGAATCATCTAGATCGCTCTTTTCGAGCAATTTAATGCGAGAAACACGTTATCTGGTGTTTTCACCACTCCACAGTGCGTTTGATATGCAGAACCGGCGACATCTTGGCTGTCGTAGGGTATCAAGCTGAGATATGCATTTTCTACGATAATCTTGGTGAGGCTTCTGTCAGAAGTATGCAGAATCATCGGGATCGCTCTTTTGGAGCTATTTAACGCGAGAGACACGTTTTCTGGGGTTTTCCCCACTCCACAGTTCGTTGGATATGCAGAACAGTCGATGTCTTGGTTTTCGTGGGGTTTCAAGCTGAGATATGCACTTTTTACGATAATCTTGGTGAGACTTCTGTCCGAAGTATGCTTAATCATCGAGATCGCTCTATTCGAACTATTTAATGCGACAAAACGTTATCGGGTGTTTTCAGCACTCCACAGTGCGTTTGATATGCAGAACCAGCGATATCTCAGTTTTCGTGGGGTTTCCAGCTGAGATATGCATTTTTTTCGATAATCTTGGTGAGACTTCTGTCCGAAGTATGCTGAACCATCTAGATCGCTTTTTTCGAGCTATTTAATGCGAGAAACACGTTATCTGGTGTTTTCACCACTACACCGTGCGTTTGATATGCAGGACCGGCGACATCTTGGCTGTCGTAGGGTATCAAGCTGAGATATGCATTTTCTACGGTAATCTTGGTGAGACTTCTGTCCGAAGTATGCTGAATCATCTAGATCGCTCTTTTCGAGCTAGTTAATGCGAGAAACACGTTATCTGGTGTTTTCACCACTCCACAGTGCGTTTGATATGCAGAACCGGCGACATCTTGGCTGTCGTAGGGTATCAAGTTGAGATATGCATTTTCTACGATAATCTTGGTGAGTCGACTGTCAGAAATATGCAGAATCTTCGAGATCGCTCATTTCGAGCTAGTTAATGCGAGAAACACGTTATCTGGTGTTTTCACCACTCCACAGCGCGTTTGATATGCAGAACCGGCGATATCTTGATTTTCGTGGTTTTTCCAGCTGAGATATGCATTTTCAGCGATAATCTTGGTGAGTCTTCTGTCAGAAGTATGCAGAATCATCGAGATCGCTCATTTCGAGCTAGTTAATGCGAGAAACACGTTATCTGGTGTTTTCACCACTCCACAGTGCGTTTGTTATGCAGAACCGGCGACATCTTGGCTGTCGTAGGGTATCAAGCTGAGATATGCATTTTCTACGATAATCTTGGTGAGTCTGCTGTCAGAAGTATGCAGAATCTTCGAGATCGCTCATTTCGAGCTAGTTAATGCGAGAAACACGTTATCTGGTGTTTTCACCACTCCACAGCGCGTTTGATATGCAGAACCGGCGATATCTTGATTTTCGTGGTTTTTCCTGCTGAGATATGCATTTTCAGCGATAATCTTGGTGAGTATTCTGTCAGAAGTATGCAGAATCATCCAGATTGCTCATTTCGAGCTAGTTAATGCGAGAAACACGTTATCTGGTGTTTTCACCACTCCACAGTTCGTTGTATATGCAGAACAGGAGATATCTTGGTTTTCGTGGGTTTTCTAGCAGAGATATGCATTTTCTGCGATAATCATGGTGAGACTTCTGTTAGAAGTATGCAGAATCATCGAGATCGCACATTTCGAACTATTTAATGCGAGAAACACGTTGTCTGGTGTTTTCACCACGCCACAGTTGGTTTGATATGCAGAACCGGCGATATCTGGGTTTTCGTGGGGTTTCAAGCTGAGATATGCATTTTCTGAGATAATCTTGCTGAGACCTCTGTCCGAAGTATGCAGAAACATCGAGATCGCTCTTTTCGACCTATTTAATGCGAGAAACACGTTATCTGGTGTTTTCACCAGTCCACAGTGCGTTTGATATGCAGAACCAGCGATATCTTGGTTTTCGTGGGGTTTCAAGCTGAGATATGCATTTTTTACGATAATCATGGTGAGACTTCTGTCCGAAGTATGCAGAATCATCGAGATCGCACTTTTCGAGCTATTTAATGCGAGAAACTCGATATCTGGTGTTTTCAGCACTCCACAGTGCGTACGATATGCAGAACCGGCGATATCTTGGTTTTCGTGGGGTTTCAAGCTGAGATATGCATTGTCTGCGATAATCTTGGTGAGACTTCTGTCCGAAGTGTGCAGAATCATCGAGATCGCTCTTTTCGAGCTATTTAATGCGAGAAACACGTTTTCTGGGGTTTTCATCACACCACAGTTCGTTGGATATGCAGAACCAGCGATATCTTGGTTTTCGTGGGGTTTCAAGCTGAGATATGCATTGTCTGCGATAATCTTGGTGAGACTTCTGTCCGAAGTGTGCAGAATCATCGAGATCGCTCTTTTCGAGCTATTTAATGCGAGAAACACGTTTTCTGGGGTTTTCATCACACCACAGTTCGTTGGATATGCAGAACCAGCGATATCTTGGTTTTCGTGGGGTTTCAAGCTGAGATATGCATTGTCTGCGATAATCTTGGTGAGACTTCTGTCCGAAGTGTGCAGAATCATCGAGATCGCTCTTTTCGAGCTATTTAATGCGAGAAACACGATATCTGGTGTTTTCAGCAATCCACAGTGCGTATGATATGCAGAACCGGCGATATCTTGGTTTTCGTGGGGTTTCAAGCTGAGATATGCATTGTCTGCGATAATCTTGGTGAGACTTCTGTCCGAAGTATGCAGAATCATCGAGATCGCTCTTTTCGAGCTATTTGATGCGAGAAACACGTTATCTGGTGTTTTCAACACTCCACAGTGCGTTTGATATGCAGAACCAGCGATATCTCAGTTTTCGTGGGGTTTCAAGCTGAGATATGCATTTTTTACGATAATCTTGGTGAGACTTCTGTCCGAAGTATGCTGAAACATCTAGATCGCTCTTTTCGAGCTATTTAATGCCAGAAACACGTTATCTGGTGTTTTCACCACTCCACAGTGCGTTTGATATGCAGAACCGGCGACATCTTGGCTGTCGTAGGGTATCAAGCTGAGATATGCATTTTCTACCATAATCATGGTGAGACTTCTGTCAGAAGTATGCAGAATCATCGGGATCGCTCTTTTCGAGCTATTTAACGCGAGAGACACGTTTTCTGGGGGTTTCCCCACTCCACAGTTCGTTGGATATGCAGAACAGTCGATATCTTGGTTTTCGTGGGGTTTCAAGCTGAGATATGCACTTTTTACGATAATCTTGGTGAGACTTCTGTCCGAAGTATGCTTAATCATCGAGATCGCTCTATTCGAACTATTTAATGCGACAAAACGTTATCTGGTGTTTTCAGCACTCCACAGTGCGTTTGATATGCAGAACCAGCGATATCTCAGTTTTCGTGGGGTTTCCAGCTGTGATATGCATTTTCAGCGATAATCATGTTGAGACTTCTGTTAGAAGTATGCAGAATCTTCGAGATCGTACATTTCGAGCTATTTTATGCGAGAAACACGTTTTCTGGGGTTTTCACCACTGCACAGTTCGTTGGATATGCAGAACAGGAGATATCTTGGTTTTCGTGGGTTTTCTAGCAGAGATATGCATTTTCTGAGATAATCTTGGTGAGACCTCTGTCCGAAGTATGCAGAAACATCGAGATCGCTCTTTTCGACCTATTTAATGCGGAAACACGTTATCTGGTGTTTTCACCACTCCACAGTGCGTTTGATATGCAGAACCAGCGATATGTTGGTTTTCGTGGGGTTTCAAGCTGAGATATGCATTTTTTACGATAATCATGGTGAGACTTCTGTCCGAAGGATGCAGAATCATCGAGATCGCACTTATCGAGCTATTTAATGCGAGAAACACGATATCTGGTGTTTTCAGCAATCCACAGTGCGTATGATATGCAGATCCGGCGATATCTTGGTTTTCGTGGGGTTTCAAGCTGAGATATGCATTGTCTGCGATAATCTTGGTGAGACTTCTGTCCGAAGTATGCAGAAACATCGAGATCGCACTTTTCGAGCTATTTAATGCGAGAAACACGATATCTGGTGTTTTCAGCACTCCACAGTGCGTACGATATGCAGAACCGGCGATATCTTGGTTTTCGTGGGGTTTCAAGCTGAGATATGCATTGTCTGCGATAATCTTGGTGAGACTTCTGTCCGAAGTATGCAGAATCATCGAGATCGCACTTTTCGAGCTATTTAATGCGGAAACACGTTATCTGGTGTTTTCACCACTCCACAGTGCGTTTGATATGCAGAACCAGCGATATGTTGGTTTTCGTGGGGTTTCAAGCTGAGATATGCATTTTTTACGATAATCATGGTGAGACTTCTGTCCGAAGGATGCAGAATCATCGAGATCGCACTTATCGAGCTATTTAATGCGAGAAACACGATATCTGGTGTTTTCAGCAATCCACAGTGCGTATGATATGCAGAACCGGCGATATCTTGGTTTTCGTGGGGTTTCAAGCTGAGATATGCATTGTCTGCGATAATCTCGGTGAGACTTCTGTCCGAAGTATGCAGAAACATCGAGATCGCACTTTTCGAGCTATTTAATGCGAGAAACACGATATCTGGTGTTTTCAGCACTCCACAGTGCGTACGATATGCAGAACCGGCGATATCTTGGTTTTCGTGGGGTTTCAAGCTGAGATATGCATTGTCTGCGATAATCTTGGTGAGACTTCTGTCCGAAGTATGCAGAAACATCGAGATCGCACTTTTCGAGCTATTTAATGCGAGAAACACGATATCTGGTGTTTTCAGCACTCCACAGTGCGTACGATATGCAGAACCGGCGATATCTTGGTTTTCGTGGGGTTTCAAGCTGAGATATGCATTGTCTGCGATAATCTTGGTGAGACTTCTGTCCGAAGTATGCAGAATCATCGAGATCGCACTTTTCGAGCTATTTAATGCGGAAACACGTTATCTGGTGTTTTCACCACTCCACAGTGCGTTTGATATGCAGAACCAGCGATATGTTGGTTTTCGTGGGGTTTCAAGCTGAGATATGCATTTTTTACGATAATCATGGTGAGACTTCTGTCCGAAGGATGCAGAATCATCGAGATCGCACTTATCGAGCTATTTAATGCGAGAAACACGATATCTGGTGTTTTCAGCAATCCACAGTGCGTATGATATGCAGAACCGGCGATATCTTGGTTTTCGTGGGGTTTCAAGCTGAGATATGCATTGTCTGCGATAATCTCGGTGAGACTTCTGTCCGAAGTATGCAGAAACATCGAGATCGCACTTTTCGAGCTATTTAATGCGAGAAACACGATATCTGGTGTTTTCAGCACTCCACAGTGCGTACGATATGCAGAACCGGCGATATCTTGGTTTACGTGGGGTTTCAAGCTGAGATATGCATTGTCTGCGATAATCTTGGTGAGACTTCTGTCCGAAGTATGCAGAATCATCGAGATCGCACTTTTCGAGCTATTTAATGCGAGAAACACGATATCTGGTGTTTTCAGCACTCCACAGTGCGTACGATATGCAGAACCGGCGATATCTTGGTTTTCGTGGGGTTTCAAGCTGAGATATGCATTGTCTGCGATAATCTTGGTGAGACTTCTGTCCGAAGTGTGCAGAATCATCGAGATCGCTCTTTTCGAGCTATTTAATGCGAGAAACACGTTTTCTGGGGTTTTCACCACACCACAGTTCGTTGGATATGCAGAACCAGCGATATCTTGGTTTTCGTGGGGTTTCAAGCTGAGATATGCATTTTTTACGATAATCATGGTGAGACTTTTGTCCGAAGTATGCAGAACCATCGAGATCGCACTTTTCGAGCTATTTAATGCGAGAAACACGATATCTGGTGTTTTCAGCACTCCACAGTGCGTACGATATGCAGAACCGGCGATATCTTGGTTTTCGTGGGGTTTCAAGCTGAGATATGCATTGTCTGCGATAATCTTGGTGAGACTTCTGTCCGAAGTGTGCAGAATCATTGAGATCGCTCATTTCGAGCTAGTTAATGCGAGAAACACGTTATCTGGTGTTTTCACCACTCCACAGTTCGTTGTATATGCAGAACAGGAGATATCTTGGTTTTCGTGGGGTTTCTAGCAGAGATATGCATTATCTGCGATAATCATGTTGAGACTTCTGTTAGAAGAATGCAGAATCTTCGAGATCGTACATTTCGAGCTATTTTATGCGAGAAACACGTTTTCTGGGGTTTTCACCACTGCACAGTTCGTTGGATATGCAGAACAGGAGAATTCTTGGTTTTCGTGGGTTTTCTAGCAGAGATATGCATTTTCTGCGATAATCATGGTGAGACTTCTGTTAGAAGTATGCAGAATCATCGAGATCGCACATTTCGAACTATTTAATGCGAGAAACACGTTGTCTGGTGTTTTCACCACTCCACAGTTGGTTTGATATGCAGAACCGGCGATATCTGGGTTGTCGTGGGGTTTCAAGCTGAGATATGCATTTTCTGAGATAATCTTGGTGAGACCTCTGTCCGAAGTATGCAGAAACATCGAGATCGCTCTTTTCGACCTATTTAATGCGAGAAACACGTTATCTGGTGTTTTCACCAGTCCACAGTGCGTTTGATGTGCAGAACCAGCGATATCTTGGTTTTCGTGGGGTTTCAAGCTGAGATATGCATTTTTTACGATAATCATGGTGAGACTTTTGTCCGAAGTATGCAGAATCATCGAGATCGCACTTTTCGAGCTATTTAATGCGAGAAACACGATATCTGGTGTTTTCAGCACTCCACAGTGCGTACGATATGCAGAACCGGCGATATCTTGGTTTTCGTGGGGTTTCAAGCTGAGATATGCATTGTCTGCGATAATCTTGGAGAGACTTCTGTCCGAAGTGTGCAGAATCATCGAGATCGCTCTTTTCGAGCTATTTAATGCGAGAAACACGTTTTCTGGGGTTTTCACAACACCACAGTTCGTTGTATATGCAGAACAGGAGATATCTTGGTTTTCGTGGGGTTTCTAGCAGAGATATGCATTATCTGCGATAATCATGTTGAGACTTCTGTTAGAAGTATGCAGAATCTTCGAGATCGTACATTTCGTGCTATTTAATGCGAGAAACACGTTTTCTGGGGTTTTCACCACTGCACAGTTCGTTGGATATGCAGAACAGGAGATATCTTGGTTTTCGTGGGTTTTCTAGCAGAGATATGCATTTTCTGCGATAATCATGGTGAGACTTCTGTTAGAAGTATGCAGAATCATCGAGATCGCACATTTCGAACTATTTAATGCGAGAAACACGTTGTCTGGTGTTTTCACCACTCCACAGTTGGTTTGATATGCAGAACCGGCGATATCTGGGTTTTCGTGGGGTTTCAAGCTGAGATATGCATTTTCTGAGATAATCTTGGTGAGGTCTCTGTTCGAAGTATGCAGAAACTTCGAGATCGCTCTTTTCGACCTATTTAATGCGAGAAACACGATATCTGGTGTTTTCAGCAATCCACAGTGCGTATGATATGCAGAACCGGCGATATCTTGGTTTTCGTGGGGTTTCAAGCTGAGATATGCATTGTCTGCGATAATCTTGGTGAGACTTCTGTCCGAAGTATGCAGAAACATCGAGATCGCACTTTTCGAGCTATTTAATGCGAGAAACACGATATCTGGTGTTTTCAGCACTCCACAGTGCGTACGATATGCAGAACCGGCGATATCTTGGTTTACGTGGGGTTTCAAGCTGAGATATGCATTGTCTGCGATAATCTTGGTGAGACTTCTGTCCGAAGTATGCAGAATCATCGAGATCGCACTTTTCGAGCTATTTAATGCGAGAAACACGATATCTGGTGTTTTCAGCACTCCACAGTGCGTACGATATGCAGAACCGGCGATATCTTGGTTTTCGTGGGGTTTCAAGCTGAGATATGCATTGTCTGCGATAATCTTGGTGAGACTTCTGTCCGAAGTGTGCAGAATCATCGAGATCGCTCTTTTCGAGCTATTTAATGCGAGAAACACGTTTTCTGGGGTTTTCACCACACCACAGTTCGTTGGATATGCAGAACCAGCGATATCTTGGTTTTCGTGGGGTTTCAAGCTGAGATATGCATTTTTTACGATAATCATGGTGAGACTTTTGTCCGAAGTATGCAGAACCATCGAGATCGCACTTTTCGAGCTATTTAATGCGAGAAACACGATATCTGGTGTTTTCAGCACTCCACAGTGCGTACGATATGCAGAACCGGCGATATCTTGGTTTTCGTGGGGTTTCAAGCTGAGATATGCATTGTCTGCGATAATCTTGGTGAGACTTCTGTCCGAAGTGTGCAGAATCATTGAGATCGCTCATTTCGAGCTAGTTAATGCGAGAAACACGTTATCTGGTGTTTTCACCACTCCACAGTTCGTTGTATATGCAGAACAGGAGATATCTTGGTTTTCGTGGGGTTTCTAGCAGAGATATGCATTATCTGCGATAATCATGTTGAGACTTCTGTTAGAAGAATGCAGAATCTTCGAGATCGTACATTTCGAGCTATTTTATGCGAGAAACACGTTTTCTGGGGTTTTCACCACTGCACAGTTCGTTGGATATGCAGAACAGGAGATATCTTGGTTTTCGTGGGTTTTCTAGCAGAGATATGCATTTTCTGCGATAATCATGGTGAGACTTCTGTTAGAAGTATGCAGAATCATCGAGATCGCACATTTCGAACTATTTAATGCGAGAAACACGTTGTCTGGTGTTTTCACCACTCCACAGTTGGTTTGATATGCAGAACCGGCGATATCTGGGTTTTCGTGGGGTTTCAAGCTGAGATATGCATTTTCTGAGATAATCTTGGTGAGACCTCTGTCCGAAGTATGCAGAAACATCGAGATCGCTCTTTTCGACCTATTTAATGCGAGAAACACGTTATCTGGTGTTTTCACCAGTCCACAGTGCGTTTGATGTGCAGAACCAGCGATATCTTGGTTTTCGTGGGGTTTCAAGCTGAGATATGCATTTTTTACGATAATCATGGTGAGACTTCTGTCCGAGGTATGCAGAATCATCGAGATCGCACTTTTCGAGCTATTTAATGCGAGAAACACGATATCTGGTGTTTTCAGCACTCCACAGTGCGTACGATATGCAGAACCGGCGATATCTTGGTTTTCGTGGGGTTTCAAGCTCAGATATGCATTGTCTGCGATAATCTTGGTGAGACTTCTGTCCGAAGTGTGCAGAATCATCGAGATCGCTCTTTTCGAGCTATTTAATGCGAGAAACACGTTTTCTGGGGTTTTCACCACACCACAGTTCGTTGGATATGCAGAACCAGCGATATCTTGGTTTTCGTGGGGTTTCAAGCTGAGATATGCATTTTTTACGATAATCATGGTGAGACTTTTGTCCGAAGTATGCAGAATCATCGAGATCGCACTTTTCGAGCTATTTAATGCGAGAAACACGATATCTGGTGTTTTCAGCACTCCACAGTGCGTACGATATGCAGAACCGGCGATATCTTGGTTTTCGTGGGGTTTCAAGCTGAGATATGCATTGTCTGCGATAATCTTGGAGAGACTTCTGTCCGAAGTGTGCAGAATCATCGAGATCGCTCTTTTCGAGCTATTTAATGCGAGAAACACGTTTTCTGGGGTTTTCACAACACCACAGTTCGTTGTATATGCAGAACAGGAGATATCTTGGTTTTCGTGGGGTTTCTAGCAGAGATATGCATTATCTGCGATAATCATGTTGAGACTTCTGTTAGAAGTATGCAGAATCTTCGAGATCGTACATTTCGTGCTATTTAATGCGAGAAACACGTTTTCTGGGGTTTTCACCACTGCACAGTTCGTTGGATATGCAGAACAGGAGATATCTTGGTTTTCGTGGGTTTTCTAGCAGAGATATGCATTTTCTGCGATAATCATGGTGAGACTTCTGTTAGAAGTATGCAGAATCATCGAGATCGCACATTTCGAACTATTTAATGCGAGAAACACGTTGTCTGGTGTTTTCACCACTCCACAGTTGGTTTGATATGCAGAACCGGCGATATCTGGGTTTTCGTGGGGTTTCAAGCTGAGATATGCATTTTCTGAGATAATCTTGGTGAGGTCTCTGTCCGAAGTATGCAGAAACTTCGAGATCGCTCTTTTCGACCTATTTAATGCGAGAAACACGTTATCTGGTGTTTTCACCAGTCCACAGTGCGTTTGATGTGCAGAACCAGCGATATCTTGGTTTTCGTGGGGTTTCAAGCTGAGATATGCATTTTTTACGATAATCATGGTGAGACTTCTGTCCGAAGTATGCAGAATCATCGAGATCGCACTTTTCGAGCTATTTAATGCGAGAAACACGATATCTGGTGTTTTCAGCACTCCACAGTGCGTACGACATGGAGAACCGGCGATATCTTGGTTTTCGTGGGGTTTCAAGCTGAGATATGCATTGTCTGCGAAAATCTTGGTGAGACTTCTGTCCGAAGTGTGCAGAATCATCGAGATCGCTCTTTTCGAGCTATTTAATGCGAGAAACACGTTTTCTGGGGTTTTCACCACACCACAGTTCGTTGGATATGCAGAACCAGCGATATCTTGGTTTTCGTGGGGTTTCAAGCAGAGACATGCATTTTTTACGATAATCATGGTGAGACTTTTGTCCGAAGTATGCAGAATCATCGAGATCGCAGTTTTCGAGCTATTTAATGCGAGAAACACGATATCTGGTGTTTTCAGCACTCCACAGTGCGTACGATATGCAGAACCGGCGACATCTTGCCTGTCGTAGGGTATCAAGCTGAGATATGCATTTTCTACGATAATCTTGGGGAGTCTTCTGTCAGAAGTATGCAGAATCATCGAGATCGCTCATTTCGAGCTAGTTAATGCGAGAAACACGTTATCTGGTGTTTTCACCACTCCACAGTTCGTTGTATATGCAGAACAGGAGATATCTTGGTTTTCGTGGGGTTTCTAGCAGAGATATGCATTATCTGCGATAATCATGTTGAGACTTCTGTTAGAAGTATGCAGAATCTTCGAGATCGTACATTTCGAGCTATTTTATGCGAGAAACACGTTTTCTGGGGTTTTCACCACTGCACAGTTCGTTGGATATGCAGAACAGGAGATATCTTGGTTTTCGTGGGTTTTCTAGCAGAGATATGCATTTTCTGCGATAATCATGGTGAGACTTCTGTTAGAAGTATGCAGAATCATCGAGATCGCACATTTCGAACTATTTAATGCGAGAAACACGTTGTCTGGTGTTTTCACCACTCCACAGTTGGTTTGATATGCAGAACCGGCGATATCTGGGTTTTCGTGGTGTTTCAAGCTGAGATATGCATTTTCTGAGATAATCTTGGTGAGACCTCTGTCCGAAGTATGCAGAAACATCGAGATCGCTCTTTTCGACCTATTTAATGCGAGAAACACGTTATCTGGTGTTTTCAACAGTCCACAGTGCGTTTGATATGCAGAACCAGCGATATCTTGGTCTTCGTGGGGTTTCAAGCTGAGATATGCATTTTTTACGATAATCATGGTGAGACTTCTGTCCGAAGTATGCAGAATCATCGTGATCGCACTTTTCGAGCTATTTAATGCGAGAAACACGATATCTGGTGTTTTCAGCAATCCACAGTGCGTATGATATGCAGAACCGGCGATATCTTGGTTTTCGTGGGGTTTCAAGCTGAGATATGCATTGTCTGCGATAATCTTGGTGAGACTTCTGTCCGAAGTATGCAGAAACATCGAGATCGCTCTTTTCGACCTATTTAATGCGAGAAACACGTTATCTGGTGTTTTCACCACTCCACAGTGCGTTTGATATGCAGAACCAGCGATATCTTGGTTTTCGTGGGGTTTCAAGATGAGATATGCATTTTTGACGATAATCATGGTGAGACTTCTGTCCGAAGTATGCAGAATCATCGAGTTTCTCTTTTCGAGCTATTTAATGCGAGAAACACGATATCTGGTGTTTTCAGCACTCCACAGTGCGTACGATATGCAGAACCGGCGATATCTTGGTTTTCGTGGGGTTTCAAGCTGAGATATGCATTGTCTGCGATAATCTTGGTGAGACTTCTGTCCGAAGTGTGCAGAATCATCGAGATCGCTCTTTTCGAGCTATTTAATGCGAGAAACACGTTTTCTGGGGTTTTCACCACACCACAGTTCGTTGGATATGCAGAACCAGCGATATCTTGGTTTTCGTGGGGTTTCAAGCTGTGATATGCATTTTTTACGATAATCATGGTGAGACTTCTGTCCGAAGTATGCAGAATCATCGAGATCGCACTTTTCGAGCTATTTAATGCGAGAAACACGATATCTGGTGTTATCAGCACTCCACAGTGCGTATGATATGCAGAACCGGCGATATCTTGGTTTTCGTGGGGTTTCAAGCTGAGATATGCATTTTCTGCGATAAACTTGGAGAGACTTCTGTCCGAAGTATGCTGAATCATCGAGATAGCACCTTTCGAGCTAGTTAATGCGAGAAAAATCTTATCTGGTGTTTTCACCACTCCACAGTGCGTTTGATATGCAGAACCGGCGATATCTTGGTTTTCGTGGGGTTTCAAGCTGAGATATGCATTGTCTGCGATAATCTTGGTGAGACTTCTGTCCGAAGTGTGCAGAATCATCGAGATCGCTCTTTTCGAGCTATTTAATGCGAGAAACACGTTTTCTGTGGCTTTCACCACACCACAATTCGTTGGATATGCAGAACAGGTGATATCTTGGTTTTCGAGGGGTTTCAAGCTGAGATATGCATTTTCTGCGATAAACTTGGAGACACTCCTGTCCGAAGTATGCTGAATCGTCGAGATCGCACTTTTCGAGCTAGTTAATGCGAGAAAAACCTTATCTGGTGTTTTCCCCACCCCACAGTGCGTTTGATATGCAGAACCGGCGATATCTGGGTTTTCGTGGTGTTTCAAGCTGAGATATGCATTGTCTGCGATAATCTTGGTGAGACTTCTGTCCGAAGTATGCAGAAACATCGAGATCGCTCTTTTCGACCTATTTAATGCGAGAAACACGTTATCTGGTGTTTTCACCACTCCACAGTGCGTTTGATATGCAGAACCAGCGATATCTTGGTTTTCGTGGGGTTTCAAGCTGAGATATGCATTTTTTACGATAATCATGGTGAGACTTCTGTCAGAAGTATGCTGAATCATCGAGATAGCACCTTTCGAGCTAGTTAATGCGAGAAAAACCTTATCTGGTGTTTTCACCACTCCACAGTGCGTTTGATATGCAGAACCGGCGATATCTTGGTTTTCGTGGGGTTTCAAGCTGAGATATGCATTGTCTGCGGTAATCTTGGTGAGACTTTTGTCCGAAGTGTGCAGAATCATCGAGATCGCTCTTTTCGAGCTATTTAATGCGAGAAACACGTTTTCTGGGGTTTTCACCACACCACAATTCGTTGGATATGCAGAACAGGTGATATCTTGGTTTTCGAGGGGTTTCAAGCTGAGATATGCATTTTCTGCGATAAACTTGGAGACACTTCTGTCCGAAGTATGCTGAATCGTCGAGATCGCACTTTTCGAGCTAGTTAATGCGAGAAAAACCTTATCTGGTGTTTTCCCCACCCCACAGTGCGTTTGATATGCAGAACCGGCGATATCTGGGTTTTCGTGGGGTTTCAAGCTGAGATATGCATTGTCTGCGATAATCTTGGTGAGACTTCTGTCCGAAGTATGCAGAAACATCGAGATCGCTCTTTTCGACCTATTTAATGCGAGAAACACGTTATCTGGTGTTTTCACCACTCCACAGTGCGTTTGATATGCAGAACCAGCGATATCTTGGTTTTCGTGGGGTTTCAAGCTGAGATATGCATTTTTTACGATAATCATGGTGAGACTTCTGTCAGAAGTATGCAGAATCATCGAGATCGCACTTTTCGAGCTATTTAATGCGAGAAACACGATATCTGGTGTTTTCAGCACTCCACAGTGCGTATGAAATGCAGAACCGGCGATACCTTGGTTTTCGTGGGGTTTCAAGCTGAGATATGCATTGTCTGCGATAATCTTGGTGAGACTTCAGTCCGAAGTGTGCAGAATCATCGAGATCGCACTTTTCGAGCTATTTAATGCGAGAAACACGATATCTGGTGTTTTCAGCACTCCACAGTGCGTATGAAATGCAGAACCGGCGATATCTTGGTTTTCGTGGGGTTTCAAGCTGAGATATGCATTGTCTGCGATAATCTTGGTGAGACTTCTGTCCGAAGTGTGCAGAATCATCGAGATCGCTCTTTTCGAGCTATTTAATGCGAGAAACACGTTTTCTGGGGTTTTCACCACACCACAGTTCGTTGGATATGCAGAACAGGTGATATCTTGGTTTTCGAGGGGTTTCAAGCTGAGATATGCATCTTCTGCGATAAACTTGGAGAGACTTCTGTCCGAAGTATGCTGAATCATCGAGATCGCACTTTTCGAGCTATTTAATGCGAGAAACACGATATCTGGTGTTTTCAGCACTCCACAGTGCGTATGTTATGCAGGACCGGCGATATCTTGGTTTTCGTGGGGTTTCAAGCTGAGATATGCATTGTCTGCGATAATCTTGGTGAGACTTCTGTCCGAAGTATGCAGAAACATCGAGATCGCTCTTTTCGACCTATTTAATGCGAGAAACACGTTATCTGGTGTTTTCACCACTCCACAGTGCGTTTGATATGCAGAACCAGCGATATCTTGGTTTTCGTGGGGTTTCAAGCTGAGATATGCATTTTTTACGATAATCATGGTGAGACTTCTGTCAGAAGTATGCAGAATCATCGAGATCGCACTTTTCGAGCTATTTAATGCGAGAAACACGATATCTGGTGTTTTCAGCACTCCACAGTGCGTATGAAATGCAGAACCGGCGATATCTTGGTTTTCGTGGGGTTTCAAGCTGAGATATGCATTGTCTGCGATAATCTTGGTGAGACTTCTGTCCGAAGTGTGCAGAATCATCGAGATCGCTCTTTTCGAGCTATTTAATGCGAGAAACACGATATCTGGTGTTTTCAGCACTCCACAGTGCGTACGATATGCAGAACCGGCGATATCTTGGTTTTCGTGGGGTTTCAAGCTGAGATATGCATTGTCTGCGATAATCTTGGTGAGACTTCTGTCCGAAGTATGCAGAAACATCGAGATCGCTCTTTTCGACCTATTTAATGCGAGAAACACGTTATCTGGTGTTTTCACCACTCCACAGTGCGTTTGATATGCAGAACCAGCGATATCTTGGTTTTCGTGGGGTTTCAAGCTGAGATATGCATTTTTTACGATAATCATGGTGAGACTTCTGTCAGAAGTATGCAGAATCATCGAGATCGCACTTTTCGAGCTATTTAATGCGAGAAACACGATATCTGGTGTTTTCAGCACTCCACAGTGCGTATGAAATGCAGAACCGGCGATATCTTGGTTTTCGTGGGGTTTCAAGCTGAGATATGCATTGTCTGCGATAATCTTGGTGAGACTTCTGTCCGAAGTGTGCAGAATCATCGAGATCGCTCTTTTCGAGCTATTTAATGCGAGAAACACGTTTTCTGGGGTTTTCACCACACCACAGTTCGTTGGATATGCAGAACAGGTGATATCTTGGTTTTCGAGGGGTTTCAAGCTGAGATATGCATCTTCTGCGATAAACTTGGAGAGACTTCTGTCCGAAGTATGCTGAATCATCGAGATCGCACTTTTCGAGCTATTTAATGCGAGAAACACGATATCTGGTGGTTTCACCACACCACAGTTCGTTGGATATGCAGAACAGGTGATATCTTGGTTTTCGAGGGGTTTCAAGATGAGATATGCATTTTCTGCTATAATCTTGGTGAGACTTCTGTCCGAAGTATGCTGAAACATCGAGATCGCTCTTTTCGGGCTAGTTAATGCGAGAAAAACCTTATCCGGTGTATTCACCGCTCCACAGTTCGTTGGATATGCAGAACAGTAGATATCTTGGTTTTCGTCGGGTTTCAAGCAGAGATATGCATTTTCTGCGATAATCTTCGTGAGACTTCTGTTAGAAGTATGCAGAATCATCGAGATCGCGCTTTTCGAGCTACATAATGCGAGAAACACGTTATCTGGTGTTTTCACCACTCCACAGTGCGTTTGATATGCAGAACCGGCGACATCTTGATTTTCGTGATGTTTTCCAGCTGAGATATGGATTTTCTGCGATAATCTTGGTGAGACTTCAGTCAGAAGTATGCAGAATCATCTAGATCGCTCTTTTCAAGCTATTTAATGCGAAAAAACAAGTTTTCTGGTGTTTTCAACATTCCACAGTGCGTTTGATATGCAGAACCGGCGATATCTTGGATTTCGTCGGGTTTCAAGCTGAGATAAGCATTTTCTACGATAATCTTGGTGAGACTTCTGTCTGAAGTATGCAGAATCTTCGAGATCGCTCTTTTCGAGCTACTTAATGCGAGAAACACGATATCTGGTGTTTTCACCACTCCACAGTGCGTTTGATATGCAGAACCGGCGATATCTTGATTTTCGTGGTGTTTCCAGCTGAGATATGCATTTTCTGCGATAATCTTGGTGAGACTTCTGTCAGAAGTATGCAGAATCATCGGGATCGCTCTTTTCGAGCTATTCAATGCGAGAAACACGTTGTCTGGTTGTTTTCACGACTCCACAGTGTGTTTGATATGCAGAACCGGCGAAATCTTAATTTTCGTGATGTTTCAAGCTGAGATATGGATTTTCTGCGATAATCTTGGTGACACTTCAGTCAGAAGTATGCAGAATCATCTAGATCGCTGTTTTCAAGCTATGTAATGCGAAAAAACAAGTTTTCTGGTGTTTTCAACATTCCACAGCGCGTTTTATATGCAGAACCGGCGATATCTTGATTTTCGTTGTGTTTCCAGCTGAGATATGCATTTTCTGCGATAATCTTGGTGAGTCTTCTGTCAGAAGTATGCAGAATCTTCGAGAACGCTCTTTTCGAGCTACATAATGCGAGAAACACGTTATCTGGTGTTTTCACCACTCCACAGTGCGTTTGATATGCAGAACCAGCGACATCTTGGCTTTCGTCGGGTATCAAGCTGAGATATGCATTTTCAACGATAATCTTGGTGGGACTTCTGTCAGAAGGATGCAGAATCATCGGGATCGCTCTTTTCGAGCTATTTAATGCGAGAAACACGTTGTGTGGTTGTTTTCACGACTAGACAGTGCGTTTGATACGCAGAACCGGCGACATCTTGATTTTCGTGAGGTTTCCAGCTGAGATATGGATTTTCTACGATAATCTTCGTGAGACTTCAGTCAGAAGTATTCAGAATCATCTAGATCGCTGTTTTCAAGCTATGTAATGCGAAAAAACAAGTTTTCTGGTGTTTTCAACATTCCACAGCGCGTTTTATATGCAGAACCGGCGATATCTTGATTTTCGTTGTGTTTCCAGCTGAGATATGCATTTTCTGCGATAATCTTGGTGAGTCTTCTGTCAGAAGTATGCAGAATCATCGAGATCCCTCTTTGCGAGCTATTTAATGCGAGAAACACGATATCTGGTGTTTTCACCACTCCACAGTGCGTTTGATATGCAGAACCGGCAACATCTTGATTTTCGTGAGGTTTCAAGCTGAGATATGCATTTTCTGACATAATATTGGTGAGACTTCAGTCAGAAGTATGCAGAATCATCTAGATCGCTCGTTTCGAGCTATTTAATGCGAAAAAACAAGTTTTCTGGTGTTTTCAACATTCCACAGTGCGTGTGATATGCAGAACCGGCGATATCTTGATTTTCGTGGTGTTTCCAGCTGAGATAAGCATTTTCTGCGATAATCTTGGTGAGTCTTCTGTCAGAAGTATGCAGAATCATCTAGATCGCTGTTTTCAAGCTATGTAATGCGAAAAAACAAGTTTTCTGGTGTTTTCAACATTCCACAGCGCGTTTTATATGCAGAACCGGCGATATCTTGATTTTCGTTGTGTTTCCAGCTGAGATATGCATTTTCTGCGATAATCTTGGTGAGTCTTCTGTCAGAAGTATGCAGAATCATCGAGATCCCTTTTTTCGAGCTATTTAATGCGAGAAACACGTTTTCTGGTGTATTCACCACTCCACAGTACGTTTGACATGCAGAACCGGCGAAATCTTGCTTTTCGTGGGTTTTCAAGCTGAGATATGCATTTTCTGCGATAATCTTGGTGAGACTTCTGTCAGAAGTATGCAGAATCTTCGAGAACGCTCTTTTCGAGCTACATAATGCGAGAAACACGATATCTGGTTTTTTCACCACTCCACAGTGCGTTTGATATGTAGAACCGGCAACATCTTGATTTTCGTGAGGTTTCAAGCTGAGATATGCATTTTCTGACATAATATTGGTGAGACTTCAGTCAGAAGTATGCAGAATCATCTAGATCGCTCGTTTCGAGCTATTTAATGCGAAAAAACAAGTTTTCTGGTGTTTTCAACATTCCACAGTGCGTTTGATATGCAGAACCGGCGATATCTTGATTTTCGTGGTGTTTCCAGCTGAGATATGCATTTTCTGCGATAATCTTGGTAAGTCTTCTGTCAGAAGTATGTAGAACCATCTGGATCGCTCTTTTCGAGCTATTTAATGCGAGAAACACGTTTTCTGGTGTATTCACCACTCCACAGTACGTTTGACATGCAGAACCAGAGATATCTTTGTTTCGGTCGGGTTTCAAGCTGAGATATGGTATTTTCTACGATAATCTAGGAGAGACTTCTGTCAGAATTATGCAGAATCTTCGAGAACGCTCTTTTCGAGCTACATAATGCGAGAAACACGTTATCTGGTGTTTTCACCACTCCACAGTGCGTTTGATATGCAGAACCGGCGACATCTTGGCTTTCGTCGGGCATCAAGCTGAGATATGCATTTTCAACGATAATCTTGGTGAGACTTCTGTCAGAAGTATGCAGAATCTTTGGGATCGCTCTTTTCGAGCTGTTTAATGCGAGAAACACGTTGTCTGGATGTTTTCACGACTCCACAGTGCGTTTGATATGCAGAACCGGCGACATCTTGATTTTCGTGAGGTTTCAAGCTGAGATATGCATTGTCTGCGATAATCTTGGTGAGACTTCTGTCCGAAGTGTGCAGAATCATCGAGATCGCTCTTTTCGAGCTATTTAATGCGAGAAACACGTTTTCTGTGGCTTTCACCACACCACAATTCGTTGGATATGCAGAACAGGTGATATCTTGGTTTTCGAGGGGTTTCAAGCTGAGATATGCATTTTCTGCGATAAACTTGGAGACACTCCTGTCCGAAGTATGCTGAATCGTCGAGATCGCACTTTTCGAGCTAGTTAATGCGAGAAAAACCTTATCTGGTGTTTTCCCCACCCCACAGTGCGTTTGATATGCAGAACCGGCGATATCTGGGTTTTCGTGGTGTTTCAAGCTGAGATATGCATTGTCTGCGATAATCTTGGTGAGACTTCTGTCCGAAGTATGCAGAAACATCGAGATCGCTCTTTTCGACCTATTTAATGCGAGAAACACGTTATCTGGTGTTTTCACCACTCCACAGTGCGTTTGATATGCAGAACCAGCGATATCTTGGTTTTCGTGGGGTTTCAAGCTGAGATATGCATTTTTTACGATAATCATGGTGAGACTTCTGTCAGAAGTATGCTGAATCATCGAGATAGCACCTTTCGAGCTAGTTAATGCGAGAAAAACCTTATCTGGTGTTTTCACCACTCCACAGTGCGTTTGATATGCAGAACCGGCGATATCTTGGTTTTCGTGGGGTTTCAAGCTGAGATATGCATTGTCTGCGGTAATCTTGGTGAGACTTTTGTCCGAAGTGTGCAGAATCATCGAGATCGCTCTTTTCGAGCTATTTAATGCGAGAAACACGTTTTCTGGGGTTTTCACCACACCACAATTCGTTGGATATGCAGAACAGGTGATATCTTGGTTTTCGAGGGGTTTCAAGCTGAGATATGCATTTTCTGCGATAAACTTGGAGACACTTCTGTCCGAAGTATGCTGAATCGTCGAGATCGCACTTTTCGAGCTAGTTAATGCGAGAAAAACCTTATCTGGTGTTTTCCCCACCCCACAGTGCGTTTGATATGCAGAACCGGCGATATCTGGGTTTTCGTGGGGTTTCAAGCTGAGATATGCATTGTCTGCGATAATCTTGGTGAGACTTCTGTCCGAAGTATGCAGAAACATCGAGATCGCTCTTTTCGACCTATTTAATGCGAGAAACACGTTATCTGGTGTTTTCACCACTCCACAGTGCGTTTGATATGCAGAACCAGCGATATCTTGGTTTTCGTGGGGTTTCAAGCTGAGATATGCATTTTTTACGATAATCATGGTGAGACTTCTGTCAGAAGTATGCAGAATCATCGAGATCGCACTTTTCGAGCTATTTAATGCGAGAAACACGATATCTGGTGTTTTCAGCACTCCACAGTGCGTATGAAATGCAGAACCGGCGATATCTTGGTTTTCGTGGGGTTTCAAGCTGAGATATGCATTGTCTGCGATAATCTTGGTGAGACTTCAGTCCGAAGTGTGCAGAATCATCGAGATCGCACTTTTCGAGCTATTTAATGCGAGAAACACGATATCTGGTGTTTTCAGCACTCCACAGTGCGTATGAAATGCAGAACCGGCGATATCTTGGTTTTCGTGGGGTTTCAAGCTGAGATATGCATTGTCTGCGATAATCTTGGTGAGACTTCTGTCCGAAGTGTGCAGAATCATCGAGATCGCTCTTTTCGAGCTATTTAATGCGAGAAACACGTTTTCTGGGGTTTTCACCACACCACAGTTCGTTGGATATGCAGAACAGGTGATATCTTGGTTTTCGAGGGGTTTCAAGCTGAGATATGCATCTTCTGCGATAAACTTGGAGAGACTTCTGTCCGAAGTATGCTGAATCATCGAGATCGCACTTTTCGAGCTATTTAATGCGAGAAACACGATATCTGGTGTTTTCAGCACTCCACAGTGCGTATGTTATGCAGGACCGGCGATATCTTGGTTTTCGTGGGGTTTCAAGCTGAGATATGCATTGTCTGCGATAATCTTGGTGAGACTTCTGTCCGAAGTATGCAGAAACATCGAGATCGCTCTTTTCGACCTATTTAATGCGAGAAACACGTTATCTGGTGTTTTCACCACTCCACAGTGCGTTTGATATGCAGAACCAGCGATATCTTGGTTTTCGTGGGGTTTCAAGCTGAGATATGCATTTTTTACGATAATCATGGTGAGACTTCTGTCAGAAGTATGCAGAATCATCGAGATCGCACTTTTCGAGCTATTTAATGCGAGAAACACGATATCTGGTGTTTTCAGCACTCCACAGTGCGTATGAAATGCAGAACCGGCGATATCTTGGTTTTCGTGGGGTTTCAAGCTGAGATATGCATTGTCTGCGATAATCTTGGTGAGACTTCTGTCCGAAGTGTGCAGAATCATCGAGATCGCTCTTTTCGAGCTATTTAATGCGAGAAACACGATATCTGGTGTTTTCAGCACTCCACAGTGCGTACGATATGCAGAACCGGCGATATCTTGGTTTTCGTGGGGTTTCAAGCTGAGATATGCATTGTCTGCGATAATCTTGGTGAGACTTCTGTCCGAAGTATGCAGAAACATCGAGATCGCTCTTTTCGACCTATTTAATGCGAGAAACACGTTATCTGGTGTTTTCACCACTCCACAGTGCGTTTGATATGCAGAACCAGCGATATCTTGGTTTTCGTGGGGTTTCAAGCTGAGATATGCATTTTTTACGATAATCATGGTGAGACTTCTGTCAGAAGTATGCAGAATCATCGAGATCGCACTTTTCGAGCTATTTAATGCGAGAAACACGATATCTGGTGTTTTCAGCACTCCACAGTGCGTATGAAATGCAGAACCGGCGATATCTTGGTTTTCGTGGGGTTTCAAGCTGAGATATGCATTGTCTGCGATAATCTTGGTGAGACTTCTGTCCGAAGTGTGCAGAATCATCGAGATCGCTCTTTTCGAGCTATTTAATGCGAGAAACACGTTTTCTGGGGTTTTCACCACACCACAGTTCGTTGGATATGCAGAACAGGTGATATCTTGGTTTTCGAGGGGTTTCAAGCTGAGATATGCATCTTCTGCGATAAACTTGGAGAGACTTCTGTCCGAAGTATGCTGAATCATCGAGATCGCACTTTTCGAGCTATTTAATGCGAGAAACACGATATCTGGTGGTTTCACCACACCACAGTTCGTTGGATATGCAGAACAGGTGATATCTTGGTTTTCGAGGGGTTTCAAGATGAGATATGCATTTTCTGCTATAATCTTGGTGAGACTTCTGTCCGAAGTATGCTGAAACATCGAGATCGCTCTTTTCGGGCTAGTTAATGCGAGAAAAACCTTATCCGGTGTATTCACCGCTCCACAGTGCGTTTGATATGCAGAACCAGCGATACCTTGGCTTTCGTGCGGTTTCAAGCTGAGATATGCATTTTCTACGATAATCTTGGTGAAACATCTGTCCGAAGTATGCAGAAACATCGAGAGCGCTCTTTTCGAGCTATTTAATGCGAGAAACTCGTTTTCTGGGGTTTTCACCACTCCACAGTTCGTTGGATATGCAGAACAGTAGATATCTTGGTTTTCGTCGGGTTTCAAGCAGAGATATGCATTTTCTGCGATAATCTTCGTGAGACTTCTGTTAGAAGTATGCAGAATCATCGAGATCGCGCTTTTCGAGCTACATAATGCGAGAAACACGTTATCTGGTGTTTTCACCACTCCACAGTGCGTTTGATATGCAGAACCGGCGACATCTTGATTTTCGTGATGTTTTCCAGCTGAGATATGGATTTTCTGCGATAATCTTGGTGAGACTTCAGTCAGAAGTATGCAGAATCATCTAGATCGCTCTTTTCAAGCTATTTAATGCGAAAAAACAAGTTTTCTGGTGTTTTCAACATTCCACAGTGCGTTTGATATGCAGAACCGGCGATATCTTGGATTTCGTCGGGTTTCAAGCTGAGATAAGCATTTTCTACGATAATCTTGGTGAGACTTCTGTCTGAAGTATGCAGAATCTTCGAGATCGCTCTTTTCGAGCTACTTAATGCGAGAAACACGATATCTGGTGTTTTCACCACTCCACAGTGCGTTTGATATGCAGAACCGGCGATATCTTGATTTTCGTGGTGTTTCCAGCTGAGATATGCATTTTCTGCGATAATCTTGGTGAGACTTCTGTCAGAAGTATGCAGAATCATCGGGATCGCTCTTTTCGAGCTATTCAATGCGAGAAACACGTTGTCTGGTTGTTTTCACGACTCCACAGTGTGTTTGATATGCAGAACCGGCGAAATCTTAATTTTCGTGATGTTTCAAGCTGAGATATGGATTTTCTGCGATAATCTTGGTGACACTTCAGTCAGAAGTATGCAGAATCATCTAGATCGCTGTTTTCAAGCTATGTAATGCGAAAAAACAAGTTTTCTGGTGTTTTCAACATTCCACAGCGCGTTTTATATGCAGAACCGGCGATATCTTGATTTTCGTTGTGTTTCCAGCTGAGATATGCATTTTCTGCGATAATCTTGGTGAGTCTTCTGTCAGAAGTATGCAGAATCTTCGAGAACGCTCTTTTCGAGCTACATAATGCGAGAAACACGTTATCTGGTGTTTTCACCACTCCACAGTGCGTTTGATATGCAGAACCAGCGACATCTTGGCTTTCGTCGGGTATCAAGCTGAGATATGCATTTTCAACGATAATCTTGGTGGGACTTCTGTCAGAAGGATGCAGAATCATCGGGATCGCTCTTTTCGAGCTATTTAATGCGAGAAACACGTTGTGTGGTTGTTTTCACGACTAGACAGTGCGTTTGATACGCAGAACCGGCGACATCTTGATTTTCGTGAGGTTTCCAGCTGAGATATGGATTTTCTACGATAATCTTCGTGAAACTTCAGTCAGAAGTATTCAGAATCATCTAGATCGCTGTTTTCAAGCTATGTAATGCGAAAAAACAAGTTTTCTGGTGTTTTCAACATTCCACAGCGCGTTTTATATGCAGAACCGGCGATATCTTGATTTTCGTTGTGTTTCCAGCTGAGATATGCATTTTCTGCGATAATCTTGGTGAGTCTTCTGTCAGAAGTATGCAGAATCATCGAGATCCCTCTTTGCGAGCTATTTAATGCGAGAAACACGATATCTGGTGTTTTCACCACTCCACAGTGCGTTTGATATGCAGAACCGGCGATATCTTGATTTTCGTTGTGTTTCCAGCTGAGATATGCATTTTCTGCGATAATCTTGGTGAGTCTTCTGTCAGAAGTATGCAGAATCATCGAGATCCCTTTTTTCGAGCTATTTAATGCGAGAAACACGTTTTCTGGTGTATTCACCACTCCACAGTACGTTTGACATGCAGAACCGGCGAAATCTTGCTTTTCGTGGGTTTTCAAGCTGAGATATGCATTTTCTGCGATAATCTTGGTGAGACTTCTGTCAGAAGTATGCAGAATCATCTAGATCGCTGTTTTCAAGCTATGTAATGCGAAAAAACAAGTTTTCTGGTGTTTTCAACATTCCACAGTGCGTGTGATATGCAGAAGCGGCGATATCTTGATTTTCGTGGTGTTTCCAGCTGAGATAAGCATTTTCTGCGATAATCTTGGTGAGTCTTCTGTCAGAAGTATGCAGAATCATCTAGATCGCTGTTTTCAAGCTATGTAATGCGAAAAAACAAGTTTTCTGGTGTTTTCAACATTCCACAGCGCGTTTTATATGCAGAACCGGCGATATCTTGATTTTCGTTGTGTTTCCAGCTGAGATATGCATTTTCTGCGATAATCTTGGTGAGTCTTCTGTCAGAAGTATGCAGAATCATCGAGATCCCTTTTTTCGAGCTATTTAATGCGAGAAACACGTTTTCTGGTGTATTCACCACTCCACAGTACGTTTGACATGCAGAACCGGCGAAATCTTGCTTTTCGTGGGTTTTCAAGCTGAGATATGCATTTTCTGCGATAATCTTGGTGAGACTTCTGTCAGAAGTATGCAGAATCTTCGAGAACGCTCTTTTCGAGCTACATAATGCGAGAAACACGATATCTGGTTTTTTCACCACTCCACAGTGCGTTTGATATGTAGAACCGGCAACATCTTGATTTTCGTGAGGTTTCAAGCTGAGATATGCATTTTCTGACATAATATTGGTGAGACTTCAGACAGAAGTATGCAGAATCATCTAGATCGCTCGTTTCGAGCTATTTAATGCGAAAAAACAAGTTTTCTGGTGTTTTCAACATTCCACAGTGCGTTTGATATGCAGAACCGGCGATATCTTGATTTTCGTGGTGTTTCCAGCTGAGATATGCATTTTCTGCGATAATCTTGGTAAGTCTTCTGTCAGAAGTATGTAGAACCATCTGGATCGCTCTTTTCGAGCTATTTAATGCGAGAAACACGTTTTCTGGTGTATTCACCACTCCACAGTACGTTTGACATGCAGAACCAGAGATATCTTTGTTTCGGTCGGGTTTCAAGCTGAGATATGGTATTTTCTACGATAATCTAGGAGAGACTTCTGTCAGAATTATGCAGAATCTTCGAGAACGCTCTTTTCGAGCTACATAATGCGAGAAACACGTTATCTGGTGTTTTCACCACTCCACAGTGCGTTTGATATGCAGAACCGGCGACATCTTGGCTTTCGTCGGGCATCAAGCTGAGATATGCATTTTCAACGATAATCTTGGTGAGACTTCTGTCAGAAGTATGCAGAATCTTTGGGATCGCTCTTTTCGAGCTGTTTAATGCGAGAAACACGTTGTCTGGATGTTTTCACGACTCCACAGTGCGTTTGATATGCAGAACCGGCGACATCTTGATTTTCGTGAGGTTTCAAGCTGAGATATAGATTGTCTATGATAATCTTGGTGCGACTTCAGTCAGAAATATACAGAATCATCTAGATCGCTCTTTTCAAGGTATTTAATGCGAAAAAACAAATTTTCTGGTGTTTTCAACATTCCACAGTGCGTTTTATATGCAGAACCGGCGATATGTTGATTTTCGTGGTGTTTCCAGCTGAGATATGGATTTTCTGCGATAATCTTGGTGAGACTTCTGTCAGAAGTATGCAGAGTCATCGAGATCCCTTTTTTCCAGCTACTTATTGCGCGAAACACGATATCTGGTGTTTTCACCACTCCACAGTGCGTTTGATATACAGAACCGGCGATATGTTGATTTTCGTGGTGTTTCCAGCTGAGATATGCATTTTCTGCGATGATCTTGGTGAGTCTTCTGTCAGAAGTATGCAGAGTCTTCGAGATCCCTTTTTTCGAGCTACTTATTGCGCGAAACACGATATCTGGTGTTTTCACCACTCCACAGTGCGTTTGATATACAGAACCGGAGACATCTTGGATTTCGTCGGGGTTCATACTGAGATATGCATTCTCTGCGATAATCTTGGTGAGTCTTCTGTCAGAAGTATGCAGAATCATCTAGATCGCACTTTTCGAGCTAGTTAATGCGAGAAACACGTTTTCTGGTGTATTCACCACTCCACAGTACGTTTGATGTGCAGAACCGGAGATAACTTGGTTTTCGTGAGGTTTCAAGCTGAGATATGGATTTTCTGCGATAATCTTGGTGAGACTTCAGTCAGAAGTATACAGAATCATCTAGATCGCTCTTTTCAAGCTATTTAATGCGAAAAAACAAATTTTCTGGTGTTTTCAACATTCCACAGTGCGTTTTATATGCAGAACCGGCGATATGTTGATTTTCGTGGTGTTTCCAGCTGAGATATGCATTTTCTGCGATGATCTTGGTGAGTCTTCTGTCAGAAGTATGCAGAGTCATCGAGATCCCTTTTTTCGAGCTACTTATTGCGCGAAACACGATATCTGGTGTTTTCAACACTCCACAGTGCGTTTGATATGCAGAACTGGCAACATCTTGATTTTCGTGAGGTTTCAAGCTGAGATATGCATTTTCTGACATAATATTGGTGAGACTTCAGTCAGAAGTATGCAGAATCATCTAGATCGCTCGTTTCGAGCTATTTAATGCGAAAAAACAAGTTTTCTGGTGTTTTCAACATTCCACAGTGCGTTTGATATGCAGAACCGGCGATATCTTGATTTTCGTGGTGTTTCCAGCTGGGATATGCATTTTCTGCGATAATCTTTGTAAGTCTTCTGTCAGAAGTATGTAGAACCATCTGGATCGCTCTTTTCGAGCTATTTAATGCGAGAAACACGTTTTCTGGTGTATTCACCACTCCACAGTACGTTTGACATGCAGAACCAGAGATATCTTTGTTTCGGTCGGGTTTCAAGCTGAGATTTGGTATTTTCTACGAGAATCTTGGAGAGACTTCTGTCAGAAGTATGCAGAATCTTCGAGAACGCTCTTTTCGAGCTACATAATGCGAGAAACACGTTATCTGGTGTTTTCACCACTCCACAGTGCGTTTGATATGCAGAACCGGCGACATCCTGGCTTTCGTCGGGCATCAAGCTGAGATATGCATTTTCAACGATAATCTTGGTGAGACTTCTGTCAGAAGTATGCAGAATCATCGGGATCGCTCTTTTCGAGCTATTTAATGCGAGAAACACGTTGTCTGGATGTTTTCACGACTCCACAGTGCGTTTGATATGCAGAACCGGCGACATCTTGATTTTCGTGAGGTTTCAAGCTGAGATATGGATTGTCTATGATAATCTTGGTGCGACTTCAGTCAGAAGTATACAGAATCATCTAGATCGCTCTTTACAAGCTATTTAATGCGAAAAAACAAATTTTCTGGTGTTTTCAACATTCCACAGTGCGTTTTATATGCAGAACCGGCGATATGTTGATATTCGTGGTGTTTCCAGCTGAGATATGCATTTTCTGCGATGATGTTGGTGAGTCTTCTGTCAGAAGTATGCAGAGTCATCGAGATCCCTTTTTTCGAGCTATTTAATGCGAGAAACACGTTTTCTGGTGTATTCACCACTCCACAGTACGTTTGACATGCAGAACCGGCGAAATCTTGCTTTTCGTGGGTTTTCAAGCTGAGATATGCATTTTCTGCGATAATCTTGGTGAGACTTCTGTCAGAAGTATGCAGAATCTTCGAGAACGCTCTTTTCGAGCTACATAATGCGAGAAACACGATATCTGGTGTTTTCACCACTCCACAGTGCGTTTGATATGCAGAACCGGCGAAATCTTGCTTTTCGTGGGTTTTCAAGCTGAGATATGCATTTTCTGCGATAATCTTGGTGAGACTTCTGTCAGAAGTATGCAGAATCTTCGAGAACGCTCTTTTCGAGCTACATAATGCGAGAAACACGATATCTGGTGTTTTCACCACTCCACAGTGCGTTTGATATGCTGAACCGGCAACATCTTGATTTTCGTGAGGTTTCAAGCTGAGATATGCATTTTCTGCGATAATCTTGGTGAGACTTCTGTCAGAAGTATGCAGAATCTTCGAGAACGCTCTTTTCGAGCTACATAATGCGAGAAACACGATATCTGGTGTTTTCACCACTCCACAGTGCGTTTGATATGCTGAACCGGCAACATCTTGATTTTCGTGAGGTTTCAAGCTGAGATATGCATTTTCTGACATAATATTGGTGAGACTTCAGTCAGAAGTATGCAGAATCATCTAGATCGCTCGTTTCGAGCTATTTAATGCGAAAAAACAAGTTTTCTGGTGTTTTCAACATTCCACAGTGCGTGTGATATGCAGAACCGGCGATATCTTGATTTTCGTGGTGTTTCCATCTGAGATATGCATTTTCTGCGATAATCTTGGTGAGTCTTCTGTCAGTAGTATGCAGAATCATCGGGACCCCTCTTTTCGAGCTATTTAATGCGAGAAACACGTTATCTGTTGTTTTCACCACTCCGCAGTGCGTTTGATATGCAGAACCGGCGACATCTTGATTTTCGTGAGATTTCAACCTGAAATATGCATTTTCTACGATAATCTTGGTGAGACTTCCGTCAGAAGTATGCAGAATCTTCGAGATCGCTCTTTTCGAGCTATTTAATGCGAGAAACACGTTATCTGGTGTTTCCACGACACCACAGTGCGTTTGATATCCAGAACAGGCGACATCTTGAATTTCGTGAGATTTCAACCTGAGATATGCATTTTCGTCGATAATCTTGGTGAGACTTCTGTCAGAAGTATGCAGAATCTTCGAGAACGCTCTTTTCGAGCTACATAATGCGAGAAACACGTTATCTGGTGTTTTCACCACTCCACAGTGCGTTTGATATGCAGAACCAGCGACATCTTGACTTTCGTCGGGTATCAAGCTGAGATATGCATTTTCAACGATAATCTTGGTGAGACTTCTGTCAGAAGTATGCAGAATCATCGGGATCGCTCTTTTCGAGCTATTTAATGCGAGAAACACGTTGTCTGGTTGTTTTCACGACTCCACAGTGCGTTTGATATGCAGAACCGGCGACATCTTAATTTTCGTGATGTTTCAAGCTGAGATATGGATTTTCTGCGATAATCTTGGTGAGACTTCAGTCAGAGGTATGCAGAATCATCTAGATCGCTCTTTTCAAGCTATTTAATGCGAAAAAACAAGTTTTCTAGTGTTTTCAACATTCCACAGTGCGTTTGATATGCAGAACCGGCGACATCTTGGATTTCGTCGGGTTTCAAGCTGAGATATGCATTTTCTACGATAATCTTGGTGAGACTTCTGTCAGAAGTATGCAGAATCTTCGAGATCGCTCTTTTCGAGCTACTTAATGCGAGAAACACGATATCTGGTGTTTTCACCACTCCACAGTGCGTTTGATATGCAGAACCGGCGATATCTTGATTTTCGTGGTGTTTCCAGCTGAGATATGCATTTTCTGCGATAATGTTGGTGAGTCTTCTGTCAGAAGTATGCAGAATCATCTAGATCGCTCGTTTCGAGCTATTTAATGCGAAAAAACAAGTTTTCTGTTGTTTTGACCACTCCACAGTGCGTATGATATGTAGAGCCGCCGATAACTTGGTCTTCGCGGGGTTTCCAGCTGAAATATGCATTTTCTGCGATGATCTTGGTGTTTCATCTATGAGAAGTATGCAGAATGATCGAGAACGCTCTTTTCGAGTTAGTTAATGCGAGAAACACGTTTTCTGGTGTTTTCACCACTCCACAGTGCGTCTGATATGCAGAACCGGAGATAACTTGGTTTTCGTGAGGTTTCAAGCTGAGATATGCATTTTCTGCGATTATCTTGGTGAGACCTCTGTCAGAAGTATGCATAATCATCGGGATCGCACTTCTCGAGCTATTTAATGCGAGAAACACGTTATCTGGTTGTTTTCACCACTCCACAGTGCGTTTGATTTGCAGAACCGGCGACATCTTGATTTTCGTGAGGTTTCAAGCTGAGATATGCATTTTCTGCGATAATCTTGGTGAGACTTCAGTCAGAAGTATGCAGAATCATCTAGATCGCTCTTTTCAAGCTATTTAATGCGAATAAACAAGTTTTCTAGTGTTTTCACGACACCACAGTGCGTTTGATATCCAGAACCGGCGACATCTAGATTTTCGTGAGATTTCAACCTGAGATATGCATTTTCGTCGATAATCTTGGTGAGTCTTCTGTCAGTAGTATGCAGAATCATCGGGACCCCTCTTTTCGAGCTATTTAATGCGAGAAACACGTTATCTGTTGTTTTCGCCACTCCTCAGTGCGTTTGATATGCAGAACGGCGACATCTTGATTTTCGTGAGATTTCAACCTGAGATATGCATTTTCTACGATAATCTTGGTGAGACTTCCGTCAGAAGTATGCAGAATCTTCGAGATCGCTCTTTTCGAGCTATTTAATGCGAGAAACACGTTATCTGGTGTTTTCACGACACCACAGTGCGTTTGATATGCAGAACAGGCGACATCTTGAATTTCGTGAGATTTCAACCTGAGATATGCATTTTCGTCGATAATCTTGGTGAGTCTTCTGTCAGTAGTATGCAGAATCATCGGGACCCCTCTTTTCGAGCTATTTAATGCGAGAAACACGTTATCTGTTGTTTTCGCCACTCCTCAGTGCGTTTGATATGCAGAACGGCGACATCTTGATTTTCGTGAGATTTCAACCTGAGATATGCATTTTCTACGATAATCTTGGTGAGACTTCCGTCAGAAGTATGCAGAATCTTCGAGATCGCTCTTTTCGAGCTATTTAATGCGAGAAACACGTTATCTGTTGTTTTCGCCACTCCTCAGTGCGTTTGATATGCAGAACGGCGACATCTTGATTTTCGTGATGTTTCAAGCTGAGATATGCTTTTTCTGCGATAATCATGGTGAGACTTCTGTCAGAAGTATGCAGAATCTTCGAGAACGCTGTTTTCGAGCTACATAATGCGAGAAACACGTTATCTGGTGTTTTCACCACTCCACAGTGCGTTTGATATGCAGAACCAGCGACATCTTGGCTTTCGTCGGGTATCAAGCTGAGATATGCATTTTCAACGATAATATTGGTGAGACTTCTGTCAGAAGTATGCAGAATCATCGGGATCGCTCTTTTCGAGCTATTTAATGCGAGAAACACGTTGTCTGGTTGTTTTCACGACTCCACAGTGCGTTTGATATGCAGAACCGGCGACATCTTGATTTTCGTGATGTTTTCCAGCTGAGATATGGATTTTCTGCGATAATCTTGGTGAGACTTCAGTCAGAAGTATGCAGAATCATCTAGATCGCTCTTTTCAAGCTATTTAATGCGAAAAAACAAGTTTTCTAGTGTTTTCAACATTCTACAGTGCGTTTGATATGCAGAACCGGCGACATCTTGGATTTCGTCGGGTTTCAAGCTGAGATATGCATTTTCTACGATAATCTTGGTGAGACTTCTGTCAGAAGTACGCAGAATCTTCGAGATCGCTCTTTTCGAGCTATTTAATGCGAGAAACACGTTTTCTGGTGTATTCACCACTCCACAGTGCGTTTGATATGCAGAACCGGCGGCATCTTGGATTTCGTCGGGGTTCATACTGAGATATGCATTTTCTACGATAATCTTGGTGAGACTTCTGTCAGAAGTATGCAGAATCATCGAGATCGCTCTTTTCGAGCTATTTAATGCGAGAAACTCGTTTTCTGGTGTATTCACCACTCCACAGTACGTTTGACATGCAGAACCGGCGAAATCTTGCTTTTCGTGGGTTTTCAAGCTGAGATATGCTTTTTCTGCGATAATCATGGTGAGACTTCTGTCAGAAGTATGCAGAATCTTCGAGAACGCTGTTTTCGAGCTACATAATGCGAGAAACACGTTATCTGGTGTTTTCACCACTCCACAGTGCGTTTGATATGCAGAACCAGCGACATCTTGGCTTTCGTCGGGTATCAAGCTGAGATATGCATTTTCAACGATAATATTGGTGAGACTTCTGTCAGAAGTATGCAGAATCATCGGGATCGCTCTTTTCGAGCTATTTAATGCGAGAAACACGTTGTCTGGTTGTTTTCACGACTCCACAGTGCGTTTGATATGCAGAACCGGCGACATCTTGATTTTCGTGATGTTTTCCAGCTGAGATATGGATTTTCTGCGATAATCTTGGTGAGACTTCAGTCAGAAGTATGCAGAATCATCTAGATCGCTCTTTTCAAGCTATTTAATGCGAAAAAACAAGTTTTCTGGTGTTTTCAACATTCCACAGTGCGTTTGATATGCAGAACCGGCGACATCTTGGATTTCGTCGGGTTTCAAGCTGAGATATGCATTTTCTACGATAATCTTGGTGAGACTTCTGTCAGAAGTATGCAGAATCTTCGAGATCGCTCTTTTCGAGCTATTTAATGCGAGCAACATGTTATCTGGTGTTTTCATCACTCCACAGGGCGTTTGATATGCAGAACCGGCGATATCTTGGTTTTCGTGGGGTTTCCAGCTGAGATATGCATTTTCTGCGATAATCTTGGTGAGACTTTAGT
The DNA here is from genome assembly GCA_951804975.1 of Anthophora plumipes. Lineage (NCBI taxonomy): Eukaryota > Metazoa > Arthropoda > Insecta > Hymenoptera > Apidae > Anthophora > Anthophora plumipes. Next base: position 1,337,642 of record CATORF010000423.1, read on the forward strand.
CAGAAGTATGCAGAATCATCTAGATCGCTCGTTTCGAGCTATTTAATGCGAAAAAACAAGTTTTCTGTTGTTTTGACCACTCCACAGTGCGTATGATATGTAGAGCCGCCGATAACTTGGTCTTCGCGGGGTTTCCAGCTGATATATGCATTTTCTGCGATGATCTTGGTGTTTCATCTATGAGAAGTATGCAGAATGATCGAGAACGCTCTTTTCGAGTTAGCTAATGTGAGAAACACGTTTTCTGGTGTTTTCAACATTCCACAGTGCGTCTGATATGCAGAACCGACGATATCGTGGTTTTCGTGGTGTTTCCAGCTGAGATATGCATTTTCTGCGATAATCTTGGTGGGTCTTCTGTCAGCAGTATGCAGAATCATCTAGATCACTCTTTTCGAGCTACTTAATGCGAGAAACACGTTATCTGGTTGTTTTCACCACTCCACAGTGCGTTTGATTTGCAGAACCGGCGACATCTTGATTTTCGTGAGGTTTCAAGCTGAGATATGCATTTTCTGCGATAATCTTGGTGAGACTTCTGTCAGAAGTACGCAGAATCATCGGGATCGCTCTTTTCGAGCTATTTAATGCGAGAAACACGTTGTCTGGTCGTTTTCACGACTCCACAGTGCGTTTTATATGCAGAACCGGCGACATCTTAATTTTCGTGATGTTTCAAGCTGAGATATGGATTTTCTGCGATAATCTTGGTGAGACTTCAGTCAGAAGTATGCAGAATCATCTAGATCGCTCTTTTCAAGCTATTTAATGCGAATAAACAAGTTTTCTAGTGTTTTCACGACACCACAGTGCGTTTGATATCCAGAACCGGCGACATCTAGATTTTCGTGAGATTTCAACCTGAGATATGCATTTTCGTCGATAATCTTGGTGAGTCTTCTGTCAGTAGTATGCAGAATCATCGGGACCCCTCTTTTCGAGCTATTTAATGCGAGAAACACGTTATCTGTTGTTTTCGCCACTCCTCAGTGCGTTTGATATGCCGAACCGGCGACATCTTGATTTTCGTGAGATTTCAGCCTGAGATATGCATTTTCTACGATAATCTTGGTGAGACTTCCGTCAGAAGTATGCAGAATCTTCGAGATCGCTCTTTTCGAGCTATTTAATGCGAGAAACACGTTATCTGGTGTTTTCACGACACCACAGTGCGTTTGATATCCAGAACAGGCGACATCTTGAATTTCGTGAGATTTCAACCTGAGATATGCATTTTCGTCGATAATCTTGGTGAGACTTCTGTCAGAAGTATGCAGAATCTTCGAGAACGCTCTTTTCGAGCTACATAATGCGAGAAACACGTTATCTGGTGTTTTCACCACTCCACAGTGCGTTTGATATGCAGAACCAGCGACATCTTGGCTTTCGTCGGGTATCAAGCTGAGATATGCATTTTCAACGATAATCTTGGTGAGACTTCTGTCAGAAGTATGCAGAATCATCGGGATCGCTCTTTTCGAGCTATTTAATGCGAGAAACACGTTGTCTGGTTGTTTTCACGACTCCACAGTGCGTTTGATATGCAGAACCGGCGACATCTTAATTTTCGTGATGTTTCAAGCTGAGATATGGATTTTCTGCGATAATCTTGGTGAGACTTCAGTCAGAGGTATGCAGAATCATCTAGATCGCTCTTTTCAAGCTATTTAATGCGAAAAAACAAGTTTTCTAGTGTTTTCAACATTCCACAGTGCGTTTGATATGCAGAACCGGCGACATCTTGGATTTCGTCGGGTTTCAAGCTGAGATATGCATTTTCTACAATAATCTTGGTGAGACTTCTGTCAGAAGTATGCAGAATCTTCGAGATCGCTCTTTTCGAGCTACTTAATGCGAGAAACACGATATCTGGTGTTTTTACCACTCCACAGTGCGTTTGATATGCAGAACCGGCGGCATCTTGGATTTCGTCGGGGTTCATACTGAGATATGCATTTTCTACGATAATCTTGGTGAGACTTCTGTCAGAAGTATGCAGAATCATCGAGATCGCTCTTTTCGAGCTATTTAATGCGAGAAACTCGTTTTCTGGTGTATTCACCACTCCACAGTACGTTTGATATGCAGAACCGGCGACATCTTGGCTTTCGTCGGGTATCAAGCTGAGATATGCATTTTCAACGATAATCTTGGTGAGACTTTAGTCAGAAGTATGCAGAATCATCTAGATCGCTCGTTTCGAGCTATTTAATGCGAAAAAACAAGTTTTCTGGTGTTTTCACCACTCCACAGTGCGTTTGATATGCAGAACCGGCGATATCTTGATTTTCGTGGTGTTTCCAGCTGAGATATGCATTTTCTGCGATAATCTTGGTGTTTCATCTATGAGAAGTATGCAGAATGATCGAGAACGCTCTTTTCGAGTTAGTTAATGCGAGAAACACGTTTTCTGGTGTTTTCAACATTCCACAGTGCGTCTGATATGCAGAACCGACGATATCGTGGTTTTCGTGGTGTTTCCAGCTGAGATATGCATTTACTGCGATAATCTTGGTGGGTCTTCTGTCAGCAGTATGCAGAATCATCTAGATCACTCTTTTCGAGCTACTTAATGCGAGAACCACGTTATCTGGTGTATTGACCACTCCCCAGTGCGTTTGATATGCAGAACCGGCGACATCTTGGTTTTCGTGGGGTTTCCAGCTGAAATATGCATTTTCAACGATAATCTTGGTGAGATTCCAGTCAGAAGTATACAGAATCTTCTAGATCGCTCTTTTCGAGCTATTTAATGCGAGAAACACCTTATGTGGTGATTTCACCACTCCACAGTGCGTTTGATATGCAGAACCGACGACATCTTGACTTTCGTCGGGTATCAAGCTGAGATATGCATTTTCTGCGATAATCTTGGTGTTTCATCTATGAGAAGTATGCAGAAACATCGAGATCGCTCTTTTCGAGCTAGTTAATGCGAGAAACACGTTTTCTGGTGTTTTCACCACCCCACAGTGCGTTTGATATGCAGAACCGGCGACATCTTGGATTTCGTCGGGTTTCAAGTTGAGATACGCATTTTCTGCGATAATCTTGGTGAGTCTTCTGTCAGCAGTATGCAGAATCATCTAGATCGCTCTTTTCGAGCTATTTAATGCGACAAACACGTTATCTGGTGTATTGACCACTCCACAGTGATTTGATATGTAGAGCCCCCGATAACTTGGTTTTCGTGGGGTTTCCAGCTGAGATATGCATTTTCTGCGATAAACCTGGTGAGTCTTCTGTCAGAAGTATGCAGAATCACCGAGATCGCTCTATTCGAGCTATTTAATGCGAGAAACACGTTATCTGCTGTTTTCACCACTCCACATTGCGCCTGATATGCAGAACCGGCGACATCTTGGTTTTCGTGGGGTTTCCAGCTGAAATATGCATTTTCTGCGATAATCTTGGTGAGTCTTCTGTCAGAAGTATGCAGAATCATGTAGATCGTTCGTTTCGAGCTATTTAATGCGAAAAAACAAGTTTTCTGGTGTTTTGACAACTCCACAGTGCGTTTGATATGCAGAACCGGTGCCATCTTGATTTTCGTGAGGTATCAAGCTGAGATATGGATTTTCTGCGATAATATTGGTGAGACTTCAGTCAGAAGTATGCAGAATCTTCTAGATCGCTCGTTTCGAGCTATTTAATGCGAGAACCACGTTATCTGGTGTATTGAACACTCCACAGTGCGTTTGATATGCGGAACCGGCGATATCTTGATTTTCGTGGTGTTTCCAGGTGAGATATGCATTTTCTGCGATAATCTTGGTGAGTCTTCTGTCAGCAGTATGCAGAATCATCTAGATCGCTCTTTTCGAGCTATTAAATGCGAGATACACGTTATCTAGTTGTTTTCACCACTCCACAGTGCGTTTTATATACAGAACTGGCGACATCTTGATTTTCGTGAGGTTTCAAGCTGACATATGCATTTTCTGCGATAATATTGGTGAGACTTCTGTCCGAAGTATGCAGAATCATCGATATCGCTCTTTTCGATCTATTTAATGCGAAAAAACAAGTTTTCTGGTGTTTTGACCACTCCACAGTGCGTTTGATATGTAGAGCCGCCGATAACTTGGTTTTCGTGGGGTTTCCAGCTGAAATATGCATTTTCTGCGATAATCTTGGTGAGTCCTCTGTCAGAAGTATGCAGAATCATCGAGATCGCTCTATTCGAGCTATTTAATGCGAGAAACACGTTATCTGGTGTATTGACCACTCCACAGTGCGTTTGATATGCAAAACCGGCGATATCTTGGTTTTCGTCGGTTTTCAAGCTGAGTTACGCATTTTCAACGATAATCTTGGTGAGACTTCAGTCAGAAGTATGCAGAATCATCTAGATCGCTCGTTTCGAGCTATTTAATACGAGAAACACGTTATCTGGTTGTTTTCACCACTCCACAGTGCGTTTGATATGCAGGACCGGCGACATCATGGATTTCGTCGGGGTTCAAGCTGAGATATGCATTTTCTGCGATAATCTTGGTGAGACTTCTGTCCGAAGTATGCTGAATCATCTAGATCGCTCTTTTCGAGCTATTTAATGCGAGAAACACGTTATCTGGTGTTTTCACCACTCCACAGTGCGTTTGATATGCAGAACCAGCGATATCTTGGTTTTCGTGGGGATTCAAACTGAGATATGCAATTTCTGCGATAATCTAGGTGAGACTTCTGTCCGAAGTATGCTTAATCATCGAGATCGCTCGTTTCGAGCTACTTAATGCGAGAAACACGTGATCTGGTGTTTTCACCACTCCACAGGGCGAATGATATGCAGAACCGACGATATCTTGGTTTTCGTGGGGTTTCAAGCTCAGATATGCATTTTCTGCGATAATCTTGGTGAGACTTCTGTCCGAAGTATGCAGAGTCATCGAGATCGCTCTTTTCGAGCTATTTAATGCGAGAAACAAGTTACCTGGTGTTTTCACCACTCCACAGTGCGTTTGATATGCAGAACCAGCGACATCATGGATTTCGTCGGGGTTCAAGCTGAGATATGCATTTTCTGCGATAATCTTGGTGAGACTTCTGTCCGAAGTATGCAGAATCATCTAGATCGCTCGTTTCGAGTTATTTAATGCGAAAAAACAAGTTTTCTGGTGTTTTGACCACTCCACAGTGCGTTTGATATGTAGAGCCGCCGATAACTTGGTTTTCGTGGGGTTTCCAGGTGAGATATGCATTTTCAACGATAATCTTGGTGAGACTTCAGTCAGAAGTATGCAGAATCATCTAGATCGCTCGTTTCCAGCTACTGAATGCGAAAAAACAAGTTTTCTGGTGTTTTCAACATTCCACAGTGCGTTTGATATGCGGAACCGGCGATATCTTGATTTTCGTGGTGTTTCCAGGTGAGATATGCATTTTCTGCGATAAGCTTGGTGAGTCTTCTGACAGAAGTATGCAGAATCATGTAGATCGTTCGTTTCGAGTTATTTAATGCGAAAAAACAAGTTTTCTGGTGTTTTGACCACTCCACAGTGCGTTTGATATGTAGAGCCGCCGATAACTTGGTTTTCGTGGGGTTTCCAGCTGAAATATGCATTTTCTGCGATAATCTTGGTGAGTCCTCTGTCAGAAGTATGCAGAATCATCGAGATCGCTCTATTCGAGCTATTTAATGCGAGAAACACGTTATCTGGTGTATTGACCACTCCACAGTGCGTTTGATATGCAAAACCGGCGATATCTTGGTTTTCGTCGGTTTTCAAGCTGAGATATGCATTTTCAACGATAATCTTGGTGAGACTTCAGTCAGAAGTATGCAGAATCATCTAGATCGCTCGTTTCGAGCTATTTAATGCGAAAAAACAAGTTTTCTGGTGTTTTCAACATTCCACAGTGCGTTTGATATGCGGAACCGGCGATATCTTGATTTTCGTGGTGTTTCCAGGTGAGATATGCATTTTCTGCGATAATCTTGGTGAGTCTTCTGTCAGCAGTATGCAGAATCATCTAGATCGCTCTTTTCGAGCTATTAAATGCGTGATACACGTTATCTAGTTGTTTTCACCACTCCACAGTGCGTTTTATATACAGAACTGGCGACATCTTGATTTTCGTGAGGTTTCAAGCTGACATATGCATTTTCTGCGATAATATTGGTGAGACTTCTGTCCGAAGTATGCAGAATCATCGATATTGCTCTTTTCGAGCTATTTAATGTGAGAAACGCGTTATCTGGTGTTTTTACAACTTCACAGTGCGTTTGATATGCAGAAATGGCGAAATCTTGGTTTTCGTCGGTTTTCATCCTGAGGTATGCATTTTCGGCGTTAACCTTGGTGCGACTTTTGTCAGAAGTATGCAGAATCATCTAGATCGCTCGTTTCGAGCTATTTAATACGAGAAACACGTTATCTGGTTGTTTTCACCACTCCACAGTGCGTTTGATATGCAGGACCGGCGACATCTTGATTTTCGTGGGGTTTCAAGCTGAGATATGCATTTTCTGCGATAATATTGGTGAGACTTCAGTAAGAAGTATGCAGAATCATCTAGATCGCTCGTTTCGAGCTATTTAATGCGAAAAAAACAAGTTTTCTGGTGTTTTCAACATTCCACAGTGCGTTTGATATGCAGACCCGGCGATATCTTGATTTTCGTGGTGTTTCCAGCTGAGATATGCATTTTCTGCGATAATCTTGGTGAGACTTCTGTCCGAAGGGTGCTGCATCATCTAGATCGCTCTTTTCGAGCTATTTAATGCGAGAAACACGTTATCTGGTGTTTTCACCACTCCACAGTGCGTTTGATATGCAGAACCAGCGATATCTTGGTTTTCGTGGGGTTTCAAGATGAGATATGCATTTTCTGCGATAATCTTGGTGAGACTCCTGTCCGAAGTATGCAGAATCATCGAGATCGCTCTTCTCGAGCTATTTAATGCGAGAAACAAGTTATCTGGTGTTTTCACCACTCCACAGTGCGTTTGATATGCAGATCCAGCGATATCTTGGTTTTCGTGGGGTTTCAAGCTCAGATATGCATTTTCTGCGATAATCTTGGTGAGACTTCTGTCCGAAGTATGCTGAATCATCTAGATCGCTCTTTTCGAGCTATTTAATGCGAGAAACAAGTTACCTGGTGTTTTCACCACTCCACAGTGCGTTTGATATGCAGAACCAGCGATATCTTGGTTTTCGTGGGGTTTCAAGCTCAGATATGCATTTTCTGCGATAATCTTGGTGAGACTTCTGTCCGAAGTATGCAGAGTCATCGAGATCGCTCTTTTCGAGCTATTTAATGCGAGAAACAAGTTACCTGGTGTTTTCACCACTCCACAGTGCGTATGATATGCAGAACCGACGATATCTTGGTTTTCGTGGGGTTTCAAGCTCAGATATGCATTTTCTGCGATAATCTTGGTGAGACTTCTGTCCGAAGTATGCAGAATCATCGAGATCGCACTTTTCGAGCTATTTAATGCGAGAAACACGTTATCTGGTGTATTCACCACTCCACAGCGCGTTTGATATGCAGAACCGGCGACATCATGGATTTCGTCGGGGTTCAAGCTGAGATATGGATTTTCTGCGATAATCTTGGTGAGACTTCTGTCCGAAGTATGCTGAATCATCTAGATCGCTCTTTTCGAGCTATTTAATGCGAGAAACACGTTATCTGGTGTTTTCACCACTACACAGTGCGTTTGATATGCAGAACCAGCGATATCTTGGTTTTCGTGGGGTTTCAAGATGAGATATGCATTTTCTGCGATAATCTTGGTGAGACTTCTGTCCGAAGTATGCAGAATCATCGAGATCGCACTTTTCGATCTATTTAATGCGAGATACACGTTATCAGGTTGTTTTCATCACTCCACAGGGCGTTTGATATGCAGAACCGGCGATATCTTGGTTTTCGTGGGGTTTCCAGATGAAATATGCATTTTCTGCGATAATCTTGGTGTTTCATCTATGAGAAGTATGCAGAATCACCCAGAACGATCTTTTCGAGCTAGTTAATGCGAGTAACACGTTATCTGGTGTTTTCACCACTCCACAGTGCGTTTGATATGCAGAACCGGCGACATCATGGATTTCGTCGGGGTTCAAGCTGAGATATGCATTTTCTGCGATAATGTTGGTGAGACTTCTGTCCGAAGTATGCTGAACCATCGAGATCACTCGTTTCGACCTATTTAATGCGAGAAACACGTTATCTGGTTTTTTCACCACTCCACAGTGCGTTTGATATGCAGAACCAGCGATATCTTGGTTTTCGTGGGGTTTCAAGCTGAGATATGCATTTCCCTGCGATAATCTTGTTGAGACTTCTGTCCGAAGTATGCAGAATCATCGAGATCGCACTTTTCGAGCTATTTAATGCGAGAAACAAGTTATCTGGTGTTTTCACCACTCCACAGTGCGTTTGATATGCAGAACCAGCGATATCTTGGTTTTCGTGGGGTTTCAAGCTCAGATATGCATTTTCTGCGATAATCTTGGTGAGACTTCTGTCCGAAGTATGCAGAATCATCGCGATCGCACTTTTCGAGCTATTTAATGCGAGAAACACATTATCTGGTGTATTGACCACTCCACAGTGCGCTTGATATGCGGAACCGGCGCCATCTTGATTTTCGTGAGGTTTCAAGGTGAGATATGCATTTTCTGCGATTATCTTTGTGAGACTTCTGTCAGAAGTATGCAGAATCATCGAGATCGCTCTTTTCGAGCTACTTAATTCGAGAAACACGTTATCTGGTGTTTTCGCCACTCCACAGTGCGTTTGACATGCAGAACCGCAGATATCTTGGTTACGTTCGGGATTCAAGCTGAGATATGCATTTTCTGCGATAATCTTGGTGAGACTTCAGTCAGAAGTATGCAGAATCGTCTAGATCGCTCTTGTCGAGCTATTTAACGCGAGAAACACGTTATATGGTGTTTTCACCACTCCACAGTGCGTTTGATATGCAGAACCGGCGACATCTTGGCTTTAGTCGGGGTTCAAACTGAGATATGCATTTTTTGCGATAATATTGGTGAGACTTCAGTCAGAAGTATGCAGAATCATCTAGATCGCTCGTTTCGTGCTAATTAATGCGGCAAACACGTTATCTGGTGCTTTCAGCACTCCACAGTGCGTTTGATATGAAGAACCAGCGATATCTTGGATTTCGTGGGGTTTCAAGCTGAGATATGCATTTTTTACGATAATCTTGGTGAGACTTCTGCCCGAAGTATGCTTAATCATCGTGATCGCTCGTTTCTAGCTATTTAATGCGAGAAACACGTTATCTGGTGTTTTCACCACTCCACAGTGCGTTTGATATGCAGAACCGGCGACATCATGGCTGTCGTCGGGCATCAAGCTGAGATATGCATTTTCTGCGATAATCTTGGTGAGACATCAGTCAGAAGTTTGCAGAATCATCGATATCGCTCTTTTCGAGCTATTTAATGGAGAAACACGTTATCTGGTGTATTGACCACTCCACAGTGCGTTTGATATGCGGAACCGGCGCCATCTTGATTTTCGTGAGGTTTCAAGCTGAGATATGCATTTTCTGCGATAATATTGGTGACAGTTCAGTCAGAAGTATGCAGGATCATCTAGATCGCTCGTTTCGAGCTATTTAATGCGAGAAACACGTTGTCTGGTTGTTTTCACCACTCCACTATGCGTTTGATATGCAGAACCAGCGTCATCTTGATTTTCGTGGTGTTTCCAGCTGAGATATGCATTTTCTGCGATAATCTTGGTGAGTCTTCTGTCAGCAGTATGCAGAATCATCGAGATCGCTCTATTCGAGCTATTTAATGCGAGAAACACGTTATCTGGTTGTTTTCACCACTCCACAGTGCGTTTGATATGCAGAACCGGCGACATCTTGATTTTCGTGACGTTTCTAGCTGAGATATGCATTTTCTGCGATAATATTGGTGAGACTTCAGTCAGAAGTATGCAGAATCATCTAGATCGTTCGTTTCGAGCTATTTAATGCGAAAAAACAAGTTTTCTGGTGTTTTGACCACTCCACAGTGCGTTTGATATGTAGAGCCGCCGATAACTTGGTTTTCGTGGGGTTTCCAACTGAAATATGCATTTTCTGCGATAATCTTTGTGTTTCATCAATGAGAAGTATGCAGAATCATCCAGAACGCTCTTTTCGAGCTATTTAATGCGAGAAACACGATATCTGGTGTGTTCACCACTCCACAGTGCGTTTGATATGCAGAACCGGCGACATCATGGCTGTCGTCGGGCATCAAGCTGAGATATGCATTTTCTGCGATAATCTTTGTGTTTCATCAATGAGAAGTATGCAGAACCATCCAGAACGCACTTTTCGAGCTAGTTAATGCGAGTAACACGTTTTCTGGTGTTTTCACCACTCCAAAGTGCGTCTGATATGCAGAACCGGCGATATCTTGGTTTTCGTGGGGTTTCCAGCTGAGATATGCATTTTCTGCGATAATCGTGGTGAGACTTCATTCAGAAGTATGCAGAATCATCTAGATCGCTCTTGTCGAGCTATTTAATGCAAAAAAACAAGTTTCCCGGTGTTTTCAACATTCCACAGTGCGTTTGATATGCAGAACTGTTGATATCTTGATTTTCGTGGTGTTTCCAGCTGAGATATGCATTTTCTGCGATAATCTTGGTGAGTCTTCTGTCAGAAGGATGCAGAATCATCTAGATTGCACTTTTCGAGCCATTTAATGCGAGAAACACGTTTTCTGTTGTATTCACCACTCCACAGAGCGTTTGATATGCAGAACCGGCAATATCTTGATATTCGTGGTGTTTCCAGCTGAGATATGCATTTTCTGCGATAATAGTGGTGAGACATCAGTCAGAAGTATGCAGAATCTTCGAGAACGCTCTTTTCGAGCTACTTAATGCGAGAAACACGTTTTCTGGTGTATTCACCACTCCACAGTACGTTTGACATGCAGAACCGAAGATATCTTGGTTTCGGTCGGGTTTCAAGCTGAGACATGCATTTTCTGCGATAATCTTGGTGATTCTTCTGTCAGAAGTATGCAGAAGCATCGAGTACGCTCTTTTCGAGCTGTTTAATGCGAGAAACACGTAATATGGTGTTTTCGCCACTCCACAGTGCGTTTGACATGGAGAACCGCAGATATCTTGGTTACGTTCGGGATTCAAGCTGAGATATGCATTTTCTGCGATAATCTTGGTGAGACTTCTGCCCGAAGTATGCTTAATCATCGTGATCGCTCGTTTCTAGCTATTTAATGCGAGAAACACGTTATCTGGTGTTTTCACCACTCCACAGTGCGTTTGATATGCAGAAACGGCGACATCATGGCTGTCGTCGGGCATCAAGCTGAGATATGCATTTCTTGCGATAATATTGGTGAGACTTCAGTCAGAAGTATGCAGAATCATCTAGATCGCTCGTTTCGTGCTAATTAATGCGGCAAACACGTTATCTGGTGCTTTCAGCATTCCACAGTGCGTTTGATATGCAGAACCAGCGATATCTTGGTTTTCGTGGGGTTTCAAGCTGAGATATGCATTTTTTACGATAATCTTGGTGAGACTTCTGCCCGAAGTATGCTTAATCATCGTGATCGCTCGTTTCTAGCTATTTAATGCGAGAAACACGTTATCTGGTGTTTTCACCACTCCACAGTGCGTTTGATATGCAGAAACGGCGACATCATGGCTGTCGTCGGGCATCAAGCTGAGATATGCATTTTCTGCGATAATCTTGGTGACACATCAGTCAGAAGTTTGCAGAATCATGGAGATCGCTCTTTTCGAGCTATTTAATGGAGAAACACGTTATCTGGTGTATTGACCACTCCACAGTGCGTTTGATATGCGGAACCGGCGCCATCTTGATTTTCGTGTGGTTTCAAGCTGAGATATGCATTTTCTGCGATAATATTGGTGAGAGTTCAGTCAGAAGTATGCAGAATCATCTAGATCGCTCGTTTCGATCTATTTAATGCGAGAAATACGTTGTCTGGTTGTTTTCACCACTCCACGGTGCGTTTGATATGCAGAACCGGCGACATCTTGGTTTTCGTGGGGTTTCAAGGTGAGATATGCATTTTCTGCGATAATCTTGGTGAGACTTCTGTCCGAAGTATGCAGAATCATCTAGATCGCTCTTTTCGAGCTATTTAATGCGAGAAACACGTTGTCTGGTGTTTTCACAACTCCACAGTTGGATTGATATGCAGAACCGGCGATATCTGGGTTTTCGTGGGGTTTCAAGCTGAGATATGCATTTTTTACGATAATCTTGGTGAGACTTCTGTCCGAAGTATGCTTAATCATCGAGATCGCTCGTTTCGAGCTATTTAATGCGAGAAACACGATATCTGGAGTTTTCACCACTCCACAGTGCGTATGATATGCAGAACCGGCGAAATCTGGGTTTTCGTAGGGTTTCAAGCTGAGATATGCATTTTCTGCGATAATCTTGGTGAGACTTCTGTCCGAAGTATGCTGAATCATCGAGATCGCTCTTTTCGAGCAAGTTAGTGAAAGAAACACGATATCTGTAATTTTCACCACTCCACAGTTGGTTTGATATGCAGATCCGGCGATATCTTGGTTTTCGTGGGGTTTCAAGCTGAGATATGCGTTTTCTACGATAATCTTGGTGAGACTTCTATCAGAAGTAAGCAGAATCATCGAGATCCCTCTTTTCGAGCTCTTTAATGCGAGAAACACGTTATCTGGTGTTTTCACCCTTCCACAGTGCGTTTGATATGCAGAACCGGCGACATCTTGGCTTTCGTCGGGTATCAACCTGAGATATGCATTTTCTGCGATAATCTTGGTGAGACTTCAGTCAGAAGTATGCAGAATCATCGAGATCCTTCTTTTCGAGCTATTTAATGCGAGAAAAACGTTATCTGGTGTTTTCACCACTCGACAGTGCGTTTGACATGCAGAACCAGCGATATCTTGGTTTTCGTGGGGTTTCAAGCTGAGATATGCATTTTTTACGATAATCTTGGTGAGACTTCTGTTCGAAGTATGCTTATTCATCGAGATCGCTCGTTTCGAGCTATTTAATGCGAGAAACACGTTATCTGGTGTTTTCAGCACTCCACAGTGCGTATGATATGCAGAACCGGCGATATCTTGGTTTTCGTGGGGTTTCAAGCTGAGATATACATTTTCTGCGATAATCTTGGTGAGACTTCTGTCCGAAGTATGCTGAAACATCGAGATCGCTCTTTTCGAGCTAGTTAATGCGAGAAAAACCTTATCCGGTGTTTTCACCACTCCACAGTTCGTTTGATATGCAGAACCAGCGATATCTTGGCTTTCGTGGGGTTTCAAGCTGAGATATGCATTTTTTACGATAATCTTGGTGAGACTTCTGTCCGAAGTATGCTGAATCATCGAGATCGCTCTTTTCGAGCTAGTTAGTGCGAGAAACACGTTATCTGGTGTATTCACCACCCCACAGTACGTTTGACATGCAGAACCGGATATATCTTGGTTTCGGTCGGGTTTCAAGCTGAGATATGCATTTTCGTCGATAATCTTGGTGAGTCTTCTGTCAGTACTATGCAGAATCATCGAGACCCCTCTTTTCGAGCTATTTAATGCGAGAGACACGTTATCTGGTGTTTTCACCACTCCACAGTGCGTTTGATATGCAGAACCGGCGACATCTTGATTTTCGTGAGATTTCAACCTGAGATATGCATTTTCGTCGATAATCTTGGTGAGTCTTCTGTCAGAAGTATGCAGAATCATCTAGATCGCTCTCTTCGAGCTATTTAATGTGAGAAACACGTTATCTGGTGTTTTCACCTCTCCACAGTGCGTTTGATACGCAGAACCGGCGACATCTTGGCTTTCGTCGGGTATCAACCTGAGATATGCATTTTCTGCGATAATCTTGGTGAGACTTCTGTCAGAAGTATGCAGAATCATCGGGATCGCTCTTTTCGAGCTATTTAATGCGAGAAACACATTATATGGTTGTTTTCACCACTCCACAGTGCGTTTGATATGCATAACCGGCGATATCTAGATTTTCGTGGTGTTTCCAGCTGAGATATGCATTCTCTGCGATACTCTTGGTGAGACTTCAGTCAGAAGTATGCAGAATCATCGAGACCCCTCTTTTCGAGCTATTTAATGCGAGGAACACGTTATCTGGTGTTTTCACCACTCCACAGTGCGTTTGATATGCAGAACCGGCGACATCTTGATTTTCGTGAGATTTCAACCTGAGATATGCATTTTTTACGATAATCTTGGTGAGACTTCTGCCCGAAGTATGCTTAATCATCGTGATCGCTCGTTTCGAGCTATTTAATGCGAAAAAACAAGTTTTCTGGTGTTGTCAACATTCCACAGTGCGTTTTATATGCAGAACCGGCGATATCTTGATTTTCGTGGTGTTTCCAGCTGAGATATGCATTTTCTGCTATAATATTGGTGAGTCTTCTGTCAGTAGGATGCAGAATCATCGAGACCCCTCTTTTCGAGCTATTTAATGCGAGGAACACGTTATCTGGTGTTTTCACCACTCCATAGTGCTTCTGATATGCAGAACCGGCGATATCTTGGTTTTCGTGGGGTTTCCAGCTGAGATATGCAATTTCTGCTATAATATTGGTGAGTCTACTGTCAGTAGGATGCAGAATCATCGAGACCCCTCTTTTCGAGCTATTTAATGCGCGAAACACGTTATCTGGTGTTTTCACCACTCCACAGTGCGTATGATATGCAGAACCGGCGATATCTTGGTTTTCGTGGGGTTTCAAGCTGAGATATACATTTTCTGCGGTAATCTTGGTGAGACTTCTGTCCGAAGTATGCTGAAACATCGAGATCGCTCTTTTCGAGCTAGTTAATGCGAGAAAAACCTTATCCGGTGTTTTCACCACTCCACAATTCGTTTGATATGCATAACCAGCGATATCTTGGCTTTCGTGGGGTTTCAAGCTGAGATATGCATTTTTTACGATAATCTTGGTGAGACTTCTGTCCGAAGTATGCTGAATCATCGAGATCGCTCTTTTCGAGCTAGTTAGTGCAAGAAACACGTTATCTGGTGTTTTCACCACACCACAGTGCGTTTGATATGCAGAACCGGCGACATCTTGATTTTCGTGAGATTTCAACCTGAGATATGCATTTTCGTCGATAATCTTGGTGAGTCTTCTGTCAGTACTATGCAGAATCATCGAGACCCCTCTTTTCGAGCTATTTAATGCGAGAGACACGTTATCTGGTGTTTTCACCACTCCACAGTGCGTTTGATATGCAGAACAGGCGACATCTTTATTTTCGTGAGATTTCAAGCTGCGATATGCATTTTCTACGATAACCATGGTGAGTCTTCTGTCAGAAGTATGCAGAATCATCTAGATCGCTCTCTTCGAGCTATTTAATGTGAGAAACACGTTTTCTGGTGTATTCACCACCCCACAGTACGTTTGACATGCAGAACCGGATATATCTTGGTTTCGGTCGGGTTTCAAGCTGAGATATGCATTTTCTACGATAATCTTGGTGAGACTTCTGTCAGACGTATGCAGAATCATCGGTATCGCTCTTTTCGAGCAATTTAATGCGAGAAACACGTTTTCTGGTGTATTCACCACTCCACAGTACGTTTGACATGCAGAACAGGAGATATCTTGGTTTAGGTCGGGTATCAAGCTGAGATATGCATTTTCAACGATAATCTTGGTGAGACTTCTGTCAGAAGTATGCAGAATCATCGGGATCGCTCTTTTCGAGCTATTTAATGCGAGAAACACGTTGTCTGGTTGGTTTCACGACTCCACAGTGCGTTTGATATGCAGAACCGGCGACATCTTGATTTTCGTGAGGTTTCAAGCTGAGATATGCATTTTCTGCTATAATATTGGTGAGTCTTCTGTCAGTAGGATGCAGAATCATCTAGATCGCTCTTTTCGAGCTATTTGATGCGAGAAACTCGTTTTCTGGTGTTTTCACCACGCCACAGTGCGTTTGATATGCAGAACCGGCGACATCGTGGTTTTCGTCGGGTTTCAAGCTGAGATATGCATTTTCTGCGATCATATTGGTGAGACTTCAGTCAGAAGTATGCAGAATCATCTAGATCGCTCGTTTCGAGCTATTTAAAGCGAGAAACACGTTATCTGGTTGTTTTGACCACTCCACAGTGCGTTTGATATGTAGAGCCGCCGATAACTTGGTTTTCGTGGGGTTTCCAGCTGAAATATGCATTTTCTGCGATAATCTTGGTGTTTCATCTATGAGAAGTATGCAGAATCATCGAGAACGCACTTTTCGAGCTATTTAATGCGAGAAACACGTTATCTGGGGTTTTCACCACTCCACAGTTGGTTTGATATGCAGAACCGGCGATATCTTGGTTTTCGTGGGGTTTCAAGCTGAGATATGCGTTTTCTGCGATAATCTTGGTGAGACTTCTATCAGAAGTAAGCAGAATCATCGAGATCCCTCTTTTCGAGCTCTTTAATGCGAGAAACACGTTATCTGGTGTTTTCACCTCTCCACAGTGCGTTTGATACGCAGAACCGGCGACATCTTGGCTTTCGTCGGGTATCAACCTGAGATATGCATTTTCTGCGATAATCTTGGTGAGACTTCAGTCAGAAGTATGCAGAATCATCGAGATCGCACTTTTCGAGCTAGTTAATGCGAGAAAAACCTTATCCGGTGTTTTCACCACTCCACAGTGCGTTTGATATGCAGAACCAGCGATATCTTGGCTTTCGTGGGGTTTCAAGCTGAGATATGCATTTTTTACGATAATCTTGGTGAGACTTCTGTCCGAAGTATGCTGAATCATCGAGATCGCTCTTTTCGAGCTAGTTACTTCGAGAAACACGTTATCTGGAGTTTTCACCACTCCACAGTTGGTTTGATATGCAGAACCTGCGATATCTTGGTTTTCGTGGGGTTTCAAGCTGAGATATGCGTTTTCTGCGATAATCTTGGTGAGACTTCTATCAGAAGTAAGCAGAATCACCGAGATCCCTCTTTTCGAGCTCTTTAATGCGAGAAACACGTTATCTGGTGTTTTCACCACTCCACAGTGCGTTTGATATGCAGAACCGGCGACATCTTGATTTTCGTGAGATTTCAACCTGAGATATGCATTTTCGTCGATAATCTTGGTGAGTCTTCTGTCAGTACTATGCAGAATCATCGAGACCCCTCTTTTCGAGCTATTTAATGCGAGAGACACGTTATCTTGTGTTTTCACCACTCCACAGTGCGTTTGATATGCAGAACAGGCGACATCTTAATTTTCGTGAGATTTCAAGCTGCGATATGCATTTTCTACGATAACCATGGTGAGTCTTCTGTCAGAAGTATGCAGAATCATCTAGATCGCTCTCTTCGAGCTATTTAATGTGAGAAACACGTTTTCTGGTGTATTCACCACCCCACAGTACGTTTGACATGCAGAACCGGATATATCTTGGTTTCGGTCGGGTTTCAAGCTGAGATATGCATTTTCTACGATAATCTTGGTGAGACTTCTGTCAGAAGTATGCAGAATCATCGGGATCGCTCTTTTCGAGCTATTTAATGCGAGAAACACATTATATGGTTGTTTTCACCACTCCACAGTGCGTTTGATATGCATAACCGGCGATATCTAGATTTTCGTGGTGTTTCCAGCTGAGATATGCATTCTCTGCGATACTCTTGGTGAGACTTCAGTCAGAAGTATGCAGATTCATCGATATCGCTCGTTTCGAGCTATTTAATGCGAAAAAACAAGTTTTCTGGTGTTGTCAACATTCCACAGCGCGTTTTATATGCAGAACCGGCGATATCTTGATTTTCGTGGTGTTTCCAGCTGAGATATGCATTTTCTGCGATAATCTTGGTGAGTCTTCTGTCAGAAGTATGTAGAATCATCTAGATCGCTCTTTTCGAGCTATTTAATGCGAGAAACACGTTTTCTGGTGTATTCACCACTCCACAGTACGTTTGACATGCAGAACAGGAGATATCTTGGTTTAGGTCGGGTATCAAGCTGAGATATGCATTTTCAACGATAATCTTGGTGAGACTTCTGTCAGAAGTGTGCAGAATAATCGGGATCGCTCTTTTCGAGCTATTTGATGCGAGAAACACGTTGTCTGGTTGGTTTCACGACTCCACAGTGCGTTTGATATGCAGAACCGGCGACATCTTGATTTTCGTGAGGTTTCAAGATGAGATATGCATTTTCTGCTATAATATTGGTGAGTCTTGTGTCAGTAGGATGCAGGATCATCGAGACCCCTCTTTTCGAGCTATTTAATGCGAGAAACACGTTATCTGGTGTTTTCACCACTCCACAGTGCGTTTGATATGCAGAACAGGCGACATCTTGATTTTCGTGAGATTTCAAGCTGAGATATGCATTTTCTACGATAACCATGGTGAGTCTTCTGTCAGGAGTATGCAGAATCATCTAGATCGCTCTTTTCGAGCTATTTAATGCGAGAAACACGTTATATGGTTGTTTTCACCACTCCACAGTGCGTTTGATATGCAGAACCAGCGATATCTTGGTTTTCGTGGGGTTTCAAGCTGAGATATGCATTTTTTACGATAATCTTGGTGAGACTTCTGTTCGAAGTATGCTTAATCATCGAGATCGCTCGTTTCGAGCTATTTAATGCGAGAAACACGTTATCTGGTGTTTTCACCACTCCACAGTGCGTATCATATGCAGAACCGGCGATATCTTGGCTTTCGTCGGGTATCAACCTGAGATATGCATTTTCTGCGATAATCTTGGTGAGACTTCAGTCAGAAGTATGCAGAATCATCGAGATCGCTCTTTTCGAGCTAGTTAATGCGAGAAAAACCTTATCCGGTGTTTTCACCACTCCACAGTGCGTTTGATATGCAGAACCAGCGATATCTTGGCTTTCGTGGGGTTTCAAGCTGAGATATGCATTTTTTACGATAATCTTGGTGAGACTTCTGTCCGAAGTATGCTGAATCATCGAGATCGCTCTTTTCGAGCTAGTTACTGCGAGAAACACGTTATCTGGAGTTTTCACCACTCCACAGTTGGTTTGATATGCAGAACCGGCGATATCTTGGTTTTCGTGGGGTTTCAAGCTGAGATATGCGTTTTCTGCGATAATCTTGGTGAGACTTCTATCAGAAGTAAGCAGAATCATCGAGATCCCTCATTTCGAGCTCTTTAATGCGAGAAACACGTTATCTGGTGTTTTCACCACTCCACAGTGCGTTTGATATGCAGAACCGGCGACATCTTGATTTTCGTGAGATTTCAACCTGAGATATGCATTTTCGTCGATAATCTTGGTGAGTCTTCTGTCAGTACTATGCAGAATCATCGACACCCCTCTTTTCGAGCTATTTAATGCGAGAGACACGTTATCTTGTGTTTTCACCACTCCACAGTGCGTTTGATATGCAGAACAGGCGACATCTTAATTTTCGTGAGATTTCAAGCTGCGATATGCATTTTCTACGATAACCATGGTGAGTCTTCTGTCAGAAGTATGCAGAATCATCGGGATCGCTCTTTTCGAGCTATTTAATGCGAGAAACACATTATATGGTTGTTTTCACCACTCCACAGTGCGTTTGATATGCATAACCGGCGATATCTAGATTTTCGTGGTGTTTCCAGCTGAGATATGCATTCTCTGCGATACTCTTGGTGAGACTTCAGTCAGAAGTATGCAGAATCATCGAGATCGCTCGTTTCGAGCTATTTAATGCGAAAAAACAAGTTTTCTGGTGTTGTCAACATTCCACAGCGCGTTTTATATGCAGAACCGGCGATATCTTGATTTTCGTGGTGTTTCCAGCTGAGATATGCATTTTCTGCGATAATCTTGGTGAGTCTTCTGTCAGAAGTATGTAGAATCATCTAGATCGCTCTTTTCGAGCTATTTAATGCGAGAAACACGTTTTCTGGTGTATTCACCACTCCACAGTACGTTTGACATGCAGAACAGGAGATATCTTGGTTTAGGTCGGGTATCAAGCTGAGATATGCATTTTCAACGATAATCTTGGTGAGACTTCTGTCAGAAGTGTGCAGAATCATCGGGATCGCTCTTTTCGAGCTATTTAATGCGAGAAACACGTTGTCTGGTTGGTTTCACGACTCCACAGTGCGTTTGATATGCAGAACCGGCGACATCTTGATTTTCGTGAGGTTTCAAGATGAGATATGCATTTTCTGCTATAATATTGGTGAGTCTTCTGTCAGTAGGATGCAGAATCATCGAGACCCCTCTTTTCGAGCTATTTAATGCGAGAAACACGTTATCTGGTGTTTTCACCACTCCACAGTGCGTTTGATATGCAGAACAGGCGACATCTTGATTTTCGTGAGATTTCAAGCTGAGATATGCATTTTCTACGATAACCATGGTGAGTCTTCTGTCAGGAGTATGCAGAATCATCTAGATCGCTCTTTTCGAGCTATTTAATGCGAGAAACACGTTATATGGTTGTTTTCACCACTCCACAGTGCGTTTGATATGCAGAACCAGCGATATCTTGGTTTTCGTGGGGTTTCAAGCTGAGATATGCATTTTTTACGATAATCTTGGTGAGACTTCTGTTCGAAGTATGCTTAATCATCGAGATCGCTCGTTTCGAGCTATTTAATGCGAGAAACACGTTATCTGGTGTTTTCACCACTCCACAGTGCGTATGATATGCAGAACCGGCGATATCTTGGTTTTCGTGGGGTTTCAAGCTGAGATATACATTTTCTGCGGTAGTCTTGGTGAGACTTTTGTCCGAAGTATGCTGAATCATCGAGATCGCTCTTTTCGAGCTAGTTAGTGCGAGAAACAGGTTATCTGGTGTTTTCACCACACCACAGTGCGTTTGATAAACAGAACAGTAGATATCTTGGTTTTCGTGGGGTTTCAAGCTGAAATATGCATTTTCTGCGATAATCTTGTTGAGACTTCTGTTCGAAGTATGCAGAATCATCGAGATCGCACTTTTCGAGCTATTTAATGCGAGAAACACGTTATCTGGGGTTTTCACCACTCCACAGTTGGTTTGATATGCAGAACCGGCGATATCTTGGTTTTCGTGGGGTTTCAAGCTGAGATATGCGTTTTCTGCGATAATCTTGGTGAGACTTCTATCACAAGTAAGCGGAAACATCGAGATCCCTCTTTTCGAGCTCTTTAATGCGAGAAACACGTTATCTGGTGTTTTCACCTCTCCACAGTGCGTTTGATATGCAGAACCGGCGACGTCTTGGCTTTCGTCGGGTATCAACCTGAGATATGCATTTTCTGCGATAACCTTGGTGAGAATTCATTTAGAAGTATGCAGAATCATCGAGATCGCTCTTTTAGAGCTATATAATGCGAGAAACACGTTATCTGGTGTTTTGACCACTCCACAGTGCGTATGATGTGCAGAACCGACGATATCCTGGTTTTCGTGGGGTTTCAAGCTCAGATATGCATTTTGTGCGATAATATTGGAGAGACTTCAGATAGAAGTATGCAGAATCATCAAGATCGCACTTTTCGAGCTATTTTATGCGAGAAACACGTTAACTGGTGTTTTCACCACTCCACAGAGCGTTTGATATGCAGATCCGGCAACATCTTGGATTTCGTCGGGGTTCAAGCTGAGATTTGCAATTCCTGCGATAATCTTGGTGAGACTTCTGTCCGAAGTATGCTTAATCATCGAGATCCCTCTTTTCGAGCTCTTTAATGCGAGAAACACGTTATCTGGTGTTTTCAGCACTCCACAGTGCGTTTGATATGCAGAACCGGCGATATCTTGGTTTTCGTGGGGTTTCCAGCTGAGATATGCATTTTCTGCGATAATCTTGGTGAGTCTTCTGTCAGAAGTATGCAGAATCATCTAGATCGCTCTTTTCGAGCTATTTGATGCGAGAAACACGTTTTCTGGTGTTTTCACCACGCCACAGTGCGTTTGATATGCAGAACCGGCGACATCGTGGTTTTCGTCGGGTTTCAATCTGAGATATGCATTTTCTGCGATCATATTGGTGAGACTTCAGTCAGAAGTAAGCAGAATCATCTAGATCGCTCGTTTCGAGCTATTTAAAGCGAGAAACACGTTATCTGGTTGTTTTGACCACTCCACAGTGCGTTTGATATGTAGAGCCGCCGATAACTTGGTTTGCGTGGGGTTTCCAGCTGAAATATGCATTTTCTGCGATAATCTTGTTGTGTTCATCTATGAGAAGTATGCAGAATCATCGAGAACGCTCTTTTCGAGCTAGTTAATGCGAGATACACGTTTTCTGATGTTTTCACCACTCCATAGTGCGTCTGATATGCAGAACCGGCGATATCTTGGTTTTCGTGGGGTTTCCAGCTGAGATATGCAATTTCTGTGATAATCTTGGTGAGTCTTCTGTCAGAAGTATGCAGAATCATCGAGATCCCTCTTTTCGAGCTCTTTAATGCGAGAAACACGTTATCTGGTGTTTTCACCACTCCACAGTGCGTTTGATATGCAGAACCGGCGACATCTTGATTTTCGTGAGATTTCAACCTGAGATATGCATTTTCGTCGATAATCTTGGTGAGTCCTCTGTCAGTACTATGCAGAAACATCGAGACCCCTCTTTTCGAGCTATTTAATGCGAGAGACACGTTATCTGGTGTTTTCACCACTCCACAGTGCGTTTGATATGCAGAACAGGCGACATCTTGATTTTCGTGAGATTTCAAGCTGAGATATGCATTTTCTACGATAACCATCGTGAGTCTTCTGTCAGGAGTATGCAGAATCATCTAGATCGCTCTTTCCGAGCTATTTAATGCGAGAAACACGTTATATGGTTGTTTCCACCACTCCACAGTGCGTTTGATATGCAGAACCAGCGATATCTTGGTTTTCGTGGGGTTTCAAGCTGAGATATGCATTTTTTACGATAATCTTGGTGAGACTTCTGTTCGAAGTATGCTTAATCATCGAGATCGCTCGTTTCGAGCTATTTAATGCGCGAAACACGTTATCTGGTGTTTTCACCACTCCACAGTGCGTATGATATGCAGAACCGGCGATATCTTGGTTTTCGTGGGGTTTCAAGCTGAGATATACATTTTCTGCGGTAATCTTGGTGAGACTTCTGTCCGAAGTATGCTGAAACATCGAGATCGCTCTTTTCGAGCTAGTTATTGCGAGAAAAACCTTATCCGGTGTTTTCACCACTCCACAATTCGTTTGATATGCAGAACCAGCGATATCTTGGCTTTCGTGGGGTTTCAAGCTGAGATATGCATTTTTTACGATAATCTTGGTGAGACTTCTGTCCGAAGTATGCTGAATCATCGAGATCGCTCTTTGCGAGCTAGTTAGTGCGAGAAACACGTTATCTGGTGTTTTCACCACACCACAGTGCGTTTGATATGCAGAACAGTAGATATCTTGGTTTTCGTGGGGTTTCAAGCTGAAATATGCATTTTCTGCGATAATCTTGTTGAGACTTCTGTTCGAAGTATGCAGAATCATCGAGATCGCACTTTTCGAGCTATTTAATGCGAAAAACACGTTATCTGGGGTTTTCGCCACTCCACAGTTGGTTTGATATGCAGAACCGGCGATATCTTGGTTTTCGTGGGGTTTCAAGCTGAGATATGCGTTTTCTGCGATAATCTTGGTGAGACTTCTATCAGAAGTAAGCGGAAACATCGAGATCCCTCTTTTCCAGCTCTTTAATGCGAGAAACACGTTATCTGGTGTTTTCACCTCTCCACAGTGCGTTAGATATGCAGAACCGGCGACATCTTGGCTTTCGTCGGGTATCAACCTGAGATATGCATTTTCTGCGATCATATTGGTGAGACTTCAGACAGAAGTATGCAGAATCATCAAGATCGAACTTTTCGAGCTATTTTATGCGAGAAACACGTTAACTGGTGTTTTCACCACTCCACAGTGCGTTTGATATGCAGATCCGGCGACATCTTGGATTTCGTCGGGGTTCAAGCTGAGATTTGCAATTCCTGCGATAATCTTGGTGAGACTTCTGTCCGAAGTATGCTTAATCATCGAGAACGCTCTTTTCGAGCTAGTTAATGCGAGAAACACGTTATCTGGTGTTTTCAGCACTCCACAGTGCGTTTGATATGCAGAACCGGCGATATCTTGGTTTTCGTGGGGTTTCCAGCTGAGATATGCATTTTCTGCGATAATCTTGGTGAGTCTTCTGTCAGAAGTATGCAGAATCATCTAGATCGCTCTATTCGAGCTATTTGATGCGAGAAACACGTTTTCTGGTGTTTTCACCACGCCACAGTGCGTTTGATATGCAGAACCGGCGACATCGTGGTTTTCGTCGGGTTTCAAGCTGAGATATGCATTTTCTGCGATCATATTGGTGAGACTTCAGTCAGAAGTATGCAGAATCATCTAGATCGCTCGTTTCGAGCTATTTAAAGCGAGAAACACGTTATCTGGTTGTTTTGACCACTCCACAGTGCGTTTGATATGTAGAGCCGCCGATAACTTGGTTTTCGTGGGGTTTCCAGCTGAAATATGCATTTTCTGCGATAATCTTGGTGTTTCATCTATGAGAAGTATGCAGAATCATCGAGAACGCTCTTTTCGAGCTAGTTGATGCGAGATACACGTTTTCTGATGTTTTCACCACTCCATAGTGCGTCTGATATGCAGAACCGGCGATATCTTGGTTTTCGTGGGGTTTCCAGCTGAGAAATGCAATTTCTGTGATAATCTTGGTGAGTCTTCTGTCAGAAGTATGCAGAATCATCGAGATCCCTCTTTTCGAGCTCTTTAATGCGAGAAACACGTTATCTGGTGTTTTCACCACTCCACAGTGCGTTTGATATGCAGAACCGGCGACATCTTGATTTTCGTGAGATTTCAACCTGAGATATGCATTTTCGTCGATAATCTTGGTGAGTCTTCTGTCAGTACTATGCAGAATCATCGAGACCCCTCTTTTCGAGCTATTTAATGCGAGAGACACGTTATCTGGTGTTTTCACCACTCCACAGTGCGTTTGATATGCAGAACAGGCGACATCTTAATTTTCGTGAGATTTCAAGCTGCGATATGCATTTTCTGCGATAATCTTGGTGAGTCTTCTGTCAGAAGTATGCAGAATCATCGAGATCGCTCTATTCGAGCTATTTAATGCGAGAAACACGTTATCTGGTTGTTTTCACCACTCCACAGTGCGTTTGATATGCAGAACCGGCGATATCTTGGTTTTCGTGGGTTTTCCAGCTGAGATATGCATTTTCTGCGATAATCTTGGTGAGTCTTCTGTCAGAAGTATGCAGAATCATCGAGATCGCTCTATTCGAGCTATTTAATGCGAGAAACACGTTATCTGGTTGTTTTCACCACTCCACAGTGCGTTTGATATGCAGAAACGGAGATATCTTGGTTTCGGTCGGGTTTCAAGCTGAGATATGCATTTTCTGCGATAATCTTGGTGAGTCTTCTGTCAGAAGTATGCAGAATCATCTAGATCGCTCGTTTCGAGTTATTTAATGCGAGAAACACGTTATCTGGTTGTTTTCACCACTCCACAGTGCGTTTGATATGCAGAACCGGCGACATTTTGATTTTCGTGAGGTTTCAAGCTGAGATATGCATTTTCTGCGATAATCTTGGTGAGTCTTCTGTCAGAAGTATGCAGAATCATCTAGATCGCGCTTTTCGAGCTATTTGATGCGAGAAACACGTTTTCTGGTGTTTTCACCACTCCACAGTGCGTTTGATATGCAGAACAGTCGACATCGTGGTTTTCGTCGGGTTTCAAGCTGAGATATGCATTTTCTGCGATCATATTGGTGAGACTTCAGTCAGAAGTATGCAGAATCACCTAGATCGCTCGTTTCGAGCTATTTAATGCGACAAACACGTTATCTGGTTGTTTTCACCACTCCACAGTGCGTTTGATATGCAGAACCGGCGACATCTTGATTTTCGTGAGGTTTCAAGCTGAGATATGCATTTTCTGCGATAATCTTGGTGAGGCTTCTGTCAGAATTATGCAGAATCATCGCGATCGCTCTATTCGAGCTATTTAATGCGAGAAACACGTTATCTGGTGTTTTCATCACTCCACAGGGCGTTTGATATGCAGAACCGGCGATATCTTGGTTTTCCTGGGGTTTCCAACTGAGATATGCATTTTCTGTGATAATGTTGGTGAGTCTTCTGTCAGAAGTATGCAGAATCATCTAGATCGCTCTTTTCGAGCTATTTAATGCGAGAAACAGGTTTTCTGGTGTTTTCACCACGCCACAGTGCGTTTGATATGCAGAACCGGCGATATCTTGGTTTTCGTGGGGTTTCCAGCTGAGATATGCATTTTCTGCGATAATCTTGGTGAGTCTTCTGTCAGAAGTTTGCAGAATCATCTAGATCGCTCTTTTCGAGCTATTTGATGCGAGAAACACGTTTTCTGGTGTTTTCACCACGCCACAGTGCGTGTGATATGCAGAACCGGCGACATCGTGGTTTTCGTCGGGTTTCAAGCTGAGATATGCATTTTCTGCGATCATATTGGTGAGACTTCAGTCAGAAGTATGCAGAATCATCTAGATCGCTCGTTTCGAGCTATTTAAAGCGAGAAACACGTTATCTGGTTGTTTTGACCACTCCACAGTGCGTTTGATATGTAGAGCCGCCGATAACTTGGTTTTCGTGGGGTTTCCAGCTGAAATATGCATTTTCTGCGATAATCTTGGTGTTTCATCTATGAGAAGTATGCAGAATCATCGAGAACGCTCTTTTCGAGCTAGTTAATGCGAGATACACGTTTTCTGATGTTTTCACCACTCCATAGTGCGTCTGATATGCAGAACCGGCGATATCTTGGTTTTCGTGGGGTTTCCAGCTGAGATATGCAATTTCTGTGATAATCTTGGTGAGTCTTCTGTCAGAAGTATGCAGAATCATCGAGATCCCTCTTTTCGAGCTCTTTAATGCGAGAAACACGTTATCTGGTGTTTTCACCACTCCACAGTGCGTTTGATATGCAGAACCGGCGACATCTTGATTTTCGTGAGATTTCAACCTGAGATATGCATTTTCGTCGATAATCTTGGTGAGTCTTCTGTCAGTACGATGCAGAATCATCGAGACCCCTCTTTTCGAGCTATTTAATGCGAGAGACACGTTATCTGGTGTTTTCACCACTCCACAGTGCGTTTGATATGCAGAACAGGCGACATCTTAATTTTCGTGAGATTTCAAGCTGCGATATGCATTTTCTACGATAACCATGGTGAGTCTTCTGTCAGAAGTATGCAGAATCATCTAGATCGCTCTCTTCGAGCTATTTAATGTGAGAAACACGTTTTCTGGTGTATTCATCACTCCACAGGGCGTTTGATATGCAGAACCGGCGATATCTTGGTTTTCCTGGGGTTTCCAACTGAGATATGCATTTTCTGTGATAATGTTGGTGAGTCTTCTGTCAGAAGTATGCAGAATCATCTAGATCGCTCTTTTCGAGCTATTTAATGCGAGAAACAGGTTTTCTGGTGTTTTCACCACGCCACAGTGCGTTTGATATGCAGAACCGGCGATATCTTGGTTTTCGTGGGGTTTCCAGCTGAGATATGCATTTTCTGCGATAATCTTGGTGAGTCTTCTGTCAGAAGTTTGCAGAATCATCTAGATCGCTCTTTTCGAGCTATTTGATGCGAGAAACACGTTTTCTGGTGTTTTCACCACGCCACAGTGCGTGTGATATGCAGAACCGGCGACATCGTGGTTTTCGTCGGGTTTCAAGCTGAGATATGCATTTTCTGCGATCATATTGGTGAGACTTCAGTCAGAAGTATGCAGAATCATCTAGATCGCTCGTTTCGAGCTATTTAAAGCGAGAAACACGTTATCTGGTTGTTTTGACCACTCCACAGTGCGTTTGATATGTAGAGCCGCCGATAACTTGGTTTTCGTGGGGTTTCCAGCTGAAATATGCATTTTCTGCGATAATCTTGGTGTTTCATCTATGAGAAGTATGCAGAATCATCGAGAACGCTCTTTTCGAGCTAGTTAATGCGAGATACACGTTTTCTGATGTTTTCACCACTCCATAGTGCGTCTGATATGCAGAACCGGCGATATCTTGGTTTTCGTGGGGT
This sequence comes from Anthophora plumipes, assembly GCA_951804975.1. NCBI lineage: Eukaryota > Metazoa > Arthropoda > Insecta > Hymenoptera > Apidae > Anthophora > Anthophora plumipes. Next base: position 1,365,718 of record CATORF010000423.1, read on the forward strand.
TTCCAGCTGAGATATGCAATTTCTGTGATAATCTTGGTGAGTCTTCTGTCAGAAGTATGCAGAATCATCGAGATCCCTCTTTTCGAGCTCTTTAATGCGAGAAACACGTTATCTGGTGTTTTCACCACTCCACAGTGCGTTTGATATGCAGAACCGGCGACATCTTGATTTTCGTGAGATTTCAACCTGAGATATGCATTTTCGTCGATAATCTTGGTGAGTCTTCTGTCAGTACGATGCAGAATCATCGAGACCCCTCTTTTCGAGCTATTTAATGCGAGAGACACGTTATCTGGTGTTTTCACCACTCCACAGTGCGTTTGATATGCAGAACAGGCGACATCTTAATTTTCGTGAGATTTCAAGCTGCGATATGCATTTTCTACGATAACCATGGTGAGTCTTCTGTCAGAAGTATGCAGAATCATCTAGATCGCTCTCTTCGAGCTATTTAATGTGAGAAACACGTTTTCTGGTGTATTCACCACCCCACAGTACGTTTGACATGCAGAATCGGATATATCTTGGTTTCGGTCGGGTTTCAAGCTGAGATATGCATTTTCTGCGATAATCTTGGTGAGACTTCTGACAGACGTATGCAGAATCATCGGGATCGCTCTTTTCGAGCTATTTAATGCGAGAAACACGTTATCTGGTGTTTTCACCTCTCCACAGTGCGTTTGATATGCAGTACCAGCGATATCTTGGTTTTCGTGGGGTTTCAAGCCGAGATATGCATTTTTTACGATAATCTTGGTGAGACTTCTGTCCGAAGTATGCAGATTCATCGAGATCGCTCTTTTCGAGCTATTTAATGCGAGAAACACGTTATCTGGTGTTTTCACCACTCCACAGTGCGTTTGATATGCAGAACCGGCGATATCTGGGTTTTCGTGGGTTTTCAAGCTGAGATATGCATTTTCTGCGGCAATCTTGGTGAGACTTCAGTCAGAAGTATGCAGAATAATCGAGATCGCTCTTTTCGAGCTACTTAATGCTAGAAACAAGTTATCTGGTGTTTTCGGCACTCCACACTGCGTTTGACATGCAGAACCGGAGATATCTTGGTTACGGTCGGGATTCAAGCTGAGATATTCATTTTCTACGATAATCTAGGCGATACTTCTGTCAGAAGTATGCAGAATCTTCGAGAACGCTCTTTTCGAGATACTTAATGCGAGAAACACGTTTTCTGGTGTTTCACCACTCCACAGTGCGTCTGAAATGCAGAACCGGCGATATCTTGGTTTTCGTGGGGTTTGTAGATGAGATATGCATTTTCTGCGATAATCTTGGTGAGTCTTCTGTCAGAAGTACGCAGAACCATCTAGATCTCTCTTCTCGAGCTATTTAATGCGAGAAACACGTTTTCTTGTGTTTTCACCACCCCACAGTGCGTTTGATATGCAGAACCGAAGATATCTTGGTTTTCGTGGGGTTTGTAGCTGAGATATGCATTTTCTGCGATAATCTTGGTGAGTCTTCTGTCAGAAGTATGCAGAATCATCTAGATCGCTCTTTTCGAGCTATTTAATGCGAGAAACACGTTTTCTTGTGTTTTCACCACCCCACAGTGCGTTTGATATGCAGAACCGGCGATATCTTGATTTTCGTGGTGTTTCCAGGTGAGATATGCATTTTCTGCGATAATCTAGGTGAGTGTTCTGTCAGAAGTATGCAGAATCATCGAGATCGCTCTTTTCGAGCTAGTTAATGCGAGAAAAACCTTGTCTGGTGTTTTTACCACTCCACAGTGCGTTTGATATGCAGAACCAGCGATATCTTGGCTTTCGTTGGGTTTCAAGCTGAGATATGCATTTTTTACGATAATCTTGGTGAGACTACTGTCCGAAGTATGCAGATTCATCGCGATCGCTCTTTTCGAGCTGTTTAATGCGAGAAACACGTTATCTGGTGTTTTCACCACTCCACAGTGCGTTTGATATGCAGTACCAGCGATATCTTGGTTTTCGTGGGGTTTCAAGCCGAGATATGCATTTTTTACGATAATCTTGGTGAGACTTCTGTCCGAAGTATGCAGATTCATCGAGATCGCTCTTTTCGAGCTATTTAATGCGAGAAACACGTTATCTGGTGTTTTCACCACTCCACAGTGCGTTTGATATGTAGAGCCACCGATAAATTGGTTTTCGTGGGGTTTCCAGCTGAAATATGCATTTTCTGCGATAATCTTTGTGTTTCATCTATGAGAAGTATGCAGAATCATCCAGAACGCTCTTTTCGAGCTAGTTAATGCGAGTAACACGTTTTCTGGTGTTTTCACCACCCCACAGTGCGTTTGATATGCAGAACCGGCGATATCTGGGTTTTCGTGGGTTTTCAAGCTGAGATATGCATTTTCTGCGGCAATCTTGGTGAGACTTCAGTCAGAAGTATGCAGAATAATCGAGATCGCTCTTTTCGAGCTACTTAATGCTAGAAACACGTTATCTGGTGTTTTCGGCACTCCACAGTGCGTTTGACATGCAGAACCGGAGATATCTTGGTTACGGTCGGGATTCAAGCTGAGATATGCATTTTCTACGATAATCTAGGCGATACTTCTGTCAGAAGTATGCAGAATCTTCGAGAACGCTCTTTTCGAGATACTTAATGCGAGAAACACGTTTTCTGGAGTTTCACCACTCCACAGTGCGTCTGAAATGCAGAACCGGCGATATCTTGGTTTTCGTGGGGTTTGTAGATGAGATATGCATTTTCTGCGATAATCTTGGTGAGTCTTCTGTCAGAAGTATGCAGAACCATCTAGATCTCTCTTCTCGAGCTATTTAATGCGAGAAACACGTTTTCTTGTGTTTTCACCACCCCACAGTGCGTTTGATATGCAGAACCGGAGATATCTTGGTTTTCGTGGGGTTTGTAGCTGAGATATGCATTTTCTGCGATAATCTTGGTGAGTCTTCTGTCAGAAGTATGCAGAATCATCTAGATCGCTCTTTTCGAGCTATTTCATGCGAGAAACACGCTTTCTTGTGTTTTCACCACCCCACAGTGCGTTTGATATGCAGAACCGGCGATATCTTGATTTTCGTGGTGTTTCCAGGTGAGATATGCATTTTCTGCGATAATCTAGGTGAGTCTTCTGTCAGAAGTATGCAGAATCATCGAGATCGCTCTTTTCGAGCTAGTTAATGCGAGAAAAACCTTGTCTGGTGTTTTTACCACTCCACAGTGCGTTTGATATGCAGAACCAGCGATATCTTGGCTTTCGTTGGGTTTCAAGCTGAGATATGCATTTTTTACGATAATCTTGGTGAGACTACTGTCCGAAGTATGCAGATTCATCGCGATCGCTCTTTTCGAGCTGTTTAATGCGAGACACACGTTATCTGGTGTTTTCACCACTCCACAGTGCGTTTGATATGCAGTACCAGCGATATCTTGGTTTTCGTGGGGTTTCAAGCCGAGATATGCATTTTTTACGATAATCTTGGTGAGACTTCTGTCCGAAGTATGCAGATTCATCGAGATCGCTCTTTTCGAGCTATTTAATGCGAGAAACACGTTATCTGGTGTTTTCACCACTCCACAGTGCGTTTGATATGTAGAGCCACCGATAAATTGGTTTTCGTGGGGTTTCCAGCTGAAATATGCATTTTCTGCGATAATCTTTGTGTTTCATCTACGAGAAGTATGCAGAATCATCCAGAACGCTCTTTTCGAGCTAGTTAATGCGAGTAACACGTTTTCTGGTGTTTCACCACTCCACAGTGCGTCTGAAATGCAGAACCGGCGATATCTTGGTTTTCGTGGGGTTTGTAGATGAGATATGCATTTTCTGCGATAATCTTGGTGAGTCTTCTGTCAGAAGTATGCAGAACCATCTAGATCTCTCTTCTCGAGCTATTTAATGCGAGAAACACGTTTTCTTGTGTTTTCACCACCCCACAGTGCGTTTGATATGCAGAACCGAAGATATCTTGGTTTTCGTGGGGTTTGTAGCTGAGATATGCATTTTCTGCGATAATCTTGGTGAGTCTTCTGTCAGAAGTATGCAGAATCATCTAGATCGCTCTTTTCGAGCTATTTAATGCGAGAAACACGTTTTCTTGTGTTTTCACCACCCCACAGTGCGTTTGATATGCAGAACCGGCGATATCTTGATTTTCGTGGTGTTTCCAGGTGAGATATGCATTTTCTGCGATAATCTAGGTGAGTCTTCTGTCAGAAGTATGCAGAATCATCGAGATCGCTCTTTTCGAGCTAGTTAATGCGAGAAAAACCTTGTCTGGTGTTTTTACCACTCCACAGTGCGTTTGATATGCAGAACCAGCGATATCTTGGCTTTCGTTGGGTTTCAAGCTGAGATATGCATTTTTTACGATAATCTTGGTGAGACTACTGTCCGAAGTATGCAGATTCATCGCGATCGCTCTTTTCGAGCTGTTTAATGCGAGAAACACGTTATCTGGTGTTTTCACCACTCCACAGTGCGTTTGATATGCAGTACCAGCGATATCTTGGTTTTCGTGGGGTTTCAATCCGAGATATGCATTTTTTACGATAATCTTGGTGAGACTTCTGTCCGAAGTATGCAGATTCATCGAGATCGCTCTTTTCGAGCTATTTAATGCGAGAAACACGTTATCTGGTGTTTTCACCACTCCACAGTGCGTTTGATATGTAGAGCCACCGATAAATTGGTTTTCGTGGGGTTTCCAGCTGAAATATGCATTTTCTGCGATAATCTTTGTGTTTCATCTATGAGAAGTATGCAGAATCATCCAGAACGCTCTTTTCGAGCTAGTTAATGCGAGTAACACGTTTTCTGGTGTTTTCACCACCCCACAGTGCGTTTGATATGCAGAACCGGCGATATCTGGGTTTTCGTGGGTTTTCAAGCTGAGATATGCATTTTCTGCGGCAATCTTGGTGAGACTTCAGTCAGAAGTATGCAGAATAATCGAGATCGCTCTTTTCGAGCTACTTAATGCTAGAAACACGTTATCTGGTGTTTTCGGCACTCCACAGTGCGTTTGACATGCAGAACCGGAGATATCTTGGTTACGGTCGGGATTCAAGCTGAGATATGCATTTTCTACGATAATCTAGGCGATACTTCTGTCAGAAGTATGCAGAATCTTCGAGAACGCTCTATTCGAGATACTTAATGCGAGAAACACGTTTTCTGGTGTTTCACCACTCCACAGTGCGTCTGAAATGCAGAACCGGCGATATCTTGGTTTTCGTGGGGTTTGTAGATGAGATATGCATTTTCTGCGATAATCTTGGTGAGTCTTCTGTCAGAAGTATGCAGAACCATCTAGATCTCTCTTCTCGAGCTATTTAATGCGAGAAACACGTTTTCTTGTGTTTTCACCACCCCACAGTGCGTTTGATATGCAGAACCGAAGATATCTTGGTTTTCGTGGGGTTTGTAGCTGAGATATGCATTTTCTGCGATAATCTTGGTGAGTCTTCTGTCAGAAGTATGCAGAATCATCTAGATCGCTCTTTTCGAGCTATTTAATGCGAGAAACACGTTTTCTTGTGTTTTCACCACCCCACAGTGCGTTTGATATGCAGAACCGGCGATATCTTGATTTTCGTGGTGTTTCCAGGTGAGATATGCATTTTCTGCGATAATCTAGGTGAGTCTTCTGTCAGAAGTATGCAGAATCATCGAGATCGCTCTTTTCGAGCTAGTTAATGCGAGAAAAACCTTGTCTGGTGTTTTTACCACTCCACAGTGCGTTTGATATGCAGAACCAGCGATATCTTGGCTTTCGTTGGGTTTCAAGCTGAGATATGCATTTTTTACGATAATCTTGGTGAGACTACTGTCCGAAGTATGCAGATTCATCGCGATCGCTCTTTTCGAGCTGTTTAATGCGAGAAACACGTTATCTGGTGTTTTCACCACTCCACAGTGCGTTTGATATGCAGTACCAGCGATATCTTGGTTTTCGTGGGGTTTCAATCCGAGATATGCATTTTTTACGATAATCTTGGTGAGACTTCTGTCCGAAGTATGCAGATTCATCGAGATCGCTCTTTTCGAGCTATTTAATGCGAGAAACACGTTATCTGGTGTTTTCACCACTCCACAGTGCGTTTGATATGTAGAGCCACCGATAAATTGGTTTTCGTGGGGTTTCCAGCTGAAATATGCATTTTCTGCGATAATCTTTGTGTTTCATCTATGAGAAGTATGCAGAATCATCCAGAACGCTCTTTTCGAGCTAGTTAATGCGAGTAACACGTTTTCTGGTGTTTTCACCACCCCACAGTGCGTTTGATATGCAGAACCGGCGATATCTGGGTTTTCGTGGGTTTTCAAGCTGAGATATGCATTTTCTGCGGCAATCTTGGTGAGACTTCAGTCAGAAGTATGCAGAATAATCGAGATCGCTCTTTTCGAGCTACTTAATGCTAGAAACACGTTATCTGGTGTTTTCGGCACTCCACAGTGCGTTTGACATGCAGAACCGGAGATATCTTGGTTACGGTCGGGATTCAAGCTGAGATATGCATTTTCTACGATAATCTAGGCGATACTTCTGTCAGAAGTATGCAGAATCTTCGAGAACGCTCTATTCGAGATACTTAATGCGAGAAACACGTTTTCTGGTGTTTCACCACTCCACAGTGCGTCTGAAATGCAGAACCGGCGATATCTTGGTTTTCGTGGGGTTTGTAGATGAGATATGCATTTTCTGCGATAATCTTGGTGAGTCTTCTGTCAGAAGTATGCAGAACCATCTAGATCTCTCTTCTCGAGCTATTTAATGCGAGAAACACGTTTTCTTGTGTTTTCACCACCCCACAGTGCGTTTGATATGCAGAACCGGAGATATCTTGGTTTTCGTGGGGTTTGTAGCTGAGATATGCATTTTCTGCGATAATCTTGGTGAGTCTTCTGTCAGAAGTATGCAGAATCATCTAGATCGCTCTTTTCGAGCTATTTCATGCGAGAAACACGCTTTCTTGTGTTTTCACCACCCCACAGTGCGTTTGATATGCAGAACCGGCGATATCTTGATTTTCGTGGTGTTTCCAGGTGAGATATGCATTTTCTGCGATAATCTAGGTGAGTCTTCTGTCAGAAGTATGCAGAATCATCGAGATCGCTCTTCTCGAGCTAGTTAATGCGAGAAAAACCTTGTCTGGTGTTTTTACCACTCCACAGTGCGTTTGATATGCAGAACCAGCGATATCTTGGCTTTCGTTGGGTTTCAAGCTGAGATATGCATTTTTTACGATAATCTTGGTGAGACTACTGTCCGAAGTATGCAGATTCATCGCGATCGCTCTTTTCGAGCTGTTTAATGCGAGAAACACGTTATCTGGTGTTTTCACCACTCCACAGTGCGTTTGATATGCAGTACCAGCGATATCTTGGTTTTCGTGGGGTTTCAAGCCGAGATATGCATTTTTTACGATAATCTTGGTGAGACTTCTGTCCGAAGTATGCAGATTCATCGAGATCGCTCTTTTCGAGCTATTTAATGCGAGAAACACGTTATCTGGTGTTTTCACCACTCCACAGTGCGTTTGATATGTAGAGCCACCGATAAATTGGTTTTCGTGGGGTTTCCAGCTGAAATATGCATTTTCTGCGATAATCTTTGTGTTTCATCTACGAGAAGTATGCAGAATCATCCAGAACGCTCTTTTCGAGCTAGTTAATGCGAGTAACACGTTTTCTGGTGTTTTCACCACCCCACAGTGCGTTTGATATGCAGAACCGGCGATATCTGGGTTTTCGTGGGTTTTCAAGCTGAGATATGCATTTTCTGCGGCAATCTTGGTGAGACTTCAGTCAGAAGTATGCAGAATCTTCGAGAACGCTCTTTTCGAGATACTTAATGCGAGAAACACGTTTTCTGGTGTTTCACCACTCCACAGTGCGTCTGAAATGCAGAACCGGCGATATCTTGGTTTTCGTGGGGTTTGTAGATGAGATATGCATTTTCTGCGATAATCTTGGTGAGTCTTCTGTCAGAAGTATGCAGAACCATCTAGATCTCTCTTCTCGAGCTATTTAATGCGAGAAACACGTTTTCTTGTGTTTTCACCACCCCACAGTGCGTTTGATATGCAGAACCGGAGATATCTTGGTTTTCGTGGGGTTTGTAGCTGAGATATGCATTTTCTGCGATAATCTTGGTGAGTCTTCTGTCAGAAGTATGCAGAATCATCTAGATCGCTCTTTTCGAGCTATTTAATGCGAGAAACACGTTTTCTTGTGTTTTCACCACCCCACAGTGCGTTTGATATGCAGAACCGGAGATATCTTGGTTTTCGTGGGGTTTGTAGCTGAGATATGCATTTTCTGCGATAATCTTGGTGAGTCTTCTGTCAGAAGTATGCAGAATCATCTAGATCGCTCTTTTCGAGCTATTTAATGCGAGAAACACGTTTTCTTGTGTTTTCAACACTCCACAGTACGTTTGATATGCAGAACCGGCGATATCTTGATTTTCGTGGTTTTTCCTGCTGAGATATGCATTTTCAGCGATTATCTTGGTGAGTCTTCTGTCAGAAGTATGCAGAATCTTCGAGATCGCTCATTTCGAGCTAGTTAATGCTAGTAACACGTTATCTGGTGTTTTCACCACTACACAGTTCGTTGTATATGCAGAACAGGAGATATCTTGGTTTTCGTGGGGTTTCCAGCTGAGATATGCATTTTCTGCGATAAACTTGGTGAGTCTTCTGTCAGAAGTATGCAGAATCATCGAGATCCCTCTTTTCGAGCTATTTAATGCGAGAAACACGTTAATTGGTGTTTTCACCACTCCACAGTGCGTTTGATATGCGGAACCAGCGACATCTTGGATTTCGTCGGGTTTCAAGCTGAGACATGCATTTTCTGCGATAATCTTGGTGAGACTTCAGTCAGAAGTATGCAGAATCTTCGAGATCGCTCATTTCGAGCTAGTTAATGCGAGAAACACGTTATCTGGTGTTTTCACCACTCCACAGTTCGTTGTATATGCAGAACAGGAGATATCTTGGTTTTCGTGGGGTTTCTAGCAGAGATATGCATTTTCTGCGATAATCTTGATGAGACTTCAGTCAGAGGTATGCAGAATCTACGAGATCGCTCATTTCGAGCTAGTTAATGCAAGAAACACGTTATCTGGTGTTTTCACCACTCCACAGTTCGTTGTATATGCAGAACAGGAGATATCTTGGTTTGCGTGGGGTTTCTAGCAGAGATATGCATTTTCTGCGATAATCTAGGTGAGTCTTCTGCCAGAAGTATGCAGAATCATCTAGATCGCTCTTTTCGAGCTATTTAATGCGAGATACACGATATCTGGTGTTTTCAGCACTCCACAGTGCGTATGATATGCAGAACCGGCGATATCTTGGTTTTCGTGGGGTTTCAAGCTGAAATATGCATTTTCTGCGATAATCTTGGTGAGACTTCAGTCAGAAGTATGCAGAATCTTCGAGATCGCTCATTTCGAGCTAGTTAATGCGAGAAACACGTTATCTGGTGTTTTCACCACTCCACAGTTCGCTGTATATGCAGAACAGGAGATATCTTGGGTTTCGTGGGGTTTCTAGCAGAGATATGCATTTTCTGCGATAATCTAGGTGAGTCTTCTGCCAGAAGTATGCAGAATCTTCGAGATCGTTCTTTTCGAGCAACTTAATGCGAGAAACACGATATCTGGTTGTTTTCACCACTCCACAGTGCGTTTGATATGCAGAACGGGCGACATCTTGATTTTCGTGAGGTTTCAAGCTGAGATATGCATTTTCTGCGATAATCTTGGTGAGACATCATGTCAGAAATATGCAGAATCTTCTATATCGCTCTTTTCGAGCTATTTAATGCGAAAAAACAAGTTTTCTGGTGTTTTCAACATTCCACAGTGCGTTTGATATGCAGAACCGGCGATATCTTGATTTTCGTGGTGTTTCCAGCTGAAATATGCATTTTCTACGATAATCTTGGTGAGACGTCCGTCAGAAGTATGCAGAATCTTCGAGATCGTTCTTTTCGAGCTACTTAATGCGAGAAACACGATATCTGGTTGTTTTCACCACTCCACAGTGCGTTTGATATGCAGAACGGGCGACATCTTGATTTTCGTGAGGTTTCAAGCTGAGATATGCATTTTCTGCGATAATCTTGGTGAGACTTCAGTCAGAAATATGCAGAATTTTCTAGATCGCTCTTTTCGAGCTATTTAATGCGAGAAACAAGTTATCTGGTGTTTTCACCACTCCACAGTGCGTTTAATATGCAGAACCGGCTACATCTTGGCTGTCGTAGGGTATCAAGTTGAGATATGCATTTTCTGCGATAATCATGGTGAGACTTCTGTCAGAAGTATGCAGAATCATCGGGATCGCTCTTTTCGAGCAATTTAATGCGAGAAACACGTTTTCTGGGGTTTTCACCACTCCACATTTCGTTGGATATGCAGAACAGGAGATATCTTGGTTTTCGTGGGGTTTCTAGCAGAGAAATGCATTTTCTGCGATAATCATGGTGAGACTTCTGTTAGAAGTATGCAGAATCATCGAGATCGCACATTTCGATCTATTTAATGCGAGAAACACGTTATCTGGTGTTTTCACAACTCCACAGTGCGTTTGATATGCAGAACCAGCGATATCTTGGTTTTCGTGGGGTTTCAAGCTGAGATATGCATTTTTTACGATAATCATGGTGAGACTTCTGTCCGAAGTATGCAGAATCATCGAGATCGCACTTTTCGAGCTATTTAATGCGAGAAACAGGATATCTGGTGTTTTCAGCACTCCACAGTGCGTTTGATATGCAGAACCAGCGATATCTATGTTTTCGTGGGGTTTCAAGCTGAGATATGCAATTTCTGCGATAATCTTGGTGAGACTTATGTCCGAAGTATGCAGAGTCATCGAGATCGTACTTTTCGAGCTATTTAATGCGAGAAACACGTTTTCTGGGGCTTTCACCACTCCACAGTTCGTTGGATATGCAGAACAGGAGATATCTTGGTTTTCGTGGGGTTTCTAGCAGAGATATGCATTTTCTGCGATAATCATGGTGAGACTTCTGTTAGAAGTATGCAGAATCATCGAGATCGCACTTTTCGATCTATTTCATGCGAGAAACACGTTGTCTGGTGTTTTCACCACTCCACAGTTGGTTTGATATGCAGAACCCGCGATGTTTGGTTTTCGTCGGGTTTCAAGTTGAGATATGCATTTTCTGCGACAATCTTGGTGAGACTTCTGTCCGAAGTATGCAGAATCATCGGGATCGCTCTTTTCGAGCTATTTAATGCGAGAAACACGTTTTCTGGCGATTTCACCACACCACTGTTCGTTGGATATGCAGAACCGGAGATATCTTGGTTTTCGTGGGGTTTCAAGCTGAAATATGCATTTTCTGCGATAATCTTGGTGAGACTTCTGTCCGATGTATGCAGAATCATCGAGATCGCTCTTTTCGAGCTATTTAATGCGAGAAACACGTTATCCGGTGTTTTCACCACTCCACAGTGGGTTTGATATGCAGAACTGGCGACATCTTGGATTTCGTCGGGTTTCAAGCTGAGATATGCATTTTCTACGATAATCTTGGTGAGACTTCTGTCAGAAGTTTGCAGAATCATCTAGATCGCTCTATTCGAGCTATTTAATGCGAGAAACACGTTAACTGGTGTTTTCACCACTCCGCAGTGCGTTTGATATGTAGAACCAGCGATATCTGGGTTTTCGTGGGGTTTCAAGCTGAGATATGCATTTTCTGCGATAATCTTGGTGAGACTTCTGTCCGAAGTATGCAGAGTCATCGAGATCGTACTTTTCGAGCTATTTAATGCGAGAAATACGTTTTCTGGGGTTTTCACCACTCCACAGTTGGTTTGATATGCAGAACCGGCGATGTTTGGTTTTCGTCGGGTTTCAAGTTGAGATATGCATTTTCTACGATAATCTTGGAGAAACATCTGTCCGAAGTATGCAGAATCATCAAGATCGCTCTTTTCGAGCTATTTAATGCGAAAAAACAAGTTTTCTGGTGTTTTCACCACTCCACAGTGCGTTTGATATGCAGAACCGGCGACATCTTGGATTTCGTCGGGGTTCAAGCTGAGATATGCAATTCCTGCGATAATCTTGGTGAGACTTCTGTCCGAAGTATGCTGAATCATCGAGATTTCTCGTTTCGAGCTATTTAATGCGAGAAACACGTTATCTGGTGTTTTCTCCACTCCACAGGGCGTATGATGTGCAGAACCAACGATATCCTGCTTTTCGTGGGGTTTCAAGCTCAGATATGCATTTTGTGCGATAATATTGGTGAGACTTCTGTCCGAAGTATGCAGAATCATCGATATCGCTCTTTTAGAGCTATTTAATGCGAGAAACACGTTATCTGGTGTTTTCACTACTCCACAGTTGGTTTGATATGCAGAACCGGAGATAATTTGGTTTTCGTGGGGTTTCAAGCTGAGATATGCATTTTCTGCGATAATCTTGGTGAGACTTCTGTCCGTAGTATGCAGAATCATCGAGATCGCTCTTTTCGAGCTATTTAATGCGAGAAACACGTTATCTGGTGTTTTCAGCACTCCACAGTGCGCTTGATATGCAGAACCGGCGACATCTTGATTTTCGTGAGGTTTCAAGCTGAGATATGCATTTTCTGCGATAATATTGGTGAGACTTCTGTCCGAAGTATGCAGAATCATCGATATCGCTCTTTTAGAGCTATTTAATGCGAGCAACACGTTATCTGGTGTTTTGACCACTCCACAGTGCGTTTGATATGTAGAACCGCCGATAACTTGGTTTTCGTGGGCTTTCCAGCTGAAATATGCATTGTCTGCGATAATCTTGGTGTTTCATCTATGAGAAGTATGCAGATACATCAAGAACGCTCTTTTCGAGCTAGTTAATGCGAGAAACACGTTATCTGGTGTTTTAACCACTCCACAGTGCGTATGATATGCAGAACCGACGATATCCTGGTTTTCGTGGGGTTTCAAGCTCAGATGTGCATTTTCTGCGATAATCTTGGTGAGACTTCTGTCCGAAGTATGCAGAGTCATCGAGATCGTACTTTTCGAGCTATTTAATGCGTGAAACACGTTTTCTGGGGTTTTCACCATTCCACAGTTGGTTTGATATGCAGAACCGGCGATGTTTGGTTTTCGTCGGGTTTCAAGTTGAGATATGCATTTTCTGCGATAATCATGGTGAGACTTCTGTTACAAGTATGCAGAATCATCGAGATCGCACATTTCGATCTATTTAATGCGAGAAACACGTTATCCGGTGTTTTCACCACTCCACAGTGGGTTTGATATGCAGAACTGGCGACATCTTGGATTTCGTCGGGTTTCAAGCTGAGATATGCATTTTCTACGATAATCTTGGTGAGACTTCTGTCCGATGTATGCAGAATCATCGAGATCGATCTTTTCGAGCTATTTAATGCGAGAAACACGTTATCCGGTGTTTTCACCACTCCACAGTGGGTTTGATATGCAGAACTGGCGACATCTTGGTTTTCGTGGTGTTTCCAGCTGAGACATACATTTTCTGCGATAATCATGGTGAGTCTTCTGTCAGAAGTATGCAGAATCTTCGAGATCGCACATTTCGATCTATTTAATGCGAGAAACACGTTATCCGGTGTTTTCACCACTCCACAGTGGGTTTGATATGCAGAACTGGCGACATCTTGATTTTCGTGGGGTTTCTAGCTGAGATATGCATTTTCTGCGAAAATATTGGTGAGACTTCTGTCCGATGTATGCAGAATCATCGAGATCGATCTTTTCGAGCTATTTAATGCGAGAAACACGTTATCTGGTTGTTTTCACCACTCCACAGTGCGTTTGATATGCAGAACCGGCGACATCTTGATTTTCGTGGGGTTTCTAGCTGAGATATGCATTTTCTGCGAAAATATTGGTGAGACTTCTGTCCGAAGTATGCAGAGTCATCGAGATCGTACTTTTCGAGCTATTTAATGCGAGAAACACGTTTTCTGGGGTTTTCACCACTCCACAGTTGGTTTGATATGCAGAACCGGCGATGTTTGGTTTTCGTCGGGTTTCAAGTTGAGATATGCATTTTCTGCGATAATCATGGTGAGACTTCTGTTACAAGTATGCAGAATCATCGAGATCGCACATTTCGATCTATTTAATGCGAGAAACACGTTATCCGGTGTTTTCACCACTCCACAGTGGGTTTGATATGCAGAACTGGCGACATCTTGGATTTCGTCGGGTTTCAAGCTGAGATATGCATTTTCTACGATAATCTTGGTGAGACTTCTGTCCGATGTATGCAGAATCATCGAGATCGATCTTTTCGAGCTATTTAATGCGAGAAACACGTTATCTGGTTGTTTTCACCACTCCACAGTGCGTTTGATATGCAGAACCGGCGACATCTTGATTTTCGTGGGGTTTCTAGCTGAGATATGCATTTTCTGCGAAAATATTGGTGAGACTTCTGTCCGAAGTATGCAGAGTCATCGAGATCGTACTTTTCGAGCTATTTAATGCGAGAAACACGTTTTCTGGGGTTTTCACCACTCCACAGTTGGTTTGATATGCAGAACCGGCGATGTTTGGTTTTCGTCGGGTTTCAAGTTGAGATATGCATTTTCTACGATAATCTTGGAGAAACATCTGTCCGAAGTATGCAGAATCATCAAGATCGCTCTTTTCGAGCTTTTTAATGCGAAAAAACAAGTTTTCTGGTGTTTTCACCACTCCACAGTGCGTTTGATATGCAGAACCGGCGACATCTTGGATTTCGTCGGGGTTCAAGCTGAGATATGCAATTCCTGCGATAATCTTGGTGAGAAATCTGTCCGAAGTATGCTTAATCATCGAGATCGCTCGTTTCCAGCTATTTAATGCGAGAAACACGTTATCTGGTGTTTTCACCACTCCACAGTGCGTGTGATATGCAGAACCGACGATATCCTGGTTTTCGTGGGGTTTCAAGCTCAGATGTGCATTTTCAGCGATAATCTTGGTGAGAGTTCTGTCCGAAGTATGCAGAATCATCGAGATCGCTCTATTCGAGCTATTTAACGCGACAAAACGTTATCTGGTGTTTTCAGCACTCCACAGTGCGGTTGATATGCAGAACCAGCGATATCTTGGTTTTCGTGGGGTTTCAAGCTGAGATATGCATTTTCTCCGATAAACATGGAGAGACTTCTGTCCGAATTAGGCTGAACCATCGAGATCGCTCTTTTCGAGCTAGTTAATGCGAGAAAAACCTTGTCAGGGGTTTTCACCACTCCACAGTGCGTTTGATATGCAGAACCAGCGATATCTTGGCTTTCGTTGGGTTTCAAGCTGAGATATGCATTTTTTACGATAATCTTGGTGAGACTTCTGTCCGAAGTATGCAGAATCATCGAGATCGCTCTTTTCGAGCTATTTGATGCGAGAAACACGTTAACTGGTGTTTCCACCACTCCACAGTGCGTTTGATATGCAGAACCGGCGACATCTTGGATTTCGTCGGGGTTCAAGCTGAGATATGCATTTTCTACGATAATCTTGGTGAGACTTCTGTCAGAAGTATGCAGAATCATCGGGATCGCTTTTTTCGAGATATCTAATGCGAGAAACACGTTATCTGGTGTTTTCACCACTCCGCAGTGCGTTTGATATGTAGAACCAGCGATATCTGGGCTTTCGTGGGGTTTCAAGCTGAGATATGCATTTTCTGCGATAATCTTGGTGAGACTTCTGTCCGAAGTATGCAGAAACATCGAGAGCGCTCTTTTCGAGCTATTTAATGCGAGAAACACGTTTTCTGGGGTTTTCACCACACCACTGTTCGTTGGATATGCAGAACCGGAGATATCTTGGTTTTCGTGGGGTTTCAAGCTGAAATATGCATTTTCTGCGATAATCTTGGTGAGACTTCTGTCCGTAGTATGCAGAATCATCGCGATCGCTCTTATCGAGCTATTTAATGCGAGAAACACGTTATCTGGTGTTTTCAGCACTCCACAGTGCGTTTGATATGCAGAACCGGCGACATCTTGATGTTCGTGAGGTTTCAAGCTGAGATATGCTTTTTCTGCGATAATATTGGTGAGACTTCTGTCCGCAGTATGCAGAATCATCGATATCGCTCTTTTAGAGCTATTTAATGCGAGCAACACGTTATGTGGTGTATTCACCACTCCACAGTACGTTAGACATGCAGAACCGGAGGTATCTTCGTTCCGGTCGGGTTTCAAGCTGAGGTATGCATTTTCTACGACAATATTGGTGAGACCTCTGTCAGAAGTATGCAGAACCTTCGAGAACGCTCTTTTCGAGCTACTTAATGCGAGAATCACGTTTTCTGGTGTTTTCACCACCCCACAGTGCGTTTGATATGCAAAACCGGAGATATCTTGGTTTTCGTGGGGTTTCAAGCTGAGATATGCATTTTCTGCAATAATCTTGTTGAGACTTCTGTCCGAAGTATGCAGAAAAATCGAGAGCGCTCTTTTCGAGCTATTTAATGCGAGAAACACGTTTTCTGGGGTTTTCACCACACCTCTGCTCGTTGGATATGCAGAACCGGAGATATCTTGGTTTTCCTGGGGTTTCAAGCTGAGATCTGCATTTTCTGCGACAATCTTGGTGAGACTTCTGTCCGAAGTATGCAGAATCATCGGGATCGCTCTTATCGAGCTATTTAATGCGAGAAACACGTTTTCTGGCGATTTCACCACACCACTGTTCGTTGGATATGCAGAACCGGAGATATCTTGGTTTTCGTGGGGTGTCAAGCTGAAATATGCATTTTCTGCGATAATCTTGGTGAGACTTCTGTCCGATGTATGCAGAATCATCGAGATCGATCTTTTCGAGCTATTTAATGCGAGAAACACGTTATCCGGTGTTTTCACCACTCCACAGTGGGTTTGATATGCAGAACCGGCGACATCTTGATTTTCGTGGGGTTTCTAGCTGAGATATGCATTTTCTGCGAAAATATTGGTGAGACTTCTGTCCGAAGTATGCAGAGTCATCGAGATCGTACTTTTCGAGCTATTTAATGCGAGAAACACGTTTTCTGGGGTTTTCACCACTCCACAGTTGGTTTGATATGCAGAACCGGCGATGTTTGGTTTTCGTCGGGTTTCAAGTTGAGATATGCATTTTCTACGATAATCTTGGTGAAACATCTGTCCGAAGTATGCAGAATCATCAAGATCGCTCTTTTCGAGCTATTTAATGCGAAAAAACAAGTTTTCTGGTGTTTTCACCACTCCACAGTGCGTTTGATATGCCGAACCGGCGACATCTTGGATTTCGTCGGGGTTCAAGCTGAGATATGCAATTCCTGCGATAATCTTGGTGAGACTTCTGTCCGAAGTATGCTGAATCATCGAGATCGCTCGTTTCGAGTTATTTAATGCGAGAAACACGTTATCTGGTGTTTTCTCCACTCCACAGTGCGTATGATGTGCAGAACCAACGATATCCTGCTTTTCGTGGGGTTTCAAGCTCAGATATGCATTTTGTGCGATAATATTGGGGAGACTTCAGACAGAAGTATGCAGAATCATCGAGATCACACTTTTCGAGCTATTTAATGCGAGAAACACGTTATCTGGTGTTTTCACTACTCCACAGTTGGTTTGATATGCAGAACCGGAGATAATTTGGTTTTCGTGGGGTTTCAAGCTGAGATATGCATTTTCTGCGATAATCTTGGTGAGACTTCTGTCCGTAGTATGCAGAATCATCGCGATCGCTCTTATCGAGCTATTTAATGCGAGCAACACGTTATCTGGTGTTTTCAGCACTCCACAGTGCGTTTGATATGCAGAACCGGCGACATCTTGATGTTCGTGAGGTTTCAAGCTGAGATATGCTTTTTCTGCGATAATATTGGTGAGACTTGTGTCCGAAGTATGCAGAATCATCGATATCGCTCTTTTAGAGCTATTTAATGCGAGCAACACGTTATGTGGTGTATTCACCACTCCACAGTACGTTAGACATGCAGAACCGGAGGTATCTTCGTTTCGGTCGGGTTTCAAGCTGAGGTATGCATTTTCTACGACAATATTGGTGAGACCTCTGTCAGAAGTATGCAGAACCTTCGAGAACGCTCTTTTCGAGCTACTTAATGCGAGAATCACGTTTTCTGGTGTTTTCACCACCCCACAGTGCGTTTGATATGCAAAACCGGAGATATCTTGGTTTTCGAGGGGTTTCAAGCTGAGATATGCATTTTCTGCAATAATCTTGTTGAGACTTCTGTCCGAAGTATGCAGAAAAATCGAGAGCTCTCTTTTCGAGCTATTTAATGCGAGAAACACGTTTTCTGGGGTTTTCACCACACCTCTGTTCGTTGGATATGCAGAACCGGAGATATCTTGGTTTTCCTGGGGTTTCAAGCTGAGATCTGCATTTTCTGCGACAATCTTGGTGAGACTTCTGTCCGAAGTATGCAGAATCATCGGGATCGCTCTTATCGAGCTATTTAATGCGAGAAACACGTTTTCTGGCGATTTCACCACACCACTGTTCGCTGGATATGCAGAACCGGAGATATCTTGGTTTTCGTGGGGTGTTAAGCTGAAATATGCATTTTCTGCGATAATCTTGGTGAGACTTCTGTCCGATGTATGCAGAATCATCGAGATCGATCTTTTCGAGCTATTTAATGCGAGAAACACGTTATCCGGTGTTTTCACCACTCCACAGTGGGTTTGATATGCAGAACCGGCGACATCTTGATTTTCGTGGGGTTTCTAGCTGAGATATGCATTTTCTGCGAAAATATTGGGGAGACTTCTGTCCGAAGTATGCAGAGTCATCGAGATCGTACTTTTCGAGCTATTTAATGCGAGAAACACGTTTTCTGGGGTTTTCACCACTCCACAGTTGGTTTGATATGCAGAACCGGCGATGTTTGGTTTTCGTCGGGTTCCCAAGTTGAGATATGCATTTTCTACGATAATCTTGGAGAAACATCTGTCCGAAGTATGCAGAATCATCAAGATCGCTCTTTCCGAGCTATTTAATGCGAAAAAACAAGTTTTCTGGTGTTTTCACCACTCCACAGTGCGTTTGATATGCAGAACCGGCGACATCTTGGATTTCGTCGGGGTTCAAGCTGAGATATGCAATTCCTGCGATAATCTTGGTGAGAAATCTGTCCGAAGTATGCTTAATCATCGAGATCGCTCGTTTCCAGCTATTTAATGCGAGAAACACGTTATCTGGTGTTTTCACCACTCCACAGTTCGTTGGATGTGCAGAACCGGAGATATCTTGGTTTTCGCGGGGTTTCTAGCAGAGATATGCATTTTCTGCGATAATCATGGAGAGACTTCTGTCCGAATTAGGCTGAATCATCGAGATCGCTCTTTTCGAGCTAGTTAATGCGAGAAAAACCTTGTCAGGGGTTTTCACCACTCCACAGTGCGTTTGATATGCAGAACCAGCGATATCTTGGCTTTCGTTGGGTTTCAAGCTGAGATATGCATTTTTTACGATAATCTTGGTGAGAATTCTGTCCGAAGTATGCAGAATCATCGAGATCGCTCTTTTCGAGCTACTTGATGCGAGAAACACGTTAACTGGTGTTTCCACCACTCCACAGTGCGTTTGATATGCAGAACCGGCGACATCTTGGATTTCGTCGGGGTTCAAGCTGAGATATGCATTTTCTACGATAATCTTGGTGAGACTTCTGTCAGAAGTATGCAGAATCATCGGGATCGCTTTTTTCGAGATATCTAATGCGAGAAACACGTTATCTGGTGTTTTCACCACTCCGCAGTCCGTTTGATATGTAGAACCAGCGATATCTGGGTTTTCGTGGGGTTTCAAGCTGAGATATGCATTTTCTGCGATAATCTTGGTGAGACTTCTGTCCGAAGTATGCAGAAACATCGAGAGCGCTCTTTTCGAGCTATTTAATGCGAGAAACACGTTTTCTGGGGTTTTCACCACACCACAGTTCGTTGGATATGCAGAACCGGAGATATCTTGGTTTTCGTGGGGTTTCAAGCTGAGATATGCATTTTCTGCAATAATCTTGTTGAGACTTCTGTCCGAAGTATGCAGAAAAATCGAGAGCGCTCTTTTCGAGCTATTTAATGCGAGAAACACGTTTTCTGGGGTTTTCACCACACCACTGTTCGTTGGATATGCAGAACCGGAGATATCTTGGTTTTCGTGGGGTTTCAAGCTGAAATATGCATTTTCTGCGATAATCTTGGTGAGACTTCTGTCCGATGTATGCAGAATCATCGAGATCGCTCTTTTCGAGCTATTTAATGCGAGAGACACGTTAACTGGTGTTTTCACCACTCCACAGTGCGTATGATGTGCAGAACCGACGATATCCTGGTTTTCGTGGGGTTTCAAGCTCATATATGCATTTTCTGCGATAATATTGGTGAGACTTCAGACAGAAGTATGCAGAATCATCTAGATCACTCTTTTCGAGCTATTTAATGCGAGAAACACGTTATCCGGTGTTTTCACCGCTCCACAGTGGGTTTGATATGCAGAACTGGCTACATCTTGGATTTCGTCGGGTTTCAAGCTGAGATATGCATTTTCTACGATAATCTTGGTGAGACTTCTGTCAGAAGTTTGCAGAATCATCTAGATCGCTCGTTTCGAGATATTTAATGCGAAAAAACAAGTTTTCTGGTGTTTTCACCACTCCACAGTGCGTCTGATATGCAGAACCGGCGATATCTTGGTTTTCGTGGGGTTTCCAGCTGAGACATACATTTTCTGCGATAATCTTGGTGAGTCTTCTGTCAGAAGTATGCAGAATCTTCGAGATCGCTCTATTCGAGCTATTTAATGCGAGAAACACGTTATCTGGTTGTTTTCACCACTCCACAGTGCGTTTGATATGCAGAACCGGCGACATCTTGATTTTCGTGGGGTTTCTAGCTGAGATATGCATTTTCTGCGAAAATATTGGTGAGACTTCTGTCCGAAGTATGCAGAGTCATCGCGATCGTACTTTTCGAGCTATTTAATGCGAGAAACACGTTTTCTGGGGTTTTCACCACTCCACAGTTGGTTTGATATGCAGAACCGGCGATGTTTGGTTTTCGTCGGGTTTCAAGTTGAGATATGCATTTTCTACGATAATCTTGGTGAAACATGTGTCCGAAGTATGCAGAATCATCAAGATCGCTCTTTTCGAGCTATTTAATGCGAAAAAACAAGTTTTCTGGTGTTTTCACCACTCCACAGTGCCTTTGATATGCCGAACCGGCGACATCTTGGATTTCGTCGGGGTTCAAGCTGAGATATGCAATTCCTGCGATAATCTTGGTGAGACTTCTGTCCGAAGTATGCTGAATCATCGAGATCGCTCGTTTCGAGTTATTTAATGCGAGAAACACGTTATCTGGTGTTTTCTCCACTCCACAGTGCGTATGATGTGCAGAACCAACGATATCCTGCTTTTCGTGGGGTTTCAAGCTCAGATATGCATTTTGTGCGATAATATTGGGGAGACTTCAGACAGAAGTATGCAGAATTATCGAGATCACACTTTTCGAGCTATTTAATGCGAGAAACACGTTATCTGGTGTTTTCACTACTCCACAGTTGGTTTGATATGCAGAACCGGAGATAATTTGGTTTTCGTGGGGTTTCAAGCTGAGATATGCATTTTCTGCGATAATCTTGGTGAGACTTCTGTCCGTAGTATGCAGAATCATCGCGATCGCTCTTATCGAGCTATTTAATGCGAGAAACACGTTATCTGGTGTTTTCAGCACTCCACAGTGCGTTTGATATGCAGACCCGGCGACATCTTGATGTTCGTGAGGTTTCAAGCTGAGATATGCTTTTTCTGCGATAATATTGGTGAGACTTCTGTCCGAAGTATGCAGAATCATCGATATCGCTCTTTTAGAGCTATTTAATGCGAGCAACACGTTATGTGGTGTATTCACCACTCCACAGTACGTTAGACATGCAGAACCGGAGGTATCTTCGTTTCGGTCGGGTTTCAAGCTGAGGTATGCATTTTCTACGACAATATTGGTGAGACCTCTGTCAGAAGTATGCAGAACCTTCGAGAACGCTCTTTTCGAGCTACTTAATGCGAGAATCACGTTTTCTGGTGTTTTCACCACCCCACAGTGCGTTTGATATGCAAAACCGGAGATATCTTGGTTTTCGAGGGGTTTCAAGCTGAGATATGCATTTTCTGCAATAATCTTGTTGAGACTTCTGTCCGAAGTATGCAGAAAAATCGAGAGCTCTCTTTTCGAGCTATTTAATGCGAGAAACACGTTTTCTGGGGTTTTCACCACACCTCTGTTCGTTGGATATGCAGAACCGGAGATATCTTGGTTTTCCTGGGGTTTCAAGCTGAGATCTGCATTTTCTGCGACAATCTTGGTGAGACTTCTGTCCGAAGTATGCAGAATCATCGGGATCGCTCTTACCGAGCTATTTAATGCGAGAAACACGTTTTCTGGCGATTTCACCACACCACTGTTCGTTGGATATGCAGAACCGGAGATATCTTGGTTTTCGTGGGGTGTTAAGCTGAAATATGCATTTTCTGCGATAATCTTGGTGAGACTTCTGTCCGATGTATGCAGAATCATCGAGATCGATCTTTTCGAGCTATTTAATGCGAGAAACACGTTATCCGGTGTTTTCACCACTCCACAGTGGGTTTGATATGCAGAACCGGCGACATCTTGATTTTCGTGGGGTTTCTAGCTGAGATATGCATTTTCTGCGAAAATATTGGGGAGACTTCTGTCCGAAGTATGCAGAGTCATCGAGATCGTACTTTTCGAGCTATTTAATGCGAGAAACACGTTTTCTGGGGTTTTCACCACTCCACAGTTGGTTTGATATGCAGAACCGGCGATGTTTGGTTTTCGTCGGGTTCCCAAGTTGAGATATGCATTTTCTACGATAATCTTGGAGAAACATCTGTCCGAAGTATGCAGATTCATCAAGATCGCTCTTTTCGAGCTATTTAATGCGAAAAAACAAGTTTTCTGGTGTTTTCACCACTCCACAGTGCGTTTGATATGCAGAACCGGCGACATCTTGGATTTCGTCGGGGTTCAAGCTGAGATATGCAATTCCTGCGATAATCTTGGTGAGAAATCTGTCCGAAGTATGCTTAATCATCGAGATCGCTCGTTTCCAGCTATTTAATGCGAGAAACACGTTATCTGGTGTTTTCACCACTCCACAGTTCGTTGGATGTGCAGAACCGGAGATATCTTGGTTTTCGCGGGGTTTCTAGCAGAGATATGCATTTTCTGCGATAATCATGGAGAGACTTCTGTCCGAATTAGGCTGAATCATCGAGATCGCTCTTTTCGAGCTAGTTAATGCGAGAAAAACCTTGTCAGGGGTTTTCACCACTCCACAGTGCGTTTGATATGCAGAACCAGCGATATCTTGGCTTTCGTTGGGTTTCAAGCTGAGATATGCATTTTTTACGATAATCTTGGTGAGACTTCTGTCCGAAGTATGCAGAATCATCGAGATAGCTCTTTTCGAGCTATTTGATGCGAGAAACACGTTAACTGGTGTTTCCACCACTCCACAGTGCGTTTGATATGTAGAACCAGCGATATCTGGGTTTTCGTGGGGTTTCAAGCTGAGATATGCATTTTCTGCGATAATCTTGGTGAGACTTCTGTCCGAAGTATGCAGAAACATCGAGAGCGCTCTTTTCGAGCTATTTAATGCGAGAAACACGTTTTCTGGGGTTTTCACCACACCACAGTTCGTTGGATATGCAGAACCGGAGATATCTTGGTTTTCGTGGGGTTTCAAGCTGAGATATGCATTTTCTGCAATAATCTTGTTGAGACTTCTGTCCGAAGTATGCAGAAAAATCGAGAGCGCTCTTTTCGAGCTATTTAATGCGAGAAACACGTTTTCTGGGGTTTTCACCACACCACTGTTCGTTGGATATGCAGAACCGGAGATATCTTGGTTTTCGTGGGGTTTCAAGCTGAAATATGCATTTTCTGCGATAATCTTGGTGAGACTTCTGTCCGATGTATGCAGAATCATCGAGATCGCTCTTTTCGAGCTATTTAATGCGAGAGACACGTTAACTGGTGTTTTCACCACTCCACAGTGCGTATGATGTGCAGAACCGACGATATCCTGGTTTTCGTGGGGTTTCATGCTCAGATATGCATTTTCTGCAATAATATTGGTGAGACTTCAGACAGAAGTATGCAGAATCATCTAGATCACTCTTTTCGAGCTATTTAATGCGAGAAACACGTTATCCGGTGTTTTCACCACTCCACAGTGGGTTTGATATGCAGAACTGGCGACATCTTGGATTTCGTCGGGTTTCAAGCTGAGATATGCATTTTCTACGATAATCTTGGTGAGACTTCTGTCAGAAGTTTGCAGAATCATCTAGATCGCTCGTTTCGAGATATTTAATGCGAAAAAACAAGTTTTCTGGTGTTTGCACCACTCCACAGTGCGTCTGATATGCAGAACCGGCGATATCTTGGTTTTCGTGGGGTTTCCAGCTGAGAGATACATTTTCTGCGATAATCTTGGTGAGTCT
Source organism: Anthophora plumipes (assembly GCA_951804975.1). Classification (NCBI taxonomy): domain Eukaryota; kingdom Metazoa; phylum Arthropoda; class Insecta; order Hymenoptera; family Apidae; genus Anthophora; species Anthophora plumipes. Next base: position 1,390,243 of record CATORF010000423.1, read on the forward strand.
TCTGTCAGAAGTATGCAGAATCTTCGAGATCGCTCTATTCGAGCTATTTAATGCGAGAAACACGTTATCTGGTTGTTTTCACCACTCCACAGTGCGTTTGATATGCAGAACCGGCGACATCTTGATTTTCGTGGGGTTTCTAGCTGAGATATGCATTTTCTGCGAAAATATTGGTGAGACATCTGTCCGAAGTATGCAGAGTCATCGAGATCGTACTTTTCGAGCTATTTAATGCGAGAAACACGTTTTCTGGGGTTTTCACCACTCCACAGTTGGTTTGATATGCAGAACCGGCGATGTTTGGTTTTCGTCGGGTTTCAAGTTGAGATATGCATTTTCTACGATAATCTTGGTGAAACATCTGTCCGAAGTATGCAGAATCATCAAGATCGCTCTTTTCGAGCTATTTAATGCGAAAAAACAAGTTTTCTGGTGTTTTCACCACTCCACAGTGCGTTTGATATGCAGAACCGGCGACATCTTGGATTTCGTCGGGGTTCAAGCTGAGATATGCAATTCCTGCGATAATCTTGGTGAGACTTCTGTCCGAAGTATGCTGAATCATCGAGATCGCTCGTTTCGAGCTATTTAATGCGAGAAACACGTTATCTGGTGTTTTCTCCACTCCACAGTGCGTATGATGTGCAGAACCAACGATATCCTGCTTTTCGTGGGGTTTCAAGCTCAGATATGCATTTTGTGCGATAATATTGGGGAGACTTCAGACAGAAGTATGCAGAATCATCGAGATCACACTTTTCGAGCTATTTAATGCGAGAAACACGTTATCTGGTGTTTTCACTACTCCAGAGTTGGTTTGATATGCAGAACCGGAGATAATTTGGTTTTCGTGGGGTTTCAAGCTGAGATATGCATTTTCTGCGATAATATTGGTGAGACTTCTGTCCGTAGTATGCAGAATCATCGCGATCGCTCTTATCGAGCTATTTAATGCGAGAAACACGTTATCTGGTGTTTTCAGCACTCCACAGTGCGTTTGATATGCAGAACCGGCGACATCTTGATGTTCGTGAGGTTTCAAGCTGAGATATGCATTTTCTGCGATAATATTGGTGAGACTTCTGTCCGAAGTATGCAGAATCATCTAGATCGCTCGTTTCGAGATATTTAATGCGAAAAAACAAGTTTTCTGGTGTTTTCACCACTCCACAGTGCGTCTGATATGCAGAACCGGCGACATCTTGATTTTCGTGGTGTTTCCAGCTGGGATATGCATTTTCTGCGATAATCTTGGTGAGACTTCAGTCAGAAGTATGCAGAAAAATCGAGAGCGCTCTTATCGAGCTATTTAATGCGAGAAACACGTTATCTGGTGTTTTCAGCACTCCACAGTGCGTTTGATATACCAGAACCGGCGACATCTTGATGTTCGTGAGGTTTCAAGCTGAGATATGCATTTTCTGCGATAATATTGGTGAGACTTCTGTCCGAAGTATGCAGAATCATCGATATCGCTCTTTTAGAGCTATTTAATGCGAGCAACACGTTATGTGGTGTATTCACCACTCCACAGTACGTTAGACATGCAGAACCGGAGGTATCTTCGTTTCGGTCGGGTTTCAAGCTGAGGTATGCATTTTCTACGACAATATTGGTGAGACCTCTGTCAGAAGTATGCAGAACCTTCGAGAACGCTCTTTTCGAGCTACTTAATGCGAGAAACACGCTTTCTGGTGTTTTCACCACCCCTCAGTGCGTTTGATATGCAGAACCGGCGACATCGTGGTTTTCGTCGGGTTTCAAGCTGAGATATGCATTTTCTGCGATAATATTGGTGAAACTTCTGTCCGAAGTATGCAGAATCATCGATATCGCTCTTTTCGAGCTATTTAATGCGAGAAACACGTTGTCTGGTGTTTTGACCACTCCACAGCGCGTTTGATATGTAGAGCCGCCGATAACTTGGTTTTCGTGGGGTTTCCAGCTGAAATATGCATTTTCTGCGATAATCTTGGTGTTTCATCTATGAGAAGTATGCAGAATCATCTAGATCGCTCTTTTAGAGCTACTTAATGCGAGAAACACGTTATCTGGTGTTTTGACCACTCCACAGTGCGTTTGATATGTAGAACCGCCGATAACTTGGTTTTCGTGGGGTTTCCAGCTGAAATATGCATTTTCTGCGATAATCTTGGTGTTTCCTCTATGAGAAGTATGCAGAATGATCGAGAACGCTCTTTTCGAGCTAGTTAATGCGAGAAACACGTTTTCTGGTGTTTTCACCACTCCACAGTGCGTCTGATATGCAGAACCGGCGTTATCTTGATTTTCGTGGTGTTTCCAGCTGAGATATGCATTTTCTGCGATAAGCTTGGTGAGTCTTCTCCCATAAGTATGCAGAATCATCTAGATCGCTCTTTTCGAGCTATTTAATGCGGGAAACACGTTTTCTGGTGTATTCACCACTCCACAGTGCGTTTGATATGCAGAACCGGCGACATCTTGATTCTCGTGGTGTTTCCAGCTGGGATATGCATTTTCTGCGATAATCTTGGTGAGACTTCAGTCAGAAGTATGCAGAATCATCGGGATCGCTCTTTTCGAGCTATTTAATGTGAGAAAAACGATATCCGGTGTTTTCACCACTCCACAGTGCGTTTGATATGCAGAACCGGCGACATCGTGGTTTTCGTCGGGTTTCAAGCTGAGATATGCATTTTCTGCGATAATATTGGTGAAACTTCTGTCCGAAGTATGCAGAATCATCGATATCGCTCTTTTCGAGCTATTTAATGCGAGAAGCACGTTGTCTGGTGTTTTGACCACTCCACAGCGCGTTTGATATGTAGAGCCGCCGATAACTTGGTTTTCGTGGGGTTTCCAGCTGAAATATGCATTTTCTGCGATAATCTTGGTGTTTCATCTATGAGAAGTATGCAGAATCATCGAGAACGCTCCTTTCGAGCTAGTTAATGCGAGAAACACGTTTTCTGGTGTTTTCACCACTCCACAGTGCGTCTGATATGCAGAACCGGCGATATCTTGATTTTCGTGGTGTTTCCAGCTGAGATATGCATTTTCTGCGATAATCTTGGTGAGACTTCAGTCAGAAGTACGCAGAATCATCTAGATCGCTAGTTTCGAGCTATTTAATGCGAGAAACCCGTTATCTGGTTGTTTTCACCACTCCATAGTGCGTTTGATATGCAGAACCGGCGACATCTTGATTTTCGTGAGGTTTCTAGATGAGATATGCATTTTCTGCGATAATATTGGTGAGACGTCAGTCAGAAGTATGCAGAATCATCTAGATCGCTCGTTTGGAGCTATTTAATGCGAGAAACACGTTATCTGGTGTTTTCACCACTCCACAGTGCGTTTGATATGCAGAACCGGCGACATCTTGATTTTCGTGGTGTTTCCAGCTGGGATATGCATTTTCTGCGATAATCTTGGTGAGACTTCAGTCAGAAGTACGCAGAATCATCTAGATCGCTCGTTTCGAGCTATTTAATGCGAGAAACCCGTTATCTGGTTGTTTTCACCACACCTCTGTTCGTTGGATATGCAGAACCGGAGATATCTTGGTTTTCCTGGGTTTTCAAGCTGAGATATGCATTTTCTGCGATAATCTTGGTGAGACTTCTGTCCGAAGTATGCAGAATCATCGGGATCGCTCTTTTCGAGCTATTTAATGCGAGGAACACGTTTTCTGGCGTTTTCACCACACCACTGTTCGTTGGATATGCAGAACCGGAGATATCTTGGTTTTCGTGGGGTTTCAAGCTGAAATATGCATTTTCTGCGATAATCTTGGTGAGACATCTGTCCGAAGTATGCAGAATCATCGAGAACGCTCTTTTCGAGCTATTTAATGCAAGAAACACGTTAACTGGTGTTTTCACCACTCCACAGTGCGTATGATGTGCAGAACCGGAGATAACCCGGGTTTCGTCGGGTTTCAAGCTGAGATATGCATTTTCTACGATAATCTTGGTGAGACTTCTGTCAGAAGTATGCAGGATCTTCGAGAACGCTCTTTTCGAGCTATTTAATGCGAGAAACACGTTATCGGGTGTTTTCACCACTCCACAGTGCGTTTGATATGCAGTACCAGCGATATCTTGGTTTTCGTGGGGTTTCAAGCTGAGATATGCATTTTTTACGATAATCTGGGTGAGACTTCTGTCCGAAATATGCAGAATCATCGAGATCGCACTATTCGAGCTATTTAATGCGCGAAACACGTTCTCTGGTTGTTTTCACCACTCCACAGTGCGTTTGATTTGCAGAACCGGCAACATCTTGATTTTCGTGAGGTTTCGAGCTGAGATATGCATTATCTGCGATAATCTTGGTGAGACTTCAGTAAGAAGTATGCAGAATCATCTAGATCGCTCTTTTAGAGCTACTTAATGCGAGAAACACGTTATCTGGTGTTTTGACCACTCCACAGTGCGTTTGATATGTAGAACCGCCGATAACTTGGTTTTCGTGGGGTTTCCAGCTGAAATATGCATTTTCTGCGATAATCTTGGTGTTTCCTCTATGAGAAGTATGCAGAATCATCGAGAACGCTCTTTTCGAGCTAGTTAATGCGAGAAACACGTTTTCTGGTGTTTTCACCACTCCACAGTGCGTCTGATATGCAGAACCGGCGATATCTTGATTTTCGTGGTGTTTCCAGCTGAGATATGCATTTTCTGCGATAATCTTGGTGAGACTTCAGTCAGAAGTACGCAGAATCATCTAGATCGCTCGTTTCGAGCTATTTAATGCGAGAAACCCGTTATCTGGTTGTTTTCACCACTCCATAGTGCGTTTGATATGCAGAACCGGCGACATCTTGATTTTCGTGAGGTTTCTAGATGAGATATGCATTTTCTGCGATAATATTGGTGAGACGTCAGTCAGAAGTATGCAGAATCATCTAGATCGCTCGTTTGGAGCTATTTAATGCGAGAAACACGTTATCTGGTGTTTTCACCACTCCACAGTGCGTTTGATATGCAGAACCGGCGACATCTTGATTTTCGTGGTGTTTCCAGCTGGGATATGCATTTTCTGCGATAATCTTGGTGAGACTTCAGTCAGAAGTACGCAGAATCATCTAGATCGCTCGTTTCGAGCTATTTAATGCGAGAAACCCGTTATCTGGTTGTTTTCACCACACCTCTGTTCGTTGGATATGCAGAACCGGAGATATCTTGGTTTTCCTGGGTTTTCAAGCTGAGATATGCATTTTCTGCGATAATCTTGGTGAGACTTCTGTCCGAAGTATGCAGAATCATCGGGATCGCTCTTTTCGAGCTATTTAATGCGAGGAACACGTTTTCTGGCGTTTTCACCACACCACTGTTCGTTGGATATGCAGAACCGGAGATATCTTGGTTTTCGTGGGGTTTCAAGCTGAAATATGCATTTTCTGCGATAATCTTGGTGAGACATCTGTCCGAAGTATGCAGAATCATCGAGAACGCTCTTTTCGAGCTATTTAATGCAAGAAACACGTTAACTGGTGTTTTCACCACTCCACAGTGCGTATGATGTGCAGAACCGGAGATAACCCGGGTTTCGTCGGGTTTCAAGCTGAGATATGCATTTTCTACGATAATCTTGGTGAGACTTCTGTCAGAAGTATGCAGGATCTTCGAGAACGCTCTTTTCGAGCTATTTAATGCGAGAAACACGTTATCGGGTGTTTTCACCACTCCACAGTGCGTTTGATATGCAGTACCAGCGATATCTTGGTTTTCGTGGGGTTTCAAGCTGAGATATGCATTTTTTACGATAATCTGGGTGAGACTTCTGTCCGAAATATGCAGAATCATCGAGATCGCACTATTCGAGCTATTTAATGCGCGAAACACGTTCTCTGGTTGTTTTCACCACTCCACAGTGCGTTTGATTTGCAGAACCGGCAACATCTTGATTTTCGTGAGGTTTCGAGCTGAGATATGCATTATCTGCGATAATCTTGGTGAGACTTCAGTAAGAAGTATGCAGAATCATCTAGATCGCTCTTTTAGAGCTACTTAATGCGAGAAACACGTTATCTGGTGTTTTGACCACTCCACAGTGCGTTTGATATGTAGAACCGCCGATAACTTGGTTTTCGTGGGGTTTCCAGCTGAAATATGCATTTTCTGCGATAATCTTGGTGTTTCCTCTATGAGAAGTATGCAGAATCATCGAGAACGCTCTTTTCGAGCTAGTTAATGCGAGAAACACGTTTTCTGGTGTTTTCACCACTCCACAGTGCGTCTGATATGCAGAACCGGCGATATCTTGATTTTCGTGGTGTTTCCAGCTGAGATATGCATTTTCTGCGATAAGCTTGGTGAGTCTTCTCCCATAAGTATGCAGAATCATCTAGATCGCTCTTTTCGAGCTATTTAATGCGGGAAACACGTTTTCTGGTGTATTCACCACTCCACAGTGCGTTTGATATGCAGAACCGGCGACATCTTGATTTTCGTGGTGTTTCCAGCTGGGATATGCATTTTCTGCGATAATCTTGGTGAGACTTCAGTCAGAAGAATGCAGAATCATCGGGATCGCTGTTTTCGAGCTATTTAATGCGAGAAAAACGATATCCGGTGTTTTCACCACTCCACAGTGCGTTTGATATGCAGAACCGGCGACATTTTGGATTTCGACGGGTTTCAAGCTGAGGATTGCATTTTCTACGATAATCTTGGTGAGACGTCTGTCAGAAGTATGCAGAATCTTCGAGATCGCTCTTTTCGAGCAACTTAATGCGAGAAACACGATATCTGGTTGTTTTCACCACTCCACAGTGCGTTTGATATGCAGAACCGGCGACATCTTGATTTTCGTGAGGTTTCCAGCTGAGATATGCATTTTCGGCGATAATCTTGGTGAGTGTTCAGTCAGAAGTATGCAGAATCATCTAGATCGCTCTTTTCGAGCTATTTAATGCGGGAAACACGTTTTCTGGTGTTTTCACCACTCCACGGTGCGTCTGATATGCAGAACCGGCGATATCTTGGTTTTCGCGGGGTTTCCAGCTGAGATATGCATTTTCTGCGATAATCTTGGTGAGTCTTCTGTCAGAAGGATGCAGAATCATCTAGATCGCTCTTTTCGAGCTGTTTAATGCGAGAAACACGTTCTCTGGTGTTTTCACCACCCCACAGTGCGTTTGATATGCAGAACCGGAGATATCTTCGTTTCGGTCGGGTTTCAAGCTGAGATATGCATTTTCTACGATAATATTGGTGAGACCTCAGTCAGAAGTATGCAGAATCTTCGAGAACGCTCTTTTCGAGCTACTTAATGCGAGAAACACGTTTTCTGGTGTTTTCACCACCCCACAGTGCGTTTGATATGCAGAACCGGCGACATCTTAATTTTCGTGATGTTTCTAGCTGAGATTTGCATTTTCAGCGATAATATTGGTGAGACTTCAGTCAGAAATATGCAGAATCATCTAGATCGCTCTTTTCGAGCTATTTAATGCGGGAAACACGTTTTCTGGTGTATTCACCACTCCACAGTGCGTTTGATATGCAGAACCGGCGACATCTTGATTTTCGCGGTGTTTCCAGCTGGGATATGCATTTTCTGCGATAATCTTGGTGAGACTTCAGTCAGCAGTATGCAGAATCATCTAGATCGCTCGTTTCGAGCTATTTAATGCGAGAAACACGTTATCTGGTGTTTTTACCACTCCACAGTGCGTTTGATATGCAGAACCGGCGACATCTTGATTTTCGTGATGTTTCTAGCTGAGATAGGCATTTTCTGCGATAATCTTGGTGTTTCCTCTATGAGAAGTATGCAGAATCATCGAGATCGCTCTATTCGAGCTATTTAATGCGAGAACCACGTTATCTGGTTGTTTTCACTACTCCACAGAGGGTTTGATATGCAGAACCGGCGACATCGTGGTTTTCGTGGGGTTTCCAGCTGAAATATGCATTTTCTGCGATAATCTTGGTGTTTCCTCTATGAGAAGTATGCAGAATCTTCGAGAACGCTCTTTTCGAGCTACTTAATGCGAGAAACACGTTTTCTGGTGTTTTCACCACCCCACAGTGCGTTTGATATGCAGAACAATCGACATCGTGGTTTTCGTGGGGTTTCCAGCTGAAATATGCATTTTCTGCGATAATCTTGGTGTTTCCTCTATGAGAAGTATGCAGAATCATCGAGAACGCTCTTTTCGAGCTAGTTAATGCGAGAAACACGTTTTCTGGTGTTTTCACCACTCCACAGTGCGTCTGATATGCAGAACCGGCGATATCTTGATTTTCGTGGTGTTTCCAGCTGAGATATGCATTTTCTGCGATAAGCTTGGTGAGTCTTCTCCCATAAGTATGCAGAATCATCTAGATCGCTCTTTTCGAGCTATTTAATGCGGGAAACACGTTTTCTGGTGTATTCGCCACTCCACAGTACGTTAGACATGCAGAACCGGAGGTATCTTCGTTTCGGTCGGGTTTCAATCTGAGATATGCATTTTCTACGACAATATTGGTGAGACCTCTGTCAGAAGTATGCAGAATCTTCGAGAACGCTCTTTTCGAGCTACTTAATGGGAGAAACACGTTTTCTGGTGTTTTCACCACCCCACAGTGCGTTTGATATGCAGAACCGGCGACATCGTGGTTTTCGTCGGGTATCAAGCTGAGATATGCATTTTCTGCGATAATATTGGTGAGACTTCTGTCCGAAGTATGCAGAATCATCGATATCGCTCTTTTCGAGCTATTTAATGCGAGAAACACGTTGTCTGGTGTTTTGACCACTCCACAGTGCGTTTGATATGTAGAGCCGCCGATAACTTGGTTTTCGTGGGGTTTCCAGCTGAAATATGCATTTTCTGCGATAATCTTGGTGTTTCCTCTATGAGAAGTATGCAGAATCATCGAGATCGCTCTATTCGAGCTATTTAATGCGAGAAACACGTTCTCTGGTGTTTTCACCACCCCACAGTGCGTTTGATATGCAGAACCGGAGATATCTTCGTTTCGGTCGGGTTTCAAGCTGAGATATGCATTTTCTACGATAATATTGGTGAGACCTCAGTCAGAAGTATGCAGAATCTTCGAGAACGCTCTTTTCGAGCTACTTAATGCGAGAAACACGTTTTCTGGTGTTTTCACCACCCCACAGTGCGTTTGATATGCAGAACCGGCGACATCGTGGTTTTCGTGGGGTTTCCAGCTGAGATAGGCATTTTCTGCGATAATCTTGGTGAGTCTTCTGTCAGAAGTATGCAGAATCATCGAGATCGCTCTATTCGAGCTATTTAATGCGAGAAACACGTTATCTGGTTGTTTTCACTACTCCACAGTGGGTTTGATATGCAGAACCGGCGACATCTTAATTTTCGTGATGTTTCTAGCTGAGATAGGCATTTTCAGCGATAATATTGGTGAGACTTCAGTCAGAAATATGCAGAATCATCTAGATCGCTCTTTTCGAGCTATTTAATGCGGGAAACACGTTCTCTGGTGTATTCACCACTCCACAGTGCGTTTGATATGCAGAACCGGCGACATCTTGATTTTCGTGGTGTTTCCAGCTGGGATATGCATTTTCTGCGATAATCTTGGTGAGACTTCAGTCAGAAGTATGCAGAATCATCTAGATCGCTCGTTTCCTGCTATTTAATGCGAGAAACACGTTATCTGGTGGTTTTACCACTCCACAGTGCGTTTGATATGCAGAACCGGCGACATCTTGATTTCCGTCGGGTTTCAAGCTGAGATATGCATTTTCTGCGATAATATTGGTGAGACTTCAGTCAGAAGTATGCAGAATCATCGGGATCGCTCTTTTCGAGCTATTTAATGCGAGAAACACGTTATCTGGTGTTTTCACCACTCCTCAGTGCGTTGGATATGCAGAACCGGAGATATTTTGGTTTTCGTCGGGTTTCAAGCTGAGATATGCATTTTCTACGATAAGCTTGGTGAGACCTCTGTCAGAAGTATGCAGAACCTTCGAGAACGCTGTTTTCGAGCTACTTAATGCGAGAAACACGTTTTCTGGTGTTTTCACCACTGCACAGTACGTTTGATGTGCAGAACCGGAGATATCTTGGTTTTCGTGGGGTTTCAAGATGAGATATGAATTTTTTAGCATAATCTTGGTGAGACTTCTGTCCGAAGTATGCAGAATCATCGAGATTGCTCTATTCGAGCTATTTAATGCGACAAAACGTTATCCGGTGTTTTCACCACTCCACAGTGCGTATGATATGCAGAACCGACGATATCTTGGTTTTCGTGGGGTTTCCAGCTGAAATATGCATTTTCTGCGATAATCTTTGTGTTTCATCTATGAGAAGTATGCAGAATCATCCAGAACACTCTTTTCGAGCTAGTTAATGCGAGTAACACGTTTTCTGGTGTTTTCACCACCCCACAGTGCGTTTGATATGCAGAACCGGCGACATCTTGGTTTTCGTCGGGTTTCAAGCTGAGATATGCATTTTCTGCTATAATATTGGTGAGACTTCAGTCAGAAGTATGCAGAATCATCTCGATCGCTCGTTTCGAGCTATTTAATGCGAAAAAACAAGTTTTCTGGTGTTTTGACCACTCCACAGTACGTTTGACATGCAGAAACGGAGATACCTTGATTTCCGTCGGGTTTCAAGCTGAGATATGCATTTTCTGCGATAATATTGGTGAGACTTCAGTTAGAAGTATGCAGAATCATCGAGATCGCTCTGTTTGAGCTATTTAATGCGAGAAACACGTTTTCTGGTGTATTCACCACTCCACAGTGCGTTTGATATGCAGAACCAGCGATATCTTGGCTTTCGTGGGGTTTCAAGCTGAGATATGCATTTTCTGCGATAAGCTTGGTGAGACATTTGTCCGAAGTATGCAGAATCATCGAGATCGCTCTATTCGAGCTATTTAATGCGAGAAACACGTTATCTGGTGTTTTCATCACTCCACAGGGCGTTTGATATGCAGAACCGGCGATATCTTGGTTTTCGTGGGGTTTCCAGCTGAAATATGCATTTTCTGCGATGATCTTGGTGCGACTTCTGTCAGAAGTATGCAGAATCATCGACATCGCTCTTTTCGAGCTATTTAATGCGAGATACACGTTTTCTGGTGTATTCACCACTCCACAGTACGTTTGACATGCAGAACCGGAGATATCTTGGTTTCGCTCGGGTTTCAGGCTGAGATATGCATTTTCTACGATAATCTTGGTGAGAATCTGTCAGAAATATGCAGAATCATCGAGGACGCTCTTTTCGAGCTATTTAATGCGAGAAACACGTTTTCTGGTGTATTCACCACTCCACAGTGCGTTTGATATGCAGAACCAGCGATATCTTGGCTTTCGTGGGGTTTCCATCTGAGATATGCATTTCCTGCGATAATTTTGGTGAGACTTCAGTCAGAAGTATGCAGAATCATCTAGATCGCTCGTTTCGAGCTATTTAATGCGAAAAAACAAGTTTTCTGGTGTATTCACCACTCCACAGTGCGTTTGATATGCAGAACCAGCGATATCTTGGCTTTCGTGGGGTTTCCATCTGAGATATGCATTTCCTGCGATAATCTTGGTGAGACTTCAGTCAGAAGTATGCAGAATCATCTAGATCGTTCTTTTCGAGCTATTTAATGCGAGAAACACGTTTACTGGGGTTTTCACCACACCACAGTTCGTTGGATATGCAGAACCGGAGATATCTTGGTTTTCGTGGGGTTTAAAGCTGAGATATGCATTTTCTGCGATAATCTTGGTGAGACTTCTGTCCGAAGTATGCAGAATCATCGAGATCGCTCTTTTCGAGCTATTTAATGCGAGAAACACGTTATCTGGTGTTTTCACCACTCCACAGTGCGTTTGATATGCAGTACCAGCGATATCTTGGTTTTCGTAGGGTTTCCAGCTGAGATATGCATTTTCTACGATAATCTTGGTGAGTCTTCTGTCAGAAGTATGCAGAATCATCTAGATCGGTCTTCTCGAGCTATTTAATTCGAGAAACACGTTTTCTGCTGTATTGACCACTCCACAGTACGTTTGACTTGCAGAAACGGAGATATCTTGGTTTCGGCAGGGTTTCAAGCTGAGATATGCATTTTCTGCGATAAAATTGGTGAGACGTCAGTCAGAAGTATGCAGAATCATCTCGATCGCTCGTTTCGAGCTATTTAATGCGAAAAGCAAGTTTTCTGGTGTTTTGACCACTCCACAGAGCGTTTGATATGTAGAGCCGCCGATAACTTGGTTTTCGTGGGGTTTCCATCTGAGATATGCATTTCCTGCGATAATCTTGGTGAGACTTCAGTCAGAAGTATGCAGAATCATCTAGATCGCTCTTTTCGAGCTATTTAATGCGAGAAACACGTTTTCTGGTGTATTCACCACTCCACAGTGCGTTTGATATGCAGAACCAGCGATATCTTGGCTTTCGGGGGGTTTCCATCTGAGATATGCATTTCCTGCGATAATCTTGGTGAGACTTCAGTCAGAAGTATGCAGAATCATCTAGATCGGTCTTCTCGAGCTATTTAATTCGAGAAACACGTTTTCTGCTGTATTGACCACTCCACAGTACGTTTGACTTGCAGAAACGGAGATATCTTGGTTTCGGCCGGGTTTCAAGCTGAGATATGCATTTTCTGCGATAAAATTGGTGAGACGTCAGTCAGAAGCATGCAGAATCATCTAGATCGCTCGTTTCGAGCTATTTAATGCGAAAAGCAAGTTTTCTGGAGTTTTGACCACTCCACAGAGCGTCTGATATGAAGAACCGGCGACATCTTGATTTTCGTGAGGTTTCCAGCTGAAATATGCATTTTCTGCGATAATCTTGGTGCGACTTCTGTCAGAAGTATGCAGATACATCGACATCGCTCTTTTCGAGCTATTGAATGCGAGTAACACGCTTTCTGGTGTTTTCACCACCCCATAGTGCGTTTGATATGCAGAACCGGCGACATCTCGGTTTTCGTCGGGTTTCAAACTGAGATATGCATTTTCTGCGATAATCTTGGTGAGACTTCAGTCAGAAGTATGATGAATAATCGAGATCGCTCTTTTCGATATATTTAATGCGAGATACACGTTTTCTGGTGTATTCACCACTCCACAGTACGTTTGACATGCAGAACCGGAGATATCTTGGTTTCGGTCGGGTTTCAGGCTGAGATATGCATTTTCTACGACAATCTTGGTGAGAATCTGTCAGAAGTACGCAGAATCATCGAGGACGCTCTTGTCGAGCTATTTAATGCGAGATCCACGTTTTCTGGTGTATTCACCACTCCACAGTGCGTTTGATATGCAGAACCAGCGATATCTTGGCTTTCGTGGGGTTTCCATCTGAGATATGCATTTCCTGCGATAATCTTGGTGAGACATCAGTCAGAAGTATGCAGAATCATCTAGATCGCTCGTTTCGAGCTATTTAATGCGAAAAAAGAAGTTTTCTGGTGTTTTGACCACTCCACAGTGCGTTTGATATGTAGAGCCGCCGATAACTTGGTTTTCGTGGGGTTTCCCGCTGAAATATGCATTTTCTGCGATAATCTTGGTGAGACTTCTGTCCGAAGAGTGCAGAATCATAGACATCGCTTTTTTCGAGCTATTTAATGCGAGAAACACGTTATTTGGTGTTTTCACCACTCCACAGTGCGTTTGATGTACAGTACCAGCGATATCTTGGTTTTCGTGGGGTTTCAAGCTGAGATATGAATTTTTTAGGATAATCTTGGTGAGACTTCTGTCCGAAGTAAGCAGAATCATCGAGATCGCTCTGCTCGAGCTATTTAATGCGACAAAACGTTATCCGGTGTTTTCACCACTCCACAGTGCGTATGATATGCAGAACCGACGATATCTTGGTTTTCGTGGGGTTTCAAGCTCAGATATGCATTTTCTGCGGTAATCTTGGTGAGACTTCTGTCCGAAGTATGCAAAAACATCGAGAGCGCTCTTTTCGAGCTATTTAATGCGAGAAACACGTTTACTGGGGTTTTCACCACACCACAGTTCGTTGGATATGCAGAACCGGAGATATCTTGGTTTTCGTGGGGTTTAAAGCTGAGATATGCATTTTCTGCGATAATCTTGGTGAGACTTCTGTCCGAAGTATGCAGAATCATCGAGATCGCTCTTTTCGAGCTATTTAATGCGAGAAACACGTTATCTGGTGTTTTCACCACTCCACAGTGCGTTTGATATGCAGTACCAGCGATATCTTGGTTTTCGTAGGGTTTCCAGCTGGGATATGCATTTTCTACGATAATCTTGGTGAGTCTTCAGTCAGAAGAATGCAGAATCATCTAGATCGCTCGTTTCGAGCTATTTAATGCGAAAAAACAAGTTTTCTGGTGTTTTGACCACTCCACAGTGCGTTTGATATGTAGAGCCGCCGATAACTTGGTTTTCGTGGGGTTTCCAGCTGAAATATGCATTTTCTGCGATAATCTTTGTGTTTCATCTATGAGAAGTAAGCAGAATCATCCAGAACGCTCTTTTCGAGCTAGTTAATGCGAGTAACACGTTTTCTGGTGTTTTCACCACCCCACAGTGCGTTTGATATGCAGAACCGGCGACATCTTGGTTTTCGTCGGGTTTCAAGCTGAGATATGCATTTTCTGCGATAATCTTGGTGAGTCTTCTGTCAGAAGTATGCAGAATCATCTAGATCGCTCTTTTCGAGCTATTTAATGCGAGAAACACGTTTTCTGGTGTTTTCACCACTCCACAGTGCGTTTGATATGTAGAGCCGCCGATAACTTGGTTTTCGTGGGGTTTCCAGCTGAAATATGCATTTTCTGCGATAATCTTTGTGTTTCATCTATGAGAAGTATGCAGTATCATCCAGAACGCTCTTTTCGAGCTAGTTAATGCGAGTAACACGTTTTCTGGTGTTTTCACAACTCCACAGTGCGTCTGATATGCAGAACCGGCGACATCTTGATTTTCGTGATGTTTCCAGCTGAAATATGCATTTTCTGCGATAATCTTGGTGCGACTTCTGTCAGAAGTATGCAGAATCATCGATATCGCTCTTTTCGAGCTATTTAATGCGAGCAGCACGTTATCTGGTGTTTTGGCCACTCCACAGTGCGTTTGATATGCAGAACCGGAGATATCTTGGTTTCGGTCGGGTTTCAAGCTGAGATATGCATTTTCTGCGATAATCTTGGTGAGACTTCAGTCAGAAGTATGATGAATAATCGAGATCGCTCTTTTCGAGCTATTTAATGCGAGAAACACGTTTTCTGGTGTATTCACCACTCCACAGTACGTTTGACATGCAGAACCGGAGATATCTTGGTTTCGGTCGGGTTTCAGGCTGAGATATGCATTTTCTACGATAATCTTGGAGAGAATCTGTCAGAAGTATGCAGAATCTTCGAGGACGCTCTTTTCGAGCTATTTAATGCGAGAAACACGTTTTTGGGGGTTTTCACTACTCCACAGTTCTTTGAATATGCAGAACAGGAGATATCTTGGTTTGCGTGGGGTTTCAAGCAGAGATATGCATTTTCTGCGATAACCTTGGTGAGACTACTGTTAGAAGTATGCAGAATCATCGAGATCGCTCTTTTCGAGCTATTTAACGCGAGAAACACGTTATCTGGTGTTTTCACCACTCCACAGTGCGTATGATATGCAGAACCGTCGGTATCTTGGTTTTCGTTGGGTTTCAAGCTGAGATATGCATTATCTGCGATAATCTTGGTGAGACTTCTGTCCGAAGTGTGCAGAATCATCTAGATCGCTCTTTTCAAGCTATTTAATGCGAGGAACACGTTTTCTGGGGCTCTCACCACACCACAGTTCGTTGGATACGCAGAACAGGTGATATCTTGGGTTTCGTGGGGTTTCAAGCTGAGATATGCATTTTCTGCGATAAACTTGGTGAGACTTCTGTCCGAAGTATGCAGAATCATCGACATCGCTTTTTTCGAGATATTTAATGCGAGAAACACGTTATCTGGTGTTTTCACCAATCCACAGTGCGTTTGATACGCAGAACCGGCGACATCTTGATTTTCGTGAGGTTTCTAACTGAGATATGCGTTTTCTGCGATAATATTGGTGAGACTTCAGTCAGAAGAATGCAGAACCATCTAGATCGCTCTTGTCGAGCTATTTAATGCGAGCAGCACGTTATCTGGTGTTTTGGCCACTCCACAGTGCGTTTGATATGCAGAACCGGAGATATCTTGGTTTCGGTCGGGTTTCAAGCTGAGATATGCATTTTCTACGATAATCTTGGAGAGAATCTGTCAGAAGTATGCAGAATCTTCTAGGACGCTCTTTTCGAGCTATTTAATGCGAGAAACACGTTTTTGGGGGTTTTCACTACTCCACAGTTCTTTGAATATGCAGAACAGGAGATATCTTGGTTTGCGTGGGGTTTCAAGCAGAGATATGCATTTTCTGCGATAACCTTGGTGAGACTTCTGTTAGAAGTATGCAGAATCATCGAGATCGCTCTTTTCGAGCTATTTAATGGAGAAACACGTTATCTGGTGTATTGACCACTCCACAGTGCGTTTGATATGCGGAACCGGCGCCATCTTGATTTTCGTGAGGTTTCAAGCTGAGATATGCATTTTCTGCGGTAATCTTGATGAGACATCAGTCAGAAGTATGCAGAATCATCGAGATCGCTCTTTTCGAGCTATTTAATGGAGAAACACGTTATCTGGTGTATTGACCACTCCACAGTGCGTTTGATATGCGGAACCGGCGCCATCTTGATTTTCGTGAGGTTTCAAGCTGAGATATGCATTTTCTGCGATAATATTGGTGAGAGTTCAGTCAGAAGTATGCAGGATCATCTAGATCGCTCGGTTCGAGCTATTTAATGCGAGAAACACGTTGTCTGGTTGTTTTCACCACTCCACGGTGCGTTTGATATGCAGAACCGGCGATATCTTGATTTTCGTGGTGTTTCCAGCTGAGATATGCATTTTCTTCGATAATCTTGGTGAGTCTTCTGTCAGCAGTATGCAGAATCATCGAGATCGCTCTTTTCGAGCTATTTAATGGAGAAACACGTTATCTGGTGTATTGACCACTCCACAGTGCGTTTGATATGCGGAACCGGCGCCATCTTGATTTTCGTGAGGTTTCAAGCTGAGATATGCATTTTCTGCGATAATATTGGTGAGAGTTCAGTCAGAAGTATGCAGGATCATCTAGATCGCTCGGTTCGAGCTATTTAATGCGAGAAACACGTTGTCTGGTTGTTTTCACCACTCCACGTTGCGTTTGATATGCAGATCCGACGATATCTTGATTTTCGTGGTGTTTCCAGCTGAGATATGCATTTTCTTCGATAATCTTGGTGAGTCTTCTGTCAGCAGTATGCAGAATCATCTAGATCGCTCTATTCGAGCTATTTAATGCGAGAAACACGTTATCTGGTGTATTGACCACTCGACAGTGCCTTTGATATGCGGAACCGGCGCCATCTTGATTTCCGTGAGGTTTCAAGCTTCTTTATGCATTTTCTGCGATAATATTGGTGAGAGTTCAGTCAGAAGTATGCAGGATCATCTAGATCGCTCGTTTCAAGCTATTTAATGCGAGAAACACGTTTTCTGGTGTTTTCACCACTCCACAGTTCGTTTGACATGCAGAACCGGCGATGTTTGGTTTTCGTCGGGTTTCAAGCTGAGATATGCATTTTCTACGATAATCTTGGTGAGACTTCTGTCCGAAGTAAGCAGAATCATCGAGATCGCTCTTTTCGAGCTACTTAATGCGAGAAACACGTTTTCTGGTGTATTCACCACTCCACAGTACGTTTGACATGCAGAACCGGAGATATCCTGGTTTCGGTCGGGTTTCAAGCTGAGATATGCTTTTCTACGATAATCTTGGTGAGACTTCTGTCAGAAGTATGCAGAATCTTCGAGAACACTTTTTTCGAGCTACTTAATGCGAGAAACACGTTATCTGGTTGTTTTCACCACTCCACAGTGCGTTTGATATGCAGAACCGGCGACATCTTGATTTTCGTGACGTTTCTAGCTGAGATATGCATTTTCTGCGATAATATTGGTGAGACTTCATTCAGAAGTATGCAGAATCATCTAGATCGCTCTTGTTGAGCTATTTAATAAAAAAAAACAAGTTTCCCGGTGTTTTCAACATTCCACAGTGTGTTTGATATGCAGAACTGGCGATATCTTGATTTTCGTGGTGTTTCCAGCTGAGATTTGCATTTTCTGCGATAATCTTGGTGAGTCTTCTGTCAGAAGTATGCAGAATCATCTAGATTGCACTTTTCGAGCCATTTAATGCGAGAAACACGTTTTCTGGTGTATTCACCACTCCACAGAGCGTTTGATATGCAGAACCGGCGATATCTTGATATTCGTGGTGTTTCCAGCTGAGATATGCATTTTCTGCGATAATAGTGGTGAGACATCAGTCAGAAGTATGCAGAATCATCGGGATCGCTCTTTTCGAGCTATTTAATGCGAGAAACTCGTTATCTGGTTGTTTTCACCACTCCACAGTGCGTTTGACATGCAGAACCGGAGATATCCTGGTTTCGGTCGGGTTTCAAGCTGAGATATGCTTTTCTACGATAATCTTGGTGAGACTTCTGTCAGAAGTGTGCAGAATCATCGAGATCGCTCTTTTCGTGCTATTTAATGCGAGAAACACGTTTTCTGGTGTATTCATCACTCCACAGAGCGTTTGATATGCAGAACCGGCGATATCTTGATATTCGTGGTGTTTCCAGCTGAGATATGCATTTTCTGCGATAATCTTGGTGAGTCTTCTGTCAGAAGTATGCAGAATCATCTAGATTGCACTTTTCGAGCTATTTAATGGAGAAACACGTTATCTGGTGTATTGACCACTCCACAGTGCGTTTGATATGCGGAACCGGCGCCAGCTTGATTTTCGTGAGGTTTCAAGCTGAGATATGCATTTTCTGCGATAATATTGGTGAGAGTTCAGTCAGAAGTATGCAGGATCATCTAGATCGCTCGTTTCGAGCTATTTAATTCGAGAAACACGTTATCTGGTGTTTTCACCACTCCACAGTGCGTTTGATATGCAGAACCGGCGACATCATGGCTGTCGTCGGGCATCAAGCTGAGATATGCATTTTCTGCGGTAATCTTGATGAGACATCAGTCAGAAGTATGCAGAATCATCGAGATCGCTCTTTTCGAGCTATTTAATTTAGAAACACGTTATCTGGTGTATTGACCACTCCACAGTGCGTTTGATATGCGGAACCGGCGCCATCTTGATTTTCGTGAGGTTTCAAGCTGAGATATGCATTTTCTGCGATAATATTGGTGAGAGTTCAGTCAGAAGTATGCAGGATCATCTAGATCGCTCGGTTCGAGCTATTTAATGCGAGAAACACGTTGTCTGGTTGTTTTCACCACTCCACGGTGCGTTTGATATGCAGAACCGGCGATATCTTGATTTTCGTGGTGTTTCCAGCTGAGATATGCATTTTCTTCGATAATCTTGGTGAGTCTTCTGTCAGCAGTATGCAGATTCATCGAGATCGCTCTATTCGAGCTATTTAATGCGAGAAACACGTTATCTGGTGTATTGACCACTCCACAGTGCCTTTGATATGCGGAACCGGCGCCATCTTGATTTTCGTGAGGTTTCAAGCTGAGATATGCATTTTCTGCGATAATATTGGTGAGAGTTCAGTCAGAAGTATGCAGGATCATCTAGATCGCTCGTTTCGAGCTATTTAATGCGAGAAACACGTTTTCTGGTGTTTTCACCACTCCACAGTACGTTTGACATGCAGAACCGGCGATGTTTGGTTTTCGTCGGGTTTCAAGCTGAGATATGCATTTTCTACGATAATCTTGGTGAGACTTCTGTCCGAAGTAAGCAGAATCATCGAGATCGCTCTTTTCGAGCTACTTAATGCGAGAAACACGTTTTCTGGTGTATTCACCACTCCACAGTACGTTTGACATGCAGAACCGGAGATATCCTGGTTTCTGTCGGGTTTCAAGCTGAGATATGCTTTTCTAGGATAATCTTGGTGAGACTTCTGTCAGAAGTATGCAGAATCTTCGAGAACGCTTTTTTCGAGCTACTTAATGCGAGAAACACGTTATCTGGTTTTTTTCACCACTCCACAGTGCGTTTGATATGCAGAACCGGCGACATCTTGATTTTCGTGACGTTTCTAGCTGAGATATGCATTTTCTGCGATAATATTGGTGAGACTTCATTCAGAAGTATGCAGGATCATCTAGATCGCTCTTCTCGAGCTATTTAATGCAAAAAAACAAGTTTCCCGGTGTTTTCAACATTCCACAGTGCGTTTGACATGCAGAACCGGAGATATCTTGGTTTCGGTCGGGTTTCAGGCTGAGATATGCATTTTCTACGACAATCTTGGTGAGAATCTGTCAGAAGTACGCAGAATCATCGAGGACGCTCTTGTCGAGCTATTTAATGCGAGATCCACGTTTTCTGGTGTATTCACCACTCCACAGTGCGTTTGATATGCAGAACCAGCGATATCTTGGCTTTCGTGGGGTTTCCATCTGAGATATGCATTTCCTGCGATAATCTTGGTGAGACATCAGTCAGAAGTATGCAGAATCATCTAGATCGCTCGTTTCGAGCTATTTAATGCGAAAAAAGAAGTTTTCTGGTGTTTTGACCACTCCACAGTGCGTTTGATATGTAGAGCCGCCGATAACTCGGTTTTCGTGGGGTTTCCCGCTGAAATATGCATTTTCTGCGATAATCTTGGTGAGACTTCTGTCCGAAGAGTGCAGAATCATAGACATCGCATTTTTCGAGCTATTTAATGCGAGAAACACGTTATTTGGTGTTTTCACCACTCCACAGTGCGTTTGATATACAGTACCAGCGATATCTTGGTTTTCGTGGGGTTTCAAGCTGAGATATGAATTTTTTAGGATAATCTTGGTGAGACTTCTGTCCGAAGTAAGCAGAATCATCGAGATCGCTCTGCTCGAGCTATTTAATGCGACAAAACGTTATCCGGTGTTTTCACCACTCCACAGTGCGTATGATATGCAGAACCGACGATATCTTGGTTTTCGTGGGGTTTCAAGCTCAGATATGCATTTTCTGCGGTAATCTTGGTGAGACTTCTGTCCGAAGTATGCAAAAACATCGAGAGCGCTCTTTTCGAGCTATTTAATGCGAGAAACACGTTTACTGGGGTTTTCACCACACCACAGTTCGTTGGATATGCAGAACCGGAGATATCTTGGTTTTCGTGGGGTTTAAAGCTGAGATATGCATTTTCTGCGATAATCTTGGTGAGACTTCTGTCCGAAGTATGCAGAATCATCGAGATCGCTCTTTTCGAGCTATTTAATGCGAGAAACACGTTATCTGGTGTTTTCACCACTCCACAGTGCGTTTGATATGCAGTACCAGCGATATCTTGGTTTTCGTAGGGTTTCCAGCTGAGATATGCATTTTCTACGATAATCTTGGTGAGTCTTCAGTCAGAAGAATGCAGAATCATCTAGATCGCTCGTTTCGAGCTATTTAATGCGAAAAAACAAGTTTTCTGGTGTTTTGACCACTCCACAGTGCGTTTGATATGTAGAGCCGCCGATAACTTGGTTTTCGTGGGGTTTCCAGCTTAAATATGCATTTTCTGCGATAATCTTTGTGTTTCATCTATGAGAAGTATGCAGAATCATCCAGAACGCTCTTTTCGAGCTAGTTAATGCGAGTAACACGTTTTCTGGTGTTTTCACCACCCCACAGTGCGTTTGATATGCAGAACCGGCGACATCTTGGTTTTCGTCGGGTTTCAAGCTGAGATATGCATTTTCTGCGATAATCTTGGTGAGTCTTCTGTCAGAAGTATGCAGAATTACCTAGATCGCTCTTTTCGAGCTATTTAATGCGAGAAACACGTTTTCTGGTGTTTTCACCACTCCACAGTGCGTTTGATATGTAGAGCCGCCGATAACTTGGTTTTCGTGGGGTTTCCAGCTGAAATATGCATTTTCTGCGATAATCTTTGTGTTTCATCTATGAGAAGTATGCAGTATCATCCAGAACGCTCTTTTCGAGCTAGTTAATGCGAGTAACACGTTTTCTGGTGTTTTCACAACTCCACAGTGCGTCTGATATGCAGAACCGGCGACATCTTGATTTTCGTGATGTTTCCAGCTGAAATATGCATTTTCTGTGATAATCTTGGTGCGACTTCTGTCAGAAGTATGCAGAATCATCGATATCGCTCTTTTCGAGCTATTTAATTCGAGCAGCACGTTATCTGGTGTTTTGGCCACTCCACAGTGCGTTTGATATGCAGAACCGGAGATATCTTGGTTTCGGTCGGGTTTCAAGCTGAGATATGCATTTTCTGCGATAATCTTGGTGAGACTTCAGTCAGAAGTATGATGAATAATCGAGATCGCTCTTTTCGAGCTATTTAATGCAAGAAACACGTTTTCTGGTGTATTCACCACTCCACAGTACGTTTGACATGCAGAACCGGAGATATCTTGGTTTCGGTCGGGTTTCAGGCTGAGATATGCATTTTCTACGATAATCTTGGAGAGAATCTGTCAGAAGTATGCAGAATCTTCGAGGACGCTCTTTTCGAGCTATTTAATGCGAGAAACACGTTTTTGGGGGTTTTCACTACTCCACAGTTCTTTGAATATGCAGAACAGGAGATATCTTGGTTTGCGTGGGGTTTCAAGCAGAGATATGCATTTTCTGCGATAACCTTGGTGAGACTACTGTTAGAAGTATGCAGAATCATCGAGATCGCTCTTTTCGAGCTATTTAACGCGAGAAACACGTTATCTGGTGTTTTCACCACTCCACAGTGCGTATGATATGCAGAACCGTCGGTATCTTGGTTTTCGTTGGGTTTCAAGCTGAGATATGCATTATCTGCGATAATCTTGGTGAGAGTTCAGTCAGAAGTATGCAGGATCATCTAGATCGCTCGTTTCGAGCTATTTAATGCGAGAAACACGTTTTCTGGTGTTTTCACCACTCCACAGTACGTTTGACATGCAGAACCCGCGATGTTTGGTTTTCGTCGGGTTTCAAGCTGAGATATGCATTTTCTACGATAATCTTGGTGAGACTTCTGTCCGAAGTAAGCAGAATCATCGAGATCGCTCTTTTCGAGCTACTTAATGCGAGAAACACGTTTTCTGGTGTATTCACCACTCCACAGTACGTTTGACATGCAGAACCGGAGATATCCTGGTTTCGGTCGGGTTTCAAGCTGAGATATGCTTTTCTAGGATAATCTTGGTGAGACTTCTGTCAGAAGTATGCAGAATCTTCGAGAACGCTTTTTTCGAGCTACTTAATGCGAGAAACACGTTATCTGGTTGTTTTCACCACTCCACAGTGCGTTTGATATGCAGAACCGGCGACATCTTGATTTTCGTGACGTTTCTAGCTGAGATATGCATTTTCTGCGATAATATTGGTGAGACTTCATTCAGAAGTATGCAGAATCATCTAGATCGCTCTTGTCGAGCTATTTAATGCAAAAAAACAAGTTTCCCGGTGTTTTCAACATTCCACAGTGCGTTTGATATGCAGAACTGGCGATATCTTGATTTTCGTGGTGTTTCCAACTGAGATTTGCATTTTTTGCGATAATCTTGGTGAGTCTTCTGTCAGAAGTATGCAGAATCATCTAGATTGCACTTTTCGAGCCATTTAATGCGAGAAACACGTTTTCTGGTGTATTCACCACTCCACAGAGCGTTTGATATGCAGAACCGGCGATATCTTGATATTCGTGGTGTTTCCAGCTGAGATATGCATTTTCTGCGATAATAGTGGTGAGACATCAGTCAGAAGTATGCAGAATCATCGGGATCGCTCTTTTCGAGCTATTTAATGCGGCAAACACGTTATCTGGTGCTTTCAGCACTCCACAGTGCGTATGATATGCAGAACCAGCGATATCTTGGTTTTCGTGGGGTTTCAAGCTGAGATATGCATTTTTTACGATAATCTTGGTGAGACTTCTGCCCGAAGCATGCTTAATCATCGTGATCGCTCGTTTCTAGCTATTTAATGCGAGAAACACGTTATCTGGTGTTTTCACCACTCCACAGTGCGTTTGATATGCAGAACCGGCGACATCATGGCTGTCGTCGGGCATCAAGCTGAGATATGCATTTTCTGCGATAATCTTGGTGAGACATCAGTCAGAAGTATGCAGAATCATCGAGATCGCTCTTTTCGAGTTATTTAATGGAGAAACACGTTATCTGGTGTATTGACCACTCCACAGTGCGTTTGATATGCGGAACCGGCGCCATCTTGATTTTCGGGAGGTTTCAAGCTGAGATATGCATTTTCTGCGATAATATTTGTGAGAGTTCAGTCAGAAGTATGCAGGATCATCTAGATCGCTCGTTTCGAGCTATTTAATGCGAGAAACACGTTGTCTGGTTGTTTTCACCACTCCACGGTGCGTTTGATATGCAGAACCGGCGACATCTTGATTTTCGTGACGTTTCTAGCTGAGATATGCATTTTCTGCGATAATATTGGTGAGACTTCAGTCAGAAGTATGCAGAATCATCCAGAACGCTCTTTTCGAGCTAGTTAATGCGAGTAACACGTTTTCTGGTGTTTTCACCACTCCACAGTGCGTCTGATATGCAGAACCGACGATATCTTGGTTTTCGTGGGGTTTCCAGCTGAGATATGCATTTTCTGCGATAATCTAGGTGAGCATTCTGTCAGAAGTATGCAGAATCATCTAGATCGCTCTTTTCGAGCTATTTAATGCGAGAAACACGTTATCTGGTGTTTTCACCACCCCACAGTGCGTTTGATATGCAGAACCGGCGACATCTTGATTTTCGTGATGTTTCTAGCTGAGATATGCATTTTCTGCTATAATCTTGGTGAGATATCAGTCAGAAGTATGCAGAATCTTCGAGAACGCTCTTTTCGAGCTACTTAATGCGAGAAACACGTTTTCTGGTGTATTCACGACTCCACAGTACGTTTGACATGCAGAACCGGAGATATCCTGGTTTCGGTCGGGTTTCAAGCTGAGATATGCTTTTCTACGATAATCTTGGTGAGACTTCTGTCAGAAGTATGCAGAATCTTCGAGAACTCTCTTTTCGAGCTACTTAATGCGAGAAACACGTTTTCTGGTGTTTTCACCACTCCACTGTGCGTTTGATATGCAGAACCAGCGTCATCTTGATTTTCGTGGTGTTTCCAGCTGAGATATGCATTTTCTGCGATAATCTTGGTGAGTCTTCTGTCAGCAGTATGCAGAATCATCGAGATCGCTCTATTCGAGCTATTTAATGCGAGAAACACGTTATCTGGTTGTTTTCACCACTCCACAGTGCGTTTGATATGCAGAACCGGCGACATCTTGATTTTCGTGACGTTTCTAGCTGAGATATGCATTTTCTGCGATAATATTGGTGAGACTTCAGTCAGAAGTATGCAGAATCATCTAGATCGTTCGTTTCGAGCTATTTAATGCGAAAAAACAAGTTTTCTGGTGTTTTGACCACTCCACAGTGCGTTTGATATGTAGAGCCGCCGATAACTTGGTTTTCGTGGAGTTTCCAACTGAAATATGCATTTTCTGCGATAATCTTTGTGTTTCATCAATGAGAAGTATGCAGAATCATCCAGAACGCTCTTTTCGAGCTATTTAATGCGAGAAACACGTTATCTGGTGTTTTCACCACTCCACAGTGCGTTTGATATGCAGAACCGGCGACATCATGGCTGTCGTCGGGCATCAAGCTGAGATATGCATTTTCTGCGATAATCTTTGTGTTTCATCAATGAGAAGTATGCAGAACCATCCAGAACGCACTTTTCGAGCTAGTTAATGCGAGTAACACGTTTTCTGGTGTTTTCACCACTCCACAGTGCGTCTGATATGCAGAACCGGCGATATCTTGGTTTTCGTGGGGTTTCCAGCTGAGATATGCATTTTCTGCGATAATCGTGGTGAGACTTCATTCAGAAGTATGCAGAATCATCTAGATCGCTCTTGTCGAGCTATTTAATGCAAAAAAACAAGTTTCCCGGTGTTTTCAACATTCCACAGTGCGTTTGATATGCAGAACTGGCGATATCTTGATTTTCGTGGTGTTTCCTGCTGAGATATGCATTTTCTGCGATAATCTTAGTGAGTCTTCTGTCAGAAGTATGCAGAATCATCGGGAACGCTCTTTTCGAGCTATTTAATGCGAGAAACTCGTTATCTGGTTGTTTTCACCACTCCACAGTGCGTTTGATATGCAGAACCGGCGTCATCTTGATTTTCGTGAGGTTTCAAGGTGAGATATGCATTTTCTGCGATTATCATGGTGAGACTTCTGTCAGAAGTATGCAGAATCATCGAGATCGCTCTTTTCGAGCTACTTAATTCGAGAAACACGTTATCTGGTGTTTTCGCCACTCCACAGTGCGTTTGACATGCAGAACCGCAGATATCTTGGTTACGTTCGGGATTCAAGCTGAGATATGCATTTTCTGCGATAATCTTGGTGAGACTTCAGTCAGAAGTATGCTTAATCATCGAGATCGCTCGTTTCGAGCTATTTAATGCGAGAAACACGTTATCTGGTGTTTTCACCACTCCACAGTGCGTATGATATGCAGAACCGGCGATATCTTGGTTTTCGTGGGGTTTCAATCTGAGATATGCATTTTCTGCGATAATCTTGGTGAGACATCAGTCAGAAGTATGCAGAATCAACGAGATCGCTCTTTTCGAGCTATTTAATGGAGAAACACGTTATCTGGTGTATTGACCACTCCACAGAGCGTTTGATACGCGGAACCGGCGCCATCTTGATTTTCGTGAGGTTTCAAGGTGAGATATGCATTTTCTGCGATTATCTTGGTGAGACTTCTGTCAGAAGTATGCAGAATCATCGAGATCGCTCGTTTCGAGCTATTTAATGCGAGAAACACGTTTTCTGGTGTTTTCACCACTCCACAGTACGTTTGACATGCAGAACCGGCGATGTTTGGTTTTCGTCGGGTTTCAAGCTGAGATATGCATTTTCTACGATAATCTTGGTGAGACTTCAGTCCGAAGTAAGCAGAATCATCGAGATCGCTCTTTTCGAGCTACTTAATGCGAGAAACACGTTTTCTGGTGTATTCACCACTCCACAGTACGTTTGACATGCAGAACCGGAGATATCCTGGTTTCGGTCGGGTTTCAAGCTGAGATATGCTTTTCTAGGATAATCTTGGTGAGACTTCTGTCAGAAGTATGCAGAATCGTCGAGAACGCTTTTTTCGAGCTACTTAATGCGAGAAACACGTTATCTGGTTGTTTTCACCACTCCACAGTGCGTTTGATATGCAGAACCGGCGACATCTTGATTTTCGTGAGGTTTCAAGGTGAGATATGCATTTTCTGCGATTATCTTGGTGAGACTTCTGTCAGAAGTATGCAGAATCATCGAGATCGCTCGTTTCGAGCTATTTAATGCGAGAAACACGTTTTCTGGTGTATTCACCACTCCACAGAGCGTTTGATATGCAGAACCGGCGATATCTTGATATTCGTGGTGTTTCCAGCTGAGATATGCATTTTCTGCGATAATAGTGGTGAGACATCAGTCAGAAGTATGCAGAATCATCGGGATCGCTCTTTTCGAGCTATTTAATGCGGCAAACACGTTATCTGGTGCTTTCAGCACTCCACAGTGCGTATGATATGCAGAACCAGCGATATCTTGGTTTTCGTGGGGTTTCAAGCTGAGATATGCATTTTTTACGATAATCTTGGTGAGACTTCTGCCCGAAGCATGCTTAATCATCGTGATCGCTCGTTTCTAGCTATTTAATGCGAGAAACACGTTATCTGGTGTTTTCACCACTCCACAGTGCGTTTGATATGCAGAACCGGCGACATCATGGCTGTCGTCGGGCATCAAGCTGAGATATGCATTTTCTGCGATAATCTTGGTGAGACATCAGTCAGAAGTATGCAGAATCATCGAGATCGCTCTTTTCGAGTTATTTAATGGAGAAACACGTTATCTGGTGTATTGACCACTCCACAGTGCGTTTGATATGCGGAACCGGCGCCATCTTGATTTTCGGGAGGTTTCAAGCTGAGATATGCATTTTCTGCGATAATATTGGTGAGAGTTCAGTCAGAAGTATGCAGGATCATCTAGATCGCTCTTTTCGAGCTAGTTAATGCGAGTAACACGTTTTCTGGTGTTTTCACCACTCCACAGTGCGTCTGATATGCAGAACCGACGATATCTTGGTTTTCGTGGGGTTTCCAGCTGAGATATGCATTTTCTGCGATAATCTAGGTGAGCATTCTGTCAGAAGTATGCAGAATCTTCGAGAACTCTCTTTTCGAGCTACTTAATGCGAGAAACACGTTTTCTGGTGTTTTCACCACTCCACTGTGCGTTTGATATGCAGAACCAGCGTCATCTTGATTTTCGTGGTGTTTCCAGCTGAGATATGCATTTTCTGCGATAATCTTGGTGAGTCTTCTGTCAGCAGTATGCAGAATCATCGAGATCGCTCTATTCGAGCTATTTAATGCGAGAAACACGTTATCTGGTTGTTTTCACCACTCCACAGTGCGTTTGATATGCAGAACCGGCGACATCTTGATTTTCGTGACGTTTCTAGCTGAGATATGCATTTTCTGCGATAATATTGGTGAGACTTCAGTCAGAAGTATGCAGAATCATCTAGATCGTTCGTTTCGAGCTATTTAATGCGAAAAAACAAGTTTTCTGGTGTTTTGACCACTCCACAGTGCGTTTGATATGTAGAGCCGCCGATAACTTGGTTTTCGTGGGGTTTCCAACTGAAATATGCATTTTCTGCGATAATCTTTGTGTTTCATCAATGAGAAGTATGCAGAATCATCCAGAACGCTCTTTTCGAGCTATTTAATGCGAGAAACACGTTATCTGGTGTTTTCACCACTCCACAGTGCGTTTGATATGCAGAACCGGCGACATCATGGCTGTCGTCGGGCATCAAGCTGAGATATGCATTTTCTGCGATAATCTTTGTGTTTCATCAATGAGAAGTATGCAGAACCATCCAGAACGCACTTTTCGAGCTAGTTAATGCGAGTAACACGTTTTCTGGTGTTTTCACCACTCCACAGTGCGTCTGATATGCAGAACCGGCGATATCTTGGTTTTCGTGGGGTTTCCAGCTGAGATATGCATTTTCTGCGATAATCGTGGTGAGACTTCATTCAGAAGTATGCAGAATCATCTAGATCGCTCTTGTCGAGCTATTTAATGCAAAAAAACAAGTTTCCCGGTGTTTTCAACATTCCACAGTGCGTTTGATATGCAGAACTGGCGATATCTTGATTTTCGTGGTGTTTCCTGCTGAGATATGCATTTTCTGCGATAATCTTAGTGAGTCTTCTGTCAGAAGTATGCAGAATCATCGGGAACGCTCTTTTCGAGCTATTTAATGCGAGAAACTCGTTATCTGGTTGTTTTCACCACTCCACAGTGCGTTTGATATGCAGAACCGGCGTCATCTTGATTTTCGTGAGGTTTCAAGGTGAGATATGCATTTTCTGCGATTATCTTGGTGAGACTTCTGTCAGAAGTATGCAGAATCATCGAGATCGCTCTTTTCGAGCTACTTAATTCGAGAAACACGTTATCTGGTGTTTTCGCCACTCCACAGTGCGTTTGACATGCAGAACCGCAGATATCTTGGTTACGTTCGGGATTCAAGCTGAGATATGCATTTTCTGCGATAATCTTGGTGAGACTTCAGTCAGAAGTATGCTTAATCATCGAGATCGCTCGTTTCGAGCTATTTAATGCGAGAAACACGTTATCTGGTGTTTTCACCACTCCACAGTGCGTATGATATGCAGAACCGGCGATATCTTGGTTTTCGTGGGGTTTCAATCTGAGATATGCATTTTCTGCGATAATCTTGGTGAGACATCAGTCAGAAGTATGCAGAATCAACGAGATCGCTCTTTTCGAGCTATTTAATGGAGAAACACGTTATCTGGTGTATTGACCACTCCACAGTGCGTTTGATACGCGGAACCGGCGCCATCTTGATTTTCGTGAGGTTTCAAGGTGAGATATGCATTTTCTGCGATTATCTTGGTGAGACTTCTGTCAGAAGTATGCAGAATCATCGAGATCGCTCTTTTCGAGCTACTTAATTCGAGAAACACGTTATCTGGTGTTTTCGCCACTCCACAGTGCGTTTGACATGCAGAACCGCAGATATCTTGGTTACGTTCGGGATTCAAGCTGAGATATGCATTTTCTGCGATAATCATGGTGAGACTTCAGTCAGAAGTATGCAGAATCGTCTAGATCGCTCTTGTCGAGCTATTTAACGCGAGAAACACGTTATATGGTGTTTTCACCACTCCACAGTGCGTTTGATATGCAGAACCGGCGACATCTTGGCTTTAGTCGGGGTTCAAACTGAGATATGCATTTTTTGCGATAATATTGGTGAGACTTCAGTCAGAAGTATGCAGAATCATCTAGATCGCTCGTTTCGTGCTAATTAATGCGGCAAACACGTTATCTGGTGCTTTCAGCACTCCACAGTGCGTATGATATGCAGAACCAGCGATATCTTGGTTTTCGTGGGGTTTCAAGCTGAGATATGCATTTTTTACGATAATCTTGGTGAGACTTCTGCCCGAAGCATGCTTAATCATCGTGATCGCTCGTTTCTAGCTATTTAATGCGAGAAACACGTTATCTGGTGTTTTCACCACTCCACAGTGCGTTTGATATGCAGAACCGGCGACATCATGGCTGTCGTCGGGCATCAAGCTGAGATATGCATTTTCTGCGATAATCTTGGTGAGACATCAGTCAGAAGTATGCAGAATCATCGAGATCGCTCTTTTCGAGTTATTTAATGGAGAAACACGTTATCTGGTGTATTGACCACTCCACAGTGCGTTTGATATGCGGAACCGGCGCCATATTGATTTTCGGGAGGTTTCAAGCTGAGATATGCATTTTCTGCGATAATATTGGTGAGAGTTCAGTCAGAAGTATGCAGGATCATCTAGATCGCTCGTTTCGAGCTATTTAATGCGAGAAACACGTTGTCTGGTTGTTTTCACCACTCCACGGTGCGTTTGATATGCAGAACCGGCGACATCTTGATTTTCGTGACGTTTCTAGCTGAGATATGCATTTTCTGCGATAATATTGGTGAGACTTCAGTCAGAAGTATGCAGAATCATCCAGAACGCTCTTTTCGAGCTAGTTAATGCGAGTAACACGTTTTCTGGTGTTTTCACCACTCCACAGTGCGTTTGATATGCAGAACCGGCGACATCTTGATTTTCGTGATGTTTCTAGCTGAGATATGCATTTTCTGCTATAATCTTGGTGAGATATCAGTCAGAAGTATGCAGAATCTTCGAGAACGCTCTTTTCGAGCTACTTAATGCGAGAAACACGTTTTCTGGTGTATTCACGACTCCACAGTACGTTTGACATGCAGAACCGGAGATATCCTGGTTTCGGTCGGGTTTCAAGCTGAGATATGCTTTTCTACGATAATCTTGGTGAGACTTCTGTCAGAAGTATGCAGAATCTTCGAGAACTCTCTTTTCGAGCTACTTAATGCGAGAAACACGTTTTCTGGTGTTTTCACCACTCCACTGTGCGTTTGATATGCAGAACCAGCGTCATCTTGATTTTCGTGGTGTTTCCAGCTGAGATATGCATTTTCTGCGATAATCTTGGTGAGTCTTCTGTCAGCAGTATGCAGAATCATCGAGATCGCTCTATTCGAGATATTTAATGCGAGAAACACGTTATCTGGTTGTTTTCACCACTCCACAGTGCGTTTGATATGCAGAACCGGCGACATCTTGATTTTCGTGACGTTTCTAGCTGAGATATGCATTTTCTGCGATAATATTGGTGAGACTTCAGTCAGAAGTATGCAGAATCATCTAGATCGTTCGTTTCGAGCTATTTAATGCGAAAAAACAAGTTTTCTGGTGTTTTGACCACTCCACAGTGCGTTTGATATGTAGAGCCGCCGATAACTTGGTTTTCGTGGGGTTTCCAACTGAAATATGCATTTTCTGCGATAATCTTTGTGTTTCATCAATGAGAAGTATGCAGAATCATCCAGAACGCTCTTTTCGAGCTATTTAATGCGAGAAACACGTTATCTGGTGTTTTCACCACTCCACAGTGCGTTTGATATGCAGAACCGGCGACATCATTGCTGTCGTCGGGCATCAAGCTGAGATATGCATTTTCTGCGATAATCTTTGTGTTTCATCAATGAGAAGTATGCAGAACCATCCAGAACGCACTTTTCGAGCTAGTTAATGCGAGTAACACGTTTTCTGGTGTTTTCACCACTCCACAGTGCGTCTGATATGCAGAACCGGCGATATCTTGGTTTTCGTGGGGTTTCCAGCTGAGATATGCATTTTCTGCGATAATCGTGGTGAGACTTCATTCAGAAGTATGCAGAATCATCTAGATCGCTCTTGTCGAGCTATTTAATGCAAAAAAACAAGTTTCCCGGTGTTTTCAACATTCCACAGTGCGTTTGATATGCAGAACTGGCGATATCTTGATTTTCGTGGTGTTTCCTGCTGAGATATGCATTTTCTGCGATAATCTTAGTGAGTCTTCTGTCAGAAGTATGCAGAATCATCGGGAACGCTCTTTTCGAGCTATTTAATGCGAGAAACTCGTTATATGGTTGTTTTCACCACTCCACAGTGCGTTTGATATGCAGAACCGGCGTCATCTTGATTTTCGTGAGGTTTCAAGGTGAGATATGCATTTTCTGCGATTATCTTGGTGAGACTTCTGTCAGAAGTATGCAGAATCATCGAGATCGCTCTTTTCGAGCTACTTAATTCGAGAAACACGTTATCTGGTGTTTTCGCCACTCCACAGTGCGTTTGACATGCAGAACCGCAGATATCTTGGTTACGTTCGGGATTCAAGCTGAGATATGCATTTTCTGCGATAATCTTGGTGAGACTTCAGTCAGAAGTATGCAGAATCGTCTAGATCGCTCTTGTCGAGCTATTTAACGCGAGAAACACGTTATATGGTGTTTTCACCACTCCACAGTGCATTTGATATGCAGAACCGGCGACATCTTGGCTTTAGTCGGGGTTCAAACTGAGATATGCATTTTTTGCGATAATATTGGTGAGACTTCAGTCAGAAGTAAGCAGAATCATCTAGATCGCACGTTTCGTGCTAATTAATGCGGCAAACACGTTATCTGGTGCTTTCAGCACTCCACAGTGCGTTTGATATGCAGAACCAGCGATATCTTGGATTTCGTGGGGTTTCAAGCTGAGATATGCATTTTTTACGATAATCTTGGTGAGACTCCTGTCCGAAGTATGCTTAATCATCGAGATCGCTCGTTTCGAGCTATTTAATGCGAGAAACACGTTATCTGGTGTTTTCACCACTCCACAGTGCGTATGATATGCAGAACAGGCGATATCTTGGTTTTCGTGGGGTTTCAATCTGAGATATGCATTTTCTGCGATAATCTTGGTGAGACATCAGTCAGAAGTATGCAGAATCAACGAGATCGCTCTTTTCGAGCTATTTAATGGAGAAACACGTTATCTGGTGTATTGACCACTCCACAGTGCGTTTGATACGCGGAACCAGCGCCATCTTGATTTTCGTGAGGTTTCAAGGTGAGATATGCATTTTCTGCGATTATCTTGGTGAGACTTCTGTCAGAAGTATGCAGAATCATCGAGATCGCTCTTTTCGAGCTACTTAATTCGAGAAACACGTTATCTGGTGTTTTCGCCACTCCACAGTGCGTTTGACATGCAGAACCGCAGATATCTTGGTTACGTTCGGGATTCAAGCTGAGATATGCATTTTCTGCGATAATCTTGGTGAGACTTCAGTCAGAAGTATGCAGAATCGTCTAGATCGCTCTTGTCGAGCTATTTAACGCGAGAAACACCTGATATGGTGTTTTCACCACTCCACAGTGCATTTGATATGCAGAACCGGCGACATCTTGGCTTTAGTCGGGGTTCAAACTGAGATATGCATTTTTTGCGATAATATTGGTGAGACTTCAGTCAGAAGTAAGCAGAATCATCTAGATCGCTCGTTTCGTGCTAATTAATGCGGCAAACACGTTATCTGGTGCTTTCAGCACTCCACAGTGCGTTTGATATGCAGAACCAGCGATACCTTGGATTTCGTGGGGTTTCAAGCTGAGATATGCATTTTTTACGATAATCTTGGTGAGACTCCTGTCCGAAGTATGCTTAATCATCGAGATCGCTCGTTTCGAGCTATTTAATGCGAGAAACACGTTATCTGGTGTTTTCACCACTCCACAGTGCGTATGATATGCAGAACCGGCGATATCTTGGTTTTCGTGGGGTTTCAATCTGAGATATGCATTTTCTGCGATAATCTTGGTGAGACATCAGTCAGAAGTATGCAGAATCAACGAGATCGCTCTTTTCGAGCTATTTAATGGAGAAACACGTTATCTGGTGTATTGACCACTCCACAGTGCGTTTGATACGCGGAACCGGCGCCATCTTGATTTTCGTGAGGTTTCAAGGTGAGATATGCATTTTCTGCGATTATCTTGGTGAGACTTCTGTCAGAAGTATGCAGAATCATCGAGATCGCTCTTTTCG
This sequence comes from Anthophora plumipes, assembly GCA_951804975.1. NCBI lineage: Eukaryota > Metazoa > Arthropoda > Insecta > Hymenoptera > Apidae > Anthophora > Anthophora plumipes. Next base: position 1,424,855 of record CATORF010000423.1, read on the forward strand.
AGCTACTTAATTCGAGAAACACGTTATCTGGTGTTTTCGCCACTCCACAGTGCGTTTGACATGCAGAACCGCAGATATCTTGGTTACGTTCGGGATTCAAGCTGAGATATGCATTTTCTGCGATAATCTTGGTGAGACTTCAGTCAGAAGTATGCAGAATCGTCTAGATCGCTCTTGTCGAGCTATTTAACGCGAGAAACACGTTATATGGTGTTTTCACCACTCCACAGTGCGTTTGATATGCAGAACCGGCGACATCTTGGCTTTAGCCGGGGTTCAAACTGAGATATGCATTTTTTGCGATAATATTGGTGAGACTTCAGTCAGAAGTATGCAGAATCATCTAGATCGCTCGTTTCGTGCTAATTAATGCGGCAAACACGTTATCTGGTGCTTTCAGCACTCCACAGTGCGTTTGATATGAAGAACCAGCGATATCTTGGATTTCGTGGGGTTTCAAGCTGAGATATGCATTTTTTACGATAATCTTGGTGAGACTTCTGCCCGAAGTATGCTTAATCATCGTGATCGCTCGTTTCTAGCTATTTAATGCGAGAAACACGTTATCTGGTGTTTTCACCACTCCACAGTGCGTTTGATATGCAGAACCGGCGACATCATGGCTGTCGTCGGGCATCAAGCTGAGATATGCATTTTCTGCGATAATCTTGGTGAGACATCAGTCAGAAGTTTGCAGAATCATCGATATCGCTCTTTTCGAGCTATTTAATTGAGAAACACGTTATCTGGTGTATTGACCACTCCACAGTGCGTTTGATATGCGGAACCGGCGTCATCTTGATTTTCGTGAGGTTTCAAGATGAGATATGCATTTTCTGCGATAATATTGGTGAGACTTCAGTCAGAAGTATGCAGAATCATCGAGATCGCTCTATTCGAGCTCTTTAATGCGAGAAACACGTTATCTAGTTGTTTTCACCACTCCACAGTGCGTTTGATATGCAGAACCGGCGACATCTTAGCTTTCGTCGTGTATCAAGCTGAGATATGCATTTTCTGCGATAATCTTGGTGAGACTTCAGTCAGAAGTACGCAGTATCATTTAGACCGCTCGTTTCGAGCTGCTTAATGCGTGAAACACGTTTTCTGGTGTTTTCACCAATCCACAGTGCGTTTGATATGCAGAACCGGCGACATCTTGGATTTCGTCGGGGTTCACGCTGAGATATGCATTTTCTGCGATAATCTTGGTGAGACTTCTGTCCGAAGTATGTAGAATCATCGAGATCGCTCTTTTCGAGCTATTTAATGCGAGAAACACGTTTTCTGGTGTATTCACCACCGCACAGAGCGTTTGATATGCAGAACCGGCGATATCTTGATATTCGTGGTGTTTTCAGCTGAGATATGCATTTTCTGCGATAATCTTGGTGAGACTTCTGTCCGAAGTAAGCAGAATCATCGAGATCGCTCTTCTCGAGCTACTTAATGCGAGAAACACGTTTTCTGGTGTATTCACCACTCCACAGTACGTTTGACATGCAGAACCGAAGATATCTTGGTTTCGGTCGGGTTTCAAGCTGAGATATGCATTTTCTGCGATTATCTAGGTGAGACATCAGTCAGAAGTATGCAGAATCATCTAGATCGCTCGTTTCGAGCAGCTTAATGCGAGAAACACGTTTTCTGGTGTTTTCACCACTCCACAGTTCGTTGGATATGCAGAACAGGAGATATCTTGGTTTTCGTGGGGTTTCTAGGAGAGATATGCATTTTCTGCGATAATCATGGTGAGAATTCTGTTAGAAGTATGCAGCATCATCGAGATCGCACTTTTCGATCTATTTAATGCGAGAAACACGTTGTCTGGTGTTTTCACCACTCCACAGTTGGTATGATATGCAGAACCGTCGATGTTTAGTTTTCGTCGGGTTTCAAGCTGAGATATGCATTTTCTGCGATAATCTTGGTGGGACTTCTGTCCGATGTATGCTTAATCATCTAGATCGTTCGTTTCGAGCTATTTAATGCGAAAAAACAAGTTTTCTGGTGTTTTGACCACTCCACAGTGCGTTTGATATGGAGAGCCGCCGATAACTTGGTTTTCGTGGGGATTCCAGCTGAAATATGCATTTTCTGCGATAATCTTGGTGAGTCTTCTGTCAGAAGTATGCAGAATCATCTAGATTGCACTTTTCGAGCCATTTAATGCGAGAAACACGTTTTCTGGTGTATTCACCACTCCACAGTGCGTTTGACATGCAGAACCGGAGATATCTTGGTTTCGGTCGGGTTTCAAGCTGAGATATGCTTCTCTACGATAATCTTGGTGAGACTTCTGTCAGAAGTATGCAGAATCTTCGAGAACGCTCTTTTCGAGCTACTTAATGCGAGAAACACGTTTTCTGGTGTTTTCACCACTCCACAGAACGTTTTATGTGCAGAACCGGCGACATCTTGGATTTCGTCGGGTTTCAAGCTGAGATATGCATTTTCTGCGATTATCTTGGGGAGACTTCTGTCAGAAGTATGCAGAATCATCGAGATCGCTCTTTTCGAGCTACTTAATGCGAGAAACACGTTAGCTGGTGTTTTCGCCACTCCACAGTGCGTTTGACATGCAGAACCGCAGATATCTTGGTTACGTTCGGGATTCAAGCTGAGATATGCATTTTCTGCGATAATCCTGGTGAGACTTCAGTCAGAAGTATGCAGAATCATCTAGATCGCTCCTGCCGAGCTATTTAACGCGAGAAACACGTTATCTGGTGTTTGCACCAGTCCACAGTGCGTTTGATATGCAGAACCGGCGACATCTTGGCTTTAGTCGGGGTTCAAACTGAGACATGCATTTTCTGCGATAATCCTGGTGATTCTTCTGTCAGAAGTATGCAGAATCATCGAAAACGCTCTTTTCGAGCTGTTTAATGCGAGAAACACGTTATCTGGTGTTTTCACCACTCCACAGTGCGTTTGATATGCAGAACCGGCGACATCTTGGATTTCGTCGGGTATCAAGCTGAGATATGCATTTTCTGGGATTATCTTGGTGAGACTTCAGTCAGAAGTTTGCAGAATCATCTAGATCGCTCTTGTCGAGCTATTTAATGCAAAAAAACAAGTTTCCTGGTGTTTTCAACATTCCACAGTGCGTAGGATATGCAGAACCGGCGATATCTTGATTTTCGTGGTGTTTCCAGTTGAGATATGCATTTTCTGCGATAATCTTGGTGAGTCTTCTGTCAGAAGTATGCAGAATCATCGAGATCTCTCTTTTCGGGCTATTTAATGCGAGAAACACGTTATCTGGTGTTTTCACCACTCCACAGTGCGTTTGATATGCAGAACCGGCGATATCTTGATTTTCGTGGTGTTTCCAGCTGAGATATGCATTTTCTGCGATAATCGTGGTGAGACTTCATTCAGAAGTATGCAGAATCATCTAGATCGCTCTTATCGAGCTATTTAATGCAAAAAAACAAGTTTCCCGGTGTTTTCAACATTCCACAGTGCGTAGGATATGCAGAACCGGCGATATCTTGATTTTCGTGGTGTTTCCAGTTGAGATATGCATTTTCTGCGATAATCTTGGTGAGTCTTCTGTCAGAAGTATGCAGAATCATCGAGATCCCTCTTTTCGGGCTATTTAATGCGAGAAACACGTTATCTGGTGTTTTCACCACTCCACAGTGCGTTTGATATGCAGAACCGGCGATATCTTGATTTTCGTGGTGTTTCCAGCTGAGATATGCATTTTCTGCGATAATCGTGGTGAGACTTCATTCAGAAGTATGCAGAATCATCTAGATCGCTCTTATCGAGCTATTTAATGCAAAAAAACAAGTTTCCCGGTGTTTTCAACATTCCACAGTGCGTAGGATATGCAGAACCGGCGATATCTTGATTTTCGTGGTGTTTCCAGTTGAGATATGCATTTTCTGCGATAATCTTGGTGAGTCTTCTGTCAGAAGTATGCAGAATCATCGAGATCCCTCTTTTCGGGCTATTTAATGCGAGAAACACGTTATCTGGTGTTTTCACCACTCCACAGTGCGTTTGATATGCAGAACCGGCGATATCTTGATTTTCGTGGTGTTTCCAGCTGAGATATGCATTTTCTGCGATTATCTTGGTGAGACTTCTGTCAGAAGTATGCAGAATCATCGAGATCGCACTTTTCGAGCTATTTAATGCGAGAAACTCGTTCTCTGGTTGTTTTCACCACTCCACAGTGCGTTTGATATGCAGAACCGGCGTAATCTTGATTTTCGTGAGGTTTCAAGGTGAGATATGCATTTTTTGCGATAATATTGGTGAAAGTTCAGTCAGAAGTATGCAGAATCATCTAGATCGCTCGTTTCGAGCTACTTAATGCGAGAAACACGTTTTCTGGTGTTTTCACCACTCCACAGAACGTTTTATGTGCAGAACCGGCGACATCTTGGATTTCGTCGGGTTTCAAGCTGAGATATGCATTTTCTGCGATTATCATGGTGAGACTTCTGTCAGAAGTATGCAGAATCATCGAGATCGCTCCTTTCGAGCTACTTAATGCGAGAAACACGTTATCTGGTGTTTTCGCCACTCCACAGTGCGTTTGACATGCAGAACCGCAGATATCTTAGTTACGTTCGGGATTCAAGCTGAGATATGCATTTTCTGCGATAATCTTGGTGAGACTTCAGTCAGAAGTATGCAGAATCATCTAGATCGCTCTTGTCGAGCTATTTAATGCGAGAAACACGTTATCTGGTGTTTTCACCACTCCACAGTGCGTTTGATATGCAGAACCGGCGACATCTTGGCTTTAGTCGGGGTTCAAACTGAGACATGCATTTTCTGCGATAATCCTGGTGATTCTTCTGTCAGAAGTAAGCAGAATCATCGAGAACGCTCTTTCCGAGCTGTTTAATGCGAGACACACGTTATCTGGTGTTTTCACCACTCCACAGTGCGTTTGATATGCAGAACCGGCGACATCTTGGATTTCGTCGGGTTTCAAGCTGAGATATGCATTTTCTGCGATTATCTTGGTGAGACTTCAGTCAGAAGTATGCAGAATCATCTAGATCGCTCTTGTCGAGCTATTTAATGCAAAAAAACAAGTTTCCTGGTGTTTTCAACATTCCACAGTGCGTTTGATATTCAGAACCGGCGATATCTCGATTTTCGTGGTGTTTCCAGTAGAGATATGCATTTTCTGCGATAATCTTGGTGAGTCTTCTGTCAGAAGTATGCAGAATCATCGAGATCCCTCTTTTCGGGCTATTTAATGCGAGAAACACGTTATCTGGTGTTTTCACCACTCCACAGTGCGTTCGATATGCAGAACCGGCGATATCTTGATTTTCGTGGTGTTTCCAGCTGCGATATGCATTTTCTGCGATAATCTTGGTGAGTCTTCTGTCAGAAGTATGCAGAATCATCTAGATCGCTCGTTTCGAGCTACCTAATGCGAGAAACACGTTTTCTGGTGTTTTCACCACTCCACAGTGCGTTTGATATGCAGAACCGGCGACATCGTGGCTTTCGTCGGGTATCAAGCTGAGATATGCATTTTCTACGATAATCTTGGTGAGACTTCTGTCAGAAGTATGCAGAATAATCGAGAACCCTCTTTTCGAGTTATTTGATGCGAGAAACACGTTATCTGGTGTTTCACCATTCCACAGTGCGTTTAATATGCAGAACCGGCGATAACTTGAATTTCGTGGTGTTTCCAGTTGAGATATGCATTTTCTGCGATAATCTTGGTGAGTCTCCTGTCAGAAGTATGCAGAATCATCGAGATCCCTCTTTTCGGGCTATTTAATGCGAGAAACACGTTATCTGGTGTTTTCACCACTCCACAGTGCGTTTGATATGCAGAACCGGCGATATCTTGATTTTCGTGGTGTTTCCAGCTGAGATATGCATTTTCTGCGATAATCGTGGTGAGACTTCATTCAGAAGTATGCAGAATCATCTAGATCGCTCTTATCGAGCTATTTAATGCAAAAAAACAAGTTTCCCGGTGTTTTCAACATTCCACAGTGCGTTTGATATGCGGAACCGGCGATATCTTGATTTTCGTGGTGTTTCCAGCTGAGATATGCATTTTCTGCGATAATCTTGGTGAGACTTCTGTCAGAAGTATGCAGAATCATCTAGATCGCTCGTTTCGAGCTACTTAATGCGAGAAACACGTTTTCTGGTGTTTTCACCACTCCACAGAACGTTTTATGTGCAGAACCGGCGACATCTTGGATTTCGTCGGGTTTCAAGCTGAGATATGCATTTTCTGCGATTATCTTGGTGAGACTTCTGTCAGAAGTATGCAGAATCATCGAGATCGCACTTTTCGAGCTATTTAATGCGAGAAACTCGTTATCTGGTTGTTTTCACCACTCCACAGTGCGTTTGATATGCAGAACCGGCGTAATCTTGATTTTCGTGAGGTTTCAAGGTGAGATATGCATTTTTTGCGATAATATTGGTGAGAGTTCAGTCAGAAGTATGCAGAATCATCTAGATCGCTCGTTTCGAGCTACTTAATGCGAGAAACACGTTTTCTGGTGTTTTCACCACTCCACAGAACGTTTTATGTGCAGAACCGGCGACATCTTGGATTTCGTCGGGTTTCAAGCTGAGATATGCATTTTCTGCGATTATCATGGTGAGACTTCTGTCAGAAGTATGCAGAATCATCGAGATCGCTCCTTTCGAGCTACTTAATGCGAGAAACACGTTATCTGGTGTTTTCGCCACTCCACAGTGCGTTTGACATGCAGAACCGCAGATATCTTGGTTACGTTCGGGATTCAAGCTGAGATATGCATTTTCTGCGATAATCTTGGTGAGACTTCAGTCAGAAGTATGCAGAATCATCTAGATCGCTCTTGTCGAGCTATTTAATGCGAGAAACACGTTATCTGGTGTTTTCACCACTCCACAGTGCGTTTGATATGCAGAACCGGCGACATCTTGGCTTTAGTCGGGGTTCAAACTGAGACATGCATTTTCTGCGATAATCCTGGTGATTCTTCTGTCAGAAGGAAGCAGAATCATCGAGAACGCTCTTTCCGAGCTGTTTAATGCGAGACACACGTTATCTGGTGTTTTCACCACTCCACAGTGCGTTTGATATGCAGAACCGGCGACATCTTGGATTTCGTCGGGTTTCAAGCTGAGATATGCATTTTCTGCGATTATCTTGGTGAGACTTCAGTCAGAAGTATGCAGAATCATCTAGATCGCTCTTGTCGAGCTATTTAATGCAAAAAAACAAGTTTCCTGGTGTTTTCAACATTCCACAGTGCGTTTGATATTCAGAACCGGCGATATCTCGATTTTCGTGGTGTTTCCAGTAGAGATATGCATTTTCTGCGATAATCTTGGTGAGTCTTCTGTCAGAAGTATGCAGAATCATCGAGATCCCTCTTTTCGGGCTATTTAATGCGAGAAACACGTTATCTGGTGTTTTCACCACTCCACAGTGCGTTTGATATGCAGAACCGGCGATATCTTGATTTTCGTGGTGTTTCCAGCTGCGATATGCATTTTCTGCGATAATCTTGGTGAGTCTTCTGTCAGAAGTATGCAGAATCATCTAGATCGCTCGTTTCGAGCTACCTGATGCGAGAAACACGTTTTCTGGTGTTTTCACCACTCCACAGTGCGTTTGATATGCAGAACCGGCGACATCGTGGCTTTCGTCGGGTATCATGCTGAGATATGCATTTTCTACGATAATCTTGGTGAGACTTCTGTCAGAAGTATGCAGAATAATCGAGAACCCTCTTTTCGAGTTATTTAATGCGAGAAACACATTATCTGGTGTATTCACCACTCCACAGTACGTTTGACATGCAGAACCGGAAATATCTTGGCTTTCGTCGGGTTTCAAGCTGGGATATGCATTTTCTACGATAATCTTGGTGAGACTTCTGTCAGAAGTATGCAGAATCATCTAGATCGACCGTTTCGAGCTACTTAATGCGAGATACACGTTTTCTGGTGTTTTCGCCACTCCACAGTGCGTTTGACATGCAGAACAGCAGATATCTTGGTTACGGTGGGATTCAAGCTGAGATATGCATTTTCTGCGATAATCTTGGTGAGACGTCAGTCAGAAGTATGCAGAATCATCTAGATCGCCCTTGTCGAGCTATTTAATGCAAAAAAACAAGTTTCCTGGTGTTTTTAACATTCCACAGTGCGTTTGATATGCAGAGCCGGCGATATCTTGATTTCCTTGGTGTTTCCAGTTGAGATATGCATTGTCTGCGATAATCTGGGTGAGTCTTCTGTCAGAAGTATGCAGAATCATCGAGATCCCTCATTTCGGGCTATTTAATGCGAGAAACACGTTATCTGGTGTTTTCACCACTCCACAGTGCGTTTGATATGCAGAACCGGCGACATCTTGGCTTTCGTCGGGTATCAAGCTGAGATATGCATTTTCTACGATAATCTTGGTGAGACTTCTATCAGTAGTATGCAGAATCATCGAGATCCCTCTTTTCGAGCTCTTTAATGCGAGAAACACGTTATCTGGTGTTTTCACTACTCCACAGTGCGTTTGATATGCAGACCCGGCGACATCGTGGCTTTCGTCGGGTATCAAGCTGAGATATGCATTTTCTACGATAATCTTGGTGAGACATCAGTCAGAAGTATGCAGAATCATCGAGAACCCTCTCTTCGAGTTATTTAATGGGAGAAACACGTTATCTGGTGTATTCACCACTCCACAGTACGTTTGACATGCAGAACCGGAAATATCTTGGTTTCGGTTCGGGTTTCAAGCTGAGATATGCATTTTCTGCGATAATCTTGGTGAGACTTCAGTCAGAAGTATGCAGAGTCATCTAGATCGCTCGTTTCGAGCTACTTAATGTGAGAAACACGTTATGTGGTGTTCTCACCACTCCACAATGCGTTTGATATGCAGAACCGGCGACATCTTTGATTTCGTCGGGGTTCAAGCTGACATATGCATTTTCTGCGATAATAGTGGTGAGACTTCAGTCAGAAGTATGCAGAATCATCTAGATCGTTCGTTTCGAGCTATTTAATGCGAGAAACACGTTGTCTGGTGTTGTCACCACTCCACAGTTGGTTTGATATGCAGAACCGGCGATGTTTTGTTTACGTCGGGTTTCAAGCTGAGATATGCATTTTTTACGATAATCTTGATGAGACTTCTGTCCGAAGTATGCTTAATCATCGAGATCGCTCTTTTCGACCTATTTAATGCAAGAAACACGTTATCTGGTGTTTTCAGCACGCCACAGTGCGTTTGATATGCAGAACCAGCGATATCTTGGTTTTCGTGGGGTTTCAAGCTCAGATATGCATTTTCTGCGATAATATTGGTGAGACTTCTGTCCGAAGTATGCAGAATCATCGCGATCGCACTTTTCGAGCTATTTAATGCGAGAAACACGTTTTCTGGGGTTTTCACCACTCCACAGTTCGTTGGATATGCAGAACAGGAGATAGCTTGGTTTTCGTGGGGTTTCAAGCTGAGATATGCATTTTTTACGATAATCTTGGTGAGACTTCTGTCCGAAGTATGCTTAATCATCGAGATCGCTCTATTCGAGCTATTTAATGCGAGAAACACGTTGTCTGGTGTTGTCACCACTCCACAGTTGGTTTGATATGCAGAACCGGCGATGTTTGGTTTTCGTCGGGTTTCAAGCTGAGATATGCATTTTTTACGATAATCTTGATGAGACTTCTGTCCGAAGTATGCTTAATCATCGAGATCGCTCTTTTCGACCTATTTAATGCGAGAAACACATTATCTGGTGTTTTCAGCACGCCACAGTGCGTTTGATATGCAGAACCAGCGATATCTTGGTTTTCGTGGGGTTTCAAGCTCAGATATGCATTTTCTGTGATAATCTTGGTGAGACTTCTGTCCGAAGTATGCAGAGTCTTCGAGATCGCTCTTTTCGAGCTATTTAATGCGAAAAAACACGTTATCTGGTGTTTTCAGCACGCCACAGTGCGTTTGATATGCAGAACCAGCGATATCTTGGTTTTCGTGGGGTTTTAAGCTCAGATATGCATTTTCTGCGATAATCTTGGTGAGACTTCTGTCCCAAGTATGCAGAGTCATCGAGATCGCTCGTTTCGACCTATTTAATGCGAGAAACACGTTATCTGGTGTTTTCAACACTCCACAGTGCGTATGATATGCAGAACCTGCGATATCTTGGTTTTCGTGGGGTTTCAAGCTGAGATATGAATTATCTGCGATAATCTTGGTGAGACTTCTGTCCGAAGTGTGCAGAACCATCGAGATCGCTCTTTTCGAGCGATTTAATGCGAGAAACAAGTTATCTGGAGTTTTCACCACTCCACAGTGCGTTTGATATGCAGAACCGGCGATATCTTGGTTTTCGTGGGGTTTCAAGCTGAGATATGCATTTTCTGCGATAATCTTGGTGAGACTTCTGTCCGAAGTATGCAGAATCATCGAGATCGCTCGTTTCGAGCTATTTAATGCGAGAAACACGTTATCTGGTGTTTTCACCACTCCACAGTGCGTTGGATATGCAGAACCAGCGATATCTGGGTTTTCGTGGGGTTTCAAGCTGAGATATGCATTTTTTACGATAATCTTGGTGAGACTTCTGTCCGAAGTATGCTTAATCATCGAGATCGCTCGTTTCGACCTATTTAATGCGAGAAACACGTTATCTGGTGTTTTCACCACTCCACAGTGCGTATGATATGCAGAACCGGCGATATCTTGGTTTTCGTGGGGTTTCAAGCTGAGATCTACATTTTCAGCGATAATCTTGGTGAGACTGCTGTCCGAAGTGTGCAGAATCATCGATATCGCTCTTTTCGAGCTATTTAATGCGAGAAACACGTTTTCTGTTGTTTTCACCACTCCACAGTACGTTTGAAGTGCAGAACCGGCGACATCTTGATTTTCGTGAGGTTTCAAGCTGAGATATGCATTTTCTGCGATAATATTGGTGAGACTTCTGTCCGAAGTATGCAGAACCATCGATATCGCTATTTTCGAGCTATTTTTTGCAAAAAAACAAGTTTTCTTGTGTTTCGACCACTCCACAGTGCGTTTGATATGTAGAGCCGCCGATAGCTTGTTTTTCGTGGGGTTTCCAGCTGAAATATGCATTTTCTGCGATAATCTTGCTGATTCATCTATGAGAAGTATGCAGAATCATCGAGAACGCTCTTTTCGTGTTAGTTAATTCGAGAAACACGTTTTCTGGTGTTTTCAACATTCCACAGTGCGTCTGATATGCAGAACCGACGATATCTTGGTTTTCGTGGGGTTTCCAGCTGAGATATGCATTTTCTGCGATAATCTTGGTGAGTGTTCTGTCAGAAGTATGCAGAATCATCGAGATCGCTCGTTTCGAGCTATTTGATGCGAGAAACACGTTATTTGGTTGTTTTCACCACTCCACAGTGCGTTTGATATGCAGAACCGGCGACATCTTGGCTTTCGTCGGTTTTCAAGATGAGATATGCATTTTTTGCGATAATCTTGGTGAGTGTTCTGTCAGAAGTATGCAGAATCATCGAGAACTCTCTTTTCGAGCTATTTAATGCGAAAAAACAAGTTTTCTGGTGTTTTGACCACTCCACAGTGCGTTCGATGTGTAGAGCCGCCGATAGCTTGGTTTTCGTGGGGTTTCCAGCTGAAATATGCATTTTCTGCGATAATCTTGCTGATTCATCTATGAGAAGTATGCAGAATCATCGAGAACGCTCTTTTCGAGTTAGTTAATACGAGAAACACGTTTTCTGGTGTTTTCAACATTCCACAGTGCGTCTGATATGCAGAACCGACGATATCTTGGTTTTCGTGGGGTTTCCAGCTGAGATATGCATTTTCTGCGATAATCTTGGTGAGTGTTCTGTCAGAAGTATGCAGAATCATCGAGATCGCTCGTTTCGAGCTATTTAATGCGAGAAACACGTTATTTGGTTGTTTTCACCACTCCACAGTGCGTTTGATATGCAGAACCGGCGACATCTTGGATTTCGTCGGGTTTCAAGATGAGATATGCATTTTCTGCGATAATCTTGGTGAGACCTCTGTCCGAAGTATGTAGAAACATCGAGATCGCACTTTTCGAGTTATTTAATGCGACAAACACGTTATCTGGTGTTTTCACCAGTCCACAGTGCGTTTGATATGCAGAACCAGCGATATCTTGGTTTTCGTGGGGTTTCTAGCAGAGATATGCATTATCTGCGATAATCATGTTGAGACTTCTGTTAGAAGTATGCAGAATATTCGAGATCGCACTTTTCGAGTTATTTAATGCGACAAACACGTTATCTGGTGTTTTCAGCACTCCACAGTGCGTTTGATATGCAGAACCAGCGATATCTTGGTTTTCGTGGGGTTTCAAGCTGAGATATGCATTTTTTACGATAATCATGGTGAGACTTCTGTCCGAAGTATGCAGAATCATCGAGATCGCACTTTTCGAGCTATTTAATGCGAGAAACACGATATCTGGTGTTTTCAGCACTCCACAGTGCGTACGATATGCAGAACCGGCGATATCTTGGTTTTCGTGGGGTTTCAAGCTGAGATATGCATTGTCTGCGATAATCTTGGTGAGACTTCTGTCCGAAGTGTGCAGAATCATCGAGATCGCTCTTTTCGAGCTATTTAATGCGAGAAACACGTTTTCTGGGGTTTTCATCACACCACAGTTCGTTGGATATGCAGAACCAGCGATATCTTGGTTTTCGTGGGGTTTCAAGCTGAGATATGCATTGTCTGCGATAATCTTGGTGAGACTTCTGTCCGAAGTATGCTTAATCATCGAGATCGCTCTTTTCGACCTATTTAATGCAAGAAACACGTTATCTGGTGTTTTCAGCACGCCACAGTGCGTTTGATATGCAGAACCAGCGATATCTTGGTTTTCGTGGGGTTTCAAGCTCAGATATGCATTTTCTGCGATAATATTGGTGAGACTTCTGTCCGAAGTATGCAGAATCATCGCGATCGCACTTTTCGAGCTATTTAATGCGAGAAACACGTTTTCTGGGGTTTTCACCACTCCACAGTTCGTTGGATATGCAGAACAGGAGATAGCTTGGTTTTCGTGGGGTTTCAAGCTGAGATATGCATTTTTTACGATAATCTTGGTGAGACTTCTGTCCGAAGTATGCTTAATCATCGAGATCGCTCTATTCGAGCTATTTAATGCGAGAAACACGTTGTCTGGTGTTGTCACCACTCCACAGTTGGTTTGATATGCAGAACCGGCGATGTTTGGTTTTCGTCGGGTTTCAAGCTGAGATATGCATTTTTTACGATAATCTTGATGAGACTTCTGTCCGAAGTATGCTTAATCATCGAGATCGCTCTTTTCGACCTATTTAATGCGAGAAACACATTATCTGGTGTTTTCAGCACGCCACAGTGCGTTTGATATGCCGAACCAGCGATATCTTGGTTTTCGTGGGGTTTCAAGCTCAGATATGCATTTTCTGTGATAATCTTGGTGAGACTTCTGTCCGAAGTATGCAGAGTCTTCGAGATCGCTCTTTTCGAGCTATTTAATGCGAAAAAACACGTTATCTGGTGTTTTCAGCACGCCACAGTGCGTTTGATATGCAGAACCAGCGATATCTTGGTTTTCGTGGGGTTTTAAGCTCAGATATGCATTTTCTGCGATAATCTTGGTGAGACTTCTGTCCCAAGTATGCAGAGTCATCGAGATCGCTCGTTTCGACCTATTTAATGCGAGAAACACGTTATCTGGTGTTTTCAACACTCCACAGTGCGTATGATATGCAGAACCTGCGATATCTTGGTTTTCGTGGGGTTTCAAGCTGAGATATGAATTATCTGCGATAATCTTGGTGAGACTTCTGTCCGAAGTGTGCAGAACCATCGAGATCGCTCTTTTCGAGCGATTTAATGCGAGAAACAAGTTATCTGGAGTTTTCACCACTCCACAGTGCGTTTGATATGCAGAACCGGCGATATCTTGGTTTTCGTGGGGTTTCAAGCTGAGATATGCATTTTCTGCGATAATCTTGGTGAGACTTCTGTCCGAAGTATGCAGAATCATCGAGATCGCTCGTTTCGAGCTATTTAATGCGAGAAACACGTTATCTGGTGTTTTCACCACTCCACAGTGCGTTGGATATGCAGAACCAGCGATATCTGGGTTTTCGTGGGGTTTCAAGCTGAGATATGCATTTTTTACGATAATCTTGGTGAGACTTCTGTCCGAAGTATGCTTAATCATCGAGATCGCTCGTTTCGACCTATTTAATGCGAGAAACACGTTATCTGGTGTTTTCACCACTCCACAGTGCGTATGATATGCAGAACCGGCGATATCTTGGTTTTCGTGGGGTTTCAAGCTGAGATCTACATTTTCAGCGATAATCTTGGTGAGACTGCTGTCCGAAGTGTGCAGAATCATCGATATCGCTCTTTTCGAGCTATTTAATGCGAGAAACACGTTTTCTGGTGTTTTCACCACTCCACAGTACGTTTGAAGTGCAGAACCGGCGACATCTTGATTTTCGTGAGGTTTCAAGCTGAGATATGCATTTTCTGCGATAATATTGGTGAGACTTCTGTCCGAAGTATGCAGAACCATCGATATCGCTATTTTCGAGCTATTTTTTGCAAAAAAACAAGTTTTCTTGTGTTTCGACCACTCCACAGTGCGTTTGATATGTAGAGCCGCCGATAGCTTGTTTTTCGTGGGGTTTCCAGCTGAAATATGCATTTTCTGCGATAATCTTGCTGATTCATCTATGAGAAGTATGCAGAATCATCGAGAACGCTCTTTTCGTGTTAGTTAATTCGAGAAACACGTTTTCTGGTGTTTTCAACATTCCACAGTGCGTCTGATATGCAGAACCGACGATATCTTGGTTTTCGTGGGGTTTCCAGCTGAGATATGCATTTTCTGCGATAATCTTGGTGAGTGTTCTGTCAGAAGTATGCAGAATCATCGAGATCGCTCGTTTCGAGCTATTTGATGCGAGAAACACGTTATTTGGTTGTTTTCACCACTCCACAGTGCGTTTGATATGCAGAACCGGCGACATCTTGGCTTTCGTCGGTTTTCAAGATGAGATATGCATTTTTTGCGATAATCTTGGTGAGTGTTCTGTCAGAAGTATGCAGAATCATCGAGAACTCTCTTTTCGAGCTATTTAATGCGAAAAAACAAGTTTTCTGGTGTTTTGACCACTCCACAGTGCGTTCGATGTGTAGAGCCGCCGATAGCTTGGTTTTCGTGGGGTTTCCAGCTGAAATATGCATTTTCTGCGATAATCTTGCTGATTCATCTATGAGAAGTATGCAGAATCATCGAGAACGCTCTTTTCGAGTTAGTTAATACGAGAAACACGTTTTCTGGTGTTTTCAACATTCCACAGTGCGTCTGATATGCAGAACCGACGATATCTTGGTTTTCGTGGGGTTTCCAGCTGAGATATGCATTTTCTGCGATAATCTTGGTGAGTGTTCTGTCAGAAGTATGCAGAATCATCGAGATCGCTCGTTTCGAGCTATTTAATGCGAGAAACACGTTATTTGGTTGTTTTCACCACTCCACAGTGCGTTTGATATGCAGAACCGGCGACATCTTGGATTTCGTCGGGTTTCAAGATGAGATATGCATTTTCTGCGATAATCTTGGTGAGACCTCTGTCCGAAGTATGTAGAAACATCGAGATCGCACTTTTCGAGTTATTTAATGCGACAAACACGTTATCTGGTGTTTTCACCAGTCCACAGTGCGTTTGATATGCAGAACCAGCGATATCTTGGTTTTCGTGGGGTTTCTAGCAGAGATATGCATTATCTGCGATAATCATGTTGAGACTTCTGTTAGAAGTATGCAGAATATTCGAGATCGCACTTTTCGAGTTATTTAATGCGACAAACACGTTATCTGGTGTTTTCAGCACTCCACAGTGCGTTTGATATGCAGAACCAGCGATATCTTGGTTTTCGTGGGGTTTCAAGCTGAGATATGCATTTTTTACGATAATCATGGTGAGACTTCTGTCCGAAGTATGCAGAATCATCGAGATCGCACTTTTCGAGCTATTTAATGCGAGAAACACGATATCTGGTGTTTTCAGCACTCCACAGTGCGTACGATATGCAGAACCGGCGATATCTTGGTTTTCGTGGGGTTTCAAGCTGAGATATGCATTGTCTGCGATAATCTTGGTGAGACTTCTGTCCGAAGTGTGCAGAATCATCGAGATCGCTCTTTTCGAGCTATTTAATGCGAGAAACACGTTTTCTGGGGTTTTCATCACACCACAGTTCGTTGGATATGCAGAACCAGCGATATCTTGGTTTTCGTGGGGTTTCAAGCTGAGATATGCATTGTCTGCGATAATCTTGGTGAGACTTCTGTCCGAAGTGTGCAGAATCATCGAGATCGCTCTTTTCGAGCTATTTAATGCGAGAAACACGTTTTCTGGGGTTTTCACCACACCACAGTTCGTTGGATATGCAGAACCAGCGATATCTTGGTTTTCGTGGGGTTTCAAGCTGAGATATGCATTTTTTACGATAATCATGGTGAGACTTTTGTCCGAAGTATGCAGAACCATCGAGATCGCACTTTTCGAGCTATTTAATGCGAGAAACACGATATCTGGTGTTTTCAGCACTCCACAGTGCGTACGATATGCAGAACCGGCGATATCTTGGTTTTCGTGGGGTTTCAAGCTGACATATGCATTGTCTGCGATAATCTTGGTGAGACTTCTGTCCGAAGTGTGCAGAATCATTGAGATCGCTCATTTCGAGCTAGTTAATGCGAGAAACACGTTATCTGGGGTTTTCACCACTGCACAGTTCGTTGGATATGCAGAACAGGAGATATCTTGGTTTTCGTGGGTTTTCTAGCAGAGATATGCATTTTCTGCGATAATCATGGTGAGACTTCTGTTAGAAGTATGCAGAATCATCGAGATCGCACATTTCGAACTATTTAATGCGAGAAACACGTTGTCTGGTGTTTTCACCACTCCACAGTTGGTTTGATATGCAGAACCGGCGATATCTGGGTTTTCGTGGGGTTTCAAGCTGAGATATGCATTTTCTGAGATAATCTTGGTGAGACCTCTGTCCGAAGTATGCAGAAACATCGAGATCGCTCTTTTCGACCTATTTAATGCGAGAAACACGTTATCTGGTGTTTTCACCAGTCCACAGTGCGTTTGATGTGCAGAACCAGCGATATCTTGGTTTTCGTGGGGTTTCAAGCTGAGATATGCATTTTTTACGATAATCATGGTGAGACTTCTGTCCGAAGTATGCAGAATCATCGAGATCGCACTTTTCGAGCTATTTAATGCGAGAAACACGATATCTGGTGTTTTCAGCACTCCACAGTGCGTACGATATGCAGAACCGGCGATATCTTGGTTTTCGTGGGGTTTCAATCTCAGATATGCATTGTCTGCGATAATCTTGGTGAGACTTCTGTCCGAAGTGTGCAGAATCATCGAGATCGCTCTTTTCGAGCTATTTAATGCGAGAAACACGTTTTCTGGGGTTTTCACCACACCACAGTTCGTTGGATATGCAGAACCAGCGATATCTTGGTTTTCGTGGGGTTTCAAGCTGAGATATGCATTTTTTACGATAATCATGGTGAGACTTTTGTCCGAAGTATGCAGAATCATCGAGATCGCACTTTTCGAGCTATTTAATGCGAGAAACACGATATCTGGTGTTTTCAGCACTCCACAGTGCGTACGATATGCAGAACCGGCGATATCTTGGTTTTCGTGGGGTTTCAAGCTGAGATATGCATTGTCTGCGATAATCTTGGAGAGACTTCTGTCCGAAGTGTGCAGAATCATCGAGATCGCTCTTTTCGAGCTATTTAATGCGAGAAACACGTTTTCTGGGGTTTTCACAACACCACAGTTCGTTGGATATGCAGAACCAGCGATATCTTGGTTTTCGTGGGGTTTCAAGCTGAGATATGCATTTTTTACGATAATCATGGTGAGACTTTTGTCCGAAGTATGCAGAATCATCGAGATCGCAGTTTTCGAGCAATTTAATGCGAGAAACACGATATCTGGTGTTTTCAGCACTCCACAGTGCGTACGATATGCAGAACCGGCGACATCTTGGCTGTCGTAGGGTATCAAGCTGAGATATGCATTTTCTACGATAATCTTGGTGAGTCTCCTGTCAGAAGTATGCAGAACCTTCGAGATCGCTCATTTCGAGCTAGTTAATGCGAGAAACACGTTATCTGGTGTTTTCACCACTCCACAGCGCGTTTGATATGCAGAACCGGCGATATCTTGATTTTCGTGGTTTTTCCTGCTGAGATATGCATTTTCTACGATAATCTTGGTGAGGCTTCTGTCAGAAGTATGCAGAATCATCGGGATCGCTCTTTTCGAGCTATTTAACGCGAGAGACACGTTTTCTGGGGTTTTCCCCACTCCACAGTTCGTTGGATATGCAGAACAGTCGATATCTTGGTTTTCGTGGGGTTTCAAGCTGAGATATGCACTTTTTACGATAATCTTGGTGAGACTTCTGTCCGAAGTATGCTTAATCATCGAGATCGCTCTATTCGAACTATTTAATGCGACAAAACGTTATCGGGTGTTTTCAGCACTCCACAGTGCGTTTGATATGCAGAACCAGCGATATCTCAGTTTTCGTGGGGTTTCCAGCTGAGATATGCATTTTTTTCGATAATCTTGGTGAGACTTCTGTCCGAAGTATGCTGAATCATCTAGATCGCTCTTTTCGAGCTATTTAATGCGAGAAACACGTTATCTGGTGTTTTCACCACTACACCGTGCGTTTGATATGCAGGACCGGCGACATCTTGGCTGTCGTAGGGTATCAAGCTGAGATATGCATTTTCTACGGTAATCTTGGTGAGACTTCTGTCCGAAGTATGCTGAATCATCTAGATCGCTCTTTTCGAGCTAGTTAATGCGAGAAACACGTTATCTGGTGTTTTCACCACTCCACAGTGCGTTTGATATGCAGAACCGGCGACATCTTGGCTGTCGTAGGGTATCAAGTTGAGATATGCATTTTCTACAATAATCTTGGTGAGTCGACTGTCAGAAATATGCAGAATCTTCGAGATCGCTCATTTCGAGCTAGTTAATGCGAGAAACACGTTATCTGGTGTTTTCACCACTCCACAGCGCGTTTGATATGCAGAACCGGCGATATCTTGATTTTCGTGGTTTTTCCAGCTGAGATATGCATTTTCAGCGATAATCTTGGTGAGTCTTCTGTCAGAAGTATGCAGAATCATCGAGATCGCTCATTTCGAGCTAGTTAATGCGAGAAACACGTTATCTGGTGTTTTCACCACTCCACAGTGCGTTTGTTATGCAGAACCGGCGACATCTTGGCTGTCGTAGGGTATCAAGCTGAGATATGCATTTTCTACGATAATCTTGGTGAGTCTGCTGTCAGAAGTATGCAGAATCTTCGAGATCGCTCATTTCGAGCTAGTTAATGCGAGAAACACGTTATCTGGTGTTTTCACCACTCCACAGCGCGTTTGATATGCAGAACCGGCGATATCTTGGTTTTCGTGGGGTTTCAAGCTGAGATATGCATTTTTTACGATAATCATGGTGAGACTTCTGTCCGAAGTATGCAGAATCATCGAGATCGCACTTTTCGAGCTATTTAATGCGAGAAACACGATATCTGGTGTTTTCAGCACTCCACAGTGCGTACGATATGCAGAACCGGCGATATCTTGGTTTTCGTGGGGTTTCAAGCTGAGATATGCATTGTCTGCGATAATCTTGGTGAGACTTCTGTCCGAAGTGTGCAGAAGCATCGAGATCGCTCTTTTCGAGCTATTTAATGCGAGAAACACGTTTTCTGGGGTTTTCATCACACCACAGTTCGTTGGATATGCAGAACCAGCGATATCTTGGTTTTCGTGGGGTTTCAAGCTGAGATATGCATTGTCTGCGATAATCTTGGTGAGACTTCTGTCCGAAGTGTGCAGAATCATCGAGATCGCTCTTTTCGAGCTATTTAATGCGAGAAACACGTTTTCTGGGGTTTTCATCACACCACAGTTCGTTGGATATGCAGAACCAGCGATATCTTGGTTTTCGTGGGGTTTCAAGCTGAGATATGCATTGTCTGCGATAATCTTGGTGAGACTTCTGTCCGAAGGATGCAGAATCATCGAGATCGCACTTATCGAGCTATTTAAAGCGAGAAACACGTTTTCTGGGGTTTTCACCACACCACAGTTCGTTGGATATGCAGAACCAGCGATATCTTGGTTTTCGTGGGGTTTCAAGCTGAGATATGCATTGTCTGCGATAATCTTGGTGAGACTTCTGTCCGAAGTATGCAGAAACATCGAGATCGCACTTTTCGAGCTATTTAATGCGAGAAACACGATATCTGGTGTTTTCAGCACTCCACAGTGCGTACGATATGCAGAACCGGCGATATCTTGGTTTTCGTGGGGTTTCAAGCTGAGATATGCATTGTCTGCGATAATCTTGGTGAGACTTCTGTCCGAAGTATGCAGAATCATCGAGATCGCACTTTTCGAGCTATTTAATGCGAGAAACACGATATCTGGTGTTTTCAGCACTCCACAGTGCGTACGATATGCAGAACCGGCGATATCTTGGTTTTCGTGGGGTTTCAAGCTGAGATATGCATTGTCTGCGATAATCTTGGTGAGACTTCTGTCCGAAGTGTGCAGAATCATCGAGATCGCTCTTTTCGAGCTATTTAATGCGAGAAACACGTTTTCTGGGGTTTTCACCACACCACAGTTCGTTGGATATGCAGAACCAGCGATATCTTGGTTTTCGTGGGGTTTCAAGCTGAGATATGCATTTTTTACGATAATCATGGTGAGACTTTTGTCCGAAGTATGCAGAACCATCGAGATCGCACTTTTCGAGCTATTTAATGCGAGAAACACGATATCTGGTGTTTTCAGCACTCCACAGTGCGTACGATATGCAGAACCGGCGATATCTTGGTTTTCGTGGGGTTTCAAGCTGACATATGCATTGTCTGCGATAATCTTGGTGAGACTTCTGTCCGAAGTGTGCAGAATCATTGAGATCGCTCATTTCGAGCTAGTTAATGCGAGAAACACGTTATCTGGGGTTTTCACCACTGCACAGTTCGTTGGATATGCAGAACAGGAGATATCTTGGTTTTCGTGGGTTTTCTAGCAGAGATATGCATTTTCTGCGATAATCATGGTGAGACTTCTGTTAGAAGTATGCAGAATCATCGAGATCGCACATTTCGAACTATTTAATGCGAGAAACACGTTGTCTGGTGTTTTCACCACTCCACAGTTGGTTTGATATGCAGAACCGGCGATATCTGGGTTTTCGTGGGGTTTCAAGCTGAGATATGCATTTTCTGAGATAATCTTGGTGAGACCTCTGTCCGAAGTATGCAGAAACATCGAGATCGCTCTTTTCGACCTATTTAATGCGAGAAACACGTTATCTGGTGTTTTCACCAGTCCACAGTGCGTTTGATGTGCAGAACCAGCGATATCTTGGTTTTCGTGGGGTTTCAAGCTGAGATATGCATTTTTTACGATAATCATGGTGAGACTTCTGTCCGAAGTATGCAGAATCATCGAGATCGCACTTTTCGAGCTATTTAATGCGAGAAACACGATATCTGGTGTTTTCAGCACTCCACAGTGCGTACGATATGCAGAACCGGCGATATCTTGGTTTTCGTGGGGTTTCAATCTCAGATATGCATTGTCTGCGATAATCTTGGTGAGACTTCTGTCCGAAGTGTGCAGAATCATCGAGATCGCTCTTTTCGAGCTATTTAATGCGAGAAACACGTTTTCTGGGGTTTTCACCACACCACAGTTCGTTGGATATGCAGAACCAGCGATATCTTGGTTTTCGTGGGGTTTCAAGCTGAGATATGCATTTTTTACGATAATCATGGTGAGACTTTTGTCCGAAGTATGCAGAATCATCGAGATCGCACTTTTCGAGCTATTTAATGCGAGAAACACGATATCTGGTGTTTTCAGCACTCCACAGTGCGTACGATATGCAGAACCGGCGATATCTTGGTTTTCGTGGGGTTTCAAGCTGAGATATGCATTGTCTGCGATAATCTTGGAGAGACTTCTGTCCGAAGTGTGCAGAATCATCGAGATCGCTCTTTTCGAGCTATTTAATGCGAGAAACACGTTTTCTGGGGTTTTCACAACACCACAGTTCGTTGGATATGCAGAACCAGCGATATCTTGGTTTTCGTGGGGTTTCAAGCTGAGATATGCATTTTTTACGATAATCATGGTGAGACTTTTGTCCGAAGTATGCAGAATCATCGAGATCGCAGTTTTCGAGCAATTTAATGCGAGAAACACGATATCTGGTGTTTTCAGCACTCCACAGTGCGTACGATATGCAGAACCGGCGACATCTTGGCTGTCGTAGGGTATCAAGCTGAGATATGCATTTTCTACGATAATCTTGGTGAGTCTCCTGTCAGAAGTATGCAGAACCTTCGAGATCGCTCATTTCGAGCTAGTTAATGCGAGAAACACGTTATCTGGTGTTTTCACCACTCCACAGCGCGTTTGATATGCAGAACCGGCGATATCTTGATTTTCGTGGTTTTTCCTGCTGAGATATGCATTTTCAGCGATAATCTTGGGGAGTCTTCTGTCAGAAGTATGCAGAATCATCGAGATCGCTCATTTCGAGCTAGTTAATGCGAGAAACACGTTATCTGGTGTTTTCACCACTCCACAGTTCGTTGTATATGCAGAACAGGAGATATCTTGGTTTTCGTGGGGTTTCTAGCAGAGATATGCATTATCTGCGATAATCATGTTGAGACTTCTGTTAGAAGTATGCAGAATCTTCGAGATCGCTCATTTCGAGCTAGTTAATGCGAGAAACACGTTATCTGGTGTTTTCACCACTCCACAGTTCGTTGTATATGCAGAACAGGAGATATCTTGGTTTTCGTGGGGTTTCTAGCAGAGATATGCATTATCTGCGATAATCATATTGAGACTTCTGTTAGAAGTATGCAGAATCTTCGAGATCGTACATTTCGAGCTATTTTATGCGAGAAACACGTTTTCTGGGGTTTTCACCACTGCACAGTTCGTTGGATATGCAGAACAGGAGATATCTTGGATTTCGTGGGTTTTCTAGCAGAGATATGCATTTTCTGCGATAATCATGGTGAGACTTCTGTTAGAAGTATGCAGAATCATCGAGATCGCACATTTCGAACTATTTAATGCGAGAAACACGTTGTCTGGTGTTTTCGCCACTCCACAGTTGGTTTGATTTGCAGAACCGGCGATATCTGGGTTTTCGTGGGGTTTCAAGCTGAGATATGCATTTTCTGAGATAATCTTGGTGAGACCTCTGTCCGAAGTATGCAGAAACATCGAGATCGCTCTTTTCGACCTATTTAATGCGAGAAACACGTTTTCTGGGGTTTTCACCACACCACAGTTCGTTGGATATGCAGAACCAGCGATATCTTGGTTTTCGTGGGGTTTCAAGCTGAGATATGCATTTTTTACGATAATCATGGTGAGACTTTTGTCCGAAGTATGCAGAATCATCGAGATCGCACTTTTCGAGCTATTTAATGCGAGAAACATGATATCTGGTGTTTTCAGCACTCCACAGTGCGTATGATATGCAGAACCGGCGATATCTTGGTTTTCGTGGGGTTTCAAGCTGAGATATGCATTGTCTGCGATAATCTTGGTGAGACTTCTGTCCGAAGTGTGCAGAATCATCGAGATCGCTCTTTTCGAGCTATTTAATGCGAAAAACACGTTTTCTGGGGTTTTCACCACACCACAGTTCGTTGGATATGCAGAACAGGTGATATCTTGGTTTTCGAGGGGTTTCAAGCTGAGATATGCATTTTCTGCGATTAACTTGGGGAGGCTTCTGTCCGAAGTATGCTGAATCATCGAGATCGCACTTCTCGAGCTAGTTAATGCGAGAAAAACCTTATCTGGTGTTTTCACCACCCCACAGTGCGTTTGATATGGAGAACCGGAGATATCTGGGTTTTCGTGGGGTTTCAAGCTGAGATATGCATTTTGTGCGATAATCTTGGTGAGACCTCTGTCCGAAGTATGCAGAAACATCGAGATCGCTCTTTTCGACCTATTTAATGCGAGAAACACGTTATCTTGTGTCTTCACCAGTCCACAGTGCGTTTGATGTGCAGAACCAGCGATATCTTGGTTTTCGTGGGGTTTCAAGCTGAGATATGCATTTTTTACGATAATCATGGTGAGACTTCTGTCCGAAGTATGCAGAATCATCGAGATCGCACTTTTCGAGCTATTTAATGCGAGAAACACGATATCTGGTGTTTTCAGCACTCCACAGTGCGTACGATATGCAGAACCGGCGATATCTTGGTTTTCGTGGGGTTTCAATCTCAGATATGCATTGTCTGCGATAATCTTGGTGAGACTTCTGTCCGAAGTGTGCAGAATCATCGAGATCGCTCTTTTCGAGCTATTTAATGCGAGAAACACGTTTTCTGGGGTTTTCACCACACCACAGTTCGTTGGATATGCAGAACCAGCGATATCTTGGTTTTCGTGGGGTTTCAAGCTGAGATATGCATTTTTTACGATAATCATGGTGAGACTTTTGTCCGAAGTATGCAGAATCATCGAGATCGCACTTTTCGAGCTATTTAATGCGAGAAACACGATATCTGGTGTTTTCAGCACTCCACAGTGCGTACGATATGCAGAACCGGCGATATCTTGGTTTTCGTGGGGTTTCAAGCTGAGATATGCATTGTCTGCGATAATCTTGGAGAGACTTCTGTCCGAAGTGTGCAGAATCATCGAGATCGCTCTTTTCGAGCTATTTAATGCGAGAAACACGTTTTCTGGGGTTTTCACAACACCACAGTTCGTTGGATATGCAGAACCAGCGATATCTTGGTTTTCGTGGGGTTTCAAGCTGAGATATGCATTTTTTACGATAATCATGGTGAGACTTTTGTCCGAAGTATGCAGAATCATCGAGATCGCAGTTTTCGAGCAATTTAATGCGAGAAACACGATATCTGGTGTTTTCAGCACTCCACAGTGCGTACGATATGCAGAACCGGCGACATCTTGGCTGTCGTAGGGTATCAAGCTGAGATATGCATTTTCTACGATAATCTTGGTGAGTCTCCTGTCAGAAGTATGCAGAACCTTCGAGATCGCTCATTTCGAGCTAGTTAATGCGAGAAACACGTTATCTGGTGTTTTCACCACTCCACAGCGCGTTTGATATGCAGAACCGGCGATATCTTGATTTTCGTGGTTTTTCCTGCTGAGATATGCATTTTCAGCGATAATCTTGGGGAGTCTTCTGTCAGAAGTATGCAGAATCATCGAGATCGCTCATTTCGAGCTAGTTAATGCGAGAAACACGTTATCTGGTGTTTTCACCACTCCACAGTTCGTTGTATATGCAGAACAGGAGATATCTTGGTTTTCGTGGGGTTTCTAGCAGAGATATGCATTATCTGCGATAATCATGTTGAGACTTCTGTTAGAAGTATGCAGAATCTTCGAGATCGTACATTTCGAGCTATTTTATGCGAGCAACACGTTTTCTGGGGTTTTCACCACTGCACAGTTCGTTGGATATGCAGAACAGGAGATATCTTGGATTTCGTGGGTTTTCTAGCAGAGATATGCATTTTCTGCGATAATCATGGTGAGACTTCTGTTAGAAGTATGCAGAATCATCGAGATCGCACATTTCGAACTATTTAATGCGAGAAACACGTTGTCTGGTGTTTTCGCCACTCCACAGTTGGTTTGATTTGCAGAACCGGCGATATCTGGGTTTTCGTGGGGTTTCAAGCTGAGATATGCATTTTCTGAGATAATCTTGGTGAGACCTCTGTCCGAAGTATGCAGAAACATCGAGATCGCTCTTTTCGACCTATTTAATGCGAGAAACACGTTTTCTGGGGTTTTCACCACACCACAGTTCGTTGGATATGCAGAACCAGCGATATCTTGGTTTTCGTGGGGTTTCAAGCTGAGATATGCATTTTTTACGATAATCATGGTGAGACTTTTGTCCGAAGTATGCAGAATCATCGAGATCGCACTTTTCGAGCTATTTAATGCGAGAAACATGATATCTGGTGTTTTCAGCACTCCACAGTGCGTATGATATGCAGAACCGGCGATATCTTGGTTTTCGTGGGGTTTCAAGCTGAGATATGCATTGTCTGCGATAATCTTGGTGAGACTTCTGTCCGAAGTGTGCAGAATCATCGAGATCGCTCTTTTCGAGCTATTTAATGCGAAAAACACGTTTTCTGGGGTTTTCACCACACCACAGTTCGTTGGATATGCAGAACAGGTGATATCTTGGTTTTCGAGGGGTTTCAAGCTGAGATATGCATTTTCTGCGATTAACTTGGGGAGGCTTCTGTCCGAAGTATGCTGAATCATCGAGATCGCACTTCTCGAGCTAGTTAATGCGAGAAAAACCTTATCTGGTGTTTTCACCACCCCACAGTGCGTTTGGTATGGAGAACCGGAGATATCTGGGTTTTCGTGGGGTTTCAAGCTGAGATATGCATTTTGTGCGATAATCTTGGTGAGACCTCTGTCCGAAGTATGCAGAAACATCGAGATCGCTCTTTTCGACCTATTTAATGCGAGAAACACGTTATCTTGTGTCTTCACCACTCCACAGTGCGATTGATATGCAGAACCAGCGATATCTTGGTTTTCGTGGGGTTTCAAGCTGAGATATGCATTGTCTGCGATAATCTTGGTGAGACTTCTGTCCGAAGTGTGCAGAATCATCGCGACCGCTCTTTTCGAGCTATTTAATGCGAGAAACACGTTTTCTGGGGTTTTCACCACACCACAGTTCGTTGGATATGCAGAACAGGTGATATCTTGGTTTTCGAGGGGTTTCAAGCTGAGATATGCATTTTCTGCGATAAACTTGGAGAAACTTCTGTCCGAAGTATGCTGAATCATCGAGATCGCACTTTTCGAGCAATTTAATGCGAGAAACACGTTATCTGGTGTTTTCACCACTCCACAGTGCGTTTGATATGCAGAACCGGCGACATCTTGGCTGTCGTAGGGTATCAAGCTGAGATATGCATTTTCTACGATAATCTTGGTGAGGCTTCTGTCAGAAGTATGCAGAATCATCGGGATCGCTCTTTTCGAGCTATTTAACGCGAGAGACACGTTTTCTGGGGTTTTCCCCACTCCACAGTTCGTTGGATATGCAGAACAGTCGATATCTTGGTTTTCGTGGGGTTTCAAGCTGAGATATGCACTTTTTACGATAATCTTGGTGAGACTTCTGTCCGAAGTATGCTTAATCATCGAGATCGCTCTATTCGAACTATTTAATGCGACAAAACGTTATCGGGTGTTTTCAGCACTCCACAGTGCGTTTGATATGCAGAACCAGCGATATCTCAGTTTTCGTGGGGTTTCCAGCTGAGATATGCATTTTTTTCGATAATCTTGGTGAGACTTCTGTCCGAAGTATGCTGAATCATCTAGATCGCTCTTTTCGAGCTATTTAATGCGAGAAACACGTTATCTGGTGTTTTCACCACTACACCGTGCGGTTGATATGCAGGACCGGCGACATCTTGGCTGTCGTAGGGTATCAAGCTGAGATATGCATTTTCTACGGTAATCTTGGTGAGACTTCTGTCCGAAGTATGCTGAATCATCTAGATCGCTCTTTTCGAGCTAGTTAATGCGAGAAACACGTTATCTGGTGTTTTCACCACTCCACAGTGCGTTTGATATGCAGAACCGGCGACATCTTGGCTGTCGTAGGGTATCAAGTTGAGATATGCATTTTCTACGATAATCTTGGTGAGTCGACTGTCAGAAATATGCAGAATCTTCGAGATCGCTCATTTCGAGCTAGTTAATGCGAGAAACACGTTATCTGGTGTTTTCACCACTCCACAGCGCGTTTGATATGCAGAACCGGCGATATCTTGATTTTCGTGGTTTTTCCAGCTGAGATATGCATTTTCAGCGATAATCTTGGTGAGTCTTCTGTCAGAAGTATGCAGAATCATCGAGATCGCTCATTTCGAGCTAGTTAATGCGAGAAACACGTTATCTGGTGTTTTCACCACTCCACAGTGCGTTTGTTATGCAGAACCGGCGACATCTTGGCTGTCGTAGGGTATCAAGCTGAGATATGCATTTTCTACGATAATCTTGGTGAGTCTGCTGTCAGAAGTATGCAGAATCTTCGAGATCGCTCATTTCGAGCTAGTTAATGCGAGAAACACGTTATCTGGTGTTTTCACCACTCCACAGCGCGTTTGATATGCAGAACCGGCGATATCTTGATTTTCGTGGTTTTTCCTGCTGAGATATGCATTTTCTGCGATAAACTTGGAGAGACTTCTGTCCGAAGTATGCTGAATCATCGAGATCGCACTTTTCGAGCTAGTTAATGCGAGAAAAACCTTATCTGGTGTTTTCAGCACTCCACAGTGCGTTTGATATGCAGAACCAGCGATATCTCAGTTTTCGTGGGGTTTCCAGCTGAGATATGCATTTTCTGAGATAATCTTGGTGAGACCTCTGTCCGAAGTATGCAGAAACATCGAGATCGCTCTTTTCGACCTATTTAATGCGAGAAACACGTTATCTGGTGTTTTCACCAGTCCACAGTGCGTTTGATATGCAGAACCAGCGATATCTTGGTTTTCGTGGGGTTTCAAGCTGAGATATGCATTTTTTACGATAATCATGGTGAGACTTCTGTCCGAAGTATGCAGAATCATCGAGATCGCACTTTTCGAGCTATTTAATGCGAGAAACACGATATCTGGTGTTTTCAGCAATCCACAGTGCGTATGATATGCAGAACCGGCGATATCTTGGTTTTCGTGGGGTTTCAAGCTGAGATATGCATTGTCTGCGATAATCTTGGTGAGACTTCTGTCAGAAGTATGCAGAATCATCGGGATCGCTCTTTTCGAGCTATTTAACACGAGAGACACGTTTTCTGGGGTTTTCCCCACTCCACAGTTCGTTGGATATGCAGAACAGTCGATATCTTGGTTTTCGTGGGGTTTCAAGCTGAGATATGCATTTTCTAGGATAATCTTGGTGAGACTTCTGTCCGAAGTATGCTGAATCATCTAGATCGCTCTTTTCGAGCAATTTAATGCGAGAAACACGTTATCTGGTGTTTTGACCACTCCACAGTGCGTTTGATATGCAGAACCGGCGACATCTTGGCTGTCGTAGGGTATCAAGCTGAGATATGCATTTTCTACGATAATCTTGGTGAGGCTTCTGTCAGAAGTATGCAGAATCATCGGGATCGCTCTTTTCGAGCTATTTAACGCGAGAGACACGTTTTCTGGGGTTTTCCCCACTCCACAGTTCGTTGGATATGCAGAACAGTCGATGTCTTGGTTTTCGTGGGGTTTCAAGCTGAGATATGCACTTTTTACGATAATCTTGGTGAGACTTCTGTCCGAAGTATGCTTAATCATCGAGATCGCTCTATTCGAACTATTTAATGCGACAAAACGTTATCGGGTGTTTTCAGCACTCCACAGTGCGTTTGATATGCAGAACCAGCGATATCTCAGTTTTCGTGGGGTTTCCAGCTGAGATATGCATTTTTTTCGATAATCTTGGTGAGACTTCTGTCCGAAGTATGCTGAATCATCTAGATCGCTCTTTTCGAGCTATTTAATGCGAGAAACACGTTATCTGGTGTTTTCACCACTACACCGTGCGTTTGATATGCAGGACCGGCGACATCTTGGCTGTCGTAGGGTATCAAGCTGAGATATGCATTTTCTACGGTAATCTTGGTGAGACTTCTGTCCGAAGTATGCTGAATCATCTAGATCGCTCTTTTCGAGCTAGTTAATGCGAGAAACACGTTATCTGGTGTTTTCACCACTCCACAGTGCGTTTGATATGCAGAACCGGCGACATCTTGGCTGTCGTAGGGTATCAAGTTGAGATATGCATTTTCTACGATAATCTTGGTGAGTCGACTGTCAGAAATATGCAGAATCTTCGAGATCGCTCATTTCGAGCTAGTTAATGCGAGAAACACGTTATCTGGTGTTTTCACCACTCCACAGCGCGTTTGATATGCAGAACCGGCGATATCTTGATTTTCGTGGTTTTTCCAGCTGAGATATGCATTTTCAGCGATAATCTTGGTGAGTCTTCTGTCAGAAGTATGCAGAATCATCGAGATCGCTCATTTCGAGCTAGTTAATGCGAGAAACACGTTATCTGGTGTTTTCACCACTCCACAGTGCGTTTGTTATGCAGAACCGGCGACATCTTGGCTGTCGTAGGGTATCAAGCTGAGATATGCATTTTCTACGATAATCTTGGTGAGTCTGCTGTCAGAAGTATGCAGAATCTTCGAGATCGCTCATTTCGAGCTAGTTAATGCGAGAAACACGTTATCTGGTGTTTTCACCACTCCACAGCGCGTTTGATATGCAGAACCGGCGATATCTTGATTTTCGTGGTTTTTCCTGCTGAGATATGCATTTTCAGCGATAATCTTGGTGAGTCTTCTGTCAGAAGTATGCAGAATCATCCAGATTGCTCATTTCGAGCTAGTTAATGCGAGAAACACGTTATCTGGTGTTTTCACCACTCCACAGTTCGTTGTATATGCAGAACAGGAGATATCTTGGTTTTCGTGGGTTTTCTAGCAGAGATATGCATTTTCTGCGATAATCATGGTGAGACTTCTGTTAGAAGTATGCAGAATCATCGAGATCGCACATTTCGAACTATTTAATGCGAGAAACACGTTGTCTGGTGTTTTCACCACGCCACAGTTGGTTTGATATGCAGAACCGGCGATATCTGGGTTTTCGTGGGGTTTCAAGCTGAGATATGCATTTTCTGAGATAATCTTGCTGAGACCTCTGTCCGAAGTATGCAGAAACATCGAGATCGCTCTTTTCGACCTATTTAATGCGAGAAACACGTTATCTGGTGTTTTCACCAGTCCACAGTGCGTTTGATATGCAGAACCAGCGATATCTTGGTTTTCGTGGGGTTTCAAGCTGAGATATGCATTTTTTACGATAATCATGGTGAGACTTCTGTCCGAAGTATGCAGAATCATCGAGATCGCACTTTTCGAGCTATTTAATGCGAGAAACTCGATATCTGGTGTTTTCAGCACTCCACAGTGCGTACGATATGCAGAACCGGCGATATCTTGGTTTTCGTGGGGTTTCAAGCTGAGATATGCATTGTCTGCGATAATCTTGGTGAGACTTCTGTCCGAAGTGTGCAGAATCATCGAGATCGCTCTTTTCGAGCTATTTAATGCGAGAAACACGTTTTCTGGGGTTTTCATCACACCACAGTTGGTTGGATATGCAGAACCAGCGATATCTTGGTTTTCGTGGGGTTTCAAGCTGAGATATGCATTGTCTGCGATAATCTTGGTGAGACTTCTGTCCGAAGTGTGCAGAATCATCGAGATCGCTCTTTTCGAGCTATTTAATGCGAGAAACACGTTTTCTGGGGTTTTCATCACACCACAGTTCGTTGGATATGCAGAACCAGCGATATCTTGGTTTTCGTGGGGTTTCAAGCTGAGATATGCATTGTCTGCGATAATCTTGGTGAGACTTCTGTCCGAAGTGTGCAGAATCATCGAGATCGCTCTTTTCGAGCTATTTAATGCGAGAAACACGATATCTGGTGTTTTCAGCAATCCACAGTGCGTATGATATGCAGAACCGGCGATATCTTGGTTTTCGTGGGGTTTCAAGCTGAGATATGCATTGTCTGCGATAATCTTGGTGAGACTTCTGTCCGAAGTATGCAGAATCATCGAGATCGCTCTTTTCGAGCTATTTGATGCGAGAAACACGTTATCTGGTGTTTTCAACACTCCACAGTGCGTTTGATATGCAGAACCAGCGATATCTCAGTTTTCGTGGGGTTTCAAGCTGAGATATGCATTTTTTACGATAATCTTGGTGAGACTTCTGTCCGAAGTATGCTGAAACATCTAGATCGCTCTTTTCGAGCTATTTAATGCCAGAAACACGTTATCTGGTGTTTTCACCACTCCACAGTGCGTTTGATATGCAGAACCGGCGACATCTTGGCTGTCGTAGGGTATCAAGCTGAGATATGCATTTTCTACGATAATCATGGTGAGACTTCTGTCAGAAGTATGCAGAATCATCGGGATCGCTCTTTTCGAGCTATTTAACGCGAGAGACACGTTTTCTGGGGGTTTCCCCACTCCACAGTTCGTTGGATATGCAGAACAGTCGATATCTTGGTTTTCGTGGGGTTTCAAGCTGAGATATGCACTTTTTACGATAATCTTGGTGAGACTTCTGTCCGAAGTATGCTTAATCATCGAGATCGCTCTATTCGAACTATTTAATGCGACAAAACGTTATCTGGTGTTTTCAGCACTCCACAGTGCGTTTGATATGCAGAACCAGCGATATCTCAGTTTTCGTGGGGTTTCCAGCTGTGATATGCATTTTCAGCGATAATCATGTTGAGACTTCTGTTAGAAGTATGCAGAATCTTCGAGATCGTACATTTCGAGCTATTTTATGCGAGAAACACGTTTTCTGGGGTTTTCACCACTGCACAGTTCGTTGGATATGCAGAACAGGAGATATCTTGGTTTTCGTGGGTTTTCTAGCAGAGATATGCATTTTCTGAGATAATCTTGGTGAGACCTCTGTCCGAAGTATGCAGAAACATCGAGATCGCTCTTTTCGACCTATTTAATGCGGAAACACGTTATCTGGTGTTTTCACCACTCCACAGTGCGTTTGATATGCAGAACCAGCGATATGTTGGTTTTCGTGGGGTTTCAAGCTGAGATATGCATTTTTTACGATAATCATGGTGAGACTTCTGTCCGAAGGATGCAGAATCATCGAGATCGCACTTATCGAGCTATTTAATGCGAGAAACACGATATCTGGTGTTTTCAGCAATCCACAGTGCGTATGATATGCAGATCCGGCGATATCTTGGTTTTCGTGGGGTTTCAAGCTGAGCTATGCATTGTCTGCGATAATCTTGGTGAGACTTCTGTCCGAAGTATGCAGAAACATCGAGATCGCACTTTTCGAGCTATTTAATGCGAGAAACACGATATCTGGTGTTTTCAGCACTCCACAGTGCGTACGATATGCAGAACCGGCGATATCTTGGTTTTCGTGGGGTTTCAAGCTGAGATATGCATTGTCTGCGATAATCTTGGTGAGACTTCTGTCCGAAGTATGCAGAATCATCGAGATCGCACTTTTCGAGCTATTTAATGCGGAAACACGTTATCTGGTGTTTTCACCACTCCACAGTGCGTTTGATATGCAGAACCAGCGATATGTTGGTTTTCGTGGGGTTTCAAGCTGAGATATGCATTTTTTACGATAATCATGGTGAGACTTCTGTCCGAAGGATGCAGAATCATCGAGATCGCACTTATCGAGCTATTTAATGCGAGAAACACGATATCTGGTGTTTTCAGCAATCCACAGTGCGTATGATATGCAGAACCGGCGATATCTTGGTTTTCGTGGGGTTTCAAGCTGAGATATGCATTGTCTGCGATAATCTTGGTGAGACTTCTGTCCGAAGTATGCAGAAACATCGAGATCGCACTTTTCGAGCTATTTAATGCGAGAAACACGATATCTGGTGTTTTCAGCACTCCACAGTGCGTACGATATGCAGAACCGGCGATATCTTGGTTTACGTGGGGTTTCAAGCTGAGATATGCATTGTCTGCGATAATCTTGGTGAGACTTCTGTCCGAAGTATGCAGAATCATCGAGATCGCACTTTTCGAGCTATTTAATGCGAGAAACACGATATCTGGTGTTTTCAGCACTCCACAGTGCGTACGATATGCAGAACCGGCGATATCTTGGTTTTCGTGGGGTTTCAAGCTGAGATATGCATTGTCTGCGATAATCTTGGTGAGACTTCTGTCCGAAGTATGCAGAATCATCGAGATCGCACTTTTCGAGCTATTTAATGCGGAAACACGATATCTGGTGTTTTCAGCACTCCACAGTGCGTACGATATGCAGAACCGGCGATATCTTGGTTTTCGTGGGGTTTCAAGCTGAGATATGCATTTTTTACGATAATCATGGTGAGACTTCTGTCCGAAGGATGCAGAATCATCGAGATCGCACTTATCGAGCTATTTAATGCGAGAAACACGATATCTGGTGTTTTCAGCAATCCACAGTGCGTATGATATGCAGAACCGGCGATATCTTGGTTTTCGTGGGGTTTCAAGCTGAGATATGC
Source organism: Anthophora plumipes (assembly GCA_951804975.1). Taxonomy (NCBI): domain Eukaryota; kingdom Metazoa; phylum Arthropoda; class Insecta; order Hymenoptera; family Apidae; genus Anthophora; species Anthophora plumipes. The sequence continues at coordinate 1,459,174 of CATORF010000423.1, forward strand.
ATTGTCTGCGATAATCTTGGTGAGACTTCTGTCCGAAGTATGCAGAAACATCGAGATCGCACTTTTCGAGCTATTTAATGCGAGAAACACGATATCTGGTGTTTTCAGCACTCCACAGTGCGTACGATATGCAGAACCGGCGATATCTTGGTTTACGTGGGGTTTCAAGCTGAGATATGCATTGTCTGCGATAATCTTGGTGAGACTTCTGTCCGAAGTGTGCAGAATCATCGAGATCGCTCTTTTCGAGCTATTTAATGCGAGAAACACGTTTTCTGGGGTTTTCACCACACCACAGTTCGTTGGATATGCAGAACCAGCGATATCTTGGTTTTCGTGGGGTTTCAAGCTGAGATATGCATTTTTTACGATAATCATGGTGAGACTTTTGTCCGAAGTATGCAGAACCATCGAGATCGCACTTTTCGAGCTATTTAATGCGAGAAACACGATATCTGGTGTTTTCAGCACTCCACAGTGCGTACGATATGCAGAACCGGCGATATCTTGGTTTTCGTGGGGTTTCAAGCTGAGATATGCATTGTCTGCGATAATCTTGGTGAGACTTCTGTCCGAAGTGTGCAGAATCATTGAGATCGCTCATTTCGAGCTAGTTAATGCGAGAAACACGTTATCTGGTGTTTTCACCACTCCACAGTTCGTTGTATATGCAGAACAGGAGATATCTTGGTTTTCGTGGGGTTTCTAGCAGAGATATGCATTATCTGCGATAATCATGTTGAGACTTCTGTTAGAAGAATGCAGAATCTTCGAGATCGTACATTTCGAGCTATTTTATGCGAGAAACACGTTTTCTGGGGTTTTCACCACTGCACAGTTCGTTGGATATGCAGAACAGGAGATATCTTGGTTTTCGTGGGTTTTCTAGCAGAGATATGCATTTTCTGCGATAATCATGGTGAGACTTCTGTTAGAAGTATGCAGAATCATCGAGATCGCACATTTCGAACTATTTAATGCGAGAAACACGTTGTCTGGTGTTTTCACCACTCCACAGTTGGTTTGATATGCAGAACCGGCGATATCTGGGTTTTCGTGGGGTTTCAAGCTGAGATATGCATTTTCTGAGATAATCTTGGTGAGACCTCTGTCCGAAGTATGCAGAAACATCGAGATCGCACTTTTCGAGCTATTTAATGCGAGAAACACGATATCTGGTGTTTTCAGCACTCCACAGTGCGTACGATATGCAGAACCGGCGATATCTTGGTTTACGTGGGGTTTCAAGCTGAGATATGCATTGTCTGCGATAATCTTGGTGAGACTTCTGTCCGAAGTATGCAGAATCATCGAGATCGCACTTTTCGAGCTATTTAATGCGAGAAACACGATATCTGGTGTTTTCAGCACTCCACAGTGCGTACGATATGCAGAACCGGCGATATCTTGGTTTTCGTGGGGTTTCAAGCTGAGATATGCATTGTCTGCGATAATCTTGGTGAGACTTCTGTCCGAAGTATGCAGAATCATCGAGATCGCACTTTTCGAGCTATTTAATGCGGAAACACGATATCTGGTGTTTTCAGCACTCCACAGTGCGTACGATATGCAGAACCGGCGATATCTTGGTTTTCGTGGGGTTTCAAGCTGAGATATGCATTTTTTACGATAATCATGGTGAGACTTCTGTCCGAAGGATGCAGAATCATCGAGATCGCACTTATCGAGCTATTTAATGCGAGAAACACGATATCTGGTGTTTTCAGCAATCCACAGTGCGTATGATATGCAGAACCGGCGATATCTTGGTTTTCGTGGGGTTTCAAGCTGAGATATGCATTGTCTGCGATAATCTTGGTGAGACTTCTGTCCGAAGTATGCAGAAACATCGAGATCGCACTTTTCGAGCTATTTAATGCGAGAAACACGATATCTGGTGTTTTCAGCACTCCACAGTGCGTACGATATGCAGAACCGGCGATATCTTGGTTTACGTGGGGTTTCAAGCTGAGATATGCATTGTCTGCGATAATCTTGGTGAGACTTCTGTCCGAAGTGTGCAGAATCATCGAGATCGCTCTTTTCGAGCTATTTAATGCGAGAAACACGTTTTCTGGGGTTTTCACCACACCACAGTTCGTTGGATATGCAGAACCAGCGATATCTTGGTTTTCGTGGGGTTTCAAGCTGAGATATGCATTTTTTACGATAATCATGGTGAGACTTTTGTCCGAAGTATGCAGAACCATCGAGATCGCACTTTTCGAGCTATTTAATGCGAGAAACACGATATCTGGTGTTTTCAGCACTCCACAGTGCGTACGATATGCAGAACCGGCGATATCTTGGTTTTCGTGGGGTTTCAAGCTGAGATATGCATTGTCTGCGATAATCTTGGTGAGACTTCTGTCCGAAGTGTGCAGAATCATTGAGATCGCTCATTTCGAGCTAGTTAATGCGAGAAACACGTTATCTGGTGTTTTCACCACTCCACAGTTCGTTGTATATGCAGAACAGGAGATATCTTGGTTTTCGTGGGGTTTCTAGCAGAGATATGCATTATCTGCGATAATCATGTTGAGACTTCTGTTAGAAGAATGCAGAATCTTCGAGATCGTACATTTCGAGCTATTTTATGCGAGAAACACGTTTTCTGGGGTTTTCACCACTGCACAGTTCGTTGGATATGCAGAACAGGAGATATCTTGGTTTTCGTGGGTTTTCTAGCAGAGATATGCATTTTCTGCGATAATCATGGTGAGACTTCTGTTAGAAGTATGCAGAATCATCGAGATCGCACATTTCGAACTATTTAATGCGAGAAACACGTTGTCTGGTGTTTTCACCACTCCACAGTTGGTTTGATATGCAGAACCGGCGATATCTGGGTTTTCGTGGGGTTTCAAGCTGAGATATGCATTTTCTGAGATAATCTTGGTGAGACCTCTGTCCGAAGTATGCAGAAACATCGAGATCGCTCTTTTCGACCTATTTAATGCGAGAAACACGTTATCTGGTGTTTTCACCAGTCCACAGTGCGTTTGATGTGCAGAACCAGCGATATCTTGGTTTTCGTGGGGTTTCAAGCTGAGATATGCATTTTTTACGATAATCATGGTGAGACTTCAGTCCGAGGTATGCAGAATCATCGAGATCGCACTTTTCGAGCTATTTAATGCGAGAAACACGATATCTGGTGTTTTCAGCACTCCACAGTGCGTACGATATGCAGAACCGGCGATATCTTGGTTTTCGTGGGGTTTCAAGCTCAGATATGCATTGTCTGCGATAATCTTGGTGAGACTTCTGTCCGAAGTGTGCAGAATCATCGAGATCGCTCTTTTCGAGCTATTTAATGCGAGAAACACGTTTTCTGGGGTTTTCACCACACCACAGTTCGTTGGATATGCAGAACCAGCGATATCTTGGTTTTCGTGGGGTTTCAAGCTGAGATATGCATTTTTTACGATAATCATGGTGAGACTTTTGTCCGAAGTATGCAGAATCATCGAGATCGCACTTTTCGAGCTATTTAATGCGAGAAACACGATATCTGGTGTTTTCAGCACTCCACAGTGCGTACGATATGCAGAACCGGCGATATCTTGGTTTTCGTGGGGTTTCAAGCTGAGATATGCATTGTCTGCGATAATCTTGGAGAGACTTCTGTCCGAAGTGTGCAGAATCATCGAGATCGCTCTTTTCGAGCTATTTAATGCGAGAAACACGTTTTCTGGGGTTTTCACAACACCACAGTTCGTTGTATATGCAGAACAGGAGATATCTTGGTTTTCGTGGGGTTTCTAGCAGAGATATGCATTATCTGCGATAATCATGTTGAGACTTCTGTTAGAAGTATGCAGAATCTTCGAGATCGTACATTTCGTGCTATTTAATGCGAGAAACACGTTTTCTGGGGTTTTCACCACTGCACAGTTCGTTGGATATGCAGAACAGGAGATATCTTGGTTTTCGTGGGTTTTCTAGCAGAGATATGCATTTTCTGCGATAATCATGGTGAGACTTCTGTTAGAAGTATGCAGAATCATCGAGATCGCACATTTCGAACTATTTAATGCGAGAAACACGTTGTCTGGTGTTTTCACCACTCCACAGTTGGTTTGATATGCAGAACCGGCGATATCTGGGTTTTCGTGGGGTTTCAAGCTGAGATATGCATTTTCTGAGATAATCTTGGTGAGGTCTCTGTCCGAAGTATGCAGAAACTTCGAGATCGCTCTTTTCGACCTATTTAATGCGAGAAACACGATATCTGGTGTTTTCAGCAATCCACAGTGCGTATGATATGCAGAACCGGCGATATCTTGGTTTTCGTGGGGTTTCAAGCTGAGATATGCATTGTCTGCGATAATCTTGGTGAGACTTCTGTCCGAAGTATGCAGAAACATCGAGATCGCACTTTTCGAGCTATTTAATGCGAGAAACACGATATCTGGTGTTTTCAGCACTCCACAGTGCGTACGATATGCAGAACCGGCGATATCTTGGTTTACGTGGGGTTTCAAGCTGAGATATGCATTGTCTGCGATAATCTTGGTGAGACTTCTGTCCGAAGTATGCAGAATCATCGAGATCGCACTTTTCGAGCTATTTAATGCGAGAAACACGATATCTGGTGTTTTCAGCACTCCACAGTGCGTACGATATGCAGAACCGGCGATATCTTGGTTTTCGTGGGGTTTCAAGCTGAGATATGCATTGTCTGCGATAATCTTGGTGAGACTTCTGTCCGAAGTGTGCAGAATCATCGAGATCGCTCTTTTCGAGCTATTTAATGCGAGAAACACGTTTTCTGGGGTTTTCACCACACCACAGTTCGTTGGATATGCAGAACCAGCGATATCTTGGTTTTCGTGGGGTTTCAAGCTGAGATATGCATTTTTTACGATAATCATGGTGAGACTTTTGTCCGAAGTATGCAGAACCATCGAGATCGCACTTTTCGAGCTATTTAATGCGAGAAACACGATATCTGGTGTTTTCAGCACTCCACAGTGCGTACGATATGCAGAACCGGCGATATCTTGGTTTTCGTGGGGTTTCAAGCTGAGATATGCATTGTCTGCGATAATCTTGGTGAGACTTCTGTCCGAAGTGTGCAGAATCATTGAGATCGCTCATTTCGAGCTAGTTAATGCGAGAAACACGTTATCTGGTGTTTTCACCACTCCACAGTTCGTTGTATATGCAGAACAGGAGATATCTTGGTTTTCGTGGGGTTTCTAGCAGAGATATGCATTATCTGCGATAATCATGTTGAGACTTCTGTTAGAAGAATGCAGAATCTTCGAGATCGTACATTTCGAGCTATTTTATGCGAGAAACACGTTTTCTGGGGTTTTCACCACTGCACAGTTCGTTGGATATGCAGAACAGGAGATATCTTGGTTTTCGTGGGTTTTCTAGCAGAGATATGCATTTTCTGCGATAATCATGGTGAGACTTCTGTTAGAAGTATGCAGAATCATCGAGATCGCACATTTCGAACTATTTAATGCGAGAAACACGTTGTCTGGTGTTTTCACCACTCCACAGTTGGTTTGATATGCAGAACCGGCGATATCTGGGTTTTCGTGGGGTTTCAAGCTGAGATATGCATTTTCTGAGATAATCTTGGTGAGACCTCTGTCCGAAGTATGCAGAAACATCGAGATCGCTCTTTTCAACCTATTTAATGCGAGAAACACGTTATCTGGTGTTTTCACCAGTCCACAGTGCGTTTGATGTGCAGAACCAGCGATATCTTGGTTTTCGTGGGGTTTCAAGCTGAGATATGCATTTTTTACGATAATCATGGTGAGACTTCTGTCCGAGGTATGCAGAATCATCGAGATCGCACTTTTCGAGCTATTTAATGCGAGAAACACGATATCTGGTGTTTTCAGCACTCCACAGTGCGTACGATATGCAGAACCGGCGATATCTTGGTTTTCGTGGGGTTTCAAGCTCAGATATGCATTGTCTGCGATAATCTTGGTGAGACTTCTGTCCGAAGTGTGCAGAATCATCGAGATCGCTCTTTTCGAGCTATTTAATGCGAGAAACACGTTTTCTGGGGTTTTCACCACACCACAGTTCGTTGGATATGCAGAACCAGCGATATCTTGGTTTTCGTGGGGTTTCAAGCTGAGATATGCATTTTTTACGATAATCATGGTGAGACTTTTGTCCGAAGTATGCAGAATCATCGAGATCGCACTTTTCGAGCTATTTAATGCGAGAAACACGATATCTGGTGTTTTCAGCACTCCACAGTGCGTACGATATGCAGAACCGGCGATATCTTGGTTTTCGTGGGGTTTCAAGCTGAGATATGCATTGTCTGCGATAATCTTGGAGAGACTTCTGTCCGAAGTGTGCAGAATCATCGAGATCGCTCTTTTCGAGCTATTTAATGCGAGAAACACGTTTTCTGGGGTTTTCACAACACCACAGTTCGTTGTATATGCAGAACAGGAGATATCTTGGTTTTCGTGGGGTTTCTAGCAGAGATATGCATTATCTGCGATAATCATGTTGAGACTTCTGTTAGAAGTATGCAGAATCTTCGAGATCGTGCATTTCGTGCTATTTAATGCGAGAAACACGTTTTCTGGGGTTTTCACCACTGCACAGTTCGTTGGATATGCAGAACAGGAGATATCTTGGTTTTCGTGGGTTTTCTAGCAGAGATATGCATTTTCTGCGATAATCATGGTGAGACTTCTGTTAGAAGTATGCAGAATCATCGAGATCGCACATTTCGAACTATTTAATGCGAGAAACACGTTGTCTGGTGTTTTCACCACTCCACAGTTGGTTTGATATGCAGAACCGGCGATATCTGGGTTTTCGTGGTGTTTCAAGCTGAGATATGCATTTTCTGAGATAATCTTGGTGAGACCTCTGTCCGAAGTATGCAGAAACATCGAGATCGCTCTTTTCGACCTATTTAATGCGAGAAACACGTTATCTGGTGTTTTCACCAGTCCACAGTGCGTTTGATATGCAGAACCAGCGATATCTTGGTCTTCGTGGGGTTTCAAGCTGAGATATGCATTTTTTACGATAATCATGGTGAGACTTCTGTCCGAAGTATGCAGAATCATCGTGATCGCACTTTTCGAGCTATTTAATGCGAGAAACACGATATCTGGTGTTTTCAGCAATCCACAGTGCGTATGATATGCAGAACCGGCGATATCTTGGTTTTCGTGGGGTTTCAAGCTGAGATATGCATTGTCTGCGATAATCTTGGTGAGACTTCTGTCCGAAGTATGCAGAAACATCGAGATCGCTCTTTTCGACCTATTTAATGCGAGAAACACGTTATCTGGTGTTTTCACCACTCCACAGTGCGTTTGATATGCAGAACCAGCGATATCTTGGTTTTCGTGGGGTTTCAAGATGAGATATGCATTTTTGACGATAATCATGGTGAGACTTCTGTCCGAAGTATGCAGAATCATCGAGTTTCTCTTTTCGAGCTATTTAATGCGAGAAACACGATATCTGGTGTTTTCAGCACTCCACAGTGCGTACGATATGCAGAACCGGCGATATCTTGGTTTTCGTGGGGTTTCAAGCTGAGATATGCATTGTCTGCGATAATCTTGGTGAGACTTCTGTCCGAAGTGTGCAGAATCATCGAGATCGCTCTTTTCGAGCTATTTAATGCGAGAAACACGTTTTCTGGGGTTTTCACCACACCACAGTTCGTTGGATATGCAGAACCAGCGATATCTTGGTTTTCGTGGGGTTTCAAGCTGTGATATGCATTTTTTACGATAATCATGGTGAGACTTCTGTCCGAAGTATGCAGAATCATCGAGATCGCACTTTTCGAGCTATTTAATGCGAGAAACACGATATCTGGTGTTATCAGCACTCCACAGTGCGTATGATATGCAGAACCGGCGATATCTTGGTTTTCGTGGGGTTTCAAGCTGAGATATGCATTGTCTGCGATAATCTTGGTGAGACTTCTGTCCGAAGTATGCAGAAACATCGAGATCGCTCTTTTCGACCTATTTAATGCGAGAAACACGTTATCTGGTGTTTTCACCACTCCACAGTGCGTTTGATATGCAGAACCAGCGATATCTTGGTTTTCGTGGGGTTTCAAGATGAGATATGCATTTTTGACGATAATCATGGTGAGACTTCTGTCCGAAGTATGCAGAATCATCGAGTTTCTCTTTTCGAGCTATTTAATGCGAGAAACACGATATCTGGTGTTTTCAGCACTCCACAGTGCGTACGATATGCAGAACCGGCGATATCTTGGTTTTCGTGGGGTTTCAAGCTGAGATATGCATTGTCTGCGATAATCTTGGTGAGACTTCTGTCCGAAGTGTGCAGAATCATCGAGATCGCTCTTTTCGAGCTATTTAATGCGAGAAACACGTTTTCTGGGGTTTTCACCACACCACAGTTCGTTGGATATGCAGAACCAGCGATATCTTGGTTTTCGTGGGGTTTCAAGCTGTGATATGCATTTTTTACGATAATCATGGTGAGACTTCTGTCCGAAGTATGCAGAATCATCGAGATCGCACTTTTCGAGCTATTTAATGCGAGAAACACGATATCTGGTGTTATCAGCACTCCACAGTGCGTATGATATGCAGAACCGGCGATATCTTGGTTTTCGTGGGGTTTCAAGCTGAGATATGCATTTTCTGCGATAAACTTGGAGAGACTTCTGTCCGAAGTATGCTGAATCATCGAGATAGCACCTTTCGAGCTAGTTAATGCGAGAAAAATCTTATCTGGTGTTTTCACCACTCCACAGTGCGTTTGATATGCAGAACCGGCGATATCTTGGTTTTCGTGGGGTTTCAAGCTGAGATATGCATTGTCTGCGATAATCTTGGTGAGACTTCTGTCCGAAGTGTGCAGAATCATCGAGATCGCTCTTTTCGAGCTATTTAATGCGAGAAACACGTTTTCTGTGGTTTTCACCACACCACAATTCGTTGGATATGCAGAACAGGTGATATCTTGGTTTTCGAGGGGTTTCAAGCTGAGATATGCATTTTCTGCGATAAACTTGGAGACACTCCTGTCCGAAGTATGCTGAATCGTCGAGATCGCACTTTTCGAGCTAGTTAATGCGAGAAAAACCTTATCTGGTGTTTTCCCCACCCCACAGTGCGTTTGATATGCAGAACCGGCGATATCTGGGTTTTCGTGGTGTTTCAAGCTGAGATATGCATTGTCTGCGATAATCTTGGTGAGACTTCTGTCCGAAGTATGCAGAAACATCGAGATCGCTCTTTTCGACCTATTTAATGCGAGAAACACGTTATCTGGTGTTTTCACCACTCCACAGTGCGTTTGATATGCAGAACCAGCGATATCTTGGTTTTCGTGGGGTTTCAAGCTGAGATATGCATTTTTTACGATAATCATGGTGAGACTTCTGTCAGAAGTATGCTGAATCATCGAGATAGCACCTTTCGAGCTAGTTAATGCGAGAAAAACCTTATCTGGTGTTTTCACCACTCCACAGTGCGTTTGATATGCAGAACCGGCGATATCTTGGTTTTCGTGGGGTTTCAAGCTGAGATATGCATTGTCTGCGGTAATCTTGGTGAGACTTTTGTCCGAAATGTGCAGAATCATCGAGATCGCTCTTTTCGAGCTATTTAATGCGAGAAACACGTTTTCTGGGGTTTTCACCACACCACAATTCGTTGGATATGCAGAACAGGTGATATCTTGGTTTTCGAGGGGTTTCAAGCTGAGATATGCATTTTCTGCGATAAACTTGGAGACACTTCTGTCCGAAGTATGCTGAATCGTCGAGATCGCACTTTTCGAGCTAGTTAATGCGAGAAAAACCTTATCTGGTGTTTTCCCCACCCCACAGTGCGTTTGATATGCAGAACCGGCGATATCTGGGTTTTCGTGGGGTTTCAAGCTGAGATATGCATTGTCTGCGATAATCTTGGTGAGACTTCTGTCCGAAGTATGCAGAAACATCGAGATCGCTCTTTTCGACCTATTTAATGCGAGAAACACGTTATCTGGTGTTTTCACCACTCCACAGTGCGTTTGATATGCAGAACCAGCGATATCTTGGTTTTCGTGGGGTTTCAAGCTGAGATATGCATTTTTTACGATAATCATGGTGAGACTTCTGTCAGAAGTATGCAGAATCATCGAGATCGCACTTTTCGAGCTATTTAATGCGAGAAACACGATATCTGGTGTTTTCAGCACTCCACAGTGCGTATGAAATGCAGAACCGGCGATATCTTGGTTTTCGTGGGGTTTCAAGCTGAGATATGCATTGTCTGCGATAATCTTGGTGAGACTTCAGTCCGAAGTGTGCAGAATCATCGAGATCGCACTTTTCGAGCTATTTAATGCGAGAAACACGATATCTGGTGGTTTCAGCACTCCACAGTGCGTATGAAATGCAGAACCGGCGATATCTTGGTTTTCGTGGGGTTTCAAGCTGAGATATGCATTGTCTGCGATAATCTTGGTGAGACTTCTGTCCGAAGTGTGCAGAATCATCGAGATCGCTCTTTTCGAGCTATTTAATGCGAGAAACACGTTTTCTGGGGTTTTCACCACACCACAGTTCGTTGGATATGCAGAACAGGTGATATCTTGGTTTTCGAGGGGTTTCAAGCTGAGATATGCATCTTCTGCGATAAACTTGGAGAGACTTCTGTCCGAAGTATGCTGAATCATCGAGATCGCACTTTTCGAGCTATTTAATGCGAGAAACACGATATCTGGTGTTTTCAGCACTCCACAGTGCGTATGTTATGCAGGACCGGCGATATCTTGGTTTTCGTGGGGTTTCAAGCTGAGATATGCATTGTCTGCGATAATCTTGGTGAGACTTCTGTCCGAAGTATGCAGAAACATCGAGATCGCTCTTTTCGACCTATTTAATGCGAGAAACACGTTATCTGGTGTTTTCACCACTCCACAGTGCGTTTGATATGCAGAACCAGCGATATCTTGGTTTTCGTGGGGTTTCAAGCTGAGATATGCATTTTTTACGATAATCATGGTGAGACTTCTGTCAGAAGTATGCAGAATCATCGAGATCGCACTTTTCGAGCTATTTAATGCGAGAAACACGATATCTGGTGTTTTCAGCACTCCACAGTGCGTATGAAATGCAGAACCGGCGATATCTTGGTTTTCGTGGGGTTTCAAGCTGAGATATGCATTGTCTGCGATAATCTTGGTGAGACTTCTGTCCGAAGTGTGCAGAATCATCGAGATCGCTCTTTTCGAGCTATTTAATGCGAGAAACACGATATCTGGTGTTTTCAGCACTCCACAGTGCGTACGATATGCAGAACCGGCGATATCTTGGTTTTCGTGGGGTTTCAAGCTGAGATATGCATTGTCTGCGATAATCTTGGTGAGACTTCTGTCCGAAGTATGCAGAAACATCGAGATCGCTCTTTTCGACCTATTTAATGCGAGAAACACGTTATCTGGTGTTTTCACCACTCCACAGTGCGTTTGATATGCAGAACCAGCGATATCTTGGTTTTCGTGGGGTTTCAAGCTGAGATATGCATTTTTTACGATAATCATGGTGAGACTTCTGTCAGAAGTATGCAGAATCATCGAGATCGCACTTTTCGAGCTATTTAATGCGAGAAACACGATATCTGGTGTTTTCAGCACTCCACAGTGCGTATGAAATGCAGAACCGGCGATATCTTGGTTTTCGTGGGGTTTCAAGCTGAGATATGCATTGTCTGCGATAATCTTGGTGAGACTTCTGTCCGAAGTGTGCAGAATCATCGAGATCGCTCTTTTCGAGCTATTTAATGCGAGAAACACGTTTTCTGGGGTTTTCACCACACCACAGTTCGTTGGATATGCAGAACAGGTGATATCTTGGTTTTCGAGGGGTTTCAAGCTGAGATATGCATCTTCTGCGATAAACTTGGAGAGCCTTCTGTCCGAAGTATGCTGAATCATCGAGATCGCACTTTTCGAGCTATTTAATGCGAGAAACACGATATCTGGTGGTTTCACCACACCACAGTTCGTTGGATATGCAGAACAGGTGATATCTTGGTTTTCGAGGGGTTTCAAGATGAGATATGCATTTTCTGCTATAATCTTGGTGAGACTTCTGTCCGAAGTATGCTGAAACATCGAGATCGCTCTTTTCGGGCTAGTTAATGCGAGAAAAACCTTATCCGGTGTATTCACCGCTCCACAGTGCGTTTGATATGCAGAACCAGCGATACCTTGGCTTTCGTGCGGTTTCAAGCTGAGATATGCATTTTCTACGATAATCTTGGTGAAACATCTGTCCGAAGTATGCAGAAACATCGAGAGTGCTCTTTTCGAGCTATTTAATGCGAGAAACTCGTTTTCTGGGGTTTTCACCACTCCACAGTTCGTTGGATATGCAGAACAGTAGATAGCTTGGTTTTCGTCGGGTTTCAAGCAGAGATATGCATTTTCTGCGATAATCTTCGTGAGACTTCTGTTAGAAGTATGCAGAATCATCGAGATCGCGCTTTTCGAGCTACATAATGCGAGAAACACGTTATCTGGTGTTTTCACCACTCCACAGTGCGTTTGATATGCAGAACCGGCGACATCTTGATTTTCGTGATGTTTTCCAGCTGAGATATGGATTTTCTGCGATAATCTTGGTGAGACTTCAGTCAGAAGTATGCAGAATCATCTAGATCGCTCTTTTCAAGCTATTTAATGCGAAAAAACAAGTTTTCTGGTGTTTTCAACATTCCACAGTGCGTTTGATATGCAGAACCGGCGATATCTTGGATTTCGTCGGGTTTCAAGCTGAGATAAGCATTTTCTACGATAATCTTGGTGAGACTTCTGTCTGAAGTATGCTGAATCATCGAGATAGCACCTTTCGAGCTAGTTAATGCGAGAAAAATCTTATCTGGTGTTTTCACCACTCCACAGTGCGTTTGATATGCAGAACCGGCGATATCTTGGTTTTCGTGGGGTTTCAAGCTGAGATATGCATTGTCTGCGATAATCTTGGTGAGACTTCTGTCCGAAGTGTGCAGAATCATCGAGATCGCTCTTTTCGAGCTATTTAATGCGAGAAACACGTTTTCTGTGGTTTTCACCACACCACAATTCGTTGGATATGCAGAACAGGTGATATCTTGGTTTTCGAGGGGTTTCAAGCTGAGATATGCATTTTCTGCGATAAACTTGGAGACACTCCTGTCCGAAGTATGCTGAATCGTCGAGATCGCACTTTTCGAGCTAGTTAATGCGAGAAAAACCTTATCTGGTGTTTTCCCCACCCCACAGTGCGTTTGATATGCAGAACCGGCGATATCTGGGTTTTCGTGGTGTTTCAAGCTGAGATATGCATTGTCTGCGATAATCTTGGTGAGACTTCTGTCCGAAGTATGCAGAAACATCGAGATCGCTCTTTTCGACCTATTTAATGCGAGAAACACGTTATCTGGTGTTTTCACCACTCCACAGTGCGTTTGATATGCAGAACCAGCGATATCTTGGTTTTCGTGGGGTTTCAAGCTGAGATATGCATTTTTTACGATAATCATGGTGAGACTTCTGTCAGAAGTATGCTGAATCATCGAGATAGCACCTTTCGAGCTAGTTAATGCGAGAAAAACCTTATCTGGTGTTTTCACCACTCCACAGTGCGTTTGATATGCAGAACCGGCGATATCTTGGTTTTCGTGGGGTTTCAAGCTGAGATATGCATTGTCTGCGGTAATCTTGGTGAGACTTTTGTCCGAAGTGTGCAGAATCATCGAGATCGCTCTTTTCGAGCTATTTAATGCGAGAAACACGTTTTCTGGGGTTTTCACCACACCACAATTCGTTGGATATGCAGAACAGGTGATATCTTGGTTTTCGAGGGGTTTCAAGCTGAGATATGCATTTTCTGCGATAAACTTGGAGACACTTCTGTCCGAAGTATGCTGAATCGTCGAGATCGCACTTTTCGAGCTAGTTAATGCGAGAAAAACCTTATCTGGTGTTTTCCCCACCCCACAGTGCGTTTGATATGCAGAACCGGCGATATCTGGGTTTTCGTGGGGTTTCAAGCTGAGATATGCATTGTCTGCGATAATCTTGGTGAGACTTCTGTCCGAAGTATGCAGAAACATCGAGATCGCTCTTTTCGACCTATTTAATGCGAGAAACACGTTATCTGGTGTTTTCACCACTCCACAGTGCGTTTGATATGCAGAACCAGCGATATCTTGGTTTTCGTGGGGTTTCAAGCTGAGATATGCATTTTTTACGATAATCATGGTGAGACTTCTGTCAGAAGTATGCAGAATCATCGAGATCGCACTTTTCGAGCTATTTAATGCGAGAAACACGATATCTGGTGTTTTCAGCACTCCACAGTGCGTATGAAATGCAGAACCGGCGATATCTTGGTTTTCGTGGGGTTTCAAGCTGAGATATGCATTGTCTGCGATAATCTTGGTGAGACTTCAGTCCGAAGTGTGCAGAATCATCGAGATCGCACTTTTCGAGCTATTTAATGCGAGAAACACGATATCTGGTGTTTTCAGCACTCCACAGTGCGTATGAAATGCAGAACCGGCGATATCTTGGTTTTCGTGGGGTTTCAAGCTGAGATATGCATTGTCTGCGATAATCTTGGTGAGACTTCTGTCCGAAGTGTGCAGAATCATCGAGATCGCTCTTTTCGAGCTATTTAATGCGAGAAACACGTTTTCTGGGGTTTTCACCACACCACAGTTCGTTGGATATGCAGAACAGGTGATATCTTGGTTTTCGAGGGGTTTCAAGCTGAGATATGCATCTTCTGCGATAAACTTGGAGAGACTTCTGTCCGAAGTATGCTGAATCATCGAGATCGCACTTTTCGAGCTATTTAATGCGAGAAACACGATATCTGGTGTTTTCAGCACTCCACAGTGCGTATGTTATGCAGGACCGGCGATATCTTGGTTTTCGTGGGGTTTCAAGCTGAGATATGCATTGTCTGCGATAATCTTGGTGAGACTTCTGTCCGAAGTATGCAGAAACATCGAGATCGCTCTTTTCGACCTATTTAATGCGAGAAACACGTTATCTGGTGTTTTCACCACTCCACAGTGCGTTTGATATGCAGAACCAGCGATATCTTGGTTTTCGTGGGGTTTCAAGCTGAGATATGCATTTTTTACGATAATCATGGTGAGACTTCTGTCAGAAGTATGCAGAATCATCGAGATCGCACTTTTCGAGCTATTTAATGCGAGAAACACGATATCTGGTGTTTTCAGCACTCCACAGTGCGTATGAAATGCAGAACCGGCGATATCTTGATTTTCGTGGTGTTTCCAGCTGAGATATGCATTTTCTGCGATAATCTTGGTGAGTCTTCTGTCAGAAGTATGCAGAATCATCTAGATCGCTCTTTTCGAGCTATTTAATGCGAGAAACACGTTTTCTGGTGTATTCACCACTCCACAGTGCGTACGATATGCAGAACCGGCGATATCTTGGTTTTCGTGGGGTTTCAAGCTGAGATATGCATTGTCTGCGATAATCTTGGTGAGACTTCTGTCCGAAGTATGCAGAAACATCGAGATCGCTCTTTTCGACCTATTTAATGCGAGAA
Source organism: Anthophora plumipes (assembly GCA_951804975.1). Taxonomy (NCBI): domain Eukaryota; kingdom Metazoa; phylum Arthropoda; class Insecta; order Hymenoptera; family Apidae; genus Anthophora; species Anthophora plumipes. The sequence continues at coordinate 1,474,739 of CATORF010000423.1, forward strand.
ACACGTTATCTGGTGTTTTCACCACTCCACAGTGCGTTTGATATGCAGAACCAGCGATATCTTGGTTTTCGTGGGGTTTCAAGCTGAGATATGCATTGTCTGCGATAATCTTGGTGAGACTTCTGTCCGAAGTATGCAGAAACATCGAGATCGCTCTTTTCGACCTATTTAATGCGAGAAACACGTTATCTGGTGTTTTCACCACTCCACAGTGCGTTTGATATGCAGAACCAGCGATATCTTGGTTTTCGTGGGGTTTCAAGCTGAGATATGCATTTTTTACGATAATCATGGTGAGACTTCTGTCAGAAGTATGCAGAATCATCGAGATCGCACTTTTCGAGCTATTTAATGCGAGAAACACGATATCTGGTGTTTTCAGCACTCCACAGTGCGTATGAAATGCAGAACCGGCGATATCTTGGTTTTCGTGGGGTTTCAAGCTGAGATATGCATTGTCTGCGATAATCTTGGTGAGACTTCTGTCCGAAGTGTGCAGAATCATCGAGATCGCTCTTTTCGAGCTATTTAATGCGAGAAACACGTTTTCTGGGGTTTTCACCACACCACAGTTCGTTGGATATGCAGAACAGGTGATATCTTGGTTTTCGAGGGGTTTCAAGCTGAGATATGCATCTTCTGCGATAAACTTGGAGAGACTTCTGTCCGAAGTATGCTGAATCATCGAGATCGCACTTTTCGAGCTATTTAATGCGAGAAACACGATATCTGGTGGTTTCACCACACCACAGTTCGTTGGATATGCAGAACAGGTGATATCTTGGTTTTCGAGGGGTTTCAAGATGAGATATGCATTTTCTGCTATAATCTTGGTGAGACTTCTGTCCGAAGTATGCTGAAACATCGAGATCGCTCTTTTCGGGCTAGTTAATGCGAGAAAAACCTTATCCGGTGTATTCACCGCTCCACAGTGCGTTTGATATGCAGAACCAGCGATACCTTGGCTTTCGTGCGGTTTCAAGCTGAGATATGCATTTTCTACGATAATCTTGGTGAAACATCTGTCCGAAGTATGCAGAAACATCGAGAGCGCTCTTTTCGAGCTATTTAATGCGAGAAACTCGTTTTCTGGGGTTTTCACCACTCCACAGTTCGTTGGATATGCAGAACAGTAGGTATCTTGGTTTTCGTCGGGTTTCAAGCAGAGATATGCATTTTCTGCGATAATCTTCGTGAGACTTCTGTTAGAAGTATGCAGAATCATCGAGATCGCGCTTTTCGAGCTACATAATGCGAGAAACACGTTATCTGGTGTTTTCACCACTCCACAGTGCGTTTGATATGCAGAACCGGCGACATCTTGATTTTCGTGATGTTTTCCAGCTGAGATATGGATTTTCTGCGATAATCTTGGTGAGACTTCAGTCAGAAGTATGCAGAATCATCTAGATCGCTCTTTTCAAGCTATTTAATGCGAAAAAACAAGTTTTCTGGTGTTTTCAACATTCCACAGTGCGTTTGATATGCAGAACCGGCGATATCTTGGATTTCGTCGGGTTTCAAGCTGAGATAAGCATTTTCTACGATAATCTTGGTGAGACTTCTGTCTGAAGTATGCAGAATCTTCGAGATCGCACTTTTCGAGCTACTTAATGCGAGAAACACGATATCTGGTGTTTTCACCACTCCACAGTGCGTTTGATATGCAGAACCGGCGATATCTTGATTTTCGTGGTGTTTCCAGCTGAGATATGCATTTTCTGCGATAATCTTGGTGAGACTTCTGTCAGAAGTATGCAGAATCATCGGGATCGCTCTTTTCGAGCTATTTAATGCGAGAAACACGTTGTCTGGTTGTTTTCACGACTCCACAGTGTGTTTGATATGCAGAACCGGCGAAATCTTAATTTTCGTGATGTTTCAAGCTGAGATATGGATTTTCTGCGATAATCTTGGTGACACTTCAGTCAGAAGTATGCAGAATCATCTAGATCGCTGTTTTCAAGCTATGTAATGCGAAAAAACAAGTTTTCTGGTGTTTTCAACATTCCACAGCGCGTTTTATATGCAGAACCGGCGATATCTTGATTTTCGTTGTGTTTCCAGCTGAGATATGCATTTTCTGCGATAATCTTGGTGAGTCTTCTGTCAGAAGTATGCAGAATCTTCGAGAACGCTCTTTTCGAGCTACATAATGCGAGAAACACGTTATCTGGTGTTTTCACCACTCCACAGTGCGTTTGATATGCAGAACCAGCGACATCTTGGCTTTCGTCGGGTATCAAGCTGAGATATGCATTTTCAACGATAATCTTGGTGGGACTTCTGTCAGAAGGATGCAGAATCATCGGGATCGCTCTTTTCGAGCTATTTAATGCGAGAAACACGTTGTGTGGTTGTTTTCACGACTAGACAGTGCGTTTGATACGCAGAACCGGCGACATCTTGATTTTCGTGAGGTTTCCAGCTGAGATATGGATTTTCTACGATAATCTTCGTGAGACTTCAGTCAGAAGTATTCAGAATCATCTAGATCGCTGTTTTCAAGCTATGTAATGCGAAAAAACAAGTTTTCTGGTGTTTTCAACATTCCACAGCGCGTTTTATATGCAGAACCGGCGATATCTTGATTTTCGTTGTGTTTCCAGCTGAGATATGCATTTTCTGCGATAATCTTGGTGAGTCTTCTGTCAGAAGTATGCAGAATCGTCGAGATCCCTCTTTGCGAGCTATTTAATGCGAGAAACACGATATCTGGTGATTTCACCACTCCACAGTGCGTTTGATATGCAGAACCGGCAAAATCTTGATTTTCGTGAGGTTTCAAGCTGAGATATGCATTTTCTGACATAATATTGGTGAGACTTCAGTCAGAAGTATGCAGAATCATCTAGATCGCTCGTTTCGAGCTATTTAATGCGAAAAAACAAGTTTTCTGGTGTTTTCAACATTCCACAGTGCGTGTGATATGCAGAACCGGCGATATCTTGATTTTCGTGGTGTTTCCAGCTGAGATAAGCATTTTCTGCGATAATCTTGGTGAGTCTTCTGTCAGAAGTATGCAGAATCATCTAGATCGCTGTTTTCAAGCTATGTAATGCGAAAAAACAAGTTTTCTGGTGTTTTCAACATTCCACAGCGCGTTTTATATGCAGAACCGGCGATATCTTGATTTTCGTTGTGTTTCCAGCTGAGATATGCATTTTCTGCGATAATCTTGGTGAGTCTTCTGTCAGAAGTATGCAGAATCATCGAGATCCCTTTCTTCGAGCTATTTAATGCGAGAAACACGTTTTCTGGTGTATTCACCACTCCACAGTACGTTTGACATGCAGAACCGGCGAAATCTTGCTTTTCGTGGGTTTTCAAGCTGAGATATGCATTTTCTGCGATAATCTTGGTGAGACTTCTGTCAGAAGTATGCAGAATCTTCGAGAACGCTCTTTTCGAGCTACATAATGCGAGAAACACGATATCTGGTGTTTTCACCACTCCACAGTGCGTTTGATATGTAGAACCGGCAACATCTTGATTTTCGTGAGGTTTCAAGCTGAGATATGCATTTTCTGACATAATATTGGTGAGACTTCAGTCAGAAGTATGCAGAATCATCTAGATCGCTCGTTTCGAGCTATTTAATGCGAAAAAACAAGTTTTCTGGTGTTTTCAACATTCCACAGTGCGTTTGATATGCAGAACCGGCGATATCTTGATTTTCGTGGTGTTTCCAGCTGAGATATGCATTTTCTGCGATAATCTTGGTAAGTCTTCTGTCAGAAGTATGTAGAACCATCTGGATCGCTCTTTTCGAGCTATTTAATGCGAGAAACACGTTTTCTGGTGTATTCACCACTCCACAGTACGTTTGACATGCAGAACCAGAGATATCTTTGTTTCGGTCGGGTTTCAAGCTGAGATATGGTATTTTCTACGATAATCTAGGAGAGACTTCTGTCAGAATTATGCAGAATCTTCGAGAACGCTCTTTTCGAGCTACATAATGCGAGAAACACGTTATCTGGTGTTTTCACCACTCCACAGTGCGTTTGATATGCAGAACCGGCGACATCTTGGCTTTCGTCGGGCATCAAGCTGAGATATGCATTTTCAACGATAATCTTGGTGAGACTTCTGTCAGAAGTATGCAGAATCTTTGGGATCGCTCTTTTCGAGCTATTTAATGCGAGAAACACGTTGTCTGGATGTTTTCACGACTCCACAGTGCGTTTGATATGCAGAACCGGCGACATCTTGATTTTCGTGAGGTTTCAAGCTGAGATATAGATTGTCTATGATAATCTTGGTGCGACTTCAGTCAGAAATATACAGAATCATCTAGATCGCTCTTTTCAAGGTATTTAATGCGAAAAAACAAATTTTCTGGTGTTTTCAACATTCCACAGTGCGTTTTATATGCAGAACCGGCGATATGTTGATTTTCGTGGTGTTTCCAGCTGAGATATGGATTTTCTGCGATAATCTTGGTGAGACTTCTGTCAGAAGTATGCAGAGTCATCGAGATCCCTTTTTTCCAGCTACTTATTGCGCGAAACACGATATCTGGTGTTTTCACCACTCCACAGTGCGTTTGATATACAGAACCGGCGATATGTTGATTTTCGTGGTGTTTCCAGCTGAGATATGCATTTTCTGCGATGATCTTGGTGAGTCTTCTGTCAGAAGTATGCAGAGTCTTCGAGATCCCTTTTTTCGAGCTACTTATTGCGCGAAACACGATATCTGGTGTTTTCACCACTCCACAGTGCGTTTGATATACAGAACCGGAGACATCTTGGATTTCGTCGGGGTTCATACTGAGATATGCATTCTCTGCGATAATCTTGGTGAGTCTTCTGTCAGAAGTATGCAGAATCATCTAGATGGCACTTTTCGAGCTAGTTAATGCGAGAAACACGTTTTCTGGTGTATTCACCACTCCACAGTACGTTTGATGTGCAGAACCGGAGATAACTTGGTTTTCGTGAGGTTTCAAGCTGAGATATGGATTTTCTGCGATAATCTTGGTGAGACTTCAGTCAGAAGTATACAGAATCATCTAGATCGCTCTTTTCAAGCTATTTAATGCGAAAAAACAAATTTTCTGGTGTTTTCAACATTCCACAGTGCGTTTTATATGCAGAACCGGCGATATGTTGATTTTCGTGGTGTTTCCAGCTGAGATATGCATTTTCTGCGATGATCTTGGTGAGTCTTCTGTCAGAAGTATGCAGAGTCATCGAGATCCCTTTTTTCGAGCTACTTATTGCGCGAAACACGATATCTGGTGTTTTCAACACTCCACAGTGCGTTTGATATGCAGAACTGGCAACATCTTGATTTTCGTGAGGTTTCAAGCTGAGATATGCATTTTCTGACATAATATTGGTGAGACTTCAGTCAGAAGTATGCAGAATCATCTAGATCGCTCGTTTCGAGCTATTTAATGCGAAAAAACAAGTTTTCTGGTGTTTTCAACATTCCACAGTGCGTTTGATATGCAGAACCGGCGATATCTTGATTTTCGTGGTGTTTCCAGCTGAGATATGCATTTTCTGCGATAATCTTTGTAAGTCTTCTGTCAGAAGTATGTAGAACCATCTGGATCGCTCTTTTCGAGCTATTTAATGCGAGAAACACGTTTTCTGGTGTATTCACCACTCCACAGTACGTTTGACATGCAGAACCAGAGATATCTTTGTTTCGGTCGGGTTTCAAGCTGAGATTTGGTATTTTCTACGAGAATCTTGGAGAGACTTCTGTCAGAAGTATGCAGAATCTTCGAGAACGCTCTTTTCGAGCTACATAATGCGAGAAACACGTTATCTGGTGTTTTCACCACTCCACAGTGCGTTTGATATGCAGAACCGGCGACATCTTGGCTTTCGTCGGGCATCAAGCTGAGATATGCATTTTCAACGATAATCTTGGTGAGACTTCTGTCAGAAGTATGCAGAATCATCGGGATCGCTCTTTTCGAGCTATTTAATGCGAGAAACACGTTGTCTGGTGTATTCACCACTCCACAGTACGTTTGATGTGCAGAACCGGAGATAACTTGGTTTTCGTGAGGTTTCAAGCTGAGATATGGATTTTCTGCGATAATCTTGGTGAGACTTCAGTCAGAAGTATTCAGAATCATCTAGATCGCTGTTTTCAAGCTATGTAATGCGAAAAAACAAGTTTTCTGGTGTTTTCAACATTCCACAGCGCGTTTTATATGCAGAACCGGCGATATCTTGATTTTCGTTGTGTTTCCAGCTGAGATATGCATTTTCTGCGATAATCTTGGTGAGTCTTCTGTCAGAAGTATGCAGAATCATCGAGATCCCTCTTTGCGAGCTATTTAATGCGAGAAACACGATATCTGGTGTTTTCACCACTCCACAGTGCGTTTGATATGCAGAACCGGCAACATCTTGATTTTCGTGAGGTTTCAAGCTGAGATATGCATTTTCTGACATAATATTGGTGAGACTTCAGTCAGAAGTATGCAGAATCATCTAGATCTCTCGTTTCGAGCTATTTAATGCGAAAAAACAAGTTTTCTGGTGTTTTCAACATTCCACAGTGCGTGTGATATGCAGAACCGGCGATATCTTGATGTTCGTGGTGTTTCCAGCTGAGATAAGCATTTTCTGCGATAATCTTGGTGAGTCTTCTGTCAGAAGTATGCAGAATCATCTAGATCGCTGTTTTCAAGCTATGTAATGCGAAAAAACAAGTTTTCTGGTGTTTTCAACATTCCACAGCGCGTTTTATATGCAGAACCGGCGATATCTTGATTTTCGTTGTGTTTCCAGCTGAGATATGCATTTTCTGCGATAATCTTGGTGAGTCTTCTGTCAGAAGTATGCAGAATCATCGAGATCCCTTTCTTCGAGCTATTTAATGCGAGAAACACGTTTTCTGGTGTATTCACCACTCCACAGTACGTTTGACATGCAGAACCGGCGAAATCTTGCTTTTCGTGGGTTTTCAAGCTGAGATATGCATTTTCTGCGATAATCTTGGTGAGACTTCTGTCAGAAGTATGCAGAATCTTCGAGAACGCTCTTTTCGAGCTACATAATGCGACAAAACACGATATCTGGTGTTTTCACCACTCCACAGTGCGTTTGATATGTAGAACCGGCAACATCTTGATTTTCGTGAGGTTTCAAGCTGAGATATGCATTTTCTGACATAATATTGGTGAGACTTCAGTCAGAAGTATGCAGAATCATCTAGATCGCTCGTTTCGAGCTATTTAATGCGAAAAAACAAGTTTTCTGGTGTTTTCAACATTCCACAGTGCGTTTGATATGCAGAACCGGCGATATCTTGATTTTCGTGGTGTTTCCAGCTGAGATATGCATTTTCTGCGATAATCTTGGTAAGTCTTCTGTCAGAAGTATGTAGAACCATCTGGATCGCTCTTTTCGAGATATTTAATGCGAGAAACACGTTTTCTGGTGTATTCACCACTCCACAGTACGTTTGACATGCAGAACCAGAGATATCTTTGTTTCGGTCGGGTTTCAAGCTGAGATATGGTATTTTCTACGATAATCTAGGAGAGACTTCTGTCAGAATTATGCAGAATCTTCGAGAACGCTCTTTTCGAGCTACATAATGCGAGAAACACGTTATCTGGTGTTTTCACCACTCCACAGTGCGTTTGATATGCAGAACCGGCGACATCTTGGCTTTCGTCGGGCATCAAGCTGAGGTATGCATTTTCAACGATAATCTTGGTGAGACTTCTGTCAGAAGTATGCAGAATCTTTGGGATCGCTCTTTTCGAGCTATTTAATGCGAGAAACACGTTGTCTGGATGTTTTCACGACTCCACAGTGCGTTTGATATGCAGAACCGGCGACATCTTGATTTTCGTGAGGTTTCAAGCTGAGATATAGATTGTCTATGATAATCTTGGTGCGACTTCAGTCAGAAATATACAGAATCATCTAGATCGCTCTTTTCAAGGTATTTAATGCGAAAAAACAAATTTTCTGGTGTTTTCAACATTCCACAGTGCGTTTTATATGCAGAACCGGCGATATGTTGATTTTCGTGGTGTTTCCAGCTGAGATATGGATTTTCTGCGATAATCTTGGTGAGACTTCTGTCAGAAGTATGCAGAGTCATCGAGATCCCTTTTTTCCAGCTACTTATTGCGCGAAACACGATATCTGGTGTTTTCACCACTCCACAGTGCGTTTGATATACAGAACCGGCGATATGTTGATTTTCGTGGTGTTTCCAGCTGAGATATGCATTTTCTGCGATGATCTTGGTGAGTCTTCTGTCAGAAGTATGCAGAGTCTTCGAGATCCCTTTTTTCGAGCTACTTATTGCGCGAAACACGATATCTGGTGTTTTCACCACTCCACAGTGCGTTTGATATACAGAACCGGAGACATCTTGGATTTCGTCGGGGTTCATACTGAGATATGCATTCTCTGCGATAATCTTGGTGAGTCTTCTGTCAGAAGTATGCAGAATCATCTAGATGGCACTTTTCGAGCTAGTTAATGCGAGAAACACGTTTTCTGGTGTATTCACCACTCCACAGTACGTTTGATGTGCAGAACCGGAGATAACTTGGTTTTCGTGAGGTTTCAAGCTGAGATATGGATTTTCTGCGATAATCTTGGTGAGACTTCAGTCAGAAGTATACAGAATCATCTAGATCGCTCTTTTCAAGCTATTTAATGCGAAAAAACAAATTTTCTGGTGTTTTCAACATTCCACAGTGCGTTTTATATGCAGAACCGGCGATATGTTGATTTTCGTGGTGTTTCCAGCTGAGATATGCATTTTCTGCGATGATCTTGGTGAGTCTTCTGTCAGAAGTATGCAGAGTCATCGAGATCCCTTTTTTCGAGCTACTTATTGCGCGAAACACGATATCTGGTGTTTTCAACACTCCACAGTGCGTTTGATATGCAGAACTGGCAACATCTTGATTTTCGTGAGGTTTCAAGCTGAGATATGCATTTTCTGACATAATATTGGTGAGACTTCAGTCAGAAGTATGCAGAATCATCTAGATCGCTCGTTTCGAGCTATTTAATGCGAAAAAACAAGTTTTCTGTTGTTTTCAACATTCCACAGTGCGTTTGATATGCAGAACCGGCGATATCTTGATTTTCGTGGTGTTTCCAGCTGAGATATGCATTTTCTGCGATAATCTTTGTAAGTCTTCTGTCAGAAGTATGTAGAACCATCTGGATCGCTCTTTTCGAGCTATTTAATGCGAGAAACACGTTTTCTGGTGTATTCACCACTCCACAGTACGTTTGACATGCAGAACCAGAGATATCTTTGTTTCGGTCGGGTTTCAAGCTGAGATTTGGTATTTTCTACGAGAATCTTGGAGAGACTTCTGTCAGAAGTATGCAGAATCTTCGAGAACGCTCTTTTCGAGCTACATAATGCGAGAAACACGTTATCTGGTGTTTTCACCACTCCACAGTGCGTTTGATATGCAGAACCGGCGACATCTTGGCTTTCGTCGGGCATCAAGCTGAGATATGCATTTTCAACGATAATCTTGGTGAGACTTCTGTCAGAAGTATGCAGAATCATCGGGATCGCTCTTTTCGAGCTATTTAATGCGAGAAACACGTTGTCTGGTGTATTCACCACTCCACAGTACGTTTGATGTGCAGAACCGGAGATAACTTGGTTTTCGTGAGGTTTCAAGCTGAGATATGGATTTTCTGCGATAATCTTGGTGAGACTTCAGTCAGAAGTATACAGAATCATCTAGATCGCTCTTTTCAAGCTATTTAATGCGAAAAAACAAATTTTCTGGTGTTTTCAACATTCCACAGTGCGTTTTATATGCAGAACCGGCGATATGTTGATTTTCGTGGTGTTTCCAGCTGAGATATGCATTTTCTGCGATGATGTTGGTGAGTCTTCTGTCAGAAGTATGCAGAGTCATCGAGATCCCTTTTTTCGAGCTATTTAATGCGAGAAACACGTTTTCTGGTGTATTCACCACTCCACAGTACGTTTGACATGCAGAACCGGCGAAATCTTGCTTTTCGTGGGTTTTCAAGCTGAGATATGCATTTTCTGCGATAATCTTGGTGAGACTTCTGTCAGAAGTATGCAGAATCTTCGAGAACGCTCTTTTCGAGCTACATAATGCGAGAAACACGATATCTGGTGTTTTCACCACTCCACAGTGCGTTTGATATGCAGAACCGGCGATATCTTGATTTTCGTGGTGTTTCCAGCTGAGATATGCATTTTCTGCGATAATCTTGGTGAGTCTTCTGTCAGAAGTATGCAGAATCATCGAGATCCCTCTTTGCGAGCTATTTAATGCGAGAAACACGATATCTGGTGTTTTCACCACTCCACAGTACGTTTGACATGCAGAACCGGCGAAATCTTGCTTTTCGTGGGTTTTCAAGCTGAGATATGCATTTTCTGCGATAATCTTGGTGAGACTTCTGTCAGAAGTATGCAGAATCTTCGAGAACGCTCTTTTCGAGCTACATAATGCGAGAAACACGATATCTGGTGTTTTCACCACTCCACAGTGCGTTTGATATGCTGAACCGGCAACATCTTGATTTTCGTGAGGTTTCAAGCTGAGATATGCATTTTCTGACATAATATTGGTGAGACTTCAGTCAGAAGTATGCAGAATCATCTAGATCGCTCGTTTCGAGCTATTTAATGCGAAAAAACAAGTTTTCTGGTGTTTTCAACATTCCACAGTGCGTTTGATATGCAGAACGGCGACATCTTGATTTTCGTGAGATTTCAACCTGAGATATGCATTTTCTACGATAATCTTGGTGAGACTTCCGTCAGAAGTATGCAGAATCTTCGAGATCGCTCTTTTCGAGCTATTTAATGCGAGAAACACGTTATCTGGTGTTTCCACGACACCACAGTGCGTTTGATATCCAGAACAGGCGACATCTTGAATTTCGTGAGATTTCAACCTGAGATATGCATTTTCGTCGATAATCTTGGTGAGACTTCTGTCAGAAGTATGCAGAATCTTCGAGAACGCTCTTTTCGAGCTACATAATGCGAGAAACACGTTATCTGGTGTTTTCACCACTCCACAGTGCGTTTGATATGCAGAACCAGCGACATCTTGACTTTCGTCGGGTATCAAGCTGAGATATGCATTTTCAACGATAATCTTGGTGAGACTTCTGTCAGAAGTATGCAGAATCATCGGGATCGCTCTTTTCGAGCTATTTAATGCGAGAAACACGTTGTCTGGTTGTTTTCACGACTCCACAGTGCGTTTGATATGCAGAACCGGCGACATCTTAATTTTCGTGATGTTTCAAGCTGAGATATGGATTTTCTGCGATAATCTTGGTGAGACTTCAGTCAGAGGTATGCAGAATCATCTAGATCGCTCTTTTCAAGCTATTTAATGCGAAAAAACAAGTTTTCTAGTGTTTTCAACATTCCACAGTGCGTTTGATTTGCAGAACCGGCGACATCTTGATTTTCGTGAGGTTTCAAGCTGAGATATGCATTTTCTGCGATAATCTTGGTGAGACTTCAGTCAGAAGTATGCAGAATCATCTAGATCGCTCTTTTCAAGCTATTTAATGCGAATAAACAAGTTTTCTAGTGTTTTCACGACACCACAGTGCGTTTGATATCCAGAACCGGCGACATCTAGATTTTCGTGAGATTTCAACCTGAGATATGCATTTTCGTCGATAATCTTGGTGAGTCTTCTGTCAGTAGTATGCAGAATCATCGGGACCCCTCTTTTCGAGCTATTTAATGCGAGAAACACGTTATCTGTTGTTTTCGCCACTCCTCAGTGCGTTTGATATGCAGAACCGGCGAAATCTTGCTTTTCGTGGGTTTTCAAGCTGAGATATGCATTTTCTGCGATAATCTTGGTGAGACATCTGTCAGAAGTATGCAGAATCTTCGAGAACGCTCTTTTCGAGCTACATAATGCGAGAAACACGATATCTGGTGTTTTCACCACTCCACAGTGCGTTTGATATGCAGAACCGGCGATATCTTGATTTTCGTGGTGTTTCCAGCTGAGATATGCATTTTCTGCGATAATCTTGGTGAGTCTTCTGTCAGAAGTATGCAGAATCATCGAGATCCCTCTTTGCGAGCTATTTAATGCGAGAAACACGATATCTGGTGTTTTCACCACTCCACAGTACGTTTGACATGCAGAACCGGCGAAATCTTGCTTTTCGTGGGTTTTCAAGCTGAGATATGCATTTTCTGCGATAATCTTGGTGAGACTTCTGTCAGAAGTATGCAGAATCTTCGAGAACGCTCTTTTCGAGCTACATAATGCGAGAAACACGATATCTGGTGTTTTCACCACTCCACAGTGCGTTTGATATGCTGAACCGGCAACATCTTGATTTTCGTGAGGTTTCAAGCTGAGATATGCATTTTCTGACATAATATTGGTGAGACTTCAGTCAGAAGTATGCAGAATCATCTAGATCGCTCGTTTCGAGCTATTTAATGCAAAAAAACAAGTTTTCTGGTGTTTTCAACATTTCACAGTGCGTGTGATATGCAGAACCGGCGATATCTTGATTTTCGTGGTGTTTCCATCTGAGATATGCATTTTCTGCGATAATCTTGGTGAGTCTTCTGTCAGTAGTATGCAGAATCATCGGGACCCCTCTTTTCGAGCTATTTAATGCGAGAAACACGTTATCTGTTGTTTTCACCACTCCGCAGTGCGTTTGATATGCAGAACCGGCGACATCTTGATTTTCGTGAGATTTCAACCTGAGATATGCATTTTCTACGATAATCTTGGTGACACTTCCGTCAGAAGTATGCAGAATCTTCGAGATCGCTCTTTTCGAGCTATTTAATGCGAGAAACACGTTATCTGGTGTTTCCACGACACCACAGTGCGTTTGATATCCAGAACAGGCGACATCTTGAATTTCGTGAGATTTCAACCTGAGATATGCATTTTCGTCGATAATCTTGGTGAGACTTCTGTCAGAAGTATGCAGAATCTTCGAGAACGCTCTTTTCGAGCTACATAATGCGAGAAACACGTTATCTGGTGTTTTCACCACTCCACAGTGCGTTTGATATGCAGAACCAGCGACATCTTGACTTTCGTCGGGTATCAAGCTGAGATATGCATTTTCAACGATAATCTTGGTGAGACTTCTGTCAGAAGTATGCAGAATCATCGGGATCGCTCTTTTCGAGCTATTTAATGCGAGAAACACGTTGTCTGGTTGTTTTCACGACTCCACAGTGCGTTTGATATGCAGAACCGGCGACATCTTAATTTTCGTGATGTTTCAAGCTGAGATATGGATTTTCTGCGATAATCTTGGTGAGACTTCAGTCAGAGGTATGCAGAATCATCTAGATCGCTCTTTTCAAGCTATTTAATGCGAAAAAACAAGTTTTCTAGTGTTTTCAACATTCCACAGTGCGTTTGATATGCAGAACCGGCGACATCTTGGATTTCGTCGGGTTTCAAGCTGAGATATGCATTTTCTACGATAATCTTGGTGAGACTTCTGTCAGAAGTATGCAGAATCTTCGAGATCGCTCTTTTCGAGCTACTTAATGCGAGAAACACGATATCTGGTGTTTTCACCACTCCACAGTGCGTTTGGTATGCAGAACCGGCGATATCTTGATTTTCGTGGTGTTTCCAGCTGAGATATGCATTTTCTGCGATAATGTTGGTGAGTCTTCTGTCAGAAGTATGCAGAATCATCTAGATCGCTCGGTTCGAGCTATTTAATGCGAAAAAACAAGTTTTCTGTTGTTTTGACCACTCCACAGTGCGTATGATATGTAGAGCCGCCGATAACTTGGTCTTCGCGGGGTTTCCAGCTGAAATATGCATTTTCTGCGATGATCTTGGTGTTTCATCTATGAGAAGTATGCAGAATGATCGAGAACGCTCTTTTCGAGTTAGTTAATGCGAGAAACACGTTTTCTGGTGTTTTCACCACTCCACAGTGCGTCTGATATGCAGAACCGGAGATAACTTGGTTTTCGTGAGGTTTCAAGCTGAGATATGCATTTTCTGCGATTATCTTGGTGAGACCTCTGTCAGAAGTATGCATAATCATCGGGATCGCACTTCTCGAGCTATTTAATGCGAGAAACACGTTATCTGGTTGTTTTCACCACTCCACAGTGCGTTTGATTTGCAGAACCGGCGACATCTTGATTTTCGTGAGGTTTCAAGCTGAGATATGCATTTTCTGCGATAATCTTGGTGAGACTTCAGTCAGAAGTATGCAGAATCATCTAGATCGCTCTTTTCAAGCTATTTAATGCGAATAAACAAGTTTTCTAGTGTTTTCACGACACCACAGTGCGTTTGATATCCAGAACCGGCGACATCTAGATTTTCGTGAGATTTCAACCTGAGATATGCATTTTCGTCGATAATCTTGGTGAGTCTTCTGTCAGTAGTATGCAGAATCATCGGGACCCCTCTTTTCGAGCTATTTAATGCGAGAAACACGTTATCTGTTGTTTTCGCCACTCCTCAGTGCGTTTGATATGCAGAACGGCGACATCTTGATTTTCGTGAGATTTCAACCTGAGATATGCATTTTCTACGATAATCTTGGTGAGACTTCCGTCAGAAGTATGCAGAATCTTCGAGATCGCTCTTTTCGAGCTATTTAATGCGAGAAACACGTTATCTGGTGTTTTCACGACACCACAGTGCGTTTGATATGCAGAACAGGCGACATCTTGAATTTCGTGAGATTTCAACCTGAGATATGCATTTTCGTCGATAATCTTGGTGAGTCTTCTGTCAGTAGTATGCAGAATCATCGGGACCCCTCTTTTCGAGCTATTTAATGCGAGAAACACGTTATCTGTTGTTTTCGCCACTCCTCAGTGCGTTTGATATGCAGAACGGCGACATCTTGATTTTCGTGAGATTTCAACCTGAGATATGCATTTTCTACGATAATCTTGGTGAGACTTCCGTCAGAAGTATGCAGAATCTTCGAGATCGCTCTTTTCGAGCTATTTAATGCGAGAAACACGTTATCTGTTGTTTTCGCCACTCCTCAGTGCGTTTGATATGCAGAACGGCGACATCTTGATTTTCGTGATGTTTCAAGCTGAGATATGGATTTTCTGCGATAATCTTGGTGAGACTTCAGTCAGAGGTATGCAGAATCATCTAGATCGCTCTTTTCAAGCTATTTAATGCGAAAAAACAAGTTTTCTAGTGTTTTCAACATTCTACAGTGCGTTTGATATGCAGAACCGGCGACATCTTGGATTTCGTCGGGTTTCAAGCTGAGATATGCATTTTCTACGATAATCTTGGTGAGACTTCTGTCAGAAGTATGCAGAATCTTCGAGATCGCTCTTTTCGAGCTACTTAATGCGAGAAACACGATATCTGGTGTTTTCACCACTCCACAGTGCGTTTGATATGCAGAACCGGCGATATCTTGATTTTCGTGGTGTTTCCAGCTGAGATATGCATTTTCTGCGATAATGTTGGTGAGTCTTCTGTCAGAAGTATGCAGAATCATCTAGATCGCTCGGTTCGAGCTATTTAATGCGAAAAAACAAGTTTTCTGTTGTTTTGACCACTCCACAGTGCGTATGATATGTAGAGCCGCCGATAACTTGGTCTTCGCGGGGTTTCCAGCTGAAATATGCATTTTCTGCGATGATCTTGGTGTTTCATCTATGAGAAGTATGCAGAATGATCGAGAACGCTCTTTTCGAGTTAGTTAATGCGAGAAACACGTTTTCTGGTGTTTTCACCACTCCACAGTGCGTCTGATATGCAGAACCGGAGATAACTTGGTTTTCGTGAGGTTTCAAGCTGAGATATGCATTTTCTGCGATTATCTTGGTGAGACCTCTGTCAGAAGTATGCATAATCATCGGGATCGCACTTCTCGAGCTATTTAATGCGAGAAACACGTTATCTGGTTGTTTTCACCACTCCACAGTGCGTTTGATTTGCAGAACCGGCGACATCTTGATTTTCGTGAGGTTTCAAGCTGAGATATGCATTTTCTGCGATAATCTTGGTGAGACTTCAGTCAGAAGTATGCAGAATCATCTAGATCGCTCTTTTCAAGCTATT
The DNA here is from genome assembly GCA_951804975.1 of Anthophora plumipes. NCBI lineage: Eukaryota > Metazoa > Arthropoda > Insecta > Hymenoptera > Apidae > Anthophora > Anthophora plumipes. The sequence goes on from CATORF010000423.1 coordinate 1,490,784, forward strand.
TAATGCGAATAAACAAGTTTTCTAGTGTTTTCACGACACCACAGTGCGTTTGATATCCAGAACCGGCGACATCTAGATTTTCGTGAGATTTCAACCTGAGATATGCATTTTCGTCGATAATCTTGGTGAGTCTTCTGTCAGTAGTATGCAGAATCATCGGGACCCCTCTTTTCGAGCTATTTAATGCGAGAAACACGTTATCTGTTGTTTTCGCCACTCCTCAGTGCGTTTGATATGCAGAACGGCGACATCTTGATTTTCGTGAGATTTCAACCTGAGATATGCATTTTCTACGATAATCTTGGTGAGACTTCCGTCAGAAGTATGCAGAATCTTCGAGATCGCTCTTTTCGAGCTATTTAATGCGAGAAACACGTTATCTGGTGTTTTCACGACACCACAGTGCGTTTGATATGCAGAACAGGCGACATCTTGAATTTCGTGAGATTTCAACCTGAGATATGCATTTTCGTCGATAATCTTGGTGAGTCTTCTGTCAGTAGTATGCAGAATCATCGGGACCCCTCTTTTCGAGCTATTTAATGCGAGAAACACGTTATCTGTTGTTTTCGCCACTCCTCAGTGCGTTTGATATGCAGAACGGCGACATCTTGATTTTCGTGAGATTTCAACCTGAGATATGCATTTTCTACGATAATCTTGGTGAGACTTCCGTCAGAAGTATGCAGAATCTTCGAGATCGCTCTTTTCGAGCTATTTAATGCGAGAAACACGTTATCTGTTGTTTTCGCCACTCCTCAGTGCGTTTGATATGCAGAACGGCGACATCTTGATTTTCGTGATGTTTCAAGCTGAGATATGGATTTTCTGCGATAATCTTGGTGAGACTTCAGTCAGAGGTATGCAGAATCATCTAGATCGCTCTTTTCAAGCTATTTAATGCGAAAAAACAAGTTTTCTAGTGTTTTCAACATTCTACAGTGCGTTTGATATGCAGAACCGGCGACATCTTGGATTTCGTCGGGTTTCAAGCTGAGATATGCATTTTCTACGATAATCTTGGTGAGACTTCTGTCAGAAGTACGCAGAATCTTCGAGATCGCTCTTTTCGAGCTATTTAATGCGAGAAACACGTTTTCTGGTGTATTCACCACTCCACAGTGCGTTTGATATGCAGAACCGGCGGCATCTTGGATTTCGTCGGGGTTCATACTGAGATATGCATTTTCTCCGATAATCTTGGTGAGACTTCTGTCAGAAGTATGCAGAATCATCGAGATCGCTCTTTTCGAGCTATTTAATGCGAGAAACTCGTTTTCTGGTGTATTCACCACTCCACAGTACGTTTGACATGCAGAACCGGCGAAATCTTGCTATTCGTGGGTTTTCAAGCTGAGATATGCTTTTTCTGCGATAATCATGGTGAGACTTCTGTCAGAAGTATGCAGAATCTTCGAGAACGCTGTTTTCGAGCTACATAATGCGAGAAACACGTTATCTGGTGTTTTCACCACTCCACAGTGCGTTTGATATGCAGAACCAGCGACATCTTGGCTTTCGTCGGGTATCAAGCTGAGATATGCATTTTCAACGATAATATTGGTGAGACTTCTGTCAGAAGTATGCAGAATCATCGGGATCGCTCTTTTCGAGCTATTTAATGCGAGAAACACGTTGTCTGGTTGTTTTCACGACTCCACAGTGCGTTTGATATGCAGAACCGGCGACATCTTGATTTTCGTGATGTTTTCCAGCTGAGATATGGATTTTCTGCGATAATCTTGGTGAGACTTCAGTCAGAAGTATGCAGAATCATCTAGATCGCTCTTTTCAAGCTATTTAATGCGAAAAAACAAGTTTTCTGGTGTTTTCAACATTCCACAGTGCGTTTGATATGCAGAACCGGCGACATCTTGGATTTCGTCGGGTTTCAAGCTGAGATATGCATTTTCTACGATAATCTTGGTGAGACTTCTGTCAGAAGTATGCAGAATCTTCGAGATCGCTCTTTTCGAGCTATTTAATGCGAGCAACATGTTATCTGGTGTTTTCATCACTCCACAGGGCGTTTGATATGCAGAACCGGCGATATCTTGGTTTTCGTGGGGTTTCCAGCTGAGATATGCATTTTCTGCGATAATCTTGGTGAGACTTTAGTCAGAAGTATGCAGAATCATCTAGATCGCTCGTTTCGAGCTATTTAATGCGAAAAAACAAGTTTTCTGTTGTTTTGACCACTCCACAGTGCGTATGATATGTAGAGCCGCCGATAACTTGGTCTTCGCGGGGTTTCCAGCTGAAATATGCATTTTCTGCGATGATCTTGGTGTTTCATCTATGAGAAGTATGCAGAATGATCGAGAACGCTCTTTTCGAGTTAGCTAATGCGAGAAACACGTTTTCTGGTGTTTTCAACATTCCACAGTGCGTCTGATATGCAGAACCGACGATATCGTGGTTTTCGTGGTGTTTCCAGCTGAGATATGCATTTTCTGCGATAATCTTGGTGGGTCTTCTGTCAGCAGTATGCAGAATCATCTAGATCACTCTTTTCGAGCTACTTAATGCGAGAAACACGTTATCTGGTTGTTTTCACCACTCCACAGTGCGTTTGATTTGCAGAACCGGCGACATCTTGATTTTCGTGAGATTTCAACCTGAGATATGCATTTTCGTCGATAATCTTGGTGAGTCTTCTGTCAGTAGTATGCAGAATCATCGGGACCCCTCTTTTCGAGCTATTTAATGCGAGAAACACGTTATCTGTTGTTTTCGCCACTCCTCAGTGCGTTTGATATGCCGAACCGGCGACATCTTGATTTTCGTGAGATTTCAGCCTGAGATATGCATTTTCTACGATAATCTTGGTGAGACTTCCGTCAGAAGTATGCAGAATCTTCGAGATCGCTCTTTTCGAGCTATTTAATGCGAGAAACACGTTATCTGGTGTTTTCACGACACCACAGTGCGTTTGATATCCAGAACAGGCGACATCTTGAATTTCGTGAGATTTCAACCTGAGATATGCATTTTCGTCGATAATCTTGGTGAGACTTCTGTCAGAAGTATGCAGAATCTTCGAGAACGCTCTTTTCGAGCTACATAATGCGAGAAACACGTTATCTGGTGTTTTCACCACTCCACAGTGCGTTTGATATGCAGAACCAGCGACATCTTGGCTTTCGTCGGGTATCAAGCTGAGATATGCATTTTCAACGATAATCTTGGTGAGACTTCTGTCAGAAGTATGCAGAATCATCGGGATCGCTCTTTTCGAGCTATTTAATGCGAGAAACACGTTGTCTGGTTGTTTTCACGACTCCACAGTGCGTTTGATATGCAGAACCGGCGACATCTTAATTTTCGTGATGTTTCAAGTTGAGATATGGATTTTCTGCGATAATCTTGGTGAGACTTCAGTCAGAGGTATGCAGAATCATCTAGATCGCTCTTTTCAAGCTATTTAATGCGAAAAAACAAGTTTTCTAGTGTTTTCAACATTCCACAGTGCGTTTGATATGCAGAACCGGCGACATCTTGGATTTCGTCGGGTTTCAAGCTGAGATATGCATTTTCTACAATAATCTTGGTGAGACTTCTGTCAGAAGTATGCAGAATCTTCGAGATCGCTCTTTTCGAGCTACTTAATGCGAGAAACACGATATCTGGTGTTTTTACCACTCCACAGTGCGTTTGATATGCAGAACCGGCGGCATCTTGGATTTCGTCGGGGTTCATACTGAGATATGCATTTTCTACGATAATCTTGGTGAGACTTCTGTCAGAATTATGCAGAATCATCGAGATCGCTCTTTTCGAGCTATTTAATGCGAGAAACTCGTTTTCTGGTGTATTCACCACTCCACAGTACGTTTGATATGCAGAACCGGCGACATCTTGGCTTTCGTCGGGTATCAAGCTGAGATATGCATTTTCAACGATAATCTTGGTGAGACTTTAGTCAGAAGTATGCAGAATCATCTAGATCGCTCGTTTCGAGCTATTTAATGCGAAAAAACAAGTTTTCTGGTGTTTTCACCACTCCACAGTGCGTTTGATATGCAGAACCGGCGATATCTTGATTTTCGTGGTGTTTCCAGCTGAGATATGCATTTTCTGCGATAATCTTGGTGTTTCATCTATGAGAAGTATGCAGAATGATCGAGAACGCTCTTTTCGAGTTAGTTAATGCGAGAAACACGTTTTCTGGTGTTTTCAACATTCCACAGTGCGTCTGATATGCAGAACCGACGATATCGTGGTTTTCGTGGTGTTTCCAGCTGAGATATGCATTTACTGCGATAATCTTGGTGGGTCTTCTGTCAGCAGTATGCAGAATCATCTAGATCACTCTTTTCGAGCTACTTAATGCGAGAACCACGTTATCTGGTGTATTGACCACTCCCCAGTGCGTTTGATATGCAGAACCGGCGACATCTTGGTTTTCGTGGGGTTTCCAGCTGAAATATGCATTTTCAACGATAATCTTGGTGAGATTTCAGTCAGAAGTATACAGAATCTTCTAGATCGCTCTTTTCGAGCTATTTAATGCGAGAAACACCTTATGTGGTGATTTCACCACTCCACAGTGCGTTTGATATGCAGAACCGACGACATCTTGACTTTCGTCGGGTATCAAGCTGAGATATGCATTTTCTGCGATAATCTTGGTGTTTCATCTATGAGAAGTATGCAGAAACATCGAGATCGCTCTTTTCGAGCTAGTTAATGCGAGAAACACGTTTTCTGGTGTTTTCACCACCCCACAGTGCGTTTGATATGCAGAACCGGCGACATCTTGGATTTCGTCGGGTTTCAAGTTGAGATACGCATTTTCTGCGATAATCTTGGTGAGTCTTCTGTCAGCAGTATGCAGAATCATCTAGATCGCTCTTTTCGAGCTATTTAATGCGACAAACACGTTATCTGGTGTATTGACCACTCCACAGTGATTTGATATGTAGAGCCGCCGATAACTTGGTTTTCGTGGGGTTTCCAGCTGAGATATGCATTTTCTGCGATAAACCTGGTGAGTCTTCTGTCAGAAGTATGCAGAATCACCGAGATCGCTCTATTCGAGCTATTTAATGCGAGAAACACGTTATCTGGTGTTTTCACCACTCCACATTGCGCCTGATATGCAGAACCGGCGACATCTTGGTTTTCGTGGGGTTTCCAGCTGAAATATGCATTTTCTGCGATAATCTTGGTGAGTCTTCTGTCAGAAGTATGCAGAATCATGTAGATCGTTCGTTTCGAGCTATTTAATGCGAAAAAACAAGTTTTCTGGTGTTTTGACAACTCCACAGTGCGTTTGATATGCAGAACCGGTGCCATCTTGATTTTCGTGAGGTATCAAGCTGAGATATGCATTTTCTGCGATAATATTGGTGAGACTTCAGTCAGAAGTATGCAGAATCTTCTAGATCGCTCGTTTCGAGCTATTTAATGCGAGAACCACGTTATCTGGTGTATTGAACACTCCACAGTGCGTTTGATATGCAGAACCGGCGACATCATGGATTTCGTCGGGGTTCAAGCTGAGATATGCATTTTCGGCGATAATCTTGGTGAGACTTCTGTCCGAAGTATGCAGAATCATCTAGATCGCTCGTTTCGAGCTATTTAATGCGAAAAAACAAGTTTTCTGGTGTTTTCAACATTCCACAGTGCGTTTGATATGCGGAACCGGCGATATCTTGATTTTCGTGGTGTTTCCAGGTGAGATATGCATTTTCTGCGATAATCTTGGTGAGACTTCAGTCAGAAGTATGCAGAATCATCTAGATTGCTCGTTTCGAGCTATTTAATACGAGAAACACGTTATCTGGTTGTTTTCACCACTCCACAGTGCGTTTGATATGCAGGACCGGCGACATCATGGATTTCGTCGGGGTTCAAGCTGAGATATGCATTTTCTGCGATAATCTTGGTGAGACTTCTGTCCGAAGTATGCTGAATCATCTAGATCGCTCTTTTCGAGCTATTTAATGCGAGAAACACGTTATCTGGTGTTTTCACCACTCCACAGTGCGTTTGATATGCAGAACCAGCGATATCTTGGTTTTCGTGGGGATTCAAACTGAGATATGCAATTTCTGCGATAATCTAGGTGAGACTTCTGTCCGAAGTATGCTTAATCATCGAGATCGCTCGTTTCGAGCTACTTAATGCGAGAAACACGTGATCTGGTGTTTTCACCACTCCACAGGGCGAATGATATGCAGAACCGACGATATCTTGGTTTTCGTGGGGTTTCAAGCTCAGATATGCATTTTCTGCGATAATCTTGGTGAGACTTCTGTCCGAAGTATGCAGAGTCATCGAGATCGCTCTTTTCGAGCTATTTAATGCGAGAAACAAGTTACCTGGTGTTTTCACCACTCCACAGTGCGTTTGATATGCAGAACCAGCGACATCATGGATTTCGTCGGGGTTCAAGCTGAGATATGCATTTTCTGCGATAATCTTGGTGAGACTTCTGTCCGAAGTATGCAGAATCATCTAGATCGCTCGTTTCGAGTTATTTAATGCGAAAAAACAAGTTTTCTGGTGTTTTGACCACTCCACAGTGCGTTTGATATGTAGAGCCGCCGATAACTTGGTTTTCGTGGGGTTTCCAGGTGAGATATGCATTTTCAACGATAATCTTGGTGGGTCTTCTGTCAGCAGTATGCAGAATCATCTAGATCACTCTTTTCGAGCTACTTAATGCGAGAACCACGTTATCTGGTGTATTGACCACTCCCCAGTGCGTTTGATATGCAGAACCGGCGACATCTTGGTTTTCGTGGGGTTTCCAGCTGAAATATGCATTTTCAACGATAATCTTGGTGAGATTTCAGTCAGAAGTATACAGAATCTTCTAGATCGCTCTTTTCGAGCTATTTAATGCGAGAAACACCTTATGTGGTGATTTCACCACTCCACAGTGCGTTTGATATGCAGAACCGACGACATCTTGACTTTCGTCGGGTATCAAGCTGAGATATGCATTTTCTGCGATAATCTTGGTGTTTCATCTATGAGAAGTATGCAGAAACATCGAGATCGCTCTTTTCGAGCTAGTTAATGCGAGAAACACGTTTTCTGGTGTTTTCACCACCCCACAGTGCGTTTGATATGCAGAACCGGCGACATCTTGGATTTCGTCGGGTTTCAAGTTGAGATACGCATTTTCTGCGATAATCTTGGTGAGTCTTCTGTCAGCAGTATGCAGAATCATCTAGATCGCTCTTTTCGAGCTATTTAATGCGACAAACACGTTATCTGGTGTATTGACCACTCCACAGTGATTTGATATGTAGAGCCGCCGATAACTTGGTTTTCGTGGGGTTTCCAGCTGAGATATGCATTTTCTGCGATAAACCTGGTGAGTCTTCTGTCAGAAGTATGCAGAATCACCGAGATCGCTCTATTCGAGCTATTTAATGCGAGAAACACGTTATCTGGTGTTTTCACCACTCCACATTGCGCCTGATATGCAGAACCGGCGACATCTTGGTTTTCGTGGGGTTTCCAGCTGAAATATGCATTTTCTGCGATAATCTTGGTGAGTCTTCTGTCAGAAGTATGCAGAATCATGTAGATCGTTCGTTTCGAGCTATTTAATGCGAAAAAACAAGTTTTCTGGTGTTTTGACAACTCCACAGTGCGTTTGATATGCAGAACCGGTGCCATCTTGATTTTCGTGAGGTATCAAGCTGAGATATGCATTTTCTGCGATAATATTGGTGAGACTTCAGTCAGAAGTATGCAGAATCTTCTAGATCGCTCGTTTCGAGCTATTTAATGCGAGAACCACGTTATCTGGTGTATTGAACACTCCACAGTGCGTTTGATATGCAGAACCGGCGACATCATGGATTTCGTCGGGGTTCAAGCTGAGATATGCATTTTCGGCGATAATCTTGGTGAGACTTCTGTCCGAAGTATGCAGAATCATCTAGATCGCTCGTTTCGAGCTATTTAATGCGAAAAAACAAGTTTTCTGGTGTTTTCAACATTCCACAGTGCGTTTGATATGCGGAACCGGCGATATCTTGATTTTCGTGGTGTTTCCAGGTGAGATATGCATTTTCTGCGATAATCTTGGTGAGACTTCAGTCAGAAGTATGCAGAATCATCTAGATCGCTCGTTTCGAGCTATTTAATACGAGAAACACGTTATCTGGTTGTTTTCACCACTCCACAGTGCGTTTGATATGCAGGACCGGCGACATCATGGATTTCGTCGGGGTTCAAGCTGAGATATGCATTTTCTGCGATAATCTTGGTGAGACTTCTGTCCGAAGTATGCTGAATCATCTAGATCGCTCTTTTCGAGCTATTTAATGCGAGAAACACGTTATCTGGTGTTTTCACCACTCCACAGTGCGTTTGATATGCAGAACCGGCGATATCTTGGTTTTCGTGGGGATTCAAACTGAGATATGCAATTTCTGCGATAATCTAGGTGAGACTTCTGTCCGAAGTATGCTTAATCATCGAGATCGCTCGTTTCGAGCTACTTAATGCGAGAAACACGTGATCTGGTGTTTTCACCACTCCACAGGGCGAATGATATGCAGAACCGACGATATCTTGGTTTTCGTGGGGTTTCAAGCTCAGATATGCATTTTCTGCGATAATCTTGGTGAGACTTCTGTCCGAAGTATGCAGAGTCGTCGAGATCGCTCTTTTCGAGCTATTTAATGCGAGAAACAAGTTACCTGGTGTTTTCACCACTCCACAGTGCGTTTGATATGCAGAACCAGCGACATCATGGATTTCGTCGGGGTTCAAGCTGAGATATGCATTTTCTGCGATAATCTTGGTGAGACTTCTGTCCGAAGTATGCAGAATCATCTAGATCGCTCGTTTCGAGTTATTTAATGCGAAAAAACAAGTTTTCTGGTGTTTTGACCACTCCACAGTGCGTTTGATATGTAGAGCCGCCGATAACTTGGTTTTCGTGGGGTTTCCAGGTGAGATATGCATTTTCAACGATAATCTTGGTGACACTTCAGTCAGAAGTATGCAGAATCATCTAGATCGCTCGTTTCCAGCTATTTAATGCGAAAAAACAAGTTTTCAGGTGTTTTCAACATTCCACAGTGCGTTTGATATGCGGAACCGGCGATATCTTGATTTTCGTGGTGTTTCCAGGTGAGATATGCATTTTCTGCGATAAGCTTGGTGAGTCTTCTGACAGAAGTATGCAGAATCATGTAGATCGTTCGTTTCGAGTTATTTAATGCGAAAAAACAAGTTTTCTGGTGTTTTGACCACTCCACAGTGCGTTTGATATGTAGAGCCGCCGATAACTTGGTTTTCGTGGGGTTTCCAGCTGAAATATGCATTTTCTGCGATAATCTTGGTGAGTCCTCTGTCAGAAGTATGCAGAATCATCGAGATCGCTCTATTCGAGCTATTTAATGCGAGAAACACGTTATCTGGTGTATTGACCACTCCACAGTGCGTTTGATATGCAAAACCGGCGATATCTTGGTTTTCGTCGGTTTTCAAGCTGAGATATGCATTTTCAACGATAATCTTGGTGAGACTTCAGTCAGAAGTATGCAGAATCATCTAGATCGCTCGTTTCGAGCTATTTAATGCGAAAAAACAAGTTTTCTGGTGTTTTCAACATTCCACAGTGCGTTTGATATGCGGAACCGGCGATATCTTGATTTTCGTGGTGTTTCCAGGTGAGATATGCATTTTCTGCGATAATCTTGGTGAGTCTTCTGTCAGCAGTATGCAGAATCATCTAGATCGCTCTTTTCGAGCTATTAAATGCGTGATACACGTTATCTAGTTGTTTTCACCACTCCACAGTGCGTTTTATATACAGAACTGGCGACATCTTGATTTTCGTGAGGTTTCAAGCTGACATATGCATTTTCTGCGATAATATTGGTGAGACTTCTGTCCGAAGTATGCAGAATCATCGATATTGCTCTTTTCGAGCTATTTAATGTGAGAAACGCGTTATCTGGTGTTTTTACAACTTCACAGTGCGTTTGATATGCAGAAATGGCGAAATCTTGGTTTTCGTCGGTTTTCATCCTGAGGTATGCATTTTCGGCGTTAACCTTGGTGCGACTTTTGTCAGAAGTATGCAGAATCATCTAGATCGCTCGTTTCGAGCTATTTAATACGAGAAACACGTTATCTGGTTGTTTTCACCACTCCACAGTGCGTTTGATATGCAGGACCGGCGACATCTTGATTTTCGTGGGGTTTCAAGCTGAGATATGCATTTTCTGCGATAATATTGGTGAGACTTCAGTAAGAAGTATGCAGAATCATCTAGATCGCTCGTTTCGAGCTATTTAATGCGAAAAAAACAAGTTTTCTGGTGTTTTCAACATTCCACAGTGCGTTTGATATGCAGACCCGGCGATATCTTGATTTTCGTGGTGTTTCCAGCTGAGATATGCATTTTCTGCGATAATCTTGGTGAGACTTCTGTCCGAAGTGTGCTGAATCATCTAGATCGCTCTTTTCGAGCTATTTAATGCGAGAAACACGTTATCTGGTGTTTTCACCACTCCACAGTGCGTTTGATATGCAGAACCAGCGATATCTTGGTTTTCGTGGGGTTTCAAGATGAGATATGCATTTTCTGCGATAATCTTGGTGAGACTCCTGTCCGAAGTATGCAGAATCATCGAGATCGCTCTTCTCGAGCTATTTAATGCGAGAAACAAGTTATCTGGTGTTTTCACCACTCCACAGTGCGTTTGATATGCAGATCCAGCGATATCTTGGTTTTCGTGGGGTTTCAAGCTCAGATATGCATTTTCTGCGATAATCTTGGTGAGACTTCTGTCCGAAGTATGCAGAGTCATCGAGATCGTACTTTTCGAGCTATTTAATGCGAGAAACACGTTTTCTGGGGTATTCACCAATCCACAGTTCGTTGGATATGCAGAACAGGAGATATCTTGGTTTTCGTGGGGTTTCCAGCTGAAATATGCATTTGCTGCGATAATCTTGGTGAAACATCTGTCCGAAGTATGCAGAAACATCGAGATCGCACTTTTCGATCTATTTAATGCGAGAAACACGTTGTCTGGTGTTTTCACCACTCCACAGTTGGTTTGATATGCAGAACCGGCAATGTCTGATTTTCGTCGGGTTTCAAGCTGAGATATGCATTTTATGCGATAATCTTGGTTAGACTTCTGTCCGAAGTATGCAGAGTCATCTAGATCGTAATTTTCGAGCTATTTAATGCGAGAAACTCGTTTTCTGGGGTTTTCACCAATCCGCAGTTCGTTGGATATGCAGAACAGGAGATATCTTGGTTTTCGTGGGGTTTCCAGCTGAAATATGCATTTTCTGCGATAATCTTGGTGTTTCATCTATGAGAAGTATGCAGAATCATCCAGAACGATCTTTTCGAGCTAGTTAATGCGAGTAACACGTTATCTGGTGTTTTCACCACTCCACAGTGCGTTTGATATGCAGAACCGGCGACATCATGGATTTCGTCGGGGTTCAAGCTGAGATATGCATTTTCTGCGATAATCTTGGTGAGACTTCTGTCCGAAGTATGCTGAATCATCTAGATCGCTCTTTTCGAGCTATTTAATGCGAGAAACAAGTTACCTGGTGTTTTCACCACTCCACAGTGCGTTTGATATGCAGAACCAGCGATATCTTGGTTTTCGTGGGGTTTCAAGCTCAGATATGCATTTTCTGCGATAATCTTGGTGAGACTTCTGTCCGAAGTATGCAGAGTCATCGAGATCGCTCTTTTCGAGCTATTTAATGCGAGAAACAAGTTACCTGGTGTTTTCACCACTCCACAGTGCGTATGATATGCAGAACCGACGATATCTTGGTTTTCGTGGGGTTTCAAGCTCAGATATGCATTTTCTGCGATAATCTTGGTGAGACTTCTGTCCGAAGTATGCAGAATCATCGAGATCGCACTTTTCGAGCTATTTAATGCGAGAAACACGTTATCTGGTGTATTCACCACTCCACAGCGCGTTTGATATGCAGAACCGGCGACATCATGGATTTCGTCGGGGTTCAAGCTGAGATATGGATTTTCTGCGATAATCATGGTGAGACTTCTGTCCGAAGTATGCTGAATCATCTAGATCGCTCTTTTCGAGCTATTTAATGCGAGAAACACGTTATCTGGTGTTTTCACCACTACACAGTGCGTTTGATATGCAGAACCAGCGATATCTTGGTTTTCGTGGGGTTTCAAGATGAGATATGCATTTTCTGCGATAATCTTGGTGAGACTTCTGTCCGAAGTATGCAGAATCATCGAGATCGCTCTTCTCGAGCTATTTAATGCGAGAAACAAGTTATCTGGTGTTTTCACCACTCCACAGTGCGTTTGATATGCAGAACCAGCGATATCTTGGTTTTCGTGGGGTTTCAAGCTCAGATATGCGTTTTTTGCGATAATCTTGGTGCGACTTCTGTTCGAAGTATGCAGAATCATCGAGATCGCACTTTTCGATCTATTTAATGCGAGATACACGTTATCAGGTTGTTTTCATCACTCCACAGGGCGTTTGATATGCAGAACCGGCGATATCTTGGTTTTCGTGGGGTTTCCAGATGAAATATGCATTTTCTGCGATAATCTTGGTGTTTCATCTATGAGAAGTATGCAGAATCACCCAGAACGATCTTTTCGAGCTAGTTAATGCGAGTAACACGTTATCTGGTGTTTTCACCACTCCACAGTGCGTTTGATATGCAGAACCGGCGACATCATGGATTTCGTCGGGGTTCAAGCTGAGATATGCATTTTCTGCGATAATGTTGGTGAGACTTCTGTCCGAAGTATGCTGAACCATCGAGATCACTCGTTTCGACCTATTTAATGCGAGAAACACGTTATCTGGTTTTTTCACCACTCCACAGTGCGTTTGATATGCAGAACCAGCGATATCTTGGTTTTCGTGGGGTTTCAAGCTGAGATATGCATTTCCCTGCGATAATCTTGTTGAGACTTCTGTCCGAAGTATGCAGAATCATCGAGATCGCACTTTTCGAGCTATTTAATGCGAGAAACAAGTTATCTGGTGTTTTCACCACTCCACAGTGCGTTTGATATGCAGAACCAGCGATATCTTGGTTTTCGTGGGGTTTCAAGCTCAGATATGCATTTTCTGCGATAATCTTGGTGAGACTTCTGTCCGAAGTATGCAGAATCATCGCGATCGCACTTTTCGAGCTATTTAATGCGAGAAACACATTATCTGGTGTATTGACCACTCCACAGTGCGCTTGATATGCGGAACCGGCGCCATCTTGATTTTCGTGAGGTTTCAAGGTGAGATATGCATTTTCTGCGATTATCTTTGTGAGACTTCTGTCAGAAGTATGCAGAATCATCGAGATCGCTCTTTTCGAGCTACTTAATTCGAGAAACACGTTATCTGGTGTTTTCGCCACTCCACAGTGCGTTTGACATGCAGAACCGCAGATATCTTGGTTACGTTCGGGATTCAAGCTGAGATATGCATTTTCTGCGATAATCTTGGTGAGACTTCAGTCAGAAGTATGCAGAATCGTCTAGATCGCTCTTGTCGAGCTATTTAACGCGAGAAACACGTTATATGGTGTTTTCACCACTCCACAGTGCGTTTGATATGCAGAACCGGCGACATCTTGGCTTTAGTCGGGGTTCAAACTGAGATATGCATTTTTTGCGATAATATTGGTGAGACTTCAGTCAGAAGTATGCAGAATCATCTAGATCGCTCGTTTCGTGCTAATTAATGCGGCAAACACGTTATCTGGTGCTTTCAGCACTCCACAGTGCGTTTGATATGAAGAACCAGCGATATCTTGGATTTCGTGGGGTTTCAAGCTGAGATATGCATTTTTTACGATAATCTTGGTGAGACTTCTGCCCGAAGTATGCTTAATCATCGTGATCGCTCGTTTCTAGCTATTTAATGCGAGAAACACGTTATCTGGTGTTTTCACCACTCCACAGTGCGTTTGATATGCAGAACCGGCGACATCATGGCTGTCGTCGGGCATCAAGCTGAGATATGCATTTTCTGCGATAATCTTGGTGAGACATCAGTCAGAAGTTTGCAGAATCATCGATATCGCTCTTTTCGAGCTATTTAATGGAGAAACACGTTATCTGGTGTATTGACCACTCCACAGTGCGTTTGATATGCGGAACCGGCGCCATCTTGATTTTCGTGAGGTTTCAAGCTGAGATATGCATTTTCTGCGATAATATTGGTGACAGTTCAGTCAGAAGTATGCAGGATCATCTAGATCGCTCGTTTCGAGCTATTTAATGCGAGAAACACGTTGTCTGGTTGTTTTCACCACTCCACTATGCGTTTGATATGCAGAACCAGCGTCATCTTGATTTTCGTGGTGTTTCCAGCTGAGATATGCATTTTCTGCGATAATCTTGGTGAGTCTTCTGTCAGCAGTATGCAGAATCATCGAGATCGCTCTATTCGAGCTATTTAATGCGAGAAACACGTTATCTGGTTGTTTTCACCACTCCACAGTGCGTTTGATATGCAGAACCGGCGACATCTTGATTTTCGTGACGTTTCTAGCTGAGATATGCATTTTCTGCGATAATATTGGTGAGACTTCAGTCAGAAGTATGCAGAATCATCTAGATCGTTCGTTTCGAGCTATTTAATGCGAAAAAACAAGTTTTCTGGTGTTTTGACCACTCCACAGTGCGTTTGATATGTAGAGCCGCCGATAACTTGGTTTTCGTGGGGTTTCCAACTGAAATATGCATTTTCTGCGATAATCTTTGTGTTTCATCAATGAGAAGTATGCAGAATCATCCAGAACGCTCTTTTCGAGCTATTTAATGCGAAAAACACGATATCTGGTGTGTTCACCACTCCACAGTGCGTTTGATATGCAGAACCGGCGACATCATGGCTGTCGTCGGGCATCAAGCTGAGATATGCATTTTCTGCGATAATCTTTGTGTTTCATCAATGAGAAGTATGCAGAACCATCCAGAACGCACTTTTCGAGCTAGTTAATGCGAGTAACACGTTTTCTGGTGTTTTCACCACTCCAAAGTGCGTCTGATATGCAGAACCGGCGATATCTTGGTTTTCGTGGGGTTTCCAGCTGAGATATGCATTTTCTGCGATAATCGTGGTGAGACTTCATTCAGAAGTATGCAGAATCATCTAGATCGCTCTTGTCGAGCTATTTAATGCAAAAAAACAAGTTTCCCGGTGTTTTCAACATTCCACAGTGCGTTTGATATGCAGAACTGTTGATATCTTGATTTTCGTGGTGTTTCCAGCTGAGATATGCATTTTCTGCGATAATCTTGGTGAGTCTTCTGTCAGAAGGATGCAGAATCATCTAGATTGCACTTTTCGAGCCATTTAATGCGAGAAACACGTTTTCTGTTGTATTCACCACTCCACAGAGCGTTTGATATGCAGAACCGGCAATATCTTGATATTCGTGGTGTTTCCAGCTGAGATATGCATTTTCTGCGATAATAGTGGTGAGACATCAGTCAGAAGTATGCAGAATCTTCGAGAACGCTCTTTTCGAGCTACTTAATGCGAGAAACACGTTTTCTGGTGTATTCACCACTCCACAGTACGTTTGACATGCAGAACCGAAGATATCTTGGTTTCGGTCGGGTTTCAAGCTGAGACATGCATTTTCTGCGATAATCTTGGTGATTCTTCTGTCAGAAGTATGCAGAAGCATCGAGTACGCTCTTTTCGAGCTGTTTAATGCGAGAAACACGTAATATGGTGTTTTCGCCACTCCACAGTGCGTTTGACATGCAGAACCGCAGATATCTTGGTTACGTTCGGGATTCAAGCTGAGATATGCATTTTCTGCGATAATCTTGGTGAGACTTCTGCCCGAAGTATGCTTAATCATCGTGATCGCTCGTTTCTAGCTATTTAATGCGAGAAACACGTTATCTGGTGTTTTCACCACTCCACAGTGCGTTTGATATGCAGAAACGGCGACATCATGGCTGTCGTCGGGCATCAAGCTGAGATATGCATTTCTTGCGATAATATTGGTGAGACTTCAGTCAGAAGTATGCAGAATCATCTAGATCGCTCGTTTCGTGCTAATTAATGCGGCAAACACGTTATCTGGTGCTTTCAGCATTCCACAGTGCGTTTGATATGCAGAACCAGCGATATCTTGGTTTTCGTGGGGTTTCAAGCTGAGATATGCATTTTTTACGATAATCTTGGTGAGACTTCTGCCCGAAGTATGCTTAATCATCGTGATCGCTCGTTTCTAGCTATTTAATGCGAGAAACACGTTATCTGGTGTTTTCACCACTCCACAGTGCGTTTGATATGCAGAAACGGCGACATCATGGCTGTCGTCGGGCATCAAGCTGAGATATGCATTTTCTGCGATAATCTTGGTGACACATCAGTCAGAAGTTTGCAGAATCATGGAGATCGCTCTTTTCGAGCTATTTAATGGAGAAACACGTTATCTGGTGTATTGACCACTCCACAGTGCGTTTGATATGCGGAACCGGCGCCATCTTGATTTTCGTGTGGTTTCAAGCTGAGATATGCATTTTCTGCGATAATATTGGTGAGAGTTCAGTCAGAAGTATGCAGAATCATCTAGATCGCTCGTTTCGATCTATTTAATGCGAGAAATACGTTGTCTGGTTGTTTTCACCACTCCACGGTGCGTTTGATATGCAGAACCGGCGACATCTTGGCTTTAGTCGGGGTTCAAACTGAGTTATGCATTTTTTGCGATAATATTGGTGAGACTTCAGTCAGAAGTATGCAGAATCATCTAGATCGCTCGTTTCGTGCTACTTAATGCGGCAAACACGTTATCTGGTGCTTTCAGCACTCCACAGTGCGTTTGATATGCAGAACCAGCGATATCTTGGTTTTCGTGGGGTTTCAAGGTGAGATATGCATTTTCTGCGATAATCTTGGTGAGACTTCTGTCCGAAGTATGCAGAATCATCTAGATCGCTCTTTTCGAGCTATTTAATGCGAGAAACACGTTGTCTGGTGTTTTCACAACTCCACAGTTGGATTGATATGCAGAACCGGCGATATCTGGGTTTTCGTGGGGTTTCAAGCTGAGATATGCATTTTTTACGATAATCTTGGTGAGACTTCTGTCCGAAGTATGCTTAATCATCGAGATCGCTCGTTTCGAGCTATTTAATGCGAGAAACACGATATCTGGAGTTTTCACCACTCCACAGTGCGTATGATATGCAGAACCGGCGAAATCTGGGTTTTCGTAGGGTTTCAAGCTGAGATATGCATTTTCTGCGATAATCTTGGTGAGACTTCTGTCCGAAGTATGCTGAATCATCGAGATCGCTCTTTTCGAGCAAGTTAGTGAAAGAAACACGATATCTGTAATTTTCACCACTCCACAGTTGGTTTGATATGCAGATCCGGCGAAATCTTGGTTTTCGTGGGGTTTCAAGCTGAGATATGCGTTTTCTACGATAATCTTGGTGAGACTTCTATCAGAAGTAAGCAGAATCATCGAGATCCCTCTTTTCGAGCTCTTTAATGCGAGAAACACGTTATCTGGTGTTTTCACCTCTCCACAGTGCGTTTGATATGCAGAACCGGCGACATCTTGGCTTTCGTCGGGTATCAACCTGAGATATGCATTTTCTGCGATAATCTTGGTGAGACTTCAGTCAGAAGTATGCAGAATCATCGAGATCCTTCTTTTCGAGCTATTTAATGCGAGAAAAACGTTATCTGGTGTTTTCACCACTCGACAGTGCGTTTGACATGCAGAACCAGCGATATCTTGGTTTTCGTGGGGTTTCAAGCTGAGATATGCATTTTTTACGATAATCTTGGTGAGACTTCTGTTCGAAGTATGCTTATTCATCGAGATCGCTCGTTTCGAGCTATTTAATGCGAGAAACACGTTATCTGGTGTTTTCAGCACTCCACAGTGCGTATGATATGCAGAACCGGCGATATCTTGGTTTTCGTGGGGTTTCAAGCTGAGATATACATTTTCTGCGATAATCTTGGTGAGACTTCTGTCCGAAGTATGCTGAAACATCGAGATCGCTCTTTTCGAGCTAGTTAATGCGAGAAAAACCTTATCCGGTGTTTTCACCACTCCACAGTTGGTTTGATATGCAGATCCGGCGAAATCTTGGTTTTCGTGGGGTTTCAAGCTGAGATATGCGTTTTCTACGATAATCTTGGTGAGACTTCTATCAGAAGTAAGCAGAATCATCGAGATCCCTCTTTTCGAGCTCTTTAATGCGAGAAACACGTTATCTGGTGTTTTCACCTCTCCACAGTGCGTTTGATATGCAGAACCGGCGACATCTTGGCTTTCGTCGGGTATCAACCTGAGATATGCATTTTCTGCGATAATCTTGGTGAGACTTCAGTCAGAAGTATGCAGAATCATCGGGATCGCTCTTTTCGATCTATTTAATGCGAGAAACACGTTGTCTGGTTGGTTTCACGACTCCACAGTGCGTTTGATATGCAGAACCGGCGACATCTTGATTTTCGTTAGGTTTCAAGCTGAGATATGCATTTTCTGCTATAATATTGGTGAGTCTACTGTCAGTAGGATGCAGAATCATCGAGACCCCTCTTTTCGAGCTATTTAATGCGCGAAACACGTTATCTTGTGTTTTCACCACTCCACAGTGCGTATGATATGCAGAACCGGCGATATCTTGGTTTTCGTGGGGTTTCAAGCTGAGATATACATTTTCTGCGGTAATCTTGGTGAGACTTCTGTCCGAAGTATGCTGAAACATCGAGATCGCTCTTTTCGAGCTAGTTAATGCGAGAAAAACCTTATCCGGTGTTTTCACCACTCCACAATTCGTTTGATATGCATAACCAGCGATATCTTGGCTTTCGTGGGGTTTCAAGCTGAGATATGCATTTTTTACGATAATCTTGGTGAGACTTCTGTCCGAAGTATGCTGAATCATCGAGATCGCTCTTTTCGAGCTAGTTAGTGCAAGAAACACGTTATCTGGTGTTTTCACCACACCACAGTGCGTTTGATATGCAGAACCGGCGACATCTTGATTTTCGTGAGATTTCAACCTGAGATATGCATTTTCGTCGATAATCTTGGTGAGTCTTCTGTCAGTACTATGCAGAATCATCGAGACCCCTCTTTTCGAGCTATTTAATGCGAGAGACACGTTATCTGGTGTTTTCACCACTCCATAGTGCGTCTGATATGCAGAACCGGCGATATCTTGGTTTTCGTGGGGTTTCCAGCTGAGATATGCAATTTCTGTGATAATCTTGGTGAGTCTTCTGTCAGAAGTATGCAGAATCATCGGGATCGCTCTTTTCGAGCTATTTAATGCGAGAAACACGTTGTCTGGTTGGTTTCACGACTCCACAGTGCGTTTGATATGCAGAACCGGCGACATCTTGATTTTCGTTAGGTTTCAAGCTGAGATATGCATTTTCTGCTATAATATTGGTGAGTCTACTGTCAGTAGGATGCAGAATCATCGAGACCCCTCTTTTCGAGCTATTTAATGCGCGAAACACGTTATCTGGTGTTTTCACCACTCCACAGTGCGTATGATATGCAGAACCGGCGATATCTTGGTTTTCGTGGGGTTTCAAGCTGAGATATACATTTTCTGCGGTAATCTTGGTGAGACTTCTGTCCGAAGTATGCTGAAACATCGAGATCGCTCTTTTCGAGCTAGTTAATGCGAGAAAAACCTTATCCGGTGTTTTCACCACTCCACAATTCGTTTGATATGCATAACCAGCGATATCTTGGCTTTCGTGGGGTTTCAAGCTGAGATATGCATTTTTTACGATAATCTTGGTGAGACTTCTGTCCGAAGTATGCTGAATCATCGAGATCGCTCTTTTCGAGCTAGTTAGTGCAAGAAACACGTTATCTGGTGTTTTCACCACACCACAGTGCGTTTGATATGCAGAACCGGCGACATCTTGATTTTCGTGAGATTTCAACCTGAGATATGCATTTTCGTCGATAATCTTGGTGAGTCTTCTGTCAGAAGTATGCAGAATCATCTAGATCGCTCTCTTCGAGCTATTTAATGTGAGAAACACGTTTTCTGGTGTATTCACCACCCCACAGTACGTTTGACATGCAGAACCGGATATATCTTGGTTTCGGTCGGGTTTCAAGCTGAGATATGCATTTTCTACGATAATCTTGGTGAGACTTCTGTCAGACGTATGCAGAATCATCGGTATCGCTCTTTTCGAGCAATTTTATGCGAGAAACACGTTTTCTGGTGTATTCACCACTCCACAGTACGTTTGACATGCAGAACAGGAGATATCTTGGTTTAGGTCGGGTATCAAGCTGAGATATGCATTTTCAACGATAATCTTGGTGAGACTTCTGTCAGAAGTATGCAGAATCATCGGGATCGCTCTTTTCGAGCTATTTAATGCGAGAAACACGTTGTCTGGTTGGTTTCACGACTCCACAGTGCGTTTGATATGCAGAACCGGCGACATCTTGATTTTCGTGAGGTTTCAAGCTGAGATATGCATTTTCTGCTATAATATTGGTGAGTCTTCTGTCAGTAGGATGCAGAATCATCTAGATCGCTCTTTTCGAGCTATTTGATGCGAGAAACTCGTTTTCTGGTGTTTTCACCACGCCACAGTGCGTTTGATATGCAGAACCGGCGACATCGTGGTTTTCGTCGGGTTTCAAGCTGAGATATGCATTTTCTGCGATCATATTGGTGAGACTTCAGTCAGAAGTATGCAGAATCATCTAGATCGCTCGTTTCGAGCTATTTAAAGCGAGAAACACGTTATCTGGTTGTTTTGACCACTCCACAGTGCGTTTGATATGTAGAGCCGCCGATAACTTGGTTTTCGTGGGGTTTCCAGCTGAAATATGCATTTTCTGCGATAATCTTGGTGTTTCATCTATGAGAAGTATGCAGAATCATCGAGAACGCACTTTTCGAGCTATTTAATGCGAGAAACACGTTATCTGGGGTTTTCACCACTCCACAGTTGGTTTGATATGCAGAACCGGCGATATCTTGGTTTTCGTGGGGTTTCAAGCTGAGATATGCGTTTTCTGCGATAATCTTGGTGAGACTTCTATCAGAAGTAAGCAGAATCATCGAGATCCCTCTTTTCGAGCTCTTTAATGCGAGAAACACGTTATCTGGTGTTTTCACCTCTCCACAGTGCGTTTGATACGCAGAACCGGCGACATCTTGGCTTTCGTCGGGTATCAACCTGAGATATGCATTTTCTGCGATAATCTTGGTGAGACTTCAGTCAGAAGTATGCAGAATCATCGAGATCGCTCTTTTCGAGCTAGTTAATGCGAGAAAAACCTTATCCGGTGTTTTCACCACTCCACAGTGCGTTTGATATGCAGAACCAGCGATATCTTGGCTTTCGTGGGGTTTCAAGCTGAGATATGCATTTTTTACGATAATCTTGGTGAGACTTCTGTCCGAAGTATGCTGAATCATCGAGATCGCTCTTTTCGAGCTAGTTACTTCGAGAAACACGTTATCTGGAGTTTTCACCACTCCACAGTTGGTTTGATATGCAGAACCGGCGATATCTTGGTTTTCGTGGGGTTTCAAGCTGAGATATGCGTTTTCTGCGATAATCTTGGTGAGACTTCTATCAGAAGTAAGCAGAATCATCGAGATCCCTCTTTTCGAGCTCTTTAATGCGAGAAACACGTTATCTGGTGTTTTCACCACTCCACAGTGCGTTTGATATGCAGAACCGGCGACATCTTGATTTTCGTGAGATTTCAACCTGAGATATGCATTTTCGTCGATAATCTTGGTGAGTCTTCTGTCAGTACTATGCAGAATCATCGAGACCCCTCTTTTCGAGCTATTTAATGCGAGTGACACGTTATCTGGTGTTTTCACCACTCCACAGTGCGTTTGATATGCAGAACAGGCGACATCTTAATTTTCGTGAGATTTCAAGCTGCGATATGCATTTTCTACGATAACCATGGTGAGTCTTCTGTCAGAAGTATGCAGAATCATCTAGATCGCTCTCTTCGAGCTATTTAATGTGAGAAACACGTTTTCTGGTGTATTCACCACCCCACAGTACGTTTGACATGCAGAACCGGATATATCTTGGTTTCGGTCGGGTTTCAAGCTGAGATATGCATTTTCTACGATAATCTTGGTGAGACTTCTGTCAGAAGTATGCAGAATCATCGGGATCGCTCTTTTCGAGCTATTTAATGCGAGAAACACATTATATGGTTGTTTTCACCACTCCACAGTGCGTTTGATATGCATAACCGGCGATATCTAGATTTTCGTGGTGTTTCCAGCTGAGATATGCATTCTCTGCGATACTCTTGGTGAGACTTCAGTCAGAAGTATGCAGATTCATCGATATCGCTCGTTTCGAGCTATTTAATGCGAAAAAACAAGTTTTCTGGTGTTGTCAACATTCCACAGCGCGTTTTATATGCAGAACCGGCGATATCTTGATTTTCGTGGTGTTTCCAGCTGAGATATGCATTTTCTGCGATAATCTTGGTGAGTCTTCTGTCAGAAGTATGTAGAATCATCTAGATCGCTCTTTTCGAGCTATTTAATGCGAGAAACACGTTTTCTGGTGTATTCACCACTCCACAGTACGTTTGACATGCAGAACAGGAGATATCTTGGTTTAGGTCGGGTATCAAGCTGAGATATGCATTTTCAACGATAATCTTGGTGAGACTTCTGTCAGAAGTGTGCAGAATAATCGGGATCGCTCTTTTCGAGCTATTTGATGCGAGAAACACGTTGTCTGGTTGGTTTCACGACTCCACAGTGCGTTTGATATGCAGAACCGGCGACATCTTGATTTTCGTGAGGTTTCAAGATGAGATATGCATTTTCTGCTATAATATTGGTGAGTCTTGTGTCAGTAGGATGCAGGATCATCGAGACCCCTCTTTTCGAGCTATTTAATGCGAGAAACACGTTATCTGGTGTTTTCACCACTCCACAGTGCGTTTGATATGCAGAACAGGCGACATCTTGATTTTCGTGAGATTTCAAGCTGAGATATGCATTTTCTACGATAACCATGGTGAGTCTTCTGTCAGGAGTATGCAGAATCATCTAGATCGCTCTTTTCGAGCTATTTAATGCGAGAAACACGTTATATGGTTGTTTTCACCACTCCACAGTGCGTTTGATATGCAGAACCAGCGATATCTTGGTTTTCGTGGGGTTTCAAGCTGAGATATGCATTTTTTACGATAATCTTGGTGAGACTTCTGTTCGAAGTATGCTTAATCATCGAGATCGCTCGTTTCGAGCTATTTAATGCGAGAAACACGTTATCTGGTGTTTTCACCACTCCACAGTGCGTATCATATGCAGAACCGGCGATATCTTGGCTTTCGTCGGGTATCAACCTGAGATATGCATTTTCTGCGATAATCTTGGTGAGACATCAGTCAGAAGTATGCAGAATCATCGAGATCGCTCTTTTCGAGCTAGTTAATGCGAGAAAAACCTTATCCGGTGTTTTCACCACTCCACAGTGCGTTTGATATGCAGAACCAGCGATATCTTGGCTTTCGTGGGGTTTCAAGCTGAGATATGCATTTTTTACGATAATCTTGGTGAGACTTCTGTCCGAAGTATGCTGAATCATCGAGATCGCTCTTTTCGAGCTAGTTACTGCGAGAAACACGTTATCTGGAGTTTTCACCACTCCACAGTTGGTTTGATATGCAGAACCGGCGATATCTTGGTTTTCGTGGGGTTTCAAGCTGAGATATGCGTTTTCTGCGATAATCTTGGTGAGACTTCTATCAGAAGTAAGCAGAATCATCGAGATCCCTCTTTTCGAGCTCTTTAATGCGAGAAACACGTTATCTGGTGTTTTCACCACTCCACAGTGCGTTTGATATGCAGAACCGGCGACATCTTGATTTTCGTGAGATTTCAACCTGAGATATGCATTTTCGTCGATAATCTTGGTGAGTCTTCTGTCAGTACTATGCAGAATCATCGAGACCCCTCTTTTCGAGCTATTTAATGCGAGAGACACGTTAGCTTGTGTTTTCACCACTCCACAGTGCGTTTGATATGCAGAACAGGCGACATCTTAATTTTCGTGAGATTTCAAGCTGCGATATGCATTTTCTACGATAACCATGGTGAGTCTTCTGTCAGAAGTATGCAGAATCATCTAGATCGCTCTCTTCGAGCTATTTAATGTGAGAAACACGTTTTCTGGTGTATTCACCACCCCACAGTACGTTTGACATGCAGAACCGGATATATCTTGGTTTCGGTCGGGTTTCAAGCTGAGATATGCATTTTCTACGATCATCTTGGTGAGACTTCTGTCAGAAGTATGCAGAATCATCGGGATCGCTCTTTTCGAGCTATTTAATGCGAGAAACACATTATATGGTTGTTTTCACCACTCCACAGTGCGTTTGATATGCATAACCGGCGATATCTAGATTTTCGTGGTGTTTCCAGCTGAGATATGCATTCTCTGCGATACTCTTGGTGAGACTTCAGTCAGAAGTATGCAGAATCATCGAGATCGCTCGTTTCGAGCTATTTAATGCGAAAAAACAAGTTTTCTGGTGTTGTCAACATTCCACAGCGCGTTTTATATGCAGAACCGGCGATATCTTGATTTTCGTGGTGTTTCCAGCTGAGATATGCATTTTCTGCGATAATCTTGGTGAGTCTTCTGTCAGAAGTATGTAGAATCATCTAGATCGCTCTTTTCGAGCTATTTAATGCGAGAAACACGTTTTCTGGTGTATTCACCACTCCACAGTACGTTTGACATGCAGAACAGGAGATATCTTGGTTTAGGTCGGGTATCAAGCTGAGATATGCATTTTCAACGATAATCTTGGTGAGACTTCTGTCAGAAGTGTGCAGAATCATCGGGATCGCACTTTTCGAGCTATTTAATGCGAGAAACACGTTGTCTGGTTGGTTTCACGACTCCACAGTGCGTTTGATATGCAGAACCGGCGACATCTTGATTTTCGTGAGGTTTCAAGATGAGATATGCATTTTCTGCTATAATATTGGTGAGTCTTCTGTCAGTAGGATGCAGAATCATCGAGACCCCTCTTTTCGAGCTATTTAATGCGAGAAACACGTTATCTGGTGTTTTCACCACTCCACAGTGCGTTTGATATGCAGAACAGGCGACATCTTGATTTTCGTGAGATTTCAAGCTGAGATATGCATTTTCTACGATAACCATGGTGAGTCTTCTGTCAGGAGTATGCAGAATCATCTAGATCGCTCTTTTCGAGCTATTTAATGCGAGAAACACGTTATATGGTTGTTTTCACCACTCCACAGTGCGTTTGATATGCAGAACCAGCGATATCTTGGTTTTCGTGGGGTTTCAAGCTGAGATATGCATTTTTTACGATAATCTTGGTGAGACTTCTGTTCGAAGTATGCTTAATCATCGAGATCGCTCGTTTCGAGCTATTTAATGCGAGAAACACGTTATCTGGTGTTTTCACCACTCCACAGTGCGTATGATATGCAGAACCGGCGATATCTTGGTTTTCGTGGTGTTTCAAGCTGAGATATACATTTTCTGCGGTAGTCTTGGTGAGACTTTTGTCCGAAGTATGCTGAATCATCGAGATCGCTCTTTTCGAGCTAGTTAGTGCGAGAAACACGTTATCTGGTGTTTTCACCACACCACAGTGCGTTTGATAAACAGAACAGTAGATATCTTGGTTTTCGTGGGGTTTCAAGCTGAAATATGCATTTTCTGCGATAATCTTGTTGAGACTTCTGTTCGAAGTATGCAGAATCATCGAGATCGCACTTTTCGAGCTATTTAATGCGAGAAACACGTTATCTGGGGTTTTCACCACTCCACAGTTGGTTTGGTATGCAGAACCGGCGATATCTTGGTTTTCGTGGGGTTTCAAGCTGAGATATGCGTTTTCTGCGATAATCTTGGTGAGACTTCTATCACAAGTAAGCGGAAACATCGAGATCCCTCTTTTCGAGCTCTTTAATGCGAGAAACACGTTATCTGGTGTTTTCACCTCTCCACAGTGCGTTTGATATGCAGAACCGGCGACGTCTTGGCTTTCGTCGGGTATCAACCTGAGATATGCATTTTCTGCGATAACCTTGGTGAGAATTCATTTAGAAGTATGCAGAATCATCGAGATCGCTCTTTTAGAGCTATATAATGCGAGAAACACGTTATCTGGTGTTTTGACCACTCCACAGTGCGTATGATGTGCAGAACCGACGATATCCTGGTTTTCGTGGGGTTTCAAGCTCAGATATGCATTTTGTGCGATAATATTGGAGAGACTTCAGACAGAAGTATGCAGAATCATCAAGATCGCACTTTTCGAGCTATTTTATGCGAGAAACACGTTAACTGGTGTTTTCACCACTCCACAGAGCGTTTGATATGCAGATCCGGCAACATCTTGGATTTCGTCGGGGTTCAAGCTGAGATTTGCAATTCCTGCGATAATCTTGGTGAGACTTCTGTCCGAAGTATGCTTAATCATCGAGATCCCTCTTTTCGAGCTCTTTAATGCGAGAAACACGTTATCTGGTGTTTTCAGCACTCCACAGTGCGTTTGATATGCAGAACCGGCGATATCTTGGTTTTCGTGGGGTTTCCAGCTGAGATATGCATTTTCTGCGGTAATCTTGGTGAGACTTCTGTCCGAAGTATGCTGAAACATCGAGATCGCTCTTTTCGAGCTAGTTAATGCGAGAAAAACCTTATCCGGTGTTTTCACCACTCCACAATTCGTTTGATATGCAGAACCAGCGATATCTTGGCTTTCGTGGGGTTTCAAGCTGAGATATGCATTTTTTACGATAATCTTGGTGAGACTTCTGTCCGAAGTATGCTGAAACATC
This sequence comes from Anthophora plumipes, assembly GCA_951804975.1. Classification (NCBI taxonomy): domain Eukaryota; kingdom Metazoa; phylum Arthropoda; class Insecta; order Hymenoptera; family Apidae; genus Anthophora; species Anthophora plumipes. The sequence goes on from CATORF010000423.1 coordinate 1,517,617, forward strand.
GAGATCGCTCTTTTCGAGCTAGTTAATGCGAGAAAAACCTTATCCGGTGTTTTCACCACTCCACAATTCGTTTGATATGCAGAACCAGCGATATCTTGGCTTTCGTGGGGTTTCAAGCTGAGATATGCATTTTTTACGATAATCTTGGTGAGACTTCTGTCCGAAGTATGCTGAATCATCGAGATCGCTCTTTGCGAGCTAGTTAGTGCGAGAAACACGTTATCTGGTGTTTTCACCACACCACAGTGCGTTTGATATGCAGAACAGTAGATATCTTGGTTTTCGTGGGGTTTCAAGCTGAAATATGCATTTTCTGCGATAATCTTGTTGAGACTTCTGTTCGAAGTATGCAGAATCATCGAGATCGCACTTTTCGAGCTATTTAATGCGAAAAACACGTTATCTGGGGTTTTCGCCACTCCACAGTTGGTTTGATATGCAGAACCGGCGATATCTTGGTTTTCGTGGGGTTTCAAGCTGAGATATGCGTTTTCTGCGATAATCTTGGTGAGACTTCTATCAGAAGTAAGCGGAAACATCGAGATCCCTCTTTTCCAGCTCTTTAATGCGAGAAACACGTTATCTGGTGTTTTCACCTCTCCACAGTGCGTTAGATATGCAGAACCGGCGACATCTTGGCTTTCGTCGGGTATCAACCTGAGATATGCATTTTCTGCGATAATCTTGGTGAGAATTCATTTAGAAGTATGCAGAATCATCGAGAACGCTCTTTTAGAGCTATATAATGCGAGAAACACGTTATCTGGTGTTTTGACCACTCCACAGTGCGTATGATGTGCAGAACCGACGATATCCTGGTTTTCGTGGGGTTTCAAGCTCAGATATGCATTTTGTGCGATAATATTGGAGAGACTTCAGACAGAAGTATGCAGAATCATCAAGATCGAACTTTTCGAGCTATTTTATGCGAGAAACACGTTAACTGGTGTTTTCACCACTCCACAGTGCGTTTGATATGCAGATCCGGCGACATCTTGGATTTCGTCGGGGTTCAAGCTGAGATTTGCAATTCCTGCGATAATCTTGGTGAGACTTCTGTCCGAAGTATGCTTAATCATCGAGAACGCTCTTTTCGAGCTAGTTAATGCGAGAAACACGTTATCTGGTGTTTTCAGCACTCCACAGTGCGTTTGATATGCAGAACCGGCGATATCTTGGTTTTCGTGGGGTTTCCAGCTGAGATATGCATTTTCTGCGATAATCTTGGTGAGTCTTCTGTCAGAAGTATGCAGAATCATCTAGATCGCACTATTCGAGCTATTTGATGCGAGAAACACGTTTTCTGGTGTTTTCACCACGCCACAGTGCGTTTGATATGCAGAACCGGCGACATCGTGGTTTTCGTCGGGTTTCAAGCTGAGATATGCATTTTCTGCGATCATATTGGTGAGACTTCAGTCAGAAGTATGCAGAATCATCTAGATCGCTCGTTTCGAGCTATTTAAAGCGAGAAACACGTTATCTGGTTGTTTTGACCACTCCACAGTGCGTTTGATATGTAGAGCCGCCGATAACTTGGTTTTCGTGGGGTTTCCAGCTGAAATATGCATTTTCTGCGATAATCTTGGTGTTTCATCTATGAGAAGTATGCAGAATCATCGAGAACGCTCTTTTCGAGCTAGTTAATGCGAGATACACGTTTTCTGATGTTTTCACCACTCCATAGTGCGTCTGATATGCAGAACCGGCGATATCTTGGTTTTCGTGGGGTTTCCAGCTGAGATATGCAATTTCTGTGATAATCTTGGTGAGTCTTCTGTCAGAAGTATGCAGAATCATCGAGATCCCTCTTTTCGAGCTCTTTAATGCGAGAAACACGTTATCTGGTGTTTTCACCACTCCACAGTGCGTTTGATATGCAGAACCGGCGACATCTTGATTTTCGTGAGATTTCAACCTGAGATATGCATTTTCGTCGATAATCTTGGTGAGTCTTCTGTCAGTACTATGCAGAATCATCGAGACCCCTCTTTTCGAGCTATTTAATGCGAGAGACACGTTATCTGGTGTTTTCACCACTCCACAGTGCGTTTGATATGCAGAACAGGCGACATCTTAATTTTCGTGAGATTTCAAGCTGCGATATGCATTTTCTGCGATAATCTTGGTGAGTCTTCTGTCAGAAGTATGCAGAATCATCGAGATCGCTCTATTCGAGCTATTTAATGCGAGAAACACGTTATCTGGTTGTTTTCACCACTCCACAGTGCGTTTGATATGCAGAACCGGCGATATCTTGGTTTTCGTGGGTTTTCCAGCTGAGATATGCATTTTCTGCGATAATCTTGGTGAGTCTTCTGTCAGAAGTATGCAGAATCATCGAGATCGCTCTATTCGAGCTATTTAATGCGAGAAACACGTTATCTGGTTGTTTTCACCACTCCACAGTGCGTTTGATATGCAGAAACGGAGATATCTTGGTTTCGGTCGGGTTTCAAGCTGAGATATGCATTTTCTGCGATAATCTTGGTGAGTCTTCTGTCAGAAGTATGCAGAATCATCTAGATCGCTCGTTTCGAGTTATTTAATGCGAGAAACACGTTATCTGGTTGTTTTCACCACTCCACAGTGCGTTTGATATGCAGAACCGGCGACATCTTGATTTTCGTGAGGTTTCAAGCTGAGATATGCATTTTCTGCGATAATCTTGGTGAGTCTTCTGTCAGAAGTATGCAGAATCATCTAGATCGCTCTTTTCGAGCTATTTGATGCGAGAAACACGTTTTCTGGTGTTTTCACCACTCCACAGTGCGTTTGACATGCAGAACCGGAGATATCTTGGTTACGGTCGGGATTCAAGCTGAGATATTCATTTTCTACGATAATCTAGGCGATACTTCTGTCAGAAGTATGCAGAATCTTCGAGAACGCTCTTTTCGAGATACTTAATGCGAGAAACACGTTTTCTGGTGTTTCACCACTCCACAGTGCGTCTGAAATGCAGAACCGGCGATATCTTGGTTTTCGTGGGGTTTGTAGATGAGATATGCATTTTCTGCGATAATCTTGGTGAGTCTTCTGTCAGAAGTATGCAGAACCATCTAGATCTCTCTTCTCGAGCTATTTAATGCGAGAAACACGTTTTCTTGTGTTTTCACCACCCCACAGTGCGTTTGATATGCAGAACCGAAGATATCTTGGTTTTCGTGGGGTTTGTAGCTGAGATATGCATTTTCTGCGATAATCTTGGTGAGTCTTCTGTCAGAAGTATGCAGAATCATCTAGATCGCTCTTTTCGAGCTATTTAATGCGAGAAACACGTTTTCTTGTGTTTTCACCACCCCACAGTGCGTTTGATATGCAGAACCGGCGATATCTTGATTTTCGTGGTGTTTCCAGGTGAGATATGCATTTTCTGCGATAATCTAGGTGAGTCTTCTGTCAGAAGTATGCAGAATCATCGAGATCGCTCTTTTCGAGCTAGTTAATGCGAGAAAAACCTTGTCTGGTGTTTTTACCACTCCACAGTGCGTTTGATATGCAGAACCAGCGATATCTTGGCTTTCGTTGGGTTTCAAGCTGAGATATGCATTTTTTACGATAATCTTGGTGAGACTACTGTCCGAAGTATGCAGATTCATCGCGATCTCTCTTTTCGAGCTGTTTAATGCGAGAAACACGTTATCTGGTGTTTTCACCACTCCACAGTGCGTTTGATATGCAGTACCAGCGATATCTTGGTTTTCGTGGGGTTTCAATCCGAGATATGCATTTTTTACGATAATCTTGGTGAGACTTCTGTCCGAAGTATGCAGATTCATCGAGATCGCTCTTTTCGAGCTATTTAATGCGAGAAACACGTTATCTGGTGTTTTCACCACTCCACAGTGCGTTTGATATGTAGAGCCACCGATAAATTGGTTTTCGTGGGGTTTCCAGCTGAAATATGCATTTTCTGCGATAATCTTTGTGTTTCATCTATGAGAAGTATGCAGAATCATCCAGAACGCTCTTTTCGAGCTAGTTAATGCGAGTAACACGTTTTCTGGTGTTTTCACCACCCCACAGTGCGTTTGATATGCAGAACCGGCGATATTTGGGTTTTCGTGGGTTTTCAAGCTGAGATATGCATTTTCTGCGGCAATCTTGGTGAGACTTCAGTCAGAAGTATGCAGAATAATCGAGATCGCTCTTTTCGAGCTACTTAATGCTAGAAACACGTTATCTGGTGTTTTCGGCACTCCACAGTGCGTTTGACATGCAGAACCGGAGATATCTTGGTTACGGTCGGGATTCAAGCTGAGATATGCATTTTCTACGATAATCTAGGCGATACTTCTGTCAGAAGTATGCAGAATCTTCGAGAACGCTCTTTTCGAGATACTTAATGCGAGAAACACGTTTTCTGGTGTTTCACCACTCCACAGTGCGTCTGAAATGCAGAACCGGCGATATCTTGGTTTTCGTGGGGTTTGTAGATGAGATATGCATTTTCTGCGATAATCTTGGTGAGTCTTCTGTCAGAAGTATGCAGAACCATCTAGATCTCTCTTCTCGAGCTATTTAATGCGAGAAACACGTTTTCTTGTGTTTTCACCACCCCACAGTGCGTTTGATATGCAGAACCGGAGATATCTTGGTTTTCGTGGGGTTTGTAGCTGAGATATGCATTTTCTGCGATAATCTTGGTTAGTCTTCTGTCAGAAGTATGCAGAATCATCTAGATCGCTCTTTTCGAGCTATTTCATGCGAGAAACACGCTTTCTTGTGTTTTCACCACCCCACAGTGCGTTTGATATGCAGAACCGGCGATATCTTGATTTTCGTGGTGTTTCCAGGTGAGATATGCATTTTCTGCGATAATCTAGGTGAGTCTTCTGTCAGAAGTATGCAGAATCATCGAGATCGCTCTTTTCGAGCTAGTTAATGCGAGAAAAACCTTGTCTGGTGTTTTTACCACTCCACAGTGCGTTTGATATGCAGAACCAGCGATATCTTGGCTTTCGTTGGGTTTCAAGCTGAGATATGCATTTTTTACGATAATCTTGGTGAGACTACTGTCCGAAGTATGCAGATTCATCGCGATCGCTCTTTTCGAGCTGTTTAATGCGAGAAACACGTCATCTGGTGTTTTCACCAATCCACAGTGCGTTTGATATGCAGTACCAGCGATATCTTGGTTTTCGTGGGGTTTCAAGCCGAGATATGCATTTTTTACGATAATCTTGGTGAGACTTCTGTCCGAAGTATGCAGATTCATCGAGATCGCTCTTTTCGAGCTATTTAATGCGAGAAACACGTTATCTGGTGTTTTCACCACTCCACAGTGCGTTTGATATGTAGAGCCACCGATAAATTGGGTTTCGTGGGGTTTCCAGCTGAAATATGCATTTTCTGCGATAATCTTTGTGTTTCATCTACGAGAAGTATGCAGAATCATCCAGAACGCTCTTTTCGAGCTAGTTAATGCGAGTAACACGTTTTCTGGTGTTTTCACCACCCCACAGTGCGTTTGATATGCAGAACCGGCGATATCTGGGTTTTCGTGGGTTTTCAAGCTGAGATATGCATTTTCTGCGGCAATCTTGGTGAGACTTCAGTCAGAAGTATGCAGAATAATCGAGATCGCTCTTTTCGAGCTACTTAATGCTAGAAACACGTTATCTGGGGTTTTCGGCACTCCACAGTGCGTTTGACATGCAGAACCGGAGATATCTTGGTTACGGTCGGGATTCAAGCTGAGATATGCATTTTCTACGATAATCTAGGCGATACTTCTGTCAGAAGTATGCAGAATCTTCGAGAACGCTCTTTTCGAGATACTTAATGCGAGAAACACGTTTTCTGGTGTTTCACCACTCCACAGTGCGTCTGAAATGCAGAACCGGCGATATCTTGGTTTTCGTGGGGTTTGTAGATGAGATATGCATTTTCTGCGATAATCTTGGTGAGTCTTCTGTCAGAAGTATGCAGAATCATCTAGATCGCTCTTTTCGAGCTATTTAATGCGAGAAACACGTTTTCTTGTGTTTTCACCACCCCACAGTGCGTTTGATATGCAGAACCGGAGATATCTTGGTTTTCGTGGGGTTTGTAGCTGAGATATGCATTTTCTGCGATAATCTTGGTGAGTCTTCTGTCAGAAGTATGCAGAATCATCTAGATCGCTCTTTTCGAGCTATTTAATGCGAGAAACACGTTTTCTTGTGTTTTCAACACTCCACAGTACGTTTGATATGCAGAACCGGCGATATCTTGATTTTCGTGGTTTTTCCTGCTGAGATATGCATTTTCAGCGATTATCTTGGTGAGTCTTCTGTCAGAAGTATGCAGAATCTTCGAGATCGCTCATTTCGAGCTAGTTAATGCTAGTAACACGTTATCTGGTGTTTTCACCACTACACAGTTCGTTGTATATGCAGAACAGGAGATATCTTGGTTTTCGTGGGGTTTCTAGCAGAGATATGCATTTTCTGCGATAATCTAGGTGAGTCTTCAGTCAGAAGTATGCAGAATCATCTAGATCGCTCTTCTCGAGCTATTTAATTCGACAAACACGTTTTCTGGTGTATTGACCACTCCACAGTACGTTTGACATGCAGAACCGGCGACATCTTGGATTTCGTCGGGTTTCAAGCTGAGATATGCATTTTCTGCGGCAATCTTGGTGAGCCTTCTGTCCGAAGTATGCAGAATCATCGAGATCGCTCGTTTCGAGCTATTTAATGTGAAAAAACAAGATTTCTGGTGTTTTGACCGCTCCACAGTGCGTTTGATATGTAGAGCCACCGATAAATTGGTTTTCGTGGGGTTTGTAGCTGAGATATGCATTTTCTGCGATAATCTTGGTGAGTCTTCTGCCAGAAGTATGCAGAATCTTCGAGATCGTTCTTTTCGAGCAACTTAATGCGAGAAACACGATATATGGTTGTTTTCACCACTCCACAGTGCGTTCGATATGCAGAACGGGCGACATCTTGATTTTCGTGAGGTTTCAAGCTGAGATATGCATTTTCTGCGATAATCTTGGTGAGACTTCAGTCAGAAATATGCAGAATCTTCTAGATCGCTCTTTTCGTGCTATTTAATGCGAAAAAACAAGTTTTCTGGTGTTTTCAACATTCCACAGTGCGTTTGACATGCAGAACCGATGATATCTTGTTTTTCGTGGTGTTTCCAGCTGAGATATGCATTTTCTGCGATAAACTTTGTGAGTCTTCTGTCAGAAGTATGCAGAATCATCGAGATCCCTCTTTTCGAGCTATTTAATGCGAGAAACACGTTAATTGGTGTTTTCACCACTCCACAGTGCGTTTGATATGCGGAACCAGCGACATCTTGGATTTCGTCGGGTTTCAAGCTGAGACATGCATTTTCTGCGATAATCTTGGTGAGACTTCAGTCAGAAGTATGCAGAATCTTCGAGATCGCTCATTTCGAGCTAGTTAATACGAGAAACACGTTATCTGGTGTTTTCACCACTCCACAGTTCGTTGTATATGCAGAACAGGAGATATCTTGGTTTTCGTGGGGTTTCTAGCAGAGATATGCATTTTCTGCGATAATCTTGATGAGACTTCAGTCAGAGGTATGCAGAATCTACGAGATCGCTCATTTCGAGCTAGTTAATGCAAGAAACACGTTATCTGGTGTTTTCACCACTCCTCAGTTCGTTGTATATGCAGAACAGGAGATATCTTGGTTTGCGTGGGGTTTCTAGCAGAGATATGCATTTTCTGCGATAATCTAGGTGAGTCTTCTGCCAGAAGTATGCAGAATCATCTAGATCGCTCTTTTCGAGCTATTTAATGCGAGAAACACGATATCTGGTGTTTTCAGCACTCCACAGTGCGTATGATATGCAGAACCGGCGATATCTTGGTTTTCGTGGGGTTTCAAGCTGAAATATGCATTTTCTGCGATAATCTTGGTGAGACTTCAGTCAGAAGTATGCAGAATCTTCGAGATCGCTCATTTCGAGCTAGTTAATGCGAGAAACACGTTATCTGGTGTTTTCACCACTCCACAGTTCGCTGTATATGCAGAACAGGAGATATCTTGGTTTTCGTGGGGTTTCTAGCAGAGATATGCATTTTCTGCGATAATCTAGGTGAGTCTTCTGCCAGAAGTATGCAGAATCTTCGAGATCGTTCTTTTCGAGCAACTTAATGCGAGAAACACGATATCTGGTTGTTTTCACCACTCCACAATGCGTTTGATATGCAGAACGGGCGACATCTTGATTTTCGTGAGGTTTCAAGCTGAGATATGCATTTTCTGCGATAATCTTGGTGAGACATCATGTCAGAAATATGCAGAATCTTCTATATCGCTCTTTTCGAGCTATTTAATGCGAAAAAACAAGTTTTCTGGTGTTTTCAACATTCCACAGTGCGTTTGATATGCAGAACCGGCGATATCTTGATTTTCGTGGTGTTTCCAGCTGAAATATGCATTTTCTACGATAATCTTGGTGAGACGTCTGTCAGAAGTATGCAGAATCTTCGAGATCGTTCTTTTCCAGCTACTTAATGCGAGAAACACGATATCTGGTTGTTTTCACCACTCCACAGTGCGTTTGATATGCAGAACGGGCGACATCTTGATTTTCGTGAGGTTTCAAGCTGAGATATGCATTTTCTGCGATAATCTTGGTGAGACTTCAGTCAGAAATATGCAGAATTTTCTAGATCGCTCTTTTCGAGCTATTTAATGCGAGAAACAAGTTATCTGGTGTTTTCACCACTCCACAGTGCGTTTAATATGCAGAACCGGCTACATCTTGGCTGTCGTAGGGTATCAAGTTGAGATATGCATTTTCTGCGATAATCATGGTGAGACTTCTGTCAGAAGTATGCAGAATCATCGGGATCGCTCTTTTCGAGCAATTTAATGCGAGAAACACGTTTTCTGGGGTTTTCACCACTCCACATTTCGTTGGATATGCAGAACAGGAGATATCTTGGTTTTCGTGGGGTTTCTAGCAGAGAAATGCATTTTCAGCGATAATCTTGGTGAGTCTTCTGTCAGAAGTATGCAGAATCATCGAGATCGCACTTTTCGAGCTATTTAATGCGAGAAACAGGATATCTGGTGTTTTCAGCACTCCACAGTGCGTTTGATATGCAGAACCAGCGATATCTAGGTTTTCGTGGGGTTTCAAGCTGAGATATGCAATTTCTGCGATAATCTTGGTGAGACTTATGTCCGAAGTATGCAGAGTCATCGAGATCGTACTTTTCGAGCTATTTAATGCGAGAAACACGTTTTCTGGGGCTTTCACCACTCCACAGTTCGTTGGATATGCAGAACAGGAGATATCTTGGTTTTCGTGGGGTTTCTAGCAGAGATATGCATTTTCTGCGATAATCATGGTGAGACTTCTGTTAGAAGTATGCAGAGTCATCGAGATCGTACTTTTCGAGCTATTTAATGCGAGAAATACGTTTTCTGGGGTTTTCACCACTCCACAGTTGGTTTGATATGCAGAACCGGCGATGTTTGGTTTTCGTCGGGTTTCAAGTTGAGATATGCATTTTCTACGATAATCTTGGAGAAACATCTGTCCGAAGTATGCAGAATCATCAAGATCGCTCTTTTCGAGCTATTTAATGCGAAAAAACAAGTTTTCTGGTGTTTTCACCACTCCACAGTGCGTTTGATATGCAGAACCGGCGACATCTTGGATTTCGTCGGGGTTCAAGCTGAGATATGCAATTCCTGCGATAATCTTGGTGAGACTTCTGTCCGAAGTATGCTGAATCATCGAGATTTCTCGTTTCGAGCTATTTAATGCGAGAAACACGTTATCTGGTGTTTTCTCCACTCCACAGGGCGTATGATGTGCAGAACCAACGATATCCTGCTTTTCGTGGGGTTTCAAGCTCAGATATGCATTTTGTGCGATAATATTGGTGAGACTTCTGTCCGAAGTATGCAGAATCATCGATATCGCTCTTTTAGAGCTATTTAATGCGAGAAACACGTTATCTGGTGTTTTCACTACTCCACAGTTGGTTTGATATGCAGAACCGGAGATAATTTGGTTTTCGTGGGGTTTCAAGCTGAGATATGCATTTTCTGCGATAATCTTGGTGAGACTTCTGTCCGTAGTATGCAGAATCATCGAGATCGCTCTTTTCGAGCTATTTAATGCGAGAAACACGTTATCTGGTGTTTTCAGCACTCCACAGTGCGCTTGATATGCAGAACCGGCGACATCTTGATTTTCGTGAGGTTTCAAGCTGAGATATGCATTTTCTGCGATAATATTGGTGAGACTTCTGTCCGAAGTATGCAGAATCATCGATATCGCTCTTTTAGAGCTATTTAATGCGAGCAACACGTTATCTGGTGTTTTGACCACTCCACAGTGCGTTTGATATGTAGAACCGCCGATAACTTGGTTTTCGTGGGCTTTCCAGCTGAAATATGCATTGTCTGCGATAATCTTGGTGTTTCATCTATGAGAAGTATGCAGAATCATCAAGAACGCTCTTTTCGAGCTAGTTAATGCGAGAAACACGTTATCTGGTGTTTTAACCACTCCACAGTGCGTATGATATGCAGAACCGACGATATCCTGGTTTTCGTGGGGTTTCAAGCTCAGATGTGCATTTTCTGCGATAATCTTGGTGAGACTTCTGTCCTAAGTATGCAGAGTCATCGAGATCGTACTTTTCGAGCTATTTAATGCGTGAAACACGTTTTCTGGGGTTTTCACCATTCCACAGTTGGTTTGATATGCAGAACCGGCGATGTTTGGTTTTCGTCGGGTTTCAAGTTGAGATATGCATTTTCTGCGATAATCATGGTGAGACTTCTGTTACAAGTATGCAGAATCATCGAGATCGCACATTTCGATCTATTTAATGCGAGAAACACGTTATCCGGTGTTTTCACCACTCCACAGTGGGTTTGATATGCAGAACTGGCGACATCTTGGATTTCGTCGGGTTTCAAGCTGAGATATGCATTTTCTACGATAATCTTGGTGAGACTTCTGTCCGATGTATGCAGAATCATCGAGATCGATCTTTTCGAGCTATTTAATGCGAGAAACACGTTATCCGGTGTTTTCACCACTCCACAGTGGGTTTGATATGCAGAACTGGCGACATCTTGGTTTTCGTGGTGTTTCCAGCTGAGACATACATTTTCTGCGATAATCATGGTGAGTCTTCTGTCAGAAGTATGCAGAATCTTCGAGATCGCACATTTCGATCTATTTAATGCGAGAAACACGTTATCCGGTGTTTTCACCACTCCACAGTGGGTTTGATATGCAGAACTGGCGACATCTTGGATTTCGTCGGGTTTCAAGCTGAGATATGCATTTTCTACGATAATCTTGGTGAGACTTCTGTCCGATGTATGCAGAATCATCGAGATCGATCTTTTCGAGCTATTTAATGCGAGAAACACGTTATCTGGTTGTTTTCACCACTCCACAGTGCGTTTGATATGCAGAACCGGCGACATCTTGATTTTCGTGGGGTTTCTAGCTGAGATATGCATTTTCTGCGAAAATATTGGTGAGACTTCTGTCCGATGTATGCAGATTCATCGCGATCGCTCTTTTCGAGCTGTTTAATGCGAGAAACACGTTATCTGGTGTTTTCACCACTCCACAGTGCGTTTGATATGCAGTACCAGCGATATCTTGGTTTTCGTGGGGTTTCAAGCCGAGATATGCATTTTTTACGATAATCTTGGTGAGACTTCTGTCCGAAGTATGCAGATTCATCGAGATCGCTCTTTTCGAGCTATTTAATGCGAGAAACACGTTATCTGGTGTTTTCACCACTCCACAGTGCGTTTGATATGTAGAGCCACCGATAAATTGGGTTTCGTGGGGTTTCCAGCTGAAATATGCATTTTCTGCGATAATCTTTGTGTTTCATCTACGAGAAGTATGCAGAATCATCCAGAACGCTCTTTTCGAGCTAGTTAATGCGAGTAACACGTTTTCTGGTGTTTTCACCACCCCACAGTGCGTTTGATATGCAGAACCGGCGATATCTGGGTTTTCGTGGGTTTTCAAGCTGAGATATGCATTTTCTGCGGCAATCTTGGTGAGACTTCAGTCAGAAGTATGCAGAATAATCGAGATCGCTCTTTTCGAGCTACTTAATGCTAGAAACACGTTATCTGGTGTTTTCGGCACTCCACAGTGCGTTTGACATGCAGAACCGGAGATATCTTGGTTACGGTCGGGATTCAAGCTGAGATATGCATTTTCTACGATAATCTAGGCGATACTTCTGTCAGAAGTATGCAGAATCTTCGAGAACGCTCTTTTCGAGATACTTAATGCGAGAAACACGTTTTCTGGTGTTTCACCACTCCACAGTGCGTCTGAAATGCAGAACCGGCGATATCTTGGTTTTCGTGGGGTTTGTAGATGAGATATGCATTTTCTGCGATAATCTTGGTGAGTCTTCTGTCAGAAGTATGCAGAATCATCTAGATCGCTCTTTTCGAGCTATTTAATGCGAGAAACACGTTTTCTTGTGTTTTCACCACCCCACAGTGCGTTTGATATGCAGAACCGGAGATATCTTGGTTTTCGTGGGGTTTGTAGCTGAGATATGCATTTTCTGCGATAATCTTGGTGAGTCTTCTGTCAGAAGTATGCAGAATCATCTAGATCGCTCTTTTCGAGCTATTTAATGCGAGAAACACGTTTTCTTGTGTTTTCAACACTCCACAGTACGTTTGATATGCAGAACCGGCGATATCTTGATTTTCGTGGTTTTTCCTGCTGAGATATGCATTTTCAGCGATTATCTTGGTGAGTCTTCTGTCAGAAGTATATAGAATCTTCGAGATCGCTCATTTCGAGCTAGTTAATGCTAGTAACACGTTATCTGGTGTTTTCACCACTACACAGTTCGTTGTATATGCAGAACAGGAGATATCTTGGTTTTCGTGGGGTTTCTAGCAGAGATATGCATTTTCTGCGATAATCTAGGTGAGTCTTCAGTCAGAAGTATGCAGAATCATCTAGATCGCTCTTCTCGAGCTATTTAATTCGACAAACACGTTTTCTGGTGTATTGACCACTCCACAGTACGTTTGACATGCAGAACCGGCGACATCTTGGATTTCGTCGGGTTTCAAGCTGAGATATGCATTTTCTGCGGCAATCTTGGTGAGCCTTCTGTCCGAAGTATGCAGAATCATCGAGATCGCTCGTTTCGAGCTATTTAATGTGAAAAAACAAGATTTCTGGTGTTTTGACCGCTCCACAGTGCGTTTGATATGTAGAGCCACCGATAAATTGGTTTTCGTGGGGTTTGTAGCTGAGATATGCATTTTCTGCGATAATCTTGGTGAGTCTTCTGCCAGAAGTATGCAGAATCTTCGAGATCGTTCTTTTCGAGCAACTTAATGCGAGAAACACGATATATGGTTGTTTTCACCACTCCACAGTGCGTTCGATATGCAGAACGGGCGACATCTTGATTTTCGTGAGGTTTCAAGCTGAGATATGCATTTTCTGCGATAATCTTGGTGAGACTTCAGTCAGAAATATGCAGAATCTTCTAGATCGCTCTTTTCGTGCTATTTAATGCGAAAAAACAAGTTTTCTGGTGTTTTCAACATTCCACAGTGCGTTTGACATGCAGAACCGATGATATCTTGTTTTTCGTGGTGTTTCCAGCTGAGATATGCATTTTCTGCGATAAACTTGGTGAGTCTTCTGTCAGAAGTATGCAGAATCATCGAGATCCCTCTTTTCGAGCTATTTAATGCGAGAAACACGTTAATTGGTGTTTTCACCACTCCACAGTGCGTTTGATATGCGGAACCAGCGACATCTTGGATTTCGTCGGGTTTCAAGCTGAGACATGCATTTTCTGCGATAATCTTGGTGAGACTTCAGTCAGAAGTATGCAGAATCTTCGAGATCGCTCATTTCGAGCTAGTTAATGCGAGAAACACGTTATCTGGTGTTTTCACCACTCCACAGTTCGTTGTATATGCAGAACAGGAGATATCTTGGTTTTCGTGGGGTTTCTAGCAGAGATATGCATTTTCTGCGATAATCTTGATGAGACTTCAGTCAGAGGTATGCAGAATCTACGAGATCGCTCATTTCGAGCTAGTTAATGCAAGAAACACGTTATCTGGTGTTTTCACCACTCCTCAGTTGGTTGTATATGCAGAACAGGAGATATCTTGGTTTGCGTGGGGTTTCTAGCAGAGATATGCATTTTCTGCGATAATCTAGGTGAGTCTTCTGCCAGAAGTATGCAGAATCATCTAGATCGCTCTTTTCGAGCTATTTAATGCGAGAAACACGATATCTGGTGTTTTCAGCACTCCACAGTGCGTATGATATGCAGAACCGGCGATATCTTGGTTTTCGTGGGGTTTCAAGCTGAAATATGCATTTTCTGCGATAATCTTGGTGAGACTTCAGTCAGAAGTATGCAGAATCTTCGAGATCGCTCATTTCGAGCTAGTTAATGCGAGAAACACGTTATCTGGTGTTTTCACCACTCCACAGTTCGCTGTATATGCAGAACAGGAGATATCTTGGTTTTCGTGGGGTTTCTAGCAGAGATATGCATTTTCTGCGATAATCTAGGTGAGTCTTCTGCCAGAAGTATGCAGAATCTTCGAGATCGTTCTTTTCGAGCAACTTAATGCGAGAAACACGATATCTGGTTGTTTTCACCACTCCACAGTGCGTTTGATATGCAGAACGGGCGACATCTTGATTTTCGTGAGGTTTCAAGCTGAGATATGCATTTTCTGCGATAATCTTGGTGAGACATCATGTCAGAAATATGCAGAATCTTCTATATCGCTCTTTTCGAGCTATTTAATGCGAAAAAACAAGTTTTCTGGTGTTTTCAACATTCCACAGTGCGTTTGATATGCAGAACCGGCGATATCTTGATTTTCGTGGTGTTTCCAGCTGAAATATGCATTTTCTACGATAATCTTGGTGAGACGTCTGTCAGAAGTATGCAGAATCTTCGAGATCGTTCTTTTCGAGCTACTTAATGCGAGAAACACGATATCTGGTTGTTTTCACCACTCCACAGTGCGTTTGATATGCAGAACGGGCGACATCTTGATTTTCGTGAGGTTTCAAGCTGAGATATGCATTTTCTGCGATAATCTTGGTGAGACTTCAGTCAGAAATATGCAGAATTTTCTAGATCGCTCTTTTCGAGCTATTTAATGCGAGAAACAAGTTATCTGGTGTTTTCACCACTCCACAGTGCGTTTAATATGCAGAACCGGCTACATCTTGGCTGTCGTAGGGTATCAAGTTGAGATATGCATTTTCTGCGATAATCATGGTGAGACTTCTGTCAGAAGTATGCAGAATCATCGGGATCGCTCTTTTCGAGCAATTTAATGCGAGAAACACGTTTTCTGGGGTTTTCACCACTCCACATTTCGTTGGATATGCAGAACAGGAGATATCTTGGTTTTCGTGGGGTTTCTAGCAGAGAAATGCATTTTCTGCGATAATCATGGTGAGACTTCTGTTAGAAGTATGCAGAATCATCGAGATCGCACATTTCGATCTATTTAATGCGAGAAACACGTTATCTGGTGTTTTCACCACTCCACAGTGCGTTTGATATGCAGAACCAGCGATATCTTGGTTTTCGTGGGGTTTCAAGCTGAGATATGCATTTTTTACGATAATCATGGTGAGACTTCTGTCCGAAGTATGCAGAATCATCGAGATCGCACTTTTCGAGCTATTTAATGCGAGAAACAGGATATCTGGTGTTTTCAGCACTCCACAGTGCGTTTGATATGCAGAACCAGCGATATCTAGGTTTTCGTGGGGTTTCAAGCTGAGATATGCAATTTCTGCGATAATCTTGGTGAGACTTATGTCCGAAGTATGCAGAGTCATCGAGATCGTACTTTTCGAGCTATTTAATGCGAGAAACACGTTTTCTGGGGTTTTCACCACTCCACAGTTGGTTTGATATGCAGAACCGGCGATGTTTGGTTTTCGTCGGGTTTCAAGTTGAGATATGCATTTTCTACGATAATCTTGGAGAAACATCTGTCCGAAGTATGCAGAATCATCGGGATCGCTCTTTTCGAGCTATTTAATGCGAGAAACACGTTTTCTGGCGATTTCACCACACCACTGTTCGTTGGATATGCAGAACCGGAGATATCTTGGTTTTCGTGGGGTTTCAAGCTGAAATATGCATTTTCTGCGATAATCTTGGTGAGACTTCTGTCCGATGTATGCAGAATCATCGAGATCGCTCTTTTCGAGCTATTTAATGCGAGAAACACGTTATCCGGTGTTTTCACCACTCCACAGTGGGTTTGATATGCAGAACTGGCGACATCTTGGATTTCGTCGGGTTTCAAGCTGAGATATGCATTTTCTACGATAATCTTGGTGAGACTTCTGTCAGAAGTTTGCAGAATCATCTAGATCGCTCTATTCGAGCTATTTAATGCAAGAAACACGTTAACTGGTGTTTTCACCACTCCGCAGTGCGTTTGATATGTAGAACCAGCGATATCCTGGTTTTCGTGGGGTTTCAAGCTCAGATGTGCATTTTCTGCGATAAGCTTGGTGAGACTTCTGTCCGAAGTATGCAGAGTCATCGAGATCGTACTTTTCGAGCTATTTAATGCGTGAAACACGTTTTCTGGGGTTTTCACCATTCCACAGTTGGTTTGATATGCAGAACCGGCGATGTTTGGTTTTCGTCGGGTTTCAAGTTGAGATATGCATTTTCTGCGATAATCATGGTGAGACTTCTGTTACAAGTATGCAGAATCATCGAGATCGCACATTTCGATCTATTTAATGCGAGAAACACGTTATCCGGTGTTTTCACCACTCCACAGTGGGTTTGATATGCAGAACTGGCGACATCTTGGATTTCGTCGGGTTTCAAGCTGAGATATGCATTTTCTACGATAATCTTGGTGAGACTTCTGTCCGATGTATGCAGAATCATCGAGATCGATCTTTTCGAGCTATTTAATGCGAGAAACACGTTATCCGGTGTTTTCACCACTCCACAGTGGGTTTGATATGCAGAACTGGCGACATCTTGGTTTTCGTGGTGTTTCCAGCTGAGACATACATTTTCTGCGATAATCATGGTGAGTCTTCTGTCAGAAGTATGCAGAATCTTCGAGATCGCACATTTCGATCTATTTAATGCGAGAAACACGTTATCCGGTGTTTTCACCACTCCACAGTGGGTTTGATATGCAGAACTGGCGACATCTTGGATTTCGTCGGGTTTCAAGCTGAGATATGCATTTTCTACGATAATCTTGGTGAGACTTCTGTCCGATGTATGCAGAATCATCGAGATCGATCTTTTCGAGCTATTTAATGCGAGAAACACGTTATCTGGTTGTTTTCACCACTCCACAGTGCGTTTGATATGCAGAACCGGCGACATCTTGATTTTCGTGGGGTTTCTAGCTGAGATATGCATTTTCTGCGAAAATATTGGTGAGACTTCTGTCCGATGTATGCAGAATCATCGAGATCGATCTTTTCGAGCTATTTAATGCGAGAAACACGTTATCTGGTTGTTTTCACCACTCCACAGTGCGTTTGATATGCAGAACCGGCGACATCTTGATTTTCGTGGGGTTTCTAGCTGAGATATGCATTTTCTGCGAAAATATTGGTGAGACTTCTGTCCGAAGTATGCAGAGTCATCGAGATCGTACTTTTCGAGCTATTTAATGCGAGAAACACGTTTTCTGGGGTTTTCACCACTCCACAGTTGGTTTGATATGCAGAACCGGCGATGTTTGGTTTTCGTCGGGTTTCAAGTTGAGATATGCATTTTCTGCGATAATCATGGTGAGACTTCTGTTACAAGTATGCAGAATCATCGAGATCGCACATTTCGATCTATTTAATGCGAGAAACACGTTATCCGGTGTTTTCACCACTCCACAGTGGGTTTGATATGCAGAACTGGCGACATCTTGGATTTCCTCGGGTTTCAAGCTGAGATATGCATTTTCTACGATAATCTTGGTGAGACTTCTGTCCGATGTATGCAGAATCATCGAGATCGACCTTTTCGAGCTATTTAATGCGAGAAACACGTTATCTGGTTGTTTTCACCACTCCACAGTGCGTTTGATATGCAGAACCGGCGACATCTTGATTTTCGTGGGGTTTCTAGCTGAGATATGCATTTTCTGCGAAAATATTGGTGAGACTTCTGTCCGAAGTATGCAGAGTCATCGAGATCGTACTTTTCGAGCTATTTAATGCGAGAAACACGTTTTCTGGGGTTTTCACCACTCCACAGTTGGTTTGATATGCAGAACCGGCGATGTTTGGTTTTCGTCGGGTTTCAAGTTGAGATATGCATTTTCTACGATAATCTTGGAGAAACATCTGTCCGAAGTATGCAGAATCATCAAGATCGCTCTTTTCGAGCTTTTTAATGCGAAAAAACAAGTTTTCTGGTGTTTTCACCACTCCACAGTGCGTTTGATATGCAGAACCGGCGACATCTTGGATTTCGTCGGGGTTCAAGCTGAGATATGCAATTCCTGCGATAATCTTGGTGAGAAATCTGTCCGAAGTATGCTTAATCATCGAGATCGCTCGTTTCCAGCTATTTAATGCGAGAAACACGTTATCTGGTGTTTTCACCACTCCACAGTGCGTGTGATATGCAGAACCGACGATATCCTGGTTTTCGTGGGGTTTCAAGCTCAGATGTGCATTTTCAGCGATAATCTTGGTGAGAGTTCTGTCCGAAGTATGCAGAATCATCGAGATCGCTCTATTCGAGCTATTTAACGCGACAAAACGTTATCTGGTGTTTTCAGCACTCCACAGTGCGGTTGATATGCAGAACCAGCGATATCTTGGTTTTCGTGGGGTTTCAAGCTGAGATATGCATTTTCTCCGATAAACATGGAGAGACTTCTGTCCGAATTAGGCTGAACCATCGAGATCGCTCTTTTCGAGCTAGTTAATGCGAGAAAAACCTTGTCAGGGGTTTTCACCACTCCACAGTGCGTTTGATATGCAGAACCAGCGATATCTTGGCTTTCGTTGGGTTTCAAGCTGAGATATGCATTTTTTACGATAATCTTGGTGAGACTTCTGTCCGAAGTATGCAGAATCATCGAGATCGCTCTTTTCGAGCTATTTGATGCGAGAAACACGTTAACTGGTGTTTCCACCACTCCACAGTGCGTTTGATATGCAGAACCGGCGACATCTTGGATTTCGTCGGGGTTCAAGCTGAGATATGCATTTTCTACGATAATCTTGGTGAGACTTCTGTCAGAAGTATGCAGAATCATCGGGATCGCTTTTTTCGAGCTATTTAATGCGAGAAACACGTTTTCTGGGGTTTTCACCACACCTCTGTTCGTTGGATATGCAGAACCGGAGATATCTTGGTTTTCCTGGGGTTTCAAGCTGAGATCTGCATTTTCTGCGACAATCTTGGTGAGACTTCTGTCCGAAGTATGCAGAATCATCGGGATCGCTCTTATCGAGCTATTTAATGCGAGAAACACGTTATGTGGTGTATTCACCACTCCACAGTACGTTAGACATGCAGAACCGGAGGTATCTTCGTTCCGGTCGGGTTTCAAGCTGAGGTATGCATTTTCTACGACAATATTGGTGAGACCTCTGTCAGAAGTATGCAGAACCTTCGAGAACGCTCTTTTCGAGCTACTTAATGCGAGAATCACGTTTTCTGGTGTTTTCACCACCCCACAGTGCGTTTGATCTGCAAAACCGGAGATATCTTGGTTTTCGTGGGGTTTCAAGCTGAGATATGCATTTTCTGCAATAATCTTGTTGAGACTTCTGTCCGAAGTATGCAGAAAAATCGAGAGCGCTCTTTTCGAGCTATTTAATGCGAGAAACACGTTTTCTGGGGTTTTCACCACACCTCTGTTCGTTGGATATGCAGAACCGGAGATATCTTGGTTTTCCTGGGGTTTCAAGCTGAGATCTGCATTTTCTGCGACAATCTTGGTGAGACTTCTGTCCGAAGTATGCAGAATCATCGGGATCGCTCTTATCGAGCTATTTAATGCGAGAAACACGTTTTCTGGCGATTTCACCACACCACTGTTCGTTGGATATGCAGAACCGGAGATATCTTGGTTTTCGTGGGGTGTCAAGCTGAAATATGCATTTTCTGCGATAATCTTGGTGAGACTTCTGTCCGATGTATGCAGAATCATCGAGATCGATCTTTTCGAGCTATTTAATGCGAGAAACACGTTATCCGGTGTTTTCACCACTCCACAGTGGGTTTGAAATGCAGAACCGGCGACATCTTGATTTTCGTGGGGTTTCTAGCTGAGATATGCATTTTCTGCGAAAATATTGGGGAGACTTCTGTCCGAAGTATGCAGAGTCATCGAGATCGTACTTTTCGAGCTATTTAATGCGAGAAACACGTTTTCTGGGGTTTTCACCACTCCACAGTTGGTTTGATATGCAGAACCGGCGATGTTTGGTTTTCGTCGGGTTCCCAAGTTGAGATATGCATTTTCTACGATAATCTTGGAGAAACATCTGTCCGAAGTATGCAGAATCATCAAGATCGCTCTTTTCGAGCTATTTAATGCGAAAAAACAAGTTTTCTGGTGTTTTCACCACTCCACAGTGCGTTTGATATGCAGAACCGGCGACATCTTGGATTTCGTCGGGGTTCAAGCTGAGATATGCAATTCCTGCGATAATCTTGGTGAGAAATCTGTCCGAAGTATGCTTAATCATCGAGATCGCTCGTTTCCAGCTATTTAATGCGAGAAACACGTTATCTGGTGTTTTCACCACTCCACAGTTCGTTGGATGTGCAGAACCGGAGATATCTTGGTTTTCGCGGGGTTTCTAGCAGAGATATGCATTTTCTGCGATAATCATGGAGAGACTTCTGTCCGAATTAGGCTGAATCATCGAGATCGCTCTTTTCGAGCTAGTTAATGCGAGAAAAACCTTGTCAGGGGTTTTCACCACTCCACAGTGCGTTTGATATGCAGAACCAGCGATATCTTGGCTTTCGTTGGGTTTCAAGCTGAGATATGCATTTTTTACGATAATCTTGGTGAGAATTCTGTCCGAAGTATGCAGAATCATCGAGATCGCTCTTTTCGAGCTATTTGATGCGAGAAACACGTTAACTGGTGTTTCCACCACTCCACAGTGCGTTTGATATGCAGAACCGGCGACATCTTGGATTTCGTCGGGGTTCAAGCTGAGATATGCATTTTCTGCAATAATCTTGTTGAGACTTCTGTCCGAAGTATGCAGAAAAATCGAGACTGCTCTTTTCGAGCTATTTAATGCGACAAACACGTTTTCTGGGGTTTTCACCACACCACTGTTCGTTGGATATGCAGAACCGGAGATATCTTGGTTTTCGTGGGGTTTCAAGCTGAAATATGCATTTTCTGCGATAATCTTGGTGAGACTTCTGTCCGAAGTATGCAGAAACATCGAGAGCGCTCTTTTCGAGCTATTTAATGCGAGTAACACGTTTTCTGGGGTTTTCACCACACCACAGTTCGTTGGATATGCAGAACCGGAGATATCTTGGTTTTCGTGGGGTTTCAAGCTGAGATATGCATTTTCTGCAATAATCTTGTTGAGACTTCTGTCCGAAGTATGCAGAAAAATCGAGACTGCTCTTTTCGAGCTATTTAATGCGACAAACACGTTTTCTGGGGTTTTCACCACACCACTGTTCGTTGGATATGCAGAACCGGAGATATCTTGGTTTTCGTGGGGTTTCAAGCTGAAATATGCATTTTCTGCGATAATATTGGTGAGACTTCTGTCCGATGTATGCAGAATCATCGAGATCGCTCTTTTCGAGCTATTTAATGCGAGAGACACGTTAACTGGTGTTTTCACCACTCCACAGTGCGTATGATGTGCAGAACCGACGATATCCTGGTTTTCGTGGGGTTTCAAGCTCAGATATGCATTTTCTGCGATAATATTGGTGAGACTTCAGACAGAAGTATGCAGAATCATCTAGATCACTCTTTTCGAGCTATTTAATGCGAGAAACACGTTATCCGGTGTTTTCACCGCTCCACAGTGGGTTTGATATGCAGAACTTGCGACATCTTGGATTTCGTCGGGTTTCAAGCTGAGATATGCATTTTCTACGATAATCTTGGTGAGACTTCTGTCAGAAGTTTGCAGAATCATCTAGATCGCTCGTTTCGAGATATTTAATGCGAAAAAACAAGTTTTCTGGTGTTTTCACCACTCCACAGTGCGTCTGATATGCAGAACCGGCGATATCTTGGTTTTCGTGGGGTTTCCAGCTGAGACATACATTTTCTGCGATAATCTTGGTGAGTCTTCTGTCAGAAGTATGCAGAATCTTCGAGATCGCTCTATTCGAGCTATTTAATGCGAGAAACACGTTATCTGGTTGTTTTCACCACTCCACAGTGCGTTTGATATGCAGAACCGGCGACATCTTGATTTTCGTGGGGTTTCTAGCTGAGATATGCATTTTCTGCGAAAATATTGGTGAGACTTCTGTCCGAAGTATGCAGAGTCATCGAGATCGTACTTTTCGAGCTATTTAATGCGAGAAACACGTTTTCTGGGGTTTTCACCACTCCACAGTTGGTTTGATATGCAGAACCGGCGATGTTTGGTTTTCGTCGGGTTTCAAGTTGAGATATGCATTTTCTACGATAATCTTGGTGAAACATCTGTCCGAAGTATGCAGAATCATCAAGATCGCTCTTTTCGAGCTATTTAATGCGAAAAAACAAGTTTTCTGGTGTTTTCACCACTCCACAGTGCGTTTGATATGCCGAACCGGCGACATCTTGGATTTCGTCGGGGTTCAAGCTGAGATATGCAATTCCTGCGATAATCTTGGTGAGACTTCTGTCCGAAGTATGCTGAATCATCGAGATCGCTCGTTTCGAGTTATTTAATGCGAGAAACACGTTATCTGGTGTTTTCTCCACTCCACAGTGCGTATGATGCGCAGAACCAACGATATCCTGCTTTTCGTGGGGTTTCAAGCTCAGATATGCATTTTGTGCGATAATATTGGGGAGACTTCAGACAGAAGTATGCAGAATCATCGAGATCACACTTTTCGAGCTATTTAATGCGAGAAACACGTTATCTGGTGTTTTCACTACTCCACAGTTGGTTTGATATGCAGAACCGGAGATAATTTGGTTTTCGTGGGGTTTCAAGCTGAGATATGCATTTTCTGCGATAATCTTGGTGAGACTTCTGTCCGTAGTATGCAGAATCATCGCGATCGCTCTTATCGAGCTATTTAATGCGAGAAACACGTTATCTGGTGTTTTCAGCACTCCACAGTGCGTTTGATATGCAGAACCGGCGACATCTTGATGTTCGTGAGGTTTCAAGCTGAGATATGCTTTTTCTGCGATAATATTGGTGAGACTTCTGTCCGAAGTATGCAGAATCATCGATATCGCTCTTTTAGAGCTATTTAATGCGAGCAACACGTTATGTGGTGTATTCACCACTCCACAGTACGTTAGACATGCAGAACCGGAGGTATCTTCGTTTCGGTCGGGTTTCAAGCTGAGGTATGCATTTTCTACGACAATATTGGTGAGACCTCTGACAGAAGTATGCAGAACCTTCGAGAACGCTCTTTTCGAGCTACTTAATGCGAGAATCACGTTTTCTGGTGTTTTCACCACCCCACAGTGCGTTTGATATGCAAAACCGGAGATATCTTGGTTTTCGAGGGGTTTCAAGCTGAGATATGCATTTTCTGCAATAATCTTGTTGAGACTTCTGTCCGAAGTATGCAGAAAAATCGAGAGCTCTCTTTTCGAGCTATTTAATGCGAGAAACACGTTTTCTGGGGTTTTCACCACACCTCTGTTCGTTGGATATGCAGAACCGGAGATATCTTGGTTTTCCTGGGGTTTCAAGCTGAGATCTGCATTTTCTGCGACAATCTTGGTGAGACTTCTGTCCGAAGTATGCAGAACCATCGGGATCGCTCTTATCGAGCTATTTAATGCGAGAAACACGTTTTCTGGCGATTTCACCACACCACTGTTCGCTGGATATGCAGAACCGGAGATATCTTGGTTTTCGTGGGGTGTTAAGCTGAAATATGCATTTTCTGCGATAATCTTGGTGAGACTTCTGTCCGATGTATGCAGAATCATCGAGATCGATCTTTTCGAGCTATTTAATGCGAGAAACACGTTATCCGGTGTTTTCACCACTCCACAGTGGGTTTGATATGCAGAACCGGCGACATCTTGATTTTCGTGGGGTTTCTAGCTGAGATATGCATTTTCTGCGAAAATATTGGGGAGACTTCTGTCCGAAGTATGCAGAGTCATCGAGATCGTACTTTTCGAGCTATTTAATGCGAGAAACACGTTTTCTGGGGTTTTCACCACTCCACAGTTGGTTTGATATGCAGAACCGGCGATGTTTGGTTTTCGTCGGGTTCCCAAGTTGAGATATGCATTTTCTACGATAATCTTGGAGAAACATCTGTCCGAAGTATGCAGAATCATCAAGATCGCTCTTTCCGAGCTATTTAATGCGAAAAAACAAGTTTTCTGGTGTTTTCACCACTCCACAGTGCGTTTGATATGCAGAACCGGCGACATCTTGGATTTCGTCGGGGTTCAAGCTGAGATATGCAATTCCTGCGATAATCTTGGTGAGAAATCTGTCCGAAGTATGCTTAATCATCGAGATCGCTCGTTTCCAGCTATTTAATGCGAGAAACACGTTATCTGGTGTTTTCACCACTCCACAGTTCGTTGGATGTGCAGAACCGGAGATATCTTGGTTTTCGCGGGGTTTCTAGCAGAGATATGCATTTTCTGCGATAATCATGGAGAGACTTCTGTCCGAATTAGGCTGAATCATCGAGATCGCTCTTTTCGAGCTAGTTAATGCGAGAAAAACCTTGTCAGGGGTTTTCACCACTCCACAGTGCGTTTGATATGCAGAACCAGCGATATCTTGGATTTCGTCGGGGTTCAAGCTGAGATATGCAATTCCTGCGATAATCTTGGTGAGACTTCTGTCCGAAGTATGCAGAAACATCGAGAGCGCTCTTTTCGAGCTATTTAATGCGAGAAACACGTTTTCTGGGGTTTTCACCACACCACAGTTCGTTGGATATGCAGAACCGGAGATATCTTGGTTTTCGTGGGGTTTCAAGCTGAGATATGCATTTTCTGCAATAATCTTGTTGAGACTTCTGTCCGAAGTATGCAGAAAAATCGAGAGCGCTCTTTTCGAGCTATTTAATGCGAGAAACACGTTTTCTGGGGTTTTCACCACACCACTGTTCGTTGGATATGCAGAACCGGAGATATCTTGGTTTTCGTGGGGTTTCAAGCTGAAATATGCATTTTCTGCGATAATCTTGGTGAGACTTCTGTCCGATGTATGCAGAATCATCGAGATCGCTCTTTTCGAGCTATTTAATGCGAGAGACACGTTAACTGGTGTTTTCACCACTCCACAGTGCGTATGATGTGCAGAACCGACGATATCCTGGTTTTCGTGGGGTTTCAAGCTCATATATGCATTTTCTGCGATAATATTGGTGAGACTTCAGACAGAAGTATGCAGAATCATCTAGATCACTCTTTTCGAGCTATTTAATGCGAGAAACACGTTATCCGGTGTTTTCACCGCTCCACAGTGGGTTTGATATGCAGAACTGTCGACATCTTGGATTTCGTCGGGTTTCAAGCTGAGATATGCATTTTCTACGATAATCTTGGTGAGACTTCTGTCAGAAGTTTGCAGAATCATCTAGATCGCTCGTTTCGAGATATTTAATGCGAAAAAACAAGTTTTCTGGTGTTTTCACCACTCCACAGTGCGTCTGATATGCAGAACCGGCGATATCTTGGTTTTCGTGGGGTTTCCAGCTGAGACATACATTTTCTGCGATAATCTTGGTGAGTCTTCTGTCAGAAGTATGCAGAATCTTCGAGATCGCTCTATTCGAGCTATTTAATGCGAGAAACACGTTATCTGGTTGTTTTCACCACTCCACAGTGCGTTTGATATGCAGTACCGGCGACATCTTGATTTTCGTGGGGTTTCTAGCTGAGATATGCATTTTCTGCGAAAATATTGGTGAGACTTCTGTCCGAAGTATGCAGAGTCATCGAGATCGTACTTTTCGAGCTATTTAATGCGAGAAACACGTTTTCTGGGGTTTTCACCACTCCACAGTTGGTTTGATATGCAGAACCGGCGATGTTTGGTTTTCGT
Source organism: Anthophora plumipes (assembly GCA_951804975.1). NCBI lineage: Eukaryota > Metazoa > Arthropoda > Insecta > Hymenoptera > Apidae > Anthophora > Anthophora plumipes. The sequence continues at coordinate 1,543,841 of CATORF010000423.1, forward strand.
CGGGTTTCAAGTTGAGATATGCATTTTCTACGATAATCTTGGTGAAACATCTGTCCGAAGTATGCAGAATCATCAAGATCGCTCTTTTCGAGCTATTTAATGCGAAAAAACAAGTTTTCTGGTGTTTTCACCACTCCACAGTGCCTTTGATATGCCGAACCGGCGACATCTTGGATTTCGTCGGGGTTCAAGCTGAGATATGCAATTCCTGCGATAATCTTGGTGAGACTTCTGTCCGAAGTATGCTGAATCATCGAGATCGCTCGTTTCGAGTTATTTAATGCGAGAAACACGTTATCTGGTGTTTTCTCCACTCCACAGTGCGTATGATGTGCAGAACCAACGATATCCTGCTTTTCGTGGGGTTTCAAGCTCAGATATGCATTTTGTGCGATAATATTGGGGAGACTTCAGACAGAAGTATGCAGAATCATCGAGATCACACTTTTCGAGCTATTTAATGCGAGAAACACGTTATCTGGTGTTTTCACTACTCAACAGTTGGTTTGATATGCAGAACCGGAGATAATTTGGTTTTCGTGGGGTTTCAAGCTGAGATATGCATTTTCTGCGATAATCTTGGTGAGACTTCTGTCCGTAGTATGCAGAATCATCGCGATCGCTCTTATCGAGCTATTTAATGCGAGAAACACGTTATCTGGTGTTTTCAGCACTCCACAGTGCGTTTGATATGCAGACCCGGCGACATCTTGATGTTCGTGAGGTTTCAAGCTGAGATATGCTTTTTCTGCGATAATATTGGTGAGACTTCTGTCCGAAGTATGCAGAATCATCGATATCGCTCTTTTAGAGCTATTTAATGCGAGCAACACGTTATGTGGTGTATTCACCACTCCACAGTACGTTAGACATGCAGAACCGGAGGTATCTTCGTTTCGGTCGGGTTTCAAGCTGAGGTATGCATTTTCTACGACAATATTGGTGAGACCTCTGTCAGAAGTATGCAGAACCTTCGAGAACGCTCTTTTCGAGCTACTTAATGCGAGAATCACGTTTTCTGGTGTTTTCACCACCCCACAGTGCGTTTGATATGCAAAACCGGAGATATCTTGGTTTTCGAGGGGTTTCAAGCTGAGATATGCATTTTCTGCAATAATCTTGTTGAGACTTCTGTCCGAAGTATGCAGAAAAATCGAGAGCTCTCTTTTCGAGCTATTTAATGCGAGAAACACGTTTTCTGGGGTTTTCACCACACCTCTGTTCGTTGGATATGCAGAACCGGAGATATCTTGGTTTTCCTGGGGTTTCAAGCTGAGATCTGCATTTTCTGCGACAATCTTGGTGAGACTTCTGTCCGAAGTATGCAGAATCATCGGGATCGCTCTTACCGAGCTATTTAATGCGAGAAACACGTTTTCTGGCGATTTCACCACACCACTGTTCGTTGGATATGCAGAACCGGAGATATCTTGGTTTTCGTGGGGTGTTAAGCTGAAATATGCATTTTCTGCGATAATCTTGGTGAGACTTCTGTCCGATGTATGCAGAATCATCGAGATCGATCTTTTCGAGCTATTTAATGCGAGAAACACGTTATCCGGTGTTTTCACCACTCCACAGTGGGTTTGATATGCAGAACCGGCGACATCTTGATTTTCGTGGGGTTTCTAGCTGAGATATGCATTTTCTGCGAAAATATTGGGGAGACTTCTGTCCGAAGTATGCAGAGTCATCGAGATCGTACTTTTCGAGCTATTTAATGCGAGAAACACGTTTTCTGGGGTTTTCACCACTCCACAGTTGGTTTGATATGCAGAACCGGCGATGTTTGGTTTTCGTCGGGTTCCCAAGTTGAGATATGCATTTTCTACGATAATCTTGGAGAAACATCTGTCCGAAGTATGCAGATTCATCAAGATCGCTCTTTTCGAGCTATTTAATGCGAAAAAACAAGTTTTCTGGTGTTTTCACCACTCCACAGTGCGTTTGATATGCAGAACCGGCGACATCTTGGATTTCGTCGGGGGTTCAAGCTGAGATATGCAATTCCTGCGATAATCTTGGTGAGAAATCTGTCCGAAGTATGCTTAATCATCGAGATCGCTCGTTTCCAGCTATTTAATGCGAGAAACACGTTATCTGGTGTTTTCACCACTCCACAGTTCGTTGGATGTGCAGAACCGGAGATATCTTGGTTTTCGCGGGGTTTCTAGCAGAGATATGCATTTTCTGCGATAATCATGGAGAGACTTCTGTCCGAATTAGGCTGAATCATCGAGATCGCTCTTTTCGAGCTAGTTAATGCGAGAAAAACCTTGTCAGGGGTTTTCACCACTCCACAGTGCGTTTGATATGCAGAACCAGCGATATCTTGGCTTTCGTTGGGTTTCAAGCTGAGATATGCATTTTTTACGATAATCTTGGTGAGACTTCTGTCCGAAGTATGCAGAATCATCGAGATAGCTCTTTTCGAGCTATTTGATGCGAGAAACACGTTAACTGGTGTTTCCACCACTCCACAGTGCGTTTGATATGTAGAACCAGCGATATCTGGGTTTTCGTGGGGTTTCAAGCTGAGATATGCATTTTCTGCGATAATCTTGGTGAGACTTCTGTCCGAAGTATGCAGAAACATCGAGAGCGCTCTTTTCGAGCTATTTAATGCGAGAAACACGTTTTCTGGGGTTTTCACCACACCACAGTTCGTTGGATATGCAGAACCGGAGATATCTTGGTTTTCGTGGGGTTTCAAGCTGAGATATGCATTTTCTGCAATAATCTTGTTGAGACTTCTGTCCGAAGTATGCAGAAAAATCGAGAGCGCTCTTTTCGAGCTATTTAATGCGAGAAACACGTTTTCTGGGGTTTTCACCACACCACTGTTCGTTGGATATGCAGAACCGGAGATATCTTGGTTTTCGTGGGGTTTCAAGCTGAAATATGCATTTTCTGCGATAATCTTGGTGAGACTTCTGTCCGATGTATGCAGAATCATCGAGATCGCTCTTTTCGAGCTATTTAATGCGAGAGACACGTTAACTGGTGTTTTCACCACTCCACAGTGCGTATGATGTGCAGAACCGACGATATCCTGGTTTTCGTGGGGTTTCATGCTCAGATATGCATTTTCTGCAATAATATTGGTGAGACTTCAGACAGAAGTATGCAGAATCATCTAGATCACTCTTTTCGAGCTATTTAATGCGAGAAACACGTTATCCGGTGTTTTCACCACTCCACAGTGGGTTTGATATGCAGAACTGGCGACATCTTGGATTTCGTCGGGTTTCAAGCTGAGATATGCATTTTCTACGATAATCTTGGTGAGACTTCTGTCAGAAGTTTGCAGAATCATCTAGATCGCTCGTTTCGAGATATTTAATGCGAAAAAACAAGTTTTCTGGTGTTTGCACCACTCCACAGTGCGTCTGATATGCAGAACCGGCGATATCTTGGTTTTCGTGGGGTTTCCAGCTGAGACATACATTTTCTGCGATAATCTTGGTGAGTCTTCTGTCAGAAGTATGCAGAATCTTCGAGATCGCTCTATTCGAGCTATTTAATGCGAGAAACACGTTATCTGGTTGTTTTCACCACTCCACAGTGCGTTTGATATGCAGAACCGGCGACATCTTGATTTTCGTGGGGTTTCTAGCTGAGATATGCATTTTCTGCGAAAATATTGGTGAGACTTCTGTCCGAAGTATGCAGAGTCATCGAGATCGTACTTTTCGAGCTATTTAATGCGAGAAACACGTTTTCTGGGGTTTTCACCACTCCACAGTTGGTTTGATATGCAGAACCGGCGATGTTTGGTTTTCGTCGGGTTTCAAGTTGAGATATGCATTTTCTACGATAATCTTGGTGAAACATCTGTCCGAAGTATGCAGAATCATCAAGATCGCTCTTTTCGAGCTATTTAATGCGAAAAAACAAGTTTTCTGGTGTTTTCACCACTCCACAGTGCCTTTGATATGCAGAACCGGCGACATCTTGGATTTCGTCGGGGTTCAAGCTGAGATATGCAATTCCTGCGATAATCTTGGTGAGACTTCTGTCCGAAGTATGCTGAATCATCGAGATCGCTCGTTTCGAGCTATTTAATGCGAGAAACACGTTATCTGGTGTTTTCTCCACTCCACAGTGCGTATGATGTGCAGAAGCAACGATATCCTGCTTTTCGTGGGGTTTCAAGCTCAGATATGCATTTTGTGCGATAATATTGGGGAGACTTCAGACAGAAGTATGCAGAATCATCGAGATCACACTTTTCGAGCTATTTAATGCGAGAAACACGTTATCTGGTGTTTTCACTACTCCACAGTTGGTTTGATATGCAGAACCGGAGATAATTTGGTTTTCGTGGGGTTTCAAGCTGAGATATGCATTTTCTGCGATAATATTGGTGAGACTTCTGTCCGTAGTATGCAGAATCATCGCGATCGCTCTTATCGAGCTATTTAATGCGAGAAACACGTTATCTGGTGTTTTCAGCACTCCACAGTGCGTTTGATATGCAGAACCGGCGACATCTTGATGTTCGTGAGGTTTCAAGCTGAGATATGCATTTTCTGCGATAATATTGGTGAGACTTCTGTCCGAAGTATGCAGAATCATCTAGATCGCTCGTTTCGAGATATTTAATGCGAAAAAACAAGTTTTCTGGTGTTTTCACCACTCCACAGTGCGTCTGATATGCAGAACCGGCGACATCTTGATTTTCGTGGTGTTTCCAGCTGGGATATGCATTTTCTGCGATAATCTTGGTGAGACTTCAGTCAGAAGTATGCAGAAAAATCGAGAGCGCTCTTATCGAGCTATTTAATGCGAGAAACACGTTATCTGGTGTTTTCAGCACTCCACAGTGCGTTTGATATACCAGAACCGGCGACATCTTGATGTTCGTGAGGTTTCAAGCTGAGATATGCATTTTCTGCGATAATATTGGTGAGACTTCTGTCCGAAGTATGCAGAATCATCGATATCGCTCTTTTAGAGCTATTTAATGCGAGCAACACGTTATGTGGTGTATTCACCACTCCACAGTACGTTAGACATGCAGAACCGGAGGTATCTTCGTTTCGGTCGGGTTTCAAGCTGAGGTATGCATTTTCTACGACAATATTGGTGAGACCTCTGTCAGAAGTATGCAGAACCTTCGAGAACGCTCTTTTCGAGCTACTTAATGCGAGAAACACGCTTTCTGGTGTTTTCACCACCCCTCAGTGCGTTTGATATGCAGAACCGGCGACATCGTGGTTTTCGTCGGGTTTCAAGCTGAGATATGCATTTTCTGCGATAATATTGGTGAAACTTCTGTCCGAAGTATGCAGAATCATCGATATCGCTCTTTTCGAGCTATTTAATGCGAGAAACACGTTGTCTGGTGTTTTGACCACTCCACAGCGCGTTTGATATGTAGAGCCGCCGATAACTTGGTTTTCGTGGGGTTTCCAGCTGAAATATGCATTTTCTGCGATAATCTTGGTGTTTCATCTATGAGAAGTATGCAGAATCATCTAGATCGCTCTTTTAGAGCTACTTAATGCGAGAAACACGTTATCTGGTGTTTTGACCACTCCACAGTGCGTTTGATATGTAGAACCGCCGATAACTTGGTTTTCGTGGGGTTTCCAGCTGAAATATGCATTTTCTGCGATAATCTTGGTGTTTCCTCTATGAGAAGTATGCAGAATGATCGAGAACGCTCTTTTCGAGCTAGTTAATGCGAGAAACACGTTTTCTGGTGTTTTCACCACTCCACAGTGCGTCTGATATGCAGAACCGGCGTTATCTTGATTTTCGTGGTGTTTCCAGCTGAGATATGCATTTTCTGCGATAAGCTTGGTGAGTCTTCTCCCATAAGTATGCAGAATCATCTAGATCGCTCTTTTCGAGCTATTTAATGCGGGAAACACGTTTTCTGGTGTATTCACCACTCCACAGTGCGTTTGATATGCAGAACCGGCGACATCTTGATTTTCGTGGTGTTTCCAGCTGGGATATGCATTTTCTGCGATAATCTTGGTGAGACTTCAGTCAGAAGTATGCAGAATCATCGGGATCGCTCTTTTCGAGCTATTTAATGTGAGAAAAACGATATCCGGTGTTTTCACCACTCCACAGTGCGTTTGATATGCAGAACCGGCGACATCGTGGTTTTCGTCGGGTTTCAAGCTGAGATATGCATTTTCTGCGATAATATTGGTGAAACTTCTGTCCGAAGTATGCAGAATCATCGATATCGCTCTTTTCGAGCTATTTAATGCGAGAAGCACGTTGTCTGGTGTTTTGACCACTCCACAGCGCGTTTGATATGTAGAGCCGCCGATAACTTGGTTTTCGTGGGGTTTCCAGCTGAAATATGCATTTTCTGCGATAATCTTGGTGTTTCATCTATGAGAAGTATGCAGAATCATCGAGAACGCTCCTTTCGAGCTAGTTAATGCGAGAAACACGTTTTCTGGTGTTTTCACCACTCCACAGTGCGTCTGATATGCAGAACCGGCGATATCTTGATTTTCGTGGTGTTTCCAGCTGAGATATGCATTTTCTGCGATAATCTTGGTGAGACTTCAGTCAGAAGTACGCAGAATCATCTAGATCGCTCGTTTCGAGCTATTTAATGCGAGAAACCCGTTATCTGGTTGTTTTCACCACTCCATAGTGCGTTTGATATGCAGAACAGGCGACATCTTGATTTTCGTGAGGTTTCTAGATGAGATATGCATTTTCTGCGATAATATTGGTGAGACGTCAGTCAGAAGTATGCAGAATCATCTAGATCGCTCGTTTGGAGCTATTTAATGCGAGAAACACGTTATCTGGTGTTTTCACCACTCCACAGTGCGTTTGATATGCAGAACCGGCGACATCTTGATTTTCGTGGTGTTTCCAGCTGGGATATGCATTTTCTGCGATAATCTTGGTGAGACTTCAGTCAGAAGTACGCAGAATCATCTAGATCGCTCGTTTCGAGCTATTTAATGCGAGAAACCCGTTATCTGGTTGTTTTCACCACACCTCTGTTCGTTGGATATGCAGAACCGGAGATATCTTGGTTTTCCTGGGTTTTCAAGCTGAGATATGCATTTTCTGCGATAATCTTGGTGAGACTTCTGTCCGAAGTATGCAGAATCATCGGGATCGCTCTTTTCGAGCTATTTAATGCGAGGAACACGTTTTCTGGCGTTTTCACCACACCACTGTTCGTTGGATATGCAGAACCGGAGATATCTTGGTTTTCGTGGGGTTTCAAGCTGAAATATGCATTTTCTGCGATAATCTTGGTGAGACATCTGTCCGAAGTATGCAGAATCATCGAGATCGCTCTTTTCGAGCTATTTAATGCAAGAAACACGTTAACTGGTGTTTTCACCACTCCACAGTGCGTATGATGTGCAGAACCGGAGATAACCCGGGTTTCGTCGGGTTTCAAGCTGAGATATGCATTTTCTACGATAATCTTGGTGAGACTTCTGTCAGAAGTATGCAGGATCTTCGAGAACGCTCTTTTCGAGCTACTTAATGCGAGAAACACGTTTTCTGGTGTTTTCACCACCCCACAGTGCGTTTGATATGCAGAACCGGCGACATCTTAATTTTCGTGATGTTTCTAGCTGAGATTTGCATTTTCAGCGATAATATTGGTGAGACTTCAGTCAGAAATATGCAGAATCATCTAGATCGCTCTTTTCGAGCTATTTAATGCGGGAAACACGATTTCTGGTGTATTCACCACTCCACAGTGCGTTTGATATGCAGAACCGGCGACATCTTGATTTTCGCGGTGTTTCCAGCTGGGATATGCATTTTCTGCGACAATATTGGTGAGACCTCTGTCAGAAGTATGCAGAATCTTCGAGAACGCTCTTTTCGAGCTACTTAATGGGAGAAACACGTTTTCTGGTGTTTTCACCACCCCACAGTGCGTTTGATATGCAGAACCGGCGACATCGTGGTTTTCGTCGGGTTTCAAGCTGAGATATGCATTTTCTGCGATAATATTGGTGAGACTTCTGTCCGAAGTATGCAGAATCATCGATATCGCTCTTTTCGAGCTATTTAATGCGAGAAACACGTTGTCTGGTGTTTTGACCACTCCACAGTGCGTTTGATATGTAGAGCCGCCGATAACTTGGTTTTCGTGGGGTTTCCAGCTGAAATATGCATTTTCTGCGATAATCTTGGTGTTTCCTCTATGAGAAGTATGCAGAATCATCGAGATCGCTCTATTCGAGCTATTTAATGCGAGAAACACGTTATCTGGTTGTTTTCACTACTCCACAGTGGGTTTGATATGCAGAACCGGCGACATCTTAATTTTCGTGATGTTTCTAGCTGAGATAGGCATTTTCAGCGATAATATTGGTGAGACTTCAGTCAGAAGTATGCAGAATCATCTAGATCGCTCTTTTCGAGCTATTTAATGGGAGAAACACGTTTTCTGGTGTTTTCACCACCCCACAGTGCGTTTGATATGCAGAACCGGCGACATCGTGGTTTTCGTCGGGTTTCAAGCTGAGATATGCATTTTCTACGATAATATTGGTGAGACCTCTGTCAGAAGTATGCAGAATCTTCGAGAACGCTCTTTTCGAGCTACTTAATGCGAGAAACACGTTTTCTGGTGTTTTCACCACTCCACAGTACGTTTGATGTGCAGAACCGGCGACATCTTGATTTTCGTGATGTTTCTAGCTGAGATATGCATTCTCTGCGATAATATTGGTGAGTCTTCTGTCAGAAGGATGCAGAATAATCTAGATCGCTCTTTTCGAGCTGTTTAATGCGAGAAACACGTTCTCTGGTGTTTTCACCACCCCACAGTGCGTTTGATATGCAGAACCGGAGATATCTTCGTTTCGGTCGGGTTTCAAGCTGAGATATGCATTTTCTACGATAATATTGGTGAGACCTCAGTCAGAAGTATGCAGAATCTTCGAGAACGCTCTTTTCGAGCTACTTAATGCGAGAAACACGTTTTCTGGTGTTTTCACCACCCCACAGTGCGTTTGATATGCAGAACCGGCGACATCGTGGTTTTCGTGGGGTTTCCAGCTGAGATAGGCATTTTCTGCGATAATCTTGGTGAGTCTTCTGTCAGAAGTATGCAGAATCATCGAGATCGCTCTATTCGAGCTATTTAATGCGAGAAACACGTTATCTGGTTGTTTTCACTACTCCACAGTGGGTTTGATATGCAGAACCGGCGACATCTTAATTTTCGTGATGTTTCTAGCTGAGATAGGCATTTTCAGCGATAATATTGGTGAGACTTCAGTCAGAAATATGCAGAATCATCTAGATCGCTCTTTTCGAGCTATTTAATGCGGGAAACACGTTCTCTGGTGTATTCACCACTCCACAGTGCGTTTGATATGCAGAACCGGCGACATCTTGATTTTCGTGGTGTTTCCAGCTGGGATATGCATTTTCTGCGATAATCTTGGTGAGACTTCAGTCAGAAGTATGCAGAATCATCTAGATCGCTCGTTTCCTGCTATTTAATGCGAGAAACACGTTATCTGGTGTTTTTACCACTCCACAGTGCGTTTGATATGCAGAACCGGCGACATCTTGATTTTCGTGATGTTTCTAGCTGAGATTGGCATTTTCTGCGATAATATTGGTGAGACTTCAGTCAGAAGTATGCAGAATCATCGGGATCGCTCTTTTCGAGCTATTTAATGCGAGAAACACGTTATCTGGTGTTTTCACCACTCCTCAGTGCGTTGGATATGCAGAACCGGAGATATTTTGGTTTTCGTCGGGTTTCAAGCTGAGATATGCATTTTCTACGATAAGCTTGGTGAGACCTCTGTCAGAAGTATGCAGAACCTTCGAGAACGCTGTTTTCGAGCTACTTAATGCGAGAAACACGTTTTCTGGTGTTTTCACCACTGCACAGTACGTTTGATGTGCAGAACCGGAGATATCTTGGTTTTCGTGGGGTTTCAAGATGAGATATGAATTTTTTAGGATAATCTTGGTGAGACTTCTGTCCGAAGTATGCAGAATCATCGAGATTGCTCTATTCGAGCTATTTAATGCGACAAAACGTTATCCGGTGTTTTCACCACTCCACAGTGCGTATGATATGCAGAACCGACGATATCTTGGTTTTCGTGGGGTTTCCAGCTGAAATATGCATTTTCTGCGATAATCTTTGTGTTTCATCTATGAGAAGTATGCAGAATCATCCAGAACACTCTTTTCGAGCTAGTTAATGCGAGTAACACGTTTTCTGGTGTTTTCACCACCCCACAGTGCGTTTGATATGCAGAACCTGCGACATCTTGGTTTTCGTCGGGTTTCAAGCTGAGATATGCATTTTCTGCTATAATATTGGTGAGACTTCAGTCAGAAGTATGCAGAATCATCTCGATCGCTCGTTTCGAGCTATTTAATGCGAAAAAACAAGTTTTCTGGTGTTTTGACCACTCCACAGTACGTTTGACATGCAGAAACGGAGATACCTTGATTTCCGTCGGGTTTCAAGCTGAGATATGCATTTTCTGCGATAATATTGGTGAGACTTCAGTTAGAAGTATGCAGAATCATCGAGATCGCTCTGTTTGAGCTATTTAATGCGAGAAACACGTTTTCTGGTGTATTCACCACTCCACAGTGCGTTTGATATGCAGAACCAGCGATATCTTGGCTTTCGTGGGGTTTCAAGCTGAGATATGCATTTTCTGCGATAAGCTTGGTGAGACATTTGTCCGAAGTATGCAGAATCATCGAGATCGCTCTATTCGAGCTATTTAATGCGAGAAACACGTTATCTGGTGTTTTCATCACTCCACAGGGCGTTTGATATGCAGAACCGGCGATATCTTGGTTTTCGTGGGGTTTCCAGCTGAAATATGCATTTTCTGCGATGATCTTGGTGCGACTTCTGTCAGAAGTATGCAGAATCATCGACATCGCTCTTTTCGAGCTATTTAATGCGAGATACACGTTTTCTGGTGTATTCACCACTCCACAGTACGTTTGACATGCAGAACCGGAGATATCTTGGTTTCGCTCGGGTTTCAGGCTGAGATATGCATTTTCTACGATAATCTTGGTGAGAATCTGTCAGAAATATGCAGAATCATCGAGGACGCTCTTTTCGAGCTATTTAATGCGAGAAACACGTTTTCTGGTGTATTCACCACTCCACAGTGTGTTTGATATGCAGAACCAGCGATATCTTGGCTTTCGTGGGGTTTCCATCTGAGATATGCATTTCCGGCGATAATTTTGGTGAGACTTCAGTCAGAAGTATGCAGAATCATCTAGATCGCTCGTTTCGAGCTATTTAATGCGAAAAAACAAGTTTTCTGGTGTATTCACCACTCCACAGTGCGTTTGATATGCAGAACCAGCGATATCTTGGCTTTCGTGGGGTTTCCATCTGAGATATGCATTTCCTGCGATAATCTTGGTGAGACTTCAGTCAGAAGTATGCAGAATCATCTAGATCGCTCTTTTCGAGCTATTTAATGCGAGAAACACGTTTACTGGGGTTTTCACCACACCACAGTTCGTTGGATATGCAGAACCGGAGATATCTTGGTTTTCGTGGGGTTTAAAGCTGAGATATGCATTTTCTGCGATAATCTTGGTGAGACTTCTGTCCGAAGTATGCAGAATCATCGAGATCGCTCTTTTCGAGCTATTTAATGCGAGAAACACGTTATCTGGTGTTTTCACCACTCCACAGTGCGTTTGATATGCAGTACCAGCGATATCTTGGTTTTCGTAGGGTTTCCAGCTGAGATATGCATTTTCTACGATAATCTTGGTGAGTCTTCTGTCAGAAGTATGCAGAATCATCTAGATCGGTCTTCTCGAGCTATTTAATTCGAGAAACACGTTTTCTGCTGTATTGACCACTCCACAGTACGTTTGACTTGCAGAAACGGAGATATCTTGGTTTCGGCAGGGTTTCAAGCTGAGATATGCATTTTCTGCGATAAAATTGGTGAGACGTCAGTCAGAAGTATGCAGAATCATCTCGATCGCTCGTTTCGAGCTATTTAATGCGAAAAGCAAGTTTTCTGGTGTTTTGACCACTCCACAGAGCGTTTGATATGTAGAGCCGCCGATAACTTGGTTTTCGTGGGGTTTCCATCTGAGATATGCATTTCCTGCGATAATCTTGGTGAGACTTCAGTCAGAAGTATGCAGAATCATCTAGATCGCTCTTTTCGAGCTATTTAATGCGAGAAACACGTTTTCTGGTGTATTCACCACTCCACAGTGCGTTTGATATGCAGAACCAGCGATATCTTGGCTTTCGGGGGGTTTCCATCTGAGATATGCATTTCCTGCGATAATCTTGGTGAGACTTCAGTCAGAAGTATGCAGAATCATCTAGATCGGTCTTCTCGAGCTATTTAATTCGAGAAACACGTTTTCTGCTGTATTGACCACTCCACAGTACGTTTGACTTGCAGAAACGGAGATATCTTGGTTTCGGCCGGGTTTCAAGCTGAGATATGCATTTTCTGCGATAAAATTGGTGAGACGTCAGTCAGAAGCATGCAGAATCATCTAGATCGCTCGTTTCGAGCTATTTAATGCGAAAAGCAAGTTTTCTGGAGTTTTGACCACTCCACAGAGCGTCTGATATGCAGAACCGGCGACATCTTGATTTTCGTGAGGTTTCCAGCTGAAATATGCATTTTCTGCGATAATCTTGGTGCGACTTCTGTCAGAAGTATGCAGATACATCGACATCGCTCTTTTCGAGCTATTTAATGCGAGTAACACGCTTTCTGGTGTTTTCACCACCCCATAGTGCGTTTGATATGCAGAACCGGCGACATCTCGGTTTTCGTCGGGTTTCAAACTGAGATATGCATTTTCTGCGATAATCTTGGTGAGACTTCAGTCAGAAGTATGATGAATAATCGAGATCGCTCTTTTCGATATATTTAATGCGAGATACACGTTTTCTGGTGTATTCACCACTCCACAGTACGTTTGACATGCAGAACCGGAGATATCTTGGTTTCGGTCGGGTTTCAGGCTGAGATATGCATTTTCTACGACAATCTTGGTGAGAATCTGTCAGAAGTACGCAGAATCATCGAGGACGCTCTTGTCGAGCTATTTAATGCGAGATCCACGTTTTCTGGTGTATTCACCACTCCACAGTGCGTTTGATATGCAGAACCAGCGATATCTTGGCTTTCGTGGGGTTTCCATCTGAGATATGCATTTCCTGCGATAATCTTGGTGAGACATCAGTCAGAAGTATGCAGAATCATCTAGATCGCTCGTTTCGAGCTATTTAATGCGAAAAAAGAAGTTTTCTGGTGTTTTGACCACTCCACAGTGCGTTTGATATGTAGAGCCGCCGATAACTTGGTTTTCGTGGGGTTTCCCGCTGAAATATGCATTTTCTGCGATAATCTTGGTGAGACTTCTGTCCGAAGAGTGCAGAATCATAGACATCGCTTTTTTCGAGCTATTTAATGCGAGAAACACGTTATTTGGTGTTTTCACCACTCCACAGTGCGTTTGATGTACAGTACCAGCGATATCTTGGTTTTCGTGGGGTTTCAAGCTGAGATATGAATTTTTTAGGATAATCTTGGTGAGACTTCTGTCCGAAGTAAGCAGAATCATCGAGATCGCTCTGCTCGAGCTATTTAATGCGACAAAACGTTATCCGGTGTTTTCACCACTCCACAGTGCGTATGATATGCAGAACCGACGATATCTTGGTTTTCGTGGGGTTTCAAGCTCAGATATGCATTTTCTGCGGTAATCTTGGTGAGACTTCTGTCCGAAGTATGCAAAAACATCGAGAGCGCTCTTTTCGAGCTATTTAATGCGAGAAACACGTTTACTGGGGTTTTCACCACACCACAGTTCGTTGGATATGCAGAACCGGAGATATCTTGGTTTTCGTGGGGTTTAAAGCTGAGATATGCATTTTCTGCGATAATCTTGGTGAGACTTCTGTCCGAAGTATGCAGAATCATCGAGATCGCTCTTTTCGAGCTATTTAATGCGAGAAACACGTTATCTGGTGTTTTCACCACTCCACAGTGCGTTTGATATGCAGTACCAGCGATATCTTGGTTTTCGTAGGGTTTCCAGCTGGGATATGCATTTTCTACGATAATCTTGGTGAGTCTTCAGTCAGAAGAATGCAGAATCATCTAGATCGCTCGTTTCGAGCTATTTAATGCGAAAAAACAAGTTTTCTGGTGTTTTGACCACTCCACAGTGCGTTTGATATGTAGAGCCGCCGATAACTTGGTTTTCGTGGGGTTTCCAGCTGAAATATGCATTTTCTGCGATAATCTTTGTGTTTCATCTATGAGAAGTAAGCAGAATCATCCAGAACGCTCTTTTCGAGCTAGATAATGCGAGTAACACGTTTTCTGGTGTTTTCACCACCCCACAGTGCGTTTGATATGCAGAACCGGCGACATCTTGGTTTTCGTCGGGTTTCAAGCTGAGATATGCATTTTCTGCGATAATCTTGGTGAGTCTTCTGTCAGAAGTATGCAGAATCATCTAGATCGCTCTTTTCGAGCTATTTAATGCGAGAAACACGTTTTCTGGTGTTTTCACCACTCCACAGTGCGTTTGATATGTAGAGCCGCCGATAACTTGGTTTTCGTGGGGTTTCCAGCTGAAATATGCATTTTCTGCGATAATCTTTGTGTTTCATCTATGAGAAGTATGCAGTATCATCCAGAACGCTCTTTTCGAGCTAGTTAATGCGAGTAACACGTTTTCTGGTGTTTTCACAACTCCACAGTGCGTCTGATATGCAGAACCGGCGACATCTTGATTTTCGTGATGTTTCCAGCTGAAATATGCATTTTCTGCGATAATCTTGGTGCGACTTCTGTCAGAAGTATGCAGAATCATCGATATCGCTCTTTTCGAGCTATTTAATGCGAGCAGCACGTTATCTGGTGTTTTGGCCACTCCACAGTGCGTTTGATATGCAGAACCGGAGATATCTTGGTTTCGGTCGGGTTTCAAGCTGAGATATGCATTTTCTGCGATAATCTTGGTGAGACTTCAGTCAGAAGAATGCAGAACCATCTAGATCGCTCTTGTCGAGCTATTTAATGCGAGCAGCACGTTATCTGGTGTTTTGGCCACTCCACAGTGCGTTTGATATGCAGAACCGGAGATATCTTGGTTTCGGTCGGGTTTCAAGCTGAGATATGCATTTTCTACGATAATCTTGGAGAGAATCTGTCAGAAGTATGCAGAATCTTCTAGGACGCTCTTTTCGAGCTATTTAATGCGAGAAACACGTTTTTGGGGGTTTTCACTACTCCACAGTTCTTTGAATATGCAGAACAGGAGATATCTTGGTTTGCGTGGGGTTTCAAGCAGAGATATGCATTTTCTGCGATAACCTTGGTGAGACTTCTGTTAGAAGTATGCAGAATCATCGAGATCGCTCTTTTCGAGCTATTTAATGGAGAAACACGTTATCTGGTGTATTGACCACTCCACAGTGCGTTTGATATGCGGAACCGGCGCCATCTTGATTTTCGTGAGGTTTCAAGCTGAGATATGCATTTTCTGCGATAATATTGGTGAGAGTTCAGTCAGAAGTATGCAGGATCATCTAGATCGCTCGGTTCGAGCTATTTAATGCGAGAAACACGTTGTCTGGTTGTTTTCACCACTCCACGGTGCGTTTGATATGCAGAACCGGCGATATCTTGATTTTCGTGGTGTTTCCAGCTGAGATATGCATTTTCTTCGATAATCTTGGTGAGTCTTCTGTCAGCAGTATGCAGAATCATCGAGATCGCTCTTTTCGAGCTATTTAATGGAGAAACACGTTATCTGGTGTATTGACCACTCCACAGTGCGTTTGATATGCGGAACCGGCGCCATCTTGATTTTCGTGAGGTTTCAAGCTGAGATATGCATTTTCTGCGATAATATTGGTGAGAGTTCAGTCAGAAGTATGCAGGATCATCTAGATCGCTCGGTTCGAGCTATTTAATGCGAGAAACACGTTGTCTGGTTGTTTTCACCACTCCACGTTGCGTTTGATATGCAGATCCGACGATATCTTGATTTTCGTGGTGTTTCCAGCTGAGATATGCATTTTCTTCGATAATCTTGGTGAGTCTTCTGTCAGCAGTATGCAGAATCATCTAGATCGCTCTATTCGAGCTATTTAATGCGAGAAACACGTTATCTGGTGTATTGACCACTCGACAGTGCCTTTGATATGCGGAACCGGCGCCATCTTGATTTCCGTGAGGTTTCAAGCTTCGATATGCATTTTCTGCGATAATATTGGTGAGAGTTCAGTCAGAAGTATGCAGGATCATCTAGATCGCTCGTTTCAAGCTATTTAATGCGAGAAACACGTTTTCTGGTGTTTTCACCACTCCACAGTACGTTTGACATGCAGAACCGGCGATGTTTGGTTTTCGTCGGGTTTCAAGCTGAGATATGCATTTTCTACGATAATCTTGGTGAGACTTCTGTCCGAAGTAAGCAGAATCATCGAGATCGCTCTTTTCGAGCTACTTAATGCGAGAAACACGTTTTCTGGTGTATTCACCACTCCACAGTACGTTTGACATGCAGAACCGGAGATATCCTGGTTTCGGTCGGGTTTCAAGCTGAGATATGCTTTTCTACGATAATCTTGGTGAGACTTCTGTCAGAAGTATGCAGAATCTTCGAGAACACTTTTTTCGAGCTACTTAATGCGAGAAACACGTTATCTGGTTGTTTTCACCACTCCACAGTGCGTTTGATATGCAGAACCGGCGACATCTTGATTTTCGTGACGTTTCTAGCTGAGATATGCATTTTCTGCGATAATATTGGTGAGACTTCATTCAGAAGTATGCAGAATCATCTAGATCGCTCTTGTTGAGCTATTTAATAAAAAAAAACAAGTTTCCCGGTGTTTTCAACATTCCACAGTGTGTTTGATATGCAGAACTGGCGATATCTTGATTTTCGTGGTGTTTCCAGCTGAGATTTGCATTTTCTGCGATAATCTTGGTGAGTCTTCTGTCAGAAGTATGCAGAATCATCTAGATTGCACTTTTCGAGCCATTTAATGCGAGAAACACGTTTTCTGGTGTATTCACCACTCCACAGAGCGTTTGATATGCAGAACCGGCGATATCTTGATATTCGTGGTGTTTCCAGCTGAGATATGCATTTTCTGCGATAATAGTGGTGAGACATCAGTCAGAAGTATGCAGAATCATCGGGATCGCTCTTTTCGAGCTATTTAATGCGAGAAACTCGTTATCTGGTTGTTTTCACCACTCCACAGTGCGTTTGACATGCAGAACCGGAGATATCCTGGTTTCGGTCGGGTTTCAAGCTGAGATATGCTTTTCTACGATAATCTTGGTGAGACTTCTGTCAGAAGTATGCAGAATCATCGAGATCGCTCTTTTCGTGCTATTTAATGCGAGAAACACGTTTTCTGGTGTATTCATCACTCCACAGAGCGTTTGATATGCAGAACCGGCGACATCATGGCTGTCGTCGGGCATCAAGCTGAGATATGCATTTTCTGCGGTAATCTTGATGAGACATCAGTCAGAAGTATGCAGAATCATCGAGATCGCTCTTTTCGAGCTATTTAATTTAGAAACACGTTATCTGGTGTATTGACCACTCCACAGTGCGTTTGATATGCGGAACCGGCGCCATCTTGATTTTCGTGAGGTTTCAAGCTGAGATATGCATTTTCTGCGATAATATTGGTGAGAGTTCAGTCAGAAGTATGCAGGATCATCTAGATCGCTCGGTTCGAGCTATTTAATGCGAGAAACACGTTGTCTGGTTGTTTTCACCACTCCACGGTGCGTTTGATATGCAGAACCGGCGATATCTTGATTTTCGTGGTGTTTCCAGCTGAGATATGCATTTTCTTCGATAATCTTGGTGAGTCTTCTGTCAGCAGTATGCAGATTCATCGAGATCGCTCTATTCGAGCTATTTAATGCGAGAAACACGTTATCTGGTGTATTGACCACTCCACAGTGCCTTTGATATGCGGAACCGGCGCCATCTTGATTTTCGTGAGGTTTCAAGCTGAGATATGCATTTTCTGCGATAATATTGGTGAGAGTTCAGTCAGAAGTATGCAGGATCATCTAGATCGCTCGTTTCGAGCTATTTAATGCGAGAAACACGTTTTCTGGTGTTTTCACCACTCCACAGTACGTTTGACATGCAGAACCGGCGATGTTTGGTTTTCGTCGGGTTTCAAGCTGAGATATGCATTTTCTACGATAATCTTGGTGAGACTTCTGTCCGAAGTAAGCAGAATCATCGAGATCGCTCTTTTCGAGCTACTTAATGCGAGAAACACGTTTTCTGGTGTATTCACCACTCCACAGTACGTTTGACATGCAGAACCGGAGATATCCTGGTTTCTGTCGGGTTTCAAGCTGAGATATGCTTTTCTAGGATAATCTTGGTGAGACTTCTGTCAGAAGTATGCAGAATCTTCGAGAACGCTTTTTTCGAGCTACTTAATGCGAGAAACACGTTATCTGGTTTTTTTCACCACTCCACAGTGCGTTTGATATGCAGAACCGGCGACATCTTGATTTTCGTGACGTTTCTAGCTGAGATATGCATTTTCTGCGATAATATTGGTGAGACTTCATTCAGAAGTATGCAGGATCATCTAGATCGCTCTTCTCGAGCTATTTAATGCAAAAAAACAAGTTTCCCGGTGTTTTCAACATTCCACAGTGCGTTTGACATGCAGAACCGGAGATATCTTGGTTTCGGTCGGGTTTCAGGCTGAGATATGCATTTTCTACGACAATCTTGGTGAGAATCTGTCAGAAGTACGCAGAATCATCGAGGACGCTCTTGTCGAGCTATTTAATGCGAGATCCACGTTTTCTGGTGTATTCACCACTCCACAGTGCGTTTGATATGCAGAACCAGCGATATCTTGGCTTTCGTGGGGTTTCCATCTGAGATATGCATTTCCTGCGATAATCTTGGTGAGACATCAGTCAGAAGTATGCAGAATCATCTAGATCGCTCGTTTCGAGCTATTTAATGCGAAAAAAGAAGTTTTCTGGTGTTTTGACCACTCCACAGTGCGTTTGATATGTAGAGCCGCCGATAACTCGGTTTTCGTGGGGTTTCCCGCTGAAATATGCATTTTCTGCGATAATCTTGGTGAGACTTCTGTCCGAAGTATGCAGAATCATCGAGATCGCTCTTTTCGAGCTATTTAATGCGAGAAACACGTTATCTGGTGTTTTCACCACTCCACAGTGCGTTTGATATGCAGTACCAGCGATATCTTGGTTTTCGTAGGGTTTCCAGCTGAGATATGCATTTTCTACGATAATCTTGGTGAGTCTTCAGTCAGAAGAATGCAGAATCATCTAGATCGCACGTTTCGAGCTATTTAATGCGAAAAAACAAGTTTTCTGGTGTTTTGACCACTCCACAGTGCGTTTGATATGTAGAGCCGCCGATAACTTGGTTTTCGTGGGGTTTCCAGCTGAAATATGCATTTTCTGCGATAATCTTTGTGTTTCATCTATGAGAAGTATGCAGAATCATCCAGAACGCTCTTTTCGAGCTAGTTAATGCGAGTAACACGTTTTCTGGTGTTTTCACCACCCCACAGTGCGTTTGATATGCAGAACCGGCGACATCTTGGTTTTCGTCGGGTTTCAAGCTGAGATATGCATTTTCTGCGATAATCTTGGTGAGTCTTCTGTCAGAAGTATGCAGAATTACCTAGATCGCTCTTTTCGAGCTATTTAATGCGAGAAACACGTTTTCTGGTGTTTTCACCACTCCACAGTGCGTTTGATATGTAGAGCCGCCGATAACTTGGTTTTCGTGGGGTTTCCAGCTGAAATATGCATTTTCTGCGATAATCTTTGTGTTTCATCTATGAGAAGTATGCAGTATCATCCAGAACGCTCTTTTCGAGCTAGTTAATGCGAGTAACACGTTTTCTGGTGTTTTCACAACTCCACAGTGCGTCTGATATGCAGAACCGGCGACATCTTGATTTTCGTGATGTTTCCAGCTGAAATATGCATTTTCTGCGATAATCTTGGTGCGACTTCTGTCAGAAGTATGCAGAATCATCGATATCGCTCTTTTCGAGCTATTTAATGCGAGCAGCACGTTATCTGGTGTTTTGGCCACTCCACAGTGCGTTTGATATGCAGAACCGGAGATATCTTGGTTTCGGTCGGGTTTCAAGCTGAGATATGCATTTTCTGCGATAATCTTGGTGAGACTTCAGTCAGAAGTATGATGAATAATCGAGATCGCTCTTTTCGAGCTATTTAATGCAAGAAACACGTTTTCTGGTGTATTCACCACTCCACAGTACGTTTGACATGCAGAACCGGAGATATCTTGGTTTCGGTCGGGTTTCAGGCTGAGATATGCATTTTCTACGATAATCTTGGAGAGAATCTGTCAGAAGTATGCAGAATCTTCGAGGACGCTCTTTTCGAGCTATTTAATGCGAGAAACACGTTTTTGGGGGTTTTCACTACTCCACAGTTCTTTGAATATGCAGAACAGGAGATATCTTGGTTTGCGTGGGGTTTCAAGCAGAGATATGCATTTTCTGCGATAACCTTGGTGAGACTACTGTTAGAAGTATGCAGAATCATCGAGATCGCTCTTTTCGAGCTATTTAACGCGAGAAACACGTTATCTGGTGTTTTCACCACTCCACAGTGCGTATGATATGCAGAACCGTCGGTATCTTGGTTTTCGTTGGGTTTCAAGCTGAGATATGCATTATCTGCGATAATCTTGGTGAGACTTCTGTCCGAAGTGTGCAGAATCATCTAGATCGCTCTTTTCAAGCTATTTAATGCGAGGAACACGTTTTCTGGGGCTCTCACCACACCACAGATCGTTGGATATGCAGAACAGGTGATATCTTGTGTTTCGAGGGGTTTCAAGCTGAGATATGCAATTTCTGCGATAAACTTGGTGAGACTTCTGTCCGAAGTATGCAGAATCATCGACATTGCTTTTTTCGAGCTATTTAATGCGAGAAACACTTTATCTAGTGTTTTCACCACTCCACAGTGCGTTTGATATGCAGAACCGGCGACATCTTGATTTTCGTGAGGTTTCTAACTGAGATATGCGTTTTCTGCGATTATATTGGTGAGACTTCTGTCCGAAGTGTGCAGAATCATCTAGATCGCTCTTTTCAAGCTATTTAATGCGAGGAACACGTTTTCTGGGGCTCTCACCACACCACAGTTCGTTGGATACGCAGAACAGGTGATATCTTGGGTTTCGTGGGGTTTCAAGCTGAGATATGCATTTTCTGCGATAAACTTGGTGAGACTTCTGTCCGAAGTATGCAGAATCATCGACATCGCTTTTTTCGAGATATTTAATGCGAGAAACACGTTATCTGGTGTTTTCACCAATCCACAGTGCGTTTGATACGCAGAACCGGCGACATCTTGATTTTCGTGAGGTTTCTAACTGAGATATGCGTTTTCTGCGATAATATTGGTGAGACTTCAGTCAGAAGAATGCAGAACCATCTAGATCGCTCTTGTCGAGCTATTTAATGCGAGCAGCACGTTATCTGGTGTTTTGGCCACTCCACAGTGCGTTTGATATGCAGAACCGGAGATATCTTGGTTTCGGTCGGGTTTCAAGCTGAGATATGCATTTTCTACGATAATCTTGGAGAGAATCTGTCAGAAGTATGCAGAATCTTCGAGGGCGCTCTTTTCGAGCTATTTAATGCGAGAAACACGTTTTTGGGGGTTTTCACTACTCCACAGTTCTTTGAATATGCAGAACAGGAGATATCTTGGTTTGCGTGGGGTTTCAAGCAGAGATATGCATTTTCTGCGATAACCTTGGTGAGACTTCTGTTAGAAGTATGCAGAATCATCGAGATCGCTCTTTTCGAGCTATTTAATGGAGAAACACGTTATCTGGTGTATTGACCACTCCACAGTGCGTTTGATATGCGGAACCGGCGCCATCTTGATTTTCGTGAGGTTTCAAGCTGAGATATGCATTTTCTGCGGTAATCTTGATGAGACATCAGTCAGAAGTATGCAGAATCATCGAGATCGCTCTTTTCGAGCTATTTAATGGAGAAACACGTTATCTGGTGTATTGACCACTCCACAGTGCGTTTGATATGCGGAACCGGCGCC
Organism: Anthophora plumipes; assembly: GCA_951804975.1. Taxonomy (NCBI): domain Eukaryota; kingdom Metazoa; phylum Arthropoda; class Insecta; order Hymenoptera; family Apidae; genus Anthophora; species Anthophora plumipes. The sequence continues at coordinate 1,565,974 of CATORF010000423.1, forward strand.
ATCTTGATTTTCGTGAGGTTTCAAGCTGAGATATGCATTTTCTGCGATAATATTGGTGACAGTTCAGTCAGAAGTATGCAGGATCATCTAGATCGCTCGGTTCGAGCTATTTAATGCGAGAAACACGTTGTCTGGTTGTTTTCACCACTCCACGGTGCGTTTGATATGCAGAACCGGCGATATCTTGATTTTCGTGGTGTTTCCAGCTGAGATATGCATTTTCTTCGATAATCTTGGTGAGTCTTCTGTCAGCAGTATGCAGAATCATCGAGATCGCTCTTTTCGAGCTATTTAATGGAGAAACACGTTATCTGGTGTATTGACCACTCCACAGTGCGTTTGAAATGCGGAACCGGCGCCATCTTGATTTTCGTGAGGTTTCAAGCTGAGATATGCATTTTCTACGATAATATTGGTGAGAGTTCAGTCAGAAGTATGCAGGATCATCTAGATCGCTCGGTTCGAGCTATTTAATGCGAGAAACACGTTGTCTGGTTGTTTTCACCACTCCACGTTGCGTTTGATATGCAGATCCGACGATATCTTGATTTTCGTGGTGTTTCCAGCTGAGATATGCATTTTCTTCGATAATCTTGGTGAGTCTTCTGTCAGCAGTATGCAGAATCATCTAGATCGCTCTATTCGAGCTATTTAATGCGAGAAACACGTTATCTGGTGTATTGACCACTCGACAGTGCCTTTGATATGCGGAACCGGCGCCATCTTGATTTTCGTGAGGTTTCAAGCTGAGATATGCATTTTCTGCGATAATATTGGTGAGAGTTCAGTCAGAAGTATGCAGGATCATCTAGATCGCTCGTTTCAAGCTATTTAATGCGAGAAACACGTTTTCTGGTGTTTTCACCACTCCACAGTACGTTTGACATGCAGAACCGGCGATGTTTGGTTTTCGTCGGGTTTCAAGCTGAGATATGCATTTTCTACGATAATCTTGGTGAGACTTCTGTCCGAAGTAAGCAGAATCATCGAGATCGCTCTTTTCGAGCTACTTAATGCGAGAAACACGTTTTCTGGTGTATTCACCACTCCACAGTACGTTTGACATGCAGAACCGGAGATATCCTGGTTTCGGTCGGGTTTCAAGCTGAGATATGCTTTTCTACGATAATCTTGGTGAGACTTCTGTCAGAAGTATGCAGAATCTTCGAGAACACTTTTTTCGAGCTACTTAATGCGAGAAACACGTTATCTGGTTGTTTTCACCACTCCACAGGGCGTTTGATATGCAGAACCGGCGACATCTTGATTTTCGTGACGTTTCTAGCTGAGATATGCATTTTCTGCGATAATATTGGTGAGACTTCATTCAGAAGTATGCAGAATCATCTAGATCGCTCTTGTTGAGCTATTTAATAAAAAAAAACAAGTTTCCCGGTGTTTTCAACATTCCACAGTGTGTTTGATATGCAGAACTGGCGATATCTTGATTTTCGTGGTGTTTCCAGCTGAGATTTGCATTTTCTGCGATAATCTTGGTGAGTCTTCTGTCAGAAGTATGCAGAATCATCTAGATTGCACTTTTCGAGCCATTTAATGCGAGAAACACGTTTTCTGGTGTATTCACCACTCCACAGAGCGTTTGATATGCAGAACATGCGATATCTTGATATTCGTGGTGTTTCCAGCTGAGATATGCATTTTCTGCGATAATAGTGGTGAGACATCAGTCAGAAGTATGCAGAATCATCGGGATCGCTCTATTTCGAGCTATTTAATGCGAGAAACTCGTTATCTGGTTGTTTTCACCACTCCACAGTGCGTTTGACATGCAGAACCGGAGATATCCTGGTTTCGGTCGGGTTTCAAGCTGAGATATGCTTTTCTACGATAATCTTGGTGAGACTTCTGTCAGAAGTATGCAGAATCATCGAGATCGCTCTTTTCGTGCTATTTAATGCGAGAAACACGTTTTCTGGTGTATTCATCACTCCACAGAGCGTTTGATATGCAGAACCGACGATATCTTGATATTCGTGGTGTTTCCAGCTGAGATATGCATTTTCTGCGATAATCTTGGTGAGTCTTCTGTCAGAAGTATGCAGAATCATCTAGATTGCACTTTTCGAGCTATTTAATGGAGAAACACGTTATCTGGTGTATTGACCACTCCACAGTGCGTTTGATATGCGGAACCGGCGCCAGCTTGATTTTCGTGAGATTTCAAGCTGAGATATGCATTTTCTGCGATAATATTGGTGAGAGTTCAGTCAGAAGTATGCAGGATCATCTAGATCGCTCGTTTCGAGCTATTTAATTCGAGAAACACGTTATCTGGTGTTTTCACCACTCCACAGTGCGTTTGATATGCAGAACCGGCGACATCATGGCTGTCGTCGGGCATCAAGCTGAGATATGCATTTTCTGCGGTAATCTTGATGAGACATCAGTCAGAAGTATGCAGAATCATCGAGATCGCTCTTTTCGAGCTATTTAATGGAGAAACCCGTTATCTGGTGTATTGACCACTCCACAGTGCGTTTGATATGCGGAACCGGCGCCATCTTGATTTTCGTGAGGTTTCAAGCTGAGATATGCATTTTCTGCGATAATATTGGTGAGAGTTCAGTCAGAAGTATGCAGGATCATCTAGATCGCTCGGTTCGAGCTATTTAATGCGAGAAACACGTTGTCTGGTTGTTTTCACCACTCCACGGTGCGTTTGATATGCAGAACCGGCGATATCTTGATTTTCGTGGTGTTTCCAGCTGAGATATGCATTTTCTTCGATAATCTTGGTGAGTCTTCTGTCAGCAGTATGCAGATTCATCGAGATCGCTCTATTCGAGCTATTTAATGCGAGAAACACGTTATCTGGTGTATTGACCACTCCACAGTGCCTTTGATATGCGGAACCGGCGCCATCTTGATTTTCGTGAGGTTTCAAGCTGAGATATGCATTTTCTGCGATAATATTGGTGAGAGTTCAGTCAGAAGTATGCAGGATCATCTAGATCGCTCGTTTCGAGCTATTTAATGCGAGAAACACGTTTTCTGGTGTTTTCACCACTCCACAGTACGTTTGACATGCAGAACCGGCGATGTTTGGTTTTCGTCGGGTTTCAAGCTGAGATATGCATTTTCTACGATAATCTTGGTGAGACTTCTGTCCGAAGTAAGCAGAATCATCGAGATCGCTCTTTTCGAGCTACTTAATGCGAGAAACACGTTTTCTGGTGTATTCACCACTCCACAGTACGTTTGACATGCAGAACCGGAGATATCCTGGTTTCGGTCGGGTTTCAAGCTGAGATATGCTTTTCTAGGATAATCTTGGTGAGACTTCTGTCAGAAGTATGCAGAATCATCGAGATCGCTCTTTTCGAGTTATTTAATGGAGAAACACGTTATCTGGTGTATTGACCACTCCACAGTGCGTTTGATATGCGGAACCGGCGCCATCTTGATTTTCGGGAGGTTTCAAGCTGAGATATGCATTTTCTGCGATAATATTGGTGAGACTTCATTCAGAAGTATGCAGAATCATCTAGATCGCTCTTGTCGAGCTATTTAATGCAAAAAAACAAGTTTCCCGGTGTTTTCAACATTCCACAGTGCGTTTGATATGCAGAACTGGCGATATCTTGATTTTCGTGGTGTTTACAACTGAGATTTGCATTTTTTGCGATAATCTTGGTGAGTCTTCTGTCAGAAGTATGCAGAATCATCTAGATTGCACTTTTCGAGCCATTTAATGCGAGAAACACGTTTTCTGGTGTATTCACCACTCCACAGAGCGTTTGATATGCAGAACCGGCGATATCTTGATATTCGTGGTGTTTCCAGCTGAGATATGCATTTTCTGCGATAATAGTGGTGAGACATCAGTCAGAAGTATGCAGAATCATCGGGATCGCTCTTTTCGAGCTATTTAATGCGGCAAACACGTTATCTGGTGCTTTCAGCACTCCACAGTGCGTATGATATGCAGAACCAGCGATATCTTGGTTTTCGTGGGGTTTCAAGCTGAGATATGCATTTTTTACGATAATCTTGGTGAGACTTCTGCCCGAAGCATGCTTAATCATCGTGATCGCTCGTTTCTAGCTATTTAATGCGAGAAACACGTTATCTGGTGTTTTCACCACTCCACAGTGCGTTTGATATGCAGAACCGGCGACATCATGGCTGTCGTCGGGCATCAAGCTGAGATATGCATTTTCTGCGATAATCTTGGTGAGACATCAGTCAGAAGTATGCAGAATCATCGAGATCGCTCTTTCCGAGTTATTTAATGGAGAAACACGTTATCTGGTGTATTGACCACTCCACAGTGCGTTTGATATGCGGAACCGGCGCCATCTTGATTTTCGGGAGGTTTCAAGCTGAGATATGCATTTTCTGCGATAATATTGGTGAGAGTTCAGTCAGAAGTATGCAGGATCATCTAGATCGCTCGTTTCGAGCTATTTAATGCGAGAAACACGTTGTCTGGTTGTTTTCACCACTCCACGGTGCGTTTGATATGCAGAACCGGCGACATCTTGATTTTCGTGACGTTTCTAGCTGAGATATGCATTTTCTGCGATAATATTGGTGAGACTTCAGTCAGAAGTATGCAGAATCATCCAGAACGCTCTTTTCGAGCTAGTTAATGCGAGTAACACGTTTTCTGGTGTTTTCACCACTCCACAGTGCGTCTGTTATGCAGAACCGACGATATCTTGGTTTTCGTGGGGTTTCCAGCTGAGATATGCATTTTCTTCGATAATCTTGGTGAGTCTTCTGTCAGCAGTATGCAGATTCATCGAGATCGCTCTATTCGAGCTATTTAATGCGAGAAACACGTTATCTGGTGTATTGACCACTCCACAGTGCCTTTGATATGCGGATCCGGCGCCATCTTGATTTTCGTGAGGTTTCAAGCTGAGATATGCATTTTCTGCGATAATATTGGTGAGAGTTCAGTCAGAAGTATGCAGGATCATCTAGATCGCTCGTTTCGAGCTATTTAATGCGAGAAACACGTTTTCTGGTGTTTTCACCACTCAACAGTACGTTTGACATGCAGAACCGGCGATGTTTGGTTTTCGTCGGGTTTCAAGCTGAGATATGCATTTTCTACGATAATCTTGGTGAGACTTCTGTCCGAAGTAAGCAGAATCATCGAGATCGCTCTTTTCGAGCTACTTAATGCGAGAAACACGTTTTCTGGTGTATTCACCACTCCACAGTACGTTTGACATGCAGAACCGGAGATATCCTGGTTTCGGTCGGGTTTCAAGCTGAGATATGCTTTTCTAGGATAATCTTGGTGAGACTTCTGTCAGAAGTATGCAGAATCTTCGAGAACGCTTTTTTCGAGCTACTTAATGCGAGAAACACGTTATCTGGTTGTTTTCACCACTCCACAGTGCGTTTGATATGCAGAACCGGCGACATCTTGATTTTCGTGACGTTTCTAGCTGAGATATGCATTTTCTGCGATAATATTGGTGAGACTTCATTCAGAAGTATGCAGAATCATCTAGATCGCTCTTGTCGAGCTATTTAATGCAAAAAAACAAGTTTCCCGGTGTTTTCAACATTCCACAGTGCGTTTGATATGCAGAACTGGCGATATCTTGATTTTCGTGGTGTTTCCAACTGAGATTTGCATTTTTTGCGATAATCTTGGTGAGTCTTCTGTCAGAAGTATGCAGAATCATCTAGATTGCACTTTTCGAGCCATTTAATGCGAGAAACACGTTTTCTGGTGTATTCACCACTCCACAGAGCGTTTGATATGCAGAACCGGCGATATCTTGATATTCGTGGTGTTTCCAGCTGAGATATGCATTTTCTGCGATAATAGTGGTGAGACATCAGTCAGAAGTATGCAGAATCATCGGGATCGCTCTTTTCGAGCTATTTAATGCGGCAAACACGTTATCTGGTGCTTTCAGCACTCCACAGTGCGTATGATATGCAGAACCAGCGATATCTTGGTTTTCGTGGGGTTTCAAGCTGAGATATGCATTTTTTACGATAATCTTGGTGAGACTTCTGCCCGAAGCATGCTTAATCATCGTGATCGCTCGTTTCTAGCTATTTAATGCGAGAAACACGTTATCTGGTGTTTTCACCACTCCACAGTACGTTTGATATGCAGAACCGGCGACATCATGGCTGTCGTCGGGCATCAAGCTGAGATATGCATTTTCTGCGATAATCTTGGTGAGACATCAGTCAGAAGTATGCAGAATCATCGAGATCGCTCTTTTCGAGTTATTTAATGGAGAAACACGTTATCTGGTGTATTGACCACTCCACAGTGCGTTTGATATGCGGAACCGGCGCCATCTTGATTTTCGGGAGGTTTCAAGCTGAGATATGCATTTTCTGCGATAATATTGGTGAGAGTTCAGTCAGAAGTATGCAGGATCATCTAGATCGCTCGTTTCGAGCTATTTAATGCGAGAAACACGTTGTCTGGTTGTTTTCACCCCTCCACGGTGCGTTTGATATGCAGAACCGGCGACATCTTGATTTTCGTGACGTTTCTAGCTGAGATATGCATTTTCTGCGATAATATTGGTGAGACTTCAGTCAGAAGTATGCAGAATCATCCAGAACGCTCTTTTCGAGCTAGTTAATGCGAGTAACACGTTTTCTGGTGTTTTCACCACTCCACAGTGCGTCTGATATGCAGAACCGACGATATCTTGGTTTTCGTGGGGTTTCCAGCTGAGATATGCATTTTCTGCGATAATCTAGGTGAGCATTCTGTCAGAAGTATGCAGAATCATCTAGATCGCTCTTTTCGAGCTATTTAATGCGAGAAACACGTTATCTGGTGTTTTCACCACCCCACAGTGCGTTTGATATGCAGAACCGGCGACATCTTGATTTTCGTGATGTTTCTAGCTGAGATATGCATTTTCTGCTATAATCTTGGTGAGATATCAGTCAGAAGTATGCAGAATCTTCGAGAACGCTCTTTTCGAGCTACTTAATGCGAGAAACACGTTTTCTGGTGTATTCACGACTCCACAGTACGTTTGACATGCAGAACCGGAGATATCCTGGTTTCGGTCGGGTTTCAAGCTGAGATATGCTTTTCTACGATAATCTTGGTGAGACTTCTGTCAGAAGTATGCAGAATCTTCGAGAACTCTCTTTTCGAGCTACTTAATGCGAGAAACACGTTTTCTGGTGTTTTCACCACTCCACTGTGCGTTTGATATGCAGAACCAGCGTCATCTTGATTTTCGTGGTGTTTCCAGCTGAGATATGCATTTTCTGCGATAATCTTGGTGAGTCTTCTGTCAGCAGTATGCAGAATCATCGGGATCGCTCTATTCGAGCTATTTAATGCGAGAAACACGTTATCTGGTTGTTTTCACCACTCCACAGTGCGTTTGATATGCAGAACCGGCGACATCTTGATTTTCGTGACGTTTCTAGCTGAGATATGCATTTTCTGCGATAATATTGGTGAGACTTCAGTCAGAAGTATGCAGAATCATCTAGATCGTTCGTTTCGAGCTATTTAATGCGAAAAAACAAGTTTTCTGGTGTTTTGACCACTCCACAGTGCGTTTGATATGTAGAGCCGCCGATAACTTGGTTTTCGTGGGGTTTCCAACTGAAATATGCATTTTCTGCGATAATCTTTGTGTTTCATCAATGAGAAGTATGCAGAATCATCCAGAACGCTCTTTTCGAGCTATTTAATGCGAGAAACACGTTATCTGGTGTTTTCACCACTCCACAGTGCGTTTGATATGCAGAACCGGCGACATCATGGCTGTCGTCGGGCATCAAGCTGAGATATGCATTTTCTGCGATAATCTTTGTGTTTCATCAATGAGAAGTATGCAGAACCATCCAGAACGCACTTTTCGAGCTAGTTAATGCGAGTAACACGTTTTCTGGTGTTTTCACCACTCCACAGTGCGTCTGATATGCAGAACCGGCGATATCTTGGTTTTCGTGGGGTTTCCAGCTGAGATATGCATTTTCTGCGATAATCGTGGTGAGACTTCATTCAGAAGTATGCAGAATCATCTAGATCGCACTTGTCGAGCTATTTAATGCAAAAAAACAAGTTTCCCGGTGTTTTCAACATTCCACAGTGCGTTTGATATGCTGAACTGGCGATATCTTGATTTTCGTGGTGTTTCCTGCTGAGATATGCATTTTCTGCGATAATCTTAGTGAGTCTTCTGTCACAAGTATGCAGAATCATCGGGAACGCTATTTTCGAGCTATTTAATGCGAGAAACTCGTTATCTGGTTGTTTTCACCACTCCACAGTGCGTTTGATATGCAGAACCGGCGTCATCTTGATTTTCGTGAGGTTTCAAGGTGAGATATGCATTTTCTGCGATTATCTTGGTGAGACTTCTGTCAGAAGTATGCAGAATCATCGAGATCGCTCTTTTCGAGCTACTTAATTCGAGAAACACGTTATCTGGTGTTTTCGCCACTCCACAGTGCGTTTGACATGCAGAACCGCAGATATCTTGGTTACGTTCGGGATTCAAGCTGAGATATGCATTTTCTGCGATAATCTTGGTGAGACTTCAGTCAGAAGTATGCTTAATCATCGAGATCGCTCGTTTCGAGCTATTTAATGCGAGAAACACGTTATCTGGTGTTTTCACCACTCCACAGTGCGTATGATATGCAGAACCGGCGATATCTTGGTTTTCGTGGGGTTTCAATCTGAGATATGCATTTTCTGCGATAATCTTGGTGAGACATCAGTCAGAAGTATGCAGAATCAACGAGATCGCTCTTTTCGAGCTATTTAATGGAGAAACACGTTATCTGGTGTATTGACCACTCCACAGTGCGTTTGATACGCGGAACCGGCGCCATCTTGATTTTCGTGAGGTTTCAAGGTGAGATATGCATTTTCTGCGATTATCTTGGTGAGACTTCTGTCAGAAGTATGCAGAATCATCGAGATCGCTCGTTTCGAGCTATTTAATGCGAGAAACACGTTTTCTGGTGTTTTCACCACTCCACAGTACGTTTGACATGCAGAACCGGCGATGTTTGGTTTTCGTCGGGTTTCAAGCTGAGATATGCATTTTCTACGATAATCTTGGTGAGACTTCTGTCCGAAGTAAGCAGAATCATCGAGATCGCTCTTTTCGAGCTACTTAATGCGAGAAACACGTTTTCTGGTGTATTCACCACTCCACAGTACGTTTGACATGCAGAACCGGAGATATCCTGGTTTCGGTCGGCTTTCAAGCTGAGATATGCTTTTCTAGGATAATCTTGGTGAGACTTCTGTCAGAAGTATGCAGAATCGTCGAGAACGCTTTTTTCGAGCTACTTAATGCGAGAAACACGTTATCTGGTTGTTTTCACCACTCCACAGTGCGTTTGATATGCAGAACCGGCGACATCTTGATTTTCGTGACGTTTCTAGCTGAGATATGCATTTTCTGCGATAATATTGGTGAGACTTCATTCAGAAGTATGCAGAATCATCTAGATCGCTCTTGTCGAGCTATTTAATGCAAAAAAACAAGTTTCCCGGTGTTTTCAACATTCCACAGTGCGTTTGATATGCAGAACTGGCGATATCTTGATTTTCGTGGTGTTTCCAACTGAGATTTGCATTTTTTGCGATAATCTTGGTGAGTCTTCTGTCAGAAGTATGCAGAATCATCTAGATTGCACTTTTCGAGCCATTTAATGCGAGAAACACGTTTTCTGGTGTATTCACCACTCCACAGAGCGTTTGATATGCAGAACCGGCGATATCTTGATATTCGTGGTGTTTCCAGCTGAGATATGCATTTTCTGCGATAATAGTGGTGAGACATCAGTCAGAAGTATGCAGAATCATCGGGATCGCTCTTTTCGAGCTATTTAATGCGGCAAACACGTTATCTGGTGCTTTCAGCACTCCACAGTGCGTATGATATGCAGAACCAGCGATATCTTGGTTTTCGTGGGGTTTCAAGCTGAGATATGCATTTTTTACGATAATCTTGGTGAGACTTCTGCCCGAAGCATGCTTAATCATCGTGATCGCTCGTTTCTAGCTATTTAATGCGAGAAACACGTTATCTGGTGTTTTCACCACTCCACAGTGCGTTTGATATGCAGAACCGGCGACATCATGGCTGTCGTCGGGCATCAAGCTGAGATATGCATTTTCTGCGATAATCTTGGTGAGACATCAGTCAGAAGTATGCAGAATCATCGAGATCGCTCTTTTCGAGTTATTTAATGGAGAAACACGTTATCTGGTGTATTGACCACTCCACAGTGCGTTTGATATGCGGAACCGGCGCCATCTTGATTTTCGGGAGGTTTCAAGCTGAGATATGCATTTTCTGCGATAATATTGGTGAGAGTTCAGTCAGAAGTATGCAGGATCATCTAGATCGCTCGTTTCGAGCTATTTAATGCGAGAAACACGTTGTCTGGTTGTTTTCACCACTCCACGGTGCGTTTGATATGCAGAACCGGCGACATCTTGATTTTCGTGACGTTTCTAGCTGAGATATGCATTTTCTGCGATAATATTGGTGAGACTTCAGTCAGAAGTATGCAGAATCATCCAGAACGCTCTTTTCGAGCTAGTTAATGCGAGTAACACGTTTTCTGGTGTTTTCACCACTCCACAGTGCGTCTGATATGCAGAACCGACGATATCTTGGTTTTCGTGGGGTTTCCAGCTGAGATATGCATTTTCAGCGATAATCTAGGTGAGCATTCTGTCAGAAGTATGCAGAATCATCTAGATCGCTCTTTTCGAGCTATTTAATGCGAGAAACACGTTATCTGGTGTTTTCACCACCCCACAGTGCGTTTGATATGCAGAACCGGCGACATCTTGATTTTCGTGATGTTTCTAGCTGAGATATGCATTTTCTGCTATAATCTTGGTGAGATATCAGTCAGAAGTATGCAGAATCTTCGAGAACGCTCTTTTCGAGCTACTTAATGCGAGAAACACGTTTTCTGGTGTATTCACGACTCCACAGTACGTTTGACATGCAGAACCGGAGATATCCTGGTTTCGGTCGGGTTTCAAGCTGAGATATGCTTTTCTACGATAATCTTGGTGAGACTTCTGTCAGAAGTATGCAGAATCTTCGAGAACTCTCTTTTCGAGCTACTTAATGCGAGAAACACGTTTTCTGGTGTTTTCACCACTCCACTGTGCGTTTGATATGCAGAACCAGCGTCATCTTGATTTTCGTGGTGTTTCCAGCTGAGATATGCATTTTCTGCGATAATCTTGGTGAGTCTTCTGTCAGCAGTATGCAGAATCATCGAGATCGCTCTATTCGAGCTATTTAATGCGAGAAACACGTTATCTGGTTGTTTTCACCACTCCACAGTGCGTTTGATATGCAGAACCGGCGACATCTTGATTTTCGTGACGTTTCTAGCTGAGATATGCATTTTCTGCGATAATATTGGTGAGACTTCAGTCAGAAGTATGCAGAATCATCTAGATCGTTCGTTTCGAGCTATTTAATGCGAAAAAACAAGTTTTCTGGTGTTTTGACCACTCCACAGTGCGTTTGATATGTAGAGCCGCCGATAACTTGGTTTTCGTGGGGTTTCCAACTGAAATATGCATTCTCTGCGATAATCTTTGTGTTTCATCAATGAGAAGTATGCAGAATCATGCAGAACGCTCTTTTCGAGCTATTTAATGCGAGAAACACGTTATCTGGTGTTTTCACCACTCCACAGTGCGTTTGATATGCAGAACCGGCGACATCATGGCTGTCGTCGGGCATCAAGCTGAGATATGCATTTTCTGCGATAATCTTTGTGTTTCATCAATGAGAAGTATGCAGAACCATCCAGAACGCACTTTTCGAGCTAGTTAATGCGAGTAACACGTTTTCTGGTGTTTTCACCACTCCACAGTGCGTCTGATATGCAGAACCGGCGATATCTTGGTTTTCGTGGGGTTTCCAGCTGAGATATGCATTTTCTGCGATAATCGTGGTGAGACTTCATTCAGAAGTATGCAGAATCATCTAGATCGCTCTTGTCGAGCTATTTAATGCAAAAAAACAAGTTTCCCGGTATTTTCAACATTCCACAGTGCGTTTGATATGCAGAACTGGCGATATCTTGATTTTCGTGGTGTTTCCTGCTGAGATATGCATTTTCTGCGATAATCTTAGTGAGTCTTCTGTCAGAAGTATGCAGAATCATCGGGAACGCTCTTTTCGAGCTATTTAATGCGAGAAACTCGTTATCTGGTTGTTTTCACCACTCCACAGTGCGTTTGATATGCAGAACCGGCGTCATCTTGATTTTCGTGAGGTTTCAAGGTGAGATATGCATTTTCTGCGATTATCTTGGTGAGACTTCTGTCAGAAGTATGCAGAATCATCGAGATCGCTCTTTTCGAGCTACTTAATTCGAGAAACACGTTATCTGGTGTTTTCGCCACTCCACAGTGCGTTTGACATGCAGAACCGCAGATATCTTGGTTACGTTCGGGATTCAAGCTGAGATATGCATTTTCTGCGATAATCTTGGTGAGACTTCAGTCAGAAGTATGCTTAATCATCGAGATCGCTCGTTTCGAGCTATTTAATGCGAGAAACACGTTATCTGGTGTTTTCACCACTCCACAGTGCGTATGATATGCAGAACCGGCGATATCTTGGTTTTCGTGGGGTTTCAATCTGAGATATGCATTTTCTGCGATAATCTTGGTGAGACATCAGTCAGAAGTATGCAGAATCAACGAGATCGCTCTTTTCGAGCTATTTAATGGAGAAACACGTTATCTGGTGTATTGACCACTCCACAGTGCGTTTGATACGCGGAACCGGCGCCATCTTGATTTTCGTGAGGTTTCAAGGTGAGATATGCATTTTCTGCGATTATCTTGGTGAGACTTCTGTCAGAAGTATGCAGAATCATCGAGATCGCTCTTTTCGAGCTACTTAATTCGAGAAACACGTTATCTGGTGTTTTCGCCACTCCACAGTGCGTTTGACATGCAGAACCGCAGATATCTTGGTTACGTTCGGGATTCAAGCTGAGATATGCATTTTCTGCGATAATCATGGTGAGACTTCAGTCAGAAGTATGCAGAATCGTCTAGATCGCTCTTGTCGAGCTATTTAACGCGAGAAACACGTTATATGGTGTTTTCACCACTCCACAGTGCGTTTGATATGCAGAACCGGCGACATCTTGGCTTTAGTCGGGGTTCAAACTGAGATATGCATTTTTTGCGATAATATTGGTGAGACTTCAGTCAGAAGTATGCAGAATCATCTAGATCGCTCGTTTCGTGCTAATTAATGCGGCAAACACGTTATCTGGTGCTTTCAGCACTCCACAGTGCGTATGATATGCAGAACCAGCGATATCTTGGTTTTCGTGGGGTTTCAAGCTGAGATATGCATTTTTTACGATAATCTTGGTGAGACTTCTGCCCGAAGCATGCTTAATCATCGTGATCGCTCGTTTCTAGCTATTTAATGCGAGAAACACGTTATCTGGTGTTTTCACCACTCCACAGTGCGTTTGATATGCAGAACCGGCGACATCATGGCTGTCGTCGGGCATCAAGCTGAGATATGCATTTTCTGCGATAATCTTGGTGAGACATCAGTCAGAAGTATGCAGAATCATCGAGATCGCTCTTTTCGAGTTATTTAATGGAGAAACACGTTATCTGGTGTATTGACCACTCCACAGTGCGTTTAATATGCGGAACCGGCGCCATCTTGATTTTCGGGAGGTTTCAAGCTGAGATATGCATTTTCTGCGATAATATTGGTGAGAGTTCAGTCAGAAGTATGCAGGATCATCTAGATCGCTCGTTTCGAGCTATTTAATGCGAGAAACACGTTGTCTGGTTGTTTTCACCACTCCACGGTGCGTTTGATATGCAGAACCGGCGACATCTTGATTTTCGTGACGTTTCTAGCTGAGATATGCATTTTCTGCGATAATATTGGTGAGACTTCAGTCAGAAGTATGCAGAATCATCCAGAACGCTCTTTTCGAGCTAGTTAATGCGAGTAACACGTTTTCTGGTGTTTTCACCACTCCACAGTGCGTCTGATATGCAGAACCGACGATATCTTGGTTTTCGTGGGGTTTCCAGCTGAGATATGCATTTTCTGCGATAATCTAGGTGAGCATTCTGTCAGAAGTATGCAGAATCATCTAGATCGCTCTTTTCGAGCTATTTAATGCGAGAAACACGTTATCTGGTGTTTTCACCACCCCACAGTGCGTTTGATATGCAGAACCGGCGACATCTTGATTTTCGTGATGTTTCTAGCTGAGATATGCATTTTCTGCTATAATCTTGGTGAGATATCAGTCAGAAGTATGCAGAATCTTCGAGAACGCTCTTTTCGAGCTACTTAATGCGAGAAACACGTTTTCTGGTGTATTCACGACTCCACAGTACGTTTGACATGCAGAACCGGAGATATCCTGGTTTCGGTCGGGTTTCAAGCTGAGATATGCTTTTCTACGATAATCTTGGTGAGACTTCTGTCAGAAGTATGCAGAATCTTCGAGAACTCTCTTTTCGAGCTACTTAATGCGAGAAACACGTTTTCTGGTGTTTTCACCACTCCACTGTGCGTTTGATATGCAGAACCAGCGTCATCTTGATTTTCGTGGTGTTTCCAGCTGAGATATGCATTTTCTGCGATAATCTTGGTGAGTCTTCTGTCAGCAGTATGCAGAATCATCGAGATCGCTCTATTCGAGCTATTTAATGCGAGAAACACGTTATCTGGTTGTTTTCACCACTCCACAGTGCGTTTGATATGCAGAACCGGCGACATCTTGATTTTCGTGACGTTTCTAGCTGAGATATGCATTTTCTGCGATAATATTGGTGAGACTTCAGTCAGAAGTATGCAGAATCATCTAGATCGTTCGTTTCGAGCTATTTAATGCGAAAAAACAAGTTTTCTGGTGTTTTGACCACTCCACAGTGCGTTTGATATGTAGAGCCGCCGATAACTTGGTTTTCGTGGGGTTTCCAACTGAAATATGCATTTTCTGCGATAATCTTTGTGTTTCATCAATGAGAAGTATGCAGAATCATCCAGAACGCTCTTTTCGAGCTATTTAATGCGAGAAACACGTTATCTGGTGTTTTCACCACTCCACAGTGCGTTTGATATGCAGAACCGGCGACATCATTGCTGTCGTCGGGCATCAAGCTGAGATATGCATTTTCTGCGATAATCTTTGTGTTTCATCAATGAGAAGTATGCAGAACCATCCAGAACGCACTTTTCGAGCTAGTTAATGCGAGTAACACGTTTTCTGGTGTTTTCACCACTCCACAGTGCGTCTGATATGCAGAACCGGCGATATCTTGGTTTTCGTGGGGTTTCCAGCTGAGATATGCATTTTCTGCGATAATCGTGGTGAGACTTCATTCAGAAGTATGCAGAATCATCTAGATCGCTCTTGTCGAGCTATTTAATGCAAAAAAACAAGTTTCCCGGTGTTTTCAACATTCCACAGTGCGTTTGATATGCAGAACTGGCGATATCTTGATTTTCGTGGTGTTTCCTGCTGAGATATGCATTTTCTGCGATAATCTTAGTGAGTCTTCTGTCAGAAGTATGCAGAATCATCGGGAACGCTCTTTTCGAGCTATTTAATGCGAGAAACTCGTTAAATGGTTGTTTTCACCACTCCACAGTGCGTTTGATATGCAGAACCGGCGTCATCTTGATTTTCGTGAGGTTTCAAGGTGAGATATGCATTTTCTGCGATTATCTTGGTGAGACTTCTGTCAGAAGTATGCAGAATCATCGAGATCGCTCTTTTCGAGCTACTTAATTCGAGAAACACGTTATCTGGTGTTTTCGCCACTCCACAGTGCGTTTGACATGCAGAACCGCAGATATCTTGGTTACGTTCGGGATTCAAGCTGAGATATGCATTTTCTGCGATAATCTTGGTGAGAATTCAGTCAGAAGTATGCAGAATCGTCTAGATCGCTCTTGTCGAGCTATTTAACGCGAGAAACACGTTATATGGTGTTTTCACCACTCCACAGTGCATTTGATATGCAGAACCGGCGACATCTTGGCTTTAGTCGGGGTTCAAACTGAGATATGCATTTTTTGCGATAATATTGGTGAGACTTCAGTCAGAAGTAAGCAGAATCATCTAGATCGCTCGTTTCGTGCTAATTAATGCGGCAAACACGTTATCTGGTGCTTTCAGCACTCCACAGTGCGTTTGATATGCAGAACCAGCGATATCTTGGATTTCGTGGGGTTTCAAGCTGAGATATGCATTTTTTACGATAATCTTGGTGAGACTCCTGTCCGAAGTATGCTTAATCATCGAGATCGCTCGTTTCGAGCTATTTAATGCGAGAAACACGTTATCTGGTGTTTTCACCACTCCACAGTGCGTATGATATGCAGAACAGGCGATATCTTGGTTTTCGTGGGGTTTCAATCTGAGATATGCATTTTCTGCGATAATCTTGGTGAGACATCAGTCAGAAGTATGCAGAATCAACGAGATCGCTCTTTTCGAGCTATTTAATGGAGAAACACGTTATCTGGTGTATTGACCACTCCACAGTGCGTTTGATACGCGGAACCGGCGCCATCTTGATTTTCGTGAGGTTTCAAGGTGAGATATGCATTTTCTGCGATTATCTTGGTGAGACTTCTGTCAGAAGTATGCAGAATCATCGAGATCGCTCTTTTCGAGCTACTTAATTCGAGAAACACGTTATCTGGTGTTTTCGCCACTCCACAGTGCGTTTGACATGCAGAACCGCAGATATCTTGGTTACGTTCGGGATTCAAGCTGAGATATGCATTTTCTGCGATAATCTTGGTGAGACTTCAGTCAGAAGTATGCAGAATCGTCTAGATCGCTCTTGTCGAGCTATTTAACGCGAGAAACACGTGATATGGTGTTTTCACCACTCCACAGTGCATTTGATATGCAGAACCGGCGACATCTTGGCTTTAGTCGGGGTTCAAACTGAGATATGCATTTTTTGCGATAATATTGGTGAGACTTCAGTCAGAAGTAAGCAGAATCATCTAGATCGCTCGTTTCGTGCTAATTAATGCGGCAAACACGTTATCTGGTGCTTTCAGCACTCCACAGTGCGTTTGATATGCAGAACCAGCGATATCTTGGATTTCGTGGGGTTTCAAGCTGAGATATGCATTTTTTACGATAATCTTGGTGAGACTCCTGTCCGAAGTATGCTTAATCATCGAGATCGCTCGTTTCGAGCTATTTAATGCGAGAAACACGTTATCTGGTGTTTTCACCACTCCACAGTGCGTATGATATGCAGAACCGGCGATATCTTGGTTTTCGTGGGGTTTCAATCTGAGATATGCATTTTCTGCGATAATCTTGGTGAGACATCAGTCAGAAGTATGCAGAATCAACGAGATCGCTCTTTTCGAGCTATTTAATGGAGAAACACGTTATCTGGTGTATTGACCACTCCACAGTGCGTTTGATACGCGGAACCGGCGCCATCTTGATTTTCGTGAGGTTTCAAGGTGAGATATGCATTTTCTGCGATTATCTTGGTGAGACTTCTGTCAGAAGTATGCAGAATCATCGAGATCGCTCTTTTCGAGCTACTTAATTCGAGAAACACGTTATCTGGTGTTTTCGCCACTCCACAGTGCGTTTGACATGCAGAACCGCAGATATCTTGGTTACGTTCGGGATTCAAGCTGAGATATGCATTTTCTGCGATAATCTTGGTGAGACTTCAGTCAGAAGTATGCAGAATCGTCTAGATCGCTCTTGTCGAGCTATTTAACGCGAGAAACACGTTATATGGTGTTTCCACCACTCCACAGTGCGTTTGATATGCAGAACCGGCGACATCTTGGCTTTAGCCGGGGTTCAAACTGAGATATGCATTTTTTGCGATAATATTGGTGAGACTTCAGTCAGAAGTATGCAGAATCATCTAGATCGCTCGTTTCGTGCTAATTAATGCGGCAAACACGTTATCTGGTGCTTTCAGCACTCCACAGTGCGTTTGATATGAAGAACCAGCGATATCTTGGATTTCGTGGGGTTTCAAGCTGAGATATGCATTTTTTACGATAATCTTGGTGAGACTTCTGCCCGAAGTATGCTTAATCATCGTGATCGCTCGTTTCTAGCTATTTAATGCGAGAAACACGTTATCTGGTGTTTTCACCACTCCACAGTGCGTTTGATATGCAGAACCGGCGACATCATGGCTGTCGTCGGGCATCAAGCTGAGATATGCATTTTCTGCGATAATCTTGGTGAGACATCAGTCAGAAGTTTGCAGAATCATCGATATCGCTCTTTTCGAGCTATTTAATTGAGAAACACGTTATCTGGTGTATTGACCACTCCACAGTGCGTTTGATATGCGGAACCGGCGTCATCTTGATTTTCGTGAGGTTTCAAGATGAGATATGCATTTTCTGCGATAATATTGGTGAGAGTTCAGTCAGAAGTATGCAGGATCATCTAGATCGCTCGTTTCGAGCTATTTAATGCGAGAAACAGGTTGTCTGGTTGTTTTCACCACTCCACTGTGCGTTTGATATGCAGAACCAGCGTCATCTTGATTTTCGTGAGGTTTCAAGATGAGATATGCATTTTCTGCGATAATATTGGTGAGAGTTCAGTCAGAAGTATGCAGGATCATCTAGATCGCTCGTTTCGAGCTATTTAATGCGAAAAAACAAGTTTTCTGGTGTTTTGACCACTCCACAGTGCGTTTGATATGCAGACCCGCCGATAACTTGGTTTTCGTGGGGTTTCCAACTGAAATATGCATTTTCTGCGATAATCTTTGTGTTTCATCAATGAGAAGTATGCAGAATCATCCAGAACGCTCTTTTCGAGCTATTTAATGCGAGAAACACGTTATCTGGTGTTTTCACCACTCCACAGTGCGTTTGATATGCAGAACCGGCGACATCATGGCTGTCGTCGGGCATCAAGCTGAGATATGCATTTTCTGCGATAATCTTTGTGTTTCATCAATGAGAAGTATGCAGAACCATCCAGAACGCACTTTTCGAGCTAGTTAATGCGAGTAACACGTTTTCTGGTGTTTTCACCACTCCAAAGTGCGTCTGATATGCAGAACCGGCGATATCTTGGTTTTCGTGGGGTTTCCAGCTGAGATATGCATTTTCTGCGATAATCGTGGTGAGACTTCATTCAGAAGTATGCAGAATCATCTAGATCGCTCTTGTCGAGCTATTTAATGCAAAAAAACAAGTTTCCCGGTGTTTTCAACAATCCACAGTGCGTTTGATATGCAGAACTGGCGATATCTTGATTTTCGTGGTGTTTCCAGCGGAGATATGCATTTTCTGCGATAATCTTGGTGAGTCTTCTGTCAGAAGGATGCAGAATCATCTAGATTGCACTTTTCGAGCCATTTAATGCGAGAAACACGTTTTCTGGTGTATTCACCACTCCACAGAGCGTTTGATATGCAGAACCGGCAATATCTTGATATTCGTGGTGTTTCCAGCTGAGATATGCATTTTCTGCGATAATAGTGGTGAGACATCAGTCAGAAGTATGCAGAATCTTCGAGAACGCTCTTTTCGAGCTACTTAATGCGAGAAACACGTTTTCTGGTGTATTCACCACTCCACAGTACGTTTGACATGCAGAACCGAAGATATCTTGGTTTCGGTCGGGTTTCAAGCTGAGACATGCATTTTCTGCGATAATCTTGGTGATTCTTCTGTCAGAAGTATGCAGAAGCATCGAGTACGCTCTTTTCGAGCTGTTTAATGCGAGAAACACGTTATCTGGTGTTTTCGCCACTCCACAGTGCGTTTAACATGCAGAACCGCAGATATCTTGGTTACGTTCGGGATTCAAGCTGAGATATGCATTTTCTGCGATAATGTTGGTGAGACTTCAGTCAGAAGTATGCAGAATCGTCTAGATCGCTGTTGTCGAACTATTTAACGCGAGAAACACGTTATATGGTGTTTTCACCACTCCACAGTGCGTTTGATATGCAGAACCGGCGACATCTTGGCTTTAGTCGGGGTTCAAACTGAGATATGCATTTTTTGCGATAATATTGGTGAGACTTCAGTCAGAAGTATGCAGAATCATCTAGATCGCTCGTTTCGTGCTAGTTAATGCGGCAAACACGTTATCTGGTGCTTTCAGCACTCCACAGTGCGTTTGATATGCAGAACCAGCGATATCTTGGTTTTCGTGGGGTTTCAAGCTGAGATATGCATTTTTTACGATAATCTTGGTGAGACTTCAGCCCGAAGTATGCTTAATCATCGTGATCGCTCGATTCTAGCTATTTAATGCGAGAAACACGTTATCTGGTGTTTTCACCACTCCACAGTGCGTTTGATATGCAGAACCGGCGACATCATGGCTGTCGTCGGGCATCAAGCTGAGATATGCATTTTCTGCGATAATCTTGGTGACACATCAGTCAGAAGTTTGCAGAATCATCGAGATCGCTCTTTTCGAGCTATTTAATGGAGAAACACGTTATCTGGTGTATTGACCACTCCACAGTGCGTTTGATATGCGGAACCGGCGCCATCTTGATTTTCGTGAGGTTTCAAGCTGAGATAAGCATTTTCTGCGATAATATTGGTGAGAGTTCAGTCAGAAGTATGCAGGATCATCTAGATCGCTCGTTTCGAGCTATTTAATGCGAGAAATACGTTGTCTGGTTGTTTTCACCACTCCACGGTGCGTTTGATATGCAGAACCGGCGACATCTTGATTTTCGTGACGTTTCTAGCTGAGATATGCATTTTCTGCGATAATATTGGTGAGACTTCAGTCAGAAGTATGCAGAATCATCTAGATCGTTCGTTTCGAGCTGTTTAATGCGAGAAACACGTTATCTGGTGTTTCCACCACTCCACAGTGCGTTTGATATGCAGAACCGGCGACATCATGGCTGTCGTCGGGCATCAAGCTGAGATGTGCATTTTCTGCGATAATCTTTGTGTTTCATCAATGAGAAGTATGCAGAACCATCCAGAACGCACTTTTCGAGCTAGTTAATGCGAGTAACACGTTATCTGGTGTTTTCACCACTCCACAGTGCGTTTGATATGCAGAACCGGCGACATCATGGCTGTCGTCGGGCATCAAGCTGAGATATGCATTTTCTGCGATAATCTTTGTGTTTCATCAATGAGAAGTATGCAGAACCATCCAGAACGCACTTTTCGAGCTACTTAATGCGAGAAACACGTTTTCTGGTGTATTCACCACTCCACAGTACGTTTGACATGCAGAACCGAAGATATCCTGGTTTCGGCCGGGTTTCAAGCTGAGACATGCATTTTCTGCGATAATCTTGGTGATTCTTCTGTCAGAAGTATGCAGAATCATCGAGTACGCTCTTTTCGAGCTGTTTAATGCGAGAAACACGTTATCTGGTGTTTTCACCACTCCACAATGCGTTTGATATGCAGAACCGGCGACATCTTGGCTTTCGTCGGGTATCAAGCTGGGATATGCATTTTCTACGATAATCTTGGTGAGACTTCTGTCAGAAGTATGCATAATCATCGGGAACGCTCTTTTCGAGCTATTTAATGCGAGAAACTCGTTATCTGGTTGTTTTCACCACTCCACAATGCGTTTGATATGCAGAACCGGCATCATCTTGATTTTCGTGAGGTTTCAAGGTGAGATATGCATTTTCTGCGATTATCTTGGTGAGACTTCTGTCAGAAGTATGCAGAATCATCGAGATCGCTCTTTTCGAGCTACTTAATTCGAGAAACACGTTATCTGGTGTTTTCGCCACTCCACAGTGCGTTTGACATGCAGAACCGCAGATATCTTGGTTACGTTCGGGATTCAAGCTGAGATATGCATTTTCTGCGATAATCTTCGTGAGACTTCAGTCAGAAGTATGCAGAATCATCTAGATCGCTCTTGTCGAGCTATTTAACGCGAGAAACACGTTATATGGTGTTTTCACCACTCCACAGTGCGTTTGATATGCAGAACGGGCGACATCTTGGCTTTAGTCGGGGTTCAAACTGTGATATGCATTTTTTGCGATAATATTGGTGAGACTTCTGTCCGAAGTATGCTTAATCATCGAGATCCCTCGTTTCGAGCTATTTAACGCGAGAAACACGTTATCTGGTGCTTTCAGCACTCCACAGTGCGTTTGATATGCAGAACCAGCGATATCTTGGTTTTCGTGGGGTTTCAAGCTGAGATATGCATTTTTTACGATAATCTTGGTGAGACTTCTGTCCGAAGTATGCTTAATCATCGAGATCCCTCGTTTCGAGCTATTTAATGCGAGAAACACGTTATCTGGTGCATTCAGCACTCCACAGTGCGTTTGATATGCAGATCCAGCGATATCTTGGTTTTCGTGCGGTTTCAAGCTGAGATATGCATTTTTTACGATAATCTTGGTGAGACTCCTGTCCGAAGTATGCTTAATCATCGAGATCGCTCGTTTCGAGCTATTTAATGCGAGAAACACGTTATCTGGTGTTTTCACCACTCCACAGTGCGTATGATATGCAGAACCTGCGATATCTTGGTTTTCGTGGGGTTTCAAGCTGAGATATGCATTTTCTGCGATAATCTTGGTGAGACTTCTGTCCGAAGTATGCAGAATCATCGAGAACGCTCTTTTCGAGCTGTTTAATGCGACAAACACGTGATCTGGTGTTTTCACCACTCCACAGTGCGTTTGATATGCAGAACCGGCGACATCTTGGCTTTCGTCGGGTATCAAGCTGGGATATGCATTTTCTACGATAATCTTGGTGAGACTTCTGTCAGAAGTATGCAGAATCATCGGGATCGCTCTTTTCGAGCTATTTAATGCGAGAAACTCGTTATCTGGTTGTTTTCACCACTCCACAGTGCGTTTGATATGCAGAACCGGCGTCATCTTGATTTTCGTGAGGTTTCAAGGTGAGATATGCATTTTCTGCGATAATCTTGGTGAGACTTCTGTCCGAAGTATGCAGAATCATCTAGATCCTTCTTTTCGAGCTATTTAATGCGAGAAAAACGTTATCTGGTGTTTTCACCACTCGACAGTGCGTTTGACATGCAGAACCAGCGATATCTTGGTTTTCGTGGGGTTTCAAGCTGAGATATGCATTTTCTGCGATAATCTGGTGAGACTTCTGTCCGAAGTATACAGAATCATCGAGATCGCTCTTTTCGAGCTATTTAATGCGGGAAACACGTTATCTGGTGTTTTGACCACTCCACAGTGCGTTTGATATGTAGAACCGCCGATAACGTGGTTTTCGTGGGGTTTCCAGCTGATATATGCATTTTCTGCGATAATCTTGGTGTTTCATCTATGAGAAGTATGCAGAATCATCGAGAACGCTCTTTTCGAGCTACTTAATGCGAGAAACACGTTTTCTGGTTTTTTCACCACTCCACAGTGCGTATGATATGCAGAACCGGCGATATCTTGGTTTTCGTGGGGTTTCAAGCTGAGATATACATTTTCTGCGATAATCTTGGTGAGACTTCTGTCCGAAGTATGCTGAAACATCGAGATCGCTCTTTTCGAGCTAGTTAATGCGAGAAAAACCTTATCCGGTGTTTTCACCACTCCACAGTTCGTTTGATATGCAGAACCGGCGACATCTTGGCTTTCGTCGGGTATCAAGCTGGGATATGCATTTTCTACGATAATCTTGGTGAGACTTCTGTCAGAAGTATGCAGAATCATCGGGATCGCTCTTTTCGAGCTATTTAATGCGAGAAACTCGTTATCTGGTTGTTTTCACCACTCCACAGTGCGTTTGATATGCAGAACCGGCGTCATCTTGATTTTCGTGAGGTTTCAAGGTGAGATATGCATTTTCTGCGATAATCTTGGTGAGACTTCTGTCCGAAGTATGCAGAATCATCTAGATCCTTCTTTTCGAGCTATTTAATGCGAGAAAAACGTTATCTGGTGTTTTCACCACTCGACAGTGCGTTTGACATGCAGAACCAGCGATATCTTGGTTTTCGTGGGGTTTCAAGCTGAGATATGCATTTTCTGCGATAATCTGGTGAGACTTCTGTCCGAAGTATACAGAATCATCGAGATCGCTCTTTTCGAGCTATTTAATGCGGGAAACACGTTATCTGGTGTTTTGACCACTCCACAGTGCGTTTGATATGTAGAACCGCCGATAACGTGGTTTTCGTGGGGTTTCCAGCTGATATATGCATTTTCTGCGATAATCTCGGTGTTTCATCTATGAGAAGTATGCAGAATCATCGAGAACGCTCTTTTCGAGCTACTTAATGCGAGAAACACGTTTTCTGGTTTTTTCACCACTCCACAGTGCGTATGATATGCAGAACCGGCGATATCTTGGTTTTCGTGGGGTTTCAAGCTGAGATATACATTTTCTGCGATAATCTTGGTGAGACTTCTGTCCGAAGTATGCTGAAACATCGAGATCGCTCTTTTCGAGCTAGTTAATGCGAGAAAAACCTTATCCGGTGTTTTCACCACTCCACAGTTCGTTTGATATGCAGAACCAGCGATATCTTGGCTTTCGGGGGGTTTCAAGCTGAGATATGCATTTTTTACGATAATCTTGGTGAGACTTCTGTCCGAAGTATGCTGAATCATCGAGATCGCTCTTTTCGAGCTAGTTAGTGCGAGAAACACGTTATCTGGTGTTTTCACCACACCACAGTTGGTTTGATATGCAGAACCGGCGATATCTTGGTTTTCGTGGGGTTTCAAGCTGAGATATGCGTTTTCTGCGATAATCTTGGTGAGAATTCTATCAGAAGTAAGCGGAAACATCGAGATCCCTCTTTTCGAGCTCTTTAATGCGAGAAACACGTTATCTGGTGTTTTCACCTCTCCACAGTGCGTTTGATACGCAGAACCGGCGACATCTTGGCTTTCGTCGGGTATCAACATGAGATATGCATTTTCTGCGATAATCTTGGTGAGACTTCAGTCAGAAGTATGCAGAATCATCGAGATCGCTCTTTTCGAGCTAGTTAATGCGAGAAAAACCTTATCCGGTGTTTTCACCACTCCACAGTGCGTTTGATATGCAGAACCAGCGATATCTTGGCTTTCGTGGGGTTTCAAGCTGAGATATGCATTTTTTACGATAATCTTGGTGAGACTTCTGTCCGAAGTATGCTAAATCATCGAGATCGCTCGTTTCGAGCTATTTAATGCGAGAAACACTATATCTGGAGTTTTCACCACTCCACAGTTGGTTTGATATGCAGAACCGGCGATATCTTGGTTTTCGTGGGGTTTCAAGCTGAGATATGCGTTTTCTGCGATAATCTTGGTGAGACTTTTATCAGAAGTAAGCAGAATCATCGAGATCCCTCTTTTCGAGCTCTTTAATGCGAGAAACACGTTATCCGGTGTTTTCACCTCTCCACAGTGCGTTTGATATGCAGAACAGTAGATATCTTGGTTTTCGTGGGGTTTCAAGCTGAGATATGCATTTTTTACGATAATCTTGGTGAGACTTCTGTCCGAAGTATGCTGAATCATCGAGATCGCTCTTTTCGAGCTAGTTAGTGCGAGAAACACGTTATCTGGAGTTTTCACCACTCCACAGTTGGTTTGATATGCAGAACCGGCGATATCTTGGTTTTCGTGGGATTTCAAGCTGAGATATGCGTTTTCTGCGATAATCTTGGTGAGACTTCTATCAGAAGTAAGCAGAATCATCGAGATCGCTCTTTTCGAGCTCTTTAATGCGAGAAACACGTTATCTGGTGTTTTCACCACTCCACAGTGCGTTTGATATGCAGAACCGGCGACATCTTGATTTTCGTGAGATTTCAACCTGAGATATGCATTTTCGTCGATAATCTTGGTGAGTCTTCTGTCAGTACTATGCAGAATCATCGAGACCCCTCTTTTCGAGCTATTTAATGCGAGAGACACGTTATCTGGTGTTTTCACCACTCCACAGTGCGTTTGATATGCAGAACAGGCGACATCTTAATTTTCGTGAGATTTCAAGCTGCGATATGCATTTTCTACGATAACCATGGTGAGTCTTCTGTCAGAAGTATGCAGAATCATCTAGATCGCTCTCTTCGAGCTATTTAATGTGAGAAACACGTTTTCTGGTGTATTCACCACCCCACAGTACGTTTGACATGCAGAACCGGATATATCTTGGTTTCGGTCGGGTTTCAAGCTGAGATATGCATTTTCTACGATAATCTTGGTGAGACTTCTGTCAGAAGTATGCAGAATCATCGGGATCGCTCTTTTCGAGCTATTTAACGCGAGAAACACATTATATGGTTGTTTTCACCACTCCACAGTGCGTTTGATATGCATAACCGGCGATATCTAGATTTTCGTGGTGTTTCCAGCTGAGATATGCATTCTCTGCGATACTCTTGGTGAGACTTCAGTCAGAAGTATGCAGAATCACCGAGATCGCTCGTTTCGAGCTATTTAATGCGAAAAAACAAGTTTTCTGGTGTTGTCAACATTCCACAGTGCGTTTTATATGCAGAACCGGCGATATCTTGATTTTCGTGGTGTTTCCAGCTGAGATATGCATTTTCTGCGATAATCTTGGTGAGTCTTCTGTCAGAAGTATGTAGAATCATCTAGATCGCTCTTTTCGAGCTATTTAATGCGAGAAACACGTTTTCTGGTGTATTCACCACTCCACAGTACGTTTGACATGCAGAACAGGAGATATCTTGGTTTAGGTCGGGTATCAAGCTGAGATATGCATTTTCAACGATAATCTTGGTGAGACTTCTGTCAGAAGTGTGCAGAATCATCGGGATCGCCCTTTTCGAGCTATTTAATGCGAGAAAAACGTTGTCTGGTTGGTTTCACGACTCCACAGTGCGTTTGATATGCAGCACCGGCGACATCTTGATTTTCGTGAGGTTTCAAGCTGAGATATGCATTTTCTGCTATAATATTGGTGAGTCTTCTGTCAGTAGGATGCAGAATCATCGAGACCCCTCTTTTCGAGCTATTTAATGCGAGAAACACGTTATCTGGTGTTTTCACCACTCCACAGTGCGTTTGATATGCAGAACAGGCGACATCTTGATTTTCGAGAGATTTCAAGCTGAGATATGCGTTTTCTGCGATAATCTTGGTGAGAATTCTATCAGAAGTAAGCGGAAACATCGAGATCCCTCTTTTCGAGCTCTTTAATGCGAGAAACACGTTATCTGGTGTTTTCACCTCTCCACAGTACGTTTGATACGCAGAACCGGCGACATCTTGGCTTCCGTCGGGTATCAACCTGAGATATGCATTTTCTGCGATAATCTTGGTGAGACTTCAGTCAGAAGTATGCAGAATCATCGAGATCGCTCTTTTCGAGCTAGTTAGTGCGAGAAACACGTTATCTGGTGTTTTCACCACACCACAGTGCGTTTGATATGCAGAACAGTAGATATCTTGGTTTTCGTGGGGTTTCAAGCTGAAATATGCATTTTCTGCGATAATCTTGTTGAGACTTCCGTTCGAAGTATGCAGAATCATCGATATCGCACTTTTCGAGCTATTTAATGCGAGAAACACGTTATCTGGGGTTTTCACCACTCCACAGTTGGTTTGATATGCAGAACCGGCGATATCTTGGTTTTCGTGGGGTTTCAAGCTGAGATATGCGTTTTCTGCGATAATCTTGGTGAGAATTCTATCAGAAGTAAGCGGAAACATCGAGATCCCTCTTTTCGAGCTCTTTAATGCGAGAAACACGTTATCTGGTGTTTTCACCTCTCCACAGTGCGTTTGATACGCAGAACCGGCGACATCTTGGCTTTCGTCGGGTATCAACCTGAGATATGCATTTTCTGCGATAATCTTGGTGAGACTTCAGTCAGAAGTATGCAGAATCATCGAGATCGCTCTTTTCGAGCTAGTTAATGCGAGAAAAACCTTATCCGGTGTTTTCACCACTCCACAGTGCGTTTGATATGCAGAACCAGCGATATCTTGGCTTTCGTGGGGTTTCAAGCTGAGATATGCATTTTTTACGATAATCTTGGTGAGACTTCTGTCCGAAGTATGCTTAATCATCGAGATCGCTCGTTTCGAGCTATTTAATGCGAGAAACACGATATCTGGAGTTTTCACCACTCCACAGTTGGTTTGATATGCAGAACCGGCGATATCTTGGTTTTCGTGGGGTTTCAAGCTGAGATATGCGTTTTCTGCGATAATCTTGGTGAGACTTTTATCAGAAGTAAGCAGAATCATCGAGATCCCTCTTTTCGAGCTCTTTAATGCGAGAAACACGTTATCCGGTGTTTTCACCTCTCCACAGTGCGTTTGATATGCAGAACAGTAGATATCTTGGTTTTCGTGGGGTTTCAAGCTGAAATATGCATTTTTTACGATAATCTTGGTGAGACTTCTGTCCGAAGTATGCAGAATCATCGAGTACGCTCTTTTCGAGCTGTTTAATGCGACAAACACGTTATCTGGTGTTTTCACCACTCCACAGTGCGTTTGATATGCAGAACCGGCGACATCTTGGCTTTCGTCGGGTATCAAGCTGGGATATGCATTTTCTACGATAATCTTGGTGAGACTTCTGTCAGAAGTATGCAGAATCATCGGGATCGCTCTTTTCGAGCTATTTAATGCGGGAAACACGTTATCTGGTGTTTTGACCACTCCACAGTGCGTTTGATATGTAGAACCGCCGATAACGTGGTTTTCGTGGGGTTTCCAGCTTTTATATGCATTTTCTGCGATAATCTTGGTGTTTCATCTATGAGAAGTATGCAGAATCATCGAGAACGCTCTTTTCGAGCTACTTAATGCGAGAAACACGTTTTCTGGTTTTTTCACCACTCCACAGTGCGTATGATATGCAGAACCGGCGATATCTTGGTTTTCGTGGGGTTTCAAGCTGAGATATACATTTTCTGCGATAATCTTGGTGTTTCATCTATGAGAAGTATGCAGAATCATCGAGAACGCTCTTTTCGAGCTACTTAATGCGAGAAACACGTTATCTGGTGTTTTCACCTCTCCACAGTGCGTTTGATACGCAGAACCGGCGACATCTTGGCTTTCGTCGGGTATCAACATGAGATATGCATTTTCTGCGATAATCTTGGTGAGACTTCAGTCAGAAGTATGCAGAATCATCGAGATCGCTCTTTTCGAGCTAGTTAATGCGAGAAAAACCTTATCCGGTGTTTTCACCACTCCACAGTGCGTTTGATATGCAGAACCAGCGATATCTTGGCTTTCGTGGGGTTTCAAGCTGAGATATGCATTTTTTACGATAATCTTGGTGAGACTTCTGTCCGAAGTATGCTTAATCATCGAGATCGCTCGTTTCGAGCTATTTAATGCGAGAAACACGATATCTGGAGTTTTCACCACTCCACAGTTGGTTTGGTATGCAGAACCGGCGATATCTTGGTTTTCGTGGGGTTTCAAGCTGAGATATGCGTTTTCTACGATAATCTTGGTGAGACTTTTATCAGAAGTAAGCAGAATCATCGAGATCCCTCTTTTCGAGCTCTTTAATGCGAGAAACACGTTATCCGGTGTTTTCACCTCTCCACAGTGCGTTTGATATGCAGAACAGTAGATATCTTGGTTTTCGTGGGGTTTCAAGCTGAGATATGCATTTTTTACGATAATCTTGGTGAGACTTCTGTCCGAAGTATGCTGAATCATCGAGATCGCTCTTTTCGAGCTAGTTAGTGCGAGAAACACCTTATCTGGAGTTTTCACCACTCCACAGTTGGTTTGATATGCAGAACCGGCGATATCTTGGTTTTCGTGGGATTTCAAGCTGAGATATGCGTTTTCTGCGATAATCTTGGTGAGACTTCTATCAGAAGTAAGCAGAATCATCGAGATCCCTCTTTTCGAGCTCTTTAATGCGAGAAACACGTTATCTGGTGTTTTCACCACTCCACAGTGCGTTTGATATGCAGAACCGGCGACATCTTGATTTTCGTGAGATTTCAACCTGAGATATGCATTTTCGTCGATAATCTTGGTGAGTCTTCTGTCAGTACTATGCAGAATCATCGAGACCCCTCTTTTCGAGCTATTTAATGCGAGAGACACGTTATCTGGTGTTTTCACCACTCCACAGTGCGTTTGATATGCAGAACAGGCGACATCTTAATTTTCCTGAGATTTCAAGCTGCGATATGCATTTTCTACGATAAACATGGTGAGTCTTCTGTCAGAAGTATGCAGAATCATCTAGATCGCTCTCTTCGAGCTATTTAATGTGAGAAACACGTTTTCTGGTGTATTCACCACCCCACAGTACGTTTGACATGCAGAACCGGATATATCTTGGTTTCGGTCGGGTTTCAAGCTGAGATATGCATTTTCTACGATAATCTTGGTGAGACTTCTGTCAGAAGTATGCAGAATCATCGGGATCGCTCTTTTCGAGCTATTTAACGCGAGAAACACATTATATGGTTGTTTTCACCACTCCACAGTGCGTTTGATATGCATAACCGGCGATATCTAGATTTTCGTGGTGTTTCCAGCTGAGATATGCATTCTCTGCGATACTCTTGGTGAGACTTCAGTCAGAAGTATGCAGAATCACCGAGATCGCTCGTTTCGAGCTATTTAATGCGAAAAAACAAGTTTTCTGGTGTTGTCAACATTCCACAGTGCGTTTTATATGCAGAACCGGCGATATCTTGATTTTCGTGGTGTTTCCAGCTGAGATATGCATTTTCTGCGATAATCTTGGTGAGTCTTCTGTCAGAAGTATGTAGAATCATCTAGATCGCTCTCTTCGAGCTATTTAATGTGAGAAACACGTTTTCTGGTGTATTCACCACCCCACAGTACGTTTGACATGCAGAACCGGATATATCTTGGTTTCGGTCGGGTTTCAAGCTGAGATATGCATTTTCTGCGATAATCTTGGTGAGTCTTCTGTCAGTAGGATGCAGAATCATCGAGACCCCTCTTTTCGAGCTATTTAATGCGAGAAACACGTTATCTGGTGTTTTCACCACTCCACAGTGCGTTTGATATGCAGAACAGGCGACATCTTGATTTTCGTGAGATTTCAAGCTGAGATATGCGTTTTCTGCGATAATCTTGGTGAGAATTCTATCAGAAGTAAGCGGAAACATCGAGATCCCTCTTTTCGAGCTCATTAATGCGAGAAACACGTTATCTGGTGTTTTCACCTCTCCACAGTACGTTTGATACGCAGAACCGGCGACATCTTGGCTTTCGTCGGGTATCAACCTGAGATATGCATTTTCTGCGATAATCTTGGTGAGACTTCAGTCAGAAGTATGCAGAATCATCGAGATCGCTCTTTTCGAGCTAGTTAGTGCGAGAAACACGTTATCTGGTGTTTTCACCACACCACAGTGCGTTTGATATGCAGAACAGTAGATATCTTGGTTTTCGTGGGGTTTCAAGCTGAAATATGCATTTTCTGCGATAATCTTGTTGAGACTTCCGTTCGAAGTATGCAGAATCATCGAGATCGCACTTTTCGAGCTATTTAATGCGAGAAACACGTTATCTGGGGTTTTCACAACTCCACAGTTGGTTTGATATGCAGAACCGGCGATATCTTGGTTTTCGTGGGGTTTCAAGCTGAGATATGCGTTTTCTGCGATAATCTTGGTGAGAATTCTATCAGAAGTAAGCGGAAACATCGAGATCCCTCTTTTCGAGCTCTTTAATGCGAGAAACACGTTATCTGGTGTTTTCACCACTCCAAATTGCGTATGATATGCAGAACCGACGATATCTTGGTTTTCGTGGGGTTTCAAGCTCAGATATGCAATTTCTGCGATAATTTTGGTGAGACTACTGTCAGAAGTATGCAGAATCTTCGAGATCGCTCTTTTCGAGCTATTTAATGCGAGCAACACGTTATCCGGTGTTTTCACCACTCCACAGTGCGTTTGATATGCAGAACCGCCGACATCTTGGCTTTCGTCGTGCATCAAGCTGAGATATGCATTTTCTACGATAATCTTGGTGAGACTTCTGTCAGAAGTATGCAGAATCTTCGAGATCGCTCTTTTCGAGCTATTTAATGCGAGACAAACGTTATCTGGTGTTTTCACCACTCCGCAGTGCGTTTGATATGCAGAACCGGCGACCTCTTGGATTTCGTCGGGGTTCAAGCTGAGATATGCATTTTCTACGATAATCTTGGTGAGACTTCTGTCAGAAGTATGCAGAACCATCGGGGTCGCTCTTTTCGAGCTATTTAATGCGTGAAACACGTTATGCGGTGTTGTCACGACTCCACAGTGCGTTTGATATGCAGAACGTGCGACATCTTGATTTTCGTGAGGTTTCAAGCTGAGATATGCATTTTCTGCGATAATCTTGGTGAGACTTCAGTCAGAAGTATGCAGAATCATCTAGATCGCTCTTTTCGAGATATTTAATGCGAAAAAACAAGCTTTCTAGTGTTTTCAACATTCCAAGGTGCGTTTGATATGCAGAACCGGCGACATCTTGGATTTCGTCGGGTATCAAGCTGACATATGCATTTTCTACGATAATCTTGGTGAGTCTTCTGTCAGAAGTATGCAGAATCTTCGAGATCGCTCTTTTCGAGCTAGTTAATGCGAGAAACACGTTCTGTGTATGTTTGCACCACTCCACAGTGCGTTTGATATGCAGAACCGGCGACATCTTGATTTTCGTGAGGTTTCAAGCTGAGATATGCATTTTCTGCGATAATATTGGTGAGACTTCAGTCAGAAGTATGCAGAATCTTCGAGATCGCTCTTTTCGAGCTATTTAATGCGAGACAAACGTTATCTGGTGTTTTCACCACTCCGCAGTGCGTTTGATATGCAGAACCGGCGACCTCTTGGATTTCGTAGGGGTTCAAGCTGAGATATGCATTTTCTACGATAATCTTGGTGAGACTTCTGTCAGAAGTATGCAGAACCATCGGGGTCGCTCTTTTCGAGCTATTTAACGCGAGAAACACATTATATGGTTGTTTTCACCACTCCACAGTGCGTTTGATATGCATCACCGGCGATATCTAGATTTTCGTGGTGTTTCCAGCTGAGATATGCATTCTCTGCGATACTCTTGGTGAGACTTCAGTCAGAAGTATGCAGAATCACCGAGATCGCTCGTTTCGAGCTATTTAATGCGAAAAAACAAGTTTTCTGGTGTTGTCAACATTCCACAGTGCGTTTTATATGCAGAACCGGCGATATCTTGATTTTCGTGGTGTTTCCAGCTGAGATATGCATTTTCTGCGATAATCTTGGTGAGTCTTCTGTCAGAAGTATGTAGAATCATCTAGATCGCTCTTTTCGAGCTATTTAATGCGAGAAACACGTTTTCTGGTGTATTCACCACTCCACAGTACGTTTGACATGCAGAACAGGAGATATCTTGGTTTAGGTCGGGTATCAAGCTGAGATATGCATTTTCAACGATAATCTTGGTGAGACTTCTGTCAGAAGTGTGCAGAATCATCGGGATCGCTCTTTTCGAGCTATTTAATGCGAGAAACACGTTGTCTGGTTGGTTTCACGACTCCACAGTGCGTTTGATATGCAGCACCGGCGACATCTTGATTTTCGTGAGGTTTCAAGCTGAGATATGCATTTTCTGCTATAATATTGGTGAGTCTTCTGTCAGTAGGATGCAGAATCATCGAGACCCCTCTTTTCGAGCTATTTAATGCGAGAAACACGTTATCTGGTGTTTTCACCACTCCACAGTGCGTTTGATATGCAGAACAGGCGACATCTTGATTTTCGTGAGATTTCAAGCTGAGATATGCGTTTTCTGCGATAACCTTGGTGAGAATTCTATCAGAAGTAAGCGGAAACATCGAGATCCCTCTTTTCGAGCTCTTTAATGCGAGAAACACGTTATCTGGTGTTTTCACCTCTCCACAGTACGTTTGATACGCAGAACCGGCGACATCTTGGCTTCCGTCGGGTATCAACCTGAGATATGCATTTTCTGCGATAATCTTGGTGAGACTTCAGTCAGAAGTATGCAGAATCATCGAGATCGCTCTTTTCGAGCTAGTTAGTGCGAGAAACACGTTATCTGGTGTTTTCACCACACCACAGTGCGTTTGATATGCAGAACAGTAGATATCTTGGTTTTCCTGGGGTTTCAAGCTGAAATATGCATTTTCTGCGATAATCTTGTTGAGACTTCCGTTCGAAGTATGCAGAATCATCGAGATCACACTTTTTGAGCTATTTAATGCGAGAAACACGTTATCTGGGGTTTTCACCACTCCACAGTTGGTTTGATATGCAGAACCGGCGATATCTTGGTTTTCGTGGGGTTTCAAGCTGAGATATGCGTTTTCTGCGATAATCTTGGTGAGAATTCTATCAGAAGTAAGCGGAAACATCGAGATCCCTCTTTTCGAGCTCTTTAATGCGAGAAACACGTTATCTGGTGTTTTCACCTCTCCACAGTGCGTTTGATACGCAGAACCGGCGACATCTTGGCTTTCGTCGGGTATCAACCTGAGATATGCATTTTCTGCGATAATCTTGGTGAGACTTCAGTCAGAAGTATGCAGAATCATCGAGATCGCTCTTTTCGAGCTAGTTAATGCGAGAAAAACCTTATCCGGTGTTTTCACCACTCCACAGTGCGTTTGATATGCAGAACCAGCGATATCTTGGCTTTCGTGGGGTTTCAAGCTGAGATATGCATTTTTTACGATAATCTTGGTGAGACTTCTGTCCGAAGTATGCTTAATCATCGAGATCGCTCGTTTCGAGCTATTTAATGCGAGAAACACGATATCTGGAGTTTTCACCACTCCACAGTTGGTTTGATATGCAGAACCGGCGATATCTTGGTTTTCGTGGGATTTCAAGCTGAGATATGCGTTTTCTGCGATAATCTTGGTGAGACTTCTATCAGAAGTAAGCAGAATCATCGAGATCCCTCTTTTCGAGCTCTTTAATGCGAGAAACACGTTATCTGGTGTTTTCACCACTCCACAGTGCGTTTGATATGCAGAACCGGCGACATCTTGATTTTCGTGAGATTTCAACCTGAGATATGCATTTTCGTCGATAATCTTGGTGAGTCTTCTGTCAGTACTATGCAGAATCATCGAGACCCCTCTTTTCGAGCTATTTAATGCGAGAGACACGTTATCTGGTGTTTTCACCACTCCACAGTGCGTTTGATATGCAGAACGTGCGACATCTTGATTTTCGTGAGGTTTCAAGCTGAGATATGCATTTTCTGCGATAATCTTGGTGAGACTTCAGTCAGAAGTATGCAGAATCATCTAGATCGCTCTTTTGGAGATATTTAATGCGAAAAAACAAGCTTTCTAGTGTTTTCAACATTCCAAGGTGCGTTTGATATGCAGAACCGGCGACATCTTGGATTTCGTCGGGTATCAAGCTGAGATATGCATTTTCTACGATAATCTTGGTGAGTCTTCTGTCAGAAGTATGCAGAATCTTCGAGATCGCTCTTTTCGAGCTAGTTAATGCGAGAAACACGTTCTGTGTATGTTTGCACCACTCCACAGTGCGTTTGATATGCAGAACCGGCGACATCTTGATTTTCGTGAGGTTTCAAGCTGAGATATGCATTTTCTGCGATAATATTGGTGAGACTTCAGTCAGAAGTATGCAGAATCTTCGAGATCGCTCTTTTCGAGCTATTTAATGCGAGACAAACGTTATCTGGTGTTTTCACCACTCCGCAGTGCGTTTGATATGCAGAACCGGCGACCTCTTGGATTTCGTAGGGGTTCAAGCTGAGATATGCATTTTCTACGATAATCTTGGTGAGACTTCTGTCAGAAGTATGCAGAACCATCGGGGTCGCTCTTTTCGAGCTATTTAACGCGAGAAACACATTATATGGTTGTTTTCACCACTCCACAGTGCGTTTGATATGCATCACCGGCGATATCTAGATTTTCGTGGTGTTTCCAGCTGAGATATGCATTCTCTGCGATACTCTTGGTGAGACTTCAGTCAGAAGTATGCAGAATCACCGCGATCGCTCGTTTCGAGCTATTTAATGCGAAAAAACAAGTTTTCTGGTGTTGTCAACATTCCACAGTGCGTTTTATATGCAGAACCGGCGATATCTTGATTTTCGTGGTGTTTCCAGCTGAGATATGCATTTTCTGCGATAATCTTGGTGAGTCTTCTGTCAGAAGTATGTAGAATCATCTAGATCGCTCTTTTCGAGCTATTTAATGCGAGAAACACGTTTTCTGGTGTATTCACCACTCCACAGTACGTTTGACATGCAGAACAGGAGATATCTTGGTTTAGGTCGGGTATCAAGCTGAGATATGCATTTTCAACGATAATCTTGGTGAGACTTCTGTCAGAAGTGTGCAGAATCATCGGGATCGCTCTTTTCGAGCTATTTAATGCGAGAAACACGTTGTCTGGTTGGTTTCACGACTCCACAGTGCGTTTGATATGCAGCACCGGCGACATCTTGATTTTCGTGAGGTTTCAAGCTGAGATATGCATTTTCTGCTATAATATTGGTGAGTCTTCTGTCAGTAGGATGCAGAATCATCGAGACCCCTCTTTTCGAGCTATTTAATGCGAGAAACACGTTATCTGGTGTTTTCACCACTCCACAGTGCGTTTGATATGCAGAACAGGCGACATCTTGATTTTCGTGAGATTTCAAGCTGAGATATGCGTTTTCTGCGATAACCTTGGTGAGAATTCTATCAGAAGTAAGCGGAAACATCGAGATCCCTCTTTTCGAGCTCTTTAATGCGAGAAACACGTTATCTGGTGTTTTCACCTCTCCACAGTACGTTTGATACGCAGAACCGGCGACATCTTGGCTTCCGTCGGGTATCAACCTGAGATATGCATTTTCTGCGATAATCTTGGTGAGACTTCAGTCAGAAGTATGCAGAATCATCGAGATCGCTCTTTTCGAGCTAGTTAGTGCGAGAAACACGTTATCTGGTGTTTTCACCACACCACAGTGCGTTTGATATGCAGAACAGTAGATATCTTGGTTTTCCTGGGGTTTCAAGCTGAAATATGCATTTTCTGCGATAATCTTGTTGAGACTTCCGTTCGAAGTATGCAGAATCATCGAGATCACACTTTTTGAGCTATTTAATGCGAGAAACACGTTATCTGGGGTTTTCACCACTCCACAGTTGGTTTGATATGCAGAACCGGCGATATCTTGGTTTTCGTGGGGTTTCAAGCTGAGATATGCGTTTTCTGCGATAATCTTGGTGAGAATTCTATCAGAAGTAAGCGGAAACATCGAGATCCCTCTTTTCGAGCTCTTTAATGCGAGAAACACGTTATCTGGTGTTTTCACCTCTCCACAGTGCGTTTGATACGCAGAACCGGCGACATCTTGGCTTTCGTCGGGTATCAACCTGAGATATGCATTTTCTGCGATAATCTTGGTGAGACTTCAGTCAGAAGTATGCAGAATCATCGAGATCGCTCTTTTCGAGCTAGTTAATGCGAGAAAAACCTTATCCGGTGTTTTCACCCCTCCACAGTGCGTTTGATATGCAGAACCAGCGATATCTTGGCTTTCGTGGGGTTTCAAGCTGAGATATGCATTTTTTACGATAATCTTGGTGAGACTTCTGTCCGAAGTATGCTTAATCATCGAGATCGCTCGTTTCGAGCTATTTAATGCGAGAAACACGATATCTGGAGTTTTCACCACTCCACAGTTGGTTTGATATGCAGAACCGGCGATATCTTGGTTTTCGTGGGGTTTCAAGCTGAGATATGCGTTTTCTGCGATAATCTTGGTGAGACTTTTATCAGAAGTAAGCAGAATCATCGAGATCCCTCTTTTCGAGCTCTTTAATGCGAGAAACACGTTATCCGGTGTTTTCACCTCTCCACAGTGCGTTTGATATGCAGAACAGTAGATATCTTGGTTTTCGTGGGGTTTCAAGCTGAGATATGCATTTTTTACGATAATCTTGGTGAGACTTCTGTCCGAAGTATGCTGAATCATCGAGATCGCACTTTTCGAGCTAGTTAGTGCGAGAAACACGTTATCTGGAGTTTTCACCACTCCACAGTTGGTTTGATATGCAGAACCGGCGATATCTTGGTTTTCGTGGGATTTCAAGCTGAGATATGCGTTTTCTGCGATAATCTTGGTGAGACTTCTATCAGAAGTAAGCAGAATCATCGAGATCCCTCTTTTCGAGCTCTTTAATGCGAGAAACACGTTATCTGGTGTTTTCACCACTCCACAGTGCGTTTGATATGCAGAACCGGCGACATCTTGATTTTCGTGAGATTTCAACCTGAGATATGCATTTTCGTCGATAATCTTGGTGAGTCTTCTGTCAGTACTATGCAGAATCATCGAGACCCCTCTTTTCGAGCTATTTAATGCGAGAGACACGTTATCTGGTGTTTTCACCACTCCACAGTGCGTTTGATATGCAGAACAGGCGACATCTTAATTTTCGTGAGATTTCAAGCTGCGATATGCATTTTCTACGATAACCATGGTGAGTCTTCTGTCAGAAGTATGCAGAATCATCTAGATCGCTCTCTTCGAGCTATTTAATGTGAGAAACACGTTTTCTGGTGTATTCACCACCCCACAGTACGTTTGACATGCAGAACCGGATATATCTTGGTTTCTGTCGGGTTTCAAGCTGAGATATGCATTTTCTACGATAATCTTGGTGAGACTTCTGTCAGAAGTATGCAGAATCATCGGGATCGCTCTTTTCGAGCTATTTAACGCGAGAAACACATTATATGGTTGTTTTCACCACTCCACAGTGCGTTTGATATGCATAACCGGCGATATCTAGATTTTCGTGGTGTTTCCAGCTGAGATATGCATTCTCTGCGATACTCTTGGTGAGACTTCAGTCAGAAGTATGCAGAATCACCGAGATCGCTCGTTTCGAGCTATTTAATGCGAAAAAACAAGTTTTCTGGTGTTGTCAACATTCCACAGTGCGTTTTATATGCAGAACCGGCGATATCTTGATTTTCGTGGTGTTTCCAGCTGAGATATGCATTTTCTGCGATAATCTTGGTGAGTCTTCTGTCAGAAGTATGTAGAATCATCTAGATCGCTCTTTTCGAGCTATTTAATGCGAGAAACACGTTTTCTGGTGTATTCACCACTCCACAGTACGTTTGACATGCAGAACAGGAGATATCTTGGTTTAGGTCGGGTATCAAGCTGAGATATGCATTTTCAACGATAATCTTGGTGAGACTTCTGTCAGAAGTGTGCAGAATCATCGGGATCGCTCTTTTCGAGCTATTTAATGCGAGAAACACGTTGTCTGGTTGGTTTCACGACTCCACAGTGCGTTTGATATGCAGCACCGGCGACATCTTGATTTTCGTGAGGTTTCAAGCTGAGATATGCATTTTCTGCGATAATCTTGGTGAGTCTTCTGTCAGAAGTATGTAGAATCATCTAGATCGCTCTTTTCGAGCTATTTAATGCGAGAAACACGTTTTCTGGTGTATTCACCACTCCACAGTACGTTTGACATGCAGAACAGGAGATATCTTGGTTTAGGTCGGGTATCAAGCTGAGATATGCATTTTCAACGATAATCTTGGTGAGACTTCTGTCAGAAGTGTGCAGAATCATCGGGATCGCTCTTTTCGAGCTATTTAATGCGAGAAACACGTTGTCTGGTTGGTTTCACGACTCCACAGTGCGTTTGATATGCAGCACCGGCGACATCTTGATTTTCGTGAGGTTTCAAGCTGAGATATGCATTTTCTGCTATAATATTGGTGAGTCTTCTGTCAGTAGGATGCAGAATCATCGAGACCCCTCTTTTCGAGCTATTTAATGCGAGAAACACGTTATCTGGTGTTTTCACCACTCCACAGTGCGTTTGATATGCAGAACAGGCGACATCTTGATTTTCGTGAGATTTCAAGCTGAGATATGCGTTTTCTGCGATAACCTTGGTGAGAATTCTATCAGAAGTAAGCGGAAACATCGAGATCCCTCTTTTCGAGCTCTTTAATGCGAGAAACACGTTATCTGGTGTTTTCACCTCTCCACAGTACGTTTGATACGCAGAACCGGCGACATCTTGGCTTCCGTCGGGTATCAACCTGAGATATGCATTTTCTGCGATAATCTTGGTGAGACTTCAGTCAGAAGTATGCAGAATCATCGAGATCGCTCTTTTCGAGCTAGTTAGTGCGAGAAACACGTTATCTGGTGTTTTCACCACACCACAGTGCGTTTGATATGCAGAACAGTAGATATCTTGGTTTTCCTGGGGTTTCAAGCTGAAATATGCATTTTCTGCGATAATCTTGTTGAGACTTCCGTTCGAAGTATGCAGAATCATCGAGATCACACTTTTTGAGCTATTTAATGCGAGAAACACGTTATCTGGGGTTTTCACCACTCCACAGTTGGTTTGATATGCAGAACCGGCGATATCTTGGTTTTCGTGGGGTTTCAAGCTGAGATATGCGTTTTCTGCGATAATCTTGGTGAGAATTCTATCAGAAGTAAGCGGAAACATCGAGATCCCTCTTTTCGAGCTCTTTAATGCGAGAAACACGTTATCTGGTGTTTTCACCTCTCCACAGTGCGTTTGATACGCAGAACCGGCGACATCTTGGCTTTCGTCGGGTATCAACCTGAGATATGCATTTTCTGCGATAATCTTGGTGAGACTTCAGTCAGAAGTATGCAGAATCATCGAGATCGCTCTTTTCGAGCTAGTTAATGCGAGAAAAACCTTATCCGGTGTTTTCACCACTCCACAGTGCGTTTGATATGCAGAACCAGCGATATCTTGGCTTTCGTGGGGTTTCAAGCTGAGATATGCATTTTTTACGATAATCTTGGTGAGACTTCTGTCCGAGGTATGCTTAATCATCGAGATCGCTCGTTTCGAGCTATTTAATGCGAGAAACACGATATCTGGAGTTTTCACCACTCCACAGTTGGTTTGATATGCAGAACCGGCGATATCTTGGTTTTCGTGGGGTTTCAAGCTGAGATATGCGTTTTCTGCGATAATCTTGGTGAGACTTTTATCAGAAGTAAGCAGAATCATCGAGATCCCTCTTTTCGAGCTCTTTAATGCGAGAAACACGTTATCCGGTGTTTTCACCTCTCCACAGTGCGTTTGATATGCAGAACAGTAGATATCTTTGTTTTCGTGGGGATTCAAGCTGAGATATGCATTTTTTACGATAATCTTGGTGAGACTTCTGTCCGAAGTATGCTGAATCATCGAGATCGCTCTTTTCGAGCTAGTTAGTGCGAGAAACACGTTATCTGGAGTTTTCACCACTCCACAGTTGGTTTGATATGCAGAACCGGCGATATCTTGGTTTTCGTGGGATTTCAAGCTGAGATATGCGTTTTCTGCGATAATCTTGGTGAGACTTCTATCAGAAGTAAGCAGAATCATCGAGATCCCTCTTTTCGAGCTCTTTAATGCGAGAAACACGTTATCTGGTGTTTTCACCACTCCACAGTGCGTTTGATATGCAGAACCGGCGACATCTTGATTTTCGTGAGATTTCAACCTGAGATATGCATTTTCGTCGATAATCTTGGTGAGTCTTCTGTCAGTACTATGCAGAATCATCGAGACCCCTCTTTTCGAGCTATTTAATGCGAGAGACACGTTATCTGGTGTTTTCACCACTCCACAGTGCGTTTGATATGCAGAACGTGCGACATCTTGATTTTCGTGAGGTTTCAAGCTGAGATATGCATTTTCTGCGATAATCTTGGTGAGACTTCAGTCAGAAGTATGCAGAATCATCTAGATCGCTCTTTTCGAGATATTTAATGCGAAAAAACAAGCTTTCTAGTGTTTTCAACATTCCAAGGTGCGTTTGATATGCAGAACCGGCGACATCTTGGATTTCGTCGGGTATCAAGCTGAGATATGCATTTTCTACGATAATCTTGGTGAGTCTTCTGTCAGAAGTATGCAGAATCTTCGAGATCGCTCTTTTCGAGCTAGTTAATGCGAGAAACACGTTCTGTGTATGTTTGCACCACTCCACAGTGCGTTTGATATGCAGAACCGGCGACATCTTGATTTTCGTGAGGTTTCAAGCTGAGATATGCATTTTCTGCGATAATATTGGTGAGACTTCAGTCAGAAGTATGCAGAATCTTCGAGATCGCTCTTTTCGAGCTATTTAATGCGAGACAAACGTTATCTGGTGTTTTCACCACTCCGCAGTGCGTTTGATATGCAGAACCGGCGACCTCTTGGATTTCGTAGGGGTTCAAGCTGAGATATGCATTTTCTACGATAATCTTGGTGAGACTTCTGTCAGAAGTATGCAGAAACATCGGGGTCGCTCTTTTCGAGCTATTTAACGCGAGAAACACATTATATGGTTGTTTTCACCACTCCACAGTGCGTTTGAT
Source organism: Anthophora plumipes (assembly GCA_951804975.1). NCBI lineage: Eukaryota > Metazoa > Arthropoda > Insecta > Hymenoptera > Apidae > Anthophora > Anthophora plumipes. Next base: position 1,608,287 of record CATORF010000423.1, read on the forward strand.
ATGCATCACCGGCGATATCTAGATTTTCGTGGTGTTTCCAGCTGAGATATGCATTCTCTGCGATACTCTTGGTGAGACTTCAGTCAGAAGTATGCAGAATCACCGAGATCGCTCGTTTCGAGCTATTTAATGCGAAAAAACAAGTTTTCTGGTGTTGTCAACATTCCACAGTGCGTTTTATATGCAGAACCGGCGATATCTAGATTTTCGTGGTGTTTCCAGCTGAGATATGCATTCTCTGCGATACTCTTGGTGAGACTTCAGTCAGAAGTATGCAGAATCACCGAGATCGCTCGTTTCGAGCTATTTAATGCGAAAAAACAAGTTTTCTGGTGTTGTCAACATTCCACAGTGCGTTTTATATGCAGAACCGGCGATATCTTGATTTTCGTGGTGTTTCCAGCTGAGATATGCATTTTCTGCGATAATCTTGGTGAGTCTTCTGTCAGAAGTATGTAGAATCATCTAGATCGCTCTTTTCGAGCTATTTAATGCGAGAAACACGTTTTCTGGTGTATTCACCACTCCACAGTACGTTTGACATGCAGAACAGGAGATATCTTGGTTTAGGTCGGGTATCAAGCTGAGATATGCATTTTCAACGATAATCTTGGTGAGACTTCTGTCAGAAGTGTGCAGAATCATCGGGATCGCTCTTTTCGAGCTATTTAATGCGAGAAACACGTTGTCTGGTTGGTTTCACGACTCCACAGTGCGTTTGATATGCAGCACCGGCGACATCTTGATTTTCGTGAGGTTTCAAGCTGAGATATGCATTTTCTGCTATAATATTGGTGAGTCTTCTGTCAGTAGGATGCAGAATCATCGAGACCCCTCTTTTCGAGCTATTTAATGCGAGAAACACGTTATCTGGTGTTTTCACCACTCCACAGTGCGTTTGATATGCAGAACAGGCGACATCTTGATTTTCGTGAGATTTCAAGCTGAGATATGCGTTTTCTGCGATAATCTTGGTGAGAATTCTATCAGAAGTAAGCGGAAACATCGAGATCCCTCTTTTCGAGCTCTTTAATGCGAGAAACACGTTATCTGGTGTTTTCACCTCTCCACAGTACGTTTGATACGCAGAACCGGCGACATCTTGGCTTTCGTCGGGTATCAACCTGAGATATGCATTTTCTGCGATAATCTTGGTGAGACTTCAGTCAGAAGTATGCAGAATCATCGAGATCGCTCTTTTCGAGCTAGTTAGTGCGAGAAACACGTTATCTGGTGTTTTCACCACACCACAGTGCGTTTGATATGCAGAACAGTAGATATCTTGGTTTTCGTGGGGTTTCAAGCTGAAATATGCATTTTCTGCGATAATCTTGTTGAGACTTCCGTTCGAAGTATGCAGAATCATCGAGATCGCACTTTTCGAGCTATTTAATGCGAGAAACACGTTATCTGGGGTTTTCACAACTCCACAGTTGGTTTGATATGCAGAACCGGCGATATCTTGGTTTTCGTGGGGTTTCAAGCTGAGATATGCGTTTTCTGCGATAATCTTGGTGAGAATTCTATCAGAAGTAAGCGGAAACATCGAGATCCCTCTTTTCGAGCTATTTAACGCGAGAAACACATTATATGGTTGTTTTCACCACTCCACAGTGCGTTTGATATGCATAACCGGCGATATCTAGATTTTCGTGGTGTTTCCAGCTGAGATATGCATTCTCTGCGATACTCTTGGTGAGACTTCAGTCAGAAGTATGCAGAATCACCGAGATCGCTCGTTTCGAGCTATTTAATGCGAAAAAACAAGTTTTCTGGTGTTGTCAACATTCCACAGTGCGTTTTATATGCAGAACCGGCGATATCTTGATTTTCGTGGTGTTTCCAGCTGAGACATGCATTTTCTGCGATAATCTTGGTGAGTCTTCTGTCAGAAGTATGTAGAATCATCTAGATCGCTCTTTTCGAGCTATTTAATGCGAGAAACACGTTTTCTGGTGTATTCACCACTCCACAGTACGTTTGACATGCAGAACAGGAGATATCTTGGTTTAGGTCGGGTATCAAGCTGAGATATGCATTTTCAACGATAATCTTGGTGAGACTTCTGTCAGAAGTGTGCAGAATCATCGGGATCGCTCTTTTCGAGCTATTTAATGCGAGAAACACGTTGTCTGGTTGGTTTCACGACTCCACAGTGCGTTTGATATGCAGCACCGGCGACATCTTGATTTTCGTGAGGTTTCAAGCTGAGATATGCATTTTCTGCTATAATATTGGTGAGTCTTCTGTCAGTAGGATGCAGAATCATCGAGACCCCTCTTTTCGAGCTATTTAATGCGAGAAACACGTTATCTGGTGTTTTCACCACTCCACAGTGCGTTTGATATGCAGAACAGGCGACATCTTGATTTTCGTGAGATTTCAAGCTGAGATATGCGTTTTCTGCGATAATCTTGGTGAGAATTCTATCAGAAGTAAGCGGAAACATCGAGATCCCTCTTTTCGAGCTCTTTAATGCGAGAAACACGTTATCTGGTGTTTTCACCTCTCCACAGTACGTTTGATACGCAGAACCGGCGACATCTTGGCTTTCGTCGGGTATCAACCTGAGATATGCATTTTCTGCGATAATCTTGGTGAGACTTCAGTCAGAAGTATGCAGAATCATCGAGATCGCTCTTTTCGAGCTAGTTAGTGCGAGAAACACGTTATCTGGTGTTTTCACCACACCACAGTGCGTTTGATATGCAGAACAGTAGATATCTTGGTTTTCGTGGGGTTTCAAGCTGAAATATGCATTTTCTGCGATCATCTTGTTGAGACTTCCGTTCGAAGTATGCAGAATCATCGAGATCGCACTTTTCGAGCTATTTAATGCGAGAAACACGTTATCTGGGGTTTTCACAACTCCACAGTTGGTTTGATATGCAGAACCGGCGATATCTTGGTTTTCGTGGGGTTTCAAGCTGAGATATGCGTTTTCTGCGATAATCTTGGTGAGAATTCTATCAGAAGTAAGCGGAAACATCGAGATCCCTCTTTTCGAGCTCTTTAATGCGAGAAACACGTTATCTGGTGTTTTCACCACTCCAAAGTGCGTATGATATGCAGAACCGACGATATCTTGGTTTTCGTGGGGTTTCAAGCTCAGATATGCAATTTCTGCGATAATTTTGGTGAGACTACTGTCAGAAGTATGCAGAATCTTCGAGATCGCTCTTTTCGAGCTATTTAATGCGAGCAACACGTTATCCGGTGTTTTCACCACTCCACAGTGCGTTTGATATGCAGAACCGCCGACATCTTGGCTTTCGTCGTGCATCAAGCTGAGATATGCATTTTCTACGATAATCTTGGTGAGACTTCTGTCAGAAGTATGCAGAATCTTCGAGATCGCTCTTTTCGAGCTATTTAATGCGAGACAAACGTTATCTGGTGTTTTCACCACTCCGCAGTGCGTTTGATATGCAGAACCGGCGACCTCTTGGATTTCGTCGGGGTTCAAGCTGAGATATGCATTTTCTACGATAATCTTGGTGAGACTTCTGTCAGAAGTATGCAGAACCATCGGGGTCGCTCTTTTCGAGCTATTTAATGCGAGAAACACGTTATGCGGTGTTGTCACGACTCCACAGTGCGTTTGATATGCAGAACGTGCGACATCTTGATTTTCGTGAGGTTTCAAGCTGAGATATGCATTTTCTGCGATAATCTTGGTGAGACTTCAGTCAGAAGTATGCAGAATCATCTAGATCGCTCTTTTCGAGATATTTAATGCGAAAAAACAAGCTTTCTAGTGTTTTCAACATTCCAAGGTGCGTTTGATATGCAGAACCGGCGACATCTTGGATTTCGTCGGGTATCAAGCTGAGATATGCATTTTCTACGATAATCTTGGTGAGTCTTCTGTCAGAAGTATGCAGAATCTTCGAGATCGCTCTTTTCGAGCTAGTTAATGCGAGAAACACGTTCTGTGTATGTTTGCACCACTCCACAGTGCGTTTGATATGCAGAACCGGCGACATCTTGATTTTCGTGAGGTTTCAAGCTGAGATATGCATTTTCTGCGATAATATTGGTGAGACTTCAGTCAGAAGTATGCAGAATCTTCGAGATCGCTCTTTTCGAGCTATTTAATGCGAGACAAACGTTATCTGGTGTTTTCACCACTCCGCAGTGCGTTTGATATGCAGAACCGGCGACCTCTTGGATTTCGTAGGGGTTCAAGCTGAGATATGCATTTTCTACGATAATCTTGGTGAGACTTCTGTCAGAAGTATGCAGAACCATCGGGGTCGCCCTTTTCGAGCTATTTAACGCGAGAAACACATTATATGGTTGTTTTCACCACTCCACAGTGCGTTTGATATGCATAACCGGCGATATCTAGATTTTCGTGGTGTTTCCAGCTGAGATATGCATTCTCTGCGATACTCTTGGTGAGACTTCAGTCAGAAGTATGCAGAATCACCGAGATCGCTCGTTTCGAGCTATTTAATGCGAAAAAACAAGTTTTCTGGTGTTGTCAACATTCCACAGTGCGTTTTATATGCAGAACCGGCGATATCTTGATTTTCGTGGTGTTTCCAGCTGAGATATGCATTTTCTGCGATAATCTTGGTGAGTCTTCTGTCAGAAGTATGTAGAATCATCTAGATCGCTCTTTTCGAGCTATTTAATGCGAGAAACACGTTTTCTGGTGTATTCACCACTCCACAGTACGTTTGACATGCAGAACAGGAGATATCTTGGTTTAGGTCGGGTATCAAGCTGAGATATGCATTTTCAACGATAATCTTGGTGAGACTTCTGTCAGAAGTGTGCAGAATCATCGGGATCGCTCTTTTCGAGCTATTTAATGCGAGAAACACGTTGTCTGGTTGGTTTCACGACTCCACAGTGCGTTTGATATGCAGCACCGGCGACATCTTGATTTTCGTGAGGTTTCAAGCTGAGATATGCATTTTCTGCTATAATATTGGTGAGTCTTCTGTCAGTAGGATGCAGAATCATCGAGAACCCTCTTTTCGAGCTATTTAATGCGAGAAACACGTTATCTGGTGTTTTCACCACTCCACAGTGCGTTTGATATGCAGAACAGGCGACATCTTGATTTTCGTGAGATTTCAAGCTGAGATATGCGTTTTCTGCGATAATCTTGGTGAGAATTCTATCAGAAGTAAGCGGAAACATCGAGATCCCTCTTTTCGAGCTCTTTAATGCGAGAAACACGTTATCTGGTGTTTTCACCTCTCCACAGTACGTTTGATACGCAGAACCGGCGACATCTTGGCTTCCGTCGGGTATCAACCTGAGATATGCATTTTTTACAATAATCTTGGTGAGACTTCTGTCCGAAGTATGCTGAATCATCGAGAACGCTCTTTTTGAGCTAGTTAGTGCGAGAAACACGTTATCTGGTGTTTTCACCACACCACAGTGCGTTTGATATGCAGAACAGTAGATATCTTGGTTTTCGTGGGGTTTCAAGCTGAAATATGCATTTTCTGCGATAATCTTGTTGAGACTTCCGTTCGAAGTATGCAGAATCATCGAGATCGCACTTTTCGAGCTATTTAATGCGAGAAACACGTTATCTGGGGTTTTCACCACTCCACAGTTCGTTGGATATGCAGAACCGGAGATATCTTGGTTTTCGTGGTGTTTCCAGCTGAGATATGCATTTTCTGCGATAATCTTGGTGGGTCTTTTGTCAGAAGTATGCAGAATCATCTATATCGCTCTTTTCGAGCTACTTAATGCGAGAAAAACCTTATCCGGTGTTTTCACCACTCCACAGTGCGTTTGATATGCAGAACCAGCGATATCTTGGCTTTCGTGGGGTTTCAAGCTGAGATATGCATTTTTTACGGTAATCTTGGTGAGACTTCTGTCCGAAGTATGAAGAAACATCGAGATCGCTCTATTCGAGCTATTTATTGCGAGAAACAGGTTTTCTGGGGTTTTCACCACTCCAGAGTTCGTTGGATATGCAGAACCGGAGATATCTTGGTTTTCGTGGGGTTTCAAGCTGAGATATGCATTTTCTGCGATAATCTTGGTGATACTTCTGTCCGAAGTATGCTGAATCATCGAGATCGCTCTGTTCGAGCTAGTTAGTGCGAGAAACACGTTATCTGGTGTTTTCACCACTCCACAGTGCGTTTGATATGCAGAACAGTAGATATCTTGGTTTTCGTGGGGTTTCAAGCTGAGATATGCATTTTCTGCGTTAATGTTGTTGAGACTTCTGTCCGAAGTATGCAGAATCATCGAGATCGCACGTTTCGAGCTATTTAATGCGAGAAACACGTTATCTGGTGTTTTTACCACTCCACAGTGCGTTGGATATGCAGAACCGGAGATATTTTGGTTTTCGTCGGGTTTGAAGCTAAGATATGCATTTTCTACGATAAGCTTGGTGAAACATCTGTCCGAAGTATGCAGAAACGTCGAGAGCGCTCTTTTCGAGCTATTTAATGCGAGAAACACGTTTTCTGGGGTTTTCACCACTCCACAGTTCGTTGGATATGCAGAACAGTAGATATCGTGGTTTTCGTGGGGTTTCAAGCAGAGATATGCATTTTCGGCGATAATCTTGGCGAGACTTCTGTTAGAGGTATGCAGAATCATCGAGATCGCACTTTTCGAGCTATTTAATGCGAGAAACACGTTATCTGGTGTTTTCACCACTCCGCAGTTGGTTGGATATGCAGAACCGGCGATATTTTGGTTTTCGTCGGGTTTCAAGCTGAGATATGCATTTTCTGCGATAATCTTGGTGATACTTCTGTCCGAAGTATGCTGAATCATCGAGATCGCTCTGTTCGAGCTAGTTAGTGCGAGAAACACGTTATCTGGTGTTTTCACCACTCCACAGTGCGTTTGATATGCAGAACAGTAGATATCTTGGTTTTCGTGGGGTTTCAAGCTGAGATATGCATTTTCTGCGTTAATGTTGTTGAGACTTCTGTCCGAAGTATGCAGAATCATCGAGATCGCACGTTTCGAGCTATTTAATGCGAGAAACACGTTATCTGGTGTTTTTACCACTCCACAGTGCGTTGGATATGCAGAACCGGAGATATTTTGGTTTTCGTCGGGTTTCAAGCAGAGATATGCATTTTCTGCGATAATCTTGGTGAGACTTCTGTTAGAAGTATGCAGAATCATCGAGATCGCACTTTTCGAGCTACTTAATGCGAGAAACACGTTATCTGGTGTTTTCACCACTCCACAGTTGGTTTGATATGCAGAACCGGCGATATTTTGGTTTTCGTCGGGTTTCAAGCTGAGATATGCATTTTCGACTATAATCCTGGTGAGACTTCTGTCCGAAGTATGAAGAATCATCGAGATCGCTCTATTCGAGCTATTTAATGCGAGAAACACGTTTTCAGGGTGTTTTCACCACTCCACAGTTGGTTTGATATGCAGAACCGGCGATATTTTGGTTTTCGTCGGGTTTCAAGCTGAGATATGCATTTTCTACGATAATCCTGGTGAAACATCTGCCCGAAGTATGTAGAAACATCGAGGGCGCTCTTTTCGAGCTATTTAATGCGAGAAACTCGTTATGTTGTGTTTTCACCACTCCACAGTTCGTTGGATATGCAGAACAGTAGATATCGTGGTTTTCGTGGGGTTTCAAGCAGAGATATGCATTTTCGGCGATAATCTTGGCGAGACTTCTGTTAGAGGTATGCAGAATCATCGAGATCGCACTTTTCGAGCTATTTAATGCGAGAAACACGTTATCTGGTGTTTTCACCACTCCACAGTTGGTTTGATATGCAGAACCGGCGATATTTTGGTTTTCGTCGGGTTTCAAGCTGAGATATGCATTTTCTACGATAATATTGGTGAGACTTCTGTCCGCAGTATGCTGAATCATCGAGATCGCTCTTTTCGAGCTAGTTAGTGCGAGGAACACGTTTTCTGGTGTTTTCACCACACCACGATACGTTTGTTGGGCAGAACCGGAGATAACTCGGTTTTCGTCGGGTTTCAAGCTGAGATATGCATTTTCTGCGATAATCTTGGTGAGACATCTGTCCGAAGTATGCTGAATCATCGAGATCGCTCTTTTCGAGCTAGTTAGTGCGAGGAACACGTTATCTGGTGTTTTCACCACTCCACAGTGCGATTGATATGCAGAACAGTACATATCTTGGTTTTCGTGGGGATTCAAGCTGAGATATGCATTTTCTGCGATAATCTTGTTGAAACTTCTGTCCGAAGTATGCAGAATAATCGAGATCGCTCGTTTTGAGCTATTTAATGCGAGAAACACGTTATCTGGTGTTTTCACCACTCCGCAGTGCGTTTGATATGCTGAACACAGCGATATCTTGGTTTTCGTGGGGTTTCAAGCTGAGATATGCATTTTTTACGATAATTTTGCTGAGAGTTCTGTCCGAAGTTTGCAGAAGCATCGAGATCGCTCGTTTCGAGCTATTTAATGCAAGAAACACGTTATCTGATGTTTTCACCACTCCACAGTGCGTTGGATATGCAGAACCGCAGATATTTTGGTTTTCGTCGGGTTTCAAGCTGAGATATGCATTTTCTACGATAAGCTTGGTGAAACATCTGTCCGAAGTATGCAGAAACGTCGAGAGCGCTCTTTTCGAGCTATTTAATGCGAGAAACAGGTTTTCTGGGGTTTTCACCACTCCACAGTTCGTTGGATATGCAGAACCGGAGATATCTTGGTTTTCGTGGTGTTTCCAGCTGAGATATGCATTTTCTGCGATAATCTTGGTGGGTCTTTTGTCAGAAGTATGCAGAATCATCTATATCGCTCTTTTCGAGCTACTTAATGCGAGAAAAACCTTATCCGGTGTTTTCACCACTCCACAGTGCGTTTGATATGCAGAACCAGCGACATCTTGGCTTTCGTGGGGTTTCAAGCTGAGATATGCATTTTTTACGGTAATCTTGGTGAGACTTCTGTCCGAAGTATGAAGAAACATCGAGATCGCTCTATTCGAGCTATTTATTGCGAGAAACAGGTTTTCTGGGGTTTTCACCACTCCAGAGTTCGTTGGATATGCAGAACCGGAGATATCTTGGTTTTCGTGGGGTTTCAAGCTGAGATATGCATTTTCTGCGATAATCTTGGTGATACTTCTGTCCGAAGTATGCTGAATCATCGAGATCGCTCTGTTCGAGCTAGTTAGTGCGAGAAACACGTTATCTGGTGTTTTCACCACTCCACAGTGCGTTTGATATGCAGAACAGTAGATATCTTGGTTTTCGTGGGGTTTCAAGCTGAGATATGCATTTTCTGCGTTAATGTTGTTGAGACTTCTGTCCGAAGTATGCAGAATCATCGAGATCGCACGTTTCGAGCTATTTAATGCGAGAAACACGTTATCTGGTGTTTTTACCACTCCGCAGTGCGTTGGATATGCAGAACCGGAGATATTTTGGTTTTCGTCGGGTTTGAAGCTGAGATATGCATTTTCTACGATAAGCTTGGTGAAACATCTGTCCGAAGTATGCAGAAACGTCGAGAGCGCTCTTTTCGAGCTATTTAATGCGAGAAACACGTTTTCTGGGGTTTTCACCACTCCACAGTTCGTTGGATATGCAGAACAGTAGATATCGTGGTTTTCGTGGGGTTTCAAGCAGAGATATGCATTTTCGGCGATAATCTTGGCGAGACTTCTGTTAGAGGTATGCAGAATCATCGAGATCGCACTTTTCGAGCTATTTAATGCGAGAAACACGTTATCTGGTGTTTTCACCACTCCGCAGTTGGTTGGATATGCAGAACCGGCGATATTTTGGTTTTCGTCGGGTTTCAAGCTGAGATATGCATTTTCTACGATAATCTTGGTGAAACATCTGTCCGAAGTATGCCGAAACATCGAGAGCGCTCTTTTCGAGCTATTTAATGCGATAAACACGTTTTCTGGGGTTTTCACCACTCCACAGTTCGTTGGATATGCAGAACAGTAGATATCTTGGTTTTCGTGGGGTTTCAAGCAGAGATATGCATTTTCTGCGATAATCTTGGTGAGACTTCTGTTAGAAGTATGCAGAATCATCGAGATCGCACTTTTCGAGCTACTTAATGCGAGAAACACGTTATCTGGTGTTTTCACCACTCCACAGTTGGTTTGATATGCAGAACCGGCGATATTTTGGTTTTCGTCGGGTTTCAAGCTGAGATATGCATTTTCGACTATAATCCTGGTGAGACTTCTGTCCGAAGTATGAAGAATCATCGAGATCGCTCTATTCGAGCTATTTAATGCGAGAAACACGTTTTCAGGGTGTTTTCACCACTCCACAGTGCGTTTGATATGCAGTACCAGCGATATCTTGGTTTTCGTGGGGTTTCAAGCTCAGATATGCATTTTACAGATAATCTTCTTGGGACTTCTGTCCGAAGTATGCAGAATCATCGAGATCGCTCTATTCGAGCTATTTAATGCGAGAAACACGTTCTCTGGTTGTTTCCACCACTCCACAGTGCGTTTGATATGCAGAACCGGCAACATCTTGATTTTCGTGAGGTTTCGAGCTGAGATATGCATTTTCTGCGATAATATTGGTGAGACTTCAGTCGGAAGTATGCAGAATCATCTAGATCGCTCTTTTCGAGCTACTTAATGCACGAAACACGTAGTCTGGTGTATTCACCACTCCACAGTGCGTTTGACAGGCAGAACCGGAGATATCTTGGTTTCGGTCGGGTTTCAAACTGTGATATGCATTTTCTACGATAATCCTGGTGTGACTTCTGTCAGAAGTATGCAGAATCATCGAGAACGCTCGATTCGAGCTACATAATGCGAGAAACACGTTATCTGGTGTTTTCACCACTCCACAGTGCGTTGGATATGCAGAACCGCAGATATTTTGGTTTTCGTCGGGTTTCAAGTTGAGATATGCATTTTTTACGATAATTTTGGTGAGAGTTCTGTCCGAAGTTTGCAGAAGCATCGAGATCGCTCGTTTCGAGCTATTTAATGCGAGAAACACGTTATCTGATGTTTTCACCACTCCACAGTGCGTTGGATATGCAGAACCGCAGATATTTTGGTTTTCGTCGGGTTTCAAGCTGAGATATGCATTTTATACGATAAGCTTGGTGAAACATCTGTCCGAAGTATGCAGAAACGTCGAGAGCGCTCTTTTCGAGCTATTTAATGCGAGAAACAGGTTTTCTGGTGTTTTCACCACTCCACGGTACGTTTGATGTGCAGAACCGGAGATAACTCGGTTTTCGTCGGGTTTCAAGCTGAGATATGCATTTTCTACGATAATCTTGGTGAGACTTCTGTCAGAAGTATGCAGGATCTTCGAGAACTCTCTTTTCGAGCTACTTATTGCGACAAACACGTTATCTGGTGTTTTCAGCACTCCACAGTGCGTTTGATATGCAGAACCGGCAATATCTTGGTTTTCGTGGGGTTTCAAGTTGAGATATGCATTTTCTGCGATAATCTTGGTGATACTTCTGTCCGAAGTATGCTGAATCATCGAGATCGCTCTTTTCGAGCTAGTTAGTGCGAGAAACACGTTATCTGGTGTTTTCACCACTCCACAGTGCGTTTGATATGCAGAACAGTAGATATCTTGGTTTTCGTGGGGTTTCAAGCTGAGATATGCATTTTCTGCGATAATCTTGTTGAGACTTCTGTCCGAAGTATGCAGAATCGTGTAGATCGCTCTTTTCGAGCTACTTAATGCTCGAAACACGCTTTCTGGTGTTTTCACCACTCCACAGTACGTTTGACATGCAGAACCGGAGATATCTTGGTTTCGGTCGGGTTTCAAGCTGAGATATGCATTTTCTACGATAATCCTGGTGAGACTTCTGTCAGAAGTATGCAGAATCTTCGAGAACGCTCTTTTCGAGCTACTTAATGCGCGAAACACGTTTTCTGGTGTTTTCACCACTCCACGGTACGTTTGATGTGCAGAACCGGAGATAACTCGGTTTTCGTCGGGTTTCAAGCTGAGATATGCATTTTCTACGATAATCTTGGTGAGACTTCTGTCAGAAGTATGCAGGATCTTCGAGAACTCTCTTTTCGAGCTACTTATTGCGACAAACACGTTATCTGGTGTTTTCAGCACTCCACAGTGCGTTTGATATGCAGAACCGGCAATATCTTGGTTTTCGTGGGGTTTCAAGCTGAGATATGCATTTTCTGCGATAATCTTGGTGATACTTCTGTCCGAAGTATGCTGAATCATCGAGATCGCTCTTTTCGAGCTAGTTAGTGCGAGAAACACGTTATCTGGTGTTTTCACCACTCCACAGTGCGTTTGATATGCAGAACAGTAGATATCTTGGTTTTCGTGGGGTTTCAAGCTGAGATATGCATTTTCTGCGATAATCTTGTTGAGACTTCTGTCCGAAGTATGCAGAATCATCGAGATCGCTCGTTTCGAGCTATTTAATGCGAGAAACACGTTATCTGGTGTTTTTACCACTCCACAGTACGTTTGACATGCAGAACCGGAGATATCTTGGTTTCGGTCGGGTTTCAAGCTGAGATATGCATTTTCTACGATAATCCTGGTGAGACTTCTGTCAGAAGTATGCAGAATCTTCGAGAACGCTCTCTTCGAGCTACTTAATGCGCGAAACACGTTTACTGGTGTTTTCACCACTCCACGGTACGTTTGATGTGCAGAACCGGAGATAACTCGGTTTTCGTCGGGTTTCAAGCTGAGATATGCATTTTCTACGATAATCTTGGTGAGACTTCTGTCAGAAGTATGCAGGATCTTCGAGAACGCTCTTTTCGAGCTACTTATTGCGACAAACACGTTATCTGGTGTTTTCAGCACTCCACAGTGCGTTTGATATGCAGAACCGGCAATATCTTGGTTTTCGTGGGGTTTCAAGCTGAGATATGCATTTTCTGCGATAATCTTGGTGATACTTCTGTCCGAAGTATGCTGAATCATCGAGATCGCTCTTTTCGAGCTAGTTAGTGCGAGAAACACGTTATCTGGTGTTTTCACCACTCCACAGTGCGTTTGATATGCAGAACAGTAGATATCTTGGTTTTCGTGGTGTTTCAAGCTGAGATATGCATTTTCTGCGATAATCTTGTTGAGACTTCTGTCCGAAGTATGCAGAATCATCGAGATCGCTCGTTTCGAGCTATTTAATGCGAGAAACACGTTATCTGTTGTTTTTACCACTCCACAGTGCGTTGGATATGCAGAACCGGAGATATTTTGGTTTTCGTCGGGTTTGAAGCTGAGATATGCATTTTCTACGATAAGCTTGGTGAAACATCTGTCCGAAGTATGCAGAAACGTCGAGAGCGCTCTTTTCGAGCTATTTAATGCGAGAAACACGTTTTCTGGGGTTTTCACCACTCCACAGTTCGTTGGATATGCAGAATAGTAGATATCGTGGTTTTCGTGGGGTTTCAAGCAGAGATATGCATTTTCTGCGATAATCTTGTCGAGACTTCTGTTAGAAGTATGCAGAATCATCGAGATCGCACGTTTCGAGCTATTTAATGCGAGAAACACGTTATCTGGTGTTTTCACCACTCCGCAGTTGGTTGGATATGCAGAACCGGCGATATTTTGGTTTTCGTCGGGTTTCAAGCTGAGATATGCATTTTCTACGATAATCTTGGTGAAACATCTGTCCGAAGTATGCCGAAACATCGAGAGCGCTCTTTTCGAGCTATTTAATGCGATAAACACGTTTTCTGATGTTTTCACCACTCCACAGTGCGTTTGATATGCAGAACAGTACATATCTTGGTTTTCGTGGGGTTTCAAGCTGAGATATGCATTTACTGCGATAATCTTGGTGGGTCTTTTGTCAGAAGTATGCAGAATCGTCTAGATCGCTCTTTTCGAGCTACTTAATGCACGAAACACGTAGTCTGGTGTTTTCACCACTCCACAGTGCGTTTGACATGCAGAACCGGAGATATCTTGGTTTCGGTCGGGTTTCAAACTGTGATATGCATTTTCTACGATAATCCTGGTGTGACTTCTGTCAGAAGTATGCAGAATCATCGAGAACGCTCGTTTCGAGCTACATAATGCGACAAACACGTTTTCTGGTGTTTTCACCACTCCACAGTACGTTTGACATGCAGAACCGGAGATATCTTGGTTTCGGTCGGGTTTCAAGCTGAGATATGCATTTTCTACGATAATCCTGGTGAGACTTCTGTCAGAAGTATGCAGAATCTTCGAGAACGCTCTCTTCGAGCTATTTAATGCGAGAAACACGTTATCTGGTGTTTTCACCACTCCACAGTGCGTTTGATATGCAGTACCAGCGATATCTTGGTTTTCGTGGGGTTTCAAGCTCAGATATGCATTTTACAGATAATCTTCTTGAGACTTCTGTCCGAAGTATGCAGAATCATCGAGATCGCTCTATTCGAGCTATTTAATGCGAGAAACACGTTCTCTGGTTGTTTCCACCACTCCACAGTGCGTTTGATATGCAGAACCGGCAACATCTTGATTTTCGTGACGTTTCGAGCCGAGATATGCATTTTCTGCGATAATATTGGTGAGACTTCAGTCGGAAGTATGCAGAATCATCTAGATCGCTCTTTTCGAGCTACTTAATGCACGAAACACGTAGTCTGGTGTTTTCACCACTCCACAGTGCGTTTGACATGCAGAACCGGAGATATCTTGGTTTCGGTCGGGTTTCAAACTGTGATATGCATTTTCTACGATAATCCTGGTGTGACTTCTGTCAGAAGTATGCAGAATCATCGAGAACGCTCGTTTCGAGCTACATAATGCGAGAAACACGTTATCTGGTGTTTTCACCACTCCGCAGTTGGTTGGATATGCAGAACCGGCGATATTTTGGTTTTCGTCGGGTTTCAAGCTGAGATATGCATTTTCTACGATAATCTTGGTGAAACATCTGTCCGAAGTATGCCGAAACATCGAGAGCGCTCTTTTCGAGCTATTTAATGCGATAAACACGTTTTCTGGGGTTTTCACCACTCCACAGTTCGTTGGATATGCAGAACAGTAGATATATTGGTGTTCGTGGGGTTTCAAGCAGAGATATGCATTTTCTGCGATAATCTTGGTGAGACTTCTGTTAGAAGTATGCAGAATCATCGAGATCGCACTTTTCGAGCTACTTAATGCGAGAAACACGTTTTCAGGGTGTTTTCACCACTCCACAGTTGGTTTGATATGCAGAACCGGCGATATTTTGGTTTTCGTCGGGTTTCAAGCTGAGATATGCATTTTCTACGATAATCCTGGTGAGACTTCTGTCAGAAGTATGCAGAATCTTCGAGAACGCTCTTTTCGAGCTACTTAATGCGCGAAACACGTTTTCTGGTGTTTTCACCACTCCACAGTTGGTTTGATATGCAGAACCGGCGATATTTTGGTTTTCGTCGGGTTTCATGCTGAGATATGCATTTTCTACGATAATCTTGGTGAAACATCTGCCCGAAGTATGTAGAAACATCGAGAGCGCTCTTTTCGAGCTATTTAATGCGAGAAACTCGTTTTCTGGGGTTTTCAACACTCCACAGTTCGTTGGATATGCAGAACCGGAGATATCTTGGTTTCGGTCGGGTTTCAAACTGAGATATGCATTTTCTACGATAATCCTGGTGAGACTTCTGTCAGAAGTGTGCAGAATCATCGAGAACGCTCGTTTCGAGCTACATAATGCGAGAAACACGTTATCTGGTGTTTTCACCACTCCACAGTGCCTTGGATATGCAGAACCGCAGATATTTTGCTTTTCGTCGGGTTTCAAGCTCAGATATGCATTTTCTTCGATAAGCTTGGCGAAACATCTGCCCGAAGTATGCTGAAACATCGAGATCGCTCTTTTCGAGCTAGTTAATGCGAGAAACACGTTATCTGGTGTTTTCACCACTCCACAGTTTGTTGGATATGCAGAACCGTAGATATCTTGGTTTTCGTGGGGTTTCAAGCTGAGATATGCATTTCCTGCGATAATCTTGGTGAGACTTCTGTCCGAAGTATGCTGAATCATCGAGATCGCTCTGTTCGAGCTAGTTAGTGCGAGAAACACGTTATCTGGTGTTTTCACCACTCCACAGTGCGTTTGATATGCAGAACAGTAGATATCTTGGTTTTCGTGGGGTTTCAAGCTGAGATATGCATTTTCTGCGATAATCTTGTTGAGACTTCTGTCCGAAGTATGCAGAATCATCGAGATCGCTCGTTTCGAGCTATTTAATGCAAGAAACACGTTATCTGGTGTTTTTACCAGTCCACAGTGCGTTGAATATGCAGAACCGGAGATATTTTGGTTTTCGTCGGGTTTCAAGCTGAGATATGCATTTTCTACGATAATCGTGTTGAGACTTCTGTCCGAAGTATGCAGAATCATCGACATCGTTCTTTTCGAGCTACTGAATGCGCGAAACACGTTTTCTGGTGTTTTTACCCCTCCACGGTACGTTTGATGTGCAGAACCGGAGATAACTCGGTTTTCGTCGGGTTTCAAGCTGAGATATGCATTTTCTGCGATAATATTGGTGAGACTTCAGTCAGAAGTATGCAGAATCATCTAGATCGCTCTTTTCGAGCTACTTAATGCACGAAACACGTAGTCTGGTGTTTTCACCACTCCACAGTGCGTATGATATGCAGAACCGGCGATATCTTGGTTTTCGTGGGGTTTCAAGCTGAGATATGCATTTTCTATGATAATCTTTGTGAGACTTCTGTCAGAAGTATGCAGGATCTTCGAGAACGCTCTTTTCGAGCTACTTAATGCACGAAACACGTAGTCTGGTGTTTTCACCACTCCACAGTGCGTATGATATGCAGAACCAGCGATATCTTGGTTTTCGTGGGGTTACAAGCTGAGATATGCATTTTTTACGATAATCTTGGTGAGACTTCTGTCCGAAGTATGCTTAATTATCGAGATCGCTCGTTTCGAGCTATTCAATGCGAGAAACACGTTATCTGGTGTTTTCACCACTCCACAGTGCGTATGATATGCAGAACCGGCGATATCTTGGTTTTCGTGGGGTTTCAAGCTGAGATATGCATTTTCTGCGATAATCTTGGTGAGACTTCTGTCCGAAGTATGCTGAAACATCGAGATCGCTCGTTTCGAGCTATTTAATGCGAGAAACACGTTATGTGGTGTTTTCACCACTCCACAGTGCGTTTGATATGCAGAACCGGCGATATCTTGGTTTTCGTGGGGTTTCAAGCTGAGATATGCATTTTCTGCGATAATCTTGGTGAGACTTCTGTCCGAAGTATGCTGAATCATCGAGATCGCTCTGTTCGAGCTAGTTAGTGCGAGAAACACGTTATCTGGTGTTTTCACCACTCCACAGTGCGTTTGATATGCAGAACAGTAGATATCTTTGTTTTCGTGGGGTTTCAAGCTGAGATATGCATTTTCTGCGATAATATTGGTGAGACTTCAGTCAGAAGTATGCAGAATCATCTAGCTCGCTCTTTTCGAGCTACTTAATGCACGAAACACGTAGTCTGGTGTTTTCACCACTCCACAGTGCGTTTGACATGCAGAACCGGAGATATCTTGGTTTCGGTCGGGTTTCAAACTGAGATATGCATTTTCTACGATAATCCTGGTGAGACGTTTGTCAGAAGTATGCAGAATCATCGAAAACGCTCGTTTCGAGCTACATAATGCGAGAAACACGTTATCTGGTGTTTTCACCACACCACAGTGCGTTTGATATGCAGAACCGGAGATAACTCGGTTTTCGTGGCATTTCAAGCTGAGATACGCATTTCCTGCGATAATCTTGGTGAGACTTCTGTCAGAAGTATGCAGGATCTTCGAGAACGCTCTTTTCGAGCTACTTATTGCGCGAAACACGTTTTCTGGTGTTTTCACCACTCCACGGTACGTTTGATGTGCAGAACCGGGGATAACTCGGTTTTCGCCGGGTTTCAAGCTGAGATATGCATTTTCTATGATAATCTTGGTGAGACTTCTGTCAGAAGTATGCAGGATCTTCGAGAACGCTCTTTACGAGCTACTTACTGCGACAAACACGTTATCTGGTGTTTTCTGCACTCCACAGTGCGTTTGATATGCAGAACCAGCGATATCTTGGTTTTCGTGGGGTTTCAAGCTGAGATATGCATTTTCTGCGATAATCTTGGTGAGACTTCTGTCCGAAGTATGCAGAATCATCGAGATCGCTCGTTTCCAGCTATTTAATGCGAGAAACACGTTATCTGGTGTTTTCACCACTCCACAGTGCGTTTGATACGCAGAACCAGCGATATCTTGGTTTTCGTGGCATTTCAAGCTGAGATACGCATTTCCTGCGATGATCTTGGTGAGACTTCTGTCCGAAGTATGCAGAATCATCGAGATCGCTCTGTTCGAGCTAGTTAGTGCGAGAAACACGTTATCTGGTGTTTTCACCACTCCACAGTGCGTTTGATATGCAGAACAGTAGATATCTTTGTTTTCGTGGGGTTTCAAGCTGAGATATGCATTTTCTACGATAATCGTGTTGAGACTTCTGTCCGAAGTATGCAGAATCATCGACATCGCTCTGTTCGAGCTACTGAATGCGCGAAACACGTTTTCTGGTGTTTTTACCCCTCCACGGTACGTTTGATGTGCAGAACCGGAGATAACTCGGTTTTCGTCGGGTTTCAAGCTGAGATATGCATTTTCTGCGATAATATTGGTGAGACTTCAGTCAGAAGTATGCAGAATCATCTAGATCGCTCTTTTCGAGCTACTTAATGCACGAAACACGTAGTCTGGTGTTTTCACCACTCCACAGTGCGTATGATATGCAGAACCGGCGATATCTTGGTTTTCGTGGGGTTTCAAGCTGAGATATGCATTTTCTATGATAATCTTTGTGAGACTTCTGTCAGAAGTATGCAGGATCTTCGAGAACGCTCTTTACGAGCTACTTATTGCGACAAACACGTTATCTGGTGTTTTCTGCACTCCACAGTGCGTTTAATATGCAGAACCAGCGATATCTTGGTTTTCGTGGGGTTACAAGCTGAGATATGCATTTTTTACGATAATCTTGGTGAGACTTCTGTCCGAAGTATGCTTAATTATCGAGATCGCTCGTTTCGAGCTATTCAATGCGAGAAACACGTTATCTGGTGTTTTCACCACTCCACAGTGCGTATGATATGCAGAAACGGCGATATCTTGGTTTTCGTGGGGTTTCAAGCTGAGATATGCATTTTCTGCGATAATCTTGGTGAGACTTCTGTCCGAAGTATGCTGAAACATCGAGATCGCTCGTTTCGAGCTATTTAATGCGAGAAACACGTTATCTGGTGTTTTCACCACTCCACAGTGCGTTTGATATGCAGAACCGGCGATATCTTGGTTTTCGTGGGGTTTCAAGCTGAGATATACATTTTCTGCGATAATCTTGGTGAGACTTCTGTCCGAAGTATGCTGAATCATCGAGATCGCTCTGTTCGAGCTAGTTAGTGCGAGAAACACGTTATCTGGTGTTTTCACCACTCCACAGTGCGTTTGATATGCAGAACAGTAGATATCTTTGTTTTCGTGGGGTTTCAAGCTGAGATATGCATTTTCTGCGATAATATTGGTGAGACTTCAGTCAGAAGTATGCAGAATCATCTAGATCGCTCTTTTCGAGCTACTTAATGCACGAAACACGTAGTCTGGTGTTTTCACCACTCCACAGTGCGTTTGACATGCAGAACCGGAGATATCTTGGTTTCGGTCGGGTTTCAAACTGAGATATGCATTTTCTACGATAATCCTGGTGAGACTTCTGTCAGAAGTATGCAGAATCATCGAAAACGCTCGTTTCGAGCTACATAATGCGAGAAACACGTTATCTGGTGTTTTCACCACACCACAGTGCGTTTGATATGCAGAACCAGCGATATCTTGGTTTTCGTGGCATTTCAAGCTGAGATACGCATTTCCTGCGATAATCTTGGTGAGACTTCTGTCAGAAGTATGCAGGATCTTCGAGAACGCTCTTTTCGAGCTACTTATTGCGCGAAACACGTTTTCTGGTGTTTTCACCACTCCACGGTACGTTTGATGTGCAGAACCGGGGATAACTCGGTTTTCGTCGGGTTTCAAGCTGAGATATGCATTTTCTATGATAATCTTGGTGAGACTTCTGGCAGAAGTATGCAGGATCTTCGAGAACGCTCTTTACGAGCTACTTACTGCGACAAACACGTTATCTGGTGTTTTCTGCACTCCACAGTGCGTTTGATATGCAGAACCAGCGATATCTTGGTTTTCTTGGGGTTTCAAGCTGAGATATGCATTTTCTGCGATAATCTTGGTGAGACTTCTGTCCGAAGTATGCAGAATCATCGAGATCGCTCGTTTCCAGCTATTTAATGCGAGAAACACGTTATCTGGTGTTTTCACCACTCCACAGTGCGTTTGATACGCAGAACCAGCGATATCTTGGTTTTCGTGGCATTTCAAGCTGAGATACGCATTTCCTGCGATGATCTTGGTGAGACTTCTGTCCGAAGTATGCTGAATCATCGAGATCGCTCTTTTCGAGCTAGTTAGAGCGAGAAACACGTTAGCTGGTGTTTTCACCACTCCACAGTGCGTTTGATATGCAGAACAGTAGATATCTTGGTTTCCGTGGGGTTTCAAGCTGAGATATGCATTTTCTGCGATAATCTTGTTGAGACTTCTGTCCGAAGTATGCAGAATCATCGAGATCGATCGTTTCGAGCTATTTAATGCGAGAAACACGTTATCTGGTGTTTTCACCACTCCACAGTGCGTTGGATATGCAGAACCGGAGATATTTTGGTTTTCGTCGGGTTTCAAGTTGAGATATGCATTTTCTACGATAAGCTTGGTGAAACATCTGTCCGAAGTATGCCGAAACATCGAGAGCGCTCTTTTCGAGCCATTTAATGCGAGAAACACGTTTTCTGGGGTTTTCACCACTCCACAGTTCGTTGGATATGCAGAACAGTAGATATCTTGGGTTTCGTGGGGTTTCAAGCTGAGATATGCATTTTCTGCGATAATCTTGGTGGGTCTTTTGTCAGAAGTATGCAGAATCGTCTAGATCGCTCTTTTCGAGCTACTTAATGCACGAAACACGTTTTCTGGTGTTTTCACCACTCCACGGTACGTTTGATGTGCAGAACCGGGGATAACTCGGTTTTCGTCGGGTTTCAAGCTGAGATATGCATTTTCTATGATAATCTTGGTGAGACTTCTGTCAGAAGTATGCAGGATCTTCGTGAACGCTCTTTACGAGCTACTTACTGCGACAAACACGTTATCTGGTGTTTTCTGCACTCCACAGTGCGTTTGATATGCAGAACCAGCGATATTTTGGTTTTCGTGGGGTTTCAAGCTGAGATATGCATTTTCTGCGATAATCTTGGTGAGACTTCTGTCCGAAGTATGCAGAATCATCGAGATCGCTCGTTTCCAGCTATTTAATGCGAGAAACACGTTATCTGGTGTTTTCACCACTCCACAGTGCGTTTGATATGCAGAACCGGCGATATCTTGGTTTTCGTGGGGTTTCAAGCTGAGATATGCATTTTCTGCGATAATCTTGGTGAGACTTCTGTCCGAAGTATGCTGAATCATCGAGATCGCTCTGTTCGAGCTAGTCAGTGCGAGAAACACGTTATCTGGTGTTTTCACCACTCCACAGTGCGTTTGATATGCAGAACAGTAGATATCTTGGTTTTCGTGGGGTTTCAAGCTGAGATATGCATTTTCTGCGATAATCTTGTTGAGACTTCTGTCCGAAGTATGCAGAATCATCGAGATCGCTCGTTTCGAGCTATTTAATGCGAGAAACACGTTATCTGGTGTTTTCACCACTCCACAGTGCGTATGATATGCAGAACCGGCGATATCTTGGTTTTCGTGGGGTTTCAAGCTGAGATATGCATTTTCTGCGATAATCTTGGTGAGACTTCTGTCAGAAGTATGCAGGATCTTCGTGAACGCTCTTTACGAGCTACTTACTGCGAGAAACACGTTATCTGGTGTTTTCACCACTCCACAGTGCGTTTGATATGCAGAACAGTAGATATCTTGGTTTTCGTGGGGTTTCAAGCTGAGATATGCATTTTCTGCGATAATCTTGTTGAGACTTCTGTCCGAAGTATGCAGAATCATCGAGATCGCTCGTTTCGAGCTATTTAATGCGAGAAACACGTTATCTGGTGTTTTCACCACTCCACAGTGCGTATGATATGCAGAACCGGCGATATCTTGGTTTTCGTGGGGTTTCAAGCTGAGATATGCATTTTCTGCGATAATCTTGGTGAGACTTCTGTCCGCAGTATGCTGAAACATCGAGATCGCTCGTTTCGAGCTATTTAATGCGAGAAACACGTTATCTGGTGTTTTCACCACTCCACAGTGCGTTTGATATGCAGAACCGGCGATATCTTGGTTTTCGTGGGGTTTCAAGCTGAGATATGCATTTTCTGCGATAATCTTGGTGAGACTTCTGTCCGAAGTATGCTGAATCATCGAGATCGCTCTGTTCGAGCTAGTTAGTGCGAGAAACACGTTATCTGGTGTTTTCACCACTCCACAGTGCGTTTGATATGCAGAACAGTAGATATCTTGGTTTTCGTGGGGTTTCAAGCTGAGATATGCATTTTCTGCGATAATCTTGGTGAGACTTCTGTCCGAAGTATGCTGAATCATCGAGATCGCTCGTTTCGAGCTATTCAATGCGAGAAACACGTTATCTGGTGTTTTCACCACTCCACAGTGCGTATGATATGCAGAAACGGCGATATCTTGGTTTTCGTGGGGTTTCAAGATGAGATATGCATTTTCTGCGATAATCTTGGTGAGACTTCTGTCCGAAGTATGCTGAAACGACGAGATCGCTCGTTTCGAGCTATTTAATGCGAGAAACACGTTATCTGGTGTTTTCACCACTCCACAGTGAGTTTGATATGCAGAACAGTAGATATCTTGGTTTTCGTGGGGTTTCAAGCTGAGATATGCATTTTCTGCGATAATCTTGGTGAGACTTCTGTCCGAAGTATGCAGAATCATCGAGATCGCTCGTTTCGAGCTATTTAATGCGAGAAACACGTTATCTGGTGTTTTTACCACTCCACAGTGCGTTTGATATGCAGAACAGTAGATATCTTGGTTTTCGTGGGGTTTCAAGCTGAGACATGCATTTTCTGCGATAATCTTGTTGAGACTTCTGTCCGAAGTATGCAGAAACATCGAGAGCGCTCTTTTCGAGCTATTTAATGCGAGAAACTCGTTCTCTGGGGTTTTCAACACTCCACAGTTCGTTGGATATGCAGAACCGGAGATATCTTGGTTTTCGTGGGGTTTCAAGCTGAGATATGCATTTCCTGCGATAATCTTGGTGAGATTTCTGTCCGAAGTATGCTGAATCATCTAGATCGCTCTTTTCGTGCTATGTAATGGGAGAAACACGTCATCTGGTGTTTTCACCACACCACAGTGCGTTTGATATGCAGAACCAGCGATATCTTGGTTTTCGTGGCATTTCAAGCTGAGATACGCATTTCCTGCGATAATCTTGGTGAGACTTCTGTCCGAAGTATGCTGAATCATCGAGATCGCTCTTTTCGAGCTAGTTAATGCGAGAAAAACCTTATCCGGTGTTTTCACCACTCCACAGTGCGTTAGATATGCAGAACCAGCGATATCTTGGCTTTCGTGGGGTTTCAAGCTGAGATATGCATTTTTTACGATAATCTTGGTGAGACTTCTGTCCGAAGTATGAAGAATCATCGAGATCGCTCTATTCGAGCTATTTAATGCGAGAAACACGTTTTCAGGGTGTTTTCACCACTCCACAGTGCGTTTGATATGCAGAACAGTAGATATCTTGGTTTCCGTGGGGTTTCAAGCTGAGATATGCATTTTCTGCGATAATCTTGTTGAGACTTCTGTCCGAAGTATGCAGAATCATCGAGATCGATCGTTTCGAGCTATTTAATGCGAGAAACACGTTATCTGGTGTTTTCACCACTCCACAGTGCGTTGGATATGCAGAACCGGAGATATTTTGGTTTTCGTCGGGTTTCAAGTTGAGATATGCATTTTCTACGATAAGCTTGGTGAAACATCTGTCCGAAGTATGCCGAAACATCGAGAGCGCTCTTTTCGAGCCATTTAATGCGAGAAACACGTTTTCTGGGGTTTTCACCACTCCACAGTTCGTTGGATATGCAGAACAGTAGATATCTTGGTTTTCGTGGGGTTTCAAGCTGAGATATGCATTTTCTGCGATAATCTTGTTGAGACTTCTGTCCGAAGTATGCAGAATCATCGAGATCGCTCGTTTCGAGCTATTTAATGCGAGAAACACGTTATCTGGTGTTTTCACCACTCCACAGTGCGTATGATATGCAGAACCGGCGATATCTTGGTTTTCGTGGGGTTTCAAGCTGAGATATGCATTTTCTGCGATAATCTTGGTGAGACTTCTGTCAGAAGTATGCAGGATCTTCGTGAACGCTCTTTACGAGCTACTTACTGCGAGAAACACGTTATCTGGTGTTTTCACCACTCCACAGTGCGTTTGATATGCAGAACAGTAGATATCTTGGTTTTCGTGGGGTTTCAAGCTGAGATATGCATTTTCTGCGATAATCTTGTTGAGACTTCTGTCCGAAGTATGCAGAATCATCGAGATCGCTCGTTTCGAGCTATTTAATGCGAGAAACACGTTATCTGGTGTTTTCACCACTCCACAGTGCGTATGATATGCAGAACCGGCGATATCTTGGTTTTCGTGGGGTTTCAAGCTGAGATATGCATTTTCTGCGATAATCTTGGTGAGACTTCTGTCCGCAGTATGCTGAAACATCGAGATCGCTCGTTTCGAGCTATTTAATGCGAGAAACACGTTATCTGGTGTTTTCACCACTCCACAGTGCGTTTGATATGCAGAACCGGCGATATCTTGGTTTTCGTGGGGTTTCAAGCTGAGATATGCATTTTCTGCGATAATCTTGGTGAGACTTCTGTCCGAAGTATGCTGAATCATCGAGATCGCTCTGTTCGAGCTAGTTAGTGCGAGAAACACGTTATCTGGTGTTTTCACCACTCCACAGTGCGTTTGATATGCAGAACAGTAGATATCTTGGTTTTCGTGGGGTTTCAAGCTGAGATATGCATTTTCTGCGATAATCTTGGTGAGACTTCTGTCCGAAGTATGCTGAATCATCGAGATCGCTCGTTTCGAGCTATTCAATGCGAGAAACACGTTATCTGGTGTTTTCACCACTCCACAGTGCGTATGATATGCAGAAACGGCGATATCTTGGTTTTCGTGGGGTTTCAAGATGAAATATGCATTTTCTGCGATAATCTTGGTGAGACTTCTGTCCGAAGTATGCTGAAACGACGAGATCGCTCGTTTCGAGCTATTTAATGCGAGAAACACGTTATCTGGTGTTTTCACCACTCCACAGTGAGTTTGATATGCAGAACAGTAGATATCTTGGTTTTCGTGGGGTTTCAAGCTGAGATATGCATTTTCTGCGATAATCTTGGTGAGACTTCTGTCCGAAGTATGCAGAATCATCGAGATCGCTCGTTTCGAGCTATTTAATGCGAGAAACACGTTATCTGGTGTTTTTACCACTCCACAGTGCGTTTGATATGCAGAACAGTA
The DNA here is from genome assembly GCA_951804975.1 of Anthophora plumipes. Taxonomy (NCBI): domain Eukaryota; kingdom Metazoa; phylum Arthropoda; class Insecta; order Hymenoptera; family Apidae; genus Anthophora; species Anthophora plumipes. The sequence goes on from CATORF010000423.1 coordinate 1,633,876, forward strand.
GATATCTTGGTTTTCGTGGGGTTTCAAGCTGAGACATGCATTTTCTGCGATAATCTTGTTGAGACTTCTGTCCGAAGTATGCAGAAACATCGAGAGCGCTCTTTTCGAGCTATTTAATGCGAGAAACTCGTTCTCTGGGGTTTTCAACACTCCACAGTTCGTTGGATATGCAGAACCGGAGATATCTTGGTTTTCGTGGGGTTTCAAGCTGAGATATGCATTTCCTGCGATAATCTTGGTGAGATTTCTGTCCGAAGTATGCTGAATCATCTAGATCGCTCTTTTCGTGCTATGTAATGGGAGAAACACGTCATCTGGTGTTTTCACCACACCACAGTGCGTTTGATATGCAGAACCAGCGATATCTTGGTTTTCGTGGCATTTCAAGCTGAGATACGCATTTCCTGCGATAATCTTGGTGAGACTTCTGTCCGAAGTATGCTGAATCATCGAGATCGCTCTTTTCGAGCTAGTTAATGCGAGAAAAACCTTATCCGGTGTTTTCACCACTCCACAGTGCGTTAGATATACAGAACCAGCGATATCTTGGCTTTCGTGGGGTTTCAAGCTGAGATATGCATTTTTTACGATAATCTTGGTGAGACTTCTGTCCGAAGTATGAAGAATCATCGAGATCGCTCTATTCGAGCTATTTAATGCGAGAAACACGTTTTCAGGGTGTTTTCACCACTCCACAGTGCGTTAGATATGCTGAACACAGCGATATCTTGGTTTTCGTGGGGTTTCAATCTGAGATATGCATTTTTTACGATAATTTTGGTGAGATTTCTGTCCGAAGTATGCAGAATCATCGAGAACGCTCGTTTCGAGCTACATAATGCGAGAAACACGTTATCTGGTGTTTTCACCACTCCACAGTGCGTTGGATATGCAGAACCGCAGATATTTTGGTTTTCGTCGGGTTTCAAGTTCAGATATGCATTTTCTTCGATAAGCTTGGCGAAACATCTGCTCGAAGTATGCTGAAACATCGAGATCGCTCTTTTCGAGCTAGTTAATGCGAGAAAAACCTTATCCGGTGTTTTCACCACTCCACAGTGCGTTTGATATGCAGAACAGTACATATCTTGGTTTTCGTGGGGTTTCAAGCTGAGATATGCTTTTTTTACGATAATATTGGTGAGGCTTCTGTCGGAAGTATGCTGAATCATCGAGATCGCTCTGTTCGAGCTAGTTAGTGCGAGAAACACGTTATCTGGTGTTTTCACCACTCCACAGTGCGTTTGATATGCAGAACAGTACATATCTTGGTTTTCGTGGGGTTACAAGCTGAGATATGCATTTTCTGCGATAATCTTGGTGAGACATCTGTCCGAAGTATGCAGAAACATCGAGAGCGCTCTTTTCGAGCTATTTAATGCGAGAAACTCGTTTTCTGGGGTTTTCAACACTCCACAGTTCGTTGGATATGCAGAACCGGAGATATCTTGGTTTTCGTGGGGTTTCAAGCTGAGATATGCATTTTCTGCGATAATCTTGGTGAGACTTCTGTCCGAAGTATGCTGAAACATCGAGATCGCTCGTTTCGAGCTATTTAATGCGAGAAACACGTTATCTGGTGTTTTCACCACTCCACAGTGCGTTTGATATGCAGAACAGTAGATATCTTGGTTTTCGTGGGGTTTCAAGCTGAGATATGCATTTTCTGCGATAATCTTGTTGAGACTTCTGTCCGAAGTATGCAGAATCATCGAGATCGCTCGTTTCGAGCTACTTAATGCGAGAAACACGTTATCTGGTGTTTTTACCACTCCACAGTGCGTATGATATGCAGAACAGTAGATATCTTGGTTTTCGTGGGGTTTCAAGCTGAGACATGCATTTTCTGCGATAATCTTGTTGAGACTTCTGTCCGAAGTATGCAGAAACATCGAGAGCGCTCTTTTCGAGCTATTTAATGCGAGAAACTCGTTTTCTGGGGTTTTCAACACTCCACAGTTCGTTGGATATGCAGAACCGGAGATATCTTGGTTTTCGTGGGGTTTCAAGCTGAGATATGCATTTCCTGCGATAATCTTGGTGAGACTTCTGTCCGAAGTATGCTGAATCATCTAGATCGCTCTTTTCGAGCTATTTAATGCGAGAAACACGTTATCATGGTGTTTTCACCACACCACAGTGCGTTTGAAATGCAGAACCAGCGATATCTTGGTTTTCGTGGCATTTCAAGCTGAGATACGCATTTCCTGCGATAATCTTGGTGAGACTTCTGTCCGAAGTATGCTGAATCATCGAGATCGCTCTTTTCGAGCTAGTTAAAGCGAGAAAAACCTTATCCGGTGTTTTCACCACTCCACAGTGCGTTAGATATGCAGAACCAGCGATATCTTGGCTTTCGTGGGGTTTCAAGCTGAGATATGCATTTTTTACGAAAATCTTGGTGAGACTTCTGTCCGAAGTATGAAGAATCATCGAGATCGCTCTATTCGAGCTATTTAATGCGAGAAACACGTTTTCAGGGTGTTTTCACCATTCCACAGAGCGTTTGATATGCTGAACAGAGCGATATCTTGGTTTTCGTGGGGTTTCAATCTGAGATATGCATTTTTTACGATAATTTTGGTGAGATTTCTGTCCGAAGTATGCAGAATCATCGAGATCGCTCGTTTCGAGCTATTTAATGCGAGAAACACGTTATCTGGTGTTTTCACCACTCCACAGTTGGTTTGATATGCAGAACCGGCGATATTTTGGTTTTCGTCGGGTTTCAAGCTGAGATGTGCATTTTCTACGATAATATTGGTGAGACTTCAGTCAGAAGTATGCAGAATCATCTAGATCGCTCTTTTCGAGCTAGTTAGAGCGAGAAACTCGTTATCTGGTGTTTTCACCACTCCACAGTGCGTTGGATATGCAGAACCGGAGATATTTTGGTTTTCGTCGGGTTTCAAGCTGAGATATGCATTTTCTGCGATAATCCTGGTGAGACTTCTGTCCGAAGTATGCTGAAACATCCAGATCGCTCTTTTCGAGCTAGTTAATGCGAGAAACACGTTATCTGGTGTTTTCACCACTCCACAGTGCGTTTGATATGCAGTACCAGCGATATCTTGGTTTTCGTGGGGTTTCAAGCTGAGATATGCATTTTCTGCGATAATCTTGGAGGACTTCTGTCCGAAGTATGCTGAAACATCCAGATCGCTCTTTTCGAGCTAGTTAATGCGAGAAACACGTTATCTGGTGTTTTCACCACTCCACAGTGCGTTTAATATGCAGAACCGGCGATATCCTGGTTTTCGTGGGGTTTCAAGCTAAGATATGCATTTCCTGCGATAATCTTTGTGAGACTTCTGTCCAAAGTATGCTGAATCATCGAGATCGCTCTTTTCGAGCTATTTAATGCGAGAAACACATTCTCTGGTTGTTTTCACCACTCCACAGTGCGTTTGATATGCAGTACCAGCGATATCTTGGTTTCGGTCGGGTTTCAAGCTAAGATATGCATTTTCTACGATAATCCTGGTGAGACTTCTGTCAGAAGTATGCAGAATCTACGAGAACGCTCTTTTCGAGCTATTGAATGCGAGAAACACGTTATCTGGTGTTTTCACCACTCCACAGTGCGTTGGATATGCAGAACCGCAGACATTTTGGTTTTCGTCGGGTTTCAAGCTGAGATATGCATTTTCTACGATAAGCTTGGTGAAACATCTGTCCGAAGTATGCAGAAACGTCGCGAGCGCTCTTTTCGAGCTATTTAATGCGAGAAACACGTTTTCTGGTTGTTTTCACCACTCCACAGTGCGTTTGATATGCAGAACAGGCGATATCTTGATTTTCGAGGTGTTTCCAGCTGAGATATGCATTTTCTACGATAATCTTGGTGAGACTTCTGTTAGAAGTATGCAGAATCATCGAGATCGCTCGTTTCGAGCTATTTAATGCGAGAAACTCGTTTTCTGGGGTTTTCACCACTCCGCAGTTCGTTGGATATGCAGAACAGTAGATATCCTGGTTTTCGTGGGGTTTCAAGCAGAGATATGCATTTTCTACGATAAACCTGGTCAGACTTCTGTCAGAAGTATGCAGAATCTTCGAGAACGCTCTTTTCGAGCTACTTAATGCGCGAAACACGTTTTCTGGTGTTTTCACCACTCCACGGTACGTTTGATGTGCAGAACCAGCGATATCTTGGTTTTCGTGGCATTTCAAGCTGAGATACGCATTTCCTGCGACAATCTTGGTGAGACTTCTGTCCGAAGTATGCTGAATCATCTAGATCGCTCTTTTCTAGCTAGTTAGAGCGAGAAACACGTTATCTGGTGTTTTCACCACTTCACAGTCCGTTTGACATACAGAACCGGAGATATCTTGGTTTCGGTCAGGTTTCAAGCTGAGATATGCATTTTCTACGATAATCCTGGTGAGACTTCTGTCAGAAGTATGCAGAATCTTCGAGAACGCTCTTTTCGAGCTGTTTAATGCGAGAAACACGTTATCTGGAGTTTTCACCACTCCACAGTGCGTTTGATATGCAGAACCGGCGATATCTTGGTTTTCGTGGGGTTTCAAGCTGAGATATGCATTTCCTGCGATAATCTTTGTGAGACTTCTGTCCGAAGTATGCTGAATCATCGAGATCGCTCTTTTCGAGCTATTTAATGCGAGAAACACGTTCTCTGGTTGTTTTCACCACTCCACAGTGCGTTTGATATGCAATACCAGCGATATCTTGGTTTCGGTCGGGTTTCAAGCTAAGATATGCATTTTCTACGATAATCCTGGTGAGACTTCTGTCAGAAGTATGCAGAATCTTCGGGAACGCTCTTTTCGAGCTATTTAATGCGAGAAACACGTTATCTGGTGTTTTCACCCCTCCACAGTGCGTTGGATATGCAGAACCGCAGACATTTTGGTTTTCGTCGGGTTTCAAGCTGAGATATGCATTTTCTACGATAAGCTTGGTGAAACATCTGTCCGAAGTATGCAGAAACGTCGAGAGCGCTCTTTTCGAGCTATTTAATGCGAGAAACACGTTTTCTGGGGTTTTTACCACTCCACAGTTCGTTGGATATGCAGAACCGGAGATATCTTGGTTTTCGTGGGGTTTCAAGCTGAGATATGCATTTCCTGCGATAATCTTGGTGAGACTTCTGTCCGAAGTATGCTGAATCATCGAGATCGCTCTTTTCAAGCTATTTAATGCGAGAAACACGTTCTCTGGTTGTTTTCACCACTCCACAGTGCGTTTGATATGCAGAACCGGCGATATCTTGATTTTCGTGGTGTTTCCAGCTGAGATATGCATTTTCTGCTATAATCTTGGTGGGTCTTTTGTCAGAAGTATGCAGAATCATCTAGATCCCTCTTATCGAGCTATTTTATGCGAGAAACACGTTATCTGGTGTTTTCACCACTCCACAGTGCGTTGGATATGCAGAACCGGAGATATCTTGGTTTCGGTCGGGTTTCAAGCTGAGATATGCATTTTCTACGATAAACCTGGTCAGACTTCTGTCAGAAGTATGCAGAATCTTCGAGAACGCTGTTTTCGAGCTACTTAATGCGCGAAACACGTTTTCTGGTGTTTTCACCACTCCACGGTACGTTTGATGTGCAGAACCGGAGATAACTCGGTTTTCGTCGGGTTTCAAGCTGAGATATGCATTTACTACGATAATCGTGGTGAGACTTCTGTCAGACGTATGCAGGATCTTCGAGAACGCTCTTTTCGAGCTACTTATTGCGACAAACACGTTATCTGGTGTTTTCAGCACTCCACAGTGCGTTTGATATGCAGAACCAGCGATATCTTGGTTTTCGTGGGGTTTCAAGCTGAGATACGCATTTTTTACGATAATTTTGGTGAGATTTCTGTCCGAAGTATGCAGAATCATCGACATCGCTCGTTTCGAGCTATTTAATGCGAGAAACACGTTATCTGGTATTTTCACCACTCCACAGTTCGTTGGATATGCAGAACAGTAGATATCCTGGTTTTCGTGGGGTTTCAAGCAGAGATATGCATTTTCTGCGATAATCTTGGTGAGACTTCTGTTAGAAGTATGCAGAATCATCGAGATCGCTCGTTTCGAGCTATTTAATGCGAGAAACACGTAATCTGGTGTTTTCACCACTCCACAGTGCGTTGGATATGCAGAACCGGAGATATTTTGGTTTTCGTCGGGTTTCAAGCTGAGATATGCATTTTCTACGATAATCTTGGTGAGACTTCTGTCCGAAGTATGCAGAAACGTCGAGATCGCTCTATTCGAGCTATTTAATGCGACAAACACGTTATCTGGTGTTTTCAGCACTTCACAGTGCGTTTGATATGCAGAACCAGCGATATCTTGGTTTTCGTGGGGTTTCAAGCTGAGATATGCATTTTTTACGATAATCTTGGTGAGACTTCCGTCCGAAGTATGCTTAATTATCGAGATCGCTCGTTTCGAGCAATTCAATGCGAGAAACACGTTATCTGGTGTTTTCACCACTCCACAGTGCGTATGATATGCAGAACCGGCGATATTTTGGTTTTCGTCGGGTTTCAAGCTGAGATATGCATTTTCTACGATAAGCTTGGTGAAACATCTGTCCGAAGTATGCAGAAACGTCGAGAGCGCTCTGTCCGATCTATTTAATGCGAGAAACTCGTTTTCTGGGGTTTTCACCACTCCACAGGTCGTTGGATATGCAGAACCGGATATATCTTGGTTTTCGTGGGGTTTCAAGCTGAGATATGCATTTTCTGCGATAATCTTGTTGAGACTTCTGTCCGAAGTATGCAGAATCTTCGAGAACGCTCTTTTCGAGCTACTTAATGCGCGAAACACGTTTTCTGGTATTTTCACCACTCCACGGTACGTTTGATGTGTAGAACCGGAGATATCTTGGTTTTCGTGGGGTTTCAAGATGAGATATGCATTTTCTGCGATAATACTGGTGAGACTTCAGTCAGAAGTATGCAGAATCATCTAGATCGCTCTTTTCGAGCTACTTAATGCACGAAACGCGTTTTCTGGTGTTTTCACCACTCCACAGAGCGTTTGATATGCAGAACCGGCGACATCTTGGTTTTCGTGGGGTTTCAAGCTGAGATATGCATTTTCTGCGATAATCTTGGTGACACTTCTGTCCGAAGTATGCAGAATCATCGCGATCGCTCTTTTCGAGCTATTTAATGCGAGAAACACGTTATCTGGCGTTTTCACCACTCCACAGTGCGTTTGATATGCAGAACCGGCGATATTTTGGTTTTCGTCGGGTTTCAAGCTGAGATATGCATTTTCTACGATAATCTTGGTGAAACATCTGTCCGAAGTATGCAGAAACATCGAGAGCGCTCTTTTCGAGCTATTTAATGCGAGAAACTCGTTTTCTGGGGTTTTTACCACTCCACAGTTCGTTGGATATGCAGAACCGGAGATATCTTGGTTTTCGTGGGGTTTCAAGCTTGGATATGCATTTCCTGAGATAATCTTGGTGAGACTTCTGTCCGAAGTATGCTGAATCATCTAGAACGCTCTTTTCGAGCTATTTAATTCGAGAAACACGTTATCTGGTGTTTTCACCACTCCACAGTGCGTTTGACATGCAGAACCGGAGATATCTTTGTTTCGGTCGGGTTTCAAGCTGAGATATGCATTTTCTACGATAATCCTGGTGAGACTTCTGTCAGAATTATGCAGAATCTTCGAGAACGCTCTTTTCGAGCTACTTAATGCGCGAAACACGTTTTCTGGTGTTTTCACCACTCCACGGTACGTTTGATGTGCAGAACCGGAGATATATCGGTTTTCGTCGGGTTTCAAGCTGAGATATGCATTTTCTACGATAATCTTGGTGAGACTTCTGTAAGAAGTATGCAGGATCTTCGAGAACGCTCTTTTCGAGCTACTTAATGCGAGAAACACGTTTTCTGGTGTTTTCACCACTCCACAGTAGGTTTGATATGCAGAACCGGCGATATTTTGGTTTTCGTCGGGTTTCAAGCTGAGATATGCATTTTCTACGATACTCTTGGTGAAACATCTGTCCGAAGTATGCAGAAACATCGAGAGCGCTCTTTTCGAGCTATTTAATGCGAGAAACTCGTTTTCTGGGGTTTTTACCACTCCACAGTTCGTTGGATATGCAGAACCGGAGATATCTTGGTTTTCGTGGGGTTTCAAGCTGGGATATGCATTTCCTGCGATAATCTTGGTGAGACTTCTGTCCGAAGTATGCTGAATCATCTAGAACGCTCTTTTCGAGCTATTTAATGCGAGAAACACGTTATCTGGTGTTTTCACCACTCCACAGTGCGTTTGACATGCAGAACCAGCGATATCTTGGTTTTCGTGGGGTTTCAAGCTGAAATATGCATTTTCTGCGATAATATTGGTGAGACTTCAGTCAGAAGTATGCAGAATCATCTAGATCGCTCTTTTGGAGCTACTTAATGCACGAAACACGTTTTCTGGTGTTTTCACCACTCCACAGTACGTTTGACATGCAGAACCGGAGATATCTTGGTTTCGGTCGGGTTTCAAGCTGAGATATGCATTTTCTACGATAATCCTGGTGAGACTTCTGTCAGAATTATGCAGAATCTTCGAGAACGCTCTTTTCGAGCTACTTAATGCACGAAACACGTTTTCTGGTGTTTTCACAACTCCACGGTACGTTTGATGTGCAGAACCGGCGATATCTTGGTTTTCGTGGGTTTTCAAGCTGAGATATGCATTTTCTGCGATAATCTTGGTGAGACTTCTGTCCGAAGTATGCTGTATCATCGAGATCGCTCTTTTCGAGCTAGTTAGTGCGAGAAACACGTTAACTGGTGTTTTCAACACTCCACAGTGCGTTTGATATGCAGAACAGTAGATATCTTGGTTTTCGTGGGGTTTCAAGCTGAGATATGCATTTTCTGCGATAATCTTGTTGAGACTTCTGTCCGAAGTATGCAGAATCATCGAGATCGCTCGTTTCGAGCTATTCAATGCGAGAAACACGTTATCTGGTGTTTTCACCACTCCACAGTGCGTTTGATATGCAGAACCGGCGATACCTTGGTTTTCGTGGGGTTTCAAGCAGAGATATGCATTTTCTGCTATAATCTTGGTGAGACTTCTGTCGGAAGTATGCTGAATCATCGAGATCGCTCTTTTCGAGCTAGTTAGTGCGAGAAACAAGTTATCTGGTGTTTTCACCACTCCACAGTGCGTTTGATATGCAGAACAGTAAATACCTTGGTTTTCGTGGGGTTTCAAGCTGAGATATGCATTTTCTGCGATAATATTGGTGAGACTTCTGTCCGAAGTATGCTGTATCATCGAGATCGCTCTTTTCGAGCTAGTTAGTGCGAGAAACACGTTATCTGGTGTTTTCACCACTCCACAGTGCGTTGGATATGCAGAACCGGAGATATTTTGGTTTTCGTCGGGTTTCAAGCTGAGATATGTATTTTCTGCGATAATCTTGGTGAGACTTCTGTCCGAAGTATGCTTAATCATCGAGATCGCTCTATTCGAGCTATTTAATGCGAGAAACACGTTATCTGGTGTTTTCACCACTCCACAGTGCGTATGATATACAGAACCGACGATATCTTGGTTTTCGTGGGGTTTCAAGCTCAGATATGCATTTTCTGCGATAATCATGGTGAGACTTCTGTCCGAAGTATGCAGAGTCATCGAGAACGCTCTTTTCGAGCTACTTAATGCGCGAAACACGTTTTCTGCTGTTTTCACCACTCCACGGTACGTTTGATGTGCAGAACCGGAGATAACTCGGTTTTCGTCGGGTTTCAAGCTGAGATATGCATTTTCTACGATAATCTTGGTGAGACTTCTGTCAGAAGTATGCAGGATCTTCGAGAACGCTCTTTTCGAGCTAGTTAAAGCGAGGAAAACCTTATCCGGTGTTTTCACCACTCCACAGTGCGTATGATATGCAGAACCGACGATATCTTGGTTTTCGTGGGGTTTCAAGCTCAGATATGCATTTTCTGCGATAATCTTGGTGAGACTACTGTCCGAAGTATGCAGAAACATGGAGATCGCTCTTTTCGACCTATTGAATGCGAGAAACACGTTATCTGGTGTTTTCACCACTCCACAGTGCGTTTGATATGCAGAACCAGCGAAATCTTGGTTTTCGTTGGGTTTCAAGCTCAGATATGCATTTTTTAAGATAATCATGGTGAGACTTCTGTCCGAAGTATGCAGAATCATCGAGATCGCACTTTTCGAGCTATTTAATGCGACAAACACGTTATCTGGTGTTTTCAGCACACCACAGTGCGTTTGATATGCAGAACCAGCGAAATCTTGGTTTTCGTGGGGTTTCAAGCTGAGATATGCATTTTTTACGATAATATTGGTGAGACTTCTGTCCGAAGTATGCTTAATCATCGAGATCGCTCTATTCGAGCTATTTAATGCGAGAAACACGTTATCTGGTGTTTTCACCACTCCACAGTGCGTATGATATGCAGAACCGACGATATCTTGGTTTTCGTGGGGTTTCAAGCTCTGATATGCATTTTCTGCGATAATCTTGGTGAGACTTCAGTCAGAAGTATGCAGAATCATCTAGATCGCTCTTTTGGAGCTACTTAATGCACGAAACACGTTTTCTGGTGTTTTCACCACTCCACAGTACGTTTGACATGCAGAACCGGAGATATCTTGGTTTCGGTCGGGTTTCAAGCTGAGATATGCATTTTCTACGATAATCCTGGTGAGACTTCTGTCAGAATTATGCAGAATCTTCGAGAACGCTCTTTTCGAGCTACTTAATGCACGAAACACGTTTTCTGGTGTTTTCACAACTCCACGGTACGTTTGATGTGCAGAACCGGCGATATCTTGGTTTTCGTGGGTTTTCAAGCTGAGATATGCATTTTCTGCGATAATCTTGGTGAGACTTCTGTCCGAAGTATGCTGTATCATCGAGATCGCTCTTTTCGAGCTAGTTAGTGCGAGAAACACGTTAACTGGTGTTTTCAACACTCCACAGTGCGTTTGATATGCAGAACAGTAGATATCTTGGTTTTCGTGGGGTTTCAAGCTGAGATATGCATTTTCTGCGATAATCTTGTTGAGACTTCTGTCCGAAGTATGCAGAATCATCGAGATCGCTCGTTTCGAGCTATTCAATGCGAGAAACACGTTATCTGGTGTTTTCACCACTCCACAGTGCGTTTGATATGCAGAACCGGCGATACCTTGGTTTTCGTGGGGTTTCAAGCAGAGATATGCATTTTCTGCTATAATCTTGGTGAGACTTCTGTCGGAAGTATGCTGAATCATCGAGATCGCTCTTTTCGAGCTAGTTAGTGCGAGAAACAAGTTATCTGGTGTTTTCACCACTCCACAGTGCGTTTGATATGCAGAACAGTAAATACCTTGGTTTTCGTGGGGTTTCAAGCTGAGATATGCATTTTCTGCGATAATATTGGTGAGACTTCTGTCCGAAGTATGCTGTATTATCGAGATCGCTCTTTTCGAGCTAGTTAGTGCGAGAAACACGTTATCTGGTGTTTTCACCACTCCACAGTGCGTTGGATATGCAGAACCGGAGATATTTTGGTTTTCGTCGGGTTTCAAGCTGAGATATGTATTTTCTGCGATAATCTTGGTGAGACTTCTGTCCGAAGTATGCTTAATCATCGAGATCGCTCTATTCGAGCTATTTAATGCGAGAAACACGTTATCTGGTGTTTTCACCACTCCACAGTGCGTATGATATACAGAACCGACGATATCTTGGTTTTCGTGGGGTTTCAAGCTCAGATATGCATTTTCTGCGATAATCATGGTGAGACTTCTGTCCGAAGTATGCAGAGTCATCGAGAACGCTCTTTTCGAGCTACTTAATGCGCGAAACACGTTTTCTGCTGTTTTCACCACTCCACGGTACGTTTGATGTGCAGAACCGGAGATAACTCGGTTTTCGTCGGGTTTCAAGCTGAGATATGCATTTTCTACGATAATCTTGGTGAGACTTCTGTCAGAAGTATGCAGGATCTTCGAGAACGCTCTTTTCGAGCTAGTTAAAGCGAGGAAAACCTTATCCGGTGTTTTCACCACTCCACAGTGCGTATGATATGCAGAACCGACGATATCTTGGTTTTCGTGGGGTTTCAAGCTCAGATATGCATTTTCTGCGATAATCTTGGTGAGACTACTGTCCGAAGTATGCAGAAACATGGAGATCGCTCTTTTCGACCTATTGAATGCGAGAAACACGTTATCTGGTGTTTTCACCACTCCACAGTGCGTTTGATATGCAGAACCAGCGAAATCTTGGTTTTCGTTGGGTTTCAAGCTGAGATATGCATTTTTTACGATAATCATGGTGAGACTTCTGTCCGAAGTATGCAGAATCATCGAGATCGCACTTTTCGAGCTATTTAATGCGACAAACACGTTATCTGGTGTTTTCAGCACACCACAGTGCGTTTGATATGCAGAACCAGCGAAATCTTGGTTTTCGTGGGGTTTCAAGCTGAGATATGCATTTTTTACGATAATATTGGTGAGACTTCTGTCCGAAGTATGCTTAATCATCGAGATCGCTCTATTCGAGCTATTTAATGCGAGAAACACGTTATCTGGTGTTTTCACCACTCCACAGTGCGTATGATATGCAGAACCGACGATATCTTGGTTTTCGTGGGGTTTCAAGCTCTGATATGCATTTTCTGCGATAATCTTGGTGAGACTTCTGTCCGAAGTATGCAGAGTCATCGAGATCGTACTTTTCGAGCTATTTAATGCGACAAACACGTTTTCTGGGGTTTTCACCACTCCACAGTTCGTTGGATATGCAGAACAGGAGATATCTTGGTTTTCTTGGGGTTTCTAGCAGAGATATGCATTTTCTGCGATAATCTTGGTGAGACTTCTGTCCGAAGTATGCAGAGTCATCGAGATCGCTCTTTTCGAGCTATTTAATGCGAGAAACAAGTTATCTGGTGTTTTCACCACTCCGCAGTGCGTTTGATATGCAGAACCAGCGATATCTTGGTTTTCGTGGGGTTTCAAGCTCAGATATGCATTTTCTGCGATAATCTTGGTGAGACTTCTGTCCGAAGTATGCAGAGTCATCGAGATCGTACTTTTCGAGCTATTTAATGCGACAAACACGTTTTCTGGGGTTTTCACCACTCCACAGTTCGTTAGATATGCAGAACAGGAGATATCTTGGTTTTCGTGGGGTTTCTAGCAGAGATATGCATTTTCTGCGATAATCTTGGTGAGACCTCTGTCCGAAGTATGCAGAAACATGGAGATCGCTCTTTTCGACCTATTGAATGCGAGAAACACGTTATCTGGTGTTTTCAACACTCCACAGTGCGTTTGATATGCAGAACCAGCGAAATCTTGGGTTTCGTTGGGTTTCAAGCTGAGATATGCATTTTTTACGATAATCATGGTGAGACTTCTGTCCGAAGTATGCAGAATCATCGAGATCGCACTTTTCCAGCTATTTAATGCGACAAACACGTTATCTGGTGTTTTCAGCACTCCACAGTGCGTTCGATATGCAGAACCAGCGATATCTGGGTTTTCGTGGGGTTTCAAGCTGAGATATGCATTTTTACGATAATCTTGATGAGACTTCTCTCCGAAGTATGCAGAAACATCGCGATCGCACTTTTCGAGCTATTTAATGCGACAAACACGTTATCTGGTGTTTTCAGCACTCCACAGTGCGTTTGATATGCAGAACCAGCGAAATCTTGGTTTTCGTGGGGTTTCAAGCTGAGATATGCATTTTTTTACGATAATCTTGGTGAGACTTCTGTCCGAAGTATGCTTAATCATCGAGATCGCTCGTTTCGAGCTATTTAATGCGAGAAACAAGTTATCTGGTGTTTTCACCACTCCACAGTGCGTTTGATATGCAGAAACAGCGATATCTTGGTTTTCGTGGGGTTTCAAGCTGAGATATGCATATTTTACGATAATCATGGTGAGACTTCTGTCCGAAGTATGCAGAATCATCGAGATCGCACTTTTCAAGCTATTTAATGCGAGAAACAAGTTATCTGGTGTTTTCACCACTCCACAGTGCGTTTGATATGCAGAACCACCGATATCTTGGTTTACGTGGGGCTTCAAGCTCAGATATGCATTTTCTGCGATAATCTTGGTGAGACTTCAGTCCGAAGTATGCAGAATCATCGAGATCGTACTATTCGAGCTATTTAATGCCAAAAACACGTTATCTGGTGTTTTCACCACTCCACAGTGCGTTTGATATGCAGAACCAGCGAAATCTTGGTTTTCGTGGGGTTTCAAGCTGAGATATGCATTTTTTTACGATAATCTTGGTGAGACTTCTGTCCGAAGTATGCTTAATCATCGAGATCGCTCGTTTCCAGCTATTTAATGCGAGAAACAAGTTATCTGGTGTTTTCACCACTCCACAGTGCGTTTGATATGCAGAAACAGCGATATCTTGGTTTTCGTGGAGTTTCAAGCTGAGATATGCATTTTTTTACGATAATCTTGGTGAGACTTCTGTCCGAAGTATGCTTAATCATCGAGATCGCTCGTTTCGAGCTATTTAATGCGAGAAACAAGTTATCTGGTGTTTTCACCACTCCACAGTGCGTTTGATATGCAGAACCAGCGATATCTTGGTTTACGTGGGGTTTCAAGCTCAGATATGCATTTTCTGCGATAATCTTGGTGAGACTTCAGTCCGAAGTATGCAGAATCATCGAGATCGTACTTTTCGAGCTATTTAATGCGACAAACACGTTTTCTGGGGTTTTCACCACTCCACAGTTCGTTGGATATGCAGAACAGGAGATATCTTGGTTTTCGTGGGGTTTCTAGCAGAGATATGCATTTTCTGCGATAATCTTGGTGAGACCTCTGTCCGAAGTATGCAGAAACATGGAGATCGCTCTTTTCGACCTATTGAATGCGAGAAACACGTTATCTGGTGTTTTCACCACTCCACAGTGCGTATGATATGCAGAACCGACGATATCTTGGTTTTCGTGGGGTTTCAAGCTCAGATATGCATTTTCTGCGATAATCTTGGTGAGACTTCTGTCCGAAGTATGCAGAGTCATCGAGATCGCTCTTTTCGAGCTATTTAATGCGAGAAACAAGTTATCTGGTATTTTCACCACTCCGCAGTGCGTTTGATATGCAGAACCAGCGATATCTTGGTTTTCGTGGGGTTTCAAGCTCAGATATGCATTTTCTGCGATAATCTTGGTGAGACTTCTGTCCGAAGTATGCAGAGTCATCGAGATCGTACTTTTCGAGCTATTCAATGCGAGAAACACGTTTTCCGGGGTCTTCACCACTCCACAGTTTGTTGGATATGCAGAACAGGAGATATCTTGGTTTTCGTGGGGTTTCTAGCAGAGATATGCATTTTCTGCGATAATCTAGGTGAGACTTCTGTCCGAAGTATGCTTAATCATCGAGATCGCTCGTTTCGAGCTATTTAATGCGAGAAACAAGTTATCTGGTGTTTTCACCACTCCTCAGTGCGTTTGATATGCAGAAACAGCGATATCTTGGTTTTCGTGGGGTTTCAAGCTGAGATATGCATTTTTTACGATAATCATGGTGAGACTTCTGTCCGAAGTATGCAGAGTCATCGAGATCGTACTTTTCGAGCTATTTAATGCGACAAACACGTTTTCTGGGGTTTTCACCACTCCACAGTTCGTTGGATATGCAGAACAGGAGATATCTTGGTTTTCGTGGGGTTTCTAGCAGAGATATGCATTTTCTGCGCTAATCTTGGTGAGACCTCTGTCCGAAGTATGCAGAAACATGGAGATCGCTCTTTTCGACCTATTGAATGCGAGAAACACGTTATCTGGTGTTTTCACCACTCCACAGTGCGTTTGATATGCAGAACCAGCGAAATCTTGGTTTTCGATGGGTTTCAAGCTGAGATATGCATTTTTTACGATAATCATGGTGAGACTTCTGTCCGAAGTATGCAGAATCATCGACATCGCACTTTTCGAGCTATTTAATGCGACAAACACGTTATCTGGTGTTTTCAGCACACCACAGTGCGTTTGATATGCAGAACCAGCGAAATCTTGGTTTTCGTGGGGTTTCAAGCTGAGATATGCATTTTTTACGATAATCTTGGTGAGACTTCTGTCCGAAGTATGCTTAATCATCGAGATCGCTCTATTCGAGCTATTTAATGCGAGAAACACGTTATCTGGTGTCTTCACCACTCCACACTGCGTATGCTATGCAGAACCGACGATATCTTGGTTTTCGTGGGGTTTCAAGCTCAGATATGCATTTTCTGCGATAATCTTGGTGAGACTTCTGTCCGAAGTATGCAGAGTCATCGAGATCGCTCTTTTCGAGCTATTTAATGCGAGAAACAAGTTATCTGGTGTTTTCACCACTCCGCAGTGCGTTTGATATGCAGAACCAGCGATATCTTGGTTTTCGTGGGGTTTCAAGCTCAGATATGCATTTTCTGCGATAATCTTGGTGAGACTTCTGTCCGAAGTATGCAGAGTCATCGAGATCGTACTTTTCGAGCTATTCAATGCGACAAACACGTTATCTGGTGTTTTCAGCACACCACAGTGCGTTTGATATGCAGAACCAGCGAAATCTTGGTTTTCGTGGGGTTTCAAGCTGAGATATGCATTTTTTACGATAATCTTGGTGAGACTTCTGTCCGAAGTATGCTTAATCATCGAGATCGCTCTATTCGAGCTATTTAATGCGAGAAACACGTTATCTGGTGTCTTCACCACTCCACACTGCGTATGCTATGCAGAACCGACGATATCTTGGTTTTCGTGGGGTTTCAAGCTCAGATATGCATTTTCTGCGATAATCTTGGTGAGACTTCTGTCCGAAGTATGCAGAGTCATCGAGATCGCTCTTTTCGAGCTATTTAATGCGAGAAACAAGTTATCTGGTGTTTTCACCACTCCGCAGTGCGTTTGATATGCAGAACCAGCGATATCTTGGTTTTCGTGGGGTTTCAAGCTCAGATATGCATTTTCTGCGATAATCTTGGTGAGACTTCTGTCCGAAGTATGCAGAGTCATCGAGATCGTACTTTTCGAGCTATTCAATGCGACAAACACGTTATCTGGTGTTTTCAGCACACCACAGTGCGTTTGATATGCAGAACCAGCGAAATCTTGGTTTTCGTGGGGTTTCAAGCTGAGATATGCATTTTTTACGATAATCTTGGTGAGACTTCTGTCCGAAGTATGCTTAATCATCGAGATCGCTCTATTCGAGCTATTTAATGCGAAAAACACGTTATCTGGTGTTTTCACCACTCCACAGTGCGTATGATATACAGAACCGACGATATCTTGGTTTTCGTGGGGTTTCAAGCTCAGATATGCATTTTCTGCGATAATCATGGTGAGACTTCTGTCCGAAGTATGCAGAGTCATCGAGATCGTACTATTCGAATTATTTAATGCGAAAAACACGCTATCTGGTGTTTTCACCACTCCACAGTGCGTATGATATGCAGAACCGACGATATCTTGGTTTTCGTGGGGTTTCAAGCTCAGATATGCATTTTCTGCGATAATCTTGGTGAGACTTCTGTCCGAAGTATGCAGAAACATCGAGATCGCTCTTTTCAACCTATTTAATGCGAGAAACACGTTATCGGGTGTTTTCACCACTCCACAGTATGTTTGACATGCAGAACCGGAGATATCTTGGTTTCGGTCGGGTTTCAAGCTGAGATATGCATTTTCTACGATAATCCTGGTGAGACTTCTGTCAGAATTATGCAGAATCTTCGAGAACGCTCTTTTCGAGCTACTTAATTCACGAAACACGTTATCTGGTGTTTTCACCACTCCACAGTGCGTATGATATGCAGAACCGACGATATCTTGGTTTTCGTGGGTTTTCAAGCTGAGATATGCATTTTCTGCGATAATCTTGGTGAGACTTCTGTCCGAAGTATGCTGTATCATCGAGATCGCTCTTTTCGAGCTAGTTAGTGCGAGAAACACGTTATCTGGTGTTTTCACCACTCCACAGTGCGTTTGATATGCAGAACAGGAGATATCTTGGTTTTCGTGGGGTTTCAAGCTGAGATATGCATTTTCTGCGATAATCTTGTTGAGACTTCTGTCCGAAATATGCAGAATCATCGAGATCGCTCGTTTCGAGCTATTCAATGCGAGAAACACGTTATCTGGTGTTTTCACTACTCCACAGTGCGTTTGATATGCAGAACCGGCGATACCTTGGTTTTCGTGGGGTTTCAAGCAGAGATATGCATTTTCTGCTATAATCTTGGTGAGACTTCTGTCGGAAGTATGCTGAATCATCGAGATCGCTCTTTTCGAGCTAGTTAGTGCGAGAAACAAGTTATCTGGTGTTTTCACCACTCCACAGTGCGTTTGATATGCAGAACAGTAAATACCTTGGTTTTCGGGTGGTTTCAAGCTCAGATATGCATTTTCTGCGATAATCTTGGTGAGACTTCTGTCCGAAGTATGCAGAATCATCGAGATCGCACTTTTCGAGATATTTAATGCGAGAAACACGTTATCTGGTGTTTTCACCACTCCACAGTGCGTTGGATATGCAGAACCGGAGATATTTTGGTTTTCGTCGGGTTTCAAGCTGAGATATGCATTTTCTACGATAAGCTTGGTGAAACATCTGTCCGAAGTATGCAGAAACGTCGAGAGCGCTCTTTTCGAGCTATTTAATGCGAGAAACACGTTTTCTGGGGTTTTGACCACTCCACAGTGCGTTGGATATGCAGAACCGGAGATAACTCGGTTTTCGTCGGGTTTCAAGCTGAGATATGTATTTTTTACGATAATTTTGGTGAGACTTCTGTCCGAAGTATGCAGAATCATCGAGATCGCTCGTTTCGAGCTATTTAATGCGAGAAACACGTTATCTGGTGTTTTCACCACTCCACAGTGCGTTTGATATGCAGAACAGGCGATATCTTGGTTTTCGTAGGGTTTCAAGCTGAGATATGCATTTCCTGCGATAATCTTGGTGAGACTATTGTCCGAAGTATGCTGAATCATCGAGATCGCTCTTTTCGAGCTATTTAATGCGAGAAACACGTTCTCTGGTTATTTTCACCACTCCACAGTGCGTTTGATATGCAGAACCGGCAACATCTTGATTTTCGTGAGGTTTCGAGCTGAGATATGCATTTTCTGCGATAATTTTGGTGAGACTTCTGTCAGAAGTATGCAGAATATTCGAGAACGCTCTTTTCGAGCTACTTAATGCGCGAAACACGTTTTCTGCTGTTTGCACCACTCCACGGTACGTTTGATGTGCAGAACCGGAGATAACTCGGTTTTCGTCGGGTTTCAAGCTGAGATATGCATTTTCTACGATAATCTTGGTGAGACTTCTGTCCGAAGTATGCAGAATCATCGAGATCGCTCGTTTCGAGCTATTTAATGCGAGAAACACGTTATCTGGTGTTTTCACCACTCCACAGTGCGTTTGACATGCAGAACCAGCGATATCTTGGTTTTCGTGGGGTTTCAAGCTGAAATATGCATTTTCTGCGATAATATTGGTGAGACTTCTGTCCGAAGTATGCTGTATCATCGAGATCGCTCTTTTCGAGCTAGTTAGTGCGAGAAACACGTTATCTGGTGTTTTCACCACTCCACAGTGCGTTGGATATGCAGAACCGGAGATATTTTGGTTTTCGTGGGGTTTCAAGCTGAAATATGCATTTTCTGCGATAATATTGGTGAGACTTCTGTCCGAAGTATGCTGTATCATCGAGATCGCTCTTTTCGAGCTAGTTAGTGCGAGAAACACGTTATCTGGTGTTTTCACCACTCCACAGTGCGTTGGATATGCAGAACCGGAGATATTTTGGTTTTCGTCGGGTTTCAAGCTGAGATATGTATTTTCTGCGATAATCTTGGTGAGACTTCTGTCCGAAGTATGCTTAATCATCGAGATCGCTCTATTCGAGCTATTTAATGCGAGAAACACGTTATCTGGTGTTTTCACCACTCCACAGTGCGTATGATATACAGAACCGACGATATCTTGGTTTTCGTGGGGTTTCAAGCTCAGATATGCATTTTCTGCGATAATCATGGTGAGACTTCTGTCCGAAGTATGCAGAGTCATCGAGATCGTACTATTCGAGCTATTTAATGCGAAAAACACGTTATCTGGTGTTTTCACCACTCCACAGTGCGTATGATATGCAGAACCGAAGATATCTTGGTTTTCGTGGGGTTTCAAGCTCAGATATGCATTTTCTGCGATAATCTTGGTGAGACTTCTGTCCGAAGTATGCAGAAACATGGAGATCGCTCTTTTCGACCTATTGAATGCGAGAAACACGTTATCTGGTGTTTTCACCACTCCACAGTGCGTTTGATATGCAGAACCAGCGAAATCTTGGTTTTCGTTGGGTTTCAAGCTGAGATATGCATTTTTTACGATAATCATGGTGAGACTTCTGTCCGAAGTATGCAGAATCATCGAGATCGCACTTTTCGAGCTATTTAATGCGACAAACACGTTATCTGGTGTTTTCAGCACACCACAGTGCGTTTGATATGCAGAACCAGCGAAATCTTGGTTTTCGTGGGGTTTCAAGCTGAGATATGCATTTTTTACGATAATCTTGGTGAGACTTCTGTCCGAAGTATGCTTAATCATCGAGATCGCTCTATTCGAGCTATTTAATGCGAGAAACACGTTATCTGGTGTTTTCACCACTCCACAGTGCGTATGATATGCAGAACAGGAGATATCTTGGTTTTCGTGGGGTTTCTAGCAGAGATATGCATTTTCTGCGATAATCTTGGTGAGACCTCTGTCCGAAGTATGCAGAAACATGGAGATCGCTCTTTTCGAGCTATTCAATGCGAGAAACACGTTATCTGGTGTTTTCACCACTCCACAGTGCGTATGATATGCAGAACCGACGATATCTTGGTTTTCGTGGGGTTTCAAGCTCAGATATGCATTTTCTGCTATAATCTTGGTGAGACTTCTGTCGGAAGTATGCTGAATCATCGAGATCGCTCTTTTCGAGCTAGTTAGTGCGAGAAACAAGTTATCTGGTGTTTTCACCACTCCACAGTGCGTTTGATATGCAGAACAGTAAATACCTTGGTTTTCGTGGGGTTTCAAGCTGAGATATGCATTTTCTGCGATAATATTGGTGAGACTTCTGTCCGAAGTATGCTGTATCATCGAGATCGCTCTTTTCGAGCTAGTTAGTGCGAGAAACACGTTATCTGGTGTTTTCACCACTCCACAGTGCGTTGGATATGCAGAACCGGAGATATTTTGGTTTTCGTCGGGTTTCAAGCTGAGATATGTATTTTCTGCGATAATCTTGGTGAGACTTCTGTCCGAAGTATGCTTAATCATCGAGATCGCTCTATTCGAGCTATTTAATGCGAGAAACACGTTATCTGGTGTTTTCACCACTCCACAGTGCGTATGATATACAGAACCGACGATATCTTGGTTTTCGTGGGGTTTCAAGCACAGATATGCATTTTCTGCGATAATCATGGTGAGACTTCTGTCCGAAGTATGCAGAGTCATCGAGAACGCTCTTTTCGAGCTACTTAATGCGCGAAACACGTTTTCTGCTGTTTTCACCACTCCACGGTACGTTTGATGTGCAGAACCGGAGAAAACTCGGTTTTCGTCGGGTTTCAAGCTGAGATATGCATTTTCTACGATAATCTTGGTGAGACTTCTGTCAGAAGTATGCAGGATCTTCGAGAACGCTCTTTTCGAGCTAGTTAAAGCGAGGAAAACCTTATCCGGTGTTTTCACCACTCCACAGTGCGTATGATATGCAGAACCGACGATATCTTGGTTTTCGTGGGGTTTCAAGCTCAGATATGCATTTTCTGCGATAATCTTGGTGAGACTACTGTCCGAAGTATGCAGAAACATGGAGATCGCTCTTTTCGACCTATTGAATGCGAGAAACACGTTATCTGGTGTTTTCACCACTCCACAGTGCGTTTGATATGCAGAACCAGCGAAATCTTGGTTTTCGTTGGGTTTCAAGCTGAGATATGCATTTTTTACGATAATCATGGTGAGACTTCTGTCCGAAGTATGCAGAATCATCGAGATCGCACTTTTCGAGCTATTTAATGCGACAAACACGTTATCTGGTGTTTTCAGCACACCACAGTGCGTTTGATATGCAGAACCAGCGAAATCTTGGTTTTCGTGGGGTTTCAAGCTGAGATATGCATTTTTTACGATAATATTGGTGAGACTTCTGTCCGAAGTATGCTTAATCATCGAGATCGCTCTATTCGAGCTATTTAATGCGAGAAACACGTTATCTGGTGTTTTCACCACTCCACAGTGCGTATGATATGCAGAACCGACGATATCTTGGTTTTCGTGGGGTTTCAAGCTCTGATATGCATTTTCTGCGATAATCTTGGTGAGACTTCTGTCCGAAGTATGCAGAGTCATCGAGATCGTACTTTTCGAGCTATTTAATGCGACAAACACGTTTTCTGGGGTTTTCACCACTCCACAGTTCGTTGGATATGCAGAACAGGAGATATCTTGGTTTTCGTGGGGTTTCTAGCAGAGATATGCATTTTCTGCGATAATCTTGGTGAGACTTCTGTCCGAAGTATGCAGAGTCATCGAGATCGCTCTTTTCGAGCTATTTAATGCGAGAAACAAGTTATCTGGTGTTTTCACCACTCCGCAGTGCGTTTGATATGCAGAACCAGCGATATCTTGGTTTTCGTGGGGTTTCAAGCTCAGATATGCATTTTCTGCGATAATCTTGGTGAGACTTCTGTCCGAAGTATGCAGAAACATGGAGATCGCTCTTTTCGACCTATTGAATGCGAGAAACACGTTATCTGGTGTTTTCACCACTCCACAGTGCGTTTGATATGCAGAACCAGCGAAATCTTGGTTTTCGTTGGGTTTCAAGCTGAGATATGCATTTTTTACGATAATCATGGTGAGACTTCTGTCCGAAGTATGCAGAATCATCGAGATCGCACTTTTCGAGCTATTTAATGCGACAAACACGTTATCTGGTGTTTTCAGCACACCACAGTGCGTTTGATATGCAGAACCAGCGAAATCTTGGTTTTCGTGGGGTTTCAAGCTGAGATATGCATTTTTTACGATAATCTTGGTGAGACTTCTGTCCGAAGTATGCTTAATCATCGAGATCGCTCTATTCGAGCTATTTAATGCGAGAAACACGTTATCTGGTGTTTTCACCACTCCACAGTGCGTATGATATGCAGAACAGGAGATATCTTGGTTTTCGTGGGGTTTCTAGCAGAGATATGCATTTTCTGCGATAATCTTGGTGAGACCTCTGTCCGAAGTATGCAGAAACATGGAGATCGCTCTTTTCGAGCTATTCAATGCGAGAAACACGTTATCTGGTGTTTTCACCACTCCACAGTGCGTATGATATGCAGAACCGACGATATCTTGGTTTTCGTGGGGTTTCAAGCTCAGATATGCATTTTCTGCTATAATCTTGGTGAGACTTCTGTCGGAAGTATGCTGAATCATCGAGATCGCTCTTTTCGAGCTAGTTAGTGCGAGAAACAAGTTATCTGGTGTTTTCACCACTCCACAGTGCGTTTGATATGCAGAACAGTAAATACCTTGGTTTTCGTGGGGTTTCAAGCTGAGATATGCATTTTCTGCGATAATATTGGTGAGACTTCTGTCCGAAGTATGCTGTATCATCGAGATCGCTCTTTTCGAGCTAGTTAGTGCGAGAAACACGTTATCTGGTGTTTTCACCACTCCACAGTGCGTTGGATATGCAGAACCGGAGATATTTTGGTTTTCGTCGGGTTTCAAGCTGAGATATGTATTTTCTGCGATAATCTTGGTGAGACTTCTGTCCGAAGTATGCTTAATCATCGAGATCGCTCTATTCGAGCTATTTAATGCGAGAAACACGTTATCTGGTGTTTTCACCACTCCACAGTGCGTATGATATACAGAACCGACGATATCTTGGTTTTCGTGGGGTTTCAAGCACAGATATGCATTTTCTGCGATAATCATGGTGAGACTTCTGTCCGAAGTATGCAGAGTCATCGAGAACGCTCTTTTCGAGCTACTTAATGCGCGAAACACGTTTTCTGCTGTTTTCACCACTCCACGGTACGTTTGATGTGCAGAACCGGAGATAACTCGGTTTTCGTCGGGTTTCAAGCTGAGATATGCATTTTCTACGATAATCTTGGTGAGACTTCTGTCAGAAGTATGCAGGATCTTCGAGAACGCTCTTTTCGAGCTAGTTAAAGCGAGGAAAACCTTATCCGGTGTTTTCACCACTCCACAGTGCGTATGATATGCAGAACCGACGATATCTTGGTTTTCGTGGGGTTTCAAGCTCAGATATGCATTTTCTGCGATAATCTTGGTGAGACTACTGTCCGAAGTATGCAGAAACATGGAGATCGCTCTTTTCGACCTATTGAATGCGAGAAACACGTTATCTGGTGTTTTCACCACTCCACAGTGCGTTTGATATGCAGAACCAGCGAAATCTTGGTTTTCGTTGGGTTTCAAGCTGAGATATGCATTTTTTACGATAATCATGGTGAGACTTCTGTCCGAAGTATGCAGAATCATCGAGATCGCACTTTTCGAGCTATTTAATGCGACAAACACGTTATCTGGTGTTTTCAGCACACCACAGTGCGTTTGATATGCAGAACCAGCGAAATCTTGGTTTTCGTGGGGTTTCAAGCTGAGATATGCATTTTTTACGATAATATTGGTGAGACTTCTGTCCGAAGTATGCTTAATCATCGAGATCGCTCTATTCGAGCTATTTAATGCGAGAAACACGTTATCTGGTGTTTTCACCACTCCACAGTGCGTATGATATGCAGAACCGACGATATCTTGGTTTTCGTGGGGTTTCAAGCTCTGATATGCATTTTCTGCGATAATCTTGGTGAGACTTCTGTCCGAAGTATGCAGAGTCATCGAGATCGTACTTTTCGAGCTATTTAATGCGACAAACACGTTTTCTGGGGTTTTCACCACTCCACAGTTCGTTGGATATGCAGAACAGGAGATATCTTGGTTTTCGTGGGGTTTCTAGCAGAGATATGCATTTTCTGCGATAATCTTGGTGAGACTTCTGTCCGAAGTATGCAGAGTCATCGAGATCGCTCTTTTCGAGCTATTTAATGCGAGAAACAAGTTATCTGGTGTTTTCACCACTCCGCAGTGCGTTTGATATGCAGAACCAGCGATATCTTGGTTTTCGTGGGGTTTCAAGCTCAGATATGCATTTTCTGCGATAATCTTGGTGAGACTTCTGTCCGAAGTATGCAGAGTCATCGAGATCGTACTTTTCGAGCTATTTAATGCGACAAACACGTTTTCTGGGGTTTTCACCACTCCACAGTTCGTTAGATATGCAGAACAGGAGATATCTTGGTTTTCGTGGGGTTTCTAGCAGAGATATGCATTTTCTGCGATAATCTTGGTGAGACCTCTGTCCGAAGTATGCAGAAACATGGAGATCGCTCTTTTCGACCTATTGAATGCGAGAAACACGTTATCTGGTGTTTTCAACACTCCACAGTGCGTTTGATATGCAGAACCAGCGAAATCTTGGTTTTCGTTGGGTTTCAAGCTGAGATATGCATTTCTTACGATAATCATGGTGAGACTTCTGTCCGAAGTATGCAGAATCATCGAGATCGCACTTTTCGAGCTATTTAATGCGACAAACACGTTATCTGGTGTTTTCAGCACACCACAGTGCGTTTGATATGCAGAACCAGCGAAATCTTGGTTTTCGTGGGGTTTCAAGCTGAGATATGCATTTTTTACGATAATATTGGTGAGACTTCTGTCCGAAGTATGCTTAATCATCGAGATCGCTCTATTCGAGCTATTTAATGCGAGAAACACGTTATCTGGTGTTTGCACCACTCCACAGTGCGTATGATATGCAGAACCGACGATATCTTGGTTTTCGTGGGGTTTCAAGCTCTGATATGCATTTTCTGCGATAATCTTGGTGAGACTTCTGTCCGAAGTATGCAGAGTCATCGAGATCGTACTTTTCGAGCTATTTAATGCGACAAACACGTTTTCTGGGGTTTTCACCACTCCACAGTTCGTTGGATATGCAGAACAGGAGATATCTTGGTTTTCGTGGGGTTTCTAGCAGAGATATGCATTTTCTGCGATAATCTTGGTGAGACTTCTGTCCGAAGTATGCAGAGTCATCGAGATCGCTCTTTTCGAGCTATTTAATGCGAGAAACAAGTTATCTGGTGTTTTCACCACTCCGCAGTGCGTTTGATATGCAGAACCAGCGATATCTTGGTTTTCGTGGGGTTTCAAGCTCAGATATGCATTTTCTGCGATAATCTTGGTGAGACTTCTGTCCGAAGTATGCAGAGTCATCGAGATCGTACTTTTCGAGCTATTTAATGCGACAAACACGTTTTCTGGGGTTTTCACCACTCCACAGTTCGTTGGATATGCAGAACAGGAGATATCTTGGTTTTCGTGGGGTTTCTAGCAGAGATATGCATTTTCTGCGATAATCTTGGTGAGACTTCTGTCCGAAGTATGCAGAGTCATCGAGATCGCACTTTTCGAGCTATTTAATGCGACAAACACGTTATCTGGTGTTTTCAGCACACCACAGTGCGTTTGATATGCAGAACCAGCGAAATCTTGGTTTTCGTGGGGTTTCAAGCTGAGATATGCATTTTTTACGATAATATTGGTGAGACTTCTGTCCGAAGTATGCTTAATCATCGAGATCGCTCTATTCGAGCTATTTAATGCGAGAAACACGTTATCTGGTGTTTTCACCACTCCACAGTGCGTATGATATGCAGAACCGACGATATCTTGGTTTTCGTGGGGTTTCAAGCTCTGATATGCATTTTCTGCGATAATCTTGGTGAGACTTCTGTCCGAAGTATGCAGAGTCATCGAGATCGTACTTTTCGAGCTATTTAATGCGACAAACACGTTTTCTGGGGTTTTCACCACTCCACAGTTCGTTGGATATGCAGAACAGGAGATATCTTGGTTTTCGTGGGGTTTCTAGCAGAGATATGCATTTTCTGCGATAATCTTGGTGAGACTTCTGTCCGAAGTATGCAGAGTCATCGAGATCGCTCTTTTCGAGCTATTTAATGCGAGAAACAAGTTATCTGGTGTTTTCACCACTCCGCAGTGCGTTTGATATGCAGAACCAGCGATATCTTGGTTTTCGTGGGGTTTCAAGCTCAGATATGCATTTTCTGCGATAATCTTGGTGAGACTTCTGTCCGAAGTATGCAGAGTCATCGAGATCGTACTTTTCGAGCTATTTAATGCGACAAACACGTTTTCTGGGGTTTTCACCACTCCACAGTTCGTTAGATATGCAGAACAGGAGATATCTTGGTTTTCGTGGGGTTTCTAGCAGAGATATGCATTTTCTGCGATAATCTTGGTGAGACCTCTGTCCGAAGTATGCAGAAACATGGAGATCGCTCTTTTCGACCTATTGAATGCGAGAAACACGTTATCTGGTGTTTTCAACACTCCACAGTGCGTTTGATATGCAGAACCAGCGAAATCTTGGTTTTCGTTGGGTTTCAAGCTGAGATATGCATTTCTTACGATAATCATGGTGAGACTTCTGTCCGAAGTATGCAGAATCATCGAGATCGCACTTTTCGAGCTATTTAATGCGACAAACACGTTATCTGGTGTTTTCAGCACACCACAGTGCGTTTGATATGCAGAACCAGCGAAATCTTGGTTTTCGTGGGGTTTCAAGCTGAGATATGCATTTTTTACGATAATATTGGTGAGACTTCTGTCCGAAGTATGCTTAATCATCGAGATCGCTCTATTCGAGCTATTTAATGCGAGAAACACGTTATCTGGTGTTTGCACCACTCCACAGTGCGTATGATATGCAGAACCGACGATATCTTGGTTTTCGTGGGGTTTCAAGCTCTGATATGCATTTTCTGCGATAATCTTGGTGAGACTTCTGTCCGAAGTATGCAGAGTCATCGAGATCGTACTTTTCGAGCTATTTAATGCGACAAACACGTTTTCTGGGGTTTTCACCACTCCACAGTTCGTTGGATATGCAGAACAGGAGATATCTTGGTTTTCGTGGGGTTTCTAGCAGAGATATGCATTTTCTGCGATAATCTTGGTGAGACTTCTGTCCGAAGTATGCAGAGTCATCGAGATCGCTCTTTTCGAGCTATTTAATGCGAGAAACAAGTTATCTGGTGTTTTCACCACTCCGCAGTGCGTTTGATATGCAGAACCAGCGATATCTTGGTTTTCGTGGGGTTTCAAGCTCAGATATGCATTTTCTGCGATAATCTTGGTGAGACTTCTGTCCGAAGTATGCAGAGTCATCGAGATCGTACTTTTCGAGCTATTTAATGCGACAAACACGTTTTCTGGGGTTTTCACCACTCCACAGTTCGTTAGATATGCAGAACAGGAGATATCTTGGTTTTCGTGGGGTTTCTAGCAGAGATATGCATTTTCTGCGATAATATTGGTGAGACTTCTGTCCGAAGTATGCTGTATCATCGAGATCGCTCTTTTCGAGCTAGTTAGTGCGAGAAACACGTTATCTGGTGTTTTCACCACTCCACAGTGCGTTGGATATGCAGAACCGGAGATATTTTGGTTTTCGTCGGGTTTCAAGCTGAGATATGTATTTTCTGCGATAATCTTGGTGAGACTTCTGTCCGAAGTATGCTTAATCATCGAGATCGCTCTATTCGAGCTATTTAATGCGAGAAACACGTTATCTGGTGTTTTCACCACTCCACAGTGCGTATGATATACAGAACCGACGATATCTTGGTTTTCGTGGGGTTTCAAGCACAGATATGCATTTTCTGCGATAATCATGGTGAGACTTCTGTCAGAAGTATGCAGAGTCATCGAGAGCGCTCTTTTCGAGCTACTTAATGCGCGAAACACGTTTTCTGCTGTTTTCACCACTCCACGGTACGTTTGATGTGCAGAACCGGAGATAACTCGGTTTTCGTCGGGTTTCAAGCTGAGATATGCATTTTCTACGATAATCTTGGTGAGACTTCTGTCAGAAGTATGCAGGATCTTCGAGAACGCTCTTTTCGAGCTAGTTAAAGCGAGGAAAACCTTATCCGGTGTTTTCACCACTCCACAGTGCGTATGATATGCAGAACCGACGATATCTTGGTTTTCGTGGGGTTTCAAGCTCAGATATGCATTTTCTGCGATAATCTTGGTGAGACTACTGTCCGAAGTATGCAGAAACATGGAGATCGCTCTTTTCGACCTATTGAATGCGAGAAACACGTTATCTGGTGTTTTCACCACTCCACAGTGCGTTTGATATGCAGAACCAGCGAAATCTTGGTTTTCGTTGGGTTTCAAGCTGAGATATGCATTTTTTACGATAATCATGGTGAGACTTCTGTCCGAAGTATGCAGAATCATCGAGATCGCACTTTTCGAGCTATTTAATGCGACAAACACGTTATCTGGTGTTTTCAGCACACCACAGTGCGTTTGATATGCAGAACCAGCGAAATCTTGGTTTTCGTGGGGTTTCAAGCTGAGATATGCATTTTTTACGATA
This sequence comes from Anthophora plumipes, assembly GCA_951804975.1. NCBI lineage: Eukaryota > Metazoa > Arthropoda > Insecta > Hymenoptera > Apidae > Anthophora > Anthophora plumipes. The sequence continues at coordinate 1,663,459 of CATORF010000423.1, forward strand.
ATATTGGTGAGACTTCTGTCCGAAGTCTGCTTAATCATCGAGATCGCTCTATTCGAGCTATTTAATGCGAGAAACACGTTATCTGGTGTTTTCACCACTCCACAGTGCGTATGATATGCAGAACCGACGATATCTTGGTTTTCGTGGGGTTTCAAGCTCTGATATGCATTTTCTGCGATAATCTTGGTGAGACTTCTGTCCGAAGTATGCAGAGTCATCGAGATCGTACTTTTCGAGCTATTTAATGCGACAAACACGTTTTCTGGGGTTTTCACCACTCCACAGTTCGTTGGATATGCAGAACAGGAGATATCTTGGTTTTCGTGGGGTTTCTAGCAGAGATATGCATTTTCTGCGATAATCTTGGTGAGACTTCTGTCCGAAGTATGCAGAGTCATCGAGATCGCTCTTTTCGAGCTATTTAATGCGAGAAACAAGTTATCTGGTGTTTTCACCACTCCGCAGTGCGTTTGATATGCAGAACCAGCGATATCTTGGTTTTCGTGGGGTTTCAAGCTCAGATATGCATTTTCTGCGATAATCTTGGTGAGACTTCTGTCCGAAGTATGCAGAGTCATCGAGATCGTACTTTTCGAGCTATTTAATGCGACAAACACGTTTTCTGGGGTTTTCACCACTCCACAGTTCGTTAGATATGCAGAACAGGAGATATCTTGGTTTTCGTGGGGTTTCTAGCAGAGATATGCATTTTCTGCGATAATCTTGGTGAGACCTCTGTCCGAAGTATGCAGAAACATGGAGATCGCTCTTTTCGACCTATTGAATGCGAGAAACACGTTATCTGGTGTTTTCAACACTCCACAGTGCGTTTGATATGCAGAACCAGCGAAATCTTGGGTTTCGTTGGGTTTCAAGCTGAGATATGCATTTTTTACGATAATCATGGTGAGACTTCTGTCCGAAGTATGCAGAATCATCGAGATCGCACTTTTCCAGCTATTTAATGCGACAAACACGTTATCTGGTGTTTTCAGCACTCCACAGTGCGTTCGATATGCAGAACCAGCGATATCTGGGTTTTCGTGGGGTTTCAAGCTGAGATATGCATTTTTACGATAATCTTGATGAGACTTCTCTCCGAAGTATGCAGAAACATCGCGATCGCACTTTTCGAGCTATTTAATGCGACAAACACGTTATCTGGTGTTTTCAGCACTCCACAGTGCGTTTGATATGCAGAACCAGCGAAATCTTGGTTTTCGTGGGGTTTCAAGCTGAGATATGCATTTTTTTACGATAATCTTGGTGAGACTTCTGTCCGAAGTATGCTTAATCATCGAGATCGCTCGTTTCGAGCTATTTAATGCGAGAAACAAGTTATCTGGTGTTTTCACCACTCCACAGTGCGTTTGATATGCAGAAACAGCGATATCTTGGTTTTCGTGGGGTTTCAAGCTGAGATATGCATATTTTACGATAATCATGGTGAGACTTCTGTCCGAAGTATGCAGAATCATCGAGATCGCACTTTTCAAGCTATTTAATGCGAGAAACAAGTTATCTGGTGTTTTCACCACTCCACAGTGCGTTTGATATGCAGAACCACCGATATCTTGGTTTACGTGGGGTTTCAAGCTCAGATATGCATTTTCTGCGATAATCTTGGTGAGACTTCAGTCCGAAGTATGCAGAATCATCGAGATCGTACTATTCGAGCTATTTAATGCGAAAAACACGTTATCTGGTGTTTTCACCACTCCACAGTGCGTTTGATATGCAGAACCAGCGAAATCTTGGTTTTCGTGGGGTTTCAAGCTGAGATATGCATTTTTTTACGATAATCTTGGTGAGACTTCTGTCCGAAGTATGCTTAATCATCGAGATCGCTCGTTTCCAGCTATTTAATGCGAGAAACAAGTTATCTGGTGTTTTCACCACTCCACAGTGCGTTTGATATGCAGAAACAGCGATATCTTGGTTTTCGTGGAGTTTCAAGCTGAGATATGCATTTTTTTACGATAATCTTGGTGAGACTTCTGTCCGAAGTATGCTTAATCATCGAGATCGCTCGTTTCGAGCTATTTAATGCGAGAAACAAGTTATCTGGTGTTTTCACCACTCCACAGTGCGTTTGATATGCAGAACCAGCGATATCTTGGTTTACGTGGGGTTTCAAGCTCAGATATGCATTTTCTGCGATAATCTTGGTGAGACTTCAGTCCGAAGTATGCAGAATCATCGAGATCGTACTTTTCGAGCTATTTAATGCGACAAACACGTTTTCTGGGGTTTTCACCACTCCACAGTTCGTTGGATATGCAGAACAGGAGATATCTTGGTTTTCGTGGGGTTTCTAGCAGAGATATGCATTTTCTGCGATAATCTTGGTGAGACCTCTGTCCGAAGTATGCAGAAACATGGAGATCGCTCTTTTCGACCTATTGAATGCGAGAAACACGTTATCTGGTGTTTTCACCACTCCACAGTGCGTATGATATGCAGAACCGACGATATCTTGGTTTTCGTGGGGTTTCAAGCTCAGATATGCATTTTCTGCGATAATCTTGGTGAGACTTCTGTCCGAAGTATGCAGAGTCATCGAGATCGCTCTTTTCGAGCTATTTAATGCGAGAAACAAGTTATCTGGTATTTTCACCACTCCGCAGTGCGTTTGATATGCAGAACCAGCGATATCTTGGTTTTCGTGGGGTTTCAAGCTCAGATATGCATTTTCTGCGATAATCTTGGTGAGACTTCTGTCCGAAGTATGCAGAGTCATCGAGATCGTACTTTTCGAGCTATTCAATGCGAGAAACACGTTTTCCGGGGTCTTCACCACTCCACAGTTCGTTGGATATGCAGAACAGGAGATATCTTGGTTTTCGTGGGGTTTCTAGCAGAGATATGCATTTTCTGCGATAATCTAGGTGAGACTTCTGTCCGAAGTATGCTTAATCATCGAGATCGCTCGTTTCGAGCTATTTAATGCGAGAAACAAGTTATCTGGTGTTTTCACCACTCCTCAGTGCGTTTGATATGCAGAAACAGCGATATCTTGGTTTTCGTGGGGTTTCAAGCTGAGATATGCATTTTTTACGATAATCATGGTGAGACTTCTGTCCGAAGTATGCAGAGTCATCGAGATCGTACTTTTCGAGCTATTTAATGCGACAAACACGTTTTCTGGGGTTTTCACCACTCCACAGTTCGTTGGATATGCAGAACAGGAGATATCTTGGTTTTCGTGGGGTTTCTAGCAGAGATATGCATTTTCTGCGCTAATCTTGGTGAGACCTCTGTCCGAAGTATGCAGAAACATGGAGATCGCTCTTTTCGACCTATTGAATGCGAGAAACACGTTATCTGGTGTTTTCACCACTCCACAGTGCATTTGATATGCAGAACCAGCGAAATCTTGGTTTTCGATGGGTTTCAAGCTGAGATATGCATTTTTTACGATAATCATGGTGAGACTTCTGTCCGAAGTATGCAGAATCATCGAGATCGCACTTTTCGAGCTATTTAATGCGACAAACACGTTATCTGGTGTTTTCAGCACACCACAGTGCGTTTGATATGCAGAACCAGCGAAATCTTGGTTTTCGTGGGGTTTCAAGCTGAGATATGCATTTTTTACGATAATCTTGGTGAGACTTCTGTCCGAAGTATGCTTAATCATCGAGATCGCTCTATTCGAGCTATTTAATGCGAGAAACACGTTATCTGGTGTCTTCACCACTCCACACTGCGTATGCTATGCAGAACCGACGATATCTTGGTTTTCGTGGGGTTTCAAGCTCAGATATGCATTTTCTGCGATAATCTTGGTGAGACTTCTGTCCGAAGTATGCAGAGTCATCGAGATCGCTCTTTTCGAGCTATTTAATGCGAGAAACAAGTTATCTGGTGTTTTCACCACTCCGCAGTGCGTTTGATATGCAGAACCAGCGATATCTTGGTTTTCGTGGGGTTTCAAGCTCAGATATGCATTTTCTGCGATAATCTTGGTGAGACTTCTGTCCGAAGTATGCAGAGTCATCGAGATCGTACTTTTCGAGCTATTCAATGCGACAAACACGTTATCTGGTGTTTTCAGCACACCACAGTGCGTTTGATATGCAGAACCAGCGAAATCTTGGTTTTCGTGGGGTTTCAAGCTGAGATATGCATTTTTTACGATAATCTTGGTGAGACTTCTGTCCGAAGTATGCTTAATCATCGAGATCGCTCTATTCGAGCTATTTAATGCGAGAAACACGTTATCTGGTGTCTTCACCACTCCACACTGCGTATGCTATGCAGACCGACGATATCTTGGTTTTCGTGGGGTTTCAAGCTCAGATATGCATTTTCTGCGATAATCTTGGTGAGACTTCTGTCCGAAGTATGCAGAGTCATCGAGATCGCTCTTTTCGAGCTATTTAATGCGAGAAACAAGTTATCTGGTGTGTTCACCACTCCGCAGTGCGTTTGATATGCAGAACCAGCGATATCTTGGTTTTCGTGGGGTTTCAAGCTCAGATATGCATTTTCTGCGATAATCTTGGTGAGACTTCTGTCCGAAGTATGCAGAGTCATCGAGATCGTACTTTTCGAGCTATTCAATGCGACAAACACGTTATCTGGTGTTTTCAGCACACCACAGTGCGTTTGATATGCAGAACCAGCGAAATCTTGGTTTTCGTGGGGTTTCAAGCTGAGATATGCATTTTTTACGATAATCTTGGTGAGACTTCTGTCCGAAGTATGCTTAATCATCGAGATCGCTCTATTCGAGCTATTTAATGCGAAAAACACGTTATCTGGTGTTTTCACCACTCCACAGTGCGTATGATATACAGAACCGACGATATCTTGGTTTTCGTGGGGTTTCAAGCTCAGATATGCATTTTCTGCGATAATCATGGTGAGACTTCTGTCCGAAGTATGCAGAGTCATCGAGATCGTACTATTCGAATTATTTAATGCGAAAAACACGCTATCTGGTGTTTTCACCACTCCACAGTGCGTATGATATGCAGAACCGACGATATCTTGGTTTTCGTGGGGTTTCAAGCTCAGATATGCATTTTCTGCGATAATCTTGGTGAGACTTCTGTCCGAAGTATGCAGAAACATCGAGATCGCTCTTTTCAACCTATTTAATGCGAGAAACACGTTATCGGGTGTTTTCACCACTCCACAGTACGTTTGACATGCAGAACCGGAGATATCTTGGTTTCGGTCGGGTTTCAAGCTGAGATATGCATTTTCTACGATAATCCTGGTGAGGCTTCTGTCAGAATTATGCAGAATCTTCGAGAACGCTCTTTTCGAGCTACTTAATTCACGAAACACGTTATCTGGTGTTTTCACCACTCCACAGTGCGTATGATATGCAGAACCGACGATATCTTGGTTTTCGTGGGTTTTCAAGCTGAGATATGCATTTTCTGCGATAATCTTGGTGAGACTTCTGTCCGAAGTATGCTGTATCATCGAGATCGCTCTTTTCGAGCTAGTTAGTGCGAGAAACACGTTATCTGGTGTTTTCACCACTCCACAGTGCGTGTGATATGCAGAACAGGAGATATCTTGGTTTTCGTGGGGTTTCAAGCTGAGATATGCATTTTCTGCGATAATCTTGTTGAGACTTCTGTCCGAAGTATGCAGAATCATCGAGATCGCTCGTTTCGAGCTATTCAATGCGAGAAACACGTTATCGGGTGTTTTCACCACTCCACAGTGCGTTTGATATGCAGAACCGGCGATACCTTGGTTTTCGTGGGGTTTCAAGCAGAGATATGCATTTTCTGCTATAATCTTGGTGAGACTTCTGTCGGAAGTATGCTGAATCATCGAGATCGCTCTTTTCGAGCTAGTTAGTGCGAGAAACAAGTTATCTGGTGTTTTCACCACTCCACAGTGCGTTTGATATGCAGAACAGTAAATACCTTGGTTTTCGGGTGGTTTCAAGCTCAGATATGCATTTTCTGCGATAATCTTGGTGAGACTTCTGTCCGAAGTATGCAGAATCATCGAGATCGCACTTTTCGAGATATTTAATGCGAGAAACACGTTATCTGGTGTTTTCACCACTCCACAGTGCGTTGGATATGCAGAACCGGAGATATTTTGGTTTTCGTCGGGTTTCAAGCTGAGATATGCATTTTCTACGATAAGCTTGGTGAAACATCTGTCCGAAGTATGCAGAAACGTCGAGAGCGCTCTTTTCGAGCTATTTAATGCGAGAAACACGTTTTCTGGGGTTTTGACCACTCCACAGTGCGTTGGATATGCAGAACCGGAGATAACTCGGTTTTCGTCGGGTTTCAAGCTGAGATATGTATTTTTTACGATAATTTTGGTGAGACTTCTGTCCGAAGTATGCAGAATCATCGAGATCGCTCGTTTCGAGCTATTTAATGCGAGAAACACGTTATCTGGTGTTTTCACCACTCCACAGTGCGTTTGATATGCAGAACAGGCGATATCTTGGTTTTCGTAGGGTTTCAAGCTGAGATATGCATTTCCTGCGATAATCTTGGTGAGACTATTGTCCGAAGTATGCTGAATCATCGAGATCGCTCTTTTCGAGCTATTTAATGCGAGAAACACGTTCTCTGGTTATTTTCACCACTCCACAGTGCGTTTGATATGCAGAACCGGCAACATCTTGATTTTCGTGAGGTTTCGAGCTGAGATATGCATTTTCTGCGATAATTTTGGTGAGACTTCTGTCAGAAGTATGCAGAATATTCGAGAACGCTCTTTTCGAGCTACTTAATGCGCGAAACACGTTTTCTGCTGTTTGCACCACTCCACGGTACGTTTGATGTGCAGAACCGGAGATAACTCGGTTTTCGTCGGGTTTCAAGCTGAGATATGCATTTTCTGCGATAATATTGGTGAGACTTCTGTCCGAAGTATGCTGTATCATCGAGATCGCTCTTTTCGAGCTAGTTAGTGCGAGAAACACGTTATCTGGTGTTTTCACCACTCCACAGTGCGTTGGATATGCAGAACCGGAGATATTTTGGTTTTCGTCGGGTTTCAAGCTGAGATATGTATTTTCTGCGATAATCTTGGTGAGACTTCTGTCCGAAGTATGCTTAATCATCGAGATCGCTCTATTCGAGCTATTTAATGCGAGAAACACGTTATCTGGTGTTTTCACCACTCCACAGTGCGTATGATATACAGAACCGACGATATCTTGGTTTTCGTGGGGTTTCAAGCTCAGATATGCATTTTCTGCGATAATCATGGTGAGACTTCTGTCCGAAGTATGCAGAGTCATCGAGATCGTACTATTCGAGCTATTTAATGCGAAAAACACGTTATCTGGTGTTTTCACCACTCCACAGTGCGTATGATATGCAGAACCGACGATATCTTGGTTTTCGTGGGGTTTCAAGCTCAGATATGCATTTTCTGCGATAATCTTGGTGAGACTTCTGTCCGAAGTATGCAGAAACATGGAGATCGCTCTTTTCGACCTATTGAATGCGAGAAACACGTTATCTGGTGTTTTCACCACTCCACAGTGCGTTTGATATGCAGAACCAGCGAAATCTTGGTTTTCGTTGGGTTTCAAGCTGAGATATGCATTTTTTACGATAATCATGGTGAGACTTCTGTCCGAAGTATGCAGAATCATCGAGATCGCACTTTTCGAGCTATTTAATGCGACAAACACGTTATCTGGTGTTTTCAGCACACCACAGTGCGTTTGATATGCAGAACCAGCGAAATCTTGGTTTTCGTGGGGTTTCAAGCTGAGATATGCATTTTTTACGATAATCTTGGTGAGACTTCTGTCCGAAGTATGCTTAATCATCGAGATCGCTCTATTCGAGCTATTTAATGCGAGAAACACGTTATCTGGTGTTTTCACCACTCCACAGTGCGTATGATATGCAGAACCGACGATATCTTGGTTTTCGTGGGGTTTCAAGCTCTGATATGCATTTTCTGCGATAATCTTGGTGAGACTTCTGTCCGAAGTATGCAGAGTCATCGAGATCGTACTTTTCGAGCTATTTAAGGCGACAAACACGTTTTCTGGGGTTTTCACCACTCCACAGTTCGTTTGATATGCAGAACAGGAGATATCTTGGTTTTCGTGGGGTTTCTAGCAGAGATATGCATTTTCTGCGATAATCTTGGTGAGACTTCTGTCCGAAGTATGCAGAGTCATCGAGATCGCTCTTTTCGAGCTATTTAATGCGAGAAACAAGTTATCTGGTGTTTTCACCACTCCGCAGTGCGTTTGATATGCAGAACCAGCGATATCTTGGTTTTCGTGGGGTTTCAAGCTCAGATATGCATTTTCTGCGATAATCTTGGTGAGACTTCTGTCCGAAGTATGCAGAGTCATCGAGATCGTACTTTTCGAGCTATTTAATGCGACAAACACGTTTTCTGGGGTTTTCACCACTCCACAGTTCGTTAGATATGCAGAACAGGAGATATCTTGGTTTTCGTGGGGTTTCTAGCAGAGATATGCATTTTCTGCGATAATCTTGGTGAGACCTCTGTCCGAAGTATGCAGAAACATGGAGATCGCTCTTTTCGACCTATTGAATGCGAGAAACACGTTATCTGGTGTTTTCAACACTCCACAGTGCGTTTGATATGCAGAACCAGCGAAATCTTGGTTTTCGTTGGGTTTCAAGCTGAGATATGCATTTTTTACGATAATCATGGTGAGACTTCTGTCCGAAGTATGCAGAATCATCGAGATCGCACTTTTCCAGCTATTTAATGCGACAAACACGTTATCTGGTGTTTTCAGCACTCCACAGTGCGTTCGATATGCAGAACCAGCGATATCTGGGTTTTCGTGGGGTTTCAAGCTGAGATATGCATTTTTTACGATAATCTTGATGAGACTTCTGTCCGAAGTATGCAGAAACATCGCGATCGCACTTTTCGAGCTATTTAATGCGACAAACACGTTATCTGGTGTTTTCAGCACTCCACAGTGCGTTTGATATGCAGAACCAGCGAAATCTTGGTTTTCGTGGGGTTTCAAGCTGAGATATGCATTTTTTTACGATAATCTTGGTGAGACTTCTGTCCGAAGTATGCTTAATCATCGAGATCGCTCGTTTCGAGCTATTTAATGCGAGAAACAAGTTATCTGGTGTTTTCACCACTCCACAGTGCGTTTGATATGCAGAAACAGCGATATCTTGGTTTTCGTGGGGTTTCAAGCTGAGATATGCATATTTTACGATAATCATGGTGAGACTTCTGTCCGAAGTATGCAGAATCATCGAGATCGCACTTTTCAAGCTATTTAGTGCGAGAAACAAGTTATCTGGTGTTTTCACCACTCCACAGTGCGTTTGATATGCAGAACCACCGATATCTTGGTTTACGTGGGGTTTCAAGCTCAGATATGCATTTTCTGCGATAATCTTTGTGAGACTTCAGTCCGAAGTATGCAGAATCATCGAGATCGTACTATTCGAGCTATTTAATGCGAAAAACACGTTATCTGGTGTTTTCACCACTCCACAGTGCGTTTGATATGCAGAAACAGCGATATCTTGGTTTTCGTGGGGTTTCAAGCTGAGATATGCATTTTTTTACGATAATCTTGGTGAGACTTCTGTCCGAAGTATGCTTAATCATCGAGATCGCTCGTTTCGAGCTATTTAATGCGAGAAACAAGTTATCTGGTGTTTTCACCACTCCACAGTGCGTTTGATATGCAGAACCAGCGATATCTTGGTTTACGAGGGGTTTCAAGCTCAGATATGCATTTTCTGCGATAATCTTGGTGAGACTTCAGTCCGAAGTATGCAGAATCATCGAGATCGTACTTTTCGAGCTATTTAATGCGACAAACAGGTTTTCTGGGGTTTTCACCACTCCACAGTTCGTTGGATATGCAGAACAGGAGATATCTTGGTTTTCGTGGGGTTTCTAGCAGAGATATGCATTTTCTGCGATAATCTTGGTGAGACCTCTGTCCGAAGTATGCAGAAACATGGAGATCGCTCTTTTCGACCTATTGAATGCGAGAAACACGTTATCTGGTGTTTTCACCACTCCACAGTGCGTATGATATGCAGAACCGACGATATCTTGGTTTTCGTGGGGTTTCAAGCTCAGATATGCATTTTCTGCGATAATCTTGGTGAGACTTCTGTCCGAAGTATGCAGAGTCATCGAGATCGCTCTTTTCGAGCTATTTAATGCGAGAAACAAGTTATCTGGTATTTTCACCACTCCGCAGTGCGTTTGATATGCAGAACCAGCGATATCTTGGTTTTCGTGGGGTTTCAAGCTCAGATATGCATTTTCTGCGATAATCTTGGTGAGACTTCTGTCCGAAGTATGCAGAGTCATCGAGATCGTACTTTTCGAGCTATTCAATGCGAGAAACACGTTTTCTGGGGTCTTCACCACTCCACAGTTCGTTGGATATGCAGAACAGGAGATATCTTGGTTTTCGTGGGGTTTCTAGCAGAGATATGCATTTTCTGCGATAATCTAGGTGAGACTTCTGTCCGAAGTATGCTTAATCATCGAGATCGCTCGTTTCGAGCTCTTTAATGCGAGAAACAAGTTATCTGGTGTTTTCACCACTCCACAGTGCGTTTGATATGCAGAACCAGCGAAATCTTGGTTTTCGATGGGTTTCAAGCTGAGATATGCATTTTTTACGATAATCATGGTGAGACTTCTGTCCGAAGTATGCAGAATCATCGAGATCGCACTTTTCGAGCTATTTAATGCGACAAACACGTTATCTGGTGTTTTCAGCACACCACAGTGCGTTTGATATGCAGAACCAGCGAAATCTTGGTTTTCGTGGGGTTTCAAGCTGAGATATGCATTTTTTACGATAATCTTGGTGAGACTTCTGTCCGAAGTATGCTTAATCATCGAGATCGCTCTATTCGAGCTATTTAATGCGAGAAACACGTTATCTGGTGTCTTCACCACTCCACACTGCGTATGATATGCAGAACCGACGATATCTTGGTTTTCGTGGGGTTTCAAGGTCAGATATGCATTTTCTGCGATAATCTTGGTGAGACTTCTGTCCGAAGTATGCTTAATCATCGAGATCGCTCTATTCGAGCTATTTAATGCGAGAAACACGTTATCTGGTGTTTTCACCACTCCACAGTGCGTATGATATACAGAACCGACGATATCTTGGTTTTCGTGGGGTTTCAAGCTCAGATATGCATTTTCTGCGCTAATCTTGGTGAGACCTCTGTCCGAAGTATGCAGAAACATGGAGATCGCTCTTTTCGACCTATTGAATGCGAGAAACACGTTATCTGGTGTTTTCACCACTCCACAGTGCGTTTGATATGCAGAACCAGCGAAATCTTGGTTTTCGATGGGTTTCAAGCTAAGATATGCATTTTTTACGATAATCTTGGTGAGACTTCTGTCCGAAGTATGCAGAGTCATCGAGATCGCTCTTTTCGAGCTATTTAATGCGAGAAACAAGTTATCTGGTGTTTTCACCACTCCGCAGTGCGTTTGATATGCAGAACCAGCGATATCTTGGTTTTCGTGGGGTTTCAAGCTCAGATATGCATTTTCTGCGATAATCTTGGTGAGACTTCTGTCCGAAGTATGCAGAGTCATCGAGATCGTACTTTTCGAGCTATTCAATGCGACAAACACGTTATCTGGTGTTTTCAGCACACCACAGTGCGTTTGAAATGCAGAACGAGCGAAATCATGGTTTTCGTGGGGTTTCAAGCTGAGATATGCATTTTTTACGATAATCTTGGTGAGACTTCTGTCCGAAGTATGCTTAATCATCGAGATCGCTCTATTCGAGCTATTTAATGCGAGAAACACGTTATCTGGTGTTTTCACCACTCCACAGTGCGTATGATATACAGAACCGACGATATCTTGGTTTTCGTGGGGTTTCAAGCTCAGATATGCATTTTCTGCGATAATCATGGTGAGACTTCTGTCCGAAGTATGCAGAGTCATCGAGATCGTACTATTCGAGCTATTTAATGCGAAAAACACGCTATCTGGTGTTTTCACCACTCCACAGTGCGTATGATATGCAGAACCGACGATATCTTGGTTTTCGTGGGGTTTCAAGCTCAGATATGCATTTTCTGCGATAATCTTGGTGAGACTTCTGTCCGAAGTATGCAGAAACATCGAGATCGCTCTTTTCAACCTATTTAATGCGAGAAACACGTTATCGGGTGTTTTCACCACTCCACAGTGCGGTTGAAATGCAGAACCAGCGAAATCTTGGTTTTCGTGTGGTTTCAAGCTCAGATATGCATTTTCTGCGATAATCATGGTGAGACTTCTGTCCGAAGTATGCAGAAGCATCGAGATCGCACTTTTCGAGCTATTTAATACGAGAAACACGTTATCTGGTGTTTTCACCACTCCACAGTGCGTATGATATGCAGAACCGACGATATCTTGGTTTTTGTGGGGTTTCAAGCTCAGATATGCATTTTGTGCGATAATGTTGGTGAGACTTCTGTCCGAAGTATGCAGAGTCATCGAGATCGTACTTTTCGAGCTATTTAATGCGTGAAACACGTTTTCTGGGGATTTCACCACTCCACAGTTGGTTGGATATGCAGAACAGGAGATATCTTGGTTTTCGTGGGGTTTCTAGCAGAGATATGCATTTTCTGCGGTAATCTTGGTGAGACCTCTGTCCGAAGTATGCAGAAACATCGAGATCGCTCTTTTCGACCTATTTAATGCGAGAAACACGTTATCTGGTGTTTTCACCACTCCAGAGTGCGTTTGATTAGCAGAACCAGCGAAATCTTGGTTTTCGTGGGGTTTCAAGCTGAGATATGCATTTTTTACGATAATCTTGGTGGGACTTCTGTCCGAAGTATGCAGAATCATCGAGATCGCACTTTTTGAGATATTTAATGCGAGAAACACGTTATCTGGTGTTTTCACCACTCCACAGTGCGTTTGATATGCAGAACCGGCGATATCTTGGTTTTTGTGGGGTTTCAAGCTGAGATATGCATTTTTTACGATAATCTTGGTGAGACTTCTGTCCGAAGTATGCTTAATCATCGAGACCGCTCTATTCGAGCTATTTAATGCGAGAAACACGTTATCTGGTGTTTTCACCACTCCACAGTGCGTTTGATATGCAGAACCGGCGATATCTTGGTTTTTGTGGGGTTTCAAGCTGAGATATGCATTTTTTACGATAATCTTGGTGAGACTTCTGTCCGAAGTATGCTTAATCATCGAGACCGCTCTATTCGAGCTATTTAATGCGAGAAAAACCTTGTCTGGTGTTTTCACCACTCCACAGTGCGTTTGATATGCAGAACCAGCGATATCTTGGTTTTCGTGTGGTTTCAAGCTCAGATATGAATTCTCTGCGATAATCTTGGTGAGACTTCTGTCCGAAGTATGCAGAATCATCGAGATCGCACTTTTCGAGCTATTTAATGCGAGAAACACGTTATCTGGTGTTTTCACCACTCCACAGTGCGTATGATATGCAGAACCAGCGATATCTTGGTTTTCGTGGGGTTTCAAGCTCAGATATGCATTTTCTGCGATAATCTTGGTGAGACTTCTGTCCGAAGTATGCAGAGTCATCGAGATCGTACTTTTCGAGCTACTCAATGCGACAAACACGTTATCTGGTGTTTTCAGCACACCACAGTGCGTTTGATATGCAGAACCAGCGAAATCTTGGTTTTCGTGGGGTTTCAAGCTGATATATGCATTTTTTACGATAATCTTGGTGAGACTTCTGTCCGAAGTATGCTTAATCATCGAGATCGCTCTATTCGAGCTATTTAATGCGAGAAACACGTTATCTGGTGTTTTCACCACTCCACAGTGCGTATGATATACAGAACCGACGATATCTTGGTTTTCGTGGGGTTTCAAGCTCAGATATGCATTTTCTGCGATAATCATGGTGAGACTTCTGTCCGAAGTATGCAGAGTCATCGAGATCGTACTATTCGAGCTATTTAATGCGAAAAACACGTTATCTGGTGTTTTCACCACTCCACAGTGCGTATGATATGCAGAACCGACGATATCTTGGTTTTCGTGGGGTTTCAAGCTCAGATATGCATTTTCTGCGATAATCTTGGTCAGACTTCTGTCCGAGGTATGCAGAAACATCGAGATCGCTCTTTTCAACCTATTTAATGCGAGAAACACGTTATCGGGTGTTTTCACCACTCCACAGTGCGTTTGATATGCAGAACCAGCGAAATCTTGGTTTTCGTGGGGTTTCAAGCTGAGATATGCATTTTTTACGATAATCTTGGTGAGACTTCTGTCCGAAGTATGCTTAATCATCGAGATCGCTCTATTCGAGCTATTTAATGCGAGAAACACGTTATCTGGTGTTTTCACCACTCCACAGTGCGTATGATATACAGAACCGACGATATCTTGGTTTTCGTGGGGTTTCAAGCTCAGATATGCATTTTCTGCGATAATCATGGTGAGACTTCTGTCCGAAGTATGCAGAGTCATCGAGATCGTACTTTTCGAGCTATTTAATGCGAGAAACACGTTTTCTGGGGATTTCACCACTCCACAGTTGGTTGGATATGCAGAACAGGAGATATCTTGGTTTTCGTGGGGTTTCTAGCAGAGATATGCATTTTCTGCGGTAATCTTGGTGAGACCTCTGTCCGAAGTATGCAGAAACATCGAGATCGCTCTTTTCGACCTATTTAATGCGAGAAACACGTTATCTGGTGTTTTCACCACTCCACAGTGCGTTTGATTAGCAGAACCAGCGAAATCTTGGTTTTCGTGGGGTTTCAAGCTGAGATATGCATTTTTTACGATAATCTTGGTGGGACTTCTGTCCGAAGTATGCTTAATCATCGAGACCGCTCTATTCGAGCTATTTAATGCGAGATAAACCTTCTCTGGTGTTTTCACCACTCCACAGTGCGTTTGATATGCAGAACCAGCAATATCTTGGTTTTCGGGTGGTTTCAAGCTCAGATATGCATTTTCTGCGATAATCTTGGTGAGACTTCTGTCCGAAGTATGCAGAATCATCGAGATCGCACTTTTCGAGATATTTAATGCGAGAAACACGTTATCTGGTGTTTTCACCACTCCACAGTGCGTTTGATATGCAGAACCGGCGATATCTTGGTTTTTGTGGGGTTTCAAGCTGAGATATGCATTTTTTACGATAATCTTGGTGAGACTTCTGTACGAAGTATGCTTAATCATCGAGACCGCTCTATTCGAGTTATTTAATGCGAGAAAAACCTTGTCTGGTGTTTTCACCACTCCACAGTGCGTTTGATATGCAGAACCAGCGATATCTTGGTTTTCGTGTGGTTTCAAGCTCAGATATGAATTCTCTGCGATAATCTTGGTGAGACTTCTGTCCGAAGTATGCAGAATCATCGAGATCGCACTTTTCGAGCTATTTAATGCGAGAAACACGTTATCTGGTGTTTTCACCACTCCACAGTGCGTATGATATGCAGAACCGACGATATCTTGGTTTTCGTGCGGTTTCAAGCTCAGATATGCATTTTCTGCGATAATCTTGGTGAGACTTCTGTCCGAAGTATGCAGAGTCATCGAGATCGTACTTTTCGAGCTATTTAATGCGAGAAACACGTTATCTGGTGTTTTCACCACTCCACAGTGCGTATGATATGCAGAACCGACGATATCTTGGTTTTCGTGGGGTTTCAAGCTCAGATATGCATTTTCTGCGATAATCTTGGTGAGACTTCTGTCCGAAGTATGCAGAGTCATCGAGATCGTACTTTTCGAGCTATTTAATGCGAGAAACACGTTTTCTGGGGTTTTCACCACTCCACAGTTCGTTGGATATGCAGAACAGGAGATATCTTGGTTTTCGTGGGGTTTCTAGCAGAGATATGCATTTTCTGCGATAATCTAGGTGAGACTTCTGTCCGAAGTATGCTTAATCATCGAGATCGCTCGTTTCGAGCTATTTAATGCGACAAACACGTTATCTGGTGTTTTCAGCACACCACAGTGCGTTTGATATGCAGAACCAGCGAAATCTTGGTTTTCGTGGGGTTTCAAGCTGAGATATGCATTTTTTACGATAATCTTGGTGAGACTTCTGTCCGAAGTATGCTTAATCATCGAGATCGCTCTATTCGAGCTATTTAATGCGAGAAACACGTTATCTGGTGTTTTCACCACTCCACAGTGCGTATGATATACAGAACCGACGATATCTTGGTTTTCGTGGGGTTTCAAGCTCAGATATGCATTTTCTGCGATAATGATGGTGAGACTTCTGTCCGAAGTATGCAGAGTCATCGAGATCGTACTATTCGAGCTATTTAATTGCGAAAAACACGTTATCTGGTGTTTTCACCACTCCACAGTGCGTATGATATGCAGAACCGACGATATCTTGGTTTTCGTGGGGTTTCAAGCTCAGATATGCATTTTCTGCGATAATCTTGGTGAGACTTCTGTCCGAAGTATGCAAAAACATGGAGATCGCTCTTTTCGACCTATTGAATGCGAGAAACACGTTATCTGGTGTATTCACCACTCCACAGTGCGTTTGATATGCAGAACCAGCGAAATCTTGGTTTTCGTTGGGTTTCAAGCTGAGATATGCATTTTTTACGATAATCATGGTGAGACTTCTATCCGAAGTATGCAGAATCATCGAGATCGCACTTTTCGAGCTATTTAATGCGACAAACACGTTATCTGGTGTTTTCAGCACACCACAGTGCGTTTGATATGCAGAACCAGCGAAATCTTGGTTTTCGTGGGGTTTCAAGCTGAGATATGCATTTTTTACGATAATCTTGGTGAGACTTCTGTCCGAAGTATGCTTAATCATCGAGATCGCTCTATTCGAGCTATTTAATGCGAGAAACACGTTATCTGGTGTTTTCACCACTCCACAGTGCGTATGATATACAGAACCGACGATATCTTGGTTTTCGTGGGGTTTCAAGCTCAGATATGCATTTTCTGCGATAATCATGGTGAGACTTCTGTCCGAAGTATGCAGAGTCATCGAGATCGTACTTTTCGAGCTATTTAATGCGACAAACACGTTTTCTGGGGTTTTCACCACTCCACAGTTCGTTGGATATGCAGAACAGGAGATATCTTGGTTTTCGTGGGGTTTCTAGCAGAGAGATGCATTTTCTGCGATAATCATGGTGAGACCTCTGTCCGAAGTATGCTTAATCATCGAGACCGCTCTATTCGAGCTATTTAATGCGAGATAAACCTTCTCTGGTGTTTTCACCACTCCACAGTGCGTTTGATATGCAGAACCAGCAATATCTTGGTTTTCGGGTGGTTTCAAGCTCAGATATGCATTTTCTGCGATAATCTTGGTGAGACTTCTGTCCGAAGTATGCAGAATCATCGAGATCGCACTTTTCGAGATATTTAATGCGAGAAACACGTTATCTGGTGTTTTCACCACTCCACAGTGCGTTTGATATGCAGAACCGGCGATATCTTGGTTTTTGTGGGGTTTCAAGCTGAGATATGCATTTTTTACGATAATCTTGGTGAGACTTCTGTACGAAGTATGCTTAATCATCGAGACCGCTCTATTCGAGTTATTTAATGCGAGAAAAACCTTGTCTGGTGTTTTCACCACTCCACAGTGCGTTTGATATGCAGAACCAGCGATATCTTGGTTTTCGTGTGGTTTCAAGCTCAGATATGAATTCTCTGCGATAATCTTGGTGAGACTTCTGTCCGAAGTATGCAGAATCATCGAGATCGCACTTTTCGAGCTATTTAATGCGAGAAACACGTTATCTGGTGTTTTCACCACTCCACAGTGCGTATGATATGCAGAACCGACGATATCTTGGTTTTCGTGCGGTTTCAAGCTCAGATATGCATTTTCTGCGATAATCTTGGTGAGACTTCTGTCCGAAGTATGCAGAGTCATCGAGATCGTACTTTTCGAGCTATTTAATGCGAGAAACACGTTATCTGGTGTTTTCACCACTCCACAGTGCGTATGATATGCAGAACCGACGATATCTTGGTTTTCGTGGGGTTTCAAGCTCAGATATGCATTTTCTGCGATAATCTTGGTGAGACTTCTGTCCGAAGTATGCAGAGTCATCGAGATCGTACTTTTCGAGCTATTTAATGCGAGAAACACGTTTTCTGGGGTTTTCACCACTCCACAGTTCGTTGGATATGCAGAACAGGAGATATCTTGGTTTTCGTGGGGTTTCTAGCAGAGATATGCATTTTCTGCGATAATCTAGGTGAGACTTCTGTCCGAAGTATGCTTAATCATCGAGATCGCTCGTTTCGAGCTATTTAATGCGACAAACACGTTATCTGGTGTTTTCAGCACACCACAGTGCGTTTGATATGCAGAACCAGCGAAATCTTGGTTTTCGTGGGGTTTCAAGCTGAGATATGCATTTTTTACGATAATCTTGGTGAGACTTCTGTCCGAAGTATGCTTAATCATCGAGATCGCTCTATTCGAGCTATTTAATGCGAGAAACACGTTATCTGGTGTTTTCACCACTCCACAGTGCGTATGATATACAGAACCGACGATATCTTGGTTTTCGTGGGGTTTCAAGCTCAGATATGCATTTTCTGCGATAATGATGGTGAGACTTCTGTCCGAAGTATGCAGAGTCATCGAGATCGTACTATTCGAGCTATTTAATTGCGAAAAACACGTTATCTGGTGTTTTCACCACTCCACAGTGCGTATGATATGCAGAACCGACGATATCTTGGTTTTCGTGGGGTTTCAAGCTCAGATATGCATTTTCTGCGATAATCTTGGTGAGACTTCTGTCCGAAGTATGCAAAAACATGGAGATCGCTCTTTTCGACCTATTGAATGCGAGAAACACGTTATCTGGTGTATTCACCACTCCACAGTGCGTTTGATATGCAGAACCAGCGAAATCTTGGTTTTCGTTGGGTTTCAAGCTGAGATATGCATTTTTTACGATAATCATGGTGAGACTTCTATCCGAAGTATGCAGAATCATCGAGATCGCACTTTTCGAGCTATTTAATGCGACAAACACGTTATCTGGTGTTTTCAGCACACCACAGTGCGTTTGATATGCAGAACCAGCGAAATCTTGGTTTTCGTGGGGTTTCAAGCTGAGATATGCATTTTTTACGATAATCTTGGTGAGACTTCTGTCCGAAGTATGCTTAATCATCGAGATCGCTCTATTCGAGCTATTTAATGCGAGAAACACGTTATCTGGTGTTTTCACCACTCCACAGTGCGTATGATATACAGAACCGACGATATCTTGGTTTTCGTGGGGTTTCAAGCTCAGATATGCATTTTCTGCGATAATCATGGTGAGACTTCTGTCCGAAGTATGCAGAGTCATCGAGATCGTACTTTTCGAGCTATTTAATGCGACAAACACGTTTTCTGGGGTTTTCACCACTCCACAGTTCGTTGGATATGCAGAACAGGAGATATCTTGGTTTTCGTGGGGTTTCTAGCAGAGAGATGCATTTTCTGCGATAATCATGGTGAGACCTCTGTCCGAAGTATGCAGAAACATGGAGATCGCTCTTTTCGACCTATTGAATGCGAGAAACACGTTATCTGGTGTTTTCACCACTCCACAGTGCGTTTGATATGCAGAACCAGCGAAATCTTGGTTTTCGTTGGGTTTCAAGCTGAGATATGCATTTTTTACGATAATCATGGTGAGACTTCTGTCCGAAGTATGCAGAATCATCGAGATCGCACTTTTCGAGCTATTTAATGCGACAAACACGTTATCTGGTGTTTTCAGCACACCACAGTGCGTATGATATGCAGAACCAGCGAAATCTTGGTTTTCGTGGGGTTTCAAGCTGAGATATGCATTTTTTACGATAATCTTGGTGAGACTTCTGTCCGAAGTATGCAGAGTCATCGAGATCGTACTTTTCGAGCTATTCAATGCGAGAAACACGTTTTCTGGGGTTTTCACCACTCCACAGTTCGTTGGATATGCAGAACAGGAGATATCTTGGTTTTCGTGGGGTTTCTAGCAGAGATATGCATTTTCTGCGATAATCTAGGTGAGACTTTTGTCCGAAGTATGCTTAATCATCGAGATCGCTCGTTTCGAGCTATTTAATGCGACAAACACGTTATCTGGTGTTTTCAGCACACCACAGTGCGTTTGATATGCAGAACCAGCGAAATCTTGGTTTTCGTGGGGTTTCAAGCTGAGATATGCATTTTTTACGATAATCTTGGTGAGACTTCTGTCCGAAGTATGCTTAATCATCGAGATCGCTCTATTCGAGCTATTTAATGCGAGAAACACGTTATCTGGTGTTTTCACCACTCCACAGTGCGTATGATATGCAGAACCGACGATATCTTGGTTTTCGTGGGGTTTCAAGCTCAGATATGCATTTTCTGCGATAATCTTGGTGAGACTTCTGTCCGAAGTATGCAGAAACATGGAGATCGCTCTTTTCGACCTATTGAATGCGAGAAACAAGTTATCTGGTGTTTTCACCACTCCGCAGTGCGTTTAATATGCAGAACCAGCGATATCTTGGTTTTCGTGGGGTTTCAACCTCAGATATGCATTTTCTGCGATATTCTTGGTGTAGACTTCTGTCCGAAGTATGCAGAATCATCGAGATCGCACTTTTCGAGCTATTTAATGCGACAAACACGTTATCTGGTGTTTTCAGCACACCACAGTGCGTTTGATATGCAGAACCAGCGAAATCTTGGTTTTCGTGGGGTTTCAAGCTGAGATATGCATTTTTTACGATAATCTTGGTGAGACTTCTGTCCGAAGTATGCTTAATCATCGAGATCGCTCTATTCGAGCTATTTAATGCGAGAAACACGTTATCTGGTGTTTTCACCACTCCACAGTGCGTATGATATACAGAACCGACGATATCTTGGTTTTCGTGGGGTTTCAAGCTCAGATATGCATTTTCTGCGATAATCATGGTGAGACTTCTGTCCGAAGTATGCAGAGTCTTCGAGATCGATCTTTTCGAGCTATTTAAAGCGAGAAACAAGTTATCTGGTGTTTTCACCACTCCGCAGTGCGTTTGATATGCAGAACCAGCGATATCTTGGTTTTCGTGGGGTTTCAACCTCAGATATGCATTTTCTGCGATATTCTTGGTGTAGACTTCTGTCCGAATTATGCAGAGTCATCGAGATCGTACTTTTCGAGCTATTTAATGCGACAAACACGTTTTCTGGGGTTTTCACCACTCCACAGTTCGTTGGATATGCAGAACAGGAGATATCTTGGTTTTCGTGGGGTTTCTAGCAGAGATATGCATTTTCTGCGATAATCATGGTGAGACCTCTGTCCGAAGTATGCAGAAACATGGAGATCGCTCTTTTCGACCTATTGAATGCGAGAAACACGTTATCTGGTGTTTTCACCACTCCACAGTGCGTTTGATATGCAGAACCAGCGAAATCTTGGTTTTCGTTGGGTTTCAAGCTGAGATATGCATTTTTTACGATAATCATGGTGAGACTTCTGTCCGAAGTATGCAGAATCATCGAGATCGCACTTTTCGAGCTATTTAATGCGACAAACACGTTATCTGGTGTTTTCAGCACACCACAGTGCGTTTGATATGCAGAACCAGCGAAATCTTGGTTTTCGTGGGGTTTCAAGCTGAGATATGCATTTTTTACGATAATCTTGGTGAGACTTCTGTCCGAAGTATGCTTAATCATCGAGATCGCTCTATTCGAGCTATTTAATGCGAGAAACACGTTATCTGGTGTTTTCACCACTCCACAGTGCGTATGATATGCAGAACCGACGATATCTTGGTTTTCGTGGGGTTTCAAGCTCAGATATGCATTTTCTGCGATAATCTTGGTGAGACTTCTGTCCGAAGTATGCAGAGTCATCGAGATCGCTCTTTTCGAGCTATTTAATGCGAGAAACAAGTTATCTGGTGTTTTCACCACTCCGCAGTGCGTTTGATATGCAGAACCAGCGATATCTTGGTTTTCGTGGGGTTTCAAGCTCAGATATGCATTTTCTGCGATAATCTTGGTGAGACTTCTGTCCGAAGTATGCAGAGTCATCGAGATCGTACTTTTCGAGCTATTCAATGCGAGAATCACGTTTTCTGGGGTTTTCACCACTCCACAGTTCGTTGGATATGCAGAACAGGAGATATCTTAGTTTTCTTGGGGTTTCTAGCAGAGATATGCATTTTCTGCGATAATCTAGGTGAGACTTCAGTCCGATGAATGCTTAATCATCGAGATCGCTCGTTTCGAGCTATTTAATGCGAGAAACAAGTTATCTGGTGTTTTCACCACTCCACAGTGCGTTTGATATGCAGAAACAGCGATATCTTGGTTTTCGTGGGGTTTCAAGCTGAGATATGCATTTTTTACGATAATCATGGTGAGACTTCTGTCCGAAGTATGCAGAATCATCGAGATCGCACTTTTCGAGCTATTTAATGCGACAAACACGTTATCTGGTGTTTTCAGCACTCCACAGTGCGTTCGATATGCAGAACCAGCGATATCTGGGTTTACGTGGGGTTTCAAGCTGAGATATGCATTTTTTACGATAATCTTGGTGAGACTTCTGTCCGAAGTATGCAGAATCATCGAGATCGCACTTTTCGAGCTATTTAATGCGACAAACACGTTATCTGGTGTTTTCAGCACTCCACAGTGCGTTTGATATGCAGAACCAGCGAAATCTTGGTTTTCGTGGGGTTTCAAGCTGAGATATGCATTTTTTGCGATAATCATGGTGAGACTTCTGTCCGAAGTATGCAGAATCATCGAGATCGCACTTTTCGAGCTATTTAATGCGACAAACACGTTATCTGGTGTTTTCAGCACACCACAGTGCGTTTGATATGCAGAACCAGCGAAATCTTGGTTTTCGTGGGGTTTCAAGCTGAGATATGCATTTTTTACGATAATCTTGGTGAGACTTCTGTCCGAAGTATGCTTAATCATCGAGATCGCTCTATTCGAGCTATTTAATGCGAGAAACACGTTATCTGGTGTTTTCACCACTCCACAGTGCGTATGATATGCAGAACCGACGATATCTTGGTTTTCGTGGGGTTTCAAGCTCAGATATGCATTTTCTGCGATAATCTTGGTGAGACTTCTGTCCGAAGTATGCAGAGTCATCGAGATCGCTCTTTTCGAGCTATTTAATGCGAGAAACAAGTTATCTGGTGTTTTCACCACTCCGCAGTGCGTTTGATATGCAGAACCAGCGATATCTTGGTTTTCGTGGGGTTTCAAGCTCAGATATGCATTTTCTGCGATAATCTTGGTGAGACTTCTGTCCGAAGTATGCAGAGTCATCGAGATCGTACTTTTCGAGCTATTCAATGCGAGAATCACGTTTTCTGGGGTTTTCACCACTCCACAGTTCGTTGGATATGCAGAACAGGAGATATCTTGGTTTTCGTGGGGTTTCTAGCAGAGATATGCATTTTCTGCGATAATCTAGGTGAGACTTCAGTCCGAAGAATGCTTAATCATCGAGATCGCTCGCTTCGAGCTATTTAATGCGAGAAACAAGTTATCTGGTGTTTTCACCACTCCACAGTGCGTTTGATATGCAGAAACAGCGATATCTTGGTTTTCGTGGGGTTTCAAGCTGAGATATGCATTTTTTACGATAATCATGGTGAGACTTCTGTCCGAAGTATGCAGAATCATCGAGATCGCACTTTTCGAGCTATTTAATGCGACAAACACGTTATCTGGTGTTTTCAGCACTCCACAGTGCGTTCGATATGCAGAACCAGCGATATCTGGGTTTACGTGGGGTTTCAAGCTGAGATATGCATTTTTTACGATAATCTTGGTGAGACTTCTGTCCGAAGTATGCAGAATCATCGAGATCGCACTTTTCGAGCTATTTAATGCGACAAACACGTTATCTGGTGTTTTCAGCACTCCACAGTGCGTTTGATATGCAGAACCAGCGAAATCTTGGTTTTCGTGGGGTTTCAAGCTGAGATATGCATTTTTTGCGATAATCATGGTGAGACTTCTGTCCGAAGTATGCTTAATCATCGAGATCGCTCTATTCGAGCTATTTAATGCGAGAAACACGTTATCTGGTGTTTTCACCACTCCACAGTGCGTATGATATGCAGAACCGACGATATCTTGGTTTTCGTGGGGTTTCAAGCTCAGATATGCATTTTCTGCGATAATCTTGGTGAGACTTCTGTCCGAAGTATGCAGAGTCATCGAGATCGCTCTTTTCGAGCTATTTAATGCGAGAAACAAGTTATCTGGTGTTTTCACCACTCCGCAGTGCGTTTGATATGCAGAACCAGCGATATCTTGGTTTTCGTGGGGTTTCAAGCTCAGATATGCATTTTCTGCGATAATCTTGGTGAGACTTCTGTCCGAAGTATGCAGAGGCATCGAGATCGTACTTTTCGAGCTATTCAATGCGAGAATCACGTTTTCTGGGGTTTTCACCACTCCACAGTTCGTTGGATATGCAGAACAGGAGATATCTTGGTTTTCGTGGGGTTTCTAGCAGAGATATGCATTTTCTGCGATAATCTTGGTGAGACCTCTGTCCGAAGTATGCAGAAACATGGAGATCGCTCTTTTCGACCTATTGAATGCGAGAAACACGTTATCTGGTGCTTTCACCACTCCACAGTGCGTATGATATGCAGAACCGACGAAATCTTGGTTTTCGTGGGGTTTCAAGCTCAGATATGCATTTTCTGCGATAATCTTGGTGAGACTTCTGTCCGAAGTATGCAGAGTCATCGAGATCGCTCTTTTCGAGCTATTTAATGCGAGAAACACGTTTTCTGGGGTTTTCACCACTCCACAGTTCGTTGGATATGCAGAACAGGAGATATCTTGGTTTTCGTGGGGTTTCTAGCAGAGATATGCATTTTCTGCGATAATCTAGGTGAGACTTCTGTCCGAAGTATGCTTAATCATCGAGATCGCTCGTTTCGAGCTATTTAATGCGAGAAACAAGTTATCTGGTGTTTTCACCACTCCACAGTGCGTTTGATATGCAGAAACAGCGATATCTTGGTTTTCGTGGGGTTTCAAGCTGAGATATGCATTTTTTACGATAATCATGGTGAGACTTCTGTCCGAAGTATGCAGAATCATCGAGATCGCACTTTTCGAGCTATTTAATGCGACAAACACGTTATCTGGTGTTTTCAGCACTCCGCAGTGCGTTCGATATGCAGAACCAGCGATATCTGGGTTTACGTGGGGTTTCAAGCTGATATGCATTTTTTACGATAATCTTGGTGAGACTTCTGTCCGAAGTATGCAGAATCATCGAGATCGCACTTTTCGAGCTATTTAATGCGACAAACACGTTATCTGGTGTTTTCAGCACTCCACAGTGCGTTTGATATGCAGAACCAGCGAAATCTTGGTTTTCGTGGGGTTTCAAGCTGAGATATGCATTTTTTTACGATAATCTTTGTGAGACTTCTGTCCGAAGTATGCTTAATCATCGAGATCGCTCTATTCGAGATATTTAATGCGAGAAACACGTTATCTGGTGTTTTCACCACTCCGAAGTGCGTTTGATATGCAGAACCAGCGATATCTTGGTTTTCGTGGGGTTTCAAGCTCAGATATGCATTTTCTGCGATAATCTTGGTGAGACTTCTGTCCGAAGTATGCAGAGTCATCGAGATCGCTCTATTCGAGATATTTAATGCGAGAAACACGTTATCTGGTGTTTTCACCACTCCGCAGTGCGTTTGATATGCAGAACCAGCGATATCTTGGTTTTCGTGGGGTTTCAAGCTCAGATATGCATTTTCTGCGATAATCTTGGTGAGACTTCAGTCCGAGGTATGCAGAATCATCGAGATCGTACTATTCGAGCTATTTAATGCGAAAAACACGTTATCTGGTGTTTTCACCACTCCACAGTGCGTATGATATGCAGTTCCGACGATATCTTGGTTTTCGTGGGGTTTCAAGCTCAGATATGCATTTTCTGCGATAATCTTGGTGAGACTTCTGTCCGAAGTATGCAGAGTCATCGAGATCGCTCTTTTCGAGCTATTTAATGCGAGAAACAAGTTATCTGGTGTTTTCACCACTCCGCAGTGCGTTTGATATGCAGAACCAGCGATATCTTGGTTTTCGTGGGGTTTCAAGCTCAGATATGCATTTTCTGCGATAATCTTGGTGAGACTTCTGTCCGAAGTATGCAGAGTCATCGAGATCGTACTTTTCGAGCTATTCAATGCGAGAAACACGTTTTCTGGGGTTTTCACCACTCCACAGTTCGTTGGATATGCAGAACAGGAGATATCTTGGTTTTCGTGGGGTTTCTAGCAGAGATATGCATTTTCTGCGATAATCTTGGTGAGACCTCTGTCCGAAGTATGCAGAAACATGGAGATCGCTCTTTTCGACCTATTGAATGCGAGAAACACGTTATCTGGTGTTTTCACCACTCCACAGTGCGTATGATATGCAGAACCGACGATATCTTGGTTTTCGTGGGGTTTCAAGCTCAGATATGCATTTTCTGCGATAATCTTGGTGAGACTTCTGTCCGAAGTATGCAGAGTCATCGAGATCGCTCTTTTCGAGCTATTTAATGCGAGAAACAAGTTATCTGGTGTTTTCACCACTCCGCAGTGCGTTTGATATGCAGAACCAGCGATATCTTGGTTTTCGTGGGGATTCAAGCTGAGATATGCATTTTTTTACGATAATCGTGGTGAGACTTCTGTCCGAAGTATGCTTAATCATCGAGATCGCTCTATTCGAGATATTTAATGCGAGAAACACGTTATCTGGTGTTTTCACCACTCCACAGTGCGTTTGATATGCAGAAACAGCGATATCTTGGTTTTCGTGGGGTTTCAAGCTGAGATATGCATTTTTTATGATAATCATGGTGAGACTTCTGTCCGAAGTATGCAGAATCATCGAGATCGCACTTTTCGAGCTATTTAATGCGACAAACACGTTATCTGGTGTTTTCAGCACTCCACAGTGCGTTCGATATGCAGAACCAGCGATATCTGGGTTTTCGTGGGGTTTCAAGCTGAGATATGCATTTTTTACGATAATCTTGGTGAGACTTCTGTCCGAAGTATGCAGAATCATCGAGATCGCACTTTTCGAGCTATTTAATGCGACAAACACGTTATCTGGTGTTTTCAGCACTCCACAGTGCGTTTGATATGCAGAACCAGCGAAATCTTGGTTTTCGTGGGGTTTGATGCTGAGATATGCATTTTTTTACGATAATCTTGGTGAGACTTCTGTCCGAAGTATGCTTAATCATCGAGATCGCTCTATTCGAGATATTTAATGCGAGAAACACGTTATCTGGTGTTTTCACCACTCTACAGTGCGTATGATGTGCAGAACCGACGATATCTTGGTTTTCGTGGGGTTTCAAGCTCAGATATGCATTTTCTGCGATAATCTTGGTGAGACTTCTGTCCGAAGTATGCAGAGTCATCGAGATCGTACTTTTCGAGCTATTTAATGCGACAAACACGTTTTCTGGGGTTTTCACCACTCCACAGTTCGTTGGATATGCAGAACAGGAGATATCTTGGTTTTCGTGGGGTTTCTACCAGAGATATGCATTTTCTGCGATAATCTTGGTGAGACCTGTGTCCGAAGTATGCAGAAACATCGGGATCGCTCTTTACGACCTATTTAATGCGAGAAACACGTTATCTGGTGTTTTCAGCACTCCACAGTGCGTTTGATATGCAGAACCAGCGATATCTTGGTTTACGTGGGGTTTCAAGCTCAGATATGCATTTTCTGCGATAATCTTGGTGAGACTTCAGTCCGAAGTATGCAGAGTCATCGAGATCGCTCTTTTCGAGCTATTTAATGCGAGAAACAAGTTATCTGGTGTTTTCACCACTCCGCAGTGCGTTTGATATGCAGAACCAGCGATATCTTGGTTTTCGTGGGGTTTCAAGCTCAGATATGCATTTTCTGCGATAATCTTGGTGAGACTTCTGTCCGAAGTATGCAGAGTCATCGAGATCGTACTTTTCGAGCTATTCAATGCGAGAAACACGTTTTCTGGGGTTTTCACCACTCCACAGTTCGTTGGATATGCAGAACAGGAGATATCTTGGTTTTCGTGGGGTTTCTAGCAGAGATATGCATTTTCTGCGATAATCTTGGTGAGACCTCTGTCCGAAGTATGCAGAAACATGGAGATCGCTCTTTTCGACCTATTGAATGCGAGAAACACGTTATCTGGTGTTTTCACCACTCCACAGTGCGTATGATATGCAGAACCGACGATATCTTGGTTTTCGTGGGGTTTCAAGCTCAGATATGCATTTTCTGCGATAATCTTGGTGAGACTTCTGTCCGAAGTATGCAGAGTCATCGAGATCGCTCTTTTCGAGCTATTTAATGCGAGAAACAAGTTATCTGGTGTTTTCACCACTCCGCAGTGCGTTTGATATGCAGAACCAGCGATATCTTGGTTTTCGTGGGGATTCAAGCTGAGATATGCATTTTTTTACGATAATCGTGGTGAGACTTCTGTCCGAAGTATGCTTAATCATCGAGATCGCTCTATTCGAGATATTTAATGCGAGAAACACGTTATCTGGTGTTTTCACCACTCCACAGTGCGTATGATATGCAGAACCGACGATATCTTGGTTTTCGTGGGGTTTCAAGCTCAGAAATGCATTTTCTGCGATAATCTTGGTGAGACTTCTGTCCGAAGTATGCAGAGTCATCGAGATCGTACTTTTCGAGCTATTTAATGCGAGAAACACGTTTTCTGGTGTATTCACCACTCCACAGTACGTTTGACATACAGAACCGGAGATATCTTGGTTTCGGTCGGGTTTCAAGCTGAGACATGCATTTTCTACGATAATCTTGGTGAGACTTCTGTCAGAAGTATGCAGAATCTTCGAGAACGTTCTTTTCGAGCTACTTAATGCGAGAAACACGTTATCTGGTGTTTTCACCACTCCGCAGTGCGTTTGATATGCAGGACCAGCGATATCTTGGTTTTCGTGTGGTTTCAAGCTCAGATATGCATTTTCTGCGATAATCTTGGTGAGACTTCTGTCCGAAGTATGCAGAATCATCGAGATTGCACTTTTAGAGCTATTTAATGCGACAAACACGTTATCTGGTGTTTTCAGCACACCACAGTGCGTTTGATATGCAGAACCAGCGAAATCTTGGTTTTCGTGGGGTTTCAAGCTGAGATATGCATTTTTTACGATAATCTTGGTGAGACTTCTGTCCGAATTATGCTTAATCATCGAGATCGCTCTATTCGAGCTATTTAATGCGAGAAACACGTTATCTGGTGTTTTCACCACTCCACAGTTGGTATGATATGCAGAACCGACGATATCTTGGTTTTCGTGGGGTTTCAAGCTCAGATATGCATTTTCTGCGATAATCTTGGTGAGACTTCTGTCCGAAGTATGCAGAGTCATCGAGATCGCTCTTTTCGAGCTATTTAATGCGAGAAACAAGTTATCTGGTGTTTTCACCACTCCGCAGTGCGTTTGATATGCAGAACCAGCGATATCTTGCTTTTCGTGGGGTTTCAAGCTCAGATATGCATTTTCTGCGATAATCTTGGTGAGACTTCTGTCCGAAGTATGCAGAGTCATCGAGATCGTACTTTTCGAGCTATTCAATGCGAGAAACGCGTTTTCTGGTGTTTTCACCACTCTACAGTGCGTTCGATATGCAGAACCAGCGATATCTGGGTTTTCGTGGGGTTTCAAGCTGAGATATGCATTTTTTACGATAATCTTGGTGAGACTTCTGTCCGAAGTATGCAGAATCATCGAGATCGCACTTTTCGAGCTATTTAATGCGACAAACACGTTATCTGGTGTTTTCAGCACTCCACAGTGCGTTTGATATGCAGAACCAGCGAAATCTTGGTTTTCGTGGGGTTTCAAGCTGAGGTATGCATTTTTTTACGAAAATCTTGGTGAGACTTCTGTCCGAAGTATGCTTAATCATCGAGATCGCTCTATTCGAGATATTTAATGCGAGAAACACGTTATCTGATGTTTTCACCACTCCACAGTGCGTATGATATGCAGAACCGACGATATCTTGGTTTCCGTGGGGTTTCAAGCTCAGATATGCATTTTCTGCGATAATCTTGGTGAGACTTCTGTCCGAAGTATGCAGAGTCATCGAGATCGTACTTTTTGAGCTATTTAATGCGACAAACACGTTTTCTGGGGTTTTCACCACTCCACAGTTCGTTGGATATGCAGAACAGGAGATATCTTGGTTTTCGTGGGGTTTCTAGCAGAGATATGCATTTTCTGCGATAATCTTGGTGAGACCTGTGTCCAAAGTATGCAGAAACATCGAGATCGCTCTTTTCGACCTATTTAATGCGAGAAACACGTTATCTGGTGTTTTCACCACTCCACAGTGCGTTTGATATGCAGAACCAGCGAAATCTTGGTTTTCGTTGGGTTTCAAGCTGAGATATGCATTTTTTACGATAATCATGGTGAGACTTCTGTCCGAAGTATGCAGAATCATCGAGATCGCACTTTTCGATCTATTTAATGCGACAAACACGTTATCTGGTGTTTTCAGCACTCCACAGTGCGTTTGATATGCAGAACCAGCGAAATCTTGGTTTTCGTGGGGTTTCAAGCTGAGATATGCATTTTCTGCGATAATCTTGGTGAGACTTCTGTCCGAAGTATGCAGAATCATCGACATCGCACTTTTCGAGCTATTTAATGCGACAAACACGTTATCTGGTGTTTTCAGCACTCCACAGTGCGTTTGATATGCAGAACCAGCGATATCTGGGTTTTCGTGGGGTTTCAAGCTGAGATATGCATTTCTTACGATAATCTTGGTGAGACTTCTGTCCGAAGTATGCAGAATCATCGAGATCGCTCTTTTCAAGCTATTTAATGCGAGAAACACGTTTTCTGGGGTTTTCACCACTCCACAGTGCGTTTGATATGCAGAACCAGCGAAATCTTGGTTTTCGTGGGGTTTCAAGCTGAGATATGCATTTTTTACGATAATCTTGGTGAGACTTCTGTCCGAAGTATGCTTAATCATCGAGATCGCACATTTCGAACTATTTAATGCGAGAAACACGTTGTCTGGTGTTTTCACCACTCCACAGTTGGTTTGATATGCAGAACCGGCGATATCTGGGTTTTCGTGGGGTTTCAAGCTGAGATATGCATTTTCTGAGATAATCTTGGTGAGACCTCTGTCCGAAGTATGCAGAAACATCGAGATCGCTCTTTTCGACCTATTTAATGCGAGAAACACGTTATCTGGTGTTTTCACCAGTCCACAGTGCGTTTGATATGCAGAACTAGCGATATCTTGGTTTTCTTGGGGGTTCAAGCTGAGATATGCATTTTTTACGATAATCATGGTGAGACTTCTGTCCGAAGTATGCAGAATCATCGAGATCGCACTTTTCGAGCTATTTAATGCGAGAAACACGATATCTGGTGTTTTCAGCACTCCACAGTGCGTACGATATGCAGAACCGGCGATATCTTGGTTTTCGTGGGGTTTCAAGCTGAGATATGCATTGTCTGCGATAATCTTGGTGAGACTTCTGTCCGAAGTATGCAGAATCATCGAGATCGCTCTATTCGACCTATTTAATGCGAGAAACACGTTATCTGGTGTTTTCACCACTCCACAGTGCGTTTGATATGCAGAACCAGCGATATCTTGGTTTTCTTGGGGGTTCAAGCTGAGATATGCATTTTTTACGATAATCATGGTGAGACTTCTGTCCGAAGTATGCAGAATCATCGAGATCGCACTTTTCGAGCTATTTAATGCGAGAAACACGATATCTGGTGTTTTCAGCACTCCACAGTGCGTACGATATGCAGAACCGGCGATATCTTGGTTTTCGTGGGGTTTCAAGCTGAGATATGCATTGTCTGCGATAATCTTGGTGAGACTTCTGTCCGAAGTGTGCAGAATCATCGAGATCGCTCTTTTCGAGCAATTTAATGCGAGAAACACGTTTTCTGGGGTTTTCACCACACCACAGTTCGTTGGATATGCAGAACCAGCGATATCTTGGTTTTCGTGGGGTTTCAAGCTGAGATATGCATTTTTTACGATAATCATGGTGAGACTTTTGTCCGAAGTATGCAGAATCATCGAGATCGCACTTTTCGAACTATTTAATGCGAGAAACACGATATATGGTGTTTTCAGCACTCCACAGTGCGTACGATATGCAGAACCGGCGATATCTTGGTTTTCGTGGGGTTTCAAGCTGAGATATGCATTGTCTGCGATAATCTTGGTGAGGCTTCTGTCCGAAGTATGCAGAATCATCGGGATCGCTCTTTTCGAGCTATTAAATGCGAGAAACACGTTTTCTGGGGTTTTCACCACTCCACAGTTCGTAGGATATGCAGAACAGGAGATATCTTAATTTTCGTGGTTTTTCCAGCTGAGATATGCATTTTCTACGATAATCTTGGTGAGTCTTCTGTCAGAAGTAAGCTGAATCTTCGAGATCGCTCATTTCGAGCTAGTTAATGCGAGAAACACGTTATCTGGTGTTTTCACCACTCCACAGCGCGTTTGATATGCAGAACCGGCGATATCTTGATTTTCGTGGTTTTTCCTGCTAAGATATGCATTTTCAGCGATAATCTTGGGGAGTCTTCTGTCAGAAGTATGCAGAATCAAAGAGATCGCTCATTTCGAGCTAGTTAATGCGAGAAACACGTTATCTGCTGTTTTCACCACTCCACAGTTCGTTGTATATGCAGAACAGGAGATATCTTGGTTTTCGTGGGGTTTCTAGCAGAGATATGCATTATCTGCGATAATCATGTTGAGACTTCTGTTAGAAGTATGCAGAATCTTCGAGATCGTACATTTCGTGCTATTTAATGCGAGAAACACGTTTTCTGGGGTTTTCACCACTGCACAGTTCGTTGGATATGCAGAACAGGAGATATCTTGGTTTTCGTGGGTTTTCTAGCAGAGATATTCATTTTCTGCGATAATCATGGTGAGACTTCTGTTAGAAGTATGCAGAATCATCGAGATCGCACATTTCGAGCTATTAAATGCGAGAAACACGTTTTCTGGGGTTTTCACCACTCCACAGTTCGTAGGATATGCAGAACAGGAGATATCTTAATTTTCGTGGTTTTTCCAGCTGAGATATGCATTTTCAGCGATAATCTTGGTGAGTCTTCTGTCAGAAGTATGCAGAATCTTCGAGATCGCTCATTTCGAGCTAGTTAATGCGAGAAACACGTTATCTGGTGTCTTCACCACTCCACAGTGCGTTTGATATGCAGAACCGGCGACATCTTGGCTGTCGTAGGGTATCAAGCTGAGATATGCATTTTCTACGATAATCTTGGTGAGTCTTCTGTCAGAAGTAAGCAGAATCTTCGAGATCGCTCATTTCGAGCTAGTTAATGCGAGAAACACGTTATCTGGTGTTTTCACCACTCCACAGCGCGTTTGATATGCAGAACCGGCGATATCTTGATTTTCGTGGTTTTTCCTGCTGAGATATGCATTTTCAGCGATAATCTTGGGGAGTCTTCTGTCAGAAGTATGCAGAATCAAAGAGATCGCTCATTTCGAGCTAGTTAATGCGAGAAACACGTTATCTGGTGTTTTCACCACTCCACAGTTCGTTGTATATGCAGAACAGGAGATATCTTGGTTTTCGTGGGGTTTCTAGCAGAGATATGCATTATCTGCGATAATCTTGGTGAGACTTCTGTCCGAAGTGTGCAGAATCATCGAGATCGCTCTTTTCGAGCTATTTAATGCGAGAAACACGTTTTCTGGTGTTTTCACCACACTACAGTTCGTTGGATATGCAGAACCAGCGATATCTTGGTTTTCGTGGGGTTTCAAGCTGAGATATGCATTTTTTACGATAATCATGGTGAGACTTTTGTCCGAAGTATGCAGAATCATCGAGATCGCACTTTTCGAACTATTTAATGCGAGAAACACGATATCTGGTGTTTTCAGCACTCCACAGTGCGTACGATATGCAGAACCGGCGATATCTTGGTTTTCGTGGGGTTTCAAGCTGAGATATGCATTGTCTGCGATAATCTTGGTGAGACTTCTGTCCGAAGTATGCAGAATCATCGGGATCGCTCTTTTCGAGCTATTAAATGCGAGAAACACGTTTTCTGGGGTTTTCACCACTCCACAGTTCGTAGGATATGCAGAACAGGAGATATCTTAGTTTTCGTGGTTTTTCCAGCTGAGATATGCATTTTCAGCGATAATCTTGGTGAGTCTTCTGTCAGAAGTATGCAGAATCTTCGAGATCGCTCATTTCGAGCTAGTTAATGCGAGAAACACGTTATCTGGTGTTTTCACCACTCCACAGTGCGTTTGATATGCAGAACCGGCGACATCTTGGCTGTCGTAGGGTATCAAGCTGAGATATGCATTTTCTACGATAATCTTGGTGAGTCTTCTGTCAGAAGTATGCAGAATCAAAGAGATCGCTCATTTCGAGCTAGTTAATGCGAGAAACACGTTATCTGGTGTTTTCACCACTCCACAGTTCGTTGTATATGCAGAACAGGAGATATCTTGGTTTTCGTGGGGTTTCTAGCAGAGATATGCATTATCTGCGATAATCATGTTGAGACTTCTGTTAGAAGTATGCAGAATCTTCGAGATCGTACATTTCGTGCTATTTAATGCGAGAAACACGTTTTCTGGGGTTTTCACCACTGCACAGTTCGTTGGATACGCAGAACAGGAGATATCTTGGTTTTCGTGGGTTTTCTAGCAGAGATGTTCATTTTCTGCGATAATCATGGTGAGACTTCTGTTAGAAGTATGCAGAATCATCGAGATCGCACATTTCGAACTATTTAATGCGAGAAACACGTTGTCTGGTGTTTTCACCACTCCACAGTTGGTTTGATATGCAGAACCGGCGATATCTGGGTTTTCGTGGGGTTTCAAGCTGAGATATGCATTTTCTGAGATAATCTTGGTGAGACCTCTGTCCGAAGTATGCAGAAACATCGAGATCGCTCTTTTCGACCTATTTAATGCGAGAAACACGTTATCTGGTGTTTTCACCAGTCCACAGTGCGTTTGATGTGCAGAACCAGCGATATCTTGGTTTTCGTGGGGTTTCAAGCTGAGATATGCATTTTTTACGATAATCATGGTGAGACTTCTGTCCGAAGTATGCAGAATCATCGAGATCGCACTTTTCGAGCTATTTAATGCGAGAAACACGATATCTGGTGTTTTCAGCACTCCACAGTGCGTACGATATGGAGAACCGGCGATATCTTGGTTTTCGTGGGGTTTCAAGCTGAGATATGCATTGTCTGCGATAATCTTGGTGAGACTTCTGTCCGAAGTGTGCAGAATCATCGAGATCGCTCTTTTCGAGCTATTTAATGCGAGAAACACGTTTTCTGGGGTTTTCACCACACCACAGTTCGTTGGATATGCAGAACCAGCGATATCTTGGTTTTCGTGGGGTTTCAAGCAGAGACATGCATTTTTTACGATAATCATGGTGAGACTTTTGTCCGAAGTATGCAGAATCATCGAGATCGCAGTTTTCGAGCTATTTAATGCGAGAAACACGATATCTGGTGTTTTCAGCACTCCACAGTGCGTACGATATGCAGAACCGGCGACATCTTTGCTGTCGTAGGGTATCAAGCTGAGATATGCATTTTCTACGATAATCTTGGTGAGTCTTCTGTCAGAAGTATGCAGAACCTTCGAGATCGCTCATTTCGAGCTAGTTAATGCGAGAAACACGTTATCTGGTGTTTTCACCACTCCACAGCGCGTTTGATATGCAGAACCGGCGATATCTTGATTTTCGTGGTATTTCCTGCTGAGATATGCATTTTCAGCGATAATCTTGGTGAGACTTCTGTCCGAAGTGTGCAGAATCATCGAGATCGCTCTTTTCGAGCTATTTAATGCGAGAAACACGTTTTCTGGGGTTTTCACCACACCACAGTTCGTTGGATATGCAGAACCAGCGATATCTTGGTTTTCGTGGGGTTTCAAGTTGAGATATGCATTTTTTACGATAATCATGGTGAGACTTTTGTCCGAAGTATGCAGAATCATCGAGATCGCACTTTTCGAGCTATTTAATGCGAGAAACACGATATCTGGTGTTTTCAGCACTCCACAGTGCGTACGATATGCAGAACCGGCGATATCTTGGTTTTCGTGGGGTTTCAAGCTGAGATATGCATTGTCTGCGATAATCTTGGTGAGACTTCTGTCCGAAGTATGCAGAATCATCGAGATCGCTCTATTCGTCCTATTTAATGCGAGAAACACGTTATCTGGTGTTTTCACCACTCCACAGCGCGTTTGATATGCAGAACCGGCGATATCTTGATTTTCGTGGTTTTTCCTGCTGAGATATGCATTTTCAGCGATAATCTTGGGGAGTCTTCTGTCAGAAGTATGCAGAATCATCGAGATCGCACTTTTCGAACTATTTAATGCGAGAAACACGATATCTGGTGTTTTCAGCACTCCACAGTGCGTACGATATGCAGAACCGGCGATATCTTGGTTTTCGTGGGGTTTCAAGCTGAGATATGCATTGTCTGCGATAATCTTGGTGATACTTCTGTCCGAAGTATGCAGAATCATCGGGATCGCTCTTTTCGAGCTATTAAATGCGAGAAACACGTTTTCTGGGGTTTTCACCACTCCACAGTTCGTAGGATATGCAGAACAGGAGATATCTTAGTTTTCGTGGTTTTTCCAGCTGAGATATGCATTTTCAGCGATAATCTTGGTGAGTCTTCTGTCAGAAGTATGCAGAATCTTCGAGATCGCTCATTTCGAGCTAGTTAATGCAAGAGAAACACGTTATCTGGTGTTTTCACCACTCCACAGTGCGTTTGATATGCAGAACCGGCGACATCTTGGCTGTCGTAGGGTATCAAGCTGAGATATGCATTTTCTACGATAATCTTGGTGAGTCTTCTGTCAGAAGTAAGCAGAATCTTCGAGATCGCTCATTTCGAGCTAGTTAATGCGAGAAACACGTTATCTGGTGTTTTCACCACTCCACAGCGCGTTTGATATGCAGAACCTGCGATATCTTGATTTTCGTGGTTTTTCCTGCTGAGATATGCATTTTCAGCGGAAATCTTGGGGAGTATTCTGTCAGAAGTATGCAGAATCAAAGAGATCGCTCATTTCGAGCTAGTTAATGCGAGAAACACGTTATCTGGTGTTTTCACCACTCCACAGTTCGTTGTATATGCAGAACAGGAGATATCTTGGTTTTCGTGGGGTTTCTAGCAGAGATATGCATTATCTGCGATAATCATGTTGAGACTTCTGTTAGAAGTATGCAGAATCTTCGAGATCGTACATTTCGTGCTATTTAATGCGAGAAACACGTTTTCTGGGGTTTTCACCACTGCACAGTTCGTTGGATATGCAGAACAGGAGATATCTTGGTTTTCGTGGGTTTTCTAGCAGAGATATGCATTTTCTGCGATAATCATGGTGAGACTTCTGTTAGAAGTATGCAGAATCATCGAGATCGCACATTTCGAACTATTTAATGCGAGAAACACGTTGTCTGGTGTTTTCACCACTCCACAGTTGGTTTGATATGCAGAACCGGCGATATCTGGGTTTTCGTGGGGTTTCAAGCTGAGATATGCATTTTCTGAGATAATCTTGGTGAGACCTCTGTCCGAAGTATGCAGAAACATCGAGATCGCTCTTTTCGACCTATTTAATGCGAGAAACACGTTATCTGGTGTTTTCACCAGTCCACAGTGCGTTTGATGTGCAGAACCAGCGATATCTTGGTTTTCGTGGGGTTTCAAGCTGAGATATGCATTTTTTACGATAATCATGGTGAGACTTCTGTCCGAAGTGTGCAGAATCATCGAGATCGCTCTTTTCGAGCTATTTAATGCGAGAAACACGTTTTCTGGGGTTTTCACCACACCACAGTTCGTTGGATATGCAGAACAGGTGATATCTTGGTTTTCGAGGGGTTTCAAGCTGAGATAT
Source organism: Anthophora plumipes (assembly GCA_951804975.1). NCBI lineage: Eukaryota > Metazoa > Arthropoda > Insecta > Hymenoptera > Apidae > Anthophora > Anthophora plumipes. The sequence goes on from CATORF010000423.1 coordinate 1,701,437, forward strand.
GCATCTTCTGCGATAAACTTGGAGAGACTTCTGTCCGAAGTATGCTGAATCATCGAGATCGCACTTTTCGAGCTATTTAATGCGAGAAACACGTTTTCTGGGGTTTTCACCACACCACAATTCGTTGGATATGCAGAACAGGTGATATCTTGGTTTTCGAGGGGTTTCAAGCTGAGATATGCATTTTCTGCGATAAACTTGGAGACACTTTGGCCGAAGTATGCTGAATCGTCGAGATCGCACTTTTCGAGCTAGTTAATGCGAGAAAAACCTTATCTGGTGTTTTCCCCACCCGACAGTGCGTTTGATATGCAGAACCGGCGATATCAGGGTTTTCGTGGGGTTTCAAGCTGAGATATGCATTGTCTGCGATAATCTTGGTGAGACTTCTGTCCGAAGTTTGCAGAATCATCGAGATCGCTCTTTTCGAGCTATTTAATGCGAGAAACACGTTTTCTGGGGTTTTCACCACACCACAGTTCGTTGGATATGCAGAACAGGTGATATCTTGGTTTTCGAGGGGTTTCAAGCTGAGATATGCATCTTCTGCGATAAACTTGGAGAGACTTCTGTCCGAAGTATGCTGAATCATCGAGATCGCACTTTTCGAGCTATTTAATGCGAGAAACACGATATCTGGTGTTTTCAGCACTCCACAGTGCGTATGTTATGCAGAACCGGCGATATCTTGGTTTTCGTGGGGTTTCAAGCTGAGATATGCATTGTCTGCGATAATCTTGGTGAGACTTCTGTCCGAAGTATGCAGAAACATCGAGATCGCTCTTTTCGACCTATTTAATGCGAGAAACACGTTATCTGGTGTTTTCACCACTCCACAGTGCGTTTGATATGCAGAACCAGCGATATCTTGGTTTTCGTGGGGTTTCAAGCTGAGATATGCATTGTCTGCGATAATCTTGGTGAGACTTCTGTCAGAAGTATGCAGAATCATCGAGATCGCACTTTTCGAGCTATTTAATGCGAGAAACACGATATCTGGTGTTTTCAGCACTCCACAGTGCGTATGAAATGCAGAACCGGCGATATCTTGGTTTTCGTGGGGTTTCAAGCTGAGATATGCATTGTCTGCGATAATCTTGGTGAGACTTCTGTCCGAAGTTTGCAGAATCATCGAGATCGCTCTTTTCGAGCTATTTAATGCGAGAAACACGTTTTCTGGGGTTTTCACCACACCACAGTTCGTTGGATATGCAGAACAGGTGATATCTTGGTTTTCGAGGGGTTTCAAGCTGAGATATGCATCTTCTGCGATAAACTTGGAGAGACTTCTGTCCGAAGTATGCTGAATCATCGAGATCGCACTTTTCGAGCTATTTAATGCGAGAAACACGATATCTGGTGTTTTCAGCACTCCACAGTGCGTATGTTATGCAGAACCGGCGATATCTTGGTTTTCGTGGGGTTTCAAGCTGAGATATGCATTGTCTGCGATAATCTTGGTGAGACTTCTGTCCGAAGTATGCAGAAACATCGAGATCGCTCTTTTCGACCTATTTAATGCGAGAAACACGTTATCTGGTGTTTTCACCACTCCACAGTGCGTTTGATATGCAGAACCAGCGATATCTTGGTTTTCGTGGAGTTTCAAGCTGAGATATGCATTTTTTACGATAATCATGGTGAGACTTCTGTCAGAAGTATGCAGAATCATCGAGATCGCACTTTTCGAGCTATTTAATGCGAGAAACACGATATCTGGTGTATTCAGCACTCCACAGTGCGTATGAAATGCAGAACCGGCGATATCTTGGTTTTCGTGGGGTTTCAAGCTGAGATATGCATTGTCTGCGATAATCTTGGTGAGACTTCTGTCCGAAGTGTGCAGAATCATCGAGATCGCTCTTTTCGAGCTATTTAATGCGAGAAACACGATATCTGGTGTTTTCAGCACTCCACAGTGCGTACGATATGCAGAACCGGCGATATCTTGGTTTTCGTGGGGTTTCAAGCTGAGATATGCATTGTCTGCGATAATCTTGGTGAGACTTCTGTCCGAAGTATGCAGAAACATCGAGATCGCTCTTTTCGACCTATTTAATGCGAGAAACACGTTATCTGGTGTTTTCACCACTCCACAGTGCGTTTGATATGCAGAACCAGCGATATCTTGGTTTTCGTGGGGTTTCAAGCTGAGATATGCATTTTTTACGATAATCATGGTGAGACTTCTGTCAGAAGTATGCAGAATCATCGAGATCGCACTTTTCGAGCTATTTAATGCGAGAAACACGATATCTGGTGTTTTCAGCACTCCACAGTGCGTATGAAATGCAGAACCGGCGATATCTTGGTTTTCGTGGGGTTTCAAGCTGAGATATGCATTGTCTGCGATAATCTTGGTGAGACTTCTGTCCGAAGTGTGCAGAATCATCGAGATCGCTCTTTTCGAGCTATTTAATGCGAGAAACACGTTTTCTGGGGTTTTCACCACACCACAGTTCGTTGGATATGCAGAACAGGTGATATCTTGGTTTTTGAGGGGTTTCAAGCTGAGATATGCATCTTCTGCGATAAACTTGGAGAGACTTCTGTCCGAAGTATGCTGAATCATCGAGATCGCACTTTTCGAGCTATTTAATGCGAGAAACACGATATCTGGTGGTTTCACCACACCACAGTTCGTTGGATATGCAGAACAGGTGATATCTTGGTTTTCGAGGGGTTTCAAGCTGAGATATGCATTTTCTGCGATAATCTTGGTGAGACTTCTGTCCGAAGTATGCTGAAACATCGAGATCGCTCTTTTCGGGCTAGTTAATGCGAGAAAAACCTTATCCGGTGTATTCACCGCTCCACAGTGCGTTTGATATGCAGAACCAGCGATATCTTGGCTTTCGTGCGGTTTCAAGCTGAGATATGCATTTTCTACGATAATCTTGGTGAAACATCTGTCCGAAGTATGCAGAAACATCGAGAGCGCTCTTTTCGAGCTATTTAATGCGAGAAACTCGTTTTCTGGGGTTTTCACCACTCCACAGTTCGTTGGATATGCAGAACAGTAGATATCTTGGTTTTCGTCGGGTTTCAAGCAGAGATATGCATTTTCTGCGATAATCTTCGTGAGACTTCTGTTAGAAGTATGCAGAATCATCGAGATCGCGCTTTTCGAGCTACATAATGCGAGAAACACGTTATCTGGTGTTTTCACCACTCCACAGTGCGTTTGATATGCAGAACCGGCGACATCTTGATTTTCGTGATGTTTTCCAGCTGAGATATGGATTTTCTGCGATAATCTTGGTGAGACTTCAGTCAGAAGTATGCAGAATCATCTAGATCGCTCTTTTCAAGCTATTTAATGCGAAAAAACAAGTTTTCTGGTGTTTTCAACATTCCACAGTGCGTTTGATATGCAGAACCGGCGATATCTTGGATTTCGTCGGGTTTCAAGCTGAGATAAGCATTTTCTACGATAATCTTGGTGAGACTTCTGTCAGAAGTATGCAGAATCTTCGAGATCGCTCTTTTCGAGCTACTTAATGCGAGAAACACGATATCTGGTGTTTTCACCACTCCACCGTGCGTTTGATATGCAGAACCGGAGATATCTTGATTTTCGTGGTGTTTCCAGCTGAGATATGCATTTTCTGCGATAATCTTGGTGAGACTTCTGTCAGAAGTATGCAGAATCATCGGGATCGCTCTTGTCGAGCTATTTAATGCGAGAAACACGTTGTCTGGTTGTTTTCACGACTCCACAGTGCGTTTGATATGCAGAACCGGCGAAATCTTAATTTTCGTGATGTTTCAAGCTGAGATATGGATTTTCTGCGATAATCTTGGTGACACTTCAGTCAGAAGTATGCAGAATCATCTAGATCGCTGTTTTCAAGCTATGTAATGCGAAAAAACAAGTTTTCTGGTGTTTTCAACATTCCACAGCGCGTTTTATATGCAGAACCGGCGATATCTTGATTTTCGTTGTGTTTCCAGCTGAGATATGCATTTTCTGCGATAATCTTGGTGAGTCTTCTGTCAGAAGTATGCAGAATCTTCGAGAACGCTCTTTTCGAGCTACATAATGCGAGAAACACGTTATCTGGTGTTTTCACCACTCCACAGTGCGTTTGATATGCAGAACCAGCGACATCTTGGCTTTCGTCGGGTATCAAGCTGAGATATGCATTTTCAACGATAATCTTGGTGGGACTTCTGTCAGAAGGATGCAGAATCATCGGGATCGCTCTTTTCGAGCTATTTAATGCGAGAAACACGTTGTCTGGTTGTTTTCACGACTAGACAGTGCGTTTGATACGCAGAACCGGCGACATCTTGATTTTCGTGAGGTTTCCAGCTGAGATATGGATTTTCTACGATAATCTTCGTGAGACTTCAGTCAGAAGTATTCAGAATCATCTAGATCGCTGTTTTCAAGCTATGTAATGCGAAAAAACAAGTTTTCTGGTGTTTTCAACATTCCACAGCGCGTTTTATATGCAGAACCGGCGATATCTTGATTTTCGTTGTGTTTCCAGCTGAGATATGCATTTTCTGCGATAATCTTGGTGAGTCTTCTGTCAGAAGTATGCAGAATCATCGAGATCCCTCTTTGCGAGCTATTTAATGCGAGAAACACGATATCTGGTGTTTTCACCACTCCACAGTGCGTTTGATATGCAGAACCGGCAACATCTTGATTTTCGTGAGGTTTCAAGCTGAGATATGCATTTTCTGACATAATATTGGTGAGACTTCAGTCAGAAGTATGCAGAATCATCTAGATCGCTCGTTTCGAGCTATTTAATGCGAAAAAACAAGTTTTCTGGTGTTTTCAACATTCCACAGTGCGTGTGATATGCAGAACCGGCGATATCTTGATTTTCGTTGTGTTTCCAGCTGAGATATGCATTTTCTGCGATAATCTTGGTGAGTCTTCTGTCAGAAGTATGCAGAATCTTCGAGAACGCTCTTTTCGAGCTACATAATGCGAGAAACACGTTATCTGGTGTTTTCACCACTCCACAGTGCGTTTGATATGCAGAACCAGCGACATCTTGGCTTTCGTCGGGTATCAAGCTGAGATATGCATTTTCAACGATAATCTTGGTGGGACTTCTGTCAGAAGGATGCAGAATCATCGGGATCGCTCTTTTCGAGCTATTTAATGCGAGAAACACGTTGTCTGGTTGTTTTCACGACTAGACAGTGCGTTTGATACGCAGAACCGGCGACATCTTGATTTTCGTGAGGTTTCCAGCTGAGATATGGATTTTCTACGATAATCTTCGTGAGACTTCAGTCAGAAGTATTCAGAATCATCTAGATCGCTGTTTTCAAGCTATGTAATGCGAAAAAACAAGTTTTCTGGTGTTTTCAACATTCCACAGCGCGTTTTATATGCAGAACCGGCGATATCTTGATTTTCGTTGTGTTTCCAGCTGAGATATGCATTTTCTGCGATAATCTTGGTGAGACTTCTGTCAGAAGTATGCAGAATCATCGGGATCGCTCTTGTCGAGCTATTTAATGCGAGAAACACGTTGTCTGGTTGTTTTCACGACTCCACAGTGCGTTTGATATGCAGAACCGGCGAAATCTTAATTTTCGTGATGTTTCAAGCTGAGATATGGATTTTCTGCGATAATCTTGGTGACACTTCAGTCAGAAGTATGCAGAATCATCTAGATCGCTGTTTTCAAGCTATGTAATGCGAAAAAACAAGTTTTCTGGTGTTTTCAACATTCCACAGCGCGTTTTATATGCAGAACCGGCGATATCTTGATTTTCGTTGTGTTTCCAGCTGAGATATGCATTTTCTGCGATAATCTTGGTGAGTCTTCTGTCAGAAGTATGCAGAATCTTCGAGAACGCTCTTTTCGAGCTACATAATGCGAGAAACACGTTATCTGGTGTTTTCACCACTCCACAGTGCGTTTGATATGCAGAACCAGCGACATCTTGGCTTTCGTCGGGTATCAAGCTGAGATATGCATTTTCAACGATAATCTTGGTGGGACTTCTGTCAGAAGGATGCAGAATCATCGGGATCGCTCTTTTCGAGCTATTTAATGCGAGAAACACGTTGTCTGGTTGTTTTCACGACTAGACAGTGCGTTTGATACGCAGAACCGGCGACATCTTGATTTTCGTGAGGTTTCCAGCTGAGATATGGATTTTCTACGATAATCTTCGTGAGACTTCAGTCAGAAGTATTCAGAATCATCTAGATCGCTGTTTTCAAGCTATGTAATGCGAAAAAACAAGTTTTCTGGTGTTTTCAACATTCCACAGCGCGTTTTATATGCAGAACCGGCGATATCTTGATTTTCGTTGTGTTTCCAGCTGAGATATGCATTTTCTGCGATAATCTTGGTGAGTCTTCTGTCAGAAGTATGCAGAATCATCGAGATCCCTCTTTGCGAGCTATTTAATGCGAGAAACACGATATCTGGTGTTTTCACCACTCCACAGTGCGTTTGATATGCAGAACCGGCAACATCTTGATTTTCGTGAGGTTTCAAGCTGAGATATGCATTTTCTGACATAATATTGGTGAGACTTCAGTCAGAAGTATGCAGAATCATCTAGATCGCTCGTTTCGTGCTATTTAATGCGAAAAAACAAGTTTTCTGGTGTTTTCAACATTCCACAGTGCGTGTGATATGCAGAACCGGCGATATCTTGATTTTCGTGGTGTTTCCAGCTGAGATAAGCATTTTCTGCGATAATCTTGGTGAGTCTTCTGTCAGAAGTATGCAGAATCATCTAGATCGCTGTTTTCAAGCTATGTAATGCGAAAAAACAAGTTTTCTGGTGTTTTCGACATTCCACAGCGCGTTTTATATGCAGAACCGGCGATATCTTGATTTTCGTTGTGTTTCCAGCTGAGATATGCATTTTCTGCGATAATCTTGGTGAGTCTTCTGTCAGAAGTATGCAGAATCTTCGAGAACGCTCTTTTCGAGCTACATAATGCGAGAAACACGTTATCTGGTGTTTTCACCACTCCACAGTGCGTTTGATATGCAGAACCAGCGACATCTTGGCTTTCGTCGGGTATCAAGCTGAGATATGCATTTTCAACGATAATCTTGGTGGGACTTCTGTCAGAAGGATGCAGAATCATCGGGATCGCTCTTTTCGAGCTATTTAATGCGAGAAACACGTTGTCTGGTTGTTTTCACGACTAGACAGTGCGTTTGATACGCAGAACCGGCGACATCTTGATTTTCGTGAGGTTTCCAACTGAGATATGGATTTTCTACGATAATCTTCGTGAGACTTCAGTCAGAAGTATTCAGAATCATCTAGATCGCTGTTTTCAAGCTATGTAATGCGAAAAAACAAGTTTTCTGGTGTTTTCAACATTCCACAACGCGTTTTATATGCAGAACCGGCGATATCTTGATTTTCGTTGTGTTTCCAGCTGAGATATGCATTTTCTGCGATAATCTTGGTGAGTCTTCTGTCAGAAGTATGCAGAATCAACGAGATCCCTCTTTGCGAGCTATTTAATGCGAGAAACACGATATCTGGTGTTTTCACCACTCCACAGTGCGTTTGATATGCAGAACCGGCAACATCTTGATTTTCGTTAGGTTTCAAGCTGAGATATGCATTTTCTGACATAATATTGGTGAGACTTCAGTCAGAAGTATGCAGAATCATCTAGATCGCTCGTTTCGAGCTATTTAATGCGAAAAAACAAGTTTTCTGGTGTTTTCAACATTCCACAGTGCGTGTGATATGCAGAACCGGCGATATCTTGATTTTCGTGGTGTTTCCAGCTGAGATAAGCATTTTCTGCGATAATCTTGGTGAGTCTTCTGTCAGAAGTATGCAGAATCATCTAGATCGCTGTTTTCAAGCTATGTAATGCGAAAAAACAAGTTTTCTGGTGTTTTCAACATTCCACAGCGCGTTTTATATGCAGAACCGGCGATATCTTGATTTTCGTTGTGTTTCCAGCTGAGATATGCATTTTCTGCGATAATCTTGGTGAGTCTTCTGTCAGAAGTATGCAGAATCATCGAGATCCCTTTTTTCGAGCTATTTAATGCGAGAAACACGTTTTCTGGTGTATTCACCACTCCACAGTACGTTTGACATGCAGAACCGGCGAAATCTTGCTTTTCGTGGGTTTTCAAGCTGAGATATGCATTTTCTGCGATAATCTTGGTGAGACTTCTGTCAGAAGTATGCAGAATCTTCGAGAACGCTCTTTTCGAGCTACATAATGCGAGAAACACGTTATCTGGTGTTTTCACCACTCCACAGTGCGTTTGATATGCAGAACCGGCGACATCTTGGCTTTCGTCGGGCATCAAGCTGAGATATGCATTTTCAACGATAATCTTGGTGAGACTTCTGTCAGAAGTATGCAGAATCTTCGGGATCGCTCTTTTCGAGCTATTTAATGCGAGAAACACGTTGTCTGGATGTTTTCACGACTCCACAGTGCGTTTGATATGCAGAACCGGCGACATCTTGATTTTCGTGAGGTTTCAAGCTGAGATATAGATTGTCTATGATAATCTTGGTGCGACTTCAGTCAGAAATATACAGAATCATCTAGATCGCTCTTTTCAAGGTATTTAATGCGAAAAAACAAATTTTCTGGTGTTTTCAACATTCCACAGTGCGTTTTATATGCAGAACCGGCGATATGTTGATTTTCGTGGTGTTTCCAGCTGAGATATGGATTTTCTGCGATAATCTTGGTGAGACTTCTGTCAGAAGTATGCAGAGTCATCGAGATCCCTTTTTTCCAGCTACTTATTGCGCGAAACACGATATCTGGTGTTTTCACCACTCCACAGTGCGTTTGATATACAGAACCGGCGATATGTTGATTTTCGTGGTGTTTCCAGCTGAGATATGCATTTTCTGCGATGATCTTGGTGAGTCTTCTGTCAGAAGTATGCAGAGTCATCGAGTTCCCTTTTTTCGAGCTACTTATTGCGCGAAACACGATATCTGGTGTTTACACCACTCCACAGTGCGTTTGATATACAGAACCGGAGACATCTTGGATTTCGTGGTGTTTCCAGCTGAGATAAGCATTTTCTGCGATAATCTTGGTGAGTCTTCTGTCAGAAGTATGCAGAATCATCTAGATCGCTGTTTTCAAGCTATGTAATGCGAAAAAACAAGTTTTCTGGTGTTTTCAACATTCCACAACGCGTTTTATATGCAGAACCGGCGATATCTTGATTTTCGTTGTGTTTCCAGCTGAGATATGCATTTTCTGCGATAATCTTGGTGAGTCTTCTGTCAGAAGTATGCAGAATCTTCGAGAACGCTCTTTTCGAGCTACATAATGCGAGAAACACGTTATCTGGTGTTTTCACCACTCCACAGTGCGTTTGATATGCAGAACCAGCGACATCTTGGCTTTCGTCGGGTATCAAGCTGAGATATGCATTTTCAACGATAATCTTGGTGGGACTTCTGTCAGAAGGATGCAGAATCATCGGGATCGCTCTTTTCGAGCTATTTAATGCGAGAAACACGTTGTCTGGTTGTTTTCACGACTAGACAGTGCGTTTGATACGCAGAACCGGCGACATCTTGATTTTCGTGAGGTTTCCAGCTGAGATATGGATTTTCTACGATAATCTTCGTGAGACTTCAGTCAGAAGTATTCAGAATCATCTAGATCGCTGTTTTCAAGCTATGTAATGCGAAAAAACAAGTTTTCTGGTGTTTTCAACATTCCACAGCGCGTTTTATATGCAGAACCGGCGATATCTTGATTTTCGTTGTGTTTCCAGCTGAGATATGCATTTTCTGCGATAATCTTGGTGAGTCTTCTGTCAGAAGTATGCAGAATCAACGAGATCCCTCTTTGCGAGCTATTTAATGCGAGAAACACGATATCTGGTGTTTTCACCACTCCACAGTGCGTTTGATATGCAGAACCGGCAACATCTTGATTTTCGTGAGGTTTCAAGCTGAGATATGCATTTTCTGACATAATATTGGTGAGACTTCAGTCAGAAGTATGCAGAATCATCTAGATCGCTCGTTTCGAGCTATTTAATGCGAAAAAACAAGTTTTCTGGTGTTTTCAACATTCCACAGTGCGTGTGATATGCAGAACCGGCGATATCTTGATTTTCGTGGTGTTTCCAGCTGAGATAAGCATTTTCTGCGATAATCTTGGTGAGTCTTCTGTCAGAAGTATGCAGAATCATCTAGATCGCTGTTTTCAAGCTATGTAATGCGAAAAAACAAGTTTTCTGGTGTTTTCAACATTCCACAGCGCGTTTTATATGCAGAACCGGCGATATCTTGATTTTCGTTGTGTTTCCAGCTGAGATATGCATTTTCTGCGATAATCTTGGTGAGTCTTCTGTCAGAAGTATGCAGAATCATCGAGATCCCTTTTTTCGAGCTATTTAATGCGAGAAACACGTTATCTGGTGTTTTCACCACTCCACAGTGCGTTTGATATGCAGAACCAGCGACATCTTGGCTTTCGTCGGGTATCAAGCTGAGATATGCATTTTCAACGATAATCTTGGTGGGACTTCTGTCAGAAGGATGCAGAATCATCGGGATCGCTCTTTTCGAGCTATTTAATGCGAGAAACACGTTGTCTGGTTGTTTTCACGACTAGACAGTGCGTTTGATACGCAGAACCGGCGACATCTTGATTTTCGTGAGGTTTCCAGCTGAGATATGGATTTTCTACGATAATCTTCGTGAGACTTCAGTCAGAAGTATTCAGAATCATCTAGATCGCTGTTTTCAAGCTATGTAATGCGAAAAAACAAGTTTTCTGGTGTTTTCAACATTCCACAGCGCGTTTTATATGCAGAACCGGCGATATCTTGATTTTCGTTGTGTTTCCAGCTGAGATATGCATTTTCTGCGATAATCTTGGTGAGTCTTCTGTCAGAAGTATGCAGAATCAACGAGATCCCTCTTTGCGAGCTATTTAATGCGAGAAACACGATATCTGGTGTTTTCACCACTCCACAGTGCGTTTGATATGCAGAACCGGCAACATCTTGATTTTCGTGAGGTTTCAAGCTGAGATATGCATTTTCTGACATAATATTGGTGAGACTTCAGTCAGAAGTATGCAGAATCATCTAGATCGCTCGTTTCGAGCTATTTAATGCGAAAAAACAAGTTTTCTGGTGTTTTCAACATTCCACAGTGCGTGTGATATGCAGAACCGGCGATATCTTGATTTTCGTGGTGTTTCCAGCTGAGATAAGCATTTTCTGCGATAATCTTGGTGAGTCTTCTGTCAGAAGTATGCAGAATCATCTAGATCGCTGTTTTCAAGCTATGTAATGCGAAAAAACAAGTTTTCTGGTGTTTTCAACATTCCACAGCGCGTTTTATATGCAGAACCGGCGATATCTTGATTTTCGTTGTGTTTCCAGCTGAGATATGCATTTTCTGCGATAATCTTGGTGAGTCTTCTGTCAGAAGTATGCAGAATCATCGAGATCCCTTTTTTCGAGCTATTTAATGCGAGAAACACGTTTTCTGGTGTATTCACCACTCCACAGTACGTTTGACATGCAGAACCGGCGAAATCTTGCTTTTCGTGGGTTTTCAAGCTGAGATATGCATTTTCTGCGATAATCTTGGTGAGACTTCTGTCAGAAGTATGCAGAATCTTCGAGAACGCTCTTTTCGAGCTACATAATGCGAGAAACACGTTATCTGGTGTTTTCACCACTCCACAGTGCGTTTGATATGCAGAACCGGCGACATCTTGGCTTTCGTCGGGCATCAAGCTGAGATATGCATTTTCAACGATAATCTTGGTGAGACTTCTGTCAGAAGTATGCAGAATCTTCGGGATCGCTCTTTTCGAGCTATTTAATGCGAGAAACACGTTGTCTGGATGTTTTCACGACTCCACAGTGCGTTTGATATGCAGAACCGGCGACATCTTGATTTTCGTGAGGTTTCAAGCTGAGATATAGATTGTCTATGATAATCTTGGTGCGACTTCAGTCAGAAATATACAGAATCATCTAGATCGCTCTTTTCAAGGTATTTAATGCGAAAAAACAAATTTTCTGGTGTTTTCAACATTCCACAGTGCGTTTTATATGCAGAACCGGCGATATGTTGATTTTCGTGGTGTTTCCAGCTGAGATATGGATTTTCTGCGATAATCTTGGTGAGACTTCTGTCAGAAGTATGCAGAGTCATCGAGATCCCTTTTTTCCAGCTACTTATTGCGCGAAACACGATATCTGGTGTTTTCACCACTCCACAGTGCGTTTGATATACAGAACCGGCGATATGTTGATTTTCGTGGTGTTTCCAGCTGAGATATGCATTTTCTGCGATGATCTTGGTGAGTCTTCTGTCAGAAGTATGCAGAGTCATCGAGTTCCCTTTTTTCGAGCTACTTATTGCGCGAAACACGATATCTGGTGTTTTCACCACTCCACAGTGCGTTTGATATACAGAACCGGAGACATCTTGGATTTCGTCGGGGTTCATACTGAGATATGCATTCTCTGCGATAGTCTTGGTGAGTCTTCTGTCAGAAGTATGCAGAATCATCTAGATCGCTCTTTTCGAGCTAGTTAATGCGAGAAACACGTCTTCTGGTGTATTCACCACTCCACAGTACGTTTGATGTGCAGAACCGGAGATAACTTGGTTTTCGTGAGGTTTCAAGCTGAGATATGGATTTTCTGCGATAATCTTGGTGAGACTTCAGTCAGAAGTATACAGAATCATCTAGATCGCTCTTTTCAAGCTATTTAATGCGAAAAAACAAATTTTCTGGTGTTTTCAACATTCCACAGTGCGTTTTATATGCAGAACCGGCGATATGTTGATTTTCGTGGTGTTTCCAGCTGAGATATGCATTTTCTGCGATGATCTTGGTGAGTCTTCTGTCAGAAGTATGCAGAATTCATCGAGATCCCTTTTTTCGAGCTACTTATTGCGCGAAACACGATATCTGGTGTTTTCAACACTCCACAGTGCGTTTGATATGCAGAACTGGCAACATCTTGATTTTCGTGAGGTTTCAAGCTGAGATATGCATTTTCTGACATAATATTGGTGAGACTTCAGTCAGAAGTATGCAGAATCATCTAGATCGCTCGTTTCGAGCTATTTAATGCGAAAAAACAAGTTTTCTGGTGTTTTCAACATTCCACAGTGCGTTTGATATGCAGAACCGGCGATATCTTGATTTTCGTGGTGTTTCCAGCTGAGATATGCATTTTCTGCGATAATCTTTGTAAGTCTTCTGTCAGAAGTATGTAGAACCATCTGGATCGCTCTTTTCGAGCTATTTAATGCGAGAAACACGTTTTCTGGTGTATTCACCACTCCACAGTACGTTTGACATGCAGAACCAGAGATATCTTTGTTTCGGTCGGGTTTCAAGCTGAGATTTGGTATTTTCTACGAGAATCTTGGAGAGACTTCTGTCAGAAGTATGCAGAATCATCGGGATCGCTCTTTTCGAGCTATTTAATGCGAGAAACACGTTGTGTGGATGTTTTCACGACTCCACAGTGCGTTTGATATGCAGAACCGGCGACATCTTGATTTTCGTGAGGTTTCAAGCTGAGATATGGATTGTCTATGATAATCTTGGTGCGACTTCAGTCAGAAGTATACAGAATCATCTAGATCGCACTTTTCAAGCTATTTAATGCGAAAAAACAAATTTTCTGGTGTTTTCAGCAGTCCACAGTGCGTTTTATATGCAGAACCGGCGATATGTTGATATTCGTGGTGTTTCCAGCTGAGATATGCATTTTCTGCGATGATGTTGGTGAGTCTTCTGTCAGAAGTATGCAGAGTCATCGAGATCCCTTTTTTCGAGCTATTTAATGCGAGAAACACGTTTTCTGGTGTATTCACCACTCCACAGTACGTTTGACATGCAGAACCGGCGAAATCTTACTTTTCGTGGGTTTTCAAGCTGAGATATGCATTTTCTGCGATAATCTTGGTGAGACTTCTGTCAGAAGTATGCAGAATCTTCGAGAACGCTCTTTTCGAGCTACATAATGCGAGAAACACGATATCTGGTGTTTTCACCACTCCACAGTGCGTTTGATATGCAGAACCGGCGATATCTTGATTTTCGTGGTGTTTCCAGCTGAGATATGCATTTTCTGCGATAATCTTGGTGAGTCTTCTGTCAGAAGTATGCAGAATCATCGAGATCCCTCTTTGCGAGCTATTTAATGCGAGAAACACGATATCTGGTGTTTTCACCACTCCACAGTACGTTTGACATGCAGAACCGGCGAAATCTTGCTTTTCGTGGGTTTTCAAGCTGAGATATGCATTTTCTGCGATAATCTTGGTGAGACTTCTGTCAGAAGTATGCAGAATCTTCGAGAACGCTCTTTTCGAGCTACATAATGCGAGAAACACGATATCTGGTGTTTTCAACATTCCACAGTGCGTTTTATATGCAGAACCGGCGGTATCTTGATTTTCGTTGTGTTTCCAGCTGAGATATGCATTTTCTGCGATAATCTTGGTGAGTCTTCTGTCAGAAGTATGCAGAATCATCTAGATCGCTCTTTTCGAGCTAGTTAATGCGAGAAACACGTTTTCTGGTGTATTCACCACTCCACAGTGCGTTTGATGTGCAGAACCGGAGATAACTTGGTTTTCGTGAGGTTTCAAGCTGAGATATGGATTTTCTGCGATAATCTTGGTGAGACTTCTGTCAGAAGTATGCAGAGTCATCGAGATCCCTTTTTTCCAGCTACTTATTGCGCGAAACACGATATCTGGTGTTTTCACCACTCCACAGTGCGTTTGATATACAGAACCGGCGACATCTTGGATTTCGTCGGGGTTCATACTGAGATATGCATTCTCTGCGATAATCTTGGTGAGTCTTCTGTCAGAAGTATGCAGAATCATCTAGATCGCTCTTTTCGAGCTAGTTAATGCGAGAAACACGTTTTCTGGTGTATTCACCACTCCACAGTACGTTTGATGTGCAGAACCGGAGATAACTTGGTTTTCGTGAGGTTTCAAGCTGAGATATGGATTTTCTGCGATAATCTTGGTGAGACTTCAGTCAGAAGTATACAGAATCATCTAGATCGCACTTTTCAAGCTATTTAATGCAAAAAACAAATTTTCTGGTGTTTTCAACATTCCACAGTGCGTTTTATATGCAGAACCGGCGATATGTTGATTTTCGTGGTGTTTCCAGCTGAGATATGCATTTTCTGCGATGATCTTGGTGAGTCTTCTGTCAGAAGTATGTAGAACCATCTGGATCGTTCTTTTCGAGCTATTTAATGCGAGAAACACGTTTTCTGGTGTATTCACCACTCCACAGTACGTTTGACATGCAGAACCAGAGATATCTTTGTTTCGGTCGGGTTTCAAGCTGAGATTTGGTATTTTCTACGAGAATCTTGGAGAGACTTCTGTCAGAAGTATGCAGAATCTTCGAGAACGCTCTTTTCGAGCTACATAATGCGAGAAACACGTTATCTGGTGTTTTCACCACTCCACAGTGCGTTTGATATGCAGAACCGGCGATATCTTGGCTTTCGTCGGGCATCAAGCTGAGATATGCATTTTCAACGATAATCTTGGTGAGACTTCTGTCAGAAGTATGCAGAATCATCGGGATCGCTCTTTTCGAGCTATTTAATGCGAGAAACACGTTGTCTGGATGTTTTCACGACTCCACAGTGCGTTTGATATGCAGAAACTGCGACATCTTGGATTTCGTCGGGGTTCAAACTGAGATATGCATTTTCTGCGATAATCTTGGTGAGTCTTCTGTCAGAAGTATGTAGAATCATCTAGATCGCTCTTTTCGAGCTATTTAATGCGAGAAACACGTTTTCTGGTGTATTCACCACTCCACAGTACGTTTGACATGCAGAACCGGAGATATCTTTGTTTCGGTCGGGTTTCAAGTTGAGATATGCATTTTCTACGATAATCTTGGTGAGACTTCTGTCAGAAGTATGCAGAATCTTCGAGAACGCTCTTTTCGAGCTACATAATGCGAGAAACACGTTATCTGGTGTTTTCACAACTAAACAGTGCGTTTGATATGCAGAACCGGCGACATCTTGGATTTCGTCGGGTTTCAAGCTGAGATATGCATTTTCTGACATAATATTGGTGAGACTTCAGTCAGAAGTATGCAGAATCATCTAGATCGCTCGTTTCGAGCTATTTAATGCGAAAAAACAAGTTTTCTGGTGTTTTCAACATTCCACAGTGCGTGTGATATGCAGAACCGGCGATATCTTGATTTTCGTGGTGTTTCCATCTGAGATATGCATTTTCTGCGATAATCTTGGTGAGACTTCTGTCAGAAGTATGCAGAACCATATAGATCGCCCGTTTCGAGCTATCTAATGCGAAAAAAACAAGTTTTCTGGTGCATTCACCACTCCACAGTACGTTTGACATGCAGAACCGGAGATATCTTTGTTTCGGTCGGGTTTCAAGTTGAGATATGCATTTTCTTCGATAATCTTGGTGAGACTTCTGTCAGAAGTATGCAGAATCTTCGAGAACGCTCTTTTCGAGCTACATAATGCGAGAAACACGTTATCTGGTGTTTTCACAACTCCACAGTGCGTTTGATATGCAGAACCGGCGACATCTTGGATTTCGTCGGGTTTCAAGCTGAGATATGCATTTTCTACGTTAATCTTTGTGAGACTTCTGTCAGAAGTATGCAGAATCTTCGAGATCGCTCTTTTCGAGCTATTTAATGCGAAAAAACAAGTTTTCTGGTGTTTTCAACATTCCACAGTGCGTTTTATATGCAGAACCGGCGATATCTTGATTTTCGTGGTGTTTCCAGCTGAGATATGCATTTTCTGCGATGATCTTGGTGAGTCTTCTGTCAGAAGTATGCAGAATCATCGAGATCCCTTTTTTCGAGCTATTTAATGCGAGAAACACGTTATCTGGTGTTTTCACCACTCCACATTGCGTTTGATATGCAGAACCGCCGACATCTTGGATTTCGTCGGGTTTCAAGCTGAGATGTGCATTTTCAACGATAATCTTGGTGAGACTTCTGTCAGAAGTATGCAGAATCATCGGGATCGCTCTTTGCGAGCTATTTAATGCGAGAAACACGTTGTCTGGTTGTTTTCACGACTTCACAGTGCGTTTAATATGCAGAACCGGCGACATCTTGATTTTCGTGATGTTTCAAGCTGAGATATGCATTTTCTGCGATAATCTTGGTGAGTCTTCTGTCAGAAGTATGTAGAATCATCTAGATCGCTCTTTTCGAGCTATTTAATGCGTGAAACACGTTTTCTGGTGTATTCACCACTCCACAGTACGTTTGACATGCAGAACCGGAGATATCTTTGTTTCGGTCGGGTTTCAAGTTGAGATATGCATTTTCTTCGATAATCTTGGTGAGACTTCTGTCAGAAGTATGCAGATTCTTCGAGAACGCTCTTTTCGAGCTACATAATGCGAGAAACACGTTATCTGGTGTTTTCACCACTCCACAGTGCGTTTGATATGCAGAAACAGCGACATCTTGGCTTTCGTCGGGTATCAAGCTGAGATGTGCATTTTCAACGATAATCATGGTGAGACTTCTGTCAGAAGTATGCAGAATCTTCGAGATCGCTCTTTCCGAGCTACTTAATGCGAGAAACACGATATCTGGTGTTTTCACCACTCCACAGTGCGTTTGATATGCAGAACCGGCGATATCTTGATTTTCGTGGTGTTTCCAGCTGAGATATGCATTTTCTGCGATAATCTTGGTGAGTCTTCTGTCAGAAGTATGCAGAATCATCTAGATCGCTCTTTTCGAGCTATTTAATGCGAGAAACACGTTTTCTGGTGTATTCACCACTCCACAGTGCGTTTGATATGCAGAACCGGCGACATCTTGAATTTCGTCGGGTTTCAAGCTGAGATATGCATTTTCTACGATAATCTTGGTGAGTCTTCTGTCAGAAGTATGCAGAATCATCTAAATCGCTCTTTTCGAGCTATTTAATGCGAGAAACACGTTTTCTGGGGTTTTCACCACACCACAGTTCGTTGGATATGCAGAACCAGCGATATCTTGGTTTTCGTGGGGTTTCAAGCAGAGACATGCATTTTTTACGATAATCATGGTGAGACTTTTGTCCGAAGTATGCAGAATCATCGAGATCGCAGTTTTCGAGCTATTTAATGCGAGAAACACGATATCTGGTGTTTTCAGCACTCCACAGTGCGTACGATATGCAGAACCGGCGACATCTTTGCTGTCGTAGGGTATCAAGCTGAGATATGCATTTTCTACGATAATCTTGGTGAGTCTTCTGTCAGAAGTATGCAGAACCTTCGAGATCGCTCATTTCGAGCTAGTTAATGCGAGAAACACGTTATCTGGTGTTTTCACCACTCCACAGCGCGTTTGATATGCAGAACCGGCGATATCTTGATTTTCGTGGTTTTTCCTGCTGAGATATGCATTTTCAGCGATAATCTTGGTGAGACTTCTGTCCGAAGTGTGCAGAATCATCGAGATCGCTCTTTTCGAGCTATTTAATGCGAGAAACACGTTTTCTGGGGTTTTCACCACACCACAGTTCGTTGGATATGCAGAACCAGCGATATCTTGGTTTTCGTGGGGTTTCAAGTTGAGATATGCATTTTTTACGATAATCATGGTGAGACTTTTGTCCGAAGTATGCAGAATCATCGAGATCGCACTTTTCGAGCTATTTAATGCGAGAAACACGATATCTGGTGTTTTCAGCACTCCACAGTGCGTACGATATGCAGAACCGGCGATATCTTGGTTTTCGTGGGGTTTCAAGCTGAGATATGCATTGTCTGCGATAATCTTGGTGAGACTTCTGTCCGAAGTATGCAGAATCATCGAGATCGCTCTATTCGTCCTATTTAATGCGAGAAACACGTTATCTGGTGTTTTCACCACTCCACAGCGCGTTTGATATGCAGAACCGGCGATATCTTGATTTTCGTGGTTTTTCCTGCTGAGATATGCATTTTCAGCGATAACTTGGGGAGTCTTCTGTCAGAAGTATGCAGAATCATCGAGATCGCACTTTTCGAACTATTTAATGCGAGAAACACGATATCTGGTGTTTTCAGCACTCCACAGTGCGTACGATATGCAGAACCGGCGATATCTTGGTTTTCGTGGGGTTTCAAGCTGAGATATGCATTGTCTGCGATAATCTTGGTGATACGTCTGTCCGAAGTATGCAGAATCATCGGGATCGCTCTTTTCGAGCTATTAAATGCGGGAAACACGTTTTCTGGGGTTTTCACCACTCCACAGTTCGTAGGATATGCAGAACAGGAGATATCTTAGTTTTCGTGGTTTTTCCAGCTGAGATATGCATTTTCAGCGATAATCTTGGTGAGTCTTCTGTCAGAAGTATGCAGAATCTTCGAGATCGCTCATTTCGAGCTAGTTAATGCGAGAAACACGTTATCTGGTGTTTTCACCACTCCACAGTGCGTTTGATATGCAGAACCGGCGACATCTTGGCTGTCGTAGGGTATCAAGCTGAGATATGCATTTTCTACGATAATCTTGGTGAGTCTTCTGTCAGAAGTAAGCAGAATCTTCGAGATCGCTCATTTCGAGCTACTTAATGCGAGAAACACGTTATCTGGTGTTTTCACCACTCCACAGCGCGTTTGATATGCAGAACCGGCGATATCTTGATTTTCGTGGTTTTTCCTGCTGAGATATGCATTTTCAGCGGAAATCTTGGGGAGTATTCGGTCAGAAGTATGCAGAATCAAAGAGATCGCTCATTTCGAGCTAGTTAATGCGAGAAACACGTTATCTGGTGTTTTCACCACTCCACAGTTCGTTGTATATGCAGAACAGGAGATATCTTGGTTTTCGTGGGGTTTCTAGCAGAGATATGCATTATCTGCGATAATCATGTTGAGACTTCTGTTAGAAGTATGCAGAATCTTCGAGATCGTACATTTCGTGCTATTTAATGCGAGAAACACGTTTTCTGGGGTTTTCACCACTGCACAGTTCGTTGGATATGCAGAACAGGAGATATCTTGGTTTTCGTGGGTTTTCTAGCAGAGATATGCATTTTCTGCGATAATCATGGTGAGACTTCTGTTAGAAGTATGCAGAATCATCGAGATCGCACATTTCGAACTATTTAATGCGAGAAACACGTTGTCTGGTGTTTTCACCACTCCACAGTTGGTTTGATATGCAGAACCGGCGATATCTGGGTTTTCGTGGGGTTTCAAGCTGAGATATGCATTTTCTGAGATAATCTTGGTGAGACCTCTGTCCGAAGTATGCAGAAACATCGAGATCGCTCTTTTCGACCTATTTAATGCGAGAAACACGTTATCTGGTGTTTTCACCAGTCCACAGTGCGTATGATGTGCAGAACCAGCGATATCTTGGTTTTCGTGGGGTTTCAAGCTGAGATATGCATTTTTTACGATAATCATGGTGAGACTTCTGTCCGAAGTGTGCAGAATCATCGAGATCGCTCTTTTCGAGCTATTTAATGCGAGAAACACGATATCTGGTGTTTTCAGCACTCCACAGTGCGTACGACATGGAGAACCGGCGATATCTTGGTTTTCGTGGGGTTTCAAGCTGAGATATGCATTGTCTGCGAAAATCTTGGTGAGACTTCTGTCCGAAGTGTGCAGAATCATCGAGATCGCTCTTTTCGAGCTATTTAATGCGAGAAACACGTTTTCTGGGGTTTTCACCACACCACAGTTCGTTGGATATGCAGAACCAGCGATATCTTGGTTTTCGTGGGGTTTCAAGCAGAGACATGCATTTTTTACGATAATCATGGTGAGACTTTTGTCCGAAGTATGCAGAATCATCGAGATCGCAGTTTTCGAGCTATTTAATGCGAGAAACACGATATCTGGTGTTTTCAGCACTCCACAGTGCGTACGATATGCAGAACCGGCGACATCTTGGCTGTCGTAGGGTATCAAGCTGAGATATGCATTTTCTACGATAATCTTGGTGAGTCTTCTGTCAGAAGTATGCAGAACCTTCGAGATCGCTCATTTCGAGCAAGTTAATGCGAGAAACACGTTATCTGGTGTTTTCACCACTCCACAGCGCGTTTGATATGCAGAACCGGCGATATCTTGATTTTCGTGGTTTTTCCTGCTGAGATATGCATTTTCAGCGATTATCTTGGGGAGTCTTCTGTCAGAAGTATGCAGAATCATCGAGATCGCTCATTTCGAGCTAGTTAATGCGAGAAACACGTTATCTGGTGTTTTCACCACTCCACAGTTCGTTGTATATGCAGAACAGGAGATATCTTGGTTTTCGTGGGGTTTCTAGCAGAGAAATGCATTATCTGCGATAATCATGTTGAGACTTCTGTTAGAAGTATGCAGAATCTTCCAGATCGTACATTTCGAGCTATTTTATGCGAGAAACACGTTTTCTGGGGTTTTCACCACTGCACAGTTCGTTGGATATGCAGAACAGGAGATATCTTGGTTTTCGTGGGTTTTCTAGCAGAGATATGCATTTTCTGCGATAATCATGGTGAGACTTCTGTTAGAAGTATGCAGAATCATCGAGATCGCACATTTCGAACTATTTAATGCGAGAAACACGTTGTCTGGTGTTTTCACCACTCCACAGTTGGTTTGATATGCAGAACCGGCGATATCTGGGTTTTCGTGGGGTTTCAAGCTGAGATATGCATTTTCTGAGATAATCTTGGTGAGACCTCTGTCCGAAGTATGCAGAAACATCGAGATCGCTCTTTTCGACCTATTTAATGCGAGAAACACGTTATCTGGTGTTTTCACCAGTCCACAGTGCGTTTGATATGCAGAACCAGCGATATCTTGGTCTTCGTGGGGTTTCAAGCTGAGATATGCATTTTTTACGATAATCATGGTGAGACTTCTGTCCGAAGTATGCAGAATCATCGTGATCGCACTTTTCGAGCTATTTAATGCGAGAAACACGATATCTGGTGTTTTCAGCAATCCACAGTGCGTATGATATGCAGAACCGGCGATATCTTGGTTTTCGTGGGGTTTCAAGCTGAGATATGCATTGTCTGCGATAATCTTGGTGAGACTTCTGTCCGAAGTATGCAGAAACATCGAGATCGCTCTTTTCGACCTATTTAATGCGAGAAACACGTTATCTGGTGTTTTCACCACTCCACAGTGCGTTTGATATGCAGAACCAGCGATATCTTGGTTTTCGTGGGGTTTCAAGATGAGATATGCATTTTTGACGATAATCATGGTGAGACTTCTGTCCGAAGTATGCAGAATCATCGAGTTTCTCTTTTCGAGCTATTTAATGCGAGAAACACGATATCTGGTGTTTTCAGCACTCCACAGTGCGTACGATATGCAGAACCGGCGATATCTTGGTTTTCGTGGGGTTTCAAGCTGAGATATGCATTGTCTGCGATAATCTTGGTGAGACTTCTGTCCGAAGTGTGCAGAATCATCAAGATCGCTCTTTTCGAGCTATTAAATGCGAGAAACACGTTTTCTGGGGTTTTCACCACACCACAGTTCGTTGGATATGCAGAACCAGCGATATCTTGGTTTTCGTGGGGTTTCAAGCTGAGATATGCATTTTTTACGATAATCATGGTGAGACTTCTGTCCGAAGTATGCAGAATCATCGAGATCGCACTTTTCGACCTATTTAATGCGAGAAACACGTTATCTGGTGTTTTCACCACTCCACAGTGCGTTTGATATGCAGAACCAGCGATATCTTGGTTTTCGTGGGGTTTCAAGATGAGATATGCATTTTTGACGATAATCATGGTGAGACTTCTGTCCGAAGTATGCAGAATCATCGAGTTTCTCTTTTCGAGCTATTTAATGCGAGAAACACGATATCTGGTGTTTTCAGCACTCCACAGTGCGTACGATATGCAGAACCGGCGATATCTTGGTTTTCGTGGGGTTTCAAGCTGAGATATGCATTGTCTGCGATAATCTTGGTGAGACTTCTGTCCGAAGTATGCAGAATCATCGAGATCGCTCATTTCGAGCTAGTTAATGCGAGAAACACGTTATCTGGTGTTTTCACCACTCCACAGTTCGTTGTATATGCAGAACAGGAGATATCTTGGTTTTCGTGGGGTTTCTAGCAGAAAATGCATTATCTGCGATAATCATGTTGAGACTTCTGTTAGAAGTATGCAGAATCTTCCAGATCGTACATTTCGAGCTATTTTATGCGAGAAACACGTTTTCTGGGGTTTTCACCACTGCACAGTTCGTTGGATATGCAGAACAGGAGATATCTTGGTTTTCGTGGGTTTTCTAGCAGAGATATGCATTTTCTGCGATAATCATGGTGAGACTTCTGTTAGAAGTATGCAGAATCATCGAGATCGCACATTTCGAACTATTTAATGCGAGAAACACGTTGTCTGGTGTTTTCACCACTCCACAGTTGGTTTGATATGCAGAACCGGCGATATCTGGGTTTTCGTGGGGTTTCAAGCTGAGATATGCATTTTCTGAGATAATCTTGGTGAGACCTCTGTCCGAAGTATGCAGAAACATCGAGATCGCTCTTTTCGACCTATTTAATGCGAGAAACACGTTATCTGGTGTTTTCACCAGTCCACAGTGCGTTTGATATGCAGAACCAGCGATATCTTGGTCTTCGTGGGGTTTCAAGCTGAGATATGCATTTTTTACGATAATCATGGTGAGACTTCTGTCCGAAGTATGCAGAATCATCGTGATCGCACTTTTCGAGCTATTTAATGCGAGAAACACGATATCTGGTGTTTTCAGCAATCCACAGTGCGTATGATATGCAGAACCGGCGATATCTTGGTTTTCGTGGGGTTTCAAGCTGAGATATGCATTGTCTGCGATAATCTTGGTGAGACTTCTGTCCGAAGTATGCAGAAACATCGAGATCGCTCTTTTCGACCTATTTAATGCGAGAAACACGTTATCTGGTGTTTTCACCACTCCACAGTGCGTTTGATATGCAGAACCAGCGACATCTTGGTTTTCGTGGGGTTTCAAGATGAGATATGCATTTTTGACGATAATCATGGTGAGACTTCTGTCCGAAGTATGCAGAATCATCGAGTTTCTCTTTTCGAGCTATTTAATGCGAGAAACACGATATCTGGTGTTTTCAGCACTCCACAGTGCGTACGATATGCAGAACCGGCGATATCTTGGTTTTCGTGGGGTTTCAAGCTGAGATATGCATTGTCTGCGATAATCTTGGTGAGACTTCTGTCCGAAGTGTGCAGAATCATCAAGATCGCTCTTTTCGAGCTATTTAATGCGAGAAACACGTTTTCTGGGGTTTTCACCACACCACAGTTCGTTGGATATGCAGAACCAGCGATATCTTGGTTTTCGTGGGGTTTCAAGCTGAGATATGCATTTTTTACGATAATCATGGTGAGACTTCTGTCCGAAGTATGCAGAATCATCGAGATCGCACTTTTAGAGCTATTTAATGCGAGAAACACGATATCTGGTGTTATCAGCACTCCACAGTGCGTATGATATGCAGAACCGGCGATATCTTGGTTTTCGTGGGGTTTCAAGCTGAGATATGCATTCTCTGCGATAATCTTGGTGAGACTTCTGTCCGAAGTGTGCAGAATCATCGAGATCGCTCTTTTCGAGCTATGTAATGCGAGAAACACGTTTTCTGGGGTTTTCACCACACCACAGTTCGTTGGATATGCAGAACAGGTGATATCTTGGTATTCAAGGGGTTTCAAGCAGAGATATGCATTTTCTGCGATAAACTTGGAGAGACTTCTGTCCGAAGTATGCTGAATCATCGAGATAGCACCTTTCGAGCTAGTTAATGCGAGAAAAATCTTATCTGGTGTTTTCACCACTCCACAGTGCGTTTGATATGCAGAACCGGCGATATCTTGGTTTTCGTGGGGTTTCAAGCTGAGATATGCATTGTCTGCGATAATCTTGGTGAGACTTCTGTCCGAAGTGTGCAGAATCATCCAGATCGCTCTTTTCGAGCTATTTAATGCGAGAAACACGTTTTCTGTGGTTTTCACCACACCACAATTCGTTGGATATGCAGAACAGGTGATATCTTGGTTTTCGAGGGGTTTCAAGCTGAGATATGCATTTTCTGCGATAAACTTGGAGACACTTCTGTCCGAAGTATGCTGAATCGTCGAGATCGCACTTTTCGAGCTAGTTAATGCGAGAAAAACCTTATCTGGTGTTTTCCCCACCCCACAGTGCGTTTGATATGCAGAACCGGCGATATCTGGGTTTTCGTGGGCTTTCAAGCTGAGATATGCATTGTCTGCGATAATCTTGGTGAGACTTCTGTCCGAAGTATGCAGAAACATCGAGATCGCTCTTTTCGACCTATTTAATGCGAGAAACACGTTATCTGGTGTTTTCACCACTCCACAGTGCGTTTGATATGCAGAACCAGCGATATCTTGGTTTTCGTGGGGTTTCAAGCTGAGATATGCATTTTTTACGATAATCATGGTGAGACTTCTGTCAGAAGTATGCTGAATCATCGAGATAGCACCTTTCGAGCTAGTTAATGCGAGAAAAACCTTATCTGGTGTTTTCACCACTCCACAGTGCGTTTGATATGCAGAACCCGCGATATCTTGGTTTTCGTGGGGTTTCAAGCTGAGATATGCATTGTCTGCGATAATCTTGGTGAGACTTCTGTCCGAAGTGTGCAGAATCATCGAGATCGCACTTTTCGAGCTATTTAATGCGAGAAACACGTTTTCTGGGGTTTTCACCACACCACAATTCGTTGGATATGCAGAACAGGTGATATCTTGGTTTTCGAGGGGTTTCAAGCTGAGATATGCATTTTCTGCGATAAACTTGGAGACACTTTGGCCGAAGTATGCTGAATCGTCGAGATCGCACTTTTCGAGCTAGTTAATGCGAGAAAAACCTTATCTGGTGTTTTCCCCACCCCACAGTGCGTTTGATATGCAGAACCGGCGATATCAGGGTTTTCGTGGGGTTTCAAGCTGAGATATGCATTGTCTGCGATAATCTTGGTGATACTTCTGTCCGAAGTATGCAGAAACATCGAGATCGCTCTTTTCGACCTATTTAATGCGAGAAACACGTTATCTGGTGTTTTCACCACTCCACAGTGCGTTTGATATGCAGAACCAGCGATATCTTGGTTTTCGTGGGGTTTCAAGCTGAGATATGCATTTTTTACGATAATCATGGTGAGACTTCTGTCAGAAGTATGCAGAATCATCGAGATCGCACTTTTCGAGCTATTTAATGCGAGAAACACGATATCTGGTGTTTTCAGCACTCCACAGTGCGTATGAAATGCAGAACCGGCGATATCTTGGTTTTCGTGGGGTTTCAAGCTGAGATATGCATTGTCTGCGATAATCTTGGTGAGACTTCAGTCCGAAGTGTGCAGAATCATCGAGATCGCACTTTTCGAGCTATTTAATGCGAGAAACACGATATCTGGTGTTTTCAGCACTCCACAGTGCGTATGAAATGCAGAACCGGCGATATCTTGGTTTTCGTGGGGTTTCAAGCTGAGATATGCATTGTCTGCGATAATCTTGGTGAGACTTCTGTCCGAAGTGTGCAGAATCATCGAGATCGCTCTTTTCGAGCTATTTAATGCGAGAAACACGTTTTCTGGGGTTTTCACCACACCACAGTTCGTTGGATATGCAGAACAGGTGATATCTTGGTTTTCGAGGGGTTTCAAGCTGAGATATGCATCTTCTGCGATAAACTTGGAGAGACTTCTGTCCGAAGTATGCTGAATCATCGAGATCGCACTTTTCGAGCTATTTAATGCGACAAACACGATATCTGGTGTTTTCAGCACTCCACAGTGCGTATGTTATGCAGAACCGGCGATATCTTGGTTTTCGTGGGGTTTCAAGCTGAGATATGCATTGTCTGCGATAATCTTGGTGAGACTTCTGTCCGAAGTATGCAGAAACATCGAGATCGCTCTTTTCGACCTATTTAATGCGAGAAACACGTTATCTGGTGTTTTCACCACTCCACAGTGCGTTTGATATCCAGAACCAGCGATATCTTGGTTTTCGTGGGGTTTCAAGCTGAGATATGCATTTTTTACGATAATCATGGTGAGACTTCTGTCAGAAGTATGCAGAATCATCGAGATCGCACTTTTCGAGCTATTTAATGCGAGAAACACGATATCTGGTGTTTTCAGCACTCCACAGTGCGTATGAAATGCAGAACCGGCGATATCTTGGTTTTCGTGGGGTTTCAAGCTGAGATATGCATTGTCTGCGATAATCTTGGTGAGACTTCTGTCCGAAGTGTGCAGAATCATCGAGATCGCTCTTTTCGAGCTATTTAATGCGAGAAACACGATATCTGGTGTTTTCAGCACTCCACAGTGCGTACGATATGCAGAACCGGCGATATCTTGGTTTTCGTGGGGTTTCAAGCTGAGATATGCATTGTCTGCGATAATCTTGGTGAGACTTCTGTCCGAAGTATGCAGAAACATCGAGATCGCTCTTTTCGACCTATTTAATGCGAGAAACACGTTATCTGGTGTTTTCACCACTCCACAGTGCGTTTGATATGCAGAATCAGCGATATCTTGGTTTTCGTGGGGTTTCAAGCTGAGATATGCATTTTTTACGATAATCATGGTGAGACTTCTGTCAGAAGTATGCTGAATCATCGAGATAGCACCTTTCGAGCTAGTTAATGCGAGAAAAACCTTATCTGGTGTTTTCACCACTCCACAGTGCGTTTGATATGCAGAACCGGCGATATCTTGGTTTTCGTGGGGTTTCAAGCTGAGATATGCATTGTCTGCGATAATCTTGGTGAGACTTCTGTCCGAAGTGTGCAGAATCATCGAGATCGCACTTTTCGAGCTATTTAATGCGAGAAACACGTTTTCTGGGGTTTTCACCACACCACAATTCGTTGGATATGCAGAACAGGTGATATCTTGGTTTTCGAGGGGTTTCAAGCTGAGATATGCATTTTCTGCGATAAACTTGGAGACACTTTGGCCGAAGTATGCTGAATCGTCGAGATCGCACTTTTCGAGCTAGTTAATGCGAGAAAAACCTTATCTGGTGTTTTCCCCACCCCACAGTGCGTTTGATATGCAGAACCGGCGATATCAGGGTTTTCGTGGGGTTTCAAGCTGAGATATGCATTGTCTGCGATAATCTTGGTGAGACTTCTGTCCGAAGTATGCAGAAACATCGAGATCGCTCTTGTCGACCTATTTAATGCGAGAAACACGTTATCTGGTGTTTTCACCACTCCACAGTGCGTTTGATATGCAGAACCAGCGATATCTTGGTTTTCGTGGGGTTTCAAGCTGAGATATGCATTTTTTACGATAATCATGGTGAGACTTCTGTCAGAAGTATGCAGAATCATCGAGATCGCACTTTTCGAGCTATTTAATGCGAGAAACACGATATCTGGTGTTTTCAGCACTCCACAGTGCGTATGAAATGCAGAACCGGCGATATCTTGGTTTTCGTGGGGTTTCAAGCTGAGATATGCATTGTCTGCGATAATCTTGGTGAGACTTCAGTCCGAAGTGTGCAGAATCATCGAGATCGCACTTTTCGAGCTATTTAATGCGAGAAACACGATATCTGGTGTTTTCAGCACTCCACAGTGCGTATGAAATGCAGAACCGGCGATATCTTGGTTTTCGTGGGGTTTCAAGCTGAGATATGCATTGTCTGCGATAATCTTGGTGAGACTTCTGTCCGAAGTGTGCAGAATCATCGAGATCGCTCTTTTCGAGCTATTTAATGCGAGAAACACGTTTTCTGGGGTTTTCACCACACCACAGTTCGTTGGATATGCAGAACAGGTGATATCTTGGTTTTCGAGGGGTTTCAAGCTGAGATATGCATCTTCTGCGATAAACTTGGAGAGACTTCTGTCCGAAGTATGCTGAATCATCGAGATCGCACTTTTCGAGCTATTTAATGCGAGAAACACGATATCTGGTGTTTTCAGCACTCCACAGTGCGTATGTTATGCAGAACCGGCGATATCTTGGTTTTCGTGGGGTTTCAAGCTGAGATATGCATTGTCTGCGATAATCTTGGTGAGACTTCTGTCCGAAGTATGCAGAAACATCGAGATCGCTCTTTTCGACCTATTTAATGCGAGAAACACGTTATCTGGTGTTTTCACCACTCCACAGTGCGTTTGATATGCAGAACCAGCGATATCTTGGTTTTCGTGGGGTTTCAAGCTGAGATATGCATTTTTTACGATAATCATGGTGAGACTTCTGTCAGAAGTATGCAGAATCATCGAGATCGCACTTTTCGAGCTATTTAATGCGAGAAACACGATATCTGGTGTATTCAGCACTCCACAGTGCGTATGAAATGCAGAACCGGCGATATCTTGGTTTTCGTGGGGTTTCAAGCTGAGATATGCATTGTCTGCGATAATCTTGGTGAGACTTCTGTCCGAAGTGTGCAGAATCATCGAGATCGCTCTTTTCGAGCTATTTAATGCGAGAAACACGATATCTGGTGTTTTCAGCACTCCACAGTGCGTACGATATGCAGAACCGGCGATATCTTGGTTTTCGTGGGGTTTCAAGCTGAGATATGCATTGTCTGCGATAATCTTGGTGAGACTTCTGTCCGAAGTATGCAGAAACATCGAGATCGCTCTTTTCGACCTATTTAATGCGAGAAACACGTTATCTGGTGTTTTCACCACTCCACAGTGCGTTTGATATGCAGAACCAGCGATATCTTGGTTTTCGTGGGGTTTCAAGCTGAGATATGCATTTTTTACGATAATCATGGTGAGACTTCTGTCAGAAGTATGCAGAATCATCGAGATCGCACTTTTCGAGCTATTTAATGCGAGAAACACGATATCTGGTGTTTTCAGCACTCCACAGTGCGTATGAAATGCAGAACCGGCGATATCTTGGTTTTCGTGGGGTTTCAAGCTGAGATATGCATTGTCTGCGATAATCTTGGTGAGACTTCTGTCCGAAGTGTGCAGAATCATCGAGATCGCTCTTTTCGAGCTATTTAATGCGAGAAACACGTTTTCTGGGGTTTTCACCACACCACAGTTCGTTGGATATGCAGAACAGGTGATATCTTGGTTTTTGAGGGGTTTCAAGCTGAGATATGCATCTTCTGCGATAAACTTGGAGAGACTTCTGTCCGAAGTATGCTGAATCATCGAGATCGCACTTTTCGAGCTATTTAATGCGAGAAACACGTTATCTGGTGTTTTCACCACTCCACAGTGCGTTTGATATGCAGAACCGGCGACATCTTGATTTTCGTGATGTTTTCCAGCTGAGATATGGATTTTCTGCGATAATCTTGGTGAGACTTCAGTCAGAAGTATGCAGAATCATCTAGATCGCTCTTTTCAAGCTATTTAATGCGAAAAAACAAGTTTTCTGGTGTTTTCAACATTCCACAGTGCGTTTGATATGCAGAACCGGCGATATCTTGGATTTCGTCGGGTTTCAAGCTGAGATAAGCATTTTCTACGATAATCTTGGTGAGACTTCTGTCAGAAGTATGCAGAATCTTCGAGATCGCTCTTTTCGAGCTACTTAATGCGAGAAACACGATATCTGGTGTTTTCACCACTCCACAGTGCGTTTGATATGCAGAACCGGAGATATCTTGATTTTCGTGGTGTTTCCAGCTGAGATATGCATTTTCTGCGATAATCTTGGTGAGACTTCTGTCAGAAGTATGCAGAATCATCGGGATCGCTCTTGTCGAGCTATTTAATGCGAGAAACACGTTGTCTGGTTGTTTTCACGACTCCACAGTGCGTTTGATATGCAGAACCGGTGAAATCTTAATTTTCGTGATGTTTCAAGCTGAGATATGGATTTTCTGCGATAATCTTGGTGACACTTCAGTCAGAAGTATGCAGAATCATCTAGATCGCTGTTTTCAAGCTATGTAATGCGAAAAAACAAGTTTTCTGGTGTTTTCAACATTCCACAGCGCGTTTTATATGCAGAACCGGCGATATCTTGATTTTCGTTGTGTTTCCAGCTGAGATATGCATTTTCTGCGATAATCTTGGTGAGTCTTCTGTCAGAAGTATGCAGAATCTTCGAGAACGCTCTTTTCGAGCTACATAATGCGAGAAACACGTTATCTGGTGTTTTCACCACTCCACAGTGCGTTTGATATGCAGAACCAGCGACATCTTGGCTTTCGTCGGGTATCAAGCTGAGATATGCATTTTCAACGATAATCTTGGTGGGACTTCTGTCAGAAGGATGCAGAATCATCGGGATCGCTCTTTTCGAGCTATTTAATGCGAGAAACACGTTGTCTGGTTGTTTTCACGACTAGACAGTGCGTTTGATACGCAGAACCGGCGACATCTTGATTTTCGTGAGGTTTCCAGCTGAGATATGGATTTTCTACGATAATCTTCGTGAGACTTCAGTCAGAAGTATTCAGAATCATCTAGATCGCTGTTTTCAAGCTATGTAATGCGAAAATACAAGTTTTCTGGTGTTTTCAACATTCCACAGCGCGTTTTATATGCAGAACCGGCGATATCTTGATTTTCGTTGTGTTTCCAGCTGAGATATGCATTTTCTGCGATAATCTTGGTGAGTCTTCTGTCAGAAGTATGCAGAATCATCGAGATCCCTCTTTGCGAGCTATTTAATGCGAGAAACACGATATCTGGTGTTTTCACCACTCCACAGTGCGTTTGATATGCAGAACCGGCAACATCTTGATTTTCGTGAGGTTTCAAGCTGAGATATGCATTTTCTGACATAATATTGGTGAGACTTCAGTCAGAAGTATGCAGAATCATCTAGATCGCTCGTTTCGAGCTATTTAATGCGAAAAAACAAGTTTTCTGGTGTTTTCAACATTCCACAGTGCGTGTGATATGCAGAACCGGCGATATCTTGATTTTCGTGGTGTTTCCAGCTGAGATAAGCATTTTCTGCGATAATCTTGGTGAGTCTTCTGTCAGAAGTATGCAGAATCATCTAGATCGCTGTTTTCAAGCTATGTAATGCGAAAAAACAAGTTTTCTGGTGTTTTCAACATTCCACAGCGCGTTTTATATGCAGAACCGGCGATATCTTGATTTTCGTTGTGTTTCCAGCTGAGATATGCATTTTCTGCGATAATCTTGGTGAGTCTTCTGTCAGAAGTATGCAGAATCTTCGAGAACGCTCTTTTCGAGCTACATAATGCGAGAAACACGTTATCTGGTGTTTTCACCACTCCACAGTGCGTTTGATATGCAGAACCAGCGACATCTTGGCTTTCGTCGGGTATCAAGCTGAGATATGCATTTTCAACGATAATCTTGGTGGGACTTCTGTCAGAAGGATGCAGAATCATCGGGATCGCTCTTTTCGAGCTATTTAATGCGAGAAACACGTTGTCTGGTTGTTTTCACGACTAGACAGTGCGTTTGATACGCAGAACCGGCGACATCTTGATTTTCGTGAGGTTTCCAGCTGAGATATGGATTTTCTACGATAATCTTCGTGAGACTTCAGTCAGAAGTATTCAGAATCATCTAGATCGCTGTTTTCAAGCTATGTAATGCGAAAAAACAAGTTTTCTGGTGTTTTCAACATTCCACAGCGCGTTTTATATGCAGAACCGGCGATATCTTGATTTTCGTTGTGTTTCCAGCTGAGATATGCATTTTCTGCGATAATCTTGGTGAGACTTCTGTCAGAAGTATGCAGAATCATCGGGATCGCTCTTGTCGAGCTATTTAATGCGAGAAACACGTTGTCTGGTTGTTTTCACGACTCCACAGTGCGTTTGATATGCAGAACCGGCGAAATCTTAATTTTCGTGATGTTTCAAGCTGAGATATGGATTTTCTGCGATAATCTTGGTGACACTTCAGTCAGAAGTATGCAGAATCATCTAGATCGCTGTTTTCAAGCTATGTAATGCGAAAAAACAAGTTTTCTGGTGTTTTCAACATTCCACAGCGCGTTTTATATGCAGAACCGGCGATATCTTGATTTTCGTTGTGTTTCCAGCTGAGATATGCATTTTCTGCGATAATCTTGGTGAGTCTTCTGTCAGAAGTATGCAGAATCATCGAGATCCCTCTTTGCGAGCTATTTAATGCGAGAAACACGATATCTGGTGTTTTCACCACTCCACAGTGCGTTTGATATGCAGAACCGGCAACATCTTGATTTTCGTGAGGTTTCAAGCTGAGATATGCATTTTCTGACATAATATTGGTGAGACTTCAGTCAGAAGTATGCAGAATCATCTAGATCGCTCGTTTCGTGCTATTTAATGCGAAAAAACAAGTTTTCTGGTGTTTTCAACATTCCACAGTGCGTGTGATATGCAGAACCGGCGATATCTTGATTTTCGTGGTGTTTCCAGCTGAGATAAGCATTTTCTGCGATAATCTTGGTGAGTCTTCTGTCAGAAGTATGCAGAATCATCTAGATCGCTGTTTTCAAGCTATGTAATGCGAAAAAACAAGTTTTCTGGTGTTTTCAACATTCCACAGCGCGTTTTATATGCAGAACCGGCGATATCTTGATTTTCGTTGTGTTTCCAGCTGAGATATGCATTTTCTGCGATAATCTTGGTGAGTCTTCTGTCAGAAGTATGCAGAATCTTCGAGAACGCTCTTTTCGAGCTACATAATGCGAGAAACACGTTATCTGGTGTTTTCACCACTCCACAGTGCGTTTGATATGCAGAACCAGCGACATCTTGGCTTTCGTCGGGTATCAAGCTGAGATATGCATTTTCAACGATAATCTTGGTGGGACTTCTGTCAGAAGGATGCAGAATCATCGGGATCGCTCTTTTCGAGCTATTTAATGCGAGAAACACGTTGTCTGGTTGTTTTCACGACTAGACAGTGCGTTTGATACGCAGAACCGGCGACATCTTGATTTTCGTGAGGTTTCCAGCTGAGATATGGATTTTCTACGATAATCTTCGTGAGACTTCAGTCAGAAGTATTCAGAATCATCTAGATCGCTGTTTTCAAGCTATGTAATGCGAAAAAACAAGTTTTCTGGTGTTTTCAACATTCCACAGCGCGTTTTATATGCAGAACCGGCGATATCTTGATTTTCGTTGTGTTTCCAGCTGAGATATGCATTTTCTGCGATAATCTTGGTGAGTCTTCTGTCAGAAGTATGCAGAATCAACGAGATCCCTCTTTGCGAGCTATTTAATGCGAGAAACACGTTATCTGGTGTTTTCACCACTCCACAGTGCGTTTGATATGCAGAACCAGCGACATCTTGGCTTTCGTCGGGTATCAAGCTGAGATATGCATTTTCTGCGATAATCTTGGTGAGTCTTCTGTCAGAAGTATGCAGAATCAACGAGATCCCTCTTTGCGAGCTATTTAATGCGAGAAACACGATATCTGGTGTTTTCACCACTCCACAGTGCGTTTGATATGCAGAACCGGCAACATCTTGATTTTCGTGAGGTTTCAAGCTGAGATATGCATTTTCTGACATAATATTGGTGAGACTTCAGTCAGAAGTATGCAGAATCATCTAGATCGCTCGTTTCGAGCTATTTAATGCGAAAAAACAAGTTTTCTGGTGTTTTCAACATTCCACAGTGCGTGTGATATGCAGAACCGGCGATATCTTGATTTTCGTGGTGTTTCCAGCTGAGATAAGCATTTTCTGCGATAATCTTGGTGAGTCTTCTGTCAGAAGTATGCAGAATCATCTAGATCGCTGTTTTCAAGCTATGTAATGCGAAAAAACAAGTTTTCTGGTGTTTTCAACATTCCACAGCGCGTTTTATATGCAGAACCGGCGATATCTTGATTTTCGTTGTGTTTCCAGCTGAGATATGCATTTTCTGCGATAATCTTGGTGAGTCTTCTGTCAGAAGTATGCAGAATCATCGAGATCCCTTTTTTCGAGCTATTTAATGCGAGAAACACGTTTTCTGGTGTATTCACCACTCCACAGTACGTTTGACATGCAGAACCGGCGAAATCTTGCTTTTCGTGGGTTTTCAAGCTGAGATATGCATTTTCTGCGATAATCTTGGTGAGACTTCTGTCAGAAGTATGCAGAATCTTCGAGAACGCTCTTTTCGAGCTACATAATGCGAGAAACACGTTATCTGGTGTTTTCACCACTCCACAGTGCGTTTGATATGCAGAACCGGCGACATCTTGGCTTTCGTCGGGCATCAAGCTGAGATATGCATTTTCAACGATAATCTTGGTGAGACTTCTGTCAGAAGTATGCAGAATCTTCGGGATCGCTCTTTTCGAGCTATTTAATGCGAGAAACACGTTGTCTGGATGTTTTCACGACTCCACAGTGCGTTTGATATGCAGAACCGGCGACATCTTGATTTTCGTGAGGTTTCAAGCTGAGATATAGATTGTCTATGATAATCTTGGTGCGACTTCAGTCAGAAATATACAGAATCATCTAGATCGCTCTTTTCAAGGTATTTAATGCGAAAAAACAAATTTTCTGGTGTTTTCAACATTCCACAGTGCGTTTTATATGCAGAACCGGCGATATGTTGATTTTCGTGGTGTTTCCAGCTGAGATATGGATTTTCTGCGATAATCTTGGTGAGACTTCTGTCAGAAGTATGCAGAGTCATCGAGATCCCTTTTTTCCAGCTACTTATTGCGCGAAACACGATATCTGGTGTTTTCACCACTCCACAGTGCGTTTGATATACAGAACCGGCGATATGTTGATTTTCGTGGTGTTTCCAGCTGAGATATGCATTTTCTGCGATGATCTTGGTGAGTCTTCTGTCAGAAGTATGCAGAGTCATCGAGTTCCCTTTTTTCGAGCTACTTATTGCGCGAAACACGATATCTGGTGTTTTCACCACTCCACAGTGCGTTTGATATACAGAACCTGAGACATCTTGGATTTCGTGGTGTTTCCAGCTGAGATAAGCATTTTCTGCGATAATCTTGGTGAGTCTTCTGTCAGAAGTATGCAGAATCATCTAGATCGCTGTTTTCAAGCTATGTAATGCGAAAAAACAAGTTTTCTGGTGTTTTCAACATTCCACAGCGCGTTTTATATGCAGAACCGGCGATATCTTGATTTTCGTTGTGTTTCCAGCTGAGATATGCATTTTCTGCGATAATCTTGGTGAGTCTTCTGTCAGAAGTATGCAGAATCATCGAGATCCCTTTTTTCGAGCTATTTAATGCGAGAAACACGTTATCTGGTGTTTTCACCACTCCACAGTGCGTTTGATATGCAGAACCAGCGACATCTTGGCTTTCGTCGGGTATCAAGCTGAGATATGCATTTTCAACGATAATCTTGGTGGGACTTCTGTCAGAAGGATGCAGAATCATCGGGATCGCTCTTTTCGAGCTATTTAATGCGAGAAACACGTTGTCTGGTTGTTTTCACGACTAGACAGTGCGTTTGATACGCAGAACCGGCGACATCTTGATTTTCGTGAGGTTTCCAGCTGAGATATGGATTTTCTACGATAATCTTCGTGAGACTTCAGTCAGAAGTATTCAGAATCATCTAGATCGCTGTTTTCAAGCTATGTAATGCGAAAAAACAAGTTTTCTGGTGTTTTCAACATTCCACAGCGCGTTTTATATGCAGAACCGGCGATATCTTGATTTTCGTTGTGTTTCCAGCTGAGATATGCATTTTCTGCGATAATCTTGGTGAGTCTTCTGTCAGAAGTATGCAGAATCTTCGAGAACGCTCTTTGCGAGCTACATAATGCGAGAAACACGTTATCTGGTGTTTTCACCACTCCACAGTGCGTTTGATATGCAGAACCAGCGACATCTTGGCTTTCGTCGGGTATCAAGCTGAGATATGCATTTTCAACGATAATCTTGGTGGGACTTCTGTCAGAAGGATGCAGAATCATCGGGATCGCTCTTTTCGAGCTATTTAATGCGAGAAACACGTTGTCTGGTTGTTTTCACGACTAGACAGTGCGTTTGATATGCAGAACCGGCAACATCTTGATTTTCGTGATGTTTCAAGCTGAGATATGCATTTTCTGCGATAATCTTGGTGAGTCTTCTGTCAGAAGTATGTAGAATCATCTAGATCGCTCTTTTCGAGCTATTTAATGCGAGAAACACGTTTTCTGGTGTATTCACCACTCCACAGTACGTTTGACATGCAGAACCGGAGATATCTTTGTTTCGGTCGGGTTTCAAGTTGAGATATGCATTTTCTTCGATAATCTTGGTGAGACTTCTGTCAGAAGTATGCAGATTCTTCGAGAACGCTCTTTTCGAGCTACATAATGCGAGAAACACGTTATCTGGTGTTTTCACCACTCCACAGTGCGTTTGATATGCAGAAACAGCGACATCTTGGCTTTCGTCGGGTATCAAGCTGAGATGTGCATTTTCAACGATAATCATGGTGAGACTTCTGTCAGAAGTATGCAGAATCTTCGAGATCGCTCTTTCCGAGCTACTTAATGCGAGAAACACGATATCTGGTGTTTTCACCACTCCACAGTGCGTTTGATATGCAGAACCGGCGATATCTTGATTTTCGTGGTGTTTCCAGCTGAGATATGCATTTTCTGCGATAATCTTGGTGAGTCTTCTGTCAGAAGTATGCAGAATCATCTAGATCGCTCTTTTCGAGCTATTTAATGCGAGAAACACGTTTTCTGGTGTATTCACCACTCCACAGTGCGTTTGATATGCAGAACCGGCGACATCTTGAATTTCGTCGGGTTTCAAGCTGAGATATGCATTTTCTACGATAATCTTGGTGAGTCTTCTGTCAGAAGTATGCAGAATCATCTAAATCGCTCTTTTCGAGCTATTTAATGCGAGAAACACGTTTTCTGGTGTATTCACCAATCCACAGTGCGTTTGACATGCAGAACCGGCGAAATCTTGCTTTTCGTGGGTTTTCAAGCTGAGATATGCATTTTCTGCGATAATCTTGGTGAGACTTCTGTCAGAAGTATGCAGAATCATCTAAATCGCTCTTTTCGAGCTATTTAATGCGAGAAACACGTTTTCTGGTGTATTCACCAATCCACAGTGCGTTTGACATGCAGAACCGGCGAAATCTTGCTTTTCGTGGGTTTTCAAGCTGAGATATGCATTTTCTGCGATAATCTTGGTGAGACTTCTGTCAGAAGTATGCAGAATCATCTAAATCGCTCTTTTCGAGCTATTTAATGCGAGAAACACGTTTTCTGGTGTATTCACCAATCCACAGTGCGTTTGACATGCAGAACCGGCGAAATCTTGCTTTTCGTGGGTTTTCAAGCTGAGATATGCATTTTCTGCGATAATCTTGGTGAGACTTCTGTCAGAAGTATGCAGAATCTTCGAGAACGCTCTTTTCGAGCTACATAATGCGAGAAACACGTTGTCTGGTTGTTTTCAAGACTCCACAGTGCGTTTGATGTGCAGAACCAGCGACATCTTAATTTTTGTGATGTTTCAAGCTGAGATATGGATTTTCTGCGATAATCTTGGTGAGACTTCAGTCAGAAGTATGCAGAATCATCTAGATCGCTCTTTTCAAGCTATTTAATGCGAAAAAACAAGTTTTCTGGTGTTTTCAACATTCCACAGTGCGTTTGATA
Organism: Anthophora plumipes; assembly: GCA_951804975.1. Classification (NCBI taxonomy): domain Eukaryota; kingdom Metazoa; phylum Arthropoda; class Insecta; order Hymenoptera; family Apidae; genus Anthophora; species Anthophora plumipes. The sequence goes on from CATORF010000423.1 coordinate 1,739,971, forward strand.
TGCAGAACCGGCGACATCTTGGATTTCGTCGGGTTTCAAGCTGAGATATGCATTTTCTACGATAATCTTGGTGAGACTTCTGTCAGAAGTATGCAGAATCATCGGGATCGCACTTTTCGAGCTATTTAATGCTGGAAACACGTTGTCTGGTTGTTTTCACGACTCCACAGTGCGTTTGATATGCAGAACCGGCGACATCTTGATTTTCGTGATGTTTTCCAGCTGAGATATGGATTTTCTGCGATAATCTTGGTGAGACTTCAGTCAGAAGTATGCAGAATCATCTAGATCGCTCTTTTCAAGCTATTTAATGCGAGAAACACGTTTTCTGGTGTATTCGCCACTCCACAGTACGTTTGACATGCAGAACCGGCGATATCATGGTTTCGGTCGGGTTTCATACTGAGATATGCATTTTCTACGATAATCTTGGTGAGACTTCTGTCACAAGTATGCAGAATCTTCGAGAACGCTCTTTTCGAGCTACTTAATGCGAGAAACACGTTTTCTGGTGTTTTCACCACTCCACAGTACGTTTGATGTGTAGTACCGGAGATAACTTGGTTTTCGTGAGGTTTCAAGCTGAGATATGCATTTTCTGCGATTATCTTGGTGAGACTTATGTCAGAAGTATGCATAATCATCGGGATCGCACTTCTCGAGCTATTTAATGCGAGAAACACGTTATCTGGTTGTTTTCACCACTCCACAGTGCGTTTGATTTGCAGTACCGGCGACATCTTGATTTTCGTGAGGTTTCAAGCTGAGATATGCATTTTCTGCGATAATCTTGGTGAGACTTCTGTCAGAAGTATGCAGAATCATCGGGATCGCTCTTTTCGAGCTATTTAATGCGAGAAACACGTTGTCTGGTTGTTTTCACGAATCCACAGTGCGTTTGATATGCAGAACCGGCGACATCTTAATTTTCGTGATGTTTCAAGCTGAGATATGGATTTTCTGCGATAATCTTGGTGACACTTCAGTCAGAAGTATGCAGAATCATCTAGATCGCTCTTTTCAAGCTATTTAATGCGAAAAATCAAGTTTTCTAGTGTTTTCACGACACCACAGTGCGTTTGACATCCAGAACCGGCTACATCTAGATTTTCGTGAGATTACAACCTGAGATATGCATTTTCGTCGATAATCTAGGTGAGTCTTCTGTCAGTAGTATGCAGAATCATCGGGACCCCTCTTTTCGAGCTATTTAATGCGAGAAACACGTTATCTGTTGTTTTCACCACTCCGCAGTGCGTTTGATATGCAGAACCGGCGACATCTTGATTTTCGTTAGATTTCAACCTGAGATATGCATTTTCTACGATAATCTTGGTGAGACTTCCGTCAGAAGTATGCAGAATCTTCGAGAACGCTCTTTTCGAGCTACATAATGCGAGAAACACGTTTTCTGGTGTTTTCACCACTCCACAGTACGTTTGATGTGCAGAACCGGAGATAACTTGGTTTTCGTGAGGTTTCAAGCTGAGATATGCATTTTCTGCGATTATCTTGGTGAGACTTCTGTCAGAAGTATGCATAATCATCGGGATCGCACTTCTCGAGCTATTTAATGCGAGAAACACGTTATCTGGTTGTTTTCACCACTCCACAGTGCGTTTGATTTGCAGAACCGGCGACATCTTGATTTTCGTGAGGTTTCAAGCTGAGATATGCATTTTCTGCGATAATCTTGGTGAGACTTCTGTCAGAAGTATGCAGAATCATCGGGATCGCTCTTTTCGAGCTATTTAATGCGAGAAACACGTTGTCTGGTTGTTTCCACGACTCCACAGTGCGTTTGATATGCAGAACCGGCGACATCTTAATTTTCGTGATGTTTCAAGCTGAGATATGGATTTTCTGCGATAATCTTGGTGACACTTCAGTCAGAAGTATGCAGAATCATCTAGATCGCTCTTTTCAAGCTATTTAATGCGAAAAATCAAGTTTTCTAGTGTTTTCACGACACCACAGTGCGTTTGATATCCAGAACCGGCGACATCTAGATTTTCGTGAGATTTCAACCTGAGATATGCATTTTCGTCGATAATCTAGGTGAGTCTTCTGTCAGTAGTATGCAGAATCATCGGGACCCCTCTTTTCGAGCTATTTAATGCGAGAAACACGTTATCTGTTGTTTTCACCACTCCGCAGTGCGTTTGATATGCAGAACCGGCGACATCTTGATTTTCGTGAGATTTCAACCTGAGATATGCATTTTCTACGACAATCTTGGTGAGACTTCCGTCAGAAGTAAGCAGAATCTTCGAGATCGCTCTTTTCGAGCTATTTAATGCGAGAAACACGTTGTCTGGTTGTTTTCACGACTCCACAGTGCGTTTGATATGCAGAACCGGCGACATCTTAATTTTCGTGATGTTTCAAGCTGAGATATGGATTTTCTGCGATAACCTTGGTGAGACTTCAGTCAGAGGTATGCAGAATCATCTAGATCGCTCTTTTCAAGCTATTTAATGCGAAAAAACAAGTTTTCTAGTGTTTTCAACATTCCACAGTGCGTTTGATATGCAGAACCGGCGACATCTTGGATTTCGTCGGGTTTCAAGCTGAGATATGCATTTTCTACGATAATCTTGGTGAGACTTCTGTCAGAAGTATGCAGAATCTTCGAGATCGCTCTTTTCGAGCTACTTAATGCGAGAAACACGATATCTGGTGTTTTCACCACTCCACAGTGCGTTTGATATGCAGAACCGGCGATATCTTGATTTTCGTGGTGTTTCCAGCTGAGATATGCATTTTCTGCGATAATCTTGGTGAGTCTTCTGTCAGTAGTATGCAGAATCATCGGGACCCCTCTTTTCGAGCTATTTAATGCGAGAAACACGTTATCTGTTGTTTTCACCACTCCGCAGTGCGTTTGATATGCAGAACCGGCGTCATCTTGATTTTCGTGAGACTTCAACCTGAGATATGCATTTTCTACGATAATCTTGGTGAGACTTCCGTCAGAAGTATGCAGAATCTTCGAGATCGCTCTTTCCGAGCTATTTAATGCGAGAAACACGTTATCTGGTGTTTTCACGACACCACAGTGCGTTTGATATCCAGAACAGGCGACATCTTGAATTTCGTGAGGTTTCAACCTGAGATATGCATTCTCGTCGATAATCTTGGTGAGACTTCTGTCAGAAGTATGCAGAATCTTCGAGAACGCTCTTTTCGAGCTACATAATGCGAGAAACACGTTATCTGGTGTTTTCACCACTCCACAGTGCGTTTGATATGCAGAACCAGCGACATCTTGACTTTCGTCGGGTATCAAGCTGAGATATGCATTTTCAACGATAATCTTGGTGAGACTTCTGTCAGAAGTATGCAGAATCATCGGGATCGCTCTTTTCGAGCTATTTAATGCGAGAAACACGTTGTCTGGTTGTTTTCACGACTCCACAGTGCGTTTGATATGCAGAACCGGCGACATCTTAATTTTCGTGATGTTTCAAGCTGAGATATGCATTTTCTGGGATAATCTTGGTGAGACTTTAGTCAGAAGTATGCAGAATCATCTAGATCGCTCGTTTCGAGCTATTTAATGCGAAAAAACAAGTTTTCTGGTGTTTTGACCACTCCACAGTCCGTATGATATGTAGAGCCGCCGATAACTTGGTCTTCGCGGGGTTTCCAGCTGAAATATGCATTTTCTGCGATAATCTTGGTGTTTCATCTATGAGAAGTATGCAGAATGATCGAGAACGCTCTTTTCGAGTTAGTTAATGCGAGAAACACGTTTTCTGGTGTTTTCAACATTCCACAGTGCGTCTGATATGCAGAACCGACGATATCGTGGTTTTCGTGGTGTTTCCAGCTGAGATATGCATTTTCTGCGATAATCTTGGTGTGTCTTCTGTCAGCAGTATGCAGAATCATCGGGATCGCACTTCTCGAGCTATTTAATTCGAGAAACACGTTGTCTGGTTGTTTTCACGAATCCACAGTGCGTTTGATATGCAGAACCGGCGACATTTTTATTTTCGTGATGTTTTCCAGCTGAGATATGGATTTTCTGCGATAATCTTGGTGAGACTTTAGTCAGAAGTATGCAGAATCATCTAGATCGCTCGTTTCGAGCTATTTAATGCGAAAAAACAAGTTTTCTGTTGTTTTGACCACTCCACAGTGCGTATGATATGTAGAGCCGCCGATAACTTGGTCTTCGCGGGGTTTCCAGCTGAAATATGCATTTTCAACGATAATCTTGGTGAGATTTCAGTCAGGAGTATACAGAATCTTCTAGATCGCTCTTTTCGAGCTATTTAATGCGAGAAACACCTTATGTGGTGATTTCACCACTCCACAGTGCGTTTGATATGCAGAACCGACGGCATCTTGACTTTCGTCGGGTATCAAGCTGAGATATGCATTTTCTGCGATAATCTTGGTGTTTCATCTATGAGAAGTATGCAGAATCATCGTGAACGCTCTTTTCGAGCTAGTTAATGCGAGAAACACGTTTTCTGGTGTTTTCACCACTCCACAGTGCGTCTGATATGCAGAACCGGAGATAACTTGGTTTTCGTGAGGTTTCAAGCTGAGATATGCATTTTCTGCGATTATCTTGGTGAGACTTCTGTCAGAAGTATGCATAATCATCGGGATCGCACTTCTCGAGCTATTTAATGCGAGAAACACGTTATCTGGTTGTTTTCACCACTCCACAGTGCGTTTGAATTGCAGAACCGGCGACATCTTGATTTTCGTGAGGTTTCAAGCTGAGATATGCATTTTCTGCGATAATCTTGGTGAGACTTCTGTCAGAAGTATGCAGAATCATCGGGATCGCTCTTTTCGAGCTATTTAATGCGAGAAACACGTTGTCTGGTTGTTTTCACGACTCCACAGTGCGTTTTATATGCAGAACCGGCGACATCTTAATTTTCGTGATGTTTCAAGCTGAGATATGGATTTTCTGCGAAATCTTGGTGAGACTTCAGTCAGAAGTATGCAGAATCATCTAGATCGCTCTTTTCAAGCTATTTACTGCGAAAAAACAGGTTTTCTAGTGTTTTCACGACACCACAGTGCGTTTGATATCCAGAACCGGCGACATCTAGATTTTCGTGAGATTTCAACCTGAGATATGCATTTTCGTCGATAATCTTGGTGAGTCTTCTGTCAGTAGTATGCAGAATCATCGGGACCCCTCTTTTCGAGCTATTTAATGCGAGAAACACGTTATCTGTTGTTTTCACCAATCCGCAGTGCGTTTGATATGCAGAACCGGCGACATCTTGATTTTCGTGAGATTTCTACCTGAAATATGCATTTTCTACGATAATCTTGGTGAGACTTCCGTCAGAAGTATGCAGAATCTTCGAGATCGCTCTTTAGAGCTATTTAATGCGAGAAACACGTTATCTGGTGTTTTCACGACACCACAGTGCGTTTGATATCCAGAACAGGCGACATCTTGAATTTCGTGAGATTTCAACCTGAGATATGCATTTTCGTCGATAATCTTGGTGAGACTACTGTCAGAAGTATGCAGAATCTTCGAGAACGCTCTTTTCGAGCTACATAATGCGAGAAACACGTTATCTGGTGTTTTCACCACTCCACAGTGCGTTTGATATGCAGAAACAGCGACATCTTGGCTTTCGTCGGGTATCAAGCTGAGATATGCATTTTCAACGATAATCTTGGTGAGACTTTAGTCAGAAGTATGCAGAATCATCTAGATCGCTCGTTTCGAGCTATTTAATGCGAAAAAACAAGTTTTCTGGTGTTTTCACCGCTCCACAGTGCGTTTGATATGCAGAACCGGCGATATCTTGATTTTCGTGGTGTTTCCAGCTGAGATATGCATTTTCTGCGATAATCTTGGTGAGTCTTCTGTCAGAAGTATGCAGAATCATCTAGATCGCTCGTTTCGAGCTATTTAATGCGAAAAAACAAGTTTTCTGTTGTTTTGACCACTCCACAGTGCGTATGATATGTAGAGCCGCCGATAACTTTGTCTTCGCGGGGTTTCCAGCTGAAATATGCATTTTCTGCGATGATCTTGGTGTTTCATCTATGAGAAGTATGCAGAATGATCGAGAACGCTCTTTTCGAGTTAGTTAATGCGAGAAACACGTTTTCTGGTGTTTTCAACATTCCACAGTGCGTCTGATATGCAGAACCGACGATATCGTGGTTTTCGTGGTGTTTCCAGCTGAGATATGCATTTTCTGCGATAATCTTGGTGGGTCTTCTGTCAGCAGTATGCAGAATCATCTAGATCACTCTTTTCGAGCTACTTAATGCGAGAACCACGTTATCTGGTGTATTGACCACTCCCCAGTGCATTTGATATGCAGAACCGGCGACATCTTGACTTTCGTCGGGTATCAAGCTGAGATATGCATTTTCTGCGATAATCTTGGTGTTTCATCTATGAGAAGTATGCAGAATCATCGTGAACGCTCTTTGCGAGCTAGTTAATGCGAGAAACACGTTTTCTGGTGTTTTCACCACTCCACAGTGCGTCAGATATGCAGAACCGGAGATAACTTGGTTTTCGTGAGGTTTCAAGCTGAGATATGCATTTTCTGCGATTATCTTGGTGAGACTTCTGTCAGAAGTATGCATAATCATCGGGATCGCACTTCTCGAGCTATTTAATGCGAGAAACACGTTATCTGGTTGTTTTCACCACTCCACAGTGCGTTTGATTTGCAGAACCGGCGACATCTTGATTTTCGTGAGGTTTCAAGCTGAGATATGCATTTTCTGCGATAATCTTGGTGAGACTTCTGTCAGAAGTATGCAGAATCATCGGGATCGCTCTTTTCGAGCTATTTAATGCGAGAAACACGTTGTCTGGTTGTTTTCACGACTCCACAGTGCGTTTTATATGCAGAACCGGCGACATCTTAATTTTCGTGATGTTTCAAGATGAGATATGGATTTTCTGCGATAATCTTGGTGAGACTTCAGTCAGAAGTATGCAGAATCATCTAGATCGCTCTTTTCAAGCTATTTACTGCGAAAAAACAAGTTTTCTAGTGTTTTCACGACACCACAGTGCGTTTGATATCCAGAACCGGCGACATCTAGATTTTCGTGAGATTTCAACCTGAGATATGCATAATCGTCGATAATCTTGGTGAGTCTTCTGTCAGTAGTATGCAGTATCATCGGGACCCCTCTTTTCGAGCTATTTAATGCGAGAAACACGTTATCTGTTGTTTTCACCACTCCGCAGTGCGTTTGATATGCAGAACCGGCGACATCTTGATTTTCAAGAGATTTCAACCTGAGATATGCATTTTCTACGATAATCTTGGTGAGACTTCCGTCAGAAGTATGCAGAATCTTCGAGATCGCTCTTTTCGAGCTATTTAATGCGAGAAACACGTTATCTGGTGTTTTCACGACACCACAGTGCGTTTGATATCCAGAACAGGCGACATCTTGAATTTCGTGAGATTTCAACCTGAGATATGCATTTTCGTCGATAATCTTGGTGAGACTACTGTCAGAAGTATGCAGAATCTTCGAGAACGCTCTTTTCGAGCTACGTAATGCGAGAAACACGTTATCTGGTGTTTTCACCACTCCACAGTGCGTTTGATATGCAGAACCGGCGACATCTTGGATTTTGTCGGGTTTCAAGTTGAGATATGCATTTTCTACGATAATCTTGGTGAGACTTCTGTCAGAAGTATGCAGAATCTTCGAGATCGCTCTTTTCGAGCTATTTAATGCGAGAAACATGTTATCTGGTGTTTTCATCACTCCACAGGGCGTTTGATATGCAGAACCGGCGATATCTTGGTTTTCGTGGGGTTTCCAGCTGAGATATGCATTTTCTGCGATAATCTTGGTGTTTCATCTATGAGAAGTATGCAGAATGATCGAGAACGCTCTTTTCGAGTTAGTTAATGCGAGAAACACGTTTTCTGGTGTTTTCAACATTCCACAGTGCGTCTGATATGCAGAACGGACGATATCGTGGTTTTCGTGGTGTTTCCAGCTGAGATATGCATTTTCTGCGATAATCTTGGTGGGTCTTCTGTCAGCAGTATGCAGAATCTTCGAGATCGCTCTTTAGAGCTATTTAATGCGAGAAACACGTTATCTGGTGTTTTCACGACACCACAGTGCGTTTGATATCCAGAACAGGCGACATCTTGAATTTCGTGAGATTTCAACCTGAGATATGCATTTTCGTCGATAATCTTGGTGAGACTACTGTCAGAAGTATGCAGAATCTTCGAGAACGCTCTTTTCGAGCTACATAATGCGAGAAACACGTTATCTGGTGTTTTCACCACTCCACAGTGCGTTTGATATGCAGAAACAGCGACATCTTGGCTTTCGTCGGGTATCAAGCTGAGATATGCATTTTCAACGATAATCTTGGTGAGACTTTAGTCAGAAGTATGCAGAATCATCTAGATCGCTCGTTTCGAGCTATTTAATGCGAAAAAACAAGTTTTCTGGTGTTTTCACCGCTCCACAGTGCGTTTGATATGCAGAACCGGCGATATCTTGATTTTCGTGGTGTTTCCAGCTGAGATATGCATTTTCTGCGATAATCTTGGTGAGTCTTCTGTCAGAAGTATGCAGAATCATCTAGATCACTCTTTTCGAGCTACTTAATGCGAGAACCACGTTATCTGGTGTATTGACCACTCCCCAGTGCGTTTGATATGCAGAACCGGCGACATCTTGACTTTCGTCGGGTATCAAGCTGAGATATGCATTTTCTGCGATAATCTTGGTGTTTCATCTATGAGAAGTATGCAGAATCATCGAGAACGCTCTTTGCGAGCTAGTTAATGCGAGAAACACGTTTTCTGGTGTTTTCGCCACTCCACAGTGCGTCAGATATGCAGAACCGGAGATAACTTGGTTTTCGTGAGGTTTCAAGCTGAGATATGCATTTTCTGCGATTATCTTGGTGAGACTTCTGTCAGCAGTATGCAGAATCATCTAGATCACTCTTTTCGAGCTACTTAATGCGAGAACCACGTTATCTGGTGTATTGACCACTCCCCAGTGCGTTTGATATGCAGAACCGGCGACATCTTGACTTTCGTCGGGTATCAAGCTGAGATATGCATTTTCTGCGATAATCTTGGTGAGACTTTAGTCAGAAGTATGCAGAATCATCTAGATCGCTCGTTTCGAGCTATTTAATGCGAAAAAACAAGTTTTCTGTTGTTTTGACCACTCCACAGTGCGTATGATATGTAGAGCCGCCGATAACTTTGTCTTCGCGGGGTTTCCAGCTGAAATATGCATTTTCTGCGATGATCTTGGTGTTTCATCTATGAGAAGTATGCAGAATGATCGAGAACGCTCTTTTCGAGTTAGTTAATGCGAGAAACACGTTTTCTGGTGTTTTCAACATTCCACAGTGCGTCTGATATGCAGAACCGACGATATCGTGGTTTTCGTGGTGTTTCCAGCTGAGATATGCATTTTCTGCGATAATCTTGGTGGGTCTTCTGTCAGCAGTATGCAGAATCATCTAGATCACTCTTTTCGAGCTACTTAATGCGAGAACCACGTTATCTGGTGTATTGACCACTCCCCAGTGCGTTTGATATGCAGAACCGGCGACATCTTGACTTTCGTCGGGTATCAAGCTGAGATATGCATTTTCTGCGATAATCTTGGTGTTTCATCTATGAGAAGTATGCAAAATCATCGAGAACGCTCTTTGCGAGCTAGTTAATGCGAGAAACACGTTTTCTGGTGTTTTCACCACTCCACAGTGCGTCAGATATGCAGAACCGGAGATAACTTGGTTTTCGTGAGGTTTCAAGCTGAGATATGCATTTTCTGCGATTATCTTGGTGAGACTTCTGTCAGAAGTATGCATAATCATCGGGATCGCACTTCTCGAGCTATTTAATGCGAGAAACACGTTATCTGGTTGTTTTCACCACTCCACAGTGCGTTTGATTTGCAGAACCGGCGACATCTTGATTTTCGTGAGGTTTCAAGCTGAGATATGCATTTTCTGCGATAATCTTGGTGAGACTTCTGTCAGAAGTATGCAGAATCATCGGGATCGCTCTTTTCGAGCTATTTAATGCGAGAAACACGTTGTCTGGTTGTTTTCACGACTCCACAGTGCGTTTTATATGCAGAACCGGCGACATCTTAATTTTCGTGATGTTTCAAGATGAGATATGGATTTTCTGCGATAATCTTGGTGAGACTTCAGTCAGAAGTATGCAGAATCATCTAGATCGCTCTTTTCAAGCTATTTACTGCGAAAAAACAAGTTTTCTAGTGTTTTCACGACACCACAGTGCGTTTGATATCCAGAACCGGCGACATCTAGATTTTCGTGAGATTTCAACCTGAGATATGCATTTTCGTCGATAATCTTGGTGAGTCTTCTGTCAGTAGTATGCAGAATCTTCGAGAACGCTCTTTTCGAGCTACATAATGCGAGAAACACGTTATCTGGTGTTTTCACCACTCCACAGTGCGTTTGATATGCAGAACCGGCGCCATCTTGATTTTCGTGAGGTTTCAAGCTGAGATATGGATTTTCTGCGATAATATTGGTGAGACTTCTGTCAGAAGTATGCAGAATCATCTAGATCGCTTATTTCGAGCTATTTAATGCGAGAAACACGTTTTCTGGTGTATTCACCAATCCACAGTGCGTTTGATATGCAGAACCGGCGACATCTTGGATTTCGTCGGGTTTCATACTGAGATATGCATTTTCTACGATAATCTTGGTGAGACTTCTGTCAGAAGTATGCAGAATCATCGAGATCGCTCTTTTCGAGCTATTTAATGCGAGAAACTCGTTTTCTGGTGTATTCACCACTCCACAGTACGTTTGACATGCAGAACCGGCGGAATCTTGCTTTTCGTGGGTTTTCAAGCTGAGATATGCTTTTTCTGCGATAATCATGGTGAGACTTCTGTCAGAAGTATGCAGAATCTTCGAGAACGCTGTTTTCGAGCTACATAATGCGAGAATCACGTTATCTGGTGTTTTCACCACTCCACAGTGCGTTTGATATGCAGAACCAGCGACATCTAGGCTTTCGTCGGGTATCAAGCTGAGATATGCATTTTCAACGATTATCTTGGTGAGACTTCTGTCAGAAGTATGCAGAATCATCGGGATCGCTCTTTTCGAGCTATTTAATGCGAGAAACACGTTGTCTGGTTGTTTTCACGACTCCACAGTGCGTTTGATATGCAGAACCGGCGACATTTTTATTTTCGTGATGTTTTCCAGCTGAGATATGGATTTTCTGCGATAATCTTGGTGAGACTTTAGTCAGAAGTATGCAGAATCATCTAGATCGCTCGTTTCGAGCTATTTAATGCGAAAAAACAAGTTTTCTGTTGTTTTGACCACTCCACAGTGCGTATGATATGTAGAGCCGCCGATAAGTTGGTCTTCGCGGGGTTTCCAGCTGAAATATGCATTTTCAACGATAATCTTGGTGAGATTTCAGTCAGAAGTATACAGAATCTTCTAGATCGCTCTTTTCGAGCTATTTAATGCGAGAAACACCTTATGTGGTGATTTCACCACTCCACAGTGCGTTTGATATGCAGAACCGACGGCATCTTGACTTTCGTCGGGTATCAAGCTGAGATATGCATTTTCTGCGATAATCTTGGTGTTTCATCTATGAGAAGTATGCAGAATCATCGTGAACGCTCTTTTCGAGCTAGTTAATGCGAGAAACACGTTTTCTGGTGTTTTCACCACTCCACAGTGCGTCTGATATGCAGAACCGGAGATAACTTGGTTTTCGTGAGGTTTCAAGCTGAGATATGCATTTTCTGCGATTATCTTGGTGAGACTTCTGTCAGAAGTATGCATAATCATCGGGATCGCACTTCTCGAGCTATTTAATGCGAGAAACACGTTATCTGGTTGTTTTCACCACTCCACAGTGCGTTTGAATTGCAGAACCGGCGACATCTTGATTTTCGTGAGGTTTCAAGCTGAGATATGCATTTTCTGCGATAATCTTGGTGAGACTTCTGTCAGAAGTATGCAGAATCATCGGGATCGCTCTTTTCGAGCTATTTAATGCGAGAAACACGTTGTCTGGTTGTTTTCACGACTCCACAGTGCGTTTTATATGCAGAACCGGCGACATCTTAATTTTCGTGATGTTTCAAGCTGAGATATGGATTTTCTGCGATAATCTTGGTGAGACTTCAGTCAGAAGTATGCAGAATCATCTAGATCGCTCTTTTCAAGCTATTTACTGCGAAAAAACAGGTTTTCTAGTGTTTTCACGACACCACAGTGCGTTTGATATCCAGAACCGGCGACATCTAGATTTTCGTGAGATTTCAACCTGAGATATGCATTTTCGTCGATAATCTTGGTGAGTCTTCTGTCAGTAGTATGCAGAATCATCGGGACCCCTCTTTTCGAGCTATTTAATGCGAGAAACACGTTATCTGTTGTTTTCACCAATCCGCAGTGCGTTTGATATGCAGAACCGGCGACATCTTGATTTTCGTGAGATTTCTACCTGAAATATGCATTTTCTACGATAATCTTGGTGAGACTTCCGTCAGAAGTATGCAGAATCTTCGAGATCGCTCTTTAGAGCTATTTAATGCGAGAAACACGTTATCTGGTGTTTTCACGACACCACAGTGCGTTTGATATCCAGAACAGGCGACATCTTGAATTTCGTGAGATTTCAACCTGAGATATGCATTTTCGTCGATAATCTTGGTGAGACTACTGTCAGAAGTATGCAGAATCTTCGAGAACGCTCTTTTCGAGCTACATAATGCGAGAAACACGTTATCTGGTGTTTTCACCACTCCACAGTGCGTTTGATATGCAGAAACAGCGACATCTTGGCTTTCGTCGGGTATCAAGCTGAGATATGCATTTTCAACGATAATCTTGGTGAGACTTTAGTCAGAAGTATGCAGAATCATCTAGATCGCTCGTTTCGAGCTATTTAATGCGAAAAAACAAGTTTTCTGGTGTTTTCACCGCTCCACAGTGCGTTTGATATGCAGAACCGGCGATATCTTGATTTTCGTGGTGTTTCCAGCTGAGATGTGCATTTTCTGCGATAATCTTGGTGAGTCTTCTGTCAGAAGTATGCAGAATCATCTAGATCGCTCGATTCGAGCTATTTAATGCGAAAAAACAAGTTTTCTGTTGTTTTGACCACTCCACAGAGCGTATGATATGTAGAGCCGCCGATAACTTTGTCTTCGCGGGGTTTCCAGCTGAAATATGCATTTTCTGCGATGATCTTGGTGTTTCATCTATGAGAAGTATGCAGAATGATCGAGAACGCTCTTTTCGAGTTAGTTAATGCGAGAAACACGTTTTCTGGTGTTTTCAACATTCCACAGTGCGTCTGATATGCAGAACCGACGATATCGTGGTTTTCGTGGTGTTTCCAGCTGAGATATGCATTTTCTGCGATAATCTTGGTGGGTCTTCTGTCAGCAGTATGCAGAATCATCTAGATCACTCTTTTCGAGCTACTTAATGCGAGAACCACGTTATCTGGTGTATTGACCACTCCCCAGTGCGTTTGATATGCAGAACCGGCGACATCTTGACTTTCGTCGGGTATCAAGCTGAGATATGCATTTTCTGCGATAATCTTGGTGTTTCATCTATGAGAAGTATGCAGAATCATCGTGAACGCTCTTTGCGAGCTAGTTAATGCGAGAAACACGTTTTCTGGTGTTTTCACCACTCCACAGTGCGTCAGATATGCAGAACCGGAGATAACTTGGTTTTCGTGAGGTTTCAAGCTGAGATATGCATTTTCTGCGATTATCTTGGTGAGACTTCTGTCAGAAGTATGCATAATCATCGGGATCGCACTTCTCGAGCTATTTAATGCGAGAAACACGTTATCTGGTTGTTTTCACCACTCCACAGTGCGTTTGATTTGCAGAACCGGCGACATCTTGATTTTCGTGAGGTTTCAAGCTGAGATATGCATTTTCTGCGATAATCTTGGTGAGACTTCTGTCAGAAGTATGCAGAATCATCGGGATCGCTCTTTTCGAGCTATTTAATGCGAGAAACACGTTGTCTGGTTGTTTTCACGACTCCACAGTGCGTTTTATATGCAGAACCGGCGACATCTTAATTTTCGTGATGTTTCAAGATGAGATATGGATTTTCTGCGATAATCTTGGTGAGACTTCAGTCAGAAGTATGCAGAATCATCTAGATCGCTCTTTTCAAGCTATTTACTGCGAAAAAACAAGTTTTCTAGTGTTTTCACGACACCACAGTGCGTTTGATATCCAGAACCGGCGACATCTAGATTTTCGTGAGATTTCAACCTGAGATATGCATAATCGTCGATAATCTTGGTGAGTCTTCTGTCAGTAGTATGCAGTATCATCGGGACCCCTCTTTTCGAGCTATTTAATGCGAGAAACACGTTATCTGTTGTTTTCACCACTCCGCAGTGCGTTTGATATGCAGAACCGGCGACATCTTGATTTTCAAGAGATTTCAACCTGAGATATGCATTTTCTACGATAATCTTGGTGAGACTTCCGTCAGAAGTATGCAGAATCTTCGAGATCGCTCTTTTCGAGCTATTTAATGCGAGAAACACGTTATCTGGTGTTTTCACGACACCACAGTGCGTTTGATATCCAGAACAGGCGACATCTTGAATTTCGTGAGATTTCAACCTGAGATATGCATTTTCGTCGATAATCTTGGTGAGACTACTGTCAGAAGTATGCAGAATCTTCGAGAACGCTCTTTTCGAGCTACATAATGCGAGAAACACGTTATCTGGTGTTTTCACCACTCCACAGTGCGTTTGATATGCAGAACCGGCGACATCTTGGATTTTGTCGGGTTTCAAGCTGAGATATGCATTTTCTACGATAATCTTGGTGAGACTTCTGTCAGAAGTATGCAGAATCTTCGAGATCGCTCTTTTCGAGCTATTTAATGCGAGAAACATGTTATCTGGTGTTTTCATCACTCCACAGGGCGTTTGATATGCAGAACCGGCGATATCTTGGTTTTCGTGGGGTTTCCAGCTGAGATATGCATTTTCTGCGATAATCTTGGTGTTTCATCTATGAGAAGTATGCAGAATGATCGAGAACGCTCTTTTCGAGTTAGTTAATGCGAGAAACACGTTTTCTGGTGTTTTCAACATTCCACAGTGCGTCTGATATGCAGAACGGACGATATCGTGGTTTTCGTGGTGTTTCCAGCTGAGATATGCATTTTCTGCGATAATCTTGGTGGGTCTTCTGTCAGCAGTATGCAGAATCTTCGAGATCGCTCTTTAGAGCTATTTAATGCGAGAAACACGTTATCTGGTGTTTTCACGACACCACAGTGCGTTTGATATCCAGAACAGGCGACATCTTGAATTTCGTGAGATTTCAACCTGAGATATGCATTTTCGTCGATAATCTTGGTGAGACTACTGTCAGAAGTATGCAGAATCTTCGAGAACGCTCTTTTCGAGCTACATAATGCGAGAAACACGTTATCTGGTGTTTTCACCACTCCACAGTGCGTTTGATATGCAGAAACAGCGACATCTTGGCTTTCGTCGGGTATCAAGCTGAGATATGCATTTTCAACGATAATCTTGGTGAGACTTTAGTCAGAAGTATGCAGAATCATCTAGATCGCTCGTTTCGAGCTATTTAATGCGAAAAAACAAGTTTTCTGGTGTTTTCACCGCTCCACAGTGCGTTTGATATGCAGAACCGGCGATATCTTGATTTTCGTGGTGTTTCCAGCTGAGATATGCATTTTCTGCGATAATCTTGGTGAGTCTTCTGTCAGAAGTATGCAGAATCATCTAGATCACTCTTTTCGAGCTACTTAATGCGAGAACCACGTTATCTGGTGTATTGACCACTCCCCAGTGCGTTTGATATGCAGAACCGGCGACATCTTGACTTTCGTCGGGTATCAAGCTGAGATATGCATTTTCTGCGATAATCTTGGTGTTTCATCTATGAGAAGTATGCAGAATCATCGAGAACGCTCTTTGTGAGCTAGTTAATGCGAGAAACACGTTTTCTGGTGTTTTCACCACTCCACAGTGCGTCAGATATGCAGAACCGGAGATAACTTGGTTTTCGTGAGGTTTCAAGCTGAGATATGCATTTTCTGCGATTATCTTGGTGAGACGTCTGTCAGCAGTATGCAGAATCATCTAGATCACTCTTTTCGAGCTACTTAATGCGAGAACCACGTTATCTGGTGTATTGACCACTCCCCAGTGCGTTTGATATGCAGAACCGGCGACATCTTGACTTTCGTCGGGTATCAAGCTGAGATATGCATTTTCTGCGATAATCTTGGTGAGACTTTAGTCAGAAGTATGCAGAATCATCTAGATCGCTCGTTTCGAGCTATTTAATGCGAAAAAACAAGTTTTCTGTTGTTTTGACCACTCCACAGTGCGTATGATATGTAGAGCCGCCGATAACTTTGTCTTCGCGGGGTTTCCAGCTGAAATATGCATTTTCTGCGATGATCTTGGTGTTTCATCTATGAGAAGTATGCAGAATGATCGAGAACGCTCTTTTCGAGTTAGTTAATGCGAGAAACACGTTTTCTGGTGTTTTCAACATTCCACAGTGCGTCTGATATGCAGAACCGACGATATCGTGGTTTTCGTGGTGTTTCCAGCTGAGATATGCATTTTCTGCGATAATCTTGGTGGGTCTTCTGTCAGCAGTATGCAGAATCATCTAGATCACTCTTTTCGAGCTACTTAATGCGAGAACCACGTTATCTGGTGTATTGACCACTCCCCAGTGCGTTTGATATGCAGAACCGGCGACATCTTGACTTTCGTCGGGTATCAAGCTGAGATATGCATTTTCTGCGATAATCTTGGTGTTTCATCTATGAGAAGTATGCACAATCATCGAGAACGCTCTTTGCGAGCTAGTTAATGCGAGAAACACGTTTTCTGGTGTTTTCACCACTCCACAGTGCGTCAGATATGCAGAACCGGAGATAACTTGGTTTTCGTGAGGTTTCATGCTGAGATATGCATTTTCTGCGATTATCTTGGTGAGACTTCTGTCAGAAGTATGCATAATCATCGGGATCGCACTTCTCGAGCTATTTAATGCGAGAAACACGTTATCTGGTTGTTTTCACCACTCCACAGTGCGTTTGATTTGCAGAACCGGCGACATCTTGATTTTCGTGAGGTTTCAAGCTGAGATATGCATTTTCTGCGATAATCTTGGTGAGACTTCTGTCAGAAGTATGCAGAATCATCGGGATCGCCCTTTTCGAGCTATTTAATGCGAGAAACACGTTGTCTGGTTGTTTTCACGACTCCACAGTGCGTTTTATATGCAGAACCGGCGACATCTTAATTTTCGTGATGTTTCAAGATGAGATATGGATTTTCTGCGATAATCTTGGTGAGACTTCAGTCAGAAGTATGCAGAATCATCTAGATCGCTCTTTTCAAGCTATTTACTGCGAAAAAACAAGTTTTCTAGTGTTTTCACGACACCACAGTGCGTTTGATATCCAGAACCGGCGACATCTAGATTTTCGTGAGATTTCAACCTGAGATATGCATTTTCGTCGATAATCTTGGTGAGTCTTCTGTCAGTAGTATGCAGTATCATCGGGACCCCTCTTTTCGAGCTATTTAATGCGAGAAACACGTTATCTGTTGTTTTCACCACTCCGCAGTGCGTTTGATATGCAGAACCGGCGACATCTTGATTTTCAAGAGATTTCAACCTGAGATATGCATTTTCTACGATAATCTTGGTGAGACTTCCGTCAGAAGTATGCAGAATCTTCGAGATCGCTCTTTTCGAGCTATTTAATGCGAGAAACACGTTATCTGGTGTTTTCACGACACCACAGTGCGTTTGATATCCAGAACAGGCGACATCTTGAATTTCGTGAGATTTCAACCTGAGATATGCATTTTCGTCGATAATCTTGGTGAGACTACTGTCAGAAGTATGCAGAATCTTCGAGAACGCTCTTTTCGAGCTACATAATGCGAGAAACACGTTATCTGGTGTTTTCACCACTCCACAGTGCGTTTGATATGCAGAACCGGCGACATCTTGGATTTCGTCGGGTTTCAAGCTGAGATATGCATTTTCTACGATAATCTTGGTGAGACTTCTGTCAGAAGTATGCAGAATCTTCGAGATCGCTCTTTTCGAGCTATTTAATGCGAGAAACATGTTATCTGGTGTTTTCATCACTCCACAGGGCGTTTGATATGCAGAACCGGCGATATCTTGGTTTTCGTGGGGTTTCCAGCTGAGATATGCATTTTCAACGATAATCTTGGTGAGATTTCTGTCAGAAGTATGCAGAATCATCGGGATCGCACTTTTCGAGCTATTTAATGCGAGAAACACGTTGTCTGGTTGTTTTCACGACTCCACAGTGCGTTTGATATGCAGAACCGGCGACATCTTAATTTTCGTGATGTTTCAAGCTGAGATATGGATTTTCTGCGATAATCTTGGTGAGACTTCAGTCAGAGGTATGCAGAATCATCTAGATCGCTCTTTTCAAGCTATTTAATGCGAAAAAACTAGTTTTCTAGTGTTTTCAACATTCCACAGTGCGTTTGATATGCAGAACCGGCGACATCTTGGATTTCGTCGGGTTTCAAGCTGAGATATGCGTTTTCTACGATAATCTTGGTGAGACTTCTGTCAGAAGTATGCAGAATCTTCGAGATCGCTCTTTTCGAGCTATTTAATGCGAGAAACATGTTATCTGGTGTTTTCATCACTCCACAGGGCGTTTGATATGCAGAACCGGCGATATCTTGGTTTTCGTGGGGTTTCCAGCTGAGATATGCATTTTCTACGATAATCTTGGTGAGACTTTAGTCAGAAGTATGCAGAATCTTCTAGATCGCTCGTTTCGAGCTATTTAATGCGAGAAACATGTTATCTGGTGTTTTCATCACTCCACAGGGCGTTTGATATGCAGAACCGGCGATATCTTGGTTTTCGTGGGGTTTCCAGCTGAGATATGCATTTTCAACGATAATCTTGGTGAGATTTCTGTCAGAAGTATGCAGAATCATCGGGATCGCACTTTTCGAGCTATTTAATGCGAGAAACACGTTGTGTGGTTGTTTTCACGACTCCACAGTGCGTTTGATATGCAGAACCGGCGACATCTTAATTTTCGTGATGTTTCAAGCTGAGATATGGATTTTCTGCGATAATCTTGGTGAGACTTCAGTCAGAGGTATGCAGAATCATCTAGATCGCTCTTTTCAAGCTATTTAATGCGAGAAACACGTTTTCTGGTGTTTTCAACATTCCACAGTGCGTCTGATATGCAGAACCGACGATATCGTGGTTTTCGTGGTGTTTCCAGCTGAGATATGCATTTTCTGCGATAATCTTGGTGGGTCTTCTGTCAGCAGTATGCAGAATCATCTAGATCACTCTTTTCGAGCTACTTAATGCGAGAACCACGTTATCTGGTGTATTGACCACTCCCCAGTGCGTTTGATATGCAGAACCGGCGACATCTTGGTTTTCGTGGGGTTTCCAGCTGAAATATGCATTTTCAACGATAATCATGGTGAGATTTCAGTCAGAAGTATGCAGAATCATCTAGATCGCTCGTTTCGAGCTATTTAATGCGAAAAACAAGTTTTCTGGTGTTTTCAACATTCCACAGTGCGTTTGATATGCAGAACCGGCGATATCTTGATTTTCGTGGGGTTTCCAGCTGAGATATGCATTTTCTGCGATAATATTGGTGAGACTTCAGTCAGAAGTATACAGAATCTTCTAGATCGCTCTTTTCGAGCTATTTAATGCGAGAAACACCTTATGTGGTGATTTCACCACTCCACAGTGCGTTTGATATGCAGAACCGACGACATCTTGACTTTCGTCGGGTATCAAGCTGAGATATGCATTTTCTGCGATAATCTTGGTGTTTCATCTATGAGAAGTATGCAGAATCATCGTGAACGCTCTTTTCGAGCTAGTTAATGCGAGAAACACGTTTTCTGGTGTTTTCACCACTCCACAGTGCGTCTGATATGCAGAACCGGCGACATCTTGTATTTCGTCGGGTTTCAAGCTGAAATATGCATTTTCTGCGATAATATTGGTAAGACTTCAGTCAGAAGTATGCGGAAACATCGAGATCGCTCTTTTCGAGCTATTTAATGCAAGAAACACGTTATCAGGTGTATTTACCACTCCACAGTGCGTTTGATATGCAGAACCGGCGACATCTAGATTTTAGTGAGATTTCAACCTGAGATATGCATTTTCGTCGATAATCTAGGTGAGTCTTCTGTCAGTAGTATGCAGAATCATCGGGACCCCTCTTTTCGAGCTATTTAATGCGAGAAACACGTTATCTGTTGTTTTCACCACTCCGCAGTGCGTTTGATATGCAGAACCGGCGACATCTTGATTTTCGTGAGATTTCAACCTGAGATATGCATTTTCTACGATAATCTTGGTGAGACTTCCGTCAGAAGTATGCAGAATCTTCGAGATCGCTCTTTTCGAGCTATTTAATGCGAGAAACACGTTATCTGGTGTTTCCACGACACCACAGTGCGTTTGATATCCAGAACAGGCGACATCTTGAATTTCGTGAGATTTCAACCTGAGATATGCATTTTCGTCGATAATCTTGGTGAGACTTCTGTCAGAAGTATGCAGAATCTTCGAGAACGCTCTTTTCGAGCTACATAATGCGAGAAACACGTTATCTGGTGTTTTCACCACTCCACAGTGCGTTTGATATGCAGAACCAGCGACATCTTGACTTTCGTCGGGTATCAAGCTGAGATATGCATTTTCAACGATAATCTTGGTGAGACTTCTGTCAGAAGTATGCAGAATCATCGGGATCGCTCTTTTCGAGCTATTTAATGCGAGAAACACGTTGTCTGGTTGTTTTCACGACTCCACAGTGCGTTTGATATGCAGAACCGGCGACATCTTAATTTTCGTGATGTTTCAAGCTGAGATATGGATTTTCTGCGATAATCTTGGTGAGACTTCAGTCAGAGGTATGCAGAATCATCTAGATCGCTCTTTTCAAGCTATTTAATGCGAAAAAACAAGTTTTCTAGTGTTTTCAACATTCCACAGTGCGTTTGATATGCAGAACCGGCGACATCTTGGATTTCGTCGGGTTTCAAGCTGAGATATGCATTTTCTACGATAATCTTGGTGAGACTTCTGTCAGAAGTATGCAGAACCTTCGAGATCGCTCTTTTCGAGCTACTTAATGCGAGAAACACGATATCTGGTGTTTTCACCACTCCACAGTGCGTTTGATATGCAGAACCGGCGATATCTTGATTTTCGTGGTGTTTCCAGCTGAGATATGCATTTTCTGCGATAATGTTGGTGAGTCTTCTGTCAGAAGTATGCAGAATCATCTAGATCGCTCGTTTCGAGCTATTTAGTGCGAAAAAACAAGTTTTCTGTTGTTTTGACCACTCCACAGTGCGTATGATATGTAGAGCCGCCGATAACTTGGTCTTCGCGGGGTTTCCAGCTGAAATATGCATTTTCTGCGATGATCTTGGTGTTTCATCTATGAGAAGTATGCAGAATGATCGAGAACGCTCTTTTCGAGTTAGTTAATGCGAGAAACACGTTTTCTGGTGTTTTCACCACTCCACAGTGCGTCTGATATGCAGAACCGGAGATAACTTGGTTTTCGTGAGGTTTCAAGCTGAGATATACATTTTCTGCGATTATCTTGGTGAGACCTCTGTCAGAAGTATGCATAATCATCGGGATCGCACTTCTCGAGCTATTTAATGCGAGAAACACGTTATCTGGTTGTTTTCACCACTCCACAGTGCGTTTGATTTGCAGAACCGGCGACATCTTGATTTTCGTGAGGTTTCAAGCTGAGATATGCATTTTCTGCGATAATCTTGGTGAGACTTCAGTCAGAAGTATGCAGAATCATCTAGATCGCTCTTTTCAAGCTATTTAATGCGAATAAACAAGTTTTCTAGTGTTTTCACGACACCACAGTGCGTTTGATATCCAGAACCGGCGACATCTCGATTTTCGTGAGATTTCAACCTGAGATATGCATTTTCGTCGATAATCTTGGTGAGTCTTCTGTCAGTAGTATGCAGAATCATCGGGACCCCTCTTTTCGAGCTATTTAATGCGAGAAACACGTTATCTGTTGTTTTCGCCACTCCTCAGTGCGTTTGATATGCAGAACGGCAACATCTTGATTTTCGTGAGATTTCAACCTGAGATATGCATTTTCTACGATAATCTTGGTGAGACTTCTGTCAGAAGTATGCAGAATCTTCGAGATCGCTCTTTTCGAGCTATTTAATGCGAGAAACACGTTATCTGGTGTTTTCACGACACCACAGTGCGTTTGATATCCAGAACAGGCGACATCTTGAATTTCGTGAGATTTCAACCTGAGATATGCATTTTCGTCGATAATCTTGGTGAGACTTCTGTCAGAAGTATGCAGAATCTTCGAGAACGCTCTTTTCGAGCTACATAATGCGAGAAACACGTTATCTGGTGTTTTCACCACTCCACAGTGCGTTTGATATGCAGAACCAGCGACATCTTGTCTTTCGTCGGGTATCAAGCTGAGATATGCATTTTCAACGATAATCTTGGTGAGACTTCTGTCAGAAGTATGCAGAATCATCGGGATCGCACTTTTCGAGCTATTTAATGCGAGAAACACGTTGTCTGGTTGTTTTCACGACTCCACAGTGCGTTTGATATGCAGAACCGGAGACATCTTAATTTTCGTGATGTTTCAACCTGAGATATGCATTTTCGTCGATAATCTTGGTGAGACTACTGTCAGAAGTATGCAGAATCTTCGAGAACGCTCTTTTCGAGCGACATAATGCGAGAAACACGTTATCTGGTGTTTTCACCACTCCACAGTGCGTTTGATATGCAGAACCGGCGACATCTTGGATTTCGTCGGGTTTCAAGCTGAGATATGCATTTTCTACGATAATCTTGGTGAGACTTCTGTCAGAAGTATGCAGAATCTTCGAGATCGCTCTTTTCGAGCTATTTAATGCGAGAAACATGTTATCTGGTGTTTTCATCACTCCACAGGGCGTTTGATATGCAGAACCGGCGATATCTTGGTTTTCGTGGGGTTTCCAGCTGAGATATGCATTTTCAACGATAATCTTGGTGAGATTTCTGTCAGAAGTATGCAGAATCATCGGGATCGCACTTTTCGAGCTATTTAATGCGAGAAACACGTTGTCTGGTTGTTTTCACGACTCCACAGTGCGTTTGATATGCAGAACCGGCGACATCTTAATTTTCGTGATGTTTCAAGCTGAGATATGGATTTTCTGCGATAATCTTGGTGAGACTTCAGTCAGAGGTATGCAGAATCATCTAGATCGCTCTTTTCAAGCTATTTAATGCGAAAAAACTAGTTTTCTAGTGTTTTCAACATTCCACAGTGCGTTTGATATGCAGAACCGGCGACATCTTGGATTTCGTCGGGTTTCAAGCTGAGATATGCGTTTTCTACGATAATCTTGGTGAGACTTCTGTCAGAAGTATGCAGAATCTTCGAGATCGCTCTTTTCGAGCTATTTAATGCGAGAAACATGTTATCTGGTGTTTTCATCACTCCACAGGGCGTTTGATATGCAGAACCGGCGATATCTTGGTTTTCGTGGGGTTTCCAGCTGAGATATGCATTTTCTACGATAATCTTGGTGAGACTTTAGTCAGAAGTATGCAGAATCTTCTAGATCGCTCGTTTCGAGCTATTTAATGCGAGAAACATGTTATCTGGTGTTTTCATCACTCCACAGGGCGTTTGATATGCAGAACCGGCGATATCTTGGTTTTCGTGGGGTTTCCAGCTGAGATATGCATTTTCAACGATAATCTTGGTGAGATTTCTGTCAGAAGTATGCAGAATCATCGGGATCGCACTTTTCGAGCTATTTAATGCGAGAAACACGTTGTGTGGTTGTTTTCACGACTCCACAGTGCGTTTGATATGCAGAACCGGCGACATCTTAATTTTCGTGATGTTTCAAGCTGAGATATGGATTTTCTGCGATAATCTTGGTGAGACTTCAGTCAGAGGTATGCAGAATCATCTAGATCGCTCTTTTCAAGCTATTTAATGCGAGAAACACGTTTTCTGGTGTTTTCAACATTCCACAGTGCGTCTGATATGCAGAACCGACGATATCGTGGTTTTCGTGGTGTTTCCAGCTGAGATATGCATTTTCTGCGATAATCTTGGTGGGTCTTCTGTCAGCAGTATGCAGAATCATCTAGATCACTCTTTTCGAGCTACTTAATGCGAGAACCACGTTATCTGGTGTATTGACCACTCCCCAGTGCGTTTGATATGCAGAACCGGCGACATCTTGGTTTTCGTGGGGTTTCCAGCTGAAATATGCATTTTCAACGATAATCATGGTGAGATTTCAGTCAGAAGTATGCAGAATCATCTAGATCGCTCGTTTCGAGCTATTTAATGCGAAAAACAAGTTTTCTGGTGTTTTCAACATTCCACAGTGCGTTTGATATGCAGAACCGGCGATATCTTGATTTTCGTGGGGTTTCCAGCTGAGATATGCATTTTCTGCGATAATATTGGTGAGACTTCAGTCAGAAGTATACAGAATCTTCTAGATCGCTCTTTTCGAGCTATTTAATGCGAGAAACACCTTATGTGGTGATTTCACCACTCCACAGTGCGTTTGATATGCAGAACCGACGACATCTTGACTTTCGTCGGGTATCAAGCTGAGATATGCATTTTCTGCGATAATCTTGGTGTTTCATCTATGAGAAGTATGCAGAATCATCGTGAACGCTCTTTTCGAGCTAGTTAATGCGAGAAACACGTTTTCTGGTGTTTTCACCACTCCACAGTGCGTCTGATATGCAGAACCGGCGACATCTTGTATTTCGTCGGGTTTCAAGCTGAAATATGCATTTTCTGCGATAATATTGGTAAGACTTCAGTCAGAAGTATGCGGAAACATCGAGATCGCTCTTTTCGAGCTATTTAATGCAAGAAACACGTTATCAGGTGTATTTACCACTCCACAGTGCGTTTGATATGCAGAACCGGCGACATCTAGATTTTAGTGAGATTTCAACCTGAGATATGCATTTTCGTCGATAATCTAGGTGAGTCTTCTGTCAGTAGTATGCAGAATCATCGGGACCCCTCTTTTCGAGCTATTTAATGCGAGAAACACGTTATCTGTTGTTTTCACCACTCCGCAGTGCGTTTGATATGCAGAACCGGCGACATCTTGATTTTCGTGAGATTTCAACCTGAGATATGCATTTTCTACGATAATCTTGGTGAGACTTCCGTCAGAAGTATGCAGAATCTTCGAGATCGCTCTTTTCGAGCTATTTAATGCGAGAAACACGTTATCTGGTGTTTCCACGACACCACAGTGCGTTTGATATCCAGAACAGGCGACATCTTGAATTTCGTGAGATTTCAACCTGAGATATGCATTTTCGTCGATAATCTTGGTGAGACTTCTGTCAGAAGTATGCAGAATCTTCGAGAACGCTCTTTTCGAGCTACATAATGCGAGAAACACGTTATCTGGTGTTTTCACCACTCCACAGTGCGTTTGATATGCAGAACCAGCGACATCTTGACTTTCGTCGGGTATCAAGCTGAGATATGCATTTTCAACGATAATCTTGGTGAGACTTCTGTCAGAAGTATGCAGAATCATCGGGATCGCTCTTTTCGAGCTATTTAATGCGAGAAACACGTTGTCTGGTTGTTTTCACGACTCCACAGTGCGTTTGATATGCAGAACCGGCGACATCTTAATTTTCGTGATGTTTCAAGCTGAGATATGGATTTTCTGCGATAATCTTGGTGAGACTTCAGTCAGAGGTATGCAGAATCATCTAGATCGCTCTTTTCAAGCTATTTAATGCGAAAAAACAAGTTTTCTAGTGTTTTCAACATTCCACAGTGCGTTTGATATGCAGAACCGGCGACATCTTGGATTTCGTCGGGTTTCAAGCTGAGATATGCATTTTCTACGATAATCTTGGTGAGACTTCTGTCAGAAGTATGCAGAACCTTCGAGATCGCTCTTTTCGAGCTACTTAATGCGAGAAACACGATATCTGGTGTTTTCACCACTCCACAGTGCGTTTGATATGCAGAACCGGCGATATCTTGATTTTCGTGGTGTTTCCAGCTGAGATATGCATTTTCTGCGATAATGTTGGTGAGTCTTCTGTCAGAAGTATGCAGAATCATCTAAATCGCTCGTTTCGAGCTATTTAGTGCGAAAAAACAAGTTTTCTGTTGTTTTGACCACTCCACAGTGCGTATGATATGTAGAGCCGCCGATAACTTGGTCTTCGCGGGGTTTCCAGCTGAAATATGCATTTTCTGCGATGATCTTGGTGTTTCATCTATGAGAAGTATGCAGAATGATCGAGAACGCTCTTTTCGAGATAGTTAATGCGAGAAACACGTTTTCTGGTGTTTTCACCACTCCACAGTGCGTCTGATATGCAGAACCGGAGATAACTTGGTTTTCGTGAGGTTTCAAGCTGAGATATACATTTTCTGCGATTATCTTGGTGAGACCTCTGTCAGAAGTATGCATAATCATCGGGATCGCACTTCTCGAGCTATTTAATGCGAGAAACACGTTATCTGGTTGTTTTCACCACTCCACAGTGCGTTTGATTTGCAGAACCGGCGACATCTTGATTTTCGTGAGGTTTCAAGCTGAGATATGCATTTTCTGCGATAATCTTGGTGAGACTTCAGTCAGAAGTATGCAGAATCATCTAGATCGCTCTTTTCAAGCTATTTAATGCGAATAAACAAGTTTTCTAGTGTTTTCACGACACCACAGTGCGTTTGATATCCAGAACCGGCGACATCTCGATTTTCGTGAGATTTCAACCTGAGATATGCATTTTCGTCGATAATCTTGGTGAGTCTTCTGTCAGTAGTATGCAGAATCATCGGGACCCCTCTTTTCGAGCTATTTAATGCGAGAAACACGTTATCTGTTGTTTTCGCCACTCCTCAGTGCGTTTGATATGCAGAACGGCAACATCTTGATTTTCGTGAGATTTCAACCTGAGATATGCATTTTCTACGATAATCTTGGTGAGACTTCTGTCAGAAGTATGCAGAATCTTCGAGATCGCTCTTTTCGAGCTATTTAATGCGAGAAACACGTTATCTGGTGTTTTCACGACACCACAGTGCGTTTGATATCCAGAACAGGCGACATCTTGAATTTCGTGAGATTTCAACCTGAGATATGCATTTTCGTCGATAATCTTGGTGAGACTTCTGTCAGAAGTATGCAGAATCTTCGAGAACGCTCTATTCGAGCTACATAATGCGAGAAACACGTTATCTGGTGTTTTCACCACTCCACAGTGCGTTTGATATGCAGAACCAGCGACATCTTGTCTTTCGTCGGGTATCAAGCTGAGATATGCATTTTCAACGATAATCTTGGTGAGACTTCTGTCAGAAGTATGCAGAATCATCGGGATCGCACTTTTCGAGCTATTTAATGCGAGAAACACGTTGTCTGGTTGTTTTCACGACTCCACAGTGCGTTTGATATGCAGAACCGGAGACATCTTAATTTTCGTGATGTTTCAAGCTGAGATATGGATTTTCTGCGATAATCTTGGTGAGACTTCAGTCAGAGGTATGCAGAATCATCTAGATCGCTCTTTTCAAGCTATTTAATGCGAAAAAACAAGTTTTCTAGTGTTTTCAACATTCCACAGTGCGTTTGATTTGCAGAACCGGCGACATCTTGGATTTCGTCGGGTTTCAAGCTGAGATATGCATTTTCTACAATAATCTTGGTGAGACTTCTGTCAGAAGTATGCAGAATCTTCGAGATCGCTCTTTTCGAGCTACTTAATGCGAGAAACACGATATCTGGTGTTTTCACCACTCCACAGTGCGTTTGATATGCAGAACCGGCGATATCTTGATTTTCGTGGTGTTCCCAGCTGAGATATGCATTTTCTGCGATAATCTTGGTGAGTCTTCTGTCAGAAGTATGCAGAATCATCTAGATCGCTTATTTCGAGCTATTTAATGCGAGAAACACGTTTTCTGGTGTATTCACCACTCCACAGTGCGTTTGATATGCAGAACCGGCGGCATCTTGGATTTCGTCGGGGTTCATACTGAGATATGCATTTTCTACGATAATCTTGGTGAGACTTCTGTCAGAAGTATGCAGAATCATCGAGATCGCTCTTTTCGAGCTATTTAATGCGAGAAACTCGTTTTCTGGTGTATTCACCACTCCACAGTACGTTTGACATGCAGAACCGGCGAAATCTTGCTTTTCGTGGGTTTTCAAGCTGAGATATGCTTGTTCTGCGATAATCATGGTGAGACTTCTGTCAGAAGTATGCAGAATCTTCGAGAACGCTGTTTTCGAGCCACATAATGCGAGAAACACGTTATCTGGTGTTTTCACCACTCCACAGTGCGTTTGATATGCAGAACCAGCGACACCTTGGCTTTCGTCGGGTATCAAGCTGAGATATGCATTTTCAACGATAATCTTGGTGAGACTTCTGTCAGAAGTATGCAGAATCATCGGGATCGCTCTTTTCGAGCTATTTAATGCGAGAAACACGTTGTCTGGTTGTTTTCACGACTCCACAGTGCGTTTGATATGCAGAACCGGCGACATCTTGATTTTCGTGATGTTTTCCAGCTGAGATATGGATTTTCTGCGATAATCTTGGTGAGACTTCAGTCAGAAGTATGCAGAATCATCTAGATCGCTCTTTTCAAGCTATTTAATGCGAAAAAACAAGTTTTCTGGTGTTTTCAACATTCCACAGTGCGTTTGATATGCAGAACCGGCGACATCTTGGATTTCGTCGGGTTTCAACCTGAGATATGCATTTTCGTCGATAATCTTGGTGAGACTACTGTCAGAAGTATGCAGAATCTTCGAGAACGCTCTTTTCGAGCTACATAATGCGAGAAACACGTTATCTGGTGTTTTCACCACTCCACAGTGCGTTTGATATGCAGAAACAGCGACATCTTGGCTTTCGTCGGGTATCAAGCTGAGATATGCATTTTCAACGATAATCTTGGTGAGACTTTAGTCAGAAGTATGCAGAATCATCTAGATCGCTCGTTTCGAGCTATTTAATGCGAAAAAACAAGTTTTCTGGTGTTTTCACCACTCCACAGTGCGTTTCATATGCAGAACCGGCGATATCTTGATTTTCGTGGTGTTTCCAGCTGAGATATGCATTTTCTGCGATAATCTTGGTGTTTCATCTATGAGAAGTATGCAGAATTATCGAGAACGCTCTTTTCGAGTTAGTTAATGCGAGAAACACGTTTTCTGGTGTTTTCAACATTCCACAGTGCGTCTGATATGCAGAACCGACGATATCGTGGTTTTCGTGGTGTTTCCAGCTGAGATATGCATTTTCTGCGATAATCTTGGTGGGTCTTCTGTCAGCAGTATGCAGAATCATCTAGATCACTCTTTTCGAGCTATTTAATGCGAGAAACACGTTTTCTGGGGTTTTCACCACTCCACAGTGCGTTTGATATGCAGAACCGACGACATCTTGACTTTCGTCGGGTATCAAGCTGAGATATGCATTTTCTGCGATAATCTTGGTGTTTCATCTATGAGAAGTATGCAGAAACATCGAGATCGCTCTTTTCGAGCTAGTTAATGCGAGAAACACGTTTTCTGGTGTTTTCACCACCCCACAGTGCGTTTGATATGCAGAACCGGCGACATCTTGGATTTCGTCGGGTTTCAAGTTGAGATACGCATTTTCTGCGATAATCTTGGTGAGTCTTCTGTCAGCAGTATGCAGAATCATCTAGATCGCTCTTTTCGAGCTATTTAATGCGACAAACACGTTATCTGGTGTATTGACCACTCCACAGTGATTTGATATGTAGAGCCGCCGATAACTTGGTTTTCGTGGGGTTTCCAGCTGAGATATGCATTTTCTGCGATAAACCTGGTGAGTCTTCTGTCAGAAGTATGCAGAACCACCGAGATCGCTCTATTCGAGCTATTTAATGCGAGAAACACGTTATCTGGTGTTTTCACCACTCCACATTGCGCCTGATATGCAGAACCGGCGACATCTTGGTTTTCGTGGGGTTTCCAGCTGAAATATGCATTTTCTGCGATAATCTTGGTGAGTCTTCTGTCAGAAGTATGCAGAATCATGTAGATCGTTCGTTTCGAGCTATTTAATGCGAAAAAACAAGTTTTCTGGTGTTTTGACCACTCCACAGTGCGTTTGATATGCAGAACCGGTGCCATCTTGATTTTCGTGAGGTATCAAGCTGAGATATGCATTTTCTGCGATTATATTGGTGAGACTTCAGTCAGAAGTATGCAGAATCTTCTAGATCGCTCGTTTCGAGCTATTTAATGCGAGAACCACGTTATCTGGTGTATTGAACACTCCACAGTGCGTTTGATATGCAGAACCGGCGACATCATGGATTTCGTCGGGGATCAAGCTGAGATATGCATTTTCGGCGATAATCTTGGTGAGTCTTCTGTCAGCAGTATGCAGAATCATCTAGATCGCTCTTTTCGAGCTATTAAATGCGAGATACACGTTATCTAGTTGTTTTCACCACTCCACAGTGCGTTTTATATACAGAACTGGCGACATCTTGATTTTCGTGAGGTTTCAAGCTGACATATGCATTTTCTGCGATAATATTGGTGAGACTTCTGTCCGAAGTATGCAGAATCATCGATATCGCTCTTTTCGATCTATTTAATGCGAAAAAACAAGTTTTCTGGTGTTTTGACCACTCCACAGTGCGTTTGATATGTAGAGCCGCCGATAACTTGGTTTTCGTGGGGTTTCCAGCTGAAATATGCATTTTCTGCGATAATCTTGGTGAGTCCTCTGTCAGAAGTATGCAGAATCATCGAGATCGCTCTATTCGAGCTATTTAATGCGAGAAACACGTTATCTGGTGTATTGACCACTCCACAGTGCGTTTGATATGCAAAACCGGCGATATCTTGGTTTTCGTCGGTTTTCAAGCTGAGATACGCATTTTCAACGATAATCTTGGTGAGACTTCAGTCAGAAGTATGCAGAATCATCTAGATCGCTCGTTTCGAGCTATTTAATGCGAAAAAAACAAGTTTTCTGGTGTTTTCAACATTCCACAGTGCGTTTGATATGCAGACCCGGCGATATCTTGATTTTCGTGGTGTTTCCAGCTGAGATATGCATTTTCTGCGATAATCTTGGTGAGACTTCTGTCCGAAGTGTGCTGAATCATCTAGATCGCTCTTTTCGAGCTATTTAATGCGAGAAACACGTTATCTGGTGTTTTCACCACTCCACAGTGCGTTTGATATGCAGAACCAGCGATATCTTGGTTTTCGTGGGGTTTCAAGATGAGATATGCATTTTCTGCGATAATCTTGGTGAGACTCCTGTCCGAAGTATGCAGAATCATCGAGATCGCTCTTCTCGAGCTATTTAATGCGAGAAACAAGTTATCTGGTGTTTTCACCACTCCACAGTGCGTTTGATATGCAGATCCAGCGATATCTTGGTTTTCGTGGGGTTTCAAGCTCAGATATGCATTTTCTGCGATAATCTTGGTGAGACTTCTGTCCGAAGTATGCAGAGTCATCGAGATCGTACTTTTCGAGCTATTTAATGCGAGAAACACGTTTTCTGGGGTATTCACCAATCCACAGTTCGTTGGATATGCAGAACAGGAGATATCTTGGTTTTCGTGGGGTTTCCAGCTGAAATATGCATTTGCTGCGATAATCTTGGTGAAACATCTGTCCGAAGTATGCAGAAACATCGAGATCGCACTTTTCGATCTATTTAATGCGAGAAACACGTTGTCTGGTGTTTTCACCACTCCACAGTTGGTTTGATATGCAGAACCGGCAATTTCTGGTTTTCGTCGGGTTTCAAGCTGAGATATGCATTTTATGCGATAATCTTGGTGAGACTTCTGTCCGAAGTATGCAGAGTCATCTAGATCGTAATTTTCGAGCTATTTAATGCGAGAAACTCGTTTTCTGGGGTTTTCACCAATCCGCAGTTCGTTGGATATGCAGAACAGGAGATATCTTGGTTTTCGTGGGGTTTCCAGCTGAAATATGCATTTTCTGCGATAATCTTGGTGTTTCATCTATGAGAAGTATGCAGAATCATCCAGAACGATCTTTTCGAGCTAGTTAATGCGAGTAACACGTTATCTGGTGTTTTCACCACTCCACAGTGCGTTTGATATGCAGAACCGGCGACATCATGGATTTCGTCGGGGTTCAAGCTGAGATATGCATTTTCTGCGATAATCTTGGTGAGACTTCTGTCCGAAGTATGCTGAATCATCTAGATCGCTCTTTTCGAGCTATTTAATGCGAGAAACACGTTATCTGGTGTTTTCACCACTCCACAGTGCGTTTGATATGCAGAACCAGCGATATCTTGGTTTTCGTGGGGATTCAAACTGAGATATGCAATTTCTGCGATAATCTAGGTGAGACTTCTGTCCGAAGTATGCTTAATCATCGAGATCGCTCGTTTCGAGCTACTTAATGCGAGAAACACGTGATCTGGTGTTTTCACCACTCCACAGGGCGAATGATATGCAGAACCGACGATATCTTGGTTTTCGTGGGGTTTCAAGCTCAGATATGCATTTTCTGCGATAATCTTGGTGAGACTTCTGTCCGAAGTATGCAGAGTCATCGAGATCGCTCTTTTCGAGCTATTTAATGCGAGAAACAAGTTACCTGGTGTTTTCACCACTCCACAGTGCGTTTGATATGCAGAACCAGCGATATCTTGGTTTTCGTGGGGTTTCAAGCTCAGATATGCATTTTCTGCGATAATCTTGGTGAGACTTCTGTCCGAAGTATGCAGAATCATCGAGATCGCACTTTTCGAGCTATTTAATGCGAGAAACACGTTATCTGGTGTATTCACCACTCCACAGCGCGTTTGATATGCAGAACCGGCGACATCATGGATTTCGTCGGGGTTCAAGCTGAGATATGCATTTTCTGCGATAATCTTGGTGAGACTTCTGTCCGAAGTATGCTGAATCATCTAGATCGCTCTTTTCGAGCTATTTAATGCGAGAAACACGTTATCTGGTGTTTTCACCACTACACAGTGCGTTTGATATGCAGAACCGGCGACATCATGGATTTCGTCGGGGTTCAAGCTGAGATATGCATTTTATGCGATAATCTTGGTGAGACTTCTGTCCGAAGTATGCAGAGTCATCTAGATCGTAATTTTCGAGCTATTTAATGCGAGAAACTCGTTTTCTGGGGTTTTCACCAATCCGCAGTTCGTTGGATATGCAGAACAGGAGATATCTTGGTTTTCGTGGGGTTTCCAGCTGAAATATGCATTTTCTGCGATAATCTTGGTGTTTCATCTATGAGAAGTATGCAGAATCATCCAGAACGATCTTTTCGAGCTAGTTAATGCGAGTAACACGTTATCTGGTGTTTTCACCACTCCACAGTGCGTTTGATATGCAGAACCGGCGACATCATGGATTTCGTCGGGGTTCAAGCTGAGATATGCATTTTCTGCGATAATCTTGGTGAGACTTCTGTCCGAAGTATGCTGAATCATCTAGATCGCTCTTTTCGAGCTATTTAATGCGAGAAACACGTTATCTGGTGTTTTCACCACTCCACAGTGCGTTTGATATGCAGAACCAGCGATATCTTGGTTTTCGTGGGGATTCAAACTGAGATATGCAATTTCTGCGATAATCTAGGTGAGACTTCTGTCCGAAGTATGCTTAATCATCGAGATCGCTCGTTTCGAGCTACTTAATGCGAGAAACACGTGATCTGGTGTTTTCACCACTCCACAGGGCGAATGATATGCAGAACCGACGATATCTTGGTTTTCGTGGGGTTTCAAGCTCAGATATGCATTTTCTGCGATAATCTTGGTGAGACTTCTGTCCGAAGTATGC
The DNA here is from genome assembly GCA_951804975.1 of Anthophora plumipes. Lineage (NCBI taxonomy): Eukaryota > Metazoa > Arthropoda > Insecta > Hymenoptera > Apidae > Anthophora > Anthophora plumipes. The sequence goes on from CATORF010000423.1 coordinate 1,773,968, forward strand.
AGAGTCATCGAGATCGCTCTTTTCGAGCTATTTAATGCGAGAAACAAGTTACCTGGTGTTTTCACCACTCCACAGTGCGTTTGATATGCAGAACCAGCGATATCTTGGTTTTCGTGGGGTTTCAAGCTCAGATATGCATTTTCTGCGATAATCTTGGTGAGACTTCTGTCCGAAGTATGCAGAATCATCGAGATCGCACTTTTCGAGCTATTTAATGCGAGAAACACGTTATCTGGTGTATTCACCACTCCACAGCGCGTTTGATATGCAGAACCGGCGACATCATGGATTTCGTCGGGGTTCAAGCTGAGATATGCATTTTCTGCGATAATCTTGGTGAGACTTCTGTCCGAAGTATGCTGAATCATCTAGATCGCTCTTTTCGAGCTATTTAATGCGAGAAACACGTTATCTGGTGTTTTCACCACTACACAGTGCGTTTGATATGCAGAACCAGCGATATCTTGGTTTTCGTGGGGTTTCAAGATGAGATATGCATTTTCTGCGATAATCTTGGTGAGACTTCTGTCCGAAGTATGCAGAATCATCGAGATCGCTCTTCTCGAGCTATTTAATGCGAGAAACAAGTTATCTGGTGTTTTCACCACTCCACAGTGCGTTTGATATGCAGAACCAGCGATATCTTGGTTTTCGTGGGGTTTCAAGCTCAGATATGCGTTTTTTGCGATAATCTTGGTGCGACTTGTGTTCGAAGTATGCAGAATCATCGAGATCGCACTTTTCGATCTATTTAATGCGAGATACATGTTATCAGGTTGTTTTCATCACTCCACAGGGCGTTTGATATGCAGAACCGGCGATATCTTGGTTTTCGTGGGGTTTCCAGCTGAGATATGCATTTTCTGCGATAATATTGGTGAGACTTCTGTCCGAAGTATGCAGAGTCATCTAGATCGTACTTTTCGAGCTATGTAATGCGAGAAACACGTTTTCTGGAGTTTTCTCCAATCCACAGTTCGTTGGATATGCAGAACAGGAGATATCTTGGTTTTCGTGGGGTTTCCAGATGAAATATGCATTTTCTGCGATAATCTTGGTGTTTCATCTATGAGAAGTATGCAGAATCACCCAGAACGATCTTTTCGAGCTAGTTAATGCGAGTAACACGTTATCTGGTGTTTTCACCACTCCACAGTGCGTTTGATATGCAGAACCGGCGACATCATGGATTTCGTCGGGGTTCAAGCTGAGATATGCATTTTCTGCGATAATGTTGGTGAGACTTCTGTCCGAAGTATGCTGAACCATCGAGATCACTCGTTTCGACCTATTTAATGCGAGAAACACGTTATCTGGTTTTTTCACCACTCCACAGTGCGTTTGATATGCAGAACCAGCGATATCTTGGTTTTCGTGGGGTTTCCAGCTGAAATATGCATTTGCTGCGATAATCTTGGTGAAACATCTGTCCGAAGTATGCAGAAACATCGAGATCGCACTTTTCGATCTATTTAATGCGAGAAACACGTTGTCTGGTGTTTTCACCACTCCACAGTTGGTTTGATATGCAGAACCGGCAATTTCTGGTTTTCGTCGGGTTTCAAGCTGAGATATGCACTTTATGCGATAATCTTGGTGAGACTTCTGTCCGAAGTATGCAGAGTCATCTAGATCGTAATTTTCGAGCTATTTAATGCGAGAAACTCGTTTTCTGGGGTTTTCACCAATCCGCAGTTCGTTGGATATGCAGAACAGGAGATATCTTGGTTTTCGTGGGGTTTCCAGCTGAAATATGCATTTTCTGCGATAATCTTGGTGTTTCATCTATGAGAAGTATGCAGAATCATCCAGAACGATCTTTTCGAGCTAGTTAATGCGAGTAACACGTTATCTGGTGTTTTCACCACTCCACAGTGCGTTTGATATGCAGAACCGGCGACATCATGGATTTCGTCGGAGTTCAAGCTGAGATATGCATTTTCTGCGATAATCTTGGTGAGACTTCTGTCCGAAGTATGCTGAATCATCTAGATCGCTCTTTTCGAGCTATTTAATGCGAGAAACACGTTATCTGGTGTTTTCACCACTCCACAGTGCGTTTGATATGCAGAACCAGCGATATCTTGGTTTTCGTGGGGATTCAAACTGAGATATGCAATTTCTGCGATAATCTAGGTGAGACTTCTGTCCGAAGTATGCTTAATCATCGAGATCGCTCGTTTCGAGCTACTTAATGCGAGAAACACGTGATCTGGTGTTTTCACCACTCCACAGGGCGAATGATATGCAGAACCGACGATATCTTGGTTTTCGTGGGGTTTCAAGCTCAGATATGCATTTTCTGCGATAATCTTGGTGAGACTTCTGTCCGAAGTATGCAGAGTCATCGAGATCGCTCTTTTCGAGCTATTTAATGCGAGAAACAAGTTACCTGGTGTTTTCACCACTCCACAGTGCGTTTGATATGCAGAACCAGCGATATCTTGGTTTTCGTGGGGTTTCAAGCTCAGATATGCATTTTCTGCGATAATCTTGGTGAGACTTCTGTCCGAAGTATGCAGAATCATCGAGATCGCACTTTTCGAGCTATTTAATGCGAGAAACACGTTATCTGGTGTATTCACCACTCCACAGCGCGTTTGATATGCAGAACCGGCGACATCATGGATTTCGTCGGGGTTCAAGCTGAGATATGCATTTTCTGCGATAATCTTGTTGAGACTTCTGTCCGAAGTATGCTGAATCATCTAGATCGCTCTTTTCGAGCTATTTAATGCGAGAAACACGTTATCTGGTGTTTTCACCACTACACAGTGCGTTTGATATGCAGAACCAGCGATATCTTGGTTTTCGTGGGGTTTCAAGATGAGATATGCATTTTCTGCGATAATCTTGGTGAGACTTCTGTCCGAAGTATGCAGAATCATCGAGATCGCTCTTCTCGAGCTATTTAATGCGAGAAACAAGTTATCTGGTGTTTTCACCACTCCACAGTGCGTTTGATATGCAGAACCAGCGATATCTTGGTTTTCGTGGGGTTTCCAGATGAAATATGCATTTTCTGCGATAATCTTGGTGTTTCATCTATGAGAAGTATGCAGAATCACCCAGAACGATCTTTTCGAGCTAGTTAATGCGAGTAACACGTTATCTGGTGTTTTCACCACTCCACAGTGCGTTTGATATGCAGAACCGGCGACATCATGGATTTCGTCGGGGTTCAAGCTGAGATATGCATTTTCTGCGATAATGTTGGTGAGACATCTGTCCGAAGTATGCTGAACCATCGAGATCACTCGTTTCGACCTATTTAATGCGAGAAACACGTTATCTGGTTTTTTCACCACTCCACAGTGCGTTTGATATGCAGAACCAGCGATATCTTGGTTTTCGTGGGGTTTCAAGCTGAGATATGCATTTTCTGCGATAATCTTGGTGAGACTTCTGTCCGAAGTATGCAGAATCATCGCGATCGCACTTTTCGAGCTATTTAATGCGAGAAACACATTATCTGGTGTTTTCACCACTCCACAGTGCGTTTGATATGCAGAACCGGCTATATCTTGGTTTTTGTGGGGTTTCAAGCAGAGATATGCATTTTTTACGATAATCTTGGTGAGACTTCTGTCCGAAGTATGCTTAATCATCGAGATCGTACTTTTCGAGCTATTTAAAGCGAGAAACACGTTTTCTGGGGTTTTCACCACTCCACAGTTCGTTGGATATGCAGAACAGGAGATAGCTTGGTTTTCGTGGGGTTTCTAGCAGAGATATGCATTTTCTGCGATAATCATGGTGAGACTTCTGTTAGAAGTATGCAGAACCATCGAGATCGCACATTTCGATCTATTTAATTCGAGAAACACGTTGTCTGGTGTTTTCACCACTCCACAGTTGGTTTGATATGCAGAACCGGCGATATCTGGGTTTTCGTGGGGTTTCAAGCTGAATTATGCATTTTTTACGATAATCTTGGTGAGACTTCTGTCCGAAGTATGCTTAATCATCGAGATCGCTCGTTTCGACCTATTTAATGCGAGAAACACGTTATCTGGTGTTTTCACCACTCCACAGTGCGTTTGATATGCAGAACCAGCGATATCTTGGTTTTCGTGGGGTTTCAAGCTGAGATATGCATTTCCCTGCGATAATCTTGGTGAGACTTCTGTCCGAAGTATGCAGAATCATCGAGATGGCTCCATTCGAGCTATTTAATGCGAGAAACACGTTGTCTGGTGTTTTCACCACTCTACAGTTGGTTTGATATGCAGAACCGGCGATGTTTGGTTTTCGTCGGGTTTCAAGCTGAGATATGCATTTTTTACGATAATCTTGATGAGACTTCTGTCCGAAGTATGCTTAATCATCGAGATCGCTCGTTTCGACCAATTTAATGCGAGAAACACGTTATCTGGTGTTTTCAGCACTCCACAGTGCGGTTGTTATGCAGAACTGGCGGTATCTTGGTTTTCGTGGGGTTTCAAGCTGAGATATGCATTTTTTATGATAATCTTGGTGAAACTTCTCTCCGAAGTATGCTTAATCATCGAGATCGCTCTATTCGAGCTATTTAATGCGAGGAACACGTTATCTGGTGTTTTCAGCACTCCACAGTGCGTTTGATATGCAGAACCTGCGATCTCTTGGTTTTCGTGGGGATTCAAGCTCAGATATGCATTTTCTGCGATAATCTTGGTGAGACTTCTGTCCGAAGTATGCAGAGTCATCGAGATCGTACTTTTCGAACAATTTAATGCGAGAAACACGTTTTCTGTTGTTTTCAGCACTCCACAATGCGTTTGATATGCAGAACTGGCGGTATCTTGGTTTTCGTGGGGTATCAAGCTGAGATATGCATTTTTTATGATAATCTTGGTGAGACTTCTCTCCGAAGTATGCTTAATCATCGAGATCGCTCGTTTCGAGCTATTTAATGCGAGAAACACGTTATCTGGTGTTTTCACCACTCCACAGTGCGTTGGATAAGCAGAACCGGAGATATTTTGGTTTTCGTCGGGTTTCATGCTGTAATATGCATTTTCTACGATAAGCTTGGTGAGACATCAGTCCGAAGTATGCAGAAACATCGAGAGCGCTCTTTTCGAGCTGTTTAATGCGAGAAACACGTTATCTGGTGTTATCACCACTGCACAGTGCGTTTGATAATCAGAACCGGCGATATCTTGGTTTTTGTTGGGTTTCAAGCTGAGATATGCATTTTTTACGATAATCTTGGTGAGACTTCTGTCCGAAGTATGCTTAATCATCGAGATCGCTCTTTTCGAGCTATTTAATGCGAGAAACACGGTTTCTGGGGTTTTCACGACACACAGTTCTTCGGATATGCAGAACAGGTGATATCTTGGTTTTCGAGGGGTTTCAAGCTGAGATATGCATTTTCAGCGATAATCTTGGAGAGACTTCTGTCCGAAGTATGCAGAATCATCGAGATCGCTCTTTTGCAGCTATTTAATGCGAGAAACACGTTTTCTGGGGTTTTCACCACACCACAGTTCGTTGGATATGCAGAACAGGTGATACCTTGGTTTTCGAGGGGTTTCAAGCTGAGATTTGCATTTTCTGCGATAATCTTGGAGAGACTTCTGTCCGAAGTATGCAGAATCATCGAGATCGTTCTTTTCGAGCTATTTAATGCGAGAAACACGTTTTCTGGGGTTTTCACCACACCACAGTTCGTTGGATATGCAGAACAGGTGATATCTTGGTTTTCGAGGGGTTTCAAGTTTAGATATGCATTTTCTGCGATAATCTTGGAGAGACTTCTGTCCGAAGTATGCAGAATCATCGAGATCGCTCTTTTCGAGCTATTTAATGCGAGAAACACGTTTTCTGGGGTTTTCACCACAACACAGTTCGATGGATATGCAGAACAGGTGACATCTTGGTTTTCGAGGGGTTTCAAGCTGAGATATGCATTTTCTGCGATAATCTTGGAGAGACTTCTGTTCGAACTATGCAGAATCATCGAGATCGCTCTTTTCGAGCTATTTAATGCAAGAAACACGTTATCTGGTGTTTTCACCACTCCACAGTGCGTTTGATATGCAGAACCAGCGATATCTAGGTTTTCGTGGGGTTTCAAGCTGAGATATGCATTTTTTACGATAATCTTGGTGAGACTTCTGTCCGAAGTATGCAGAATCATCGAGATCGCTCGTTTCGAGCTATTTAATGCGAGAAACACGTTATCTGGTGTTTTCACCACTCCACAGTGCGTTGGATATGCAGAACCGGAGATATTTTGGTTTTCGTCGGGTTTCATGCTGAGATATGCATTTTCTACGATAAGCTTGGTGAGACATCTGTCCGAAGTATGCAGAAACATCGAGAGCGCTCTTTTCGAGCTATTTAATGCGAGAAACTCGTTTTCTGGGGTTTTCACCACTCCACAGTTCGTTGGATATGCAGAACCGGAGATATTTTGGTTTTCGTCGGGTTTCATGCTGAGATATGCATTTTCTACGATAAGCTAGGTGAGACATCTGTCCGAAGTATGCAGAAACATCGAGAGCGCTCTTTTCGAGCTATTTAATGCGAGAAACTCTTTTTCTGGGGTTTTCACCACTCCGCAGTTCGTTGGATATGCAGAACCGGAGATATCATGGATTTCGTGGGGTTTCAAGCTGAGCTATGCATTTTTTACGATAATCTTGGTGAGACTCCTGTCCGAAGTATGCTTAATCATCGAGATCGCTCGTTTCGACCTATTTAATGCGAGAAACCCGTTATCTGGTGTTTTCAGCACTCCACAGTGCGTTTGATATGCAGAACCAGCGATATCTGGGTTTTCGTCGGGTTTCAAGCTGAGATATGCATTTTTTACGATAATCTTGGTGAGACTTCTGTCCGAAGTATGCTTGATCATCGAGATCGCTCGTTTCTACCTATTTAATGCGAGAAACACGTTATCTGGTGTTTTCACCACTCCACAGTGCGTTTGATAATCAGAACCGGCGATATCTTGGTTTTTGTTGGGTTTCAAGCTGAGATATGCATTTTTTACGATAATCTTGGTGAGACTTCTGTCCGAAGTATGCAGAATCATCGAGATCGCTCGTTTCGAGCTATTTAATGCGAGAAACACGTTATCTGGTGTTTTCACCACTCCACAGTGCGTTGGATATGCAGAACCGGAGATATTTTGGTTTTCGTCGGGTTTCATGCTGAGATATGCAATTTCTACAATAAGCTTGGTGAGACATCTGTCCAAAGTATGCAGAAACATCGAGAGCGCTCTTTTCGAGCTATTTAATCCGAGAAACTCGTTTTCAGGGGTTTTCAATACTCCACAGTTCGTTGGATATGCAGAACCGGAGATATGTTGGTTTTCGTCGGGTTTCATGCTGAGATATGCATTTTCTACGATAAGCTAGGTGAGACATCTGTCCGAAGTATGCAGAAACATCGAGAGCGCTCTTTTCGAGCTATTTAATGCGAGAAACACGTTTTCTGGGGTTTTCACCACACCATAGTTCGTTGGATATGCAGAACAGGTGATATCTTGGTTTTCGAGGGGTTTCAAGCTGAGATATGCATTTTCTGCCATAATCTTGGAGAGACTTCTGTCCGAAGTATGCAGAATCATCGAGATCGCTCTTTTCGAGGTATTTAATGCGAGAAACAAGTTATCTGGTGTTTTCACCACTCCGCAGTGCGTTTGATATGCAGAACCAGCGATATCTTGGTTTTCGTGGGGTATCAAGCTCAGATATGCATTTTCTGCGATAATCTTGGTGAGATTTCTGTCCGAAGTATGCAGAATCATCGAGATCGCTCTTTTCGAGCTATTTAATGCGAGAAACACGTTTTCTGGGATTTTCACCACACCACAGTTCGTTGGATATGCAGAACAGGTGATATCTTGGTTTTCGAGGGGTTTGAAGCTGTGATATGCATTTTCTGCGATAAGCTAGGTGAGACATCTGTCCGAAGTATGCAGAAACATCGAGAGCGCTCTTTTCAAGCTATTTAATGCGAGAAACACGTTTTCTGGGGTTTTCACCACACCATAGTTCGTTGGATATGCAGAATAGGTGATATCTTGGTTTTCGAGGGGTTTCAAGCTGAGATATGCATTTTCTGCCATAATCTTGGAGAGACTTCTGTCCGAAGTATGCAGAATCATCGAGATCGCACTTTTCGAGCTATTTAATGCGAGAAACACGTTATCTGGTGTTTTCACCACACCACAGTGCGTTTGATATGCAGAACCGGCGATATCTTGGTTTTTGTGGGGTTTCAAGCTGAGATATGCATTTTTTACGATAATCTTGGTGAGACTTCTGTCCGAAGTATGCTTAGTCATCAAGATCGCTCTATTCGAGGTATTTAATGCGAGAAACACGTTATCTGGTGTTTTCAGCACTCCACAGTGCGTTTGATATGCAGAACCAGCGATATCTTGGTTTCCTTGGGGATTCAAGCTCAGATATGCAATTTCTACGAACATCTTGGTTAGACTTCTGTCCGAAGTATGCTTAATCATCGAGATCGCTCGTTTCGAGCTATTTAATGCGAGAAACACGTTATCTGGTGTTTTCAAAACTCCACAGTGCGTATGATATGCAGAACCGACGATATCTTGGTTTTCGTGGGGTTTCAAGCTCAGATATGCATTTTCTGCGATAATCTTGGTGAGACTTCTGTCCGAAGTATGCAGAGTCATCGAGATCGTACTTTTCGAGCTATTTAATGCGAGAAACACGTTTTCTGGGGTTTTCACCACTCCACAGTTCGTTGGATATGCAGAACAGGAGATATCTTGGTTTTCGAGGGGTTTCAAGCTGAGATATGCATTTTCTGCCATAATCTTGGAGAGACTTCTGTCCGAAGTATGCAGAATCATCGAGATCGCTCTTTTCGAGGTATTTAATGCGAGAAACAAGTTATCTGGTGTTTTCACCACTCCGCAGTGCGTTTGATATGCAGAACCAGCGATATCTTGGTTTTCGTGGGGTATCAAGCTCAGATATGCATTTTCTGCGATAATCTTGGTGAGATTTCTGTCCGAAGTATGCAGAATCATCGAGATCGCTCTTTTCGAGCTATTTAATGCGAGAAACACGTTTTCTGGGATTTTCACCACACCACAGTTCGTTGGATATGCAGAACAGGTGATATCTTGGTTTTCGAGGGGTTTGAAGCTGTGATATGCATTTTCTGCGATAAGCTAGGTGAGACATCTGTCCGAAGTATGCAGAAACATCGAGAGCGCTCTTTTCAAGCTATTTAATGCGAGAAACACGTTTTCTGGGGTTTTCACCACACCATAGTTCGTTGGATATGCAGAACAGGTGATATCTTGGTTTTCGAGGGGTTTCAAGCTGAGATATGCATTTTCTGCCATAATCTTGGAGAGACTTCTGTCCGAAGTATGCAGAATCATCGAGATCGCACTTTTCGAGCTATTTAATGCGAGAAACACGTTATCTGGTGTTTTCACCACACCACAGTGCGTTTGATATGCAGAACCGGCGATATCTTGGTTTTTGTGGGGTTTCAAGCTGAGATATGCATTTTTTACGATAATCTTGGTGAGACTTCTGTCCGAAGTATGCTTAGTCATCAAGATCGCTCTATTCGAGGTATTTAATGCGAGAAACACGTTATCTGGTGTTTTCAGCACTCCACAGTGCGTTTGATATGCAGAACCAGCGATATCTTGGTTTCCTTGGGGATTCAAGCTCAGATATGCAATTTCTACGAACATCTTGGTTAGACTTCTGTCCGAAGTATGCTTAATCATCGAGATCGCTCGTTTCGAGCTATTTAATGCGAGAAACACGTTATCTGGTGTTTTCAAAACTCCACAGTGCGTATGATATGCAGAACCGACGATATCTTGGTTTTCGTGGGGTTTCAAGCTCAGATATGCATTTTCTGCGATAATCTTGGTGAGACTTCTGTCCGAAGTATGCAGAGTCATCGAGATCGTACTTTTCGAGCTATTTAATGCGAGAAACACGTTTTCTGGGGTTTTCACCACTCCACAGTTCGTTGGATATGCAGAACAGGAGATATCTTGGTTTTCGTGGGGTTTCTAGCAGAGATATGCATTTTCTGCGATAATCTTGGAGAGACATCAGTCCGAAGTATGCAGAAACATCGAGAGCGCTCTTTTCGAGGTATTTAATGCGAGAAACACGTTATCTGGTGTTTTCACCACTCTACAGTGCGTTTGATAATCAGAACCGGCGATATCTTGGTTTTTGTTGGGTTTCAAGCTGAGATATGCATTTTTTACGATAATCTTGGTGAGACTTCTGTCCGAAGTATGCAGAATCATCGAGATCGCTCGTTTCGAGCTATTTAAAGCGAGAAACACGTTATCTGGTGTTTTCTCCACTCCACAGTGCGTTTGATAATCAGAACCGGCGATATCTTGGTTTTTGTTGGGTTTCAAGCTGAGATATGCATTTTTTACGATAATCTTGGTGAGACTTCTGTCCGAAGTATGCTTAATCATCGAGATCGCTCTATTCGAGCAATTTAATGCGAGAAACACGTTTTCTGGGGTTTTCACCACACCAGAGTTCGTCGGATATGCAGAACAGGTGATATCTTGGCTTTCGAGGGGTTTCAAGCTGAGATATGCATTTTCTGCGATAATCTTGGAGAGACTTCTGTCCGAAGTATGCAGAATCATCGAGATCGCTCTTTTCGAGCTATTTATTGCGAGAAACAAGTTATCTGGTGTTTTCACCACTCCACAATGCGTTTGATATGCAGAACCAGCGATATCTTGGTTTTCGTGGGGTTTCAAGCTCAGATATGCATTTTCTGCGATAATCTTGGTGAGATTTCTGTCCGAAGTATGCAGAATCATCGAGATCGCTCTTTTCGAGCTATTTAATGCGAGAAACACGTTTTCTAGGGTTTTCACCACACCACAGTTCGTTGGATATGCAGAACAGGTGATACCTTGGTTTTCGAGGGGTTTCAAGCTGAGATATGCATTTTCTGCGATAATCTTGGAGAGACTTCTGTCCGAAGTATGCAGAATCATCGAGATCGCACTTTTCGAGCTATTTAATGCGAGAAACACGTTATCTGGTGTTTTCACCACTCCACAGTGCGTTTGATATGCAGAACCGGCGATATCTTGGTTTATGTGGGGTTTCAAGCTGAGATATGCATTTTTTACGATAATCTTGGTGAGACTTCTGACCGAAGTATGCTTAGTCATCACGATCGCTCTATTCGAGGTATTTAATGCGAGAAACACGTTATCTGGTGTTTTCAGCACTCCACAGTGCCTTTGATATGCAGAACCAGCGATATCTTGGTTTTCGTGGGGATTCAAGCTCAGATATGCAATTTCTACGAACATCTTGGTTAGACTACTGTCCGAAGTATGCTTAATCATCGAGATCGCTCGTTTCGAGCTATTTAATGCGAGAAACACGTTATCTGGTGTTTTCAAAACTCCACAGTGCGTATGATATGCAGAACCGACGATATCTTGGTTTTCGTGGGGTTTCAAGCTCAGATATGCATTTTCTGCGATAATCTTGGTGAGACTTCTGTCCGAAGTATGCAGAGTCATCGAGATCGTACTTTTCGAGCTATTTAATGCGAGAAACACGTTTTCTGGGGTTTTCACCACTCCACAGTTCGTTGGATATGCAGAACAGGAGATATCTTGGTTTTCGTGGGGTTTCTAGCAGAGATATGCATTTTCTGCGATAATCTTGGAGAGACATCAGTCCGAAGTATGCAGAAACATCGAGAGCGCTCTTTTCGAGCTATTTAATGCGAGGAACACGTTATCTGGTGTTTTCACCACTCCACAGTGCGTTTGATAATCAGAACCGGCGATATCTTGGTTTTTGTTGGGTTTCAAGCTGAGATATGCATTTTTTACGATAATCTTGGTGAGACTTCTGTCCGAAGTATGCAGAATCATCATGATCGCTCGTTTCGAGCTATTTAATGCGAGAAACACGTTATCTGGTGTTTTCTCCACTCCACAGTGCGTTTGATAATCAGAACCGGCGATATCTTGGTTTTTGTTGGGTTTCAAGCTGAGATATGCATTTTTTACGATAATCTTGGTGAGACTTCTGTCCGAAGTATGCTTAATCATCGAGATCGCTCTTTTCGAGCAATTTAATGCGAGAAACACGTTTTCTGGGGTTTTCACCACACCAGAGTTCGTCGGATATGCAGAACAGGTGATATCTTGGCTTTCGAGGGGTTTCAAGCTGAGATATGCATTTTCTGCGATAATCTTGGAGAGACTTCTGTCCGAAGTATGCAGAATCATCGAGATCGCTCTTTTCGAGCTATTTATTGCGAGAAACAACTTATCTGGTGTTTTCACAACTCCACAGTGCGTTTGATATGCAGAACAGGTGATATCTTGGTTTTCGAGGGGTTTCAAGCTGAGATATGCATTTTCTACGATAAGCTTGGTGAGTCATCTGTCCGAAGTATGCAGAAACATCGAGAGCGCTCTTTTCGAGCTATTTAATGCGAGAAACTCGTTTTCTGGGGTTTTCACCACTCCACAGTTCGTTGGATATGCAGAACCGGAGATATTTTGGTTTTCGTCGGGTTTCATGCTGAGATATGCATTTTCTACGATAAGCTAGGTGAGACATCTGTCCGAAGTATGCAGAAACATCGAGAGCGCTCTTTTCGAGCTATTTAATGCGAGAAACTCTTTTTCTGGGGTTTTCAACACTCCGCAGTTCGTTGGATATGCAGAACCGGAGATATCTTGGATTTCGTGGGGTTCCAAGCTGAGCTATGCATTTTTTACGATAATCTTGGTGAGACTTCTGTCCGAAGTATGCTTAATCATCGAGATCGCTCGTTTCGACCTATTTAATGCGAGAAACATGTTATCTGGTGCTTTCAGCACTCCACAGTGCGTTTGATATGCAGACCCAGCGATATCTGGGTTTTCGTCGGGTTTCAAGCTGAGATATGCATTTTTTACGATAATCTTGGTGAGACTTCTGTCCGAAGTATGATTGATCATCGAGATCGCTCGTTTCGACCTATTTAATGCGAGAAACACGTTATCTGGTGTTTTCACCACTCCTCAGTGCGTATGATATGCAGAACCAGCGATATCTTGGTTTTCGTGGGGTTTGAAGCTGAGATATGCATTTTCTGCGATAATCTTGGTGAGACATCTGTCCGAAGTGTGCAGAATCATCGAGATCGCTCGTTTCGAGCTATTTAGTGCGAGAAACACGTTATCTGGTGTTTTCACCACTCCACAGTGCGTTGGATATGCAGAACCGGAGATATTTTGGTTTTCGTCGGGTTTCATGCTGAAATATGCATTTTCTACGATAAGCTTGGTGAGACATCAGTCCGAAGTATGCAGAAACATCGAGAGCGCTGTTTTCGAGCTATTTAATGCGAGAAACACGTTTTCTGGGGTTTTCACCACACCACAGTTCGTTGGATATGCAGAACAGGTGATATCTTGGTTTTCGAGGGGTTTGAAGCTGAGATATGCATTTTCTGCGATAATCTTGGAGAGACTTCTGTCCGAAGTATGCAGAATCATCGAGATCGCTCTTTTCGAACTATTTAATGCGAGAAACAAGTTATCTGGTGTTTTCACCACTCCACAGTGCGTTTGATATGCAGAACCTGCGATATCTTGGTTTTCGAGGGGTTTCAAGCTGAGATATGCATTTTTTACGATAATCTTGGTGAGACTTCTGTCCGAAGTATGCTTAGTCATCAAGATCGCTCTATTCGAGCTATTTAATGCGAGAAACACGTTATCTGGTGTTTTCAGCACTCCACAGTACGTTTGATATGCAGAACCAGCGATATCTTGGTTTTCGTGGGGATTCAAGCTCAGATATGCAATTTCTGCGATAATCTTGGTGAGACTTCTGTCCGAAGTATGCTTAATCATCGAGATCGCTCTTTTCGAGCAATTTAATGCGAGAAACACGTTTTCTGGGGTTTTCACCACACCAGAGTTCGTCGGATATGCAGAACAGGTGATATCTTGGTTTTCGAGGGGTTTGAAGCTGAGATATGCATTTTCTGCGATAATCTTGGAGAGACTTCTGTCCGAAGTATGCAGAATCATCGAGATCGCTCTTTTCGAACTATTTAATGCGAGAAACAAGTTATCTGGTGTTTTCACCACTCCACAGTGCGTTTGATATGCAGAACCTGCGATATCTTGGTTTTCGAGGGGTTTCAAGCTGAGATATGCATTTTTTACGATAATCTTGGTGAGACTTCTGTCCGAAGTATGCTTAGTCATCAAGATCGCTCTATTCGAGCTATTTAATGCGAGAAACACGTTATCTGGTGTTTTCTCCACTCCACAGTGCGTTTGATAATCAGAACCGGCGATATCTTGGTTTTTGTTGGGTTTCAAGCTGAGATATGCATTTTTTACGATAATCTTGGTGAGACTTCTTTCCGAAGTATGCTTAATCATCGAGGTCGCTCTTTTCGAGCAATTTAATGCGAGAAACACGTTTTCTGGGGTTTTCACCACACCAGAGTTCGTCGGATATGCAGAACAGGTGATATCTTGGCTTTCGAGGGGTTTCAAGCTGAGATATGCATTTTCTGCGATAATCTTGGAGAGACTTCTGTCCGAAGTATGCAGAATCATCGAGATCGCTCTTTTCGAGCTATTTATTGCGAGAAACAACTTATCTGGTGTTTTCACCACTACACAGTGCGTTTGATATGCAGAACAGGTGATATCTTGGTTTTCGTCGGGTTTCATGCTGAGATATGCATTTTCTACGATAAGCTAGGTGAGACATCTGTCCGAAGTATGCAGAAACATCGAGAGCGCTCTTTTCGAGCTATTTAATGCGAGAAACTCTTTTTCTGGGGTTTTCAACACTCCGCAGTTCGTTGGATATGCAGAACCGGAGATATCTTGGATTTCGTGGGGTTCCAAGCTGAGCTATGCATTTTTTACGATAATCTTGGTGAGACTTCTGTCCGAAGTATGCTTAATCATCGAGATCGCTCGTTTCGACCTATTTAATGCGAGAAACATGTTATCTGGTGCTTTCAGCACTCCACAGTGCGTTTGATATGCAGAACCAGCGATATCTGGGTTTTCGTCGGGTTTCAAGCTGAGATATGCATTTTTTACGATAATCTTGGTGAGACTTCTGTCCGAAGTATGATTGATCATCGAGATCGCTCGTTTCGACCTATTTAATGCGAGAAACACGTTATCTGGTGTTTTCACCACTCCACAGTGCGTATGATATGCAGAACCGGCGATATCTTGGTTTTCGTGGGGTTTGAAGCTGAGATATGCATTTTCTGCGATAATCTTGGTGAGACATCTGTCCGAAGTGTGCAGAATCATCGAGATCGCTCGTTTCGAGCTATTTAGTGCGAGAAACACGTTATCTGGTGTTTTCACCACTCCACAGTGCGTTGGATATGCAGAACCTGCGATATCTTGGTTTTCGAGGGGTTTCAAGCTGAGATATGCATTTTTTACGATAATCTTGGTGAGACTTCTGTCCGAAGTATGCTTAGTCATCAAGATCGCTCTATTCGAGCTATTTAATGCGAGAAACACGTTATCTGGTGTTTTCAGCACTCCACAGTGCGTTTGATATGCAGAACCAGCGATATCTTGGTTTTCGTGGGGATTCAAGCTCAGATATGCAATTTCTGCGATAATCTTGGTGAGACTTCTGTCCGAAGTATGCTTAATCATCGAGATCGCTCTTTTCGAGCAATTTAATGCGAGAAACACGTTTTCTGGGGTTTTCACCACAGCAGAGTTCGTCGGATATGCAGAACAGGTGATATCTTGGTTTTCGAGGGGTTTGAAGCTGAGATATGCATTTTCTGCGATAATCTTGGTGAGACTTCTGTCCGAAGTATGCTTAATCATCGAGATCGCTCGTTTCGACCTATTTAATGCGAGAAACACGTTATCTGGTGTTTTCAGCACTCCACAGTGCGTTTGATATGCAGAACCAGCGATATCTTGGTTTTCGTGGGGTTTCAAGCTCAGATATGCATTTTCTGCGATAATCTTGGTGAGATTTCTGTCCGAAGTATGCAGAATCATCGAGATCGCACTTTTCGAGCTATTTAATGCGAGAAACACGGTATCTGGTGTTTTCACCACTCCACAGTGCGTTTGATATGCAGAACCGGCGATATCTTGGTTTTTGTGGGGTTTCAACCTGAGATATACATTTTTTACGATAATCTTGGTGAGACTTCTGTCCGATGTATGCTTAATCGTCAAGTTCGCTCTATTCGAGCTATTTAATGCGAGAAACACGTTATCTGGTGTTTTCAGCACTCCACAGTGCGTATGATATGCAGAACCGACGATATCTTGGTTTTCGTGGGGTTTCAAGCTCAGATATGCATTTTCTGCGATAATCTTGGTGAGACTTCTGTCCGAAGTATGCAGAGTCATCGAGATCGTACTTTTCGAGCTATTTAATGCGAGAAACACGTTTTCTGGGGTTTTCACCACTCCACAGTTCGTTGGATATGCAGAACAGGTGATATCATGGTTTTCGAGGGGTTTCAAGCTGAGATATGCATTTTCTACGATAAGCTTGGTGAGTCATCTGTCCGAAGTATGCAGAAACATCGAGAGCGCTCTTTTCGAGCTATTTAATGCGAGAAACTCGTTTTCTGGGGTTTTCACCACTCCACAGTTCGTTGGATATGCAGAACCGGAGATATTTTGGTTTTCGTCGGGTTTCATGCTGAGATATGCATTTTCTACGATAAGCTAGGTGAGACATCTGTCCGAAGTATGCAGAAACATCGAGAGCGCTCTTTTCGAGCTATTTAATGCGAGAAACTCTTTTTCTGGGGTTTTCAACACTCCGCAGTTCGTTGGATATGCAGAACCGGAGATATCTTGGATTTCGTGGGGTTCCAAGCTGAGCTATGCATTTTTTACGATAATCTTGGTGAGAATTCTGTCCGAAGTATGCTTAATCATCGAGATCGCTCGTTTCGACCTATTTAATGCGAGAAACATGTTATCTGGTGTTTTCAGCACTCCACAGTGCGTTTGATATGCAGAACCAGCGATATCTGGGTTTTCGTCGGGTTTCAAGCTGAGATATGCATTTTTTTCGATAATCTTGGTGAGACTTCTGTCCGAAGTATGATTGATCATCGAGATCGCTCGTTTCGACATATTTAATGCGAGATACACGTTATCTGGTGTTTTCACCACTCCACAGTGCGTATGATATGCAGAACCGGCGATATCTTGGTTTTCGTGGGGTTTGAAGCTGAGATATGCATTTTCTGCGATAATCTTGGTGAGACATCTGTCCGAAGTGAGCAGAATCATCGAGATCGCTCGATTCGAGCTATTTAGTGCGAGAAACACGTTATCTGGTGTTTTCACCACTCCACAGTGCGTTGGATATGCAGAACCGGAGATATTTTGGTTTTCGTCCGGTTTCATGCTGAAATATGCATTTTCTACGATAAGCTTGGTGAGACATCAGTCCGAAGTATGCAGAAACATCGAGAGCGCTGTTTTCGAGCTATTTAATGCGAGAAACACGTTTTCTGGGGTTTTCACCACACCACAGTTCGTTGGATATGCAGAACAGGTGATATCTTGGTTTTCGAGGGGTTTGAAGCTGAGATATGCATTTTCTGCGATAATCTTGGAGAGACTTCTGTCCGAAGTATGCAGAATCATCGAGATCGCTCTTTTCGAACTATTTAATGCGAGAAACAAGTTATCTGGTGTTTTCACCACTCCACAGTGCGTTTGATATGCAGAACCTGCGATATCTTGGTTTTCGAGGGGTTTCAAGCTGAGATATGCATTTTTTACGATAATCTTGGTGAAACTTCTGTCCGAAGTATGCTTAGTCATCAAGATCGCTCTATTCGAGCTATTTAATGCGAGAAACACGTTATCTGGTGTTTTCAGCACTCCACAGTGCGTTTGATATGCAGAACCAGCGATATCTTGGTTTTCGTGGGGATTCAAGCTCAGATATGCAATTTCTGCGATAATCTTGGTGAGACTTCTGTCCGAAGTATGCTTAATCATCGAGATCGCTCGTTGCGAGCTATTTAATGCGAGAAACACGTTATCTGGTGTTTTCAAAACTCCACAGTGCGTATGATATGCAGAACCGGAGATATTTTGGTTTTCGTCGGGTTTCATGCTGAAATATGCATTTTCTACGATAAGCTTGGTGAGACATCAGTCCGAAGTATGCAGAAACATCGAGAGCTCTGTTTTCGAGCTATTTAATGCGAGAAACACGTTTTCTGGGGTTTTCACCACACCACAGTTCGTTGGATATGCAGAACAGGTGATATCTTGGTTTTCGAGGGGTTTGAAGCTGAGATATGCATTTTCTGCGATAATCTTGGAGAGACTTCTGTCCGAAGTATGCAGAATCATCGAGATCGCTCTTTTCGAACTATTTAATGCGAGAAACAAGTTATCTGGTGTTTTCACCACTCCACAGTGCGTTTGATATGCAGAACCTGCGATATCTTGGTTTTCGAGGGGTTTCAAGCTGAGATATGCATTTTTTACGATAATCTTGGTGAGACTTCTGTCCGAAGTATGCTTAGTCATCAAGAACGCTCTATTCGAGCTATTTAATGCGAGAAACACGTTATCTGGTGTTTTCAGCACTCCACAGTGCGTTTGATATGCAGAACCTGCGATATCTTGGTTTTCGTGGGGATTCAAGCTCAGATATGCAATTTCTGCGATAATCTTGGTGAGACTTCTGTCCGAAGTATGCTTAATCATCGAGATCGCTCGTTGCGAGCTATTTAATGCGAGAAACACGTTATCTGGTGTTTTCAAAACTCCACAGTGCGTATGATATGCAGAACCGACGATATTTTGGTTTTCGTCGGGTTTCATGCTGAGATAAGCATTTTCTACGATAAGCTATGTGAGACTTCTGTCCGATGTATGCTTAATCGTCAAGTTCGCTCTATTCGAGCTATTTAATGCGAGAAACACGTTATCTGGTGTTTTCACCACTCCACAGTGCGTTTGATATGCAGAACCGGCGATAATTTGGTTTTTGTGGGGTTTCAAGCAGAGATATGCATTTTCTGCGATAATCTTGGGGAGACTTCTGTCCGAAGTCTGCAGAATCATCGAGATCGCTCTTTTCGAGCTATATAATGCTAGAAACACGTTTTCTGGGGTTTTCACCACACCACAGTTCGTTTGATATGCAGAACCGGCGATATCTTCGTTTTCGTGGGTATTCAAGCTGAGATATGGATTTTCTATGATAATCTTGGTCAGACTTCAGTCAGAAGTATGCAGAATCGTCTAGATCGCTCTTTTCAAGCTATTTAATGCGAAAAAACAATTTTTCTGGTGTTTTCAACATTCCACAGTGCGTTTGATATGCAGAACCGGCGATATCTTGATTTTCGTATTGTTTCCAGCTGAGATATGCATTTTCTGCGATAATCTTGGTGAGTCTTCTGTCAGAAGTATGTAGAACCATCTAGATCGCTCTTTTCGAACTATTCAATGCGAGAAACACGTTTTCTGGTGTATTCACCACTCCACAGTACGTTTGATGTGCAGAACCGGAGATAACTTGGTTTTCGTGAGGTTTCAAGCTGAGATATGTATTTTCTCCGACAATATTGGTGAGACTTCAGTCAGAAGTATGCAGAATCATCTAGATCGCTCGTGTCGAGCTATTTAATGCAAAAAAAACAAGTTTTCTGGTGTTTTCAACATTCCACAGTGCGTTAGATATGCAGAACCGGCGATATCTTGATTTTCGTATTGTTTCCAGCTGAGATATGCACTTTCTGCGATAATCTTGGTGAGTCTTCTGTCAGAAGTATGTAGAACCATCTAGATCGCTCTTTTCGAGCTATTTAATGCGAGAAACACGTTTTCTGGTGTATTCACCACACCACAGTACGTTTGACATGCAGAACCGGCGACATCTTGATTTTCGTGAGGTTTCAAGCTGAGATATGGATTTTTTACGATAATCTTGGTGAGACTTCAGTCAGAAGTATGCAGAATCATCTAGATCCCTTTTTTCGAGCTATTTAATGCGAGAAACACGTTATCTGGTTGTTTTCACCACTCCACAGTGCGTTTGATATGAAGAACCGGCGACATCTTGGATTTCGTCGGGTTTCAAGCTGAGGTATGCATTTTCTACGTTAATCTTTGTGCGACTTCTGTCAGAAGTATGCAGAATCTTCGAGATCGCTCTTTTCGAGCTATTTAATGTGAAAAAACAAGTTTTCTGGTGTTTTCACCACTCAACAGTACGTTTGACATGCAGAACCGGAGATATCTTTGTTTCGGTCGGGTTTCAAGCTGAGATATGCATTTTCCACGATAATCTTGGTGAGACGTCTGTCAGAAGTATGCAGAATCTTCGAGAACGCTCTTTTCGAGCTACATAATGCGAGAAACACGTTATCAGGTGTTTTCACAACTCCACAGTGCGTTTGATATGCAGAACCGGCGACATCTTGGCTTTCGTCGGGTATCGAGCTGAGATATGCATTTTCGACGATAATCTTGGTGAGACTTCTGTCAGAAGTATGCAGAATCATCGGGATCGCTCTTTTCAAGCTATTTAATGCGATAAAACAAGTTTTCTGGTGTTTTCAACATTCCACAGTGCGTTTTATATGCAGAATCGGCGATATCTTGGTTTCGGTCGGGTTTCAAGCTGAGATATGCATTTTCTGCGATAATCTTGGTGAGTCTTCTTTCAGAAGTATGCAGAATCATCGTAATCCCTTTTTTCGAGCTATTTAATGCGAGAAACACGTTATCTGGTGTTTTCACCACTCCACAGTGCGTTTGATATGCAGAACCGGCGACATCTTGGATTTCGTCGGGTTTCAAGCTGAGATATGCATTTTCTACGTTAATTTTTGTGAGACTTCTGTCAGAAGTATGCAGAATCTTCGAGATCGCTCTTTTCGATCTATTTAATGTGAAAAAACAAGTGTTCTGGTGTTTTCAATTTCCACAGTGCGTTTTATATGCAGAACCGGCGATATCTTGATTTTCGTTGTGTTTCCAGCTGAGATATGCATTTTCTGCGATAATCTTGGTGAGTCTTCTGTCAGAAGTATGCAGAATCATCGATATCCCTTTTTTCGAGCTATTTAATGCGAGAAACACGTTATATGGTGTTTACATCACTCTACAGTGCGTTTGATATGCAGAACCGGTGACATCTTGGATTTCGACGGGTTTCAAGCTGAGATATGCATTTTCAACGATAATCTTGGTGAGACTTCTGTCAGAAGTATGCAGAATCATCGGGATCGCACTTTTCGAGCTATTTAATGCGAGAAACACGTTGTCTGGTTGTTTTCACGACTCCACAGTGCGTTTGATATGCAGAACCGGAGACATCTTAATTTTCGTGATGTTTCAAGCTGAGATATGGATTTTCTGCGATAATCTTGGTGAGTCTTCTTTCAGAAGAATGCAGAATCATCGAGATCGCTCGTTTCGACCTATTTAATGCGAAAAACACGTTATCTGGTTTTTTCAGCACTCCACAGTGCGTTTGATATGCAGAACCAGCGATATCTTGGTTTTCGTGGGGTTTCAAGCTCAGATATGCATTTTCTGCGATAATCTTGGTGAGATTTCTGTCCGAAGTATGCAGAATCATCGAGATCGCACTTTTCGAGCTATTTAATGCGAGAAACACGGTATCTGGTGTTTTCACCACTCCACAGTGCGTTTGATATGCATAACCGGCGATATCTTGGTTTTTGTGGGGTTTCAAGCTGAGATATACATTTTTTACGATAATCTTGGTGAGACTTCTGTCCGATGTATGTTTAATCGTCAAGTTCGCTCTATTCGAGCTATTTAATGCGAGAAACACGTTATCTGGTGTTTTCACCACTCCACAGTGCGTTTGATATGCAGAACCGGCGATAATTTGGTTTTTGTGGGGTTTCAAGCAGAGATATGCATTTTCTACGATAAGCTTGGTGAAACATCTGTCCGAAGTATGCAGAAACGTCGAGAGCGATCTGTCCGAACTATTTAATGCGAGAAACTCGTTTTCTGGGGTTTTCACCACTCCACGGTACGTTTGATGTGCAGAACCGGAGATATCTTGGTTTTCGTGGGGTTTCAAGATGAGATATGCATTTTCTGCGATAATACTGGTGAGACTTCAGTCAGAAGTATGCAGAATCATCTAGATCGCTCTTTTCGAGCTACTTAATGCACGAAACGCGTTTTCTGGTGTTTGCACCACTCCACAGTGCGTTCGATATGCAGAACAGTAGATATCTTGGTTTTCGTGGGGTTTCAAGCTGAGATATGCATTTTCTGCGATAATCTTGTTGAGACTTCTGTCCGAAGTATGCAGAATCATCGAGATCGCTCGTTTCGAGCTACTTAATGCGCGAAACACGTTTTCTGGTGTTTTCACCACTCCACAGAGCGTTTGATATGCAGAACCGGCGACATCTTGGTTTTCGTGGGGTTTCAAGCTGAGATATGCATTTTCTGCGATAATCTTGTTGAGACTTCTGTCCGAAGTATGCAGAATCATCTAGATCGCTCTTTTCGAGCTACTTAATGCGCGAAACACGTTTTCTGGTGTTTTCACCACTCCACAGTGCGTTCGATATGCAGAACAGCAGATATCTTGGTTTTCGTGGGGTATCAAGCTGAGATATGCATTTTCTGCGATAATCTTGTTGAGACTTCTGTCAGAAGTATGCAGAATCATCGAGATCGCTCGTTTCGAGCTGCTTAATGCGCGAAACACGTTTTCTGGTGTTTTCACCACTCCACAGTGCGTTTGATATGCAGAACCGGCGACATCTTGGTTTTCGTGGGGTTTCAAGCTGAGATATGCATTTTCTGCGATAATCTTGTTGAGACTTCTGTCCGAAGTTTGCAGAAACGTCGAGAGCGCTCTTTTCGAGATATTTAATGCGAGAAACACGTTATCTGGTGTTTTCACTACTCCACAGTGCGTTTTATATGCAGAACCAGCGATATCTTGGTTTTCGTGGGGTTTCAAGATGAGATATGCATTTTCTGCGATAATATTGGTGAGACTTCAGTCAGAAGTATGCAGAATCATCTAGATCGCTCTTTTCGAGCTATTTAATGCGAAAAAACAAGTTTTCTGGTGTTTTCAACATTCCACAGTACGTTTGATATGCAGAACCGGAGATATTTTGGTTTTCGTCGGGTTTCAAGCTGACATATGCATTTTCTACGATAAGCTTGGTGAAACATCTGTCCGAAGTATGCAGAAACGTCGAGAGCGCTCTTTTCGAGCTATTTAATGCGAGAAACACGTTTTCTGGTGTTTTCAACACTCCACAGTGCGTTTGATATGCCGAACTGGCGATATCTTGGTTTTCGTGGGGTTTCAGGCTGAGATATGCATTTTCTGCGATAATCTTGGTGAGACTTCTGTCCGAAGTATGCAGAATCATCGCGATCGCTCTTTTCGAGCTATTTAATGCGAGAAACACGTTATCTGGTGTTTTCACCACTCCACAGTACGTATGATATGCAGAACCGGCGATATCTTGGTTTTCGTGGGGTTTCAAGCGGAGATATGCATTTTCTGCGATAATATTGGTGAGACTTCAGTCAGAAGTATGCAGAATCATCTAGATCGCGCTTTTCGAGCTACTTAATGCGCGAAACACGTTTTCTGGTGTTTTCACCACTCCACAGTGCGTTCGATATGCAGAACAGCAGATATCTTGGTTTTCGTGGGGTTTCAAGCTGAGATATGCATTTTCTGCGATAATCTTGTTGAGACTTCTGTCCGAAGTTTGCAGAAACGTCGAGAGCGCTCTTTTCGAGCTACTTAATGCGAGAAACACGTTTTCTGGTGTTTTCACCACTCCACAGTGCTTTTGATATGCAGAACCAGCGATATCTTGCTTTTCGTGGGGTTTCAAGATGAGATATGCATTTTCTGCGATAATATTGGTGAGACTTCAGTCAGAAGTATGCAGAATCATCTAGATCGCTCTTTTCGAGCTACTTAATGCGCGAAACACGTTTTCTGGTGTTTTCACCACTCCACAGTGCGTTCGATATGCAGAACAGCAGATATCTTGGTTTTCGTGGGGTATCAAGCTGAGATATGCATTTTCTGCGATAATCTTGTTGAGACTTCTGTCCGAAGTATGCAGAATCATGCAGATCGCTCGTTTCGAGCTATTTAATGCGAGAAACACGTTATCTGGTGTTTTCACCACTCCACAGTGCGTTGGATATGCAGAACCTGAGATATTTTGGTTTTCGTCGGGTTTCAAGCTGAGATATGCATTTTCTACGATAAGCTTGGTGAAACATCTGTCCGAAGTATGCAGAAACGTCGAGAGCGCTCTTTTCGAGCGATTTAATGCGAGAATCACGTTTTCTGGTGTTTTCACCACTCCACAGTGCGTTTGGTATGCAGAACCAGCGATATCTTGGCTTTCGTGGGGTTTCAAGCTGAGATATGCATTTTTTACGATAATCTTGGTGAGACTTCTGTCCGAAGTATGCTGAATCATCGATATCGTTCTTTTCGAGCTAGTTAGAGCGAGAAACACGTTATCTGGTGTTTCCACCACTCCACAGTGCGTTTGATATGCAGAACAGTAGATATCTTGGTTTTCGTGGGGTTTCAAGCTGAAATATGCATTTTCTGCGATAATTTTGGTGAGACTTCTGTCCGAAGTATGCAGATTCATCGAGATCGCTCGTCTCGAGCTATTTAATGCGAGAAACACGTTATCTGGTGTTTTCATCACTCCACAGTGCGTTTGATATGCAGAACTAGCGATATCTTGGTTTTCGTGGGGTTTCAAGCTGAGATATGCATTTTCTGCGATAATCTGGGTGAGTCTTCTGTCCGAAGTATGCTGAATCATCGAGACCGCTCTTTTCGAGCTAGTTAGTGCGAGAAACACGTTATCTGGTGTTTTCACCACTCCACAGTGCGTTTGATATGCAGAACAGTAAATATCTTGGTTTTCGTGGGGTTTCAAGCTGAGATATGCATTTTCTGCGATAATCTTGTTGAGACTTCTGTCCGAAGTATGCAGAATCATCGAGATCGCTCGTTTCGAGCTACTTAATGCGCGAAACACGTTTTCTGGTGTTTTCGCCACTCCACAGTGCGTTTGATATGCAGAACCAGCGATATCTTGGCTTTCGTGGGGTTTCAAGCTGAGATATGCATTTTCTGCGATAATCTTGGTGAGTCTTCTGTCAGAAGTATGCAGAATCATCGATATCCCTTTTTTCGAGCTATTTAATGCGAGAAACACGTTATATGGTGTTTACATCACTCTACAGTGCGTTTGATATGCAGAACCGGTGACATCTTGGATTTCGACGGGTTTCAAGCTGAGATATGCATTTTCAACGATAATCTTGGTGAGACTTCTGTCAGAAGTATGCAGAAACGTCGAGAGCGCTCTTTTCGAGCTATTTAATGCGAGAAACACGTTTTCTGGTGTTTTCAACACTCCACAGTGCGTTTGATATGCCGAACTGGCGATATCTTGGTTTTCGTGGGGTTTCAGGCTGAGATATGCATTTTCTGCGATAATCTTGGTGAGACTTCTGTCCGAAGTATGCAGAATCATCGCGATCGCTCTTTTCGAGCTATTTAATGCGAGAAACACGTTATCTGGTGTTTTCACCACTCCACAGTACGTATGATATGCAGAACCGGCGATATCTTGGTTTTCGTGGGGTTTCAAGCGGAGATATGCATTTTCTGCGATAATATTGGTGAGACTTCAGTCAGAAGTATGCAGAATCATCTAGATCGCGCTTTTCGAGCTACTTAATGCGCGAAACACGTTTTCTGGTGTTTTCACCACTCCACAGTGCGTTCGATATGCAGAACAGCAGATATCTTGGTTTTCGTGGGGTTTCAAGCTGAGATATGCATTTTCTGCGATAATCTTGTTGAGACTTCTGTCCGAAGTTTGCAGAAACGTCGACAGCGCTCTTTTCGAGCTACTTAATGCGAGAAACACGTTTTCTGGTGTTTTCACCACTCCACAGTGCTTTTGATATGCAGAACCAGCGATATCTTGCTTTTCGTGGGGTTTCAAGATGAGATATGCATTTTCTGCGATAATATTGGTGAGACTTCAGTCAGAAGTATGCAGAATCATCAAGATCGCTCTTTTCGAGCTACTTAATGCGCGAAACACGTTTTCTGGTGTTTTCACCACTCCACAGTGCGTTCGATATGCAGAACAGCAGATATCTTGGTTTTCGTGGGGTATCAAGCTGAGATATGCATTTTCTGCGATAATCTTGTTGAGACTTCTGTCCGAAGTATGCAGAATCATGCAGATCGCTCGTTTCGAGCTATTTAATGCGAGAAACACGTTATCTGGTGTTTTCACCACTCCACAGTGCGTTGGATATGCAGAACCTGAGATATTTTGGTTTTCGTCGGGTTTCAAGCTGAGATATGCATTTTCTACGATAAGCTTGGTGAAACATCTGTCCGAAGTATGCAGAAACGTCGAGAGCGCTCTTTTCGAGCGATTTAATGCGAGAATCACGTTTTCTGGTGTTTTCACCACTCCACAGTGCGTTTGGTATGCAGAACCAGCGATATCTTGGCTTTCGTGGGGTTTCAAGCTGAGATATGCATTTTTTACGATAATCTTGGTGAGACTTCTGTCCGAAGTATGCTGAATCATCGATATCGCTCTTTTCGAGCTAGTTAGAGCGAGAAACACGTTATCTGGTGTTTCCACCACTCCACAGTGCGTTTGATATGCAGAACAGTAGATATCTTGGTTTTCGTGGGGTTTCAAGCTGAAATATGCATTTTCTGCGATAATTTTGGTGAGACTTCTGTCCGAAGTATGCAGATTCATCGAGATCGCTCGTCTCGAGCTATTTAATGCGAGAAACACGTTATCTGGTGTTTTCACCACTCCACAGTGCGTTTGATATGCAGAACTAGCGATATCTTGGTTTTCGTGGGGTTTCAAGCTGAGATATGCATTTTCTGCGATAATCTGGGTGAGTCTTCTGTCCGAAGTATGCTGAATCATCGAGACCGCTCTTTTCGAGCTAGTTAGTGCGAGAAACACGTTATCTGGTGTTTTCACCACTCCACAGTGCGTTTGATATGCAGAACAGTAAATATCTTGGTTTTCGTGGGGTTTCAAGCTGAGATATGCATTTTCTGCGATAATCTTGTTGAGACTTCTGTCCGAAGTATGCAGAATCATCGAGATCGCTCGTTTCGAGCTACTTAATGCGCGAAACACGTTTTCTGGTGTTTTCGCCACTCCACAGTGCGTTTGATATGCAGAACCAGCGATATCTTGGCTTTCGTGGGGTTTCAAGCTGAGATATGCATTTTCTGCGATAATCTTGGTGAGTCTTCTGTCAGAAGTATGCAGAATCATCGATATCCCTTTTTTCGAGCTATTTAATGCGAGAAACACGTTATATGGTGTTTACATCACTCTACAGTGCGTTTGATATGCAGAACCGGTGACATCTTGGATTTCGACGGGTTTCAAGCTGAGATATGCATTTTCAACGATAATCTTGGTGAGACTTCTGTCAGAAGTATGCAGAAACGTCGAGAGCGCTCTTTTCGAGCTATTTAATGCGAGAAACACGTTTTCTGGTGTTTTCAACACTCCACAGTGCGTTTGATATGCCGAACTGGCGATATCTTGGTTTTCGTGGGGTTTCAGGCTGAGATATGCATTTTCTGCGATAATCTGGGTGAGTCTTCTGTCCGAAGTATGCTGAATCATCGAGACCGCTCTTTTCGAGCTAGTTAGTGCGAGAAACACGTTATCTGGTGTTTTCACCACTCCACAGTGCGTTTGATATGCAGAACAGTAAATATCTTGGTTTTCGTGGGGTTTCAAGCTGAGATATGCATTTTCTACGTTAATTTTTGTGAGACTTCTGTCAGAAGTATGCAGAATCTTCGAGATCGCTCTTTTCGATCTATTTAATGTGAAAAAACAAGTGTTCTGGTGTTTTCAATTTCCACAGTGCGTTTTATATGCAGAACCGGCGATATCTTGATTTTCGTTGTGTTTCCAGCTGAGATATGCATTTTCTGCGATAATCTTGGTGAGTCTTCTGTCAGAAGTATGCAGAATCATCGATATCCCTTTTTTCGAGCTATTTAATGCGAGAAACACGTTATATGGTGTTTACATCACTCTACAGTGCGTTTGATATGCAGAACCGGTGACATCTTGGATTTCGACGGGTTTCAAGCTGAGATATGCATTTTCAACGATAATCTTGGTGAGACTTCTGTCAGAAGTATGCAGAATCATCGGGATCGCTCTTTTCAAGCTATTTAATGCGATAAAACAAGTTTTCTGGTGTTTTCAACATTCCACAGTTCGTTTTATATGCAGAACCGGCGATATCTTGATTTTCGTGGTGTTTCCAGCTGAGATATGCATTTTCTGCGATAATCTTGGTGAGTCTTCTTTCAGAAGTATGCAGAATCATCGAGATCGCTCGTTTCGACCTATTTAATGCGAAAAACACGTTATCTGGTTTTTTCAGCACTCCACAGTGCGTTTGATATGCATAACCGGCGATATCTTGGTTTTTGTGGGGTTTCAAGCTGAGATATACATTTTTTACGATAATCTTGGTGAGACTTCTGTCCGATGTATGTTTAATCGTCAAGTTCGCTCTATTCGAGCTATTTAATGCGAGAAACACGTTATCTGGTGTTTTCACCACTCCACAGTGCGTTTGATATGCAGAACCGGCGATAATTTGGTTTTTGTAGGGTTTCAAGCAGAGATATGCATTTTCTACGATAAGCTTGGTGAAACATCTGTCCGAAGTATGCAGAAACGTCGAGAGCGCTCTGTCCGAACCATTTAATGCGAGAAACTCGTTTTCTGGGGTATTCACCACTCCACGGTACGTTTGATGTGCAGAACCGGAGATATCTTGGTTTTCGTGGGGTTTCAAGATGAGATATGCATTTTCTGCGATAATACTGGTGAGACTTCAGTCAGAAGTATGCAGAATCATCTAGATCGCTCTTTTCGAGCTACTTAATGCACGAAACGCGTTTTCTGGTGTTTGCACCACTCCACAGTGCGTTCGATATGCAGAACAGTAGATATCTTGGTTTTCGTGGGGTTTCAAGCTGAGATATGCATTTTCTGCGATAATCTTGTTGAGACTTCTGTCCGAAGTATGCAGAATCATCGAGATCGCTCGTTTCGAGCTACTTAATGCGCGAAACACGTTTTCTGGTGTTTTCACCACTCCACAGAGCGTTTGATATGCAGAACCGGCGACATCTTGGTTTTCGTGGGGTTTCAAGCTGAGATATGCATTTTCTGCGATAATCTTGTTGAGACTTCTGTCCGAAGTATGCAGAATCATCTAGATCGCTCTTTTCGAGCTACTTAATGCGCGAAACACGTTTTCTGGTGTTTTCACCACTCCACAGTGCGTTCGATATGCAGAACAGCAGATATCTTGGTTTTCGTGGGGTATCAAGCTGAGATATGCATTTTCTGCGATAATCTTGTTGAGACTTCTGTCAGAAGTATGCAGAATCATCGAGATCGCTCGTTTCGAGCTGCTTAATGCGCGAAACACGTTTTCTGGTGTTTTCACCACTCCACAGTGCGTTTGATATGCAGAACCGGCGACATCTTGGTTTTCGTGGGGTTTCAAGCTGAGATATGCATTTTCTGCGATAATCTTGGTGAGACTTCTGTCCGAAGTATGCTGAATCATCGAGATCGTCCTTTTCGAGCTAGTTAGTGCGAGATACACGTTATCTGATGTTTTCACCACTCCACAGTGCGTTTGATATGCAGAACCGGAGATATTTTGGTTTTCGTCGGGTTTCAAGCTGACATATGCATTTTCTACGATAAGCTTGGTGAAACATCTGTCCGAAGTATGCAGAAACGTCGAGAGCGCTCTTTTCGAGCTATTTAATGCGAGAAACACGTTTTCTGGTGTTTTCAACACTCCACAGTGCGTTTGATATGCCGAACTGGCGATATCTTGGTTTTCGTGGGGTTTCAGGCTGAGATATGCATTTTCTGCGATAATCTTGGTGAGACTTCTGTCCGAAGTATGCAGAATCATCGCGATCGCTCTTTTCGAGCTATTTAATGCGAGAAACACGTTATCTGGTGTTTTCACCACTCCACAGTACGTATGATATGCAGAACCGGCGATATCTTGGTTTTCGTGGGGTTTCAAGCGGAGATATGCATTTTCTGCGATAATATTGGTGAGACTTCAGTCAGAAGTATGCAGAATCATCTAGATCGCGCTTTTCGAGCTACTTAATGCGCGAAACACGTTTTCTGGTGTTTTCACCACTCCACAGTGCGTTCGATATGCAGAACAGCAGATATCTTGGTTTTCGTGGGGTTTCAAGCTGAGATATGCATTTTCTGCGATAATCTTGTTGAGACTTCTGTCCGAAGTTTGCAGAAACGTCGAGAGCGCTCTTTTCGAGCTACTTAATGCGAGAAACACGTTTTCTGGTGTTTTCACCACTCCACAGTGCTTTTGATATGCAGAACCAGCGATATCTTGCTTTTCGTGGGGTTTCAAGATGAGATATGCATTTTCTGCGATAATATTGGTGAGACTTCAGTCAGAAGTATGCAGAATCATCTAGATCGCTCTTTTCGAGCTACTTAATGCGCGAAACACGTTTTCTGGTGTTTTCACCACTCCACAGTGCGTTCGATATGCAGAACAGCAGATATCTTGGTTTTCGTGGGGTATCAAGCTGAGATATGCATTTTCTGCGATAATCTTGTTGAGACTTCTGTCCGAAGTATGCAGAATCATGCAGATCGCTCGTTTCGAGCTATTTAATGCGAGAAACACGTTATCTGGTGTTTTCACCACTCCACAGTGCGTTGGATATGCAGAACCTGAGATATTTTGGTTTTCGTCGGGTTTCAAGCTGAGATATGCATTTTCTACGATAAGCTTGGTGAAACATCTGTCCGAAGTATGCAGAAACGTCGAGAGCGCTCTTTTCGAGCGATTTAATGCGAGAATCACGTTTTCTGGTGTTTTCACCACTCCACAGTGCGTTTGGTATGCAGAACCAGCGATATCTTGGCTTTCGTGGGGTTTCAAGCTGAGATATGCATTTTCTGCGATAATCTGGGTGAGTCTTCTGTCCGAAGTATGCTGAATCATCGAGACCGCTCTTTTCGAGCTAGTTAGTGCGAGAAACACGTTATCTGGTGTTTTCACCACTCCACAGTGCGTTTGATATGCAGAACAGTAAATATCTTGGTTTTCGTGGGGTTTCAAGCTGAGATATGCATTTTCTGCGATAATCTTGTTGAGACTTCTGTCCGAAGTATGCAGAATCATCGAGATCGCTCGTTTCGAGCTACTTAATGCGCGAAAAACGTTTTCTGGTGTTTTCGCCACTCCACAGTGCGTTTGATATGCAGAACCAGCGATATCTTGGCTTTCGTGGGGTTTCAAGCTGAGATATGCATTTTTTACGATAATCTTGGTGAGACTTCTGTCCGAAGTATGCTGAATCATCGATATCGCTCTTTTCGAGCTAGTTAGTGCGAGAAACACGTTATCTGGTGTTTCCACCACTCCACAGTGCGTTTGATATGCAGAACAGTAGATATCTTGGTTTTCGTGGGGTTTCAAGCTGAAATATGCATTTGCTGCGATAATCTTGTTGAGACATCTGTCCGAAGTATGCAGAATCATCGAGATCGCACTTTTCGAGCTATTTAATGCGAGAAACACGTTATCTGGGGTTTTCACCACTCCACAGTGCGTATGGTATGCAGAACCGGCGATATCTTGGTTTTCGTGGGGTTTCAAGCTGAGATATGCATTTTTTACGATAATTTTGGTGAGATTTCTGTCCGAAGTATGCAGAATCATCGAGATCGCTCGTCTCGAGCTATTTAATGCGAGAAACACGTTATCTGGTGTTTTCACCACTCCACAGTGCGTTTGATATGCAGAACTAGCGATATCTTGGTTTTCGTGGGGTTTCAAGCTGAGATACGCATTTTCTGCGATAATCAGGGTGAGTCTTCTGCCCGAAGTATGCTGAATCATCGAGACCGCTCTTTTCGAGATAGTTAGTGCGAGAAACACGTTATCTGGTGTTTTCACCACTCCACAGTGCGTTTGATATGCAGAACAGTAGATATCTTGGTTTTCGTGGGGTTTCAAGCTGAGATATGCATTTTCTGCGATAAACTTGGTGAGACTTCTGTTAGAAGTATGCAGAATCATCGAGATCGCACTTGTCGAGCTACTTAATGCGCGAAACACGTTTTCTGGTGTTTTCGCCACTCCACAGTGCGTTTGATATGCAGAACCGGAGATATTTTGGTTTTCGCCGGGTTTCAAGCTGAGATATGCATTTTCTACGATAAGCTTGGTGAGACATCAGTCCGAAGTATGCAGAAACATCGAGATCGCTCGTCTCGAGCTATTTAATGCGAGAAACACGTTATCTGGTGTTTTCACCAATCCACAGTGCGTTTGATATGCAGAACCAGCGATATCTTGGTTTTCGTGGGGTTTCAAGCTGAGATATGCATTTTCTGCGATTATCTTCGTGAGTCTTCTGTCCGAAGTATGCTGAATCATCGAGACCGCTATTTTCGAGCTAGTTAGTGCGAGAAACACGTTATCTGGTGTTTTCACCACTCCACAGTGCGTTTGATATGCAGAACAGTAGATATCTTGGTTTTCGTGGGGTTTCAAGCTGAGATATGCATTTTCTGCGATAATCTTGTTGAGACTTCTGTCCGAAGTATGCAGAATCATCGAGATCGCTCGTTTCGAGCTATTTAATTCGAGAAACACGTTATCTGGTGTTTTCACCACTCCACAGTGCGTTGGATATGCAGAACCGG
Organism: Anthophora plumipes; assembly: GCA_951804975.1. NCBI lineage: Eukaryota > Metazoa > Arthropoda > Insecta > Hymenoptera > Apidae > Anthophora > Anthophora plumipes. The sequence goes on from CATORF010000423.1 coordinate 1,806,833, forward strand.
AGATATTTTGGTTTTCGTCGGGTTTCAAGCTGAGATATGCATTTTCTACGATAAGCTTGGTGAAACATCTGTCCGAAGTATGCAGAAACATCGAGAGCGCTCATTTCGAGCTATTTAATGCGAGAAACACGTTTTCTGGGGTTGTCACCACACCACAGTTCGTTGGATATGCAGAACAGTAGATATCTTGGTTTTCGTGGGGTTTCAAGCAGAGATATGCATTTTCTGCGATAATCTTGGTGAGACTTCTGTTACAAGTATGCAGAAACATCGAGAGCGCTCTTTTCGAGCTATTTAATGCGAGAAACTCGTTTTCTGGGGTTTTCACCACTAAACAGTTCGTTGGATATGCAGAACCGGAGATATCTTGGTTTTCGTGGGGTTTCAAGCTGAGATATGCATTTCCTGCGATAATCTTGGTGACACTTCTGTCCGAAGTATGCTGAATCATCTAGATCGCTCTTTCCGAGCTATTTAATGCGAGATACACGTTATCTGGTGTTTTCACCACTCCACAGTCCGTTTGATATGCAGAACCGACGATATCTTGGTTTTCGTGGGGTTTCAAGCAGAGATATGCATTTTCTGCGATAATCTTGGTGAGACTTCTGTCCGAAGTATGCAGAATCATCGAGATCACTCGTTTCGAGCTATATAATGCGAGAAACACGTTATCTGGTGTTTTCACCACTCCACAGTGCGTTGGATATGCAGAACCGGAGATATTTTGGTTTTCGTCGGGTTTCAAGCTGAGATATGCATTTTCTACGATAAGCTTGGTGAGACTTCTGTCCGAAGTATGCTGAAACATCGAGATCGCTCTTTTCGAGCTAGTTAATGCGAGAAAAACCTGATCCGGTGTTTTCACCACTCCACAGTGCGTTTGGTATGCAGAACCTGCGATATCTTGGCTTTCGTGGGGTTTCAAGCTGAGATATGCATTTTGTACGATAATCTTGGTGAGACTTCTGTCCGAAGTATGAAGAATCATCGAGATGGCTCTATTCGAGCTATTTAATGCGAGAAACACGTTTTCTGGGGTGTTCACCACTCCACAGTGCGTTTGATATGCTGAACACAGCGATATCTTGGTTTTCGTGGGGTTTCAAGCTGAGATATGCATTTTCTGCGATAATCTTGGTGAGACTTCTGTCCGAAGTATGCTGAATCATCGAGATCGTCCTTTTCGAGCTAGTTAGTGCGAGATACACGTTATCTGATGTTTTCACCACTCCACAGTGCGTTTGATATGCAGAACAGTAGATATCTTGGTTTTCGTGGGGTTTCAAGCTGAGATATGCATTTTCTGCGATAATCTTGGTGAGACTTCTGTCCGAAGTATGCTGAATCATCGAGATCTTCCTTTTCGAGCTAGTTAGTGCGAGAAACACGTTATCTGGTGTTTTCACCACTCCACAGTGCGTTTGATATGCAGAACAGTAGATATCTTGGTTTTCGTGGGGTTTCAAGATGAGATATGCATTTTCTGCGATAATCTTGTTGAGACTTCTGTCCGAAGTATGCAGAATCATCGAGATCGCTCGTTTCGAACTATTTAATGCGAGAAACACGTTATCTGGTGTTTTCACCACTCCACAGTGCGTTTGACATGCAGAACCAGCGATATCTTGGTTTTCGTGGGGTTTCAAGCTGAGATATGCATTTTCTGCGATAATATTGGTGAGACTTCAGTCAGAAGTATGCAGAATCATCTAGATCGCTCTTTTCGAGCTACTTAATGTACGAAACACGTTTTCTGGTGTTTTCACCACTCCACAGTACGTTTGACATGCAGAACCGGAGATATCTTGGTTTCGGTCGGGTTTCAAGCTGAGATATGCATTTTCTACGATAATCCTGGTGAGACTTCTGTCTGAATTATGCAGAATCTTCGAGATCGCTCTGTTCGAGCTAGTTAATGCGCGAAACACGTTTTCTGGTGTTTTCACCACTCCACGGTACGTTTGATGTGCAGAACCGGAGATATATCGGTTTTCGTCGGGTTTCAAGCTGAGATATGCATTTTCTACGATAATCCTGGTGAGACTTCTGTCAGAAGTATGCAGAATCTTCGAGAACGCTCTTTTCGAGCTACTTAATGCGAGAAACACGTTTTCTGGGGTTTTGGCCACTCCACGGTACGTTTAATGTGCAGAACCGGAGATAACTCGGTTTTCGTCGGGTTTCAAGCTGAGATATGCATTTTCTGCGATAATCTTGGTGAGACTTCTGTCCGAAGTATGCTGAATCATCGAGATCGCTCTTTTCGAGCTAGTTAGTGCGAGAAACACGTTATCTGGTGTTTTCACCACTCCACAGTGCGTTTGATATGCAGAACAGTAGATATCTTGGTTTTCGTGGGGTTTCAAGCTGAGATATGCATTTTCTGCGATAATCTTGTTGAGACTTCTGTCCGAAGTATGCAGAATCATCGAGATCGCTCGTTTCGAGCTATTTAATGCGAGAAACACGTTATCTGGTGTTTTCACCACTCCACAGTGCGTTGGATATGCAGAACCGGAGATATTTTGGTTTTCGTCGGGTTTCAAGCTGAGATATGCATTTACTACGATAAGCTTGGTGAGACTTCTGTCCGAAGTATGCCTAAACATCGAGATCGCTCTTTTCGAGCTAGTTAATGCGAGAAAAACCTTATCCGGTGTTTTCACCACTCCACAGTGCGTTTGATATGCAGAACCAGCGATATCTTGGCTTTCGTGGGATTTCAAGCTGAGATATGCATTTTTTACGATAATCTTGGTGAGACTTCTGTCCGAAGTATGAAGAATCATCGAGATCGCGCTATTCGAGCTATTTAATGCGAGAAACACGTTTTCTGGGGTGTTCACCACTCCACAGTGCGTTTGATATGCAGAACCGGCGATATCTTGGTTTTCGTGGGGTTTCAAGCTGAGTATGCATTTTCTGCGATAATCTTGGTGAGACTTCTGTCCGAAGTATGCTGAATCATCGAGATCTTCCTTTTCGAGCTTGTTAGTGCGAGAAACACGTTATCTGGTGTTTTCACCACTCCACAGTGCGTTTGATATGCAGAACAGTAGATATCTTGGTTTTCGTGGGGTTTCAAGCTGAGATATGCATTTTCTGCGATAATCTTGTTGAGACTTCTGTCCGAAGTATGCAGAATCATCGAGATCGCTCGTTTCGAGCTATTTAATGCGAGAAACACGTTATCTGATGTTTTCACCACTCCACAGTGCGTTTGACATGCAGAACCAGCGATATCTTGGTTTTCGTGGGGTTTCAAGCTGAGATATGAATTTTCTGCGATAATATTGGTGAGACTTCAGTCAGAAGTATGCAGAATCATCTAGATCGCTCTTTTCGAGCTACTCAATGTACGAAACACGTTTTCTGGTGTTTTCACCACTCCACAGTACGTTTGACATGCAGAACCGGAGATATCTTGGTTTCGGTCGGGTTTCAAGCTGAGATATGCATTTTCTACGATAATCCTGGTGAGACTTCTGTCAGAATTATGCCGAATCTTCGAGAACGCTCTGTTCGAGCTACTTAACGCGCGAAACACGTTTTCTGGTGTTTTCACCACTCCACGGTACGTTTGATGTGCAGAACCGGAGATATATCGGTTTTCGTCGGGTTTCAAGCTGAGATATGCATTTTCTACGATAATTCTGGTGAGACTTCTGTCAGAAGTATGCAGAATCTTCGAGAACGCTCGTTTCGAGCTATTTAATGCGAGAAACACGTTATCTGGTGTCTTCACCACTCCACAGTGCGTTTGATATGCAGAACAGTAGATATCTTGGTTTTCGTAGGGTTTCAAGCTGAGATATGCATTTTCTGCGATAATCTTGTTGAGACTTCTGTCCGAAATATGCAGAATCATCGAGATCGCTCGTTTCGAGCTATTTAATGCGAGAAACACGTTATCTGGTGTTTTCACCACTCCACACTGCGTTTGATATGCAGAACAGTAGATATCTTGGTTTTCGTGGGGTTTCAAGCTGAGATATGCATTTTCTGCGATAATCTTGGTGAGACTTCTGTCCGAAGTATGCTGAATCATCGAGATCGCTCTTTTCGTGCTAGTTAGTGCGAGAAACACGTTATCTGGTGTTTTCACCACTCCACAGTGCGTTTGATATGCAGAACAGTAGATATCTTGGTTTTCGTGGGGTTTCAAGCTGAGATATGCATTTTCTGCGATAATCTTGTTGAGACTTCTGTCCGAAGTATGCAGAATCATCGAGATCGCTCGTTTCGAGCTATTTAATGCGAGAAACACGTTATCTGGTGTTTTCACCACTCCACAGTGCGTTGGATATGCAGAACCGGAGATATTTTGGTTTTCGTCGGGTTTCAAGCTGAGATATGCATTTACTACGATAAGCTTGGTGAGACTTCTGTCCGAAGTATGCCTAAACATCGAGATCGCTCTTTTCGAGCTAGTTAATGCGAGAAAAACCTTATCCGGTGTTTTCACCACTCCACAGTGCGTTTGATATGCAGAACCAGCGATATCTTGGCTTTCGTGGGGTTTCAAGCTGAGATATGCATTTTTTACGATAATCTTGGTGAGACTTCTGTCCGAAGTATGAAGAATCATCGAGATCGCTCTATTCGAGCTATTTAATGCGAGAAACACGTTTTCTGGGGTGTTCACCACTCCACAGTGCGTTTGATATGCAGAACCGGCGATATCTTGGTTTTCGTGGGGTTTCAAGCTGAGATATGCATTTTCTGCGATAATCTTGGTGAGACTTCTGTCCGAAGTATGCTGAATCATCGAGATCTTCCTTTTCGAGCTAGTTAGTGCGAGAAACACGTTATCTGGTGTTTTCACCACTCCACAGTGCGTTTGATATGCAGAACAGTAGATATCTTGGTTTTCGTGGGGTTTCAAGCTGAGATATGCATTTTCTGCGATAATCTTGTTGAGACTTCTGTCCGAAGTATGCAGAATCATCGAGATCGCTCGTTTCGAGCTATTTAATGCGAGAAACACGTTATCTGGTGTTTTCACCACTCCACAGTGCGTTTGACATGCAGAACCAGCGATATCTTGGTTTTCGTGGGGTTTCAAGCTGAGATATGCATTTTCTGCGATAATATTGGTGAGACTTCAGTCAGAAGTATGCAGAATCATCTAGATCGCTCTTTTCGAGCTACTTAATGTACGAAACACGTTTTCTGGTGTTTTCACCACTCCACAGTACGTTTGACATGCAGAACCGGAGATATCTTGGTTTCGGTCGGGTTTCAAGCTGAGATATGCATTTTCTACGATAATCCTGGTGAGACTTCTGTCAGAATTATGCCGAATCTTCGAGAACGCTCTGTTCGAGCTACTTAACGCGCGAAACACGGTTTCTGGTGTTTACACCACTCCACGGTACGTTTGATGTGCAGAACCGGAGATATATCGGTTTTCGTCGGGTTTCAAGCTGAGATATGCATTTTCTACGATAATTCTGGTGAGACTTCTGTCAGAAGTATGCAGAATCTTCGAGAACGCTCGTTTCGAGCTATTTAATGCGAGAAACACATTATCTGGTGTTTTCACCACTCCACAGTGCGTTTGATATGCAGAACCGGCGATATCTTGGTTTCCGTGCGGTTTCAAGCTGAGATATGCATTTTCTGCGATAATCTTGGTGAGACTTCTGTCCGAAGTATGCTGAATCATCGAGATCGCTCTTTTCGAGCTAGTTAGTGCGAGAAACACGTTATCTGGTGTTTTCACCACTCCACACTGCGTTTGATATGCAGAACAGTAGATATCTTGGTTTTCGTGGGGTTTCAAGCAGAGATATGCATTTTCTGCTATAATCTTGGTGAGACTTCTGTTAGAAGTATGCAGAATCATCGAGATCGCACTTTTCGAGCTATTTAATGCGAGAAACACGTTATCTGGTGTCTTCACCACTCCACAGTGCGTTTGATATGCAGAACAGTAGATATCTTGGTTTTCGTAGGGTTTCAAGCTGAGATATGCATTTTCTGCGATAATCTTGTTGAGACTTCAGTCCGAAGTATGCAGAATCATCGAGATCGCTCGTTTCGAGCTATTTAATGCGAGAAACACGTTATCTGGTGTTTTCACCACTCCACACTGCGTTTGATATGCAGAACAGTAGATATCTTGGTTTTCGTGGGGTTTCAAGCTGAGATATGCATTTTCTGCGATAATCTTGGTGAGACTTCTGTCCGAAGTATGCTGAATCATCGAGATCGCTCTTTTCGAGCTAGTTAGTGCGAGAAACACGTTATCTGGTGTTTTCACCACTCCACAGTGCGTTTGATATGCAGAACAGTAGATATCTTGGTTTTCGTGGGGTTTCAAGCTGAGATATGCATTTTCTGCGATAATCTTGTTGAGACTTCTGTCCGAAGTATGCAGAATCATCGAGATCGCTCGTTTCGAGCTATTTAATGCGAGAAACACGTTATCTGGTGTTTTCACCACTCCACAGTGCGTTGGATATGCAGAACCGGAGATATTTTGGTTTTCGTCGGGTTTCAAGCTGAGATATGCATTTACTACGATAAGCTTGGTGAGACTTCTGTCCGAAGTATGCCTGAACATCGAGATCGCTCTTTTCGAGCTAGTTAATGCGAGAAAAACCTTATCCGGTGTTTTCACCACTCCACAGTGCGTTTGATATGCAGAACCAGCGATATCTTGGCTTTCGTGTGGTTTCAAGCTGAGATATGCATTTTTTACGATAATCTTGGTGAGACTTCTGTCCGAAGTATGAAGAATCATCGAGATCGCTCTATTCGAGCTATTTAATGCGAGAAACACGTTTTCTGGGGTGTTCACCACTCCACAGTGCGTTTGATATGCAGAACCGGCGATATCTTGGTTTTCGTGGGGTTTCAAGCTGAGATATGCATTTTCTGCGATAATCTTGGTGAGACTTCTGTCCGAAGTATGCTGAATCATCGAGATCTTCCTTTTCGAGCTAGTTAGTGCGAGAAACACGTTATCTGGTGTTTTCACCACTCCACAGTGCGTTTGATATGCAGAACAGTAGATATCTTGGTTTTCGTGGGGTTTCAAGCTGAGATATGCATTTTCTGCGATAATCTTGTTGAGACTTCTGTCCGAAGTATGCAGAATCATCGAGATCGCTCGTTTCGAGCTATTTAATGCGAGTAACACGTTATCTGGTGTTTTCACCACTCCACAGTGCGTTTGACATGCAGAACCAGCGATATCTTGGTTTTCGTGGGGTTTCAAGCTGAGATATGCATTTTCTGCGATAATATTGGTGAGACTTCAGTCAGAAGTATGCAGAATCATCTAGATCGCTCTTTTCGAGCTACTTAATGTACGAAACACGTTTTCTGGTGTTTTCACCACTCCACAGTACGTTTGACATGCAGAACCGGAGATATCTTGGTTTCGGTCGGGCTTCAAGCTGAGATATGCATTTTCTACGATAATCCTGGTGAGACTTCTGTCAGAATTATGCCGAATCTTCGAGAACGCTCTGTTCGAGCTACTTAACGCGCGAAACACGTTTTCTGGTGTTTTCACCACTCCACGGTACGTTTGATGTGCAGAACCGGAGATATATCGGTTTTCGTCGGGTTTCAAGCTGAGATATGCATTTTCTACGATAATTCTGGTGAGACTTCTGTCAGAAGTATGCAGAATCTTCGAGAACGCTCGTTTCGAGCTATTTAATGCGAGAAACACGTTATCTGGTGTTTTCACCACTCCACAGTGCGTTTGATATGCAGAACCGGCGATATCTTGGTTTCCGTGCGGTTTCAAGCTGAGATATGCATTTTCTGCGATAATCTTGTTGAGACTTCTGTCCGAAGTATGCTGAATCATCGAGATCGCTCTTTTCGTGCTAGTTAGTGCGAGAAACACGTTATCTGGTGTTTTCACCACTCCACAGTGCGTTTGATATGCAGAACAGTAGATATCTTGGTTTTCGTGGGGTTTCAAGCTGAGATATGCATTTTCTGCGATAATCTTGTTGAGACTTCTGTCCGAAGTATGCAGAATCATCGAGATCGCTCGTTTCGAGCTATTTAATGCGAGAAACACGTTATCTGGTGTTTCCACCACTCCACAGTGCGTTGGATATGCAGAACCGGAGATATTTTGGTTTTCGTCGGGTTTCAAGCTGAGATATGCATTTACTACGATAAGCTTGGTGAGACTTCTGTCCGAAGTATGCCTAAACATCGAGATCGCTCTTTTCGAGCTAGTTAATGCGAGAAAAACCTTATCCGGTGTTTTCACCACTCCACAGTGCGTTTGATATGCAGAACCAGCGATATCTTGGCTTTCGTGGGGTTTCAAGCTGAGATATGCATTTTTTACGATAATCTTGGTGAGACTTCTGTCCGAAGTATGAAGAATCATCGAGATCGCTCTATTCGAGCTATTTAATGCGAGAAACACGTTTTCTGGGGTGTTCACCACTCCACAGTGCGTTTGATATGCAGAACCGGCGATATCTTGGTTTTCGTGGGGTTTCAAGCTGAGATATGCATTTTCTGCGATAATCTTGGTGAGACTTCTGTCCGAAGTATGCTGAATCATCGAGATCTTCCTTTTCGAGCTAGTTAGTGCGAGAAACACGTTATCTGGTGTTTTCACCACTCCACAGTGCGTTTGATATGCAGAACAGTAGATATCTTGGTTTTCGTGGGGTTTCAAGCTGAGATATGCATTTTCTGCGATAATCTTGTTGAGACTTCTGTCCGAAGTATGCAGAATCATCGAGATCGCTCGTTTCGAGCTATTTAATGCGAGAAACACGTTATCTGGTGTTTTCACCACTCCACAGTGCGTTTGACATGCAGAACCAGCGATATCTTGGTTTTCGTGGGGTTTCAAGCTGAGATATGCATTTTCTGCGATAATATTGGTGAGACTTCAGTCAGAAGTATGCAGAATCATCTAGATCGCTCTTTTCGAGCTACTTAATGTACGAAACACGTTTTCTGGTGTTTTCACCACTCCACAGTACGTTTGACATGCAGAACCGGAGATATCTTGGTTTCGGTCGGGTTTCAAGCTGAGATATGCATTTTCTACGATAATCCTGGTGAGACTTCTGTCAGAATTATGCCGAATCTTCGAGAACGCTCTGTTCGAGCTACTTAACGCGCGAAACACGGTTTCTGGTGTTTACACCACTCCACGGTACGTTTGATGTGCAGAACCGGAGATATATCGGTTTTCGTCGGGTTTCAAGCTGAGATATGCATTTTCTACGATAATTCTGGTGAGACTTCTGTCAGAAGTATGCAGAATCTTCGAGAACGCTCGTTTCGAGCTATTTAATGCGAGAAACACATTATCTGGTGTTTTCACCACTCCACAGTGCGTTTGATATGCAGAACCGGCGATATCTTGGTTTCCGTGCGGTTTCAAGCTGAGATATGCATTTTCTGCGATAATCTTGGTGAGACTTCTGTCCGAAGTATGCTGAATCATCGAGATCGCTCTTTTCGAGCTAGTTAGTGCGAGAAACACGTTATCTGGTGTTTTCACCACTCCACACTGCGTTTGATATGCAGAACAGTAGATATCTTGGTTTTCGTGGGGTTTCAAGCAGAGATATGCATTTTCTGCTATAATCTTGGTGAGACTTCTGTTAGAAGTATGCAGAATCATCGAGATCGCACTTTTCGAGCTATTTAATGCGAGAAACACGTTATCTGGTGTCTTCACCACTCCACAGTGCGTTTGATATGCAGAACAGTAGATATCTTGGTTTTCGTAGGGTTTCAAGCTGAGATATGCATTTTCTGCGATAATCTTGTTGAGACTTCAGTCCGAAGTATGCAGAATCATCGAGATCGCTCGTTTCGAGCTATTTAATGCGAGAAACACGTTATCTGGTGTTTTCACCACTCCACACTGCGTTTGATATGCAGAACAGTAGATATCTTGGTTTTCGTGGGGTTTCAAGCTGAGATATGCATTTTCTGCGATAATCTTGGTGAGACTTCTGTCCGAAGTATGCTGAATCATCGAGATCGCTCTTTTCGAGCTAGTTAGTGCGAGAAACACGTTATCTGGTGTTTTCACCACTCCACAGTGCGTTTGATATGCAGAACAGTAGATATCTTGGTTTTCGTGGGGTTTCAAGCTGAGATATGCATTTTCTGCGATAATCTTGTTGAGACTTCTGTCCGAAGTATGCAGAATCATCGAGATCGCTCGTTTCGAGCTATTTAATGCGAGAAACACGTTATCTGGTGTTTTCACCACTCCACAGTGCGTTGGATATGCAGAACCGGAGATATTTTGGTTTTCGTCGGGTTTCAAGCTGAGATATGCATTTACTACGATAAGCTTGGTGAGACTTCTGTCCGAAGTATGCCTGAACATCGAGATCGCTCTTTTCGAGCTAGTTAATGCGAGAAAAACCTTATCCGGTGTTTTCACCACTCCACAGTGCGTTTGATATGCAGAACCAGCGATATCTTGGCTTTCGTGTGGTTTCAAGCTGAGATATGCATTTTTTACGATAATCTTGGTGAGACTTCTGTCCGAAGTATGAGGAATCATCGAGATCGCTCTATTCGAGCTATTTAATGCGAGAAACACGTTTTCTGGGGTGTTCACCACTCCACAGTGCGTTTGATATGCAGAACCGGCGATATCTTGGTTTTCGTGGGGTTTCAAGCTGAGATATGCATTTTCTGCGATAATCTTGGTGAGACTTCTGTCCGAAGTATGCTGAATCATCGAGATCTTCCTTTTCGAGCTAGTTAGTGCGAGAAACACGTTATCTGGTGTTTTCACCACTCCACAGTGCGTTTGATATGCAGAACAGTAGATATCTTGGTTTTCGTGGGGTTTCAAGCTGAGATATGCATTTTCTGCGATAATCTTGTTGAGACTTCTGTCCGAAGTATGCAGAATCATCGAGATCGCTCGTTTCGAGCTATTTAATGCGAGTAACACGTTATCTGGTGTTTTCACCACTCCACAGTGCGTTTGACATGCAGAACCAGCGATATCTTGGTTTTCGTGGGGTTTCAAGCTGAGATATGCATTTTCTGCGATAATATTGGTGAGACTTCAGTCAGAAGTATGCAGAATCATCTAGATCGCTCTTTTCGAGCTACTTAATGTACGAAACACGTTTTCTGGTGTTTTCACCACTCCACAGTACGTTTGACATGCAGAACCGGAGATATCTTGGTTTCGGTCGGGCTTCAAGCTGAGATATGCATTTTCTACGATAATCCTGGTGAGACTTCTGTCAGAATTATGCCGAATCTTCGAGAACGCTCTGTTCGAGCTACTTAACGCGCGAAACACGTTTTCTGGTGTTTTCACCACTCCACGGTACGTTTGATGTGCAGAACCGGAGATATATCGGTTTTCGTCGGGTTTCAAGCTGAGATATGCATTTTCTACGATAATTCTGGTGAGACTTCTGTCAGAAGTATGCAGAATCTTCGAGAACGCTCGTTTCGAGCTATTTAATGCGAGAAACACGTTATCTGGTGTTTTCACCACTCCACAGTGCGTTTGATATGCAGAACCGGCGATATCTTGGTTTCCGTGCGGTTTCAAGCTGAGATATGCATTTTCTGCGATAATCTTGGTGAGACTTCTGTCCGAAGTATGCTGAATCATCGAGATCGCTCTTTTCGAGCTAGTTAGTGCGAGAAACACGTTATCTGGTGTTTTCACCACTCCACACTGCGTTTGATATGCAGAACAGTAGATATCTTGGTTTTCGTGGGGTTTCAAGCAGAGATATGCATTTTCTGCTATAATCTTGGTGAGACTTCTGTTAGAAGTATGCAGAATCATCGAGATCGCACTTTTCGAGCTATTTAATGCGAGAAACACGTTATCTGGTGTCTTCACCACTCCACAGTGCGTTTGATATGCAGAACAGTAGATATCTTGGTTTTCGTAGGGTTTCAAGCTGAGATATGCATTTTCTGCGATAATCTTGTTGAGACTTCTGTCCGAAGTATGCAGAATCATCGAGATCGCTCGTTTCGAGCTATTTAATGCGAGAAACACGTTATCTGGTGTTTTCACCACTCCACAGTTCTTTGGATATGCAGAACAGGAGATATCTTGGTTTGCGTGGGGTTTCAAGCAGAGATATGCATTTTCTGCGATAATCTTGGTGAGACTTCTGTCCGAAGTATGCTGAATCATCGAGATCGCTCTTTTCGAGCTAGTTAGTGCGAGAAACACGTTATCTGGTGTTTTCACCACTCCACACTGCGTTTGATATGCAGAACAGTAGATATCTTGGTTTTCGTGGGGTTTCAAGCAGAGATATGCATTTTCTGCTATAATCTTGGTGAGACTTCTGTTAGAAGTATGCAGAATCATCGAGATCGCACTTTTCGAGCTATTTAATGCGAGAAACACGTTATCTGGTGTTTTCACCACTCCACAGTGCGTTTGATATGCAGAACAGTAGATATCTTGGTTTTCGTAGGGTTTCAAGCTGAGATATGCATTTTCTGCGATAATCTTGTTGAGACTTCTGTCCGAAGTATGCAGAATCATCGAGATCGCTCGTTTCGAGCTATTTAATGCGGGAAACACGTTATCTGGTGTTTTCACCACTCCACAGGTCTTTGGATATGCAGAACAGGAGATATCTTGGTTTGCGTGGGGTTTCAAGCAGAGATATGCATTTTCTGCGATAATCTTGGTGAGACTTCTGTTAGAAGTATGCAGAATCATCGAGATCGCACTTTTCGAGCTATTTAATGCGAGAAACACGTAATAATTTTATTAAGTAGATTTATTTCTAAAATAGGATTGATTTTAATAATTTTATTTGTTTTAATTCAAAATATTTTAGTAATTTTAGAATTGTGTATATCATTTATTCAAGCTTATGTATTTTCAACTTTAAGAGTATTGTATTTTTCAGAATTTAAATAAATAAAATGATAATAAGAAATTTTCCTTTTCATTTAGTAACATTTAGACCATGACCTTTTTTGATATCCATGAGATTAATAAATTCAATATTAGGTTTTATTAATTGATTTTATTTAAATGATTTTGAATTTATTTTTTTTAATTTATTTATTAATTTATTAATTATATATCAATGATGACGAGATATTATTCGAGAGAGTTTATATCAAGGATTTCATACTTTTATAGTTTATGGGTTTTTAAAGTTTAGGATAATTTTATTTATTATTTCAGAAATATTTTTTTTTATTTCTTTTTTTTGAACTTATTTTCATAGATGTATTTCTTTAAGAATTGAATTAGGATATATTTGACCTCCTAAAATAATTAGTCAATTTAATCCTTATGATATTCCTTTATTAAATTCTGTTATTTTAATTTCTTCAGGATTATCAGTTTCTTGAAGTCATTATAGATTGTTAAATAATAATTTTAATATAGTTAATTTAAGATTATTTTTTACAGTTATTTTAGGTATTTATTTTACTTTAATTCAATTTATTGAATATTTAGAATCTTCTTTTAGAATTAATGATGGAATTTTTGGTTCTATTTTTTATATAAGGACTGGATTTCATGGTCTTCATGTTATTGTAGGAACTTTAATATTGATATTTTCTTTATTTCGATTGAATATAAATCATTTTAGAAAAATTCATCATTTTAATTTTGAAGGTTCTTTATGATATTGACATTTTGTTGATGTTATTTGATTATTTTTATATATTTTTATTTATTGATGAATATATTATATATATAGTATAATTTAATACAGTTAACTTCCAATTAACAAATTTCTATTTTAGTAATATATATAGTGATGTTAATGGTGTTATCTTATATTAGATTAATTTTTTTAATTATAATTTTAATTTATTTATTAAATGTGTTTTCTTCTATTTTTAAGATTTCTGATAAGGAAAAGAAAAGTTCTTATGAATGTGGGTTTAATTCAATTACTAAGGCTTTTATTCCATTTTCAGTACCTTTTTATTTAATAGCTTTAATATTTTTAGTATTTGATATTGAAATTATTTTAATTGTTCCATTTATTTTATTAGTTAAGTATATAGGTTTTAGTTACATATTTATTATTTTTTTATTATTTTTTTTTATTATACTTTTTTCTTTAGTTTATGAATGATGTATAAATTATTTATTGTGAATATTTGAATTTGAATATATGGATTATTAGTTAATCAATATTTAAGTCGAAATTAAATTGTAATTTTTTACTTCATATATTATTTAATTTATATAATTTAATATAAATTTTAATTAAAGCCAAATAGAGGCATTTTATTGTTAATAAGATTATTGAATAATTTATTCTAATTAAAGAAATAATTGAAAATAGAATTTCTAATTCTGTAGAGATATTAATTTATCATATTTCTTTTAATAGGTTTATATAGTTTAATTAAAACTTTATATTTTCAGTATAAAAATATTAATATACATATTTATTTATAAATAAATGTATAAAGATATATATATATATATATATATTTAGAAATAATAAATTATTTCTTTAATATTTTCAATATTATGCTCTTATATAAGCTATTTAAATTTAATGGATAAATAATATTAATAATATAAATAGAAAAAAAGAGGAAATTATATAGTTGAAGTTAAATATACTAAATTTAATAATTGTTAAATAATATAGAATATTTTTTATTAATTTTCCTATAAGTATTTCAAATAATCTTTTTTCAATAAATTTTTCATAGTTTAAAATGATTTTTACTGGTATTTTATAAATATGGGTATAGAAGATATTTATAAGTATTATTCTTTCAGTTAAATTAATTAATAGATAATTTTTTTTATTTGATTTAAAGATTTGATAGCCAATAATTATACCAATAATTAATAATTTAATAATTATTAATTTATATACTTTAGGTAGATTAATATTATAATCTAAGTAAATTATATTTAGATAAATTTTACTAAAAAATAGTGATATAATAAATATAATTAATATTCTAAAATTTATTATATTATTTTCTTTTAAATTTAAATTATTGTAGAAAGGTAAATTTTGGGGTAGTAAAGTTAAAATTAAACGAGTTGAATATGCAACTGTAAAGATAGTTCCAAGTATTAAATTTAATAATCTTATAAAATTTAATTTATTATAAAAAAAAATTCTATAATTAAGTCTTTGGAGTAAAATCCACATAAAAATGGGAATCCACATAGAGATAAAATTGAAAATATTATAATTAATCTTTTAAATGGGTAGATTATAAATATTCCTTTATAATCACGTATATCTTGACTTCTATTTATATAATGAATAAATCTTCCTGAACATAGAAATATTAAAGATTTAAATATTGCATGAATGATTAAATGAAAAAAGGCTAAGTTTTCTAAACCTAGAAATAAAATTCTTATTATAAATCCTAGTTGTCTTAAGGTAGATAAAGCAATAATTTTTTTAAAATCTATTTCAAATATAGCTATTAATCCGGCAATTAGTATAGTTAATCTTGAAATAATTAATAAATATTTATTTAAATTTGTATTTATAATTAAAGTATTGTATCGAATTAAGATATATACTCCGGCAGTTACTAATGTAGATGAATGAACTAAAGAAGATACAGGAGTGGGAGCTATTATAGCAGCAGGTAATCAATTTCTAAAAGGAATTTGTGCTCTTTTTGTAAAGGTTATAATTACAATAAGAATAAATATTGGTAAATTTAAATTATAAAGTATTAAGTTTCATGAATTAAATTTTATTATAAAGCAAATTAATATTAAAAGACAAATATCTCCAATTCGATTTAAAATAATAGTTAATAATCCTGCTCTATAAGCTTTATTGTTATTATAATAAATAATTAAACAATAAGAGATTAATCCTAAACCATCTCATCCTAATAAAATAGTTAATATATAAGGTCTTAAAATTATAAATACTATTGATAAATAAAATAATAAAGTTAAGTATAAAAATTTATTTATAAGATTGTTATTTAATTTTATATATTCAGTTCTATAAATTAGAACTATTGCTGTAATTAATCTGACTATTATAATAAAAAATAATGTTTTATTATCAATTAAAATAAATAAATTAAATTTTATTGAATTAAAATTTAAGATTAATCATTCAATAATAATAATTTTATTAATTATAATTAAATAACAAGCAGTTATAAAAGATAAGATTCTTCATATTGTTAAAATGATTCTAAAAATTATTATTTTGATAATAATTTAAAGTAATATATATATATATATACATTTTTGATATCACAAATCAATATTTTAGTTAAATTATTTAAATAAATAATATTTAAATTTATAATTATTAGATTAATTGGAATTCAATGTAATATTAAAGTAAGAAAATTAATTAAATTATTAATTTTGATAGTATAAAAATTTAATATATTAGTAAATCCATGTTGAATATATCTATATAAATATAAAGTATAAATAAATCTTATTAAACAATAGATAATTATAATATAAATTAAATATTTACATCAATTAAATAATCTAATTAGTAAAGTGATTTCACTAATTAAATTTAAAGATATAGGAGCAGCTATATTTGATGATCTTAATAAGAATCATATTAAAGCTATAGAAGGTATAAGAATTATTATACCTTTATTTAAAATTATTAATCGTCTATTAGTTTGTCTATAGATAATATTAATTAGATAAAAAAGTCCTGATGAACATAAACCATGAGCAATTATTATATAAATACCTCCTTTTATTCCAATATAAGATAGTGTTATTATTCCTCTAATTATTAAAGCTATATGAATAATTGAAGATATAGCAGCAATGATTTTTATATCAATTTGTCGTAAACATGAAAGTCTTAAAATTAATCTTCCAATTATTCTTAAGTAAATTAAATAAATTCTTAATTTATTTAAATTTTTTAAAATTATAATTATTCGTAATAAGCCATATCTTCCAAGTTTTAATATGATAGAAGCTAAAATTATAGATCCAATATATGAAGCTTCTACATGAGCTTTTAATAATCAATTGTGAAGTGTAAATATAGGAATTTTTACTATAAAAGATATTAGTAAATAAATTAAAATATATATAGATAATTTAAGTTTTTTAATTTCTATATAAGGAAAAGATAAATTTTTTCTATATTTTAATATGTAAAATATAATTATTAATTAAGGTAATGATAAAACTAAAGTATAAAATATTAAATAATAACTTGCTAATATTCGAAATATACCATATCCTCAGAAAATAACTATAAAGAAAATTAATAATAAATTTATTTCAAATATTAAATAAAAAATAAAAAAATTTATAGCTATGAAATTTAAGATTAAGGATATTAATATTATTATAGTTAAATTGGCGTATATATTTATATTATTTTCGTACTTTATATTTATTATAATTATTCTGAAAATTCATAAAGTTAAAATAATTAAATTATAAGAATATATATTAAATCTTACATTATTAGAAATTATTCATCAATTTATTAAATTCAGTTTAAATAATATAATAAATGTTAATATATAAGAATTATTTCTTAATAGATATAAACATTTATTTATATTAAATTGTATCATTATATAAGTAATGAATATAATTATTTCGAACATAAATTTATTAAATTAAAGTTTTGATGGCCATGTGTATAATTTATTCTAATTAGTAAAGCTAATCCTACAATAGATTCACATACTGCGAAAATAATATAGATAATAAAAATTCATCTATTTAAATTATTTAATAGAATAATAATAATTAAAGTTAAAATAAAATATTCTAAAGTAATTAAAAAGTTAATAAATTGTTTTCTAGATTTTCAAAGAATTAAGGCGATAATAACTAATAAAATAATTATGTAAATAAATTTAAAATATTATATAATTTAAGTTAAAATAATAATTTTGTAAATTATTAATGAATTGTGAATATTCTATAATAAAGTTTAAATTTCAAAAAAAATTAATATAAATTTTTTATAATTCCCAGAATTATTGTTTTATGAGTAAACTATTTTTTGTTTAAATTAATTATAATATGATAATATATATATATATAAGATTTTTATGTTAGACGAGAATTAAGCCTCAAAAAAATGTGTTTTTGGTTAGTTTTATTAAATAAATAAATCAAAAATTAAAAATTATATAAAATGTCCATAGAATTTCTAAATTATATATTAAAGTTTTTTTTAATATTTTTATATTTTTTATCTTTATATTTGATTTTTTTTATTTTAATTACTGGGGATAAAATTCATCCTATAAAGAATTTAATATATTTTTTATTATATATAGTTATTTTATGTTTAATTTTATATTTATTTAAATTTAAATCTTTATTTATTTATATAATTATAATTATTTTTATTAGAGGGTTAATAATTTTATTTGCTTATTTTGTTAGATTAAATAATCAATCTATGATGAATTATTTTAAATATATAAATTTTTTTATTATTGGTTTATTAATAATTAATATTATATATTTCTTTTCTAATTATTTAATTGAAAATTTTGATAGAATAATTTATTCAATAAATCTATATCGGGATAAAAATATTAATTTATCTTTTATTTATCAATATTCAAATTTGTTTTTATTATTTTTTATAATTTTATTTTTAGTTTTTGTTTTAATTATATGATATAACATAAGATATCCTAAAAAAAAAGCTTATCAATCTAAATCTAAATTTTTAGAAGAGTTAGATAAAAAATATAAGTTTTAAACTTTATCCTGTTAATTTGTTTTATTTAATTTTTATGTCAATAAAATTTTTAAGTTTATTAAATAAAGATAAAATTCTTAATATATTTTTTTATTCATTATTGATATTACCTACTCCCTTTAATATTAATATTTGATGAAATTTTGGATCAATATTAGGGGTATTTTTGGTAATTCAAATTCTGTCTGGATTATTTTTATCAATACATTATTGTCCTAATATTGATTATGCTTTTAATAGAATTATTCATATTATAAAAGATGTTAATTCTGGTTGATTAATTCGTTTTATTCATATAAATGGAGCATCTTTTTATTTTATTATAATATATATTCATATTAGACGAAATATTTATTATCAATCTTTTAAATTAGTTCATGTATGATTAATTGGAGTTAGAATTTTATTTTTGTCAATAGCAACAGCTTTTATAGGATATGTTTTACCTTGAGGGCAAATATCTTTTTGAGGAGCAACTGTTATTACTAATTTAATATCCGCTATTCCTTATATTGGGCAATTATTAGTTGAATGAATTTGAGGGGGTTATTCTATTAATAATGCTACATTAAATCGATTTTTTTCTATTCATTTTATTTTACCTTTAATTATTTTATTAATAGTAGTTTTACATATTTTTTTTTTACATTTAACAGGTTCTACTAATCCTTTAGGATTTTCTAGAAATTCATATAAAGGTCCTTTTCATCCTTATTTTGTTATTAAAGATGTTTTTATATTTATTTGAATTCTAATAATTTTTATATTATTAATTTGTCAATTACCTTATTTTTTAGAAGATCCTGATAATTTTAAAATTGCTAATAGAATAAGGACACCAGTTCATATTAAACCAGAGTGATATTTTTTATTTGCTTATTCAATTTTACGGGCAATTCCTAATAAATTGGGGGGGGGTATTTATATTATTATTATCTATTTTAATTTTATATTTTATACCTTTATATAAAAATAATATTAAAACAAATAAATTTTATCCATTAAGTCAATTATTTTATTGATTTTTTATTAATAGATTTATTATATTAACTTGATTAGGTGGTCAGTTAATTGAATATCCTTATATTCAATTGAATAATATATTTACAATTATATATTTTTTTTTCTTTATTCTTTATTCTTTTTCGTTTCTCCTGGATTATATTATTATTGAGATAATATTATTTATTATATTAATAAATAGTTAATGAACTTGAATAAGTTTATATTTTGAAAATATATCATAGAAATAGCATTTTCTATTAACTTTTTAATTTTATTTTAAATATGTATAAAAATTACTTTTGTTATATATACAAATATATTATAAATTAATACTAAAATTAAAAAATCAGTTCAACATATGTATATTAAATTATCATAACGGATTCGTGGTAATACACCTCGTAATCATAAAATTAAAATCATATGAATATTTATAAAAATTAAAAATTTTATTCTAGGTATTTTAAAACCTATAAATATTGAAGTTATAATAAATCTTATAAATAAAATATTTGAATATTCTGATAAAAAAATTAATACAAAAAATCTTCTATAGTATTCTACATTAAATCCTGAAACTAATTCAGATTCTCCTTCAATTAGGTCAAAAGGGGTTCGGTTTAATTCAATTAATATACTAATAAAAAAGATTATATAAATTGGTGTTAATAAAATTCTAAATTTTATATATTCTTGATATTTATATAATTGATTTAATGAATAACCTTCAGTCAAAATTATAATTAAAAAAAATATTAAAAAAAGACTAATTTCAAATGAAATTATTTGTGCTAAAGATCGAATAGCCCCTAATATAGAATAATTATTATTTGAAATTCACCCAATTAAAATAATTGGATAAGTATTAAGACCTAATAAAGTGATAAAGAATATTAAATTGTAATTTGTTATTATTAAATTAGTTCAAGGATATAAAATTCATAATAATATGGCAAATATAAATATAAATATTGGTCTTAATATATAAATTAAATAATTTAAATTTAAAAATAGTCATTCTTTAGAGATTAATTTAATAGCATCTGAAAAAGGTTGAAGCATTCCTTTATATCCTACTTTATTAGGTCCTTTTCGTGTTTGAATATATCTTAAGATTTTTCGTTCTAATAAGGTTAAAAAAGCTACTCTAAGTAATATACAAATTATAGTTAAAATTATAATAATTACAAAGATTATTACCTATATATAATTTATTATATGTATATATATTATTAAATTCTAACTTTAATGCACTTTTCTGCCAAGATAATTTTTAATAAATATTAATTTTATTAAATGATTATATTTATATAAATAATTTTAGTCCTTTCGTACAAAAAATTATAGGTTTTTTATAGATAGAAACCGATCTGACTTACGTCGATCTGAACTCAAATCATGTAAGATTTTAAAAGTCGAACAGACTTAATTTTTAAACTCCTGCATTTAAATTATATCTTAATTCAACATCGAGGTCGTAATCATCTTTATAAATTTGGTCTTTCAAAAGATATTACGCTGTTATCCCTAAGGTAATTTATTTTTTTAATTTTTAATAAAAGATCTTTTAAATTTTCTATAATTTAAGATTTTTTAAATTAAAGTTTTTTAAATTTAATAACCCTCCCAGTTAAATATGTTATAATTATTATTATTTAGAATAAAATTTAAATTTATAATAATTATAAATATGAAATTCTATAGGGTCTTATCGTCCCATAAAAAAATTTAAGAATTTTAACTTAAAACTTAATTTCATAAAATAATATTGAGACAGTATATATTTCATTAATTCTTTCATACAAGTCTTTAATTAGAAGACAATTTATTATGCTACCTTTGTACAGTCAGGTATACTGCAGCCATTTAATAAGAATCATTGGGCAGATTTATCTAAAATTATTATTTCTATAGACAATGTTTTTGTTAAACAGTTGAATATATTATTTTAATTTGCCTAATTCCTTAAATTTATATATTATTTCTTTAATAATTTTTACAATTTTTACTATTTATTTAATCATTATAAAATTTATTTATTTATTTAATTAGTTTTTTTTATAATTATTTTTATATTAATATTTTAAATTTTTAAGTAATATTTTTAAATTATAAAATATTTTATTATAATTTCAAATTTTAAGAATATAATAATAGTTGGATTTTAAAATTAATAATAATTTAAATTTAAAGGTTATCCCTTAAATTTTTTAATTAAATAAATTTATAAAATTTTAAAATTTTAATAAATTTTTATTTAATTATGAATTAAATTCATTTCTAAAAAAACCAGATATTTTAAAAATCGTATAACATCTAATTTCTAAATATATATTTATAGCTTTTTGTAACAAAAAAAATTATATATATTTAGTTCTTTTTATTTCGGGATTAATATATATAAATAATTTAATTTGATTAACCCTGATACAAAAGGTACTAAATTTATTTAAAATTTTTTAAATTTAAATAAGTTCATTTACATTACTTTTAACTTTTAAAAAAATTATTTTTTAATAAATAATTACTGAAATAATTGTTATTTGATAAAATTTTATTTATATAAAATTGATTAATTTATAATATTTTTTATTATTTTAATTAAAATAAAATTTTAATTAAATTAATCTTTTCAGTGTAAATGAAAAATTTTATTTCAGTTTAAACTAAAATTTTTAGTTCCTAATTACACTTTCCAGTACAATTACTATGTTACGACTTATTTCATTTTGGTGAAATTGACGGGCGATTTGTACGCTTATTAGCATATAGTTCAATTTAATTAATTAAAGTAAATTTACTTTTAAATTTTCTTTCAAAATAATTTTAAAATTATTTATTCAAAATATAATATTATATTATAACTCTTAATATCTTAAATGCACTACATATTTACTTGAATTTTAATTTATTAAAATTTATTAACATTATCAATTAAAAAAATTTTGTAAACAGCTATATATAAATGTAATTTAAGTGAGTCTTATCGTGGAATATCGATTAAATTATAAGTTCCTCTAATGGAATTAATAAGCCGCCATATTTATTAATTTTAATGATTTACATTTAATAGTTAATTTTTTATTTAATTTTATAGTAGGGTATCTAATCCTAGTTTTTTTATAAAATTTATCAATTAATTTAATAATAAATTTTAATTATTTGAACTAAATTGTATATTTCACTAAAAATTTAATTTTTTAATTAAAATATATTAATTTTTAAGTAATTAAAATATTATGATTAATTAATTTATAAAATTGGTTTAACCGCTGTTGCTGGCACCGAAATTTACCATTATTAAAATTTATTTCCGAATAAAATTTTTATTTAGTGTTGCAGATTTTATTATTAATAAAAAATTATTTTTTAATTTAATTATATATATAAAATAAACTTAATTAATTTGTAACTTAAATTCAATTTTATTGACTTAAATTTATTTAAAAATTTTAAATAAATTATAGCTTTGATTTTTCTATAGAAGGTATCAATTTCTATAATGTAATTAATTTGTTAATTAAATATACAAAGATTAATCTATCTATAGGTAAATCTAATCTTTATAATAGTTAACCCCCCAATTAACTATTTAAAGCTTTGATTTTTCTATAGAAGGTATCAATTTCTATAATGTAATTAATTTTTTAATTAAATATACAAAGATTAATCTATCTATAGGTAAATCTAATCTTTATAATAGTTAACCCCCCAATTAACTATTTAAAGCTTTGATTTTTCTATAGAAGGTATCAATTTCTATAATGTAATTAATTTTTTAATTAAATATACAAAGATTAATCTATCTATAGGTAAATCCAATCTTTATAATAGTTAACCCCCCAATTAACTATTTAAAGCTTTGATTTTTCTATAGAAGGTATCAATTTCTATAATGTAATTAATTTTTTAATTAAATATACAAAGATTAATCTATCTATAGGTAAATCTAATCTTTATAATAGTTAACCCCTTAATTAACTATTTAAAGCTTTGATTTTTCTATAGAAAATTATAAATAATAAAAAAATTAATTTTTATATAAAAAAAATTATACAGAAATAAATTGTTATTAAATAGCACTAAAATATTATTAATTATATTAGATTAAAATTTTAATACAAAATTTTTAATAATAAAAACTTGTTATGGTAGTAGTATATATATATATATATATTAATTAATAAATTATTTATATATATATACATCTTAATATTAATATATATAATATATATCTATTAATTAATAAATTATTTATATATATATATATTTATATATTATTATAGATAGATGGAGGCCAACTGATAAATATATATACATTTTATATATAACAAGATATATATATAAATATTACAATATATAAATCTGAGAATATATATACATTTATAAATATATCCTAAGGTAGGATTAAATTATGATTATTTATGCTTTCATATAATTTATAAATTATTTAATAACTTATAAATGCACTATATTTAATAAATTGATTAATATTTAATAAATATATATATATGTATATATATAGATTTATATATATATATATATATATATATATATATATAAATATTTATTAATTAATAAATAATTTTTATATTTATATTTATATTTCTTTTCTTTTCAATAATTTATTATAATCTAATGTATTCATAATATAATTTACATATATTATAGATATAAAATAATATATATAATTATATAAATATTTAATTAATTAATATTAATATTAATATATAAAGGTTAATATAATCTTTTATAAATTTTGGAACCCACCTATGATTTATATATATATAAATATATTGGTTAATAAATTATTTATATATATATATACATTTTAATATTAATATATATATATATATTAATAAAAATTTTTTCAAATTAAAAATTAATTTTATTTACTTATATTTAAATTTATTATGTAATAAAATTATAGTTTAATATTATTAATAAGATTATAGCGTTACTTAATAACAAAAAAAAATTAAAAATTTTTATTTATGAATTAAATAAAATTATTAATTATTGGGGGGGGTATTTATATATAATTTATATATAATTTATAATTAAATTTGTATCTTAGAGAATTTAATTATTAAATAAATTTATTATTAATAGTCGATTTTAGTTTATTTCAATGGCTTTATTTTTCCCTTAAAGATGAATATATTGAAATAAACCTTTCAATTCTACTTTAGTTTGAATTTATTTAAATAGTTTTATTTGTTTTTATAAGTAGAGAATTTAATTAATAAATAAATTTATTATTAATAGTCGATTTTAGTTTATTTCAATGGTTTCATTCTTTCCCTAAGAATGAATATATTGAAATAAACCTTTCAATTCTACTTTAGCTTGAATTTATTTAAATAGCCTCATTTGTCCCTTGCAAGTAGAGGATTTGGATATTAACCTTTCGAATTTACATTAGCTTTAGTTTATTTCAATGGCTTCACTCTTTTCCTAAGGATGAATATATTAAAATAAACCTTTCAATTCTACTTTAGCTTGAATTTATTTAAATAGCCTCATTTGTCCCTTGCAAGTAGAGGATTTTTGGATATTAACCTTTCGAATTTACTTTAGCTTTAGTTTATTTCAATGGCTTCACTCTTTCCCTAAGGATGAATATATTGAAATAAACCTTTCAATTCTACTTTAGCTTGAATTTATTTAAATAGCCTCATTTGTTCCTTGCAAGTAGAGGATTTGGATATTAACCTTTCGAATTTACATTAGCTTTAGTTTATTTCAATGGCTTCATTCTTTCCCTAAGGATGAATATATTGAAATAAACCTTTCAATTCTACTTTAGCTTGAATTTATTTAAATAGCCTCATTTGTCCCTTGCAAGTAGAGGATTTTTGGATATTAACCTTTCGAATTTATATTAGCTTTAGTTTATTTCAATGGCTTCACTCTTTCCTTAAGGATGAATATAAATATATATATATCTTTAAATGGATATTAGTTAGTTTTAATTTATAATATTTAATTTGCAATTAAAAGTAATTTTTAAATATATCTATATAAATAAGCTAAGTTTAAAGCTGTTAGGTTCATACCCTAGTTATAGATAATATGTATCTTTTATATATTTTATATATATATATATGTATTAAAGTAATATGCCTGATTAAAGGATTATTTTGATCAGATACTTAAATAAATTTTATATTTATTGTTACTAATTGATTTTTTTATATTTATTAATTTTATTAATACTTTAAATTTCAAAAATTTATGTGCTTTGACACTAAAATATAATAGGTAAAAATTTTAGTATTATAAACTATTTAATTTTTAATTAAAAGATAATTTTGAATTGGTTTTTTGTGAAGAAAATAATATTTAAAAATGTAATATGTCTTAGATATATTATTATTAATTATTTAATCATTCTTTTTGTAAGAGATTTATTTTTGATGTGATTAATTTATGAAGTTATAACATTAGTTTTAATTATTTATATAAATTTAACTAGAGATTCAAAATATGCTAGTGTTTTTTATTATATAGTATCAGTAGTAAGAAGGTTAGTTTTTATTATAAGATTGTATTTTTATGTATCTATGAAAGAAGTAAGAGTTTTTTTTGAAATTTTTATTCAATTAATTATGTTAGTAAAATTAGGAATATTTCCTTTTCATCAATGATCTATTTATATTCATAGATATATGTGTTGAACAAGAATTTTTACATTTTCAACAGTTATAAAAATAGTACCTATATATTTTTTAGCTAATGTGAGTGGTATAAATTTTTTTTTTATAGGTTGAATTTTATTAAATTTAATTTTTATTCCTATTATTATGAAAGTTTATAATTCTATAAAAATATTTATTAGATGTTCTTGTATTATTCAATCAACTTTTTTATTAATAATTATATATGTAAATGTAAAAATTTATTTGGTATATTTTTCTTTTTATGCAGTTATTTTTTATATATTGTTATATTTTTTTGAAAAATTTGATGTGGTAACTTTTAATGATTTGGGGTTTTTATTAGTTGATAAATATTTGAAGGTATATTTTATTATTATAGTTTTAATTTATTCTTCTTTACCTCCATTTTTGTCTTTAGTGTTAAAGTGAATTTTGAATTATTATTTTTTAGAGGATTATGTTAATTTTTATGTTTTATTATTTATTATGATATTAGCATCAGTTATAATTATTTGAAATTATTTTAGATTATTATTATATATTAGTAGGAATTATCCTAGAGCTAAAAAATATTTTTGTAAGAGTTATATATTTAAGTCTTATATTGTTTTATTTATTATTATGTTATTTTTTTTTAGGTTTTTATTGGTTAATGTTTATGTTACTTAAAGGTTTTAATTTAATATAATTTAAGTATTGATCAATTTGTTAAATTTAATATAGTGTGAGATATTTATGATTAATATTTTCTAATAATTATTTATATTTTAAAATTTGCAATTTTAAGTTTTTTTTAAACTATAGAAAATTAGTATCAGTAAGTTTTTCTTACATGTTTAAATTTACAATTTAATTCTTTTATCAGACATGATACTTTTTTTGATTTGAAGATTTTAAGTTAAAATAAACTTTTAATTTTCATAGTTAAATATATATATATATTGATTTATTATAAATCTTATAATATATAAATATATTTATTAATATTTAAATATTATATAATTATGTTTTATTTATGTTTGATAAATGATTTTATACTACTAATCATAAAAATATTGGTATAATTTATTTTGTGTTTGCTTTATGATCAGGGATAATTGGAACTTCTATGAGAATAATTATTCGTATGGAGTTAAGTACCCCAGGTATATGAATTAATAATGATCAAGTTTATAATTCAATTGTTACTGTTCATGCATTTTTAATAATTTTTTTTATAGTAATACCATTTATAATTGGTGGATTTGGTAATTGATTAGTTCCATTAATATTAGGATCTCCAGATATGGCATTTCCTCGTATAAATAATATTAGATTTTGATTATTACCGCCATCATTAATATTATTACTTTTAAGAAATTTATTTCAAGTTAGACCAGGGACTGGTTGAACGGTTTATCCTCCTTTATCTTCATATTTATTTCATTCTTCTCCTTCTGTTGATATTACTATTTTTTCTTTACATTTATCAGGAATTTCTTCAATTATTGGGGCAATAAATTTTATAGTAACTATTATAATAATAAAAAATTTATCTTTAAATTATGATCAAATAGCTTTATTTCCTTGATCAGTGTTTATTACAGCTATTTTATTATTATTATCATTGCCAGTTTTAGCTGGAGCAATTACAATATTAATTTTTGATCGAAATATTAATACTTCGTTTTTTGATCCTTTAGGGGGAGGTGATCCAATTTTATATCAACATTTATTTTGATTTTTTGGGCATCCTGAAGTTTATATTTTAATTTTACCGGGGTTTGGTTTGATTTCACATATTATTATAAATGAGAGTGGTAAAAAAGAGGTATTTGGTAATTTAGGAATGATTTATGCTATATTAGGAATTGGATTTCTAGGATTTATTGTATGAGCTCATCATATATTTACAGTTGGGTTAGATGTAGATACTCGAGCTTATTTTACTTCAGCAACTATAGTTATTGCAGTTCCTACAGGAATTAAAGTTTTTAGTTGATTAGCTACTTATCATGGAGCTAAATTAGGTTATAATAATTCAATTTTATGATCATTAGGATTTGTTATAATATTTATTATTGGTGGATTGACGGGTATTGTATTATCAAATTCTTCTATTGATATTATTTTACATGATACTTATTATGTTGTTGGTCATTTTCATTATGTTTTATCTATAGGAGCAGTTTTTGCAATTGTTGGAAGATTTATTCATTGATTTCCTTTAATTTTTGGTGTTGTTATACATCAGAATTGATTGAAAATTCAGTTTTATATAATGTTTATTGGTGTTAATATAACTTTTTTTCCTCAACATTTTTTAGGATTAATGGGTATACCTCGACGATATTCAGATTATCCTGATGCATATTATTGTTGGAATTTATTATCTTCAATTGGTTCATTAATTTCTTTAAATAGATTAATTTTATTAATTATTTTAATTTTAGAAAGATTTATTTCAATACGGTTAGTAGTTTTTAAATTTAATAGTTCATTAGAATGAATTGGTTTTATACCTCCTTTAGATCATGTATATTTAGAAGTACCTATTGTGTTAAATAATAAAAAGGAATTATTTTTGAATATTTAATAATGTTGAGTTTTAATGATTGATTTAATTTTTATTTTTAATATTTTATTTCATTTAATATGGCAGATAAGTGCGATAGATTTAAGATTTATTTATAAAAATATATTATTTTTTATTAAGAATTGCAACATGATTTAAATATAGATTTCAAGATTCTAATTCACCTTATTCTGACAATTTAATTTCTTTTCTTAATTTAGTTATAATATTAATGTTAGTTATTATTGTATTTTCAATATTAATTATTTTAGATATTATTACTAATAAGTATGTTAATCGGTATTTATTGAAGAATCATTTATTGGAAATTATTTGAACTATTATTCCAATTTTTATTTTAATAACAATTTGTTTTCCTTCTTTAAAGATTTTATATTATATTGATGAAATTTTAAATCCTTATTTTACAATTAAAATTATAGGTCATCAGTGATCTTGGTCTTATGAATATTCAGAATTTAAAGATTTGGAATTTGATTCTTATATATTATCTGATAGGGTTATGAATAGTTTTCCTTTATTAGATGTTGATAATCGTATGGTCATTCCAATAAATTTTCCGATTCGATTATTATTATTATCAACTGATGTAATTCATTCATGAGCTATTCAATCAGTTGGAATTAAAGTTGATGCTGTTCCTGGACGTATTAATCAATCAAATTTATATTGTATGCGACCAGGATTATTTTTTTAAGATTCTGTTTTCACCACTCCACAGTGCGTTTGATATGCAGAACCGGCGACATCTTTGATTTCGTCGGGGTTCAAGCTGAGATATGCGTTTTCTACGATAATCCTGGTGAGACTTCTGTCAGAAGTATGCAGGATCTTCGAGAACGCTCTTTTCGAGCTATTTAATGCGAGAAACACGTTATCTGATGTTTTCACCACTCCACAGTACGTTTGACATGCAGAATCGGAGATATCTTGGTTTCGGTCGGGTTTCAAGCTGAGATATGCATTTTCTACGATAATCTTGGTGAGACTTCTGTAAGAAGTATGCAGGATCTTCGAGAACGCTCTTTTCGAGCTACTTAATGCGAGAAACACGTTTTCTGGTGTTTTCACCACTCCACAGTAGGTTTGATATGCAGAACCGGCGATATTTTGGTTTTCGTCGGGTTTCAAGCTGAGATGTGCATTTTCTACGATAATCTTGGTGAAACATCTGTCCGAAGTATGCAGAAACATCGAGAGCGCTCTTTTCGAGCTATTTAATGCGAGAAACTCGTTTTCTGGGGTTTTTACCACTCCACAGTTCGTTGGATATGCAGAACCGGAGATATCTTGGTTTTCGTGGGGTTTCAAGCTGGGATATGCATTTCCTGCGATAATCTTGGTGAGACTTCTGTCCGAAGTATGCTGAATCATCTAGAACGCTCTTTTCGAGCTATTTAATGCGAGAAACACGTTATCTGGTGTTTTCACCACTCCACAGTGCGTTTGACATGCAGAACCAGCGATATCTTGGTTTTCGTGGGGTTTCAAGCTGAAATATGCATTTTCTGCGATAATATTGGTGAGACTTCAGTCAGAAGTATGCAGAATCATCTAGATCGCTCTTTTGGAGCTACTTAATGCACGAAACACGTTTTCTGGTGTTTTCACCACTCCACAGTACGTTTGACATGCAGAACCGGAGATATCTTGGTTTCGGTCGGGTTTCAAGCTGAGATATGCATTTTCTACGATAATCCTGGTGAGACTTCTGTCAGAATTATGCAGAATCTTCGAGAACGCTCTTTTCGAGCTACTTAATGCACGAAACACGTTTTCCGGTGTTTTCACAACTCCACGGTACGTTTGATGTGCAGAACCGGCGATATCTTGGTTTTCGTGGGTTTTCAAGCTGAGATATGCATTTTCTGCGATAATCTTGGTGAGACTTCTGTCCGAAGTATGCTGTATCATCGAGATCGCTCCTTTCGAGCTAGTTAGTGCGAGAAACACGTTATCTGGTGTTTTCACCACTCCACAGTGCGTTTGATATGCAGAACAGTAGATATCTTGGTTTTCGTGGGGTTTCAAGCTGAGATATGCATTTTCTGCGATAATCTTGTTGAGACTTCTGTCCGAAGTATGCAGAATCATCGAGATCGCTCGTTTCGAGCTATTCAATGCGAGAAACACGTTATCTGGTGTTTTCACCACTCCACAGTGCGTTTGATATGCAGAACCGGCGATACCTTGGTTTTCGTGGGGTTTCAAGCAGAGATATGCATTTTCTGCTATAATCTTGGTGAGACTTCTGTCGGAAGTATGCTGAATCATCGAGATCGCTCTTTTCGAGCTAGTTAGTGCGAGAAACAAGTTATCTGGTGTTTTCACCACTCCACAGTGCGTTTGATATGCAGAACAGTAAATACCTTGGTTTTCGTGGGGTTTCAAGCTGAGATATGCATTTTCTGCGATAATCTTGTTGAGACTTCTGTCCGAAGTATGCAGAATCATCGAGATCGCTCGTTTCGAGCTATTCAATGCGAGAAACACGTTATCTGGTGTTTTCACCACTCCACAGTGCGTTTGATATGCAGAACCGGCGATACCTTGGTTTTCGTGGGGTTTCAAGCAGAGATATGCATTTTCTGCTATAATCTTGGTGAGACTTCTGTCGGAAGTATGCTGAATCATCGAGATCGCTCTTTTCGAGCTAGCTAGTGCGAGAAACACGTTATCTGGTGTTTTCACCACTCCACAGTGCGTTGGATATGCAGAACTGGAGATATTTTGGTTTTCGTCGGGTTTCAAGCTGAGATATGCATTTTCTACGATTAGCTTGGTGAAACATCTGTCCGAAGTATGCAGAAACGTCGAGAGCGCTCTTTTCGAGCTATTTAATGCGAGAAACACGTTTTCTGGGGTTTTGACCACTCCACAGTGCGTTGGATATGCAGAACCGGAGATAACTCGGTTTTCGTCGGGTTTCAAGCTGAGATATGTATTTTTTACGATAATTTTGGTGAGACTTCTGTCCGAAGTATGCAGAATCATCGAGATCGCTCGTTTCGAGCTATTTAATGCGAGAAACACGTTATCTGGTGTTTTCACCACTCCACAGTGCGTTTGATATGCAGAACAGGCGATATCTTGGTTTTCGTGGGGTTTCAAGATGAGATATGCATTTCCTGCGATAATCTTGGTGAGACTCCTGTCCGAAGTATGCTGAATCATCGAGATCGCTCTTTTCGAGCTATTTAATGCGAGAAACACGTTCTCTGGTTATTTTCACCACTCCACAGTGCGTTTGATATGCAGAACCGGCAACATCTTGATTTTCGTGAGGTTTCGAGCTGAGATATGCATTTTCTGCGATAATTTTGGTGAGACTTCTGTCAGAAGTATGCAGAATCTTCGAGAACGCTCTTTTCGAGCTACTTAATGCGCGAAACACGTTTTCTGCTGTTTTCACCACTCCACGGTACGTTTGATGTGCAGAACCGGAGATAACTCGGTTTTCGTCGGGTTTCAAGCTGAGATATGCATTTTCTACGATAATCTTGGTGAGACTTCTGTCAGAAGTATGCAGGATCTTCGAGAACGCTCTTTTCGAGCTAGTTAAAGCGAGGAAAACCTTATCCGGTGTTTTCACTACTCCACAGTGCGTTTGATATGCAAAACCGGCGATATTTTGGTTTTCGTCGGGTTTCAAGCTGAGATATGCATTTTCCACGATAATCTTGGTGAAACATCTGTCCGAAGTATGCACAAACATCGGGAGCGCTCTTTTCGAGCTATTTAATGCGAGAAACTCTTTTTCTGGGGTTTTCACCACTCCACAGTTCGTTGGATATGCAGAACCGGAGATATCTTGGTTTTCGTGGGGTTTCAAGCTGAAATAAGCATTTTCTGCGATAATATTGGTGAGACTTCTGTCCGAAGTATGCTGTATCATCGAGATAGCTCTTTTCGAGCTAGTTAGTGCGAGAAACACGTTATCTGGTGATTTCACCACTCCACAGTACGTTGGATATGCAGAACCGGAGATATTTTGGTTTTCATCGGGTTTCAAACTGAGATATGCATTTTCTACGATAATTTTGGTGAGACTTCTGTCCGAAGTATGCAGAATCATCGAGATCGCTCGTTTCGAGCTATTTAATGCGAGAAACACGTTATCTGGTGTTTTCACCACTCCACAGTGCGTTGGATATGCAGAACCGGAGATATTTTGGTTTTCATCGGGTTTCAAACTGAGATATGCATTTTCTACGATAATTTTGGTGAGACTTCTGTCCGAAGTATGCAGAATCATCGAGATCGCTCGTTTCGAGCTATTTAATGCGAGAAACACGTTATCTGGTGTTTTCACCACTCCACAGTTCGTTGGATATGCAGAACAGTAGATATCCTGGTTTTCGTGGGGTTTCAAGCAGAGATATGCATTTTCTGCGATAATCTTGGTGAGACTTCTGTTAGAAGTATGCAGAATCATCGAGATCGCTCGTTTCGAACTATTTAATGCGAGAAACACGTTATCTGGTGTTTTCACCACTCCACAGTGCGTTGGATATGCAGAACCGGAGATATTTTGGTTTTCGTCGGGTTTCAAGCTGAGATATGTATTTTCTGCGATAATCTTGGTGAGACTCCTGTCCGAAGTATGCTGAATCATCGAGATCGCTCTTTTCGAGCTATTTAATGCGAGAAACACGTTCTCTGGTTATTTTCACCACTCCACAGTGCGTTTGATATGCAGAACCGGCAACATCTTGATTTTCGTGAGGTTTCGAGCTGAGATATGCATTTTCTGCGATAATTTTGGTGAGACTTCTGTCGGAAGTATGCTGAATCATCGAGATCGCTCTTTTCGAGCTAGTTAGTGCGAGAAACAAGTTATCTGGTGCTTTCACCACTCCACAGTGCGTTTGACATGCAGAACCAGCGATATCTTGGTTTTCGTGGGGTTTCAAGCTGAAATAAGCATTTTCTGCGATAATATTGGTGAGACTTCTGTCCGAAGTATGCTGTATCATCGAGATCGCTCTTTTCGAGCTAGTTAGTGCGAGAAACACGTTATCTGGTGTTTCCACCACTCCACAGTGCGTTGGATATGCAGAACCGGAGATATTTTGGTTTTCATCGGGTTTCAAACTGAGATATGCATTTTCTACGATAATTTTGGTGAGACTTCTGTCCGAAGTATGCAGAATCATCGAGATCGCTCGTTTCGAGCTATTTAATGCGAGAAACACGTTATCTGGTGTTTTCACCACTCCACAGTGCGTTGGAAATGCAGAACCGGAGATAACTCGGTTTTCGTCGGGTTTCAAGCTGAGATATGTATTTTTTCCGATAATTTTGGTGAGACTTCTGTCCGAAGTATGCAGAATCATCGAGATCGCTCGTTTCGAGCTATTTAATGCGAGAAACACGTTATCTGGTGTTTTCACCACTCCACAGTGCGTTTGATATGCAGAACAGGCGATATCTTGGTTTTCGTGGGGTTTCAAGCTGAGATATGCATTTCCTGCGATAATCTTGGTGAGACTCCTGTCCGAAGTATGCTGAATCATCGAGATCGCTCTTTTCGAGCTATTTAATGCGAGAAACACGTTCTCTGGTTATTTTCACCACTCCACAGTGCGTTTGATATGCAGAACCGGCAACATCTTGATTTTCGTGAGGTTTCGAGCTGAGATATGCATTTTCTGCGATAATTTTGGTGAGACTTCTGTCAGAAGTATGCAGAATCTTCGAGAACGCTCTTTTCGAGCTACTTAATGCGCGAAACACATTTTCTGCTGTTTTCACCACTCCACGGTACGTTTGATGTGCAGAACCGGAGATAACTCGGTTTTCGTCGGGTTTCAAGCTGAGATATGCATTTTCTACGATAATCTTGGTGAGACTTCTGTCAGAAGTATGCAGGATCTTCGAGAACGCTCTTTTCGAGCTAGTTAAAGCGAGGAAAACCTTATCCGGTGTTTTCACTACTCCACAGTGCGTTTGATATGCAAAACCGGCGATATTTTGGTTTTCGTCGGGTTTCAAGCTGAGATATGCATTTTCGACGATAATCTTGGTGAAACATCTGTCCGAAGTATGCAGAAACATCGGGAGCGCTCTTTTCGAGCTATTTAATGCGAGAAACTCTTTTTCTGGGGTTTTCACCACTCCACAGTTCGTTGGATATGCAGAACCGGAGATATCTTGGTTTTCGTGGGGTTTCAAGCTGGGATATGCATTTCCTGCGATAATCTTGGTGAGACTTCTGTCCGAAGTATGCTGAATCATCTAGAACGATCTTTTCGAGCTATTTAATGCGAGAAACACGTTATCTGGTGTTTTCACCACTCCACAGTGCGTTTGACATGCAGAACCAGCGATATCTTGGTTTTCGTGGGGTTTCAAGCTGAAATAAGCATTTTCTGCGATAATATTGGTGAGACTTCTGTCCGAAGTATGCTGTATCATCGAGATCGCTCTTTTCGAGCTAGTTAGTGCGAGAAACACGTTATCTGGTGTTTTCACCACTCCACAGTGCGTTGGATATGCAGAACCGGAGATATTTTGGTTTTCATCGGGTTTCAAACTGAGATATGCATTTTCTACGATAATTTTGGTGAGACTTCTGTCCGAAGTATGCAGAATCATCGAGATCGCTCGTTTCGAGCTATTTAATGCGAGAAACACGTTATCTGGTGTTTTCACCACTCCACAGTTCGTTGGATATGCAGAACAGTAGATATCCTGGTTTTCGTGGGGTTTCAAGCAGAGATATGCATTTTCTGCGATAATCTTGGTGACACTTCTGTTAGAAGTATGCAGAATCATCGAGATCGCTCGTTTCGAACTATTTAATGCGAGAAACACGTTATCTGGTGTTTTCACCACTCCACAGTGCGTTGGATATGCAGAACCGGAGATATTTTGGTTTTCGTCGGGTTTCAAGCTGAGATATGTATTTTCTGCGATAATCTTGGTGAGACTTCTGTTCGAAGTATGCAGAATCATCGAGATCGCACTTTTCGAGCTATTTAATGCGACAAACACTTTATCTGGTGTTTTAAGCACACCACAGTGCGTTTGATATGCAGAACCAGCGAAATCTTGGTTTTCGTGGGGTTTCAAGCTGAGATATGCATTTTTTACGATAATCTTGGTGAGACTTCTGTCCGAAGTATGCTTAATCATCGAGATCGCTCTATTCGAGCTATTTAATGCGAGAAACACGTCATCTGGTGTTTTCACCACTCCACAGTGCGTATGATATACAGAACCGACGATATCTTGGTTTTCGTGGGGTTTCAAGCTCAGATATGCATTTTCTGCGATAATCATGGTGAGACTTCTGTCCGAAGTATGCAGAGTCATCGAGATCGTACTATTCGAGCTATTTAATGCGAAAAACACGTTATCTGGTGTTTTCACCACTCCACAGTGCGTATGATATGCAGAACCGACGATATCTTGGTTTTCGTGGGGTTTCAAGCTCAGATATGCATTTTCTGCGATAATCTTGGTGAGACTTCTGTCCGAAGTATGCAGAAACATGGAGATCGCTCTTTTCGACCTATTGAATGCGAGAAACACGTTATCTGGTGTTTTCACCACTCCACAGTGCGTTTGATATGCAGAACCAGCGAAATCTTGGTTTTCGTTGGGTTTCAAGCTGAGATATGCATTTTTTACGATAATCATGGTGAGACTTCTGTCCGAAGTATGCAGAATCATCGAGATCGCACTTTTCGAGCTATTTAATGCGACAAACACTTTATCTGGTGTTTTAAGCACACCACAGTGCGTTTGATATGCAGAACCAGCGAAATCTTGGTTTTCGTGGGGTTTCAAGCTGAGATATGCATTTTTTACGATAATCTTGGTGAGACTTCTGTCCGAAGTATGCTTAATCATCGAGATCGCTCTATTCGAGCTATTTAATGCGAGAAACACGTCATCTGGTGTTTTCACCACTCCACAGTGCGTATGATATACAGAACCGACGATATCTTGGTTTTCGTGGGGTTTCAAGCTCAGATATGCATTTTCTGCGATAATCATGGTGAGACTTCTGTCCGAAGTATGCAGAGTCATCGAGATCGTACTATTCGAGCTATTTAATGCGAAAAACACGTTATCTGGTGTTTTCACCACTCCACAGTGCGTATGATATGCAGAACCGACGATATCTTGGTTTTCGTGGGGTTTCAAGCTCAGATATGCATTTTCTGCGATAATCTTGGTGAGACTTCTGTCCGAAGTATGCAGAAACATGGAGATCGCTCTTTTCGACCTATTGAATGCGAGAAACACGTTATCTGGTGTTTTCACCACTCCACAGTGCGTTTGATATGCAGAACCAGCGAAATCTTGGTTTTCGTTGGGTTTCAAGCTGAGATATGCATTTTTTACGATAATCATGGTGAGACTTCTGTCCGAAGTATGCAGAATCATCGAGATCGCACTTTTCGAGCTATTTAATGCGACAAACACGTTATCTGGTGTTTTCAGCACACCACAGTGCGTTTGATATGCAGAACCAGCGAAATCTTGGTTTTCGTGGGGTTTCAAGCTGAGATATGCATTTTTTACGATAATCTTGGTGAGACTTCTGTCCGAAGTATGCTTAATCATCGAGATCGCTCTATTCGAGCTATTTAATGCGAGAAACACGTTATCTGGTGTTTTCACCACTCCACAGTGCGTATGATATACAGAACCGACGATATCTTGGTTTTCGTCGGGTTTCAAGCTCAGATATGCATTTTCTGCGATAATCATGGTGAGACTTCTGTCCGAAGTATGCAGAGTCATCGAGATCGTACTATTCGAGCTATTTAATGCGAAAAACACGTTATCTGGTGTTTTCACCACTCCACAGTGCGTATGATATGCAGAACCGACGATATCTTGGTTTTCGTGGGGTTTCAAGCTCAGATATGCATTTTCTGCGATAATCTTGGTGAGACTTCTGTCCGAAGTATGCAGAAACATGGAGATCGCTCTTTTCGACCTATTGAATGCGAGAAACACGTTATCTGGTGTTTTCACCACTCCACAGTGCGTTTGATATGCAGAACCAGCGAAATCTTGGTTTTCGTTGGGTTTCAAGCTGAGATATGCATTTTTTACGATAATCATGGTGAGACTTCTGTCCGAAGTATGCAGAATCATCGAGATCGCACTTTTCGAGCTATTTAATGCGACAAACACGTTATCTGGTGTTTTCAGCACACCACAGTGCGTTTGATATGCAGAACCAGCGAAATCTTGGTTTTCGTGGGGTTTCAAGCTGAGATATGCATTTTTTACGATAATCTTGGTGAGACTTCTGTCCGAAGTATGCTTAATCATCGAGATCGCTCTATTCGAGCTATTTAATGCGAGAAACACGTTATCTGGTGTTTTCACCACTCCACAGTGCGTATGATATACAGAACCGACGATATCTTGGTTTTCGTCGGGTTTCAAGCTGAGATATGCATTTTCTACGATAATCTTGGTGAGACTTCTGTCAGAAGTATGCAGGATCTTCGAGAACGCTCTTTTCGAGCTAGTTAAAGCGAGGAAAACCTTATCCGGTGTTTTCACTACTCCACAGTGCGTTTGATATGCAAAACCGGCGATATTTTGGTTTTCGTCGGGTTTCAAGATGAGATATGCATTTTCCACGATAATCTTGGTGAAACATCTGTCCGAAGTATGCAGAAACATCGGGAGCGCTCTTTTCGAGCTATTTAATGCGAGAAACTCGTTTTCTGGGGTTTTCACCACTCCACAGTTCGTTGGATATGCAGAACCGGAGATATCTTGGTTTTCGTGGGGTTTCAAGCTGGGATATGCATTTCCTGCGATAATCTTGGTGAGACTTCTGTCCGAAGTATGCTGAATCATCTAGAACGATCTTTTCGAGCTATTTAATGCGAGAAACACGTTATCTGGTGTTTTCACCACTCCACAGTGCGTTTGACATGCAGAACCAGCGATATCTTGGTTTTCGTGGGGTTTCAAGCTGAAATAAGCATTTTCTGCGATAATATTGGTGAGACTTCTGTCCGAAGTATGCTGTATCATCGAGATCGCTCTTTTCGAGCTAGTTAGTGCGAGAAATACGTTATCTGGTGTTTTCACCACTCCACAGTGCGTTGGATATGCCGAACCGGAGATATTTGGTTTTCATCGGGTTTCAAACTGAGATATGCATTTTCTACGATAATTTTGGTGAGACTTCTGTCCGAAGTATGCAGAATCATCGAGATCGCTCGTTTCGAGCTATTTAATGCGAGAAACACGTTATCTGGTGTTTTCACCACTCCACAGTTCGTTGGATATGCAGAACAGTAGATATCCTGGTTTTCGTGGGGTTTCAAGCAGAGATATGCATTTTCTGCGATAATCTTGGTGAGACTTCTGTTAGAAGTATGCAGAATCATCGAGATCGCTCGTTTCGAACTATTTAATGCGAGAAACACGTTATCTGGTGTTTTCACCACTCCACAGTGCGTTGGATATGCAGAACCGGAGATATTTTGGTTTTCGTCGGGTTTCAAGCTGAGATATGTATTTTCTGCGATAATCTTGGTGAGACTTCTGTTCGAAGTATGCAGAATCATCGAGATCGCACTTTTCGAGCTATTTAATGCGACAAACACTTTATCTGGTGTTTTAAGCACACCACAGTGCGTTTGATATGCAGAACCAGCGAAATCTTGGTTTTCGTGGGGTTTCAAGCTGAGATATGCATTTTTTACGATAATCTTGGTGAGACTTCTGTCCGAAGTATGCTTAATCATCGAGATCGCTCTATTCGAGCTATTTAATGCGAGAAACACGTCATCTGGTGTTTTCACCACTCCACAGTGCGTATGATATACAGAACCGACGATATCTTGGTTTTCGTGGGGTTTCAAGCTCAGATATGCATTTTCTGCGATAATCATGGTGAGACTTCTGTCCGAAGTATGCAGAGTCATCGAGATCGCTCTTTTCGAGCTATTTAATGCGAGAAACAAGTTATCTGGTGTTTTCACCACTCCGCAGTGCGTTTGATATGCAGAACCAGCGAAATCTTGGTTTTCGTGGGGTTTCAAGCTCAGATATGCATTTTCTGCGATAATCTTGGTGAGACTTCTGTCCGAAGTATGCTTAATCATCGAGATCGCTCTATTCGAGATATTTAATGCGAGAAACACGTTATCTGGTGTTTTCACCACTCCACAGTGCGTATGATATGCAGAACCGACGATATCTTGGTTTTCGTGGGGTTTCAAGCTCAGATATGCATTTTCTGCGATAATCTTGGTGAGGCTTCTGTCCGAAGTATGCAGAGTCATCGAGATCGTACTTTTCGAGCTATTTAATGCGACAAACACGTTTTCTGGGGTTTTCACCACTCCGCAGTTCGTTGGATATGCAGAACAGGAGATATCTTGGTTTTCGTGGGGTTTCTAGCAGAGATATGCATTTTCTGCGATAATCTTGGTGAGACTTCTGTCCGAAGTATGCAGAGTCATCGAGATCCCTCTTTTCGAGCTATTTAATGCGAGAAACAAGTTATCTGGTGTTTTCACCACTCCGCAGTGCGTTTGATATGCAGAACCAGCGATATCTTGGTTTTCGTGGGGTGTCAAGCTCAGATATGCATTTTCTGCGATAATCTTGGTGAGACTTCTGTCCGAAGTATGCAGAATCATCGAGATCGCACTTTTCGAGCTATTTAATGCGACAAACACGTTATCTGGTGTTTTCAGCACTCCACAGTGCGTTCGATATGCAGAACCAGCGAAATCTTGGTTTTCGTGGGGTTTCAAGCTGAGATATGCATTTTTTACGATAATCTTGATGAGACTTCTGTCCGAAGTATGCAGAAACATCGAGATCGCACTTTTCGAGCTATTTAATGCGACAAACACGTTATCTGGTGTTTTCAGCACTCCACAGTGCGTTTGATATGCAGAACCAGCGAAATCTTGGTTTTCGTGGGGTTTCAAGCTGAGATATGCATTTTTTTACGATAATCTTGGTGAGACTTCTGTCCGAAGTATGCTTAATCATCGAGATCGCTCGTTTCGAGCTATTTAATGCGAGAAACAAGTTATCTGGTGTTTTCACCACTCCACAGTGCGTTTGATATGCAGAAACAGCGATATCTTGGTATTCGTGGGGTTTCAAGCTGAGATATGCATTTTTTACGATAATCATGGTGAGACTTCTGTCCGAAGTATGCTTAATCATCGAGATCGCTCGTTTCGAGCTATTTAATGCGAGAAACAAGTTATCTGGTGTTTTCACCACTCCACAGTGCGTTTGATATGCAGAAACAGCGATATCTTGGTATTCGTGGGGTTTCAAGCTGAGATATGCATTTTTTACGATAATCATGGTGAGACTTCTGTCCGAAGTATGCAGAATCATCGAGATCGCACTTTTCAAGCTATTTAATGCGAGAAACAAGTTATCTGGTGTTTTCACCACTCCACAGTGCGTTTGATATGCAGAACGACCGATATCTTGGTTTACGTGGGGTTTCAAGCTCAGATATGCATTTTCTGCGATAATCTTGGTGAGACTTCAGTCCGAAGTATGCAGAATCATCGAGATCGTACTATTCGAGCTATTTAATGCGAAAAACACGTTATCTGGTGTTTTCACCACTCCACAGTGCGTTTGATATGCAGAACCAGCGAAATCTGGATTTTCGTGGGGTTTCAAGCTGAGATATGCATTTTTTTACGATAATCTTGGTGAGACTTCTGTCCGAAGTATGCTTAATCATCGAGATCGCTCGTTTCCAGCTGTTTAGTGCGAGAAACAAGTTATCTGGTGTTTTCACCACTCCACAGTGCGTTTGATATGCAGAACCGGCGATACCTTGGTTTTCGTGGGGTTTCAAGCAGAGATATGCATTTTCTGCTATAATCTTGGTGAGACTTCTGTCGGAAGTATGCTGAATCATCGAGATCGCTCTTTTCGAGCTAGTTAGTGCGAGAAACAAGTTATCTGGTGTTTTCACCACTCCACAGTGCGTTTGATATGCAGAACAGTAAATACCTTGGTTTTCGTGGGGTTTCAAGCTGAGATATGCATTTTCTGCGATAATCTTGTTGAGACTTCTGTCCGAAGTATGCAGAATCATCGAGATTGCTCGATTCGAGCTATTTAATGCGAGAAACACGTTATCTGGTGTTTTCACCACTCCACAGTGCGTTGGATATGCTGAACCGGAGATATTTTGGTTTTCGTCGGGTTTCAAGCTGAGATATGCATTTTCTACGATTAGCTTGGTGAAACATCTGTCCGAAGTATGCAGAAACGTCGAGAGCGCTCTTTTCGAGCTATTTAATGCGAGAAACACGTTTTCTGGGGTTTTGACCACTCCACAGTGCGTTGGATATGCAGAACCGGAGATAACTCGGTTTTCGTCGGGTTTCAAGCTGAGATATGTATTTTTTACGATAATTTTGGTGAGACTTCTGTCCGAAGTATGCAGAATCATCGAGATCGCTCGTTTCGAGCTATTTAATGCGTGAAACACGTTATCTGGTGTTTTCACCACTCCACAGTGCGTTTGATATGCAGAACAGGCGATATCTTGGTTTTCGTGGGGTTTCAAGCTGAGATATGCATTTCCTGCGATAATCTTGGTGAGACTCCTGTCCGAAGTATGCTGAATCATCTAGATCGCTCTTTTCGAGCTATTTAATGCGAGAAACACGTTCTCTGGTTATTTTCACCACTCCACAGTGCGTTTGATATGCAGAACCGGCATCATCTTGATTTTCGTGAGGTTTCGAGCTGAGATATGCATTTTCTGCGATAATTTTGGTGAGACTTCTGTCAGAAGTATGCAGAATCTTCGAGAACGCTCTTTTCGAGCTACTTAATGCGCGAAACACGTTTTCTGCTGTTTTCACCACTCCACGGTACGTTTGATGTGCAGAACCGGAGATAACTCGGTATTCGTCGGGTTTCAAGCTGAGATATGCATTTTCTACGATAATCTTGGTGAGACTTCAGTCAGAAGTATGCAGGATCTTCGAGAACGCTCTTTTCGAGCTAGTTAAAGCGAGGAAAACCTTATCCGCTGTTTTCACTACTCCACAGTGCGTTTGATATGCAAAACCGGCGATATTTTGGTTTTCGTCGGGTTTCAAGCTGAGATATGCATTTTCTGCGATAATCTTGGTGAGACTTCTGTTAGAAGTATGCAGAATCATCGAGATCGCTCGTTTCGAACTATTTAATGCGAGAAACCCGTTATCAGGTGTTTTCACCACTCCACAGTGCGTTGGATATGCAGAACCGGAGATATTTTGGTTTTCGTCGGGTTTCAAGCTGAGATATGTATTTTCTGCGATAATCTTGGTGAGACTTCT
This sequence comes from Anthophora plumipes, assembly GCA_951804975.1. Classification (NCBI taxonomy): domain Eukaryota; kingdom Metazoa; phylum Arthropoda; class Insecta; order Hymenoptera; family Apidae; genus Anthophora; species Anthophora plumipes. The sequence continues at coordinate 1,850,070 of CATORF010000423.1, forward strand.
GTTCGAAGTATGCAGAATCATCGAGATCGCACTTTTCGAGCTATTTAATGCGACAAACACGTTATCTGGTGTTTTCAGCACACCACAGTGCGTTTGATATGCAGAACCAGCGAAATCTTGGTTTTCGTGGGGTTTCAAGCTGAGATATGCATTTTTTACGATAATCTTGGTGAGACTTCTGTCCGAAGTATGCTTAATCATCGAGATCGCACTATTCGAGCTATTTAATGCGAGAAACACGTTATCTGGTGTTTTCACCACTCCACAGTGCGTATGATATGCAGAACCGGCGATATCTTGGTTTTCGTGGGGTTTCAAGCTGAGATATGCATTTTCTGCGATAATCTTGGTGAGACTTCTGTCCGAAGTATGCAGAATCATCGAGTACGCTCTTTTCGTCTGTTTAATGCGACAAACACGTTATCTGGTGTTTTCACCACTCCACAGTGCGTTTGACATGCAGAACCAGCGATATCTTGGTTTTCGTGGGGTTTCAAGCTGAGATATGCATTTTTTACGATAATCTTGGTGAGACTTCTGTCCGAAGTATGCTTAATCATCGAGATCGCACTATTCGAGCTATTTAATGCGAGAAACACGTTATCTGGTGTTTTCACCACTCCACAGTGCGTATGATATGCAGAACCGACGATATCTTGGTTTCCGTGGGGTTTCAAGCTCAGATATGCATTTTCTGCGATAATCTTGGTGAGACTTCTGTCCGAAGTATGCAGAAACATGGAGATCGTACTTTTCGAGCTATTTAATGCGACAAACACGTTTTCTGGGGTTTTCACCACTCCACAGTTCGTTAGATATGCAGAACAGGAGATATCTTGGTTTTCGTGGGGTTTCTAGCAGAGATATGCATTTTCTGCGATAATCTTGGTGAGACCTCTGTCCGAAGTATGCAGAAACATGGAGATCGCTCTTTTCGACCTATTGAATGCGAGAAACACGTTATCTGGTGTTTTCACCACTCCACAGTGCGTTTGATATGCAGAACCAGCGAAATCTTGGTTTTCGTTGGGTTTCAAGCTGAGATATGCATTTTTTACGATAATCATGGTGAGACTGTGTCCGAAGTATGCTTAATCATCGAGATCGCTCTATTCGAGCTATTTAATGCGAGAAACACGTTATCTGGTGTTTTCAGCACTCCACGGTGCGTTCGATATGCAGAACCAGCGATATCTGGGTTTTCGTGGGGTTTCAAGCTGAGATATGCATTTTTTACGATAATCATGGTGAGACTTCTGTCCGAAGTATGCAGAGTCATCGAGATCGCACTTTTCGAGCTATTTAATGCGACAAACACGTTATCTGGTGTTTTCAGCACTCCACAGTGCGTTTGATATGCAGAACCAGCGAAATCTTGGTTTTCGTGGGGTTTCAAGCTGAGATATGCATTTTTTTACGATAATCTTGGTGAGACTTCTGTCCGAAGTATGCTTAATCATCGAGATCGCTCGTTTCGAGCTATTTAATGCGAGAAACAAGTTATCTGGTGTTTTCACCACTCCACAGTGCGTTTGATATGCAGAAACAGCGATATCTTGGTTTTCGTGGGGTTTCAAGCTGAGATATGCATTTTTTACGATAATCATGGTGAGACTTCTGTCCGAAGTATACAGAATCATCGAGATCGCACTTTTCAAGCTATTTAATGCGAGAAACAAGTTATCTGGTGTTTTCACCACTCCACAGTGCGTTTGATATGCAGAACCACCGATATCTTGGTTTACGTGGGGTTTCAAGCTCAGATATGCATTTTCTGCGATAATCTTGGTGAGACTTCAGTCCGAAGTATGCAGAATCATCGAGATCGTACTATTCGAGCTATTTAATGCGAAAAACACGTTATCTGGTGTTTTCACCACTCCACAGTGCGTTTGATATGCAGAACCAGCGAAATCTTGGTTTTCGTGGGGTTTCAAGCTGAGATATGCATTTTTTTACGATAATCTTGGTGAGACTTCTGTCCGAAGTATGCTTAATCATCGAGATCGCTCGTTTCCAGCTATTTAATGCGAGAAACAAGTTATCTGGTGTTTTCACCACTCCACAGTGCGTTTGATATGCAGAAACAGCGATATCTTGGTTTTCGTGGGGTTTCAAGCTGAGATATGCATTTTTTTACGATAATCTTGGTGAGACTTCTGTCCGAAGTATGCTTAATCATCGAGATCGCTCGTTTCGAGCTATTTAATGCGAGAAACAAGTATTCTGGTGTTTTCACCACTCCACAGTGCGTTTGATATGCAGAACCAGCGATATCTTGGTTTACGTGGGGTTTCAAGCTCAGATATGCATTTTCTGCGATAATCTTGGTGAGACTTCAGTCCGAAGTATGCAGAATCATCGAGATCGTACTATTCGAGCTATTTAATGCGAAAAACACGTTATCTGGTGTTTTCACCACTCCACAGTGCGTTTGATATGCAGAACCAGCGAAATCTTGGTTTCCGTTGGGTTTCAAGCTGAGATATGCATTTTTTACGATAATCATGGTGAGACTTCTGTCCGAAGTATGCAGAATCATCGAGAACGCACTTTTCGAGCTATTTAATGCGACAAACACGTTATCTGGTATTTTCACCACTCCGCAGTGCGTTTGATATGCAGAACCAGCGATATCTTGGTTTTCGTGGGGTTTCAAGCTCAGATATGCATTTTCTGCGATAATCTTGGTGAGACTTCTGTCCGAAGTATGCAGAGTCATCGAGATCGTACTTTTCGAGCTATTTAATGCGACAAACACGTTTTCTGGGGTTTTCACCACTCCACAGTTCGTTGGATATGCAGAACAGGAGATATCTTGGTTTTCGTGGGGTTTCTAGCAGAGATATGCATTTTCTGCGATAATCTTGGTGAGACCTCTGTCCGAAGTATGCAGAAACATGGAGATCGCCCTTTTCGACCTATTGAATGCGAGAAACACGTTATCTGGTGTTTTCACCACTCCACAGTGCGTATGATATGCAGAACCGACGATATCTTGGTTTTCGTGGGGTTTCAAGCTCAGATATGCATTTTCTGCGATAATCTTGGTGAGACTTCTGTCCGAAGTATGCAGAGTCATCGAGATCGCTCTTTTCGAGCTATTTAATGCGAGAAACAAGTTATCTGGTGTTTGCACCACTCCGCAGTGCGTTTGATATGCAGAACCAGCGATATCTTGGTTTTCGTGGGGTTTCAAGCTCAGATATGCATTTTCTGCGATAATCTTAGTGAGACTTCTGTCCGAAGTATGCAGAGTCATCGAGATCGTACTTTTCGAGCTATTCAATGCGAGAAACACGTTTTCTGGGGTCTTCACCACTCCACAGTTCGTTGGATATGCAGAACAGGAGATATCTTGGTTTTCGTGGGGTTTCTAGCAGAGATATGCATTTTCTGCGATAATCTAGGTGAGACTTCTGTCCGAAGTATGCTTAATCATCGAGATCGCTCGTTTCGAGCTATTTAATGCGAGAAACAAGTTATCTGGTGTTTTCACCACTCCACAGTGCGTTTGATATGCAGAAACAGCGATATCTTGGTTTTCGTGGGGTTTCAAGCTGAGATATGCATTTTTTACGATAATCATGGTGAGACTTCTGTCCGAAGTATGCAGAATCATCGAGATCGCACTTTTCGAGCTATGTAATGCGACAAACACGTTATCTGATGTTTTCAGCACTCCACAGTGCGTTTGATATGCAGAACCAGCGAAATCTTGGTTTTCGTGGGGTTTCAAGCTGAGATATGCATTTTTTTACGATAATCTTGGTGAGACTTCTGTCCCAAGTATGCTTAATCATCGAGATCGCTCTATTCGAGATATTTAATGCGAGAAACACGTTATCTGGTGTTTTCACCACTCCGCAGTGCGTTTGATATGCAGAACCAGCGATATCTTGGTTTTCGTGGGGTTTCAAGCTCAGATATGCATTTTCTGCGATAATCTTGGTGAGACTTCTGTCCGAAGTATGCAGAGTCATCGAGATCGTACTTTTCGAGCTATTTAATGCGACAAACACGTTTTCTGGGGTTTTCACCACTCCACAGTTCGTTGGATATGCAGAACAGGAGATATCTTGGTTTTCGTGGGGTTTCTAGCAGAGATATGCATTTTCTGCGCTAATCTTGGTGAGACCTCTGTCCGAAGTATGCAGAAACATGGAGATCGCTCTTTTCGACCTATTGAATGCGACAAACACGTTATCTGGTGTTTTCAGCACTCCACAGTGCGTTTGATATGCAGAACCAGCGAAATCTTGGTTTTCGTGGGGTTTCAAGCTGAGATATGCATTTTTTTACGATAATCTTGGTGAGACTTCTGTCCGAAGTATGCTTAATCATCGAGATCGCTCTATTCGAGATATTTAATGCGAGAAACACGTTATCTGGTGTTTTCACCACTCCGCAGTGCGTTTGATATGCAGAACCAGCGATATCTTGGTTTTCGTGGGGTTTCAAGCTCAGATATGCATTTTCTGCGATAATCTTGGTGAGACTTCTGTCCGAAGTATGCAGAGTCATCGAGATCGTACTTTTCGAGCTATTTAATGCGACAAACACGTTTTCTGGGGTTTTCACCACTCCACAGTTCGTTGGATATGCAGAACAGGAGATATCTTGGTTTTCGTGGGGTTTCTAGCAGAGATATGCATTTTCTGCGCTAATCTTGGTGAGACCTCTGTCCGAAGTATGCAGAAACATGGAGATCGCTCTTTTCGATCTATTGAATGCGAGAAACACGTTATCTGGTGTTTTCACCACTCCACAGTGCGTTTGATATGCAGAACCAGCGAAATCTTGGTTTTCGTTGGGTTTCAAGCTGAGATATGCATTTTTTACGATAATCATGGTGAGACTTCTGTCCGAAGTATGCAGAATCATCGAGATCGCACTTTTCGAGCTATTTAATGCGACAAACACGTTATCTGGTGTTTTCAGCACACCACAGTGCGTTTGATATGCAGAACCAGCGAAATCTTGGTTTTCGTGGGGTTTCAAGCTGAGATATGCATTTTTTACGATAATCTTGGTGAGACTTCTGTCCGAAGTATGCTTAATCATCGAGATCGCTCTATTCGAGCTATTTAATGCGAGAAACACGTTATCTGGTGTTTTCACCACTCCACAGTGCGTATGATAAACAGAACCGACGATATCTTGGTTTTCGTGGGGTTTCAAGCTCAGATATGCATTTTCTGCGATAATCATGGTGAGACTTCTGTCCGAAGTATGCAGAGTCATCGAGATCGCTCTTTTCGAGCTATTCAATGCGAGAAACACGTTTTCTGGGGTTTTCAGCACTCCACAGTGCGTTTGATATGAAGAACCAGCGATATCTTGGTTTTCGTGGGGTTTCATGCTGAGATATGCATTTTTTTACGATAATCTTGGTGAGACTTCTGTCCGAAGTATGCTTAATCATCGAGATCGCTCGTTTCGAGCTATTTAATGCGAGAAACAAGTTATCTGGTGTTTTCACCACTCCACAGTGCGTTTGATATGCAGAAACAGCGATATCTTGGTTTTCGTGGGGTTTCAAGCTGAGATATGCATTTTTTACGATAATCATGGTGAGACTTCTGTCCGAAGTATGCAGAATCATCGAGATCGCACTTTTCGAGCTATTTAATGCGACAAACACGTTATCTGGTGTTTTCAGCACTCCACAGTGCGTTCGATATGCAGAACCAGCGATATCTGGGTTTTTGTGGGGTTTCAAGCTGAGATATGCATTTTTTACGATAATCTTGGTGAGACTTCTGTCCGAAGTATGCAGAATCATCGAGATCGCACTTTTCGAGCTATTTAATGCGACAAACGCGTTATCTGGTGTTTTCAGCACTCCACAGTGCGTTTGATATGAAGAACCAGCGATATCTTGGTTTTCGTGGGGTTTCATGCTGAGATATGCATTTTTTTACGATAATCTTGGTGAGACTTCTGTCCGAAGTATGCTTAATCATCGAGATCGCTCTATTCGAGATATTTAATGCGAGAAACACGTTATCTGGTGTTTTCACCACTCCACAGTGCGTATAATGTGCAGAACCGACGATATCTTGGTTTTCGTGGGGTTTCAAGCTCAGATATGCATTTTCTGCGATAATCTTGGTGAGACTTCTGTCCGAAGTATGCAGAGTCATCGAGATCGTACTTTTCGAGCTATTTAATGCGACAAACACGTTTTCTGGGGTTTTCACCACTCCACAGTTCGTTGGATATGCAGAACAGGAGATATCTTGGTTTTCGTGGGGTTTCTAGCAGAGATATGCATTTTCTGCGATAATCTTGGTGAGACCTGTGTCCGAAGTATGCAGAAACATCGAGATCGCTCTTTTCGACCTATTTAATGCGAGAAACACGTTATCTGGTGTTTTCAGCACTCCACAGTGCGTTTGATATGCAGAACCAGCGATATCTTGGTTTTCGTGGGGTTTCATGCTGAGATATGCATTTTTTTACGATAATCTTGGTGAGACTTCTGTCCGAAGTATGCTTAATCATCGAGATCGCTCTATTCGAGATATTTAATGCGAGAAACACGTTATCTGGTGTTTTCACCACTCCACAGTGCGTATAATGTGCAGAACCGACGATATCTTGATTTTCGTGGGGTTTCAAGCTCAGATATGCATTTTCTGCGATAATCTTGGTGAGACTTCTGTCCGAAGTATGCAGAGTCATCGAGATCGTACTTTTCGAGCTATTTAATGCGACAAACACGTTTTCTGGGGTTTTCACCACTCCACAGTTCGTTGGATATGCAGAACAGGAGATATCTTGGTTTTCGTGGGGTTTCTAGCAGAGATATGCATTTTCTGCGATAATCTTGGTGAGACCTGTGTCCGAAGTATGCAGAAACATCGAGATCGCTCTTTTCGACCTATTTAATGCGAGAAACACGTTATCTGGTGTTTTCAGCACTCCACAGTGCGTTTGATATGCAGAACCAGCGATATCTTGGTTTACGTGGTGTTTCAAGCTCAGATATGCATTATCTGCGATAATCTTGGTGAGACTTCAGTCCGAAGTATGCAGAATCATCGAGATCGTACTATTCGAGCTATTTAATGCGAAAAACACGTTATCTGGTGTTTTCACCACTCCACAGTGCGTATGATATGCAGAACCGACGAGATCTTGGTTTTCGTGGGGTTTCAAGCTCAGATATGCATTTTCTGCGATAATCTTGGTGAGACTTCTGTCCGAAGTATGCAGAGTCATCGAGATCGTACTTTTCGAGCTATTCAATGCGAGAAACACGTTTTCTGTGGTTTTCACCACTCCACAGTTCGTTGGATATGCAGAACAGGAGATATCTTGGTTTTCGTGGGGTTTCTAGCAGAGATATGCATTTTCTGCGATAATCTTGGTGAGACCTCTGTCCGAAGTATGCAGAAACATGGAGATCGCTCTTTTCGACCTATTGAATGCGAGAAACACGTTATCTGGTGTTTTCACCACTCCACAGTGCGTATGATATGCAGAACCGACGATATCTTGGTTTTCGTGGGGTTTCAAGCTCAGATATGCATTTTCTGCGATAATCTTGGTGAGACTTCTGTCCGAAGTATGCAGAGTCATCGAGATCGCTCTTTCCGAGCTATTTAATGCGAGAAACAAGTTATCTGGTGTTTTCACCACTCCGCAGTGCGTTTGATATGCAGAACCAGCGATATCTTGGTTTTCGTGGGGTTTCAAGCTCAGATATGCATTTTCTGCGATAATCTTGGTGAGACTACTGTCCGAAGTATGCAGAGTCATCGAGATCGTACTTTTCGAGCTATTCAATGCGAGAAACACGTTTTCTGGGGTTTTCACCACCCCACAGTTCGTTGGATATGCAGAACAGGAGATATCTTGGTTTTCGTGGGGTTTCTAGCAGAGATATGCATTTTCTGCGATAATCTTGGTGAGACCTCTGTCCGAAGTATGCAGAAACATGGAGATCGCTCTTTTCGACCTATTGATTGCGAGAAACACGTTATCTGGTGTTTTCACCACTCCAGAGTGCGTATGATATGCAGAACCGACGATATCTTGGTTTTCGTGGGGTTTCAAGCTCAGATATGCATTTTCTGCGATAATCTTGGTGAGACTTCTGTCCGAAGTATGCAGAGTCATCGAGATCGCTCTTTTCGAGCTATTTAATGCGAGAAACAAGTTATCTGGTGTTTTCACCACTCCGCAGTGCGTTTGATATGCAGAACCAGCGATATCTTGGTTTTCGTGGGGTTTCAAGCTCAGATATGCATTTTCTGCGATAATCTTGGTGAGACTACTGTCCGAAGTATGCAGAGTCATCGAGATCGTACTTTTCGAGCTATTCAATGCGAGAAACACGTTTTCTGGGGTTTTCACCACCCCACAGTTCGTTGGATATGCAGAACAGGAGATATCTTGGTTTTCGTGGGGTTTCTAGCAGAGATATGCATTTTCTGCGATAATCTTGGTGAGACCTCTGTCCGAAGTATGCAGAAACATGGAGATCGCTCTTTTCGACCTATTGATTGCGAGAAACACGTTATCTGGTGTTTTCACCACTCCACAGTTCGTTGGATATGCAGAACAGGAGATATCTTGGTTTTCGTGGGGTTTCTAGCAGAGATATGCATTTTCTGCGATAATCTAGGTGAGACTTCTGTTCGAAGTATGCTTAATCATCGAGATCGCTCGTTTCGAGCTATTTAATGCGAGAAACAAGTTATCTGGTGTTTTCAGCACTCCACAGTGCGTTCGATATGCAGAACCAGCGATATCTGGGTTTTCGTGGGGTTTCAAGCTGAGATATGCATTTTTTACGATAATCTTGGTGAGACTTCTGTCCGAAGTATGCAGAGTCATCGAGATCGTACTTTTTGAGCTATTTAATGCGACAAACACGTTTTCTGGGGTTTTCACCACTCCACAGTTCGTTGGATATGCAGAACCGACGATATCTTGGTTTTCGTGGGGTTTCAAGCTCAGATATGCATTTTCTGCGATAATCTTGGTGAGACTTCTGTCCGAAGTATGCAGAGTCATCGAGATCGTACCTTTCGAGCTATTTAATGCGAGAAACACGTTTTCTGGTGTATTCACCACTCCACAGTACGTTTGACATACAGAACCGGAGATATCTTGGTTTCGGTCGGGTTTCAAGCTGAGACATGCATTTTCTACGATAATCTTGGTGAGACTTCTGTCAGAAGTATGCAGAATCTTCGAGAACGCTCTTTTCGAGCTACTTAATGCGAGAAACACGTTTTCTGGTGTTTTCACCACACCACAGTCCGTTTGATGCGCAGAACCGGAGATATCTTGGTTTCGGTCGGGTTTCAAGCTGAGATATGCATTTTCTGCGATAATCTTGGTGAGACTTCTGTCAGAAGTATGCAGAATCATCTAGATCGCTCTTTTCGAGCTATTTAATTCGAGAAACACGTTTTCTGGGGTTTTCACCACTCCACAGTTCGTTGGATATGCAGAACAGGAGATATCTTGGTTTTCGTGGGGTTTCTAGCAGAGATATGCATTTTCTGCGATAATCTTGGTGAGACCTGTGTCCGAAGTATGCAGAAACATCGAGATCGCTCTTTTCGACCTATTTAATGCGAGAAACACGTTATCTGGTGTTTTCACCACTCCGCAGTGCGTTTGATATGCAGAACCAGCGATATCTTGGTTTTCGTGGGGTTTCAAGCTCAGATATGCATTTTCTGCGATAATCTTGGTGAGACTTCTGTCCGAAGTATGCAGAATCATCGAGATCGCACTTTTAGAGCTATTTAATGCGACAAACACGTTATCTGGTGTTTTCAGCCCACCACAGTGCGTTTGATATGCAGAACCAGCGAAATCTTGGTTTTCGTGGGGTTTCAAGCTGAGATATGCATTTTTTACGATAATCTTGGTGAGACTTCTGTCCGAAGTATGCTTAATCATCGAGATCGCTCTATTCGAGCTATTTAATGCGAGAAACACGTTATCTGGTGTTTTCACCACTCCACAGTGCGTATGATATGCAGAACCGACGATATCTTGGTTTTCGTGGGGTTTCAAGCTCAGATATGCATTTTCTGCGATAATCTTGGTGAGACTTCTGTCCGAAGTATGCAGAGTCATCGAGATCGCTCTTTTCGAGCTATTTAATGCGAGAAACAAGTTATCTGGTGTTTTCACAACTCCGCAGTGCGTTTGATATGCAGAACCAGCGATATCTTGGTTTTCGTGGGGTTTCAAGTTCAGATATGCATTTTCTGCGATAATATTGGTGAGACTTCTGTCCGAAGTATGCAGAGTCATCGAGATCGTACTTTTCGAGCTATTCAATGCGAGAAACACGTTTTCTGGGGTTTTCACCACTCCACAGTGCGTTCGATATGCAGAACCAGCGATATCTGGGTTTTCGTGGGGTTTCAAGCTGAGATATGCATTTTTTACGATAATCTTGGTGAGACTTCTGTCCGAAGTATGCAGAATCATCGAGATCGTACTTTTTGAGCTATTTAATGCGACTAACACGTTTTCTGGGGTTTTCACCACTCCACAGTTCGTTGGATATGCAGAACAGGAGATATCTTGGTTTTCGTGGGGTTTCTAGCAGAGATATGCATTTTCTGCGATAATCTTGGTGAGACCTGTGTCCAAAGTATGCAGAAACATCGAGATCGCTCTTTTCGACCTATTTAATGCGAGAAACACGTTATCTGGTGTTCTCACCACTCCACAGTGCGTTTGATATGCAGAACCAGCGATATCTTGGTTTTCGTTGGGTTTCAAGCTGAGAGATGCATTTTTTACGATAATCATGGTGAGACTTCTGTCCGAAGTATGCAGAATCATCGAGATCGCACTTTTCGAGCTATTTAATGCGACAAACACGTTATCTGGTGTTTTCAGCACTCCACAGTGCGTTTGATATGCAGAACCAGCGATATCTGGGTTTTCGTGGGGTTTCAAGCTGAGATATGCATTTCTTACGATAATCTTGGTGAGACTTCTGTCCGAAGTATGCAGAATCATCGAGATCGCTCTTTTCAAGCTATTTAATGCGTGAAACACGTTTTCTGGGGTTTTCACCACTCCACAGTGCGTTTGATATGCAGAACCAGCGAAATCTTGGTTTTCGTGGGGTTTCAAGCTGAGATATGCATTTTTTACGATAATCTTGGTGAGACTTCTGTCCGAAGTATGCTTAATCATCGAGATCGCTCTATTGGAGATATTTAATGCGAGAAACACGTTATCTGGTGTTTTAACCACTCCACAGTGCGCATGATATGCAGAACCGACGATATCTTGGTTTTCGTGGGGTTTCAAGCTCACATATGCATTTTCTGCGATAATCTTGGTGAGACTTCTGTCTGAAGTATGCAGAGTCATCGAGATCGTACTTTTCGAGCTATTCAATGCGAGAAAAACGTTTTCTGGGGTTTTCACCACTCCACAGTTCGTTGGGTATGCAGAACAGGAGATATCTTGGTTTTCGTGGGGTTTCTAGCCGAGATATGCATTTTCTGCGATAATCTTGGTGAGACTTCTGTCCGAAGTATGCAGAATCATCGAGATCGCACTTTTCGAGCTATTTAATGCGACAAACACGTTATCTGGTGTTTTCAGCACTCCACAGTGCGTTTGATATGCAGAACCAGCGATATCTGGGTTTTCGTGGGGTTTCAAGCTGAGATATGCATTTCTTACGATAATCTTGGTGAGACTTCTGTCCGAAGTATGCAGAGTCATCGAGATCGTACTTTTCGAGCTATTTAATGCGACAAACACGTTTTCTGGGGTTTTCACCACTCCACAGTTCGTTGGATATGCAGAACAGGAGATATCTTGGTTTTCGTGGGGTTTCTAGCAGAGATATGCATTTTCTGCGATAATCTTGGTGAGACCTGTGTCCGAAGTATGCAGAAACATCGAGATCGCTCTTTTCGACCTATTTAATGCGAGAAACACGTTATCTGGTGTTTTCACCACTCCACAGTGCGTTTGATATGCAGAACCAGCGAAATCTTGGTTTTCGTTGGGTTTCAAGCTGAGATATGCATTTTTTACGATAATCATGGTGAGACTTCTGTCCGAAGTATGCAGAATCATCGAGATCGCACTTTTCGAGCTATTTAATGCGACAAACACGTTATCTGGTGTTTTCAGCACTCCACAGTGCGTTTGATATGCAGAACCAGCGAAATCTGGGTTTTCGTGGGGTTTCAAGCTGAGATATGCATTTTCTGCGATAATCTTGGTGAGACTTCTGTCCGAAGTATGCAGAGTCATCGAGATCGCTCTTTTCGAGCTATTTAATGCGAGAAACAAGTTATCTGGTATTTTCACCACTCCGCAGTACGTTTGATATGCAGAACCAGCGATATCTTGGTTTTCGTGGGGTTTCAAGCTCAGATATGCATTTTCTGCGATAATCTTGGTGAGACTTCTGTCCGAAGTATGCAGAGTCATCGAGATCGTACTTTTCGAGCTATTCAATGCGAGAAAAACGTTTTCTGGGGTTTTCACCACTCCACAGTTCGTTGGATATGCAGAATAGGAGATATCTTGGTTTTCGTGGGGTTTCTAGCAGAGATATGCATTTTCTGCGATAATCTTGGTGAGACTTCTGTCCGAAGTATGCAGAATCATCGAGATCGCACTTTTCGAGCTATTTAAGGCGACAAACACGTTATCTGGTGTTTTCAGCACTCCACACTGCGTTTGATATGCAGAACCAGCGATATCTGGGTTTTCGTGGGGTTTCAAGCTGAGATATGCATTTCTTACGATAATCTTGGTGAGACTTCTGTCCGAAGTATGCAGAATCATCGAGATCGCTCTTTTCAAGCTATTTAATGCGAGAAACACGTTTTCTGGGGTTTTCACCACTCCACAGAGCGTTTGATATGCAGAACCAGCGAAATCTTGGTTTTCGTGGGGTTTCAAGCTGAGATATGCATTTTTTACGATAATCTTGGTGAGACTTCTGTCTGAAGTATGCTTAATCATCGAGATCGCTCAATTCGAGATATTTAATGCGAGAAACACGTTATCTGGTGTTTTCACTACTCCACAGTGCGTATGATATGGAGAACCGACGATATCTTGGTTTTCGTGGGGTTTCAAGCTCAGATATGCATTTTCTGCGATAATCTTGGTGAGACTTCTGTCCGAAGTATGCAGAGTCATCGAGATCGTACTTTTCGAGCTATTCAATGCGAGAAACACGTTTTCTCGGGTTTTCACCACTCCACAGTGCGTTTGATATGCAGAACCAGCGATATCTTGGTTTTCGTGGGGTTTCAAGCTCAGATATGCATTTTCTGCGATAATCTTGGTGAGACTTCTGTCCGAAGTATGCAGAGTCATCGAGATCGTACTTTTCGAGCTATTCTATGCGAGAAAAACGTTTTCTGGGGTTTTCACCACTCCACAGTTCGTTGGATATGCAGAACAGGAGATATCTTGGTTTTCGTGGGGTTTCTAGCAGAGATATGCATTTTCTGCGATAATCTTGGTGAGACTTCTGTCCGAAGTATGCAGAATCATCGAAATCGCACTTTTCGAGCTATTTAATGCGACAAACACGTTATCTGGTGTTTTCAGCACTCCACAGTGCGTTTGATATGCAGTACCAGCGATATCTGGGTTTTCGTGGGGTTTCAAGCTCAGATATGCATTTTCTGCGATAATCTTGGTGAGACTTCTGTCCGAAGTATGCAGAGTCATCGAGATCGTACTTTTCGAGCTATTCAATGCGAGAAACACGTTTTCTCGGGTTTTCACCACTCCACAGTGCGTTTGATATGCAGAACCAGCGATATCTTGGTTTTCGTGGGGTTTCAAGCTCAGATATGCATTTTCTGCGATAATCTTGGTGAGACTTCTGTCCGAAGTATGCAGAGTCATCGAGATCGTACTTTTCGAGCTATTCTATGCGAGAAAAACGTTTTCTGGGGTTTTCACCACTCCACAGTGCGTTTGATATGCAGAACCGGCGATATCTTGATTTTCGTGGTGTTTCCAGCTGAGATATGCATTTTCTGCGATAATCTAGGTGAGTCTTCTGCCAGAAGTATGCAGAATCATCTACATCGCTCTTTTCGAGCTATTTAATGCGAGAAAGACGTTATCTGGTTGCTTTCACCACTCTACAGTGCGTTTGATATGCAGAACCGGCGACGTCTTGATTTTCGTGAGGTTTCAAGCTGAGATATGCATTTTCTGCGATAATCTTGGTGAGACTTCAGTCAGAAGTATGCAGAATCATCTAGATCGCTCTTTTCGAGCTATTTAATGCGAGAAAGACGTTATCTGGTTGCTTTCACCACTCTACAGTGCGTTTGATATGCAGAACCGGCGACGTCTTGATTTTCGTGAGGTTTCAAGCTGAGATATGCATTTTCTGCGATAATCTTGGTGAGACTTCAGTCAGAAGTATGCAGAATCATCTAGATCGCTCTTTTCGAGCTATTTAATGCGAAAAAACAAGTTTTCTGGTGTTTTCAACATTCCACAGTGCGTTTGATATGCAGAACCGGCGATATCTTGATTTTCGTGGTGTTTCCAGCTGAGATATGCATTTTCTGCGATAATCTTGGTGAGTCTTCTGTCAGAAGTATGCAGAATCACCGAGATCCCTCTTTTCGAGCTTTTTAATGCGAGATACACGTTATCTGCCTGTTTTCACCACTCCACAGTTCGTTTGATATGCAGAACCGGCGATATCTTGATTTTCGTGGTGTTTCCAGGTGAGATATGCATTTTCTGCGATAATCTAGGTGAGTCTTCTGTCAGAAGTATGCAGAATCATCGAGATCGCTCTTTTCGAGCTAGTTAATGCGAGAAAAACCTTGTCTGGTGTTTTTACCACTCCACAGTGCGTTTGATATGCAGAACCAGCGATATCTTGGCTTTCGTTGGGTTTCAAGCTGAGATATGCATTTTTTACGATAATCTTGGTGAGACTTCTGTCCGAAGTATGCAGATTCATCGCGATCGCTCTTTTCGAGCTGTTTAATGCGAGAAACACGTTATCTGGTGTTTTCACCACTCCACAGTGCGTTTGATATGCAGTACCAGCGATATCTTGGTTTTCGTGGGGTTTCAAGCCGAGATATGCATTTTTTACGATAATCTTGGTGAGACTTCTGTCCGAAGTATGCAGATTCATCTAGATCGCTCTTTTCGAGCTATTTAATGCGAGAAAGACGTTATCTGGTTGTTTTCACCACTCTACAGTGCGTTTGATATGCAGAACCGGCGACGTCTTGATTTTCGTGAGGTTTCAAGCTGAGATATGCATTTTCTGCGATAATCTTGGTGAGTCTTCTGCCAGAAGTATGCAGAATCATCTAGATCGCTCTTTTCGAGCTACTTAATGCGAGAAAGACGTTATCTGGTTGCTTTCACCACTCTACAGTGCGTTTGATATGCAGAACCGGCGACGTCTTGATTTTCGTGAGGTTTCAAGCTGAGATATGCATTTTCTGCGATAATCTTGGTGAGACTTCAGTCAGAAGTATGCAGAATCATCTAGATCGCTCTTTTCGAGCTATTTAATGCGAGAAAGACGTTATCTGGTTGCTTTCACCACTCTACAGTGCGTTTGATATGCAGAACCGGCGACGTCTTGATTTTCGTGAGGTTTCAAGCTGAGATATGCATTTTCTGCGATAATCTTGGTGAGACTTCAGTCAGAAGTATGCAGAATCATCTAGATCGCTCTTTTCGAGCTATTTAATGCGAAAAAACGAGTTTTCTGGTGTTTTCAACATTCCACAGTGCGTTTGATATGCAGAACCGGCGATATCTTGATTTTCGTGGTGTTTCCAGCTGAGATATGCATTTTCTGCGATAATCTTGGTGAGTCTTCTGTCAGAAGTATGCAGAATCACCGAGATCCCTCTTTTCGAGCTTTTTAATGCGAGATACACGTTATCTGGCTGTTTTCACCACTCCACAGTTCGTTTGATATGCAGAACCGGCGATATCTTGATTTTCGTGGTGTTTCCAGGTGAGATATGCATTTTCTGCGATAATCTAGGTGAGTCTTCTGTCAGAAGTATGCAGAATCATCGAGATCGCTCTTTTCGAGCTAGTTAATGCGAGAAAAACCTTGTCTGGTGTTTTTACCACTCCACAGTGCGTTTGATATGCAGAACCAGCGATATCTTGGCTTTCGTTGGGTTTCAAGCTGAGATATGCATTTTTTACGATAATCTTGGTGAGACTTCTGTCCGAAGTATGCAGATTCATCGCGATCGCTCTTTTCGAGCTGTTTAATGCGAGAAACACGTTATCTGGTGTTTTCACCACTCCACAGTGCGTTTGATATGCAGTACCAGCGATATCTTGGTTTTCGTGGGGTTTCAAGCCGAGATATGCATTTTTTACGATAATCTTGGTGAGACTTCTGTCCGAAGTATGCAGATTCATCGAGATCGCTCTTTTCGAGCTATTTAATGCGAGAAACACGTTATCTGGTGTTTTCACCACTCCACAGTGCGTTTGATATGCAGAACCAGCGATATCTCAGTTTTCGTGGAGTTTCAAGCTGAGATATACACTTTTTACGATAATCTTGGTGAGATTTCTGTCCGAAGTATGCTTAATCATCGAGATCGCTCTATTCGAGCTATTTAATGTGAGAAACACGTTATCTGGTGTTTCCAGCACTCAACACTGCGTTTAATATGCAGAACCAGCGATATCTAGGTTTTCGTGGGGTTTCAAGCTGAGATATGCAATTTCTGCGATAATCATGGTGAGACATCTGTCCGAAGTATGCTTAATCATCGAGATCGCTCGTTTCCAGCTATTTAATGCGAGAAACACGTTATCTGGTGCTTTCACCACTCCACAGTGCGTATGATATGCAGAACCGACGATATCCTGGTTTTCGTGTGGTTTCAAGCTCAGATATGCATTTTCTGCGATAATCTTGGTGAGACTTCAGTCCGAAGTATGCAGAGCCATCTAGATCGCTCTTTTCGAGCTATTTAATGCGAAAAAACAAGGTTTCTGGTGTTTTCAACATTCCACAGTGCGTTTGATATGCAGAACCGGCGATATCTTGATTTTCGTGGTGTTTCCAGCTGAGATATGCATTTTCTGCGATAATCTAGGTGAGTCTTCTGCCAGAAGTATGCAGAATCATCTACATCGCTCTTTTCGAGCTATTTAATGCGAGAAAGACGTTATCTGGTTGTTTTCACCACTCTACAGTGCGTTTGATATGCATAACCGGCGACGTCTTGATTTTCGTGAGGTTTCAAGCTGAGATATGCATTTTCTGCGATAATCTTGGTGAGACTTCAGTCAGAAGTATGCAGAATCATCTAGATCGCTCTTTTCGAGCTATTTAATGCGAAAAAACAAGTTTTCTGGTGTTTTCAACATTCCACAGTGCGTTTGATATGCAGAACCGGCGATATCTTGATTTTCGTGGTGTTTCCAGCTGAGATATGCATTTTCTGCGATAATCTTGGTGAGTCTTCTGTCAGAAGTATGCAGAATCACCGAGATCCCTCTTTTCGAGCTTTTTAATGCGAGATACACGTTATCTGGCTGTTTTCACCACTCCACAGTTCGTTTGATATGCAGAACCGGCGATATCTTGATTTTCGTGGTGTTTCCAGGTGAGATATGCATTTTCTGCGATAATCTAGGTGAGTCTTCTGTCAGAAGTATGCAGAATCATCGAGATCGCTCTTTTCGAGCTAGTAAATGCGAGAAAAACCTTGTCTGGTGTTTTTACCACTCCACAGTGCGTTTGATATGCAGAACCAGCGATATCTTGGCTATCGTTGGGTTTCAAGCTGAGATATGCATTTTTTACGATAATCTTGGTGAGACTACTGTCCGAAGTATGCAGATTCATCGCGATCGCTCTTTTCGAGCTGTTTAATGCGAGAAACACGTTATCTGGTGTTTTCACCACTCCACAGTGCGTTTGATATGCAGTACCAGCGATATCTTGGTTTTCGTGGGGTTTCAAGCCGAGATATGCATTTTTTACGATAATCTTGGTGAGACTTCTGTCCGAAGTATGCAGATTCATCGAGATCGCTCTTTTCGAGCTATTTAATGCGAGAAACACGTTATCTGGTGTTTTCACCACTCCACAGTGCGTATGATATGTAGAGCCACCGATAAATTGGTTTTCGTGGGGTTTCCAGCTGAAATATGCATTTTCTGCGATAATCTTTGTGTTTCATCTATGAGAAGTATGCAGAATCATCCAGAACGCTCTTTTCGATCTATTTAATGCGAGAAACACGTTGTCTGGTGTTTTCACCACTCCACAGTTGGTTTGATATGCAGAACCGGCGATATCTGGGTTTTCGTGGGTTTTCAAGCTGAGATATGCATTTTCTGCGGCAATCTTGGTGAGACTTCAGTCAGAAGTATGCAGAATAATCGAGATCGCTCTTTTCGAGCTACTTAATGCGAGAAACACGTTATCTGGTGTTTTCGGCACTCCACAGTGCGTTTGACATGCAGAACCGGAGATATCTTGGTTACGGTCGGGATTCAAGCTGAGATATGCATTTTCTACGATAATCTAGGCGATACTTCTTTCAGAAGTATGCAGAATCTTCGAGAACGCTCTTTTCGAGATACTTAATGCGAGAAACACGTTTTCTGGTGTTTCACCACTCCACAGTGCGTCTGAAATGCAGAACCGGCGATATCTTGGTTTTCGTGGGGTTTGTAGATGAGATATGCATTTTCTGCGTTAATCTTGGTGAGTCTTCTGTCAGAAGTATGCAGAACCATCTAGATCTCTCTTCTCGAGCTATTTAATACGAGAAACACGTTTTCTTGTGTTTTCACCACCCCACAGTGCGTTTGATATGCAGAACCGGAGATATCTTGGTTTTCGTGGGGTTTGTAGCTGAGATATGCATTTTCTGCGATAATCTTGGTGAGTCTTCTGTCAGAAGTATGCAGAATCTTCGAGAACGCTCTTTTCGAGATACTTAATGCGAGAAACACGTTTTCTGGTGTTTCACCACTCCACAGTGCGTCTGAAATGCAGAACCGGCGATATCTTGGTTTTCGTGGGGTTTGTAGATGAGATATGCATTTTCTGCGTTAATGTTGGTGAGTCTTCTGTCAGAAGTATGCAGAACCATCTAGATCTCTCTTCTCGAGCTATTTAATACCGAGAAACACGTTGTCTGGTGTTTTCACCACTCCACAGTTGGTTTGATATGCAGAACCGGCGATGTTTGGTTTTCGTCGGGTTTCAAGCTGAGAAATGCATTTTCTGCGATAATCTTGGTGAGACTTCAGTCAGAAGTTTGCAGAAACTTCGAGTTCGCTCTTTTCGAGCAACTTAATGCGAGAAACACGTTATCTGGTTGTTTTCACCACTCCACAGTTCGTTTGATATGCAGAACCGGCGATATCTTGATTTTCGTGGTTTTTCGTGCTGAGATATGCATTTTCAGCGATAATCTTGGTGAGTCTTCTGTCAGAAGTATGCAGAATCATCTAGATCGCTCTTTTCGAGCTATTTAATGCGAGAAACACGTTATCTGGTATTTTCACCACTTCACAGTGCGTTTGATATGCAGAACCGGCGATATCTTGATTTTCGTGGTGTGTCCAGCTGAGATATGCATTTTCTGCGATAATCTTGGTGAGTCTTCTGTCAGAAGTATGCAGAATCATCGAGATCCCTCTTTTCGAGCTATTTAATGCGAGAAACACGTTATCTGGTTGTTTTCACCACTCCACAGTTCGTTTGATATGCAGAACCGGCGATATCTTGATTTTCGTGGTGTTTCCAGGTGAGATATGCATTTTCTGCGATAATCTTGGTGAGACTTCTGTCCGAAGTATGCAGATTCATCGCGATCGCTCTTTTCGAGCTGTTTAATGCGAGAAACACGTTATCTGGTGTTTTCACCACTCCACAGTGCGTTTGATATGCAGTACCAGCGATATCTTGGTTTTCGTTGGGTTTCAAGCTGAGATATGCATTTTTTACGATAATCTTGGTGAGACTTCTGTCCGAAGTATGCAGATTCATCGCGATCGCTCTTTTCGAGCTGTTTAATGCGAGAAACACGTTATCTGGTGTTTTCACCACTCCACAGTGCGTTTGATATGCAGTACCAGCGATATCTTGGTTTTCGTGGGGTTTCAAGCCGAGATATGCATTTTTTACGATAATCTTGGTGAGACTTCTGTCCGAAGTATGCAGATTCATCGAGATCGCTCTTTTCGAGCTATTTAATGCGAGAAACACGTTATCTGGTGTTTTCACCACTCCACAGTGCGTTTGATATGCAGAACCAGCGATATCTCAGTTTTCGTGGAGTTTCAAGCTGAGATATACACTTTTTACGATAATCTTGGTGAGATTTCTGTCCGAAGTATGCTTAATCATCGAGATCGCTCTATTCGAGCTATTTAATGTGAGAAACACGTTATCTGGTGTTTCCAGCACTCAACACTGCGTTTAATATGCAGAACCAGCGATATCTAGGTTTTCGTGGGGTTTCAAGCTGAGATATGCAATTTCTGCGATAATCATGGTGAGACATCTGTCCGAAGTATGCTTAATCATCGAGATCGCTCGTTTCCAGCTATTTAATGCGAGAAACACGTTATCTGGTGCTTTCACCACTCCACAGTGCGTATGATATGCAGAACCGACGATATCCTGGTTTTCGTGTGGTTTCAAGCTCAGATATGCATTTTCTGCGATAATCTTGGTGAGACTTCAGTCCGAAGTATGCAGAGCCATCTAGATCGCTCTTTTCGAGCTATTTAATGCGAAAAAACAAGGTTTCTGGTGTTTTCAACATTCCACAGTGCGTTTGATATGCAGAACCGGCGATATCTTGATTTTCGTGGTGTTTCCAGCTGAGATATGCATTTTCTGCGATAATCTAGGTGAGTCTTCTGCCAGAAGTATGCAGAATCATCTACATCGCTCTTTTCGAGCTATTTAATGCGAGAAAGACGTTATCTGGTTGTTTTCACCACTCTACAGTGCGTTTGATATGCATAACCGGCGACGTCTTGATTTTCGTGAGGTTTCAAGCTGAGATATGCATTTTCTGCGATAATCTTGGTGAGACTTCAGTCAGAAGTATGCAGAATCATCTAGATCGCTCTTTTCGAGCTATTTAATGCGAAAAAACAAGTTTTCTGGTGTTTTCAACATTCCACAGTGCGTTTGATATGCAGAACCGGCGATATCTTGATTTTCGTGGTGTTTCCAGCTGAGATATGCATTTTCTGCGATAATCTTGGTGAGTCTTCTGTCAGAAGTATGCAGAATCACCGAGATCCCTCTTTTCGAGCTTTTTAATGCGAGATACACGTTATCTGGCTGTTTTCACCACTCCACAGTTCGTTTGATATGCAGAACCGGCGATATCTTGATTTTCGTGGTGTTTCCAGGTGAGATATGCATTTTCTGCGATAATCTAGGTGAGTCTTCTGTCAGAAGTATGCAGAATCATCGAGATCGCTCTTTTCGAGCTAGTAAATGCGAGAAAAACCTTGTCTGGTGTTTTTACCACTCCACAGTGCGTTTGATATGCAGAACCAGCGATATCTTGGCTATCGTTGGGTTTCAAGCTGAGATATGCATTTTTTACGATAATCTTGGTGAGACTACTGTCCGAAGTATGCAGATTCATCGCGATCGCTCTTTTCGAGCTGTTTAATGCGAGAAACACGTTATCTGGTGTTTTCACCACTCCACAGTGCGTTTGATATGCAGTACCAGCGATATCTTGGTTTTCGTGGGGTTTCAAGCCGAGATATGCATTTTTTACGATAATCTTGGTGAGACTTCTGTCCGAAGTATGCAGATTCATCGAGATCGCTCTTTTCGAGCTATTTAATGCGAGAAACACGTTATCTGGTGTTTTCACCACTCCACAGTGCGTATGATATGTAGAGCCACCGATAAATTGGTTTTCGTGGGGTTTCCAGCTGAAATATGCATTTTCTGCGATAATCTTTGTGTTTCATCTATGAGAAGTATGCAGAATCATCCAGAACGCTCTTTTCGATCTATTTAATGCGAGAAACACGTTGTCTGGTGTTTTCACCACTCCACAGTTGGTTTGATATGCAGAACCGGCGATATCTGGGTTTTCGTGGGTTTTCAAGCTGAGATATGCATTTTCTGCGGCAATCTTGGTGAGACTTCAGTCAGAAGTATGCAGAATAATCGAGATCGCTCTTTTCGAGCTACTTAATGCGAGAAACACGTTATCTGGTGTTTTCGGCACTCCACAGTGCGTTTGACATGCAGAACCGGAGATATCTTGGTTACGGTCGGGATTCAAGCTGAGATATGCATTTTCTACGATAATCTAGGCGATACTTCTTTCAGAAGTATGCAGAATCTTCGAGAACGCTCTTTTCGAGATACTTAATGCGAGAAACACGTTTTCTGGTGTTTCACCACTCCACAGTGCGTCTGAAATGCAGAACCGGCGATATCTTGGTTTTCGTGGGGTTTGTAGATGAGATATGCATTTTCTGCGTTAATCTTGGTGAGTCTTCTGTCAGAAGTATGCAGAACCATCTAGATCTCTCTTCTCGAGCTATTTAATACGAGAAACACGTTTTCTTGTGTTTTCACCACCCCACAGTGCGTTTGATATGCAGAACCGGAGATATCTTGGTTTTCGTGGGGTTTGTAGCTGAGATATGCATTTTCTGCGATAATCTTGGTGAGTCTTCTGTCAGAAGTATGCAGAATCTTCGAGAACGCTCTTTTCGAGATACTTAATGCGAGAAACACGTTTTCTGGTGTTTCACCACTCCACAGTGCGTCTGAAATGCAGAACCGGCGATATCTTGGTTTTCGTGGGGTTTGTAGATGAGATATGCATTTTCTGCGTTAATGTTGGTGAGTCTTCTGTCAGAAGTATGCAGAACCATCTAGATCTCTCTTCTCGAGCTATTTAATACCGAGAAACACGTTGTCTGGTGTTTTCACCACTCCACAGTTGGTTTGATATGCAGAACCGGCGATGTTTGGTTTTCGTCGGGTTTCAAGCTGAGAAATGCATTTTCTGCGATAATCTTGGTGAGACTTCAGTCAGAAGTTTGCAGAAACTTCGAGTTCGCTCTTTTCGAGCAACTTAATGCGAGAAACACGTTATCTGGTTGTTTTCACCACTCCACAGTTCGTTTGATATGCAGAACCGGCGATATCTTGATTTTCGTGGTTTTTCGTGCTGAGATATGCATTTTCAGCGATAATCTTGGTGAGTCTTCTGTCAGAAGTATGCAGAATCATCTAGATCGCTCTTTTCGAGCTATTTAATGCGAGAAACACGTTATCTGGTATTTTCACCACTTCACAGTGCGTTTGATATGCAGAACCGGCGATATCTTGATTTTCGTGGTG
The DNA here is from genome assembly GCA_951804975.1 of Anthophora plumipes. Classification (NCBI taxonomy): domain Eukaryota; kingdom Metazoa; phylum Arthropoda; class Insecta; order Hymenoptera; family Apidae; genus Anthophora; species Anthophora plumipes. Next base: position 1,873,444 of record CATORF010000423.1, read on the forward strand.
TGTCCAGCTGAGATATGCATTTTCTGCGATAATCTTGGTGAGTCTTCTGTCAGAAGTATGCAGAATCATCGAGATCCCTCTTTTCGAGCTATTTAATGCGAGAAACACGTTATCTGGTTGTTTTCACCACTCCACAGTTCGTTTGATATGCAGAACCGGCGATATCTTGATTTTCGTGGTTTTTCGTGCTGAGATATGCATTTTCAGCGATAATCTTGGTGAGTCTTCTGTCAGAAGTATGCAGAATCATCTAGATCGCTCTTTTCGAGCTATTTAATGCGAGAAACACGTTATCTGGTATTTTCACCACTTCACAGTGCGTTTGATATGCAGAACCGGCGATATCTTGGTTTTCGTGGGGTTTCTAGCAGAGATATGCATTATCTGCGATAATCATGGTGAGACTTCTGTTAGAAGTATGCAGAATCATCGAGATCGCACTTTTCGATCTATTTAATGCGAGAAACACGTTGTCTGGTTTTTTCACCACTCCACAGTTGGTTTGATATGCAGAACCGGCGATGTTTGGTTTTCGTCGGGTTTCAAGCTGAGATATGCATTTTCTGCGATAATCTTGGTGAGACTTCAGTCAGAGGTATGCAGAATCTACGAGATCGCTCATTTCGAGCTAGTTAATGCGAGAAACACGTTATCTGGTGTTTTCACCACTCCACAGTTCGTTGTATATGCAGAACAGGAGATATCTTGGTTTTCGTGGGGTTTCCAGCTGAAATATGCATTTTCTGCGATAATCTTTTTGTTTCATCTATGAGAAGTATGCAGAATCATCCAGAACGCTCTTTTCGATCTATTGAATGCGAGAAACACGTTGTCTGGTGTTTTCACCACTCCACAGTTGGTTTGATATGCAGAACCCTATCTGGGTTTTCGTGGGGTTTCAAGCTGAGATATGCATTTTCTGCGGCAATCTTGGTGAGACTTCAGTCAGAAGTATGCAGAATAATCGAGATCGCTCTTTTCGAGCTACTTAATGCGAGAAACACGTTATCGGGTGTTTTCGGCATTCCACAGTGCGTTTGACATGCAGAACCGGAGATATCTTGGTTACGGTCGGGATTCAAGCTGAGATATGCATTTTCTACGATAATCTTGGCGAGACTTCTGTCAGAAGTATGCAGAATCATCGGGATCGCTCTTTTCGAGCTATTTAATGCGAGAAACACGTTATCTGGTGTCTTCACCACTCCACAGTGCGTTTGATATGCAGAACCGGCGACATCTTGGCTTTCGTCGGGGTTCAAGCTGAGATATGCATTTTCTGCGATAATCTTGGTGAGTCTTCTGTCAGAAGTATGCAGAACCATCTAGATCTCTCTTTTCGAGCTATTTAATGCGAGAAACACGTTTTCTTGTGTTTTCACCACCCCACAGTGCGTTTGATATGCAGAACCGGAGATATCTTGGTTTTCGTGGGGTTTGTAGCTGAGATATGCATTTTCTGCGATAATCTTGGTGAGTCTTCTGTCAGAGGTATGCAGAATCATCTAGATCACTCTTTTCGAGCTATTTAATGCGAGAAACACGTTTTCTTGTGTTTTCACCACCCCACAGTGCGTTTGATATGCAGAACCGGAGATATATTGGTTTTCGTGGGGTTTGTAGCTGAGATATGCATTTTCTGCGATAATCTTGGTGAGTCTTCCGTCAGAAGTATGCAGAATCATCTAGATCGCTCTTTTCGAGGTATTTAATGCGAGAAACACGTTTTCTTGTGTTTTCAACACTCCACAGTTCGTTTGATATGCAGAACCGGCGATATCTTGATTTTCGTGGTTTTTCCTGCTGAGATATGCATTTTCAGCGATAATCTTGGTGAGTCTTCTGTCAGAAGTATGCAGAATCTTCGACATCGCTCATTTCGAGCTAGTTAATGCTAGAAACACGTTATCTGGTGTTTTCACCACTACACAGTTCGTTGTATATGCAGAACAGGAGATATCTTGGTTTTCGTGGGGTTTCTAGCAGAGATATGCATTATCTGCGATAATCATGGTGAGACTTCTGTTAGAAGTATGCAGAATCATCGAGATCGCACTTTTCGCTCTATTTAATGCGAGAAACACGTTGTCTGGTGTTTTCACCACTCCACAGTTGGTTTGATATGCAGAACCGGCGATGTTTGGTTTTCGTCGGGTTTCAAGCTGAGAAATGCATTTTCTGCGATAATCTTGGTGAGACTTCAGTCAGAAGTATGCAGAATCTTCGAGTTCGATCTTTTCGAGCAACTTAATGCGAGAAACACGTTATCTGGTTGTTTTCACCACTCCACAGTTCGTTTGATATGCAGAACCGGCGATATCTTGATTTTCGTGGTTTTTCGTGCTGAGATATGCATTTTCTGCGATAATCTAGGTGAGTCTTCTGCCAGAAGTATGCAGAATCTTCGAGATCGTTCTTTTCGAGCAACTTAATGCGAGAAACACGATATATGGTTGTTTTCACCACTCCACAGTGCGTTTGATATGCAGAACGGGCGACATCTTGATTTTCGTGAGGTTTCAAGTTGAGATATGCATTTTCTGCGATAATCTTGGTGAGACTTCAGTCAGAAATATGCAGAATCTTCTAGATCGCTCTTTTCGTGCTATTTAATGCGAAAAAACAAGTTTTCTGGTGTTTTCAACATTCCACAGTGCGTTTGATATGCAGAACCGATGATATCTTGTTTTTCGTGGTGTTTCCAGCTGAGATATGCATTTTCTGCGATAAACTTGGTGAGTCTTCTGTCAGAAGTATGCAGAATCATCGAGATCCCTCTTTTCGAGCTATTTAATGCGAGAAACACGTTAATTGGTGTTTTCACCACTCCACAGTGCGTTTGATATGCGGAACCAGCGACATCTTGGATTTCGTCGGGTTTCAAGCTGAGACATGCATTTTCTGCGATAATCTTGGTGAGTCTTCTGTCAGAAGTATGCAGAATCATCGGGATCGCTCTTTTCGAGCTATTTAATGCGAGAAACACGTTTTCTGGGGTTTTCACCACTCCACAGTTCGTTGGATATGCAGAACAGGAGATATCTTGGTTTTCGTGGGGTTTCTAGCAGAGATATGCATTTTCTGCGATAATCATGGTGAGACTTCTGTTAGAAGTATGCAGAATCATCGAGATCGCACATTTCGATCTATTTAATGCGAGAAACACGTTATCTGGTGTTTTCACCACTCCACAGTGCGTTTGATATGCAGAACCAGCGATATCTTGGTTTTCGTGGGGTTTCAAGCTGAGATATGCATTTTTTACGATAATCATGGTGAGAATTCTGTCCGAAGTATGCAGAATCATCGAGATCGCACTTTTCGTGCTATTTAATGCGAGAAACAGGATATCTGGTGTTTTCAGCACTCCACAGTGCGTATGATATGCAGAACCGGCGATATCTTGGTTTTCGTGGGGTTTCAAGCTGAGATGTGCATTGTCTGCGATAATCTTGGTGAGACATCTGTCCGAAGTGTGCAGAATCATCGAGATCGCACTTTTTGAGCTATTTAATGCGAGAAAAACCTTATCTGGTGTTTTCACCACCCCACAGTGCGTTTGATATGCAGAACCGGCGATATCTGGGTTTTCGTGGGGTTTCAAGCTGAGATATGCATTTTCTGCAATAATCTTGGTGAGACCTCTGTCCGAAGTATGCAGAAACATCGATATCGCTCTTTTCGACATATTTAATGCGAGAAACACGTTATCTGGTGATTTCACCACTCCACAGTGCGTTTGATATGCAGAACCAGCGATATCCTGGTTTTCGTGGGGTTTCAAGCTCAGATATGCATTTTATGCGATAATCTTGGTGAGGCTTCTGTCCGAAGTATGCAGAGTCATCGAGATCGTACTTTTCGAGCTATTTAATGCGAGAAACACGTTTTCTGGGGTTTTCACCACACCACAGTTCGTTGGATATGCAGAACAGGTGATATCTTGGTTTTCGTGGGGTTTCAAGCTGAGATATGCACTTTTTACGATAATCTTGGTGAGACTTCTGTCCGAAGTATGCTTAATCATCGAGATCGCTCTATTCGAACTATTTAATGCGACAAAACGTTATCTGGTGTTTTCAGCACTCCACAGTGCGTTTGATATGCAGAACCAGTGATACCTCAGTTTTCGTGGGGTTTCAAGCTGAGATATGCATTTTCTACGATAATCTTGGTGAGACTTCTCTCAGAAGGATGCAGAATCTTCGAGATCGCTCTTTTCGAGCTACTTAATGCAAGATACACGTTATCTGGTGTTTTCACCACTCCACAGTGCGTTTGACATGCAGTACCGGCGACATCTTGGATTTCGTCGGGGTTCAAGCTGAGATATGCATTTTCTGCGATAATCTTGGTGATTCTTCTGTCAGAAGTATGCAGAATCATCGAGATCCCTCTTTTCGAGCTATTTAATGCGAGAAACACGTTATCTGGTTGTTTTCACCACTCCACAGTTCGTTTGATATGCAGAACCGGCGATATCTTGATTTTCGTGGTTTTTCGTGCTGAGATATGCATTTTCAGCGATAATCTTGGTGAGTCTTCTGTCAGAAGTATGCAGAATCTTCGAGATCGCTCATTTCGAGCGAGTTAATGCTAGAAACACGTTATCTGGTGTTTTCACCACTCCACAGTTCGTTGTATATGCAGAACAGGAGATATCTTGGTTTTCGTGGGGTTTCTAGCAGAGATATGCATTATCTGCGATAATCATGGTGAGGCTTCTGTTAGAAGTATGCAGAATCATCGAGATCGCACTTTTCGATCTATTTAATGCGAGAAACACGTTGTCTGGTTTTTTCACCACTCCACAGTTGGTTTGATATGCAGAACCGGCGATGTTTGGTTTTCGTCGGGTTTCAAGCTGAGATATGCATTTTCTGCGATAATCTTGGTGAGACTTCAGTCAGAGGTATGCAGAATCTACGAGATCGCTCATTTCGAGCTAGTTAATGCGAGAAACACGTTATCTGGTGTTTTCACCACTCCACAGTTCGTTGTATATGCAGAACAGGAGATATCTTGGTTTTCGTGGGGTTTCCAGCTGAAATATGCATTTTCTGCGATAATCTTTGTGTTTCATCTATGAGAAGTATGCAGAATCATCCAGAACGCTCTTTTCGATCTATTTAATGCGAGAAACACGTTGTCTGGTGTTTTCACCACTCCACAGTGCGTTTGATATGCAGAACCAGCGATATCTTGGTTTTCGTGGGGTTTCAAGCTGAGATATGCATTTTTTACGATAATCATGGTGAGACTTCTGTCCGAAGTATGCTGAATCATCGATATCGCACTTTTCGAGCTATCTAATGCGAGAAACACGTTTTGTGGGGTTTTCACCACTCCACAGTGCGTTCGATATGCAGTACCAGCGATATCTTGGTTTTCGTGGGGTTTCAAGCTGAGATATGCATTTTTTACGATAATCTTGGTGAGACTTCTGTCCGAAGTATGCAGAATCATCGAGATCGCTCTATTCGAGCTATTTAATGCGACAAAACGTTATCTGGTGTTTTCACCACTCCACAGTGCGTTTGATATGCAGAACCGGCGATATCTGGGTTTTGGTGGGGTTTCAAGCAGAGATATGCATTTTCTGCGATAATCTTGGTGAGACTTCTGTCAGAAGTATGCAGAATCATCGAGATCGCACTTTTCGAGCTATTTAATGCGAGAAACACGATATCTGGTGTTTTCAGCACTCCACAGTGCGTATGAAATGCAGAACCCGCGATGTTTGGTTTTCGTCGGGTTTCAAGCTCAGATATGCATTTTCTACGATAATCTTGGTGAAACATCTGTCCGAAGTATGCAGAAACATCAAGAGCGCACTTTTCGAGCTATTTAATGCGAGAAACACGTTTTGTGGGGTTTTCACCACTCCACAGTGCGTTCGATATGCAGTACCAGCGATATCTTGGTTTTCGTGGGGTTTCAAGCTGAGATATGCATTTTCTGCGATAATCTTGGTGAGACTTCAGTCAGAAGTATGCAGAATCATCTAGATCGCTCTTTTCGAGCTATTTAATGCGAAAAAACAAGTTTTCTGGTGTTTTCAACATTCCACAGTGCGTTTGATATGCAGAACCGGCGATATCTTGATTTTCGTGGTGTTTCCAGCTGAGATATGCATTTTCTGCGATAATCTTGGTGAGTCTTCTGTCAGAAGTATGCAGAATCACCGAGATCCCTCTTTTCGAGCTTTTTAATGCGAGATACACGTTATCTGGCTGTTTTCACCACTCCACAGTTCGTTTGATATGCAGAACCGGCGATATCTTGATTTTCGTGGTGTTTCCAGGTGAGATATGCATTTTCTGCGATAATCTAGGTGAGTCTTCTGTCAGAAGTATGCAGAATCATCGAGATCGCTCTTTTCGAGCTAGTTAATGCGAGAAAAACCTTGTCTGGTGTTTTTACCACTCCACAGTGCGTTTGATATGCAGAACCAGCGATATCTTGGCTTTCGTTGGGTTTCAAGCTGAGATTTGCATTTTTTACGATAATCTTGGTGAGACTACTGTCCGAAGTATGCAGATTCATCGCGATCGCTCTTTTCGAGCTGTTTAATGCGAGAAACACGTTATCTGGTGTTTTCACCACTCCACAGTGCGTTTGATATGCAGTACCAGCGATATCTTGGTTTTCGTGGGGTTTCAAGCCGAGATATGCATTTTTTACGATAATCTTGGTGAGACTTCTGTCGGAAGTATGCAGATTCATCGAGATCGCTCTTTTCGAGCTATTTAATGCGAGAAACACGTTATCTGGTGTTTTCACCACTCCACAGTGCGTTTGATATGTAGAGCCACCGATAAATTGGTTTTCGTGGGGTTTCCAGCTGAAATATGCATTTTCTGCGATAATCTTTGTGTTTCATCTATGAGAAGTATGCAGAATCATCCAGAACGCTCTTTTCGAGCTAGTTAATGCGAGAAACACGATATCTGGTGTTTTCAGCACTCCACAGTGCGTATGAAATGCAGAACCCGCGATGTTTGGTTTTCGTCGGGTTTCAAGCTCAGATATGCATTTTCTACGATAATCTTGGTGAAACATCTGTCCGAAGTATGCTGAATCATCGATATCGCACTTTTCGAGCTATCTAATGCGAGAAACACGTTTTGTGGGGTTTTCACCACTCCACAGTGCGTTCGATATGCAGTACCAGCGATATCTTGGTTTTCGTGGGGTTTCAAGCTGAGATATGCATTTTTTACGATAATCTTGGTGAGACTTCTGTCCGAAGTATGCAGAATCATCGAGATCGCTCTATTCGAGCTATTTAATGCGACAAAACGTTATCTGTTGTTTTCACCACTCCACAGTGCGTTTGATATGCAGAACCGGCGATATCTGGGTTTTCGTGGGGTTTCAAGCAGAGATATGCATTTTCTGCGATAATCTTGGTGAGACTTCTGTCAGAAGTATGCAGAATCATCGAGATCGCACTTTTCGAGCTATTTAATGCGAGAAACACGATATCTGGTGTTTTCAGCACTCCACAGTGCGTATGAAATGCAGAACCCGCGATGTTTGGTTTTCGTCGGGTTTCAAGCTCAGATATGCATTTTCTACGATAATCTTGGTGAAACATCTGTCCGAAGTATGCAGAAACATCAAGAGCGCACTTTTCGAGCTATTTAATGCGAGAAACACGTTTTGTGGGGTTTTCACCACTCCACAGTGCGTTCGATATGCAGTACCAGCGATATCTTGGTTTTCGTGGGGTTTCAAGCTGAGATATGCATTTTTTACGATAATCTTGGTGAGACTTCTTTCCGAAGTATGCAGAATCATCGAGATCGCTCTATTCGAGCTATTTAATGCGACAAAACGTTATCTGGTGTTTTCAGCACTCCACAGTGCGTTTGATATGCAGAACCAGCGATATCTCAGTTTTCGTGGGGTTTCAAGCTGAGATATGCACTTTTTACGATAATCTTGGTGAGACTTCTGTCCGAAGTATGCTTAATCATCGAGATCGCTCTATCGAGCTATTTAATGTGAGAAACACGTTATCTGGTGTTTCCAGCACTCAATACTGCGTTTAATATGCAGAACCAGCGATATCTAGGTTTTCGTGGGGTTTCAAGCCGAGATATGCATTTTTTACGATAATCTTGGTGAGACTTCTGTCGGAAGTATGCAGATTCATCGAGATCGCTCTTTTCGAGCTATTTAATGCGAGAAACACGTTATCTGGTGTTTTCACCACTCCACAGTGCGTTTGATATGTAGAGCCACCGATAAATTGGTTTTCGTGGGGTTTCCAGCTGAAATATGCATTTTCTGCGATAATCTTTGTGTTTCATCTATGAGAAGTATGCAGAATCATCCAGAACGCTCTTTCCGAGCTAGTTAATGCGAGTAACACGTTTTCTGGTGTTTTCACCACCGCACAGTGCGTTTGATATGCAGAACCGGCGACATCTTGGTTTTCGTGGTGTTTCAAGCTGAGATATGCATTTTCTGCGATAATATTGGTGAGACTTCAGTCAGAAGTATGCAGAATCATCTAGATCGCTCTTCTCGAGCTATTTAATTCGACAAACACGTTTTCTGGTGTATTGACCACTCCACAGTACGTTTGACATGCAGAACCGGCGACATCTTGGATTTCGTCGGGTTTCAAGCTGAGATATGCATTTTCTGCGGCAATCTTGGTGAGCCTTCTGTCCGAAGTATGCAGAATCATCGAGATCGCTCGTTTCGAGCTATTTAATGTGAAAAAACAAGATTTCTGGTGTTTTGACCGCTCCACAGTGCGTTTGATATGTAGAGCCACCGATAAATTGGTTTTCGTGGGGTTTCCAGCTGAAATATGCATTTTCTGCGATAATCTTTGTGTTTCATCTATGAGAAGTATGCAGAATCATCCAGAACGCTCTTTTCGATCTATTTAATGCGAGAAACACGTTGTCTGGTGTTTTCACCACTCCACAGTTGGTTTGATATGCAGAACCGGCGATATCTGGGTTTTCGTGGGTTTTCAAGCTGAGATATGCATTTTCTGCGGCAATCTTGGTGAGACTTCAGTCAGAAGTATGCAGAATAATCGAGATCGCTCTTTTCGAGCTACTTAATGCGAGAAACACGTTATCTGGTGTTTTCGGCACTCCTCAGTGCGTTTGACATGCAGAACCGGAGATATCTTGGTTACGGTCGGGATTCAAGCTGAGATATGCATTTTCTACGATAATCTAGGCGATACTTCTTTCAGAAGTATGCAGAATCTTCGAGAACGCTCTTTTCGAGATACTTAATGCGAGAAACACGTTTTCTGGTGTTTCACCACTCCACAGTGCGTCTGAAATGCAGAACCGGCGATATCTTGGTTTTCGTGGGGTTTGTAGATGAGATATGCATTTTCTGCGTTAATCTTGGTGAGTCTTCTGTCAGAAGTATGCAGAACCATCTAGATCTCTCTTCTCGAGCTATTTAATGCGAGAAACACGTTTTCTAGTGTTTTCACCACCCCACAGTGCGTTTGATATGCAGAACCGGAGATATCTTGGTTTTCGTGGGGTTTGTAGCTGAGATATGCATTTTCTGCGATAATCTTGGTGAGTCTTCTGTCAGAAGTATGCAGAATCTTCGAGAACGCTCTTTTCGAGATACTTAATGCGAGAAACACGTTTTCTGGTGTTTCACCACTCCACAGTGCGTCTGAAATGCAGAACCGGCGATATCTTGGTTTTCGTGGGGTTTGTAGATGAGATATGCATTTTCTGCGTTAATCTTGGTGAGTCTTCTGTCAGAAGTATGCAGAACCATCTAGATCTCTCTTCTCGAGCTATTTAATGCGAGAAACACGTTTTCTAGTGTTTTCACCACCCCACAGTGCGTTTGATATGCAGAACCGGAGATATCTTGGTTTTCGTGGGGTTTGTAGCTGAGATATGCATTTTCTGCGATAATCTTGGTGAGTCTTCTGTCAGAAGTATGCAGAATCTTCGAGAACGCTCTTTTCGAGATACTTAATGCGAGAAACACGTTTTCTGGTGTTTCACCACTCCACAGTGCGTCTGAAATGCTGAACCGGCGATGTTTGGTTTTCGTCGGGTTTCAAGCTGAGATATGCATTTTCTGCGATAATCTTGGTGAGACTTCAGTCAGAGGTATGCAGAATCTACGAGATCGCTCATTTCGAGCTAGTTAATGCGAGAAACACGTTATCTGGTGTTTTCACCACTCCACAGTTCGTTGTATATGCAGAACAGGAGATATCTTGGTTTTCGTGGGGTTTCCAGCTGAAATATGCATTTTCTGCGATAATCTTTGTGTTTCATCTATGAGAAGTATGCAGAATCATCCAGAACGCTCTTTTCGATCTATTTAATGCGAGAAACACGTTGTCTGGTGTTTTCACCACTCCACAGTGCGTTTGATATGCAGAACCAGCGATATCTTGGTTTTCGTGGGGTTTCAAGCTGAGATATGCATTTTTTACGATAATCATGGTGAGACTTCTGTCCGAAGTATGCTGAATCATCGATATCGCACTTTTCGAGCTATCTAATGCGAGAAACACGTTTTGTGGGGTTTTCACCACTCCACAGTGCGTTCGATATGCAGTACCAGCGATATCTTGGTTTTCGTGGGGTTTCAAGCTGAGATATGCATTTTTTACGATAATCTTGGTGAGACTTCTGTCCGAAGTATGCAGAATCATCGAGATCGCTCTATTCGAGCTATTTAATGCGACAAAACGTTATCTGGTGTTTTCACCACTCCACAGTGCGTTTGATATGCAGAACCGGCGATATCTGGGTTTTGGTGGGGTTTCAAGCAGAGATATGCATTTTCTGCGATAATCTTGGTGAGACTTCTGTCAGAAGTATGCAGAATCATCGAGATCGCACTTTTCGAGCTATTTAATGCGAGAAACACGATATCTGGTGTTTTCAGCACTCCACAGTGCGTATGAAATGCAGAACCCGCGATGTTTGGTTTTCGTCGGGTTTCAAGCTCAGATATGCATTTTCTACGATAATCTTGGTGAAACATCTGTCCGAAGTATGCAGAAACATCAAGAGCGCACTTTTCGAGCTATTTAATGCGAGAAACACGTTTTGTGGGGTTTTCACCACTCCACAGTGCGTTCGATATGCAGTACCAGCGATATCTTGGTTTTCGTGGGGTTTCAAGCTGAGATATGCATTTTCTGCGATAATCTTGGTGAGACTTCAGTCAGAAGTATGCAGAATCATCTAGATCGCTCTTTTCGAGCTATTTAATGCGAAAAAACAAGTTTTCTGGTGTTTTCAACATTCCACAGTGCGTTTGATATGCAGAACCGGCGATATCTTGATTTTCGTGGTGTTTCCAGCTGAGATATGCATTTTCTGCGATAATCTTGGTGAGTCTTCTGTCAGAAGTATGCAGAATCACCGAGATCCCTCTTTTCGAGCTTTTTAATGCGAGATACACGTTATCTGGCTGTTTTCACCACTCCACAGTTCGTTTGATATGCAGAACCGGCGATATCTTGATTTTCGTGGTGTTTCCAGGTGAGATATGCATTTTCTGCGATAATCTAGGTGAGTCTTCTGTCAGAAGTATGCAGAATCATCGAGATCGCTCTTTTCGAGCTAGTTAATGCGAGAAAAACCTTGTCTGGTGTTTTTACCACTCCACAGTGCGTTTGATATGCAGAACCAGCGATATCTTGGCTTTCGTTGGGTTTCAAGCTGAGATATGCATTTTTTACGATAATCTTGGTGAGACTACTGTCCGAAGTATGCAGATTCATCGCGATCGCTCTTTTCGAGCTGTTTAATGCGAGAAACACGTTATCTGGTGTTTTCACCACTCCACAGTGCGTTTGATATGCAGTACCAGCGATATCTTGGTTTTCGTGGGGTTTCAAGCCGAGATATGCATTTTTTACGATAATCTTGGTGAGACTTCTGTCGGAAGTATGCAGATTCATCGAGATCGCTCTTTTCGAGCTATTTAATGCGAGAAACACGTTATCTGGTGTTTTCACCACTCCACAGTGCGTTTGATATGTAGAGCCACCGATAAATTGGTTTTCGTGGGGTTTCCAGCTGAAATATGCATTTTCTGCGATAATCTTTGTGTTTCATCTATGAGAAGTATGCAGAATCATCCAGAACGCTCTTTTCGAGCTAGTTAATGCGAGAAACACGATATCTGGTGTTTTCAGCACTCCACAGTGCGTATGAAATGCAGAACCCGCGATGTTTGGTTTTCGTCGGGTTTCAAGCTCAGATATGCATTTTCTACGATAATCTTGGTGAAACATCTGTCCGAAGTATGCTGAATCATCGATATCGCACTTTTCGAGCTATCTAATGCGAGAAACACGTTTTGTGGGGTTTTCACCACTCCACAGTGCGTTCGATATGCAGTACCAGCGATATCTTGGTTTTCGTGGGGTTTCAAGCTGAGATATGCATTTTTTACGATAATCTTGGTGAGACTTCTGTCCGAAGTATGCAGAATCATCGAGATCGCTCTATTCGAGCTATTTAATGCGACAAAACGTTATCTGTTGTTTTCACCACTCCACAGTGCGTTTGATATGCAGAACCGGCGATATCTGGGTTTTCGTGGGGTTTCAAGCAGAGATATGCATTTTCTGCGATAATCTTGGTGAGACTTCTGTCAGAAGTATGCAGAATCATCGAGATCGCACTTTTCGAGCTATTTAATGCGAGAAACACGATATCTGGTGTTTTCAGCACTCCACAGTGCGTATGAAATGCAGAACCCGCGATGTTTGGTTTTCGTCGGGTTTCAAGCTCAGATATGCATTTTCTACGATAATCTTGGTGAAACATCTGTCCGAAGTATGCAGAAACATCAAGAGCGCACTTTTCGAGCTATTTAATGCGAGAAACACGTTTTGTGGGGTTTTCACCACTCCACAGTGCGTTCGATATGCAGTACCAGCGATATCTTGGTTTTCGTGGGGTTTCAAGCTGAGATATGCATTTTTTACGATAATCTTGGTGAGACTTCTTTCCGAAGTATGCAGAATCATCGAGATCGCTCTATTCGAGCTATTTAATGCGACAAAACGTTATCTGGTGTTTTCAGCACTCCACAGTGCGTCTGAAATGCAGAACCGGCGATATCTTGGTTTTCGTGGGGTTTGTAGATGAGATATGCATTTTCTGCGTTAATCTTGGTGAGTCTTCTGTCAGAAGTATGCAGAACCATCTAGATCTCTCTTCTCGAGCTATTTAATACCGAGAAACACGTTGTCTGGTGTTTTCACCACTCCACAGTTGGTTTGATATGCAGAACCGGCGATGTTTGGTTTTCGTCGGGTTTCAAGCTGAGAAATGCATTTTCTGCGATAATCTTGGTGAGACTTCAGTCAGAAGTTTGCAGAAACTTCGAGTTCGCTCTTTTCGAGCAACTTAATGCGAGAAACACGTTATCTGGTTGTTTTCACCACTCCACAGTTCGTTTGATATGCAGAACCGGCGATATCTTGATTTTCGTGGTTTTTCGTGCTGAGATATGCATTTTCAGCGATAATCTTGGTGAGTCTTCTGTCAGAAGTATGCAGAATCATCGAGATCCCTCTTTTCGAGCTATTTAATGCGAGAAACACGTTATCTGGTTGTTTTCACCACTCCACAGTTCGTTTGATATGAAGAACCGGCGATATCTTGATTTTCGTGGTTTTTCGTGATGAGATATGCATTTTCAGCGATAATCTTGGTGAGTCTTCTGTCAGAAGTATGCAGAATCATCTAGATCGCTCTTTTCGAGCTATTTAATGCGAGAAACACGTTATCTGGTATTTTCACCACTTCACAGTGCGTTTGATATGCAGAACCGGCGATATCTTGGTTTTCGTGGGGTTTCTAGCAGAGATATGCATTATCTGCGATAATCATGGTGAGACTTCTGTTAGAAGTATGCAGAATCATCGAGATCGCACTTTTCGATCTATTGAATGCGAGAAACACGTTGTCTGGTGTTTTCACCACTCCACAGTTGGTTTGATATGCAGAACCGGCGATATCTGGGTTTTCGTGGGGTTTCAAGCTGAGATATGCATTTTCTGCGGCAATCTTGGTGAGACTTCAGTCAGAAGTATGCAGAATAATCGAGATCGCTCTTTTCGAGCTACTTAATGCGAGAAACACGTTATCGGGTGTTTTCGGCACTCCACAGTGCGTTTGACATGCAGAACCGGAGATATCTTGGTTACGGTCGGGATTCAAGCTGAGATATGCATTTTCTACGATAATCTTGGCGAGACTTCTGTCAGAAGTATGCAGAATCATCGGGATCGCTCTTTTCGAGCTATTTAATGCGAGAAACACGTTATCTGGTGTCTTCACCACTCCACAGTGCGTTTGATATGCAGAACCGGCGACATCTTGGCTTTCGTCGGGGTTCAAGCTGAGATATGCATTTTCTGCGATAATCTTGGTGAGTCTTCTGTCAGAAGTATGCAGAACCATCTAGATCTCTCTTTTCGAGCTATTTAATGCGAGAAACACGTTTTCTTGTGTTTTCACCACCCCACAGTGCGTTTGATATGCAGAACCGGAGATATCTTGGTTTTCGTGGGGTTTGTAGCTGAGATATGCATTTTCTGCGATAATCTTGGTGAGTCTTCTGTCAGAAGTATGCAGAATCATCTAGATCGCTCTTTTCGAGCTATTTAATGCGAGAAACACGTTTTCTTGTGTTTTCACCACCCCACAGTGCGTTTGATATGCAGAACCGGAGATATCTTGGTTTTCGTGGGGTTTGTATCTGAGATATGCATTTTGTGCGATAATCTTGGTGAGTCTTCCGTCAGAAGTATGCAGAATCATCTAGATCGCTCTTTTCGAGCTATTTAATGCGAGAAACACGTTTTCTTGTGTTTTCAACACTCCACAGTTCGTTTGATATGCAGAACCGGCGATATCTTGATTTTCGTGGTTTTTCCTGCTGAGATATGCATTTTCAGCGATAATCTTGGTGAGTCTTCTGTCAGAAGTATGCAGAATCTTCGACATCGCTCATTTCGAGCTAGTTAATGCTAGAAACACGTTATCTGGTGTTTTCACCACTACACAGTTCGTTGTATATGCAGAACAGGAGATATCTTGGTTTTCGTGGGGTTTCTAGCAGAGATATGCATTATCTGCGATAATCATGGTGAGACTTCTGTTAGAAGTATGCAGAATCATCGAGATCGCACTTTTCGATCTATTTAATGCGAGAAACACGTTGTCTGGTGTTTTCACCACTCCACAGTTGGTTTGATATGCAGAACCGGCGATGTTTGGTTTTCGTCGGGTTTCAAGCTGAGAAATGCATTTTCTGCGATAATCTTGGTGAGACTTCAGTCAGAAGTATGCAGAATCTTCGAGTTCGCTCTTTTCGAGCAACTTAATGCGAGAAACACGTTATCTGGTTGTTTTCACCACTCCACAGTTCGTTTAATATGCAGAACCGGCGATATCTTGATTTTCGTGGTTTTTCGTGCTGAGATATGCATTTTCAGCGATAATCTTGGTGAGTCTTCTGTCAGTAGTATGCAGAATCATCGAGATCCCTCTTTTCGAGCTATTTAATGCGAGAAACACGATATCTGGTGTTTTCAGCACTCCACAGTGCGTATGATATGCAGAACCGGCGATATCTTGGTTTTCGTGGGGTTTCAAGCTGAAATATGCATTTTCTGCGATGATCTTGGTGAGACTTCAGTCAGAAGTATGCAGAATCGTCGAGATCGCTCATTTCGAGCTAGTTAATGCGAGAAACACGTTATCTGGTGTTTTCCCCACTCCACAGTTCGTTGTATATGCAGAACAGGAGATATCTTGGTTTTCGTGGGGTTTCTAGCAGAGATATGCATTTTCTGCGATAATCTAGATGAGTCTTCTGCCAGAAGTATGCAGAATCATCTAGAACGCTCTTTTCGAGCTATTTAATGCGAGAAACACGTTTTCTAGTGTTTTCACCACCCCACAGTGCGTTTGATATGCAGAACCGGAGATATCTTGGTTTTCGTGGGGTTTGTAGATGAGATATGCATTTTCTGCGTTAATCTTGGTGAGTCTTCTGTCAGAAGTATGCAGAACCATCTAGATCTCTCTTCTCGAGCTATTTAATGCGAGAAACACGTTTTCTAGTGTTTTCACCACCCCACAGTGCGTTTGATATGCAGAACCGGAGATATCTTGGTTTTCGTGGGGTTTGTAGCTGAGATATGCATTTTCTGCGATAATCTTGGTGAGTCTTCAGTCAGAAGAATGCAGAATCGTCGAGATCGCTCATTTCGAGCTAGTTAATGCGAGAAACACGTTATCTGGTGTTTTCCCCACTCCACAGTTCGTTGTATATGCAGAACAGGAGATATCTTGGTTTTCGTGGGGTTTCTAGCAGAGATATGCATTTTCTGCGATAATCTAGATGAGTCTTCTGCCAGAAGTATGCAGAATCATCTAGATCGCTCTTTTCGAGCTATTTAATGCGAGAAACACGTTTTCTAGTGTTTTCACCACCCCACAGTGCGTTTGATATGCAGAACCGGAGATATCTTGGTTTTCGTGGGGTTTGTAGATGAGATATGCATTTTCTGCGATAATCTAGATGAGTCTTCTGCCAGAAGTATGCAGAATCATCTAGATCGCTCTTTTCGAGCTATTTAATGCGAGAAACACGATATATGGTTGTTTTCACCACTCCACAGTGCGTTTGATATGCAGAACGGGCGACATCTTGATTTTCGTGAGGTTTCAAGCTTCGATATGCATTTTCTGCGATAATCTTGGTGAGACTTCAGTCAGAAATATGCAGAATCTTCTAGATCGCTCTTTTCGTGCTATTTAATGCGAAAAAACAAGTTTTCTGGTGTTTTCAACATTCCACAGTTCGTTGTATATGCAGAACAGGAGATATCTTGGTTTTCGTGGGGTTTCTAGCAGAGATATGCATTTTCAGCGATAATCTAGATGAGTCTTCTGCCAGAAGTATGCAGAATCATCTAGATCGCTCTTTTCGAGCTATTTAATGCGAGAAACACGATATATGGTTGTTTTCACCACTCCACAGTGCGTTTGATATGCAGAACGGGCGACATCTTGATTTTCGTGAGGTTTCAAGCTGAGATATGCATTTTCTGCGATAAACTTGGTGAGTCTTCTGTCAGAAGTATGCAGAATCATCGAGATCCCTCTTTTCGAGCTATTTAATGCGAGAAACACGTTAATTGGTGTTTTCACCACTCCACAGTGCGTTTGATATGCGGAACCAGCGACATCTTGGATTTCGTCGGGTTTCAAGCTGAGACATGCATTTTCTGCGATAATCTTGGTGAGTCTTCTGTCAGAAGTATGCAGAATCATCGAGATCCCTCTTTTCGAGCTAGTTAATGCGAGAAACACGTTATCTGGTGTTTTCACCACTCCACAGTGCGTTTAATATGCAGAACCGGCGACATCTTGGCTGTCGTAGGGTATCAAGCTGAGATATGCATTTTCTGCGATAATCATGGTGAGACTTCTGTCAGAAGTATGCAGAATCATCGGGTTCGCTCTTTTCGAGCAATTTAATGCGAGAAACACGTTTTCTGGGGTTTTCACCACTCCACAGTTCGTTGGATATGCAGAACAGGAGATATCTTGGTTTTCGTGGGGTTTCTAGCAGAGATATGCATTTTCTGCGATAATCATGGTGAGACTTCTGTTAGAAGTATGCAGAATCATCGAGATCGCACATTTCGATCTATTTAATGCGAGAAACACGTTATCTGGTGTTTTCACCACTCCACAGTGCGTTTGATATGCAGAACCAGCGATATCTTGGTTTTCGTGGGGTTTCAAGCTGAGATATGCATTTTTTACGATAATCATGGTGAGAATTCTGTCCGAAGTATGCAGAATCATCGAGATCGCACTTTTCGTGCTATTTAATGCGAGAAACAGGATATCTGGTGTTTTCAGCACTCCACAGTGCGTATGATATGCAGAACCGGCGATATCTTGGTTTTCGTGGGGTTTCAAGCTGAGATGTGCATTGTCTGCGATAATCTTGGTGAGACATCTGTCCGAAGTGTGCAGAATCATCGAGATCGCACTTTTTGAGCTATTTAATGCGAGAAAAACCTTATCTGGTGTTTTCACCACCCCACAGTGCGTTTGATATGCAGAACCGGCGATATCTGGGTTTTCGTGGGGTTTCAAGCTGAGATATGCATTTTCTGCGATAATCTTGGTGAGACCTCTGACCGAAGTATGCAGAAACATCGAGATCGCTCTTTTCGACATATTTAATGCGAGAAACACGTTATCTGGTGATTTCACCACTCCACAGTGCGTTTGATATGCAGAACCAGCGATATCCTGGTTTTCGTGGGGTTTCAAGCTCAGATATGCATTTTATGCGATAATCTTGGTGAGGCTTCTGTCCGAAGTATGCAGAGTCATCGAGATCGTACTTTTCGAGCTATTTAATGCGAGAAACACGTTTTCTGGGGTTTTTACCACACCACAGTTCGTTGGATATGCAGAACAGGTGATATCTTGGTTTTCGTGGGGTTTCAAGCTGAGATATGCATTTTCTACGATAATCTTGGTGAGACTTCTCTCAGAAGGATGCAGAATCTTCGAGATCGCTCTTTTCGAGCTACTTAATGCGAGATACACGTTATCTGGTGTTTTCACCACTCCACAGTGCGTTTGATATGCAGTACCGGCGACATCTTGGATTTCGTCGGGGTTCAAGCTGAGATATGCATTTTCTACGATAATCTTGGTGAGACTTCTGTCAGAAGTATGCAGAATAATCTAGATCGTTCTTTTCGAGCTATTTAATTCGAGAAACACGTTATCTGGTTGTTTTCACCACTCCACAGTGCGTTTGATATGCAGAAGCGGCGACATCTTGATTTTCGTGGGGTTTCAAGCTCAGATATGCATTTTCTGCGATAAGCTTGGTGAGACTTCTGTTAGAAGTATGCAGAATCATCTAGATCGCACTTTTCGAGCTATTTAATGCGAGAAACACGATATCTGGTGTTTTCAGCACTCCACAGTGCGTATGATATGCAGAACCGGCGATATCTTGGTTTTCGTGGGGTTTCAAGCAGAGATATGCATTGTCTGCGATAATCTTGGTGAGACTTCTGTCCGAAGTATGCAGAGTCATCGACATCGTACTTTTCGAGCTATTTAATGCGAGAAACACGTTTTCTGGGGTTTTCACCACTCCACAGTTCGTTGGATATGCAGATCAGGAGATATCTTGGTTTTCGTGGAGTTTCTAGCAGAGATATGCATTTTCTGCGATAATCATGGTGAGACTTCTGTTAGAAGTATGCAGAATCATCGAGATCGCACAGTTCGATCTATTTAATGCGAGAAACACGTTGTCTGGTGTTTTCACCACTCCACAGTTGGTTTGATATGCAGAACCGGCGATATCTGGGTTTTCGTGGGGTTTCAAGCTGAGATATGCATTTTCTGCGATAATCTTGGTGAGACTTCAGTCAGAAGTATGCAGAATCTTCGAGATCGCTCATTTCGAGCTAGTTAATGCGAGAAACACGTTATCTGGTGTTTTCACCACTCCACAGTTCGTTGTATATGCAGAACAGGAGATATCTTGGTTTTCGTGGGGTTTCTAGCAGAGATATGCATTTTCTGCGATAATCTTGGTGAGACTTCAGTCAGAGGTATGCAGAATCTACGAGATCGCTCATTTCGAGCTAGTTAATGCGAGAAACACGTTATCTGGTGTTTTCACCACTCCACAGTTCGTTGTATATGCAGAACAGGAGATATCTTGGTTTTCGTGGGGTTTCTAGCAGAGATATGCATTTTCTGCGATAATCTAGGTGAGTCTTCTGCCAGAAGTATGCAGAATCTTCGAGATCGTTCTTTTCGAGCAACTTAATGCGAGAAACACGATATCTGGTTGTTTTCACCACTCCACAGTGCGTTTGATATGCAGAACGGGCGACATCCTGATTTTCGTGAGGTTTCAAGCTGAGATATGCATTTTCTGCGATAATCTTGTTGAGACATCATGTCAGAAATATGCAGAATCTTCTATATCGCTCTTTTCGAGCTATTTAATGCGAAAAAACAAGTTTTCTGGTGTTTTCAACATTCCACAGTGCGTTTGATATGCAGAACCGGCGATATCTTGATTTTCGTGGTGTTTCCAGCTGAAATATGCATTTTCTACGATAATCTTGGTGAGACGTCTGACAGAAGTATGCAGAATCTTCGAGATCGTTCTTTTCGAGCTACTTAATGCGAGAAACACGATATCTGGTTGTTTTCACCACTCCACAGTGCGTTTGATATGCAGAACGGGCGACATCTTGATTTTCGTGAGGTTTCAAGCTGAGATATGCATTTTCTGCGATAATCTTGGTGAGACTTCAGTCAGAAATATGCAGAATTTTCTAGATCGCTCTTTTCGAGCTATTTAATGCGAAAAAACAAGTTTTCTGGTGTTTTCAACATTCCACAGTGCGTTTGATATGCAGAACCGATGATATCTTGATTTTCGTGGTGTTTCCAGCTGAGATATGCATTTTCTGCGATAATCTTGGTGAGTCTTCTGTCAGAAGTATGCAGAATCATCGAGATCCCTCTTTTCGAGCTATTTAATGCGAGAAACACGTTAATTGGTGTTTTCACCACTCCACAGTGCGTTTGATATGCGGAAACAGCGACATCTTGGATTTCGTCGGTTTTCAAGCTTAGACATGCATTTTCTGCGATAATCTTGGTGAGTCTTCTGTCAGAAGTATGCAGAATCATCGAGATCCCTCTTTTCGAGCTAGTTAATGCGAGAAACACGTTATCTGGTGTTTTCACCACTCCACAGTGCGTTTAATATGCAGAACCGGCTACATCTTGGCTGTCGTAGGGTATCAAGTTGAGATATGCATTTTCTGCGATAATCATGGTGAGACTTCTGTCAGAAGTATGCAGAATCATCGGGATCGCTCTTTTCGAGCTATTTAATGCGAGAAACACGTTTTCTGGGGTTTTCACCACTCCACATTTCGTTGGATATGCAGAACAGCAGATATCTTGGTTTTCGTGGGGTTTCTAGCAGAGAAATGCATTTTCTGCGATAATCATGGTGAGACTTCTGTTAGAAGTATGCAGAATCATCGAGATCGCACATTTCGATCTATTTAATGCGAGAAACACGTTATCTGGTGTTTTCACCACTCCACAGTGCGTTTGATATGCAGAACCAGCGATATCTTGGTTTTCGTGGGGTTTCAAGCTGAGATATGCATTTTTTACGACAATCATGGTGAGACTTCTGTCCGAAGTATGCAGAATCATCGAGATCGCACTTTTCGAGCTATTTAATGCGAGAAACAGGATATCTGGTGTTTTCAGCACTCCACAGTGCGTTTGATATGCAGAACCAGCGATATCTAGGTTTTCGTGGGGTTTCAAGCTGAGATATGCAATTTCTGCGATAATCTTGGTGAGACTTATGTCCGAAGTATGCAGAGTCATCGAGATCGTACTTTTCGAGCTATTTAATGCGAGAAACACGTTTTCTGGGGTTTTCACCACTCCACAGTTCGTTGGATATGCAGAACAGGAGATATCTTGGTTTTCGTGGGGTTTCTAGCAGAGATATGCATTTTCTGCGATAATCATGGTGAGACTTCTGTTAGAAGTATGCAGAATCATCGAGATCGCACTTTTCGATCTATTTCATGCGAGAAACACGTTGTCTGGTGTTTTCACCACTCCACAGTTGGTTTGATATGCAGAACCCGCGATGTTTGGTTTTCGTCGGGTTTCAAGTTGAGATATGCATTTTCTGCGACAATCTTGGTGAGACTTCTGTCCGAAGTATGCAGAATCATCGGGATCGCTCTTTTCGAGCTATTTAATGCGAGAAACACGTTTTCTGGCGATTTCACCACACCACTGTTCGTTGGATGTGCAGAACCGGAGATATCTTGGTTTTCGTGGGGTTTCAAGCTGAAATATTCATTTTCTGCGATAATCTTGGTGAGACTTCTGTCCGATGTATGCAGAATCATCGAGATCGCTCTTTTCGAGCTATTTAATGCGAGAAACACGTTATCCGGTGTTTTCACCACTCCACAGTGGGGTTGATATGCAGAACTGGCGACATCTTGGATTTCGTCGGGTTTCAAGCTGAGATATGCATTTTCTACGATAATCTTGGTGAGACTTCTGTCAGAAGTTTGCAGAATCATCTAGATCGCTCTTTTCGAGCTATTTAATGCGAGAAACACGTTAACTGGTGTTTTCACCACTCCGCAGTCCGCTTGATATGTAGAACCAGCGATATCTGGGTTTTCATGGGGTTTCAAGCTGAGATATGCATTTTCTGCGACAATCTTGGTGAGACTTCTGTCCGAAGTATGCAGAATCATCGGGATCGCTCTTATCGAGCTATTTAATGCGAGAATCACGTTTTCTGGGGTTTTCACCACACCACAGTTCGTCGGATATGCAGAACCGGAGATATCTTGGTTTTCCTGGGGTTTCAAGCTGAGATATGCATTTTCTGCGACAATCCTGGTGAGACTTCTGTCCGAAGTATGCAGAATCATCGGGATCGCTCTTATCGAGCTATTTAGTGCGAGAATCACGTTTTCTGGGGTTTTCACCACACCACAGTTCGTTGGATATGCAGAACCGGAGATATCTTGGTTTTCCTGGGGTTTCAAGCTGAGATATGCATTTTCTGCGACAATCTTGGTGAGACTTCTGTCCGAAGTATGCAGAATCATCGGGATCGCTCTTATCGAGCTATTTAATGCGAGAATCACGTTTTCTGGGGTTTTCACCACACCACAGTTCGTTGGATATGCAGAACCGGAGATATCTTGGTTTTCCTGGGGTTTCAAGCTGAGATATGCACTTTTTACGATAATCTTGGTGAGACTTCTGTCCGAAGTATGCTTAATCATCGAGATCGCTCTATTCGAACTATTTAATGCGACAAAACGTTATCTGGTGTTTTCAGCACTCCACAGTGCGTTTGATATGCAGAACCAGTGATACCTCAGTTTTCGTGGGGTTTCAAGCTGAGATATGCATTTTCTACGATAATCTTGGTGAGACTTCTCTCAGAAGGATGCAGAATCTTCGAGATCGCTCTTTTCGAGCTACTTAATGCGAGATACACGTTATCTGGTGTTTTCACCACTCCACAGTGCGTTTGACATGCAGTACCGGCGACATCTTGGATTTCGTCGGGGTTCAAGCTGAGATATGCATTTTCTACGATAATCTTGGTGAGACTTCTGTCAGAAGTATGCAGAATAATCTAGATCGTTCTTTTCGAGCTATTTAATTCGAGAAACACGTTATCTGGTTGTTTTCACCACTCCACAGTGCGTTTGATATGCAGAAGCGGCGACATCTTGATTTTCGTGGGGTTTCAAGCTCAGATATGCATTTTCTGCGATAAGCTTGGTGAGACTTCTGTTAGAAGTATGCAGAATCATCTAGATCGCACTTTTCGAGCTATTTAATGCGAGAAACACGATATCTGGTGTTTTCAGCACTCCACAGTGCGTATGATATGCAGAACCGGCGATATCTTGGTTTTCGTGGGGTTTCAAGCTGAGATATGCATTGTCTGCGATAATCTTGGTGAGACTTCTGTCCGAAGTATGCAGAGTCATCGAGATCGTACTTTTCGAGCTATTTAATGCGAGAAACACGTTTTCTGGGGTTTTCACCACTCCACAGTTCGTTGGATATGCAGATCAGGAGATATCTTGGGTTTCGTGGAGTTTCTAGCAGAGATATGCATTTTCTGCGATAAACATTGTGAGACTTCTGTTAGAAGTATGCAGAATCATCGAGATCGCACATTTCGATCTATTTAATGCGAGAAACACGTTGTCTGGTGTTTTCACCACTCCACAGTTGGTTTGATATGCAGAACCGGCGATATCTGGGTTTTCGTGGGGTTTCAAGCAGAGATATGCATTTTCTGCGATAATCATGGTGAGACTTCAGTCAGAAGTATGCAGAATCTTCGAGATCGCTCATTTCGAGCTAGTTAATGCGAGAAACACGTTATCTGGTGTTTTCACCACTCCACAGTTCGTTGTATATGCAGAACAGGAGATATCTTGGTTTTCGTGGGGTTTCTAGCAGAGATATGCATTTTCTGCGATAATCTTGGTGAGACTTCAGTCAGAGGTATGCAGAATCTACGAGATCGCTCATTTCGAGCTAGTTAATGCGAGAAACACGTTATCTGGTGTTTTCACCACTCCACAGTTCGTTGTATATGCAGAACAGGAGATATCTTGGTTTGCGTGGGGTTTCTAGCAGAGATATGCATTTTCTGCGATAATCTAGGTGAGTCTTCTGCCAGAAGTATGCAGAATCATCTAGATCGCTCTTTTCGAGCTATTTAATGCGAGAAACACGATATCTGGTGTTTTCAGCACTCCACAGTGCGTATGATATGCAGAACCGGCGATATCTTGGTTTTCGTGGGGTTTCAAGCTGAAATATGCATTTTCTGCGATAATCTTGGTGAGACTTCAGTCAGAAGTATGCAGAATCATCGGGATCGCTCTTTTCGAGCTATTTAATGCGAGAAACACGTTTTCTGGCGATTTCACCACACCACTGTTCGTTGGATATGCAGAACCGGAGATATCTTGGTTTTCGTGGGGTTTCAAGCTGAAATATGCATTTTCTGCGATAATCTTGGTGAGACTTCTGTCCGATGTATGCAGAATCATCGAGATCGCTCTTTTCGAGCTATTTAATGCGAGAAACACGTTATCCGGTGTTTTCACCACTCCACAGTGGGTTTGATATGCAGAACTGGCGACATCTTGGATTTCGTCGGGTTTCAAGCTGAGATATGCATTTTCTACGATAATCTTGGTGAGACTTCTGTCAGAAGTTTGCAGAATCATCTAGATCGCTCTTTTCGAGCTATTTAATGCGAGAAACACGTTAACTGGTGTTTTCACCACTCCGCAGTCCGCTTGATATGTAGAACCAGCGATATCTGGGTTTTCGTGGGGTTTCAAGCTGAGATATGCATTTTCTGCGATAATCTTGGTGAGACTTCTGTCCGAAGTATGCAGAAACATCGAGAGCACTCTTTTCGAGCTATTTAATGCGAGAATCACGTTTTCTGGGGTTTTCACCACACCACAGTTCGTTGGATATGCAGAACCGGAGATATCTTGGTTTTCGTGGGGTTTCAAGCTGAGATATGCATTTTCTGCGACAATCTTGGTGAGACTTCTGTCCGAAGTATGCAGAATCATCGGGATCGCTCTTATCGAGCTATTTAATGCGAGAATCACGTTTTCTGGGGTTTTCACCACACCACAGTTCGTTGGATATGCAGAACCGGAGATATCTTGGTTTTCCTGGGGTTTCAAGCTGAGATATGCACTTTTTACGATAATCTTGGTGAGACTTCTGTCCGAAGTATGCTTAATCATCGAGATCGCTCTATTCGAACTATTTAATGCGACAAAACGTTATCTGGTGTTTTCAGCACTCCACAGTGCGTTTGATATGCAGAACCAGTGATACCTCAGTTTTCGTGGGGTTTCAAGCTGAGATATGCATTTTCTACGATAAGCTTGGTGAGACTTCTCTCAGAAGGATGCAGAATCTTCGAGATCGCTCTTTTCGAGCTACTTAATGCGAGATACACGTTATCTGGTGTTTTCACCACTCCACAGTGCGTTTGACATGCAGTACCGGCGACATCTTGGATTTCGTCGGGGTTCAAGCGGAGACATGCATTTTCTACGATAATCTTGGTGAGACTTCTGTCAGAAGTATGCAGAATAATCTAGATCGTTCTTTTCGAGCTATTTAATTCGAGAAACACGTTATCTGGTTGTTTTCACCACTCCACAGTGCGTTTGATATGCAGAAGCGGCGACATCTTGATTTTCGTGGGGTTTCAAGCTCAGATATGCATTTTCTCCGATAAGCTTGGTGAGACTTCTGTTAGAAGTATGCAGAATCATCTAGATCGCACTTTTCGAGCTATTTAATGCGAGAAACACGATATCTGGTGTTTTCAGCACTCCACAGTGCGTATGATATGCAGAACCGGCGATATCTTGGTTTTCGTGGGGTTTCAAGCTGAGATATGCATTGTCTGCGATAATCTTTGTGAGACTTCTGTCCGAAGTATGCAGAGTCATCGAGATCGTACTTTTCGAGCTATTTAATGCGAGAAACACGTTTTCTGGGGTTTTCACCGCTCCACAGTTCGTTGGATATGCAGATCAGGAGATATCTTGGTTTTCGTGGAGTTTCTAGCAGAGATATGCATTTTCTGCGATAATCATGGTGAGACTTCTGTTAGAAGTATGCAGAATGATCGAGATCGCACATTTCGATCTATTTAATGCGAGAAACACGTTGTCTGGTGTTTTCACCACTCCACAGTTGGTTTGATATGCAGAACCGGCGATATCTGGGTTTTCGTGGGGTTTCAAGCTGAGATATGCATTTTCTGCGATAATCTTGGTGAGACTTCAGTCAGAAGTATGCAGAATCTTCGAGATCGCTCATTTCGAGCTAGTTAATGCGAGAAACATGTTATCTGGTGTTTTCACCACTCCACAGTTCGTTGTATATGCAGAACAGGAGATATCTTGGTTTTCGTGGGGTTTCTAGCAGAGATATGCATTTTCTGCGATAATCTTGGTGAGACTTCAGTCAGAGGTATGCAGAATCTACGAGATCGCTCATTTCGAGCTAGTTAATGTGAGAAACACGTTATCTGGTGTTTTCACCACTCCACAGTTCGTTGTATATGCAGAACAGGAGATATCTTGGTTTGCGTGGGGTTTCTAGCAGAGATATGCATTTTCTGCGATAATCTAGGTGAGTCTTCTGCCAGAAGTATGCAGAATCATCTAGATCGCTCTTTTCGAGCTATTTAATGCGAGAAACACGATATCTGGTGTTTTCAGCACTCCACAGTGCGTATGATATGCAGAACCGGCGATATCTTGGTTTTCGTGGGGTTTCAAGCTGAAATATGCATTTTCTGCGATAATCTCGGTGAGACTTCAGTCAGAAGTATGCAGAATCTTCGAGATCGCTCATTTCGAGCTAGTTAATGCGAGAAACACGTTATCTGGTGTTTTCACCACTCCACAGTTCGTTGTATATGCAGAACAGGAGATATCTTGGTTTTCGTGGGGTTTCTAGCAGAGATATGCATTTTCTACGCTAATCTTGGTGAGACTTCTGTCAGAAGTTTGCAGAATCATCTAGATCGCTCTTTTCGAGCTATTTAATGCGAGAAACACGTTAACTGGTGTTTTCACCACTCCGCAGTCCGCTTGATATGTAGAACCAGCGATATCTGGGTTTTCGTGGGGTTTCAAGCTGAGATATGCATTTTCTGCGACAATCTTGGTGAGACTTCTGTCCGAAGGATGCAGAATCATCGGGATCGCTCTTATCGAGCTATTTAATGCGAGAATCACGTTTTCTGGGGTTTTCACCACACCACAGTTCGTCGGATATGCAGAACCGGAGATATCTTGGTTTTCCTGGGGTTTCAAGCTGAGATATGCATTTTCTGCGACAATCCTGGTGAGACTTCTGTCCGAAGTATGCAGAATCATCGGGATCGCTCTTATCGAGCTATTTAATGCGAGAATCACGTTTTCTGGGGTTTTCACCACACCACAGTTCGTTGGATATGCAGAACCGGAGATATCTTGGTTTTCCTGGGGTTTCAAGCTGAGATATGCATTTTCTGCGACAATCTTGGTGAGACTTCTGTCCGAAGTATGCAGAATCATCGGGATCGCTCTTATCGAGCTATTTAATGCTAGAATCACGTTTTCTGGGGTTTTCACCACACCACAGTTCGTTGGATATGCAGAACCGGAGATATCTTGGTTTTCCTGGGGTTTCAAGCTGAGATATGCACTTTTTACGATAATCTTGGTGAGACTTCTGTCCGAAGTATGCTTAATCATCGAGATCGCTCTATTCGAACTATTTAATGCGACAAAACGTTATCTGGTGTTTTCAGCACTCCACAGTGCGTTTGATATGCAGAACCAGTGATACCTCAGTTTTCGTGGGGTTTCAAGCTGAGATATGCATTTTCTACGATAATCTTGGTGAGACTTCTCTCAGAAGGATGCAGAATCTTCGAGATCGCTCTTTTCGAGCTACTTAATGCGAGATACACGTTATCTGGTGTTTTCACCACTCCACAGTGCGTTTGACATGCAGTACCGGCGACATCTTGGATTTCGTCGGGGTTCAAGCTGAGATATGCATTTTCTACGATAATCTTTGTGAGACTTCTGTCAGAAGTATGCAGAATAATCTAGATCGTTCTTTTCGAGCTATTTAATTCGAGAAACACGTTATCTGGTTGTTTTCAACACTCCACAGTGCGTTTGATATGCAGAAGCGGCGACATCTTGATTTTCGTGGGGTTTCAAGCTCAGATATGCATTTTCTGCGATAAGCTTGGTGAGACTTCTGTTAGAAGTATGCAGAATCATCTAGATCGCACTTTTCGAGCTATTTAATGCGAGAAACACGATATCTGGTGTTTTCAGCACTCCACAGTGCGTATGATATGCAGAACCGGCGATATCTTGGTTTTCGTGGGGTTTCAAGCTGAGATATGCATTGTCTGCGATAATCTTGGTGAGACTTCTGTCCGAAGTATGCAGAGTCATCGAGATCGTACTTTTCGAGCTATTTAATGCGAGAAACACGTTTTCTGGGGTTTTCACCACTCCACAGTTCGTTGGATATGCAGATCAGGAGATATCTTGGTTTTCGTGGAGTTTCTAGCAGAGATATGCATTTTCTGCGATAATCATGGTGAGACTTCTGTTAGAAGTATGCAGAATCATCGAGATCGCACATTTCGATTTATTTAATGCGAGAAACACGTTGTCTGGTGTTTTCACCACTCCACAGTTGGTTTGATATGCAGAACCGGCGATATCTGGGTTTTCGAGAGGTTTCAAGCAGAGATATGCATTTTCTGCGATAATCTTGGTGAGACTTCAGTCAGAAGTATGCAGAATCTTCGAGATCGCTCATTTCGAGCTAGTTAATGCGAGAAACAGGTTATCTGGTGTTTTCACCACTCCACAGTTCGTTGGATATGCAGAACAGGAGATATCTTGGTTTTCGTGGGGTTTCTAGCAGAGATATGCATTTTCTGCGATAATCTTGGTGAGACTTCAGTCAGAGGTATGCAGAATCTACGAGATCGCTCATTTCGAGCTAGTTAATGCGAGAAACACGTTATCTGGTGTTTTCACCACTCCACAGTTCGTTGTATATGCAGAACAGGAGATATCTTGGTTTGCGTGGGGTTTCTAGCAGAGATATGCATTTTCTGCGATAATCTGGGTGAGTCTTCTGCCAGAAGTATGCAGAATCATCTAGATCGCTCTTTTCGAGCTATTTAATGCGAGAAACACGATATCTGGTGTTTTCAGCACTCCACAGTGCGTATGATATGCAGAACCGGCGATATCTTCGTTTTCGTGGGGTTTCAAGCTGAAATATGCATTTTCTGCGATAATCTTGGTGAGACTTCAGTCAGAAGTATGCAGAATCATCGGGATCGCTCTTTTCGAGCTATTTAATGCGAGAAACACGTTTTCTGGCGATTTCACCACACCACTGTTCGTTGGATATGCAGAACCGGAGATATCTTGGTTTTCGTGGGGTTTCAAGCTGAAATATGCATTTTCTGCGATAATCTTGGTGAGACTTCTGTCCGATGTATGCAGAATCATCGAGATCGCTCTTTTCGAGCTATTTAATGCGAGAAACACGTTATCCGGTGTTTTCACCACACCACTGTTCGTTGGATATGCAGAACCGGAGATATCTTGGTTTTCGTGGGGTTTCAAGCTGAAATATGCATTTTCTGCGATAATCTTGGTGAGACTTCTGTCCGATGTATGCAGAATCATCGAGATCGCTCTTTTCGAGCTATTTAATGCGAGAAACACGTTATCCGGTGTTTTCACCACTCCACAGTTCGTTGGATATGCAGATCAGGAGATATCTTGGTTTTCGTGGAGTTTCTAGCAGAGATATGCATTTTCTGCGATAATCATGGTGAGACTTCTGTTAGAAGTATGCAGAATCATCGAGATCGCACATTTCGATCTATTTAATGCGAGAAACACGTTGTCTGGTGTTTTCACCACTCCACAGTTGGTTTGATATGCAGAACCGGCGATATCTGGGTTTTCGTGGGGTTTCTAGCAGAGATATGCATTTTCTGCGATAATCTTGGTGAGACTTCAGTCAGAGGTATGCAGAATCTACGAGATCGCTCATTTCGAGCTAGTTAATGCGAGAAACACGTTATCTGGTGTTTTCACCACTCCACAGTTCGTTGTATATGCAGAACAGGAGATATCTTGGTTTGCGTGGGGTTTCTAGCAGAGATATGCATTTTCTGCGATAATCTAGGTGAGTCTTCTGCCAGAAGTATGCAGAATCATCTAGATCGCTCTTTTCGAGCTATTTAATGCGAGAAACACGTTATCTGGTTGTTTTCACCACTCCACAGTGCGTTTGATATGCAGAAGCGGCGACATCTTGATTTTCGTGGGGTTTCAAGCTCAGATATGCATTTTCTGCGACAATCTTGGTGAGACTTCTGTCCGAAGTATGCAGAATCATCGGGATCGCTCTTATCGAGCTATTTAATGCGAGAATCACGTTTTCTGGGGTTTTCACCACACCACAGTTCGTTGGATATGCAGAACCGGAGATATCTTGGTTTTCCTGGGGTTTCAAGCTGAGATATGCACTTTTTACGATAATCTTGGTGAGACTTCTGTCCGAAGTATGCTTAATCATCGAGATCGCTCTATTCGATCTATTTAATGCGACAAAACGTTATCTGGTGTTTTCAGCACTCCACAGTGCGTTTGATATGCAGAACCAGTGATACCTCAGTTTTCGTGGGGTTTCAAGCTGAGATATGCATTTTCTACGATAATCTTGGTGAGACTTCTCTCAGAAGGATGCAGAATCTTCGAGATCGCTCTTTTCGAGCTACTTAATGCGAGATACACGTTATCTGGTGTTTTCACCACTCCACAGTGCGTTTGACATGCAGTACCGGCGACATCTTGGATTTCGTCGGGGTTCAAGCTGAGATATGCATTTTCTACGATAATCTTGGTGAGACTTCTGTCAGAAGTATACAGAATAATCTAGCTCGTTCTTTTCGAGCTATTTAATTCGAGAAACACGTTATCTGGTTGTTTTCACCACTCCACAGTGCGTTTGATATGCAGAAGCGGCGACATCTTGATTTTCGTGGGGTTTCAAGCTCAGATATGCATTTTCTGCGATAAGCTTGGTGAGACTTCTGTTAGAAGTATGCAGAATCATCTAGATCGCACTTTTCGAGCTATTTAATGCGAGAAACACGATATCTGGTGTTTTCAGCACTCCACAGTGCGTATGATATGCAGAACCGGCGATATCTTGGTTTTCGTGGGGTTTCAAGCTGAGATATGCATTGTCTGCGATAATCTTGGTGAGACTTCTGTCCGAAGTATGCAGAGTCATCGAGATCGTACTTTTCGAGCTATTTAATGCGAGAAACACGTTTTCTGGGGTATTCACCACTCCACAGTTCGTTGGATATGCAGATCAGGAGATATCTTGGTTTTCGTGGAGTTTCTAGCAGAGATATGCATTTTCTGCGATAATCATGGTGAGACTTCTGTTAGAAGTATGCAGAATCATCGAGATCGCACATTTCGATCTATTTAATGCGAGAAACACGTTGTCTGGTGTTTTCACCACTCCACAGTTGGTTTGATATGCAGAACCGGCGATATCTGGGTTTTCGTGGGGTTTCTAGCAGAGATATGCATTTTCTGCGATAATCTTGGTGAGACTTCAGTCAGAGGTATGCAGAATCTACGAGATCGCTCATTTCGAGCTAGTTAATGCGAGAAACACGTTATCTGGTGTTTTCACCACTCCACAGTTCGTTGTATATGCAGAACAGGAGATATCTTGGTTTGCGTGGGGTTTCTAGCAGAGATATGCATTTTCTGCGATAATCTAGGTGAGTCTTCTGCCAGAAGTATACAGAATCATCTAGATCGCTCTTTTCGAGCTATTTAATGCGAGAAACACGATATCTGGTGTTTTCAGCACTCCACAGTGCGTATGATATGCAGAACCGGCGATATCTTGGTTTTCGTGGGGTTTCAAGCTGAAATATGCATTTTCTGCGATAATCTTGGTGAGACTTCAGTCAGAAGTATGCAGAATCTTCGAGATCGCTCATTTCGAGCTAGTTAATGCGAGAAACACGTTATCTGGTGTTTTCACCACTCCACAGTTCGTTGTATATGCAGAACAGGAGATATCTTGGTTTTCGTGGGGTTTCTAGCAGAGATATGCATTTTCTGCGATAATCTAGGTGAGTCTTCTGCCAGAAGTATGCAGAATCTTCGAGATCGTTCTTTTCGAGCAACTTAATGCGAGAAACACGATATCTGGTTGTTTTCACCACTCCACAGTGCGTTTGATATGCAGAACGGGCGACATCTTGATTTTCGTGAGGTTTCAAGCTGAGATATGCATTTTCTGCGATAATCTTGGTGAGACATCATGTCAGAAATATGCAGAATCTTCTATATCGCTCTTTTCGAGCTATTTAATGCGAAAAAACAAGTTTTCTGGTGTTTTCAACATTCCACTGTGCGTTTGATATGCAGAACCGGCGATATCTTGATTTTCGTGGTGTTTCCAGCTGAAATATGCATTTTCTACGATAATCTTGGTGAGACGTCTGTCAGAAGTATGCAGAATCTTCGAGATCGTTCTTTTCGAGCTACTTAATGCGAGAAACACGATATCTGGTTGTTTTCACCACTCCACAGTGCGTTTGATATGCAGAACGGGCGACATCTTGATTTTCGTGAGGTTTCAAGCTGAGATATGCATTTTCTGCGATAATCTTGGTGAGACTTCAGTCAGAAATATGCAGAATTTTCTAGATCGCTCTTTTCGAGCTATTTAAATCGAAAAAACAAGTTTTCTGGTGTTTTCAACATTCCACAGTGCGTTTGATATGCAGAACCGATGATATCTTGATTTTCGTGGTGTTTCCAGCTGAGATATGCATTTTCTGCGATAATCTTGGTGAGTCTTCTGTCAGAAGTATGCAGAATCATCGAGATCCCTCTTTTCGAGCTATTTAATGCGAGAAACACGTTAATTGGTGTTTTCACCACTCCACAGTGCGTTTGATATGCGGAACCAGCGACATCTTGGATTTCGTCGGTTTTCAAGCTGAGACATGCATTTTCTGCGATAATCTTGGTGAGTCTTCTGTCAGAAGTATGCAGAATCATCGAGATCCCTCTTTTCGAGCTAGTTAATGCGAGAAACACGTTATCTGGTGTTTTCACCACTCCACAGTGCGTTTAATATGCAGAACCGGCTACATCTTGGCTGTCGTAGGGTATCAAGTTGCGATATGCATTTTCTGCGATAATCATGGTGAGACTTCTGTCAGAAGTATGCAGAATCATCGGGATCGCTCTTTTCGAGCTATTTAATGCGAGAAACACGTTTTCTGGGGTTTTCACCACTCCACATTTCGTTGGATATGCAGAACAGGAGATATCTTGGTTTTCGTGGGGTTTCTAGCAGAGAAATGCAATTTCTGCGATAATCTTGGTGAGACTTATGTCCGAAGTATGCAGAGTCATCGAGATCGTACTTTTCGAGCTATTTAATGCGAGAAACACGTTTTCTGGGGTTTTCACCACTCCACAGTTCGTTGGATATGCAGAACAGGAGATATCTTGGTTTTCGTGGGGTTTCTAGCAGAGATATGCATTTTCTGCGATAATCATGGTGAGACTTCTGTTAGAAGTATGCAGAATCATCGAGATCGCTCTTTTCGATCTATTTCATGCGAGAAACACGTTGTCTGGTGTTTTCACCACTCCACAGTTGTTTGATATGCAGAACCCGCGATGTTTGGTTTTCGTCGGGTTTCAAGTTGAGATATGCATTTTCTGCGACAATCTTGGTGAGACTTCTGTCCGAAGTATGCAGAATCATCGGGATCGCTCTTTTCGAGCTATTTAATGCGAGAAACACGTTTTCTGGCGATTTCAGCACACCACTGTTCGTTGGATATGCAGAACCGGAGATATCTTGGTTTTCGTGGGGTTTCAAGCTGAAATATGCATTTTCTGCGATAATCTTGGTGAGACTTCTGTCCGATGTATGCAGAATCATCGAGATCGCTCTTTTCGAGCTATTTAATGCGAGAAACACGTTATCCGGTGTGTTCACCACTCCACAGTGGGTTTGATATGCAGAACTGGCGACATCTTGGATTTCGTCGGGTTTCAAGTTGAGATATGCATTTTCTACGATAATCTTGGTGAGACTTCTGTCAGAAGTTTGCAGAATCATCTAGATCGCTCTTTTCGAGCTATTTAATGCGAGAAACACGTTAACTGGTGTTTTCACCACTCCGCAGTCCGTTTGATATGTAGAACCAGCGATATCTGGGTTTTCGTGGGGTTTCAAGCTGAGATATGCATTTTCTGCGATAATCTTGGTGAGACTTCTGTCCGAAGTATGCAGAAACATCGAGAGCACTCTTTTCGAGCTATTTAATGCGAGAATCACGTTTTCTGGGGTTTTCACCACACCACAGTTCGTTGGATATGCAGAACCGGAGATATCTTGGTTTTCGTGGGGTTTCAAGCTGAGATATGCATTTTCTGCAATAATCTTGTTGAGACTTCTGTCCGAAGTATGCAGAAAAATCGAGAGCGCTCTTTTCGAGCTATTTAATGCGAGAAACACGTTTTCTGGGGTTTTCACCACACCTCTGTTCGTTGGATATGCAGAACCGGAGATATCTTGGTTTTCCTGGGGTTTCAAGCTGAGATATGCATTTTCTGCGACAATCTTGGTGAGACTTCTGTCCGAAGTATGCAGAATCATCGGGATCGCTCTTATCGAGCTATTTAATGCGAGAATCACGTTTTCTGGGGTTTTCACCACACCACAGTTCGTTGGATATGCAGAACCGGAGATATCTTGATTTCCTGGGGTTTCAAGCTGAGATATGCATTTTCTGCGACAATCTTGGTGAGACTTCTGTCCGATGTATGCAGAATCATCGAGATCGATCTTTTCGAGCTATTTAATGCGAGAAACACGTTATCCGGTGTTTTCACCACTCCACAGTGGGTTTGATATGCAGAACTGGCGACATCTTGGATTTCGTCGGGTTTCAAGCTGAGATATGCATTTTCAACGATAATCTTGGTGAGACTTCTGTCCGATGTATGCAGAATCATCGAGATCGATCTTTTCGAGCTATTTAATGCGAGAAACACGTTATCCGGTGTTTTCACCACTCCACAGTGGGTTTGATATGCAAAACTGGCAACATCTTGGTTTTCGTGGGGTTTCCAGCTGAGACACACATTTTCTGCGATAATCATGGTGAGTCTTCTGTCAGAAGTATGCAGAATCTTCGAGATCGCTCTATTCGAGCTATTTAATGCGAGAAACACGTTATCTGGTTGTTTTCACCACTCCACAGTGCGTTTGATATGCAGAACCGGCGACATCTTGATTTTCGTGGGGTTTCTAGCTGAGATATGCATTTTCTGCGAAAATATTGGTGAGACTTCTGTCCGAAGTATGCAGAGTCATCGAGATCGTACTTTTCGAGCTATTTAATGCGAGAAACACGTTTTCTGGGGTTTTCACCACTCCACAGTTGGTTTGATATGCCGAACCGGCGATGTTTGGTTTTCGTCGGGTTTCAAGTTGAGATATGCATTTTCTACGATAATCTTGGAGAAACATCTGTCCGAAGTATGCAGAATCATCAAGATCGCTCTTTTCGAGCTATTTAATGCGAAAAAACAAGTTTTCTGGTGTTTTCACCACTCCACAGTGCGTTTGATATGCAGAACCGGCGACATCTTGGATTTCGTCGGGGTTCTAGCTGAGATATGCAATTCCTGCGATAATCTTGGTGAGACTTCTGTCCGAAGTATGCTGAATCATCGAGATTGCTCGTTTCGAGCTATTTAATGCGAGAAACACGTTATCTGGTGTTTTCTCCACTCCACAGTGCGTATGATGTGCAGAACCAACGATATCCTGCTTTTCGTGGGGTTTCAAGCTCAGATATGCATTTTGTGCGATAATATTGGTGAGACTTCTGTCCGAAGTATGCAGAATCATCGATATCGCTCTTTTAGAGCTATTTAATGCGAGAAACACGTTATCTGGTGTTTTCACTACTCCACAGTTGGTTTGATATGCAGAACCGGAGATAATTTGGTTTTCGTGGGGTTTCAAGCTGAGATATGCATTTTCTGCGATAATCTTGGTGAGACTTCTGTCCGTAGTATGCAGAATCATCGAGATCGCTCTTTTCGAGCTATTTAATGCGAGAAACACGTTATCTGGTGTTTTCAGCACTCCACAGTGCGTTTGATATGCAGAACCGGCGACATCTTGATTTTCGTGAGGTTTCAAGCTGAGATAAGCATTTTCTGCGATAATATTGGTGAGACTTCTGTCCGAAGTATGCAGAATCATCGATATCGCTCTTTTAGAGCTATTTAATGCGAGCAACACGTTATCTGGTGTTTTGACCACTCCACAGTGCGTTTGATATGTAGAACCGCCGATAACTTGGTTTTCGTGGGGTTTCCAGCTGAAATATGCTTTGTCTGCGATAATCTTGGTGTTTCATCTATGAGAAGTATGCAGAATCATCAAGAACGCTCTTTTCGAGCTAGTTAATGCGAGAAACACGTTATCTGGTGTTTTAACCACTCCACAGTGCGTATGATATGCAGAACCGACGATATCCTGGTTTCCGTGGGGTTTCAAGCTCAGATGTGCATTTTCTGCGATAATCTCGGTGAGACTTCTGTCCGAAGTATGCAGAGTCATCGAGATCGTACTTTTCGAGCTATTTAATGCGTGAAACACGTTTTCTGGGGTTTTCACCACTCCACAGTTCGTTGGATATGCAGAACCGGCGACATCTTGGATTTCGTCGGGGTTCAAGCTGAGATATGCAATTCCTGCGATAATCTTGGTGAGAAATCTGTCCGAAGTATGCTTAATCATCGAGATCGCTCGTTTCCAGCTATTTAATGCGAGAAACACGTTATCTGGTGTTTTCACCACTCCACAGTGCGTGTGATATGCAGAACCGACGATATCCTGGTTTTCGTGGGGTTTCAAGCTCAGATGTGCATTTTCTGCGATAATTTTGGTGAGAAATCTGTCCGAAGTATGCTTAATCATCGAGATCGCTCGTTTCCAGCTATTTAATGCGAGAAACACGTTATCTGGTGTTTTCACCACTCCACAGTTGGTTTGATATGCAGAACCGGCGATGTTTGGTTTTCGTCGGGGTTCAAGTTGAGATATGCTTTTTCTACGATAATCTTGGTGAAACATCTGTCCGAAGTATGCAGAAACATCAAGAGCGCTCTTTTCGAGCTATTTAATGCGAGAAACACGTTTTCTGGGGTTTTCACCACACCACAGTTCGTTGGATGTGCAGAACCGGAGATATCTTGGTTTTCGTGGGGTTTCTAGCAGAGATATGCATTTTCTGCGATAATCATGGTGAGACTTCGGTTAGAAGTATGCAGAATCATCGAGATCTCACTTTTCGATCTATTTAATGCGAGAAACACGTTGTCTGGTGTTTTCACCACTCCACAGTTGGTTTGATATGCAGAACCGGCGATATCTGGGTTTTCGTGGGGTTTCAAGCTGAGATATGCATTTTCAGCGATAATCATGGTGAGACTTCTGTTAGAAGTATGCAGAATCATCGAGATCGCACATTTCGATCTATTTAATGCGAGAAACACGTTATCTGGTGTTTTCACCACTCCACAGTGCGTTTGATATGCAGAACCAGCGATATCTTGGTTTTCGTGGGGTTTCAAGCTGAGATATGCATTTTTTACGATAATCATGGTGAGACTTCTGTCCGAAGTATGCAGAATCATCGAGATCGCACTTTTCGAGCTATTTAATGCGAGAAACAGGATATCTGGTGTTTTCAGCACTCCACAGTGCGTTTGATATGCAGAACCAGCGATATCTAGGTTTTCGTGGGGTTTCAAGCTGAGATATGCAATTTCTGCGATAATCTTGGTGAGACTTATGTCCGAAGTATGCAGAGTCATCGAGATCGTACTTTTCGAGCTATTTAATGCGAGAAACACGTTTTCTGGGGTTTTCACCACTCCACAGTTCGTTGGATATGCAGAACAGGAGATATCTTGGTTTGCGTGGGGTTTCTAGCAGAGATATGCATTTTCTGCGATAATCTAGGTGAGTCTTCTGCCAGAAGTATGCAGAATCATCTAGATCGCTCTTTTCGAGCTATTTAATGCGAGAAACACGATATCTGGTGTTTTCAGCACTCCACAGTGCGTATGATATGCAGAACCGGCGATATCTTGGTTTTCGTGGGGTTTCAAGCTGAAATATGCATTTTCTGCGATAATCTTGGTGAGACTTCAGTCAGAAGTATGCAGAATCATCGGGATCGCTCTTTTCGAGCTATTTAATGCGAGAAACACGTTTTCTGGCGATTTCACCACACCACTGTTCGTTGGATATGCAGAACCGGAGATATCTTGGTTTTCGTGGGGTTTCAAGCTGAAATATGCATTTTCTGCGATAATCTTGGTGAGACTTCTGTCCGATGTATGCAGAATCATCGAGATCGCTCTTTTCGAGCTATTTAATGCGAGAAACACGTTATCCGGTGTTTTCACCACTCCACAGTGGGTTTGATATGCAGAACTGGCGACATCTTGGATTTCGTCGGGTTTCAAGCTGAGATATGCATTTTCTACGATAATCTTGGTGAGACTTCTGTCAGAAGTTTGCAGAATCATCTAGATCGCTCTTTTCGAGCTATTTAATGCGAGAAACACGTTAACTGGTGTTTTCACCACTCCGCAGTCCGCTTGATATGTAGAACCAGCGATATCTGGGTTTTCGTGGGGTTTCAAGCTGAGATATGCATTTTCTGCGATAATCTTGGTGAGACTTCTGTCCGAAGTATGCAGAAACATCGAGAGCACTCTTTTCGAGCTATTTAATGCGAGAATCACGTTTTCTGGGGTTTTCACCACACCACAGTTCGTTGGATATGCAGAACCGGAGATATCTTGGTTTTCGTGGGGTTTCAAGCTGAGATATGCATTTTCTGCGACAATCTTGGTGAGACTTCTGTCCGAAGTATGCAGAATCATCGGGATCGCTCTTATCGAGCTATTTAATGCGAGAATCACGTTTTCTGGGGTTTTCACCACACCACAGTTCGTTGGATATGCAGAACCGGAGATATCTTGGTTTTCCTGGGGTTTCAAGCTGAGATATGCACTTTTTACGATAATCTTGGTGAGACTTCTGTCCGAAGTATGCTTAATCATCGAGATCGCTCTATTCGAACTATTTAATGCGACAAAACGTTATCTGGTGTTTTCAGCACTCCACAGTGCGTTTGATATGCAGAACCAGTGATACCTCAGTTTTCGTGGGGTTTCAAGCTGAGATATGCATTTTCTACGATAATCTTGGTGAGACTTCTCTCAGAAGGATGCAGAATCTTCGAGATCGCTCTTTTCGAGCTACTTAATGCGAGATACACGTTATCTGGTGTTTTCACCACTCCACAGTGCGTTTGACATGCAGTACCGGCGACATCTTGGATTTCGTCGGGGTTCAAGCTGAGACATGCATTTTCTACGATAATCTTGGTGAGACTTCTGTCAGAAGTATGCAGAATAATCTAGATCGTTCTTTTCGAGCTATTTAATTCGAGAAACACGTTATCTGGTTGTTTTCACCACTCCACAGTGCGTTTGATATGCAGAAGCGGCGACATCTTGATTTTCGTGGGGTTTCAAGCTCAGATATGCATTTTCTCCGATAAGCTTGGTGAGACTTCTGTTAGAAGTATGCAGAATCATCTAGATCGCACTTTTCGAGCTATTTAATGCGAGAAACACGATATCTGGTGTTTTCAGCACTCCACAGTGCGTATGATATGCAGAACCGGCGATATCTTGGTTTTCGTGGGGTTTCAAGCTGAGATATGCATTGTCTGCGATAATCTTTGTGAGACTTCTGTCCGAAGTATGCAGAGTCATCGAGATCGTACTTTTCGAGCTATTTAATGCGAGAAACACGTTTTCTGGGGTTTTCACCACTCCACAGTTCGTTGGATATGCAGATCAGGAGATATCTTGGTTTTCGTGGAGTTTCTAGCAGAGATATGCATTTTCTGCGATAATCATGGTGAGACTTCTGTTAGAAGTATGCAGAATGATCGAGATCGCACATTTCGATCTATTTAATGCGAGAAACACGTTGTCTGGTGTTTTCACCACTCCACAGTTGGTTTGATATGCAGAACCGGCGATATCTGGGTTTTCGTGGGGTTTCAAGCTGAGATATGCATTTTCTGCGATAATCTTGGTGAGACTTCAGTCAGAAGTATGCAGAATCTTCGAGATCGCTCATTTCGAGCTAGTTAATGCGAGAAACATGTTATCTGGTGTTTTCACCACTCCACAGTTCGTTGTATATGCAGAACAGGAGATATCTTGGTTTTCGTGGGGTTTCTAGCAGAGATATGCATTTTCTGCGATAATGTTGGTGAGACTTCAGTCAGAGGTATGCAGAATCTACGAGATCGCTCATTTCGAGCTAGTTAATGTGAGAAACACGTTATCTGGTGTTTTCACCACTCCACAGTTCGTTGTATATGCAGAACAGGAGATATCTT
This sequence comes from Anthophora plumipes, assembly GCA_951804975.1. NCBI lineage: Eukaryota > Metazoa > Arthropoda > Insecta > Hymenoptera > Apidae > Anthophora > Anthophora plumipes. The sequence goes on from CATORF010000423.1 coordinate 1,914,289, forward strand.
GGTTTGCGTGGGGTTTCTAGCAGAGATATGCATTTTCTGCGATAATCTAGGTGAGTCTTCTGCCAGAAGTATGCAGAATCATCTAGATCGCTCTTTTCGAGCTATTTAATGCGAGAAACACGATATCTGGTGTTTTCAGCACTCCACAGTGCGTATGATATGCAGAACCGGCGATATCTTGGTTTTCGTGGGGTTTCAAGCTGAAATATGCATTTTCTGCGATAATCTCGGTGAGACTTCAGTCAGAAGTATGCAGAATCTTCGAGATCGCTCATTTCGAGCTAGTTAATGCGAGAAACACGTTATCTGGTGTTTTCACCACTCCACAGTTCGTTGTATATGCAGAACAGGAGATATCTTGGTTTTCGTGGGGTTTCTAGCAGAGATATGCATTTTCTACGCTAATCTTGGTGAGACTTCTGTCAGAAGTTTGCAGAATCATCTAGATCGCTCTTTTCGAGCTATTTAATGCGAGAATCACGTTTTCTGGGGTTTTCACCACACCACAGTTCGTCGGATATGCAGAACCGGAGATATCTTGGTTTTCCTGGGGTTTCAAGCTGAGATATGCATTTTCTGCGACAATCCTGGTGAGACTTCTGTCCGAAGTATGCAGAATCATCGGGATCGCTCTTATCGAGCTATTTAATGCGAGAATCACGTTTTCTGGGGTTTTCACCACACCACAGTTCGTTGGATATGCAGAACCGGAGATATCTTGGTTTTCCTGGGGTTTCAAGCTGAGATATGCATTTTCTGCGACAATCTTGGTGAGACTTCTGTCCGAAGTATGCAGAATCATCGGGATCGCTCTTATCGAGCTATTTAATGCTAGAATCACGTTTTCTGGGGTTTTCACCACACCACAGTTCATTGGATATGCAGAACCGGAGATATCTTGGTTTTCCTGGGGTTTCAAGCTGAGATATGCACTTTTTACGATAATCTTGGTGAGACTTCTGTCCGAAGTATGCTTAATCATCGAGATCGCTCTATTCGAACTATTTAATGCGACAAAACGTTATCTGGTGTTTTCAGCACTCCACAGTGCGTTTGATATGCAGAACCAGTGATACCTCAGTTTTCGTGGGGTTTCAAGCTGAGATATGCATTTTCTACGATAATCTTGGTGAGACTTCTCTCAGAAGGATGCAGAATCTTCGAGATCGCTCTTTTCGAGCTACTTAATGCGAGATACACGTTATCTGGTGTTTTCACCACTCCACAGTGCGTTTGACATGCAGTACCGGCGACATCTTGGATTTCGTCGGGGTTCAAGCTGAGATATGCATTTTCTACGATAATCTTGGTGAGACTTCTGTCAGAAGTATGCAGAATAATCTAGATCGTTCTTTTCGAGCTATTTAATTCGAGAAACACGTTATCTGGTTGTTTTCAACACTCCACAGTGCGTTTGATATGCAGAAGCGGCGACATCTTGATTTTCGTGGGGTTTCAAGCTCAGATATGCATTTTCTCCGATAAGCTTGGTGAGACTTCTGTTAGAAGTATGCAGAATCATCTAGATCGCACTTTTCGAGCTATTTAATGCGAGAAACACGATATCTGGTGTTTTCAGCACTCCACAGTGCGTATGATATGCAGAACCGGCGATATCTTGGTTTTCGTGGGGTTTCAAGCTGAGATATGCATTGTCTGCGATAATCTTGGTGAGACTTCTGTCCGAAGTATGCAGAGTCATCGAGATCGTACTTTTCGAGCTATTTAATGCGAGAAACACGTTTTCTGGGGTTTTCACCACTCCACAGTTCGTTGGATATGCAGATCAGGAGATATCTTGGTTTTCGTGGAGTTTCTAGCAGAGATATGCATTTTCTGCGATAATCATGGTGAGACTTCTGTTAGAAGTATGCAGAATCATCGAGATCGCACATTTCGATCTATTTAATGCGAGAAACACGTTTTCTGGTGTTTTCACCACTCCACAGTTGGTTTGATATGCAGAACCGGCGATATCTGGGTTTTCGAGAGGTTTCAAGCAGAGATATGCATTTTCTGCGATAATCTTGGTGAGACTTCAGTCAGAAGTATGCAGAATCTTCGAGATCGCTCATTTCGAGCTAGTTAATGCGAGAAACAGGTTATCTGGTGTTTTCACCACTCCACAGTTCGTTGGATATGCAGAACAGGAGATATCTTGGTTTTCGTGGGGTTTCTAGCAGAGATATGCATTTTCTGCGATAATCTTGGTGAGACTTCAGTCAGAGGTATGCAGAATCATCTAGATCGCTCTTTTCGAGCTATTTAATGCGAGAAACACGATATCTGGTGTTTTCAGCACTCCACAGTGCGTATGATATGCAGAACCGGCGATATCTTCGTTTTCGTGGGGTTTCAAGCTGAAATATGCATTTTCTGCGATAATCTTGGTGAGACTTCAGTCAGAAGTATGCAGAATCATCGGGATCGCTCTTTTCGAGCTATTTAATGCGAGAAACACGTTTTCTGGCGATTTCACCACACCACTGTTCGTTGGATATGCAGAACCGGAGATATCTTGGTTTTCGTGGGGTTTCAAGCTGAAATATGCATTTTCTGCGATAATCTTGGTGAGACTTCTGTCCGATGTATGCAGAATCATCGAGATCGCTCTTTTCGAGCTATTTAATGCGAGAAACACGTTATCCGGTGTTTTCACCACTCCACAGTGGGTTTGATATGCAGAACTGGCGACATCTTGGATTTCGTCGGGTTTCAAGCTGAGATATGCATTTTCTACGATAATCTTGGTGAGACTTCTGTCAGAAGTTTGCAGAATCATCTAGATCGCTCTTTTCGAGCTATTTAATGCGAGAAACACGTTAACTGGTGTTTTCACCACTCCGCAGTCCGCTTGATATGTAGAACCAGCGATATCTGGGTCTTCGTGGGGTTTCAAGCTGAGATATGCATTTTCTGCGATAATCTTGGTGAGACTTCTGTCCGAAGTATGCAGAAACATCGAGAGCACTCTTTTCGAGCTATTTAATGCGAGAATCACGTTTTCTGGGGTTTTCACCACACCACAGTTCGTTGGATATGCAGAACCGGAGATATCTTGGTTTTCGTGGGGTTTCAAGCTGAGATATGCATTTTCTGCGACAATCTTGGTGAGACTTCTGTCCGAAGTATGCAGAATCATCGGGATCGCTCTTATCGAGCTATTTAATGCGAGAATCACGTTTTCTGGGGTTTTCACCACACCACAGTTCGTTGGATATGCAGAACCGGAGATATCTTGGTTTTCCTGGGGTTTCAAGCTGAGATATGCACTTTTTACGATAATCTTGGTGAGACTTCTGTCCGAAGTATGCTTAATCATCGAGATCGCTCTATTCGATCTATTTAATGCGACAAAACGTTATCTGGTGTTTTCAGCACTCCACAGTGCGTTTGATATGCAGAACCAGTGATACCTCAGTTTTCGTGGGGTTTCAAGCTGAGATATGCATTTTCTACGATAATCTTGGTGAGACTTCTCTCAGAAGGATGCAGAATCTTCGAGATCGCTCTTTTCGAGCTACTTAATGCGAGATACACGTTATCTGGTGTTTTCACCACTCCACAGTGCGTTTGACATGCAGTACCGGCGACATCTTGGATTTCGTCGGGGTTCAAGCTGAGATATGCATTTTCTACGATAATCTTGGTGAGACTTCTGTCAGAAGTATACAGAATAATCTAGATCGTTCTTTTCGAGCTATTTAATTCGAGAAACACGTTATCTGGTTGTTTTCACCACTCCACAGTGCGTTTGATATGCAGAAGCGGCGACATCTTGATTTTCGTGGGGTTTCAAGCTCAGATATGCATTTTCTGCGATAAGCTTGGTGAGACTTCTGTTAGAAGTATACAGAATAATCTAGATCGTTCTTTTCGAGCTATTTAATTCGAGAAACACGTTTTCTGGGGTTTTCACCACTCCACAGTTGGTTTGATATGCCGAACCGGCGATGTTTGGTTTTCGTCGGGTTTCAAGTTGAGATATGCATTTTCTACGATAATCTTGGAGAAACATCTGTCCGAAGTATGCAGAATCATCAAGATCGCTCTTTTCGAGCTATTTAATGCGAAAAAACAAGTTTTCTGGTGTTTTCACCACTCCACAGTGCGTTTGATATGCAGAACCGGCGACATCTTGGATTTCGTCGGGGTTCTAGCTGAGATATGCAATTCCTGCGATAATCTTGGTGAGACTTCTGTCCGAAGTATGCAGAATCATCGATATCGCTCTTTTAGAGCTATTTAATGCGAGAAACACGTTATCTGGTGTTTTCACTACTCCACAGTTGGTTTGATATGCAGAACCGGAGATAATTTGGTTTTCGTGGGGTTTCAAGCTGAGATATGCATTTTCTGCGATAATCTTGGTGAGACTTCTGTCCGTAGTATGCAGAATCATCGAGATCGCTCTTTTCGAGCTATTTAATGCGAGAAACACGTTATCTGGTGTTTTCAGCACTCCACAGTGCGTTTGATATGCAGAACCGGCGACATCTTGATTTTCGTGAGGTTTCAAGCTGAGATAAGCATTTTCTGCGATAATATTGGTGAGACTTCTGTCCGAAGTATGCAGAATCATCGATATCGCTCTTTTAGAGCTATTTAATGCGAGCAACACGTTATCTGGTGTTTTGACCACTCCACAGTGCGTTTGATATGTAGAACCGCCGATAACTTGGTTTTCGTGGGGTTTCCAGCTGAAATATGCATTGTCTGCGATAATCTTGGTGTTTCATCTATGAGAAGTATGCAGAATCATCAAGAACGCTCTTTTCGAGCTAGTTAATGCGAGAAACACGTTATCTGGTGTTTTAACCACTCCACAGTGCGTATGATATGCAGAACCGACGATATCCTGGTTTCCGTGGGGTTTCAAGCTCAGATGTGCATTTTCTGCGATAATCTCGGTGAGACTTCTGTCCGAAGTATGCAGAGTCATCGAGATCGTACTTTTCGAGCTATTTAATGCGTGAAACACGTTTTCTGGGGTTTTCACCACTCCACAGTTCGTTGGATATGCAGAACCGGCGACATCTTGGATTTCGTCGGGGTTCAAGCTGAGATATGCAATTCCTGCGATAATCTTGGTGAGAAATCTGTCCGAAGTATGCTTAATCATCGAGATCGCTCGTTTCCAGCTATTTAATGCGAGAAACACGTTATCTGGTGTTTTCACCACTCCACAGTGCGTGTGATATGCAGAACCGACGATATCCTGGTTTTCGTGGGGTTTCAAGCTCAGATGTGCATTTTCTGCGATAATCTTGGTGAGAAATCTGTCCGAAGAATGCTTAATCATCGAGATCGCTCGTTTCCAGCTATTTAATGCGAGAAACACGTTATCTGGTGTTTTCACCACTCCACAGTTGGTTTGATATGCAGAACCGGCGATGTTTGGTTTTCGTCGGGTTTCAAGTTGAGATATGCTTTTTCTACGATAATCTTGGTGAAACATCTGTCCGAAGTATGCAGACACATCAAGAGCGCTCTTTTCGAGCTATTTAATGCGAGAAACACGTTTTCTGGGGTTTTCACCACACCACAGTTCGTTGGATGTGCAGAACCGGAGATATCTTGGTTTTCGTGGGGTTTCTAGCAGAGATATGCATTTTCTGCGATAATCATGGTGAGACTTCGGTTAGAAGTATGCAGAATCATCGAGATCTCACTTTTCGATCTATTTAATGCGAGAAACACGTTGTCTGGTGTTTTCACCACTCCACAGTTGGTTTGATATGCAGAACCGGCGATATCTGGGTTTTCGTGGGGTTTCAAGCTGAGATATGCATTTTCAGCGATAATCATGGTGAGACTTCTGTTAGAAGTATGCAGAATCATCGAGATCGCACATTTCGATCTATTTAATGCGAGAAACACGTTATCTGGTGTTTTCACCACTCCACAGTGCGTTTGATATGCAGAACCAGCGATATCTTGGTTTTCGTGGGGTTTCAAGCTGAGATATGCATTTTTTACGATAATCATGGTGAGACTTCTGTCCGAAGTATGCAGAATCATCGAGATCGCACTTTTCGAGCTATTTAATGCGAGAAACAGGATATCTGGTGTTTTCAGCACTCCACAGTGCGTTTGATATGCAGAACCAGCGATATCTAGGTTTTCGTGGGGTTTCAAGCTGAGATATGCAATTTCTGCGATAATCTTGGTGAGACTTATGTCCGAAGTATGCAGAGTCATCGAGATCGTACTTTTCGAGCTATTTAATGCGAGAAACACGTTTTCTGGGGTTTTCACCACTCCACAGTTCGTTGGATATGCAGAACAGGAGATATCTTGGTTTTCGTGGGGTTTCTAGCAGAGATATGCATTTTCTGCGATAATCATGGTGAGACTTCTGTTAGAAGTATGCAGAATCATCGAGATCGCACTTTTCGATCTATTTCATGCGAGAAACACGTTGTCTGGTGTTTTCACCACTCCACAGTTGTTTGATATGCAGAACCCGCGATGTTTGGTTTTCGTCGGGTTTCAAGTTGAGATATGCATTTTCTGCGACAATCTTGGTGAGACTTCTGTCCGAAGTATGCAGAATCATCGGGATCGCTCTTTTCGAGCTATTTAATGCGAGAAACACGTTTTCTGGCGATTTCAGCACACCACTGTTCGTTGGATATGCAGAACCGGAGATATCTTGGTTTTCGTGGGGTTTCAAGCTGAAATATGCATTTTCTGCGATAATCTTGGTGAGACTTCTGTCCGATGTATGCAGAATCATCGAGATCGCTCTTTTCGAGCTATTTAATGCGAGAAACACGTTATCCGGTGTGTTCACCACTCCACAGTGGGTTTGATATGCAGAACTGGCGACATCTTGGATTTCGTCGGGTTTCAAGCTGAGATATGCATTTTCTACGATAATCTTGGTGAGACTTCTGTCAGAAGTTTGCAGAATCATCTAGATCGCTCTTTTCGAGCTATTTAATGCGAGAAACACGTTAACTGGTGTTTTCACCACTCCGCAGTCCGTTTGATATGTAGAACCAGCGATATCTGGGTTTTCGTGGGGTTTCAAGCTGAGATATGCATTTTCTGCGATAATCTTGGTGAGACTTCTGTCCGAAGTATGCAGAAACATCGAGAGCACTCTTTTCGAGCTATTTAATGCGAGAATCACGTTTTCTGGGGTTTTCACCACACCACAGTTCGTTGGATATGCAGAACCGGAGATATCTTGGTTTTCGTGGGGTTTCAAGCTGAGATATGCATTTTCTGCAATAATCTTGTTGAGACTTCTGTCCGAAGTATGCAGAAAAATCGAGAGCGCTCTTTTCGAGCTATTTAATGCGAGCAACACGTTTTCTGTGGATTTCACCACACCTCTGTTCGTTGGATATGCAGAACCGGAGATATCTTGGTTTTCCTGGGGTTTCAAGCTGAGATATGCATTTTCTGCGACAATCTTGGTGAGACTTCTGTCCGAAGTATGCAGAATCATCGGGATCGCTCTTATCGAGCTATTTAATGCGAGAATCACGTTTTCTGGGGTTTTCACCACACCACAGTTCGTTGGATATGCAGAACCGGAGATATCTTGATTTCCTGGGGTTTCAAGCTGAGATATGCATTTTCTGCGACAATCTTGGTGAGACTTCTGTCCGAAGTATGCAGAATCATCGGGATCGCTCTTATCGAGCTATTTAATCCGAGAAACACGTTTTCTGGCGATTTCACCACACCACTGTTCGTTGGATATGCAGAACCGGAGATATCTTGGTTTTCGTGGGGTTTCAAGCTGAAATGTGCATTTTCTGCGATAATCTTGGTGAGACTTCTGTCCGATGTATGCAGAATCATCGAGATCGATCTTTTCGAGCTATTTAATGCGAGAAACACGTTATCTGGTGTTTTCACCACTCCACAGTGGGTTTGATATGCAGAACTGGCGACATCTTGGATTTCGTCGGGTTTCAAGCTGAGATATGCATTTTCAACGATAATCTTGGTGAGACTTCTGTCCGATGTATGCAGAATCATCGAGATCGATCTTTTCGAGCTATTTAATGCGAGAAACACGTTATCTGGTGTTTTCACCACTCCACAGTGGGTTTGATATGCAGAACTGGCGACATCTTGGATTTCGTCGGGTTTCAAGCTGAGATATGCATTTTCAACGATAATCTTGGTGAGACTTCTGTCCGATGTATGCAGAATCATCGAGATCGATCTTTTCGAGCTATTTAATGCGAGAAACACGTTATCTGGTGTTTTCACCACTCCACAGTTGGTTTGATATGCCGAACCGGCGATGTTTGGTTTTCGTCGGGTTTCAAGTTGAGATATGCATTTTCTACGATAATCTTGGAGAAACATCTGTCCGAAGTATGCAGAATCATCAAGATCGCTCTTTTCGAGCTATTTAATGCGAAAAAACAAGTTTTCTGGTGTTTTCACCACTCCACAGTGCGTTTGATATGCAGAACCGGCGACATCTTGGATTTCGTCGGGGTTCAAGTTGAGATATGCAATTCCTGCGATAATCTTGGTGAGACTTCTGTCCGAAGTATGCTGAATCATCGAGATTGCTCGTTTCGAGCTATTTAATGCGAGAAACACGTTATCTGGTGTTTTCTCCACTCCACAGTGCGTATGATGTGCAGAACCAACGATATCCTGCTTTTCGTGGGGTTTCAAGCTCAGATATGCATTTTGTGCGATAATATTGGTGAGACTTCTGTCCGAAGTATGCAGAATCATCGATATCGCTCTTTTAGAGCTATTTAATGCGAGAAACACGTTATCTGGTGTTTTCACTACTCCACAGTTGGTTTGATATGCAGAACCGGAGATAATTTGGTTTTCGTGGGGTTTCAAGCTGAGATATGCATTTTCTGCGATAATCTTGGTGAGACTTCTGTCCGTAGTATGCAGAATCATCGAGATCGCTCTTTTCGAGCTATTTAATGCGAGAAACACGTTATCTGGTATTTTCAGCACTCCACAGTGCGTTTGATATGCAGAACCGGCGACATCTTGATTTTCGTGAGGTTTCAAGCTGAGATAAGCATTTTCTGCGATAATATTGGTGAGACTTCTGTCCGAAGTATGCAGAATCATCGATATCGCTCTTTTAGAGCTATTTAATGCGAGCAACACGTTATCTGGTGTTTTGACCACTCCACAGTGCGTTTGATATGTAGAACCGCCGATAACTTGGTTTTCGTGGGGTTTCCAGCTGAAATATGCATTGTCTGCGATAATCTTGGTGTTTCATCTATGAGAAGTATGCAGAATCATCAAGAACGCTCTTTTCGAGCTAGTTAGTGCGAGAAACACGTTATCTGGTGTTTTAACCACTCCACAGTGCGTATGATATGCAGAACCGACGATATCCTGGTTTTCGTGGGGTTTCAAGCTCAGATGTGCATTTTCTGCGTTAATCTTGGTGAGACTTCTGTCCGAAGTATGCAGAGTCATCGAGATCGTACTTTTCGAGCTATTTAATGCGTGAAACACGTTTTCTGGGGTTTTCACCACTCCACAGTTCGTTGGATATGCAGAACCGGCGACATCTTGGATTTCGTCGGGGTTCAAGCTGAGATATGCAATTCCTGCGATAATCTTGGTGAGAAATCTGTCCGAAGTATGCTTAATCATCGAGATCGCTCGTTTCCAGCTATTTAATGCGAGAAACACGTTATCTGGTGTTTTCACCACTCCACAGTTGGTTTGATATGCAGAACCGGCGATGTTTGGTTTTCGTCGGGTTTCAAGCTCAGATGTGCATTTTCTGCGATAATCTTGGTGAGAGTTCTGTCCGAAGTATGCAGAATCATCGAGATCGCTCTATTCGAGCTATTTAACGCGACAAAACGTTATCTGGTGTTTTCAGCACTCCACAGTGCGTTTGATATGCAGAACCAGCGATATCTTGGTTTTCGTGGGGTTTCAAGCTGAGATATGCATTTTCTCCGATAAACATGGAGAGACTTCTGTCCGAATTAGGCTGAATCATCGAGATCGCTCTTTTCGAGCTAGCTAATGCGAGAAAAACCTTGTCAGGGGTTTTCACCACTCCACAGTGCGTTTGATATGCAGAACCAGCGATATCTTGGCTTTCGTTGGGTTTCAAGCTGAGATATGCATTTTTTACGATAATCTTGGTGAGACTTCTGTCCGAAGTATGCAGAATCATCGAGATCGCTCTTTTCGAGCTATTTGATGCGACAAACACGTTAACTGGTGTTTTCACCACTCCACAGTGCGTATGATGTGCAGAACCGACGATATCCTGGTTTTCGTGGGGTTTCAAGCTCAGATATGCATTTTCTGCGAAAATATTGGTGAGACTTCTGACCGAAGTATGCAGAGTCATCGAGATCGTACTTTTCGAGCTATTTAATGCGAGAAACACGTTTTCTGGGGTTTTCACCACTCCACAGTTGGTTTGATATGCAGAACCGGCGATGTTTGGTTTTCGTCGGGTTTCTAGCTGAGATATGCATTTTCTGCGATAATCTTGGTGAGACTTCTGTCCGTAGTATGCAGAATCATCGGGATCGCTCTTATCGAGCTATTTAATGCGAGAAACACGTTATCTGGTGTTTTCAGCACTCCACAGTGCGTTTGATATGCAGAACCGGCGACATCTTGATGTTCGTGAGGTTTCAAGCTGAGATATGCATTTTCTGCGATAATATTGGTGAGACTTCTGTCCGAAGTATGCAGAATCATCGATATCGCTCTTTTAGAGCTATTTAATGCGAGCAACACGTTATGTGGTGTATTCACCACTCCACAGTACGTTAGACATGCAGAACCGGAGGTATCTTCGTTTCGGTCGGGTTTCAAGCTGAGGTATGCATTTTCTACGACAATATTGGTGAGACCTCTGTCAGAAGTATGCAGAACCTTCGAGAACGCTCTTTTCGAGCTACTTAATGCGAGAAACACGTTTTCTGGTGTTTTCACCACCCCACAGTGCGTTTGATATGCAAAACCGGAGATATCTTGGTTTTCGTGGGGTTTCAAGCTGAGATATGCATTTTCTGCAATAATCTTGTTGAGACTTCTGTCCGAAGTATGCAGAAAAATCGAGAGCGCTCTTTTCGAGCTATTTAATGCGAGAAACACGTTTTCTGGGGTTTTCACCACACCTCTGTTCGTTGGATATGCAGAACCGGAGATATCTTGGTTTTCCTAGGGTTTCAAGCTGAGATATGCATTTTCTGCGACAATCTTGGTGAGACTTCTGTCCGAAGTATGCAGAATCATCGGGATCGCTCTTATCGAGCTATTTAATGCGAGAAACACGTTTTCTGGCGATTTCACCACACCACTGTTCGTTGGATATGCAGAACCGGAGATATCTTGGTTTTCGTGGGGTGTCAAGCTGAAATATGCATTTTCTGCGATAATCTTGGTGAGACTTCTGTCCGATGTATGCAGAGTCATCGAGATCGTACTTTTCGAGCTATTTAATGCGAGAAACACGTTTTCTGGGGTTTTCACCACTCCACAGTTGGTTTGATATGCAGAACCGGCGACATCTTGATTTTCGTGGGGTTTCTAGCTGAGATATGCATTTTCTGCAAAAATATTGGTGAGACTTCTGTCCGAAGTATGCAGAGTCATCGAGATCGTACTTTTCGAGCTATTTAATGCGAGAAACACGTTTTCTGGGGTTTTCACCACTCCACAGTTGGTTTGATATGCAGAACCGGCGATGTTTGGTTTTCGTCGGGTTTCAAGTTTAGATATGCATTCTCTACGATAATCTTGGAGAAACATCTGTCCGAAGTATGCAGAATCATCAAGATCGCTCTTTTCGAGCTATTTAATGCGAAAAAACAAGTTTTCTGGTGTTTTCACCACTCCACAGTGCGTTTGATATGCAGAACCGGAGATATCTTGGTTTTCGTGGGGTGTCAAGCTGAGATATGCAATTCCTGCGATAATCTTGGTGAGAAATCTGTCCGATGTATGCAGAATCATCGGGATCGCTCTTATCGAGCTATTTAATGCGAGAAACACGTTTTCTAGCGATTTCACCACACCACTGTTCGTTGGATATGCAGAACCGGAGATATCTTGGTTTTCGTGGGGTGTCAAGCTGAAATATGCATTTTCTGCGATAATCTTGGTGAGACTTCTGTCCGATGTATGCAGAATCATCGAGATCGATCTTTTCGAGCTATTTAATGCGAGAAACACGTTATCCGGTGTTTTCACCACTCCACAGTGGGTTTGATATGCAGAACCGGCGATGTTTGGTTTTCGTCGGGTTTCAAGTTTAGATATGCATTCTCTACGATAATCTTGGAGAAACATCTGTCCGAAGTATGCAGAATCATCAAGATCGCTCTTTTCGAGCTATTTAATGCGAAAAAACAAGTTTTCTGGTGTTTTCACCACTCCACAGTGCGTTTGATATGCAGAACCGGCGACATCTTGGATTTCGTCGGGGTTCAAGCTGAGATATGCAATTCCTGCGATAATCTTGGTGAGAAATCTGTCTGAAGTATGCTTAATCATCGAGATCGCTCGTTTCCAGCTATTTAATGCGAGAAACACGTTATCTGGTGTTTTCACCACTCCACAGTGCGTGTGATATGCAGAACCGACGATATCCTGGTTTTCGTGGGGTTTCAAGCTCAGATGTGCATTTTCTGCGATAATCTTGGTGAGAAATCTGTCCGAAGTATGCTTAATCATCGAGATCGCTCGTTTCCAGCTATTTAATGCGAGAAACACGCTTTCTGGTGTTTTCACCACTCCACAGTTGGTTTGATATGCAGAACCGGCGATGTTTGGTTTTCGTCGGGTTTCAAGTTGAGATATGCTTTTTCTACGATAATCTTGGTGAAACATCTGTCCGAAGTATGCAGAAACATCAAGAGCGCTCTTTTCGAGCTATTTAATGCGAGAAACACGTTTTCTGGGGTTTTCACCACACCACAGTTCGTTGGATGTGCAGAACCGGAGATATCTTGGTTTTCGTGGGGTTTCAAGCTGAAATGTGCATTTTCTGCGATAATCTTGGTGAGACTTCTGTCCGATGTATGCAGAATCATCGAGATCGATCTTTTCGAGCTATTTAATGCGAGAAACACGTTATCCGGTGTTTTCACCACTCCACAGTGGGTTTGATATGCAGAACTGGCGACATCTTGGATTTCGTCGGGTTTCAAGCTGAGATATGCATTTTCAACGATAATCTTGGTGAGACTTCTGTCCGATGTATGCAGAATCATCGAGATCGATCTTTTCGAGCTATTTAATGCGAGAAACACGTTATCCGGTGTTTTCACCACTCCACAGTGGGTTTGATATGCAGAACTGGCAACATCTTGGTTTTCGTGGGGTTTCCAGCTGAGACATACATTTTCTGCGATAATCATGGTGAGTCTTCTGTCAGAAGTATGCAGAATCTTCGAGATCGCTCTATTCGAGCTATTTAATGCGAGAAACACGTTATCTGGTTGTTTTCACCACTCCACAGTGCGTTTGATATGCAGAACCGGCGACATCTTGATTTTCGTGGGGTTTCTAGCTGAGATATGCATTTTCTGCGAAAATATTGGTGAGACTTCTGTCCGAAGTATGCAGAGTCATCGAGATCGTACTTTTCGAGCTATTTAATGCGAGAAACACGTTTTCTGGGGTTTTCACCACTCCACAGTTGGTTTGATATGCCGAACCGGCGATGTTTGGTTTTCGTCGGGTTTCAAGTTGAGATATGCATTTTCTACGATAATCTTGGAGAAACATCTGTCCGAAGTATGCAGAATCATCAAGATCGCTCTTTTCGAGCTATTTAATGCGAAAAAACAAGTTTTCTGGTGTTTTCACCACTCCACAGTGCGTTTGATATGCAGAACCGGCGACATCTTGGATTTCGTCGGGGTTCAAGCTGAGATATGCAATTCCTGCGATAATCTTGGTGAGACTTCTGTCCGAAGTATGCTGAATCATCGAGATTGCTCGTTTCGAGCTATTTAATGCGAGAAACACGTTATCTGGTGTTTTCTCCACTCCACAGTGCGTATGATGTGCAGAACCAACGATATCCTGCTTTTCGTGGGGTTTCAAGCTCAGATATGCATTTTGTGCGATAATATTGGTGAGACTTCTGTCCGAAGTATGCAGAATCATCGATATCGCTCTTTTAGAGCTATTTAATGCGAGAAAGACGTTATCTGGTGTTTTCACTACTCCACAGTTGGTTTGATATGCAGAACCGGAGATAATTTGGTTTTCGTGGGGTTTCAAGCTGAGATATGCATTTTCTGCGATAATCTTGGTGAGACTTCTGTCCGAAGTATGCAGAATCATCGATATCGCTCTTTTAGAGCTATTTAATGCGAGCAACACGTTATCTGGTGTTTTGACCACTCCACAGTGCGTTTGATATGTAGAACCGCCGATAACTTGGTTTTCGAGGGGTTTCCAGCTGAAATATGCAATGTCTGCGATAATCTTGGTGTTTCATCTATGAGAAGTATGCAGAATCATCAAGAACGCTCTTTTCGAGCTAGTTAATGCGAGAAACACGTTATCTGGTGTTTTAACCACTCCACAGTGCGTATGATATGCAGAACCGACGATATCCTGGTTTTCGTGGGGTTTCAAGCTCAGATGTGCATTTTCTGCGATAATCTTGGTGAGACTTCTGTCCGAAGTATGCAGAGTCATCGAGATCGTACTTTTCGAGCTATTTAATGCGTGAAACACGTTTTCTGGGGTTTTCACCACTCCACAGTGCGTTTGATATGCAGAACCAGCGATATCTTGGCTTTCGTTGGGTTTCAAGCTGAGATATGCATTTTTTACGATAATCTTGGTGAGACTTCTGTCCGAAGTATGCAGAATCATCGAGATCGCTCTTTTCGAGCTATTTGATGCGACAAACACGTTAACTGGTGTTTTCACCACTCCACAGTGCGTATGATGTGCAGAACCGACGATATCCTGGTTTTCGTGGGGTTTCAAGCTGAGATATGCATTTTCTACGATAATCTTGGTGAGACTTCTGTCAGAAGTTTGCAGAATCATCTAGATCGCTCGTTTCGAGATATTTAATGCGAAAAAACAAGTTTTCTGGTGTTTTCACCACTCCACAGTGCGTCTGATATGCAGAACCGGCGATATCTTGGTTTTCGTGGGGTTTCCAGCTGAGACATACATTTTCTGCGATAATCTTGGTGAGTCTTCTGTCAGAAGTATGCAGAATCTTCGAGATCGCTCTATTCGAGCTATTTAATGCGAGAAACACGTTATCTGGTTGTTTTCACCACTCCACAGTGCGTTTGATATGCAGAACCGGCGACATCTTGATTTTCGTGGGGTTTCTAGCTGAGATATGCATTTTCTGCAAAAATATTGGTGAGACTTCTGACCGAAGTATGCAGAGTCATCGAGATCGTACTTTTCGAGCTATTTAATGCGAGAAACACGTTATCTGGTGTTTTCAGCACTCCACAGTGCGTTTGATATGCAGAACCGGCGACATCTTGATGTTCGTGAGGTTTCAAGCTGAGATATGCATTTTCTGCGATAATATTGGTGAGACTTCTGTCCGATGTATGCAGAATCATCGAGATCGATCTTTTCGAGCTATTTAATGCGAGCAACACGTTATGTGGTGTATTCACCACTCCACAGTACGTTAGACATGCAGAACCGGAGGTATCTTCGTTTCGGTCGGGTTTCAAGCTGAGGTATGCATTTTCTACGACAATATTGGTGAGACCTCTGTCAGAAGTATGCAGAACCTTCGAGAACGCTCTTTTCGAGCTACTTAATGCGAGAAACACGTTTTCTGGTGTTTTCACCACCCCACAGTGCGTTTGATATGCAAAACCGGAGATATCTTGGTTTTCGTGGGGTTTCAAGCTGAGATATGCATTTTCTGCAATAATCTTGTTGAGACTTCTGTCCGAAGTATGCAGAAAAATCGAGAGCGCTCTTTTCGAGCTATTTAATGCGAGAAACACGTTTTCTGGGGTTTTCACCACACCTCTGTTCGTTGGATATGCAGAACCGGAGATATCTTGGTTTTCCTGGGGTTTCAAGCTGAGATATGCATTTTCTGCGATAATCTTGGTGAGACTTCTGTCCGAAGTATGCAGAGTCATCGAGATCGTACTTTTCGAGCTATTTAATGCGTGAAACACGTTTTCTGGGGTTTTCACCACTCCACAGTGCGTTTGATATGCAGAACCAGCGATATCTTGGCTTTCGTTGGGTTTCAAGCTGAGATATGCATTTTTTACGATAATCTTGGTGAGACTTCTGTCCGAAGTATGCAGAATCATCGAGATCGCTCTTTTCGAGCTATTTGATGCGACAAACACGTTAACTGGTGTTTTCACCACTCCACAGTGCGTATGATGTGCAGAACCGACGATATCCTGGTTTTCGTGGGGTTTCAAGCTGAGATATGCATTTTCTACGATAATCTTGGTGAGACTTCTGTCAGAAGTTTGCAGAATCATCTAGATCGCTCGTTTCGAGATATTTAATGCGAAAAAACAAGTTTTCTGGTGTTTTCACCACTCCACAGTGCGTCTGATATGCAGAACCGGCGATATCTTGGTTTTCGTGGGGTTTCCAGCTGAGACATACATTTTCTGCGATAATCTTGGTGAGTCTTCTGTCAGAAGTATGCAGAATCTTCGAGATCGCTCTATTCGAGCTATTTAATGCGAGAAACACGTTATCTGGTTGTTTTCACCACTCCACAGTGCGTTTGATATGCAGAACCGGCGACATCTTGATTTTCGTGGGGTTTCTAGCTGAGATATGCATTTTCTGCAAAAATATTGGTGAGACTTCTGACCGAAGTATGCAGAGTCATCGAGATCGTACTTTTCGAGCTATTTAATGCGAGAAACACGTTTTCTGGGGTTTTCACCACTCCACAGTTGGTTTGATATGCAGAACCGGCGATGTTTGGTTTTCGTCGGGTTTCTAGCTGAGATATGCATTTTCTGCGATAATCTTGGTGAGACTTCTGTCCGTAGTATGCAGAATCATCGCGATCGCTCTTATCGAGCTATTTAATGCGAGAAACACGTTATCTGGTGTTTTCAGCACTCCACAGTGCGTTTGATATGCAGAACCGGCGACATCTTGATGTTCGTGAGGTTTCAAGCTGAGATATGCATTTTCTGCGATAATATTGGTGAGACTTCTGTCCGATGTATGCAGAATCATCGAGATCGATCTTTTCGAGCTATTTAATGCGAGCAACACGTTATGTGGTGTATTCACCACTCCACAGTACGTTAGACATGCAGAACCGGAGGTATCTTCGTTTCGGTCGGGTTTCAAGCTGAGGTATGCATTTTCTACGACAATATTGGTGAGACCTCTGTCAGAAGTATGCAGAACCTTCGAGAACGCTCTTTTCGAGCTACTTAATGCGAGAAACACGTTTTCTGGTGTTTTCACCACCCCACAGTGCGTTTGATATGCAAAACCGGAGATATCTTGGTTTTCGTGGGGTTTCAAGCTGAGATATGCATTTTCTGCAATAATCTTGTTGAGACTTCTGTCCGAAGTATGCAGAAAAATCGAGAGCGCTCTTTTCGAGCTATTTAATGCGAGAAACACGTTTTCTGGGGTTTTCACCACACCTCTGTTCGTTGGATATGCAGAACCGGAGATATCTTGGTTTTCCTGGGGTTTCAAGCTGAGATATGCATTTTCTGCGACAATCTTGGTGAGACTTCTGTCCGAAGTATGCAGAATCATCGGGATCGCTCTTATCGAGCTATTTAATGCGAGAAACACGTTTTCTGGCGATTTCACCACACCACTGTTCGTTGGATATGCAGAACCGGAGATATCTCGGTTTTCGTGGGGTGTCAAGCTGAAATATGCATTTTCGCGATAATCTTGGTGAGACTTCTGTCCGATTTATGCAGAATCATCGAGATCGATCTTTTCGAGCTATTTAATGCGAGAAACACGTTATCCGGTGTTTTCACCACTCCACAGTGGGTTTGATATGCAGAACCGGCGACATCTTGATTTTCGTGGGGTTTCTAGCTGAGATATGCATTTTCTGCAAAAATATTGGTGAGACTTCTGCCCGAAGTATGCAGAGTCATCGAGATCGTACTTTTCGAGCTATTTAATGCGAGAAACACGTTTTCTGGGGTTTTCACCACTCCACAGTTGGTTTGACATGCAGAACCGGCGATGTTTGGTTTTCGTCGGGTTTCAAGTTTAGATATGCATTCTCTACGATAATCTTGGAGAAACATCTGTCCGAAGTATGCAGAATCATCAAGATCGCTCTTTTCGAGCTATTTAATGCGAAAAAACAAGTTTTCTGGTGTTTTCACCACTCCACAGTGCGTTTGATATGCAGAACCGGCGACATCTTGGATTTCGTCGGGGTTCAAGCTGAGATATGCAATTCCTGCGATAATCTTGGTGAGAAATCTGTCTGAAGTATGCTTAATCATCGAGATCGCTCGTTTCCAGCTATTTAATGCGAGAAACACGTTATCTGGTGTTTTCACCACTCCACAGTGCGTGTGATATGCAGAACCGACGATATCCTGGTTTTCGTGGGGTTTCAAGCTCAGATGTGCATTTTCTGCGATAATCTTGGTGAGAAATCTGTCCGAAGTATGCTTAATCATCGAGATCGCTCGTTTCCAGCTATTTAATGCGAGAAACACGCTTTCTGGTGTTTTCACCACTCCACAGTTGGTTTGATATGCAGAACCGGCGATGTTTGGTTTTCGTCGGGTTTCAAGTTGAGATATGCTTTTTCTACGATAATCTTGGTGAAACATCTGTCCGAAGTATGCAGAAACATCAAGAGCGCTCTTTTCGAGCTATTTAATGCGAGAAACACGTTTTCTGGGGTTTTCACCACACCACAGTTCGTTGGATGTGCAGAACCGGAGATATCTTGGTTTTCGCGGGGTTTCTAGCAGAGATATGCATTTTCTGCGATAATCATGGTGAGACTTCGGTTAGAAGTATGCAGAATCATCGAGATCGCACTTTTCGATCTATTTAATGCGAGAAACACGTTGTCTGGTGTTTTCACCACTCCACAGTTGGTTTGATATGCAGAACCGGCGATATCTGGGTTTTCGTGGGGTTTCAAGCTGAGATATGCATTTTCAGCGATAATCTTGGTGAGACTTCTGTCCGAAGTATGCAGAATCATCGAGATCGCTCTATTCGAGCTATTTAACGCGACAAAACGTTATCTGGTGTTTTCAGCACTCCACAGTGCGTTTGATATGCAGAACCAGCGATATCTTGGTTTTCGTGGGGTTTCAAGCTGAGATATGCATTTTCTGCGATAAACATGGAGAGACTTCTGTCCGAATTAGGCTGAATCATCGAGATCGCTATTTTCGAGCTAGTTAATGCGAGAAAAACCTTGTCAGGGGTTTTCACCACTCCACAGTGCGTTTGATATGCAGAACCAGCGATATCTTGGCTTTCGTTGGGTTTCAAGCTGAGATATGCATTTTTTACGATAATCTTGGTGAGACTTCTGTCCGAAGTATGCAGAATCATCGAGATCGCTCTTTTCGAGCTACTTGATGCGAGAAACACGTTAACTGGTGTTTCCACCACTCCACAGTGCGTTTGATATGCAGAACCGGCGACATCTTGGATTTCGTCGGGGTTCAAGCTGAGATATGCATTTTCTACGATAATCTTGGTGAGACTTCTGTCCGAAGTATGCAGAATCATCGATATCGCTCTTTTAGAGCTATTTAATGCGAGCAACACGTTATGTGGTGTATTCACCACTCCACAGTACGTTAGACATGCAGAACCGGAGGTATCTTCGTTTCGGTCGGGTTTCAAGCTGAGGTATGCATTTTCTACGACAATATTGGTGAGACCTCTGTCAGAAGTATGCAGAACCTTCGAGAACGCTGTTTTCGAGCTACTTAATGCGAGAAACACGTTTTCTGGTGTTTTCACCACCCCACAGTGCGTTTGATATGCAGAACCGGCGACATCGTGGTTTTCGTCGGGTTTCAAGCTGAGATATGCATTTTCTGCGATAATATTGGTGAGACTTCTGTCCGAAGTATGCAGAATCATCGATATCGCTCTTTTCGAGCTATTTAATGCGAGAAACACGTTGTCTGGTGTTTTGACCACTCCACAGTGCGTTTGATATGTAGAGCCGCCGATAACTTGGTTTTCGTGGGGTTTCCAGCTGAAATATGCATTTTCTGCGATAATCTTGGTGTTTCATCTATGAGAAGTATGCAGAATCATCGAGAACGCTCCTTTCGAGCTAGTTAATGCGAGAAACACGTTTTCTGGTGTTTTCACCACTCCACAGTGCGTCTGATATGCAGAACCGGCGATATCTTGATTTTCGTGGTGTTTCCAGCTGAGATATGCATTTTCTGCGATAATCTTGGTGAGACTTCAGTCAGAAGTACGCAGAATCATCTAGATCGCTCGTTTCGAGCTATTTAATGCGAGAAACCCGTTATCTGGTTGTTTTCACCACTCCATAGTGCGTTTGATATGCAGAACCGGCGACATCTTGATTTTCGTGAGGTTTCTAGATGAGATATGCATTTTCTGCGATAATATTGGTGAGACTTCAGTCAGAAGTATGCAGAATCATCTAGATCGCTCGTTTGGAGCTATTTAATGCGAGAAACACGTTATCTGGTGTTTTCACCAATCCACAGTGCGTTTGATATGCAGAACCGGCGACATCTTGATTTTCGTGGTGTTTCCAGCTGGGATATGCATTTTCTGCGATAATCTTGGTGAGACTTCAGTCAGAAGTATGCAGAAAAATCGAGAGCGCTCTTTTCGAGCTATTTAATGCGAGAAAGACGTTTTCTGGGGTTTTCACCAAACCTCTGTTCGTTGGATATGCAGAACCGGAGATATCTTGGTTTTCCTGGGGTTTCAAGCTGAGATATGCATTTTCTGCGATAATCTTGGTGAGACTTCTGTCCGAAGTATGCAGAATCATCGGGATCGCTCTTTTCGAGCTATTTAATGCGAGGAACACGTTTTCTGGCGTTTTCACCACACCACTGTTCGTTGGATATGCAGAACCGGAGATATCTTGGTTTTCGTGGGGTTTCAAGCTGAAATATGCATTTTCTGCGATAATCTTGGTGAGACATCTGTCCGAAGTATGCAGAATCATCGAGATCGCTCTTTTCGAGCTATTTAATGCACGAAACACGTTAACTGGTGTTTTCACCACTCCACAGTGCGTATGATGTGCAGAACCGGAGATAACCCGGGTTTCGTCGGGTTTCAAGCTGAGATATGCATTTTCTACGATAATCTTGGTGAGACTTCTGTCAGAAGTATGCAGGATCTTCGAGAACGCTCTTTTCGAGCTATTTAATGCGAGAAACACGTTATCGGGTGTTTTCAGCACTCCACAGTGCGTTTGATATGCAGAACCAGCGATATCTTGGTTTTCGTGGGGTTTCAAGCTGAGATATGCATTTTCTGCGATAAACATGGAGAGACTTCTGTCCGAATTAGGCTGAATCATCGAGATCGCTATTTTCGAGCTAGTTAATGCGAGAAAAACCTTGTCAGGGGTTTTCACCACTCCACAGTGCGTTTGATATGCAGAACCAGCGATATCTTGGCTTTCGTTGGGTTTCAAGCTGAGATATGCATTTTTTACGATAATCTTGGTGAGACTTCTGTCCGAAGTATGCAGAATCATCGAGATCGCTCTTTTCGAGCTACTTGATGCGAGAAACACGTTAACTGGTGTTTCCACCACTCCACAGTGCGTTTGATATGCAGAACCGGCGACATCTTGGATTTCGTCGGGGTTCAAGCTGAGATATGCATTTTCTACGATAATCTTGGTGAGACTTCTGTCCGAAGTATGCAGAATCATCGATATCGCTCTTTTAGAGCTATTTAATGCGAGCAACACGTTATGTGGTGTATTCACCACTCCACAGTACGTTAGACATGCAGAACCGGAGGTATCTTCGTTTCGGTCGGGTTTCAAGCTGAGGTATGCATTTTCTACGACAATATTGGTGAGACCTCTGTCAGAAGTATGCAGAACCTTCGAGAACGCTGTTTTCGAGCTACTTAATGCGAGAAACACGTTTTCTGGTGTTTTCACCACCCCACAGTGCGTTTGATATGCAGAACCGGCGACATCGTGGTTTTCGTCGGGTTTCAAGCTGAGATATGCATTTTCTGCGATAATATTGGTGAGACTTCTGTCCGAAGTATGCAGAATCATCGATATCGCTCTTTTCGAGCTATTTAATGCGAGAAACACGTTGTCTGGTGTTTTGACCACTCCACAGTGCGTTTGATATGTAGAGCCGCCGATAACTTGGTTTTCGTGGGGTTTCCAGCTGAAATATGCATTTTCTGCGATAATCTTGGTGTTTCATCTATGAGAAGTATGCAGAATCATCGAGAACGCTCCTTTCGAGCTAGTTAATGCGAGAAACACGTTTTCTGGTGTTTTCACCACTCCACAGTGCGTCTGATATGCAGAACCGGCGATATCTTGATTTTCGTGGTGTTTCCAGCTGAGATATGCATTTTCTGCGATAATCTTGGTGAGACTTCAGTCAGAAGTACGCAGAATCATCTAGATCGCTCGTTTCGAGCTATTTAATGCGAGAAACCCGTTATCTGGTTGTTTTCACCACTCCATAGTGCGTTTGATATGCAGAACCGGCGACATCTTGATTTTCGTGAGGTTTCTAGATGAGATATGCATTTTCTGCGATAATATTGGTGAGACTTCAGTCAGAAGTATGCAGAATCATCTAGATCGCTCGTTTGGAGCTATTTAATGCGAGAAACACGTTATCTGGTGTTTTCACCAATCCACAGTGCGTTTGATATGCAGAACCGGCGACATCTTGATTTTCGTGGTGTTTCCAGCTGGGATATGCATTTTCTGCGATAATCTTGGTGAGACTTCAGTCAGAAGTATGCAGAAAAATCGAGAGCGCTCTTTTCGAGCTATTTAATGCGAGAAAGACGTTTTCTGGGGTTTTCACCAAACCTCTGTTCGTTGGATATGCAGAACCGGAGATATCTTGGTTTTCCTGGGGTTTCAAGCTGAGATATGCATTTTCTGCGATAATCTTGGTGAGACTTCTGTCCGAAGTATGCAGAATCATCGGGATCGCTCTTTTCGAGCTATTTAATGCGAGGAACACGTTTTCTGGCGTTTTCACCACACCACTGTTCGTTGGATATGCAGAACCGGAGATATCTTGGTTTTCGTGGGGTTTCAAGCTGAAATATGCATTTTCTGCGATAATCTTGGTGAGACATCTGTCCGAAGTATGCAGAATCATCGAGATCGCTCTTTTCGAGCTATTTAATGCACGAAACACGTTAACTGGTGTTTTCACCACTCCACAGTGCGTATGATGTGCAGAACCGGAGATAACCCGGGTTTCGTCGGGTTTCAAGCTGAGATATGCATTTTCTACGATAATCTTGGTGAGACTTCTGTCAGAAGTATGCAGGATCTTCGAGAACGCTCTTTTCGAGCTATTTAATGCGAGAAACACGTTATCGGGTGTTTTCACCACTCCACAGTGCGTTTGATATGCAGTAACAGCGATATCTTGGTTTTCGTGGGGTTTCAAGCTAAGATATGCATTTTTTACGATAATCTGGGTGAGACTTCTGTCCGAAATATGCAGAATCATCGAGATCGCACTATTCGAGCTATTTAATGCGCGAAACCCGTTATCTGGTTGTTTTCACCACTCCATAGTGCGTTTGATATGCAGAACCGGCGACATCTTGATTTTCGTGAGGTTTCTAGATGAGATATGCATTTTCTGCGATAATATTGGTGAGACTTCAGTCAGAAGTATGCAGAATCATCTAGATCGCTCGTTTGGAGCTATTTAATGCGAGAAACACGTTATCTGGTGTTTTCACCAATCCACAGTGCGTTTGATATGCAGAACCGGCGACATCTTGATTTTCGTGGTGTTTCCAGCTGGGATATGCATTTTCTGCGATAATCT
Source organism: Anthophora plumipes (assembly GCA_951804975.1). Lineage (NCBI taxonomy): Eukaryota > Metazoa > Arthropoda > Insecta > Hymenoptera > Apidae > Anthophora > Anthophora plumipes. Next base: position 1,938,273 of record CATORF010000423.1, read on the forward strand.
TGGTGAGACTTCAGTCAGAAGTATGCAGAAAAATCGAGAGCGCTCTTTTCGAGCTATTTAATGCGAGAAAGACGTTTTCTGGGGTTTTCACCAAACCTCTGTTCGTTGGATATGCAGAACCGGAGATATCTTGGTTTTCCTGGGGTTTCAAGCTGAGATATGCATTTTCTGCGATAATCTTGGTGAGACTTCTGTCCGAAGTATGCAGAATCATCGGGATCGCTCTTTTCGAGCTATTTAATGCGAGGAACACGTTTTCTGGCGTTTTCACCACACCACTGTTCGTTGGATATGCAGAACCGGAGATATCTTGGTTTTCGTGGGGTTTCAAGCTGAAATATGCATTTTCTGCGATAATCTTGGTGAGACATCTGTCCGAAGTATGCAGAATCATCGAGATCGCTCTTTTCGAGCTATTTAATGCACGAAACACGTTAACTGGTGTTTTCACCACTCCACAGTGCGTATGATGTGCAGAACCGGAGATAACCCGGGTTTCGTCGGGTTTCAAGCTGAGATATGCATTTTCTACGATAATCTTGGTGAGACTTCTGTCAGAAGTATGCAGGATCTTCGAGAACGCTCTTTTAGAGCTACTTAATGCGAGAAACACGTTATCTGGTGTTTTGACCACTCCACAGTGCGTTTGATATGTAGAACCGGCGACATCGTGGTTTTCGTCGGGTTTCAAGCTGAGATATGCATTTTCTGCGATAATATTGGTGAGACTTCTGTCCGAAGTATGCAGAATCATCGAGAACGCTCTTTTCGAGCTACTTAATGGGAGAAACACGTTTTCTGGTGTTTTCACCACCCCACAGTGCGTTCGATATGCAGAACCGGCGACATCGTGGTTTTCGTCGGGTTTCAAGCTGAGATATGCATTTTCTGCGATAATATTGGTGAGACTTCTGTCCGAAGTATGCAGAATCATCGATATCGCTCTTTTCGAGCTATTTAATGCGAGAAACACGTTGTCTGGTGTTTTGACCACTCCACAGTGCGTTAGACATGCAGAACCGGAGGTATCTTCGTTTCGGTCGGGTTTCAAGCTGAGATATGCATTTTCTACGACAATATTGGTGAGACCTCTGTCAGAAGTATGCAGAATCATCGATATCGCTCTATTCCAGCTATTTAATGCGAAAAACACGTTATCTGGTTGTTTTCACTACTCCACAGTGGGTTTGATATGCAGAACCGGCGACATCTTAATTTTCGTGATGTTTCTAGCTGAGATAGGCATTTTCAGCGATAATATTGGTGAGACTTCAGTCAGAAGTATGCAGAATCATCTAGATCGCTCTTTTCGAGCTATTTAATGCGGGAAACACGTTTTCTGGTGTATTCACCACTCCACAGTGCGTTTGATATGCAGAACCGGCGACAGCTTGATTTTCGTGGTGTTTCCAGCTGGGATATGCATTTTCTGCGATAATCTTGGTGAGACTTCAGTCAGAAGTATGCAGAATCATCGGGATCGCTCTTTTCGAGCTATTTAATGCGAGAAAAACGATATCCGGTGTTTTCACCACTCCACAGTGCGTTTGATATGCAGAACCGGCGACATTTTGGATTTCGACGGGTTTCAAGCTGAGGATTGCATTTTCTACGATAATCTTGGTGAGACGTCTGTCAGAAGTATGCAGAATCATCGAGATCGCTCTATTCGAGCTATTTAATGCGAGAAACACGTTATCTGGTTGTTTTCACTAGTCCACAGTGGGTTTGATATGCAGAACCGGCGACATCTTAATTTTCGTGATGTTTCTAGCTGAGATAGGCATTTTCAGCGATAATATTGGTGAGACTTCAGTCAGAAATATGCAGAATCATCTAGATCGCTCTTTTCGAGCTATTTAATGCGGGAAACACGTTTTCTGGTGTATTCACCACTCCACAGTGCGTTTGATAAGCAGAACCGGCGACATCTTGATTTTCGTGGTGTTTCCAGCTGGGATATGCATTTTCTGCGATAATCTTGGTGAGACTTCAGTCAGAAGTATGCAGAATCATCTAGATCGCTCGTTTCGAGTTATTTAATGCGAGAAACACGTTATCTGGTGTTTTTACCACTCCACAGTGCGTTTGATATGCAGAACCGGCGACATCTTGATTTTCGTGATGTTTCTAGCTGAGATAGGCATTTTCTGCGATAATATTGGTGAGACTTCAGTCAGAAGTATGCAGAATCATCGGGATCGCTCTTTTCGAGCTATTTAATGCGAGAAACACGTTATCTGGTGTTTTCACCACTCCACAGTGCGTTGGATATGCAGAACCGGAGATATTTTGGTTTTCGTCGGGTTTCAAGCTGAGATATGCATTTTCTACGATAAGCTTAGTGAGACCTCTGTCAGAAGTATGCAGAACCTTCGAGAACGCTCTTTTCGAGCTACTTAATGCGAGAAACACGTTTTCTGGTGTTTTCACCACTGCACAGTACGTTTGATGTGCAGAACCGGAGATATCTTGGTTTTCCTGGGGTTTCAAGCTGAGATATGCACTTTTTACGATAATCTTGGTGAGACTTCTGTCCGAAGTATGCTTAATCATCGAGATCGCTCTATTCGATCTATTTAATGCGACAAAACGTTATCTGGTGTTTTCAGCACTCCACAGTGCGTTTGATATGCAGAACCAGTGATACCTCAGTTTTCGTGGGGTTTCAAGCTGAGATATGCATTTTCTACGATAATCTTGGTGAGACTTCTCTCAGAAGGATGCAGAATCTTCGAGATCGCTCTTTTCGAGCTACTTAATGCGAGATACACGTTATCTGGTGTTTTCACCACTCCACAGTGCGTTTGACATGCAGTACCGGCGACATCTTGGATTTCGTCGGGGTTCAAGCTGAGATATGCATTTTCTACGATAATCTTGGTGAGACTTCTGTCAGAAGTATACAGAATAATCTAGATCGTTCTTTTCGAGCTATTTAATTCGAGAAACACGTTATCTGGTTGTTTTCACCACTCCACAGTGCGTTTGATATGCAGAAGCGGCGACATCTTGATTTTCGTGGGGTTTCAAGCTCAGATATGCATTTTCTGCGATAAGCTTGGTGAGACTTCTGTTAGAAGTATACAGAATAATCTAGATCGTTCTTTTCGAGCTATTTAATTCGAGAAACACGTTTTCTGGGGTTTTCACCACTCCACAGTTGGTTTGATATGCCGAACCGGCGATGTTTGGTTTTCGTCGGGTTTCAAGTTGAGATATGCATTTTCTACGATAATCTTGGAGAAACATCTGTCCGAAGTATGCAGAATCATCAAGATCGCTCTTTTCGAGCTATTTAATGCGAAAAAACAAGTTTTCTGGTGTTTTCACCACTCCACAGTGCGTTTGATATGCAGAACCGGCGACATCTTGGATTTCGTCGGGGTTCTAGCTGAGATATGCAATTCCTGCGATAATCTTGGTGAGACTTCTGTCCGAAGTATGCTGAATCATCGAGATTGCTCGTTTCGAGCTATTTAATGCGAGAAACACGTTATCTGGTGTTTTCTCCACTCCACAGTGCGTATGATGTGCAGAACCAACGATATCCTGCTTTTCGTGGGGTTTCAAGCTCAGATATGCATTTTGTGCGATAATATTGGTGAGACTTCTGTCCGAAGTATGCAGAATCATCGATATCGCTCTTTTAGAGCTATTTAATGCGAGAAACACGTTATCTGGTGTTTTCACTACTCCACAGTTGGTTTGATATGCAGAACCGGAGATAATTTGGTTTTCGTGGGGTTTCAAGCTGAGATATGCATTTTCTGCGATAATCTTGGTGAGATTTCTGTCCGTAGTATGCAGAATCATCGAGATCGCTCTTTTCGAGCTATTTAATGCGAGAAACACGTTATCTGGTGTTTTCAGCACTCCACAGTGCGTTTGATATGCAGAACCGGCGACATCTTGATTTTCGTGAGGTTTCAAGCTGAGATAAGCATTTTCTGCGATAATATTGGTGAGACTTCTGTCCGAAGTATGCAGAATCATCGATATCGCTCTTTTAGAGCTATTTAATGCGAGCAACACGTTATCTGGTGTTTTGACCACTCCACAGTGCGTTTGATATGTAGAACCGCCGATAACTTGGTTTTCGTGGGGTTTCCAGCTGAAATATGCATTGTCTGCGATAATCTTGGTGTTTCATCTATGAGAAGTATGCAGAATCATCAAGAACGCTCTTTTCGAGCTAGTTAATGCGAGAAACACGTTATCTGGTGTTTTCACCACTCCACAGTGCGTTTGATATGCAGAACCAGCGATATCTTGGTTTTCGTGGGGTTTCAAGCTGAGATATGCATTTTTTACGATAATCATGGTGAGACTTCTGTCCGAAGTATGCAGAATCATCGAGATCGCACTTTTCGAGCTATTTAATGCGAGAAACAGGATATCTGGTGTTTTCAGCACTCCACAGTGCGTTTGATATGCAGAACCAGCGATATCTAGGTTTTCGTGGGGTTTCAAGCTGAGATATGCAATTTCTGCGATAATCTTGGTGAGACTTATGTCCGAAGTATGCAGAGTCATCGAGATCGTACTTTTCGAGCTATTTAATGCGAGAAACACGTTTTCTGGGGTTTTCACCACTCCACAGTTCGTTGGATATGCAGAACAGGAGATATCTTGGTTTTCGTGGGGTTTCTAGCAGAGATATGCATTTTCTGCGATAATCATGGTGAGACTTCTGTTAGAAGTATGCAGAATCATCGAGATCGCACTTTTCGATCTATTTCATGCGAGAAACACGTTGTCTGGTGTTTTCACCACTCCACAGTTGTTTGATATGCAGAACCCGCGATGTTTGGTTTTCGTCGGGTTTCAAGTTGAGATATGCATTTTCTGCGACAATCTTGGTGAGACTTCTGTCCGAAGTATGCAGAATCATCGGGATCGCTCTTTTCGAGCTATTTAATGCGAGAAACACGTTTTCTGGCGATTTCAGCACACCACTGTTCGTTGGATATGCAGAACCGGAGATATCTTGGTTTTCGTGGGGTTTCAAGCTGAAATATGCATTTTCTGCGATAATCTTGGTGAGACTTCTGTCCGATGTATGCAGAATCATCGAGATCGCTCTTTTCGAGCTATTTAATGCGAGAAACACGTTATCCGGTGTGTTCACCACTCCACAGTGGGTTTGATATGCAGAACTGGCGACATCTTGGATTTCGTCGGGTTTCAAGCTGAGATATGCATTTTCTACGATAATCTTGGTGAGACTTCTGTCAGAAGTTTGCAGAATCATCTAGATCGCTCTTTTCGAGCTATTTAATGCGAGAAACACGTTAACTGGTGTTTTCACCACTCCGCAGTCCGTTTGATATGTAGAACCAGCGATATCTGGGTTTTCGTGGGGTTTCAAGCTGAGATATGCATTTTCTGCGATAATCTTGGTGAGACTTCTGTCCGAAGTATGCAGAAACATCGAGAGCACTCTTTTCGAGCTATTTAATGCGAGAATCACGTTTTCTGGGGTTTTCACCACACCACAGTTCGTTGGATATGCAGAACCGGAGATATCTTGGTTTTCGTGGGGTTTCAAGCTGAGATATGCATTTTCTGCAATAATCTTGTTGAGACTTCTGTCCGAAGTATGCAGAAAAATCGAGAGCGCTCTTTTCGAGCTATTTAATGCGAGCAACACGTTTTCTGGGGTTTTCACCACACCTCTGTTCGTTGGATATGCAGAACCGGAGATATCTTGGTTTTCCTGGGGTTTCAAGCTGAGATATGCATTTTCTGCGACAATCTTGGTGAGACTTCTGTCCGAAGTATGCAGAATCATCGGGATCGCTCTTATCGAGCTATTTAATGCGAGAATCACGTTTTCTGGGGTTTTCACCACACCACAGTTCGTTGGATATGCAGAACCGGAGATATCTTGATTTCCTGGGGTTTCAAGCTGAGATATGCATTTTCTGCGACAATCTTGGTGAGACTTCTGTCCGAAGTATGCAGAATCATCGGGATCGCTCTTATCGAGCTATTTAATCCGAGAAACACGTTTTCTGGCGATTTCACCACACCACTGTTCGTTGGATATGCAGAACCGGAGATATCTTGGTTTTCGTGGGGTTTCAAGCTGAAATGTGCATTTTCTGCGATAATCTTGGTGAGACTTCTGTCCGATGTATGCAGAATCATCGAGATCGATCTTTTCGAGCTATTTAATGCGAGAAACACGTTATCTGGTGTTTTCACCACTCCACAGTGGGTTTGATATGCAGAACTGGCGACATCTTGGATTTCGTCGGGTTTCAAGCTGAGATATGCATTTTCAACGATAATCTTGGTGAGACTTCTGTCCGATGTATGCAGAATCATCGAGATCGATCTTTTCGAGCTATTTAATGCGAGAAACACGTTATCTGGTGTTTTCACCACTCCACAGTGGGTTTGATATGCAGAACTGGCGACATCTTGGATTTCGTCGGGTTTCAAGCTGAGATATGCATTTTCAACGATAATCTTGGTGAGACTTCTGTCCGATGTATGCAGAATCATCGAGATCGATCTTTTCGAGCTATTTAATGCGAGAAACACGTTATCTGGTGTTTTCACCACTCCACAGTTGGTTTGATATGCCGAACCGGCGATGTTTGGTTTTCGTCGGGTTTCAAGTTGAGATATGCATTTTCTACGATAATCTTGGAGAAACATCTGTCCGAAGTATGCAGAATCATCAAGATCGCTCTTTTCGAGCTATTTAATGCGAAAAAACAAGTTTTCTGGTGTTTTCACCACTCCACAGTGCGTTTGATATGCAGAACCGGCGACATCTTGGATTTCGTCGGGGTTCAAGTTGAGATATGCAATTCCTGCGATAATCTTGGTGAGACTTCTGTCCGAAGTATGCTGAATCATCGAGATTGCTCGTTTCGAGCTATTTAATGCGAGAAACACGTTATCTGGTGTTTTCTCCACTCCACAGTGCGTATGATGTGCAGAACCAACGATATCCTGCTTTTCGTGGGGTTTCAAGCTCAGATATGCATTTTGTGCGATAATATTGGTGAGACTTCTGTCCGAAGTATGCAGAATCATCGAGATCGCTCTTTTCGAGCTATTTAATGCGAGAAACACGTTATCCGGTGTGTTCACCACTCCACAGTGGGTTTGATATGCAGAACTGGCGACATCTTGGATTTCGTCGGGTTTCAAGCTGAAATATGCATTGTCTGCGATAATCTTGGTGTTTCATCTATGAGAAGTATGCAGAATCATCAAGAACGCTCTTTTCGAGCTAGTTAGTGCGAGAAACACGTTATCTGGTGTTTTAACCACTCCACAGTGCGTATGATATGCAGAACCGACGATATCCTGGTTTTCGTGGGGTTTCAAGCTCAGATGTGCATTTTCTGCGTTAATCTTGGTGAGACTTCTGTCCGAAGTATGCAGAGTCATCGAGATCGTACTTTTCGAGCTATTTAATGCGTGAAACACGTTTTCTGGGGTTTTCACCACTCCACAGTTCGTTGGATATGCAGAACCGGCGACATCTTGGATTTCGTCGGGGTTCAAGCTGAGATATGCAATTCCTGCGATAATCTTGGTGAGAAATCTGTCCGAAGTATGCTTAATCATCGAGATCGCTCGTTTCCAGCTATTTAATGCGAGAAACACGTTATCTGGTGTTTTCACCACTCCACAGTTGGTTTGATATGCAGAACCGGCGATGTTTGGTTTTCGTCGGGTTTCAAGCTCAGATGTGCATTTTCTGCGATAATCTTGGTGAGAGTTCTGTCCGAAGTATGCAGAATCATCGAGATCGCTCTATTCGAGCTATTTAACGCGACAAAACGTTATCTGGTGTTTTCAGCACTCCACAGTGCGTTTGATATGCAGAACCAGCGATATCTTGGTTTTCGTGGGGTTTCAAGCTGAGATATGCATTTTCTCCGATAAACATGGAGAGACTTCTGTCCGAATTAGGCTGAATCATCGAGATCGCTCTTTTCGAGCTAGCTAATGCGAGAAAAACGTTGTCAGGGGTTTTCACCACTCCACAGTGCGTTTGATATGCAGAACCAGCGATATCTTGGCTTTCGTTGGGTTTCAAGCTGAGATATGCATTTTTTACGATAATCTTGGTGAGACTTCTGTCCGAAGTATGCAGAATCATCGAGATCGCTCTTTTCGAGCTATTTGATGCGACAAACACGTTAACTGGTGTTTTCACCACTCCACAGTGCGTATGATGTGCAGAACCGACGATATCCTGGTTTTCGTGGGGTTTCAAGCTCAGATATGCATTTTCTGCGAAAATATTGGTGAGACTTCTGACCGAAGTATGCAGAGTCATCGAGATCGTACTTTTCGAGCTATTTAATGCGAGAAACACGTTTTCTGGGGTTTTCACCACTCCACAGTTGGTTTGATATGCAGAACCGGCGATGTTTGGTTTTCGTCGGGTTTCTAGCTGAGATATGCATTTTCTGCGATAATCTTGGTGAGACTTCTGTCCGTAGTATGCAGAATCATCGGGATCGCTCTTATCGAGCTATTTAATGCGAGAAACACGTTATCTGGTGTTTTCAGCACTCCACAGTGCGTTTGATATGCAGAACCGGCGACATCTTGATGTTCGTGAGGTTTCAAGCTGAGATATGCATTTTCTGCGATAATATTGGTGAGACTTCTGTCCGAAGTATGCAGAATCATCGATATCGCTCTTTTAGAGCTATTTAATGCGAGCAACACGTTATGTGGTGTATTCACCACTCCACAGTACGTTAGACATGCAGAACCGGAGGTATCTTCGTTTCGGTCGGGTTTCAAGCTGAGGTATGCATTTTCTACGACAATATTGGTGAGACCTCTGTCAGAAGTATGCAGAACCTTCGAGAACGCTCTTTTCGAGCTACTTAATGCGAGAAACACGTTTTCTGGTGTTTTCACCACCCCACAATGCGTTTGATATGCAAAACCGGAGATATCTTGGTTTTCGTGGGGTTTCAAGCTGAGATATGCATTTTCTGCAATAATCTTGTTGAGACTTCTGTCCGAAGTATGCAGAAAAATCGAGAGCGCTCTTTTCGAGCTATTTAATGCGAGAAACACGTTTTCTGGGGTTTTCACCACACCTCTGTTCGTTGGATATGCAGAACCGGAGATATCTTGGTTTTCCTAGGGTTTCAAGCTGAGATATGCATTTTCTGCGACAATCTTGGTGAGACTTCTGTCCGAAGTATGCAGAATCATCGGGATCGCTCTTATCGAGCTATTTAATGCGAGAAACACGTTTTCTGGCGATTTCACCACACCACTGTTCGTTGGATATGCAGAACCGGAGATATCTTGGTTTTCGTGGGGTGTCAAGCTGAAATATGCATTTTCTGCGATAATCTTGGTGAGACTTCTGTCCGATGTATGCAGAGTCATCGAGATCGTACTTTTCGAGCTATTTAATGCGAGAAACACGTTTTCTGGGGTTTTCACCACTCCACAGTTGGTTTGATATGCAGAACCGGCGACATCTTGATTTTCGTGGGGTTTCTAGCTGAGATATGCATTTTCTGCAAAAATATTGGTGAGTCTTCTGTCCGAAGTATGCAGAGTCATCGAGATCGTACTTTTCGAGCTATTTAATGCGAGAAACACGTTTTCTGGGGTTTTCACCACTCCACAGTTGGTTTGATATGCAGAACCGGCGATGTTTGGTTTTCGTCGGGTTTCAAGTTTAGATATGCATTCTCTACGATAATCTTGGAGAAACATCTGTCCGAAGTATGCAGAATCATCAAGATCGCTCTTTTCGAGCTATTTAATGCGAAAAAACAAGTTCTCTGGTGTTTTCACCACTCCACAGTGCGTTTGATATGCAGAACCGGAGATATCTTGGTTTTCGTGGGGTGTCAAGCTGAGATATGCAATTCCTGCGATAATCTTGGTGAGAAATCTGTCCGATGTATGCAGAATCATCGGGATCGCTCTTATCGAGCTATTTAATGCGAGAAACACGTTTTCTAGCGATTTCACCACACCACTGTTCGTTGGATATGCAGAACCGGAGATATCTTGGTTTTCGTGGGGTGTCAAGCTGAAATATGCATTTTCTGCGATAATCTTGGTGAGACTTCTGTCCGATGTATGCAGAATCATCGAGATCGATCTTTTCGAGCTATTTAATGCGAGAAACACGTTATCCGGTGTTTTCACCACTCCACAGTGGGTTTGATATGCAGAACCGGCGATGTTTGGTTTTCGTCGGGTTTCAAGTTTAGATATGCATTCTCTACGATAATCTTGGAGAAACATCTGTCCGAAGTATGCAGAATCATCAAGATCGCTCTTTTCGAGCTATTTAATGCGAAAAAACAAGTTTTCTGGTGTTTTCACCACTCCACAGTGCGTTTGAAATGCAGAACCGGCGACATCTTGGATTTCGTCGGGGTTCAAGCTGAGATATGCAATTCCTGCGATAATCTTGGTGAGAAATCTGTCTGAAGTATGCTTAATCATCGAGATCGCTCGTTTCCAGCTATTTAATGCGAGAAACACGTTATCTGGTGTTTTCACCACTCCACAGTGCGTGTGATATGCAGAACCGACGATATCCTGGTTTTCGTGGGGTTTCAAGCTCAGATGTGCATTTTCTGCGATAATCTTGGTGAGAAATCTGTCCGAAGTATGCTTAATCATCGAGATCGCTCGTTTCCAGCTATTTAATGCGAGAAACACGCTTTCTGGTGTTTTCACCACTCCACAGTTGGTTTGATATGCAGAACCGGCGATGTTTGGTTTTCGTCGGGTTTCAAGTTGAGATATGCTTTCTCTACGATAATCTTGGTGAAACATCTGTCCGAAGTATGCAGAAACATCAAGAGCGCTCTTTTCGAGCTATTTAATGCGAGAAACACGTTTTCTGGGGTTTTCACCACACCACAGTTCGTTGGATGTGCAGAACCGGAGATATCTTGGTTTTCGTGGGGTTTCAAGCTGAAATGTGCATTTTCTGCGATAATCTTGGTGAGACTTCTGTCCGATGTATGCAGAATCATCGAGATCGATCTTTTCGAGCTATTTAATGCGAGAAACACGTTATCCGGTGTTTTCACCACTCCACAGTGGGTTTGATATGCAGAACTGGCGACATCTTGGATTTCGTCGGGTTTCAAGCTGAGATATGCATTATCAACGATAATCTTGGTGAAACTTCTGTCCGATGTATGCAGAATCATCGAGATCGATCTTTTCGAGCTATTTAATGCGAGAAACACGTTATCCGGTGTTTTCACCACTCCACAGTGGGTTTGATATGCAGAACTGGCAACATCTTGGTTTTCGTGGGGTTTCCAGCTGAGACATACATTTTCTGCGATAATCATGGTGAGTCTTCTGTCAGAAGTATGCAGAATCTTCGAGATCGCTCTATTCGAGCTATTTAATGCGAGAAACACGTTATCTGGTTGTTTTCACCACTCCACAGTGCGTTTGATATGCAGAACCGGCGACATCTTGATTTTCGTGGGGTTTCTAGCTGAGATATGCATTTTCTGCGAAAATATTGGTGAGACTTCTGTCCGAAGTATGCAGAGTCATCGAGATCGTACTTTTCGAGCTATTTAATGCGAGAAACACGTTTTCTGGGGTTTTCACCACTCCACAGTTGGTTTGATATGCCGAACCGGCGATGTTTGGTTTTCGTCGGGTTTCAAGTTGAGATATGCATTTTCTACGATAATCTTGGAGAAACATCTGTCCGAAGTATGCAGAATCATCAAGATCGCTCTTTTCGAGCTATTTAATGCGAAAAAACAAGTTTTCTGGTGTTTTCACCACTCCACAGTGCGTTTGATATGCAGAACCGGCGACATCTTGGATTTCGTCGGGGTTCAAGCTGAGATATGCAATTCCTGCGATAATCTTGGTGAGACTTCTGTCCGAAGTATGCTGAATCATCGAGATTGCTCGTTTCGAGCTATTTAATGCGAGAAACACGTTATCTGGTGTTTTCTCCACACCACAGTGCGTATGATGTGCAGAACCAACGATATCCTGCTTTTCGTGGGGTTTCAAGCTCAGATATGCATTTTGTGCGATAATATTGGTGAGACTTCTGTCCGAAGTATGCAGAATCATCGATATCGCTCTTTTAGAGCTATTTAATGCGAGAAAGACGTTATCTGGTGTTTTCACTACTCCACAGTTGGTTTGATATGCAGAACCGGAGATAATTTGGTTTTCGTGGGGTTTCAAGCTGAGATATGCATTTTCTGCGATAATCTTGGTGAGACTTCTGTCCGAAGTATGCAGAATCATCGATATCGCTCTTTTAGAGCTATTTAATGCGAGCAACACGTTATCTGGTGTTTTGACCACTCCACAGTGCGTTTGATATGTAGAACCGCCGATAACTTGGTTTTCGTGGGGTTTCCAGCTGAAATATGCATTGTCTGCGATAATCTTGGTGTTTCATCTATGAGAAGTATGCAGAATCATCAAGAACGCTCTTTTCGAGCTAGTTAATGCGAGAAACACGTTATCTGGTGTTTTAACCACTCCACAGTGCGTATGATATGCAGAACCGACGATATCCTGGTTTTCGTGGGGTTTCAAGCTCAGATGTGCATTTTCTGCGATAATCTTGGTGAGACTTCTGTCCGAAGTATGCAGAGTCATCGAGATCGTACTTTTCGAGCTATTTAATGCGTGAAACACGTTTTCTGGGGTTTTCACCACTCCACAGTGCGTTTGATATGCAGAACCAGCGATATCTTGGCTTTCGTTGGGTTTCAAGCTGAGATATGCATTTTTTACGATAATCTTGGTGAGACTTCTGTCCGAAGTATGCAGAATCATCGAGATCGCTCTTTTCGAGCTATTTGATGCGACAAACACGTTAACTGGTGTTTTCACCACTCCACAGTGCGTATGATTTGCAGAACCGACGATATCCTGGTTTTCGTGGGGTTTCAAGCTGAGATATGCATTTTCTACGATAATCTTGGTGAGACTTCTGTCAGAAGTTTGCAGAATCATCTAGATCGCTCGTTTCGAGATATTTAATGCGAAAAAACAAGTTTTCTGGTGTTTTCACCACTCCACAGTGCGTCTGATATGCAGAACCGGCGATATCTTGGTTTTCGTGGGGTTTCCAGCTGAGACATACATTTTCTGCGATAATCTTGGTGAGTCTTCTGTCAGAAGTATGCAGAATCTTCGAGATCGCTCTATTCGAGCTATTTAATGCGAGAAACACGTTATCTGGTTGTTTTCACCACTCCACAGTGCGTTTGATATGCAGAACCGGCGACATCTTGATTTTCGTGGGGTTTCTAGCTGAGATATGCATTTTCTGCAAAAATATTGGTGAGACTTCTGACCGAAGTATGCAGAGTCATCGAGATCGTACTTTTCGAGCTATTTAATGCGAGAAACACGTTTTCTGGGGTTTTCACCACTCCACAGTTGGTTTGATATGCAGAACCGGCGATGTTTGGTTTTCGTCGGGTTTCTAGCTGAGATATGCATTTTCTGCGATAATCTTGGTGAGACTTCTGTCCGTAGTATGCAGAATCATCGCGATCGCTCTTATCGAGCTATTTAATGCGAGAAACACGTTATCTGGTGTTTTCAGCACTCCACAGTGCGTTTGATATGCAGAACCGGCGACATCTTGATGTTCGTGAGGTTTCAAGCTGAGATATGCATTTTCTGCGATAATATTGGTGAGACTTCTGTCCGATGTATGCAGAATCATCGAGATCGATCTTTTCGAGCTATTTAATGCGAGCAACACGTTATGTGGTGTATTCACCACTCCACAGTACGTTAGACATGCAGAACCGGAGGTATCTTCGTTTCGGTCGGGTTTCAAGCTGAGGTATGCATTTTCTACGACAATATTGGTGAGACCTCTGTCAGAAGTATGCAGAACCTTCGAGAACGCTCTTTTCGAGCTACTTAATGCGAGAAACACGTTTTCTGGTGTTTTCACCACCCCACAGTGCGTTTGATATGCAAAACCGGAGATATCTTGGTTTTCGTGGGGTTTCAAGCTGAGATATGCATTTTCTGCAATAATCTTGTTGAGACTTCTGTCCGAAGTATGCAGAAAAATCGAGAGCGCTCTTTTCGAGCTATTTAATGCGAGAAACACGTTTTCTGGGGTTTTCACCACACCTCTGTTCGTTGGATATGCAGAACCGGAGATATCTTGGTTTTCCTGGGGTTTCAAGCTGAGATATGCATTTTCTGCGACAATCTTGGTGAGACTTCTGTCCGAAGTATGCAGAATCATCGGGATCGCTCTTATCGAGCTATTTAATGCGAGAAACACGTTTTCTGGCGATTTCACCACACCACTGTTCGTTGGATATGCAGAACCGGAGATATCTCGGTTTTCTTGGGGTGTCAAGCTGAAATATGCATTTTCGCGATAATCTTGGTGAGACTTCTGTCCGATTTATGCAGAATCATCGAGATCGATCTTTTCGAGCTATTTAATGCGAGAAACACGTTATCCGGTGTTTTCACCACTCCACAGTGGGTTTGATATGCAGAACCGGCGACATCTTGATTTTCGTGGGGTTTCTAGCTGAGATATGCATTTTCTGCAAAAATATTGGTGAGACTTCTGCCCGAAGTATGCAGAGTCATCGAGATCGTACTTTTCGAGCTATTTAATGCGAGAAACACGTTTTCTGGGGTTTTCACCACTCCACAGTTGGTTTGACATGCAGAACCGGCGATGTTTGGTTTTCGTCGGGTTTCAAGTTTAGATATGCATTCTCTACGATAATCTTGGAGAAACATCTGTCCGAAGTATGCAGAATCATCAAGATCGCTCTTTTCGAGCTATTTAATGCGAAAAAACAAGTTTTCTGGTGTTTTCACCACTCCACAGTGCGTTTGATATGCAGAACCGGCGACATCTTGGATTTCGTCGGGGTTCAAGCTGAGATATGCAATTCCTGCGATAATCTTGGTGAGAAATCTGTCTGAAGTATGCTTAATCATCGAGATCGCTCGTTTCCAGCTATTTAATGCGAGAAACACGTTATCTGGTGTTTTCACCACTCCACAGTGCGTGTGATATGCAGAACCGACGATATCCTGGTTTTCGTGGGGTTTCAAGCTCAGATGTGCATTTTCTGCGATAATCTTGGTGAGAAATCTGTCCGAAGTATGCTTAATCATCGAGATCGCTCGTTTCCAGCTATTTAATGCGAGAAACACGCTTTCTGGTGTTTTCACCACTCCACAGTTGGTTTGATATGCAGAACCGGCGATGTTTGGTTTTCGTCGGGTTTCAAGTTGAGATATGCTTTTTCTACGATAATCTTGGTGAAACATCTGTCCGAAGTATGCAGAAACATCAAGAGCGCTCTTTTCGAGCTATTTAATGCGAGAAACACGTTTTCTGGGGTTTTCACCACACCACAGTTCGTTGGATGTGCAGAACCGGAGATATCTTGGTTTTCGCGGGGTTTCTAGCAGAGATATGCATTTTCTGCCATAATCATGGTGAGACTTCGGTTAGAAGTATGCAGAATCATCGAGATCGCACTTTTCGATCTATTTAATGCGAGAAACACGTTGTCTGGTGTTTTCACCACTCCACAGTTGGTTTGATATGCAGAACCGGCGATATCTGGGTTTTCGTGGGGTTTCAAGCTGAGATATGCATTTTCAGCGATAATCTTGGTGAGACTTCTGTCCGAAGTATGCAGAATCATCGAGATCGCTCTATTCGAGCTATTTAACGCGACAAAACGTTATCTGGTGTTTTCAGCACTCCACAGTGCGTTTGATATGCAGAACCAGCGATATCTTGGTTTTCGTGGGGTTTCAAGCTGAGATATGCATTTTCTGCGATAAACATGGAGAGACTTCTGTCCGAATTAGGCTGAATCATCGAGATCGCTATTTTCGAGCTAGTTAATGCGAGAAAAACCTTGTCAGGGGTTTTCACCACTCCACAGTGCGTTTGATATGCAGAACCAGCGATATCTTGGCTTTCGTTGGGTTTCAAGCTGAGATATGCATTTTTTACGATAATCTTGGTGAGACTTCTGTCCGAAGTATGCAGAATCATCGAGATCGCTCTTTTCGAGCTACTTGATGCGAGAAACACGTTAACTGGTGTTTCCACCACTCCACAGTGCGTTTGATATGCAGAACCGGCGACATCTTGGATTTCGTCGGGGTTCAAGCTGAGATATGCATTTTCTACGATAATCTTGGTGAGACTTCTGTCCGAAGTATGCAGAATCATCGATATCGCTCTTTTAGAGCTATTTAATGCGAGCAACACGTTATGTGGTGTATTCACCACTCCACAGTACGTTAGACATGCAGAACCGGAGGTATCTTCGTTTCGGTCGGGTTTCAAGCTGAGGTATGCATTTTCTACGACAATATTGGTGAGACCTCTGTCAGAAGTATGCAGAACCTTCGAGAACGCTGTTTTCGAGCTACTTAATGCGAGAAACACGTTTTCTGGTGTTTTCACCACCCCACAGTGCGTTTGATATGCAGAACCGGCGACATCGTGGTTTTCGTCGGGTTTCAAGCTGAGATATGCATTTTCTGCGATAATATTGGTGAGACTTCTGTCCGAAGTATGCAGAATCATCGATATCGCTCTTTTCGAGCTATTTAATGCGAGAAACACGTTGTCTGGTGTTTTGACCACTCCACAGTGCGTTTGATATGTAGAGCCGCCGATAACTTGGTTTTCGTGGGGTTTCCAGCTGAAATATGCATTTTCTGCGATAATCTTGGTGTTTCATCTATGAGAAGTATGCAGAATCATCGAGAACGCTCCTTTCGAGCTAGTTAATGCGAGAAACACGTTTTCTGGTGTTTTCACCACTCCACAGTGCGTCTGATATGCAGAACCGGCGATATCTTGATTTTCGTGGTGTTTCCAGCTGAGATATGCATTTTCTGCGATAATCTTGGTGAGACTTCAGTCAGAAGTACGCAGAATCATCTAGATCGCTCGTTTCGAGCTATTTAATGCGAGAAACCCGTTATCTGGTTGTTTTCACCACTCCATAGTGCGTTTGATATGCAGAACCGGCGACATCTTGATTTTCGTGAGGTTTCTAGATGAGATATGCATTTTCTGCGATAATATTGGTGAGACTTCAGTCAGAAGTATGCAGAATCATCTAGATCGCTCGTTTGGAGCTATTTAATGCGAGAAACACGTTATCTGGTGTTTTCACCAATCCACAGTGCGTTTGATATGCAGAACCGGCGACATCTTGATTTTCGTGGTGTTTCCAGCTGGGATATGCATTTTCTGCGATAATCTTGGTGAGACTTCAGTCAGAAGTATGCAGAAAAATCGAGAGCGCTCTTTTCGAGCTATTTAATGCGAGAAAGACGTTTTCTGGGGTTTTCACCAAACCTCTGTTCGTTGGATATGCAGAACCGGAGATATCTTGGTTTTCCTGGGGTTTCAAGCTGAGATATGCATTTTCTGCGATAATCTTGGTGAGACTTCTGTCCGAAGTATGCAGAATCAACGGGATCGCTCTTTTCGAGCTATTTAATGCGAGGAACACGTTTTCTGGCGTTTTCACCACACCACTGTTCGTTGGATATGCAGAACCGGAGATATCTTGGTTTTCGTGGGGTTTCAAGCTGAAATATGCATTTTCTGCGATAATCTTGGTGAGACATCTGTCCGAAGTATGCAGAATCATCGAGATCGCTCTTTTCGAGCTATTTAATGCACGAAACACGTTAACTGGTGTTTTCACCACTCCACAGTGCGTATGATGTGCAGAACCGGAGATAACCCGGGTTTCGTCGGGTTTCAAGCTGAGATATGCATTTTCTACGATAATCTTGGTGAGACTTCTGTCAGAAGTATGCAGGATCTTCGAGAACGCTCTTTTCGAGCTATTTAATGCGAGAAACACGTTATCGGGTGTTTTCACCACTCCACAGTGCGTTTGATATGCAGTAACAGCGATATCTTGGTTTTCGTGGGGTTTCAAGCTAAGATATGCATTTTTTACGATAATCTGGGTGAGACTTCTGTCCGAAATATGCAGAATCATCGAGATCGCACTATTCGAGCTATTTAATGCGCGAAACACGTTCTCTGGTTGTTTTCACCACTCCACAGTGCGTTTGATTTGCAGAACCGGCAACATCTTGATTTTCGTGAGGTTTCGAGCTGAGATATGCATTATCTGCGATAATCTTGGTGAGACTTCAGTAAGAAGTATGCAGAATCATCTAGATCGCTCTTTTAGAGCTACTTAATGCGAGAAACACGTTATCTGGTGTTTTGACCACTCCACAGTGCGTTTGATATGTAGAACCGCCGATAACTTGGTTTTCGTGGGGTTTCCAGCTGAAATATGCATTTTCTGCGATAATCTTGGTGTTTCCTCTATGAGAAGTATGCAGAATCATCTAGATCGCTCTTTTCGAGCTATTTAATGCGGGAAACACGTTTTCTGGTGTATTCGCCACTCCACAGTACGTTAGACATGCAGAACCGGAGGTATCTTCGTTTCGGTCGGGTTTCAAGCTGAGATATGCATTTTCTACGACAATATTGGTGAGACCTCTGTCAGAAGTATGCAGAATCTTCGAGAACGCTCTTTTCGAGCTACTTAATGGGAGAAACACGTTTTCTGGTGTTTTCACCACCCCACAGTGCGTTCGATATGCAGAACCGGCGACATCGTGGTTTTCGTCGGGTTTCAAGCTGAGATATGCATTTTCTGCGATAATATTGGTGAGACTTCTGTCCGAAGTATGCAGAATCATCGATATCGCTCTTTTCGAGCTATTTAATGCGAGAAACACGTTGTCTGGTGTTTTGACCACTCCACAGTGCGTTTGATATGTAGAGCCGCCGATAACTTGGTTTTCGTGGGGTTTCCAGCTGAAATATGCATTTTCTGCGATAATCTTGGTGTTTCCTCTATGAGAAGTATGCAGAATCATCGATATCGCTCTATTCCAGCTATTTAATGCGAAAAACACGTTATCTGGTTGTTTTCACTACTCCACAGTGGGTTTGATATGCAGAACCGGCGACATCTTAATTTTCGTGATGTTTCTAGCTGAGATAGGCATTTTCAGCGATAATATTGGTGAGACTTCAGTCAGAAGTATGCAGAATCATCTAGATCGCTCTTTTCGAGCTATTTAATGCGGGAAACACGTTTTCTGGTGTATTCACCACTCCACAGTGCGTTTGATATGCAGAACCGGCGACAGCTTGATTTTCGTGGTGTTTCCAGCTGGGATATGCATTTTCTGCGATAATCTTGGTGAGACTTCAGTCAGAAGTATGCAGAATCATCGGGATCGCTCTTTTCGAGCTATTTAATGCGAGAAAAACGATATCCGGTGTTTTCACCACTCCACAGTGCGTTTGATATGCAGAACCGGCGACATTTTGGATTTCGACGGGTTTCAAGCTGAGGATTGCATTTTCTACGATAATCTTGGTGAGACGTCTGTCAGAAGTATGCAGAATCATCGAGATCGCTCTATTCGAGCTATTTAATGCGAGAAACACGTTATCTGGTTGTTTTCACTAGTCCACAGTGGGTTTGATATGCAGAACCGGCGACATCTTAATTTTCGTGATGTTTCTAGCTGAGATAGGCATTTTCAGCGATAATATTGGTGAGACTTCAGTCAGAAATATGCAGAATCATCTAGATCGCTCTTTTCGAGCTATTTAATGCGGGAAACACGTTTTCTGGTGTATTCACCACTCCACAGTGCGTTTGATAAGCAGAACCGGCGACATCTTGATTTTCGTGGTGTTTCCAGCTGGGATATGCATTTTCTGCGATAATCTTGGTGAGACTTCAGTCAGAAGTATGCAGAATCATCTAGATCGCTCGTTTCGAGTTATTTAATGCGAGAAACACGTTATCTGGTGTTTTTACCACTCCACAGTGCGTTTGATATGCAGAACCGGCGACATCTTGATTTTCGTGATGTTTCTAGCTGAGATAGGCATTTTCTGCGATAATATTGGTGAGACTTCAGTCAGAAGTATGCAGAATCATCGGGATCGCTCTTTTCGAGCTATTTAATGCGAGAAACACGTTATCTGGTGTTTTCATCACTCCACAGTGCGTTGGATATGCAGAACCGGAGATATTTTGGTTTTCGTCGGGTTTCAAGCTGAGATATGCATTTTCTACGATAAGCTTAGTGAGACCTCTGTCAGAAGTATGCAGAACCTTCGAGAACGCTCTTTTCGAGCTACTTAATGCGAGAAACACGTTTTCTGGTGTTTTCACCACTGCACAGTACGTTTGATGTGCAGAACCGGAGATATCTTGGTTTTCGTGGGGTTTCAAGCTGAGATATGAATTTTTTAGGATAATCTTGGTGAGACTTCTGTCCGAAGTATGCAGAATCATCGAGATTGCTCTATTCGAGCTATTTAATGCGACAAAACGTTATCCGGTGTTTTCACCACTCCACAGTGCGTATGATATGCAGAACCGACGATATCTTGGTTTTCGTGGGGTTTCCAGCTGAAATATGCATTTTCTGCGATAATCTTTGTGTTTCATCTATGAGAAGTATGCAGAATCATCCAGAACACTCTTTTCGAGCTAGTTAATGCGAGTAACACGTTTTCTGGTGTTTTCACCACCCCACAGTGCGTTTGATATGCAGAACCGGCGACATCTTGGTTTTCGTCGGGTTTCAAGCTGAGATATGCATTTTCTGCTATAATATTGGTGAGACTTCAGTCAGAAGTATGCAGAATCATCTCGATCGCTCGTTTCGAGCTATTTAATGCGAATAAACAAGTTTTCTGGTGTTTTGACCATTTCACAGTACGTTTGACATGCAGAAACGGAGATACCTTGATTTCCGTCGGGTTTCAAGCTGAGATATGCATTTTCTGCGATAATATTGGTGAGACTTCAGTTAGAAGTATGCAGAATCATCGAGATCGCTCTGTTCGAGCTATTTAATGCGAGAAACACGTTTTCTGGTGTATTCACCACTCCACAGTGCGTTTGATATGCAGAACCAGCGATATCTTGGCTTTCGTGGGGTTTCAAGCTGAGATATGCATTTTCTGCGATAAGCTTGGTGAGACATTTGTCCGAAGTATGCAGAATCATCGAGATCGCTCTATTCGAGCTATTTAATGCGAGAAACACGTTATCTGGTGTTTTCATCACTCCACAGGGCGTTTGATATGCAGAACCGGCGATATCTTGGTTTTCGTGGGGTTTCCAGCTGAAATATGCATTTTCTGCGATAATCTTTGTGTGTCATCTATGAGAAGTATGCAGAATCATCTAGAACGCTCTTTTCGAGCTAGTTATTGCGAGTAATACGTTTTCTGGTGTTTTCACCAACCCACAGTGCGTTTGATATGCAGAACCGGCGACATCTTGGTTTTCGTCGGGTTTCAAGCTGAGATATGCATATTCTGCGATAATATTGGTGAGACTTCAGTCAGAAGGATGCAGAATCATCTAGATCGGCCTTCTCGAGCTATTTAATTCGAGAAACACGTTTTCTGCTGTATTGACCACTCCACAGTACGTTTGACATGCAGAAACGGAGATATCTTGGTTACGGTCGGGTTTCAAGCTGAGATATGCATTTTCTGCGATAATATTGGTGAGACGTCAGTCAGAAGTATGCAGAATCATCTAGATCGCTCGTTTCGAGCTATTTAATGCGAAAAAACAAGTTTTCTGGTGTTTTGACCACTCCACAGAGCGTTTGATATGTAGAGCCGCCGATAACTTGGTTTTCGTGGTGTTTTCAGTTGAAATATGCATTTTCTGCGATAATCTTTGTGAGTCTTCTGTCAGAAGTATGCAGAATCATCGAGAACGCTCTTTTCGACTTAGTTAATGTGAGTAACACGTTTTCTTGTGATTTCACAACTCCACAGTGCGTCTGATATGCAGAACCGGCGACATCTCGGTTTTCGTCGGGTTTCAAGCTGAGATATGCATTTTCTGCGATAATCTTTGTGAGACTTCAGTCAGAAGTATGATGAATAATCGAGATCGCTCTTTTCGAGCTATTTAATGCGAGATACACGTTTTCTGGTGTATTCACCACTCCACAGTACGTTTGACATGCAGAACCGGAGATATCTTGGTTTCGGTCGGGTTTCAGGCTGAGATATGCATTTTCTACGATAATCTTGGTGAGAATCTGTCAGAAGTATGCAGAATCATCGAGGACGCTCTTTTCGAGCTATTTAATGCGAGAAACACGTTTTCTGGTGTATTCACCACTCCACAGTGCGTTTGATAT
This sequence comes from Anthophora plumipes, assembly GCA_951804975.1. Classification (NCBI taxonomy): domain Eukaryota; kingdom Metazoa; phylum Arthropoda; class Insecta; order Hymenoptera; family Apidae; genus Anthophora; species Anthophora plumipes. The sequence continues at coordinate 1,960,524 of CATORF010000423.1, forward strand.
GTAGAGCCGCCGATAACTTGGTTTTCGTGGGGTTTCCAGCTGAAATATGCATTTTCTGCGATAATCTTGGTGAGACTTCTGTCCGAAGAGTGCAGAATCATAGACATCGCTTTTTTCGAGCTATTTAATGCGAGAAACACGTTATTTGGTGTTTTCACCACTCCACAGTGCGTTTGATATGCAGTACCAGCGATATCTTGGTTTTCGTGGGGTTTCAAGCTGAGATATGAATTTTTTAGGATAATCTTGGTGAGACTTCTGTCCGAAGTAAGCAGAATCATCGAGATCGCTCTGCTCGAGCTATTTAATGCGACAAAACGTTATCCGGTGTTTTCACCACTCCACAGTGCGTATGATATGCAGAACCGACGATATCTTGGTTTTCGTGGGGTTTCAAGCTCAGATATGCATTTTCTGCGATAATCTTGGTGAGACTTCTGTCCGAAGTATGCAGAATCATCGAGATCGCTCTTTTCGAGCTATTTAATGCGAGAAACACGTTATCTGGTGTTTTCACCACTCCACAGTGCGTTTGATATGCAGTACCAGCGATATCTTGGTTTTCGTAGGGTTTCCAGCTGAGATATGCATTTTCTACGATAATCTTGGTGAGTCTTCTGTCAGAAGTATGCAGTATCATCTAGATCGGTCTTCTCGAGCTATTTAATTCGAGAAACACGTTTTCTGCTGTGTTGACCACTCCACAGTACGCTTGACTTGCAGAAACGGAGATATCTTGGTATCGGCCGGGTTTCAAGCTGAGATATGCATTTTCTGCGATAAAATTGGTGAGACGTCAGTCAGAAGTATGCAGAATCATCTAGATCGCTCGTTTCGAGCTATTTAATGCGAAAAGCAAGTTTTCTGGTGTTTTGACCACTCCACAGAGCGTTTGATATGTAGAGCCGCCGATAACTTGGTTTTCGTGGGGTTTCCATCTGAGATATGCATTTCTTGCGATAATCTTGGTGAGACTTCAGTCAGAAGTATGCAGAATCATCTAGATCGCTCTTTTCGAGCTATTTAATGCGAGAAACACGTTTTCTGGTGTATTCACCACTCCACAGTGCGTTTGATATGCAGAACCAGCGATATCTTGGCTTTCGTGGGGTTTCCATCTGAGATATGCATTTCCTGCGATAATCTTGGTGAGACTTCAGTCAGAAGTATGCAGAATCATCGAGATCGCTCTATTCGAGCTATTTAATGCGAGAAACACGTTATCTGGTTGTTTTCACTACTCCACAGTGCGTTTGATATGCAGAACCGGCGACATCTTGATTTTCGTGAGGTTTCAACCTGAGATATGCGTTTTCTGCGATGATATTGGTGAGACTTCAGTCAGAAGTATGCAGAATCATCTAGATCGCTCGTTTCGAGCTATTTAATGCGAAAAAACAAGTTTTCTGGTGTTTTGACCACTCCACAGTGCGTTTGATATCTAGAGCCGCCGATAACTTGGTTTTCGTGGGGTTTCCAGCTGAAATAAGCATTGTCTGCGATAACCTTTGTGTTTCATCTATGAGAAGTATGTAGAATCATTGAGAACGCTCTTTTCGAGCTAGTTAATGTGAGTAACACGTGTTCTGGTGTTTTCACAACTCCACAGTGCGTCTGATATGCAGAACCGGCGGCATCTTGATTTTCGTGATGTTTCCAGCTGAAATATGCATTTTCTGCGATAATCTTGGTGCGACTTCTGTCAGAAGTATGCAGAATCATCGATATCGCTCTTTTCGAGCTATTTAATGCGAGAAACACGTTATCTGGTGTTTTGGCCACTCCACAGTGCGTTTGATATGCGGAACCGGCGCCATCTTGATTTTCGTGAGGTTTCAAGCTGAGATATGCATTTTCTGCGATAACCTTGGTGAGACTTCTGTTAGAAGTATGCAGAATCATCGAGATCGCTCTTTTCGAGCTATTTAATGGAGAAACACGTTATCTGGTGTATTGACCACTCCACAGTGCGTTTGATATGCGGAACCGGCGCCATCTTGATTTTCGTGAGGTTTCAAGCTGAGATATGCATTTTCTGCGGTAATCTTGATGAGACATCAGTCAGAAGTATGCAGAATCATCGAGATCGCTCTTTTCGAGCTATTTAATGGAGAAACACGTTATCTGGTGTATTGACCACTCCACAGTGCGTTTGATATGCGGAACCGGCGCCATCTTGATTTTCGTGAGGTTTCAAGCTGAGATATGCATTTTCTGCGATAATATTGGTGAGAGTTCAGTCAGAAGTATGCAGGATCATCTAGATCGCTCGGTTCGAGCTATTTAATGCGAGAAACACGTTGTCTGGTTGTTTTCACCACTCCACGGTGCGTTTGATATGCAGAACCGGCGATATCTTGATTTTCGTGGTGTTTCCAGCTGAGATATGCATTTTCTTCGATAATCTTGGTGAGTCTTCTGTCAGCAGTATGCAGAATCATCGAGATCGCTCTTTTCGAGCTATTTAATGGAGAAACACGTTATCTGGTGTATTGACCACTCCACAGTGCGTTTGATATGCGGAACCGGCGCCATCTTGATTTTCGTGAGGTTTCAAGCTGAGATATGCATTTTCTGCGATAATATTGGTGAGAGTTCAGTCAGAAGTATGCAGGATCATCTAGATCGCTCGGTTCGAGCTATTTAATGCGAGAAACACGTTGTCTGGTTGTTTTCACCACTCCACGTTGCGTTTGATATGCAGAACCGGCGATATCTTGATTTTCGTGGTGTTTCCAGCTGAGATATGCATTTTCTTCGATAATCTTGGTGAGTCTTCTGTCAGCAGTATGCAGAATCCTCGAGATCGCTCTATTCGAGCTATTTAATGCGAGAAACACGTTATCCGGTGTATTGACCACTCGACAGTGCCTTTGATATGCGGAACCGGCGCCATCTTGATTTTCGTGAGGTTTCAAGCTGAGATATGCATTTTCTGCGATAATATTGGTGAGAGTTCTGTCAGTAGTATGCAGAATCTTCGAGAACGCTTTTTTCGAGCTACTTAATGCGAGAAACACGTTATCTGGTTGTTTTCACCACTCCACAGTGCGTTTGATATGCAGAACCGGCGACATCTTGATTTTCGTGACGTTTCTAGCTGAGATATGCATTTTCTGCGATAATATTGGTGAGACTTCATTCAGAAGTATGCAGAATCATCTAGATCGCTCTTGTTGAGCTATTTAATAAAAAAAAACAAGTTTCCCGGTGTTTTCAACATTCCACAGTGCGTTTGATATGCAGAACTGGCGATATCTTGATTTTCGTGGTGTTTCCAGCTGAGATTTGCATTTTCTACGATAATCTTGGTGAGACTTCTGTCCGAAGTAAGCAGAATCATCGAGATCGCTCTATCCGAGCTACTTAATGCGAGAAACACGTTTTCTGGTGTATTCACCACTCCACAGTACGTTTGACATGCAGAACCGGAGATATCCTGGTTTCGGTCGGGTTTCAAGCTGAGATATGCTTTTCTACGATAATCTTGGTGAGACTTCTGTCAGTAGTATGCAGAATCTTCGAGAACGCTTTTTTCGAGCTACTTAATGCGAGAAACACGTTATCTGGTAGTTTTCACCACTCCACAGTGCGTTTGATATGCAGAACCAGCGATATCTTGGTTTTCGTGGGGTTTCAAGATGAGATATGCATTTTTTACGATAATCTTGGTGAGACTTCTGCCCGAAGTATGCTTAATCATCGTGATCGCTCGTTTCTAGCTATTTAATGCGAGAAACACGTTATCTGGTGTTTTCACCACTCCACAGTGCGTTTGATATGCAGAACCGGCGACATCATGGCTGTCGTCGGGCATCAAGCTGAGATATGCATTTTCTGCGATAATCTTGGTGAGACATCAGTCAGAAGTATGCAGAATCATCGAGATCGCTCTTTTCGAGCTATTTAATGGAGAAACACGTTATCTGGTGTATTGACCACTCCACAGTACGTTTGATATGCGGAACCGGCGCCATCTTGATTTTCGTGAGGTTTCAAGCTGAGATATGCATTTTCTGCGATAATATTGGTGAGCGTTCAGTCAGAAGTATGCAGGATCATCTAGATCGCTCGTTTCGAGCTATTTAATGCGAGAAACACGTTGTCTGGTTGTTTTCACCACTCCACGGTGCGTTTGATATGCAGAACCGGCGACATCTTGATTTTCGTGACGTTTCTAGCTGAGATATGCATTTTCTGCGATAATATTGGTGAGACTTCAGTCAGAAGTATGCAGAATCATCTAGATCGTTCGTTTCGAGCTATTTAATGCGAAAAAACAAGTTTTCTGGTGTTTTGACCACTCCACAGTGCGTTTGATATGTAGAGCCGCCGATAACTTGGTTTTCGTGGGGTTTCCAGCTGAAATATGCATTTTCTGCGATAATCTTTGTGTTTCATCAATGAGAAGTATGCAGAATCATCCAGAACGCTCTTTTCGAGCTAGTTAATGCGAGTAACACGTTTTCTGGTGTTTTCACCACTCCACAGTGCGTCTGATATGCAGAACCGACGATATCTTGGTTTTCGTGGGGTTTCCAACTGAAATATGCATTTTCTGCGATAATCTTTGTGTTTCATCAATGAGAAGTATGCAGAATCATCCAGAACGCTCTTTTCGAGCTATTTAATGCGAGAAACACGTTATCTGGTGTTTTCACCACTCCACAGTGCGTTTGATATGCAGAACCGGCGACATCATGGCTGTCGTCGGGCATCAAGCTGAGATATGCATTTTCTGCGATAATCTTGGTGAGACATCAGTCAGAAGTATGCAGAATCATCGAGATCGCTCTTTTCGAGCTATTTAATGGAGAAACACGTTATCTGGTGTATTGACCACTCCACAGTACGTTTGATATGCGGAACCGGCGCCATCTTGATTTTCGTGAGGTTTCAAGCTGAGATATGCATTTTCTGCGATAATATTGGTGAGCGTTCAGTCAGAAGTATGCAGGATCATCTAGATCGCTCGTTTCGAGCTATTTAATGCGAGAAACACGTTGTCTGGTTGTTTTCACCACTCCACGGTGCGTTTGATATGCAGAACCGGCGACATCTTGATTTTCGTGACGTTTCTAGCTGAGATATGCATTTTCTGCGATAATATTGGTGAGACTTCAGTCAGAAGTATGCAGAATCATCTAGATCGTTCGTTTCGAGCTATTTAATGCGAAAAAACAAGTTTTCTGGTGTTTTGACCACTCCACAGTGCGTTTGATATGTAGAGCCGCCGATAACTTGGTTTTCGTGGGGTTTCCAGCTGAAATATGCATTTTCTGCGATAATCTTTGTGTTTCATCAATGAGAAGTATGCAGAATCATCCAGAACGCTCTTTTCGAGCTAGTTAATGCGAGTAACACGTTTTCTGGTGTTTTCACCACTCCACAGTGCGTCTGATATGCAGAACCGACGATATCTTGGTTTTCGTGGGGTTTCCAACTGAAATATGCATTTTCTGCGATAATCTTTGTGTTTCATCAATGAGAAGTATGCAGAATCATCCAGAACGCTCTTTTCGAGCTATTTAATGCGAGAAACACGTTATCTGGTGTTTTCACCACTCCACAGTGCGTTTGATATGCAGAACCGGCGACATCATGGCTGTCGTCGGGCATCAAGCTGAGATATGCATTTTCTGCGATAATCTTGGTGAGACATCAGTCAGAAGTATGCAGAATCATCGAGATCGCTCTTTTCGAGCTATTTAATGGAGAAACACGTTATCTGGTGTATTGACCACTCCACAGTGCGTTTGATATGCGGAACCGGCGCCATCTTGATTTTCGTGAGGTTTCAAGCTGAGATATGCATTTTCTGCGATAATATTGGTGAGAGTTCAGTCAGAAGTATGCAGGATCATCTAGATCGCTCGTTTCGAGCTATTTAATGCGAGAAACACGTTGTCTGGTTGTTTTCACCACTCCACGGTGCGTTTGATATGCAGAACCGGCGACATCTTGATTTTCGTGACGTTTCTAGCTGAGATATGCATTTTCTGCGATAATATTGGTGAGACTTCAGTCAGAAGTATGCAGAATCATCTAGATCGTTCGTTTCGAGCTATTTAATGCGAAAAAACAAGTTTTCTGGTGTTTTGACCACTCCACAGTGCGTTTGATATGTAGAGCCGCCGATAACTTGGTTTTCGTGGGGTTTCCAGCTGAAATATGCATTTTCTGCGATAATCTTTGTGTTTCATCAATGAGAAGTATGCAGAATCATCCAGAACGCTCTTTTCGAGCTAGTTAATGCGAGTAACACGTTTTCTGGTGTTTTCACCACTCCACAGTGCGTCTGATATGCAGAACCGACGATATCTTGGTTTTCGTGGGGTTTCCAACTGAAATATGCATTTTCTGCGATAATCTTTGTGTTTCATCAATGAGAAGTATGCAGAATCATCCAGAACGCTCTTTTCGAGCTATTTAATGCGAGAAACACGTTATCTGGTGTTTTCGCCACTCCACAGTGCGTTTGATATGCAGAACCGGCGACATCATGGCTGTCGTCGGGTATCAAGCTGAGATATGCATTTTCTGCGGTAATCTTGATGAGACATCAGTCAGAAGTATGCAGAATCATCGAGATCGCTCTTTTCGAGCTATTTAATGGAGAAACACGTTATCTGGTGTATTGACCACTCCACAGTGCGTTTGATATGCGGAACCGGCGCCATCTTGATTTTCGTGAGGTTTCAAGCTGAGATATGCATTTTCTGCGATAATATTGGTGAGAGTTCAGTCAGAAGTATGCAGGATCATCTAGATCGCTCGGTTCGAGCTATTTAATGCGAGAAACACGTTGTCTGGTTGTTTTCACCACTCCACGGTGCGTTTGATATGCAGAACCGGCGATATCTTGTTTTTCGTGGTGTTTCCAGCTGAGATATGCATTTTCTTCGATAATCTTGGTGAGTCTTCTGTCAGCAGTATGCAGAATCATCGAGATCGCTCTATTCGAGCTATTTAATGCGAGAAACACGTTATCTGGTGTATTGACCACTCCACAGTGCCTTTGATATGCGGAACCGGCGCCATCTTGATTTTCGTGAGGTTTCAAGCTGAGATATGCATTTTCTGCGATAATATTGGTGAGAGTTCAGTCAGAAGTATGCAGGATCATCTAGATCGCTCGTTTCGAGATATTTAATGCGAGAAACACGTTTTCTGGTGTTTTCACCACTCCACAGTACGTTTGACATGCAGAACCGGCGATGTTTGGTTTTCGTCGGGTTTCAAGCTGAGATATGCATTTTCTACGATAATCTTGGTGAGACTTCTGTCCGAAGTAAGCAGAATCATCGAGATCGCTCTTTTCGAGCTACTTAATGCGAGAAACACGTTTTCTGTAGTATTCACCACTCCACAGTACGTTTGACATGCAGAACCGGAGATATCCTGGTTTCGGTCGGGTTTCAAGCTGAGATATGCTTTTCTACGATAATCTTGGTGAGACTTCTGTCAGAAGTATGCAGAATCTTCGAGAACGCTTTTTTCGAGCTACTTAATGCGAGAAACACGTTATCTGGTTGTTTTCACCACTCCACAGTGCGTTTGATATGCAGAACCGGCGACATCTTGATTTTCGTGACGTTTCTAGCTGAGATATGCATTTTCTGCGATAATATTGGTGAGACTTCATTCAGAAGTATGCAGAATCATCTAGATCGCTCTTGTCGAGCTATTTAATGCAAAAAAACAAGTTTCCCGGTGTTTTCAACATTCCACAGTGCGTTTGATATGCAGAACTGGCGATATCTTGATTTTCGTGGTGTTTCCAGCTGAGATTTGCATTTTCTGCGATAATCTTGGTGAGTCTTCTGTCAGAAGTATGCAGAATCATCTAGATTGCACTTTTCGAGCCATTTAATGCGAGAAACACGTTTTCTGGTGTATTCACCACTCCACAGAGCGTTTGATATGCAGAACCGGCGATATCTTGATATTCGTGGTGTTTCCAGCTGAGATATGCATTTTCTGCGATAATAGTGGTGAGACATCAGTCAGAAGTATGCAGAATCATCGGGATCGCTCTTTTCGAGCTATTTAATGCGGCAAACACGTTATCTGGTGCTTTCAGCACTCCACAGTGCGTATGATATGCAGAACCAGCGATATCTTGGTTTTCGTGGGGTTTCAAGCTGAGATATGCATTTTTTACGATAATCTTGGTGAGGCTTCTGCCCGAAGTATGCTTAATCATCGTGATCGCTCGTTTCTAGCTATTTAATGCGAGAAACACGTTATCTGGTGTTTTCACCACTCCACAGTGCGTTTGATATGCAGAACCGGCGACATCATGGCTGTCGTCGGGCATCAAGCTGAGATATGCATTTTCTGCGATAATCTTGGTGAGACATCAGTCAGAAGTATGCAGAATCATCGAGATCGCTCTTTTCGAGCTATTTAATGGAGAAACACGTTATCTGGTGTATTGACCACTCCACAGTGCGTTTGATATGCGGAACCGGCGCCATCTTGATTTTCGTGAGGTTTAAAGCTGAGATATGCATTTTCTGCGATAATATTGGTGAGAGTTCAGTCAGAAGTATGCAGGATCATCTAGATCGCTCGTTTCGAGCTATTTAATGCGAGAAACACGTTGTCTGGTTGTTTTCACCACTCCACGGTGCGTTTGATATGCAGAACCGGCGACATCTTGATTTTCGTGACGTTTCTAGCTGAGATATGCATTTTCTGCGATAATATTGGTGAGACTTCAGTCAGAAGTATGCAGAATCATCTAGATCGTTCGTTTCGAGCTATTTAATGCGAAAAAACAAGTTTTCTGGTGTTTTGAACACTCCACAGTGCGTTTGATATGTAGAGCCGCCGATAACTTGGTTTTCGTGGGGTTTCCAGCTGAAATATGCATTTTCTGCGATAATCTTTGTGTTTCATCAATGAGAAGTATGCAGAATCATCCAGAACGCTCTTTTCGAGCTATTTAATGCGAGAAACACGTTATCTGGTGTTTTCACCACTCCACAGTGCGTTTGATATGCAGAACCGGCGACATCATGGCTGTCGTCGGGCATCAAGCTGAGATATGCATTTTCTGCGATAATCTTTGTGTTTCATCAATGAGAAGTATGCAGAACCATCCAGAACGCACTTTTCGAGCTAGTTAATGCGAGTAACACGTTTTCTGGTGTTTTCACCACTCCACAGTGCGTCTGATATGCAGAACCGGCGATATCTTGGTTTTCGTGGGGTTTCCAGCTGAGATATGCATTTTCTGCGATAATCGTGGTGAGACTTCATTCAGAAGTATGCAGAATCATCTAGATCGCTCTTGTCGAGCTACTTAATGCAAAAAAACAAGTTTCCCGGTGTTTTCAACATTCCACAGTGCGTTTGATATGCAGAACTGGCGATATCTTGATTTTCGTGGTGTTTCCAGCTGAGATATGCATTATCTGCGATAATCTTAGTGAGTCTTCTGTCAGAAGTATGCAGAATCATCTAGATTGCACTTTTCGAGCCATTTAATGCGAGAAACACGTTTTCTGGTGTATTCACCACTCCACAGAGCGTTTGATATGCAGAACCGGCGATATCTTGATATTCGTGGTGTTTCCAGCTGGGATATGCATTTTCTGCGATAATAGTGGTGAGACATCAGTCAGAAGTATGCAGAATCTTCGAGAACGCTCTTTTCGAGCTACTTAAAGCGAGAAACACGTTTTCTGGTGTATTCACCACTCCACAGTACGTTTGACATGCAGAACCGAAGATATCTTGGTTTCGGTCGGGTTTCAAGCTGAGACATGCATTTTCTGCGATAATCTTGGTGATTCTTCTGTCAGAAGTATGCAGAAGCATCGAGTACGCTCTTTTCGAGCTGTTTAATGCGAGAAACACGTTATCTGGTGTTTTCACCACTCCACAGTGCGTTTGATATGCAGAACCGGCGACATCTTGGCTTTCGTCGGGTATCAAGCTGGGATATGCATTTTCTACGATAATCTTGGTGAGACTTCTGTCAGAAGTATGCAGAATCATCGGGAACGCTCTTTTCGAGCTATTTAATGCGAGAAACTCGTTATCTGGTTGTTTTCACCACTCCACAGTGCGTTTGATATGCAGAACCGGCGTCAACTTGATTTTCGTGAGGTTTCAAGGTGAGATATGCATTTTCTGCGATTATCTTGGTGAGACTTCTGTCAGAAGTATGCAGAATCATCGAGATCGCTCTTTTCGAGCTACTTAATTCGAGAAACACGTTATCTGGTGTTTTCACCACTCCACAGTGCGTATGATATGCAGAACCGGCGATATCTTGGTTTTCGTGGTGTTTCAATCTGAGATATGCATTTTCTGCGATAATCTTGGTGAGACATGAGTCAGAAGTATGCAGAATCATCGAGATCGCTCTTTTCGAGCTATTTAATGGAGAAACACGTTATCTGGTGTATTGACCACTCCACAGTGCGTTTGATATGCGGAACCGGCGCCATCTTGATTTTCGTGAGGTTTCAAGGTGAGATATGCATTTTCTGCGATAATAGTGGTGAGACATCAGTCAGAAGTATGCAGAAGCATCGAGTACGCTCTTTTCGAGCTGTTTAATGCGAGAAACACGTTATCTGGTGTTTTCACCACTCCACAGTGCGTTTGATATGCAGAACCGGCGTCAACTTGATTTTCGTGAGGTTTCAAGGTGAAATATGCATTTTCTGCGATAATAGTGGTGAGACATCAGTCAGAAGTATGCAGAATCTTCGAGAACGCTCTTTTCGAGCTACTTAAAGCGAGAAACACGTTATCTGGTGTTTTCGCCACTCCACAGTGCGTTTGACATGCAGAACCGCAGATATCTTGGTTACGTTCGGGATTCAAGCTGAGATATGCATTTTCTGCGATAATCTTGGTGAGACTTCAGTCAGAAGTATGCAGAATCGTCTAGATCGCTCTTGTCGAGCTATTTAACGCGAGAAACACGTTATATGGTGTTTTCACCACTCCACAGTGCGTTTGATATGCAGAACCGGCGACATCTTGGCTTTAGTCGGGGTTCAAACTGAGATATGCATTTTTTGCGATAATATTGGTGAGACTTCAGTCAGAAGTATGCAGAATCATCTAGATCGCTCGTTTCGTGCTAATTAATGCGGCAAACACGTTATCTGGTGCTTTCAGCACTCCACAGTGCGTTTGATATGCAGAACCAGCGATATCTTGGATTTCGTGGGGTTTCAAGCTGAGATATGCATTTTTTACGATAATCTTGGTGAGACTCCTCTCCGAAGTATGCTTAATCATCGAGATCGCTCGTTTCGAGCTATTTAATGCGAGAAACACGTTATCTGGTGTTTTCACCACTCCACAGTGCGTATGATATGCAGAACCGGCGATATCTTGGTTTTCGTGGTGTTTCAATCTGAGATATGCATTTTCTGCGATAATCTTGGTGAGACATGAGTCAGAAGTATGCAGAATCATCGAGATCGCTCTTTTCGAGCTATTTAATGGAGAAACACGTTATCTGGTGTATTGACCACTCCACAGTGCGTTTGATATGCGGAACCGGCGCCATCTTGATTTTCGTGAGGTTTCAAGGTGAGATATGCATTTTCTGCGATTATCTTGGTGAGACTTCTGTCAGAAGTATGCAGAATCATCGAGATCGCTCTTTTCGAGCTATTTAATGCGGGAAACACGTTTTCTGGTGTATTCACCACTCCACAGTGCGTTTGATATGCAGAACCGGCGACATCTTGATTTTCGTGGTGTTTCCAGCTGAGATATGCATTATCTGCGATAATCTTAGTGAGTCTTCTGTCAGAAGTATGCAGAATCATCTAGATTGCACTTTTCGAGCCATTTAATGCGAGAAACAAGTTTTCTGGTGTATTCACCACTCCACAGAGCGTTTGATATGCAGAACCGGCGATATCTTGATATTCGTGGTGTTTCAATCTGAGATATGCATTTTCTGCGATAATCTTGGTGAGACATCAGTCAGAAGTATGCAGAATCATCGAGATCGCTCTTTTCGAGCTACTTAATGCGAGAAACACGTTTTCTGGTGTATTCACCACTCCACAGTACGTTTGACATGCAGAACCGGAGATATCCTGGTTTCGGTCGGGTTTCAAGCTGAGATATGCTTTTCTACGATAATCTTGGTGAGACTTCTGTCAGTAGTATGCAGAATCTTCGAGAACGCTTTTTTCGAGCTACTTAATGCGAGAAACACGTTATCTGGTTGTTTTCACCACTCCACAGTGCGTTTGATATGCAGAACCGGCGACATCTTGATTTTCGTGACGTTTCTAGCTGAGATATGCATTTTCTGCGATAATATTGGTGAGACTTCATTCAGAAGTATGCAGAATCATCTAGATCGCTCTTGTTGAGCTATTTAATAAAAAAAAACAAGTTTCCCGGTGTTTTCAACATTCCACAGTGCGTTTGATATGCAGAACTGGCGATATCTTGATTTTCGTGGTGTTTCCAGCTGAGATTTGCATTTTCTGCGATAATCTTGGTGAGTCTTCTGTCAGAAGTATGCAGAATCATCTAGATTGCACTTTTCGAGCCATTTAATGCGAGAAACACGTTTTCTGGTGTATTCACCACTCCACAGAGCGTTTGATATGCAGAACCGGCGATATCTTGATATTCGTGGTGTTTCCAGCTGAGATATGCATTTTCAGCGATAATAGTGGTGAGACATCAGTCAGAAGTATGCAGAATCATCGGGATCGCTCTTTTCGAGCTATTTAATGCGAGAAACTCGTTATCTGGTTGTATTCACCACTCCACAGTGCGTTTGATATGCAGAACCGGCGTCATCTTGATTTTCGTGAGGTTTCAAGGTGAGATATGCATTTTCTGAGATTATCTTGGTGAGACTTCTGTCCGAAGTATGCAGAATCATCGAGATCGCTCTATTCGAGCTATTTAATGCGGCAGACACGTTATCTGGTGCTTTCAGCACTCCACAGTGCGTATGATATGCAGAACCAGCGATATCTTGGTTTTCGTGGGGTTTCAAGCTGAGATATGCATTTTTTACGATAATCTTGGTGAGACTTCTGCCCGAAGTATGCTTAATCATCGTGATCGCTCGTTTCTAGCTATTTAATGCGAGAAACACGTTATCTGGTGTTTTCACCACTCCACAGTGCGTTTGATATGCAGAACCGGCGACATCATGGCTGTCGTCGGGCATCAAGCTGAGATATGCATTTTCTGCGATAATCTTGGTGAGACATCAGTCAGAAGTATGCAGAATCATCGAGATCGCTCTTTTCGAGCTATTTAATGGAGAAACACGTTATCTGGTGTATTGACCACTCCACAGTGCGTTTGATATGCGGAACCGGCGCCATCTTGATTTTCGTGAGGTTTCAAGCTGAGATATGCATTTTCTGCGATAATATTGGTGAGAGTTCAGTCAGAAGTATGCAGGATCATCTAGATCGCTCGTTTCGAGCTATTTAATGCGAGAAACACGTTGTCTGGTTGTTTTCACCACTCCACGGTGCGTTTGATATGCAGAACCGGCGACATCTTGATTTTCGTGACGTTTCTAGCTGAGATATGCATTTTCTGCGATAATATTGGTGAGACTTCAGTCAGAAGTATGCAGAATCATCTAGATCGTTCGTTTCGAGCTATTTAATGCGAAAAAACAAGTTTTCTGGTGTTTTGACCACTCCACAGTGCGTTTGATATGTAGAGCCGCCGATAACTTGGTTTTCGTGGGGTTTCCAGCTGAAATATGCATTTTCTGCGATAATCTTGGTGAGACATGAGTCAGAAGTATGCAGAATCATCGAGATCGCTCTTTTCGAGCTATTTAATGGAGAAACACGTTATCTGGTGTATTGACCACTCCACAGTGCGTTTGATATGCGGAACCGGCGCCATCTTGATTTTCGTGAGGTTTCAAGGTGAGATATGCATTTTCTGCGATTATCTTGGTGAGACTTCTGTCAGAAGTATGCAGAATCATCGAGATCGCTCTTTTCGAGCTATTTAATGCGGGAAACACGTTTTCTGGTGTATTCACCACTCCACAGTGCGTTTGATATGCAGAACCGGCGACATCTTGATTTTCGTGGTGTTTCCAGCTGAGATATGCATTATCTGCGATAATCTTAGTGAGTCTTCTGTCAGAAGTATGCAGAATCATCTAGATTGCACTTTTCGAGCCATTTAATGCGAGAAACACGTTTTCTGGTGTATTCACCACTCCACAGAGCGTTTGATATGCAGAACCGGCGATATCTTGATATTCGTGGTGTTTCAATCTGAGATATGCATTTTCTGCGATAATCTTGGTGAGACATCAGTCAGAAGTATGCAGAATCATCGAGATCGCTCTTTTCGAGCTACTTAATGCGAGAAACACGTTTTCTGGTGTATTCACCACTCCACAGTACGTTTGACATGCAGAACCGGAGATATCCTGGTTTCGGTCGGGTTTCAAGCTGAGATATGCTTTTCTACGATAATCTTGGTGAGACTTCTGTCAGTAGTATGCAGAATCTTCGAGAACGCTTTTTTCGAGCTACTTAATGCGAGAAACACGTTATCTGGTTGTTTTCACCACTCCACAGTGCGTTTGATATGCAGAACCGGCGACATCTTGATTTTCGTGACGTTTCTAGCTGAGATATGCATTTTCTGCGATAATATTGGTGAGACTTCATTCAGAAGTATGCAGAATCATCTAGATCGCTCTTGTTGAGCTATTTAATAAAAAAAAACAAGTTTCCCGGTGTTTTCAACATTCCACAGTGCGTTTGATATGCAGAACTGGCGATATCTTGATTTTCGTGGTGTTTCCAGCTGAGATTTGCATTTTCTGCGATAATCTTGGTGAGTCTTCTGTCAGAAGTATGCAGAATCATCTAGATTGCACTTTTCGAGCCATTTAATGCGAGAAACACGTTTTCTGCTGTATTCACCACTCCACAGAGCGTTTGATATGCAGAACCGGCGATATCTTGATATTCGTGGTGTTTCCAGCTGAGATATGCATTTTCAGCGATAATAGTGGTGAGACATCAGTCAGAAGTATGCAGAATCATCGGGATCGCTCTTTTCGAGCTATTTAATGCGAGAAACTCGTTATCTGGTTGTATTCACCACTCCACAGTGCGTTTGATATGCAGAACCGGCGTCATCTTGATTTTCGTGAGGTTTCAAGGTGAGATATGCATTTTCTGCGATTATCTTGGTGAGACATCTGTCCGAAGTATGCAGAATCATCGAGATCGCTCTATTCGAGCTATTTAATGCGGCAGACACGTTATCATGTGCTTTCAGCACTCCACAGTGCGTATGATATGCAGAACCAGCGATATCTTGGTTTTCGTGGGGTTTCAAGCTGAGATATGCATTTTTTACGATAATCTTGGTGAGACTTCTGCCCGAAGTATGCTTAATCATCGTGATCGCTCGTTTCTAGCTATTTAATGCGAGAAACACGTTATCTGGTGTTTTCACCACTCCACAGTGCGTTTGATATGCAGAACCGGCGACATCATGGCTGTCGTCGGGCATCAAGCTGAGATATGCATTTTCTGCGATAATCTTGGTGAGACATCAGTCAGAAGTATGCAGAATCATCGAGATCGCTCTTTTCGAGCTATTTAATGGAGAAACACGTTATCTGGTGTATTGACCACTCCACAGTGCGTTTGATATGCGGAACCGGCGCCATCTTGATTTTCGTGAGGTTTCAAGCTGAGATATGCATTTTCTGCGATAATATTGGTGAGAGTTCAGTCAGAAGTATGCAGGATCATCTAGATCGCTCGTTTCGAGCTATTTAATGCGAGAAACACGTTGTCTGGTTGTTTTCACCACTCCACGGTGCGTTTGATATGCAGAACCGGCGACATCTTGATTTTCGTGACGTTTCTAGCTGAGATATGCATTTTCTGCGATAATATTGGTGAGACTTCAGTCAGAAGTATGCAGAATCATCTAGATCGTTCGTTTCGAGCTATTTAATGCGAAAAAACAAGTTTTCTGGTGTTTTGACCACTCCACAGTGCGTTTGATATGTAGAGCCGCCGATAACTTGGTTTTCGTGGGGTTTCCAGCTGAAATATGCATTTTCTGCGATAATCTTTGTGTTTCATCAATGAGAAGTATGCAGAATCATCCAGAACGCTCTTTTCGAGCTAGTTAATGCGAGTAACACGTTTTCTGGTGTTTTCACCACTCCACAGTGCGTCTGATATGCAGAACCGACGATATCTTGGTTTTCGTGGGGTTTCCAACTGAAATATGCATTTTCTGCGATAATCTTTGTGTTTCATCAATGAGAAGTATGCAGAATCATCCAGAACGCTCTTTTCGAGCTATTTAATGCGAGAAACACGTTATCTGGTGTTTTCACCACTCCACAGTGAGTTTGATATGCAGAACCGGCGACATCATGGCTGTCGTCGGGCATCAAGCTGAGATATGCATTTTCTGCGATAATCTTTGTGTTTCATCAATGAGAAGTATGCAGAACCATCCAGAACGCACTTTTCGAGCTAGTTAATGCGAGTAACACGTTTTCTGGTGTTTTCACCACTCCACAGTGCGTCTGATATGCAGAACCGGCGATATCTTGGTTTTCGTGGGGTTTCCAGCTGAGATATGCATTTTCTGCGATAATCGTGGTGAGACTTCATTCAGAAGTATGCAGAATCATCTAGATCGCTCTTGTCGAGCTACTTAATGCAAAAAAACAAGTTTCCCGGTGTTTTCAACATTCCACAGTGCGTTTGATATGCAGAACTGGCGATATCTTGATTTTCGTGGTGTTTCCAGCTGAGATATGCATTATCTGCGATAATCTTAGTGAGTCTTCTGTCAGAAGTATGCAGAATCATCTAGATTGCACTTTTCGAGCCATTTAATGCGAGAAACACGTTTTCTGGTGTATTCACCACTCCACAGAGCGTTTGATATGCAGAACCGGCGATATCTTGATATTCGTGTTGTTTCCAGCTGAGATATGCATTTTCTGCGATAATAGTGGTGAGACATCAGTCAGAAGTATGCAGAATCTTCGAGAACGCTCTTTTCGAGCTACTTAAAGCGAGAAACACGTTTTCTGGTGTATTCACCACTCCACAGTACGTTTGACATGCAGAACCGAAGATATCTTGGTTTCGGTCGGGTTTCAAGCTGAGACATGCATTTTCTGCGATAATCTTGGTGATTCTTCTGTCAGAAGTATGCAGAAGCATCGAGTACGCTCTTTTCGAGCTGTTTAATGCGAGAAACACGTTATCTGGTGTTTTCACCACTCCACAGTGCGTTTGATATGCAGAACCGGCGACATCTTGGCTTTCGTCGGGTATCAAGCTGGGATATGCATTTTCTACGATAATCTTGGTGAGACTTCTGTCAGAAGTATGCAGAATCATCGGGAACGCTCTTTTCGAGCTATTTAATGCGAGAAACTCGTTATCTGGTTGTTTTCACCACTCCACAGTGCGTTTGATATGCAGAACCGGCGTCAATTTGATTTTCGTGAGGTTTCAAGGTGAGATATGCATTTTCTGCGATTATCTTGGTGAGACTTCTGTCAGAAGTATGCAGAATCATCGAGATCGCTCTTTTCGAGCTACTTAATTCGAGAAACACGTTATCTGGTGTTTTCGCCACTCCACAGTGCGTTTGACAAGCAGAACCGCAGATATCTTGGTTACGTTCGGGATTCAAGCTGAGATATGCATTTTCTGCGATAATCTTGGTGAGACTTCAGTCAGAAGTATGCAGAATCGTCTAGATCGCTCTTGTCGAGCTATTTAACGCGAGAAACACGTTATATGGTGTTTTCACCACTCCACAGTGCGTTTGATATGCAGAACCGGCGACATCTTGGCTTTAGTCGGGGTTCAAACTGAGATATGCATTTTTTGCGATAATATTGGTGAGACTTCAGTCAGAAGTATGCAGAATCATCTAGATCGCTCGTTTCGTGCTAATTAATGCGGCAAACACGTTATCTGGTGCTTTCAGCACTCCACAGTGCGTTTGATATGCAGAACCAGCGATATCTTGGATTTCGTGGGGTTTCAAGCTGAGATATGCATTTTTTACGATAATCTTGGTGAGACTCCTGTCCGAAGTATGCTTAATCATCGAGATCGCTCGTTTCGAGCTATTTAATGCGAGAAACACGTTATCTGGTGTTTTCACCACTCCACAGTGCGTATGATATGCAGAACCGGCGATATCTTGGTTTTCGTGGGGTTTCAATCTGAGATATGCATTTTCTGCGATAATCTTGGTGAGACATCAGTCAGAAGTATGCAGAATCATCGAGATCGCTCTTTTCGAGCTATTTAATGGAGAAACACGTTATCTGGTGTATTGACCACTCCACAGTGCGTTTGATATGCGGAACCGGCGCCATCTTGATTTTCGTGAGGTTTCAAGGTGAGATATGCATTTTCTGCGATTATCTTGGTGAGACCTCTGTCAGAAGTATGCAGAATCATCGAGATCGCTCTTTTCGAGCTACTTAATTCGAGAAACACGTTATCTGGTGTTTTCGCCACTCCACAGTGCGTTTGACATGCAGAACCGCAGATATCTTGGTTACGTTCGGGATTCAAGCTGAGATATGCATTTTCTGCGATAATCTTGGTGAGACTTCAGTCAGAAGTATGCAGAATTGTCTAGATCGCTCTTGTCGAGCTATTTAACGCGAGAAACACGTTATATGGTGTTTTCACCACTCCACAGTGCGTTTGATATGCAGAACCGGCGACATCTTGGCTTTAGTCGGGGTTCAAACTGAGATATGCATTTTTTGCGATAATGTTGGTGAGACTTCAGTCAGAAGTATGCAGAATCATCTAGATCGCTCGTTTCGTGCTAATTAATGCGGCAAACACGTTATCTGGTGCTTTCAGCACTCCACAGTGCGTTTGATATGAAGAACCAGCGATATCTTGGATTTCGTGGGGTTTCAAGCTGAGATATGCATTTTTTACGATAATCTTTTTGTTTCATCAATGAGAAGTATGCAGAACCATCCAGAACGCACTTTTCGAGCTAGTTAATGCGAGTAACACGTTTTCTGGTGTTTTCACCACTCCACAGTGCGTCTGATATGCAGAACCGGCGATATCTTGGTTTTCGTGGGGTTTCCAGCTGAGATATGCATTTTCTGCGATAATCGTGGTGAGACTTCATTCAGAAGTATGCAGAATCATCTAGATCGCTCTTGTCGAGCTACTTAATGCAAAAAAACAAGTTTCCCGGTGTTTTCAACATTCCACAGTGCGTTTGATATGCAGAACTGGCGATATCTTGATTTTCGTGGTGTTTCCAGCTGAGATATGCATTATCTGCGATAATCTTAGTGAGTCTTCTGTCAGAAGTATGCAGAATCATCGAGAACGCTCTTTTCGAGCTATTTAATGGAGAAACACGTTATCTGGTGTATTGACCACTCCACAGTGCGTTTGATATGCAGAACCGGCGATATCTTGATATTCGTGGTGTTTCCAGCTGAGATATGCATTTTCTGCGATAATAGTGGTGAGACATCAGTCAGAAGTATGCAGAATCTTCGAGAACGCTCTTTTCGAGCTACTTAATGCGAGAAACACGTTTTCTGGTGTATTCACCACTCCACAGTACGTTTGACATGCAGAACCGAAGATATCTTGGTTTCGGTTGGGTTTCAAGCTGAGACATGCATTTTCTGCGATAATCTTGGTGATTCTTCTGTCAGAAGTATGCAGAAGCATCGAGTACGCTCTTTTCGAGCTGTTTAATGCGAGAAACACGTTATCTGGTGTTTTCACCACTCCACAGTGCGTTTGATATGCAGAACCGGCGACATCTTGGCTTTAGTCGGGGTTCAAACTGAGATATGCATTTTTTGCGATAATATTGGTGAGACTTCAGTCAGAAGTATGCAGAATCATCTAGATCGCTCGTTTCGTGCTAATTAATGCGGCAAACACGTTATCTGGTGCTTTCAGCACTCCACAGTGCGTTTGATATGCAGAACCAGCGATATCTTGGATTTCGTGGGGTTTCAAGCTGAGATATGCATTTTTTACGATAATCTTGGTGAGACTCCTGTCCGAAGTATGCTTAATCATCGAGATCGCTCGTTTCGAGCTATTTAATGCGAGAAACACGTTATCTGGTGTTTTCACCACTCCACAGTGCGTATGATATGCAGAACCGGCGATATCTTGGTTTTCGTGGGGTTTCAATCTGAGATATGCATTTTCTGCGATAATCTTGGTGAGACATCAGTCAGAAGTATGCAGAATCATCGAGATCGCTCTTTTCGAGCTATTTAATGGAGAAACACGTTATCTGGTGTATTGACCACTCCACAGTGCGTTTGATATGCGGAACCGGCGCCATCTTGATTTTCGTGAGGTTTCAAGGTGAGATATGCATTTTCTGCGATTATCTTGGTGAGACTTCTGTCAGAAGTATGCAGAATCATCGAGATCGCTCTTTTCGAGCTACTTAATTCGAGAAACACGTTATCTGGTGTTTTCGCCACTCCACAGTGCGTTTGACATGCAGAACCGCAGATATCTTGGTTACGTTCGGGATTCAAGCTGAGATATGCATTTTCTGCGATAATCTTGGTGAGACTTCAGTCAGAAGTATGCAGAATCGTCTAGATCGCTCTTGTCGAGCTATTTAACGCGAGAAACACGTTATATGGTGTTTTCACCACTCCACAGTGCGTTTGATATGCAGAACCGGCGACATCTTGGCTTTAGTCGGGGTTCAAACTGAGATATGCATTTTTTGCGATAATAT
This sequence comes from Anthophora plumipes, assembly GCA_951804975.1. Classification (NCBI taxonomy): domain Eukaryota; kingdom Metazoa; phylum Arthropoda; class Insecta; order Hymenoptera; family Apidae; genus Anthophora; species Anthophora plumipes. The sequence continues at coordinate 1,981,302 of CATORF010000423.1, forward strand.
TGGTGAGACTTCAGTCAGAAGTATGCAGAATCATCTAGATCGCTCGTTTCGTGCTAATTAATGCGACAAACACGTTATCTGGTGCTTTCAGCACTCCACAGTGCGTTTGATATGAAGAACCAGCGATATCTTGGATTTCGTGGGGTTTCAAGCTGAGATATGCATTTTTTACGATAATCTTGGTGAGACTTCTGCCCGAAGTATGCTTAATCATCGTGATCGCTCGTTTCTAGCTATTTAATGCGAGAAACACGTTATCTGGTGTTTTCACCACTCCACAGTGCGTTTGATATGCAGAACCGGCGACATCATGGCTGTCGTCGGGCATCAAGCTGAGATATGCATTTTCTGCGATAATCTTGGTGAGACATCAGTCAGAAGTTTGCAGAATCATCGATATCGCTCTTTTCGAGCTATTTAATGGAGAAACACGTTATCTGGTGTATTGACCACTCCACAGTGCGTTCGATATGCGGAACCGGCGCCATCTTGATTTTCGTGAGGTTTCAAGCTGAGATATGCATTTTCTGCGATAATATTGGTGAAAGTTCAGTCAGAAGTATGCAGGATCATCTAGATCGCTCGTTTCGAGCTATTTAATGCGAGAAACACGTTGTCTGGTTGTTTTCACCACTCCACTGTGCGTTTGATATGCAGAACCAGCGTCATCTTGATTTTCGTGGTGTTTCCAGCTGAGATATGCATTTTCTGCGATAATCTTGGTGAGTCTTCTGTCAGCAGTATGCAGAATCATCGAGATCGCTCTACTCGAGCTATTTAATGCGAAAAAACAAGTTTTCTGGTGTTTTGACCACTCCACAGTGCGTATGATATGTAGAGCCGCCGATAACTTGGTTTTCGTGGGGTTTCCAACTGAAATATGCATTTTCTGCGATAATCTTTGTGTTTCATCAATGAGAAGTATGCAGAATCATCCAGAACGCTCTTTTCGAGCTATTTAATGCGAGAAACACGATATCTGGTGTTTTCACCACTCCACAGTGCGTTTGATATGCAGAACCGGCGACATCATGGCTGTCGTCGGGCATCAAGCTGAGATATGCATTTTCTGCGATAATCTTTGTGTTTCATCAATGAGAAGTATGCAGAACCATCCAGAATGCACTTTTCGAGCTAGTTAATGCGAGTAACACGTTTTCTGGTGTTTTCACCACTCCAAAGTGCGTCTGATATGCAGAACCGGCGATATCTTGGTTTTCGTGGGGTTTCCAGCTGAGATATGTATTTTCTGCGATAATCGTGGTGAGACTTCACTCAGAAGTATGCAGAATCATCTAGATCGCTCTTGTCGAGCCATTTAATGCGAGAAACACGTTTTCTGTTGTATTCACCACTCCACAGAGCGTTTGATATGCAGAACCGGCAATATCTTGATATTCGTGGTGTTTCCAGCTGAGATATGCATTTTCTGCGATAATAGTGGTGAGACATCAGTCAGAAGTATGCAGAATCTTCGAGAACGCTCTTTTCGAGCTACTTAATGCCAGAAACACGTTTTCTGGTGTATTCACCACTCCACAGTACGTTTGACCTGCAGAACCGAAGATATCTTGGTTTCGGTCGGGTTTCAAGCTGAGACATGCATTTTCTGCGATAATCTTGGTGATTCTTCTGTCAGAAGTATGCAGAAGCATCGAGTACGCTCTTTTCGAGCTGTTTAATGCGAGAAACACGTTATCTGGTGTTTTCGCCACTCCACAGTGCGTTTGACATGCAGAACCGCTGATATCTTGGTTACGTTCGGGATTCAAGCTGAGATATGCATTTTCTGCGATAATCTTGGTGAGACTTCAGTCAGAAGTATGCAGAATCGTCTAGATCGCTGTTGTCGAGCTATTTAACGCGAGAAACACGTAATATGGTGTTTTCACCACTCCACAGTGCGTTTGATATGCAGAACCGGCGACATCTTGGCTTTAGTCGGGGTTCAAACTGAGATATGCATTTCTTGCGATAATATTGGTGAGACTTCAGTCAGAAGTATGCAGAATCATCTAGATCGCTCGTTTCGTGCTAATTAATGCGGCAAACACGTTATCTGGTGCTTTCAGCATTCCACAGTGCGTTTGATATGCAGAACCAGCGATATCTTGGTTTTCGTGGGGTTTCAAGCTGAGATATGCATTTTTTACGATAATCTTGGTGAGACTTCTGCCCGAAGTATGCTTAATCATCGTGATCGCTCGTTTCTAGCTATTTAATGCGAGAAACACGTTATCTGGTGTTTTCACCACTCCACAGTGCGTTTGATATGAAGAACCGGCGACATCATGGCTGTCGTCGGGCATCAAGCTGAGATATGCATTTTCTGCGATAATCTTGGTGACACATCAGTCAGAAGTTTGCAGAATCATCGAGATCGCTCTTTTCGAGCTATTTAATGGAGAAACACGTTATCTGGTGCTTTCAGCACTCCACAGTGCGTTTGATATGCAGAACCAGCGATATCTTGGTTTTCGTGGGGTTTCAAGGTGAGATATGTATTTTCTGCGATAATCTCGGTGAGACTTCTGTCCGAATTATGCAGAATCATCTAGATCGCTCTTTTCGAGCTGTTTAATGCGACAAACACGATATCTGGAGTTTTCACCACTCCACAGTGCGTATGATATGCAGAACCGGCGAAATCTTGGTTTTCGTAGGGTTTCAAGCTGAGATATGCATTTTCTGCGATAATCTTGGTGAGACTTCTGTCCGAAGTATGCTGAAACATCGAGATCGCTCTTTTCGAGCTAGTTAATGCGAGAAAAACCTTATCCGGTGTTTTCACCACTCCACAGTTCGTTTGATATGCAGAACCAGCGATATCTTGGCTTTCGTGGGGTTTCAAGCTGAGATATGCATTTTTTACGATAATCTTGGTGAGACTTCTGTCCGAAGTATGCTGAATCATCGAGATCGCTCTTTTCGAGCTAGTTAGTGCGAGAAACACGTTATCTGGTGTTTTCACCACACCACAGTGCGTTTGATATGCAGAACAGTAGATATCTTGGTTTTCGTGGGGTTTCAAGCTGAAATATGCATTTTCTGCGATAATCTTGTTGAGACTTCCGATCGAAGTATGCAGAATCATCGAGATCGCACTTTTCGAGCTATTTAATGCGAGAAACACGTTATCTGGGGTTTTCACCACTCCACAGTTGGTTTGATATGCAGAACCGGCGATATCTTGGTTTTCGTGGGGTTTCAAGCTGAGATATGCGTTTTCTGCGATAATCTTGGTGAGAATTCTATCAGAAGTAAGCGGAAACATCGAGATCCCTCTTTTCGAGCTCTTTAATGCGAGAAGCACGTTATCTGGTGTTTTCACCTCTCCACAGTGCGTTTGATACGCAGAACCGGCGACATCTTGGCTTTCGTCGGGTATCAACCTGAGATATGCATTTTCTGCGATAATCTTGGTGAGACTTCAGTCAGAAGTATGCAGAATCATCGAGATCGCTCTTTTCGAGCTAGTTAATGCGAGAAAAACCTTATCCGGTGTTTTCACCACTCCACAGTGCGTTTGATATGCAGAACCAGCGATATGTTGGCTTTCGTGGGGTTTCAAGCTGAGATATGCATTTTTTACGATAATCTTGGTGAGACTTCTGTCCGAAGTATGCTTAATCATCGAGATCGCTCGTTTCGAGCTATTTAATGCGAGAAACACGATATCTGGCGTTTTCACCACTCCACAGTAGGTTTGATATGCAGAACCGGCGATATCTTGGTTTTCGTGGGGTTTCAAGCTGAGATATGCGTTTTCTGCGATAATCTTGGTGAGACTTCTATCAGAAGTAAGCAGAATCATCGAGATCCCTCTTTTCGAGCTCTTTAATGCGAGAAACACGTTATCTGGTGTTTTCACCACTCCACAGTGCGTTTGATATGCAGAACCGGCGACATCTTCATTTTCGTGAGATTTCAACCTGAGATATGCATTTTCGGCGATAATCTTGGTGAGTCTTCTGTCAGTACTATGCAGAATCATCGAGACCCCTCTTTTCGAGCTATTTAATGCGAGAGACACGTTATCTGGTGTTTTCACCACTCCACAGTGCGTTTGATATGCAGAACAGGCGACATCTTAATTTTTGTGAGATTTCAAGCTGCGATATGCATTTTCTACGATAACCATGGTGAGTCTTCTGTCAGAAGTATGCAGAATCATCTAGATCGCTCTCTTCGAGCTATTTAATGTGAGAAACACGTTTTCTGGTGTATTCACCACCCCACAGTACGTTTGACATGCAGAACCGGATATATCTTGGTTTCGGTCGGGTTTCAAGCTGAGATATGCATTTGCTACGATAATCTTGGTGAGACTTCTGTCAGAAGTATGCAGAATCATCGGGATCGCTCTTTTCGAGCTATTTAATGCGAGAAACACATTATATGGTTGTTTTCACCACTCCACAGTGCGTTTGATATGCATAACCGGCGATATATAGATTTTCGTGGTGTTTCCAGCTGAGATATGCATTCTCTGCGATACTCTTGGTGAGACTTCAGTCAGAAGTATGCAGAATCATCGAGATCGCTCGTTTCGAGCTATTTAATGCGAAAAAACAAGTTTTCTGGTGTTGTCAACATTCCACAGTGCGTTTTATATGCAGAACCGGCGATATCTTGATTTTCGTGGTGTTTCCAGCTGAGATATGCATTTTCTGCTATAATATTGGTGAGTCTTCTGTCAGTAGGATGCATAATCATCGAGACCCCTCTTTCGAGCTATTTAATGCGAGAAACTCGTTATCTGGTGTTTTCACCACTCCACAGTGCGTTTGATATGCAGAACAGGCGACATCTTGATTTTCGTGAGATTTCAAGCTGAGGTATGCATTTTCTACGATAACCATGGTGAGTCTTCTGTCAGGAGTATGCAGAATCATCTAGATCGCTCTTTTCGAGCTATTTAATGCGAGAAACACGTTATATGGTTGTTTTCACCACTCCACAGTGCGTTTGATATGCAGAACCAGCGATATCTTGGTTTTCGTGGGGTTTCAAGCTGAGATATGCATTTTTTACGATAATCTTGGTGAGACTTCTGTCAGAAGTATGCAGAATCATCTAGATCGCTCTTTTCGAGCTATTTGATGCGAGAAACACGTTTTCTGGTGTTTTCACCACGCCACAGTGCGTTTGATATGCAGAACCGGCGACGTCTTGGCTTTCGTCGGGTATCAACCTGAGATATGCATTTTCTGCGATAACCTTGGTGAGAATTCATTTAGAAGTATGCAGAATCATCGAGATCGCTCTTTTAGAGCTATATAATGCGAGAAACACGTTATCTGGTGTTTTGACCACTCCACAGTGCGTATGATGTGCAGAACCGACGATATCCTGGTTTTCGTGGGGTTTCAAGCTCAGATATGCATTTTGTGCGATAATATTGGAGAGACTTCAGACAGAAGTATGCAGAATCATCAAGATCGCACTTTTCGAGCTATTTTATGCGAGAAACACGTTAACTGGTGTTTTCACCACTCCACAGTGCGTTTGATATGCAGATCCGGCGACATCTTGGATTTCGTCGGGGTTCAAGCTGAGATTTGCAATTCCTGCGATAATCTTGGTGAGACTTCTGTCCGAAGTATGCTTAATCATCGAGATCCCTCTTTTCGAGCTAGTTAATGCGAGAAACACGTTATCTGGTGTTTTCAGCACTCCACAGTGCGTTTGATATGCAGAACCGGCGATATCTTGGTTTTTGTGGGGTTTCCAGCTGAGATATGCATTTTCTGCGATAATCTTGGTGAGTCTTCTGTCAGAAGTATGCAGAATCATCTAGATCGCTCTTTTCGAGCTCTTTAATGCGAGAAACACGTTTTCTGGTGTTTTCACCACGCCACAGTGCGTTTGATATGCAGAACCGGCGACATCGTGGTTTTCGTCGGGTTTCAAGCTGAGATATGCATTTTCTGCGATCATATTGGTGAGACTTCAGTCAGAAGTATGCAGAATCATCTAGATCGCTCGTTTCGAGCTATTTAAAGCGAGAAACACGTTATCTGGTTGTTTTGAATACTCCACAGTGCGTTTGATATGTAGAGCCGCCGATAACTTGGTTTTCGTGGGGTTTCCAGCTGAAATATGCATTTTCTGCGATAATCTTGGTGTTTCATCTATGAGAAGTATGCAGAATCATCGAGAACGCTCTTTTCGAGCTAGTTAATGCGAGATACACGTTTTCTGATGTTTTCACCACTCCATAGTGCGTCTGATATGCAGAACCAGCGATATCTTGGTTTTCGTGGGGTTTCAAGCTGAGATATGCATTTTCTGCGATAATCTGGTGAGACTTCTGTCCGAAGTATGCTTAATCATCGAGAACGCTCTTTTCGAGCTAGTTAGTGCGAGAAACACGTTATCTGGTGTTTTCACCACACCACAGTGCGTTTGATATGCAGAACAGTAGATATCTTGGTTTTCGTGGGGTTTCAAGCTGAAATATGCATTTTCTGCGATAATCTTGTTGAGACTTCCGTTCGAAGTATGCAGAATCATCGAGATCGCACTTTTCGAGCTATTTAATGCGAGAAACACGTTATCTGGGGTTTTCACCGCTCCACAGTTGGTTTGATATGCAGAACCGGCGACATCGTGGTTTTCGTCGGGTTTCAAGCTGAGATATGCATTTTCTGCGATCATATTGGTGAGACTTCAGTCAGAAGTATGCAGAATCATCGAGATCGCTCTATTCGAGCTATTTAATGCGAGAAACACGTTATCTGGTTGTTTTCACCACTCCACAGTGCGTTTGATATGCAGATCCGGCGACATCTTGGATTTCGTCGGGGTTCAAGCTGAGATTTGCAATTCCTGCGATAATCTTGGTGAGTCTTCTGTCCGAAGTATGCTTAATCATCGAGAACGCTCTTTTCGAGCTGGTTAATGCGAGAAACACGTTATCTGGTGTTTTCAGCACTCCACAGTGCGTTTGATATGCAGAACCGGCGATATCTTGGTTTTCGTGGGGTTTCCAGCTGAGATATGCATTTTCTGCGATAATCTTGGTGAGTCTTCTGTCAGAAGTATGCAGAATCATCTAGATCGCTCTTTTCGAGCTATCTGATGCGAGAAACACTTTATCTGGTTGTTTTGACCACTCCACAGTGCGTTTGATATGTAGAGCCGCCGATAACTTGGTTTTCGTGGGTTTTCCAGCTGAAATATGCATTTTCTGCGATAATCTTGGTGTTTCATCTATGAGAAGTATGCAGAATCATCGAGAACGCTCTTTTCGAGCTAGTTAATGCGAGATACACGTTTTCTGATGTTTTCACCACTCCATAGTGCGTCTGATATGCAGAACCGGCGATATCTTGGTTTTCGTGGGGTTTCCAGCTGAGATATGCAATTTCTGTGATAATCTTGGTGAGTCTTCTGTCAGAAGTATGCAGAATCATCTAGATCGCTCTTTTCGAGCTATTTAATGCGAGAAACACGTTTTCTGGTGTTTTCACCACGCCACAGTGCGTTTGATATGCAGAACCGGCGACATCGTGGTTTTCGTCGGGTTTCAAGCTGAGATATAGCATTTTCTGCGATAATATTGGTGAGACTTCAGTCAGAAGTATGCAGAATCATCTAGATCGCTCGTTTCGAGCTATTTAAAGCGAGAAACACGTTATCTGGTTGTTTTCCCCACTCCACAGTGCGTTTGATATGCAGAACCGGCGATATCTTGGTTTTCGTGGGGTTTCCAGCTGAGATATGCATTTTCTGCGATAATCTTGGTGAGTCTTCTGTCAGAAGTATGCAGAATCATCGAGATCGCTCTATTCGAGCTATTTAATGCGAGAAACACGTTATCTGGTTGTTTTCACCACTCCACAGTGCGTTTGATATGCAGAACCGGCGATATCTTGGTTTTCGTGGGGTTTCCAGCTGAGATATGCATTTTCTGCGATAATCTTGGTGAGTCTTCTGTCAGAAGTATGCAGAATCATCGAGATCGCTCTATTCGAGCTATTTAATGCGAGAAACACGTTATCTGGTTGTTTTCACCACTCCACAGTGCGTTTGATATGCAGAAACGGAGATATCTTGGTTTCGGTCGGGTTTCAAGCTGAGATATGCATTTTCTGCGATAATCTTGGTGAGTCTTCTGTCAGAAGTATGCAGAATCATCTAGATCGCTCGTTTCGAGCTACTTAATGCGAGAAACATGTTATCTGGTGTTTTCACCACTCCACAGTGCGTTTAACTTGCAGAACCGGCGACATCTTGGATTTCGTCGGGGTTCAAGCTGGGATATGCATTTTCAACGATAATCTTGGTAAGAATTCTGTCAGAAGTATGCAGTATCATCTAGATCGCTCTTTTCGAGCTACTTAATGCGAGAAACACGTTTTCTGGTGCTTTGACCACTCCACAGTGCGTTTGATATGTAGAACCGCCGATAACTTGGTTTTCGCGGGGATTCCAGCTGAAATATGCATTTTCTGCGATAATATTGGTGAGACTTCAGTCAGAAGTATGCAGAATCATCTAGATCGCTCGTTTCGAGTTATTTAATGCGAGAAACACGTTATCTGGTTGTTTTCACCACTCCACAGTGCGTTTGATATGCAGAACCGGCGACATCTTGATTTTCGTGAGGTTTCAAGCTGAGATATGCATTTTCTGCGATAATCTTGGTGAGTCTTCTGTCAGAAGTATGCAGAATCATCTAGATCGCTCTTTTCGAGCTATTTGATGCGAGAAACACGTTTTCTGGTGTTTACACCACTCCACAGTGCGTTTGATATGCAGAACCGGCGACATCGTGGTTTTCGTCGGGTTTCAAGCTGAGATATGCATTTTCTGCGATCATATTGGTGAGACTTCAGTCAGAAGTATGCAGAATCACCTAGATCGCTCGTTTCGAGCTATTTAATGCGAGAAACACGTTATCTGGTTGTTTTCACCACTCCACAGTGCGTTTGATATGCAGAACCGGCGACATCTTGATTTTCGTGGGGTTTCCAGCTGAGATATGCAATTTCTGTGATAATCTTGGTGAGTCTTCTGTCAGAAGTATGCAGAATCATCTAGATCGCTCTTTTCGAGCTATTTAATGCGAGAAACACGTTTTCTGGTGTTTTCACCACGCCACAGTGCGTTTGATATGCAGAACCGGCGACATCGTGGTTTTCGTCGGGTTTCAAGCTGAGATATAGCATTTTCTGCGATAATATTGGTGAGACTTCAGTCAGAAGTATGCAGAATCATCTAGATCGCTCGTTTCGAGCTATTTAAAGCGAGAAACACGTTATCTGGTTGTTTTCCCCACTCCACAGTGCGTTTGATATGCAGAACCGGCGATATCTTGGTTTTCGTGGGGTTTCCAGCTGAGATATGCATTTTCTGCGATAATCTTGGTGAGTCTTCTGTCAGAAGTATGCAGAATCATCGAGATCGCTCTATTCGAGCTATTTAATGCGAGAAACACGTTATCTGGTTGTTTTCACCACTCCACAGTGCGTTTGATATGCAGAACCGGCGATATCTTGGTTTTCGTGGGGTTTCCAGCTGAGATATGCATTTTCTGCGATAATCTTGGTGAGTCTTCTGTCAGAAGTATGCAGAATCATCGAGATCGCTCTATTCGAGCTATTTAATGCGAGAAACACGTTATCTGGTTGTTTTCACCACTCCACAGTGCGTTTGATATGCAGAAACGGAGATATCTTGGTTTCGGTCGGGTTTCAAGCTGAGATATGCATTTTCTGCGATAATCTTGGTGAGTCTTCTGTCAGAAGTATGCAGAATCATCTAGATCGCTCGTTTCGAGCTACTTAATGCGAGAAACATGTTATCTGGTGTTTTCACCACTCCACAGTGCGTTTAACTTGCAGAACCGGCGACATCTTGGATTTCGTCGGGGTTCAAGCTGGGATATGCATTTTCAACGATAATCTTGGTAAGAATTCTGTCAGAAGTATGCAGTATCATCTAGATCGCTCTTTTCGAGCTACTTAATGCGAGAAACACGTTTTCTGGTGCTTTGACCACTCCACAGTGCGTTTGATATGTAGAACCGCCGATAACTTGGTTTTCGCGGGGATTCCAGCTGAAATATGCATTTTCTGCGATAATATTGGTGAGACTTCAGTCAGAAGTATGCAGAATCATCTAGATCGCTCGTTTCGAGTTATTTAATGCGAGAAACACGTTATCTGGTTGTTTTCACCACTCCACAGTGCGTTTGATATGCAGAACCGGCGACATCTTGATTTTCGTGAGGTTTCAAGCTGAGATATGCATTTTCTGCGATAATCTTGGTGAGTCTTCTGTCAGAAGTATGCAGAATCATCTAGATCGCTCTTTTCGAGCTATTTGATGCGAGAAACACGTTTTCTGGTGTTTACACCACTCCACAGTGCGTTTGATATGCAGAACCGGCGACATCGTGGTTTTCGTCGGGTTTCAAGCTGAGATATGCATTTTCTGCGATCATATTGGTGAGACTTCAGTCAGAAGTATGCAGAATCACCTAGATCGCTCGTTTCGAGCTATTTAATGCGAGAAACACGTTATCTGGTTGTTTTCACCACTCCACAGTGCGTTTGATATGCAGAACCGGCGACATCTTGATTTTCGTGAGGTTTCAAGCTGAGATATGCATTTTCTGCGATAATCTTGGTGAGACTTCTGTCAGAAGTATGCAGAATCATCGAGAACGCTCTTGTCGAGCTAGTTAATGCGAGATACACGTTTTCTGGTGTTTTCACCACTCCATAGTGCGTCTGATATGCAGAACCGGCGATATCTTGGTTTTCGTGGGGTTCCCAGCTGAGATATGCATTTTCTGCGATAATCTTGGTGAGACTTTAGTCAGAACTATGCAGAATCATCTAGATCGCTCGTTTCGAGCTATTTAATGCGAAAAAACAAGTTTTCTGGTGTTTTGACCACTCCACAGTGCGTTTGATATGTAGAGCCGCCGATAACTTGGTTTTCGTGGGGCTTCCCGCTGAAATATGCATTTTCTGCGATAATCTTTGTGTTTCATCTATGAGAAGTATGCAGAATCATCTAGATCGCTCTTTTCGAGCTATTTAAATCGAGAAACACGTTTTCTGGTGTATTCACCACCCCACAGTGCGTTTGATATGCAGAACCGGCGACATCGTGGTTTTGGTCGGGTTTCAAGCTGAGATATGCATTTTCTGCGATAATCTTGGTGAGACTTTAGTCAGAAGTATGCAGAATCATCTAGATCGCTCGTTTCGAGCTACTTAATGCGAGAAACACGTTATCTGGTGTTTTCACCACTCGACAGTGCGTTTAACTTGCAGAACCGGCGACATCTTGGATTTCGTCGGGGTTCAAGCTGGGATATGCATTTTCAACGATAATCTTGGTAAGAATTCTGTCAGATGTATGCAGAATCATCGAGATCGCTCTATTCGAGCTATTTAATGCGAGAAACACGTTATCTGGTTGTTTTCACCACTCCACAGTGCGTTTGATATGCAGAAACGGAGATATCTTGGTTTCGGTCGGGTTTCAAGCTGAGATATTTGCATTTTCTGCGATAATCTTGGTGAGTCTTCTGTCAGAAGTATGCAGAATCATCGCGATCGCTCTATTCGAGCTATCTAATGCGAGAAACACGTTATCTGGTGTTTTCATCACTCCACAGGGCGTTTGATATGCAGAACCGGCGATATCTTGGTTTTCGTGGGGTTTCCAGCTGAGATATGCATTTTCTGCGATAATCTTGGTGTTTCATCTATGAGAAGTATGCAGAATCATCGAGAACGCTCTTTTCGAGCTAGTTAATGCGAGATACACGTTTTCTGGTGTTTTCACCACTCCATAGTGCGTCTGATATGCAGAACCGGCGATATCTTGGTTTTCGTGGGGCTTCCAGCTGAGATATGCATTTTCTGCGATAATCTTGGTGAGACTTCAGTCAGAAGTATGCAGAATCATCTAGATCGCTCGTTTCGAGTTATTTAATGCGAGAAACACGTTATCTGGTTGTTTTCACCACTCCACAGTGCGTTTGATATGCAGAACCGGCGACATCTTGATTTTCGTGAGGTTTCAAGCTGAGATATGCATTTTCTGCGATAATCTTGGTGAGTCTTCTGTCAGAAGTATGCAGAATCATCTAGATCGCTCTTTTCGAGCTATTTGATGCGAGGAACACGTTTTCTGGTGTTTTCACCACTCCACAGTGCGTTTGATATGCAGAACAGTCGACATCGTGGTTTTCGTCGGGTTTCAAGCTGAGATATGCATTTTCTGCGATCATATTGGTGAGTCTTCTGTCAGAAGTATGCAGAATCATCTAGATCGCTCTTTTCGAGCTACTTGATGCGAGAAACACGTTTTCTGGTGGTTTCACCACTCCACAGTGCGTTTGATATGCAGACCCGGCGGCATCTTGATTTTCGTGAGGTTTCAAGCTGAGATATGCATTTTCTGCGATAATCTTGGTGAGTCTTCTGTCAGAAGTATGCAGAATCATCTAGATCGCTCTTTTCGAGCTATTTAATGCGAGAAACACGTTATCTGGTTGTTTTCACCACTCCACAGTGCGTTTGATATGCAGAACCGGCGACATCTTGATTTTCGTGAGGTTTCAAGCTGAGATATGCATTTTCTGCGATAATCTTGGTGAGTCTTCTGTCAGAAGTATGCAGAATCATCTAGATCGCTCTTTTCGAGCTATTTGATGCGAGGAACACGTTTTCTGGTGTTTTCACCACTCCACAGTGCGTTTGATATGCAGAACAGTCGACATCGTGTTTTTCGTCGGGTTTCAAGCTGAGATATGCATTTTCTGCGATCATATTGGTGAGACTTCAGTCAGAAGTATGCAGAATCACCTAGATCGCTCGTTTCGAGCTATTTAATGCGAGAAACACGTTATCTGGTTGTTTTCACCACTCCACAGTGCGTTTGATATGCAGAACCGGCGACATCTTGATTTTCGTGAGGTTTCAAGCTGAGATATGCATTTTCTGCGATAATCTTGGTGAGACTTCTGTCAGAAGTATGCAGAATCATCGCGATCGCTCTATTCGAGCTATTTAATGCGAGAAACACGTTATCTGGTGTTTTCATCACTCCACAGGGCGTTTGATATGCAGAACCGGCGATATCTTGGTTTTCCTGGGGTTTCCAGCTGAGATATGCATTTTCTGTGATAATCTTGGTGAGTCTTCTGTCAGAAGTATGCAGAATCATCTAGATCGCTCTTTTCGAGCTATTTAATGCGAGAAACAGGTTTTCTGGTGTCTTCACCACGCCACAGTGCGTTTGATATGCAGAACCGGCGATATCTTGGTTTTCGTGGGGTTTCCAGCTGAAATATGCATTTTCTGCGATAATCTTGGTGTTTCATCTATGAGAAGTATGCAGAATCATCGAGAACGCTCTTTTCGAGCTAGTTAATGCGAGATACACGTTTTCTGGTGTTTTCACCACTCCATAGTGCGTCTGATATGCAGACCCGGCGATATCTTGGTTTTCGTGGGGTTTCCAGCTGAGATATGCATTTTCTGCGATAATCTTGGTGAGTCTTCTGTCGGAAGTATGCAGAATCATCTAGATCGCTCTTTTCGAGCTATTTAATGCGAGAAACAGGTTTTCTGGTGTTTTCACCACGCCACAGTGCGTTTGATATGCAGAACCGGCGACATCGTGGTTTTCGTCGGGTTTCAAGCTGAGATATGCATTTTCTGCGATCATATTGGTGAGACTTCAGTCAGAAGTATGCAGAATCATCTAGATCGCTCGTTTCGAGCTATTTAAAGCGAGAAACACGTTATCTGGTGTTTTCATCACTCCACAGGGCGTTTGATATGCAGAACCGGCGATATCTTGGTTTTCGTGGGGTTTCCAGCTGAGATATGCATTTTCTGCGACAATCTTGGTGTTTCATCCATGAGAAGTATGCAGAATCATCGATAACGCTCTTTTCGAGCTAGTTAATGCGAGATACACGTTTTCTGGTGTTTTCACCACTCCATAGTGCGTCTGATATGCAGAACCGGCGATATCTTGGTTTTCGTGGGGTTTCCAGCAGAGATATGCATTTTCTGCGATAATCTTGGTGAGACTTTAGTCAGAACTATGCAGAATCATCTAGATCGCTCGTTTCGAGCTATGTAATGCGAAATAACAAGTTTTCTGGTGTTTTGACCACTCCACAGTGCGTTTGATATGCAGAACCGGCGATATCTTGGTTTTCGTGGGGTTTCCAGCTGAGATATGCATTTTCTGCGATAATCTTGGTGAGACTTTTGTCAGAACTATGCAGAATCATCTAGATCGCTCGTTTCGAGCTATTTAATGCGAAAAAACAAGTTTTCTGGTGTTTTGACCACTCCACAGTGCGTTTGATATGCAGAACCGGCGACATCGTGTTTTTCGTCGGGTTTCAAGCTGAGATATGCATTTTCTGCGATCATATTGGTGAGACTTCAGTCAGAAGTATGCAGAATCACCTAGATCGCTCGTTTCGAGCTACTTAATGCGAGAAACACGTTATCTGGTGTTTTCACCACTCCACAGTGCGTTTAACTTGCAGAACCGGCGACATCTTGAATTTCGTCGGGGTTCAAGCTGGGATATGCATTTTCAACGATAATCTTGGTAAGAATTCTGTCAGAAGTATGCAGTATCATCTAGATCGCTCTTTTCGAGCTACTTAATGCGAGAAACACGTTTTCTGGTGTTTTGACCACTCCACAGTGCGTTTGATATGTAGAACCGCCGATAACTTGGTTTTCGTGGGGATTCCAGCTGAAATATGCATTTTCTGCGATAATATTGGTGAGACTTCAGTCAGAAGTATGCAGAATCATCTAGATCGCTCGTTTCGAGTTATTTAATGCGAGAAACACGTTATCTGGTTGTTTTCACCACTCCACAGTGCGTTTGATATGCAGAACCGGCGACATCTTGATTTTCGTGAGGTTTCAAGCTGAGATATGCATTTTCTGCGATAATCTTGGTGAGTCTTCTGTCAGAAGTATGCAGAATCATCTAGATCGCTCTTTTCGAGCTATTTGATGCGAGAAACACGTTTTCTGGTGTTTTCACCACTCCACAGTGCGTTTGATATGCAGAACAGTCGACATCGTGGTTTTCGTCGGGTTTCAAGCTGAGATATGCATTTTCTGCGATCATATTGGTGAGTCTTCTGTCAGAAGTATGCAGAATCATCTAGATCGCTCTTTTCGAGCTACTTGATGCGAGAAACACGTTTTCTGGTGGTTTCACCACTCCACAGTGCGTTTGATATGCAGAACCGGCGACATCTTGATTTTCGTGAGGTTTCAAGCTGAGATATGCATTTTCTGCGATAATCTTGGTGAGTCTTCTGTCAGAAGTATGCAGAATCATCTAGATCGCTCTTTTCGAGCTATTTGATGCGAGAAACACGTTTTCTGGTGTTTTCACCACTCCACAGTTCGTTTGATATGCAGAACCGGCGACATCGTGTTTTTCGTCGGGTTTCAAGCTGAGATATGCATTTTCTGCGATCATATTGGTGAGACTTCAGTCAGAAGTATGCAGAATCACCTAGATCGCTCGTTTCGAGCTATTTAATGCGAGAAACACGTTATCTGGTTGTTTTCACCACTCCACAGTGCGTTTGATATGCAGAACCGGCGATATCTTGGTTTTCCTGGGGTTTCCAGCTGAGATATGCATTTTCTGTGATAATCTTGGTGAGTCTTCTGTCAGAAGTATGCAGAATCATCTAGATCGCTCTTTTCGAGCTATTTAATGCGAGAAACAGGTATTCTGGTGTCTTCACCACGCCACAGTGCGTTTGATATGCAGAACCGGCGATATCTTGGTTTTCGTGGGGTTTCCAGCTGAAATATGCATTTTCTGCGATAATCTTGGTGTTTCATCTATGAGAAGTATGCAGAATCATCGAGAACGCTCTTTTCGAGCTAGTTAATGCGAGATACACGTTTTCTGGTGTTTTCACCACTCCATAGTGCGTCTGATATGCAGAACCGGCGATATCTTGGTTTTCGTGGGGTTTCCAGCTGAGATATGCATTTTCTGCGATAATCTTGGTGAGTCTTCTGTCAGAAGTATGCAGAATCATCTAGATCGCTCTTTTCGAGCTATTTGATGCGAGAAACACGTTTTCTGGTGTTTTCACCACGCCACTGTGCGTTTGATATGCAGAACCGGCGACATCGTGGTTTTCGTCGGGTTTCAAGCTGAGATATGCATTTTCTGCGATCATATTGGTGAGACTTCAGTCAGAAGTATGCAGAATCATCTAGATCGCTCGTTTCGAGCTATTTAAAGCGAGAAACACGTTATCTGGTTGTTTTGACCACTCCACAGTGCGTTTGATATGTAGAGCCGCCGATAACTTGGTTTTCGTGGGGTTTCCAGCTGAGATATGCAATTTCTGTGATAATCTTGGTGAGTCTTCTGTCAGAAGTATGCAGAATCATCGAGATCGCTCTATTCGAGCTATTTAATGCGAGAAACACGTTATCTGGTTGTTTTCACCACTCCACAGTGCGTTTGATATGCAGAACCGGCGATATCTTGGTTTTCGTGGGGTTTCCAGCTGAGATATGCATTTTCTGCGATAATCTTGGTGAGTCTTCTGTCAGAAGTATGCAGAATCATCGAGATCGCTCTATTCGAGCTATTTAATGCGAGAAACACGTTATCTGGTTGTTTTCACCACTCCACAGTGCGTTTGATATGCAGAAACGGAGATATCTTGGTTTCGGTCGGATTTCAAGCTGAGATATGCATTTTCTGCGATAATCTTGGTGAGTCTTCTGTCAGAAGTATGCAGAATCATCGCGATCGCTCTATTCGAGCTATTTAATGCGAGAAACACGTTATCTGGTGTTTTCATCACTCCACAGGGCGTTTGATATGCAGAACCGGCGATATCTTGGTTTTCGTGGGGTTTCCAGCTGAGATATGCATTTTCTGCGACAATCTTGGTGTTTCATCTATGAGAAGTATGCAGAATCATCGATAACGCTCTTTTCGAGCTAGTTAATGCGAGATACACGTTTTCTGGTGTTTTTACCACTCCATAGTGCGTCTGATATGCAGAACCGGCGATATCTTGGATTTCGTGGGGTTTCCAGCTGAGATATGCATTTTCTGCGATAATCTTGGTGAGACTTTAGTCAGAACTATGCAGAATCATCTAGATCGCTCGTTTCGAGCTATTTAATGCGAAATAACAAGTTTTCTGGTGTTTTGACCACTCCACAGTGCGTTTGATATGTAGAGCCGCCGATAACTTGGTTTTCGTGGGGCTTCCAGCTGAAATATGCATTTTCTGCGATAATCTTTGTGTTTCATCTATGAGAAGTATGCAGAATCATCTAGATCGCTCTTTTCGAGCTATTTAAATCGAGAAACACGTTTTCTGGTGTATTCCCCACCCCACAGTGCGTTTGATATGCAGAACCGGCGACATCGTTGTTTTGGTCGGGTTTCAAGCTGAGATATGCATTTTCTGGGATCATATTGGTGAGACTTCAGTCAGAAGTATGCAGAATCACCTAGATCGCTCGTTTCGAGATATTTAATGCGAGAAACACGTTATCTGGTGTTTTCACCACTCCACAGTGCGTTTAACTTGCAGAACCGGCGACATCTTGGATTTCGTCGGGGTTCAAGCTGGGATATGCATTTTCAACGATAATCTTGGTAAGAATTCTGTCAGAAGTATGCAGTATCATCTAGATCGCTCTTTTCGAGCTACTTAATGCGAGAAACACGTTTTCTGGTGTTTTGACCACTCCACAGTGCGTTTGATATGTAGAACCGCCGATAACTTGGTTTTCGTGGGGATTCCAGCTGAAATATGCATTTTCTGCGATAATATTGGTGAGACTTCAGTCAGAAGTATGCAGAATCATCGCGATCGCTCTATTCGAGCTATTTAATGCGAGAAACACGTTATCTGGTGTTTTCATCACTCCACAGGGCGTTTGATATGCAGAACCGGCGATATCTTGGTTTTCGTGAGGTTTCAAGCTGAGATATGCATTTTCTGCGATAATCTTGGTGAGTCTTCTGTCAGAAGTATGCAGAATCATCTAGATCGCTCTTTTCGAGCTATTTGATGCGAGAAACACGTTTTCTGGTGTTTTCACCACTCCACAGTGCGTTTGATATGCAGAACCGGCGACATCGTGTTTTTCGTCGGGTTTCAAGCTGAGATATGCATTTTCTGCGATCATATTGGTGAGACTTCAGTCAGAAGTATGCAGAATCACCTAGATCGCTCGTTTCGAGCTACTTAATGCGAGAAACACGTTATCTGGTGTTTTCACCACTCCACAGTGCGTTTAACTTGCAGAACCGGCGACATCTTGAATTTCGTCGGGGTTCAAGCTGGGATATGCATTTTCAACGATAATCTTGGTAAGAATTCTGTCAGAAGTATGCAGTATCATCTAGATCGCTCTTTTCGAGCTACTTAATGCGAGAAACACGTTTTCTGGTGTTTTGACCACTCCACAGTGCGTTTGATATGTAGAACCGCCGATAACTTGGTTTTCGTGGGGATTCCAGCTGAAATATGCATTTTCTGCGATAATATTGGTGAGACTTCAGTCAGAAGTATGCAGAATCATCTAGATCGCTCGTTTCGAGTTATTTAATGCGAGAAACACGTTATCTGGTTGTTTTCACCACTCCACAGTGCGTTTGATATGCAGAACCGGCGACATCTTGATTTTCGTGAGGTTTCAAGCTGAGATATGCATTTTCTGCGATAATCTTGGTGAGTCTTCTGTCAGAAGTATGCAGAATCATCTAGATCGCTCTTTTCGAGCTATTTGATGCGAGAAACACGTTTTCTGGTGTTTTCACCACTCCACAGTGCGTTTGATATGCAGAACAGTCGACATCGTGGTTTTCGTCGGGTTTCAAGCTGAGATATGCATTTTCTGCGATCATATTGGTGAGTCTTCTGTCAGAAGTATGCAGAATCATCTAGATCGCTCTTTTCGAGCTACTTGATGCGAGAAACACGTTTTCTGGTGGTTTCACCACTCCACAGTGCGTTTGATATGCAGAACCGGCGACATCTTGATTTTCGTGAGGTTTCAAGCTGAGATATGCATTTTCTGCGATAATCTTGGTGAGTCTTCTGTCAGAAGTATGCAGAATCATCTAGATCGCTCTTTTCGAGCTATTTGATGCGAGAAACACGTTTTCTGGTGATTTCACCACTCCACAGTTCGTTTGATATGCAGAACCGGCGACATCGTGTTTTTCGTCGGGTTTCAAGCTGAGATATGCATTTTCTGCGATCATATTGGTGAGACTTCAGTCAGAAGTATGCAGAATCACCTAGATCGCTCGTTTCGAGCTATTTAATGCGAGAAACACGTTATCTGGTTGTTTTCACCACTCCACAGTGCGTTTGATATGCAGAACCGGCGATATCTTGGTTTTCCTGGGGTTTCCAGCTGAGATATGCATTTTCTGTGATAATCTTGGTGAGTCTTCTGTCAGAAGTATGCAGAATCATCTAGATCGCTCTTTTCGAGCTATTTAATGCGAGAAACAGGTATTCTGGTGTCTTCACCACGCCACAGTGCGTTTGATATGCAGAACCGGCGATATCTTGGTTTTCGTGGGGTTTCCAGCTGAAATATGCATTTTCTGCGATAATCTTGGTGTTTCATCTATGAGAAGTATGCAGAATCATCGAGAACGCTCTTTTCGAGCTAGTTAATGCGAGATACACGTTTTCTGGTGTTTTCACCACTCCATAGTGCGTCTGATATGCAGAACCGGCGATATCTTGGTTTTCGTGGGGTTTCCAGCTGAGATATGCATTTACTGCGATAAGCTTGGTGAGTCTTCTGTCAGAAGTATGCAGAATCATCTAGATCGCTCTTTTCGAGCTATTTGATGCGAGAAACACGTTTTCTGGTGTTTTCACCACGCCACTGTGCGTTTGATATGCAGAACCGGCGACATCGTGGTTTTCGTCGGGTTTCAAGCTGAGATATGCATTTTCTGCGATCATATTGGTGAGACTTCAGTCAGAAGTATGCAGAATCATCTAGATCGCTCGTTTCGAGCTATTTAAAGCGAGAAACACGTTATCTGGTTGTTTTGACCACTCCACAGTGCGTTTGATATGTAGAGCCGCCGATAACTTGGTTTTCGTGGGGTTTCCAGCTGAGATATGCAATTTCTGTGATAATCTTGGTGAGTCTTCTGTCAGAAGTATGCAGAATCATCGAGATCGCTCTATTCGAGCTATTTAATGCGAGAAACACGTTATCTGGTTGTTTTCACCACTCCACAGTGCGTTTGATATGCAGAACCGGCGATATCTTGGTTTTCGTGGGGTTTCCAGCTGAGATATGCATTTTCTGCGATAATCTTGGTGAGTCTTCTGTCAGAAGTATGCAGAATCATCGAGATCGCTCTATTCGAGCTATTTAATGCGAGAAACACGTTATCTGGTTGTTTTCACCACTCCACAGTGCGTTTGATATGCAGAAACGGAGATATCTTGGTTTCGGTCGGATTTCAAGCTGAGATATGCATTTTCTGCGATAATCTTGGTGAGTCTTCTGTCAGAAGTATGCAGAATCATCGCGATCGCTCTATTCGAGCTATTTAATGCGAGAAACACGTTATCTGGTGTTTTCATCACTCCACAGGGCGTTTGATATGCAGAACCGGCGATATCTTGGTTTTCGTGGGGTTTCCAGCTGAGATATGCATTTTCTGCGACAATCTTGGTGTTTCATCTATGAGAAGTATGCAGAATCATCGATAACGCTCTATTCGAGCTAGTTAATGCGAGATACACGTTTTCTGGTGTTTTTACCACTCCATAGTGCGTCTGATATGCAGAACCGGCGATATCTTGGATTTCGTGGGGTTTCCAGCTGAGATATGCATTTTCTGCGATAATCTTGGTGAGACTTTAGTCAGAACTATGCAGAATCATCTAGATCGCTCGTTTCGAGCTATTTAATGCGAAATAACAAGTTTTCTGGTGTTTTGACCACTCCACAGTGCGTTTGATATGTAGAGCCGCCGATAACTTGGTTTTCGTGGGGCTTCCAGCTGAAATATGCATTTTCTGCGATAATCTTTGTGTTTCGTCTATGAGAAGTATGCAGAATCATCTAGATCGCTCTTTTCGAGCTATTTAAATCGAGAAACACGTTTTCTGGTGTATTCCCCACCCCACAGTGCGTTTGATATGCAGAACCGGCGACATCGTTGTTTTGGTCGGGTTTCAAGCTGAGATATGCATTTTCTGCGATCATATTGGTGAGACTTCAGTCAGAAGTATGCAGAATCACCTAGATCGCTCGTTTCGAGATATTTAATGCGAGAAACACGTTATCTGGTGTTTTCACCACTCCACAGTGCGTTTAACTTGCAGAACCGGCGACATCTTGGATTTCGTCGGGGTTCAAGCTGGGATATGCATTTTCAACGATAATCTTGGTAAGAATTCTGTCAGAAGTATGCAGTATCATCTAGATCGCTCTTTTCGAGCTACTTAATGCGAGAAACACGTTTTCTGGTGTTTTGACCACTCCACAGTGCGTTTGATATGTAGAACCGCCGATAACTTGGTTTTCGTGGGGATTCCAGCTGAAATATGCATTTTCTGCGATAATATTGGTGAGACTTCAGTCAGAAGTATGCAGAATCATCGCGATCGCTCTATTCGAGCTATTTAATGCGAGAAACACGTTATCTGGTGTTTTCATCACTCCACAGGGCGTTTGATATGCAGAACCGGCGATATCTTGGTTTTCGTGAGGTTTCAAGCTGAGATATGCATTTTCTGCGATAATCTTGGTGAGTCTTCTGTCAGAAGTATGCAGAATCATCTAGATCGCTCTTTTCGAGCTATTTGATGCGAGAAACACGTTTTCTGGTGTTTTCACCACTCCACAGTGCGTTTGATATGCAGAACAGTCGACATCGTGGTTTTCGTCGGGTTTCAAGCTGAGATATGCATTTTCTGCGATCATATTGGTGAGTCTTCTGTCAGAAGTATGCAGAATCATCTAGATCGCTCTTTTCGAGCTATTTGATGCGAGAAACACGTTTTCTGGTGTTTTCACCACGCCACAGTGCGTTTGATATGCAGAACCGGCGACATCGTGGTTTTCGTCGGGGTTCAAGCTGGGATATGCATTTTCAACGATAATCTTGGTAAGAATTCTGTCAGAAGTATGCAGTATCATCTAGATCGCTCTTTTCGATCTACTTAATGCGAGAAACACGTTTTCTGGTGTTTTGACCACTCCACAGTGCGTTTGATATGCAGAACCGGCGACATCTTGATTTTCGTGAGGTTTCAAGCTGAGATATGCATTTTCTGCGATAATCTTGGTGAGTCTTCTATCAGAAGTATGCAGAATCATCTAGATCGCTCTTTTCGAGCTATTTAATGCGAGAAACAGGTTTTCTGGTGTTTTCACCACGCCACAGTGCGGTTGATATGCAGAACCGGCGATATCTTGGTTTTCGTGGGTTTCCAGCTGAAATATGCATTTTCTGCGATAATCTTGGTGTTTCATCTATGAGAAGTATGCAGAATCATCGAGAACGCTCTTTTCGAGCTAGTTAATGCGAGATACACGTTTTCTGGTGTTTTCACCACTCCATAGTGCGTCTGATATGCAGAACCGGCGATATCTTGGTTTTCGTGGGGTTTCCAGCTGAGATATGCATTTTCCGCGATAATCTTGGTGAGTCTTCTGTCAGAAGTATGCAGAATCATCTAGATCGCTCTTTTCGAGCCTTTTGATGCGAGAAACACGTTTTCTGGTGTTTTCACCACGCCACAGTGCGTTTGATATGCAGAACCGGCGACATCGTGGTTTTCGTCGGGTTTCAAGCTGAGATATGCATCTTCTGCGATCATATTGGTGAGACTTCAGTCAGAAGTATGCAGAATCATCTAGATCGCTCGTTTCGAGCTATTTAAAGCGCGAAACACGTTATCTGGTTGTTTTGACCACTCCACAGTGCGTTTGATATGTAGAGCCGCCGATAACTTGGTTTTCGTGGGGTTTCCAGCTGAAATATGCATTTTATGCGATAATCTTGGTGTTTCATCTATGAGAAGTATGCAGAATCATCGAGAACGCTCTTTTCGAGCTGGTTAATGCGAGATACACGTTTTCTGATGTTTTCACCACTCCATAGTGCGTCTGATATGCAGAACCGGCGATATCTTGGTTTTCGTGGGGTTTCCAGCTGAGATATGCAATTTCTGTGATAATCTTGGTGAGTCTTCTGTCAGAAGTATGCAGAATCATCTAGATCGCTCTTTTCGAGCTATTTAATGCGAGAAACACGTTTTCTGGTGTTTTCACCACGCCACAGTGCGTTTGTTATGCAGAACCGGCGACATCGTGGTTTTCGTCGGGTTTCAAGCTGAGATATAGCATTTTCTGCGATACTATTGGTGAGACTTCAGTCAGAAGTATGCAGAATCATCTAGATCGCTCGTTTCGAGCTATTTAAAGCGAGAAACACGTTATCTGGTTGTTTTCACCACTCCACAGTGCGTTTGATATGCAGAACCGGCGATATCTTGGTTTTCGTGGGGTTTCCAGCTGAGATATGCATTTTCTGCGATACTCTTGGTGAGACTTTAGTCAGAACTATGCAGAATCATCTAGATCGCTCGTTTCGAGCAATTTAATGCGAAAAAACAAGTTTTCTGGTTGTTTTGAATACTCCACAGTGCGTTTGATATGTAGAGCCGCCGATAACTTGGTTTTCGTGGGGTTTCCAGCTGAAATATGCATTTTCTGCGATAATCTTGGTGTTTCATCTATGAGAAGTATGCAGAATCATCGCGATCGCTCTATTCGAGCTATTTAATGCGAGAAACACGTTATCTGGTGTTTTCATCACTCCACAGGGCGTTTGATATGCAGAACCGGCGATATCTTGGTTTTCGTGGGGTTTCCAGCTGAGATATGCATTTTCTGCGACAATCTTGGTGTTTCATCTATGAGAAGTATGCAGAATCATCGATAACGCTCTTTTCGAGCTAGTTAATGCGAGATACACGTTTTCTGGTGTTTTTACCACTCCATAGTGCGTCTGATATGCAGAACCGGCGATATCTTGGATTTCGTGGGGTTTCCAGCTGAGATATGCATTTTCTGCGATAATCTTGGTGAGACTTTAGTCAGAACTATGCAGAATCATCTAGATCGCTCGTTTCGAGCTATTTAATGCGAAATAACAAGTTTTCTGGTGTTTTGACCACTCCACAGTGCGTTTGATATGTAGAGCCGCCGATAACTTGGTTTTCGTGGGGCTTCCAGCTGAAATATGCATTTTCTGCGATAATCTTTGTGTTTCGTCTATGAGAAGTATGCAGAATCATCTAGATCGCTCTTTTCGAGCTATTTAAATCGAGAAACACGTTTTCTGGTGTATTCCCCACCCCACAGTGCGTTTGATATGCAGAACCGGCGACATCGTTGTTTTGGTCGGGTTTCAAGCTGAGATATGCATTTTCTGCGATCATATTGGTGAGACTTCAGTCAGAAGTATGCAGAATCACCTAGATCGCTCGTTTCGAGATATTTAATGCGAGAAACACGTTATCTGGTGTTTTCACCACTCCACAGTGCGTTTAACTTGCAGAACCGGCGACATCTTGGATTTCGTCGGGGTTCAAGCTGGGATATGCATTTTCAACGATAATCTTGGTAAGAATTCTGTCAGAAGTATGCAGTATCATCTAGATCGCTCTTTTCGAGCTACTTAATGCGAGAAACACGTTTTCTGGTGTTTTGACCACTCCACAGTGCGTTTGATATGTAGAACCGCCGATAACTTGGTTTTCGTGGGGATTCCAGCTGAAATATGCATTTTCTGCGATAATATTGGTGAGACTTCAGTCAGAAGTATGCAGAATCATCGCGATCGCTCTATTCGAGCTATTTAATGCGAGAAACACGTTATCTGGTGTTTTCATCACTCCACAGGGCGTTTGATATGCAGAACCGGCGATATCTTGGTTTTCGTGAGGTTTCAAGCTGAGATATGCATTTTCTGCGATAATCTTGGTGAGTCTTCTGTCAGAAGTATGCAGAATCATCTAGATCGCTCTTTTCGAGCTATTTGATGCGAGAAACACGTTTTCTGGTGTTTTCACCACTCCACAGTGCGTTTGATATGCAGAACAGTCGACATCGTGGTTTTCGTCGGGTTTCAAGCTGAGATATGCATTTTCTGCGATCATATTGGTGAGTCTTCTGTCAGAAGTATGCAGAATCATCTAGATCGCTCTTTTCGAGCTATTTGATGCGAGAAACACGTTTTCTGGTGTTTTCACCACGCCACAGTGCGTTTGATATGCAGAACCGGCGACATCGTGGTTTTCGTCGGGGTTCAAGCTGGGATATGCATTTTCAACGATAATCTTGGTAAGAATTCTGTCAGAAGTATGCAGTATCATCTAGATCGCTCTTTTCGATCTACTTAATGCGAGAAACACGTTTTCTGGTGTTTTGACCACTCCACAGTGCGTTTGATATGCAGAACCGGCGACATCTTGATTTTCGTGAGGTTTCAAGCTGAGATATGCATTTTCTGCGATAATCTTGGTGAGTCTTCTATCAGAAGTATGCAGAATCATCTAGATCGCTCTTTTCGAGCTATTTAATGCGAGAAACAGGTTTTCTGGTGTTTTCACCACGCCACAGTGCGGTTGATATGCAGAACCGGCGATATCTTGGTTTTCGTGGGTTTCCAGCTGAAATATGCATTTTCTGCGATAATCTTGGTGTTTCATCTATGAGAAGTATGCAGAATCATCGAGAACGCTCTTTTCGAGCTAGTTAATGCGAGATACACGTTTTCTGGTGTTTTCACCACTCCATAGTGCGTCTGATATGCAGAACCGGCGATATCTTGGTTTTCGTGGGGTTTCCAGCTGAGATATGCATTTTCCGCGATAATCTTGGTGAGTCTTCTGTCAGAAGTATGCAGAATCATCTAGATCGCTCTTTTCGAGCCTTTTGATGCGAGAAACACGTTTTCTGGTGTTTTCACCACGCCACAGTGCGTTTGATATACAGAACCGGCGACATCGTGGTTTTCGTCGGGTTTCAAGCTGAGATATGCATCTTCTGCGATCATATTGGTGAGACTTCAGTCAGAAGTATGCAGAATCATCTAGATCGCTCGTTTCGAGCTATTTAAAGCGCGAAACACGTTATCTGGTTGTTTTGACCACTCCACAGTGCGTTTGATATGTAGAGCCGCCGATAACTTGGTTTACGTGGGGTTTCCAGCTGAAATATGCATTTTATGCGATAATCTTGGTGTTTCATCTATGAGAAGTATGCAGAATCATCGAGAACGCTCTTTTCGAGCTGGTTAATGCGAGATACACGTTTTCTGATGTTTTCACCACTCCATAGTGCGTCTGATATGCAGAACCGGCGATATCTTGGTTTTCGTGGGGTTTCCAGCTGAGATATGCAATTTCTGTGATAATCTTGGTGAGTCTTCTGTCAGAAGTATGCAGAATCATCTAGATCGCTCTTTTCGAACTATTTAATGCGAGAAACACGTTTTCTGGTGTTTTCACCACGCCACAGTGCGTTTGTTATGCAGAACCGGCGACATCGTGGTTTTCGTCGGGTTTCAAGCTGAGATATAGCATTTTCTGCGATACTATTGGTGAGACTTCAGTCAGAAGTATGCAGAATCATCTAGATCGCTCGTTTCGAGCTATTTAAAGCGAGAAACACGTTATCTGGTTGTTTTCACCACTCCACAGTGCGTTTGATATGCAGAACCGGCGATATCTTGGTTTTCGTGGGGTTTCCAGCTGAGATATGCATTTTCTGCGATACTCTTGGTGAGACTTTAGTCAGAACTATGCAGAATCATCTAGATCGCTCGTTTCGAGCAATTTAATGCGAAAAAACAAGTTTTCTGGTGTTTTGACCACTCCTCAGTGCGTTTGATATGTAGAGCCGCCGATAACTTGGTTTTCGTGGGGCTTCCAGCTGAAATATGCATTTTCTGCGATAATCTTTGTGTTTCATCTATGAGAAATATGCAGAATCATCTAGATCGCTCTTTTCGAGCTATTTAAATCGAGAAACACGTTTTCTGGTGTATTCACCACCCCACAGTGCGTTTGATATGCAGAACCGGCGACATCGTGGTTTTGGTCGGGTTTCAAGCTGAGATATGCATTTTCTGCGATAATCTTGGTGAGACTTTAGTCAGAAGTATGCAGAATCATCTAGATCGCTCGTTTCGAGCTACTTAATGCGAGAAACACGTTATCTGGTGTTTTCACCACTCCACAGTGCGTTTAACTTGCAGAACCGGCGACATCTTGGATTTCGTCGGAGTTCAAGCTGGGATATGCATTTTCAACGATAATCTTGGTAAGAATTCTGTCAGAAGTATGCAGTATCATCTAGATCGCTCTTTTCGAGCTACTTAATGCGAGAAACACGTTTTCTGGTGTGTTGACCACTCCACAGTGCGTTTGATATGTAGAACCGCCGATAACTTGGTTTTCGTGGGGATTCCAGCTGAAATATGCATTTTCTGCGATAATATTGGTGAGACTTCAGTCAGAAGTATGCAGAATCATCTAGATCGCTCGTTTCGAGCTATTTAAAGCGCGAAACACGATATCTGGTTGTTTTGACCACTCCACAGTGCGTTTGATATGTAGAGCCGCCGATAACTTGGTTTTCGTGGGGTTTCCAGCTGAAATATGCATTTTCTGCGATAATCTTGGTGAGTCTTCTGTCAGAAGTATGCAGAATCATCTAGATCGCTCTTTTCGAGCTATTTGATGCGAGAAACACGTTTTCTGGTGTTTTCACCACGCCACAGTACGTTTGATATGCAGAACCGGCGACATCGTGGTTTTCGTCGGGTTTCAAGCTGAGATATGCATTTTCTGCGATCATATTGGTGAGACTTCAGTCAGAAGTATGCAGAATCATCTAGATCGCTAGTTTCGAGCTATTTAAAGCGCGAAACACGTTATCTGGTTGTTTTCACCACTCCATAGTGCGTCTGATATGCAGAACCGGCGATATCTTGGTTTTCGTGGGGTTTCCAGCTGAGATATGCATTTTCCGCGATAATCTTGGTGAGTCTTCTGTCAGAAGTATGCAGAATCATCTAGATCGCTCTTTTCGAGCTATTTGATGCGCGAAACACGTTTTCTGGTGTTTTCACCACGCCACAGTGCGTTTGATATGCAGAACCGGCGACATCGTGGTTTTCGTCGGGTTTCAAGCTGAGATATGCATTTTCTGCGATCATATTGGTGAGACTTCAGTCAGAAGTATGCAGAATCATCTAGATCGCTCGTTTCGAGCTATCTAAAGCGCGAAACACGTTATCTGGTTGTTTTGACCACTCCACAGTGCGTTTGATATGTAGAGCCGCCGATAACTTGGTTTTCGTGGGGTTTCCAGCTGAAATATGCATTTTCTGCGATAATCTTGGTGTTTCATCTATGAGAAGTATGCAGAATCATCGAGAACGCTCTTTTCGAGCTGGTTAATGCGAGATACACGTTTTCTGATGTTTTCACCACTCCATAGTGCGTCTGATATGCAGAACCGGCGATATCTTGGTTTTCGTGGGGTTTCCAGCTGAGATATGCAATTTCTGTGATAATCTTGGTGAGTCTTCTGTCAGAAGTATGCAGAATCATCTAGATCGCTCTTTTCGAGCTATTTAATGCGAGAAACACGTTTTCTGGTGTTTTCACCACGCCACAGTGCGTTTGATATGCAGAACCGGCGACATCGTGGTTTTCGTCGGGTTTCAAGCTGAGATATAGCATTTTCTGCGATAATATTGGTGAGACTTCAGTCAGAACTATGCAGAATCATCTAGATCGCTCGTTTCGAGCTATTTGATGCGAGAAACACGTTTTCTGGTGTTTTCACCACGCCACAGTGCGTTTGATATGCAGAACCGGCGACATCGTGGTTTTCGTCGGGTTTCAAGCTGAGATATGCATTTTCTGCGATCATATTGGTGAGACTTCAGTCAGAAGTATGCAGAATCATCTAGATCGCTCGTTTCGAGCTATTTAAAGCGCGAAACACGTTATCTGGTTGTTTTGACCACTCCACAGTGCGTTTGATATGTAGAGCCGCCGATAACTTGGTTTTCGTGGGGTTTCCAGCTGAAATATGCAATTTCTGTGATAATCTTGGTGAGTCTTCTGTCAGAAGTATGCAGAATCATCGAGATCGCTCTATTCGAGCTATTTAATGCGAGAAACACGTTATCTGGTTGCTTTCACCACTCCACAGTGCGTTTGATATGCAGAACCGGCGATATCTTGGTTTTCGTGGGGTTTCCCGCTGAGATATGCATTTTCTGCGATAATCTTGGTGAGTCTTCTGTCAGAAGTATGCAGAATCATCGAGATCGCTCTATTCGAGCTATTTAATGCGAGAAACACGTTATCTGGTTGTTTTCACCACTCCACAGTGCGTTTGATATGCAGAAACGGAGATATCTTGGTTTCGGTCGGATTTCAAGCTGAGATATGCATTTTCTGCGATAATCTTGGTGAGTCTTCTGTCAGAAGTATGCAGAATCATCGCGATCGCTCTATTCGAGCTATTTAATGCGAGAAACACGTTATCTGGTGTTTTCATCACTCCACAGGGCGTTTGATATGCATAACCGGCGATATCTTGGTTTTCGTGGGGTTTCCAGCTGAGATATGCATTTTCTGCGACAATCTTGGTGTTTCATCTATGAGAAGTATGCAGAATCATCGATAACGCTCTTTTCGAGCTAGTTAATGCGAGATACACGTTTTCTGGTGTCTTCACCACTCCATAGTGCGTCTGATATGCAGAACCGGCGATATCTTGGTTTTCGTGGGGTTTCCAGCTGAGATATGCATTTTCTGCGATAATCTTGGTGAGACTTTAGTCAGAACTATGCAGAATCATCTAGATCGCTCGTTTCGAGCTATTTAATGCGAAATAACAAGTTTTCTGGTGTTTTGACCACTCCACAGTGCGTTTGATATGCAGAACCGGCGATATCTTGGTTTTCGTGGGGTTTCCAGCTGAGATATGCATTTTCTGCGATAATCTTGGTGTTTCATCTATGAGAAGTATGCAGAATCATCGAGAACGCTCTTTTCGAGCTAGTTAATGCGAGATACACGTTTTCTGGTGTTTTCACCACTCCATAGTGCGTCTGATATGCAGAACCGGCGATATCTTGGTTTTCGTGGGGTTTCCAGCTGAGATATGCATTTTCTGCGATAATCTTGGTGAGACTTTAGTCAGAACTATGCAGAATCATCTAGATCGCTCGTTTCGAGCTATTTAATGCGAAAAAACAAGTTTTCTGGTGTTTTGACCACTCCACAGTGCGTTTGATATGCAGAACCGGCGACATCGTGTTTTTCGTCGGGTTTCAAGCTGAGATATGCATTTTCTGCGATCATATTGGTGAGACTTCAGTCAGAAGTATGCAGAATCACCTAGATCGCTCGTTTCGAGCTACTTAATGCGAGAAACACGTTATCTGGTGTTTTCACCACTCCACAGTGCGTTTAACTTGCAGAACCGGCGACATCTTGAATTTCGTCGGGGTTCAAGCTGGGATATGCATTTTCAACGATAATCTTGGTAAGAATTCTCTCAGAAGTATGCAGTATCATCTAGATCGATCTTTTCGTGCTACTTAATGCGAGAAACACGTTTTCTGGTGTTTTGACCACTCCACAGTGCGTTTGATATGTAGAACCGCCGATAACTTGGTTTTCGTGGGGATTCCAGCTGAAATATGCATTTTCTGCGATAATATTGGTGAGACTTCAGTCAGAAGTATGCAGAATCATCTAGATCGCTCGTTTCGAGTTATTTAATGCGAGAAACACGATATCTGGTTGTTTTCACCACTCCACAGTGCGTTTGATATGCAGAACCGGCGACATCTTGATTTTCGTGAGGTTTCAAGCTGAGATATGCATTTTCTGCGATAATCTTGGTGAGTCTTCTGTCAGAAGTATGCAGAATCATCTAGATCGCTCTTTTCGAGCTATTTGATGCGAGAAACACGTTTTCTGGTGTTTTCACCACTCCACAGTGCGTTTGATATGCAGAACAGTCGACATCGTGGTTTTCGTCGGGTTTCAAGCTGAGATATGCATTTTCTGCGATCATATTGGTGAGTCTTCTGTCAGAAGTATGCAGAATCATCTAGATCGCTCTTTTCGAGCTACTTGATGCGAGAAACACGTTTTCTGGTGGTTTCACCACTCCACAGAGCGTTTGATATGCAGAACCGGCGACATCTTGATTTTCGTGAGGTTTCAAGCTGAGATATGCATTTTCTGCGATAATCTTGGTGAGTCTTCTGTCAGAAGTATGCAGAATCATCTAGATCGCTCTTTTCGAGCTATTTGATGCGAGAAACACGTTTTCTGGTGTTTTCACCACTCCACAGTTCGTTTGATATGCAGAACCGGCGACATCGTGTTTTTCGTCGGGTTTCAAGCTGAGATATGCATTTTCTGCGATCATATTGGTGAGACTTCAGTCAGAAGTATGCAGAATCACCTAGATCGCTCGTTTCGAGCTATTTAATGCGAGAAACACGTTATCTGGTTGTTTTCACCACTCCACAGTGCGTTTGATATGCAGAACCGGCGACATCTTGATTTTCGTGAGGTTTCAAGCTGAGATATGCATTTTCTGCGATAATCTTGGTGAGACTTCTGTCAGAAGTATGCAGAATCATCGCGATCGCTCTATTCGAGCTATTTAATGCGAGAAACACGTTATCTGGTGTTTTCATCACTCCACAGGGCGTTTGATATGCAGAACCGGCGATATCTTGGTTTTCCTGGGGTTTCCAGCTGAGATATGCATTTTCTGTGATAATCTTGGTGAGTCTTCTGTCAGAAGTATGCAGAATCATCTAGATCGCTCTTTTCGAGCTATTTAATGCGAGAAACAGGTTTTCTGGTGTCTTCACCACGCCACAGTGCGTTTGATATGCAGAACCGGCGATATCTTGGTTTTCGTGGGATTTCCAGCTGAAATATGCATTTTCTGCGATAATCTTGGTGTTTCATCTATGAGAAGTATGCAGAATCATCGAGAACGCTCTTTTCGAGCTAGTTAATGCGAGATACACGTTTTCTGGTGTTTTCACCACTCCATAGTGCGTCTGATATGCAGAACCGGCGATATCTTGGTTTTCGTGGGGTTTCCAGCTGAGATATGCATTTTCTGCGATAATCTTGGTGAGTCTTCTGTCAGAAGTATGCAGAATCATCTAGATCGCTCTTTTCGAGCTATTTGATGCGAGAAACACGTTTTCTGGTGTTTTCACCACGCCACAGTGCGTTTGATATGCAGAACCGGCGACATCGTGGTTTTCGTCGGGTTTCAAGCTGAGATATGCATTTTCTGCGATCATATTGGTGAGACTTCAGTCAGAAGTATGCAGAATCATCTAGATCGCTCGTTTCGAGCTATTTAAAGCGAGAAACACGTTATCTGGTTGTTTTGACCACTCCACAGTGCGTTTGATATGTAGAGCCGCCGATAACTTGGTTTTCGTGGGGTTTCCAGCTGAGATATGCAATTTCTGTGATAATCTTGGTGAGTCTTCTGTCAGAAGTATGCAGAATCATCGAGATCGCTCTATTCGAGCTATCTAATGCGAGAAACACGTTATCTGGTGTTTTCATCACTCCACAGGGCGTTTGATATGCAGAACCGGCGATATCTTGGTTTTCGTGAGGTTTCAAGCTGAGATATGCATTTTCAGCGATAATCTTGGTGAGTCTTCTGTCAGAAGTATGCAGAATCATCTAGATCGCTCTTTTCGAGCTATTTGATGCGAGAAACACGTTTTCTGGTGTTTTCACCACGCCACAGTGCGTTTGATATGCAGAACCGGCGACATCGTGGTTCTCGTCGGGGTTCAAGCTGGGATATGCATTTTCAACGATAATCTTGGTAAGAATTCTGTCAGAAGTATGCAGTATCATCTAGATCGCTCTTTTCGAGCTACTTAATGCGAGAAACACGTTTTCTGGTGTTTTGACCACTCCACAGTGCGTTTGATATGCAGAACCGGCGACATCTTGATTTTCGTGAGGTTTCAAGCTGAGATATGCATTTTCTGCGATAATCTTGGTGAGTCTTCTATCAGAAGTATGCAGAATCATCTAGATCGCTCTTTTCGAGCTATTTAATGCGAGAAACAGGTTTTCTGGTGTTTTCACCACGCCACAGTGCGGTTGATATGCAGAACCGGCGATATCTTGGTTTTCGTGGGTTTCCAGCTGAAATATGCATTTTCTGCGATAATCTTGGTGTTTCATCTATGAGAAGTATGCAGAATCATCGAGAACGCTCTTTTCGAGCTAGTTAATGCGAGATACACGTTTTCTGGTGTTTTCACCACTCCATAGTGCGTCTGATATGCAGAACCGGCGATATCTTGGTTTTCGTGGGGTTTCCAGCTGAGATATGCATTTTCCGCGATAATCTTGGTGAGTCTTCTGTCAGAAGTATGCAGAATCATCTAGATCGCTCTTTTCGAGCTATTTGATGCGAGAAACACGTTTTCTGGTGTTTTCACCACGCCACAGTGCGTTTGATATGCAGAACCGGCGACATCGTGGTTTTCGTCGGGTTTCAAGCTGAGATATGCATTTTCTGCGATCATATTGGTGAGACTTCAGTCAGAAGTATGCAGAATCATCTAGATCGCTCGTTTCGAGCTATTTAAAGCGCGAAACACGTTATCTGGTTGTTTTGACCACTCCACAGTGCGTTTGATATGTAGAGCCGCCGATAACTTGGTTTTCGTGGGGTTTCCAGCTGAGATATGCATTTTCCGCGATAATCTTGGTGAGTCTTCTGTCAGAAGTATGCAGAATCATCTAGATCGCTCTTTTCGAGCTATTTGATGCGAGAAACACGTTTTCTGGTGTTTTCACCACGCCACAGTGCGTTTGATATGCAGAACCGGCGACATCGTGGTTTTCGTCGGGTTTCAAGCTGAGATATGCATTTTCTGCGATCATATTGGTGAGACTTCAGTCAGAAGTATGCAGAATCATCTAGATCGCTCGTTTCGAGCTATTTAAAGCGCGAAACACGTTATCTGGTTGTTTTCACCACTCCACAGTGCGTTTGATATGCAGAACCGGCGATATCTTGGTTTTCGTGGGGTTTCCAGCTGAGATATGCATTTTCTGCGATACTCTTGGTGAGACTTTAGTCAGAACTATGCAGAATCATCTAGATCGCTCGTTTCGAGCTATTTAATGCGAAAAAACAAGTTTTCTGGTGTTTTGACCACTCCTCAGTGCGTTTGATATGTAGAGCCGCCGATAACTTGGTTTTCGTGGGGCTTCCAGCTGAAATATGCATTTTCTGCGATAATCTTTGTGTTTCATCTATGAGAAGTATGCAGAATCATCTAGATCGCTCTTTTCGAGCTATTTAAATCGAGAAACACGTTTTCTGGTGTATTCACCACCCCACAGTGCGTTTGATATGCAGAACCGGCGACATCGTGGTTTTGGTCGGGTTTCAAGCTGAGATATGCATTTTCTGCGATCATATTGGTGAGACTTCAGTCAGAAGTATGCAGAATCATCTAGATCGCTCGTTTCGAGCTATTTAAAGCGCGAAACACGTTATCTGGTTGTTTTCACCACTCCACAGTGCGTTTGATATGCAGAACCGGCGATATCTTGGTTTTCGTGGGGTTTCCAGCTGAGATATGCATTTTCTGCGATAATCTTGGTGAGACTTTAGTCAGAAGTATGCAGAATCATCTAGATCGCTCGTTTCGAGCTACTTAATGCGAGAAACACGTTATCTGGTGTTTTCACCACTCCACAGTGCGTTTAACTTGCAGAACCGGCGACATCTTGGATTTCGTCGGAGTTCAAGCTGGGATATGCATTTTCAACGATAATCTTGGTAAGAATTCTGTCAGAAGTATGCAGTATCATCTAGATCGCTCTTTTCGAGCTACTTAATGCGAGAAACACGTTTTCTGGTGTGTTGACCACTCCACAGTGCGTTTGATATGTAGAACCGCCGATAACTTGGTTTTCGTGGGGATTCCAGCTGAAATATGCATTTTCTGCGATAATATTGGTGAGACTTCAGTCAGAAGTATGCAGAATCATCTAGATCGCTCGTTTCGAGCTATTTAAAGAGCGAAACACCATATCTGGTTGTTTTGACCACTCCACAGTGCGTTTGATATGTAGAGCCGCCGATAACTTGGTTTTCGTGGGGTTTCCAGCTGAGATATGCAATTTCTGTGATAATCTTGGTGAGTCTTCTGTCAGAAGTATGCAGAATCATCGAGATCGCTCTATTCGAGCTATCTAATGCGAGAAACACGTTATCTGGTGTTTTCATCACTCCACAGGGCGTTTGATATGCAGAACCGGCGATATCTTGGTTTTCGTGAGGTTTCAAGCTGAGATATGCATTTTCAGCGATAATCTTGGTGAGTCTTCTGTCAGAAGTATGCAGAATCATCTAGATCGCTCTTTTCGAGCTATTTGATGCGAGAAACACGTTTTCTGGTGTTTTCACCACGCCACAGTGCGTTTGATATGCAGAACCGGCGACATCGTGGTTCTCGTCGGGGTTCAAGCTGGGATATGCATTTTCAACGATAATCTTGGTAAGAATTCTGTCAGAAGTATGCAGTATCATCTAGATCGCTCTTTTCGAGCTACTTAATGCGAGAAACACGTTTTCTGGTGTTTTGACCACTCCACAGTGCGTTTGATATGCAGAACCGGCGACATCTTGATTTTCGTGAGGTTTCAAGCTGAGATATGCATTTTCTGCGATAATCTTGGTGAGTCTTCTATCAGAAGTATGCAGAATCATCTAGATCGCTCTTTTCGAGCTATTTAATGCGAGAAACAGGTTTTCTGGTGTTTTCACCACGCCACAGTGCGGTTGATATGCAGAACCGGCGATATCTTGGTTTTCGTGGGTTTCCAGCTGAAATATGCATTTTCTGCGATAATCTTGGTGTTTCATCTATGAGAAGTATGCAGAATCATCGAGAACGCTCTTTTCGAGCTAGTTAATGCGAGATACACGTTTTCTGGTGTTTTCACCACTCCATAGTGCGTCTGATATGCAGAACCGGCGATATCTTGGTTTTCGTGGGGTTTCCAGCTGAGATATGCATTTTCCGCGATAATCTTGGTGAGTCTTCTGTCAGAAGTATGCAGAATCATCTAGATCGCTCTTTTCGAGCTATTTGATGCGAGAAACACGTTTTCTGGTGTTTTCACCACGCCACAGTGCGTTTGATATGCAGAACCGGCGACATCGTGGTTTTCGTCGGGTTTCAAGCTGAGATATGCATTTTCTGCGATCATATTGGTGAGACTTCAGTCAGAAGTATGCAGAATCATCTAGATCGCTCGTTTCGAGCTATTTAAAGCGCGAAACACGTTATCTGGTTGTTTTGACCACTCCACAGTGCGTTTGATATGTAGAGCCGCCGATAACTTGGTTTTCGTGGGGTTTCCAGCTGAGATATGCATTTTCCGCGATAATCTTGGTGAGTCTTCTGTCAGAAGTATGCAGAATCATCTAGATCGCTCTTTTCGAGCTATTTGATGCGAGAAACACGTTTTCTGGTGTTTTCACCACGCCACAGTGCGTTTGATATGCAGAACCGGCGACATCGTGGTTTTCGTCGGGTTTCAAGCTGAGATATGCATTTTCTGCGATCATATTGGTGAGACTTCAGTCAGAAGTATGCAGAATCATCTAGATCGCTCGTTTCGAGCTATTTAAAGCGCGAAACACGTTATCTGGTTGTTTTCACCACTCCACAGTGCGTTTGATATGCAGAACCGGCGATATCTTGGTTTTCGTGGGGTTTCCAGCTGAGATATGCATTTTCTGCGATACTCTTGGTGAGACTTTAGTCAGAACTATGCAGAATCATCTAGATCGCTCGTTTCGAGCTATTTAATGCGAAAAAACAAGTTTTCTGGTGTTTTGACCACTCCTCAGTGCGTTTGATATGTAGAGCCGCCGATAACTTGGTTTTCGTGGGGCTTCCAGCTGAAATATGCATTTTCTGCGATAATCTTTGTGTTTCATCTATGAGAAGTATGCAGAATCATCTAGATCGCTCTTTTCGAGCTATTTAAATCGAGAAACACGTTTTCTGGTGTATTCACCACCCCACAGTGCGTTTGATATGCAGAACCGGCGACATCGTGGTTTTGGTCGGGTTTCAAGCTGAGATATGCATTTTCTGCGATCATATTGGTGAGACTTCAGTCAGAAGTATGCAGAATCATCTAGATCGCTCGTTTCGAGCTATTTAAAGCGCGAAACACGTTATCTGGTTGTTTTCACCACTCCACAGTGCGTTTGATATGCAGAACCGGCGATATCTTGGTTTTCGTGGGGTTTCCAGCTGAGATATGCATTTTCTGCGATAATCTTGGTGAGACTTTAGTCAGAAGTATGCAGAATCATCTAGATCGCTCGTTTCGAGCTACTTAATGCGAGAAACACGTTATCTGGTGTTTTCACCACTCCACAGTGCGTTTAACTTGCAGAACCGGCGACATCTTGGATTTCGTCGGAGTTCAAGCTGGGATATGCATTTTCAACGATAATCTTGGTAAGAATTCTGTCAGAAGTATGCAGTATCATCTAGATCGCTCTTTTCGAGCTACTTAATGCGAGAAACACGTTTTCTGGTGTGTTGACCACTCCACAGTGCGTTTGATATGTAGAACCGCCGATAACTTGGTTTTCGTGGGGATTCCAGCTGAAATATGCATTTTCTGCGATAATATTGGTGAGACTTCAGTCAGAAGTATGCAGAATCATCTAGATCGCTCGTTTCGAGCTATTTAAAGAGCGAAACACCATATCTGGTTGTTTTGACCACTCCACAGTGCGTTTGATATGTAGAGCCGCCGATAACTTTGTTTTCGTGGGGTTTCCAGCTGAAATATACATTTTCTGTGATAATCTTGGTGAGTCTTCTGTCAGAAGTATGCAGAATCATCTAGATCGCTCTTTTCGAGCTATTTAATGCGAGAAACAGGTTTTCTGGTGTCTTCACCACGCCACAGTGCGTTTGATATGCAGAACCGGCGATATCTTGGTTTTCGTGGGGTTTCCAGCTGAAATATGCATTTTCTGCGATAATCATGGTGTTTCATCTATGAGAAGTATGCAGAATCATCGAGAACGCTCTTTTCGAGCTAGTTAATGCGAGATACACGTTTTCTGGTGTTTTCACCACTCCATAGTGCGTCTGATATGCAGAACCAGCGATATCTTGGTTTTCGTGGGGTTTCCAGCTGAGATATGCATTTTCTGCGATAATCTTGGTGAGTCTTCTGTCAGAAGTATGCAGAATCATCTAGATCGCTCTTTTCGAGCTATTTGATGCGAGAAACACGTTTTCTGGTGTTTTCACCACGCCACAGTGCGTTTGATATGCAGAACCGGCGACATCGTGGTTTTCGTCGGGTTTCAAGCTGAGATATGCATTTTCTGCGATCATATTGGTGAGACTTCAGTCAGAAGTATGCAGAATCATCTGGATCGCTCGTTTCGAGCTATTTAAAGCGAGAAACACGTTATCTGGTTGTTTTGACCACTCCACAGTGCGTTTGATATGTAGAGCCGCCGATAACTTGGTTTTCGTGGGGTTTCCAGCTGAGATATGCAATTTCTGTGATAATCTTGGTGAGTCTTCTGTCAGAAGTATGCAGAATCATCGAGATCGCTCTATTCGAGCTATTTAATGCGAGAAACACGTTATCTGGTTGCTTTCACCACTCCACAGTGC
Source organism: Anthophora plumipes (assembly GCA_951804975.1). Taxonomy (NCBI): domain Eukaryota; kingdom Metazoa; phylum Arthropoda; class Insecta; order Hymenoptera; family Apidae; genus Anthophora; species Anthophora plumipes. Next base: position 2,020,173 of record CATORF010000423.1, read on the forward strand.
GTTTGATATGCAGAACCGGCGATATCTTGGTTTTCGTGGGGTTTCCAGCTGAGATATGCATTTTCTGCGATAATCTTGGTGAGTCTTCTGTCAGAAGTATGCAGAATCATCGAGATCGCTCTATTCGAGCTATTTAATGCGAGAAACACGTTATCTGGTTGTTTTCACCACTCCACAGTGCGTTTGATATGCAGAAACGGAGATATCTTGGTTTCGGTCGGATTTCAAGCTGAGATATGCATTTTCTGCGATAATCTTGGTGAGTCTTCTGTCAGAAGTATGCAGAATCATCGCGATCGCTCTATTCGAGCTATTTAATGCGAGAAACACGTTATCTGGTGTTTTCATCACTCTACAGGGCGTTTGATATGCAGAACCGGCGATATCTTGGTTTTCGTGGGGTTTCCAGCTGAGATATGCATTTTCTGCGACAATCTTGGTGTTTCATCTATGAGAAGTATACAGAATCATCGATAACGCTCTTTTCGAGCTAGTTAATGCGAGATACACGTTTTCTGGTGTTTTCACCACTCCATAGTGCGTCTGATATGCAGAACCGGCGATATCTTGGTTTTCGTGGGGTTTCCAGCTGAGATATGCATTTTCTGCGATAATCTTGGTGAGACTTTAGTCAGAACTATGCAGAATCATCTAGATCGCTCGTTTCGAGCTATTTAATGCGAAATATCAAGTTTTCTGGTGTTTTGACCACTCCACAGTGCGTTTGATATGTAGAGCCGCCGATAACTTGGTTTTCGTGGGGCTTCCAGCTGAAATATGCATTTTCTGCGATAATCTTTGTGTTTCATCTATGAGAAGTATGCAGAATCATCTAGATCGCTCTTTTCGAGCTATTTAAATCGAGAAACACGTTTTCTGGTGTATTCCCCACCCCACAGTGCGTTTGATATGCAGAACCGGCGACATCGTTGTTTTGGTCGGGTTTCAAGCTGAGATATGCATTTTCTGCGATCATATTGGTGAGACTTCAGTCAGAAGTATGCAGAATCACCTAGATCGCTCGTTTCGAGCTATTTAATGCGAGAAACACGTTATCTGGTGTTTTCACCACTCCACAGTGCGTTTAACTTGCAGAACCGGCGACATCTTGGATTTCGTCGGGGTTCAAGCTGGGATATGCATTTTCAACGATAATCTTGGTAAGAATTCTGTCAGAAGTATGCAGTATCATCTAGATCGCTCTTTTCGAGCTACTTAATGCGAGAAACACGTTTTCTGGTGTTTTGACCACTCCACAGTGCGTTTGATATGTAGAACCGCCGATAACTTGGTTTTCGTGGGGATTCCAGCTGAAATATGCGTTTTCTGCGATAATATTGGTGAGACTTCAGTCAGAAGTATGCAGAATCATCGCGATCGCTCTATTCGAGCTATTTAATGCGAGAAACACGTTATCTGGTGTTTTCATCACTCCACAGGGCGTTTGATATGCAGAACCGGCGATATCTTGGTTTTCGTGAGGTTTCAAGCTGAGATATGCATTTTCTGCGATAATCTTGGTGAGTCTTCTGTCAGAAGTATGCAGAATCATCTAGATCGCTCTTTTCGAGCTATTTGATGCGAGAAACACGTTTTCTGGTGTTTTCACCACTCCACAGTGCGTTTGATATGCAGAACATTCGACATCGTGGTTTTCGTCGGGTTTCAAGCTGAGATATGCATTTTCTGCGATCATATTGGTGAGTCTTCTGTCAGAAGTATGCAGAATCATCTAGATCGCTCTTTTCGAGCTATTTGATGCGAGAAACACGTTTTCTGGTGTTTTCACCACGCCACAGTGCGTTTGATATGCAGAACCGGCGACATCGTGGTTTTCGTCGGGGTTCAAACTGGGATATGCATTTTCAACGATAATCTTGGTAAGAATTCTGTCAGAAGTATGCAGTATCATCTAGATCGCTCTTTTCGAGCTACTTAATGCGAGAAACACGTTTTCTGGTGTTTTGACCACTCCACAGTGCGTTTGATATGCAGAACCGGCGACATCTTGATTTTCGTGAGGTTTCAAGCTGAGATATGCATTTTCTGCGATAATCTTGGTGAGTCTTCTATCAGAAGTATGCAGAATCATCTAGATCGCTCTTTTCGAGCTATTTAATGCGAGAAACAGGTTTTCTGGAGTTTTCACCACGCCACAGTGCGGTTGATATGCAGAACCGGCGATATCTTGGTTTTCGTGGGTTTCCAGCTGAAATATGCATTTTCTGCGATAATCTTGGTGTTTCATCTATGAGAAGTATGCAGAATCATCGAGAACGCTCTTTTCGAGCTAGTTAATGCGAGATACACGTTTTCTGGTGTTTTCACCACGCCACAGTGCGTTTGATATGCAGAACCGGCGACATCGTGGTTTTCGTCGGGTTTCAAGCTGAGATATGCATTTTCTGCGATCATATTGGTGAGACTTCAGTCAGAAGTATGCAGAATCATCTAGATCGCTCGTTTCGAGCTATTTAAAGCGCGAAACACGTTATCTGGTTGTTTTGACCACTCCACAGTGCGTTTGATATGTAGAGCCGCCGATAACTTGGTTTTCGTGGGGTTTCCAGCTGAAATATGCATTTTATGCGATAATCTTGGTGTTTCATCTATGAGACGTATGCAGAATCATCTAGATCGCTCGTTTCGAGCTATTTAAAGCGAGAAACACGTTATCTGGTTGTTTTCACCACTCCACAGTGCGTTTGATATGCAGAACCGGCGATATCTTGGTTTTCGTGGGGTTTCCAGCTGAGATATGCATTTTCTGCGATACTCTTGGTGAGACTTTAGTCAGAACTATGCAGAATCATCTAGATCGCTCGTTTCGAGCTATTTGATGCGAAAAAACAAGTTTTCTGGTGTTTTGACCACTCCTCAGTGCGTTTGATATGTAGAGCCGCCGATAACTTGGTTTTCGTGGGGCTTCCAGCTGAAATATGCATTTTCTGCGATAATCTTTGTGTTTCATCTATGAGAAGTATGCAGAATCATCTAGATCGCTCTTTTCGAGCTATTTAAATCGAGAAACACGTTTTCTGGTGTATTCACCACCCCACAGTGCGTTTGATATGCAGAACCGGCGACATCGTGGTTTTGGTCGGGTTTCAAGCTGAGATATGCATTTTCTGCGATAATCTTGGTGAGACTTTAGTCAGAAGTATGCAGAATCATCTAGATCGCTCGTTTCGAGCTACTTAATGCGAGAAACACGTTATCTGGTGTTTTCACCACTCCACAGTGCGTTTAACTTGCAGAACCGGCGACATCTTGGATTTCGTCGGAGTTCAAGCTGGGATATGCATTTTCAACGATAATCTTGGTAAGAATTCTGTCAGAAGTATGCAGTATCATCTAGATCGCTCTTTTCGAGCTACTTAATGCGAGAAACACGTTTTCTGGTGTGTTGACCACTCCACAGTGCGTTTGATATGTAGAACCGCCGATAACTTGGTTTTCGTGGGGATTCCAGCTGAAATATGCATTTTCTGCGATAATATTGGTGAGACTTCAGTCAGAAGTATGCAGAATCATCTAGATCGCTCGTTTCGAGCTATTTAAAGCGCGAAACACGATATCTGGTTGTTTTGACCACTCCACAGTGCGTTTGATATGTAGAGCCGCCGATAACTTGGTTTTGGTGGGGTTTCCAGCTGAAATATGCATTTTCTGCGATAATCTTGGTGAGTCTTCTGTCAGAAGTATGCAGAATCATCTAGATCGCTCTTTTCGAGCTATTTGATGCGAGAAACATGTTTTCTGGTGTTTTCACCACGCCACAGTGCGTTTGATATGCAGAACCGGCGACATCGTGGTTTTCGTCGGGTTTCAAGCTGAGATATGCATTTTCTGCGATCATATTGGTGAGACTTCAGTCAGAAGTATGCAGAATCATCTAGATCGCTCGTTTCGAGCTATTTAAAGCGCGAAACACGTTATCTGGTTGTTTTCACCACTCCATAGTGCGTCTGATATGCAGAACCGGCGATATCTTGGTTTTCGTGGGGTTTCCAGCTGAGATATGCATTTTCCGCGATAATCTTGGTGAGTCTTCTGTCAGAAGTATGCAGAATCATCTAGATCGCTCTTTTCGAGCTATTTGATGCGCGAAACACGTTTTCTGGTGTTTTCACCACGCCACAGTGCGTTTGATATGCAGAACCGGCGACATCGTGGTTTTCGTCGGGTTTCAAGCTGAGATATGCATTTTCTGCGATCATATTGGTGAGACTTCAGTCAGAAGTATGCAGAATCATCTAGATCGCTCGTTTCGAGCTATCTAAAGCGCGAAACACGTTATCTGGTTGTTTTGACCACTCCACAGTGCGTTTGATATGTAGAGCCGCCGATAACTTGGTTTTCGTGGGGTTTCCAGCTGAAATATGCATTTTCTGCGATAATCTTGGTGTTTCATCTATGAGAAGTATGCAGAATCATCGAGAACGCTCTTTTCGAGCTGGTTAATGCGAGATACACGTTTTCTGATGTTTTCACCACTCCATAGTGCGTCTGATATGCAGAACCGGCGATATCTTGGTTTTCGTGGGGTTTCCAGCTGAGATATGCAATTTCTGTGATAATCTTGGTGAGTTTTCTGTCAGAAGTATGCAGAATCATCTAGATCGCTCTTTTCGAGCTATTTAATGCGAGAAACACGTTTTCTGGTGTTTTCACCACGCCACAGTGCGTTTGATATGCAGAACCGGCGACATCGTGGTTTTCGTCGGGTTTCAAGCTGAGATATATCATTTTCTGCGATAATATTGGTGAGACTTCAGTCAGAAGTATGCAGAATCATCTAGATCGCTCGTTTCGAGCTATTTAAAGCGAGAAACACGTTATCTGGTTGTTTTCACCACTCCACAGTGTGTTTGATATGCAGAACCGGCGATATCTTGGTTTTCGTGGGGTTTCCAGCTGAGATATGCATTTTCTGCGATAATCTTGGTGAGACTTTAGTCAGAACTATGCAGAATCATCTAGATCGCTCGTTTCGAGCTATTTAATGCGAAAAAACAAGTTTTCTGGTGTTTTGACCACTCCTCGGTGCGTTTGATATGTAGAGCCGCCGATAACTTGGTTTTCGTGGGGCTTCCAGCTGAAATATGCATTTTCTGCGATAATCTTTGTGTTTCATCTATGAGAAGTATGCAGAATCATCTAGATCGCTCTTTTCGAGCTATTTAAATCGAGAAACACGTTTTCTGGTGTATTCACCACCCCACAGTGCGTTTGATATGCAGAACCGGCGACATCGTGGTTTTGGTCGGGTTTCAAGCTGAGATATGCATTTTCTGCGATAATCTTGGTGAGACTTTAGTCAGAAGTATGCAGAATCATCTAGATCGCTCGTTTCGAGCTACTTAATGCGAGAAACACGTTATCTGGTGTTTTCACCACTCCACAGTGCGTTTAACTTGCAGAACCGGCGACATCTTGGATTTCGTCGGAGTTCAAGCTGGGATATGCATTTTCAACGATAATCTTTGTAAGAATTCTGTCAGAAGTATGCAGTATCATCTAGATCGCTCTTTTCGAGCTACTTAATGCGAGAAACACGTTTTCTGGTGTGTTGACCACTCCACAGTGCGTTTGATATGTAGAACCGCCGATAACTTGGTTTTCGTGGGGATTCCAGCTGAAATATGCATTTTCTGCGATAATATTGGTGAGACTTCAGTCAGAAGTATGCAGAATCATCTAGATCGCTCGTTTCGAGCTATTTAAAGCGCGAAACACGTTATCTGGTTGTTTTGACCACTCCACAGTGCGTTTGATATGTAGAGCCGCCGATAACTTGGTTTTCGTGGGGTTTCCAGCTGAAAGATGCATTTTCTGCGATAATCTTGGTGAGTCTTCTGTCAGAAGTATGCAGAATCATCTAGATCGCTCTTTTCGAGCTATTTGATGCGAGAAACACGTTTTCTGGTGTTTTCACCACGCCACAGTGCGTTTGATATGCAGAACCGGCGACATCGTGGTTTTCGTCGGGTTTCAAGCTGAGATATGCATTTTCTGCGATCATATTGGTGAGACTTCAGTCAGAAGTATGCAGAATCATCTAGATCGCTCGTTTCGAGCTATTTAAAGCGCGAAACACGTTATCTGGTTGTTTTCACCACTCCATAGTGCGTCTGATATGCAGAACCGGCGATATCTTGGTTTTCGTGGGGTTTCCAGCTGAGATATGCATTTTCCGCGATTATCTTGGTGAGTCTTCTGTCAGAAGTATGCAGAATCATCTAGATCGCTCTTTTCGAGCTATTTGATGCGAGAAACACGTTTTCTGGTGTTTTCACCACGCCACAGTGCGTTTGATATGCAGAACCGCCGATAACTTGGTTTTCGTGGGGATTCCAGCTGAAATATGCATTTTCTGCGATAATATTGGTGAGACTTCAGTCAGAAGTATGCAGAATCATCTAGATCGCTCGTTTCGAGCTATTTAAAGAGCGAAACACGTTATCTGGTTGTTTTGACCACTCCACAGTGCGTTTGATATGTAGAGCCGCCGATAACTTGGTTTTCGTGGGGCTTCCAGCTGAAATATGCATTTTCTGCGATAATCTTTGTGTTTCATCTATGAGAAGTATGCAGAATCATCTAGATCGCTCTTTTCGAGCTATTTAAATCGAGAAACACGTTTTCTGGTGTATTCACCACCCCACAGTGCGTTTGATATGCAGAACCGGCGACATCGTGGTTTTGGTCGGGTTTCAAGCTGAGATATGCATTTTCTGCGATAATCTTGGTGAGACTTTAGTCAGAAGTATGCAGAATCATCTAGATCGCTCGTTTCGAGCTACTTAATGCGAGAAACACGTTATCTGGTGTTTTCACCACTCCACAGTGCGTTTAACTTGCAGAACCGGCGACATCTTGGATTTCGTCGGAGTTCAAGCTGGGATATGCATTTTCAACGATAATCTTGGTAAGAATTCTGTCAGAAGTATGCAGTATCATCTAGATCGCTCTTTTCGAGCTACTTAATGCGAGAAACACGTTTTCTGGTGTGTTGACCACTCCACAGTGCGTTTGATATGTAGAACCGCCGATAACTTGGTTTTCGTGGGGATTCCAGCTGAAATATGCATTTTCTGCGATAATATTGGTGAGACTTCAGTCAGAAGTATGCAGAATCATCTAGATCGCTCGTTTCGAGCTATTTAAAGCGCGAAACACGTTATCTGGTTGTTTTGACCACTCCACAGTGCGTTTGATATGTAGAGCCGCCGATAACTTGGTTTTCGTGGGGTTTCCAGCTGAAAGATGCATTTTCTGCGATAATCTTGGTGAGTCTTCTGTCAGAAGTATGCAGAATCATCTAGATCGCTCTTTTCGAGCTATTTGATGCGAGAAACACGTTTTCTGGTGTTTTCACCACGCCACAGTGCGTTTGATATGCAGAACCGGCGACATCGTGGTTTTCGTCGGGTTTCAAGCTGAGATATGCATTTTCTGCGATCATATTGGTGAGACTTCAGTCAGAAGTATGCAGAATCATCTAGATCGCTCGTTTCGAGCTATTTAAAGCGCGAAACACGTTATCTGGTTGTTTTCACCACTCCATAGTGCGTCTGATATGCAGAACCGGCGATATCTTGGTTTTCGTGGGGTTTCCAGCTGAGATATGCATTTTCCGCGATTATCTTGGTGAGTCTTCTGTCAGAAGTATGCAGAATCATCTAGATCGCTCTTTTCGAGCTATTTGATGCGAGAAACACGTTTTCTGGTGTTTTCACCACGCCACAGTGCGTTTGATATGCAGAACCGCCGATAACTTGGTTTTCGTGGGGATTCCAGCTGAAATATGCATTTTCTGCGATAATATTGGTGAGACTTCAGTCAGAAGTATGCAGAATCATCTAGATCGCTCGTTTCGAGCTATTTAAAGAGCGAAACACGTTATCTGGTTGTTTTGACCACTCCACAGTGCGTTTGATATGTAGAGCCGCCGATAACTTGGTTTTCGTGGGGTTTCCAGCTGAAAGATGCATTTTCTGCGATAATCTTGGTGAGTCTTCTGTCAGAAGTATGCAGAATCATCTAGATCGCTCTTTTCGAGCTATTTGATGCGAGAAACACGTTTTCTGGTGTTTTCACCACGCCACAGTGCGTTTGATATGCAGAACCGGCGACATCGTGGTTTTCGTCGGGTTTCAAGCTGAGATATGCATTTTCTGCGATCATATTGGTGAGACTTCAGTCAGAAGTATGCAGAATCATCTAGATCGCTCGTTTCGAGCTATTTAAAGCGCGAAACACGTTATCTGGTTGTTTTCACCACTCCATAGTGCGTCTGATATGCAGAACCGGCGATATCTTGGTTTTCGTGGGGTTTCCAGCTGAGATATGCATTTTCCGCGATTATCTTGGTGAGTCTTCTGTCAGAAGTATGCAGAATCATCTAGATCGCTCTTTTCGAGCTATTTGATGCGAGAAACACGTTTTCTGGTGTTTTCACCACGCCACAGTGCGTTTGATATGCAGAACCGGCGACATCGTGGTTTTCGACGGGTTTCAAGCTGAGATATGCATTTTCTGCGATCATATTGGTGAGACTTCAGTCAGAAGTATGCAGAATCATCTAGATCGCTCGTTTCGAGCTATGTAAAGCGCGAAACACGTTATCTGGTTGTTTTGACCACTCCACAGTGCGTTTGATATGTAGAGCCGCCGATAACTTGGTTTTCGTGGGGTTTCCAGCTGAAATATGCATTTTCTGCGATAATCTTGGTGTTTCATCTATGAGAAGTATGCAGAATCATCGAGAACGCTCTTTTCGAGCTGGTTAATGCGAGATACACGTTTTCTGATGTTTTCACCACTCCATAGTGCGTCTGATATGCAGAACCGGCGATATCTTGGTTTTCGTGGGGTTTCCAGCTGAGATATGCAATTTCTGTGATAATCTTGGTGAGTCTTCTGTCAGAAGTATGCAGAATCATCTAGATCGCTCTTTTCGAGCTATTTAATGCGAGAAACACGTTTTCTGGTGTTTTCACCACGCCACAGTGCGTTTGATATGCAGAACCGGCGATATCTTGGTTTTCGTGGGGTTTTCAGCTGAGATATGCATTTTCTGCGATAATCTTGGTGAGACTTTAGTCAGAACTATGCAGAATCATCTAGATCGCTCGTTTCGAGCTATTTAATGCGAAAAAACAAGTTTTCTGGTGTTTTGACCACTCCTCAGTGCGTTTGATATGTAGAGCCGCCGATAACTTGGTTTTCGTGGGGCTTCCAGCTGAAATATGCATTTTCTGCGATAATCTTTGTGTTTCATCTATGAGAAGTATGCAGAATCATCTAGATCGCTCTTTTCGAGCTATTTAAATCGAGAAACACGTTTTCTGGTGTATTCACCACCCCACAGTGCGTTTGATATGCAGAACCGGCGACATCGTGGTTTTGGTCGAAGTTCAAGCTGGGAAATGCATTTTCAACGATAATCTTGGTAAGAATTCTGTCAGAAGTATGCAGTATCATCTAGATCGCTCTTTTCGAGCTACTTAATGCGAGAAACACGTTTTCTGGTGTTTTGACCACTCCACAGTGCGTTTGATATGTAGAACCGCCGATAACTTGGTTTTCGTGGGGATTCCAGCTGAAATATGCATTTTCTGCGATAATATTGGTGAGACTTCAGTCAGAAGTATGCAGAATCATCTAGATCGCTCGTTTCGAGTTATTTAATGCGAGAAACACGTTATCTGGTTGTTTTCACCACTCCACAGTGCGTTTGATATGCAGAACCGGCGACATCTTGATTTTCGTGAGGTTTCAAGCTGAGATATGCATTTTCTGCGATAATCTTGGTGAGTCTTCTGTCAGAAGTATGCAGAATCATCTAGATCGCTCTTTTCGAGCTATTTCATGCGAGAAACACGTTTTCTGGTGTTTTCACCACTCCACAGTGCGTTTGATATGCAGAACAGTCGACATCGTGGTTTTCGTCGGGTTTCAAGCTGAGATATGCATTTTCTGCGATCATATTGGTGAGTCTTCTGTCAGAAGTATGCAGAATCATCTAGATCGCTCTTTTCGAGCTATTTGATGCGAGAAACACGTTTTCTGGTGTTTTCACCACTCCACAGTGCGTTTGATATGCAGAACCGGCGACATCTTGATTTCCGTGAGGTTTCAAGCTGAGATATGCATTTTCTGCGATAATCTTGGTGAGTCTTCTGTCAGAAGTATGCAGAATCATCTAGATCGCTCTTTTCGAGCTATTTGATGCGAGAAACACGTTTTCTGGTGTTTTCACCACTCCACAGTTCGTTTGATATGCAGAACCGGCGACATCGTGTTTTTCGTCGGGTTTCAAGCTGAGATATGCATTTTCTGCGATCATATTGGTGAGACTTCAGTCAGAAGTATGCAGAATCATCTAGATCGCTCTTTTCGAGCTATTTGATGCGAGAAACACGTTTTCTGGTGTTTTCACCACGCCACAGTGCGTTTGATATGCAGAACCGGCGATATCTTGGTTTTCGTGGGGTTTCCAGCTGAGATATGCATTTTCCGCGATAATCTTGGTGAGTCTTCTGTCAGAAGTATGCAGAATCATCTAGATCGCTCTATTCGAGCTATTTGATGCGAGAAACACGTTTTCTGGTGTTTTCACCACTCCACAGTGCGTTTGATATGCAGAACCGGCGACATCTTGATTTCCGTGAGGATTCAAGCTGAGATATGCATTTTCTGCGATAATCTTGGTGAGTCTTCTGTCAGAAGCATGCAGAATCATCTAGATCGCTCTTTTCGAGCTATTTGATGCGAGAAACACGTTTTCTGGTGTTTTCACCACTCCACAGTGCGTTTGATATGTAGAGCCGCCGATAACTTGGTTTTCGTGGGGTTTCCAGCTGAAATATGCATTTTCTGCGATAATCTTGGTGTTTCATCTATGAGAAGTATGCAGAATCATCGAAAACGCTCTTTTCGAGCTGGTTAATGCGAGATACACGTTTTCTGATGTTTTCACCACTCCATAGTGCGTCTGATATGCAGAACCGGCGATATCTTGGTTTTCGTGGGGTTTCCAGCTGAGATATGCAATTTCTGTGATAATCTTGGTGAGTCTTCTGTCAGAAGCATGCAGAATCATCTAGATCGCTCTTTTCGAGCTATTTAATGCGAGAAACACGTTTTCTGGTGTTTTCACCACGCCACAGTGCGTTTGATATGCAGAACCGGCGACATCGTGGTTTTCGTCGGGTTTCAAGCTGAGATATAGCATTTTCTGCGATAATATTGGTGAGACTTCAGTCAGAAGAATGCAGAATCATCTAGATCGCTCGTTTCGAGCTATTTAAAGCGAGAAACACGTTATCTGGTTGTTTTCACCACTCCACAGTGCGTTTGATATGCAGAACCGGCGATATCTTGGTTTTCGTGGGGTTTCCAGCTGAGATATGCATTTTCTGCGATAATCTTGGTGAGACTTTAGTCAGAACTATGCAGAATCATCTAGATCGCTCGTTTCGAGCTATTTAATGCGAAAAAACAAGTTTTCTGGTGTTTTGACCACTCCTCAGTGCGTTTGATATGTAGAGCCGCCGATAACTTGGTTTTCGTGGGGCTTCCAGCTGAAATATGCATTTTCTGCGATAATCTTTGTGTTTCATCTATGAGAAGTATGCAGAATCAGCTAGATCGCTCTTTTCGAGCTATTTAAATCGAGAAACACGTTTTCTGGTGTATTCACCACCCCACAGTGCGTTTGATATGCAGAACCGGCGACATCGTGGTTTTGGTCGGAGTTCAAGCTGGGATATGCATTTTCAACGATAATCTTGGTAAGAATTCTGTCAGAAGTATGCAGTATCATCTAGATCGCTCTTTTCGAGCTACTTAATGCGAGAAACACGTTTTCTGGTGTTTTGACCACTCCACAGTGCGTTTGATATGTAGAACCGCCGATAGCTTGGTTTTCGTGGGGATTCCAGCTGAAATATGCATTTTCTGCGATAATATTGGTGAGACTTCAGTCAGAAGTATGCAGAATCATCTAGATCGCTCGTTTCGAGTTATTTAATGCGAGAAACACGTTATCTGGTTGTTTTCACCACTCCACAGTGCGTTTGATATGCAGAACCGGCGACATCTTGATTTTCGTGAGGTTTCAAGCTGAGATATGCATTTTCTGCGATAATCTTGGTGAGTCTTCTGTCAGAAGTATGCAGAATCATCTAGATCGCTCTTTTCGAGCTATTTGATGCGAGAAACACGTTTTCTGGTGTTTTCACCACTCCACAGTGCGTTTGATATGCAGAACCGGCGACATCTTGATTTCCGTGAGGTTTCAAGCTGAGATATGCATTTTCTGCGATAATCTTGGTGAGTCTTCTGTCAGAAGTATGCAGAATCATCTAGATCGCTCTTTTCGAGCTATTTGATGCGAGAAACACGTTTTCTGGTGTTTTCACCACTCCACAGTTCGTTTGATATGCAGAACCGGCGACATCGTGTTTTTCGTCGGGTTTCAAGCTGAGATATGCATTTTCTGCGATCATATTGGTGAGACTTCAGTCAGAAGTATGCAGAATCATCTAGATCGCTCTTTTCGAGCTATTTGATGCGAGAAACACGTTTTCTGGTGTTTTCACCACGCCACAGTGCGTTTGATATGCAGAACCGGCGATATCTTGGTTTTCGTGGGGTTTCCAGCTGAGATATGCATTTTCCGCGATAATCTTGGTGAGTCTTCTTTCAGAAGTATGCAGAATCATCTAGATCGCTCTATTCGAGCTATTTGATGCGAGAAACACGTTTTCTGGTGTTTTCACCACTCCACAGTGCGTTTGATATGCAGAACCGGCGACATCTTGATTTCCGTGAGGATTCAAGCTGAGATATGCATTTTCTGCGATAATCTTGGTGAGTCTTCTGTCAGAAGCATGCAGAATCATCTAGATCGCTCTTTTCGAGCTATTTGATGCGAGAAACACGTTTTCTGGTGTTTTCACCACTCCACAGTGCGTTTGATATGCAGAACCGGCGACATCTTGATTTCCGTGTGGTTTCAAGCTGAGATATGCATTTTCTGCGATAATCTTGGTGAGTCTTCTGTCAGAAGTATGCAGAATCATCTAGATCGCTCGTTTCGAGCTATTTAAAGCGCGAAACACGTTATCTGGTAGTTTTCACCACTCCATAGTGCGTCTGATATGCAGAACCGGCGATATCTTGGTTTTCGTGGGGTTTCCAGCTGAGATATGCATTTTCCGCGATAATCTTGGTGAGTCTTCTGTCAGAAGTATGCAGAATCATCTAGATCGCTCTTTTCGAGCTATTTGATGCGAGAAACACGTTTTCTGGTGTTTTCACCACGCCACAGTGCGTTTGATATGCAGAACCGGCGACATCGTGGTTTTCGTCGGGTTTCAAGCTGAGATATGCATTTTCTGCGATCAAATTGGTGAGACTTCAGTCAGAAGTATGCAGAACCATCTACATCGCTCGTTTCGAGCTATCTAAAGCGCAAAACACGTTATCTGGTTGTTTTGACCACTCCACAGTGCGTTTGATATGTAGAGCCGCCGATAACTTGGTTTTCGTGGGGTTTCCAGCTGAAATATGCATTTTCTGCGATAATCTTGGTGTTTCATCTATGAGAAGTATGCAGAATCATCGAGAACGCTCTTTTCGAGCTGGTTAATGCGAGATACACGTTTTCTGATGTTTTCACCACTCCATAGTGCGTCTGATATGCAGAACCGGCGATATCTTGGTTTTCGTGGGGTTTCCAGCTGAGATATGCAATTTCTGTGATAATCTTGGTGAGTCTTCTGTCAGAAGTATGCAGAATCATCTAGATCGCTCTTTTCGAGCTATTTAATGCGAGAAACACGTTTTCTGGTGTTTTCACCACGCCACAGTGCGTTTGATATGCAGAACCGGCGACATCGTGGTTTTCGTCGGGTTTCAAGCTGAGATATAGCATTTTCTGCGATAATATTGGTGAGACTTCAGTCAGAAGTATGCAGAATCATCTAGATCGCTCGTTTCGAGCTATTTAAAGCGAGAAACACGTTATCTGGTTGTTTTCACCACTCCACAGTGCGTTTGATATGCAGAACCGGCGATATCTTGGTTTTCGTGGGGTTTCCAGCTGAGATATGCATTTTCTGCGATAATCTTGGTGAGACTTTAGTCAGAACTATGCAGAATCATCTAGATCGCTCGTTTCGAGCTATTTAATGCGAAAAAACAAGTTTTCTGGTGTTTTGACCACTCCTCAGTGCGTTTGATATGTAGAGCCGCCGATAACTTGGTTTTCGTGGGGCTTCCAGCTGAAATATGCATTTTCTGCGATAATCTTTGTGTTTCATCTATGAGAAGTATGCAGAATCATCTAGATCGCTCTTTTCGAGCTATTTAAATCGAGAAACACGTTTTCTGGTGTATTCACCACCCCACAGTGCGTGTGATATGCAGAACCGGCGACATCGTGGTTTTGGTCGGAGTTCAAGCTGGGATATGCATTTTCAACGATAATCTTGGTAAGAATTCTGTCAGAAGTATGCAGTATCATCTAGATCGCTCTTTTCGAGCTACTTAATGCGAGAAACACGTTTTCTGGTGTTTTGACCACTCCACAGTGCGTTTGATATGTAGAACCGCCGATAGCTTGGTTTTCGTGGGGATTCCAGCTGAAATATGCATTTTCTGCGATAATATTGGTGAGACTTCAGTCAGAAGTATGCAGAATCATCTAGATCGCTCGTTTCGAGTTATTTAATGCGAGAAACACGTTATCTGGTTGTTTTCACCACTCCACAGTGCGTTTGATATGCAGAACCGGCGACATCTTGATTTTCGTGAGGTTTCAAGCTGAGATATGCATTTTCTGCGATAATCTTGGTGAGTCTTCTGTCAGAAGTATGCAGAATCATCTAGATCGCTCTTTTCGAGCTATTTGATGCGAGAAACACGTTTTCTGGTGTTTTCACCACTCCACAGTTCGTTTGATATGCAGAACCGGCGACATCGTGTTTTTCGTCGGGTTTCAAGCTGAGATATGCATTTTCTGCGATCATATTGGTGAGTCTTCTGTCAGAAGTATGCAGAATCATCTAGATCGCTCTATTCGAGCTATTTGATGCGAGAAACACGTTTTCTGGTGTTTTCACCACTCCACAGTGCGTTTGATATGCAGAACCGGCGACATCTTGATTTCCGTGAGGATTCAAGCTGAGATATGCATTTTCTGCGATAATCTTGGTGAGTCTTCTGTCAGAAGCATGCAGAATCATCTAGATCGCTCTTTTCGAGCTATTTGATGCGAGAAACACGTTTTCTGGTGTTTTCACCACTCCACAGTGCGTTTGATATGTAGAGCCGCCGATAACTTGGTTTTCGTGGGGTTTCCAGCTGAAATATGCATTTTCTGCGATAATCTTGGTGTTTCATCTATGAGAAGTATGCAGAATCATCGAGAACGCTCTTTTCGAGCTGGTTAATGCGAGATACACGTTTTCTGATGTTTTCACCACTCCATAGTGCGTCTGATATGCAGAACCGGCGATATCTTGGTTTTCGTGGGGTTTCCAGCTGAGATATGCAATTTCTGTGATAATCTTGGTGAGTCTTCTGTCAGAAGTATGCAGAATCATCTAGATCGCTCTTTTCGAGCTATTTAATGCGAGAAACACGTTTTCTGGTGTTTTCACCACGCCACAGTGCGTTTGATATGCAGAACCGGCGACATCGTGGTTTTCGTCGGGTTTCAAGCTGAGATATAGCATTTTCTGCGATAATATTGGTGAGACTTCAGTCAGAAGAATGCAGAATCATCTAGATCGCTCGTTTCGAGCTATTTAAAGCGAGAAACACGTTATCTGGTTGTTTTCACCACTCCACAGTGCGTTTGATATGCAGAACCGGCGATATCTTGGTTTTCGTGGGGTTTCCAGCTGAGATATGCATTTTCTGCGATAATCTTGGTGAGACTTTAGTCAGAACTATGCAGAATCATCTAGATCGCTCGTTTCGAGCTATTTAATGCGAAAAAACAAGTTTTCTGGTGTTTTGACCACTCCTCAGTGCGTTTGATATGTAGAGCCGCCGATAACTTGGTTTTCGTGGGGCTTCCAGCTGAAATATGCATTTTCTGCGATAATCTTTGTGTTTCATCTATGAGAAGTATGCAGAATCATCTAGATCGCTCTTTTCGAGCTATTTAAATCGAGAAACACGTTTTCTGGTGTATTCACCACCCCACAGTGCGTTTGATATGGAGAACCGGCGACATCGTGGTTTTGGTCGGAGTTCAAGCTGGGATATGCATTTTCAACGATAATCTTGGTAAGAATTCTGTCAGAAGTATGCAGTATCATCTAGATCGCTCTTTTCGAGCTACTTAATGCGAGAAACACGTTTTCTGGTGTTTTGACCACTCCACAGTGCGTTTGATATGTAGAACCGCCGATAGCTTGGTTTTCGTGGGGATTCCAGCTGAAATATGCATTTTCTGCGATAATATTGGTGAGACTTCAGTCAGAAGTATGCAGAATCATCTAGATCGCTCGTTTCGAGTTATTTAATGCGAGAAACACGTTATCTGGTTGTTTTCACCACTCCACAGTGCGTTTGATATGCAGAACCGGCGACATCTTGATTTTCGTGAGGTTTCAAGCTGAGATATGCATTTTCTGCGATAATCTTGGTGAGTCTTCTGTCAGAAGTATGCAGAATCATCTAGATCGCTCTTTTCGAGCTATTTGATGCGAGAAACACGTTTTCTGGTGTTTTCACCACTCCACAGTGCGTTTGATATGCAGAACCGGCGACATCTTGATTTCCGTGAGGTTTCAAGCTGAGATATGCATTTTCTGCGATAATCTTGGTGAGTCTTCTGTCAGAAGTATGCAGAATCATCTAGATCGCTCTTTTCGAGCTATTTGATGCGAGAAACACGTTTTCTGGTGTTTTCACCACTCCACAGTTCGTTTGATATGCAGAACCGGCGACATCGTGTTTTTCGTCGGGTTTCAAGCTGAGATATGCATTTTCTGCGATCATATTGGTGAGACTTCAGTCAGAAGTATGCAGAATCATCTAGATCGCTCTTTTCGAGCTATTTGATGCGAGAAACACGTTTTCTGGTGTTTTCACCACGCCACAGTGCGTTTGATATGCAGAACCGGCGATATCTTGGTTTTCGTGGGGTTTCCAGCTGAGATATGCATTTTCCGCGATAATCTTGGTGAGTCTTCTGTCAGAAGTATGCAGAATCATCTAGATCGCTCTATTCGAGCTATTTGATGCGAGAAACACGTTTTCTGGTGTTTTCACCACTCCACAGTGCGTTTGATATGCAGAACCGGCGACATCTTGATTTCCGTGAGGATTCAAGCTGAGATATGCATTTTCTGCGATAATCTTGGTGAGTCTTCTGTCAGAAGCATGCAGAATCATCTAGATCGCTCTTTTCGAGCTATTTGATGCGAGAAACACGTTTTCTGGTGTTTTCACCACTCCACAGTGCGTTTGATATGCAGAACCGGCGACATCTTGATTTCCGTGTGGTTTCAAGCTGAGATATGCATTTTCTGCGATAATCTTGGTGAGTCTTCTGTCAGAAGTATGCAGAATCATCTAGATCGCTCGTTTCGAGCTATTTAAAGCGCGAAACACGTTATCTGGTAGTTTTCACCACTCCATAGTGCGTCTGATATGCAGAACCGGCGATATCTTGGTTTTCGTGGGGTTTCCAGCTGAGATATGCATTTTCCGCGATAATCTTGGTGAGTCTTCTGTCAGAAGTATGCAGAATCATCTAGATCGCTCTTTTCGAGCTATTTGATGCGAGAAACACGTTTTCTGGTGTTTTCACCACGCCACAGTGCGTTTGATATGCAGAACCGGCGACATCGTGGTTTTCGTCGGGTTTCAAGCTGAGATATGCATTTTCTGCGATCATATTGGTGAGACTTCAGTCAGAAGTATGCAGAACCATCTACATCGCTCGTTTCGAGCTATCTAAAGCGCAAAACACGTTATCTGGTTGTTTTGACCACTCCACAGTGCGTTTGATATGTAGAGCCGCCGATAACTTGGTTTTCGTGGGGTTTCCAGCTGAAATATGCATTTTCTGCGATAATCTTGGTGTTTCATCTATGAGAAGTATGCAGAATCATCGAGAACGCTCTTTTCGAGCTGGTTAATGCGAGATACACGTTTTCTGATGTTTTCACCACTCCATAGTGCGTTTGATATGCAGAACCGGCGATATCTTGGTTTTCGTGGGGTTTCCAGCTGAGATATGCAATTTCTGTGATAATCTTGGTGAGTCTTCTGTCAGAAGTATGCAGAATCATCTAGATCGCTCTTTTCGAGCTATTTAATGCGAGAAACACGTTTTCTGGTGTTTTCACCACGCCACAGTGCGTTTGATATGCAGAACCGGCGACATCGTGGTTTTCGTCGGGTTTCAAGCTGAGATATAGCATTTTCTGCGATAATATTGGTGAGACTTCAGTCAGAAGTATGCAGAATCATCTAGATCGCTCGTTTCGAGCTATTTAAAGCGAGAAACACGTTATCTGGTTGTTTTCACCACTCCACAGTGCGTTTGATATGCAGAACCGGCGATATCTTGGTTTTCGTGGGGTTTCCAGCTGAGATATGCATTTTCTGCGATAATCTTGGTGAGACTTTAGTCAGAACTATGCAGAATCATCTAGATCGCTCGTTTCGAGCTATTTAATGCGAAAAAACAAGTTTTCTGGTGTTTTGACCACTCCTCAGTGCGTTTGATATGTAGAGCCGCCGATAACTTGGTTTTCGTGGGGCTTCCAGCTGAAATATGCATTTTCTGCGATAATCTTTGTGTTTCATCTATGAGAAGTATGCAGAATCATCTAGATCGCTCTTTTCGAGCTATTTAAATCGAGAAACACGTTTTCTGGTGTATTCACCACCCCACAGTGCGTTTGATATGCAGAACCGGCGACATCGTGGTTTTGGTCGGAGTTCAAGCTGGGATATGCATTTTCAACGATAATCTTGGTAAGAATTCTGTCAGAAGTATGCAGTATCATCTAGATCGCTCTTTTCGAGCTACTTAATGCGAGAAACACGTTTTCTGGTGTTTTGACCACTCCACAGTGCGTTTGATATGTAGAACCGCCGATAGCTTGGTTTTCGTGGGGATTCCAGCTGAAATATGCATTTTCTGCGATAATATTGGTGAGACTTCAGTCAGAAGTATGCAGAATCATCTAGATCGCTCGTTTCGAGTTATTTAATGCGAGAAACACGTTATCTGGTTGTTTTCACCACTCCACAGTGCGTTTGATATGCAGAACCGGCGACATCGTGTTTTTCGTCGGGTTTCAAGCTGAGATATGCATTTTCCGCGATAATCTTGGTGAGTCTTCTGTCAGAAGTATGCAGAATCATCTAGATCGCTCTTTTCGAGCTATTTGATGCGAGAAACACGTTTTCTGGTGTTTTCACCACGCCACAGTGCGTTTGATATGCAGAACCGGCGACATCGTGGTTTTCGTCGGGTTTCAAGCTGAGATATGCATTTTCTGCGATCATATTGGTGAGACTTCAGTCAGAAGTATGCAGAATCATCTAGATCGCTCGTTTCGAGCTATTTAAAGCGAGAAACACGTTATCTGGTTGTTTTCACCACTCCACAGTGCGTTTGATATGCAGAACCGGCGATATCTTGGTTTTCGTGGGGTTTCCAGCTGAGATATGCATTTTCTGCTATAATCTTGGTGAGTCTTCTGTCAGAAGTATGCAGAATCATCGAGATCGCTCTATTCGAGATATTTAATGCGAGAAACACGTTATCTGGTTGTTTTCACCACTCCACAGTGCGTTTGATATGCAGAACCGGCGATATCTTGGATTTCGTGGGGTTTCCAGCTGAGATATGCATTTTCTGCGATAATCTTGGTGAGACTTCAGTCAGAAGTATGCAGAATCATCTAGATCGCTCGTTTCGAGCTATTTAAAGCGAGAAACACGTTATCTGGTTGTTTTGACCACTCCACAGTGCGTTTGATATGTAGAGCCGCCGATAACTTGGTTTTCGTGGGGCTTCCAGCTGAAATATGCATTTTCTGCGATAATCTTTGTGTTTCTTCTATGAGAAGTATGCAGAATCATCTAGATCGCTCTTTTCGAGCTATTTAAATCGAGAAACACGTTTTCTGGTGTATTCACCACCCCACAGTGCGTTTGATATGCAGAACCGGCGACATCGTGGTTTTGGTCGGGTTTCAAGCTGAGATATGCATTTTCTGCGATAATCTTGGTGAGACTTTAGTCAGAAGTATGCAGAATCATCTAGATCGCTCGTTTCGAACTACTTAATGCGAGAAACACGTTATCTGGTGTTTTCACCACTCCACAGTGCGTTTAACTTGCAGAACCGGCGACATCTTGGATTTCGTCGGAGTTCAAGCTGGGATATGCATTTTCAACGATAATCTTGGTAAGAATTCTGTCAGAAGTATGCAGTATCATCTAGATCGCTCTTTTCGAGCTACTTAATGCGAGAAACACGTTTTCTGGTGTTTTGACCACTCCACAGTGCGTTTGATATGTAGAACCGCCGATAACTTGGTTTTCGTGGGGATTCCAGCTGAAATATGCATTTTCTGCGATAATATTGGTGAGACTTCAGTCAGAAGTATGCAGAATCATCTAGATCGCTCGTTTCGAGTTATTTAATGCGAGAAACACGTTATCTGGTTGTTTTCACCACTCCACAGTGCGTTTGATATGCAGAACCGGCGACATCTTGATTTTCGTGAGGTTTCAAGCTGAGATATGCATTTTCTGCGATAATCTTGGTGAGTCTTCTGTCAGAAGTATGCAGAATCATCGAGATCGCTCTATTCGAGCTATTTAATGCGAGAAACACGTTATCTGGTTGTGTTCGCCACTCCACAGTGCGTTTGATATGCAGAAACGGAGATATCTTGGTTTCGGTCGGGTTTCAAGCTGAGATATGCATTTTCTGCGATAATCTTGGTGAGTCTTCTGTCAGAAGTATGCAGAATCATCGCGATCGCTCTATTCGAGCTATCTAATGCGAGAAACACGTTATCTGGTGTTTTCATCACTCCACAGGGCGTTTGATATGCAGAACCGGCGATATCTTGGTTTTCGTGGGGTTTCCAGCTGAGATATGCATTTTCTGCGATAATCTTGGTGAGACTTTAGTCAGAACTATGCAGAATCATCTAGATCGCTCGTTTCGAGCTATTTAATGCGAAAAAACAAGTTTTCTGGTGTTTTGACCACTCCACAGTGCGTTTGATATGTAGAGCCGCCGATAACTTGGTTTTCGTGGGGCTTCCAGCTGAAATATGCATTTTCTGCGATAATCTTTGTGTTTCATCTATGAGAAGTATGCAGAATCATCTAGATCGCTCTTTTCGAGCTATTTAAATCGAGAAACACGTTTTCTGGTGTATTCACCACCCCACAGTGCGTTTGATATGCAGAACCGGCGACATCGTGGTTTTGGTCGGGTTTCAAGCTGAGATATGCATTTTCTGCGATAATCTTGGTGAGACTTTAGTCAGAAGTATGCAGAATCATCTAGATCGCTCGTTTCGAACTACTTAATGCGAGAAACACGTTATCTGGTGTTTTCACCACTCCACAGTGCGTTTAACTTGCAGAACCGGCGACATCTTGGATTTCGTCGGAGTTCAAGCTGGGATATGCATTTTCAACGATAATCTTGGTAAGAATTCTGTCAGAAGTATGCAGTATCATCTAGATCGCTCTTTTCGAGCTACTTAATGCGAGAAACACGTTTTCTGGTGTTTTGACCACTCCACAGTGCGTTTGATATGTAGAACCGCCGATAACTTGGTTTTCGTGGGGATTCCAGCTGAAATATGCATTTTCTGCGATAATATTGGTGAGACTTCAGTCAGAAGTATGCAGAATCATCTAGATCGCTCGTTTCGAGTTATTTAATGCGAGAAACACGTTATCTGGTTGTTTTCACCACTCCACAGTGCGTTTGATATGCAGAACCGGCGACATCTTGATTTTCGTGAGGTTTCAAGCTGAGATATGCATTTTCTGCGATAATCTTGGTGAGTCTTCTGTCAGAAGTATGCAGAATCATCTAGATCGCTCGTTTCGAGTTATTTAATGCGAGAAACACGTTATCTGGTTGTTTTCACCACTCCACAGTGCGTTTGATATGCAGAACCGGCGACATCTTGATTTTCGTGAGGTTTCAAGCTGAGATATGCATTTTCTGCGATAATCTTGGTGAGTCTTCTGTCAGAAGTATGCAGAATCATCGAGATCGCTCTATTCGAGCTATCTAATGCGAGAAACACGTTATCTGGTGTTTTCATCACTCCACAGGGCGTTTGATATGCAGAACCGGCGATATCTTGGTTTTCGTGAGGTTTCAAGCTGAGATATGCATTTTCTGCGATAATCTTGGTGAGTCTTCTGTCAGAAGTATGCAGAATCATCGAGATCGCTCTATTCGAGCTATTTAATGCGAGAAACACGTTATCTGGTTGTGTTCGCCACTCCACAGTGCGTTTGATATGCAGAAACGGAGATATCTTGGTTTCGGTCGGGTTTCAAGCTGAGATATGCATTTTCTGCGATAATCTTGGTGAGTCTTCTGTCAGAAGTATGCAGAATCATCGCGATCGCTCTATTCGAGCTATCTAATGCGAGAAACACGTTATCTGGTGTTTTCACCACTCAACGGAGCGTCTGATACGCAGAACCGGCGACATCTTGGTTTTCGTCGGGTTTCAAGCTGAGATATGCATTTTCGGCGATAATCTTGGTGAGTCTTCTGTCAGAAGTATGCAGAAGCATCTAGATCGCTCTTTTCGAGCTATTTAATGCGAGAAACACGTTTGCTGGTGTTTTCACCACTCCACAGTGCGTCTGATATGCAGAACTGGCGACACCTTGGTTTTCGTGGGGTTTCTAGCTGGGATATGCATTTTCTGCGATAATCTTGTTGAGACTTCTGTCCGAAGTATGCAGAATCATCGAGATCGCTCGTTTCGAGCTATTTAATGCGAGAAACACGTTATCTGGTGTTTTCACCACTCCACAGTTCTTTGGATATGCAGAACAGGAGATATCTTGGTTTGCGTGGGGTTTCAAGCAGAGATATGCATTTTCTGCGATAATATTGGTGAGACTTCAGTCAGAAGTGTGCAGAATCATCTAGATCGCTCTTTTCGAGCTACTTAATGCACGAAACACGTTTTCTGGTGTTTTCTCCACTCCACAGTACGTTTGACATGCAGAACCGGAGATATCTTGGATTCGGTCGGGTTTCAAGCTGAGATATGCATTTCTACGATATTCCTGGTGAGACGGCTGTCAGAAGTATGCAGAATCTTCGAGAACGCTCTTTTCGAGCTACTTAATGCGCGAAACACGTTTTCTGGTGTTTTCACCACTCCACGGTACGTTTGATGTGCAGAACCGGAGATAACTCGGTTTTCATCGGGTTTCAAGGTGAGATATGCATTTTCTGCGATAATCTTGGTGAGACTTCTGTCCGCAGTATGCTGAAACATCGAGATCGCTCTTTTCGTGCTGGTTAATGCGAGAAAAACCTTATCCGGTGTTTTCACCACTCCACAGTGCGTTTTATATGCAAAACCGGCGATATCTTGGTTTTCGTGGGGTTTCAAGCTGAGATAAACATTTTCTGCGATAATCTTGTTGAGACTTCTGTCCGAAGTATGCAGAATCATCGAGATCGCTCGTTTCGAGCAACTTAATGCGAGAAACACGTTTTCTGGTGTTTTGACCACTCCACAGTGCGTTTGATATGTAGAACCGCCGATAACTTGGTTTTCGTGGGGATTCCAGCTGAAATATGCATTTTCTGCGATAATATTGGTGAGACTTCAGTCAGAAGTATGCAGAATCATCTAGATCGCTCGTTTCGAGTTATTTAATGCGAGAAACACGTTATCTGGTTGTTTTCACCACTCCACAGTGCGTTTGATATGCAGAACCGGCGACATCTTGATTTTCGTGAGGTTTCAAGCTGAGATATGCATTTTCTGCGATAATCTTGGTGAGTCTTCTGTCAGAAGTATGCAGAATCATCTAGATCGCTCTTTTCGAGCTATTTGATGCGAGAAACACGTTTTCTGGTGTTTTCACCACTCCACAGTTCGTTTGATATGCAGAACCGGCGACATCGTGTTTTTCGTCGGGTTTCAAGCTGAGATATGCATTTTCTGCGATAATATTGGTGAGACTTCAGTCAGAAGTATGCAGAATCATCTAGATCGCTCGTTTCGAGTTATTTAATGCGAGAAACACGTTATCTGGTTGTTTTCACCACTCCACAGTGCGTTTGATATGCAGAACCGGCGACATCTTGATTTTCGTGAGGTTTCAAGCTGAGATATGCATTTTCTGCGATAATCTTGGTGAGTCTTCTGTCAGAAGTATGCAGAATCATCGAGATCGCTCTATTCGAGCTATTTAATGCGAGAAACACGTTATCTGGTTGTGTTCGCCACTCCACAGTGCGTTTGATATGCAGAAACGGAGATATCTTGGTTTCGGTCGGGTTTCAAGCTGAGATATGCATTTTCTGCGATAATCTTGGTGAGTCTTCTGTCAGAAGTATGCAGAATCATCGCGATCGCTCTATTCGAGCTATCTAATGCGAGAAACACGTTATCTGGTGTTTTCATCACTCCACAGGGCGTTTGATATGCAGAACCGGCGATATCTTGGTTTTCGTGAGGTTTCAAGCTGAGATATGCATTTTCTGCGATAATCTTGGTGAGTCTTCTGTCAGAAGTATGCAGAATCATCGAGATCGCTCTATTCGAGCTATTTAATGCGAGAAACACGTTATCTGGTTGTGTTCGCCACTCCACAGTGCGTTTGATATGCAGAAACGGAGATATCTTGGTTTCGGTCGGGTTTCAAGCTGAGATATGCATTTTCTGCGATAATCTTGGTGAGTCTTCTGTCAGAAGTATGCAGAATCATCGCGATCGCTCTATTCGAGCTATCTAATGCGAGAAACACGTTATCTGGTGTTTTCACCACTCAACGGAGCGTCTGATACGCAGAACCGGCGACATCTTGGTTTTCGTCGGGTTTCAAGCTGAGATATGCATTTTCGGCGATAATCTTGGTGAGTCTTCTGTCAGAAGTATGCAGAAGCATCTAGATCGCTCTTTTCGAGCTATTTAATGCGAGAAACACGTTTGCTGGTGTTTTCACCACTCCACAGTGCGTCTGATATGCAGAACTGGCGACACCTTGGTTTTCGTGGGGTTTCTAGCTGGGATATGCATTTTCTGCGATAATCTTGTTGAGACTTCTGTCCGAAGTATGCAGAATCATCGAGATCGCTCGTTTCGAGCTATTTAATGCGAGAAACACGTTATCTGGTGTTTTCACCACTCCACAGTTCTTTGGATATGCAGAACAGGAGATATCTTGGTTTGCGTGGGGTTTCAAGCAGAGATATGCATTTTCTGCGATAATATTGGTGAGACTTCAGTCAGAAGTGTGCAGAATCATCTAGATCGCTCTTTTCGAGCTACTTAATGCACGAAACACGTTTTCTGGTGTTTTCTCCACTCCACAGTACGTTTGACATGCAGAACCGGAGATATCTTGGATTCGGTCGGGTTTCAAGCTGAGATATGCATTTCTACGATATTCCTGGTGAGACGGCTGTCAGAAGTATGCAGAATCTTCGAGAACGCTCTTTTCGAGCTACTTAATGCGCGAAACACGTTTTCTGGTGTTTTCACCACTCCACGGTACGTTTGATGTGCAGAACCGGAGATAACTCGGATTTCATCGGGTTTCAAGGTGAGATATGCATTTTCTGCGATAATCTTGGTGAGACTTCTGTCCGCAGTATGCTGAAACATCGAGATCGCTCTTTTCGTGCTAGTTAATGCGAGAAAAACCTTATCCGGTGTTTTCACCACTCCACAGTGCGTTTTATATGCAAAACCGGCGATATCTTGGTTTTCGTGGGGTTTCAAGCTGAGATAAACATTTTCTGCGATAATCTTGTTGAGACTTCTGTCCGAAGTATGCAGAATCATCGAGATCGCTCGTTTCGAGCAACTTAATGCGAGAAACACGTTATCTGGTGTTTTCACCACTCCACAGTGCGTTGGATATGCAGAACCGGTGATATGTTGGTTTTCGTCGGGTTTCAAGCTGAGATATGCATTTTCTACGATAAGCTTGGTGAAACATCTGTCCAAAGTATGCAGAAACATCGATAGCGCTCTTTTCGAGCTATTTAATGCGAGAAACACGTTTTCTGAGGTTTTCACCACTCCACAGTTCGTCGGATATGCAGAACAGTAGATATCTTTGTTTTCGTGGGGTTTCAAGCTGAGATATGCATTTTCTACGATAATCCTGGTGAGACTTCTGTCAGAAGTATGCAGAATCATCTAGATCGCTCTTTTCGAGCTACTTAATGCACGAAACACGTTTTCTGCTGTTTTCACCACTCCACAGTACGTTTGACATGCAGAACCGGAGATATCTTGGTTTCGGTCGGGTTTCATGCTGAGATATGCATTTTCTACGATAATCCTGGTGAGACTTCTGTCAGAAGTATGCAGAATCTTCGAGACCGCTCTTTTCGAGCTACTTAATGCGCGAAACACGTTTTCTGGTGTTTTCACCACTCCACGGTACGTTTGATGTGCAGAACCGGAGATGACTCGGTTTTCGTCGGGTTTCAAGCTGAGATATGCATTTTCTACGATAATCTTGGTGAGACTTCTGTCAGAAGTATGCAGGATCTTCGAGAACGCTCTTTTCCAGCTATTTAATGCGAGAAACACGTTATCTGGTGTTTTCACCACTCCACAGTGCGTTTGATATGCAAAACCGGCGATATCTTGGTTTTCGTGGGGTTTCAAGCTGAGATATGCATTTTCTGCGATAATCTTGTTGAGACTTCTGTCCGAAGTATGCAGAATCATCGAGATCGCACGTTTCGAGCTACTTAATGCGAGAAACACGTTATCTGGTGTTTTCACCACTCCACAGTGCGTTGGATATGCAGAACCGGTGATGTTTTGGTTTTCGTCGGGTTTCAAGCTGAGATATGCATTTTCTACGATAAGCTTGGTGAAACATCTGTCCAAAGTATGCAGAAACATCGAGAGCGCTCTTTTCGAGCTATTTAATGCGAGAAGCACGTTTTCTGAGGTTTTCACCACTCCACAGTTCGTCGGATATGCAGAACAGTAGATATCTTTGTTTTCGTGGGGTATCAAGCTGAGATATGCATTTTCTGCGATAATCTTGTTGAGACTTCTGTCCGAAGTATGCTGAATCATCGAGATCGCTCTTTTCGAGCTATTTAATGCGTGAAACTCGTTATCTGGTGTTTCCACCACTCCACAGTTGGTTTGATATGCAGAACCAGCGATATCTTGGTTTTCGTGGGGTTTCAAGCTGAGATATGCATTTTCTGCGATAATATTGGTGAGACATCAGTCAGAAGTATGCTGAATCACCGTGATCGCTCTTTTCGAGCTAGTTAGTGCGAGAAACTCGTTTTCTGGGGTTTTCACCACTCCACAGTTCGTTGGATATGCAGAACCGGAGATATCTTGGTTTTCGTGTGGTTTCAAGCTGAGATATGTATTTCCTGCGATAATCTTGGTGAGACTTCTGTCCGAAGTATGCTGAATCATCTAGATCGCTCTTTTCGAGCTATTTAATGCGAGAAACACGTTATCTGGTGTTTTCACCACTCCACAGTGCGTTTGATATGCAGAACAAGCGATATCTTGGTTTTCGTGGAATTTCAAGATGAGATATGCATTTTCTGCGATAATCGTGTTGAGACTTCTGTCCGAAGTATTTAGAATCATTGAGATCGCTCGTTTCGAGCTACTTAATGCGAGAAACACGTTATCTGGTGTTTTCACCACTCCACAGTGCGTTGGATATGCAGAACCGGCGATATTTTGGTTTTCGTCGGGTTTCAAGCTGAGATATGCATTTTCTACGATAAGCTTGGTGAAACATCAGTCCGAATTATGCAGAAACATCGAGAGCGCTCTTTTCGAGCTATTTAATGCGAGAAACACGTTTTCTGGGGTTTTCACCACTCCACAGTTCGTTGGATATGCAGAACTGTAGATATCTTGGTTTTCATGGGGTTTCAAGCAGAGATATGCATTTTCTGCGATAATCTTCGTGAGACTTCTGTTAGAAGTATGCTGAATCATCGAGATCGCCCTTTTCGAGCTATTTAATGCGAGAAGCACGTTACCTGGTGTTTTCACCACTCCACAGTGGGTTTGATATGCAGAACCGGCGATATTTTGGTGTTCATCGGGTGTCAAGCTGAGATATGCATTTTCTACGATAATCTTGGTGAAACATCTGTCCGAAGTATGCAGAAACATCGAGAGCGCTGTTTTCGAGCTATTTAATGCGAGAAACACGTTTTCTGGGGTTTTCACCACTCCACAGTTCGTTGGATATGCAGAACAGTAGATATCTTGGTTTTCATGGGGTTTCAAGCAGAGATATGCATTTTCTACGATAATCTTGGTGAAACATCTGTCCGAAGTATGCAGAAACATCGAGATCGCTCTTTTCCAGCTATTTAATGCGAGAAACACGTTATCTGGTGTTTTCACCACTCCACAGTGCGTTTGATATGCAAAACCGGCGATATCTTGGTTTTCATCGGGTTTCAAGGTGAGATATGCATTTCTACGATATTCCTGGTGAGACGGCTGTCAGAAGTATGCAGAATCTTCGAGAACGCTCTTTTCGAGCTACTTAATGCGCGAAACACGTTTTCTGGTGTTTTCACCACTCCACGGTACGTTTGATGTGCAGAACCGGAGATAACTCGGTTTTCATCGGGTTTCAAGGTGAGATATGCATTTTCTGCGATAATCTTGGTGAGACTTCTGTCCGCAGTATGCTGAAACATCGAGATCGCTCTTTTCGTGCTAGTTAATGCGAGAAAAACCTTATCCGGTGTTTTCACCACTCCACAGTGCGTTTTATATGCAAAACCGGCGATATCTTGGTTTTCGTGGGGTTTCAAGCTGAGATATGCATTTTCTGCGATAATCTTGTTGAGACTTCTGTCCGAAGTATGCAGAATCATCGAGATCGCTCGTTTCGAGCAACTTAATGCGAGAAACACGTTATCTGGTGTTTTCACCACTCCACAGTGCGTTGGATATGCAGAACCGGTGATATGTTGGTTTTCGTCGGGTTTCAAGCTGAGATATGCATTTTCTACGATAAGCTTGGTGAAACATCTGTCCAAAGTATGCAGAAACATCGAGAGCGCTCTTTTCGAGCTATTTAATGCGAGAAACACGTTTTCTGAGGTTTTCACCACTCCACAGTTCGTCGGATATGCAGAACAGTAGATATCTTTGTTTTCGTGGGGTTTCAAGCTGAGATATGCATTTTCTACGATAATCCTGGTGAGACTTCTGTCAGAAGTATGCAGAATCATCTAGATCGCTCTTTTCGAGCTACTTAATGCACGAAACACGTTTTCTGCTGTTTTCACCACTCCACAGTACGTTTGACATGCAGAACCGGAGATATCTTGGTTTCGGTCGGGTTTCATGCTGAGATATGCATTTTCTACGATAATCCTGGTGAGACTTCTGTCAGAAGTATGCAGAATCTTCGAGACCGCTCTTTTCGAGCTACTTAATGCGCGAAACACGTTTTCTGGTGTTTTCACCACTCCACGGTACGTTTGATGTGCAGAACCGGAGATGACTCGGTTTTCGTCGGGTTTCAAGCTGAGATATGCATTTTCTACGATAATCTTGGTGAGACTTCTGTCAGAAGTATGCAGGATCTTCGAGAACGCTCTTTTCCAGCTATTTAATGCGAGAACCACGTTATCTGGTGTTTTCACCACTCCACAGTGCGTTTGATATGCAAAACCGGCGATATCTTGGTTTTCGTGGGGTTTCAAGCTGAGATATGCATTTTCTGCGATAATCTTGTTGAGACTTCTGTCCGAAGTATGCAGAATCATCGAGATCGCTCGTTTCGAGCTACTTAATGCGAGAAACACGTTATCTGGTGTTTTCACCACTCCACAGTGCGTTGGATATGCAGAACCGGTGATGTTTTGGTTTTCGTCGGGTTTCAAGCTGAGATATGCATTTTCTACGATAAGCTTGGTGAAACATCTGTCCAAAGTATGCAGAAACATCGAGAGCGCTCTTTTCGAGCTATTTAATGCGAGAAGCACGTTTTCTGAGGTTTTCACCACTCCACAGTTCGTCGGATATGCAGAACAGTAGATATCTTTGTTTTCGTGGGGTATCAAGCTGAGATATGCATTTTCTGCGATAATCTTGCTGAGACTTCTGTCCGAAGTATGCTGAATCATCGAGATCGCTCTTTTCGAGCTATTTAATGCGTGAAACTCGTTATCTGGTGTTTTCACCACTCCACAGTTGGTTTGATATGCAGAACCAGCGATATCTTGGTTTTCGTGGGGTTTCAAGCTGAGATATGCATTTTCTGCGATAATATTGGTGAGACATCAGTCAGAAGTATGCTGAATCACCGAGATCGCTCTTTTCGAGCTAGTTAGTGCGAGAAACTCGTTTTCTGGGGTTTTCACCACTCCACAGTTCGTTGGATATGCAGAACCGGAGATATCTTGGTTTTCGTGTGGTTTCAAGCTGAGATATGTATTTCCTGCGATAATCTTGGTGAGACTTCTGTCCGAAGTATGCTGAATCATCTAGATCGCTCTTTTCGAGCTATTTAATGCGAGAAACACGTTATCTGGTGTTTTCACCACTCCACAGTGCGTTTGATATGCAGAACAAGCGATATCTTGGTTTTCGTGGAATTTCAAGATGAGATATGCATTTTCTGCGATAATCGTGTTGAGACTTCTGTCCGAAGTATTTAGAATCATTGAGATCGCTCGTTTCGAGCTACTTAATGCGAGAAACACGTTATCTGGTGTTTTCACCACTCCACAGTGCGTTGGATATGCAGAACCGGCGATATTTTGGTTTTCGTCGGGTTTCAAGCTGAGATATGCATTTTCTACGATAAGCTTGGTGAAACATCAGTCCGAATTATGCAGAAACATCGAGAGCGCTCTTTTCGAGCTATTTAATGCGAGAAACACGTTTTCTGGGGTTTTCACCACTCCACAGTTCGTTGGATATGCAGAACTGTAGATATCTTGGTTTTCATGGGGTTTCAAGCAGAGATATGCATTTTCTGCGATAATCTTCGTGAGACTTCTGTTAGAAGTATGCTGAATCATCGAGATCGCCCTTTTCGAGCTATTTAATGCGAGAAGCACGTTACCTGGTGTTTTCACCACTCCACAGTGGGTTTGATATGCAGAACCGGCGATATTTTGGTGTTCATCGGGTGTCAAGCTGAGATATGCATTTTCTACGATAATCTTGGTGAAACATCTGTCCGAAGTATGCAGAAACATCGAGAGCGCTGTTTTCGAGCTATTTAATGCGAGAAACACGTTTTCTGGGGTTTTCACCACTCCACAGTTCGTTGGATATGCAGAACAGTAGATATCTTGGTTTTCATGGGGTTTCAAGCAGAGATATGCATTTTCTACGATAATCTTGGTGAAACATCTGTCCGAAGTATGCAGAAACATCGAGATCGCTCTTTTCGAGCTAGTTAGTGCGAGAAACTCGTTTTCTGGGGCTTTCACCACTCCACAGATCGTTGGATATGTAGAACGGGAGATATCTTGGTTTTCGTGTGGTTTCAAGCTGAGATATGCATTTCCTGCGATAATCTTGGTGAGACTACTGTCCGAAGTATGCAAAATCATCGTGATCGCTCTATTCGAGCTATTTAATGCGAGAAACACATTCCCTGGTTGTTTTCACCACTCCACAGTGCGTTTGATATGCAGAACCAGCGATATCTTTGTTTTCGTGGGGTTTCAAGCTGAGATATGCATTTTCTGCGATAATATTGGTGAGACTTCTGTCCGAAGTATGCTGAATCATCTAGATCGCTCTTTTCGAGCTATTTAATGCGAGAAACACGTTATCTGGTTTTTTCACCACTCCACAGTGCGTTTGATATGCAGTACGAGCGATATCTTGGTTTTCGTGGGGTTTAAAGCTGAGATATGCAATTTTTACGATAATCTTGGTGAAGCTTCTGTCCGAAGTATGCAGAATCATCGAGATCGCTCGTTTCGAGCTATTTAATGCGAGAAACACGTTATCTGGTGTTTTCACCACTCCACAGTGCGTTGGATATGCAGAACCGGCGATATCTTGGTTTTCGTGGGGTTTCCAGCTGAAATATGTATTTTCTGCGATAATCTTGGTGAGACCTCTGTCCGAAGTATGCTTAATCATCGAGATCGCTCTATTCGAGCTATTTAATGCGCGAAACACGTTATCTGGTGTTTTCAGCACTCCACAGTACGTTTGATATGCAGAAACAACGATATCTTGGTTTTCTTGGGGATTCAAGCTGAGATATGCAATTTCTGCGATAATCTTGGTGAGACTTCTGTCCGAAGTATGCTTAATCATCGAGATCGCTCGTTTCGTGCTATTTAATGCGGGAAACACGTTATCTGGTGTTTTCACCACTCCACAGTGCGTATGATATGCAGAACCGACGATATATTGGTTTTCGTGGGGGTTCAAGCTCAGATATGCATTGTCTGCGATAATCTTGGAGAGACTTCTGTCCGAAGTGTTCCGAATCATCGAGATCGCTCTCTTCGAGCTATTTAATGCGAGAAACTCGTTTTCTGGGGTTTTCACCACTCCACAGTTCGTTGGATATGCAGAATCGGAGATATCTTGGTTTTCGTGTGGTTTCAAGCTGAGATATGCATTTCCTGCGATAATCTTGGTGAGACTTCTGTCCGAAGTATGCTGAAACATCGAGATCGCTCTTTTCGAGCTGGTTAATGCGAGAAACACGTTATCTGGAGTTTTCACCACTCCACAGTTGGTTTGATATGCAGAACCGGCGATATTTTGGTTTTCGTCGGGTGTCAAGCTGAGATATGCATTTTCTACCATAATCTTGGTGAAACAACTGTCCGAAGTATGCAGAAACATCGAGAGCGCTCTCTTCGAGCTATTTAATGCGAGAAACACGTTTTCGGGGGTTTTCACCACACCACAGTTCGTTGGATATGCAGAACAGGTGATATCTTGGTTTTCGAGGGGTTTCAAGCTGAGATATGCATTTTCTGCGATAAACTTGGAGAGACTTCTGTCCGAAGTATGCTGAATCGTCGAGATCGCTCTTTTCGAGCTGGTTAATGCGAGAAACACGTTATCTGGAGTTTTCACCACTCCACAGTTGGTTTGATATGCAGAACCGGCGATATTTTGGTTTTCGTCGGGTGTCAAGCTGAGATATGCATTTTCTACAATAATCTTGGTGAAACATCTGTCCGAAGTATGCAGAAACATCGAGAGCGCTCTTTTCGAGCTATTTAATGCGAGAAACACGTTTTCTGAGGTTTTCACCACTCCACAGCTCGTCGGATATGCAGAACAGTAGATATCTTTGTTTTCGTGGGGTTTCAAGCTGAGATATGCATTTCCTGCGATAATCTTGGTGAGACTTTTGTCCGAAGTATGCTGAAACATCGAGATCGCTCTTTTCGAGCTAGTTAATGCGAGAAAAACCTTATCCGGTGTTTTCACCACTCCACAGTGCGTTTGATATGCAGAACCCGCGATATCTTGGTTTTCGTGGGGTTTCAAGCTGAGATATGCATTTTCTGCGATAATCTTGTTGAGACTTCTGTCCGAAGTATGCAGAAACATCGAGATCGCTCTTTTCGAGCTATTTAATGCGAGAAACACGTTATCTGGAGTTTTCACCGCTCCACAGTTGGTTTGATATGCAGAACCGGCGATATTTTGGTTTTCGTCGGGTGTCAAGCTGAGATATGCATTTTCTACCATAATCTTGGTGAAACATCTGTCCGAAGTATGCAGAAACATCGAGAGCGCTCTTTTCGAGCTATTTAATGCGAGAAACTCGTTTTCTGGGGTTTTCACCACTCCACAGTTCGTTGGATATGCAGAATCGGAGATATCTTGGTTTTCGTGTGGTTTCAAGCTGAGATATGCATTTCCTGCGATAATCTTGGTGAGACTTCTGTCCGAAGTATGCTGAATCATCTAGATCGCTCTTTTCGAGCTATTTAATGCGAGAAACACGTTATCTGGTGTTTTCACCACTCCACAGTGCGTTTGATATTCAGAACCGGCGATATCTTGGTTTTCGTGGGGTTTCAAGCTCAGATATGCATTTTCTGCGATAATATTGGTGAGACTTCAGTCAGAAGTGTGCAGAATCATCTAATTCGCTCTTTTCGAGCTACTTAATGCACGAAACACGTTTTCTGGTTTTTTCACCACTCCACAGTACGTTTGACATGCAGAACCGGAGATATCTTGGTTTCGGTCGGGTTTCAAGCTGAGATATGCATTTTCTACGATAATCCTGGTGAGACTTCTGTCAGAAGTATGCAGAATCTTCGAGAACGCTCTTTTCGAGCTACTTAATGCGCGAAACACGTTTTCTGGTGTTTTCACCACTCCACGGTACGTTTGATGTGCAGAACCGGAGATAACTCGGTTTTCATCGGGTTTCAAGCTGAGATATGCATTTTCTACGATAATCTTGGTGAGACTTCTGTCAGAAGTATGCAGGATCTTCGAGAACGCTCTTTTCGAGCTATTTAATGCGAGAAACACGTAATCTGGTGTTTTCACCACTCCACAGTGCGTATGATATGCAGAACCGGCGATATCTTGGTTTTCGTGGGGTTTCAAGCTGAGATATGCATTTTCTGCGATAATCTTGTTGAGACTTCTGTCCGAAGTATGCAGAATCATCGAGATCGCTCGTTTCGAGCTACTTAATGCGAGAAACACGTTATCTGGTGTTTTCACCACTCCACAGTGCGTTGGATATGCAGAACCGGTGATATTTTGGTTTTCGTCGGGTTTCAAGCTGAGATATGCATTTTCTACGATAAGCTTGGTGAAACATCTGTCCAAAGTATGCAGAAACATCGAGAGCGCTCTTTTCGAGCTATTTAATGCGAGAAGCACGTTTTCTGAGGTTTTCACCACTCCACAGTTCGTCGGATATGCAGAACAGTAGATATCTTTGTTTTCGTGGGGTTTCAAGCTGAGATATGCATTTTCTGCGATAATCTTGTTGAGACTTCTGTCCGAAGTATGCTGAATCATCTAGATCGCTCTTTTCGAGCTATTTAATGCGAGAAACACGTTATCTGGTGTTTTCACCACTCCACAGTGCGTTTGATATGGAGAACAAGCGATATCTTGGTTTTCGTGGAATTTCAAGATGAGATATGCATTTTCTGCGATAATCGTGTTGAGACTTCTGTCCGAAGTATTTAGAATCATTGAGATCGCTCGTTTCGAGCTACTTAATGCGAGAAACACGTTATCTGGTGTTTTCACCACTCCACAGTGCGTTGGATATGCAGAACCGGCGATATTTTGGTTTTCGTCGGGTTTCAAGCTGAGATATGCATTTTCTACGATAAGCTTGGTGAAACATCAGTCCGAAGTATGCAGAAACATCGAGAGCGCTCTTTTCGAGCTATTTAATGCGAGAAACACGTTTTCTGGGGTTTTCACCACTCCACAGTTCGTTGGATATGCAGAACTGTATATATCTTGGTTTTTATGGGGTTTCAAGCAGAGATATGCATTTTCTGCGAAAATCTTCGTGAGACATCTGTTAGAAGTATGCTGAATCATCGAGATCGCCCTTTTCGAGCTATTTAATGCGATAAACACGTTACCTGGTGTTTTCACCACTCCACAGTGGGTTTGATATGCAGAACCGGCGATATTTTGGTGTTCGTCGGGTGTCAAGCTGAGATATGCATTTTCTACGATAATCTTGGTGAAACATCTGTCCGAAGTATGCAGAAACATCGAGAGCGCTCTTTTCGAGCTATTTAATGCGAGAAACACGTTCCCTGGTTGTTTTCACCACTCCACAGTGCGTTTGATATGCAGAACCAGCGATATCTTTGTTTTCGTGGGGTTTCAAGCTGAGATATGCATTTTCTGCGATAATATTGGTGAGACTTCTGTCCGAAGTATGCTGAATCATCTAGATCGCTCTTTTCGAGCTATTTAATGCGAGAAACACGTTATCTGGTTTTTTCACCACTCCACAGTGCGTTTGATATGCAGTACGAGCGATATCTTGGTTTTCGTGGGGTTTAAAGCTGAGATATGCATTTTTTACGATAATCTTGGTGAAGCTTCTGTCCGAAGTATGCTTAATCATCGAGATCGCTCGTTTCGTGCTATTTAATGCGGAAAACACGTTATCTGGTGTTTTCACCACTCCACAGTGCGTATGATATGCAGAACCGACGATATATTGGTTTTCGTGGGGTTTCAAGCTCAGATATGCATTGTCTGCGATAATCTTGGAGAGACTTCTGTCCGAAGTGTGCCGAATCATCGAGATCGCTCTCTTCGAGCTATTTAATGCGAGAAACACGTTTTCGGGGGTTTTCACCACACCACAGTTCGTTGGATATGCAGAACAGGTGATATCTTGGTTTTCGAGTGGTTTCAAGCTGAGATATGCATTTTCTGCGATAAACTTGGAGAGACTTCTGTCCGAAGTATGCTGAATCGTCGAGATCGCTCTTTTCGAGCTGGTTAATGCGAGAAACACGTTATCTGGAGTTTTCACCACTCCACAGTTGGTTTGATATGCAGAACCGGCGATATTTTGGTTTTCGTCGGGTGTCAAGCTGAGATATGCATTTTCTACCATAATCTTGGTGAAACATCTGTCCGAAGTATGCAGAAACATCGAGAGCGCTCTTTTCGAGCTATTTAATGCGAGAAACTCGTTTTCTGGGGTTTTCACCACTCCACAGTTCGTTGGATATGCAGAATCGGAGATATCTTGGTTTTCGTGTGGTTTCAAGCTGAGATATGCATTTCCTGCGATAATCTTGGTGAGACTTCTGTCCGAAGTATGCTGAATCATCGAGATCGCTCTTTTCGAGCTATTTAATGCGAGAAACACGTTATCTGGAGTTTTCACCACTCCACAGTTGGTTTGATATGCAGAACCGGCGATATTATGGTTTTCGTCGGGTGTCAAGCTGAGATATGCATTTTCTACCATAATCTTGGTGAAACAACTGTCCGAAGTATGCAGAAACATCGAGAGCGCTCTTTTCGAGCTATTTGATGCGAGAAACACGTTATCTGGTGTTTTCACCACTCCACAGTGCGTTTGATATTCAGAACCGGCGATATCTTGGTTTTCGTGGGGTTTCAAGCTCAGTTATGCATTTTCTGCGATAATATTGGTGAGACTTCAGTCAGAAGTGTGCAGAATCATCTAGATCGCTCTTTTCGAGCTACTTAATGCACGAAACACGTTTTCTGGTGTTTTCACCACTCCACAGTACGTTTGACATGCAGAACCGGAGATATCTTGGTTTCGGTCGGGTTTCAAGCTGAGATATGCATTTTCTACGATAATCCTGGTGAGACTTCTGTCAGAAGTATGCTGAAACATCGAGATCGCTCTTTTCGAGCTAGTTAATGCGAGAAAAACCTTAACCGGTGTTTTCACTACTCCACAGTGCGTTTGATATGCAGAACCCGCGATATCTTGGTTTTCGTGGGGTTTCAAGCTGAGATATGCATTTTCTGCGATAATCTTGTTGAGACTTCTGTCCGAAGTATGCTGAATCATCGAGATCGCTCTTTTCGAGCTATTTAATGCGAGAAACATGTTATCTGGAGTTTTCACCACTCCACAGTTGGTTTGATATGCAGAACCGGCGATATCTTGGTTTTCGTGGGGTTTCAAGCTCAGATATGCATTTTCTGCGATAATATTGGTGAGACTTCAGTCAGAAGTGTGCAGAATCATCTAGATCGCTCTTTTCGAGCTACTTAATGCACGAAACACGTTATCTGGTGTTTTCAGCACTCCACAGTGCGTTTGATATGCAGAAACAACGATATCTTGGTTTTCTTGGGGATTCAAGCTGAGATATGCAATTTCTGCGATAATCTTGGTGAGACTTCTGTCCGAAGTATGCTTAATCATCGAGATCGCTCGTTTCGTGCTATTTAATGCGGGAAACACGTTATCTGGTGTTTTCACCACTCCACAGTGCGTATGATATGCAGAACCGACGATATATTGGTTTTCGTGGGGTTTCAAGCTCAGATATGCATTGTCTGCGATAATCTTGGAGAGACTTCTGTCCGAAGTGTGCCGAATCATCGAGATCGCTCTCTTCGAGCTATTTAATGCGAGAAACACGTTTTCGGGGGTTTTCACCACACCACAGTTCGTTGGATATGCAGAACAGGTGATATCTTGGTTTTCGAGGGGTTTCAAGCTGAGATATGCATTTTCTGCGATAAACTTGGAGAGACTTCTGTCCGAAGTATGCTGAATCGTCGAGATCGCTCGTTTCGTGCTATTTAATGCGGGAAACACGTTATCTGGTGTTTTCACCACTCCACAGTGCGTATGATATGCAGAACCGGCGATATCTTGGTTTTCGTGGGGTTTCAAGCTGAGATATGCATTTTTTACGATAATCTTGGTGAAGCTTCTGTCCGAAGTATGCAGAATCATCGAGATCGCTCGTTTCGAGCTATTTAATGCGAGAAACACGTTATCTGGTGTTTTCACCACTCCACAGTGCGTTGGATATGCAGAACCGGCGATATCTTGGTTTTCGTGGGGTTTCCAGCTGAAATATGTATTTCCTGCGATAATCTTGGTGAGGCTTCTGTCCGAAGTATGCTGAATCATCTAGATCGCTCTTTTCGAGCTATTTAATGCGAGAAACACGTTATCTGGTGTTTTCACCACTCCACAGTGCGTTTGATATGCAGAACCAGCGATATCTTGGTTTTCGTGGCATTTCAAGCTGAGATATGCATTTCCTGCGATAATCTTGGTGAGACTTCTGTCCGAAGTATGCTGAATCATCAAGATCGCTCTTTTCGAGCTAGTTAGAGCGAGAAGCACGTTTTCTGGTGTTTTCACCACTCCACAGTGCGTTTGATATGCAGAACAGTAGATATCTTGGTTTTCGTGGGGTTTCAAGCTGAGATATGCATTTCCTGCGATAATCTTGGTGAGACTTCTGTCCGAAGTATGCTGAATCATCGAGATCGCTCTTTTCGAGCTATTTAAAGCGAGAATCACGTTATCTGGTGTATTGACCACTCCACTGTGCGTTTGATATGCAAAACCGGCGATATCTTGGTTTTCGTCGGGTTTCAAGCTGAGATATGCATTTTTTACGATAATCTTGGTGAGACTTCTGTCCGATGTATGCAGAATCATCGAGATCGCTCTTTTCGAGCTATTTAATGCGAGAAACACGTTATCTGGTGTTTTCACCACTCCACAGAGCGTTTGATATGCAGTACCAGCGATATCTTGGTTTTCGTGGGGTTTCAAGCTGAGATATGCATTTTTTACGATAATCTTGGTGAGACTACTGTCCGAAGTATGCTTAATCATCGAGATCGCTCGTTTCGTGCTATTGAATGCGAGAAACACGTTATCTGGTGTTTTCACCACTCCACAGTGCGTATGATATGCAGAACCGACGATATCTTGGTTTTCGTGGTGTTTCAAGCTCAGATATGCATTGTCTGCGATAATCTTGGTGAGACTTCGGTCCGAAGTGTGCCGAATCATCGAGATCGCTCTTTTCGAGCTATTTAATGCGAGAAACACGTTTTCGGGGGTTTTCACCACACCACAGTTCGTTGGATATGCAGAACAGGTGATATCTTGGTTTTCGAGGGGTTTCAAGCTGAGATATGCATATTCTGCGATAATCGTGTTGAGACTTCTGTCCGAAGTATGCAGAATCATCGAGATCGCTCGTTTCGAGCTATTTAATGCGAGAAACACGTTATCTAGTGTTTTTACCACTGCACAGTGCGTTGGATATGCAGAACCGGAGATATTTTGGTTTTCGTCGGGTTTCAAGCTGAGATATGCATTTTTTACGATAATCTTGGTGAGATTTCTGTCCGAAGTATGCAGAATCATCGAGATCGCTCTTTTCGAGCTATTTAATGCGAGAAGCACGTTATCTGGTGTTTTCACCACTCCACAGAGCGTTTGATATGCAGTACCAGCGATATCTTGGTTTTCGTGGGGTTTCAAGCTGAGATATGCATTTTTTACGATAATCTTGGTGAGACTTCTGTCCGAAGTATGCAGAATCATCGAGATCGCTCTTTTCGAGCTATTTAATGCGAGAAACACGTTATCTGGTGTTTTCACCACTCCACAGAGCGTTTGATATGCACTACCAGCGATATCTTGGTTTTCGTGGGGTTTCAAGCTGAGATATGCATTTTCTGCGATAATCTTGGTGAGACTTCTGTCCGAAGTATGCTGAATCGTCTAGATCGCTCTTTTCGAGCTATTTAATGCGAGAATCACGTTATCTGGTGTTTTCACCACTCCACAGTGCGTTTGATATGCAGACCCAGCGATATCTTGGTTTTCGTGTGGTTTCAGGCTGAGATATGCATTTTTTACGATAATCTTGGTGAAACTTCTGTCCGAAGTATGCAGAATCATCGAGATCGCTCGTTTCGAGCTATTTAATGCGAGAAACACGTTATCTGGTGTATTCACCACTCCACAGTGCGTTGGATATGCAGAACCAGCGATATCTTGGTTTTCGTGTGGTTTCAAGCTGAGATATGCATTTTTTACGATAATCTTGGTGAAACTTCTGTCCGAAGTATGCAGAATCATCGAGATCGCTCGTTTCGAGCTATTTAATGCGCGAAACACGTTATCCGGTGTTTTCACCACTCCACAGTGCGTTGGATATGCAGAACCAGCGATATCCAGGTTTTCGTGGGGATTCAAGCTGAGATATGCATTTTCTGCGATAATCTTGGTGAGACTTCTGTCCGAAGTATGCTTAATCATCGAGATCGCTCGTTTCGTGCTTTTGAATGCGAAAAACACGTTATCTGGTGTTTTCACCACTCCACAGTGCGTATGATATGCAGAACCGACGATATCTTGGTTTTCGTGGGGTTTCAGGCTCAGATATGGATTGTCTGCGATAATCTTGGTGAGACTTCTGTCCGAAGTGTGCCGAATCATCGAGATCGCTCTTTTCGAGCTATTTAATGCGAGAAACACGTTTTCGGGGGTTTTCACCACACCACAGTTCGTTGGATATGCAGAACAGGTGATATCTTGGTTTTCGAGGGGTTTCAAGCTGAGATATGCATTTTCTGCGATAAACTTGGAGAGACTCCTGTCCGAAGTATGCTGAATCATCAAGATCGCTCTTTTCGAGCTGGTTAATGCGAGAAAAACCATATCTGGTGTTTTCACCACTCCACAGAGCGTTGGATATGCAGAACCGGAGATATTTTGGTTTTCGTCGGGTTTCAAGCTGAGATATGCATTTTCAACGATAATCTTGGTGTTTCATCTATGAGAAGTATGCAGAAACATCGAGATCGCTCTTTTCGAGCTAGTTAAAGCGAGAAACACGTTTTCATGTGTTTTCAACATTCCACAGTGCGTTTGATATGCAGAACCGGCGATATCTTGATTTTCGTGGTGTTTCCAGCTGAGATATGCATTTTCTGCGATAATCTTGGTGAGTCTTCAGTCAGAAGTATGCAGAATCAACTAGAACGTTCTTTTCGAGCTATTTAATGCGAAAAAACAAGTTTTCTAGTGTTTTGACCACTCCACAGAGCGTTTGATATGTAGAACCGCCGATCACATGGTTTTCGTGGGGTTTCCAGCTGAAATATGTATTTTCTGCGATAATCTTGGTGAGACTTTTGTCCGAAGTATGCTTAAACATCGAGATCGCTCTGTTCGAGCTATTTAATGCGCGAAACACGTTATCTGGTGTTTTCAGCACTCCACAGTGCGTTTGATATGCAGAACCAGCGATATCCTGGTTTTCGTGGGGATTCAAGCTGAGAAATGCATTATCTGCGATAATCTTGGTGAGACTTCTGTCCGAAGTATGCTTAATCATCGAGATCGCTCTTTTCGAGCTATTTAATGCGAGAAACACGTTTTGGGGGGTTTTCACCACACCACAGTTCGTTGGATATGCAGAACAGGTGATATCTTGGTTTTCGAGGGGTTTCAAGCTCAGATATGCATTGTCTGCGATAATCTTGGTGAGACCTCTGTCCGAAGTGTGCCGAATCATCGAGATCGCTCTTTTCGAGCTATTTAATGCGAGAAACACGTTTTCGGGGGTTTTCACCACACCACAGTTCGTTGGATATGCAGAACAGGTGATATCTTGGTTTTCGAGGGGTTTCAAGCTGAGATATGCATTTTCTGCGATAAACTTGGAGAGACTCCTGTCCGAAGTATGCTGAATCATCGAGATCGCTCTTTTCGAGCTGGTTAATGCGAGAAAAACCATATCTGGTGTTTTCACCACTCCACAGAGCGTTGGATATGCAGAACCGGAGATATTTTGGTTTTCGTCGGGTTTCAAGCTGAGATATGCATTTTCAACGATAATCTTGGTGTTTCATCTATGAGAAGTATGCAGAAACATCGAGATCGCTCTTTTCGAGCTAGTTAAAGCGAGAAACACGTTTTCATGTGTTTTCAACATTCCACAGTGCGTTTGAAATGCAGAACCGGCGATATCTTGATTTTCGTGGTGTTTCCAGCTGAGATATGCATTTTCTGCGATAATCTTGGTGAGTCTTCAGTCAGAAGTATGCAGAATCATCTAGAACGTTCTTTTCGAGCTATTTAATGCGAAAAAACAAGTTTTCTAGTGTTTTGACCACTCCACAGAGCGTTTGATATGTAGAACCGCCGATCACATGGTTTTCGTGGGGTTTCCAGCTGAAATATGTATTTTCTGCGATAATCTTGGTGATACTTTTGTCCGAAGTATGCTGAATCATCGAGATCGCTCTTTTCGAGCTGGTTAATGCGAGAAAAACCATATCTGGTGTTTTCACCACTCCACAGAGCGTTTGATATGCAGAAACAGCGATATCTTGGCTTTCGTGGGGTTTTAAGCTGAGATATGCATTTTTTACGATAATCTTGGTGAGACTTCTGTCCGATGTATGCAGAATCATCGAGATCGCTCTTTTCGAGCTATTTAATGCGAGAAACACGTTATCTGGTGTTTTCACCACTCCACAGAGCGTTTGATATGCAGTACCAGCGATATCT
Source organism: Anthophora plumipes (assembly GCA_951804975.1). NCBI lineage: Eukaryota > Metazoa > Arthropoda > Insecta > Hymenoptera > Apidae > Anthophora > Anthophora plumipes. Next base: position 2,063,454 of record CATORF010000423.1, read on the forward strand.
TGGTTTTCGTGGGGTTTCAAGCTGAGATATGCATTTTTTACGATAATCTTGGTGAGACTTCTGTCCGAAGTATGCAGAATCATCGAGATCGCTCTGTTCGAACTATTTAATGCGAGAAACACGTTATCTGGTGTTTTCTCCACTCCACAGAGCGTTTGATATGCAGAACCAGCGATATCTTGGTTTTCGTGGGGTTTCGAGCTGAGATATGCATTTTCTGCGATAATCTTGGTGAGACTTCTGTCCGAAGTATGCAGAATCATCGAGATCGCTCGTTTCGAGCTATTTAATGCGAGAAACACGTTTTCTGGGGTTTTCTCCACTCCACAGTTCGTTGGATATGCAGAACAGGAGATATCTTGGTTTTCGTGGGGTTTTCTTGCAGAGATATGCATTTTCTGCGATAATCATGGTCAGACTTCTGTTAGAAGTACGCAGAATCATCGAGATCGCACTTTTCGAGCTATTTAATGCGAGAAACACGTTATCTGGTGTTTTCACCACTCCACAGTGCGTTATATATGCAGAACCGGAGATATTTTGGTTTTCGTCGGGTTTCAAGCTGAGATATGCATTTTCTACGGTAAGCTTGGTGAGACATCTGTCCGAAGTATGCGGAATCATCGAGATCGCTCTTTTCGAGCTATTTAATGCGAGAAACACGTTTTCTGGGGTTTCACCACTCCACAGAGCGTTTGATATGCAGAACCAGCGATATCTTGGTTTTCGTGGGGTTTCAAGCTGAGATATGCATTTTCTACGGTAAGCTTGGTGAGACATCTGTCCGAAGTATGCGGAATCATCGAGATCGCTCTTTTCGAGCTATTTAATGCGAGAAACACGTTATCTGGTGTTTTCACGACTCCACAGTGCGTTTGTTAAGCAGAACCAGCGATATCTTGGTTTTCGTGTGGTTTCAAGCTGAGATATGCATTTTTTACGATAATCTTGGTGAAACTTCTGTCCGAAGTATGCAGAAACATCAAGAGCGCTCTTCTCGAGCTATTTAATGCCAGAAACACGTTTTCTGGGGTTTTCACCACTCCACAGTTCGTTGGATATGCAGAACAGGAGATATCTTGGTTTTCGTGGGGTTTTCTTGCAGAGATATGCATTTTCTGCGATAATCATGGTGAGACTTCTGTTAGAAGTATGCAGAATCATCGAGATCGCACTTTTCGATCTATTTAATGCGAGAAACACGTTGTCTGGTGTTTTCACCACTCCACAGAGCGTTTGATATGCAGTACCAGCGATATCTTGGTTTTCGTGGGGTTTCAAGCTGAGATATGCATTTTCTGCGATAATCTTGGTGAGACTTCTGTCCGAAGTATGCTGAATCATCTAGATCGCTCTTTTCGAGCTATTTATTGCGAGAAACACGTTATCTGGTGTTTTCACCACTCCACAGTGCGTTTGTTAAGCAGAACCAGCGATATCTTGGTTTTCGTGTGGTTTCAAGCTGAGATATGCATTTTTTACGATAATCTTGGTGAAACTTCTGTCCGAAGTATGCAGAAACATCAAGAGCGCTCTTCTCGAGCTATTTAATGCGAGAAACACGTTTTCTGGGGTTTTCACCACACCACAGTTCGTTGGATATGCAGAACAGGAGATATCTTTGTTTTCGGGGGGTTTCAAGCTGAGATCTGCATTTTCTGCGATGAACTTGGTGAGACTTCTGTCCGAAGTATGCAGAATCATCGAGATCGCTCTTTTCGAGCTATTTAATGCGAGAAACACGTTATCTGGTGTTTTCACCACTTCACAGAGCGTTTGATATGCAGTACCAGCGATATCTTGGTTTTCGTGGGGTTTCAAGCTGAGATATGCATTTTCTGCGATAATCTTGGTGAGACTTCTGTCCGAAGTATGCAGAATCATCGAGATCGCTCTATTCGAGCTATTTAATGCGACAAAACGTTTTCCGGTGTTTTCACCACACCACAGTGCGTATGATATGCAGAACCGACGATATCTCGGTTTTCGTGGGGTTTCAAGCTCAGATATGCATTTTCTGCGATAATCTTGGTGAGACTTCTGTCCGAAGTATGCACAATCATCGATATCGCTCTTTTCGAGCTATTTAATGCGAGAAACACGTTATCTGGTGTTTTCAGCACTCCACAGTGCGTTTGATATGCAGTACCAGCGATATCTTGGTTTTCGTGGTGTTTCAAGCTGAGATATGCATTTTTTACGATAATCATGGTCAGACTTCTGTTAGAAGTACGCAGAATCATCGAGATCGCACTTTTCGAGCTATTTAATGCGAGAAACACGTTATCTGGTGTTTTCACCACTCCACAGTGCGTTATATATGCAGAACCGGAGATATTTTGGTTTTCGTCGGGTTTCAAGCTGAGATATGCATTTTCTACGGTAAGCTTGGTGAGACATCTGTCCGAAGTATGCGGAATCATCGAGATCGCTCTTTTCGAGCTATTTAATGCGAGAAACACGTTTTCTGGGGTTTCACCACTCCACAGAGCGTTTGATATGCAGAACCAGCGATATCTTGGTTTTCGTGGGGTTTCAAGCTGAGATATGCATTTTCTACGGTAAGCTTGGTGAGACATCTGTCCGAAGTATGCGGAATCATCGAGATCGCTCTTTTCGAGCTATTTAATGCGAGAAACACGTTATCTGGTGTTTTCACCACTCCACAGTGCGTTTGTTAAGCAGAACCAGCGATATCTTGGTTTTCGTGTGGTTTCAAGCTGAGATATGCATTTTTTACGATAATCTTGGTGAAACTTCTGTCCGAAGTATGCAGAAACATCAAGAGCGCTCTTCTCGAGCTATTTAATGCGAGAAACACGTTTTCTGGGGTTTTCACCACTCCACAGTTCGTTGGATATGCAGAACAGGAGATATCTTGGTTTTCGTGGGGTTTTCTTGCAGAGATATGCATTTTCTGCGATAATCATGGTGAGACTTCTGTTAGAAGTATGCAGAATCATCGAGATCGCACTTTTCGATCTATTTAATGCGAGAAACACGTTGTCTGGTGTTTTCACCACTCCACAGTTTGTTTGATATGCAGAACCGGCGATGTTTGGTTTTCGTCGGGTTTCAAGTTGAGATATGCATTTTCTGCGATAATCATGGTGAGACTTCTGTCCGAAGTATGCAGAATCATCGAGATCGCTCTTTTCGAGCTATTTAATGCGAGAAACACGTTATCTGGTGTTTTCACCACTCCACAGAGCGTTTGATATGTAGTACCAGCGATATCTTGGTTTTCGTGGGGTTTCAAGCTGAGATATGCATTTTTTACGATAATCTTGGTGAGACTTCTGTCCGAAGTATGCAGAATCATCGAGATCGCTCTTTTCGAGCTATTTAATGCGAGAAACACGTTATCTGGTGTTTTCACCACTCCACAGAGCGTTTGATATGCAGTACCAGCGATATCTTGGTTTTCGTGGGGTTTCAAGCTGAGATATGCATTTTCTGCGATAATCTTGGTGAGACTTCTGTCCGAAGTATGCTGAATCATCTAGATCGCTCTTTTCGAGCTATTTATTGCGAGAAACACGTTATCTGGTGTTTTCACCACTCCACAGTGCGTTTGTTAAGCAGAACCAGCGATATCTTGGTTTTCGTGTGGTTTCAAGCTGAGATATGCATTTTTTACGATAATCTTGGTGAAACTTCTGTCCGAAGTATGCAGAAACATCAAGAGCGCTCTTCTCGAGCTATTTAATGCGAGAAACACGTTTTCTGGGGTTTTCACCACACCACAGTTCGTTGGATATGCAGAACAGGAGATATCTTTGTTTTCGGGGGGTTTCAAGCTGAGATCTGCATTTTCTGCGATGAACTTGGTGAGACTTCTGTCCGAAGTATGCAGAATCATCGAGATCGCTCTTTTCGAGCTATTTAATGCGAGAAACACGTTATCTGGTGTTTTCACCACTCCACAGAGCGTTTGATATGCAGTACCAGCGGTATCTTGGTTTTCGTGGGGTTTCAAGCTGAGATATGCATTTTCTGCGATAATCTTGGTGAGACTTCTGTCCGAAGTATGCAGAATCATCGAGATCGCTCTATTCGAGCTATTTAATGCGACAAAACGTTTTCCGGTGTTTTTACCACTCCACAGTGCGTATGATATGCAGAACCGACGATATCTCGGTTTTCGTGGGGTTTCAAGCTCAGATATGCATTTTCTGCGATAATCTTGGTGAGACTTCTGTCCGAAGTATGCAGAATCATCGATATCGCTCTTTTCGAGCTATTTAATGCGAGAAACACGTTATCTGGTGTTTTCAGCACTCCACAGAGCGTTTGATATGCAGTACCAGCGATATCTTGGTTTTCGTGGGGTTTCAAGCTGAGATATGCATTTTCTGCGATAATCTTGGTGAGACTTCTGTCCGAAGTATGCTGAATCATCTAGATCGCTCTTTTCGAGCTATTTATTGCGAGAAACACGTTATCTGGTGTTTTCACCACTCCACAGTGCGTTTGTTAAGCAGAACCAGCGATATCTTGGTTTTCGTGTGGTTTCAAGCTGAGATATGCATTTTTTACGATAATCTTGGTGAAACTTCTGTCCGAAGTATGCAGAAACATCAAGAGCGCTCTTCTCGAGCTATTTAATGCGAGAAACACGTTTTCTGGGGTTTTCACCACTCCACAGTTCGTTGGATATGCAGAACAGGAGATATCTTGGTTTTCGTGGGTTTTTCTTCCAGAGATATGCATTTTCTGCGATAATCATGGTGAGACTTCTGTTAGAAGTATGCAGAATCATCGAGATCGCACTTTTCGATCTATTTAATGCGAGAAACACGTTGTCTGGGGTTTTCACCACTCCACAGTTGGTTTGATATGCAGAACCGGCGATGTTTGGTTTTCGTCGGGTTTCAAGTTGAGATATGCATTTTCTGCGATAATCATGGTGAGACTTCTGTCCGAAGTATGCAGAATCATCGAGATCGCTCTTTTCGAGCTATTTAATGCGAGAAACACGTTATCTGGTGTTTTCACCACTCCACAGAGCGTTTGATATGCAGTACCAGCGATATCTTGGTTTTCGTGGGGTTTCAAACTGAGATATGCATTTTCTGCGATAATCTTGGTGAGACTTCTGTCCGAAGTATGCTGAATCATCTAGATCGCTCTTTTCGAGCTATTTATTGCGAGAAACACGTTATCTGGTGTTTTCACCACTCCACAGTGCGTTTGTTAAGCAGAACCAGCGATATCTTGGTTTTCGTGTGGTTTCAAGCTGAGATATGCATTTTTTACGATAATCTTGGTGAAACTTCTGTCCGAAGTATGCAGAAACATCAAGAGCGCTCTTCTCGAGCTATTTAATGCGAGAAACACGTTTTCTGGGGTTTTCACCACACCACAGTTCGTTGGATATGCAGAACAGGAGATATCTTTGTTTTCGGGGGGTTTCAAGCTGAGATCTGCATTTTCTGCGATGAACTTGGTGAGACTTCTGTCCGAAGTATGCAGAATCATCGAGATCGCTCTTTTCGAGCTATTTAATGCGAGAAACACGTTATCTGGTGTTTTCACCACTCCACAGAGCGTTTGATATGCAGTACCAGCGATATCTTGGTTTTCGTGGGGTTTCAAGCTGAGATATGCATTTTCTGCGATAATCTTGGTGAGACTTCTGTCCGAAGTATCAGAATCATCGAGATCGCTCTATTCGAGCTATTTAATGCGACAAAACGTTTTCCGGTGTTTTCACCACTCCACAGTGCGTATGATATGCAGAACCGACGATATCTCGGTTTTCGTGGGGTTTCAAGCTCAGATATGCATTTTCTGCGATAATCTTGGTGAGACTTCTGTCCGAAGTATGCAGAATCATCGATATCGCTCTTTTCGAGCTATTTAATGCGAGAAACACGTTATCTGGTGTTTTCAGCACTCCACAGTGCGTTTGATATGCAGTACCAGCGATATCTTGGTTTTCGTGGTGTTTCAAGCTGAGATATGCATTTTTTACGATAATCTTGGTGAGACTTCTGTCGAAGTATGCAGAATCATCGAGATCGCTCTATTCGAGCTATTTAATGCGACAAACACGTTATCTGGTGTTTTCACCACTCCACAGTGCGTATGATATGCAGAACCAGCGATATCTTGGCTTTCGTGGGGTTTCAAGCTGAGATATGCATTTTCTGCGATAAGCTTGGTGAGACGTTTGTCCGAAGTATGCAGAAGCATCGAGAGCGCTCTTTTCGACCTATTTAATGCGAGAAACACGTTTTCTGGGGTTTTCACCACTCCACAGTTCTTTGGATATGCAGAACAGGAGATATCTTGGTTTGCGTGGGGTTTCAAGCAGAGATATGCATTTTCTGCGATAATCTCGGTGAGACTTCTGTTAGAAGTATGCAGAATCATCGAGATCGCTCTTTTCGATCTATTTAATGCGAAAAACACGTTATCTGGTGTTTTCACCAATCCACAGTGCGTATGATATGCAGAACCGGCGATATCATGGTTTTCGTGGGGTTTCAAGCTGACATATGTATTTTTTACGATAATATTGGTGAGACTTCAGTTAGAAGTATGCAGAATCATCGAGATCGCTCTATTCGAGCTATTTAATGCGAGAAACACGTTATCTGGTGTTTTCATCACTCCACAGGGCGTTTGATATGCAGAACCGGCGATATCTTGGTTTTCGTGGGGTTTCCATCTGAGATATGCATTTCCTGCGATAATCTTGGTGAGACTTCAGTCTGAAGTATGCAGAATCATCTAGATCGCTCGTTTCGAGCTATTTAATGGGAAAAAACAAGTTTTCTGGTGTTTTGACCACTCCACAGTACGTTTGACATGCAGAAACGGAGATACCTTGGTTTCGGTCGGGTTTCAAGCTGAGATATGCATTTTCTGCGATAATATTGGTGAGACTTCAGTTAGAAGTATGCAGAATCATCGAGATCGCTCTATTCGAGCTATTTAATGCGAGAAACACGTTATCTGGTGTTTTCATCACTCCACAGGGCGTTTGATATGCAGAACCGGCGATATCTTGGTTTTCGTGGGGTTTCCATCTGAGATATGCATTTCCTGCGATAATCTTGGTGAGACTTCAGTCAGAAGTATGCAGAATCATCTAGATCGCTCGTTTCGAGCTACTTAATGCGAAAAAACAAGTTTTCTGGTGTTCTGACCACTCCACAGTACGTTTGACATGCAGAAACGGAGATACCTTGGTTTCGGTCGGGTTTCAAGCTGAGATATGCATTTTCTGCGATAAAATTGGTGAGACTTCAGTTAGAAGTATGCAGAATCATCGAGATCGCTCGATTCGAGCTATTTAATGCGAGAAACACGTTATCTGGTGTTTTCACCACTCCACAGTGCGTTTGATATGCAGTACCAGCGATATCTTGGTTTTCGTGTGGTTTCAAGCTGAGATATGCATTTTTTACGATAATCTTGGTGAAACTTCTGTCCGAAGTATGCAGAAACATCAAGAGCGCTCTTCTCGAGCTATTTAATGCGAGAAACACGTTTTCTGGGGTTTTCACCACTCCACAGTTCGTTGGATATGCAGAACAGGAGATATCTTGGTTTTCGTGGGTTTTTCTTCCAGAGATATGCATTTTCTGCGATAATCATGGTGAGACTTCTGTTAGAAGTATGCAGAATCATCGAGATCGCACTTTTCGATCTATTTAATGCGAGAAACACGTTGTCTGGGGTTTTCACCACTCCACAGTTGGTTTGATATGCAGAACCGGCGATGTTTGGTTTTCGTCGGGTTTCAAGTTGAGATATGCATTTTCTGCGATAATCATGGTGAGACTTCTGTCCGAAGTATGCAGAATCATCGAGATCGCTCTTTTCGAGCTATTTAATGCGAGAAACACGTTATCTGGTGTTTTCACCACTCCACAGAGCGTTTGATATGCAGTACCAGCGATATCTTGGTTTTCGTGGGGTTTCAAACTGAGATATGCATTTTCTGCGATAATCTTGGTGAGACTTCTGTCCGAAGTATGCAGAAACATCAAGAGCGCTCTTCTCGAGCTATTTAATGCGAGAAACACGTTTTCTGGGGTTTTCACCACACCACAGTTCGTTGGATATGCAGAACAGGAGATATCTTTGTTTTCGGGGGGTTTCAAGCTGAGATCTGCATTTTCTGCGATGAACTTGGTGAGACTTCTGTCCGAAGTATGCAGAATCATCGAGATCGCTCTTTTCGAGCTATTTAATGCGAGAAACACGTTATCTGGTGTTTTCACCACTCCACAGAGCGTTTGATATGCAGTACCAGCGATATCTTGGTTTTCGTGGGGTTTCAAGCTGAGATATGCATTTTCTGCGATAATCTTGGTGAGACTTCTGTCCGAAGTATCAGAATCATCGAGATCGCTCTATTCGAGCTATTTAATGCGACAAACACGTTATCTGGTGTTTTCACCACTCCACAGTGCGTATGATATGCAGAACCAGCGATATCTTGGCTTTCGTGGGGTTTCAAGCTGAGATATGCATTTTCTGCGATAAGCTTGGTGAGACGTTTGTCCGAAGTATGCAGAAGCATCGAGAGCGCTCTTTTCGACCTATTTAATGCGAGAAACACGTTTTCTGGGGTTTTCACCACTCCACAGTTCTTTGGATATGCAGAACAGGAGATATCTTGGTTTGCGTGGGGTTTCAAGCAGAGATATGCATTTTCTGCGATAATCTCGGTGAGACTTCTGTTAGAAGTATGCAGAATCATCGAGATCGCTCTTTTCGATCTATTTAATGCGAAAAACACGTTATCTGGTGTTTTCACCAATCCACAGTGCGTATGATATGCAGAACCGGCGATATCATGGTTTTCGTGGGGTTTCAAGCTGACATATGTATTTTTTACGATAATATTGGTGAGACTTCAGTTAGAAGTATGCAGAATCATCGAGATCGCTCTTTTCGAGCTATTTAATGCGAGAAACACGTTATCTGGTGTTTTCACCACTCCACAGAGCGTTTGATATGCAGTACCAGCGATATCTTGGTTTTCGTGGGGTTTCAAACTGAGATATGCATTTTCTGCGATAATCTTGGTGAGACTTCTGTCCGAAGTATGCAGAAACATCAAGAGCGCTCTTCTCGAGCTATTTAATGCGAGAAACACGTTTTCCGGTGTTTTCACCACTCCACAGTGCGTATGATATGCAGAACCGACGATATCTCGGTTTTCGTGGGGTTTCAAGCTCAGATATGCATTTTCTGCGATAATCTTGGTGAGACTTCTGTCCGAAGTATGCAGAATCATCGATATCGCTCTTTTCGAGCTATTTAATGCGAGAAACACGTTATCTGGTGTTTTCAGCACTCCACAGTGCGTTTGATATGCAGTACCAGCGATATCTTGGTTTTCGTGGTGTTTCAAGCTGAGATATGCATTTTTTACGATAATCTTGGTGAGACTTCTGTCGAAGTATGCAGAATCATCGAGATCGCTCTATTCGAGCTATTTAATGCGACAAACACGTTATCTGGTGTTTTCACCACTCCACAGTGCGTATGATATGCAGAACCAGCGATATCCTGGCTTTCGTGGGGTTTCAAGCTGAGATATGCATTTTCTGCGATAAGCTTGGTGAGACGTTTGTCCGAAGTATGCAGAAGCATCGAGAGCGCTCTTTTCGACCTATTTAATGCGAGAAACACGTTTTCTGGGGTTTTCACCACTCCACAGTTCTTTGGATATGCAGAACAGGAGATATCTTGGTTTGCGTGGGGTTTCAAGCAGAGATATGCATTTTCTGCGATAATCTCGGTGAGACTTCTGTTAGAAGTATGCAGAATCATCGAGATCGCTCTTTTCGATCTATTTAATGCGAAAAACACGTTATCTGGTGTTTTCACCAATCCACAGTGCGTATGATATGCAGAACCGGCGATATCATGGTTTTCGTGGGGTTTCAAGCTGACATATGTATTTTTTACGATAATATTGGTGAGACTTCAGTTAGAAGTATGCAGAATCATCGAGATCGCTCTATTCGAGCTATTTAATGCGAGAAACACGTTATCTGGTGTTTTCATCACTCCACAGGGCGTTTGATATGCAGAACCGGCGATATCTTGGTTTTCGTGGGGTTTCCATCTGAGATATGCATTTCCTGCGATAATCTTGGTGAGACTTCAGTCTGAAGTATGCAGAATCATCTAGATCGCTCGTTTCGAGCTATTTAATGGGAAAAAACAAGTTTTCTGGTGTTTTGACCACTCCACAGTACGTTTGACATGCAGAAACGGAGATACCTTGGTTTCGGTCGGGTTTCAAGCTGAGATATGCATTTTCTGCGATAATATTGGTGAGACTTCAGTTAGAAGTATGCAGAATCATCGAGATCGCTCTATTCGAGCTATTTAATGCGAGAAACACGTTATCTGGTGTTTTCATCACTCCACAGGGCGTTTGATATGCAGAACCGGCGATATCTTGGTTTTCGTGGGGTTTCCATCTGAGATATGCATTTCCTGCGATAATCTTGGTGAGACTTCAGTCAGAAGTATGCAGAATCATCTAGATCGCTCGTTTCGAGCTACTTAATGCGAAAAAACAAGTTTTCTGGTGTTCTGACCACTCCACAGTACGTTTGACATGCAGAAACGGAGATACCTTGGTTTCGGTCGGGTTTCAAGCTGAGATATGCATTTTCTGCGATAAAATTGGTGAGACTTCAGTTAGAAGTATGCAGAATCATCGAGATCGCTCGATTCGAGCTATTTAATGCGAGAAACACGTTATCTGGTGTTTTCACCACTCCACAGTGCGTTTGATATGCAGTACCAGCGATATCTTGGTTTTCGTGGGGTTTCAAGCTGAGATATGAATTTTTTAGGATAATCTTGGTGAGACTTCTGTCCGAACTATGCGGAATCATCGAGATCGCTCTTATCGAGCTATTTAATGCGAGAAACACGTTTTCTGGTGTTTTCACCACCCCACAGTGCGTTTGATATGCAGAACCGGCGACATCTTTTTTTTCGACGGGTTTCAAGCTGAGATATGCATTTTCTGCGATAATATTGGTGAGACTTCAGTCAGAAGTATGCAGAATCATCTTGTTCGCTTGTTTCGAGCTATTTAAAGCGAGAAACACGTTATCTGGTTGCTTTCACCACTCCACAGTGCGTTTGATATGCAGAACCGGCGACATCTTGATTTTCGTGAGGTTTCAAGCTGAGATATGCATTTTCTGCGATAATATTGGTGAGACTTCTGTCCGAAGTAGGCAGAATCATCTAGATCGCTCTTTTCGAGCTATTTAATGCGAGAAACACGTTTTCTGGTGTATTCACCACTGCACAGTACGTTTGACATGCAGAAACGGAGATACCTTGGTTTCGGTCGGGTTTCAAGCTGAGATATGCATTTTCTGCGATAAAATAGGTGAGACTTCAGTTAGAAGTATGCAGAATCATCGATATCGCTCTATTCGAGCTATTTAATGCGAGAAACACGTTTTCTGGTGTATTCACCACTCCACAGTGCGTATGATATGCAGAACCGGCGATATCTTGGTTTTCGTGGGGTTTCAAGCTGAGATATGCATTATCTGCGATAATCTTGGTGAGACTTCTGTCCGAAGTGTGCAGAATCATCGAGATCGCTCTTTTCACGCTATTTAATGCGAGAAACACGTTATCTGGTGTTTTCACCACTCCACAGTGCGTTATATATGCAGAACCGGAGATATTTTGGTTTTCGTCGGGTTTCAAGCTCAGATATGCATTTTCTGCGATAATCTTGGTGAGACTTCTGTCCGAAGTATGCAGAATCATCGAGATCGCTCTTTTCGAACTATTTAATGCGAGAAACACGTTTTCTGGTGTTTTCACCACGCCACAGTGCGTTTGATATGCAGAACCAGCGATATCTTGGTTTTCGTGGGGTTTCAAGCTGAGATATGCATTTTCTACGGTAAGCTTGGTGAGACATCTGTCCGAAGTATGCGGAATCATCGAGATCGCTCTTTTCGAGCTATTTAATGCGAGAAACACGTTATCTGGTGTTTTCACCACTCCACAGTGCGTTTGTTAAGCAGAACCAGCGATATCTTGGTTTTCGTGTGGTTTCAAGCTGAGATATGCATTTTTTACGATAATCTTGGTGAAACTTCTGTCCGAAGTATGCAGAAACATCAAGAGCGCTCTTCTCGAGCTATTTAGTGCGAGAAACACGTTTTCTGGGGTTTTCACCACTCCACAGTTCGTTGGATATGCAGAACAGGAGATATCTTGGTTTTCGTGGGGTTTTCTTGCAGAGATATGCATTTTCTGCGATAATCATGGTGAGACTTCTGTTAGAAGTATGCAGAATCATCGAGATCGCACTTTTCGATCTATTTAATGCGAGAAACACGTTGTCTGGTGTTTTCACCACTCCACAGTTGGTTTGATATGCAGAACCGGCGATGTTTGGTTTTCGTCGGGTTTCAAGTTGAGATATGCATTTTCTGCGATAATCATGGTGAGACTTCTGTCCGAAGTATGCAGAATCATCGAGATCGCTCTTTTCGAGCTATTTAATGCGAGAAACACGTTATCTGGTGTTTTCACCACTCCACAGAGCGTTTGATATGTAGTACCAGCGATATCTTGGTTTTCGTGGGGTTTCAAGCTGAGATATGCATTTTTTACGATAATCTTGGTGAGACTTCTGTCCGAAGTATGCAGAATCATCGAGATCGCTCTTTTCGAGCTATTTAATGCGAGAAACACGTTATCTGGTGTTTTCACCACTCCACAGAGCGTTTGATATGCAGTACCAGCGATATCTTGGTTTTCGTGGGGTTTCAAGCTGAGATATGCATTTTCTGCGATAATCTTGGTGAGACTTCTGTCCGAAGTATGCTGAATCATCTAGATCGCTCTTTTCGAGCTATTTATTGCGAGAAACACGTTATCTGGTGTTTTCACCACTCCACAGTGCGTTTGTTAAGCAGAACCAGCGATATCTTGGTTTTCGTGTGGTTTCAAGCTGAGATATGCATTTTTTACGATAATCTTGGTGAAACTTCTGTCCGAAGTATGCAGAAACATCAAGAGCGCTCTTCTCGAGCTATTTAATGCGAGAAACACGTTTTCTGGGGTTTTCACCACACCACAGTTCGTTGGATATGCAGAACAGGAGATATCTTTGTTTTCGGGGGGTTTCAAGCTGAGATCTGCATTTTCTGCGATGAACTTGGTGAGACTTCTGTCCGAAGTATGCAGAATCATCGAGATCGCTCTTTTCGAGCTATTTAATGCGAGAAACACGTTATCTGGTGTTTTCACCACTCCACAGAGCGTTTGATATGCAGTACCAGCGATATCTTGGTTTTCGTGGGGTTTCAAGCTGAGATATGCATTTTCTGCGATAATCTTGGTGAGACTTCTGTCCGAAGTATCAGAATCATCGAGATCGCTCTATTCGAGCTATTTAATGCGACAAAACGTTTTCCGGTGTTTTCACCACTCCACAGTGCGTATGATATGCAGAACCGACGATATCTCGGTTTTCGTGGGGTTTCAAGCTCAGATATGCATTTTCTGCGATAATCTTGGTGAGACTTCTGTCCGAAGTATGCAGAATCATCGATATCGCTCTTTTCGAGCTATTTAATGCGAGAAACACGTTATCTGGTGTTTTCAGCACTCCACAGTGCGTTTGATATGCAGTACCAGCGATATCTTGGTTTTCGTGGTGTTTCAAGCTGAGATATGCATTTTTTACGATAATCTTGGTGAGACTTCTGTCGAAGTATGCAGAATCATCGAGATCGCTCTATTCGAGCTATTTAATGCGACAAACACGTTATCTGGTGTTTTCACCACTCCACAGTGCGTATGATATGCAGAACCAGCGATATCTTGGCTTTCGTGGGGTTTCAAGCTGAGATATGCATTTTCTGCGATAAGCTTGGTGAGACGTTTGTCCGAAGTATGCAGAAGCATCGAGAGCGCTCTTTTCGACCTATTTAATGCGAGAAACACGTTTTCTGGGGTTTTCACCACTCCACAGTTCTTTGGATATGCAGAACAGGAGATATCTTGGTTTGCGTGGGGTTTCAAGCAGAGATATGCATTTTCTGCGATAATCTCGGTGAGACTTCTGTTAGAAGTATGCAGAATCATCGAGATCGCTCTTTTCGATCTATTTAATGCGAAAAACACGTTATCTGGTGTTTTCACCAATCCACAGTGCGTATGATATGCAGAACCGGCGATATCATGGTTTTCGTGGGGTTTCAAGCTGACATATGTATTTTTTACGATAATATTGGTGAGACTTCAGTTAGAAGTATGCAGAATCATCGAGATCGCTCTATTCGAGCTATTTAATGCGAGAAACACGTTATCTGGTGTTTTCATCACTCCACAGGGCGTTTGATATGCAGACCCAGCGATATCTTGGTTTTCGTGTGGTTTCAGGCTGAGATATGCATTTTTTACGATAATCTTGGTGAGACTTCAGTCAGAAGTATGCAGAATCATCTAGATCGCTCGTTTCGAGCTACTTAATGCGAAAAAACAAGTTTTCTGGTGTTCTGACCACTCCACAGTACGTTTGACATGCAGAAACGGAGATACCTTGGTTTCGGTCGGGTTTCAAGCTGAGATATGCATTTTCTGCGATAAAATTGGTGAGACTTCAGTTAGAAGTATGCAGAATCATCGAGATCGCTCGATTCGAGCTATTTAATGCGAGAAACACGTTATCTGGTGTTTTCACCACTCCACAGTGCGTTTGATATGCAGTACCAGCGATATCTTGGTTTTCGTGGGGTTTCAAGCTGAGATATGAATTTTTTAGGATAATCTTGGTGAGACTTCTGTCCGAACTATGCGGAATCATCGAGATCGCTCTTTTCGAGCTATTTAATGCGAGAAACACGTTTTCTGGTGTTTTCACCACCCCACAGTGCGTTTGATATGCAGAACCGGCGACATCTTTTTTTTCGACGGGTTTCAAGCTGAGATATGCATTTTCTGCGATAATATTGGTGAGACTTCAGTCAGAAGTATGCAGAATCATCTTGTTCGCTTGTTTCGAGCTATTTAAAGCGAGAAACACGTTATCTGGTTGCTTTCACCACTCCACAGTGCGTTTGATATGCAGAACCGGCGACATCTTGATTTTCGTGAGGTTTCAAGCTGAGATATGCATTTTCTGCGATAATATTGGTGAGACTTCTGTCCGAAGTAGGCAGAATCATCTAGATCGCTCTTTTCGAGCTATTTAATGCGAGAAACACGTTTTCTGGTGTATTCACCACTGCACAGTACGTTTGACATGCAGAAACGGAGATACCTTGGTTTCGGTCGGGTTTCAAGCTGAGATATGCATTTTCTGCGATAAAATAGGTGAGACTTCAGTTAGAAGTATGCAGAATCATCGATATCGCTCTATTCGAGCTATTTAATGCGAGAAACACGTTTTCTGGTGTATTCACCACTCCACAGTGCGTATGATATGCAGAACCGGCGATATCTTGGTTTTCGTGGGGTTTCAAGCTGAGATATGCATTATCTGCGATAATCTTGGTGAGACTTCTGTCCGAAGTGTGCAGAATCATCGAGATCGCTCTTTTCACGCTATTTAATGCGAGAAACAAGTTTTCTGGGGCTTTCACCACACCACAGTTCGTTGGATATGCAGAACAGGTGATATCTTGGGTTTCGAGGGGTTTCAAGTTGAGATATGCATTATCTGCGATAATCTTGGTGAGACTTCTGTCTGAAGTGTGCAGAATCATCGAGATCGCTCTATTCGAGCTATTTAATGCGACAAAACGTTATCCGGTGTTTTCACCACTCCACAGTGCGTATGATATGCACAACCGACGATATCTTGGTTTTCGTGGGGTTTCAAGCTCAGATATGCATTTTCTGCGATAATCTTGGTGAGACTTCTGTCCGAAGTATGCAGAATCATCGAGATCGCTCTTTTCGAACTATTTAATGCGAGAAACACGTTATCTGGTGTTTTCACCACTCCACAGTGCGTTTGAAATGCAGTACCAGCGATATCTTGGTTTTCGTGGTGTTTCAAGCTGAGATATGCATTTTTTACGATAATCATGGTCAGACTTCTGTTAGAAGTACGCAGAATCATCGAGATCGCACTTTTCGAGCTATTTAATGCGAGAAACACGTTATCTGGTGTTTTCACCACTCCACAGTGCGTTATATATGCAGAACCGGAGATATTTTGGTTTTCGTCGGGTTTCAAGCTCAGATATGCATTTTCTGCGATAATCTTGGTGAGACTTCTGTCCGAAGTATGCAGAATCATCGAGATCGCTCTTTTCGAACTATTTAATGCGAGAAACACGTTTTCTGGTGTTTTCACCACGCCACAGTGCGTTTGATATGCAGAACCAGCGATATCTTGGTTTTCGTGGGGTTTCAAGCTGAGATATGCATTTTCTACGGTAAGCTTGGTGAGACATCTGTCCGAAGTATGCGGAATCATCGAGATCGCTCTTTTCGAGCTATTTAATGCGAGAAACACGTTATCTGGTGTTTTCACCACTCCACAGTGCGTTTGTTAAGCAGAACCAGCGATATCTTGGTTTTCGTGTGGTTTCAAGCTGAGATATGCATTTTTTACGATAATCTTGGTGAAACTTCTGTCCGAAGTATGCAGAAACATCAAGAGCGCTCTTCTCGAGCTATTTAATGCGAGAAACACGTTTTCTGGGGTTTTCACCACTCCACAGTTCGTTGGATATGCAGAACAGGAGATATCTTGGTTTTCGTGGGGTTTTCTTGCAGAGATATGCATTTTCTGCGATAATCATGGTGAGACTTCTGTTAGAAGTATGCAGAATCATCGAGATCGCACTTTTCGATCTATTTAATGCGAGAAACACGTTGTCTGGTGTTTTCACCACTCCACAGTTGGTTTGATATGCAGAACCGGCGATGTTTGGTTTTCGTCGGGTTTCAAGTTGAGATATGCATTTTCTGCGATAATCATGGTGAGACTTCTGTCCGAAGTATGCAGAATCATCGAGATCGCTCTTTCCGAGCTATTTAATGCGAGAAACACGTTATCTGGTGTTTTCACCACTCCACAGAGCGTTTGATATGTAGTACCAGCGATATCTTGGTTTTCGTGGGGTTTCAAGCTGAGATATGCATTTTTTACGATAATCTTGGTGAGACTTCTGTCCGAAGTATGCAGAATCATCGAGATCGCTCTTTTCGAGCTATTTAATGCGAGAAACACGTTATCTGGTGTTTTCACCACTCCACAGAGCGTTTGATATGCAGTACCAGCGATATCTTGGTTTTCGTGGGGTTTCAAGCTGAGATATGCATTTTCTGCGATAATCTTGGTGAGACTTCTGTCCGAAGTATGCTGAATCATCTAGATCGCTCTTTTCGAGCTATTTATTGCGAGAAACACGTTATCTGGTGTTTTCACCACTCCACAGTGCGTTTGTTAAGCAGAACCAGCGATATCTTGGTTTTCGTGTGGTTTCAAGCTGAGATATGCATTTTTTACGATAATCTTGGTGAAACTTCTGTCCGAAGTATGCAGAAACATCAAGAGCGCTCTTCTCGAGCTATTTAATGCGAGAAACACGTTTTCTGGGGTTTTCACCACACCACAGTTCGTTGGATATGCAGAACAGGAGATATCTTTGTTTTCGGGGGGTTTCAAGCTGAGATCTGCATTTTCTGCGATGAACTTGGTGAGACTTCTGTCCGAAGTATGCAGAATCATCGAGATCGCTCTTTTCGAGCTATTTAATGCGAGAAACACGTTATCTGGTGTTTTCACCACTCCACAGAGCGTTTGATATGCAGTACCAGCGATATCTTGGTTTTCGTGGGGTTTCAAGCTCAGATATGCATTTTCTGCGATAATCTTGGTGAGACTTCTGTCCGAAGTATGCAGAATCATCGATATCGCTCTTTTCGAGCTATTTAATGCGAGAAACACGTTATCTGGTGTTTTCAGCACTCCACAGAGCGTTTGATATGCAGTACCAGCGATATCTTGGTTTTCGTGGGGTTTCAAGCTGAGATATGCATTTTCTGCGATAATCTTGGTGAGACTTCTGTCCGAAGTATGCTGAATCATCTAGATCGCTCTTTTCGAGCTATTTATTGCGAGAAACACGTTATCTGGTGTTTTCACCACTCCACAGTGCGTTTGTTAAGCAGAACCAGCGATATCTTGGTTTTCGTGTGGTTTCAAGCTGAGATATGCATTTTTTACGATAATCTTGGTGAAACTTCTGTCCGAAGTATGCAGAAACATCAAGAGCGCTCTTCTCGAGCTATTTAATGCGAGAAACACGTTTTCTGGGGTTTTCACCACTCCACAGTTCGTTGGATATGCAGAACAGGAGATATCTTGGTTTTCGTGGGGTTTTCTTGCAGAGATATGCATTTTCTGCGATAATCATGGTGAGACTTCTGTTAGAAGTATGCAGAATCATCGAGATCGCACTTTTCGATCTATTTAATGCGAGAAACACGTTGTCTGGTGTTTTCACCACTCCACAGTTGGTTTGATATGCAGAACCGGCGATGTTTGGTTTTCGTCGGGTTTCAAGTTGAGATATGCATTTTCTGCGATAATCATGGTGAGACTTCTGTCCGAAGTATGCAGAATCATCGAGATCGCTCTTTTCGAGCTATTTAATGCGAGAAACACGTTATCTGGTGTTTTCACCACTCCACAGAGCGTTTGATATGCAGTACCAGCGATATCTTGGTTTTCGTGGGGTTTCAAGCTGAGATATGCATTTTCTGCGATAATCTTGGTGAGACTTCTGTCCGAAGTATGCTGAATCATCTAGATCGCTCTTTTCGAGCTATTTATTGCGAGAAACACGTTATCTGGTGTTTTCACCACTCCACAGTGCGTTTGTTAAGCAGAACCAGCGATATCTTGGTTTTCGTGTGGTTTCAAGCTGAGATATGCATTTTTTACGATAATCTTGGTGAAACTTCTGTCCGAAGTATGCAGAAACATCAAGAGCGCTCTTCTCGAGCTATTTAATGCGAGAAACACGTTTTCTGGGGTTTTCACCACACCACAGTTCGTTGGATATGCAGAACAGGAGATATCTTTGTTTTCGGGGGGTTTCAAGCTGAGATCTGCATTTTCTGCGATGAACTTGGTGAGACTTCTGTCCGAAGTATGCAGAATCATCGAGATCGCTCTTTTCGAGCTATTTAATGCGAGAAACACGTTATCTGGTGTTTTCACCACTCCACAGAGCGTTTGATATGCAGTACCAGCGATATCTTGGTTTTCGTGGGGTTTCAAGCTGAGATATGCATTTTCTGCGATAATCTTGGTGAGACTTCTGTCCGAAGTATCAGAATCATCGAGATCGCTCTATTCGAGCTATTTAATGCGACAAAACGTTTTCCGGTGTTTTCACCACTCCACAGTGCGTATGATATGCAGAACCGACGATATCTCGGTTTTCGTGGGGTTTCAAGCTCAGATATGCATTTTCTGCGATAATCTTGGTGAGACTTCTGTCCGAAGTATGCAGAATCATCGATATCGCTCTTTTCGAGCTATTTAATGCGAGAAACACGTTATCTGGTGTTTTCATCACTCCACAGGGCGTTTGATATGCAGAACCGGCGATATCTTGGTTTTCGTGGGGTTTCCATCTGAGATATGCATTTCCTGCGATAATCTTGGTGAGACTTCAGTCTGAAGTATGCAGAATCATCTAGATCGCTCGTTTCGAGCTATTTAATGGGAAAAAACAAGTTTTCTGGTGTTTTGACCACTCCACAGTACGTTTGACATGCAGAAACGGAGATATCTTGGTTTCGGTCGGGTTTCAAGCTGAGATATGCATTTTCTGCGATAATATTGGTGAGACTTCTGTCGAAGTATGCAGAATCATCGAGATCGCTCTATTCGAGCTATTTAATGCGACAAAACGTTTTCCGGTGTTTTCACCACTCCACAGTGCGTATGATATGCAGAACCGACGATATCTCGGTTTTCGTGGGGTTTCAAGCTCAGATATGCATTTTCTGCGATAATCTTGGTGAGACTTCTGTCCGAAGTATGCAGAATCATCGATATCGCTCTTTTCGAGCTATTTAATGCGAGAAACACGTTATCTGGTGTTTTCACCACTCCACAGAGCGTTTGATATGCAGTACCAGCGATATCTTGGTTTTCGTGGGGTTTCAAGCTGAGATATGCATTTTCTGCGATAATCTTGGTGAGACTTCTGTCCGAAGTATCAGAATCATCGAGATCGCTCTATTCGAGCTATTTAATGCGACAAAACGTTTTCCGGTGTTTTCACCACTCCACAGTGCGTTTGATATGCAGTACCAGCGATATCTTGGTTTTCGTGGTGTTTCAAGCTGAGATATGCATTTTTTACGATAATCTTGGTGAGACTTCTGTCGAAGTATGCAGAATCATCGAGATCGCACATTTCGAACTATTTAATGCGAGAAACACGTTGTCTGGTGTTTTCACCACTCCACAGTTGGTTTGATATGCAGAACCGGCGATATCTGGGTTTTCGTGGGGTTTCAAGCTGAGATATGCATTTTCTGAGATAATCTTGGTGAGACCTCTGTCCGAAGTATGCAGAAACATCGAGATCGCTCTTTTCGACCTATTTAATGCGAGAAACACGTTATCTGGTGTTTTCACCAGTCCACAGTGCGTTTGTTATGCAGAACTTGCGATATCTTGGTTTTCTTGGGGGTTCAAGCTGAGATATGCATTTTTTACGATAATCATGGTGAGACTTCTGTCCGAAGTATGCAGAATCATCGAGATCGCACTTTTCGAGCTATTTAATGCGAGAAACACGATATCTGGTGTTTTCAGCACTCCACAGTGCGTACGATATGCCGAACCGGCGATATCTTGGTTTTCGTGGGGTTTCAACCTGAGATATGCATTGTCTGCGATAATCTTGGTGAGACTTCTGTCCGAAGTGTGCAGAATCATCGAGAAGGCTCTTTTCGAGCTATTTAATGCGAGAAACACGTTTTCTGGGGTTTTCACCACACCACAGTTCGTTGGATATGCAGAACCAGCGATATCTTGGTTTTCGTGGGGTTTCAAGCTGAGATATGCATTTTTTACGATAATCATGGTGAGACTTTTGTCCGAAGTATGCAGAATCATCGAGATCGCACTTTTCGAGCTATTTAATGCGAGAAACACGATATCTGGTGTTTTCAGCACTCCACAGTGCGTACGATATGCAGAACCGGCGATATCTTGGTTTTCGTGGGGTTTCAAGCTGAGATATGCATTGTCTGCGATAATCTTGGTGAGACTTCTGTCCGAAGTATGCAGAACCATCGGGATCGCTCTTTTCGAGCTATTAAATGCGAGAAACACGTTTTCTGGGGTTTTCACCACTCCACAGTTCGTGGGATATGCAGAACAGGAGATATCTTAATTTTCGTGGTTTTTCCAGCTGAGATAGGCATTTTCAGCGATAATCTTTGTGAGTCTTCTGTCAGAAGTATGCAGAATCTTCGAGATCGCTCATTTCGAGCTAGTTAATGCGAGAAACACGTTATCTGGTGTTTTCACCACTCCACAGTGCGTTTGATATGCAGAACCGGCGACATCTTGGCTGTCGTAGGGTATCAAGCTGAGATATGCATTTTCTACGATAATCTTGGTGAGTCTTCTGTCAGAAGTAAGCAGAATCTTCGAGATCGCTCATTTCGAGCTAGTTAATGCGAGAAACACGTTATCTGGTGTTTTCACCACTCCACAGTTCGTTGTATATGCAGAACAGGAGATATCTTGGTTTTCGTGGGGTTTCTAGCAGAGATATGCATTATCTGCGATAATCATGTTGAGACTTCTGTTAGAAGTATGCAGAATCTTCGAGATCGTACATTTCGAGCTATTTTATGCGAGAAACACGTTTTCTGGGGTTTTCACCACTGCACAGTTCGTTGGATATGCAGAACAGGAGATATCTTGGTTTTCGTAGGTTTTCTAGCAGAGATATGCATTTTCTGCGATAATCATGGTGAGACTTCTGTTAGAAGTATGCAGAATCATCGAGATCGCACATTTCGAACTATTTAATGCGAGAAACACGTTGTCTGGAGTTTTCACCACTCCACAGTTGGTTTGATATGCAGAACCGGCGATATCTGGGTTTTCGTGGGGTTTCAAGCTGAGATATGCATTTTCTGAGATAATCTTGGTGAGACCTCTGTCCGAAGTATGCAGAAACATCGAGATCGCTCTTTTCGACCTATTTAATGCGAGAAACACGTTATCTGGTGTTTTCACCAGTCCACAGTGCGTTTGATGTGCAGAACCAGCCATATCTTGGTTTTCGTGGGGTTTCAAGCTGAGATATGCATTTTTTACGATAATCATGGTGAGACTTCTGTCCGAAGTATGCAGAATCATCGAGATCGCACTTTTCGAGCTATTTAATGCGAGAAACACGATATCTGGTGTTATCAGCACTCCACAGTGCGTACGATATGCAGAACCGGCGATATCTTGGTTTTCGTGGGGTTTCAAGCTGAGATATGCATTGTCTGCGATAATCTTGGTGAGACTTCTGTCCGAAGTGTGCAGAATCATCGAGATCGCACTTTTCGAGCTATTTAATGCGAGAAACACGATATCTGGTGTTTTCAGCAATCCACAGTGCGTATGATATGCAGAACCGGCGATATCTTGGTTTTCGTGGGGTTTCAAGCTGAGATATGCATTGTCTGCGATAATCTTGGTGAGACTTCTGTCCGAAGTATGCAGAATCATCGAGATCGCTCTTTTCGAGCTATTTGATGCGAGAAACACGTTATCTGGTGTTTTCAACACTCCACAGTGCGTTTGATATGCAGAACCAGCGATATCTCAGTTTTCGTGGGGTTTCCATCTGAGATATGCATTTCCTGCGATAATCTTGGTGAGACTTCAGTCTGAAGTATGCAGAATCATCTAGATCGCTCGTTTCGAGCTATTTAATGGGAAAAAACAAGTTTTCTGGTGTTTTGACCACTCCACAGTACGTTTGACATGCAGAAACGGAGATATCTTGGTTTCGGTCGGGTTTCAAGCTGAGATATGCATTTTCTGCGATAATATTGGTGAGACTTCAGTTAGAAGTATGCAGAATCATCGAGATCGCTCTATTCGAGCTATTTAATGCGAGAAACACGTTATCTGGTGTTTTCATCACTCCACAGGGCGTTTGATATGCAGAACCGGCGATATCTTGGTTTTCGTGGGTTTTCTAGCAGAGATATGCATTTTCTGCGATAATCATGGTGAGACTTCTGTTAGAAGTATGCAGAATCATCGAGATCGCACATTTCGAACTATTTAATGCGAGAAACACGTTGTCTGGTGTTTTCACCACTCCACAGTTGGTTTGATATGCAGAACCGGCGATATCTGGGTTTTCGTGGGGTTTCAAGCTGAGATATGCATTTTCTGAGATAATCTTGGTGAGACCTCTGTCCGAAGTATGCAGAAACATCGAGATCGCTCTTTTCGACCTATTTAATGCGAGAAACACGTTATCTGGTGTTTTCACCAGTCCACAGTGCGTTTGTTATGCAGAACTTGCGATATCTTGGTTTTCTTGGGGGTTCAAGCTGAGATATGCATTTTTTACGATAATCATGGTGAGACTTCTGTCCGAAGTATGCAGAATCATCGAGATCGCACTTTTCGAGCTATTTAATGCGAGAAACACGATATCTGGTGTTTTCAGCACTCCACAGTGCGTACGATATGCCGAACCGGCGATATCTTGGTTTTCGTGGGGTTTCAACCTGAGATATGCATTGTCTGCGATAATCTTGGTGAGACTTCTGTCCGAAGTGTGCAGAATCATCGAGAAGGCTCTTTTCGAGCTATTTAATGCGAGAAACACGTTTTCTGGGGTTTTCACCACACCACAGTTCGTTGGATATGCAGAACCAGCGATATCTTGGTTTTCGTGGGGTTTCAAGCTGAGATATGCATTTTTTACGATAATCATGGTGAGACTTTTGTCCGAAGTATGCAGAATCATCGAGATCGCACTTTTCGAGCTATTTAATGCGAGAAACACGATATCTGGTGTTTTCAGCACTCCACAGTGCGTACGATATGCAGAACCGGCGATATCTTGGTTTTCGTGGGGTTTCAAGCTGAGATATGCATTGTCTGCGATAATCTTGGTGAGACTTCTGTCCGAAGTATGCAGAACCATCGGGATCGCTCATTTCGAGCTAGTTAATGCGAGAAACACGTTATCTGGTGTTTTCACCACTCCACAGTTCGTTGTATATGCAGAACAGGAGATATCTTGGTTTTCGTGGGGTTTCTAGCAGAGATATGCATTATCTGCGATAATCATGTTGAGACTTCTGTTAGAAGTATGCAGAATCTTCGAGATCGTACATTTCGAGCTATTTTATGCGAGAAACACGTTTTCTGGGGTTTTCACCACTGCACAGTTCGTTGGATATGCAGAACAGGAGATATCTTGGTTTTCGTAGGTTTTCTAGCAGAGATATGCATTTTCTGCGATAATCATGGTGAGACTTCTGTTAGAAGTATGCAGAATCATCGAGATCGCACATTTCGAACTATTTAATGCGAGAAACACGTTGTCTGGAGTTTTCACCACTCCACAGTTGGTTTGATATGCAGAACCGGCGATATCTGGGTTTTCGTGGGGTTTCAAGCTGAGATATGCATTTTCTGAGATAATCTTGGTGAGACCTCTGTCCGAAGTATGCAGAAACATCGAGATCGCTCTTTTCGACCTATTTAATGCGAGAAACACGTTATCTGGTGTTTTCACCAGTCCACAGTGCGTTTGATGTGCAGAACCAGCCATATCTTGGTTTTCGTGGGGTTTCAAGCTGAGATATGCATTTTTTACGATAATCATGGTGAGACTTCTGTCCGAAGTATGCAGAATCATCGAGATCGCACTTTTCGAGCTATTTAATGCGAGAAACACGATATCTGGTGTTATCAGCACTCCACAGTGCGTACGATATGCAGAACCGGCGATATCTTGGTTTTCGTGGGGTTTCAAGCTGAGATATGCATTGTCTGCGATAATCTTGGTGAGACTTCTGTCCGAAGTGTGCAGAATCATCGAGATCGCACTTTTCGAGCTATTTAATGCGAGAAACACGATATCTGGTGTTTTCAGCAATCCACAGTGCGTATGATATGCAGAACCGGCGATATCTTGGTTTTCGTGGGGTTTCAAGCTGAGATATGCATTGTCTGCGATAATCTTGGTGAGACTTCTGTCCGAAGTATGCAGAATCATCGAGATCGCTCTTTTCGAGCTATTTGATGCGAGAAACACGTTATCTGGTGTTTTCAACACTCCACAGTGCGTTTGATATGCAGAACCAGCGATATCTCAGTTTTCGTGGGGTTTCAAGCTGAGATATGCATTTTTTACGATAATCTTGGTGAGACTTCTGTCCGAAGTATGCTGAAACATCTAGATCGCTCTTTTCGAGCTATTTAATGCGAGAAACACGATATCTGGTGTTATCAGCACTCCACAGTGCGTACGATATGCAGAACCGGCGATATCTTGGTTTTCGTGGGGTTTCAAGCTGAGATATGCATTGTCTGCGATAATCTTGGTGAGACTTCTGTCCGAAGTGTGCAGAATCATCGAGATCGCACTTTTCGAGCTATTTAATGCGAGAAACACGATATCTGGTGTTTTCAGCAATCCACAGTGCGTATGATATGCAGAACCGGCGATATCTTGGTTTTCGTGGGGTTTCAAGCTGAGATATGCATTGTCTGCGATAATCTTGGTGAGACTTCTGTCCGAAGTATGCAGAATCATCGAGATCGCTCTTTTCGAGCTATTTGATGCGAGAAACACGTTATCTGGTGTTTTCAACACTCCATAGTGCGTTTGATATGCAGAACCAGCGATATCTCAGTTTTCGTGGGGTTTCAAGCTGAGATATGCATTTTTTACGATAATCTTGGTGAGACTTCTGTCCGAAGTATGCTGAAACATCTAGATCGCTCTTTTCGAGCTATTTAATGCGAGAAACACGTTATCTGGTGTTTTCACCACTCCACAGTGCGTTTGATATGCAGAACCGGCGACATCTTGGCTGTCGTAGGGTATCAAGCTGAGATATGCATTTTCTACGATAATCTTGGTGAGTCTTCTGTCAGAAGTAAGCAGAATCTTCGAGATCGCTCATTTCGAGCTAGTTAATGCGAGAAACACGTTATCTGGTGTTTTCACCACTCCACAGCGCGTTTGATATGCAGAACCGGCGATATCTTGATTTTCGTGGTTTTTCCTGCTGAGATATGCATTTTCAGCGATAATCTTGGGGAGTCTTCTGTCAGAAGTATGCAGAATCAAAGAGATCGCTCATTTCGAGCTAGTTAATGCGAGAAACACGTTATCTGGTGTTTTCACCACTCCACAGTTCGTTGTATATGCAGAACAGGAGATATCTTGGTTTTCGTGTGGTTTCTAGCAGAGATATGCATTATCTGCGATAATCATGTTGAGACTTCTGTTAGAAGTATGCAGAATCTTCGAGATCGTACATTTCGAGCTATTTTATGCGAGAAACACGTTTTCTGGGGTTTTCACCACTGCACAGTTCGTTGGATATGCAGAACAGGAGATATCTTGGTTTTCGTGGGTTTTCTAGCAGAGATATGCATTTTCTGCGATAATCATGGTGAGACTTCTGTTAGAAGTATGCAGAATCATCGAGATCGCACATTTCGAACTATTTAATGCGAGAAACACGTTGTCTGGTGTTTTCACCACTCCACAGTTGGTTTGATATGCAGAACCGGCGATATCTGGGTTTTCGTGGGGTTTCAAGCTGAGATATGCATTTTCTGAGATAATCTTGGTGAGACCTCTGTCCGAAGTATGCAGAAACATCGAGATCGCTCTTTTCGACCTATTTAATGCGAGAAACACGTTAGCTGGTGTTTTCACCAGTCCACAGTGCGTTTGATATGCAGAACCAGCGATATCTCAGTTTTCGTGGGGTTTCAAGCTGAGATATGCATTTTTTACGATAATCGTGGTGAGACTTCTGTCCGAAGTATGCTGAAACATCTAGATCGCTCTTTTCGAGCTATTTAATGCGAGAAACACGATATCTGGTGTTATCAGCACTCCACAGTGCGTACGATATGCAGAACCGGCGATATCTTGGTTTTCGTGGGGTTTCAAGCTGAGATATGCATTGTCTGCGATAATCTTGGTGAGACTTCTGTCCGAAGTGTGCAGAATCATCGAGATCGCACTTTTCGAGCTATTTAATGCGAGAAACACGATATCTGGTGTTTTCAGCAATCCACAGTGCGTATGATATGCAGAACCGGCGATATCTTGGTTTTCGTGGGGTTTCAAGCTGAGATATGCATTGTCTGCGATAATCTTGGTGAGACTTCTGTCCGAAGTATGCAGAATCATCGAGATCGCTCTTTTCGAGCTATTTGATGCGAGAAACACGTTATCTGGTGTTTTCAACACTCCATAGTGCGTTTGATATGCAGAACCAGCGATATCTCAGTTTTCGTGGGGTTTCAAGCTGAGATATGCATTTTTTACGATAATCTTGGTGAGACTTCTGTCCGAAGTATGCTGAAACATCTAGATCGCTCTTTTCGAGCTATTTAATGCGAGAAACACGTTATCTGGTGTTTTCACCACTCCACAGTGCGTTTGATATGCAGAACCGGCGACATCTTGGCTGTCGTAGGGTATCAAGCTGAGATATGCATTTTCTACGATAATCTTGGTGAGTCTTCTGTCAGAAGTAAGCAGAATCTTCGAGATCGCTCATTTCGAGCTAGTTAATGCGAGAAACACGTTATCTGGTGTTTTCACCACTCCACAGCGCGTTTGATATGCAGAACCGGCGATATCTTGATTTTCGTGGTTTTTCCTGCTGAGATATGCATTTTCAGCGATAATCTTGGGGAGTCTTCTGTCAGAAGTATGCAGAATCAAAGAGATCGCTCATTTCGAGCTAGTTAATGCGAGAAACACGTTATCTGGTGTTTTCACCACTCCACAGTTCGTTGTATATGCAGAACAGGAGATATCTTGGTTTTCGTGTGGTTTCTAGCAGAGATATGCATTATCTGCGATAATCATGTTGAGACTTCTGTTAGAAGTATGCAGAATCTTCGAGATCGTACATTTCGAGCTATTTTATGCGAGAAACACGTTTTCTGGGGTTTTCACCACTGCACAGTTCGTTGGATATGCAGAACAGGAGATATCTTGGTTTTCGTGGGTTTTCTAGCAGAGATATGCATTTTCTGCGATAATCATGGTGAGACTTCTGTTAGAAGTATGCAGAATCATCGAGATCGCACATTTCGAACTATTTAATGCGAGAAACACGTTGTCTGGTGTTTTCACCACTCCACAGTTGGTTTGATATGCAGAACCGGCGATATCTGGGTTTTCGTGGGGTTTCAAGCTGAGATATGCATTTTCTGAGATAATCTTGGTGAGACCTCTGTCCGAAGTATGCAGAAACATCGAGATCGCTCTTTTCGACCTATTTAATGCGAGAAACACGTTATCTGGTGTTTTCACCAGTCCACAGTGCGTTTGATATGCAGAACTTGCGATATCTTGGTTTTCTTGGGGGTTCAAGCTGAGATATGCATTTTTTACGATAATCATGGTGAGACTTCTGTCCGAAGTATGCAGAATCATCGAGATCGCACTTTTCGAGCTATTTAATGCGAGAAACACGATATCTGGTGTTTTCAGCACTCCACAGTGCGTACGATATGCCGAACAGGCGATATCTTGGTTTTCGTGGGGTTTCAAGCTGAGATATGCATTGTCTGCGATAATCTTGGTGAGACTTCTGTCCGAAGTGTGCAGAATCATCGAGAAGGCTCTTTTCGAGCTATTTAATGCGAGAAACACGTTTTCTGGGGTTTTCACCACACCACAGTTCGTTGGATATGCAGAACCAGCGATATCTTGGTTTTCGTGGGGTTTCAAGCTGAGATATGCATTTTTTACGATAATCATGGTGAGACTTTTGTCCGAAGTATGCAGAATCATCGAGATCGCACTTTTCGAGCTATTTAATGCGAGAAACACGATATCTGGTGTTTTCAGCACTCCACAGTGCGTACGATATGCAGAACCGGCGATATCTTGGTTTTCGTGGGGTTTCAAGCTGAGATATGCATTGTCTGCGATAATCTTGGTGAGACTTCTGTCCGAAGTATGCAGAACCATCGGGATCGCTCTTTTCGAGCTATTAAATGCGAGAAACACGTTTTCTGGGGTTTTCACCACTCCACAGTTCGTGGGATATGCAGAACAGGAGATATCTTAATTTTCGTGGTTTTTCCAGCTGAGATATGCATTTTCAGCGATAATCTTGGTGAGTCTTCTGTCAGAAGTATGCAGAATCTTCGAGATCGCTCATTTCGAGCTAGTTAATGCGAGAAACACGTTATCTGGTGTTTTCACCACTCCACAGTGCGTTTGATATGCAGAACCGGCGACATCTTGGCTGTCGTAGGGTATCAAGCTGAGATATGCATTTTCTACGATAATCTTGGTGAGTCTTCTGTCAGAAGTAAGCAGAATCTTCGAGATCGCTCATTTCGAGCTAGTCAATGCGAGAAACACGTTATCTGGTGTTTTCACCACTCCACAGTTCGTTGTATATGCAGAACAGGAGATATCTTGGTTTTCGTGGGGTTTCTAGCAGAGATATGCATTATCTGCGATAATCATGTTGAGACTTCTGTTAGAAGTATGCAGAATCTTCGAGATCGTACATTTCGAGCTATTTTATGCGAGAAACACGTTTTCTGGGGTTTTCACCACTGCCCAGTTCGTTGGATATGCAGAACAGGAGATATCTTGGTTTTCGTGGGTTTTCTAGCAGAGATATGCATTTTCTGCGATAATCATGGTGAGACTTCTGTTAGAAGAATGCAGAATCATCGAGATCGCACATTTCGAACTATTTAATGCGAGAAACACGTTGTCTGGAGTTTTCACCACTCCACAGTTGGTTTGATATGCAGAACCGGCGATATCTGGGTTTTCGTGGGGTTTCAAGCTGAGATATGCATTTTCTGAGATAATCTTGGTGAGACCTCTGTCCGAAGTATGCAGAAACATCGAGATCGCTCTTTTCGACCTATTTAATGCGAGAAACACGTTATCTGGTGTTTTCACCAGTCCACAGTGCGTTTGATGTGCAGAACCAGCCATATCTTGGTTTTCGTGGGGTTTCAAGCTGAGATATGCATTTTTTACGATAATCATGGTGAGACTTCTGTCCGAAGTATGCAGAATCATCGAGATCGCACTTTTCGAGCTATTTAATGCGAGAAACACGATATCTGGTGTTATCAGCACTCCACAGTGCGTACGATATGCAGAACCGGCGATATCTTGGTTTTCGTGGGGTTTCAAGCTGAGATATGCATTGTCTGCGATAATCTTGGTGAGACTTCTGTCCGAAGTGTGCAGAATCATCGAGATCGCACTTTTCGAGCTATTTAATGCGAGAAACACGATATCTGGTGTTTTCAGCAATCCACAGTGCGTATGATATGCAGAACCGGCGATATCTTGGTTTTCGTGGGGTTTCAAGCTGAGATATGCATTGTCTGCGATAATCTTGGTGAGACTTCTGTCCGAAGTATGCAGAATCATCGAGATCGCTCTTTTCGAGCTATTTGATGCGAGAAACACGTTATCTGGTGTTTTCAACACTCCACAGTGCGTTTGATATGCAGAACCAGCGATATCTCAGTTTTCGTGGGGTTTCAAGCTGAGATATGCATTTTTTACGATAATCTTGGTGAGACTTCTGTCCGAAGTATGCTGAAACATCTAGATCGCTCTTTTCGAGCTATTTAATGCGAGAAACACGATATCTGGTGTTATCAGCACTCCACAGTGCGTACGATATGCAGAACCGGCGATATCTTGGTTTTCGTGGGGTTTCAAGCTGAGATATGCATTGTCTGCGATAATCTTGGTGAGACTTCTGTCCGAAGTGTGCAGAATCATCGAGATCGCACTTTTCGAGCTATTTAATGCGAGAAACACGATATCTGGTGTTTTCAGCAATCCACAGTGCGTATGATATGCAGAACCGGCGATATCTTGGTTTTCGTGGGGTTTCAAGCTGAGATATGCATTGTCTGCGATAATCTTGGTGAGACTTCTGTCCGAAGTATGCAGAATCATCGAGATCGCTCTTTTCGAGCTATTTGATGCGAGAAACACGTTATCTGGTGTTTTCAACACTCCATAGTGCGTTTGATATGCAGAACCAGCGATATCTCAGTTTTCGTGGGGTTTCAAGCTGAGATATGCATTTTTTACGATAATCTTGGTGAGACTTCTGTCCGAAGTATGCTGAAACATCTAGATCGCTCTTTTCGAGCTATTTAATGCGAGAAACACGTTATCTGGTGTTTTCACCACTCCACAGTGCGTTTGATATGCAGAACCGGCGACATCTTGGCTGTCGTAGGGTATCAAGCTGAGATATGCATTTTCTACGATAATCTTGGTGAGTCTTCTGTCAGAAGTAAGCAGAATCTTCGAGATCGCTCATTTCGAGCTAGTTAATGCGAGAAACACGTTATCTGGTGTTTTCACCACTCCACAGCGCGTTTGATATGCAGAACCGGCGATATCTTGATTTTCGTGGTTTTTCCTGCTGAGATATGCATTTTCAGCGATAATCTTGGGGAGTCTTCTGTCAGAAGTATGCAGAATCAAAGAGATCGCTCATTTCGAGCTAGTTAATGCGAGAAACACGTTATCTGGTGTTTTCACCACTCCACAGTTCGTTGTATATGCAGAACAGGAGATATCTTGGTTTTCGTGTGGTTTCTAGCAGAGATATGCATTATCTGCGATAATCATGTTGAGACTTCTGTTAGAAGTATGCAGAATCTTCGAGATCGTACATTTCGAGCTATTTTATGCGAGAAACACGTTTTCTGGGGTTTTCACCACTGCACAGTTCGTTGGATATGCAGAACAGGAGATATCTTGGTTTTCGTGGGTTTTCTAGCAGAGATATGCATTTTCTGCGATAATCATGGTGAGACTTCTGTTAGAAGTATGCAGAATCATCGAGATCGCACATTTCGAACTATTTAATGCGAGAAACACGTTGTCTGGTGTTTTCACCACTCCACAGTTGGTTTGATATGCAGAACCGGCGATATCTGGGTTTTCGTGGGGTTTCAAGCTGAGATATGCATTTTCTGAGATAATCTTGGTGAGACCTCTGTCCGAAGTATGCAGAAACATCGAGATCGCTCTTTTCGACCTATTTAATGCGAGAAACACGTTAGCTGGTGTTTTCACCAGTCCACAGTGCGTTTGATATGCAGAACCAGCGATATCTCAGTTTTCGTGGGGTTTCAAGCTGAGATATGCATTTTTTACGATAATCGTGGTGAGACTTCTGTCCGAAGTATGCTGAAACATCTAGATCGCTCTTTTCGAGCTATTTAATGCGAGAAACACGATATCTGGTGTTATCAGCACTCCACAGTGCGTACGATATGCAGAACCGGCGATATCTTGGTTTTCGTGGGGTTTCAAGCTGAGATATGCATTGTCTGCGATAATCTTGGTGAGACTTCTGTCCGAAGTGTGCAGAATCATCGAGATCGCACTTTTCGAGCTATTTAATGCGAGAAACACGATATCTGGTGTTTTCAGCAATCCACAGTGCGTATGATATGCAGAACCGGCGATATCTTGGTTTTCGTGGGGTTTCAAGCTGAGATATGCATTGTCTGCGATAATCTTGGTGAGACTTCTGTCCGAAGTATGCAGAATCATCGAGATCGCTCTTTTCGAGCTATTTGATGCGAGAAACACGTTATCTGGTGTTTTCAACACTCCATAGTGCGTTTGATATGCAGAACCAGCGATATCTCAGTTTTCGTGGGGTTTCAAGCTGAGATATGCATTTTTTACGATAATCTTGGTGAGACTTCTGTCCGAAGTATGCTGAAACATCTAGATCGCTCTTTTCGAGCTATTTAATGCGAGAAACACGTTATCTGGTGTTTTCACCACTCCACAGTGCGTTTGATATGCAGAACCGGCGACATCTTGGCTGTCGTAGGGTATCAAGCTGAGATATGCATTTTCTACGATAATCTTGGTGAGTCTTCTGTCAGAAGTAAGCAGAATCTTCGAGATCGCTCATTTCGAGCTAGTTAATGCGAGAAACACGTTATCTGGTGTTTTCACCACTCCACAGCGCGTTTGATATGCAGAACCGGCGATATCTTGATTTTCGTGGTTTTTCCTGCTGAGATATGCATTTTCAGCGATAATCTTGGGGAGTCTTCTGTCAGAAGTATGCAGAATCAAAGAGATCGCTCATTTCGAGCTAGTTAATGCGAGAAACACGTTATCTGGTGTTTTCACCACTCCACAGTTCGTTGTATATGCAGAACAGGAGATATCTTGGTTTTCGTGTGGTTTCTAGCAGAGATATGCATTATCTGCGATAATCATGTTGAGACTTCTGTTAGAAGTATGCAGAATCTTCGAGATCGTACATTTCGAGCTATTTTATGCGAGAAACACGTTTTCTGGGGTTTTCACCACTGCACAGTTCGTTGGATATGCAGAACAGGAGATATCTTGGTTTTCGTGGGTTTTCTAGCAGAGATATGCATTTTCTGCGATAATCATGGTGAGACTTCTGTTAGAAGTATGCAGAATCATCGAGATCGCACATTTCGAACTATTTAATGCGAGAAACACGTTGTCTGGTGTTTTCACCACTCCACAGTTGGTTTGATATGCAGAACCGGCGATATCTGGGTTTTCGTGGGGTTTCAAGCTGAGATATGCATTTTCTGAGATAATCTTGGTGAGACCTCTGTCCGAAGTATGCAGAAACATCGAGATCGCTCTTTTCGACCTATTTAATGCGAGAAACACGTTATCTGGTGTTTTCACCAGTCCACAGTGCGTTTGATATGCAGAACTTGCGATATCTTGGTTTTCTTGGGGGTTCAAGCTGAGATATGCATTTTTTACGATAATCATGGTGAGACTTCTGTCCGAAGTATGCAGAATCATCGAGATCGCACTTTTCGAGCTATTTAATGCGAGAAACACGATATCTGGTGTTTTCAGCACTCCACAGTGCGTACGATATGCCGAACAGGCGATATCTTGGTTTTCGTGGGGTTTCAAGCTGAGATATGCATTGTCTGCGATAATCTTGGTGAGACTTCTGTCCGAAGTGTGCAGAATCATCGAGAAGGCTCTTTTCGAGCTATTTAATGCGAGAAACACGTTTTCTGGGGTTTTCACCACACCACAGTTCGTTGGATATGCAGAACCAGCGATATCTTGGTTTTCGTGGGGTTTCAAGCTGAGATATGCATTTTTTACGATAATCATGGTGAGACTTTTGTCCGAAGTATGCAGAATCATCGAGATCGCACTTTTCGAGCTATTTAATGCGAGAAACACGATATCTGGTGTTTTCAGCACTCCACAGTGCGTACGATATGCAGAACCGGCGATATCTTGGTTTTCGTGGGGTTTCAAGCTGAGATATGCATTGTCTGCGATAATCTTGGTGAGACTTCTGTCCGAAGTATGCAGAACCATCGGGATCGCTCTTTTCGAGCTATTAAATGCGAGAAACACGTTTTCTGGGGTTTTCACCACTCCACAGTTCGTGGGATATGCAGAACAGGAGATATCTTAATTTTCGTGGTTTTTCCAGCTGAGATATGCATTTTCAGCGATAATCTTGGTGAGTCTTCTGTCAGAAGTATGCAGAATCTTCGAGATCGCTCATTTCGAGCTAGTTAATGCGAGAAACACGTTATCTGGTGTTTTCACCACTCCACAGTGCGTTTGATATGCAGAACCGGCGACATCTTGGCTGTCGTAGGGTATCAAGCTGAGATATGCATTTTCTACGATAATCTTGGTGAGTCTTCTGTCAGAAGTAAGCAGAATCTTCGAGATCGCTCATTTCGAGCTAGTCAATGCGAGAAACACGTTATCTGGTGTTTTCACCACTCCACAGTTCGTTGTATATGCAGAACAGGAGATATCTTGGTTTTCGTGGGGTTTCTAGCAGAGATATGCATTATCTGCGATAATCATGTTGAGACTTCTGTTAGAAGTATGCAGAATCTTCGAGATCGTACATTTCGAGCTATTTTATGCGAGAAACACGTTTTCTGGGGTTTTCACCACTGCCCAGTTCGTTGGATATGCAGAACAGGAGATATCTTGGTTTTCGTGGGTTTTCTAGCAGAGATATGCATTTTCTGCGATAATCATGGTGAGACTTCTGTTAGAAGAATGCAGAATCATCGAGATCGCACATTTCGAACTATTTAATGCGAGAAACACGTTGTCTGGAGTTTTCACCACTCCACAGTTGGTTTGATATGCAGAACCGGCGATATCTGGGTTTTCGTGGGGTTTCAAGCTGAGATATGCATTTTCTGAGATAATCTTGGTGAGACCTCTGTCCGAAGTATGCAGAAACATCGAGATCGCTCTTTTCGACCTATTTAATGCGAGAAACACGTTATCTGGTGTTTTCACCAGTCCACAGTGCGTTTGATGTGCAGAACCAGCCATATCTTGGTTTTCGTGGGGTTTCAAGCTGAGATATGCATTTTTTACGATAATCATGGTGAGACTTCTGTCCGAAGTATGCAGAATCATCGAGATCGCACTTTTCGAGCTATTTAATGCGAGAAACACGATATCTGGTGTTATCAGCACTCCACAGTGCGTACGATATGCAGAACCGGCGATATCTTGGTTTTCGTGGGGTTTCAAGCTGAGATATGCATTGTCTGCGATAATCTTGGTGAGACTTCTGTCCGAAGTGTGCAGAATCATCGAGATCGCACTTTTCGAGCTATTTAATGCGAGAAACACGATATCTGGTGTTTTCAGCAATCCACAGTGCGTATGATATGCAGAACCGGCGATATCTTGGTTTTCGTGGGGTTTCAAGCTGAGATATGCATTGTCTGCGATAATCTTGGTGAGACTTCTGTCCGAAGTATGCAGAATCATCGAGATCGCTCTTTTCGAGCTATTTGATGCGAGAAACACGTTATCTGGTGTTTTCAACACTCCACAGTGCGTTTGATATGCAGAACCAGCGATATCTCAGTTTTCGTGGGGTTTCAAGCTGAGATATGCATTTTTTACGATAATCTTGGTGAGACTTCTGTCCGAAGTATGCTGAAACATCTAGATCGCTCTTTTCGAGCTATTTAATGCGAGAAACACGATATCTGGTGTTATCAGCACTCCACAGTGCGTACGATATGCAGAACCGGCGATATCTTGGTTTTCGTGGGGTTTCAAGCTGAGATATGCATTGTCTGCGATAATCTTGGTGAGACTTCTGTCCGAAGTGTGCAGAATCATCGAGATCGCACTTTTCGAGCTATTTAATGCGAGAAACACGATATCTGGTGTTTTCAGCAATCCACAGTGCGTATGATATGCAGAACCGGCGATATCTTGGTTTTCGTGGGGTTTCAAGCTGAGATATGCATTGTCTGCGATAATCTTGGTGAGACTTCTGTCCGAAGTATGCAGAATCATCGAGATCGCTCTTTTCGAGCTATTTGATGCGAGAAACACGTTATCTGGTGTTTTCAACACTCCATAGTGCGTTTGATATGCAGAACCAGCGATATCTCAGTTTTCGTGGGGTTTCAAGCTGAGATATGCATTTTCTACGATAATCATGGTGAGACTTCTGTCAGAAGTATGCAGAATCATCGGGAGCGCTCTTTTCGAGCTATTTAACGCGAGAGACACGTTTTCTGGGGGTTTCCCCACTCCACAGTTCGTTGGATATGCAGAACAGTCGATATCTTGGTTTTCGTGGGGTTTCAAGCTGAGATATGCACTTTTTACGATAATCTTGGTGAGACTTCTGTCCGAAGTATGCTTAATCATCGAGATCGCTCTATTCGAACTATTTAATGCGACAAAACGTTATCTGGTGTTTTCAGCACTCCACAGTGCGTTTGATATGCAGAACCAGCGATATCTCAGTTTTCGTGGGGTTTCCAGCTGTGATATGCATTTTTTTCGATAATCTTGGTGAGACTTCTGTCCGAAGTATGCAGAATCATCGAGATCGCTCTTTTCGAGCTATTTAATGCGAGAAACACGTTATCTGGTGTTTCCACCACTCCACAGAGCGTTTGATATGCAGTACCATCGATATCTTGGTTTTCGTGGGGTTTCAAGCTGTGATATGCATTTTCTAGGATAATCTTGGTGAGACTTCTGTCCGAAGTATGCTGCATCATCTAGATCGCTCTTTTCGAGCTATTTAATGCGAGAAACACGTTATCTGGTGTTTTCACCACTACACCGTGCGTTTGATATGCAGGACCGGCGACATCTTGGCTGTCGTAGGGTATCAAGCTGAGATATGCATTTTCTACGATAATCTTGGTGAGACTTCTGTCAGAAGTATGCAGAATCATCAGGATCGCTCTTTTCGAACTATTTAATGCGAGAGACACGTTTTCTGGGGTTTTTACCACTCCGCAGTTCTTTGGATATGCAGAACAGGAGATATCTTGGTTTGCGTGGGGTTTCAAGCAGAGATATGCATTTTCTGCGATAATCTCGGTGAGACTTCTGTTAGAAGTATGCAGAATCATCGAGATCGCTCTTTTCGATCTATTTAATGCGAGAAACACGTTATCTGGTGTTTTCACCAATCCACAGTGCGTTTGATATGCAGTACCATCGATATCTTGGTTTTCGTGGGGTTTCAAGCTGAGATATGCATTTTCTAGGATAATCTTGGTGAGACTTCTGTCCGAAGTATGCTGAATCATCTAGATCGCTCTTTTCGAGCTAGTTAATGCGAGAAACTCGTTATCTGGCGTTTTTACCACTCAACAGTGCGTATGATATGCAGAACGGACGATATCTTGGTTTTCGTGGTTTTTCCTGCTGAGATATGCATTTTCAGCGATAATCTTGGGGAGTCTTCTGTCAGAAGTATGCAGAATCATCGAGATCGCTCATTTCGAGCTAGTTAATGCGAGAAACACGTTATCTGGTGTTTTCACCACTCCACAGTTCGTTGTATATGCAGAACAGGAGATATCTTGGTTTTCGTGGGGTTTCTAGCAGAGATATGCATTATCTGCGATAATCATGTTGAGACTTCTGTTAGAAGTATGCAGAATCTTCGAGATCGTACATTTCGAGCTATTTTATGCGAGAAACACGTTTTCTGGGGTTTTCACCACTGCACAGTTCGTTGGATATGCAGAACAGGAGATATCTTGGTTTTCGTGGGTTTTGTAGCAGAGATATGCATTTTCTGAGATAATCTTGGTGAGACCTCTGTCCGAAGTATGCAGAATCACCGAGATCGCTCTTTTCGAGCTATTTAATGCGAGAAACACGTTTTCTGGGGTTATCACCACACCACAGTTCGTTGGATATGCAGAACCAGCGATATCTTGGTTTTCGTGGGGTTTCAAGCTGAGATATGCATTTTTTACGATAATCATGGTGAGACTTCTGTCCGAAGTATGCAGAATCATCGAGATCGCTCTTTTCGAGCTATTTAATGCGAGAAACACGTTATCTGGTGTTTCCACCACTCCACAGAGCGTTTGATATGCAGTACCATCGATATCTTGGTTTTCGTGGGGTTTCAAGCTGTGATATGCATTTTCTAGGATAATCTTGGTGAGACTTCTGTCCGAAGTATGCTGAATCATCTAGATCGCTCTTTTCGAGCTATTTAATGCGAGAAACACGTTATCTGGTGTTTCCACCACTCCACAGAGCGTTTGATATGCAGTACCATCGATATCTTGGTTTTCGTGGGGTTTCAAGCTGTGATATGCATTTTCTAGGATAATCTTGGTGAGACTTCTGTCCGAAGTATGCTGAATCATCTAGATCGCTCTTTTCGAGCTATTTAATGCGAGAAACACGTTATCTGGTGTTTCCACCACTCCACAGAGCGTTTGATATGCAGTACCATCGATATCTTGGTTTTCGTGGGGTTTCAAGCTGTGATATGCATTTTCTAGGATAATCTTGGTGAGACTTCTGTCCGAAGTATGCTGAATCATCTAGATCGCTCTTTTCGAGCTATTTAATGCGAGAAACACGTTATCTGGTGTTTTCACCACTACACCGTGCGTTTGATATGCAGGACCGGCGACATCTTGGCTGTCGTAGGGTATCAAGCTGAGATATGCATTTTCTACGATAATCTTGGTGAGACTTCTGTCAGAAGTATGCAGAATCATCAGGGTCGCTCTTTTCGAGCTATTTAACGCGAGAGACACGTTTTCTGGGGGTTTCCCCACTCCACAGTTCGTTGGATATGCAGAACAGTCGATATCTTGGTTTTCGTGGGGTTTCAAGCTGAGATATGCACTTTTTACGATAATCTTGGTGAGACTTCTGTCCGAAGTATGCTTAATCATCGAGATCGCTCTATTCGAACTATTTAATGCGACAAAACGTTATCTGGTGTTTTCAGCACTCCACAGTGCGTTTGATATGCAGAACCAGCGATATCTCAGTTTTCGTGGGGTTTCCAGCTGTGATATGCATTTTTTTCGATAATCTTGGTGAGACTTCTGTCCGAAGTATGCAGAATCATCGAGATCGCTCTTTTCGAGCTATTTAATGCGAGAAACACGTTATCTGGTGTTTCCACCACTCCACAGAGCGTTTGATATGCAGTACCATCGATATCTTGGTTTTCGTGGGGTTTCAAGCTGTGATATGCATTTTCTAGGATAATCTTGGTGAGACTTCTGTCCGAAGTATGCTGAATCATCTAGATCGCTCTTTTCGATCTATTTAATGCGAGAAACACGTTATCTGGTGTTTTCACCACTACACCGTGCGTTTGATATGCAGGACCGGCGACATCTTGGCTGTCGTAGGGTATCAAGCTGAGATATGCATTTTCTACGATAATCTTGGTGAGACTTCTGTCAGAAGTATGCAGAATCATCAGGATCGCTCTTTTCGAACTATTTAATGCGAGAGACACGTTTTCTGGGGT
The DNA here is from genome assembly GCA_951804975.1 of Anthophora plumipes. Lineage (NCBI taxonomy): Eukaryota > Metazoa > Arthropoda > Insecta > Hymenoptera > Apidae > Anthophora > Anthophora plumipes. The sequence goes on from CATORF010000423.1 coordinate 2,103,537, forward strand.
TTTTACCACTCCGCAGTTCTTTGGATATGCAGAACAGGAGATATCTTGGTTTGCGTGGGGTTTCAAGCAGAGATATGCATTTTCTGCGATAATCTCGGTGAGACTTCTGTTAGAAGTATGCAGAATCATCGAGATCGCTCTTTTCGATCTATTTAATGCGAGAAACACGTTATCTGGTGTTTTCACCAATCCACAGTGCGTTTGATATGCAGTACCATCGATATCTTGGTTTTCGTGGGGTTTCAAGCTGAGATATGCATTTTCTAGGATAATCTTGGTGAGACTTCTGTCCGAAGTATGCTGAATCATCTAGATCGCTCTTTTCGAGCTAGTTAATGCGAGAAACTCGTTATCTGGCGTTTTTACCACTCAACAGTGCGTATGATATGCAGAACGGACGATATCTTGGTTTTCGTGGTTTTTCCTGCTGAGATATGCATTTTCAGCGATAATCTTGGGGAGTCTTCTGTCAGAAGTATGCAGAATCATCGAGATCGCTCATTTCGAGCTAGTTAATGCGAGAAACACGTTATCTGGTGTTTTCACCACTCCACAGTTCGTTGTATATGCAGAACAGGAGATATCTTGGTTTTCGTGGGGTTTCTAGCAGAGATATGCATTATCTGCGATAATCATGTTGAGACTTCTGTTAGAAGTATGCAGAATCTTCGAGATCGTACATTTCGAGCTATTTTATGCGAGAAACACGTTTTCTGGGGTTTTCACCACTGCACAGTTCGTTGGATATGCAGAACAGGAGATATCTTGGTTTTCGTGGGTTTTCTAGCAGAGATATGCATTTTCTGAGATAATCTTGGTGAGACCTCTGTCCGAAGTATGCAGAATCACCGAGATCGCTCTTTTCGAGCTATTTAATGCGAGAAACACGTTTTCTGGGGTTGTCACCACACCACAGTTCGTTGGATATGCAGAACCAGCGATATCTTGGTTTTCGTGGGGTTTCAAGCTGAGATATGCATTTTTTACGATAATCATGGTGAGACTTCTGTCCGAAGTATGCAGAATCATCGAGATCGCTCTTTTCGAGCTATTTAATGCGAGAAACACGTTATCTGGTGTTTCCACCACTCCACAGAGCGTTTGATATGCAGTACCATCGATATCTTGGTTTTCGTGGGGTTTCAAGCTGTGATATGCATTTTCTAGGATAATCTTGGTGAGACTTCTGTCCGAAGTATGCTGAATCATCTAGATCGCTCTTTTCGAGCTATTTAATGCGAGAAACACGTTATCTGGTGTTTCCACCACTCCACAGAGCGTTTGATATGCAGTACCATCGATATCTTGGTTTTCGTGGGGTTTCAAGCTGTGATATGCATTTTCTAGGATAATCTTGGTGAGACTTCTGTCCGAAGTATGCTGAATCATCTAGATCGCTCTTTTCGAGCTATTTAATGCGAGAAACACGTTATCTGGTGTTTCCACCACTCCACAGAGCGTTTGATATGCAGTACCATCGATATCTTGGTTTTCGTGGGGTTTCAAGCTGTGATATGCATTTTCTAGGATAATCTTGGTGAGACTTCTGTCCGAAGTATGCTGAATCATCTAGATCGCTCTTTTCGAGCTATTTAATGCGAGAAACACGTTATCTGGTGTTTTCACCACTACACCGTGCGTTTGATATGCAGGACCGGCGACATCTTGGCTGTCGTAGGGTATCAAGCTGAGATATGCATTTTCTACGATAATCTTGGTGAGACTTCTGTCAGAAGTATGCAGAATCATCAGGATCGCTCTTTTCGAACTATTTAATGCGAGAGACACGTTTTCTGGGGTTTTTACCACTCCGCAGTTCTTTGGATATGCAGAACAGGAGATATCTTGGTTTGCGTGGGGTTTCAAGCAGAGATATGCATTTTCTGCGATAATCTCGGTGAGACTTCTGTTAGAAGTATGCAGAATCATCGAGATCGCTCTTTTCGATCTATTTAATGCGAGAAACACGTTATCTGGTGTTTTCACCAATCCACAGTGCGTTTGATATGCAGTACCATCGATATCTTGGTTTTCGTGGGGTTTCAAGCTGAGATATGCATTTTCTAGGATAATCTTGGTGAGACTTCTGTCCGAAGTATGCTGAATCATCTAGATCGCTCTTTTCGAGCTAGTTAATGCGAGAAACTCGTTATCTGGCGTTTTTACCACTCAACAGTGCGTATGATATGCAGAACGGACGATATCTTGGTTTTCGTGGTTTTTCCTGCTGAGATATGCATTTTCAGCGATAATCTTGGGGAGTCTTCTGTCAGAAGTATGCAGAATCATCGAGATCGCTCATTTCGAGCTAGTTAATGCGAGAAACACGTTATCTGGTGTTTTCACCACTCCACAGTTCGTTGTATATGCAGAACAGGAGATATCTTGGTTTTCGTGGGGTTTCTAGCAGAGATATGCATTATCTGCGATAATCATGTTGAGACTTCTGTTAGAAGTATGCAGAATCTTCGAGATCGTACATTTCGAGCTATTTTATGCGAGAAACACGTTTTCTGGGGTTTTCACCACTGCACAGTTCGTTGGATATGCAGAACAGGAGATATCTTGGTTTTCGTGGGTTTTCTAGCAGAGATATGCATTTTCTGAGATAATCTTGGTGAGACCTCTGTCCGAAGTATGCAGAATCACCGAGATCGCTCTTTTCGAGCTATTTAATGCGAGAAACACGTTTTCTGGGGTTGTCACCACACCACAGTTCGTTGGATATGCAGAACCAGCGATATCTTGGTTTTCGTGTGGTTTCAAGCTGAGATATGCATTTTTTTCGATAATCATGGTGAGACTTTTGTCCGAAGTATGCAGAATCATCGAGATCGCACTTTTCGAGCTACTTAATGCGAGAAACACGATATCTGGTGTTTTCAGCACTCCACAGTGCGTACGATATGCAGAACCGGCGATATCTTGGTTTTCGTGGGGTTTCAAGCTGAGATATGCATTGTCTGCGATAATCTTGGTGAGACTTCTGTCCGAAGTATGCAGAATCATCGGGATCGCTCTTTTCGAGCTATTAAATGCGAGAAACACGTTTTCTGGGGTTTTCACCACTCCACAGTTCGTAGGATATGCAGAACAGGAGATATCTTAATTTTCGTGGTTTTTCCAGCTGAGATATGCATTTTCAGCGATAATCTTGGTGAGTCTTCTGTCAGAAGTATGCAGAATCTTCGAGATCGCTCATTTCGAGCTAGTTAATGCGAGAAACACGTTATCTGGTGTTTTCACCACTCCACAGTGCGTTTGATATGCAGAACCGGCGACATCTTGGCTGTCGTAGGGTATCAAGCTGAGATATGCATTTTCTACGATAATCTTGGTGAGTCTTCTGTCAGAAGTAAGCAGAATCTTCGAGATCGCTCATTTCGAGCTAGTTAATGCGAGAAACACGTTATCTGGTGTTTTCACCACTCCACAGCGCGTTTGATATGCAGAACCGGCGATATCTTGATTTTCGTGGTTTTTCCTGCTGAGATATGCATTTTCAGCGATAATCTTGGGGAGTCTTCTGTCAGAAGTATGCAGAATCAAAGAGATCGCTCATTTCGAGCTAGTTAATGCGAGAAACACGTTATCTGGTGTTTTCACCACTCCACAGTTCGTTGTATATGCAGAACAGGAGATATCTTGGTTTTCGTGTGGTTTCTAGCAGAGATATGCATTATCTGCGATAATCATGTTGAGACTTCTGTTAGAAGTATGCAGAATCTTCGAGATCGTACATTTCGAGCTATTTTATGCGAGAAACACGTTTTCTGGGGTCTTCACCACTGCACAGTTCGTTGGATATGCAGAACAGGAGATATCTTGGTTTTCGTGGGTTTTCTAGCAGAGATATGCATTTTCTGAGATAATCATGGTGAGACTTCTGTTAGAAGTATGCAGAATCATCGAGATCGCACATTTCGAACTATTTAATGCGAGAAACACGTTGTCTGGTGTTTTCACCACTCCACAGTTGGTTTGATATGCAGAACCGGCGATATCTGGGTTTTCGTGGGGTTTCAAGCTGAGATATGCATTTTCTGAGATAATCTTGGTGAGACCTCTGTCCGAAGTATGCAGAAACATCGAGATCGCTCTTTTCGACCTATTTAATGCGAGAAACACGTTATCTGGTGTTTTCACCAGTCCACAGTGCGTTTGATATGCAGAACTTGCGATATCTTGGTTTTCTTGGGGGTTCAAGCTGAGATATGCATTTTTTACGATAATCATGGTGAGACTTCTGTCCGAAGTATGCAGAATCATCGAGATCGCACTTTTCGAGCTATTTAATGCGAGAAACACGATATCTGGTGTTTTCAGCACTCCACAGTGCGTACGATATGCCGAACCGGCGATATCTTGGTTTTCGTGGGGTTTCAAGCTGAGATATGCATTGTCTGCGATAATCTTGGTGAGACTTCTGTCCGAAGTGTGCAGAATCATCGAGATCGCTCTTTTCGAGCTATTTAATGCGAGAAACACGTTTTCTGGGGTTTTCACCACACCACAGTTCGTTGGATATGCAGAACCAGCGATATCTTGGTTTTCGTGGGGTTTCAAGCTGAGATATGCATTTTTTACGATAATCATGGTGATACTTTTGTCCGAAGTATGCAGAATCATCGAGATCGCACTATTCGAGCTATTTAATGCGAGAAACACGATATCTGGTGTTTTCAGCACTCCACAGTGCGTACGATATGCAGAACCGGCGATATCTTGGTTTTCGTGGGGTTTCAAGCTGAGATATGCATTGTTTGCAATAATCTTGGTGAGACTTCTGTCCGAAGTATGCAGAACCATCGGGATCGCTCTTTTCGAGCTATTAAATGCGAGAAACACGTTTTCTGGGGTTTTCACCACTCCACAGTTCGTAGGATATGCAGAACAGGAGATATCTTAATTTTCGTGGTTTTTCCAGCTGAGATATGCATTTTCAGCGATAATCTTGGTGAGTCTTCTGTCAGAAGTATGCAGAATCTTCGAGATCGCTCATTTCGAGCTAGTTAATGCGAGAGACACGTTATCTGGTGTTTTCACCACTCCACAGTGCGTTTGATATGCAGAACCGGCGACATCTTGGCTGTCGTAGGGTATCAAGCTGAGATATGCATTTTCTACGATAATCTTGGTGAGTCTTCTGTCAGAAGTAAGCAGAATCTTCGAGATCGCTCATTTCGAGCTAGTTAATGCGAGAAACACGTTATCTGGTGTTTTCACCACTCCACAGTTCGTTGTATATGCAGAACAGGAGATATCTTGGTTTTCGTGGGGTTTCTAGCAGAGATATGCATTATCTGCGATAATCATGTTGAGACTTCTGTTAGAAGTATGCAGAATCTTCGAGATCGTACATTTCGAGCTATTTTATGCGAGAAACACGTTTTCTGGGGTTTTCACCACTGCACAGTTCGTTGGATATGCAGAACAGGAGATATCTTGGTTTTCGTGGGTTTTCTAGCAGAGATATGCATTTTCTGCGATAATCATGGTGAGACTTCTGTTAGAAGTATGCAGAATCATCGAGATCGCACATTTCGAACTATTTAATGCGAGAAACACGTTGTCTGGTGTTTTCACCACTCCACAGTTGGTTTGATATGCAGAACCGGCGATATCTGGGTTTTCGTGGGGTTTCAAGCTGAGATATGCATTTTCTGAGATAATCTTGGTGAGACCTCTGTCCGAAGTATGCAGAAACATCGAGATCGCTCTTTTCGACCTATTTAATGCGAGAAACACGTTATCTGGTGTTTTCACCAGTCCACAGTGCGTTTGATGTGCAGAAACAGCGATATCTTGGTTTTCGTGGGGTTTCAAGCTGAGATATGCATTTTTTACGATAATCATGGTGAGACTTCTGTCCGAAGTATGCAGAATCATCGAGATCGCACTTTTCGAGCTATTTAATGCGAGAAACACGATATCTGGTGTTTTCAGCACTCCACAGTGCGTACGATATGCAGAACCGGCGACATCTTGGCTGTGGTAGGGTATCAAGCTGAGATATGCATTTTCTACGATAATCTTGGTGAGTCTTCTGTCAGAAGTATGCAGAACCTTCGAGATCGCTCATTTCGAGCTAGTTAATGCGAGAAACACGTTATCTGGTGTTTTCACCACTCCACAGCGCGTTTGATATGCAGAACCGGCGATATCTTGGTTTTCGTGGGGTTTCAAGCTGAGATATGCATTGTCTGCGATAATCTTGATGAGACTTCTGTCCGAAGTGTGCAGAATCATCGAGATCGCTCTTTTCGAGATATTTAATGCGAGAAACACGTTTTCTGGGGTTTTCACAACACCACAGTTCGTTGGATATGCAGAACCAGCGATATCTTGGTTTTCGTGGGGTTTCAAGCTGAGATATGGATTTTTTACGATAATCAAGGTGAGACTTTTGTCCGAAGTATGCAGAATCATCGAGATCGCAGTTTTCGAGCTATTTAATGCGAGAAACACGATATCTGGTGTTTTCAGCACTCCACAGTGCGTACGATATGCAGAACCGGCGACATCTTGGCTGTCGTAGGGTATCAAGCTGAGATATGCATTTTCTACGATAATCTTGGTGAGTCTTCTGTCAGAAGTATGCAGAACCTTCGAGATCGCTCATTTCGAGCTAGTTAATGCGAGAAACACGTTATCTGGTGTTTTCACCACTCCACAGCGCGTTTGATATGCAGAACCGGCGATATCTTGATTTTCGTGGTTTTTCCTGCTGAGATATGCATTTTCAGCGATAATCTTGGGGAGTCTTCTGTCAGAAGTATGCAGAATCATCGAGATCGCTCATTTCGAGCTAGTTAATGCGAGAAACACGTTATCTGGTGTTTTCACCACTCCACAGTTCGTTGTATATGCAGAACAGGAGATATCTTGGTTTTCGTGGGGTTTCTAGCAGAGATATGCATTATCTGCGATAATCATGTTGAGACTTCTGTTAGAAGTATGCAGAATCTTCGAGATCGTACATTTCGAGCTATTTTATGCGAGAAACACGTTTTCTGGGGTTTTCACCACTCCACAGTGCGTTTGATATGCAGAACCAGCGATATCTTGGTTTTCGTGGGGTTTCAAGATGAGATATGCATTTTTTACGATAATCATGGTGAGACTTCTGTCCGAAGTATGCAGAATCATCGAGATCGCACTTTTCGAGCTATTTAATGCGAGAAACACGATATCTGGTGTTTCCAGCACTCCACAGTGCGTACGATATGCAGAACCGGCGATATCTTGGTTTTCATGGGGTTTCAAGCTGAGATATGCATTGTCTGCGATAATCTTGGTGAGACTTCTGTCCGAAGTGTGCAGAATCATCGAGATCGCTCTTTTCGAGCTATTTAATGCGAGAAACACGTTTTCTGGGGTTTTCACCACACCACAGTTCGTTGGATATGCAGAACCAGCGATATCTTGGTTTTCGTGGGGTTTCAAGCTGAGATATGCATTTTTTACGATAATCATGGTGAGACTTTTGTCCGAAGTATGCAGAATCATCGAGATCGCACTTTTCGAGCTATTTAATGCGAGAAACACGATATCTGGTGTTTTCAGCACTCCACAGTGCGTATGATATGCAGAACCGGCGATATCTTGGTTTTCGTGGGGTTTCAAGCTGAGATATGCATTGTCTGCGATAATCTTGGTGAGACTTCTGTCCGAAGTGTGCAGAATCATCGAGATCGCTCTTTTCGAGCTATTTAATGCGAAAAACACGTTTTCTGGGGTTTTCACCACACCACAGTTCGTTCGATATGCAGAACAGGTGATATCTTGGTTTTCGAGGGGTTTCAAGCTGAGATATGCATTTTCTGCGATTAACTTGGGGAGGCTTCTGTCCGAAGTATGCTGAATCATCGATATCGCACTTCTCGAGCTAGTTAATGCGAGAAAAACCTTATCTGGTGTTTTCACCACCCCACAGTGCGTTTGATATGCAGAACCGGCGATATCTGGGTTTTCGTGGGGTTTCAAGCTGAGATATGCATTTTGTGCGATAATCTTGGTGAGACCTCTGTCCGAAGTATGCAGAAACATCGAGATCGCTCTTTTCGACCTATTTAATGCGAGAAACACGTTATCTTGTGTCTTCACCACTCCACAGTGCGATTGATATGCAGAACCAGCGATATCTTGGTTTTCGTGGGGTTTCAAGCTGAGATATGCATTGTCTGCGATAATCTTGGTGAGACTTCTGTCCGAAGTGTGCAGAATCATCGCGACCGCTCTTTTCGAGCTATTTAATGCGAGAAACACGTTTTCTGGGGTTTTCACCACACCACAGTTCGTTGGATATGCAGAACAGGTGATATCTTGGTTTTCGAGGGGTTTCAAGCTGAGATATGCATTTTCTGCGATAAACTTGGAGAGACTTCTGTCCGAAGTATGCTGAATCATCGAGATCGCACTTTTCGAGCTAGTTAATGCGAGAAAAACCTTATCTGGTGTTATCAACACTCCACAGTGCGTTTGATATGCAGAACCAGCGATATCTTGGCTTTCGTGGGGTTTCAAGCTGAGATATGCATTTTTTACGTTAATCTTGGTGAGACTTCTGTCCGAAGTATGCTTAATCATCGAGATCGCTCTATTCGAACTATTTAATGCGACAAAACGTTATCTGGTGTTTTCAGCACTCCACAGTGCGTTTGATATGCAGAACCAGCGATATCTCAGTTTTCGTGGGGTTTCCAGCTGTGATATGCATTTTTTTCGATAATCTTGGTGAGACTTCTGTCCGAAGTATGCAGAATCATCGAAATCGCTCTTTTCGAGCTATTTAATGCGAGAAACACGTTATCTGGTGTTTTCACCACTACACCGTGCGTTTGATATGCAGGACCGGCGACATCTTGGCTGTCGTAGGGTTTCAAGCTGAGATATGCATTGTCTGCGATAATCTTGGTGAGACTTCTGTCCGAAGTGTGCAGAATCATCGAGATCGCTCTTTTCGAGATATTTAATGCGAGAAACACGTTTTCTGGGGTTTTCACAACACCACAGTTCGTTGGATATGCAGAACCAGCGATATCTTGGTTTTCGTGGGGTTTCAAGCTGAGATATGGATTTTTTACGATAATCAAGGTGAGACTTTTGTCCGAAGTATGCAGAATCATCGAGATCGCAGTTTTCGAGCTATTTAATGCGAGAAACACGATATCTGGTGTTTTCAGCACTCCACAGTGCGTACGATATGCAGAACCGGCGACATCTTGGCTGTCGTAGGGTATCAAGCTGAGATATGCATTTTCTACGATAATCTTGGTGAGTCTTCTGTCAGAAGTATGCAGAACCTTCGAGATCGCTCATTTCGAGCTAGTTAATGCGAGAAACACGTTATCTGGTGTTTTCACCACTCCACAGCGCGTTTGATATGCAGAACCGGCGATATCTTGATTTTCGTGGTTTTTCCTGCTGAGATATGCATTTTCAGCGATAATCTTGGGGAGTCTTCTGTCAGAAGTATGCAGAATCATCGCGATCGCTCATTTCGAGCTAGTTAATGCGAGAAACACGTTATCTGGTGTTTTCACCACTCCACAGTTCGTTGTATATGCAGAACAGGAGATATCTTGGTTTTCGTGGGGTTTCTAGCAGAGATATGCATTATCTGCGATAATCATGTTGAGACTTCTGTTAGAAGTATGCAGAATCTTCGAGATCGTACATTTCGAGCTATTTTATGCGAGAAACACGTTTTCTGGGGTTTTCACCACTCCACAGTGCGTTTGATATGCAGAACCAGCGATATCTTGGTTTTCGTGGGGTTTCAAGATGAGATATGCATTTTTTACGATAATCATGGTGAGACTTCTGTCCGAAGTATGCAGAATCATCGAGATCGCACTTTTCGAGCTATTTAATGCGAGAAACACGATATCTGGTGTTTTCAGCACTCCACAGTGCGTACGATATGCAGAACCGGCGATATCTTGGTTTTCATGGGGTTTCAAGCTGAGATATGCATTGTCTGCGATAATCTTGGTGAGACTTCTGTCCGAAGTGTGCAGAATCATCGAGATCGCTCTTTTCGAGCTATTTAATGCGAGAAACACGTTTTCTGGGGTTTTCACCACACCACAGTTCGTTGGATATGCAGAACCAGCGATATCTTGGTTTTCGTGGGGTTTCAAGCTGAGATATGCATTTTTTACGATAATCATGGTGAGACTTTTGTCCGAAGTATGCAGAATCATCGAGATCGCACTTTTCGAGCTATTTAATGCGAGAAACACGATATCTGGTGTTTTCAGCACTCCACAGTGCGATTGATATGCAGAACCAGCGATATCTTGGTTTTCGTGGGGTTTCAAGCTGAGATATGCATTGTCTGCGATAATCTTGGTGAGACTTCTGTCCGAAGTGTGCAGAATCATCGCGACCGCTCTTTTCGAGCTATTTAATGCGAGAAACACGTTTTCTGGGGTTTTCACCACACCACAGTTCGTTGGATATGCAGAACAGGTGATATCTTGGTTTTCGAGGGGTTTCAAGCTGAGATATGCATTTTCTGCGATAAACTTGGAGAGACTTCTGTCCGAAGTATGCTGAATCATCGAGATCGCACTTTTCGAGCTAGTTAATGCGAGAAAAACCTTATCTGGTGTTATCAACACTCCACAGTGCGTTTGATATGCAGAACCAGCGATATCTTGGCTTTCGTGGGGTTTCAAGCTGAGATATGCATTTTTTACGTTAATCTTGGTGAGACTTCTGTCCGAAGTATGCTTAATCATCGAGATCGCTCTATTCGAACTATTTAATGCGACAAAACGTTATCTGGTGTTTTCAGCACTCCACAGTGCGTTTGATATGCAGAACCAGCGATATCTCAGTTTTCGTGGGGTTTCCAGCTGTGATATGCATTTTTTTCGATAATCTTGGTGAGACTTCTGTCCGAAGTATGCAGAATCATCGAAATCGCTCTTTTCGAGCTATTTAATGCGAGAAACACGTTATCTGGTGTTTTCACCACTACACCGTGCGTTTGATATGCAGGACCGGCGACATCTTGGCTGTCGTAGGGTATCAAGCTGAGATATGCATTTTCTACGATAATCTTGGTGAGACTTCTGTCAGAAGTATGCAGAATCATCAGGATCGCTCTTTTCGAACTATTTAATGCGAGAGACACGTTTTCTGGGGTTTTCACCACTCCGCAGTTCGTTGGATATGCAGAACAGGAGATATCTTGGTTTTCGTGGAGTTTCTAGCAGAGATATGCATTTTCTGCGATAATCATGGTGAGACTTCTGTTAGAAGTATGCAGAATCATCGAGATCGCACATTTCGATCTATTTAATGCGAGAAACACGTTGTCTGGTGTTTTCACCACTCCACAGAGCGTTTGATATGCAGTACCATCGATATCTTGGTTTTCGTGGGGTTTCAAGCTGAGATATGCATTTTCTAGGATAATCTTGGTGAGACTTCTGTCCGAAGTATGCTGAATCATCTAGATCGCTCTTTTCGAGCTAGTTAATGCGAGAAACTCGTTATCTGGCGTTTTTACCACTCAACAGTGCGTATGATATGCAGAACGGACGATATCTTGGTTTTCGTGGGGCTTCAAGCTCAGATATGCATTTTCTGCGATAATCTTGGTGAGACTTCTGTCCGAAGTATGCAGAATCATCGGGATCGCTCTTTTCGAGCTATTAAATGCGAGAAACACGTTTTCTGGGGTTTTCACCACTCCACAGTTCGTAGGATATGCAGAACAGGAGATATCTTAATTTTCGTGGTTTTTCCAGCTGAGATATGCATTTTCAGCGATAATCTTGGTGAGTCTTCTGTCAGAAGTATGCAGAATCTTCGAGATCGCTCATTTCGAGCTAGTTAATGCGAGAAACACGTTATCTGGTGTTTTCACCACTCCACAGCGCGTTTGATATGCAGAACCGGCGATATCTTGATTTTCGTGGTTTTTCCTGCTGAGATATGCATTTTCAGCGATAATCTTGGGGAGTCTTCTGTCAGAAGTATGCAGAATCATCGAGATCGCTCATTTCGAGCTAGTTAATGCGAGAAACACGTAATCTGGTGTTTTCACCACTCCACAGTTCGTTGTATATGCAGAACAGGAGATATCTTGGTTTTCGTGGGGTTTCTAGCAGAGATATGCATTATCTGCGATAATCATGTTGAGACTTCTGTTAGAAGTATGCAGAATCTTCGAGATCGTACATTTCGAGCTATTTTATGCGAGAAACACGTTTTCTGGGGTTTTCACCACTGCACAGTTCGTTGGATATGCAGAACTGGAGATATCTTGGTTTTCGTGGGTTTTCTAGCAGAGATATGCATTTTCTGAGATAATCTTGGTGAGACCTCTGTCCGAAGTATGCAGAAACATCGAGATCGCTCTTTTCGACCTATTTAATGCGGAAACACGTTATCTGGTGTTTTCACCACTCCACAGTTCGTTGGATATGCAGAACCAGCGATATCTTGGTTTTCGTGGGGTTTCAAGCTGAGATATGCATTTTTTACGATAATCATGGTGAGACTTTTGTCCGAAGTATGCAGAATCATCGAGATCGCACTTTTCGAGCTATTTAATGCGAGAAACACGATATCTGGTGTTTTCAGCACTCCACAGTGCGTACGATATGCAGAACCGGCGATATCTTGGTTTTCGTGGGGTTTCAAGCTGAGATATGCATTGTCTGCGATAATCATGTTGAGACTTCTGTTAGAAGTATGCAGAATCTTCGAGATCGTACATTTCGAGCTATTTTATGCGAGAAACACGTTTTCTGGGGTTTTCACCACTGCACAGTTCGTTGGATATGCAGAACTGGAGATATCTTGGTTTTCGTGGGTTTTCTAGCAGAGATATGCATTTTCTGAGATAATCATGGTGAGACTTTTGTCCGAAGTATGCAGAATCATCGAGATCGCACTTTTCGAGCTATTTAATGCGAGAAACACGATATCTGGTGTTTTCAGCACTCCACAGTGCGTACGATATGCAGAACCGGCTATATCTTGGTTTTCGTGGGGTTTCAAGCTGAGATATGCATTGTCTGCGATAATCTTGGTGAGACTTCTGTCCGAAGTGTGCAGAATCATCGAGATCGCTCTTTTCGAGCTATTTAATTCGAGAAACACGTTTTCTGGGGTTTTCACCACACCACAGTTCGTTGGATATGCAGAACCAGCGATATCTTGGTTTTCGTGGGGTTTCAAGTTGAGATATGCATTTTTTACGATAATCATGGTCAGACTTTTGTCCGAAGTATGCAGAATCATCGAGATCGCACTTTTCGAGCTATTTAATGCGAGAAACACGATATCTGGTGTTTTCAGCACTCCACAGTGCGTACGATATGCAGAACCGGCGATATCTTGGTTTTCGTGGGGTTTCAAGCTGAGATATGCATTGTCTGCGATAATCTTGGTGAGACTTCTGTCCGAAGTATGCAGAATCATCGAGATCGCTCTATTCGACCTATTTAATGCGAGAAACACGTTATCTGGTGTTTTCACCACTCCACAGTGCGTTTGATATGCAGAACCAGCGATATCTTGGTTTTCTTTGGGGTTCAAGCTGAGATATGCATTTTTTACGATAATCATGGTGAGACTTCTGTCCGAAGTATGCAGAATCATCGAGATCGCACTTTTCGAGCTATTTAATGCGAGAAACACGATATCTGGTGTTTTCAGCACTCCACAGTGCGTACGATATGCAGAACCGGCGATATCTTGGTTTTCGTGGGGTTTCAAGCTGAGATATGCATTGTCTGCGATAATCTTGGTGAGACTTCTGTCCGAAGTATGCAGAATCATCGGGATCGCTCTTTTCGAGCTATTAAATGCGAGAAACACGTTTTCTGGGGTTTTCACCACTCCACAGTTCGTAGGATATGCAGAACAGGAGATATCTTAATTTTCGTGGTTTTTCCAGCTGAGATATGCATTTTCAGCGATAATCTTGGTGTGTCTTCTGTCAGAAGTATGCAGAATCTTCGAGATCGCTCATTTCGAGCTAGTTAATGCGAGAAACACGTTATCTGGTGTTTTCACCACTCCACAGTGCGTTTGATATGCAGAACCGGCGACATCTTGGCTGTCGTAGGGTATCAAGCTGAGATATGCATTTTCTACGATAATCTTGGTGAGTCTTTTGTCAGAAGTAAGCAGAATCTTCGAGATCGCTCATTTCGAGCTAGTTAATGCGAGAAACACGTTATCTGGTGTTTTCACCACTCCACAGCGCGTTTGATATGCAGAACCGGCGATATCTTGATTTTCGTGGTTTTTCCTGCTGAGATATGCATTTTCAGCGATAATCTTGGGGAGTCTTCTGTCAGAAGTATGCAGAATCAAAGAGATCGCTCATTTCGAGCTAGTTAATGCGAGAAACACGTTATCTGGTGTTTTCACCACTCCACAGTTCGTTGTATATGAAGAACAGGAGATATCTTGGTTTTCGTGGGGTTTCTAGCAGAGATATGCATTATCTGCGATAATCATGTTGAGACTTCTGTTAGAAGTATGCAGAATCTTCGAGATCGTACATTTCGTGCTATTTAATGCGAGAAACACGTTTTCTGGGGTTTTCACCACTGCACAGTTCGTTGGATATGCAGAACAGGAGATATCTTGGTTTTCGTGGGTTTTCTAGCAGAGATATTCATTTTCTGCGATAATCTTGGTGAGTCTTCTGTCCGAAGTATGCAGAATCATCGAGATCGCACTTTTCGAGCTATTTAATGCGAGAAACACGATATCTGGTGTTTTCAGCACTCCACAGTGCGTACGATATGCAGAACCGGCGATATCTTGGTTTTCGTGGGGTTTCAAGCTGAGATATGCATTGTCTGCGATAATCTTGGTGAGACTTCTGTCCGAAGTGTGCAGAATCATCGAGATCGCTCTTTTCGAGCTATTTAATGCGAGAAACACGTTTTCTGGGGTTTTCACCACACCACAGTTCGTTGGATATGCAGAACCAGCGATATCTTGGTTTTCGTGGGGTTTCAAGCTGAGATATGCATTTTTTACGATAATCATGGTGAGACTTTTGTCCGAAGTATGCAGAATCATCGAGATCGCACTTTTCGAACTATTTAATGCGAGAAACACGATATCTGGTGTTTTCAGTACTCCACAGTGCGTACGATATGCAGAACCGGCGATATCTTGGTTTTCGTGGGGTTTCAAGCTGAGATATGCATTGTCTGCGATAATCTTGGTGAGACTTCTGTCCGAAGTATGCAGAATCATCGGGATCGCTCTTTTCGAGCTATTAAATGCGAGAAACACGTTTTCTGGGGTTTTCACCACTCCACAGTTCGTAGGATATGCAGAACAGGAGATATCTTAATTTTCGTGGTTTTTCCAGCTGAGATATGCATTTTCAGCGATAATCTTGGTGAGTCTTCTGTCAGAAGTATGCAGAATCTTCGAGATCGCTCATTTCGAGGTAGTTAATGCGAGAAACACGTTATCTGGTGTTTTCACCACTCCACAGTGCGTTTGATATGCAGAACCGGCGACATCTTGGCTGTCGTAGGGTATCAAGCTGAGATATGCATTTTCTACGATAATCTTGGTGAGTCTTCTGTCAGAAGTAAGCAGAATCTTCGAGATCGCTCATTTCGAGCTAGTTAATGCGAGAAACACGTTATCTGGTGTTTTCACCACTCCACAGCGCGTTTGATATGCAGAACCGGCGATATCTTGATTTTCGTGGTTTTTCCTGCTGAGATATGCATTTTCAGCGATAATCTTGGGGAGTCTTCTGCCAGAAGTATGCAGAATCAAAGAGATCGCTCATTTCGAGCTAGTTAATGCGAGAAACACGTTATCTGGTGTTTTCACCACTCCACAGTTCGTTGTATATGCAGAACAGGAGATATCTTGGTTTTCGTGGGGTTTCTAGCAGAGATATGCATTATCTGTGATAATCATGTTGAGACTTCTGTTAGAAGTATGCAGAATCTTCGAGATTGTACATTTCGTGCTATTTAATGCGAGAAACACGTTTTCTGGGGTTTTCACCACTGCACAGTTCGTTGGATATGCAGAACAGGAGATAGCTTGGTTTTCGTGGGTTTTCTAGCAGAGATATTCATTTTCTGCGATAATCATGGTGAGACTTCTGTTAGAAGTATGCAGAATCATCGAGATCGCACATTTCGAACTATTTAATGCGAGAAACACGTTGTCTGGTGTTTTCACCACTCCACAGTTGGTTTGATATGCAGAACCGGCGATATCTGGGTTTTCGTGGGGTTTCAAGCTGAGATATGCATTTTCTGAGATAATCTTGGTGAGACCTCTGTCCGAAGTATGCAGAAACATCGAGATCGCTCTTTTCGACCTATTTAATGCGAGAAACACGTTATCTGGTGTTTTCACCAGTCCACAGTGCGTTTGATGTGCAGAACCAGCGATATCTTGGTTTTCGTGGGGTTTCAAGCTGAGATATGCATTTTTTACGATAATCATGGTGAGACCCATGTCCGAAGTATGCAGAATCATCGAGATCGCACTTTTCGAGCTATTTAATGCGAGAAACACGATATCTGGTGTTTTCAGCACTCCACAGTGCGTACGATATGGAGAACCGGCGATATCTTGGTTTTCGTGGGGTTTCAAGCTGAGATATGCATTGTCTGCGATAATCTTGGTGAGACTTCTGTCCGAAGTGTGCAGAATCATCGAGATCGCTCTTTTCGAGCTATTTAATGCGAGAAACACGTTTTCTGGGGTTTTCACCACACCACAGTTCGTTGGATATACAGAACCAGCGATATCTTGGTTTTCGTGGGGTTTCAAGCAGAGACATGCATTTTTTACGATAATCATGGTGAGACTTTTGTCCGAAGTATGCAGAATCATCGAGATCGCAGTTTTCGAGCTATTTAATGCGAGAAACACGATATCTGGTGTTTTCAGCACTCCACAGTGCGTACGATATGTAGAACCGGCGACATCTTGGCTGTCGTAGGGTATCAAGCTGAGATATGCATTTTCTACGATAATCTTGGTGAGTCTTCTGTCAGAAGTATGCAGAACCTTCGAGATCGCTCATTTCGAGCTAGTTAATGCGAGAAACACGTTATCTGGTGTTTTCACCACTCCACAGCGCGTTTGATATGCAGAACCGGCGATATCTTGATTTTCGTGGTTTTTCCTGCTGAGATATGCATTTTCAGCGATAATCTTGGTGAGACTTCTGTCCGAAGTGTGCAGAATCATCGAGATCGCTCTTTTCGAGCTATTTAATGCGAGAAACACGTTTTCTGGGGTTTTCACCACACCACAGTTCGTTGGATATGCAGAACCACCGATATCTTGGTTTTCGTGGGGTTTCAAGTTGAGATATGCATTTTTTACGATAATCATGGTGAGACTTTTATCCGAAGTATGCAGAATCATCGAGATCGCACTTTTCGAGCTATTTAATGCGAGAAACACG
Organism: Anthophora plumipes; assembly: GCA_951804975.1. Taxonomy (NCBI): domain Eukaryota; kingdom Metazoa; phylum Arthropoda; class Insecta; order Hymenoptera; family Apidae; genus Anthophora; species Anthophora plumipes. The sequence continues at coordinate 2,120,983 of CATORF010000423.1, forward strand.
ATATCTGGTGTTTTCAGCACTCCACAGTGCGTACGATATGCAGAACCGGCGATATCTTGGTTTTCGTGGGGTTTCAAGCTGAGATATGCATTGTCTGCGATAATCTTGGTGAGACTTCTGTCCGAAGTATGCAGAATCATCGAGATCGCTCTATTCGACCTATTTAATGCGAGAAACACGTTATCTGGTGTTTTCACCACTCCACAGTGCGTTTGATATGCAGAACCAGCGATATCTTGGTTTTCTTGGGGGTTCAAGCTGAGATATGCATTTTTTACGATAATCATGGTGAGACTTCTGTCCGAAGTATGCAGAATCATCGAGATCGCACTTTTCGAGCTATTTAATGCGAGAAACTCGTTTTCTGGGGTTTTCACCACTCCACAGTTCGTAGGATATGCAGAACAGGAGATATCTTAATTTTCGTGGATTTTCCAGCTGAGATATGCATTTTCAGCGATAATCTTGGTGAGTCTTCTGTCAGAAGTATGCAGAATCTTCGAGATCGCTCATTTCGAGCTAGTTAATGCGAGAAACACGTTATCTGGTGTTTTCACCACTCCACAGTGCGTTTGATATGCAGAACCGGCGACATCTTGGCTGTCGTAGGGTATCAAGCTGAGATATGCATTTTCTACGATAATCTTGGTGAGTCTTCTGTCAGAGGTAAGCAGAATCTTCGAGATCGCTCATTTCGAGCTAGTTAATGCGAGAAACACGTTATCTGGTGTTTTCACCACTCCACAGCGCGTTTGATATGCAGAACCGGCGATATCTTGATTTTCGTGGTTTTTCCTGCTGAGATATGCATTTTCAGCGATAATCTTGGGGAGTCTTCTGTCAGAAGTATGCAGAATCAAAGAGATCGCTCATTTCGAGCTAGTTAATGCGAGAAACACGTTATCTGGTGTTTTCACCACTCCACAGTTCGTTGTATATGCAGAACAGGAGATATCTTGGTTTTCGTGGGGTTTCTAGCAGAGATATGCATTATCTGCGATAATCATGTTGAGACTTCTGTTAGAAGTATGCAGAATCTTCGAGATCGTACATTTCGTGCTATTTAATGCGAGAAACACGTTTTCTGGGGTTTTCACCACTGCACAGTTCGTTGGATATGCAGAACAGGAGATATCTTGGTTTTCGTGCGTTTTCTAGCAGAGATATGCATTTTCTGCGATAATCATGGTGAGACTTCTGTTAGAAGTATGCAGAATCATCGAGATCGCACATTTCGAACTATTTAATGCGAGAAACACGTTGTCTGGTGTTTTCACCACTCCACAGTTGGTTTGATATGCAGAACCGGCGATATCTGGGTTTTCGTGGGGTTTCAAGCTGAGATATGCATTTTCTGAGATAATCTTGGTGAGACCTCTGTCCGAAGTATGCAGAAACATCGAGATCGCTCTTTTCGACCTATTTAATGCGAGAAACACGTTATCTGGTGTTTTCACCAGTCCACAGTGCGTTTGATGTGCAGAACCAGCGATATCTTGGTTTTCGTGGGGTTTCAAGCTGAGATATGCATTTTTTACGATAATCATGGTGAGACCCATGTCCGAAGTATGCAGAATCATCGAGATCGCACTTTTCGAGCTATTTAATGCGAGAAACACGATATCTGGGGTTTTCACCACACCACAGTTCGTTGGATATGCAGAACAGGTGATATCTTGGTTTTCGAGGGGTTTCAAGCTGAGATATGCATTTTCTGCGATAAACTTGGAGAGACTTCTGTCCGAAGTATGCTGAATCATCGAGATCGCACTTTTCGAGCTAGTTAATGCGAGAAAAACCTTATCTGGTGTTTTCCCCACCCCACAGTGCGTTTGATATGCAGAACCGGCGATATCTGGGTTTTCGTGGGGTTTCAAGCTGAGATATGCATTGTCTGCGATAATCTTGGTGAGACTTCTGTCCGAAGTATGCAGAAACATCGAGATCGCTCTTTTCGACCTATTTAATGCGAGAAACACGTTATCTGGTGTTTTCACCACTCCACAGTGCGTTTGATATGCAGAACCAGCGATATCTTGGTTTTCGTGGGGTTTCAAGCTGAGATATGCATTTTTTACGATAATCATGGTGAGACTTCTGTCAGAAGTATGCAGAATCATCGAGATCGCACTTTTCGAGCTATTTAATGCGAGAAACACGATATCTGGTGTTTTCAGCACTCCACAGTGCGTATGAAATGCAGAACCCCCGATATCTTGGTTTTCGTGGGGTTTCAAGCTGAGATATGCATTGTCTGCGATAATCTTGGTGAGACTTCAGTCCGAAGTGTGCATAATCATCGAGATCGCACTTTTCGAGCTATTTAATGCGAGAAACACGATATCTGGTGTTTTCAGCACTCCACAGTTCGTTGGATATGCAGAACAGGTGATATCTTGGTTTTCGAGGGGTTTCAAGCTGAGATATGCATCTTCTGCGATAAACTTGGAGAGACTTCTGTCCGAAGTATGCTGAATCATCGAGATCGCACTTTTCGAGCTATTTAATGCGAGAAACACGATATCTGGTGTTTTCAGCACTCCACAGTGCGTATGATATGCAGAACCGGCGATATCTTGGTTTTCGTGGGGTTTCAAGCTGAGATATGCATTGTCTGCGATAATCTTGGTGAGACTTCTGTCCGAAGTATGCAGAAACATCGAGATCGCTCTTTTCGACCTATTTAATGCGAGAAACACGTTATCTGGTGTTTTCACCACTCCACAGTGCGTTTGATATGCAGAACCAGCGATATCTTGGTTTTCGTGGGGTTTCAAGCTGAGATATGCATTTTTTACGATAATCATGGTGAGACTTCTGTCAGAAGTATGCTGAATCATCGAGATAGCACCTTTCGAGCTAGTTAATGCGAGAAAAACCTTATCTGGTGTTTTCACCACTCCACAGTGCGTTTGATATGCAGAACCGGCGATATCTTGGTTTTCGTGGGGTTTCAAGCTGAGATATGCATTGTCTGCGATAATCTTGGTGAGACTTCAGTCCGAAGTGTGCTGAATCATCGAGATCGCACTTTTCGAGCTATTTAATGCGAGAAACACGATATCTGGTGTTTTCAGCACTCCACAGTGCGTATGAAATGCAGAACCGGCGATATCTTGGTTTTCGTGGGGTTTCAAGCTGAGATATGCATTGTCTGCGATAATCTTGGTGAGACTTCTGTCCGAAGTGTGCAGAATCATCGAGATCGCTCTTTTCGAGCTATTTAATGCGAGAAAGACGTTTTCTGGGGTTTTCACCACACCACAATTTGTTGGATATGCAGAACAGGTGATATCTTGGTTTTCGAGGGGTTTCAAGCTGAGATATGCATTTTCTGCGATAAACTTGGAGACACTTCTGTCCGAAGTATGCTGAATCGTCGAGATCGCACTTTTCGAGCTAGTTAATGCGAGAAAAACCTTATCTGGTGTTTTCCCCACCCCACAGTGCGTTTGATATGCAGAACCGGCGATATCTTGGTTTTCGTGGGGTTTCAAGCTGAGATATGCATTGTCTGCGATAATCTTGGTGAGACTTCTGTCCGAAGTGTGCAGAATCATCGAGATCGCTCTTTTCGAGCTATTTAATGCGAGAAACACGTTTTCTGGGGTTTTCACCACACCACAGTTCGTTGGATATGCAGAACAGGTGATATCTTGGTTTTCGAGGGGTTTCAAGCTGAGATATGCATCTTCTGCGATAAACTTGGAGAGACTTCTGTCCGAAGTATGCTGAATCATCGAGATCGCACTTTTCGAGCTATTTAATGCGAGAAACACGATATCTGGTGTTTTCAGCACTCCACAGTGCGTATGATATGCAGAACCGGCGATATCTTGGTTTTCGTGGGGTTTCAAGCTGAGATATGCATTGTCTGCGATAATCTTGGTGAGACTTCTGTCCGAAGTATGCAGAAACATCGAGATCGCTCTTTTCGAGCTATTTAATGCGAGAAACACGATATCTGGTGTTTTCAGCACTCCACAGTGCGTACGATATGCAGAACCGGCGATATCTTGGTTTTCGTGGGGTTTCAAGCTGAGATATGCATTGTCTGCGATAATCTTGGTGAGACTTCTGTCCGAAGTGTGCAGAATCATCGAGATCGCTCTTTTCGAGCTATTTAATGCGAGAAACACGTTTTCTGGGGTTTTCACCACACCACAGTTCGTTGGATATGCAGAACCAGCGATATCTTGGTTTTCGTGGGGTTTCAAACTGAGTTATGCATTTTTTACGATAATCATGGAGAGACTTCTGTCCGAAGTATGCAGAATCATCGAGATCGCACTTTTCGAGTTATTTAATGCGAGAAACACGATATCTGGTGTTTTCAGCACTCCACAGTGCGTATAATATGCAGAACCGGCGATATCTTGGTTTTCGTGGGGTTTCAAGCTGAGATATGCATTCTCTGCGATAATCTTGGTGAGACTTCTGTCCGAAGTGTGCAGAATCATCGAGATCGATCTTTTCGAGCTATGTAATGCGAGAAACACGTTTTCTGGGGTTTTCACCACACCACAGTTCGTTGGATATGCAGAACAGGTGATATCTTGGTTTTCAAGGGGTTTCAAGCAGAAATATGCATTTTCTGCGATAAACTAGGAGAGACTTCTGTCCGAAGTATGCTGAATCATCGAGATAGCACCTTTCGAGCTAGTTAATGCGAGAAAAACCTTATCTGGTGTTTTCACCACTCCACAGTGCGTTTGATATGCAGAACCGGCGATATCTGGGTTTTCGTGGGGTTTCAAGCTGAGATATGCATTGTCTGCGATAATCCTGGTGAGACTTCTGTCCGAAGTATGCAGAAACATCGAGATCGCTCTTTTCGACCTATTTAATGCGAGAAAAACCTTATCTGGTGTTTTCACCACTCCACAGTGCGTTTGATATGCAGAACCGGCGATATCTTGGTTTTCGTGGGGTTTCAAGCTGAGATATGCATTGTCTGCGATAATCTTGGTGAGACTTCAGTCCGAAGTGTGCTGAATCATCGAGATCGCACTTTTCGAGCTATTTAATGCGAGAAACACGATATCTGGTGTTTTCAGCACTCCACAGTGCGTATGAAATGCAGAACCGGCGATATCTTGGTTTTCGTGGGGTTTCAAGCTGAGATATGCATTGTCTGCGATAATCTTGGTGAGACTTCTGTCCGAAGTGTGCAGAATCATCGAGATCGCTCTTTTCGAGCTATTTAATGCGAGAAACACGTTTTCTGGGGTTTTCACCACACCACAATTTGTTGGATATGCAGAACAGGTGATATCTTGGTTTTCGAGGGGTTTCAAGCTGAGATATGCATTTTCTGCGATAAACTTGGAGACACTTCTGTCCGAAGTATGCTGAATCGTCGAGATCGCACTTTTCGAGCTAGTTAATGCGAGAAAAACCTTATCTGGTGTTTTCCCCACCCCACAGTGCGTTTGATATGCAGAACCGGCGATATCTGGGTTTTCGTGGGGTTTCAAGCTGAGATATGCATTGTCTGCGATAATCTTGGTGAGACTTCTGTCCGAAGTATGCAGAAACATCGAGATCGCTCTTTTCGACCTATTTAATGCGAGAAACACGTTATCTGGTGTTTTCACCACTCCACAGTGCGTTTGATATGCAGAACCAGCGATATCTTGGTTTTCGTGGGGTTTCAAGCTGAGATATGCATTTTTTACGATAATCATGGTGAGACTTCTGTCAGAAGTATGCAGAATCATCGAGATCGCACTTTTCGAGCTATTTAATGCGAGAAACACGATATCTGGTGTTTTCAGCACTCCACAGTGCGTATGAAATGCAGAACCGGCGATATCTTGGTTTTCGTGGGGTTTCAAGCTGAGATATGCATTGTCTGCGATAATCTTGGTGAGACTTCAGTCCGAAGTGTGCAGAATCATCGAGATCGCACTTTTCGAGCTATTTAATGCGAGAAACACGATATCTGGTGTTTTCAGCACTCCACAGTGCGTATGAAATGCAGAACCGGCGATATCTTGGTTTTCGTGGGGTTTCAAGCTGAGATATGCATTGTCTGCGATAATCTTGGTGAGACTTCTGTCCGAAGTGTGCAGAATCATCGAGATCGCTCTTTTCGAGCTATTTAATGCGAGAAACACGTTTTCTGGTGTTTTCACCACACCACAGTTCGTTGGATATGCAGAACAGGTGATATCTTGGTTTTCGAGGGGTTTCAAGCTGAGATATGCATCTTCTGCGATAAACTTGGAGAGACTTCTGTCCGAAGTATGCAGAAACATCGAGATCGCTCTTTTCGAGCTATTTAATGCGAGAAACACGATATCTGGTGTTTTCAGCACTCCACAGTGCGTACGATATGCAGAACCGGCGATATCTTGGTTTTCGTGGGGTTTCAAGCTGAGATATGCATTGTCTGCGATAATCTTGGTGAGACTTCTGTCCGAAGTGTGCAGAATCATCGAGATCGCTCTTTTCGAGCTATTTAATGCGAGAAACACGTTTTCTGGGGTTTTCACCACACCACAGTTCGTTGGATATGCAGAACCAGCGATATCTTGGTTTTCGTGGGGTTTCAAACTGAGTTATGCATTTTTTACGATAATCATGGAGAGACTTCTGTCCGAAGTATGCAGAATCATCGAGATCGCACTTTTCGAGTTATTTAATGCGAGAAACACGATATCTGGTGTTTTCAGCACTCCACAGTGCGTATAATATGCAGAACCGGCGATATCTTGGTTTTCGTGGGGTTTCAAGCTGAGATATGCATTCTCTGCGATAATCTTGGTGAGACTTCTGTCCGAAGTGTGCAGAATCATCGAGATCGATCTTTTCGAGCTATGTAATGCGAGAAACACGTTTTCTGGGGTTTTCACCACACCACAGTTCGTTGGATATGCAGAACAGGTGATATCTTGGTTTTCAAGGGGTTTCAAGCAGAAATATGCATTTTCTGCGATAAACTAGGAGAGACTTCTGTCCGAAGTATGCTGAATCATCGAGATAGCACCTTTCGAGCTAGTTAATGCGAGAAAAACCTTATCTGGTGTTTTCACCACTCCACAGTGCGTTTGATATGCAGAACCGGCGATATCTGGGTTTTCGTGGGGTTTCAAGCTGAGATATGCATTGTCTGCGATAATCCTGGTGAGACTTCTGTCCGAAGTATGCAGAAACATCGAGATCGCTCTTTTCGACCTATTTAATGCGAGAAAAACCTTATCTGGTGTTTTCACCACTCCACAGTGCGTTTGATATGCAGAACCGGCGATATCTTGGTTTTCGTGGGGTTTCAAGCTGAGATATGCATTGTCTGCGATAATCTTGGTGAGACTTCAGTCCGAAGTGTGCTGAATCATCGAGATCGCACTTTTCGAGCTATTTAATGCGAGAAACACGATATCTGGTGTTTTCAGCACTCCACAGTGCGTATGAAATGCAGAACCGGCGATATCTTGGTTTTCGTGGGGTTTCAAGCTGAGATATGCATTGTCTGCGATAATCTTGGTGAGACTTCTGTCCGAAGTGTGCAGAATCATCGAGATCGCTCTTTTCGAGCTATTTAATGCGAGAAACACGTTTTCTGGGGTTTTCACCACACCACAATTTGTTGGATATGCAGAACAGGTGATATCTTGGTTTTCGAGGGGTTTCAAGCTGAGATATGCATTTTCTGCGATAAACTTGGAGACACTTCTGTCCGAAGTATGCTGAATCGTCGAGATCGCACTTTTCGAGCTAGTTAATGCGAGAAAAACCTTATCTGGTGTTTTCCCCACCCCACAGTGCGTTTGATATGCAGAACCGGCGATATCTGGGTTTTCGTGGGGTTTCAAGCTGAGATATGCATTGTCTGCGATAATCTTGGTGAGACTTCTGTCCGAAGTATGCAGAAACATCGAGATCGCTCTTTTCGACCTATTTAATGCGAGAAACACGTTATCTGGTGTTTTCACCACTCCACAGTGCGTTTGATATGCAGAACCAGCGATATCTTGGTTTTCGTGGGGTTTCAAGCTGAGATATGCATTTTTTACGATAATCATGGTGAGACTTCTGTCAGAAGTATGCAGAATCATCGAGATCGCACTTTTCGAGCTATTTAATGCGAGAAACACGATATCTGGTGTTTTCAGCACTCCACAGTGCGTATGAAATGCAGAACCGGCGATATCTTGGTTTTCGTGGGGTTTCAAGCTGAGATATGCATTGTCTGCGATAATCTTGGTGAGACTTCAGTCCGAAGTGTGCAGAATCATCGAGATCGCACTTTTCGAGCTATTTAATGCGAGAAACACGATATCTGGTGTTTTCAGCACTCCACAGTGCGTATGAAATGCAGAACCGGCGATATCTTGGTTTTCGTGGGGTTTCAAGCTGAGATATGCATTGTCTGCGATAATCTTGGTGAGACTTCTGTCCGAAGTGTGCAGAATCATCGAGATCGCTCTTTTCGAGCTATTTAATGCGAGAAACACGTTTTCTGGTGTTTTCACCACACCACAGTTCGTTGGATATGCAGAACAGGTGATATCTTGGTTTTCGAGGGGTTTCAAGCTGAGATATGCATCTTCTGCGATAAACTTGGAGAGACTTCTGTCCGAAGTATGCTGAATCATCGAGATCGCACTTTTCGAGCTATTTAATGCGAGAAACACGATATCTGGTGTTTTCAGCACTCCACAGTGCGTATGATATGCAGAACCGGCGATATCTTGGTTTTCGTGGGGTTTCAAGCTGAGATATGCATTGTCTGCGATAATCTTGGTGAGACTTCTGTCCGAAGTATGCAGAAACATCGAGATCGCTCTTTTCGACCTATTTAATGCGAGAAACACGTTATCTGGTGTTTTCACCACTCCACAGTGCGTTTGATATGCAGAACCAGCGATATCTTGGTTTTCGTGGGGTTTCAAGCTGAGATATGCATTTTTTACGATAATCATGGTGAGACTTCTGTCAGAAGTATGCAGAATCATCGAGATTGCACTTTTCGAGCTATTTAATGCGAGAAACACGATATCTGGTGTTTTCAGCACTCCACAGTGCGTATGAAATGCAGAACCGGCGATATCTTGGTTTTCGTGGGGTTTCAAGCTGAGATATGCATTGTCTGCGATAATCTTGGTGAGACTTCTGTCCGAAGTGTGCAGAATCATCGAGATCGCTCTTTTCGAGCTATTTAATGCGAGAAACACGATATCTGGTGTTTTCAGCACTCCACAGTGCGTATGATATGCAGAACCGGCGATATCTTGGTTTTCGTGGGGTTTCATGCTGAGATATGCATTGTCTGCGATAATCTTGGTGAGACTTCTGTCCGAAGTATGCAGAAACATCGAGATCGCTCTTTTCGACCTATTTAATGCGAGAAACACGTTATCTGGTGTTTTCACCACTCCACAGTGCGTTTGATATGCAGAACCAGCGATATCTTGGTTTTCGTGGGGTTTCAAGCTGAGATATGCATTTTTTACGATAATCATGGTGAGACTTCTGTCAGAAGTATGCAGAATCATCGAGATCGCACTTTTCGAGCTATTTAATGCGAGAAACACGATATCTGGTGTTTTCAGCACTCCACAGTGCGTATGAAATGCAGAACCGGCGATATCTTGGTTTTCGTGGGGTTTCAAGCTGAGATATGCATTGTCTGCGATAATCTTGGTGACACTTCTGTCCGAAGTGTGCAGAATCATCGAGATCGCTCTTTTCGAGCTATTTAATGCGAGAAACACGTTTTCTGGGGTTTTCACCACACCACAGTCCGTTGGATATGCAGAACAGGTGATATCTTGGTTTTCGAGGGGTTTCAAGCTGAGATATGCATCTTCTGCGATAAACTTGGAGAGACTTCTGTCCGAAGTATGCTGAATCATCGAGATCGCACTTTTCGAGCTATTTAATGCGAGAAACACGATATCTGGTGTTTTCAGCACTCCACAGTGCGTATGATATGCAGAACCGGCGATATCTTGGTTTTCGTGGGGTTTCAAGCTGAGATATGCATTGTCTGCGATAATCTTGGTGAGACTTCTGTCAGAAGTATGCAGAATCATCGAGATCGCACTTTTCGAGCTATTTAATGCGAGAAACACGATATCTGGTGTTTTCAGCACTCCACAGTGCGTATGAAATGCAGAACCGGCGATATCTTGGTTTTCGTGGGGTTTCAAGCTGAGATATGCATTGTCTGCGATAATCTTGGTGAGACTTCTGTCCGAAGTATGCAGAAACATCGAGATCGCTCTTTTCGACCTATTTAATGCGAGAAACACGTTATCTGGTGTTTTCACCACTCCACAGTGCGTTTGATATGCAGAACCAGCGATATCTTGGTTTTCGTGGGGTTTCAAGCTGAGATATGCGTTTTTTACGATAATCATGGTGAGACTTCTGTCAGAAGTATGCAGAATCATCGGGATCGCACCTTTCGAGCTACATAATGCGAGAAACACGTTATCTGGTGTTTTCACCACTCCACAGTGCGTTTGATATGCAGAACCGGCGACATCTTGATTTTCGTGATGTTTTCCAGCTGAGATATGGATTTTCTGCGATAATCTTGGTGAGACTTCAGTCAGAAGTATGCAGAATCATCTAGATCGCTCTTTGCGAGCTATTTAATGCGAGAAACACGATATCTGGTGTTTTCACCACTCCACAGTGCGTTTGATATGCAGAACCGGCAACATCTTGATTTTCGTGAGGTTTCAAGCTGAGATATGCATTTTCTGACGTAATATTGGTGAGACTTCAGTCAGAAGTATGCAGAATCATCTAGATCGCTCGTTTCGAGCTATTTAATGCGAAAAAACAAGATTTCTGGTGTTTTCAACATTCCACAGTGCGTGTGATATGCAGAACCGGCGATATCTTGATTTTCGTGGTGTTTCCAGCTGAGATATGCATTTTCTGCGATAATCTTGGTGAGTCTTCTGTCAGAAGTATGCAGAATCATCGAGATCCCTTTTTTCGAGCTATTTAATGCGAGAAACACGTTTTCTGGTGTATTCACCACTCCACAGTACGTTTGACATGCAGAACCGGCGAAATCTTGCTTTTCGTGGGTTTTCGAGCTGAGATATGCATTTTCTGCGATAATCTTGGTGAGACTTCTGTCAGAAGTATGCAGAATCTTCGAGAACGCTCTTTTCGAGCTACATAATGCGAGAAACACGATATCTGGTGTTTTCACCACTCCACAGTGCGTTTGATATGCAGAACCGGCAACATCTTGATTTTCGTGAGGTTTCAAGCTGAGATATGCATTTTCTGACATAATATTGGTGAGACTTCAGTCAGAAGTATGCAGAATCATCTAGATCGCTCGTTTCGAGCTATTTAATGCGAAAAAACAAGTTTTCTGGTGTTTTCAACATTCCACAGTGCGTGTGATATGCAGAACCGGCGATATCTTGATTTTCGTGGTGTTTCCAGCTGAGATATGCATTTTCTGCGATAATCTTGGTGAGTCTTCTGTCAGAAGTATGCAGAATCATCTAGATCGCTGTTTTCAAGCTATGTAATGCGAAAAAACAAGTTTTCTGGTGTTTTCAACATTCCACAGCGCGTTTTATATGCAGAACCGGCGATATCTTGATTTTCGTTGTGTTTCCAGCTGAGATATGCATTTTCTGCGATAATCTTGGTGAGTCTTCTGTCAGAAGTATGCAGAATCATCGAGATCCCTCTTTGCGAGCTATTTAATGCGAGAAACACGATATCTGGTGTTTTCACCACTCCACAGTGCGTTTGATATGCAGAACCGGCAACATCTTGATTTTCGTGAGGTTTCAAGCTGAGATATGCATTTTCTGACATAATATTGGTGAGACTTCAGTCAGAAGTATGCAGAATCATCTAGATCGCTCGTTTCGAGCTATTGAATGCAAAAAAACAAGTTTTCTGGTGTTTTCAACATTCCACAGTGCGTTTGATATGCAGAACCGACGATATCTTGATTTTCGTGGTGTTTCCAGCTGAGATATGCATTTTCTGCGATAATCTTGGTAAGTCTTCTGTCAGAAGTATGTAGAACCATCTGGATCGCTCTTTTCGAGCTATTTAATGCGAGAAACACGTTTTCTGGTGTATTCACCACTCCACAGTACGTTTGACATGCAGAACCAGAGATATCTTTGTTTCGGTCGGGTTTCAAGCTGAGATATGGTATTTTCTACGATAATCTAGGAGAGACTTCTGTCAGAAGTATGCAGAATCTTCGAGAACGCTCTTTTCGAGCTACATAATGCGAGAAACACGTTATCTGGTGTTTTCACCACTCCACAGTGCGTTTGATATGCAGAACCGGCGACATCTTGGCTTTCGTCGGGCATCAAGCTGAGATATGCATTTTCAACGATAATCTTGGTGAGACTTCTGTCAGAAGTATGCAGAATCATCGGGATCGCTCTTTTCGAGCTATTTAATGCGAGAAACACGTTGTCTGGATGTTTTCACGACTCCACAGTGCGTTTGATATGCAGAACCGGCGACATCTTGATTTTCGTGAGGTTTCAAGCTGAGATATAGATTGTCTATGATAATCTTGGTGCGACTTCAGTCAGAAAATTACAGAATCATCTAGATCGCTCTTTTCAAGCTATTTAATGCGAAAAAACAAATTTTCTGGTGTTTTCAACATTCCACAGTGCGTTTTATATGCAGAACCGGCGATATGTTGATTTTCGTGGTGTTTCCAGCTGAGATATGCATTTTCTGCGATGATCTTGGTGAGTCTTCTGTCAGAAGTATGCAGAGTCATCGAGATCCCTTTTTTCGAGCTACTTATTGCGCGAAACACGATATCTGGTGTTTTCACCACTCCACAGTGCGTTTGATATACAGAACCGGCGACATCATGGATTTCGTCGGGGTTCATACTGAGATATGCATTCTCTGCGATAATCTTGGTGAGTCTTCTGTCAGAAGTATGCAGAATCATCTAGATCGCTCTTTTCGAGCTAGTTAATGCGAGAAACACGTTTTCTGGTGTATTCACCACTCCACAGTACGTTTGATGTGCAGAACCGGAGATAACTTGGTTTTCGTGAGGTTTCAAGCTGAGATATGGATTTTCTGCGATAATCTTGGTGAGACTTCAGTCAGAAGTATACAGAATCATCTAGATCGCACTTTTCAAGCTATTTAATGCGAAAAAACAAATTTTCTGGTGTTTTCAACATTCCACAGTGCGTTTTATATGCAGAACCGGCGATATGTTGATTTTCGTGGTGTTTCCAGCTGAGATATGCATTTTCTGCGATGATCTTGGTGAGTCTTCTGTCAGAAGTATGCAGAGTCATCGAGATCCCTTTTTTCGAGCAACTTATTGCTCGAAACACGATATCTGGTGTTTTCAACACTCCACAGTGCGTTTGATATGCAGAACCGGCAACATCTTGATTTTCGTGAGGTTTCAAGCTGAGATATGCATTTTCTGACATAATATTGGTGAGACTTCAGTCAGAAGTATGCAGAATCATCTAGATCGCTCGTTTCGAGCTATTTAATGCGAAAAAACAAGTTTTCTGGTGTTTTCAACATTCCACAGTGCGTTTGATATGCAGAACCGGCGATATCTTGATTTTCGTGGTGTTTCCAGCTGAGATATGCATTTTCTGCGATAATCTTTGTAAGTCTTCTGTCAGAAGTATGTAGAACCATCTGGATCGCTCTTTTCGAGCTATTTAATGCGAGAAACACGTTTTCTGGTGTATTCACCACTCCACAGTACGTTTGACATGCAGAACCAGAGATATCTTTGTTTCGGTCGGGTTTCAAGCTGAGATTTGGTATTTTCTACGAGAATCTTGGAGAGACTTCTGTCAGAAGTATGCAGAATCTTCGAGAACGCTCTTTTCGAGCTACATAATGCGAGAAACACGTTATCTGGTGTTTTCACCACTCCACAGTGCGTTTGATATGCAGAACCGGCGACATCTTGGCTTTCGTCGGGCATCAAGCTGAGATATGCATTTTCAACGATAATCTTGGTGAGACTTCTGTCAGAAGTATGCAGAATCATCGGGATCGCTCTTTTCGAGCTATTTAATGCGAGAAACACGTTGTCTGGATGTTTTCACGACTCCACAGTGCGTTTGATATGCAGAAACTGCGACATCTTGGATTTCGTCGGGGTTCAAACTGAGATATGCATTTTCTGCGATAATCTTGGTGAGTCTTCTGTCAGAAGTATGTAGAATCATCTAGATCGCTCTTTTCGAGCTATTTAATGCGAGAAACACGTTTTCTGGTGTATTCACCACTCCACAGTACGTTTGACATGCAGAACCGGAGATATCTTTGTTTCGGTCGGGTTTCAAGTTGAGATATGCATTTTCTACGATAATCTTGGTGAGACTTCTGTCAGAAGTATGCAGAATCTTCGAGAACGCTCTTTTCGAGCTACATAATGCGAGAAACACGTTATCTGGTGTTTTCACAACTAAACAGTGCGTTTGATATGCAGAACCGGCGACATCTTGGATTTCGTCGGGTTTCAAGCTGAGATATGCATTTTCTACGTTAATCTTTGTGAGACTTCTGTCAGAAGTATGCAGAATCTTCGAGATCGCTCTTTTCGAGCTATTTAATGCGAAAAAACAAGTTTTCTGGTGTTTTCAACATTCCACAGTGCGTTTTATATGCAGAACCGGCGATATCTTGATTTTCGTGGTGTTTCCAGCTGAGATATGCATTTTCTGCGATAATCTTGGTAAGTCTTCTGTCAGAAGTATGTAGAACCATCTGGATCGCTCTTTTCGAGCTATTTAATGCGAGAAACACGTTTTCTGGTGTATTCACCACTCCACAGTACGTTTGATATGCAGAACCGGCGACATCTTGGCTTTCGTCGGGCATCAAGCTGAGATGTGCATTTTCAACGATAATCTTGGTGAGACTTCTGTCAGAAGTATGCAGAATCATCGGGATCGCTCTTTGCGAGCTATTTAATGCGAGAAACACGTTGTCTGGTTGTTTTCACGACTCCACAGTGCGTTTGATATGCAGAACCAGCGACATCTTAATTTTCGTGATGTTTCAAGCTGAGATATGGATTTTCTGCGATAATCTTGGTGAGTCTTCTGTCAGAAGTATGCAGAATCATCTAGATCGCTCTTTTCGAGCTGTTTAATTCGGGAAACACGTTATCTGGTTGTTTTCACCACTCCACAGTGCGTTTGATATGCAGAAGCGGCGACATCTTGATTTTCGTGAGATTTCAAGCTGAGATATGCATTTTCTGCGATAATCTTGGTGAGTCTTCTGTCAGAAGTATGCAGAATCATCTAGATCGCTGTTTTCAAGCTATGTAATGCGAAAAAACAAGTTTTCTGGTGTTTTCAACATTCCACAGCGCGTTTTATATGCAGAACCGGCGATATCTTGATTTTCGTTGTGTTTCCAGCTGAGATATGCATTTTCTGCGATAATCTTGGTGAGTCTTCTGTCAGAAGTATGCAGAATCATCGAGATCCCTCTTTGCGAGCTATTTAATGCGAGAAACACGATATCTGGTGTTTTCACCACTCCACAGTGCGTTTGATATGCAGAACCGGCAACATCTTGATTTTCGTGAGGTTTCAAGCTGAGATATGCATTTTCTGATATAATATTGGTGAGACTTCAGTCAGAAGTATGCAGAATCATCTAGATCGCTCGTTTCGAGCTATTGAATGCAAAAAAACAAGTTTTCTGGTGTTTTCAACATTCCACAGTGCGTTTGATATGCAGAACCGGCGATATCTTGATTTTCGTGGTGTTTCCAGCTGAGATATGCATTTTCTGCGATAATCTTGGTAAGTCTTCTGTCAGAAGTATGTAGAACCATCTGGATCGCTCTTTTCGAGCTATTTAATGCGAGAAACACGTTTTCTGGTGTATTCACCACTCCACAGTACGTTTGATATGCAGAACCGGCGACATCTTGGCTTTCGTCGGGCATCAAGCTGAGATATGCATTTTCAACGATAATCTTGGTGAGACTTCTGTCAGAAGTATGCAGAATCATCGGGATCGCTCTTTTCGAGCTATTTAATGCGAGAAACACGTTGTCTGGATGTTTTCACGACTCCACAGTGCGTTTGATATGCAGAACCAGAGATATCTTTGTTTCGGTCGGGTTTCAAGCTGAGATATGGTATTTTCTACGATAATCTAGGAGAGACTTCTGTCAGAAGTATGCAGAATCTTCGAGAACGCTCTTTTCGAGCTACATAATGCGAGAAACACGTTATCTGGTGTTTTCACCACTCCACAGTGCGTTTGATATGCAGAACCGGCGACATCTTGGCTTTCGTCGGGCATCAAGCTGAGATATGCATTTTCAACGATAATCTTGGTGAGACTTCTGTCAGAAGTATGCAGAATCATCGGGATCGCTCTTTTCGAGCTATTTAATGCGAGAAACACGTTGTCTGGATGTTTTCACGACTCCACAGTGCGTTTGATATGCAGAACCGGCGACATCTTGATTTTCGTGAGGTTTCAAGCTGAGATATAGATTGTCTATGATAATCTTGGTGCGACTTCAGTCAGAAAATTACAGAATCATCTAGATCGCTCTTTTCAAGCTATTTAATGCGAAAAAACAAATTTTCTGGTGTTTTCAACATTCCACAGTGCGTTTTATATGCAGAACCGGCGATATGTTGATTTTCGTGGTGTTTCCAGCTGAGATATGCATTTTCTGCGATGATCTTGGTGAGTCTTCTGTCAGAAGTATGCAGAGTCATCGAGATCCCTTTTTTCGAGCTACTTATTGCGCGAAACACGATATCTGGTGTTTTCACCACTCCACAGTGCGTTTGATATACAGAACCGGCGACATCTTGGATTTCGTCGGGGTTCATACTGAGATATGCATTCTCTGCGATAATCTTGGTGAGTCTTCTGTCAGAAGTATGCAGAATCATCTAGATCGCTCTTTTCGAGCTAGTTAATGCGAGAAACACGTTTTCTGGTGTATTCACCACTCCACAGTACGTTTGATGTTCAGAACCGGAGATAACTTGGTTTTCGTGAGGTTTCAAGCTGAGATATGGATTTTCTGCGATAATCTTGGTGAGACTTCTGTCAGAAGTATGTAGAGTCATCGAGATCCCTTTTTTCCAGCTACTTATTGCGCGAAACACGATATCTGGTGTTTTCACCACTCCACAGTGCGTTTGATATACAGAACCGGCGATATGTTGATTTACGTGGTGTTTCCAGCTGAGATATGCATTTTCTGCGATGATCTTGGTGAGTCTTCTGTCAGAAGTATACAGAGTCATCGAGATCCCTTTTTTCGAGCTACTTATTGCGCGAAACACGATATCTGGTGTTTTCACCACTCCACAGTGCGTTTGATATACAGAACCGGCGACATCTTGGATTTCGTCGGGGTTCATACTGAGATATGCATTCTCTGCGATAATCTTGGTGAGTCTTCTGTCAGAAGTATGCAGAATCATCTAGATCGCTCTTTTCGAGCTAGTTAATGCGAGAAACACGTTTTCTGGTGTATTCACCACTCCACAGTACGTTTGATGTGCAGAACCGGAGATAACTTGGTTTTCGTGAGGTTTCAAGCTGAGATATGGATTTTCTGCGATAATCTTGGTGAGACTTCAGTCAGAAGTATACAGAATCATCTAGATCGCACTTTTCAAGCTATTTAATGCGAAAAAACAAATTTTCTGGTGTTTTCAACATTCCACAGTGCGTTTTATATGCAGAACCGGCGATATGTTGATTTTCGTGGTGTTTCCAGCTGAGATATGCATTTTCTGCGATGATCTTGGTGAGTCTTCTGTCAGAAGTATGCAGAGTCATCGAGATCCCTTTTTTCGAGCTACTTATTGCTCGAAACACGATATCTGGTGTTTTCAACACTCCACAGTGCGTTTGATATGCAGAACCGGCAACATCTTGATTTTCGTGAGGTTTCAAGCTGAGATATGCATTTTCTGACATAATATTGGTGAGACTTCAGTCAGAAGTATGCAGAATCATCTAGATCGCTCGTTTCGAGCTATTTAATGCGAAAAAACAAGTTTTCTGGTGTTTTCAACATTCCACAGTGCGTTTGATATGCAGAACCGGCGATATCTTGATTTTCGTGGTGTTTCCAGCTGAGATATGCATTTTCTGCGATAATCTTTGTAAGTCTTCTGTCAGAAGTATGTAGAACCATCTGGATCGCTCTTTTCGAGCTATTTAATGCGAGAAACACGTTTTCTGGTGTATTCACCACTCCACAGTACGTTTGACATGCAGAACCAGAGATATCTTCGTTTCGGTCGGGTTTCAAGCTGAGATTTGGTATTTTCTACGAGAATCTTGGAGAGACTTCTGTCAGAAGTATGCAGAATCTTCGAGAACGCTCTTTTCGAGCTACATAATGCGAGAAACACGTTATCTGGTGTTTTCACCACTCCACAGTGCGTTTGATATGCAGAACCGGCGACATCTTGGCTTTCGTCGGGCATCAAGCTGAGATATGCATTTTCAACGATAATCTTCGTGAGACTTCTGTCAGAAGTATGCAGAATCATCGGGATCGCTCTTTTCGAGCTATTTAATGCGAGAAACACGTTGTCTGGATGTTTTCACGACTCCACAGTGCGTTTGATATGCAGAAACTGCGACATCTTGGATTTCGTCGGGGTTCAAACTGAGATATGCATTTTCTGCGATAATCTTGGTGAGTCTTCTGTCAGAAGTATGTAGAATCATCTAGATCGCTCTTTTCGAGCTATTTAATGCGAGAAACACGTTTTCTGGTGTATTCACCACTCCACAGTACGTTTGACATGCAGAACCGGAGATATCTTTGTTTCGGTCGGGTTTCAAGTTGAGATATGCATTTTCTACGATAATCTTGGTGAGACTTCTGTCAGAAGTATGCAGAATCTTCGAGAACGCTCTTTTCGAGCTACATAATGCGAGAAACACGTTATCTGGTGTTTTCACCACTCCACAGTGCGTTTGATATGCAGAAACAGCGACATCTTGGCTTTCGTCGGGTATCAAGCTGAGATGTGCATTTTCAACGATAATCTTGGTGAGACTTCTGTCAGAAGTATGCAGAATCATCGGGATCGCTCTTTGCGAGCTATTTAATGCGAGAAACACGTTGTCTGGTTGTTTTCACGACTCCACAGTGCGTTTGATATGCAGAACCAGCGACATCTTAATTTTCGTGATGTTTCAAGCTGAGATATGGATTTTCTGCGATAATCTTGGTGAGACTTCAGTCAGAAGTATGCAGAATCATCTAGATCGCTCTTTTCAAGCTATTTAATGCGAAAAAACAAGTTTTCTGGTGTTTTCAACATTCCACAGTGCGTTTGATATGCAGAACCGGCGACATCTTGGATTTCGTCGGGTTTCAAGCTGAGATATGCATTTTCTACGATAATCATGGTGAGACTTCTGTCAGAAGTATGCAGAATCTTCGAGATCGCTCTTTTCGAGCTACTTAATGCGAGAAACACGATATCTGGTGTTTTCACCACTCCACAGTGCGTTTGATATGCAGAACCGGCGATATCTTGATTTTCGTGGTGTTTCCAGCTGAGATATGCATTTTCTGCGATAATCTTGGTGAGTCTTCTGTCAGAAGTATGCAGAATCATCTAGATCGCTCTTTTCGAGCTATTTAATGCGAGAAACACGTTTTCTGGTGTATTCACCACTCCACAGTGCGTTTGATATGCAGAACCGGCGACATCTTGAATTTCGTCGGGTTTCAAGCTGAGATATGCATTTTCTACGATAATCTTGGTGAGCCTTCTGTCAGAAGTATGCAGAATCATCTAAATCGCTCTTTTCGAGCTATTTAATGCGAGAAACACGTTTTCTGGTGTATTCACCAATCCACAGTGCGTTTGACATGCAGAACCGGCGAAATCTTGCTTTTCGTGGGTTTTCAAGCTGAGATATGCATTTTCTGCGATAATCTTGGTGAGACTTCTGTCAGAAGTATGCAGAATCATCTAAATCGCTCTTTTCGAGCTATTTAATGCGAGAAACACGTTTTCTGGTGTATTCACCAATCCACAGTGCGTTCGACATGCAGAACCGGCGAAATCTTGCTTTTCGAGGGTTTTCAAGCTGAGATATGCATTTTCTGCGATAATCTTGGTGAGACTTCTGTCAGAAGTATGCAGAATCATCTAAATCGCTCTTTTCGAGCTATTTAATGCGAGAAACACGTTTTCTGGTGTATTCACCAATCCACAGTGCGTTTGACATGCAGAACCGGCGAAATCTTGCTTTTCGTGGGTTTTCAAGCTGAGATATGCATTTTCTGCGATAATCTTGGTGAGACTTCTGTCAGAAGTATGCAGAATCTTCGAGAACGCTCTTTTCGAGCTACATAATGCGAGAAACACGTTGTCTGGTTGTTTTCAGGACTCCACAGTGCGTTTGATATGCAGAACCAGCGACATCTTAATTTTTGTGATGTTTCAAGCTGAGATATGGATTTTCTGCGATAATCTTGGTGAGACTTCAGTCAGAAGTATGCAGAATCATCTAGATCGCTCTTTTCAAGCTATTTAATGCGAAAAAACAAGTTTTCTGGTGTTTTCAACATTCCACAGTGCGTTTGATATGCAGAACCGGCGACATCTTGGATTTCGTCGGGTTTCAAGCTGAGATATGCATTTTCTACGATAATCATGGTGAGACTTCTGTCAGAAGTATGCAGAATCTTCGAGATCGCTCTTTTCGAGCTACTTAATGCGAGAAACACGATATCTGGTGTTTTCACCACTCCACAGTGCGTTTGATATGCAGAACCGGCGATATCTTGATTTTCGTGGTGTTTCCAGCTGAGATATGCATTTTCTGCGATAATCTTGGTGAGTCTTCTGTCAGAAGTATGCAGAATCATCTAGATCGCTCTTTTCGAGCTATTTAATGCGAGAAACACGTTTTCTGGTGTATTCACCACGCCACAGTGCGTTTGATATGCAGAACCGGCGACATCTTGGATTTCGTCGGGTTTCAAGCTGAGATATGCATTTTCTTCGATAATCTTGGTGAGTCTTCTGTCAGAAGTATGCAGAATCATCTAAATCGCTCTTTTCGAGCTATTTAATGCGAGAAACACGTTTTCTGGTGTATTCACCAATCCACAGTGCGTTTGACATGCAAAACCGGCGAAATCTTGCTTTTCGTGGGTTTTCAAGCTGAGATATGCATTTTCTGCGATAATCTTGGTGAGACTTCTGTCAGAAGTATGCAGAATCTTCGAGAACGCTCTTTTCGAGCTACATAATGCGAGAAACACGTTATCTGGTGTTTTCACCACTCCACAGTGCGTTTGATATGCAGAACCGGCGACATCTTGATTTTCGTGATGTTTTCCAGCTGAGATATGGATTTTCTGCGATAATCTTGGTGAGACTTCAGTCAGAAGTATGCAGAATCATCTAGATCGCTCTTTTCAAGCTATTTAATGCGAAAAAACAAGTTTTCTGGTGTTTTCAACATTCCACAGTGCGTTTGATATGCAGAACCGGCGATATCTTGGATTTCGTCGGGTTTCAAGCTGAGATATGCATTTTTTACGATAATCTTGGTGAGACTTCTGTCACAAGTATGCAGAATCTTCGAGAACGCTCTTTTCGAGCTACTTAATGCGAGAAACACGTTTTCGGGTGTTTTCACCACTCCACAGTACGTTTGATGTGCAGAACCGGAGATAACTTGGTTTTCGTGAGGTTTCAAGCTGAGATATGCATTTTCAACGATAATCTTGGTGAGACTTCTGTCAGAAGTATGCAGAATCATCGGGATCGCTCTTTTCGAGCTATTTAATGCGAGAAACACGTTGTCTGGTTGTTTTCAACATTCCACAGTGCGTTTGATATGCAGAACCGGCGACATCTTGGATTTCGTCGGGTTTCAAGCTGAGATATGCATTTTCTACGATAATCTTAGTGAGACTTCTGTCAGAAGTATGCAGAATCTTAGAGATCGCTCTTTTCGAGCTATTTAATGCGAGAAACACGTTGTCTGGTTGTTTTCACGACACCACAGTGCGTTTGATATGCAGAACCGGCGACATCTTGATTTTCGTGATGTTTTCCAGCTGAGATATGGATTTTCTGCGATAATCTTGGTGAGGCTTCAGTCAGAAGTATGCAGAATCATCTAGATCGCTCTTTTCAAGCTATTTAATGCGAAAAAACAAGTTTTCTGGTGTTTTCAACATTCCACAGTGCGTTTGATATGCAGAACCGGCGACATCTTGGATTTCGTCGGGTTTCAAGCTGAGATATGCATTTTCTACGATAATCTTAGTGAGACTTCTGTCAGAAGTATGCAGAATCTTAGAGATCGCTCTTTTCGAGCTATTTAATGCGAGAAACACGTTGTCTGGTTGTTTTCACGACACCACAGTGCGTTTGATATGCAGAACCGGCGACATCTTGATTTTCGTGATGTTTTCCAGCTGAGATATGGATTTTCTGCGATAATCTTGGTGAGGCTTCAGTCAGAAGTATGCAGAATCATCTAGATCGCTCTTTTCAAGCTATTTAATGCGAAAAAACAAGTTTTCTGGTGTTTTCACGACTCCACAGTGCGTTTGATATGCAGAACCGGCGACATCTTGATTTTCGTGATGTTTTCCAGCTGAGATATGGATTTTCTGAGATAATCTTGGTGAGACTTCAGTCAGAAGTATGCAGAATCATCTAGATCGCTCTTTTCAAGCTATTTAATGCGAAAAAACAAGTTTTCTGGTGTTTTCAACATTCCACAGTGCGTTTGATATGCAGAACCGGCGATATCTTGGATTTCGTCGGGTTTCAAGCTGAGATATGCATTTTCTACGATAATCTTGGTGAGACTTCTGTCAGAAGTATGCAGAATCTTCGAGATCGCTCTTTTCGAGCTACTTAATGCGACAAACACGATATCTGGTGTTTTCACCACTCCACAGTGCGTTTGATATGCAGAACCGGCGATATCTTGATTTTCGTGGTGTTTCCAGCTGAGATATGCATTTTCTGCGATAATCTTGGTGAGTCTTCTGTCAGAAGAATGCAGAATCATCTAGATCGCTCTTTTCGAGCTATTTAATGCGAGAAACACGTTTTCTGGTGTATTCGCCACTCCACAGTAACTTTGACATGCAGAACCGGCGATATCATGGTTTCGGTCGGGTTTCATACTGAGATATGCATTTTCTACGATAATCTTGGTGAGACTTCTGTCACAAGTATGCAGAATCTTCGAGAACGCTCTTTTCGAGCTACTTAATGCGAGAAACACGTTTTCTGGTGTTTTCACCACTCCGCAGTACGTTTGATGTGCAGAACCGGAGATAACTTGGTTTTCGTGAGGTTTCAAGCTGAGATATGCATTTTCTGCGATTATCTTGGTGAGACTTCTGTCAGAAGTATGCATAATCATCGGGATCGCACTTCTCGAGCTATTTAATGCGACAAACACGTTATCTGGTTGTTTTCACCACTCCACAGTGCGTTTGATTTGCAGTACCGGCGACATCTTGATTTTCGTGAGGTTTCAAGCTGAGATATGCATTTTCTGCGATAATCTTGGTGAGACTTCTGTCAGAAGTATGCAGAATCATCGGGATCGCTCTTTTCGAGCTATTTAATGCGAGAAACACGTTGTCTGGTTGTTTTCACGACTCCACAGTGCGTTTGATATGCAGAACCGGCGACATCTTAATTTTCGTGATGTTTCAAGCTGAGATATGGATTTTCTGCGATAATCTTGGTGACACTTCAGTCAGAAGTATGTAGAATCATCTAGATCGCTCTTTTCAAGCTATTTAATGCGAAAAATCAAGTTTTCTAGTGTTTTCACGACACCACAGTGCGTTTGATATCCAGAACCGGCTACATCTAGATTTTCGTGAGATTTCAACCTGAGATATGCATTTTCGTCGATAATCTAGGTGAGTCTTCTGTCAGTAGTATGCAGAATCATCGGGTCCCCTCTTTTCGAGCTATTTAATGCGAGAAACACGTTATCTGTTGTTTTCACCACTCCGCAGTGCGTTTGATATGCAGAACCGGCGACATCTTGATTTTCGTGAGATTTCAACCTGAGATATGCATTTTCTACGATAATCTTGGTGAGACTTCCGTCAGAAGTATGCAGAATCTTCGAGATCGCTCTTTTCGAGCTATTTAATGCGAGAAACACGTTATCTGGTGTTTTCACGGCACCACAGTGCGTTTGATATCCAGAACAGGCGACATCTTGAATTTCGTGAGATTTCAACCTGAGATATGCATTTTCGTCGATAATCTTGGTGAGACTTCTGTCAGAAGTATGCAGAATCTTCGAGAACGCTCTTTTCGAGCTACATAATGCGAGAAACACGTTTTCTGGTGTTTTCACCACTCCACAGTACGTTTGATGTGCAGAACCGGAGATAACTTGGTTTTCGTGAGGTTTCAAGCTGAGATATGCATTTTCTGCGATTATCTTGGTGAGACTTCTGTCAGAAGTATGCATAATCATCGGGATCGCACTTCTCGAGCTATTTAATGCGAGAAACACGTTATCTGGTTGTTTTCACCACTCCACAGTGCGTTTGATTTGCAGAACCGGCGACATCTTGATTTTCGTGAGGTTTCAAGCTGAGATATGCATTTTCTGCGATAATCTTGGTGAGACTTCTGTCAGAAGTATGCAGAATCATCGGGATCTCTCTTTTCGAGCTATTTAATGCGAGAAACACGTTGTCTGGTTGTTTTCACGACTCCACAGTGCGTTTGATATGCAGAACCGGCGACATCTTAATTTTCGTGATGTTTCAAGCTGAGATATGGATTTTCTGCGATAATCTTGGTGACACTTCAGTCAGAAGTATGCAGAATCATCTAGATCGCTCTTTTCAAGCTATTTAATGCGAAAAATCAAGTTTTCTAGTGTTTTCACGACACCACAGTGCGTTTGATATCCAGAACCGGCGACATCTAGAGTTTCGTGAGATTTCAACCTGAGATATGCATTTTCGTCGATAATCTAGGTGAGTCTTCTGTCAGTAGTATGCAGAATCATCGGGACCCCTCTTTTCGAGCTATTGAATGCGAGAAACACGTTATCTGTTGTTTTCACCACTCCGCAGTGCGTTTGATATGCAGAACCGGCGTCATCTTGATTTTCGTGAGATTTCAACCTGAGATATGCATTTTCTACGATAATCTTGGTGAGACTTCCGTCAGAAGTATGCAGAATCTTCGAGATCGCTCTTTCCGAGCTATTTAATGCGAGAAACACGTTATCTGGTGTTTTCACGACACCACAGTGCGTTTGATATCCAGAACAGGCGACATCTTGAATTTCGTGAGATTTCAACCTGAGATATGCATTTTCGTCGATAATCTTGGTGAGACTTCAGTCAGAAGTATGCAGAATCATCTAGATCGCTCTTTTCAAGCTATTTAATGCGAAAAAACAAGTTTTCTGGTGTTTTCAACATTCCACAGTGCGTTTGATATGCAGAACCAGCGACATCTTGACTTTCGTCGGGTATCAAGCTGAGATATGCATTTTCAACGATAATCTTGGTGAGACTTCCGTCAGAAGTATGCAGAATCTTCGAGAACGCTCTTTTCGAGCTACATAATGCGAGAAACACGTTATCTGGTGTTTTCACCACTCCACAGTGCGTTTGATATGCAGAACCAGCGACATCTTGACTTTCGTCGGGTATCAAGCTGAGATATGCATTTTCAACGATAATCTTGGTGAGACTTCTGTCAGAAGTATGCAGAATCATCGGGATCGCTCTTTTCGAGCTATTTAATGCGAGAAACACGTTGTCTGGTTGTTTTCACGACTCCACAGTGCGTTTGATATGCAGAACCGGCGACATCTTAATTTTCGTGATGTTTCAAGCTGAGATATGGATTTTCTGCGATAATCTTGGTGAGTCTTCTGCCAGAAGTATGCAGAATCATCTAAATCGCTCTTTTCGAGCTATTTAATGCGAGAAACACGTTTTCTGGTGTATTCACCAATCCACAGTGCGTTTGACATGCAGAACCGGCGAAATCTTGCTATTCGTGGGTTTTCAAGCTGAGATATGCATTTTCTGCGATAATCTTGGTGAGACTTCTTTCAGAAGTATGCAGAATCTTCGAGAACGCTCTTTTCGAGCTACATAATGCGAGAAACACGTTATCTGGTGTTTTCACCACTCCACAGTGCGTTTGATATGCAGAACCGGCGACATCTTGATTTTCGTGATGTTTTCCAGCTGAGATATGGATTTTCTGCGATAATCTTGGTGAGACTTCAGTCAGAAGTATGCAGAATCATCTAGATCGCTCTTTTCAAGCTATTTAATGCGAAAAAACAAGTTTTCTGGTGTTTTCAACATTCCACAGTGCGTTTGATATGCAGAACCGGCGATATCTTGGATTTCGTCGGGTTTCAAGCTGAGATATGCATTTTTTACGATAATCTTGGTGAGACTTCTGTCAGAAGTATGCAGAATCTTCGAGATCGCTCTTTTCGAGCTACTTAATGCGAGAAACACGATATCTGGTGTTTTCACCACTCCACAGTGCGTTTGATATGCAGAACCGGCGGTATCTTGATTTTCGTGGTGTTTCCAGCTGAGATATGCATTTTCTGCGATAATCTTGGTGAGTCTTCTGTCAGAAGTATGCAGAATCATCTAGATCGCTCTTTTCGAGCTATTTAATGCGAGAAACACGTTTTCTGGTGTATTCGCCACTCCACAGTACGTTTGACATGCAGAACCGGCGATATCATGGTTTCGGTCGGGTTTCATACTGAGATATGCATTTTCTACGATAATCTAGGTGAGACTTCTGTCACAAGTATGCAGAATCTTCGAGAACGCTCTTTTCGAGCTACTTAATGCGAGAAACACGTTTTCGGGTGTTTTCACCACTCCACAGTACGTTTGATGTGCAGAACCGGAGATAACTTGGTTTTCGTGAGGTTTCAAGCTGAGATATGCATTTTCAACGATAATCTTGGTGAGACTTCTGTCAGAAGTATGCAGAATCATCGGGATCGCTCTTTTCGAGCTATTTAATGCGAGAAACACGTTGTCTGGTTGTTTTCAACATTCCACAGTGCGTTTGATATGCAGAACCGGCGACATCTTGGATTTCGTCGGGTTTCAAGCTGAGATATGCATTTTCTACGATAATCTTAGTGAGACTTCTGTCAGAAGTATGCAGAATCTTAGAGATCGCTCTTTTCGAGCTATTTAATGCGAGAAACACGTTGTCTGGTTGTTTTCACGACACCACAGTGCGTTTGATATGCAGAACCGGCGACATCTTGATTTTCGTGATGTTTTCCAGCTGAGATATGGATTTTCTGCGATAATCTTGGTGAGGCTTCAGTCAGAAGTATGCAGAATCATCTAGATCGCTCTTTTCAAGCTATTTAATGCGAAAAAACAAGTTTTCTGGTGTTTTCAACATTCCACAGTGCGTTTGATATGCAGAACCGGCGACATCTTGGATTTCGTCGGGTTTCAAGCTGAGATATGCATTTTCTACGATAATCTTGGTGAGACTTCTGTCAGAAATATGCAGAATCATCGGGATCGCACTTTTCGAGCTATTTAATGCGAGAAACACGTAGTCTGGTTGTTTTCACGACTCCACAGTGCGTTTGATATGCAGAACCGGCGACATCTTGATTTTCGTGATGTTTTCCAGCTGAGATATGGATTTTCTGCGATAATCTTGGTGAGACTTCAGTCAGAAGTATGCAGAATCATCTAGATCGCTCTTTTCAAGCTATTTAATGCGAAAAAACAAGTTTTCTGGTGTTTTCAACATTCCACAGTGCGTTTGATATGCAGAACCGGCGATATCTTGGATTTCGTCGGGTTTCAAGCTGAGATATGCATTTTCTACGATAATCTTGGTGAGACTTCTGTCAGAAGTATGCAGAATCTTCGAGATCGCTCTTTTCGAGCTACTTAATGCGACAAACACGATATCTGGTGTTTTCACCACTCCACAGTACGCTTGACATGCAGAACCGGCGATATCATGGTTTCGGTCGGGTTTCATACTGAGATATGCATTTTCTACGATAATCTTGGTGAGACTTCTGTCACAAGTATGCAGAATCTTCGAGAACGCTCTTTTCGAGCTACTTAATGCGAAAAACACGTTTTCTGGTGTTTTCACCACTCCACAGTACGTTTGATGTGCAGAACCGGAGATAACTTGGTTTTCGTGAGGTTTCAAGCTGAGATATGCATTTTCTGCGATTATCTTGGTGAGACTTCTGTCAGAAGTATGCATAATCATCGGGATCGCACTTCTCGAGCTATTTAATGCGAGAAACACGTTATCTGGTTGTTTTCACCACTCCACAGTGCGTTTGATTTGCAGTACCGGCGACATCTTGATTTTCGTGAGGTTTCAAGCTGATATATGCATTTTCTGCGATAATCTTGGTGAGACTTCTGTCAGAAGTATGCAGAATCATCGGGATCGCTCTTTTCGAGCTATTTAATACGAGAAACACGTTGTCTGGTTGTTTTCACGACTCCACAGTGCGTTTGATATGCAGAACCGGCGACATCTTAATTTTCGTGATGTTTCAAGCTGAGATATGGATTTTCTGCGATAATCTTGGTGACACTTCAGTCAGAAGTATGCAGAATCATCTAGATCGCTCTTTTCAAGCTATTTAATGCGAAAAATCAAGTTTTCTGGTGTTTTCACGACACCACAGTGCGTTTGATATCCAGAACCGGCTACATCTAGATTTTCGTGAGATTTCAACCTGAGATATGCATTTTCGTCGATAATCTAGGTGAGTCTTCTGTCAGTAGTATGCAGAATCATCGGGACCCCTCTTTTCGAGCTATTTAATGCGAGAAACACGTTATCTGTTGTTTTCACCACTCCGCAGTGCGTTTGATATGCACAACCGGCGACATCTTGATTTTCGTGAGATTTCAACCTGAGATATGCATTTTCTACGATAATCTTGGTGAGACTTCCGTCAGAAGTATGCAGAATCTTCGAGATCGCTCTTTTCGAGCTATTTAATGCGAGAAACACGTTATATGGTGTTTTCACGGCACCACAGTGCGTTTGATATCCAGAACAGGCGACATCTTGAATTTCGTGAGATTTCAAGCTGAGATATGCATTTTCTGCGATTATCTTGGTGAGACTTCTGTCAGAAGTATGCATAATCATCGGGATCGCTCTTTTCGAGCTATTTAATGCGAGAAACACGTTGTCTGGTTGTTTTCACAACTCCACAGTGCGTTTGATATGCAGAACCGGCGACATCTTAATTTTCGTGATGTTTCAAGCTGAGATATGGATTTTCTGCGATAATCTTGGTGACACTTCAGTCAGAAGTATGCAGAATCATCTAGATCGCTCTTTTCGAGCTATTTAATGCGAGAAACACGTTATCTGGTGTTTTCACCACTCCACAGTGCGTTTGATATGCAGAACCGGCGACATCTTGGATTTCGTCGGGTTTCAAGCTGAGATATGCATTTTCTACGATAATCTTGGTGAGACTTCTGTCAGAAGTATGCAGAATCTTCGAGATCGCTCTTTTCGAGCTATTTAATGCGAGAAACATGTTATCTGGTGTTTTCATCACTCCACAGGGCGTTTGATATGCAGAACCGGCGATATCTTGGTTTTCGTGGGGTTTCCAGCTGAGATATGCATTTTCAACGATAATCTTGGTGAGATTTCTGTCAGAAGTATGCAGAATCATCGGGATCGCATTTTTCGAGCTATGTAATGCGAGAAACACGTTGTCTGGTTGTTTTCACGACTCCACAGTGCGTTTGATATGCAGAACCGGCGACATCTTAATTTTCGTGATGTTTCAAGCTGAGATATGGATTTTCTGCGATAATCTTGGTGAGACTTCAGTCAGAGGTATGCAGAATCATCTAGATCGCTCTTTTCAAGCTATTTAATGCGAAAAAACAAGTTTTCTAGTGTTTTCAACATTCCACAGTGCGTTTGATATGCAGAACCGGCGACATCTTGGATTTCGTCGGGTTTCAAGCTGAGATATGCATTTTCTACGATAATCTTGGTGAGACTTCTGTCAGAAGTATGCAGAATCTTCGAGATCGCTCTTTTCGAGCTATTTAATGCGAGAAACATGTTATCTGGTGTTTTCATCACTCCACAGGGCGTTTGATATGCAGAACCGGCGATATCTTGGTTTTCGTGGGGTTTCCGGCTGAGATATGCATTTTCTACGATAATCTTGGTGAGACTTTAGTCAGAAGTATGCAGAATCTTCTAGATCGCTCGTTTCGAGCTATTTAATGCGAGAAACATGTTATCTGGTGTTTTCATCACTCCACAGGGCGTTTGATATGCAGAACCGGCGATATCTTGGTTTTCGTGGGGTTTCCAGCTGAGATATGCATTTTCAACGATAATCTTGGTGCGATTTCTGTCAGAAGTATGCAGAATCATCGGGATCGCACTTTTCGAGCTATTTAATGCGAGAAACACGTTGTCTGGTTGTTTTCACGACTCCACAGTGCGTTTGATATGCAGAACCGGCGACATCTTAATTTTCGTGATGTTTCAAGCTGAGATATGGATTTTCTGCGATAATCTTGGTGAGACTTCAGTCAGAGGTATGCAGAATCATCTAGATCACTCTTTTCGAGCTACTTAATGCGCGAACCACGTTATCTGGTGTATTGACCACTCCCCAGTGCGTTTGATATGCAGAACCGGCGACATCTTGGTTTTCGTGGGGTTTCCAGCTGAAATATGCATTTTCAACGATAATCATGGTGAGATTTCAGTCAGAAGTATGCAAAATCATCTAGATCGCTCGTTTCGAGCTATTTAATGCGAAAAACAAGTTTTCTGGTGTTTTCAACATTCCGCAGTGCGTTTGATATGCAGAACCGGCGACATCTTGATTTTCGTGAGATTTCAACCTGAGATATGCATTTTCTACGATAATCTTGGTGAGACTTCCGTCAGAAGTATGCAGAATCTTCCAGATCGCTCTTTTCGAGCTATTTAATGCGAGAAACACGTTATCTGGTGTTTCCACGACACCACAGTGCGTTTGATATCCAGAACAGGCGACATCTTGAATTTCGTGAGATTTCAACCTGAGATATGCATTTTCGTCGATAATCTTGGTGAGACTTCTGTCAGAAGTATGCAGAATCTTCGAGAACGCTCTTTTCGAGCTACATAATGCGAGAAACACGTTATCTGGTGTTTTCACCACTCCACAGTGCGTTTGATATGCAGAACCAGCGACATCTTGACTTTCGTCGGGTATCAAGCTGAGATATGCATTTTCAACGATAATCTTGGTGAGACTTCTGTCAGAAGTATGCAGAATCTTCGGGATCGCTCTTTTCGAGCTATTTAATGCGAGAAACACGTTGTCTGGTTGTTCTCACGACTCCAGAGTGCGTTTGATATGCAGAACCGGCGACATCTTAATTTTCGTGATGTTTCAAGCTGAGATATGCATTTTCTACGATAATCTTGGTGAGACTTCTGTC
Organism: Anthophora plumipes; assembly: GCA_951804975.1. NCBI lineage: Eukaryota > Metazoa > Arthropoda > Insecta > Hymenoptera > Apidae > Anthophora > Anthophora plumipes. Next base: position 2,152,490 of record CATORF010000423.1, read on the forward strand.
AGAAGTATGCAGAATCTTCGAGATCGCTCTTTTCGAGCTACTTAATGCGAGAAACACGATATCTGGTGTTTTCACCACTCCACAGTGCGTTTGATATGCAGAACCGGCGATATCTTGATTTTCGCGGGGTTTCCAGCTGAAATATGCATTTTCTGCGATGATCTTGGTGTTTCATCTATGAGAAGTATGCAGAATGATCGAGAACGCTCTTTTCGAGTTAGTTAATGCGAGAAACACGTTTTCTGGTGTTTTCAACATTCCACAGTGCGTCTGATATGCAGAACCGGAGATAACTTGGTTTTCGTGAGGTTTCAAGCTGAGATATGCATTTTCTGCGATTATCTTGGTGAGATTTCCGTCAGAAGTATGCATTATCATCGGGATCGCACTTCTCGAGCTATTTAATGCGAGAAACACGTTATCTGGTTGTTTTCACCACTCCACAGTGCGTTTGATTTGCAGAACCGGCGACATCTTAATTTTCGTGATGTTTCAAGCTGAGATATGGATTTTCTGCGATAATCTTGGTGAGACTTCAGTCAGAAGTATGCAGAATCATCTAGATCGCTCTTTTCAAGCTATTTAATGCGAATAAACAAGTTTTCTAGTGTTTTCACGACACCACAGTGCGTTTGATATCCAGAACCGGCGACATCTAGATTTTCGTGAGATTTCAACCTGAGATATGCATTTTCGTCGATAATCTTGGTGAGTCTTCTGTCAGTAGTATGCAGAATCATCGGGACCCCTCTTTTCGAGCTATTTAATGCGAGAAACACGTTATCTGTTGTTTTCGCCACTCCTCAGTGCGTTTGATATGCAGAACCGGCGACATCTTGATTTTCGTGTGATTTCAACCTGAGATATGCATTTTCTACGATAATCTTGGTGAGACTTCCGTCAGAAGTATGCAGAATCTTCGAGATCGCTCTTTTCTAGCTATTTAATGCGAGAAACACGTTATCTGGTGTTTTCACGACACCACAGTGCGTTTGATATCCAGAACAGGCGACATCTTGAATTTCGTGAGATTTCAACCTGAGATATGCATTTTCGTCGATAATCTTGGTGAGACTTCTGTCAGAAGTATGCAGAATCTTCGAGAACGCACTTTTCGAGCTACATAATGCGAGAAACACGTTATCTGGTGTTTTCACCACTCCACAGTGCGTTTGATATGCAGAACCAGCGGCATCTTGGCTTTCGTCGGGTATCAAGCTGAGATATGCATTTTCAACGATAATCTTGGTGAGACTTCTGTCAGAAGTATGCAGAATCTTCGGGATCGCTCTTTTCGAGCTATTTAATGCGAGAAACACGTTGTCTGGTTGTTCTCACGACTCCAGAGTGCGTTTGATATGCAGAACCGGCGACATCTTAATTTTCGTGATGTTTCAAGCTGAGATATGGATTTTCTGCGATAATCTTGGTGAGACTTCAGTCAGAGGTATGCAGAATCATCTAGATCGCTCTTTTCAAGCTATTTAATGCGAAAAAACAAGTTTTCTAGTGTTTTCAACATTCCACAGTGCGTTTGATATGCAGAACCGGCGACATCTTGGATTTCGTCGGGTTTCAAGCTGAGATATGCATTTTCTACGATAATCTTGGTGAGACTTCTGTCAGAAGTATGCAGAATCTTCGAGATCGCTCTTTTCGAGCTACTTAATGCGAGAAACACGATATCTGGTGTTTTCACCACTCCACAGTGCGTTTGATATGCAGAACCGGCGATATCTTGATTTTCGTGGTGTTTCCAGCTGAGATATGCATTTTCTGCGATAATCTTGGTGAGTCTTCTGTCAGAAGTATGCAGAATCATCTAGATCGCTTATTTCGAGCTATTTAATGCGAGAAACACGTTTTCTGGTGAATTCACCACTCCACAGTGCGTTTGATATGCAGAACCGGCGGCATCTTGGATTTCGTCGGGGTTCATACTGAGATATGCATTTTCTACGATAATCTTGGTGAGACTTCTGTCAGAAGTATGCAGAATCATCGAGATCGCTCTTTTCGAGCTATTTAATGCGAGAAACATGTTATCTGGTGTTTTCATCACTCCACAGGGCGTTTGATATGCAGAACCGGCGATATCTTGGTTTTCGTGGGGTTTCCAGCTGAGATATGCATTTTCTGCGATAATCTTGGTGAGACTTTAGTCAGAAGTATGCAGAATCATCTAGATCGCTCGTTTCGAGCTATTTAATGCGAAAAAACAAGTTTTCTGTTGTTTTGACCACTCCACAGTGCGTATGATATGTAGAGCCGCCGATAACTTGGTCTTCGCGGGGTTTCCAGCTGAAATATGCATTTTCTGCGATGATCTTGGTGTTTCATCTCTGAGAAGTATGCAGAATCTTCGAGATCGCTCTTCAGAGCTATTTAATGCGAGAAACACGTTATCTGGTGTTTTCACGACACCACAGTGCGTTTGATATCCAGAACAGGCGACATCTTGAATTTCGTCGGGTTTCAAGCTGAGATATGCATTTTCTACGATAATCTTGGTGAGACTTCTGTCAGAAGTATGCAGAATCTTCGAGATCGCTCTTTTCGAGCTACTTAATGCGAGAAACACGATATCTGGTGTTTTCACCACTCCACAGTGCGTTTGATATGCAGAACCGGCGATATCTTGATTTTCGTGGTGTTTCCAGCTGAGATATGCATTTTCTGCGATAATCTTGGTGAGTCTTCTGTCAGAAGTATGCAGAATCATCTAGATCGCTTATTTCGAGCTATTTAATGCGAGAAACACGTTTTCTGGTGAATTCACCACTCCACAGTGCGTTTGATATGCAGAACCGGCGGCATCTTGGATTTCGTCGGGGTTCATACTGAGATATGCATTTTCTACGATAATCTTGGTGAGACTTCTGTCAGAAGTATGCAGAATCATCGAGATCGCTCTTTTCGAGCTATTTAATGCGAGAAACATGTTATCTGGTGTTTTCATCACTCCACAGGGCGTTTGATATGCAGAACCGGCGATATCTTGGTTTTCGTGGGGTTTCCAGCTGAGATATGCATTTTCTGCGATAATCTTGGTGAGACTTTAGTCAGAAGTATGCAGAATCATCTAGATCGCTCGTTTCGAGCTATTTAATGCGAAAAAACAAGTTTTCTGTTGTTTTGACCACTCCACAGTGCGTATGATATGTAGAGCCGCCGATAACTTGGTCTTCGCGGGGTTTCCAGCTGAAATATGCATTTTCTGCGATGATCTTGGTGTTTCATCTCTGAGAAGTATGCAGAATGATCGAGAACGCTCTTTTCGAGTTAGCTAATGCGAGAAACACGTTTTCTGGTGTTTTCAACATTCCACAGTGCGTCTGATATGCAGAACCGACGATATCGTGGTTTTCGTGGTGTTTCCACCTGAGATATGCATTTTCTGCGATAATCTTGGTGGGTCTTCTGTCAGCAGTATGCAGAATCATCTAGATCACTCTTTTCGAGCTACTTAATGCGAGAACCACGTTATCTGGTGTATTGACCACTCCCCAGTGCGTTTGATTTGCAGAACCGGCGACATCTTGGTTTTCGTGGGGTTTCCAGCTGAAATATGCATTTTCTGCGATAATCTTGGTGTTTCATCTATGAGAAGTATGCAGAATCATCGTGAACGCTCTTTTCCAGCTAGTTAATGCGAGAAACACGTTTTCTGGTGTTTTCACCACTCCACAGTGCGTCTGATATGCAGAACCGGAGATAACTTGGTTTTCGTGAGGTTTCAAGCTGAGATATGCATTTTCTGCGATTATCTTGGTGAGACTTCTGTCAGAAGTATGCAGAATCTTGGAGATTGCTCTTTTCGAGCTATTTAATGCGAGAAACATGTTATCTGGTGTTTTCATCACTCCACAGGGCGTTTGATATGCAGAACCGGCGATATCTTGGTTTTCGTGGGGTTTCCAGCTGAGATATGCATTTTCTACGATAATCTTGGTGAGACTTTAGTCAGAAGTATGCAGAATCATCTAGATCGCTCGTTTCGAGCTATTTAATGCGAAAAAACAAGTTTTCTGGTGTTTTGACCACTCCACAGTGCGTTTGATATGTAGAGCCGCCGATAACTTGGTTTTCGTGGGGTTTCCAGCTGAAATATGCATTTTCTGCGATAATATTGGTAAGACTTCAGTCAGAAGTATGCGGAAACATCGAGATCGCTCTTTTCGAGCTATTTAATGCGAGAAACACGTTATCTGGTGTATTGACCACTCCACAGTGCGTTTGATATGCAGAACCGGCGCCATCTTGATTTTCGTGAGGTTTCAAGCTGAGATATGCATTTTCTGCGATAATATTGGTGAGACTTCAGTAAGAAGTATACAGAATCTTCTAGATCGCTCGTTTCGAGCTATTTAATGCGAGAAACACGTTATCTGGTGTATTGACCACTCCACAGTGCGTTTGATATGCAAAACCGGCGATATCTTGGTTTTCGTCGGGTTTCAAGCTGAGATATGCATTTTCTGCGATAATCTTGGTGAGACTTCTGTCAGAAGTTTGCAGAATCATCTAGATCGCTCGTTTCGATCTATTTAATGCGAAAAACACGTTATCTGGTGTATTGGCAACTCCATAGTGCGTTTGATATGCAAAACCGGCGATATCTTGGTTTTCGTCGGGTTTCAAGCTGAGATATGCATTTTCAACGATAATCTTGCTGAGATTTCACTCAGAAGTATGCAGAATCATCTCGATCGCTCGTTTCGAGCTATTTAATGCGAAAAAACAAGTTTTCTGGTGTTTTCAACATTCCACAGTACGTTTGATATGCAGAACCGGCGATATCTTGATTTTCGTGGTGTTTCCAGCTGAGATATGCATTTTCTGCGATAATCTTGGTGAGACTTCTGTCCGAAGTATGCAGAATCATCGATATCGCTCTTTTCGATCTATTTAATGCGAAAAAACAAGTTATCTGTTGTTTTCACCATCCACATTGCGCCTGATATGCAGAACCGGCGACATCTTGGTTTTCGTGGGGTTTCCAGCTTAAATATGCATTTTCTGCGATAATCTTGGTGAGTCTTCTGACAGAAGTATGCAGAATCATGTAGATCGTTCGTTTCGAGTTATTTAATGCGAAAAAACAAGTTTTCTGGTGTTTTGACCACTCCACAGTGCGTTTGATATGCAAAACCGGCGATATCTTGGTTTTCGTCGGGTTTCAAGCTGAGATATGCATTTTCAACGATAATCTTGGTGAGATTTCACTCAGAAGTATGCAGAATCATCTCGATCGCTCGTTTCGAGCTATTTAATGCGACAAAACAAGTTTTCTGGTGTTTTCAACATTCCACAGTACGTTTGATATGCAGAACCGGCGACATCTTGGTTTTCGTGGGGTTTCCAGCTGAAATATGCATTTTCTGCGATAATCATGGTGAGACGTCTGTCCGAAGTATGTAGAATCATCGAGATCGCTCTTTTCGAGCTATTTAATGCGACAAACACGTTATCTGGTGTTTTGACCACTCCACAGTGTGTTTGATATGCAGAACCGGCGATATCTTGATTTTCGTGGTGTTTCCAGGTGAGATATGCATTTTCTGCGATAATCTTGGTGAGTCTTCTGCCAGCAGTATGCAGAATCATCTAGATCACACTTTTCGAGCTATTTAATCCGAGATCCACGTTATCTGGTGTATGCAGAACCGGAGATAACTTGGTTTTCGTGAGGTTTCAAGCTGAGATATGCATTTTCTGCGATTATCTTGGTGAGACTTCTGTCAGAAGTATGCAGAATCTTGGAGATTGCTCTTTTCGAGCTATTTAATGCGAGAAACATGTTATCTGGTGTTTTCATCACTCCACAGGGCGTTTGATATGCAGAACCGGCGATATCTTGGTTTTCGTGGGGTTTCCAGCTGAGATATGCATTTTCTACGATAATCTTGGTGAGACTTTAGTCAGAAGTATGCAGAATCATCTAGATCGCTCGTTTCGAGCTATTTAATGCGAAAAAACAAGTTTTCTGGTGTTTTGACCACTCCACAGTGCGTTTGATATGTAGAGCCGCCGATAACTTGGTTTTCGTGGGGTTTCCAGCTGAAATATGCATTTTCTGCGATAATATTGGTAAGACTTCAGTCAGAAGTATGCGGAAACATCGAGATCGCTCTTTTCGAGCTATTTAATGCGAGAAACACGTTATCTGGTGTATTGACCACTCCACAGTGCGTTTGATATGCAGAACCGGCGCCATCTTGATTTTCGTGAGGTTTCAAGCTGAGATATGCATTTTCTGCGATAATATTGGTGAGACTTCAGTAAGAAGTATACAGAATCTTCTAGATCGCTCGTTTCGAGCTATTTAATGCGAGAAACACGTTATCTGGTGTATTGACCACTCCACAGTGCGTTTGATATGCAAAACCGGCGATATCTTGGTTTTCGTCGGGTTTCAAGCTGAGATATGCATTTTCTGCGATAATCTTGGTGAGACTTCTGTCAGAAGTTTGCAGAATCATCTAGATCGCTCGTTTCGATCTATTTAATGCGAAAAACACGTTATCTGGTGTATTGACAACTCCACAGTGCGTTTGATATGCAAAACCGGCGATATCTTGGTTTTCGTCGGGTTTCAAGCTGAGATATGCATTTTCAACGATAATCTTGCTGAGATTTCACTCAGAAGTATGCAGAATCATCTCGATCGCTCGTTTAGAGCTATTTAATGCGACAAAACAAGTTTTCTGGTGTTTTCAACATTCCACAGTACGTTTGATATGCAGAACCGGCGACATCTTGGTTTTCGTGGGGTTTCCAGCTGAAATATGCATTTTCTGCGATAATCATGGTGAGACGTCTGTCCGAAGTATGTAGAATCATCGAGATCGCTCTTTTCGAGCTATTTAATGCGAGAAACACGTTATCTGGTGTATTGACCACTCCACAGTGCGTTTGATATGCAGAACCGGCGCCATCTTGATTTTCGTGAGGTTTCAAGCTGAGATATGCATTTTCTGCGATAATATTGGTGAGACTTCAGTAAGAAGTATACAGAATCTTCTAGATCGCTCGTTTCGAGCTATTTAATGCGAAAAAACAAGTTTTCTGGTGTTTTCAACATTCCACAGTACGTTTGATATGCAGAACCGGCGATATCTTGATTTTCGTGGTGTTTCCAGTTGAGATATGCATTTTCTGCGATAATCTTGGTGAGACTTCTGTCCGAAGTATGCAGAATCATCGATATCGCTCTTTTCGATCTATTTAATGCGAAAAAACAAGTTATCTGTTGTTTTCACCATCCACATTGCGCCTGATATGCAGAACCGGCGACATCTTGGTTTTCGTGGGGTTTCCAGCTTAAATATGCATTTTCTGCGATAATCTTGGTGAGTCTTCTGACAGAAGTATGCAGAATCATGTAGATCGTTCGTTTCGAGTTATTTAATGCGAAAAAACAAGTTTTCTGGTGTTTTGACCACTCCACAGTGCGTTTGATATGCAAAACCGGCGATATCTTGGTTTTCGTCGGGTTTCAAGCTGAGATATGCATTTTCAACGATAATCTTGGTGAGATTTCACTCAGAAGTATGCAGAATCATCTCGATCGCTCGTTTCGAGCTATTTAATGCGACAAAACAAGTTTTCTGGTGTTTTCAACATTCCACAGTACGTTTGATATGCAGAACCGGCGACATCTTGGTTTTCGTGGGGTTTCCAGCTGAAATATGCATTTTCTGCGATAATCATGGTGAGACGTCTGTCCGAAGTATGTAGAATCATCGAGATCGCTCTTTTCGAGCTATTTAATGCGACAAACACGTTATCTGGTGTTTTGACCACTCCACAGTGTGTTTGATATGCAGAACCGGCGATATCTTGATTTTCGTGGTGTTTCCAGGTGAGATATGCATTTTCTGCGATAATCTTGGTGAGTCTTCTGCCAGCAGTATGCAGAATCATCTAGATCACACTTTTCGAGCTATTTAATCCGAGATCCACGTTATCTGGTGTATGCAGAACCGGCGACATCATGGATTTCGTCGGGGTTCAAGCTGAGATATGCATTTTCTGCGATAATCTTGGTGAGACTTCTGTCCGAAGTATGCAGAATCATCGAGATCGCTCTTTTCGAGCTATTTAATGCGAGAAACACGTTATCTGGTGTTTTGACCACTCCACAGTGCGTTTGATATGCAGAACCGGCGACATCTTGGATTTCGTCGGGTTTCAAGCTGAGATATGCATTTTCTACGATAATCTTGGTGAGACTTCTGTCAGAAGTATGCAGAATCTTCGAGATCGCTCTTTTCGAGCTATTTAATGCGGGAAACATGTTATCTGGGGTTTTCATCACTCCACAGGGCGTTTGATATGCAGAACCGGCGATATCTTGGTTTTCGTGGGGTTTCCAGCTGAGATATGCATTTTCTACGATAATCTTGGTGAGACTTTAGTCAGAAGTATGCAGAATCTTCTAGATCGCTCGTTTCGAGCTATTTAATGCGAGAAACATGTTATCTGGTGTTTTCATCACTCCACAGGGCGTTTGATATGCAGAACCGGCGATATCTTGGTTTTCGTGGGGTTTCCAGCTGAGATATGCATTTTCAACGATAATCTTGGTGCGATTTCTGTCAGAAGTATGCAGAATCACCGGGATCGCACTTTTCGAGCTATTTAATGCGAGAAACACGTTGTCTGGTTGTTTTCACGACTCCACAGTGCGTTTGATATGCAGAACCGGCGACATCTTGGTTTTCGTGGGGTTTCCAGCTGAAATATGCATTTTCTGCGATAATCATGGTGAGACGTCTGTCCGAAGTATGTAGAATCATCGAGATCGCTCTTTTCGAGCTATTTAATGCGACAAACACGTTATCTGGTGTTTTGACCACTCCACAGTGCGTATGATATGTAGAGCCGCCGATAACTTGGTCTTCGCGGGGTTTCCAGCTGAAATATGCATTTTCTGCGATGATCTTGGTGTTTCATCTCTGAGAAGTATGCAGAATGATCGAGAACGCTCTTTTCGAGTTAGCTAATGCGAGAAACACGTTTTCTGGTGTTTTCAACATTCCACAGTGCGTCTGATATGCAGAACCGACGATATCGTGGTTTTCGTGGTGTTTCCACCTGAGATATGCATTTTCTGCGATAATCTTGGTGGGTCTTCTGTCAGCAGTATGCAGAATCATCTAGATCACTCTTTTCGAGCTACTTAATGCGAGAACCACGTTATCTGGTGTATTGACCACTCCCCAGTGCGTTTGATTTGCAGAACCGGCGACATCTTGGTTTTCGTGGGGTTTCCAGCTGAAATATGCATTTTCTGCGATAATCTTGGTGTTTCATCTATGAGAAGTATGCAGAATCATCGTGAACGCTCTTTTCCAGCTAGTTAATGCGAGAAACACGTTTTCTGGTGTTTTCACCACTCCACAGTGCGTCTGATATGCAGAACCGGAGATAACTTGGTTTTCGTGAGGTTTCAAGCTGAGATATGCATTTTCTGCGATTATCTTGGTGAGACTTCTGTCAGAAGTATGCAGAATCTTGGAGATTGCTCTTTTCGAGCTATTTAATGCGAGAAACATGTTATCTGGTGTTTTCATCACTCCACAGGGCGTTTGATATGCAGAACCGGCGATATCTTGGTTTTCGTGGGGTTTCCAGCTGAGATATGCATTTTCTACGATAATCTTGGTGAGACTTTAGTCAGAAGTATGCAGAATCATCTAGATCGCTCGTTTCGAGCTATTTAATGCGAAAAAACAAGTTTTCTGGTGTTTTGACCACTCCACAGTGCGTTTGATATGTAGAGCCGCCGATAACTTGGTTTTCGTGGGGTTTCCAGCTGAAATATGCATTTTCTGCGATAATATTGGTAAGACTTCAGTCAGAAGTATGCGGAAACATCGAGATCGCTCTTTTCGAGCTATTTAATGCGAGAAACACGTTATCTGGTGTATTGACCACTCCACAGTGCGTTTGATATGCAGAACCGGCGCCATCTTGATTTTCGTGAGGTTTCAAGCTGAGATATGCATTTTCTGCGATAATATTGGTGAGACTTCAGTAAGAAGTATACAGAATCTTCTAGATCGCTCGTTTCGAGCTATTTAATGCGAGAAACACGTTATCTGGTGTATTGACCACTCCACAGTGCGTTTGATATGCAAAACCGGCGATATCTTGGTTTTCGTCGGGTTTCAAGCTGAGATATGCATTTTCTGCGATAATCTTGGTGAGACTTCTGTCAGAAGTTTGCAGAATCATCTAGATCGCTCGTTTCGATCTATTTAATGCGAAAAACACGTTATCTGGTGTATTGGCAACTCCATAGTGCGTTTGATATGCAAAACCGGCGATATCTTGGTTTTCGTCGGGTTTCAAGCTGAGATATGCATTTTCAACGATAATCTTGCTGAGATTTCACTCAGAAGTATGCAGAATCATCTCGATCGCTCGTTTCGAGCTATTTAATGCGAAAAAACAAGTTTTCTGGTGTTTTCAACATTCCACAGTACGTTTGATATGCAGAACCGGCGATATCTTGATTTTCGTGGTGTTTCCAGCTGAGATATGCATTTTCTGCGATAATCTTGGTGAGACTTCTGTCCGAAGTATGCAGAATCATCGATATCGCTCTTTTCGATCTATTTAATGCGAAAAAACAAGTTATCTGTTGTTTTCACCATCCACATTGCGCCTGATATGCAGAACCGGCGACATCTTGGTTTTCGTGGGGTTTCCAGCTTAAATATGCATTTTCTGCGATAATCTTGGTGAGTCTTCTGACAGAAGTATGCAGAATCATGTAGATCGTTCGTTTCGAGTTATTTAATGCGAAAAAACAAGTTTTCTGGTGTTTTGACCACTCCACAGTGCGTTTGATATGCAAAACCGGCGATATCTTGGTTTTCGTCGGGTTTCAAGCTGAGATATGCATTTTCAACGATAATCTTGGTGAGATTTCACTCAGAAGTATGCAGAATCATCTCGATCGCTCGTTTCGAGCTATTTAATGCGACAAAACAAGTTTTCTGGTGTTTTCAACATTCCACAGTACGTTTGATATGCAGAACCGGCGACATCTTGGTTTTCGTGGGGTTTCCAGCTGAAATATGCATTTTCTGCGATAATCATGGTGAGACGTCTGTCCGAAGTATGTAGAATCATCGAGATCGCTCTTTTCGAGCTATTTAATGCGACAAACACGTTATCTGGTGTTTTGACCACTCCACAGTGTGTTTGATATGCAGAACCGGCGATATCTTGATTTTCGTGGTGTTTCCAGGTGAGATATGCATTTTCTGCGATAATCTTGGTGAGTCTTCTGCCAGCAGTATGCAGAATCATCTAGATCACACTTTTCGAGCTATTTAATCCGAGATCCACGTTATCTGGTGTATGCAGAACCGGCGACATCATGGATTTCGTCGGGGTTCAAGCTGAGATATGCATTTTCTGCGATAATCTTGGTGAGACTTCTGTCCGAAGTATGCAGAATCATCGAGATCGCTCTTTTCGAGCTATTTAATGCGAGAAACACGTTATCTGGTGTTTTGACCACTCCACAGTGCGTTTGATATGCAGAACCGGCGACATCTTGGATTTCGTCGGGTTTCAAGCTGAGATATGCATTTTCTACGATAATCTTGGTGAGACTTCTGTCAGAAGTATGCAGAATCTTCGAGATCGCTCTTTTCGAGCTATTTAATGCGGGAAACATGTTATCTGGGGTTTTCATCACTCCACAGGGCGTTTGATATGCAGAACCGGCGATATCTTGGTTTTCGTGGGGTTTCCAGCTGAGATATGCATTTTCTACGATAATCTTGGTGAGACTTTAGTCAGAAGTATGCAGAATCTTCTAGATCGCTCGTTTCGAGCTATTTAATGCGAGAAACATGTTATCTGGTGTTTTCATCACTCCACAGGGCGTTTGATATGCAGAACCGGCGATATCTTGGTTTTCGTGGGGTTTCCAGCTGAGATATGCATTTTCAACGATAATCTTGGTGCGATTTCTGTCAGAAGTATGCAGAATCACCGGGATCGCACTTTTCGAGCTATTTAATGCGAGAAACACGTTGTCTGGTTGTTTTCACGACTCCACAGTGCGTTTGATATGCAGAACCGGCGACATCTTAATTTTCGTGATGTTTCAAGCTGAGATATGGATTTTCTGCGATAATCTTGGTGAGACTTCAGTCAGAGGTATGCAGAATCATCTAGATCACTCTTTTCGAGCTACTTAATGCGCGAACCACGTTATCTGGTGTATTGACCACTCCCCAGTGCGTTTGATATGCAGAACCGGCGACATCTTTGTTTTCGTGGGGTTTCCAGCTGAAATATGCATTTTCAACGATAATCATGGTGAGATTTCAGTCAGAAGTATGCAAAATCATCTAGATCGCTCGTTTCGAGCTATTTAATGCGAAAAACAAGTTTTCTGGTGTTTTCAACATTCCGCAGTGCGTTTGATATGCAGAACCGGCGATATCTTGATTTTCGTGGTGTTTCCAGCTGAGATATGCATTTTCTGCGATAATCTTGGTGAGACTTCTGTCCGAAGTATGCAGAATCATCGATATCGCTCTTTTCGATCTATTTAATGCGAAAAAACAAGTTATCTGTTGTTTTCACCATCCACATTGCGCCTGATATGCAGAACCGGCGACATCTTGGTTTTCGTGGGGTTTCCAGCTTAAATATGCATTTTCTGCGATAATCTTGGTGAGTCTTCTGACAGAAGTATGCAGAATCATGTAGATCGTTCGTTTCGAGTTATTTAATGCGAAAAAACAAGTTTTCTGGTGTTTTGACCACTCCACAGTGCGTTTGATATGTAGAGCCGCCGATAACTTGGTTTTCGTGGGGTTTCCAGCTGAAATATGCATTTTCTGCGATAATCTTGGTGAGACTTCCGTCAGAAGTATGCAGAATCATCGGGATCGCTCTTTTCGAGCTATTTAATGCGAGAAACACGTTGTCTGGTCGTTTTCACGACTCCACAGTGCGTTTGATATGCAGAACCGGCGACATCTTAATTTTCGTGATGTTTCAAGCTGAGATATGGATTTTCTGCGATAATCTTGGTGAGACTTCAGTCAGAGGTATGCAGAATCATCTAGATCGCTCTTTTCAAGCTATTTAATGCGAAAAAACAAGTTTTCTAGTGTTTTCAACATTCCACAGTGCGTTTGATATGCAGAACCGGCGACACCTTGGATTTCGTCGGGTTTCAAGCTGAGATATGCATTTTCTACGATAATCTTGGTGAGACTTCTGTCAGAAGTATGCAGAATCTTCGAGATCGCTCTTTTCGAGCTACTTAATGCGAGAAACACGATATCTGGTGTTTTCACCACTCCACAGTGCGTTTGATATGCAGAACCGGCGATATCTTGATTTTCGTGGTGTTTCCAGCTGAGATATGCATTTTCTACGATAATCTTGGTGAGACTTCAGTCAGAGGTATGCAGAATCATCTAGATCGCTCTTTTCAAGCTATTTAATGCGAATAAACAAGTTTTCTAGTGTTTTCACGACACCACAGTGCGTTTGATATCCAGAACCGGCGACATCTAGATTTTCGTGAGATTTCAACCTGAGATATGCATTTTCGTCGATAATCTTGGTGAGTCTTCTGTCAGTAGTATGCAGAATCATCGGGACCCCTCTTTTCGAGCTATTTAATGCGAGAAACACGTTATCTGTTGTTTTCGCCACTCCTCAGTGCGTTTGATATGCAGAACCGGCGACATCTTGATTATCGTGAGATTTCAACCTGAGATATGCATTTTCTACGATAATCTTGGTGAGACTTCCGTCAGAAGTATGCAGAATCTTCGAGATCGCTCTTTTCTAGCCATTTAATGCGAGAAACACGTTATCTGGTGTTTTCACGACACCACAGTGCGTTTGATATCCAGAACAGGCGACATCTTGAATTTCGTGAGATTTCAACCTGAGATATGCATTTTCGTCGATAATCTTGGTGAGACTTCTGTCAGAAGTATGCAGAATCTTCGAGAACGCACTTTTCGAGCTACATAATGCGAGAAACACGTTATCTGGTGTTTTCACCACTCCACAGTGCGTTTGATATGCAGAACCAGCGACATCTTGGCGTTCGTCGGGTATCAAGCTGAGATATGCATTTTCTGCGATAATCTTGGTGAGACTTCTGTCAGAAGTATGCAGAATCATCTAGATCGCTCTTTTCGAGCTATGTAATGCGAAAAAACAAGTTTTCTGGTGTTTTCAACATTCCACAGTGCGTTTTATATGCAGAACCGGCGATATCTTGATTTTCGTGGTGTTTCCAGGTGAGATATGCATTTTCTGCGATAATCTTAGTGAGTCATCTGTCAGAAGTATGCAGAATCATCGAGATCCCTCTTTTCGAGCTATTTAATGCGAGAACCACGTTATCTGATGTTTTCACGACTCCACAGTGCGTTTGATATGCAGAACCGGCGACATCTTGGATTTCGTCGGGGTTCAAGCTGAGATATGCACATTCTACGATAATCTTGGTGAGACTTCTGTCAGAAGTATGCAGAATTATCTAGATCGCTCTTTTCGAGCTATGTAATGCGAAAAAACAAGTTTTCTGGTGTTTTCAACATTCCACAGTGCGTTTGATATGCAGAACCGGAGATAACTTGGTTTTCGTGAGGTTTCAAGCTGCGATATGCATTTTCTGCGATAATCTTGGTGAGACTTCAGTCAGAAGTATGCAGAATCTTCGAAAACGCTCTTTTCGAGCTACTTAATGCGAGAAACACGCTTTCTGGTGTTTTCACGACTCCACAGTGCGTTTGATATGCAGAACCGGCGACATCTTGGATTTCGTCGGGGTTCAAGCTGAGATATGTATTTTCTGCGATAATCTTGGTCAGACGTCTGTCAGAAGTATGCAGAAACATCGAGATCGCACTTTTCGACATATTTAATGCGAGAAACACGTTTTCTGGTGTTTTCACCACTCCACAGTGTGTTTGATTTGCAGAACCGGCGACATCTTAGATTTCGTCGGGTTTCAAGCTGAGATATGCACTTTCTGCAATAATCTTGGTGAGACTTCAGTCAGAAGTATGCAGAATCATCTAGATCGCTCTTTTCGAGCTATGTAATGCGAGAAACACGTTATCTGGTGTTTTCAACATTCCACAGTGCGTTTTATATGCAAAACAGGCGATATCTTGAATTTCGTGGTGTTTCCAGCTGAGATATGCATTTTCTGCGATAATCTTGGTGAGACTTCTGTCAGAAGTATGCAGAATCATCTAGATCGCTCTTTTCGAACTATTTAATGCGAGAACCACGTTATCTGATGTTTTCACGACTCCACTGTGCGTTTGATATGCAGAACCGGCGACATCTTGGATTTCGTCGGGGTTCAAGCTGAGATATGCACATTCTACGATAATCTTTGTGAGACTTCTGTCAGAAGTATGCAGAATCATCTAGATCGCTCTTTTCGAGCTACTTAATGCCAGAATCACGTTTTCTGGTGTTTTCACCACTCCACAGTGCGTTTGATATACAGAACCGGCGACATCTTGGATTTCGTCGGGGTTCAAGCTGAGATATGCACATTCTACGATAATCTTGGTGAGACTTCTGTCAGTAGTATGCAGAATCATCGATACCCCTCTTTTCGAGCTATTTAATGCGAGAAACACGTTATCTGGTGTTTTCACCACTCCACAGTGCGTTTTATATGCAGAACCGGCGACATCATGATTTTGGTGAGGTTTCAAGCTGAGATATGCATTTTCTGCGATAATATTGGTGAGACTTCAGTCATATGTATGCAGAATCATCTAGATCTCTCGTTTCGTGCTATTTAATGCGAAAAAACAAGTTTTCTGGTGTTTTCACCACTGCTCAGTACGTTTGACATGCAGAACCGGCGACATCTTGATTTTCGTGAGATTTCAAGCTGAGATATGCATTTTCTCCTATAATATTGGTGAGACTTCAGTCAGAAGTATGCAGAATCATCTAGATCGCTCGTTTCGAGCTATCTAATGCGAAAAAACAAGATTTCTGGTGTTTTCAACATTCCACAGTGCGTTTGCTATGCAGAACCGGCGACATCTTGGATTTCGTCGGGTTTCAAGCTGAGATATGCATTTCCTACGAGAATCTTGGTGAGACTTCTGTCAGAAGTATGCAGAATCATCTAGATCGCTCTTTTCGAGCTATTTAATGCGAGAAACACGTTGTCTGGTGTATTCAGCCACTCCACAGTACGTTTGACATGCAGAACCGGAGATATCTTGGTTTCGGTCGGGTTTCAAGCTGAGATATGCATTTTCTACGATAATCTTGGTGTGACGTCTGTCAGAAGTATGCAGAATCATCGGGATTGCTCATTTCGAGCTATTTAATGCGAGAAACACGTTATCTGGTGTTTTCATCACTCCACAGTGCGTTTGATTTGCAGAACCGGCGACATCTTGGCTGTCTTCGGGTATCAAGCTGAGATATGCATTTTCTACGATAATCTTGGTGAGACTTCTCTCAGAAGTATGCAGAATCTTCGAGATCGCTCTTTTCGAGCCACTTAATGCGAGAAACACGTTATCTGGTGTTTTCACCACTCCACAGTGCGTTTGACATGCAGTACCGGCGACATCTTGGATTTCGTCGGGGTTCAAGCACAGGTATGAATTTTCTGCGATAATCTTGGTGAGACTTCTGTCAGAAGTATGCAGAATCATATAGATCGCCCGTTTCGAGCTATCTACTGCGAAAAAACAAGTTTTCTGGTGTTTTCACCACACCACAGTCCGTTTGATGCGCAGAACCGGAGATAACTTGGTTTTCGTGAGGTTTCAAGCTGAGATATGCATTTTCTACGATTATCTTGGTGTGACGTCTGTCAGAAGTATGCAGAATCATCGGGATTGCTCTTTTCGAGCTATTTAATGCGAGAAACACGTTATCTGGTGTTTTCACCACTCCACAGTGCGTTTGATATGCAGAACCGGCGACATCTTGGCTGTCTTCGGGTATCAAGCTGAGATATGCATTTTCTACGATAATCTTGGTGAGACTTCTGTCAGAAGTATGCAGAATCATCTAGATCGTTCTTTTCGAGCTATTTAATTCGAGAAACACGTTATCTGGTTGTTTTCACCACTCCACAGTGCGTTTGATATGCAGAAGCGGCGACATCTTGATTTTCGTGAGATTTCAAGCTGAGGTATGCATTGTCTGCGATAATCTTGGTGAGACTTCAGTCAGAAGTATGCAGAATCTTCGAGAACGCTCTTTTCGAGCTACTTAATGCGAGAAACACGTTTTCTCGTGTATTCACCAACCCACAGTACGTTTGACATGCAGAACCGGAGATATCTTGGTTTCGGTGGGGTTTCAAGCTGAGATATGCATTTTCTACGATAATCTTGGTGAGCCGTCTGTCAGAAGTATGCAGAATCATCGGGATCGCTTTTTTCGAGCTATTTAATGCGAGAAACACGTTATGTGGTGTTTTCACCACTCCACAGTGCGTTTGATATGCAGAACCGGCGACATCTTGGATTTCGTCGGGGTTCAAGCTGAGAAATGCATTTTGTGCGATAATCTTGGTGAGTCATCTGTCAGAAGTATGCAGAATCATCGAGATCCCTCTTTTCGAGCTATTTAATGCGAGAAACACGTTATCTGTTGTTTTCACCACTCCACAGTGCGTTTGACATTCAGAACCGGCGACATCTTGGATTTCGTCGGGTTTCAAGCTGAGATATGCACATTCTAGGATAATCTTGGTGAGACTTCTGTCAGAAGTATGCAGAATCATCTAGATCGCTCTTTTCGAGCTATTTAATGCGAGAAACACGTTTTCTGGTGCATTCACCACTCCACAGTACGTTTGACATGCAGAACCGGAGATATCTTGGATTTCGTCGGGGTTCAAGCTGAGATATGCACACTCTACGATAATCTTGGTGAGACTTCTGTCAGTAGTATGCAGAATCATCGAGACCCCTCTTTTCGAGCTATTTAATCGGAGAAACACGTTATCTGGTGTTTTCACCACTCCACAGTGCGTTTGATATGCAGAACCGGCGACATCTTGGATTTCGTCGGGGTTCAAGCTGAGAAATGCATTTTCTACGATAATCTTGGTGAGATTTCTGTCAGAAGTATGCAGAATCATCTAGATCGTTCTTTTCGAGATATATAATTCGAGAAACACGTTTTCTGGTGTATTCACCACTCCACAGTACGTTTGACATGCAGAACCGGAGATATCTTGGTTTCGGTCGGGTTTCAAGCTGAGATATGCATTTTCTACGATAATCTTGGTGAGACGTCTGTCAGAAGTATGCAGAATCATCGGGATCGCTCTTTTCGAGCTACTTAATGCGAGAATCACGTTTTCTGGTGTTTTCACCACTCCACAGTGCGTTTGATATGCAGAACCGGCGACATCTTGGATTTCGTCGGGGTTCAAGCTGAGATATGCACATTCTAGGATAATCTTGGTGAGTCTTCTGTCAGTAGTATGCAGAATCATCGGGACCCCTCTTTTCGAGCTATTTAATGCGAGAAACACGTTATCTGTTGTTTTCGCCACTCCTCAGTGCGTTTGATATGCAGAACCGGCGACATCTTGATTATCGTGAGATTTCAACCTGAGATATGCATTTTCTACGATAATCTTGGTGAGACTTCCGTCAGAAGTATGCAGAATCTTCGAGATCGCTCTTTTCTAGCCATTTAATGCGAGAAACACGTTATCTGGTGTTTTCACGACACCACAGTGCGTTTGATATCCAGAACAGGCGACATCTTGAATTTCGTGAGATTTCAACCTGAGATATGCATTTTCGTCGATAATCTTGGTGAGACTTCTGTCAGAAGTATGCAGAATCTTCGAGAACGCACTTTTCGAGCTACATAATGCGAGAAACACGTTATCTGGTGTTTTCACCACTCCACAGTGCGTTTGATATGCAGAACCAGCGACATCTTGGCTTTCGTCGGGTATCAAGCTGAGATATGCATTTTCTGCGATAATCTTGGTGAGACTTCTGTCAGAAGTATGCAGAATCATCTAGATCGCTCTTTTCGAGCTATGTAATGCGAAAAAACAAGTTTTCTGGTGTTTTCAACATTCCACAGTGCGTTTTATATGCAGAACCGGCGATATCTTGATTTTCGTGGTGTTTCCAGGTGAGATATGCATTTTCTGCGATAATCTTAGTGAGTCATCTGTCAGAAGTATGCAGAATCATCGAGATCCCTCTTTTCGAGCTATTTAATGCGAGAACCACGTTATCTGATGTTTTCACGACTCCACAGTGCGTTTGATATGCAGAACCGGCGACATCTTGGATTTCGTCGGGGTTCAAGCTGAGATATGCACATTCTACGATAATCTTGGTGAGACTTCTGTCAGAAGTATGCAGAATTATCTAGATCGCTCTTTTCGAGCTATGTAATGCGAAAAAACAAGTTTTCTGGTGTTTTCAACATTCCACAGTGCGTTTGATATGCAGAACCGGAGATATCTTGGTATCGGTCGGGTTTCAAGCTGAGATATGCATTTTCTGCGTTAATCTTAGTGAGACTTCTGTCAGAAGTATGCAGAATCATCTAGATCGCTCTTTTCGAGCTATTTAATTCGAGAAACACGTTTTCTGGTGTTTTCACCACACCACAGTCCGTTTGATGTGCAGAACCGGAGATAACTTGGTTTTCGTGAGGTTTCAAGCTGCGATATGCATTTTCTGCGATAATCTTGGTGAGACTTCAGTCAGAAGTATGCAGAATCTTCGAAAACGCTCTTTTCGAGCTACTTAATGCGAGAAACACGCTTTCTGGTGTTTTCACGACTCCACAGTGCGTTTGATATGCAGAACCGGCGACATCTTGGATTTCGTCGGGGTTCAAGCTGAGATATGTATTTTCTGCGATAATCTTGGTCAGACGTCTGTCAGAAGTATGCAGAAACATCGAGATCGCACTTTTCGACATATTTAATGCGAGAAACACGTTTTCTGGTGTTTTCACCACTCCACAGTGTGTTTGATTTGCAGAACCGGCGACATCTTAGATTTCGTCGGGTTTCAAGCTGAGATATGCACTTTCTGCAATAATCTTGGTGAGACTTCAGTCAGAAGTATGCAGAATCATCTAGATCGCTCTTTTCGAGCTATGTAATGCGAGAAACACGTTATCTGGTGTTTTCAACATTCCACAGTGCGTTTTATATGCAAAACAGGCGATATCTTGAATTTCGTGGTGTTTCCAGCTGAGATATGCATTTTCTGCGATAATCTTGGTGAGACTTCTGTCAGAAGTATGCAGAATCATCTAGATCGCTCTTTTCGAACTATTTAATGCGAGAACCACGTTATCTGATGTTTTCACGACTCCACTGTGCGTTTGATATGCAGAACCGGCGACATCTTGGATTTCGTCGGGGTTCAAGCTGAGATATGCACATTCTAGGATAATCTTGGTGAGTCTTCTGTCAGTAGTATGCAGAATCATCGGGACCCCTCTTTTCGAGCTATTTAATGCGAGAAACACGTTATCTGTTGTTTTCGCCACTCCTCAGTGCGTTTGATATGCAGAACCGGCGACATCTTGATTATCGTGAGATTTCAACCTGAGATATGCATTTTCTACGATAATCTTGGTGAGACTTCCGTCAGAAGTATGCAGAATCTTCGAGATCGCTCTTTTCTAGCCATTTAATGCGAGAAACACGTTATCTGGTGTTTTCACGACACCACAGTGCGTTTGATATCCAGAACAGGCGACATCTTGAATTTCGTGAGATTTCAACCTGAGATATGCATTTTCGTCGATAATCTTGGTGAGACTTCTGTCAGAAGTATGCAGAATCTTCGAGAACGCACTTTTCGAGCTACATAATGCGAGAAACACGTTATCTGGTGTTTTCACCACTCCACAGTGCGTTTGATATGCAGAACCAGCGACATCTTGGCTTTCGTCGGGTATCAAGCTGAGATATGCATTTTCTGCGATAATCTTGGTGAGACTTCTGTCAGAAGTATGCAGAATCATCTAGATCGCTCTTTTCGAGCTATGTAATGCGAAAAAACAAGTTTTCTGGTGTTTTCAACATTCCACAGTGCGTTTTATATGCAGAACCGGCGATATCTTGATTTTCGTGGTGTTTCCAGGTGAGATATGCATTTTCTGCGATAATCTTAGTGAGTCATCTGTCAGAAGTATGCAGAATCATCGAGATCCCTCTTTTCGAGCTATTTAATGCGAGAACCACGTTATCTGATGTTTTCACGACTCCACAGTGCGTTTGATATGCAGAACCGGCGACATCTTGGATTTCGTCGGGGTTCAAGCTGAGATATGCACATTCTACGATAATCTTGGTGAGACTTCTGTCAGAAGTATGCAGAATTATCTAGATCGCTCTTTTCGAGCTATGTAATGCGAAAAAACAAGTTTTCTGGTGTTTTCAACATTCCACAGTGCGTTTGATATGCAGAACCGGAGATATCTTGGTATCGGTCGGGTTTCAAGCTGAGATATGCATTTTCTGCGTTAATCTTAGTGAGACTTCTGTCAGAAGTATGCAGAATCATCTAGATCGCTCTTTTCGAGCTATTTAATTCGAGAAACACGTTTTCTGGTGTTTTCACCACACCACAGTCCGTTTGATGTGCAGAACCGGAGATAACTTGGTTTTCGTGAGGTTTCAAGCTGCGATATGCATTTTCTGCGATAATCTTGGTGAGACTTCAGTCAGAAGTATGCAGAATCTTCGAAAACGCTCTTTTCGAGCTACTTAATGCGAGAAACACGCTTTCTGGTGTTTTCACGACTCCACAGTGCGTTTGATATGCAGAACCGGCGACATCTTGGATTTCGTCGGGGTTCAAGCTGAGATATGTATTTTCTGCGATAATCTTGGTCAGACGTCTGTCAGAAGTATGCAGAAACATCGAGATCGCACTTTTCGACATATTTAATGCGAGAAACACGTTTTCTGGTGTTTTCACCACTCCACAGTGTGTTTGATTTGCAGAACCGGCGACATCTTAGATTTCGTCGGGTTTCAAGCTGAGATATGCACTTTCTGCAATAATCTTGGTGAGACTTCAGTCAGAAGTATGCAGAATCATCTAGATCGCTCTTTTCGAGCTATGTAATGCGAGAAACACGTTATCTGGTGTTTTCAACATTCCACAGTGCGTTTTATATGCAAAACAGGCGATATCTTGAATTTCGTGGTGTTTCCAGCTGAGATATGCATTTTCTGCGATAATCTTGGTGAGACTTCTGTCAGAAGTATGCAGAATCATCTAGATCGCTCTTTTCGAACTATTTAATGCGAGAACCACGTTATCTGATGTTTTCACGACTCCACTGTGCGTTTGATATGCAGAACCGGCGACATCTTGGATTTCGTCGGGGTTCAAGCTGAGATATGCACATTCTACGATAATCTTTGTGAGACTTCTGTCAGAAGTATGCAGAATCATCTAGATCGCTCTTTTCGAGCTACTTAATGCCAGAATCACGTTTTCTGGTGTTTTCACCACTCCACAGTGCGTTTGATATACAGAACCGGCGACATCTTGGATTTCGTCGGGGTTCAAGCTGAGATATGCACATTCTACGATAATCTTGGTGAGACTTCTGTCAGTAGTATGCAGAATCATCGATACCCCTCTTTTCGAGCTATTTAATGCGAGAAACACGTTATCTGGTGTTTTCACCACTCCACAGTGCGTTTTATATGCAGAACCGGCGACATCATGATTTTGGTGAGGTTTCAAGCTGAGATATGCATTTTCTGCGATAATATTGGTGAGACTTCAGTCATATGTATGCAGAATCATCTAGATCTCTCGTTTCGTGCTATTTAATGCGAAAAAACAAGTTTTCTGGTGTTTTCACCACTGCTCAGTACGTTTGACATGCAGAACCGGCGACATCTTGATTTTCGTGAGATTTCAAGCTGAGATATGCATTTTCTCCTATAATATTGGTGAGACTTCAGTCAGAAGTATGCAGAATCATCTAGATCGCTCGTTTCGAGCTATCTAATGCGAAAAAACAAGATTTCTGGTGTTTTCAACATTCCACAGTGCGTTTGCTATGCAGAACCGGCGACATCTTGGATTTCGTCGGGTTTCAAGCTGAGATATGCATTTCCTACGAGAATCTTGGTGAGACTTCTGTCAGAAGTATGCAGAATCATCTAGATCGCTCTTTTCGAGCTATTTAATGCGAGAAACACGTTGTCTGGTGTATTCAGCCACTCCACAGTACGTTTGACATGCAGAACCGGAGATATCTTGGTTTCGGTCGGGTTTCAAGCTGAGATATGCATTTTCTACGATAATCTTGGTGTGACGTCTGTCAGAAGTATGCAGAATCATCGGGATTGCTCATTTCGAGCTATTTAATGCGAGAAACACGTTATCTGGTGTTTTCATCACTCCACAGTGCGTTTGATATGCAGAACCGGCGACATCTTGGCTGTCTTCGGGTATCAAGCTGAGATATGCATTTTCTACGATAATCTTGGTGAGACTTCTCTCAGAAGTATGCAGAATCTTCGAGATCGCTCTTTTCGAGCCACTTAATGCGAGAAACACGTTATCTGGTGTTTTCACCACTCCACAGTGCGTTTGACATGCAGTACCGGCGACATCTTGGATTTCGTCGGGGTTCAAGCACAGGTATGAATTTTCTGCGATAATCTTGGTGAGACTTCTGTCAGAAGTATGCAGAATCATATAGATCGCCCGTTTCGAGCTATCTACTGCGAAAAAACAAGTTTTCTGGTGTTTTCACCACACCACAGTCCGTTTGATGCGCAGAACCGGAGATAACTTGGTTTTCGTGAGGTTTCAAGCTGAGATATGCATTTTCTACGATTATCTTGGTGTGACGTCTGTCAGAAGTATGCAGAATCATCGGGATTGCTCTTTTCGAGCTATTTAATGCGAGAAACACGTTATCTGGTGTTTTCACCACTCCACAGTGCGTTTGATATGCAGAACCGGCGACATCTTGGCTGTCTTCGGGTATCAAGCTGAGATATGCATTTTCTACGATAATCTTGGTGAGACTTCTGTCAGAAGTATGCAGAATCATCTAGATCGTTCTTTTCGAGCTATTTAATGCGAGAAACACGTTATCTGGTGTTTTCATCACTCCACAGTGCGTTTGATATGCAGAACCGGCGACATCTTGGCTGTCTTCGGGTATCAAGCTGAGATATGCATTTTCTACGATAATCTTGGTGAGACTTCTCTCAGAAGTATGCAGAATCTTCGAGATCGCTCTTTTCGAGCCACTTAATGCGAGAAACACGTTATCTGGTGTTTTCACCACTCCACAGTGCGTTTGACATGCAGTACCGGCGACATCTTGGATTTCGTCGGGGTTCAAGCACAGGTATGAATTTTCTGCGATAATCTTGGTGAGACTTCTGTCAGAAGTATGCAGAATCATATAGATCGCCCGTTTCGAGATATCTACTGCGAAAAAACAAGTTTTCTGGTGTTTTCACCACACCACAGTCCGTTTGATGCGCAGAACCGGAGATAACTTGGTTTTCGTGAGGTTTCAAGCTGAGATATGCATTTTCTACGATTATCTTGGTGTGACGTCTGTCAGAAGTATGCAGAATCATCGGGATTGCTCTTTTCGAGCTATTTAATGCGAGAAACACGTTATCTGGTGTTTTCACCACTCCACAGTGCGTTTGATATGCAGAACCGGCGACATCTTGGCTGTCTTCGGGTATCAAGCTGAGATATGCATTTTCTACGATAATCTTGGTGAGACGTCTGTCAGAAGTATGCAGAATCATCGGGATCGCTCTTTTCGAACTATTTAATTGGAAAAAACAAGTTTTCTGGTGCTTTCAACATTCCACAGTGCGTTTGATATGCAGAACCGGCGATATCTTGATTTTCGTGGTGTGGCCAGCTGAGATATGCATTTTCTGCGATAATCTTGGTGAGACTTCTGACAGAAGTATGCAGAATCATCTAGATCGCTCTTTTCGAGCTATTTAATTCGAGAAACACGTTTTCTGGTGTTTTCACCACACTACAGTCCGTTTGATGTGCAGAACCGGAGATAACTTGGTTTTCGTGAGGTTTCAAGCTGAGATATGCATTTTCTACGATAATCTTGGTGAGCCGTCTGTCAGAAGTATGCAGAATCATCGGGATCGCTTTTTTCGAGCTATTTAATGCGAGAAACACGTTATGTGGTGTTTTCACCACTCCACAGTGCGTTTGATATGCAGAACCGGCGACATCTTGGATTTCGTCGGGGTTCAAGCTGAGAAATGCATTTTGTGCGATAATCTTGGTGAGTCATCTGTCAGAAGTATGCAGAATCATCGAGATCCCTCTTTTCGAGCTATTTAATGCGAGAAACACGTTATCTGTTGTTTTCACCACTCCACAGTGCGTTTGACATTCAGAACCGGCGACATCTTGGATTTCGTCGGGTTTCAAGCTGAGATATGCACATTCTAGGATAATCTTGGTGAGACTTCTGTCAGAAGTATGCAGAATCATCTAGATCGCTGTTTTCGAGCTATTTAATGCGAGAAACACGTTTTCTGGTGCATTCACCACTCCACAGTACGTTTGACATGCAGAACCGGAGATATCTTGGATTTCGTCGGCGTTCAAGCTGAGATATGCACACTCTACGATAATCTTGGTGAGACTTCTGTCAGTAGTATGCAGAATCATCGAGACCCCTCTTTTCGAGCTATTTAATCCGAGAAACACGTTATCTGGTGTTTTCACCACTCCACAGTGCGTTTGATATGCAGAACCGGCGACATCTTGGATTTCGTCGGGGTTCAAGCTGAGAAATGCATTTTCTACGATAATCTTGGTGAGATTTCTGTCAGAAGTATGCAGAATCATCTAGATCGTTCTTTTCGAGATATATAATTCGAGAAACACGTTTTCTGGTGTATTCACCACTCCACAGTACGTTTGACATGCAGAACCGGAGATATCTTGGTTTCGGTCGGGTTTCAAGCTGAGATATGCATTTTCTACGATAATCTTGGTGAGACGTCTGTCAGAAGTATGCAGAATCATCGGGATCGCTCTTTTCGAGCTACTTAATGCGAGAATCACGTTTTCTGGTGTTTTCACCACTCCACAGTGCGTTTGATATGCAGAACCGGCGACATCTTGGATTTCGTCGGGGTTCAAGCTGAGATATGCACATTCTAGGATAATCTTGGTGAGACTTCTGTCAGAAGTATGCAGAATCATCTAGATCGCTCTTTTCGAGCTATTTAATGCGACAAACACGTTTTCTGGTGTATTCACCACTCCACAGTACGTTTGACATGCAGAACCGGAGATATCTTGGTTTCGGTCGGGTTTCAAGCTGAGATATGCATTTTCTACGATAATCTTGGTGAGACGTCTGTCAGAAGTATGCAGAATCATCGGGATCGCTCTTTTCGAACTATTTAATTGGAAAAAACAAGTTTTCTGGTGCTTTCAACATTCCACAGTGCGTTTGATATGCAGAACCGGCGATATCTTGATTTTCGTGGTGTGTCCAGCTGAGATATGCATTTTCTGCGATAATCTTGGTGAGACTTCTGACAGAAGTATGCAGAATCATCTAGATCGCTCTTTTCGAGCTATTTAATTCGAGAAACACGTTTTCTGGTGTTTTCACCACACTACAGTCCGTTTGATGTGCAGAACCGGAGATAACTTGGTTTTCGTGAGGTTTCAAGCTGAGATATGCATTTTCTGCGATAATCTTGGTGAGACTTCAGTCAGAAGTATGCAGAATCTTCGAGAACGCTCTTTTCGAGCTACTAAATGCGAGAAACACGTTTTCTGGTGTTTTCACCACTCCACAGTGCGTTTGATATGCAGAACCGGCGACATCTTGGATTTCGTCGGGGTTCAAGCTGAGATATGCACATTCTACGATAATCTTGGTGAGACTTCTGTCAGAAGTATGCAGAATCATCTAGATCGCTCTTTTCGAGCTATTTAATGCGAGAAACACGTTTTCTGGTGTATTCACCACTCCACAGTACGTTTGACATGCAGAACCGGAGATATCTTGGATTTCGTCGGGGTTCAAGCTGAGATATGCACATTCTACGATAATCTTGGTGAGACTTCTGTCAGTAGTATGCAGAATCATCGAGACCCCTCTTTTCGAGCTATTTAATCCGAGAAACAGGTTATCTGGTGCTTTCACCACTCCACAGTGCGTTTGATATGCAGAACCGGCGACATCTTGGATTTCGTCGGGGTTCAAGCTGAGATATGCACATTCTACGATAATCTTGGTGAGACTTCTGTCAGAAGTATGCAGAACCATCAAGATCGCTCTTTTCGAGCTATTTAATGCGAGAAACACGTTTTCTGGTGTATTCACCACTCCACAGTACGTTTGACATGCAGAACCGGAGATATCTTGGTTTCGGTCGGGTTTCAAGCTGAGATATGCATTTTCTACGATAATCTTGGTGAGCCGTCTGTCAGAAGTATGCAGAATCATCGGGATCGCTTTTTTCGAGCTATTTAATGCGAGAAACACGTTATGTGGTGTTTTCACCACTCCACAGTGCGTTTGATATGCAGAACCGGCGACATCTTGGATTTCGTCGGGGTTCAAGCTGAGAAATGCATTTTGTGCGATAATCTTGGTGAGTCATCTGTCAGAAGTATGCAGAATCATCGAGATCCCTCTTTTCGAGCTATTTAATGCGAGAAACACGTTATCTGTTGTTTTCACCACTCCACAGTGCGTTTGACATTCAGAACCGGCGACATCTTGGATTTCGTAGGGTTTCAAGCTGAGATATGCACATTCTAGGATAATCTTGGTGAGACTTCTGTCAGAAGTATGCAGAATCATCTAGATCGCTCTTTTCGAGCTATTTAATGCGAGAAACACGTTTTCTGGTGCATTCACCACTCCACAGTACGTTTGACATGCAGAACCGGAGATATCTTGGATTTCGTCGGGGTTCAAGCTGAGATATGCACATTCTACGATAATCTTGGTGAGACTTCTGTCAGTAGTATGCAGAATCATCGAGACCCCTCTTTTCGAGCTATTTAATCCGAGAAACACGTTATCTGGTGTTTTCACCACTCCACAGTGCGTTTGATATGCAGAACCGGCGACATCTTGGATTTCGTCGGGGTTCAAGCTGAGAAATGCATTTTCTACGATAATCTTGGTGAGATTTCTGTCAGAAGTATGCAGAATCATCTAGATCGTTCTTTTCGAGATATATAATTCGAGAAACACGTTTTCTGGTGTATTCACCACTCCACAGTACGTTTGACATGCAGAACCGGAGATATCTTGGTTTCGGTCGGGTTTCAAGCTGAGATATGCATTTTCTACGATAATCTTGGTGAGACGTCTGTCAGAAGTATGCAGAATCATCGGGATCGCTCTTTTCGAGCTACTTAATGCGAGAATCACGTTTTCTGGTGTTTTCACCACTCCACAGTGCGTTTGATATGCAGAACCGGCGACATCTTGGATTTCGTCGGGGTTCAAGCTGAGATATGCACATTCTAGGATAATCTTGGTGAGACTTCTGTCAGAAGTATGCAGAATCATCTAGATCGCTCTTTTCGAGCTATTTAATGCGACAAACACGTTTTCTGGTGTATTCACCACTCCACAGTACGTTTGACATGCAGAACCGGAGATATCTTGGTTTCGGTCGGGTTTCAAGCTGAGATATGCATTTTCTACGATAATCTTGGTGAGACGTCTGTCAGAAGTATGCAGAATCATCGGGATCGCTCTTTTCGAACTATTTAATTGGAAAAAACAAGTTTTCTGGTGCTTTCAACATTCCACAGTGCGTTTGATATGCAGAACCGGCGATATCTTGATTTTCGTGGTGTGTCCAGCTGAGATATGCATTTTCTGCGATAATCTTGGTGAGACTTCTGACAGAAGTATGCAGAATCATCTAGATCGCTCTTTTCGAGCTATTTAATTCGAGAAACACGTTTTCTGGTGTTTTCACCACACTACAGTCCGTTTGATGTGCAGAACCGGAGATAACTTGGTTTTCGTGAGGTTTCAAGCTGAGATATGCATTTTCTGCGATAATCTTGGTGAGACTTCAGTCAGAAGTATGCAGAATCTTCGAGAACGCTCTTTTCGAGCTACTTAATGCGAGAAACACGTTTTCTGGTGTTTTCACCACTCCACAGTGCGTTTGATATGCAGAACCGGCGACATCTTGGATTTCGTCGGGGTTCAAGCTGCGATATGCACATTCTACGATAATCTTGGTGAGACTTCTGTCAGAAGTATGCAGAATCATCTAGATCGCTCTTTTCGAGCTATTTAATGCGAGAAACACGTTTTCTGGTGTATTCACCACTCCACAGTACGTTTGACATGCAGAACCGGAGATATCTTGGATTTCGTCGGGGTTCAAGCTGAGATATGCACATTCTACGATAATCTTGGTGAGACTTCTGTCAGTAGTATGCAGAATCATCGTGACCCCTCTTTTCGAGATATTTAATCCGAGAAACACGTTATCTGGTGTTTTCACCACTCCACAGTGCGTTTGATATGCAGAACCGGCGACATCTTGGATTTCGTCGGGGTTCAAGCTGAGATATGCACATTCTACGATAATCTTGGTGAGACTTCTGTCAGAAGTATGCAGAACCATCTAGATCGCTCTTTTCGAGCTATTTAATGCGAGAAACACGTTTTCTGGTGTATTCACCACTCCACACTACGTTTGACATGCAGAACCGGAGATATCTTGGTTTCGGTCGGGTTTCAAGCTGAGATATGCATTTTCTACGATAATCTTGGTGAGACGTCTGTCAGAAGTATGCAGAATCATCGGGATCGCTCTTTTCGAGCTACTTAATGCGAGAATCACGTTTTCTGGTGTTTTCACCACTCCACAGTGCGTTTGATATGCAGAACCGGCGACATCTTGGATTTCGTCGGGGTTCAAGCTGAGATATGCACATTCTACGATAATCTTGGTGAGACTTCTGTCAGTAGTATGCAGAATCATCGAGACCCCTCTTTTCGAGCTATTTAATGCGAGAAACACGTTATCTGGTGTTTTCACCACTCCACAGTGCGTTTTATATGCAGAAGCGGCGACATCTTGATTTTCGTGAGATTTCAAGCTGAGGTATGCATTTTCTGCGATAATCTTGGTGAGACTTCTGTCAGTAGTATGCAGAATCATCGAGACCCCTCTTTTCGAGCTATTTAATCCGAGAAACACGTTATCTGGTGTTTTCACCACTCCACAGTGCGTTTGACATTCAGAACCGGCGACATCTTGGATTTCGTCGGGTTTCAAGCTCAGATATGCATTTTCTACGAGAATCTTGGTGAGACTTCAGTCAGAAGTATGCAGAATCATCGGGATCGCTCGTTTCGAGCTATTTAATGCGAAAAAACAAGTTCTCTGGTGTTTTCACCACTCCACAGTGCGTTTGATATGCAGAACCGGCGACATCTTGGATTTCGTCGGGGTTCAAGCTGAGATATGCACATTCTAGGATAATCTTGGTGAGACTTCCGTCAGAAGTATGCAGAATCATCTAGATCGCTCTTTTCGAGCTATTTAATGCGACAAACACGTTTTCTGGTGTATTCACCACTCCACAGTACGTTTGACATGCAGAACCGGAGATATCTTGGATTTCGTCGGGGTTCAAGCTGAGATATGCACATTCTACGATAATCTTGGTGAGACTTCTGTCAGTAGTATGCAGAATCATCGAGACCCCTCTTTTCGAGCTATTTAATCCGAGAAACACGTTATCTGGTGTTTTCACCACTCCACAGTGCGTTTGATATGCAGAACCGGCGACATCTTGGATTTCGTCGGGGTTCAAGCTGAGAAATGCATTTTCTACGATAATCTTGGTGAGATTTCTGTCAGAAGTATGCAGAATCATCTAGATCGTTCTTTTCGAGATATATAATTCGAGAAACACGTTTTCTGGTGTATTCACCACTCCACAGTACGTTTGACATGCAGAACCGGAGATATCTTGGTTTCGGTCGGGTTTCAAGCTGAGATATGCATTTTCTACGATAATCTTGGTGAGACGTCTGTCAGAAGTATGCAGAATCATCGGGATCGCTCTTTTCGAGCTACTTAATGCGAGAATCACGTTTTCTGGTGTTTTCACCACTCCACAGTGCGTTTGATATGCAGAACCGGCGACATCTTGGATTTCGTCGGGGTTCAAGCTGAGATATGCACATTCTAGGATAATCTTGGTGAGACTTCTGTCAGAAGTATGCAGAATCATCTAGATCGCTCTTTTCGAGCTATTTAATGCGACAAACACGTTTTCTGGTGTATTCACCACTCCACAGTACGTTTGACATGCAGAACCGGAGATATCTTGGTTTCGGTCGGGTTTCAAGCTGAGATATGCATTTTCTACGATAATCTTGGTGAGACGTCTGTCAGAAGTATGCAGAATCATCGGGATCGCTCTTTTCGAACTATTTAATTGGAAAAAACAAGTTTTCTGGTGCTTTCAACATTCCACAGTGCGTTTGATATGCAGAACCGGCGATATCTTGATTTTCGTGGTGTGTCCAGCTGAGATATGCATTTTCTGCGATAATCTTGGTGAGACTTCTGACAGAAGTATGCAGAATCATCTAGATCGCTCTTTTCGAGCTATTTTATTCGAGAAACACGTTTTCTGGTGTTTTCACCACACTACAGTCCGTTTGATGTGCAGAACCGGAGATAACTTGGTTTTCGTGAGGTTTCAAGCTGAGATATGCATTTTCTGCGATAATCTTGGTGAGACTTCAGTCAGAAGTATGCAGAATCTTCGAGAACGCTCTTTTCGAGCTACTTAATGCGAGAAACACGTTTTCTGGTGTTTTCACCACTCCACAGTGCGTTTGATATGCAGAACCGGCGACATCTTGGATTTCGTCGGGGTTCAAGCTGCGATATGCACATTCTACGATAATATTGGTGAGACTTCTGTCAGAAGTATGCAGAATCATCTAGATCGCTCTTTTCGAGCTATTTAATGCGAGAAACACGTTTTCTGGTGTATTCACCACTCCACAGTACGTTTGACATGCAGAACCGGAGATATCTTGGATTTCGTCGGGGTTCAAGCTGAGATATGCACATTCTACGATAATCTTGGTGAGACTTCTGTCAGTAGTATGCAGAATCATCGTGACCCCTCTTTTCGAGATATTTAATCCGAGAAACACGTTATCTGGTGTTTTCACCACTCCACAGTGCGTTTGATATGCAGAACCGGCGACATCTTGGATTTCGTCGGGGTTCAAGCTGAGATATGCACATTCTACGATAATCTTGGTGAGACTTCTGTCAGAAGTATGCAGAACCATCTAGATCGCTCTTTTCGAGCTATTTAATGCGAGAAACACGTTTTCTGGTGTATTCACCACTCCACACTACGTTTGACATGCAGAACCGGAGATATCTTGGTTTCGGTCGGGTTTCAAGCTGAGATATGCATTTTCTACGATAATCTTGGTGAGACGTCTGTCAGAAGTATGCAGAATCATCGGGATCGCTCTTTTCGAGCTACTTAATGCGAGAATCACGTTTTCTGGTGTTTTCACCACTCCACAGTGCGTTTGATATGCAGAACCGGCGACATCTTGGATTTCGTCGGGGTTCAAGCTGAGATATGCACATTCTACGATAATCTTGGTGAGACTTCTGTCAGTAGTATGCAGAATCATCGAGACCCCTCTTTTCGAGCTATTTAATGCGAGAAACACGTTATCTGGTGTTTTCACCACTCCACAGTGCGTTTTATATGCAGAAGCGGCGACATCTTGATTTTCGTGAGATTTCAAGCTGAGGTATGCATTTTCTGCGATAATCTTGGTGAGACTTCTGTCAGTAGTATGCAGAATCATCGAGACCCCTCTTTTCGAGCTATTTAATCCGAGAAACACGTTATCTGGTGTTTTCACCACTCCACAGTGCGTTTGACATTCAGAACCGGCGACATCTTGGATTTCGTCGGGTTTCAAGCTCAGATATGCATTTTCTACGAGAATCTTGGTGAGACTTCAGTCAGAAGTATGCAGAATCATCGGGATCGCTCGTTTCGAGCTATTTAATGCGAAAAAACAAGTTCTCTGGTGTTTTCACCACTCCACAGTGCGTTTGATATGCAGAACCGGCGACATCTTGGATTTCGTCGGGGTTCAAGCTGAGATATGCACATTCTAGGATAATCTTGGTGAGACTTCCGTCAGAAGTATGCAGAATCATCTAGATCGCTCTTTTCGAGCTATTTAATGCGACAAACACGTTTTCTGGTGTATTCACCACTCCACAGTACGTTTGACATGCAGAACCGGAGATATCTTGGATTTCGTCGGGGTTCAAGCTGAGATATGCACATTCTACGATAATCTTGGTGAGACTTCTGTCAGTAGTATGCAGAATCATCGAGACCCCTCTTTTCGAGCTATTTAATCCGAGAAACACGTTATCTGGTGTTTTCACCACTCCACAGTGCGTTTGATATGCAGAACCGGCGACATCTTGGATTTCGTCGGGGTTCAAGCTGAGAAATGCATTTTCTACGATAATCTTGGTGAGATTTCTGTCAGAAGTATGCAGAATCATCTAGATCGTTCTTTTCGAGATATATAATTCGAGAAACACGTTTTCTGGTGTATTCACCACTCCACAGTACGTTTGACATGCAGAACCGGAGATATCTTGGTTTCGGTCGGGTTTCAAGCTGAGATATGCATTTTCTACGATAATCTTGGTGAGACGTCTGTCAGAAGTATGCAGAATCATCGGGATCGCTCTTTTCGAGCTACTTAATGCGAGAATCACGTTTTCTGGTGTTTTCACCACTCCACAGTGCGTTTGATATGCAGAACCGGCGACATCTTGGATTTCGTCGGGGTTCAAGCTGAGATATGCACATTCTAGGATAATCTTGGTGAGACTTCTGTCAGAAGTATGCAGAATCATCTAGATCGCTCTTTTCGAGCTATTTAATGCGACAAACACGTTTTCTGGTGTATTCACCACTCCACAGTACGTTTGACATGCAGAACCGGAGATATCTTGGTTTCGGTCGGGTTTCAAGCTGAGATATGCATTTTCTACGATAATCTTGGTGAGACGTCTGTCAGAAGTATGCAGAATCATCGGGATCGCTCTTTTCGAACTATTTAATTGGAAAAAACAAGTTTTCTGGTGCTTTCAACATTCCACAGTGCGTTTGATATGCAGAACCGGCGATATCTTGATTTTCGTGGTGTGTCCAGCTGAGATATGCATTTTCTGCGATAATCTTGGTGAGACTTCTGACAGAAGTATGCAGAATCATCTAGATCGCTCTTTTCGAGCTATTTAATTCGAGAAACACGTTTTCTGGTGTTTTCACCACACTACAGTCCGTTTGATGTGCAGAACCGGAGATAACTTGGTTTTCGTGAGGTTTCAAGCTGAGATATGCATTTTCTGCGATAATCTTGGTGAGACTTCAGTCAGAAGTATGCAGAATCTTCGAGAACGCTCTTTTCGAGCTACTTAATGCGAGAAACACGTTTTCTGGTGTTTTCACCACTCCACAGTGCGTTTGATATGCAGAACCGGCGACATCTTGGATTTCGTCGGGGTTCAAGCTGAGATATGCACATTCTACGATAATCTTGGTGAGACTTCTGTCAGAAGTATACAGAATCATCTAGATCGCTCTTTTCGAGCTATTTAATGCGAGAAACACGTTTTCTGGTGTATTCACCACTCCACAGTACGTTTGACATGCAGAACCGGAGATATCTTGGATTTCGTCGGGGTTCAAGCTGAGATATGCACATTCTACGATAATCTTGGTGAGACTTCTGTCAGTAGTATGCAGAATCATCGAGACCCCTCTTTTCGAGCTATTTAATCCGAGAAACACGTTATCTGGTGTTTTCACCACTCCACAGTGCGTTTGATATGCAGAACCGGCGACATCTTGGATTTCGTCGGGGTTCAAGCTGAGATATGCACATTCTACGATAATCTTGGTGAGACTTCTGTCAGAAGTATGCAGAACCATCTAGATCGCTCTTTTCGAGCTATTTAATGCGAGAAACACGTTTTCTGGTGTATTCACCACTCCACACTACGTTTGACATGCAGAACCGGAGATATCTTGGTTTCGGTCGGGTTTCAAGCTGAGATATGCATTTTCTACGATAATCTTGGTGAGACGTCTGTCAGAAGTATGCAGAATCATCGGGATCGCTCTTTTCGAGCTACTTAATGCGAGAATCACGTTTTCTGGTGTTTTCACCACTCCACAGTGCGTTTGATATGCAGAACCGGCGACATCTTGGATTTCGTCGGGGTTCAAGCTGAAATATGCATTTTCTACGATAATCTTGGTGAGACGTCTGTCAGAAGTATGCAGAATCATCGGGATCGCTCTTTTCGAGCTACTTAATGCGAGAATCACGTTTTCTGGTGTTTTCACCACTCCACAGTGCGTTTGATATGCAGAACCGGCGACATCTTGGATTTCGTCGGGGTTCAAGCTGAGATATGCACATTCTACGATAATCTTGGTGAGACTTCTGTCAGTAGTATGCAGAATCATCGAGACCCCTCTTTTCGAGCTATTTAATACGAGAAACACGTTATCTGGTGTTTTCACCACTCCACAGTGCGTTTTATATGCAGAAGCGGCGACATCTTGATTTTCGTGAGATTTCAAGCTGAGGTATGCACATTCTACGATAATCTTGGTGAGACTTCTGTCAGTAGTATGCAGAATCATCGAGACCCCTCTTTTCGAGCTATTTAATCCGAGAAACACGTTATCTGGTGTTTTCACCACTCCACAGTGCGTTTGATATGCAGAACCGGCGACATCTTGGATTTCGTCGGGGTTCAAGCTGAAATATGCATTTTCTACGATAATCTTGGTGAGACGTCTGTCAGAAGTATGCAGAATCATCGGGATCGCTCTTTTCGAGCTATTTAATGCGAGAAACACGTTATCTGGTGTTTTCACCACTCCACAGTGCGTTTGATATGCAGAACCGGCGACATCTTGGATTTCGTCGGGGTTCAAGCTGAGATATGCACATTCTAGGATAATCTTGGTGAGACGTC
Source organism: Anthophora plumipes (assembly GCA_951804975.1). Lineage (NCBI taxonomy): Eukaryota > Metazoa > Arthropoda > Insecta > Hymenoptera > Apidae > Anthophora > Anthophora plumipes. Next base: position 2,188,635 of record CATORF010000423.1, read on the forward strand.
TGTCAGAAGTATGCAGAATTATCGGGATCGCTCTTATCGAGCTATTTAATGCGAGAAACACGTTGTCTGGTGTATTCTCCACTCCACAGTACGTTTGACATGCAGAACTGGAGATATCTTGGTTTCGGTCGGGTTTCAAGCTGAGATATGCATTTTCTACGATAATCTTGGTGAGACGTCTGTCAGAAGTATGCAGAATTATCGGGATCGCTCTTTTCGTGCTATTTAATGCGAGAAACACGTTATCTGGTGTTTTCACCACTCCACAGTGCGTTTGACATGCAGAACCGGCGACATCTTGGATTTCGTCGGGTTTCAAGCTCAGATATTTATTTTCTACGAGAATCTTGGTGAGACTTCAGTCAGAAGTATGCAGAATCATCGGGATCGCTCTTTTCGAGCTATTTAATGCGAGAAACACGTTTTCTGGTGTATTCACCACTCCACAGTACGTTTGACATGCAGAACCGGAGATATCTTGGTTTCGGTCGAGTTTCAAGCTGAGATATGCATTTTCTACGATAATCTTGGTGTGACGTCTGTCAGAAGTATGCCGAATCATCGGGATAGCGCTTTTCGAGCTATTTAATGCGAGAAACACGTTATCTGGTGTTTTCACCACTCCACAGTGCGTTTGATATGCAGAACCGGCGACATCTTGGGCGTCTTCGGGTATCAAGCTGAGATATACATTTTCTACGATAATCTTGGTGAGACTTCTCTCAGAAGTATGCAGAATCATCTAGATCGCTCTTTTCGAGCTATTTAAATCGAGAAACACGTTTTCTGGTGTTTTCGCCACCCCACAGTCCGTTTGATATGCAGAACCGGAGATATCTTGGTTTCGGTCGGGTTTCAAGCTGAGATATGCATTTTCTGCGATAATCTTGGTGAGACTTCTGTCAGAAGTATGCAGAATCATCTAGATCGCCCGTTTCGAGCTATCCACTGCGAAAAAACAAGTTCTCTGGTGTTTTCACCACTCCACAGTGCGTTTGATATGCAGAACCGGCGACATCTTGGATTTCGTCGGGGTTCAAGCTGAGATATGCACATTCTAGGATAATCTTGGTGAGACGTCTGTCAGAAGTATGCAGAATTATCGGGATCGCTCTTTTCGAGCTATTTAATGCGAGAAACACGTTGTCTGGTGTATTCTCCACTCCACAGTACGTTTGACATGCAGAACCGGAGATATCTTGGTTTCGGTCGGGTTTCAAGCTGAGATATGCATTTTCTACGATAATCTTGGTGTGACGTCTGTCAGAAGTATGCCGAATAATCGGGATAGCGCTTTTCGAGATATTTAATGCGAGAAACACGTTATCTGGTGTTTTCACCACTCCACAGTGCGTTTGATATGCAGAACCGGCGACATCTTGGGCGTCTTCGGGTATCAAGCTGAGATATACATTTTCTACGATAATCTTGGTGAGACTTCTCTCAGAAGTATACAGAATCTTCGAGAGCGCTCTTTTCGAGCTATTTAATGCGAGAAACACGTTTTCTGGTGCATTCACCACTCCACAGTACGTTTGACATGCAGAACCGGAGATATCTTCGATTTCGTCGGGGTTCAAGCTGAGATATGCACATTCTACGATAATCTTGGTGAGACTTCTGTCAGTAGTATGCAGAATCATCGAGACCCCTCTTTTCGAGCTATTTAATCCGAGAAACACGTTATCTGGTGTTTTCACCACTCCACAGTGCGTTTGATATGCAGAACCGGCGACATCTTGGATTTCGTCGGGGTTCAAGCTGAGAAATGCATTTTCTACGATAATCTTGGTGAGATTTCTGTCAGAAGTATGCAGAATCATCTAGATCGTTCTTTTCGAGATATATAATTCGAGAAACACGTTTTCTGGTGTATTCACCACTCCACAGTACGTTTGACATGCAGAACCGGAGATATCTTGGTTTCGGTCGGGTTTCAAGCTGAGATATGCATTTTCTACGATAATCTTGGTGAGACGTCAGTCAGAAGTATGCAGAATCATCGGGATCGCTCTTTTCGAGCTACTTAATGCGAGAATCACGTTTTCTGGTGTTTTCACCACTCCACAGTGCGTTTGATATGCAGAACCGGCGACATCTTGGATTTCGTCGGGGTTCAAGCTGAGATATGCACATTCTAGGATAATCTTGGTGAGACTTCTGTCAGAAGTATGCAGAATCATCTAGATCGCTCTTTTCGAGCTATTTAATGCGACAAACACGTTTTCTGGTGTATTCACCACTCCACAGTACGTTTGACATGCAGAACCGGAGATATCTTGGTTTCGGTCGGGTTTCAAGCTGAGATATGCATTTTCTACGATAATCTTGGTGAGACGTCTGTCAGAAGTATGCAGAATCATCGGGATCGCTCTTTTCGAACTATTTAATTGGAAAAAACAAGTTTTCTGGTGCTTTCAACATTCCACAGTGCGTTTGATATGCAGAACCGGCGATATCTTGATTTTCGTGGTGTGTCCAGCTGAGATATGCATTTTCTGCGATAATCTTGGTGAGACTTCTGACAGAAGTATGCAGAATCATCTAGATCGCTCTTTTCGAGCTATTTAATTCGAGAAACACGTTTTCTGGTGTTTTCACCACACTACAGTCCGTTTGATGTGCAGAACCGGAGATAACTTGGTTTTCGTGAGGTTTCAAGCTGAGATATGCATTTTCTGCGATAATCTTGGTGAGACTTCAGTCAGAAGTATGCAGAATCTTCGAGAACGCTCTTTTCGAGCTACTTAATGCGAGAAACACGTTTTCTGGTGTTTTCACCACTCCACAGTGCGTTTGATATGCAGAACCGGCGACATCTTGGATTTCGTCGGGGTTCAAGCTGAGATATGCACATTCTACGATAATCTTGGTGAGACTTCTGTCAGAAGTATGCAGAATCATCTAGATCGCTCTTTTCGAGCTATTTAATGCGAGAAACACGTTTTCTGGTGTATTCACCACTCCACAGTACGTTTGACATGCAGAACCGGAGATATCTTGGATTTCGTCGGGGTTCAAGCTGAGATATGCACATTCTACGATAATCTTGGTGAGACTTCTGTCAGTAGTATGCAGAATCATCGAGACCCCTCTTTTCGAGCTATTTAATCCGAGAAACACGTTATCTGGTGTTTTCACCACTCCACAGTGCGTTTGATATGCAGAACCGGCGACATCTTGGATTTCGTCGGGGTTCAAGCTGAGATATGCACATTCTACGATAATCTTGGTGAGACTTCTGTCAGAAGTATGCAGAACCATCTAGATCGCTCTTTTCGAGCTATTTAATGCGAGAAACACGTTTTCTGGTGTATTCACCACTCCACACTACGTTTGACATGCAGAACCGGAGATATCTTGGTTTCGGTCGGGTTTCAAGCTGAGATATGCATTTTCTACGATAATCTTGGTGAGACGTCTGTCAGAAGTATGCAGAATCATCGGGATCGCTCTTTTCGAGCTACTTAATGCGAGAATCACGTTTTCTGGTGTTTTCACCACTCCACAGTGCGTTTGATATGCAGAACCGGCGACATCTTGGATTTCGTCGGGGTTCAAGCTGAGATATGCATTTTCTACGATAATCTTGGTGAGACGTCTGTCAGAAGTATGCAGAATCATCGGGATCGCTCTTTTCGAGCTACTTAATGCGAGAATCACGTTTTCTGGTGTTTTCACCACTCCACAGTGCGTTTGATATGCAGAACCGGCGACATCTTGGATTTCGTCGGGGTTCAAGCTGAGATATGCACATTCTACGATAATCTTGGTGAGACTTCTGTCAGTAGTATGCAGAATCATCGAGACCCCTCTTTTCGAGCTATTTAATGCGAGAAACACGTTATCTGGTGTTTTCACCACTCCACAGTGCGTTTTATATGCAGAAGCGGCGACATCTTGATTTTCGTGAGATTTCAAGCTGAGGTATGCATTTTCTGCGATAATCTTGGTGAGACTTCTGTCAGAAGTATGCAGAATCATCTAGATTGCTCTTTTCGAGCTATTTAATGCGAGAAACAGGTTATCTGGTGTTTTCACCACTCCACAGAGCGATTTATATGCAGAACCGGCGATATCTTGATTTTCGTGGTGTTTCCAGCTGAGATATGCATTTTGTGCGATAATCTTGGTGAGTCATCTGTCAGAAGTATGCAGAATCATCGAGATCCCTCTTTTCGAGCTATTTAATGCGAGAAACACGTTATCTGATGTTTTCACGACTCCACAGTGCGTTTGATATGCAGAACCGGCGAAATCTTGATTTTCGTGAGATTTCAACCTGAGATATGCATTTTCGTCGATAATCTTGGTGAGTCTTCTGTCAGTAGTATGCAGAATCATCGAGACCCCTCTTTTCGAGCTATTTAATGCGAGAAACACGTTATCTGGTGTTTTCACCACTCCACAGTGCGTTTGACATTCAGAACCGGCGACATCTTGGATTTCGTCGGGTTTCAAGCTCAGATATGCATTTTCTACGAGAATCTTGGTGAGACTTCAGTCAGAAGTATGCAGAATCATCGGGATCGCTCGTTTCGAGCTATTTAATGCGAAAAAACAAGTTTTCTGGTGCTTTCAACATTCCACAGTGCGTTTGATATGCAGAACCGGCGATATCTTGATTTTCGTGGTGTGTCCAGCTGAGATATGCATTTTCTGCGATAATCTTGGTGAGACTTCTGTCAGAAGTATGTAGAATCATCTAGATCGCTCTTTTCGAGCTATTTAATTCGAGAAACACGTTTTCTGGTGTTTTCACCACACTACAGTCCGTTTGATGTGCAGAACCGGAGATAACTTGGTTTTCGTGAGGTTTCAAGCTGAGATATGCATTTTCTGCGATAATCTTGGTGAGACTTCAGTCAGAAGTATACAGAATCATCGGGATCGCTCTTTTCGAACTATTTAATTCGAAAAAACAAGTTTTCTGGTGCTTTCAACATTCCACAGTGCGTTTGATATGCAGAACCGGCGATATCTTGATTTTCGTGGTGTGACCAGCTGAGATATGCATTTTCTGCGATAATATTGGTGAGACTTCAGTCATATGTATGCAGAATCATCTAGATCTCTCGTTCCGAGCTATTTAATGCGAAAAAACAAGTTTTCTGGTGTTTTCACCACTCCTCAGTACGTTTGACATGCAGAACCGGCGACATCTTGATTTTCGTGAGATTTCAAGCTGAGATATGCATTTTCTCCTATAATATTGGTGAGACTTCAGGCAGAAGTATGCAGAATCATCTAGATCGCTCGTTTCGAGCTATCTAATGCGAAAAAACAAGGTTTCTGGTGTTTTCAACATTCCACAGTGCGTTTGCTATGCAGAAGCGGCGACATCTTGATTTTCGTGAGATTTCAAGCTCAGGTATGCATTTTCTGCGATAATCTTGGTGAGACTTCTGTCAGAAGTATGCAGAATCATCTAGATCGCCCGTTTCGAGCTATCTAATGCGAAAAAACAAGTTTTCTGGTGTTTTCACCACACCACAGTCCGTTTGATATGCAGTACCGGCGACATCTTGGATTTCGTCGGGGTTCAAGCTGAGATATGCACATTCTACGATAATCTTGGTGAGACTTCTCCAGAAGTATGCAGAATCATCGGGATCGCTCTTTTCGAGCTATTTAATGCGAGAAACACGTTTTCTGGTGTTTTCGCCACCCCACAGTGCGTTTGATATGCAGAACCGGAGATATCTTGGTTTCGGTCGGGTTTCAAGCTGAGATATGCATTTTCTGCGATAATCTTGGTGAGACGTCTGTCAGAAGTATGCAGAATCATCGGGATCGCTCTTTTCGAGCTACTTAATGCGAGAAACACGTTATCTGGTGTTTTCACCACTCCACAGTGCGTTTTATATGCAGAACCGGCGACATCATGATTTTGGTGAGGTTTCAAGCTGAGATATGCATTTTCTGCGATAATATTGGTGAGACTTCAGTCATATGTATGCAGAATCATCTAGATCTCTCGTTTCGAGCTATTTAATGCGAAAAAACAAGTTTTCTGGTGTTTTCACCACTCCTCAGTACGTTTGACATGCAGAACCGGCGACATCTTGATTTTCGTGAGATTTCAAGCTGAGATATGCATTTTCTCCTATAATATTGGTGAGACTTCAGGCAGAAGTATGCAGAATCATCTAGATCGCTCGTTTCGAGCTATCTAATGCGAAAAAACAAGATTTCTGGTGTTTTCAACATTCCACAGTGCGTTTGCTATGCAGAAGCGGCGACATCTTGATTTTCGTGAGATTTCAAGCTCAGGTATGCATTTTCTGCGATAATCTTGGTGAGACTTCTGTCAGAAGTATGCAGAATCATCTAGATCGCCCGTTTCGAGCTATCTAATGCGAAAAAACAAGTTTTCTGGTGTTTTCACCACACCACAGTCCGTTTGATGCGCAGAACCGGAGATAACTTGGTTTTCGTGAGGTTTCAAGCTGAGATATGCATTTTCTGCGATAATCTTGGTGAGACTTCAGTCAGAAGTATGGAGAATCATCTAGATCGCTCTTTTCGAGCTATTTAAATCGAGAAACACGTTTTCTGGTGTTTTCGCCACCCCACAGTGCGTTTGATATGCAGAACCGGAGATATCTTGGTTTCGGTCGGGTTTCAAGCTGAGATATGCATTTTCTGCGATAATCTTGGTGAGACTTCTGTCAGAAGTATGCAGAATCATCTAGATCGCCCGTTTCGAGCTATCCACTGCGAAAAAACAAGTTCTCTGGTGTTTTCACCACTCCACAGTGCGTTTGATATGCAGAACCGGCGACATCTTGGATTTCGTCGGGGTTCAAGCTGAGATATGCACATTCTAGGATAATCTTGGTGAGACGTCTGTCAGAAGTATGCAGAATTATCGGGATCGCTCTTTTCGAGCTATTTAATGCGAGAAACACGTTATCTGGTGTTTTCACCACTCCACAGTGCGTTTGATATGCAGAACCGGCGACATCTTGGATTTTGTCGGGGTTCAAGCTGAGATATGCACATTCTAGGAAAATCTTGGTGAGACGTCTGTCAGAAGTATGCAGAATTATCGGGATCGCTCTTTTCGAGCTATTTAAAGCGAGAAACACGTCGTCTGGTGTATTCTCCACTCCACAGTACGTTTGACATGCAGAACCGGAGATATCTTGGTTTCGGTCGGGTTTCAAGCTGAGATATGCATTTTCTACGATAATCTTGGTGAGACGTCTGTCAGATGTATGCAGAATTATCGGGATCGCTCTTTTCGAGCTATTTAATGCGAGAAACACGTTATCTGGTTGTTTTCACCACTCCACAGTGTGTTTGATATGCAGAAGCGGCGACATCTTGATTTTCGTGAGATTTCAAGCTCAGGTATGCATTTTCTGCGATAATCTTGGTGAGACTTCTGTCAGAAGTATGCAGAATCATCTAGATCGCCCGTTTCGAGCTATCTAATGCGAAAAAACAAGTTTTCTGGTGTTTTCACCACACCACAGTCCGTTTGATGCGCAGAACCGGAGATAACTTGGTTTTCGTGAGGTTTCAAGCTGAGATATGCATTTTCTGCGATAATCTTGGTGAGACTTCAGTCAGAAGTATGCAGAATCATCTAGATCGCTCGTTTCGAGCTACCTAATGCGAGAAACACGTTTTCTGGTGTTTTCACCACTCCACAGTGCGTTTGATATGCAGAACCGGCGACATCTTGGATTTCGTCGGGGTTCAAGCTGAGATATGCACATTCTAGGATAATCTTGGTGAGACGTCTGTCAGAAGTATGCAGAATTATCGGGATCGCTATTTTCGAGCTATTTAATGCGAGAAACACGTTATCTGGTGTTTTCACCACTCCACAGTGCGTTTGATATGCAGAACCGGCGACATCTTGGATTTCGTCGGGGTTCAAGCTGAGATATGCACATTCTAGGATAATCTTGGTGAGACGTCTGTCAGAAGTATGCAGAATTATCGGGATCGCTCTTATCGAGCTATTTAATGCGAGAAACACGTTGTCTGGTGTATTCTCCACTCCACAGTACGTTTGACATGCAGAACTGGAGATATCTTGGTTTCGGTCGGGTTTCAAGCTGAGATATGCATTTTCTACGATAATCTTGGTGAGACGTCTGTCAGAAGTATGCAGAATTATCGGGATCGCTCTTTTCGAGCTATTTAATGCGAGAAACACGTTATCTGGTGTTTTCACCACTCCACAGTGCGTTTGACATGCAGAACCGGCGACATCTTGGATTTCGTCGGGTTTCAAGCTCAGATATGCATTTTCTACGAGAATCTTGGTGAGACTTCAGTCAGAAGTATGCAGAATCATCGGGATCGCTCTTTTCGAGCTATTTAATGCGAGAAACACGTTTTCTGGTGTATTCACCACTCCACAGTACGTTTGACATGCAGAACCGGAGATATCTTGGTTTCGGTCGGGTTTCAAGCTGAGATATGCATTTTCTACGATAATCTTGGTGTGACGTCTGTCAGAAGTATGCCGAATCATCGGGATAGCGCTTTTCGAGCTATTTAATGCGAGAAACACGTTATCTGGTGTTTTCACCACTCCACAGTGCGTTTGATATGCAGAACCGGCGACATCTTGGGCGTCTTCGGGTATCAAGCTGAGATATACATTTTCTACGATAATCTTGGTGAGACTTCTCTCAGAAGTATGCAGAATCTTCGAGAGCGCTCTTTTCGAGCTATTTAATGCGAGAAACACGTTTTCTGGTGCATTCACCACTCCACAGTACGTTTGACATGCAGAACCGGAGATATCTTCGATTTCGTCGGGGTTCAAGCTGAGATATGCACATTCTACGATTATCCTGGTGAGACTTCTGTCAGTAGTATGCAGAATCATCGAGACCCCTCTTTTCGAGCTATTTAATCCGAGAAACACGTTATCTGGTGTTTTCACCACTCCACAGTGCGTTTGATATGCAGAACCGGCGACATCTTGGATTTCGTCGGGGTTCAAGCTGAGAAATGCATTTTCTACGATAATCTTGGTGAGATTTCTGTCAGAAGTATGCAGAATCATCTAGATCGTTCTTTTCGAGATATATAATTCGAGAAACACGTGTTCTGGTGTATTCACCACTCCACAGTACGTTTGACATGCAGAACCGGAGATATCTTGGTTTCGGTCGGGTTTCAAGCTGAGATATGCATTTTCTACGATAATCTTGGTGAGACGTCTGTCAGAAGTATGCAGAATCATCGGGATCGCTCTTTTCGAGCTACTTAATGCGAGAATCACGTTTTCTGGTGTTTTCACCACTCCACAGTGCGTTTGATATGCAGAACCGGCGACATCTTGGATTTCGTCGGGGTTCAAGCTGAGATATGCACATTCTAGGATAATCTTGGTGAGACTTCTGTCAGAAGTATGCAGAATCATCTAGATCGCTCTTTTCGAGCTATTTAATGCGACAAACACGTTTTCTGGTGTATTCACCACTCCACAGTACGTTTGACATGCAGAACCGGAGATATCTTGGTTTCGGTCGGGTTTCAAGCTGAGATATGCATTTTCTACGATAATCTTGGTGAGACGTCTGTCAGAAGTATGCAGAATCATCGGGATCGCTCTTTTCGAACTATTTAATTGGAAAAAACAAGTTTTCTGGTGCTTTCAACATTCCACAGTGCGTTTGATATGCAGAACCGGCGATATCTTGATTTTCGTGGTGTGTCCAGCTGAGATATGCATTTTCTGCGATAATCTTGGTGAGACTTCTGACAGAAGTATGCAGAATCATCTAGATCGCTCTTTTCGAGCTATTTAATTCGAGAAACACGTTTTCTGGTGTTTTCACCACACTACAGTCCGTTTGATGTGCAGAACCGGAGATAACTTGGTTTTAGTGAGGTTTCAAGCTGAGATATGCATTTTCTGCGATAATCTTGGTGAGACTTCAGTCAGAAGTATGCAGAATCTTCGAGAACGCTCTTTTCGAGCTACTAAATGCGAGAAACACGTTTTCTGGTGTTTTCACCACTCCACAGTGCGTTTGATATGCAGAACCGGCGACATCTTGGATTTCGTCGGGGTTCAAGCTGAGATATGCACATTCTACGATAATCTTGGTGAGACTTCTGTCAGAAGTATGCAGAATCATCTAGATCGCTCTTTTCGAGCTATTTAATGCGAGAAACACGTTTTCTGGTGTATTCACCACTCCACAGTACGTTTGACATGCAGAACCGGAGATATCTTGGATTTCGTCGGGGTTCAAGCTGAGATATGCACATTCTACGATAATCTTGGTGAGACTTCTGTCAGTAGTATGCAGAATCATCGAGACCCCTCTTTTCGTGCTATTTAATCCGAGAAACACGTTATCTGGTGTTTTCACCACTCCACAGTGCGTTTGATATGCAGAACCGGCGACATCTTGGATTTCGTCGGGGTTCAAGCTGAGATATGCACATTCTACGATAATCTTGGTGAGACTTCTGTCAGAAGAATGCAGAACCATCTAGATCGCTCTTTTCGAGCTATTTAATGCGAGAAACACGTTTTCTGGTGTATTCACCACTCCACACTACGTTTGACATGCAGAACCGGAGATATCTTGGTTTCGGTCGGGTTTCAAGCTGAGATATGCATTTTCTACGATAATCTTGGTGAGACGTCTGTCAGAAGTATGCAGAATCATCGGGATCGCTCTTTTCGAGCTACTTAATGCGAGAATCACGTTTTCTGGTGTTTTCACCACTCCACAGTGCGTTTGATATGCAGAACCGGCGACATCTTGGATTTCGTCAGGGTTCAAGCTGAGATATGCATTTTCTACGATAATCTTGGTGAGACGTCTGTCAGAAGTATGCAGAATCATCGGGATCGCTCTTTTCGAGCTACTTAATGCGAGAATCACGTTTTCTGGTGTTTTCACCACTCCACAGTGCGTTTGATATGCAGAACCGGCGACATCTTGGATTTCGTCGGGGTTCAAGCTGAGATATGCACATTCTACGATAATCTTGGTGAGACTTCTGTCAGTAGTATGCAGAATCATCGAGACCCCTCTTTTCGAGCTATTTAATGCGAGAAACACGTTATCTGGTGTTTTCACCACTCCACAGTGCGTTTTATATGCAGAAGCGGCGACATCTTGATTTTCGTGAGATTTCAAGCTGAGGTATGCATTTTCTGCGATAATCTTGGTGAGACTTCTGTCAGAAGTATGCAGAATCATCTAGATTGCTCTTTTCGAGCTATTTAATGCGAGAAACAGGTTATCTGGTGTTTTCACCACTCCACAGAGCGATTTATATGCAGAACCGGCGATATCTTGATTTTCGTGGTGTTTCCAGCTGAGATATGCATTTTGTGCGATAATCTTGGTGAGTCATCTGTCAGAAGTATGCAGAATCATCGAGATCCCTCTTTTCGAGCTATTTAATGCGAGAAACACGTTATCTGATGTTTTCACGACTCCACAGTGCGTTTGATATGCAGAACCGGCGAAATCTTGATTTTCGTGAGATTTCAACCTGAGATATGCATTTTCGTCGATAATCTTGGTGAGTCTTCTGTCAGTAGTATGCAGAATCATCGAGACCCCTCTTTTCGAGCTATTTAATGCGAGAAACACGTTATCTGGTGTTTTCACCACACTACAGTCCGTTTGATGTGCAGAACCGGAGATAACTTGGTTTTCGTGAGGTTTCAAGCTGAGATATGCATTTTCTGCGATAATCTTGGTGAGACTTCAGTCATATGTATGCAGAATCATCTAGATCTCTCGTTCCGAGCTATTTAATGCGAAAAAACAAGTTTTCTGGTGTTTTCACCACTCCTCAGTACGTTTGACATGCAGAACCGGCGACATCTTGATTTTCGTGAGATTTCAAGCTGAGATATGCATTTTCTCCTATAATATTGGTGAGACTTCAGGCAGAAGTATGCAGAATCATCTAGATCGCTCGTTTCGAGCTATCTAATGCGAAAAAACAAGATTTCTGGTGTTTTCAACATTCCACAGTGCGTTTGCTATGCAGAAGCGGCGACATCTTGATTTTCGTGAGATTTCAAGCTCAGGTATGCATTTTCTGCGATAATCTTGGTGAGACTTCTGTCAGAAGTATGCAGAATCATCTAGATCGCCCGTTTCGAGCTGTCTAATGCGAAAAAACAAGTTTTCTGGTGTTTTCACCACACCACAGTCCGTTTGATATGCAGTACCGGCGACATCTTGGATTTTGTTGGGGTTCAAGCTGAGATATGCACATTCTACGATAATCTTGGTGAGACTTCTGTCAGAAGTATGCAGAATCATCGGGATCGCTCTTTTCGAGCTATTTAATGCGAGAAACACGTTTTCTGGTGTTTTCGCCACCCCACAGTGCGTTTGATATGCAGAACCGGAGATATCTTGGTTTCGGTCGGGTTTCAAGCTGAGATATGCATTTTCTGCGATAATCTTGGTGAGACGTCTGTCAGAAGTATGCAGAATCATCGGGATCGCTCTTTTCGAGCTACTTAATGCGAGAAACACGTTATCTGGTGTTTTCACCACTCCACAGTGCGTTTTATATGCAGAACCGGCGACATCATGATTTTGGTGAGGTTTCAAGCTGAGATATGCATTTTCTGCGATAATATTGGTGAGACTTCAGTCATATGTATGCAGAATCATCTAGATCTCTCGTTTCGAGCTATTTAATGCGAAAAAACAAGTTTTCTGGTGTTTTCACCACTCCTCAGTACGTTTGACATGCAGAACCGGCGACATATTGATTTTCGTGAGATTTCAAGCTGAGATATGCATTTTCTGCGATAATATTGGTGAGACTTCAGTCATATGTATGCAGAATCATCTAGATCTCTCGTTTCGAGCTATTTAATGCGAAAAAACAAGTTTTCTGGTGTTTTCACCACTCCTCAGTACGTTTGACATGCAGAACCGGCGACATCTTGATTTTCGTGAGATTTCAAGCTGAGATATGCATTTTCTCCTATAATATTGGTGAGACTTCAGGCAGAAGTATGCAGAATCATCTAGATCGCTCGTTTCGAGCTATCTAATGCGAAAAAACAAGATTTCTGGTGTTTTCAACATTCCACAGTGCGTTTGCTATGCTGAAGCGGCGGCATCTTGATTTTCGTGAGGTTTCAAGCTGAGATATGCATTTCCTACGAGAAGCTTGGTGAGACTTCAGTAAGAAGTATGCAGAATCATCGGGATCGCTCGTTTCGAGCTATTTAATGCGAAAAAACAAGTTTTCTGGTGTTTTCACCACTCCAGAGTGCGTTTGATATGCAGAACCGGCGACATCTTGGATTTCGTCGGGGTTCAAGCTGAGATATGCACATTCTACGATAATCTTGGTGAGACTTCTGTCAGAAGTATGCAGAATCATCGGGATCGCTCTTTTCGAGCTATTTAATGCGAGAAACACGTTATCTGGTTGTTTTCACGACTCCACAGTGCGTTTGATATGCAGAAGCGGCGACATCTTGATTTTCGTGAGATTTCAAGCTCAGGTATGCATTCTCTGCGATAATCTTGGTGAGACTTCTGTCAGAAGTATGCAGAATCATCTAGATCGCCCGTTTCGAGCTATCTAATGCGAAAAAACAAGTTTTCTGGTGTTTTCACCACACCACAGTCCGTTTGATGCGCAGAACCGGAGATAACTTGGTTTTCGTGAGGTTTCAAGCTGAGATATGCATTTTCTGCGATAATCTTGGTGAGACTTCAGCCAGAAGTATGCAGAATCATCTAGATCGCTCTTTTCGAGCTATTTAAATCGAGAAACACGTTTTCTGGTGTTTTCGCCACCCCACAGTGCGTTTGATATGCAGAACCGGAGATATCTTGGTTTCGGTCGGGTTTCAAGCTGAGATACGCATTTTCTGCGATAATCTTGGTGAGACTTCTGTCAGAAGTATGCAGAATCATCTAGATCGCCCGTTTCGAGCTATCCACTGCGAAAAAACAAGTTCTCTGGTGTTTTCACCACTCCACAGTGCGTTTGATATGCAGAACCGGCGACATCTTGGATTTCGTCGGGGTTCAAGCTGAGATATGCACATTCTAGGATAATCTTGGTGAGACGTCTGTCAGAAGTATGCAGAATCATCGGGATCGCTCGTTTCGAGCTATTTAATGCGAAAAAACAAGTTTTCTGGTGTTTTCACCACTCCACAGTGCGTTTGATATGCAGAACCGGCGACATCTTGGATTTCGTCGGGGTTCAAGCTGAGATATGCACATTCTACGATAATCTTGGTGAGACTTCTGTCAGAAGTATGCAGAATCATCGGGATCGCTCTTTTCGAGCTATTTAATGCGAGAAACACGTTATCTGGTTGTTTTCACCACACCACAGTCCGTTTGATGCGCAGAACCGGAGATAACTTGGTTTTCGTGAGATTTCAAGCTCAGGTATGCATTTTCTGCGATAATCTTGGTGAGTCTTCAGTCAGAAGTATGCAGAATCATCTAGATCGCTCGTTTCGAGCTACCTAATGCGAGAAACACGTTTTCTGGTGTTTTCACCACTCCACAGTGCGTTTGATATGCAGAACCGGCGACATCTTGGATTTCGTCGGGGTTCAAGCTGAGATATGCACATTCTAGGATAATCTTGGTGAGACGTCTGTCAGAAGTATGCAGAATTATCGGGATCGCTCTTTTCGAGCTATTTAATGCGAGAAACACGTTATCTGGTGTTTTCACCACTCCACAGTGCGTTTGATATGCAGAACCGGCGACATCTTGGATTTCGTCGGGGTTCAAGCTGAGATATGCACATTCTAGGATAATCTTGGTGAGACGTCTGTCACAAGTATGCAGAATTATCGGGATCGCTCTTTTCGAGCTATTTAATGCGAGAAACACGTTGTCTGGTGTATTCTCCACTCCACAGTACGTTTGACATGCAGAACCGGAGATATCTTGGTTTCGGTCGGGTTTCAAGCTGAGATATGCATTTTCTACGATAATCTTGGTGAGACGTCTGTCAGAAGTATGCAGAATTATCGGGATCGCTCTTTTCGAGCTATTTAATGCGAGAAACACGTTATCTGGTGTTTTCACCACTCCACAGTGCGTTTGACATGCAGAACCGGCGACATCTTGGATTTCAACGGGTTTCAAGCACAGATATGCATTTTCTACGAGAATCTTGGTGAGACTTCAGTCAGAAGTATGCAGAATCATCGGGATCGCTCTTTTCGAGCTATTTAATGCGAGAAACACGTTTTCTGGCGTATTCACCACTCCACAGTACGTTTGACATGCAGAACCGGAGATATCTTGGTTTCGGTCGGGTTTCAAGCTGAGATATGCATTTTCTACGATAACCTTGGTGTGACGTCTGTCAGAAGTATGCCGAATCATCGGGATAGCGCTTTTCGAGCTATTTAATGCGAGAAACACGTTATCTGGTGTTTTCACCACTCCACAGTGCGTTTGATATGCAGAACCGGCGACATCTTGGCTGTCTTCGGGTATCAAGCTGAGATATACATTTTCTACGATAATCTTGGTGAGACTTCTCTCAGAAGTATGCAGAATCTTCGAGAGCGCTCTTTTCGAGCTATTTAATGCGAGAAACACGTTATCTGGTGTTTTCACCACTCCACAGTGCGTTTGACTTGCAGAACCGGCGACATCTTGGATTTCGTCGGGTTTCAAGCTCAGATATGCATTTTCTGCGATAATCTTGGTGAGACTTCTGTCAGAAGTATGCAGAATCATCTAGATCGCCCGTTTCGAGCTATCTACTACGAAAAAACAAGGTTTCTGGTGTTTTCACCACACCACAGTCCGTTTGATGCGCAGAACCGGAGATAACTTGGTTTTCGTGAGGTTTCAAGCTGAGATATGCATTTTCTACGATAATCTTGGTGTGACGTCTGTCAGAAGTATGCAGAATCATCGGGATTGCTCTTTTCGAGCTATTTAATGCGAGAAACACGTTATCTGGTGTTTTCACCACTCCACAGTGCGTTTGATATGCAGAACCGGCGACATCTTGGCTGTCTTCGGGTATCAAGCTGAGATATGCATTTTCTACGATAATCTTGGTGAGACTTCTGTCAGAAGTATGCAGAATCATCTAGATCGTTCTTTTCGAGCTATTTAATTCGAGAAACAAGTTATCTGGTTGTTTTCACCACTCCACAGTGCGTTTGATATGCAGAAGCGGCGACATCTTGATTTTCGTGAGATTTCAAGCTCAGGTATGCATTTTCTGCGATAATCTTGGTGAGACTTCTGTCAGAACTATGCAGAATCATCTAGATCGCCCGTTTCGAGCTATCTAATGCGAAAAACAAGTTTTCTGGTGTTTTCACCACACCACAGTCCGTTTGATGCGCAGAACCGGAGATAACTTGGTTTTCGTGAGGTTTCAAGCTGAGATATGCATTTTCTGCGATAATCTTGGTGAGACTTCAGTCAGAAGTATGCAGAATCATCTAGATATCGCTCTTTTCGAGCTATTTAAATCGAGAAACACGTTTTCTGGTGTTTTCGCCACCCCACAGTGCGTTTGATATGCAGAACCGGAGATATCTTGGTTTCGGTCGGGTTTCAAGCTGAGATATGCATTTTCTGCGATAATCTTGGTGAGACTTCTGTCAGAAGTATGCAGAATCATCTAGATCGCCCGTTTCGAGCTATCTACTGCGAAAAAACAAGTTCTCTGGTGTTTTCACCACTCCACAGTGCGTTTGATATGCAGAACCGGCGACATCTTGGATTTCGTCGGGGTTCAAGCTGAGATATGCACATTCTAGGATAATCTTGGTGAGACGTCTGTCAGAAGTATGCAGAATTATCGGGATCGCTCTTTTCGAGCTATTTAATGCGAGAAACACGTTATCTGGTGTTTTCCCCACTCCACAGTGCGTTTGACATGCAGAACCGGCGACATCTTGGATTTCGTCGGGTTTCAAGCTCAGATATGCATTTTCTACGAGAATCTTGGTGAGACTTCAGTCAGAAGTATGCAGAATCATCGGGATCGCTCTTTTCGAGCTATTTAATGCGAGAAACACGTTTTCTGGTGTATTCACCACTCCACAGTGCGTTTGATATGCAGAAGCGGCGACATCTTGATTTTCGTGAGATTTCAAGCTGAGGTATGCATTTTCTGCGATAATCTTGGTGAGACTTCAGTCAGAAGTATGCAGAATCTTCGAGAACGCTCTTTTCGAGCTACTTAATGCGAGAAACACGTTTTCTGGTGTATTCACCACTCCACAGTACGTTTGACATGCAGAACCGGAGATATCTTGGTTTCGGTCGGGTTTCAAGCTGAGATATGCATTTTCTACGATAATCTTGGTGAGCCGTCTGTCAGAAGTATGCAGAATCATCGGGATCGCTTTTTTCGAGCTATTTAATGCGAGAAACACGTTATCTGGTGTTTTCACCACTCCACAGTGCGTTTGATATGCAGAACCGGCGACATCTTGGATTTCGTCGGGGTTCAAGCTGAGAAATGCATTTTCTACGATAATCTTGGTGAGACTTCTGTCAGAAGTATGCAGAATCATCTATATCGTTCTTTTCGAGCTATTTAATTCGAGAAACACGTTATCTGGTTGTGTTCACCACACCACAGTGCGTTTGATATGCAGAAGCGGCGACATCTTGATTTTCGTGAGATTTCAAGCTGAGGTATGCATTTTCTGTGATAATCTTGGTGAGACTTCTGTCAGAAGTATGCAGAATCATCTAGATTGCTCTTTTCGAGCTATTTAATGCGACAAACAGGTTATCTTGTGTTTTCACCACTCCACAGAGCGATTTATATGCAGAACCGGCGATATCTTGATTTTCGTGGTGTTTCCAGCTGAGATATGCATTTTGTGCGATAATCTTGGTGAGTCATCTGTCAGAAGTATGCAGAATCATCGAGATCCCTCTTTTCGAGCTATTTAATGCGAGAAACACGTTATCTGATGTTTTCACGACTCCACAGTGCGTTTGATATGCAGAACCGGCGAAATCTTGATTTTCGTGAGATTTCAACCTGAGATATGCATTTTCGTCGATAATCTTGGTGAGTCTTCTGTCAGTAGTATGCAGAATCATCGAGACCCCTCTTTTCGAGCTATTTAATGCGAGAAACACGTTATCTGGTGTTTTCACCACTCCACAGTGCGTTTGACATTCAGAACCGGCGACATCTTGGATTTCGTCGGGTTTCAAGCTCAGATATGCATTTTCTACGAGAATCTTGGTGAGACTTCAGTCAGAAGTATGCAGAATCATCGGGATCGCTCGTTTCGAGCTATTTAATGCGAAAAAACAAGTTCTCTGGTGTTTTCACCACTCCACAGTGCGTTTGATATGCAGAGCCGGCGACATCTTGGATTTCGTCGGGGTTCAAGCTGAGATATGCACATTCTAGGATAATCTTGGTGAGACTTCTGTCAGAAGTATGCAGAATCATCTAGATCGCTCTTTTCGAGCTATTTAATGCGAGAAACACGTTTTCTGGTGTATTCACCACTCCACAGTGCGTTTGACATGCAGAACCGGCGACATCTTGGATTTCGTCGGGTTTCAAGCTCAGATATGCATTTTCTGCGATAATCTTGGTGAGACTTCTGTCAGAAGTATGCAGAATCATCTAGATCGTTCTTTTCGAGCTATTTAATTCGAGAAACACGTTATCTGGTTGTTTTCACCACTCCACAGTGCGTTTGATATGCAGAAGCGGCGACATCTTGATTTTCGTGAGATTTCAAGCTCAGGTATGCATTTTCTGCGATAATCTTGGTGAGACTTCTGTCAGAAGTATGCAGAATCATCTAGATCGCCCGTTTCGAGCTATCTACTACGAAAAAACAAGGTTTCTGGTGTTTTCACCACACCACAGTCCGTTTGATGCGCAGAACCGGAGATAACTTGGTTTTCGTGAGGTTTCAAGCTGAGATATGCATTTTCTACGATAATCTTGGTGTGACGTCTGTCAGAAGTATGCAGAATCATCGGGATTGCTCTTTTCGAGCTATTTAATGCGAGAAACACGTTATCTGGTGTTTTCACCACTCCACAGTGCGTTTGATATGCAGAACCGGCGACATCTTGGCTGTCTTCGGGTATCAAGCTGAGATATGCATTTTCTACGATAATCTTGGTTAGACTTCTGTCAGAAGTATGCAGAATCATCTAGATCGTTCTTTTCGAGCTATTTAATTCGAGAAACACGTTATCTGGTTGTTTTCACCACTCCACAGTGCGTTTGATATGCAGAAGCGGCGACATCTTGATTTTCGTGAGATTTCAAGCTCAGGTATGCATTTTCTGCGATAATCTTGGTGAGACTTCTGTCAGAAGTATGCAGAATCATCTAGATCGCCCGTTTCGAGCTATCTAATGCGAAAAACAAGTTTTCTGGTGTTTTCACCACACCACAGTCCGTTTGATGCGCAGAACCGGAGATAACTTGGTTTTCGTGAGGTTTCAAGCTGAGATATGCATTTTCTGCGATAATCTTGGTGAGACTTCAGTCAGAAGTATGCAGAATCATCTAGATATCGCTCTTTTCGAGCTATTTAAATCGAGAAACACGTTTTCTGGTGTTTTCGCCACCCCACAGTGCGTTTGATATGCAGAACCGGAGATATCTTGGTTTCGGTCGGGTTTCAAGCTGAGATATGCATTTTCTGCGATAATCTTGGTGAGACTTCTGTCAGAAGTATGCAGAATCATCTAGATCGCCCGTTTCGAGCTATCTACTGCGAAAAAACAAGTTCTCTGGTGTTTTCACCACTCCACAGTGCGTTTGATATGCAGAACCGGCGACATCTTGGATTTCGTCGGGGTTCAAGCTGAGATATGCACATTCTAGGATAATCTTGGTGAGACGTCTGTCAGAAGTATGCAGAATTATCGGGATCGCTCTTTTCGAGCTATTTAATGCGAGAAACACGTTATCTGGTGTTTTCACCACTCCACAGTGCGTTTGACATGCAGAACCGGCGACATCTTGGATTTCGTCGGGTTTCAAGCTCAGATATGCATTTTCTACGAGAATCTTGGTGAGACTTCAGTCAGAAGTATGCAGAATCATCGGGATCGCTCTTTTCGAGCTATTTAATGCGAGAAACACGTTTTCTGGTGTATTCACCACTCCACAGTGCGTTTGATATGCAGAAGCGGCGACATCTTGATTTTCGTGAGATTTCTAGCTGAGGTATGCATTTTCTGCGATAATCTTGGTGAGACTTCAGTCAGAAGTATGCAGAATCTTCGAGAACGCTCTTTTCGAGCTACTTAATGCGAGAAACACGTTTTCTGGTGTATTCACCACTCCACAGTACGTTTGACATGCAGAACCGGAGATATCTTGGTTTCGGTCGGGTTTCAAGCTGAGATATGCATTTTCTACGATAATCTTGGTGAGCCGTCTGTCAGAAGTATGCAGAATCATCGGGATCGCTTTTTTCGAGCTATTTAATGCGAGAAACACGTTATCTGGTGTTTTCACCACTCCACAGTGCGTTTGATATGCAGAACCGGCGACATCTTGGATTTCGTCGGGGTTCAAGCTGAGAAATGCATTTTCTACGATAATCTTGGTGAGACTTCTGTCAGAAGTATGCAGAATCATCTATATCGTTCTTTTCGAGCTATTTAATTCGAGAAACACGTTATCTGGTTGTGTTCACCACTCCACAGTGCGTTTGATATGCAGAAGCGGCGACATCTTGATTTTCGTGAGATTTCAAGCTGAGGTATGCATTTTCTGTGATAATCTTGGTGAGACTTCTGTCAGAAGTATGCAGAATCATCTAGATTGATCTTTTCGAGCTATTTAATGCGACAAACAGGTTATCTGGTGTTTTCACCACTCCACAGAGCGATTTATATGCAGAACCGGCGATATCTTGATTTTCGTCGTGTTTCCAGCTGAGATATGCATTTTGTGCGATAATCTTGGTGAGTCATCTGTCAGAAGTATGCAGAATCATCGAGATCCCTCTTTTCGAGCTATTTAATGCGAGAAACACGTTATCTGATGTTTTCACGACTCCACAGTGCGTTTGATATGCAGAACCGGCGAAATCTTGATTTTCGTGAGATTTCAACCTGAGATATGCATTTTCGTCGATAATCTTGGTGAGTCTTCTGTCAGTAGTATGCAGAATCATCGAGACCCCTCTTTTCGAGCTATTTAATGCGAGAAACACGTTATCTGGTGTTTTCACCACTCCACAGTGCGTTTGACATTCAGAACCGGCGACATCTTGGATTTCGTCGGGGTTCAAGCTCAGATATGCATTTTCTACGAGAATCTTGGTGAGACTTCAGTCAGAAGTATGCAGAATCATCGGGATCGCTCGTTTCGAGCTATTTAATGCGAAAAAACAAGTTCTCTGGTGTTTTCACCACTCCACAGTGCGTTTGATATGCAGAGCCGGCGACATCTTGGATTTCGTCGGGGTTCAAGCTGAGATATGCACATTCTAGGATAATCTTGGTGAGACTTCTGTCAGAAGTATGCAGAATCATTTAGATCGCTCTTTTCGAGCTATTTAATGCGAGAAACACGTTTTCTGGTGTATTCACCACTCCACAGTACGTTTGACATGCAGAACCGGAGATATCTTGGTTTCGGTCGGGTTTCAAGCTGAGATATGCATTTTCTACGATAATCTTGGTGAGACGTCTGTCAGAAGTATGCAGAATCATCGGGATCGCTCTTTTCGAACTATTTCATTCGAAAAAACAAGTTTTCTGGTGCTTTCTACATTCCACAGTGCGTTTGATATGCAGAACCGGCGATATCTTGATTTTCGTGGTGTGTCCAGCTGAGATATGCATTTTCTGCGATAATCTTGGTGAGTCTTCTGTCAGGAGTATGCAGAATCATCGAGATCCCTATTTTCGAGCTATTTAATGCGAGAAACACGTTATCTGGTGTTTTCACCACTCCACCGTGCGTTTGATATGCAGAACCGGCGACATCTTGGATTTCGTCGGGTTTCAAGCTGAGATAGCATTTTCTACGATAATCTTGGTGAGACGTCTGTCAGAAGTATGCAGAATCTTCGAGATCGCTCTTTTCGAGCTTGTTAATGCGAGAAACATGTTATCTGGCGTTTTCACCACTCCACAGTGCGTTTGATATGCAGAACCTGCCAAATATTTGCTGTCGTAGGGTATCAAGCTGAGATATGCATTTTCTACGATAATCTTGCTGAGACTTCTGTCAGAAGTATGCATTATCATCGGGATCGCTCTTTTCGAGCTATTTAATGCGAGAAACACGTTATCCGGTGTTTTCACCACTCCTCAGTGCGTTTGATATGCTGAACCGGCGACATCTTAGATTTCGTCGGATTTCAAGCCGAGATATGCATTTTCTACGATAATCTTTTTGAGACGTCTGTCAGAAGTATGCAGAATCTTCGAGATCGCTCTTTTCGAGCAACTTAATGCGAGAAACACGATAACTGGTTGTTTTCACCACTCCACAGTGCGTTTGATATGCAGAACCGGCATTATCTTGATTTTCGTGGTGTTTCCAGCTGAGATATGCATTTTCTGCGATAATCTTGGTGAGTCTTCTGTCAGAAGTATGCAGAATCATCGAGATCCCTCTTTTCGAGCTATTTAGTGCGAGAAACACGTTAACTGGTGCTTTCACCACTCCACAGTGCGTTAGATATGCGGAACCAGCGACATCTTGGATTACGTCGGGTTTCAAGCTGAGACATGCATTTTCTACGATAATCTTGGTGAGACTTCTGTAAGAAGTATGCAGAATCTCCGAGTTCGCTCTTTTCGAGCAACTTAATGCGAGAAACACGTTATCTGGTGTTTTCCCCACTCCACAGTGCGTTTGATATGCAGAACCGGCGATATCTTGATTTTCGTGGTGTTTCCAGCTGATATATGCATTTTCAGCGATAATCTTGGTGAGTCTTTTGTCAGAAGTATGCTGAATCATCTAGATCGCTCTTTTCGAGCTATTTAATGCGAAAAACAAGTTTTCTGGTGTTTTCAACATTCCACAGTGCGTTTGATATGCAGAACCGGCGATATCTTGATTTTCGTGGTGTTTCCAGCTGAGATATGCATTGTCTGCGATAATCTTGGTGAGACTTCTGTCCGAAACGTGCAGAATCATCGAGATCTCTCATTTCGAGCTATTTAATGCGAAAAACACGTTTTCTGGGGTTTTCACCACACCACAGTTCGTTGGATATGCAGAACAGGTGATATCTTGGTTTTCGTGGGGTTTCAAACTGAGATATGCATTTTCTGCGATAAACTTGTAGAGACTTCTGTCCGAAGTATGCTGAACCTTCGAGATCTCACTTTTCAAGCTAGTTAATGCGAGAAAAACCTTATCTGGTGTTTTCACCAATCCACAGTGCGTATGATATGCAGAACCCGCGATGTTTGGTTTTCGTCGGGTTTCAAGTTGAGATATGCATTTTCTACGATAATCTTGCTGAAACATCTGTCCGAAGTATGCAGAAACATCAACAGCGCACTTTTCGAGCTATTTAATGCGAGAAACGCGTTTTCTGGGGTTTTCACCACACCACAGTTCGTTGGATATGCAGAACAGGTGATATCTTGGGTTTCGAGGGGTTTCAAGCTGAGATATGCATTTTCTGCGATTAACTTGGTGAGACTTCTGTCCGAAGTATGCTGAATCATCGAGATCGCTCTTTTCGAGCTAGTTAATGCGAGAAAAACCTTGTCTGGTGTTTTCACCACTCCACAGTGCGTTTGATATGCAGAACCAGCGATATCTTGGCTTTCGTTGGGTTTCAAGCTGAGATATGCATTTTTTACGATAATCATGGTGATTCTTCTGTCCGAAGTGTGCAGAATCATAGAGATCGCTCATTTCGAGCTATTTAATGCGAGAAACACGTTTTCTGGGGTTTTCACCACACCACAGTTCGTTGGATATGCAGAACAGGTGATATCTTGGTTTTCGAGGGGTTTCAAGCTGAGATATGCATTTTCTGCGATAAACTTGTAGAGACTTCTGTCCGAAGTATGCTGAATCATCGAGATCGCACTTTTCAAGCTAGTTAATGCGAGAAAAACCTTATCTGGTGTTTTCACCACTCCACAGTGCGTTTGATATGCAGAACCCGCGATGTTTGGTTTTCGTCGGGTTTCAAGTTGAGATATGCATTTTCTACGATAATCTTGGTGAGACTTCTGTCCGAAGTATGCAGAATCATCGAGATCGCTCATTTCGAGCTATTTAATGCGGGAAACACGTTATCTGGTGTTTTGACCACTCCACAGTGCGTTTGATATGTAGAGCCGCCGACAACTTGGTTTTCGTGGGGTTTCCAGCTGATATATGCATTTTCTGCGATCAGCTTGGTGTTTCAGCTATGAGAAGTATGCAGAATCATCGAGCACGCTCTTTTCGAGCTACTTAATGCGAGAAACACGTTTTCTGGTTTTTTCACCACTCCACAGTGCGTTTGATATGCAGAACCGGAGATATCTTGGTTTTCGTGGGGTTTGTAGCTGAGATATGCATTTTCTGCGATAATCTTGGTGAGTCTTCTGTCAGAAGTATGCAGAATCATCTAGATCGCTCTTTTCGAGCTATTTAATGCGAGAAACACGTTTTCTTGTGTGTTCACCACTCCACAGTGCGTTTGATATGCAGAACCGGAGATATCTTGGTTTCGGTCGGGTTTCAAGCTGAGATATGCATTTTCTGCGACAATCTTGCTGAGACTTCAGTCAGAAGTATGCAGAATAATCGAGATCGCTCTTTTCGAGCTAGTTGATGCGAGAAACACGTTTTCTGGCGTTTTCACGACTCCACAGTGCGTCTGATATGCAGAACCGGCGATATCTTGATTTTCGTAATGTTTCTAGCTGAGATATGCATTTTCTGCGATAATATTGTTGAGACTTCAGTCAGAAGTATGCAGAGTCATCGAGATCGTACTTTTCGAGCTATTTAATGCGAGGAACACGTTTTCTGGGGTTTTCACCACTCCACATTTGGTTTGATATGGAGAACCAGCGATATATTGGTTTTCGTGTGGTTTCAAGCTGAGATATGCAATTCCTGCGATAATCTTGGTGAGACTTCTGTCCGAAGTATGCAGAATCATCCAGATCGCTCTTTTCGACCTATTTAATGCGAGAAACACGTTATCTGGTGTTTTCACCACTCCACAGTACGTTTGATATGCAGAACCGGCGACATCTTGATTTTCGTAATGTTTCTAGCTGAGATATGCATTTTCTGCGATAATATTGTTGAGACTTCAGTCAGAAGTATGCAGAGTCATCGAGATCGTACTTTTCGAGCTATTTAATGCGAGAAGCACGTTATCTGGTGTTTTCACCACTCCACAGTTGGTTTGATATGCAGAACCGGAGATATCTTGGTTTTCGTGGGGTTTCTAGCTGAGATATGCATTTTCTGCGATAATCTTGGTGAGACTTCTGTCCGAAGAATGCAGAATCATCGAGATCGCTCTTTTCGAGCTATTTAATGCGAGAAACACGTTATCTGGTGTTTTCAGCATTCCACAGTGCGTTTGATATGCAGAACCAGCGATATCTTGGTTTTCGTGGGGTTTCAAGCTGAGATATGCAATTCCTTCGATAATCTTGGTGAGACTTCTGTACGAAGTATGCTTAATCATCGAGATCGCTCGTTTCGAGCTATTTAATGGGAGAAACAGGTTATCTGATGTTTTCTCCACTCCACAGTGCGTATGATGTGCAGAACCGACGATATCTTTGTTTTCGTGGGGTTTCAAGCTCAGATATGCATTTTCTGCGATAATATTGGTGAGACTTCTGTCCGAAGAATGCAGAATCATCGAGATCGCTCTTTTCGAGCTATTTAATGCGAGAAACACGTTATCTGGTGTTTTCAGCATTCCACAGTGCGTTTGATATGCAGAACCAGCGATATCTTGGTTTTCGTGTGGTTTCAAGCTGAGATATGCAATTCCTGCGATAATCTTGGTGAGACTTCTGTCCGAAGTATGCTTAATCATCGAGATCGCTCTTTTCGAGCTATTTAATGCGAGAAACATGTTATCTGGTGTTTTCACCACTCCACAGTGCGTTTCATATGCAGAACCAGCGATATCTTGGTTGTCGTGGGGTTTCAAGCTCAGATATGCATTTTCTGCGATAATCTTGGTGAGAATTCTGTCCGAAGTATGCAGAATCATCGAGATCGCTCTTTTCGAGCTATTTAATGCGAGAAACACGTTTGCTGGTGTTTTCACCATCCCACAGTGCGTTTGATATGCAGAACCGGCGACATCTTGATTTTCGTGATGTTTCTAGCTGAGATGTGCATTTTCTGCGATAATATTGGTGAGACTTCAGTCAGAAGTATGCAGAATCATCTAGATCGCTCGTTTCGAGCTATATAATGCGAGAAACACGTTATGTGGTTGTTTTCACGACTCCACAGTGCGTTTGATATGCAGAACCTGCGACATCTTGATTGTCGTGAGGTTTCAAGCTGAGATATGCATTTTCTGCGATAATATTGGTGACACTTCTGTCCGAAGTATGCAGAATCATCGATATCGCTCTTATAGAGCTATTTGATGCGGG
Source organism: Anthophora plumipes (assembly GCA_951804975.1). Lineage (NCBI taxonomy): Eukaryota > Metazoa > Arthropoda > Insecta > Hymenoptera > Apidae > Anthophora > Anthophora plumipes. Next base: position 2,215,190 of record CATORF010000423.1, read on the forward strand.
GTACACGTTTTCTGGTGTATTCACCACTCCACAGTACGTTAGAAATGCTGAACCGGAGATATCTTCGTTTCGGTCGGGTTTCAAGCTGAGGTATGCATTTTCTACGATAATATTGGTGAGACCTCTGTCAGAAGTATGCAGAATCTTCGAGAACGCTCTTTTCGAGCTACTTAATGCGAGAAACACGATTTCTGGTGTTTTCACCACTGCACAGTACGTTTGATTTGCAGAACCAGAGATATCTTGGTTTTCGTGAGGTTTCAATCTGAGATATGCATTTTCTGCCATAATCTTGGTGAGACTTCTGTCGGAAGTATGCAGAATCAAATAGATCGCTCTTATCGAGCTATTTAATGCGAAAAACCAGTTTTCTGGTGTTTTCAACATTCCACAGTGCGTTTGATATGCAGAACCGGCGACATCTTGATTTTCGTGATGTTTCTAGCTGAGATATGCATTTTCTGCGATAATATTGGATATTCTTCTGTGAGAAGTTTGCTGAATCAGAGAAATCGCTGTTTTCGTGCTATTTAGTGCGAAAAACTCGTTTTCTGGTGTTTTCAACATTCCACAGTGCGTCTGATATGCAGAACCGGCGATATCTGGTTTTCGTGGGGTTTCCAGTTGAGATAGGCATTTTCTGCGATAATCTTGGTGAGTCTCCTGCCAGAAGTATGCAGAATCATCTAGATCGCACTTTTCGAGCTATTTAATGCGAGAAACACGTTTTCTGGTGTATTCACCACTCCACAGTACGTTTGACATGCAGAACCGGAGATATCTTCGTTTCGGTCGGGTTTCAAGCTGATATATGCATTTTCTACGATAAAATTGGTGAGACCTCTGTCAGAAGTATGCAGAATCATCTGGATCGCTCGTTTCGAGCTATTTAATGCGAAAAAACAAGTTTTCTGGTGTTTTGACCACTCCACAGTGCGTTTGAAATGTAGAGCCGCCGATAACTTGGTTTTCGTGGGGTTTCCAGCTGAAATATGCATTTTCTGCGATAATCTTTGTGTTTCATCTATGAGAAGTATGCAGAATCATCCAGAACGCTCTTTTCGAGCTAGTTAATGCAAGTAACACGTTTTCAGGTGTTTTCACCACTCCACGGTGCGTCTGATATGCAGAACCGGGGATATCTTGATTTTCGTGGTGTTTCCAGCTGAGATATGCATTTTCTGCGATAATCTTGGTGTTTCATCTATGAGAAGTATGCAGAATCATCTAGATCGCTCTTTTCGAGCTATTTAAAGCGCGAAACACGTTTTCTGGTGTATTCACCACTCCACAGTACGTTAGACATGAGGAACCGGAGATATCTTCGTTTCGGTCGGGATTCAAGCTGAGATATGCATTTTCTACGATAATAATGGTGAGACCTCTGTCAGAAGTATGCAGAATCAAATAGATCGCTCTTATCGAGCTATTTAATGCGAAAAAACCAGTTTTCTGGTGTTTTCAACATTCCACAGTGCGTTTGATATGCAGAACCCGCGACATCTTGATTTTCGTGAGGTTTCTAGCTGAGATATGGATTTTCTGCGATAATATTGGTGAGACATCTGTCCGGAGTATGCAGAATCATCGATATCGCTCTTTTCGAGCTATTTAACGCGAGAAACACGTTATCTGGTGTTTTCACCACTCCACGGTGCGTCTGATATGCAGAACCGGCGATATCTTGGTTTTCGTGGGGTTTCCAGCTGAGATATGCTTTTTCTGCGACAATCTTGGTGAGTCTTCTGTCAGAAGTATGCAGAATCATCTAGATCGCTCTTTTCGTGCTATTTAATGCGAGAAACACGTTATCTGGTGTTTGCACCACTCCACAGGGCGTTTGATATGCAGTACCAGCGATATCTTGGTTTTCGTGGGGTTTCAAGCTGAGATATGCATTTTTTACGATAATCTTGATGACACTTCTGTCCGAAGAATGCTTAATCATCGAGATCGCTCGTTTCGACCTATTTAATGCGAGAAACACGTTATCTGGTGTTTTCACCACTCCACAGTGCGTTGGATATGCAGAACCGGCGATATCTTGGTTTTCGTGGGGTTTCAAGCTGAGATATGCATTGTCTGCGATAACCTTGGTGAGACTTCTCTCCGAAGTATGCTGAATCATCTAGATCGCTCTTTTCGAGCTATTTAATGCGAGAAACACGTTATCTGGTGTTTTCACCACTCCACAGTGCGTTTGATATGCAGAACCAGCGATATCTTGGTTTTCGTGGGGTTTCAAGCTGAGATATGCATTTTTTACGATAATCTTGGTAAGACTTCTGTCCGAAGTATGCTTAATCATCGAGATCGCTCGTTTCGTGCTATTTAATGCGAGAAACACGTTATCGGGTCTTTTCACCACTCCACCATGCGTATGATATGCAGAACCGACGATATCTTGGTTTTCGTGGGGTTTCAAGCTCAGATATGCATTTTCTGCGATAATCTTGGTGTGATTTCTGTCCGAAGTATGCTTAATCATCGAGATCGCTCGTTTCGTGCTATTTAATGCGAGAAACACGTTATCTGGTCTTTTCACCACTCCACAGTGCCTATGATATGCAGAACCGACGATATCTTGGTTTTCGTGGGGTTTCAAGCTCAGATATGCATTTTCTGCGATAATCTTGGTGAGACTTCTGTCCGAAGTATGCAGAGTCATCAACATCGTACTTTTCGAGCTATTTAATGCGAAAAACACGTTTTCTGGGGTTTTCACAACTCCACAGTTCGTTGGATATGCAGAACAGGAGATATCTTGGTTTTCGTGGGGTTTCTAGCAGAGATATGCATTTTCTACGATAATATTGGTGAGACCTCTGTCAGAAGTATGCAGCATCTTCGAGAACGCTCTTTTCGAGCTACTTAATGCGAGAAACACGATTTCTGGTGTTTTCACCACTGCACAGTACGTTTGATTTGCAGAACCGGAGATATCTTGGTTTTCGTGAGGTTTCAATCTGAGATATGCATTTTCTGCCATAATCTTGGTGAGACTTCAGTCGGAAGTATGCAGAGTCAAATAGATCGCTCTTATCGAGCTATTTAATGCGAAAAACCAGTTTTCTGGTGTTTTCAACATTCCACAGTGCGTTTGATATGCAGAACCGGCGACATCTTGATTTTCGTGATGTTTCTAGCTGAGATATGCATTTTCTGCGATAATATTGGATATTCTTCTGTGAGAAGTTTGCTGAATCAGAGAAATCGCTGTTTTCGTGCTATTTAGTGCGAAAAACTCGTTTTCTGGTGTTTTCAACATTCCACAGTGCGTCTGATATGCAGAACCGGCGATATCTGGTTTTCGTGGGGTTTCCAGTTGAGATAGGCATTTTCTGCGATAATCTTGGTGAGTCTCCTGCCAGAAGTATGCAGAATCATCTAGATCGCTCTTTTCGAGCTATTTAATGCGAGAAACACGTTTTCTGGTGTATTCACCACTCCACAGTACGTTTGACATGCAGAACCGAAGATATCTTCGTTTCGGTCGGGTTTCAAGCTGATATATGCATTTTCTACGATAAAATTGGTGAGACCTCTGTCAGAAGTATGCAGAATCATCTGGATCGCTCGTTTCGAGCTATTTAATGCGAAAAAACAAGTTTTCTGGTGTTTTGACCACTCCACAGTGCGTTTGAAATGTAGAGCCGCCGATAACTTGGTTTTCGTGGGGTTTCCAGCTGAAATATGCATTTTCTGCGATAATCTTTGTGTTTCATCTATGAGAAGTATGCAGAATCATCCAGAACGCTCTTTTCGAGCTAGTTAATGCAAGTAACACGTTTTCAGGTGTTTTCACCACTCCACGGTGCGTCTGATATGCAGAACCGGGGATATCTTGATTTTCGTGGTGTTTCCAGCTGAGATATGCATTTTCTGCGATAATCTTGGTGTTTCATCTATGAGAAGTATGCAGAATCATCTAGATCGCTCTTTTCGAGCTATTTAAAGCGCGAAACACGTTTTCTGGTGTATTCACCACTCCACAGTACGTTAGACATGAGGAACCGGAGATATCTTCGTTTCGGTCGGGATTCAAGCTGAGATATGCATTTTCTACGATAATAATGGTGAGACCTCTGTCAGAAGTATGCAGAATCAAATAGATCGCTCTTATCGAGCTATTTAATGCGAAAAAACCAGTTTTCTGGTGTTTTCAACATTCCACAGTGCGTTTGATATGCAGAACCCGCGACATCTTGATTTTCGTGAGGTTTCTAGCTGAGATATGGATTTTCTGCGATAATATTGGTGAGACATCTGTCCGGAGTATGCAGAATCATCGATATCGCTCTTTTCGAGCTATTTAACGCGAGAAACACGTTATCTGGTGTTTTCACCACTCCACGGTGCGTCTGATATGCAGAACCGGCGATATCTTGGTTTTCGTGGGGTTTCCAGCTGAGATATGCTTTTTCTGCGATAATCTTGGTGAGTCTTCTGTCAGAAGTATGCAGAATCATCTAGATCGCTCTTTTAGTGCTATTTAATGCGAGAAACACGTTATCTGGTGTTTTCACCACTCCACAGGGCGTTTGATATGCAGTACCAGCGATATCTTGGTTTTCGTGGGGTTTCAAGCTGAGATATGCATTTTTTACGATAATCTTGATGACACTTCTGTCCGAAGAATGCTTAATCATCGAGATCGCTCGTTTCGACCTATTTTATGCGAGAAACACGTTATCTGGTGTTTTCACCACTCCACAGTGCGTTGGATATGCAGAACCGGCGATATCTTGGTTTTCGTGGGGTTTCAAGCTGAGATATGCATTTTCTGCGATAATAATGGTGAGACCTCTGTCAGAAGTATGCAGAATCAAATAGATCGCTCTTATCGAGCTATTTAATGCGAAAAAACCAGTTTTCTGGTGTTTTCAACATTCCACAGTGCGTTTGATAAGCAGAACCCGCGACATCTTGATTTTCGTGAGGTTTCTAGCTGAGATATGGATTTTCTGCGATAATATTGGTGAGACATCTGTCCGGAGTATGCAGAATCATCGATATCGCTCTTTTCGAGCTATTTAACGCGAGAAACACGTTATCTGGTGTTTTGACCACTCCACAGTGCGTTTGATATGTAGAGCCGCCGATAATTTTGTTTTCGTGGGGTTTACAGCTGAAATATGCATTTTCTGCGATAATCTTGGTGTTTCATCTATGACAAGTATGCAGAATCATCGAGAACGCTCTTTTCGAGCTAGTTAATGCGAGTAACACGTTTTCTGGTGTTTTCACCACTCCACGGTGCGTCTGATATGCAGAACCGGCGATATCTTGGTTTTCGTGGGGTTTCCAGCTGAGATATGCTTTTTCTGCGATAATCTTGGTGAGTCTTCTGTCAGAAGTATGCAGAATCATCTAGATCGCTCTTTTCGTGCTATTTAATGCGAGAAACACGTTATCTGGTGTTTTCACCACTCCACAGGGCGTTTGATATGCAGTACCAGCGATATCTTGGTTTTCGTGGGGTTTCAAGCTGAGATATGCATTTTTTACGATAATCTTGATGACACTTCTGTCCGAAGAATGCTTAATCATCGAGATCGCTCGTTTCGACCTATTTAATGCGAGAAACACGTTATCTGGTGTTTTCACCACTCCACAGTGCGTTGGATATGCAGAACCGGCGATATCTTGGTTTTCGTGGGGTTTAAAGCTGAGATATGCATTGTCTGCGATAACCTTGGTGAGACTTCTGTCCGAAGTATGCTGAATCATCTAGATCGCTCTTTTCGAGCTATTTAATGCGAGAAACACGTTATCTGGTGTTTTCACCACTCCACAGTGCGTTTGATATGCAGAACCAGCGATATCTTGGTTTTCGTGGGGTTTCAAGCTGAGATATGCATTTTTTACGATAATCTTGGTGAGACTTCTGTCCGAAGTATGCTTAACCATCGAGATCGCTCTATTCGAGCTATTTAATGCTAGAAACCCGTTATCTGGTGTTTTCAGCACTCCACAGTGCGTTTGATATGCAGAACCAGCGATATCCTGGTTTTCGTGGGGATTCAAGCTGAGATATGCAATTTCTGCGATAATCTTGGTGAGACTTCTGTCCGAAGTATGCTTAATCATCGAGATCGCTCGTTTCGTGCTATTTAATGCGAGAAACACGTTATCGGGTCTTTTCACCACTCCACCATGCGTATGATATGCAGAACCGACGATATCTTGGTTTTCGTGGGGTTTCAAGCTCAGATATGCATTTTCTGCGATAATCTTGGTGTGATTTCTGTCCGAAGTATGCTTAATCATCGAGATCGCTCGTTTCGTGCTATTTAATGCGAGAAACACGTTATCTGGTCTTTTCACCACTCCACAGTGCCTATGATATGCAGAACCGACGATATCTTGGTTTTCGTGGGGTTTCAAGCTCAGATATGCATTTTCTGCGATAATCTTGGTGAGACATCTGTCCGAAGTATGCTTAATCATCGAGATCGCTCGTTTCGACCTATTTAATGCGACAAACACGTTATCTGGTGTTTTCACCACTCCACAGTGCGTATGATATGCAGAACCGGCGATATCTTGATTTTCGTGGGGTTTCGAGCTGAGATATGCATTATCTGCGATAATCTTGGTGAGACTTCTGTCCGAAGTATGCTTAATCATCGAGATCGCTCGTTTCGATCTATTTAATGCGAGTAACACGTTGTCTGGTGTTTTCACCACTCCACAGTTGGTTTGATATGCAGAACCGGCGATGTTTGGTTTTCGTCGGGTTTCAAGTTGAGATATGCATTTTCTACGATACTCTTGGTGAAACATCTGTCCGAAGTATGCAGAAACATCAAGAGCGCTCTTTTCGAGCTGTTTAATGCGAGAAACACGTTTTCTGGGGTTTTCACCACACCACAGTTCGTTGGATGTGCAGAACCGGAGATATCTTGGTTTTCGTGGGGTTTCAAGCTGAGGTATGCATTTTCTGCGATAATCTTGGTGATACTTCTGTCCGAAGTATGTAGAATCATTGAGATCGCACTTTTCGAGCTATTTAATGCGAGAAACACGTTATCTGGTGTTTTCAGCACTCCACAGTGCGTTTGATATGCAGAACCAGCGATATCTGGGTTTTCGTGGGGTTTCAAGCTGAGATATGCATTTTTTACGATAATCTTGATGAGACATCTGTCCGAAGTATGCTTAATCATCGAGATTGCTCGTTTCGACCTATTTAATGCGACAAACACGTTATCTGGTGTTTTCACCACTCCACAGTGCGTATGATATGCAGAACCGGCGATATCTTGATTTTCGTGGGGTTTCGAGCTGAGATATGCATTATCTGCGATAATCTTGGTGAGACTTCTGTCCGAAGTATGCTTAATCATCGAGATCGCTCGTTTCGTGCTATTTAATGCGGGAAACACGTTATCTGGTGTTTTCACCACTCCACAGTGCGTATGATATGCAGAACCGGCGATATCTTGGTTTTCGTGGGGTTTCGAGCTGAGATATGCATTATCTGCGATAATCTTGGTGAGACTTCTGTCCGAAGTATGCTGAATCATCTAGATCGCTCGTTTCGACCTATTTAATGCGAGAAACACGTTATCTGGTGTTTTCACCACTCCACAGTGCGTATGATATGCAGAACCGGCGATATCTTGGTTTTCGTGGGGTTTCAAGCTCAGATATGCATTTTCTGCGATAATCTTGGTGAGACTTCTGTCCGAAGTATGCAGAGTCATCGAGATCGTACTTTTCGAGCTATTTAATGCGAGAAACACGTTTTCTGGGGTTTTCACCACTCCACAGTTCGTTGGATATGCAGAACAGGAGATATCTTGGTTTTCGTGGGGTTTCTAGCAGAGATATGCATTTTCTGCGATAATCATGGTGAGACTTCTGTTAGAAGTATGCAGAATCATCGAGATCGCACTTTTTGATCTATTTAAAGCGAGAAACACGTTATCTGGTGTTTTCAGCACGCCACAGTGCGTTTGATATGCAGAACCAGTGATATCTGGGTTTTCGTGGGGTTTCAAGCTGAGATATGCATTTTTTACGATAATCTTGTTGAGACTTCTGTCCGAAGTATGCTTAATCATCGAGATCGCTCGTTTCGACCTAATTAATGCGAGAAACACGTTTTCTGGGGTTTTCACCACACCACAGTTCGTTGAATGTGCAGAACCGGAGATATCTTGGTTTTCGTGGGGTCTCAAGCTGAGATATGCATTTTCTGCGATAATCTTGGTGAGACATCAGTCAGAAGTATGCAGAATCATCTAGATCGCTCGTTTCGAGCTGCTTAATGCGAGAAACACGTTTTCTGGTGTTTTCACCACTCCACAGTTCGTTGGATATGCAGAACAGGAGATATCTTGGTTTTCGTAGGGTTTCTAGGAGAGATATGCATTTTCTCCGATAATCATGGTGAGAATTCTGTTAGAAGTATGCAGCATCATCGAGATCGCACTTTTCGATCTATTTAATGCGAGAAACACGTTGTCTGGTGTTTTCACCACTCCACAGTTGGTATGATATGCAGAACCGGCGACATCTTGGCTTTAGTCGGGGTTCAAACTGAGACATGCATTTTCTGCGATAATCCTGGTGATTCTTCTGTCAGAAGTATGCAGAATCATCGAGAACGCTCTTTTCGAGCTGTTTAATGCGAGAAACACGTTATCTGGTGTTTTCACCACTCCACAGTGCGTTTGATATGCAGAACCGGCGACATCTTGGATTTCGTTGGGTTTCAAGCTGAGATATGCATTTTCTGCGATTATCTTGGTGAGACTTCAGTCAGAAGTATGCAGAATCATCTAGATCGCTCTTGTCGAGCTATTTAATGCAAAAAAAAAGTTTCCTGGTGTTTTCAACATTCCACAGTGCGTATGATATGCAGAACCGGCGATATCTTGATTTTCGTGGTGTTTCCAGTTGAGATATGCATTTTCTGCGATAATATTGGTGAGTCTTCTGTCAGAAGTATGCAGAATCATCGAGATCCCTCTTTTCGGGCTATTTAATGCGAGAAACACGTTATCTGTTGTTTTCACCACTCCACAGTGCGTTTGATATGCAGAACCGGCGATATCTTGATTTTCGTGGTGTTTCCAGCTGAGATATGCATTTTCTGCGATAATCGTGGTGAGACTTCATTCAGAAGTATGCAGAATCATCTAGATCGCTCGTTTCGAGCTACTTAATGCGAGAAACACGTTTTCTGGTGTTTTCACCACTCCACAGAAAGTTTTATGTGCAGAACCGGCGACATCTTGGATTTCGTCGGGTTTCAAGCTGAGATATGCATTTTCTGCGATTATCTTGGTGAGACTTCTGTCAGAAGTATGCAGAATCATCGAGATCGCTCCTTTCGAGCTACTTAATGCGAGAAACACGTTATCTGGTGTTTTCGCCACTCCACAGTGCGTTTGACATGCAGAACCGCAGATATCTTGGTTACGTTCGGGATTCAAGCTGAGATATGCATTTTCTGCGATAATCTTGGTGAGACTTCACTCAGAAGTATGCAGAATCATCTAGATCGCTCTTGTCGAGCTATTTAACGCGAGAAACACGTTATCTGGTGTTTTCACCACTCCACAGTGCGTTTGATATGCAGAACCGGCGACATCTTGGCTTTAGTCGGGGTTCAAACTGAGACATGCATTTTCTGCGATAATCCTGGTGATTCTTCTGTCAGAAGTATGCAGAATCATCGAGAACGCTCTTTCCGAGCTGTTTAATGCGAGAAACACGTTATCTGGTGTTTTCACCACTCCACAGTGCGTTTGATATGCAGAACCGGCGACATCTTGGATTTCGTCGGGTTTCAAGCTGAGATATGCATTTTCTGCGATGATCTTGGTGAGACTTCAGTCAGAAGTATGCAGAATCATCTAGATCGCTCTTGTCGAGCTATTTAATGCAAAAAAACAAGTTTCCTGGTGTTTTCAACATTCCACAGTGCGTTTGATATTCAGAACCGGCGATATCTCGATTTTCGTGGTGTTTCCAGTAGAGATATGCATTTTCTGCGATAATCTTGGTGAGACTTCTGTCCGAAGTATGCTTAATCATCGAGATCGCTCGTTTCGTGCTATTTAATGCGGGAAACACGTTATCTGGTGTTTTCACCACTCCACAGTGCGCATGATATGCAGAACCGGCGATATCTTGGTTTTCGTGGGGTTTCGAGCTGAGATATGCATTATCTGCGATAATCTTGGTGAGACTTCTGTCCGAAGTATGCTGAATCATCTAGATCGCTCTTTTCGAGCTATTTAATGCGAGAAACACGTTTTCTGGGGTTTTCACCACACCACAGTTCGCTGGATATGCAGAACAGGTGATATCTTGGTTTTCGAGGGGTTTCAAGCTGAGATATGCATTTTCTGCGATAAACTTGGTGAGACTTCTGTCCGAAGTATGCAGCATCATCGAGATCGCTCTTTTCGAGCTATTTAATGCGAGAAACACGTTATCTGGTGTTTTCACCACTCCACAGTGCGTTTGATATGCAGTACCAGCGATATCTTGGTTTTCGTGGGGTTTCCAGCTGAAATATGTATTTTCTGCGATAATCTTGGTGAGACTTCTGTCCGAAGTATGCTTAATCATCGAGATCGCTCTATTCGAGCTATTTAATGCGAGAAACACGTTGTCTGGTGTTTTCATCACTCCACAGGGCGTATGATATGCAGATCCGGCGATATCTTGGTTTTCGTGGGGTTTCCATCTGAGATATGCATTTTCTGCGATAATCTTGGGGTGACTTCTGTCCGAAGTATGCTTAATCATCGAGATCGCTCGTTTCGACCTATTTAATGCGAGAAACACGTTATCTGGTGTTTTCACCACTCCACAGTGCGTATGATATGCAGAACCGGCGATATCTTGGTTTTCGTGGGGTTTCAAGCTCAGATATGCATTTTCTGCGATAATCTTGGTGAGACTTCTGTCCGAAGTATGCAGAGTCATCGAGATCGTACTTTTCGAGCTATTTAATGCGAGAAACACGTTTTCTGGGGTTTTCACCACTCCACAGTTCGTTGGATATGCAGAACAGGAGATATCTTGGTTTTCGTGGGGTTTCTAGCAGAGATATGCATTTTCTGCGATAATCATGGTGAGACTTCTGTTAGAAGTATGCAGAATCATCGAGATCGCACTTTTTGATCTATTTAAAGCGAGAAACACGTTATCTGGTGTTTTCAGCACGCCACAGTGCGTTTGATATGCAGAACCAGTGATATCTGGGTTTTCGTGGGGTTTCAAGCTGAGATATGCATTTTTTACGATAATCTTGTTGAGACTTCTGTCCGAAGTATGCTTAATCATCGAGATCGCTCGTTTCGACCTAATTAATGCGAGAAACACGTTTTCTGGGGTTTTCACCACACCACAGTTCGTTGAATGTGCAGAACCGGAGATATCTTGGTTTTCGTGGGGTCTCAAGCTGAGATATGCATTTTCTGCGATAATCTTGGTGAGACATCAGTCAGAAGTATGCAGAATCATCTAGATCGCTCGTTTCGAGCTGCTTAATGCGAGAAACACGTTTTCTGGTGTTTTCACCACTCCACAGTTCGTTGGATATGCAGAACAGGAGATATCTTGGTTTTCGTAGGGTTTCTAGGAGAGATATGCATTTTCTCCGATAATCATGGTGAGAATTCTGTTAGAAGTATGCAGCATCATCGAGATCGCACTTTTCGATCTATTTAATGCGAGAAACACGTTGTCTGGTGTTTTCACCACTCCATAGTTGGTATGATATGCAGAACCGGCGACATCTTGGCTTTAGTCGGGGTTCAAACTGAGACATGCATTTTCTGCGATAATCCTGGTGATTCTTCTGTCAGAAGTATGCAGAATCATCGAGAACGCTCTTTTCGAGCTGTTTAATGCGAGAAACACGTTATCTGGTGTTTTCACCACTCCACAGTGCGTTTGATATGCAGAACCGGCGACATCTTGGATTTCGTTGGGTTTCAAGCTGAGATATGCATTTTCTGCGATTATCTTGGTGAGACTTCAGTCAGAAGTATGCAGAATCATCTAGATCGCTCTTGTCGAGCTATTTAATGCAAAAAAACAAGTTTCCTGGTGTTTTCAACATTCCACAGTGCGTATGATATGCAGAACCGGCGATATCTTGATTTTCGTGGTGTTTCCAGTTGAGATATGCATTTTCTGCGATAATCTTGGTGAGTCTTCTGTCAGAAGTATGCAGAATCATCGAGATCCCTCTTTTCGGGCTATTTAATGCGAGAAACACGTTATCTGTTGTTTTCACCACTCCACAGTGCGTTTGATATGCAGAACCGGCGATATCTTGATTTTCGTGGTGTTTCCAGCTGAGATATGCATTTTCTGCGATAATCGTGGTGAGACTTCATTCAGAAGTATGCAGAATCATCTAGATCGCTCGTTTCGAGCTACTTAATGCGAGAAACACGTTTTCTGGTGTTTTCACCACTCCACAGAACGTTTTATGTGCAGAACCGGCGACATCTTGGATTTCGTCGGGTTTCAAGCTGAGATATGCATTTTCTGCGATTATCTTGGTGAGACTTCTGTCAGAAGTATGCAGAATCATAGAGATCGCTCCTTTCGAGCTACTTAATGCGAGAAACACGTTATCTGGTGTTTTCGCCACTCCACAGTGCGTTTGACATGCAGAACCGCAGATATCTTGGTTACGTTCGGGATTCAAGCTGAGATATTCATTTTCTGCGATAATCTTGGTGAGACTTCACTCAGAAGTATGCAGAATCATCTAGATCGCTCTTGTCGAGCTATTTAACGCGAGAAACACGTTATCTGGTGTTTTCACCACTCCACAGTGCGTTTGATATGCAGAACCGGCGACATCTTGGCTTTAGTCGGGGTTCAAACTGAGACATGCATTTTCTGCGGTAATCCTGGTGATTCTTCTGTCAGAAGTATGCAGAATCATCGAGAACGCTCTTTCCGAGCTGTTTAATGCGAGAAACACGTTATCTGGTGTTTTCACCACTCCACAGTGCGTTTGATATGCAGAACCGGCGACATCTTGGATTTCGTCGGGTTTCAAGCTGAGATATGCATTTTCTGCGATGATCTTGGTGAGACTTCAGTCAGAAGTATGCAGAATCATCTAGATCGCTCTTGTCGAGCTATTTAATGCAAAAAAACAAGTTTCCTGGTGTTTTCATCATTCCACAGTGCGTTTGATATTCAGAACCGGCGATATCTCGATTTTCGTGGTGTTTCCAGTAGAGATATGCATTTTCTGCGATAATCTTGGTGAGTCTTCTGTCAGAAGTATGCAGAATCATCGAGATCCCTCTTTTCGGGCTATTTAATGCGAGAAACACGTTATCTGGTGTTTTCATCACTCCACAGGGCGTATGATATGCAGATCCGGCGATATCTTGGTTTTCGTGGGGTTTCCATCTGAGATATGCATTTTCTGCGATAATCTTGATGAGACATCTGTCCGAAGTATGCTTAATCATCGAGATTGCTCGTTTCGACCTATTTAATGCGACAAACACGTTATCTGGTGTTTTCACCACTCCACAGTGCGTATGATATGCAGAACCGGCGATATCTTGATTTTCGTGGGGTTTCGAGCTGAGATATGCATTATCTGCGATAATCTTGGTGAGACTTCTGTCCGAAGTATGCTTAATCATCGAGATCGCTCGTTTCGTGCTATTTAATGCGGGAAACACGTTATCTGGTGTTTTCACCACTCCACAGTGCGTATGATATGCAGAACCGGCGATATCTTGGTTTTCGTGGGGTTTCGAGCTGAGATATGCATTATCTGCGATAATCTTGGTGAGACTTCTGTCCGAAGTATGCTGAATCATCTAGATCGCTCTTTTCGAGCTATTTAATGCGAGAAACACGTTTTCTGGGGTTTTCACCACACCACAGTTCGCTGGATATGCAGAACAGGTGATATCTTGGTTTTCGAGGGGTTTCAAGCTGAGATATGCATTTTCTGCGATAAACTTGGTGAGACTTCTGTCCGAAGTATGCAGCATCATCGAGATCGCTCTTTTCGAGCTATTTAATGCGAGAAACACGTTATCTGGTGTTTTCACCACTCCACAGTGCGTTTGATATGCAGTACCAGCGATATCTTGGTTTTCGTGGGGTTTCCAGCTGAAATATGTATTTTCTGCGATAATCTTGGTGAGACTTCTGTCCGAAGTATGCTTAATCATCGAGATCGCTCTATTCGAGCTATTTAATGCGAGAAACACGTTGTCTGGTGTTTTCATCACTCCACAGGGCGTATGATATGCAGATCCGGCGATATCTTGGTTTTCGTGGGGTTTCCATCTGAGATATGCATTTTCTGCGATAATCTTGGGGTGACTTCTGTCCGAAGTATGCTTAATCATCGAGATCGCTCGTTTCGACCTATTTAATGCGAGAAACACGTTATCTGGTGTTTTCACCACTCCACAGTGCGTATGATATGCAGAACCGGCGATATCTTGGTTTTCGTGGGGTTTCAAGCTCAGATATGCATTTTCTGCGATAATCTTGGTGAGACTTCTGTCCGAAGTATGCAGAGTCATCGAGATCGTACTTTTCGAGCTATTTAATGCGAGAAACACGTTTTCTGGGGTTTTCACCACTCCACAGTTCGTTGGATATGCAGAACAGGAGATATCTTGGTTTTCGTGGGGTTTCTAGCAGAGATATGCATTTTCTGCGATAATCATGGTGAGACTTCTGTTAGAAGTATGCAGAATCATCGAGATCGCACTTTTTGATCTATTTAAAGCGAGAAACACGTTATCTGGTGTTTTCAGCACGCCACAGTGCGTTTGATATGCAGAACCAGTGATATCTGGGTTTTCGTGGGGTTTCAAGCTGAGATATGCATTTTTTACGATAATCTTGTTGAGACTTCTGTCCGAAGTATGCTTAATCATCGAGATCGCTCGTTTCGACCTAATTAATGCGAGAAACACGTTTTCTGGGGTTTTCACCACACCACAGTTCGTTGAATGTGCAGAACCGGAGATATCTTGGTTTTCGTGGGGTCTCAAGCTGAGATATGCATTTTCTGCGATAATCTTGGTGAGACATCAGTCAGAAGTATGCAGAATCATCTAGATCGCTCGTTTCGAGCTGCTTAATGCGAGAAACACGTTTTCTGGTGTTTTCACCACTCCACAGTTCGTTGGATATGCAGAACAGGAGATATCTTGGTTTTCGTAGGGTTTCTAGGAGAGATATGCATTTTCTCCGATAATCATGGTGAGAATTCTGTTAGAAGTATGCAGCATCATCGAGATCGCACTTTTCGATCTATTTAATGCGAGAAACACGTTGTCTGGTGTTTTCACCACTCCACAGTTGGTATGATATGCAGAACCGGCGACATCTTGGCTTTAGTCGGGGTTCAAACTGAGACATGCATTTTCTGCGATAATCCTGGTGATTCTTCTGTCAGAAGTATGCAGAATCATCGAGAACGCTCTTTTCGAGCTGTTTAATGCGAGAAACACGTTATCTGGTGTTTTCACCACTCCACAGTGCGTTTGATATGCAGAACCGGCGACATCTTGGATTTCGTTGGGTTTCAAGCTGAGATATGCATTTTCTGCGATTATCTTGGTGAGACTTCAGTCAGAAGTATGCAGAATCATCTAGATCGCTCTTGTCGAGCTATTTAATGCAAAAAAAAAGTTTCCTGGTGTTTTCAACATTCCACAGTGCGTATGATATGCAGAACCGGCGATATCTTGATTTTCGTGGTGTTTCCAGTTGAGATATGCATTTTCTGCGATAATATTGGTGAGTCTTCTGTCAGAAGTATGCAGAATCATCGAGATCCCTCTTTTCGGGCTATTTAATGCGAGAAACACGTTATCTGTTGTTTTCACCACTCCACAGTGCGTTTGATATGCAGAACCGGCGATATCTTGATTTTCGTGGTGTTTCCAGCTGAGATATGCATTTTCTGCGATAATCGTGGTGAGACTTCATTCAGAAGTATGCAGAATCATCTAGATCGCTCGTTTCGAGCTACTTAATGCGAGAAACACGTTTTCTGGTGTTTTCACCACTCCACAGAAAGTTTTATGTGCAGAACCGGCGACATCTTGGATTTCGTCGGGTTTCAAGCTGAGATATGCATTTTCTGCGATTATCTTGGTGAGACTTCTGTCAGAAGTATGCAGAATCATCGAGATCGCTCCTTTCGAGCTACTTAATGCGAGAAACACGTTATCTGGTGTTTTCGCCACTCCACAGTGCGTTTGACATGCAGAACCGCAGATATCTTGGTTACGTTCGGGATTCAAGCTGAGATATGCATTTTCTGCGATAATCTTGGTGAGACTTCACTCAGAAGTATGCAGAATCATCTAGATCGCTCTTGTCGAGCTATTTAACGCGAGAAACACGTTATCTGGTGTTTTCACCACTCCACAGTGCGTTTGATATGCAGAACCGGCGACATCTTGGCTTTAGTCGGGGTTCAAACTGAGACATGCATTTTCTGCGATAATCCTGGTGATTCTTCTGTCAGAAGTATGCAGAATCATCGAGAACGCTCTTTCCGAGCTGTTTAATGCGAGAAACACGTTATCTGGTGTTTTCACCACTCCACAGTGCGTTTGATATGCAGAACCGGCGACATCTTGGATTTCGTCGGGTTTCAAGCTGAGATATGCATTTTCTGCGATGATCTTGGTGAGACTTCAGTCAGAAGTATGCAGAATCATCTAGATCGCTCTTGTCGAGCTATTTAATGCAAAAAAACAAGTTTCCTGGTGTTTTCAACATTCCACAGTGCGTTTGATATTCAGAACCGGCGATATCTCGATTTTCGTGGTGTTTCCAGTAGAGATATGCATTTTCTGCGATAATCTTGGTGAGACTTCTGTCCGAAGTATGCTTAATCATCGAGATCGCTCGTTTCGTGCTATTTAATGCGGGAAACACGTTATCTGGTGTTTTCACCACTCCACAGTGCGCATGATATGCAGAACCGGCGATATCTTGGTTTTCGTGGGGTTTCGAGCTGAGATATGCATTATCTGCGATAATCTTGGTGAGACTTCTGTCCGAAGTATGCTGAATCATCTAGATCGCTCTTTTCGAGCTATTTAATGCGAGAAACACGTTTTCTGGGGTTTTCACCACACCACAGTTCGCTGGATATGCAGAACAGGTGATATCTTGGTTTTCGAGGGGTTTCAAGCTGAGATATGCATTTTCTGCGATAAACTTGGTGAGACTTCTGTCCGAAGTATGCAGCATCATCGAGATCGCTCTTTTCGAGCTATTTAATGCGAGAAACACGTTATCTGGTGTTTTCACCACTCCACAGTGCGTTTGATATGCAGTACCAGCGATATCTTGGTTTTCGTGGGGTTTCCAGCTGAAATATGTATTTTCTGCGATAATCTTGGTGAGACTTCTGTCCGAAGTATGCTTAATCATCGAGATCGCTCTATTCGAGCTATTTAATGCGAGAAACACGTTGTCTGGTGTTTTCATCACTCCACAGGGCGTATGATATGCAGATCCGGCGATATCTTGGTTTTCGTGGGGTTTCCATCTGAGATATGCATTTTCTGCGATAATCTTGGGGTGACTTCTGTCCGAAGTATGCTTAATCATCGAGATCGCTCGTTTCGACCTATTTAATGCGAGAAACACGTTATCTGGTGTTTTCACCACTCCACAGTGCGTATGATATGCAGAACCGGCGATATCTTGGTTTTCGTGGGGTTTCAAGCTCAGATATGCATTTTCTGCGATAATCTTGGTGAGACTTCTGTCCGAAGTATGCAGAGTCATCGAGATCGTACTTTTCGAGCTATTTAATGCGAGAAACACGTTTTCTGGGGTTTTCACCACTCCACAGTTCGATGGATATGCAGAACAGGAGATATCTTGGTTTTCGTGGGGTTTCTAGCAGAGATATGCATTTTCTGCGATAATCATGGTGAGACTTCTGTTAGAAGTATGCAGAATCATCGAGATCGCACTTTTTGATCTATTTAAAGCGAGAAACACGTTATCTGGTGTTTTCAGCACGCCACAGTGCGTTTGATATGCAGAACCAGTGATATCTGGGTTTTCGTGGGGTTTCAAGCTGAGATATGCATTTTTTACGATAATCTTGTTGAGACTTCTGTCCGAAGTATGCTTAATCATCGAGATCGCTCGTTTCGACCTAATTAATGCGAGAAACACGTTTTCTGGGGTTTTCACCACACCACAGTTCGTTGAATGTGCAGAACCGGAGATATCTTGGTTTTCGTGGGGTCTCAAGCTGAGATATGCATTTTCTGCGATAATCTTGGTGAGACATCAGTCAGAAGTATGCAGAATCATCTAGATCGCTCGTTTCGAGCTGCTTAATGCGAGAAACACGTTTTCTGGTGTTTTCACCACTCCACAGTTCGTTGGATATGCAGAACAGGAGATATCTTGGTTTTCGTAGGGTTTCTAGGAGAGATATGCATTTTCTCCGATAATCATGGTGAGAATTCTGTTAGAAGTATACAGCATCATCGAGATCGCACTTTTCGATCTATTTAATGCGAGAAACACGTTGTCTGGTGTTTTCACCACTCCATAGTTGGTATGATATGCAGAACCGGCGACATCTTGGCTTTAGTCGGGGTTCAAACTGAGACATGCATTTTCTGCGATAATCCTGGTGATTCTTCTGTCAGAAGTATGCAGAATCATCGAGAACGCTCTTTTCGAGCTGTTTAATGCGAGAAACACGTTATCTGGTGTTTTCACCACTCCACAGTGCGTTTGATATGCAGAACCGGCGACATCTTGGATTTCGTTGGGTTTCAAGCTGAGATATGCATTTTCTGCGATTATCTTGGTGAGACTTCAGTCAGAAGTATGCAGAATCATCTAGATCGCTCTTGTCGAGCTATTTAATGCAAAAAAACAAGTTTCCTGGTGTTTTCAACATTCCACAGTGCGTATGATATGCAGAACCGGCGATATCTTGATTTTCGTGGTGTTTCCAGTTGAGATATGCATTTTCTGCGATAATCTTGGTGAGTCTTCTGTCAGAAGTATGCAGAATCATCGAGATCCCTCTTTTCGGGCTATTTAATGCGAGAAACACGTTATCTGTTGTTTTCACCACTCCACAGTGCGTTTGATATGCAGAACCGGCGATATCTTGATTTTCGTGGTGTTTCCAGCTGAGATATGCATTTTCTGCGATAATCGTGGTGAGACTTCATTCAGAAGTATGCAGAATCATCTAGATCGCTCGTTTCGAGCTACTTAATGCGAGAAACACGTTTTCTGGTGTTTTCACCACTCCACAGAACGTTTTATGTGCAGAACCGGCGACATCTTGGATTTCGTCGGGTTTCAAGCTGAGATATGCATTTTCTGCGATTATCTTGGTGAGACTTCTGTCAGAAGTATGCAGAATCATAGAGATCGCTCCTTTCGAGCTACTTAATGCGAGAAACACGTTATCTGGTGTTTTCGCCACTCCACAGTGCGTTTGACATGCAGAACCGCAGATATCTTGGTTACGTTCGGGATTCAAGCTGAGATATTCATTTTCTGCGATAATCTTGGTGAGACTTCACTCAGAAGTATGCAGAATCATCTAGATCGCTCTTGTCGAGCTATTTAACGCGAGAAACACGTTATCTGGTGTTTTCACCACTCCACAGTGCGTTTGATATGCAGAACCGGCGACATCTTGGCTTTAGTCGGGGTTCAAACTGAGACATGCATTTTCTGCGGTAATCCTGGTGATTCTTCTGTCAGAAGTATGCAGAATCATCGAGAACGCTCTTTCCGAGCTGTTTAATGCGAGAAACACGTTATCTGGTGTTTTCACCACTCCACAGTGCGTTTGATATGCAGAACCGGCGACATCTTGGATTTCGTCGGGTTTCAAGCTGAGATATGCATTTTCTGCGATGATCTTGGTGAGAATTCAGTCAGAAGTATGCAGAATCATCTAGATCGCTCTTGTCGAGCTATTTAATGCAAAAAAACAAGTTTCCTGGTGTTTTCATCATTCCACAGTGCGTTTGATATTCAGAACCGGCGATATCTCGATTTTCGTGGTGTTTCCAGTAGAGATATGCATTTTCTGCGATAATCTTGGTGAGTCTTCTGTCAGAAGTATGCAGAATCATCGAGATCCCTCTTTTCGGGCTATTTAATGCGAGAAACACGTTATCTGGTGTTTTCACCACTCCACAGTGCGTTTGATATGCAGAACCGGCGATATCTTGATTTTCGTGGTGTTTCCAGCTGAGATATGCATTTTCTGCGATAATCGTGGTGAGACCTCATTCAGAAGTATGCAGAATCATCTAGATCGCTCTTGTCGAGCTATTTAATGCAAAAAAACAAGTTTCCCGGTGTTTTCAACATTCCACAGTGCGTTTGATATGCGGAACCGGCGATATCTTGATTTTCGTGGTGTTTCCAGCTGCGATATGCATGTTCTGCGATAATCTTGGTGAGTCTTCTGTCAGAAGTATGCAGAATCATCGGGGTCGCTCTTTTCGAGCTATTTAATGTGAGAAACTCGTTATCTGGTTGTTTTCACCACTCCACAGTGCGTTTGATATGCAGAACCGGCGTCATCTCGATTTTCGTGAGGTTTCAAGGTGAGATTTCCTTTTTTGCGATAATATTGGTGAGACTTCAGTCACAAGTATGCAGAATCATCTAGATCGCTCTTGTCGAGCTATTTAATGCAAAAAAACTAGTTTCCTGGTGTTTTCAACATTCCACAGTGCGTTTGATATGCAGAACCGGCGACATCTTGGCTTTCGTCGGGGTTCAAGCTGAGATATGCATTTTCTGCGATAATCCTGGTGAGACATCAGTCAGAAGTATGCAGAATCATCGAGAACCCTCTTTTCGAGTTATTTAATGCGAGAAACACGTTATCTGGTGTATTCACCACTCCACAGTACGTTTGACATGCAGAACCGGAAATATCTTGGTTTCGGTTCGGGTTTCAAGCTGAGATATGCATTTTCTGCGATAATCTTGGTGAGACTTCAGTCAGAAGTATGCAGAATCATCTAGATCGCTCGTTTCGAGCTACTTAATGCGAGAAACACGTTTTCTGTTGTTTTCACCACTCCACAATGCGTTTGATATGCAGAACCGGCGACATCGTGGCTTTCGTCGGGTATCAAGCTGAGATATGCATTTTCTACGATAATCTTGGTGAGACTTCTGTCAGAAGCATGCAGAATAATCGAGAACCCTCTTTTCGAGTTATTTGATGCGAGAAACACGTTATCTGGTGTTTCACCATTCCACAGTGCGTTTGATATGCAGAACCGGCGATATCTTGAATTTCGTGGTGTTTCCAGTTGAGATATGCATTTTCTGCGATAATCTTGGTGAGTCTCCTGTCAGAAGTATACAGAATCATCGAGAACCCTCTTTTCGAGTTATTTAATGCGAGAAACACATTATCTGGTGTATTCACCACTCCACAGTACGTTTGACATGCAGAACCGGAAATATCTTGGCTTTCGTCGGGTTTCAAGCTGGGATATGCATTTTCTACGATAATCTTGGTGAGACGTCAGTCAGAAGTATGCAGAATCATCTAGATCGCTCTTGTCGAGCTATTTAATGCAAAAAAACAAGTTTCCTGGTGTTTTCAACATTCCACAGTGCGTTTGATATGCAGAGCCGGCGATATCTTGATTTCCGTGGTGTTTCCATTTGAGATATGCATTTTCTGCGATAATCTTGGTGAGTCTTCTGTCAGAAGTATGCAGAATCATCGAGATCCCTCATTTCGGGCTATTTAATGCGAGAAACACGTTATCTGGTGTTTTCACCACTCCACAGTGCGTTTGATATGCAGAACCGGCGACATCTTGGCTTTCGTCGGGTATCAAGCTGAGATATGCATTTTCTACGATAATCTTGGTGAGACTTCTATCAGAAGTATGCAGAATCATCGAGATCCCTCTTTTCGAGCTCTTTAATGCGAGAAACACGTTATCTGGTGTTTTTACTACTCCACAGTGCGTTTGATATGCAGACCCGGCGACATCGTGGCTTTCGTCGGGTATCAAGCTGAGATATGCATTTTCTACGATAATCTTGGCGAGACTTCTGTCAGAAGTATGCAGAATCATCGGGACCGCTCTTTTCGAGCTATTTAATGCGAGAAACACGTTATCTGGTGTTTTCACCATTCCACAGTGCGTTTGATATGCAGAACCGGCGACATCTTGGCTTTCGTCGGGGTTCAAGCTGAGATATGCATTTTCTGCGATAATCTTGGTGAGACATCAGTCAGAAGTATGCAGAATCATCGAGAACCTTCTTTTCGAGTTATTTAATGCGAGAAACACGTTATCTGGTGTATTCACCACTCCACAGTACGTTTGACATGCAGAACCGGAAATATCTTGGTATCGGTTCGGGTTTCAAGCTGAGATATGCATTTTCTGCGATAATCTTGGTGAGACTTCAGTCAGAAGTATGCAGAATCATCTAGATCGCTCGTTTCGAGCTACTTAATGCGAGAAACACGTTATCTGGTATTTTCACCACTCCACAGTGCGTTTGATATGCAGAACCGGCGACATCTTTGATTTCGTCGGGGTTCAAGCTGACATATGCCTTTTCTGCGATAATCTTGGTGAGACTTCAGTCAGAAGTATGCAGAATAATCGAGAACACTCTTTTCGAGTTATTTGATGCGAGAAACACGTTATCTGGTGTTTTCACCACTCCACAGTGCGTTTGATATGCAGAACCGGCGACATCTTGATTTTCGTGAGGTTTTCAGCTGAGATATGCATTTTCTGCGATAATCTTGGTGAGTCTTCTCTCAGAAGTATGCAGAATCATCTAGATCGCTCTTTTCGAGCTATTCCATTCGAGAAACACGTTTTCTGGTGTTTTCACCACCCCACAGTGCGTTTGATATGCAGAACCGGCGACATCTTGGTTTTCGTCGGGTTTCAAGCTGAGATATGCATTTTCTGCGATATTATTGGTGAGACTTCAGTCAGAAGTATGCAGAATCATCTAGATCGTTCGTTTCGAGCTATTTAATGCGAGAAACACGCTATCTGGTGTTTTCACCACTCCACTGTGCGTTTGATATGCAGAACCGACAATATCTTGGTTTTCGAGGGGTTTCAAGCTCAGATATGCATTTTCTGCGATAATCTTGGTGAGACTTCTGTCCGAAGTATGCAGAGTCATCGAGATCGTATATTTCGAGCTATTTAATGCGAGAAACACGTATTCTGGGGTTTTCACCACTCCACAGTTCGTTGGATATGCAGAACAGGAGATATCTTGGTTTTCGTGGGGTTTCAAGCTGAGATATGCAATTTCTGCGATAATCTTGGTGAGACTTCTGTCCGAAGTATGCTTAATCATCGAGATCGCTCTATTCGAGCTATTTAATGCGATAAACACGTTGTCTGGTGTTTTCACCACTCCACAGTTGGTTTGATATGCAGAACCGGCGATGTTTGGTTTTCGTCGGGTTTCAAGCTGAGATATGCATTTTTTACGATAATCTTGATGAGACTTCTGTCCGAAGTATGCTTAATCATCGAGATCGCTCTTTTCGACCTATTTAGTGCAAGAAACACGTTATCTGGTGTTTTCAGCACGCCACAGTGCGTTTGATATGCAGAACCAGCGATATCTTGGTTTTCGTGGGGTTTCAAGCTCAGATATGCATTTTCTGCGATAATATTGGTGAGACTTCTGTCCGAAGTATGCAGAATCATCGCGATCGCACTTTTCGAGCTATTTAATGCGAGAAACACGTTTTCTGGGGTTTTCACCACTCCACAGTTCGTTGGATATGCAGAACAGGAGATAGCTTGGTTTTCGTGGGGTTTCAAGCTGAGATATGCATTTTTTACGATAATCTTGGTGAGACTTCTGTCCGAAGTATGCTTAATCATCGAGATCGCTCTATTCGAGCTATTTAATGCGAGAAACACGTCGTCTGGTGTTGTCACCACTCCACAGTTGGTTTGATATGCAGAACCGGCGATGTTTGGTTTTCGTCGGGTTTCAAGCTGAGATATGCATTTTTTACGATAATCTTGATGAGACTTCTGTCCGAAGTATGCTTAATCATCGAGATCGCTCTTTTCGACCTATTTAATGTGAGAAACACGTTATCTGGTGTTTTCAGCACGCCACAGTGCGTTTGATATGCAGAACCAGCGATATCTTGGTTTTCGTGGGGTTTCAAGCTCAGATATGCATTTTCTGTGATAATCTTGGTGAGACTTCTGTCCGAAGTATGCAGAGTCTTCGAGATCGCTCTTTTCGAGCTATTTAATGCGAAAAACACGTTATCTGGTGTTTTCAGCACGCCACAGTGCGTTTGATATGCAGAACCAGCGATATCTTGGTTTTCGTGGGGTTTTAAGCTCAGATATGCATTTTCTGCGATAATCTTGGTGAGACTTCTGTCCCAAGTATGCAGAGTCATCGAGATCGCTCGTTTCGACCTATTTAATGCGAGAAACACGTTATCTGGTGTTTTCAACACTCCACAGTGCGTATGATATGCAGAACCTGCGATATCTTGGTTTTCTTGGGGTTTCAAGCTGAGATATGAATTATCTGCGATAATCTTGGTGAGACTTCTGTCCGAAGTGTGCAGAACCATCGAGATCGCTCTTTTCGAGCGATTTAATGCGAGAAACAAGTTATCTGGAGTTTTCACCACTCCACAGTGCGTTTGATATGCAGAACCGGCGATATCTTGGTTTTCGTGGGGTTTCAAGCTGAGATACGCATTTTCTGCGATAATCTTGGTGAGACTTCTGTCCGAAGTATGCAGAATCATCGAGATCGCTCGTTTCGAGCTATTTAATGCGAGAAACACGTTATCTGGTGTATTCACCACTCCACAGTGCGTTGGATATGCAGAACCAGCGATATCTGGGTTTTCGTGGGGTTTCAAGCTGAGATATGCATTTTTTACGATAATCTTGGTGAGACTTCTGTGCGAAGTATGCTTAATCATCGAGATCGCTCGTTTCGACCTATTTAATGCGAGAAACACGTTATCTGGTGTTTTCACCACTCCACAGTGCGTATGATATGCAGAACCGGCGATATCTTGGTTTTCGTGGGGTTTCAAGCTGAGATCTGCATTTTCTGCGATAATCTTGGTGAGACCTCTGTCCGAAGTATGCAGAAACATCGAGATCGCTCTTTGCGACCTATTTAATGCGAGAAACACGTTATCTGGTGTTTTCAGCACGCCACAGTGCGTTTTATATGGAGAACCAGCGATAACTTGGTTTTCGTGGGGTTTTAAGCTCAGATATGCATTTTCTGCGATAATCTTGGTGACACTTCTGTCCGAAGTATGGAGAATCATCTAGATCGCAATTTTCGAGCTATTTAATGCGAGAAACACGTTTTCTGGTGTATTCACCACTCCACAGTACGTTTGACATGCAGAACCGGAGATATCTTGGTTTCGGTCGGGTTTCTAGCTGAGATATGCATTTTCTACGATAATCTTGGTGAGCCTTCTGTCAGAAGTATGCAGAATCTTCGAGAACGCTCTTTTCGAGCTACTTAATGCGAGAAACACGTTATCTGGTGTTTTCACCACTCCACAGTGCGTTTGATATGCAGAACCGGCGACATCTTGGATTTCGTCGGGTTTCAAGCTGAGATATGCATTTTCTGCTTCAATCTTGGTGAGACTTCTGTCCGAAATATGCAGAATCATCTAGATCGCTCGTTTCGAGCTATTTAATGCGAGAAACTCGTTATCTGGTTGTTTTCACCACTCCACAGTGCGTTTGATATGCAGAACCGGCGACATCTTGATTTTCGTGAGGTTTCTAGCTGAGATATGCATTTTTTGCGATAATATTGGTGAGACTTCAGTCAGAAGTATTCAGAATCATCTACATCGCTCGTTTCGAGCTATTTAATGCGAAAAAACATGTTTTCTGGTGTTTTCAACATTCCACAGTGCGTTTGATATGTAGAACCGGCGATATCTTGATTTTCGATGTGTTTCCAGCTGAGATATGCATTTTCTGCGATAATCTTGGTGAGTCTGCTGTCAGAAGTATGCAGAATCATCTAGATCGCAATTTTCGAGCTATTTAATGCAAGAAACACGTTTTCTGGTGTTTTCACCACTCCACAGTGCGTTTGATATGTAGAGCCGCCGATAACTTGGTTTTCGTGGGGTTTCCAGCTGAGATATGCATTTTCTGCGATAATCTTGGTGTTTCATCTATGAGAAGTATGCAGAATCAGCGAGAACGCTCTTTTCGAGCTAGTTAATAAGAGAAACACGTTTTCTGGTGTTTTAACCACTTCACAGTGCGTTTGATATGCAGAACCGGCGACATCTTGGATTTCGTCGGGTTTCAAGCTGAGATATGCATTTTCTGCAATAATCTTGGTGAGACTTCTGTCAGAAGTATGCAGAATCATCTAGATCGCTCTTTTCGAGCTATTTAATGCGAGAAACACGTTATCTGGTGTTTTCACCACTCCACAGTGCGTTTGATATGCAGAAGTGGCGACATCTTGATTTTCGTGAGATTTCAAACTGAGGTATGCATTTTCTGCGATAATCTTGGTGAGACTTCTGTCAGAAGTGTGCAGAATCATCTAGATCGCTCTTTTCGAGCTATGCAATGCGAAAAAACAAGTTTTCTTGTGTTTTCAACATTCCACAGTGCGTTTGATATGCAGAACCGGAGATATCTTGGTATCGGTCGGTTCTCAAGCTGAGATATGCATTTTCTGCGATAATCTTGGTGAGACTTCTGTCAGAAGTATGCAGAATCATCTAGATCGCTCTTTTCGAGCTACTTAATGCGAGAAACACGTTATCTGGTGTTTTCACCACTCCACAGTGCGTTTGACATGCAGTACCGGCGGCATCTTGGATTTCGTCGGGGTTCAAGCTGAGATATGCATTTTCTACGATAATCTTGGTGAGACTTCTGTCAGAAGTATGCAGAATCATCTAGATCGTTCTTTTCGAGCTATTTAATTCGAGAAACACGTTATCTGGTTGTTTTCACCACTCCACAGTGCGTTTGATATGCAGAAGTGGCGACATCTTGATTTTCGTGAGATGTCAAGCTGAGGTATGCATTTTCTGCGATAAGCTTGGTGAGACTTCTGTCAGAAGTATGCAGAATCATCTAGATCGCACGTTTCGAGCTATCTAATGCGAAAAAACAAGTTTTCAGGTGTTTTCACCACACCACAGTCCGTTTGATATGCAGAACAGGAGATATCTTGGTTTTCGTGGGGTTTCTAGCAGAGATATGCATTATCTGCGATAATCATGGTGAGACTTCTGTTAGAAGTATGCAGAACCATCGAGATCGCACTTTTCGATCTATTTAATGCGAGAAACACGTTGTCTGGTTTTTTCACCACTCCACAGTTGGTTTGATACGCAGAACCGGCGATGTTTGGTTTTCGTCGGGTTTCAAGCTGTGATATGCATTTTCTGCGATAATCTTGGTGAGACTTCAGTCAGAAGTATGCAGAATCTTCTAAATCGCTCTTTTGGAGCTATTTAATGCGAAAAAACAAGTTTTCTGGTGTTTTCAACATTCCACAGTGCGTTTGATATGCAGAACCGGCGATATCTTGATTTTCGTGGTGTTTCCAGCTGAGACATGCATTTTCTGCGATAAACTTGGTGAGACTTCAGTCATAAGTATGCAGAATCATCTAGATCGCTCTTTTCGAGCTATTTAATGCGAAAAAACAAGTTTTCTGGTGTCTTCAACATTCCACAGTGCGTTTGATATGCAGAACCGGCGATATCTTGATTTTCGTGGTGTTTCCAGCTGAGATATGCATTTTCTGCGATAATCTTGGTGAGACTTCTGTCAGATGTATGCAGAATCATCGGTATCTCCCTTTTCGACCTATTTAATGCGAGAAACACGTTCTCTGGTTGTTTTCACCACTCCACAGTGCGTTTGATATGCAGAACCGGCGAAATCTTGATTTTCGTGGTGTTTCCAGCTGAGATATGCATTTTCTGCGATAATCTTGGTGAGACTTCTGTCAGACGTATGCAGAATCATCGGCATCTCCCTTTTCGACCTATTTAATGCGAGAAACACGTTCTCTGGTTGTTTTCACCACTCCACAGTGGGTTTGATATGCAGAACCGGCGACATCTTGGATTTCGTCGGGGTTCAAGCTGAGATATGCACATTCTGCGATATTCTTGGTGAGACTTCTGTCAGTAGTATGCAGAATCATCGAGACCCCTCTTTTCGAGCTATTTAATGCGAGAATCACGTTATCTGGTGTTTTCACCACTCCACAGTGCGTTTTATATGCAGAACCGGCGACATCATGATTTTGGTGAGGTTTCAAGCTGAGATATGCATTTTCTGCGATAATATTGGTGAGACTTCAGTCATATGTATGCAGAATCATCTAGATCGCTCGTTTCGAGCTATCTAATGCGAGAAACACGTTTTCTGGTGTATTCACCACTCCACAGTACGTTTGACATGCAGAACCGGAGATATCTTGATTTTCGTGGTTTTTCCAGCTGAGATATGCATTTTCAGCGATAATCTTGGTGAGTCTTCTGTCAGAAGTATGCAGAATCTTCGAGATCGCTCATTTCGAGCTATTTAATTCGAGAAACACGTTATCTGGTGTTTTCACCACTCCACAGTGCGTTTGATATGCAGAATCGGCGATATCTTGATTTTCGTGGTGTGTCCAGCTGAGATATGCATTTTCTGCGATAATCTTGGTGAGTCTTCTGTCAGAAGTATGCAGAATCATCGAGATCCCTCTTTTCGAGCTATTTAATGCGAGAAACACGTTATCTGGTGTTTTCACCACTCCACAGTGCGTTTTATATGCAGAACCGGCGACATCATGATTTTGGTGAGGTTTCAAGCTGAGATATGCATTTTCTGCGATAATATTGGTGAGACTTCAGTCATATGTATGCAGAATCATCTAGATCTCTCGTTTCGAGCTATTTAATGCGAAAAAACAAGTTTTCTGGTGTTTTCACCACTCCTCAGTACGTGTGACATGCAGAACCGGCGACATATTGATTTTCGAGAGATTTCAAGCTGAGATATGCATTTTCTCCTATAATATTGGTGAGACTTCAGTCAGAAGTTTGCAGAATCATCTAGATCGCTCGTTTCGAGCTATCTAATGCGAAAAAACAAGATTTCTGGTGTTTTCAACATTCCACAGTGCGTTTGCTATGCAGAACCGGCGTCATCTTGGATTTCGTCGGGTTTCAAGCTGAGATATGCATTTTCTACGAGAATCTTGGTGAGACTTCAGTTAGAAGTATGCAGAATCATCGGGATCGCTCGTTTCGAGCTATTTAATGCGAAAAAACAAGTTTTCTGGTGTTTTCACCACTCCACAGTGCGTTTGATATGCAGAACCGGCGACATCTTGGATTTCGTCGGGGTTCAAGCTGAGATATGCACATTCTACTATAATCTTGGTGAGACTTCTGTCAGAAGTATGCAGAATCATCGAGATCGCTCGTTTCGAGCTATTTAATGCGAGAAACACGTTATCTGGTGTTTTCACCACTCCACAGTGCGTTGGATATGCAGAACCAGCGATATCTGGGTTTTCGTGGGGTTTCAAGCTGAGATATGCATTTTTTACGATAATCTTGGTGAGACTTCTGTGCGAAGTCTGCTTAATCATCGAGATCGCTCGTTTCGACCTATTTAATGCGAGAAACACGTTATCTGGTGTTTTCACCACTCCACAGTGCGTATGATATGCAGAACCGGCGATATCTTGGTTTTCGTGGGGTTTCAAGCTGAGATCTGCATTTTCTGCGATAATCTTGGTGAGACTGCTGTCCGAAGTGTGCAGAATCATCGATATCGCTCTTTTCGAGCTATTTAATGCGAGAAACACGTTTTCTGGTGTTTTCACCACTCCACAGTACGTTTGATGTGCAGAACCGGCGACATCTTGATTTTCGTGAGGTTTCAAGCTGAGATATGCATTTTCTGCGATAATATTGGTGAGACTTCTGTCCGAAGTATGCAGAACCATCGATATCGCTATTTTCGAGTTATTATTTGCGAGAAAACAAGTTTTCTTGTGTTTTGACCACTCCACAGTGCGTTTGATATGTAGTGCCGCCGATAGCTTGTTTTTCGTGGGGTTTCCAGCTGAAATATGCATTTTCTGCGATAATCTTGCTGATTCATCTATGAGAAGTATGCAGAATCATCGAGAACGCTCTTTTCGTGTTAGCTAATACGAGAAACACGTTTTCTGGTGTTTTCAACATTCCACAGTGCGTCTGATATGCATAACCGACGATATCTTGGTTTTCGTGGGGTTTCCAGCTGAGATATGCATTTTCTGCGATAATCTTGGTGAGTGTTCTGTCAGAAGTATGCAGAATCATCGAGATCGCTCGTTTCGAGCTATTTGATGCGAGAAACACGTTATTTGGTTGTTTTCACCACTCCACAGTGCGTTTGATATGCAGAACCGGCGACATCTTGGCTTTCGTCGGTTTTCAAGATGAGATATGCATTTTCTGCGATAATCTTGGTGAGACCTCTGTCCGAAGTATGTAAAAACTTCGAGATCGCACTTTTCGAGTTATTTAATGCGACAAACACGTTATCTGGTGTTTTCACCACTCCACAGTGCGTTTGATATGCAGAACCAGCGAAATCTTGGTTTTCGTGGGGTTTCTAGCAGAGATATGCTTTTTCTGCGATAATCTTGGTGAGACCTCTGTCCGAAGTATGCAGAAACATCGAGATCGCTTTTTTCGACCTATTTAATGCGAGAAACACGTTATCTGGTGTTTTCACCACTCCACAGTTGGTTTGATATGCAGAACCGGCGATGTTTGGTTTTCGTCGTTTTTCAAGCTGAGATATGCATTTGCTACGATAATCTTGGTGAAACGTCTGTCCGCAGTATGCAGAAACATCAAGAGCGCTCTTTTAAAGCTATTTAATTCGAGGAACACGTTATCTGGTGTTTTCAGCACTCCACAGTGCGTTTGATATGCAGAACCAGCGATATCTTGGTTTTCGTGGGGATTCAAGCTGAGATATGCAATTTCTGCGATAATCTAGATGAGACTTCTGTCCGAAGTATGCTTAATCATCGAGATCGCTCGTTTCGAGCTATTTAATGCGAGAAACATGTTATCTGGTGTTTTCACCACTCCACTGTGCGAATGATATGCAGAACCGACGATATCTTGGTTTTCGTGGGGTTTCAAGCTCAGATATGCATTTTCTGCGATAATCTTGGTGAGACCTCTGTCCGAAGTATGCAGAAACATCGAGATCGCTCTTTGCGACCTATTTAATGCGAGAAACACGTTATCTGGTGTTTTCAGCACGCCACAGTGCGTTTTATATGGAGAACCAGCGATATCTTGGTTTTCGTGGGGTTTTCAGCTCAGATATGCATTTTCTGCGATAATCTTGGTGACACTTCTGTCCGAAGTATGGAGAATCATCTAGATCGCAATTTTCGAGCTATTTAATGCGAGAAACACGTTTTCTGGTGTATTCACCACTCCACAGTACGTTTGACATGCAGAACCGGAGATATCTTGGTTTCGGTCGGGTTTCTAGCTGAGATATGCATTTTCTACGATAATCTTGGTGAGCCTTCTGTCAGAAGTATGCAGAATCTTCGAGAACGCTCTTTTCGAGCTACTTAATGCGAGAAACACGTTATCTGGTGTTTTCACCACTCCACAGTGCGTTTGATATGCAGAACCGGCGACATCTTGGATTTCGTCGGGTTTCAAGCTGAGATATGCATTTTCTGCTTCAATCTTGGTGAGACTTCTGTCCGAAATATGCAGAATCATCTAGATCGCTCGTTTCGAGCTATTTAATGCGAGAAACTCGTTATCTGGTTGTTTTCACCACTCCACAGTGCGTTTGATATGCAGAACCGGCGACATCTTGATTTTCGTGAGGTTTCTAGCTGAGATATGCATTTTTTGCGATAATATTGGTGAGACTTCAGTCAGAAGTATTCAGAATCATCTACATCGCTCGTTTCGAGCTATTTAATGCGAAAAAACAAGTTTTCTGGTGTTTTCAACATTCCACAGTGCGTTTGATATGTAGAACCGGCGATATCTTGATTTTCGATGTGTTTCCAGCTGAGATATGCATTTTCTGCGATAATCTTGGTGAGTCTGCTGTCAGAAGTATGCAGAATCATCTAGATCGCAATTTTCGAGCTATTTAATGCAAGAAACACGTTTTCTGGTGTTTTCACCACTCCACAGTGCGTTTGATATGTAGAGCCGCCGATAACTTGGTTTTCGTGGGGTTTCCAGCTGAGATATGCATTTTCTGCGATAATCTTGGTGTTTCATCTATGAGAAGTATGCAGAATCAGCGAGAACGCTCTTTTCGAGCTAGTTAATAAGAGAAACACGTTTTCTGGTGTTTTAACCACTTCACAGTGCGTTTGATATGCAGAACCGGCGACATCTTGGATTTCGTCGGGTTTCAAGCTGAGATATGCATTTTCTGCAATAATCTTGGTGAGACTTCTGTCAGAAGTATGCAGAATCATCTAGATCGCTCTTTTCGAGCTATTTAATGCGAGAAACACGTTATCTGGTGTTTTCACCACTCCACAGTGCGTTTGATATGCAGAAGTGGCGACATCTTGATTTTCGTGAGATTTCAAACTGAGGTATGCATTTTCTGCGATAATCTTGGTGAGACTTCTGTCAGAAGTGTGCAGAATCATCTAGATCGCTCTTTTCGAGCTATGCAATGCGAAAAAACAAGTTTTCTTGTGTTTTCAACATTCCACAGTGCGTTTGATATGCAGAACCGGAGATATCTTGGTATCGGTCGGTTCTCAAGCTGAGATATGCATTTTCTGCGATAATCTTGGTGAGACTTCTGTCAGAAGTATGCAGAATCATCTAGATCGCTCTTTTCGAGCTACTTAATGCGAGAAACACGTTATCTGGTGTTTTCACCACTCCACAGTGCGTTTGACATGCAGTACCGGCGGCATCTTGGATTTCGTCGGGGTTCAAGCTGAGATATGCATTTTCTACGATAATCTTGGTGAGACTTCTGTCAGAAGTATGCAGAATCATCTAGATCGTTCTTTTCGAGCTATTTAATTCGAGAAACACGTTATCTGGTTGTTTTCACCACTCCACAGTGCGTTTGATATGCAGAAGTGGCGACATCTTGATTTTCGTGAGATTTCAAGCTGAGGTATGCATTTTCTGCGATAAGCTTGGTGAGACTTCTGTCAGAAGTATGCAGAATCATCTAGATCGCACGTTTCGAGCTATCTAATGCGAAAAAACAAGTTTTCAGGTGTTTTCACCACACCACAGTCCGTTTGATATGCAGAACAGGAGATATCTTGGTTTTCGTGGGGTTTCTAGCAGAGATATGCATTATCTGCGATAATCATGGTGAGACTTCTGTTAGAAGTATGCAGAACCATCGAGATCGCACTTTTCGATCTATTTAATGCGAGAAACACGTTGTCTGGTTTTTTCACCACTCCACAGTTGGTTTGATACGCAGAACCGGCGATGTTTGGTTTTCGTCGGGTTTCAAGCTGTGATATGCATTTTCTGCGATAATCTTGGTGAGACTTCAGTCAGAAGTATGCAGAATCTTCTAAATCGCTCTTTTGGAGCTATTTAATGCGAAAAAACAAGTTTTCTGGTGTTTTCAACATTCCACAGTGCGTTTGATATGCAGAACCGGCGATATCTTGATTTTCGTGGTGTTTCCAGCTGAGACATGCATTTTCTGCGATAAACTTGGTGAGACTTCAGTCAGAAGTATGCAGAATCATCTAGATCGCTCTTTTCGAGCTATTTAATGCGAAAAAACAAGTTTTCTGGTGTCTTCAACATTCCACAGTGCGTTTGATATGCAGAACCGGCGATATCTTGATTTTCGTGGTGTTTCCAGCTGAGATATGCATTTTCTGCGATAATCTTGGTGAGACTTCTGTCAGATGTATGCAGAATCATCGGTATCTCCCTTTTCGACCTATTTAATGCGAGAAACACGTTCTCTGGTTGTTTTCACCACTCCACAGTGCGTTTGATATGCAGAACCGGCGAAATCTTGATTTTCGTGGTGTTTCCAGCTGAGATATGCATTTTCTGCGATAATCTTGGTGAGACTTCTGTCAGACGTATGCAGAATCATCGGCATCTCCCTTTTCGACCTATTTAATGCGAGAAACACGTTCTCTGGTTGTTTTCACCACTCCACAGTGGGTTTGATATGCAGAACCGGCGACATCTTGGATTTCGTCGGGGTTCAAGCTGAGATATGCACATTCTGCGATATTCTTGGTGAGACTTCTGTCAGTAGTATGCAGAATCATCGAGACCCCTCTTTTCGAGCTATTTAATGCGAGAAACACGTTATCTGGTGTTTTCACCACTCCACAGTGCGTTTTATATGCAGAACCGGCGACATCATGATTTTGGTGAGGTTTCAAGCTGAGATATGCATTTTCTGCGATAATATTGGTGAGACTTCAGTCATATGTATGCAGAATCATCTAGATCGCTCGTTTCGAGCTATTTAATGCGAGAAACACGTTTTCTGGTGTATTCACCACTCCACAGTACGTTTGACATGCAGAACCGGAGATATCTTGATTTTCGTGGTTTTTCCAGCTGAGATATGCATTTTCAGCGATAATCTTGGTGAGTCTTCTGTCAGAAGTATGCAGAATCTTCGAGATCGCTCATTTCGAGCTATTTAATTCGAGAAACACGTTATCTGGTGTTTTCACCACTCCACAGTGCGTTTGATATGCAGAATCGGCGATATCTTGATTTTCGTGGTGTGTCCAGCTGAGATATGCATTTTCTGCGATAATCTTGGTGAGTCTTCTGTCAGAAGTATGCAGAATCATCGAGATCCCTCTTTTCGAGCTATTTAATGCGAGAAACACGTTATCTGGTGTTTTCACCACTCCACAGTGCGTTTTATATGCAGAACCGGCGACATCATGATTTTGGTGAGGTTTCAAGCTGAGATATGCATTTTCTGCGATAATATTGGTGAGACTTCAGTCATATGTATGCAGAATCATCTAGATCTCTCGTTTCGAGCTATTTAATGAGAAAAAACAAGTTTTCTGGTGTTTTCACCACTCCTCAGTACGTGTGACATGCAGAACCGGCGACATATTGATTTTCGAGAGATTTCAAGCTGAGATATGCATTTTCTCCTATAATATTGGTGAGACTTCAGTCAGAAGTTTGCAGAATCATCTAGATCGCTCGTTTCGAGCTATCTAATGCGAAAAAACAAGATTTCTGGTGTTTTCAACATTCCACAGTGCGTTTGCTATGCAGAACCGGCGTCATCTTGGATTTCGTCGGGTTTCAAGCTGAGATATGCATTTTCTACGAGAATCTTGGTGAGACTTCAGTTAGAAGTATGCAGAATCATCGGGATCGCTCGTTTCGAGCTATTTAATGCGAAAAAACAAGTTTTCTGGTGTTTTCACCACTCCACAGTGCGTTTGATATGCAGAACCGGCGACATCTTGGATTTCGTCGGGGTTCAAGCTGAGATATGCACATTCTACTATAATCTTGGTGAGACTTCTGTCAGAAGTATGCAGAATCATCTAGATCGCTCTTTTCGAGCTATTTAATGCGAGAAACACGTTTTCTGGTGTATTCACCACTCCACAGTACGTTTGACATGCAGAACCGGAGATATCTTGGTTTCGGTCGGGTTTCAAGCTGAGATATGCATTTTCTACGATAATCTTGGTGAGACGTCTGTCAGAAGTATGCAGAATCGTCGGGATCGCTCTTTACGAGCTATTTAATGCGAGAAACACGTTATCTGGTGTTTTCACCACTCCACAGTTCGTTGTATATGCAGAACAGGAGATATCTTGGTTTTCGTGGGGTTTCTAGCAGAGATATGCATTATCTGCGATAATCATGGTGAGACTTCTGTTAGAAGTATGCAGAACCATCGAGATCGCACTTTTCGATCTATTTAATGCGAGAAACACGTTGTCTGGTTTTTTCACCACTCCACAGTTGGTTTGATATGCAGAACCGGCGATGTTTGGTTTTCGTCGGGTTTCAAGCTGTGATATGCATTTTCTGCGATAATCTTGGTGAGGCTTCAGTCAGAAGTATGCAGAATCATCTAGATCGCTCTTTTGGAGCTATTTAATGCGAAAAAACAAGTTTTCTGGTGTTTTCAACATTCCACAGTGCGTTTGATATGCAGAACCGGCGATATCTCGATTTTCGTGGTGTTTCCAGCTGAGACATGCATTTTCTGCGATAAACTTGGTGAGACTTCAGTCAGAAGTATGCAGAATCATCTAGATCGCTCTTTTCGAGCTATTTAATGCGAAAAAACAAGTTTTCTGGTGTCTTCAACATTCCACAGTGCGTTTGATATGCAGAACCGGCGATATCTTGATTTTCGTGGTGTTTCCAGCTGAGATATGCATTTTCTGCGATAATCTTGGTGAGACTTCTGTCAGAAGTATGCAGAATCATCGGTATCTCCCTTTTCGACCTATTTAATGCGAGAAACACGTTCTCTGGTTGTTTTCACCACTCCACAGTGGGTTTGATATGCAGAACCGGCGACATCTTGGATTTCGTCGGGGTTCAAGCTGAGATATGCACATTCTGCGATATTCATGGTGAGACTTCTGTCAGTAGTATGCAGAATCATCGAGACCCCTCTTTTCGAGCTATTTAATGCGAGAAACACGTTATCTGGTGTTTTCACCACTCCACAGTGCGTTTTATATGCAGAACCGGCGACATCATGATTTTGGTGAGGTTTCAAGCTGAGATATGCATTTTCTGCGATAATATTGGTGAGACTTCAGTCATATGTATGCAGAATCATCTAGATCGCTCGCTTCGAGCTAGTTAATGCGAGAAACACGTTTTCTGGTGTATTCACCACTCCACAGTACGTTTGACATGCAGAACCGGAGATATCTTGATTTTCGTGGTTTTTCCAGCTGAGATATGCATTTTCAGCGATAATCTTGGTGAGTCTTCTGTCAGAAGTATGCAGAATCTTCGAGATCGCTCATTTCGAGCTATTTAATTCGAGAAACACGTTATCTGGTGTTTTCACCACTCCACAGTGCGTTTGATATGCAGAATCGGCGATATCTTGATTTTCGTGGTGCGTCCAGCTGAGATATGCATTTTCTGCGATAATCTTGGTGAGTCTTCTGTCAGAAGTATGCAGAATCATCGAGATCCCTCTTTTCGAGCTATTTAATGCGAGAAACACGTTATCTGGTGTTTTCACCACTCCACAGTGCGTTTTATATGCAGAACCGGCGACATCATGATTTTGGTGAGGTTTCAAGCTGAGATATGCATTTTCTGCGATAATATTGGTGAGACTTCAGTCATATGTATGCAGAATCATCTAGATCTCTCGTTTCGAGCTATTTAATGCGAAAAAACAAGTTTTCTGGTGTTTTCACCACTCCTCAGTACGTGTGACATGCAGAACCGGCGACATATTGATTTTCGAGAGATTTCAAGCTGAGATATGCATTTTCTCCTATAATATTGGTGAGACTTCAGTCAGAAGTTTGCAGAATCATCTAGATCGCTCGTTTCGAGCTATCTAATGCGAAAAAACAAGATTTCTGGTGTTTTCAACATTCCACAGTGCGTTTGCTATGCAGAACCGGCGTCATCTTGGATTTCGTCGGGTTTCAAGCTGAGATATGCATTTTCTACGAGAATCTTGGTGAGACTTCAGTTAGAAGTATGCAGAATCATCGGGATCGCTCGTTTCGAGCTATTTAATGCGAAAAAAAAAGTTTTCTGGTGTTTTCACCACTCCACAGTGCGTTTGATATGCAGAACCGGCGACATCTTGGATTTCGTCGGGGTTCAAGCTGAGATATGCACATTCTACTATAATCTTGGTGAGACTTCTGTCAGAAGTATGCAGAATCATCTAGATCGCTCTTTTCGAGCTATTTAATGCGAGAAACACGTTTTCTGGTGTATTCACCACTCCACAGTACGTTTGACATGCAGAACCGGAGATATCTTGGTTTCGGTCGGGTTTCAAGCTGAGATATGCATTTTCTACGATAATCTTGGTGAGACGTCTGTCAGAAGTATGCAGAATCGTCGGGATCGCTCTTTACGAGCTATTTAATGCGAGAAACACGTTATCTGGTGTTTTCACCACTCCACAGTTCGTTGTATATGCAGAACAGGAGATATCTTGGTTTTCGTGGGGTTTCTAGCAGAGATATGCATTATCTGCGATAATCATGGTGAGACTTCTGTTAGAAGTATGCAGAACCATCGAGATCGCACTTTTCGATCTATTTAATGCGAGAAACACGTTGTCTGGTTTTTTGACCACTCCACAGTTGGTTTGATATGCAGAACCGGCGATGTTTGGTTTTCGTCGGGTTTCAAGCTGTGATATGCATTTTCTGCGATAATCTTGGTGAGGCTTCAGTCAGAAGTATGCAGAATCATCTAGATCGCTCTTTTGGAGCTATTTAATGCGAAAAAACAAGTTTTCTGGTGTTTTCAACAT
Organism: Anthophora plumipes; assembly: GCA_951804975.1. Classification (NCBI taxonomy): domain Eukaryota; kingdom Metazoa; phylum Arthropoda; class Insecta; order Hymenoptera; family Apidae; genus Anthophora; species Anthophora plumipes. Next base: position 2,253,775 of record CATORF010000423.1, read on the forward strand.
TCGACAGTGCGTTTGATATGCAGAACCGGCGATATCTTGATTTTCGTGGTGTTTCCAGCTGAGATATGCATTTTCTGCGATAATCTTGGTGAGACTTCAGTCAGAAGTATGCAGAATCATCTAGATCGCTCTTTTCGAGCTATTTAATGCGAAACAACAAGTTTTCTGGTGTTTTCAACATTCCACAGTGCGTTTGATATGCAGAACCGGCGATATCTTGATTTTCGTGGTGTTTCCAGCTGAGACATGCATTTTCTGCGATAAACTTGGTGAGACTTCAGTCAGAAGTATGCAGAATCATCTAGATCGCTCTTTTCGAGCTATTTAATGCGAAAAAACAAGTTTTCTGGTGTCTTCAACATTCCACAGTGCGTTTGATATGCAGAACCGGCGATATCTTGATTTTCGTGGTGTTTCCAGCTGAGATATGCATTTTCTGCGATAATCTTGGTGAGACTTCTGTCAGAAGTATGCAGAATCATCGGTATCTCCCTTTTCGACCTATTTAATGCGAGAAACACGTTCTCTGGTTGTTTTCACCACTCCACAGTGGGTTTGATATGCAGAACCGGCGACATCTTGGATTACGTCGGGGTTCAAGCTGAGATATGCACATTCTGCGATATTCTTGGTGAGACTTCTGTCAGTAGTATGCAGAATCATCGAGACCCCTCTTTTCGAGCTATTTAATGCGAGAAACACGTTATCTGGTGTTTTCACCACTCCACAGTGCGTTTTATATGCAGAACCGGCGACATCATGATTTTGGTGAGGTTTCAAGCTGAGATATGCATTTTCTGCGATAATATTGGTGAGACTTCAGTCATATGTATGCAGAATCATCTAGATCGCTCGTTTCGAGCTATCTAATGCGAAAAAACAAGATTTCGGGTGTTTTCAACATTCCACAGTGCGTTTGCTATGCAGAACCGGCGTCATCTTGGATTTCGTCGGGTTTCAAGCTGTGATATGCATTTTCTACGAGAATCTTGGTGAGACTTCAGTTAGAAGTATGCAGAATCATCGGGATCGCTCGTTTCGAGCTATTTAATGCGAAAAAACAAGTTTTCTGGTGTTTTCACCACTCCACAGTGCGTTTGATATGCAGAACCGGCGACATCTTGGATTTCGTCGGGGTTCAAGCTGAGATATGCACATTCTACTATAATCTTGGTGAGACTTCTGTCAGAAGTATGCAGAATCATCTAGATCGCTCTTTTCGAGCTATTTAATGCGAGAAACACGTTTTCTGGTGTATTCACCACTCCACAGTACGTTTGACATGCAGAACCGGAGATATCTTGATTTTCGTGGTTTTTCCAGCTGAGATATGCATTTTCAGCGATAATCTTGGTGAGTCTTCTGTCAGAAGTATGCAGAATCTTCGAGATCGCTCATTTCGAGCTATTTAATTCGAGAAACACGTTATCTGGTGTTTTCACCACTCCACAGTGCGTTTGATATGCAGAACCGGCGACATCTTGGTTTTCGTCGGGTTTCAAGCTGTGATATGCATTTTCTGCGATAATCTTGGTGAGACTTCAGTCAGAAGTATGCAGTATCATCTAGACCGCTCTTTTGGAGCTATTTAATGCGAAAAAACAAGTATTCTGGTGTTTTCAACATTCCACAGTGCGTTTGATATGCAGAACCGGCGATATCTTGATTTTCGTGGTGTTTCCAGCTGAGATATGCATTTTCTGCGATAAACTTGGTGAGACTTCAGTCAGAAGTATGCAGAATCATCTAGATCGCTCTTTTCGAGCTATTTAATGCGAGAAACACGTTTTCTGGTGTATTCACCACTCCACAGTGCGTTTGATATGCAGAACCGGCGATATCTTGATTTTCGTGGTGTTTCCAGCTGAGATATGCATTTTCTGCGATAATCTTGGTGAGACTTCTGTCAGAAGTATGCAGAATCATCGGCATCTCCCTTTTCGACCTATTTAATGCGAGAAACACGTTCTCTGGTTGTTTTCACCACTCCACAGTGCGTTTGATATGCAGAACCGGCAAAATCTTGATTTTCGTGGTGTTTCCAGCTGAGATATGCATTTTCTGCGATAATCTTGGTGAGACTTCTGTCAGACGTATGCAGAATCATCGAGACCCCTCTTTTCGAGCTATTTAATGCGAGAAACACGTTATCTGGTGTTTTCACCACTCCACAGTGCGTTTTATATGCAGAACCGGCGACATCATGATTTTGGTGAGGTTTCAAGCTGAGATATGCATTTTCTGCGATAATATTGGTGAGACTTCAGTCATATGTATGCAGAATCATCTAGATCGCTCGTTTCGAGCTATTTAATGCGAAAAAACAAGTTTTCTGGTGTTTTCACCACTCCTCAGTACGTGTGACATGCAGAACCGGCGACATATTGATTTTCGAGAGATTTCAAGCTGAGATATGCATTTTCTGCGATAATATTGGTGAGACTTCAGTCATATGTATGCAGAATCATCTAGATCTCTCGTTTCGAGCTATTTAATGCGAAAAAACAAGTTTTCTGGTGTTTTCACCACTCCTCAGTACGTGTGACATGCAGAACCGGCGACATATTGATTTTCGAGAGATTTCAAGCTGAGATATGCATTTTCTCCTATAATATTGGTGAGACTTCAGTCAGAAGTTTGCAGAATCATCTAGATCGCTCGTTTCGAGCTATCTAATGCGAAAAAACAAGATTTCTGGTGTTTTTAACATTCCACAGTGCGTTTGCTATGCAGAACCGGCGTCATCTTGGATTTCGTCGGGTTTCAAGCTGAGATATGCATTTTCTACGAGAATCTTGGTGAGACTTCAGTTAGAAGTATGCAGAATCATCGGGATCGCTCGTTTCGAGCTATTTAATGCGAAAAAGCAAGTTTTCTGGTGTTTTCACCACTCCACAGTGCGTTTGATATGCAGAACCGGCGACATCTTGGATTTCGTCGGGGTTCAAGCTGAGATATGCACATTCTACTATAATCTTGGTGAGACTTCTGTCAGAAGTATGCAGAATCATCTAGATCGCTCTTTTCGAGCTATTTAATGCGAGAAACACGTTTTCTGGTGTATTCACCACTCCACAGTACGTTTGACATGCAGAACCGGAGATATCTTGGTTGCGGTCGGGTTTCAAGCTGAGATATGCATTTTCTACGATAATCTTGGTGAGACGTCTGTCAGAAGTATGCAGAATCGTCGGGATCGCTCTTTACGAGCTATTTAATGCGAGAAACACGTTATCTGGTGTTTTCACCACTCCACAGTTCGTTGTATATGCAGAACAGGAGATATCTTGGTTTTCGTGGGGTTTCTAGCAGAGATATGCATTATCTGCGATAATCATGGTGAGACTTCTGTTAGAAGTATGCAGAATCATCGAGATCGCACTTTTCGATCTATTTAATGCGAGAAACACGTTGTCTGGTTTTTTCACCACTCCACAGTTGGTTTGATATGCAGAACCGGCGATGTTTGGTTTTCGTCGGGTTTCAAGCTGTGATATGCATTTTCTGCGATAATCTTGGTGAGGCTTCAGTCAGAAGTATGCAGTATCATCTAGACCGCTCTTTTGGAGCTATTTAATGCGAAAAAACAAGTATTCTGGTGTTTTCAACATTCCACAGTGCGTTTGATATGCAGAACCGGCGATATCTTGATTTTCGTGGTGTTTCCAGCTGAGATATGCATTTTCTGCGATAAACTTGGTGAGACTTCAGTCAGAAGTATGCAGAATCATCTAGATCGCTCTTTTCGTGCTATTTAATGCGAAAAAACAAGTTTTCTGGTGTTTTCAACATTCCACAGTGCGTTTGATATGCAGAACCGGCGATATCTTGATTTTCGTGGTGTTTCCAGCTGAGATATGCATTTTCTGCGATAATCTTGGTGAGACTTCTGTCAGAAGTATGCAGAATCATCGGCATCTCCCTTTTCGACCTATTTAATGCGAGAAACACGTTCTCTGGTTGGTTTCACCACTCCACAGTGCGTTTGATATGCAGAACCGGCAAAATCTTGATTTTCGTGGTGTTTCCAGCTGAGATATGCATTTTCTGCGATAATCTTGGTGAGACTTCTGTCAGACGTATGCAGAATCATCGGCATCTCCCTTTTCGACCTATTTAATGCGAGAAACACGTTCTCTGGTTGTTTTCACCACTCCACAGTGGGTTTGATATGCAGAACCGGCGACATCTTGGATTTCGTCGGGGTTCAAGCTGAGATATGCACATTCTGCGATATTCTTGGTGAGACTTCTGTCAGTAGTATGCAGAATCATCGAGACCCCTCTTTTCGAGCTATTTAATGCGAGAAACACGTTATCTGGTGTTTTCACCACTCCACAGTGCGTTTTATATGCAGAACCGGCGACATCATGATTTTGGTGAGGTTTCAAGCTGAGATATGCATTTTCTGCGATAATATTGGTGAGACTTCAGTCATATGTATGCAGAATCATCTAGATCTCTCGTTTCGAGCTATTTAATGCGAAAAAACAAGTTTTCTGGTGTTTTCACCACTCCTCAGTACGTGTGACATGCAGAACCGGCGACATATTGATTTTCGAGAGATTTCAAGCTGAGATATGCATTTTCTCCTATAATATTGGTGAGACTTCAGTCAGAAGTTTGCAGAATCATCTAGATCGCTCGTTTCGAGCTATCTAATGCGAAAAATCAAGATTTCTGGTGTTTTCAACATTCCACAGTGCGTTTGCTATGCAGAACCGGCGTCATCTTGGATTTCGTCGGGTTTCAAGCTGAGATATGCATTTTCTACGAGAATCTTGGTGAGACTTCAGTTAGAAGTATGCAGAATCATCGGGATCGCTCGTTTCGAGCTATTTAATGCGAAAAAACAAGTTTTCTGGTGTTTTCACCACTCCACAGTGCGTTTGATATGCAGAACCGGCGACATCTTGGTTTTCGTCGGGGTTCAAGCTGAGATATGCACATTCTACTATAATCTTGGTGAGACTTCTGTCAGAAGTATGCAGAATCATCTAGATCGCTCTTTTCGAGCTATTTAATGCGAGAAACACGTTTTCTGGTGTATTCACCACTCCACAGTACGTTTGACATGCAGAACCGGAGATATCTTGGTTTCGGTCGGGTTTCAAGCTGAGATATGCATTTTCTACGATAATCTTGGTGAGACGTCTGTCAGAAGTATGCAGAATCGTCGGGATCGCTCTTTACGAGCTATTTAATGCGAGAAACACGTTATCTGGTGTTTTCACCACTCCACAGTTCGTTGTATATGCAGAACAGGAGATATCTTGGTTTTCGTGGGGTTTCTAGCAGAGATATGCATTATCTGCGATAATCATGGTGAGACTTCTGTTAGAAGTATGCAGAATCATCGAGATCGCACTTTTCGATCTATTTAATGCGAGAAACACGTTGTCTGGTTTTTTCACCACTCCACAGTTGGTTTGATATGCAGAACCGGCGATGTTTGGTTTTCGTCGGGTTTCAAGCTGTGATATGCATTTTCTGCGATAATCTTGGTGAGGCTTCAGTCAGAAGTATGCAGAATCATCTAGATCGCTCTTTTGGAGCTATTTAATGCGAAAAAACAAGTTTTCTGGTGTTTTCAACATTCGACAGTGCGTTTGATATGCAGAACCGGCGATATCTTGATTTTCGTGGTGTTTCCAGCTGAGATATGCGTTTTCTGCGATAATCTTGGTGAGACTTCAGTCAGAAGTATGCAGAATCATCTAGATCGCTCTTTTCGAGCTATTTAATGCGAAACAACAAGTTTTCTGGTGTTTTCAACATTCCACAGTGCGTTTGATATGCAGAACCGGCGATATCTTGATTTTCGTGGTGTTTCCAGCTGAGATATGTATTTTCTGCGATAATCTTGGTGAGACTTCTGTCAGAAGTATGCAGAATCATCGGCATCTCCCTTTTCGACCTATTTAATGCAAGAAACACGTTCTCTGGTTGTTTTCACCACTCCACAGTGCGTTTGATATGCAGAACCGGCGATATCTTGATTTTCGTGGTGTTTCCAGCTGAGATATGTATTTTCTGCGATAATCTTGGTGAGACTTCTGTCAGACGTATGCAGAATCATCGGCATCTCCCTTTTCGACCTATTTAATGCGAGAAACACGTTCTCTGGTTGTTTTCACCACTCCACAGTGGGTTTGATATGCAGAACCGGCGACATCTTGATTTTCGTGAGGTTTCAAGCTGAGATATGCATTTTCAGCGATAATTTTGGTGAGTCTTTTGTCAGAAGTATGCAGAATCTTCGAGATCGCTCTTTTCGAGCAACTTAATGCGAGAAACACGATATCTGGTTGTTTTCACCACTCCACAGTGCGTTTGAAATGCAGAACGGGCGACATCATGATTTTCGTGGTGTTTCCAGCTGAGATATGCATTTTCTGCGATAATCTTGGTGAGTCTTCTGTCAGAAGTATGCAGAATCATCGGGATCGCTATTTTCGAGCTATTTAATGCGAGAAACACGTTTTCTGGGGTTTTCACCACTCCACAGTTCGTTGGATATGCAGAACAGGAGATATCTTGGTTTTCGTGGGGTTTCTAGCAGAGATATGCATTTTCTGCGATAATCATGGTGAGACTTCTGTTAGAAGTATGCAGAATCATCGAGATCGCAGTTTTCAATCTATTTATTGCGAGAAACACGTTATCTGGTTTTTTCACCACTACGCAGTGCGTTTGATATGCGGAACCAGCGACATCTTGGATTTCGTCGGGTTTCAAGCTGAGACATGCATTTTGTGCGATAATCTTGGTGAGTCTTCTGTCAGAAGTATGCAGAATCATCGAGATTCTTCTTTTCGAGCTAGTTAATGCGAGAAACACGTTATCTGGTGTTTTCACCACTCCACAGTGCGTTTGATATGCAGAACCGGCGCCATCTTGGCTGTCGTAGGCTATCAAGCTGAGATATGCATTTTCTAAAATAATCTTGGTGAGACTTCTGTCAGAAGTATGCAGAATCATCGGGATCGCTATTTTCGAGCTATTTAATGCGAGAAACACGTTTTCTGGGGTTTTCACCACTCCACAGTTCGTTGGATATGCAGAACAGGAGATATCTTGGTTTTCGTGGGGTTTCTAGCAGAGATATGCATTTTCTGCGATAATCATGGTGAGACTTCTGTTAGAAGTATGCAGAATCATCGAGATCGCAGTTTTCAATCTATTTATTGCGAGAAACACGTTATCTGGTTTTTTCACCACTACGCAGTGCCTTTGATATGCAGTACCAGCGATATCTTGGTTTTCGTGGGGTTTCAAGCTGAGATATGCATTTTTTACGATAATCTTGGTGTGACTTCTGTCCGAAGTATGCTTAATCATCGAGATCGCTCTATTCGAGCTATTTAATGTGAGAAACACGTTATCTGGTGTTTCCAGCACCCCACAGTGCGTTTTATATGCAGAACCAGCGATATCTTGGCTTTCGTGGGGTTTCAAGCTGAGATATGCAGTGTCTGCGATAATCTAGGTGAGACTTCTGTCCGAAGAATGCAGATTCATCGAGACCGTACTTCTCGAGCTATTTTATGCGAGAAACACGTTTTCTGGTGTTTTCACCACTCCACAGTTCGTTGGATATGCAGAACAGGTGATATCTTGGTTTTCGAGGGGTTTCAAGCTGAGATATGCATTTTCTGCGATAAACTTGGAGAGACTTCTGTCCGAAGTATGCTGAATCATCGAGATCGCACTTTTCGAGCTAGTTAATGCGAGAAAAACCTTATCTGGTGTTTTCACCACTCCACAGTGCGTTTGATATGCAGAACCGGCGATATCTTGGATTTCGTGGGGTTTCAAGCTGAGATATGCATTGTCTGCGATAATCATGGTGAGACTTCTGTCCGAAGTGTGCAGAATCATCGAGGTCGCTCTTTTCGAGCTATTTAATGCGAGAAACACGTTTTCTGGGGTTTTCACCACACCACAATTCGTTGGATATGCAGAACAGGTGATATCTTGGTTTTCGAGGGGTTTCAAGCTGAGATATGCATTTTCTGCGATAAACTTGGAGAGATTTCTGTCCGAAGTATGCTGAATCATCGAGATCGCACTTTTCGAGCTAGTTAATGCGCGAAAAACCTTATCTGGTGTTTTCACCACCCCACAGTGCGTTTGATATGCAGAACCGGCGATATCTGGGTTTTCGTGGGGTTTCAAGCTGAGATATGCATTTTCTGCGATAATCTTGGTGAGACCTCTGTCCGAAGTATGCAGAAACATCGAGATCGCTCTTTTCGACCTATTTAATGCGAGAAACACGTTATCTGGTGTTTTCACCACTCCACAGTGCGTTTAATATGCAGAACCAGCGATATCTTGGTTTTCGTGGGGTTTCAAGCTGAGATATGCATTTTTTACGATAATCATGGTGAGACTACTGTCCGAAGTATGCAGAATCATCGAGATCGCACTTTTCGAGCTATTTAATGCGAGAAACACGATATCTGGTGTTTTCAGCACTCCACAGTGCGTATGATATGCAGAACCGGCGATATCTTGGTTTTCGTGGGGTTTCAAGCTGAGATATGCATTGTCTGCGATAATCTTGGTGAGACTTCTGTCCGAAGTGTGCAGAATCATCGAGATCGCTCTTTTCGAGCTATTTAATGCGAGAAACACGTTTTCTGGTGTTTTCAACATTCCACAGTGCGTTTGATATGCAGAACCGGCGATATCTTGATTTTCGTGGTGTTTCCAGCTGAGATATGCATTTTCTGCGATAAACTTGGTGAGACTTCAGTCAGAAGTATGCAGAATCATCTAGATCGCTCTTTTCGTGCTATTTAATGCGAAAAAACAAGTTTTCTGGTGTTTTCAACATTCCACAGTGCGTTTGATATGCAGAACCGGCGATATCTTGATTTTCGTGGTGTTTCCAGCTGAGATATGCATTTTCTGCGATAATCTTGGTGAGACTTCTGTCAGAAGTATGCAGAATCATCGGCATCTCCCTTTTCGACCTATTTAATGCGAGAAATACGTTCTCTGGTTGTTTTCACCACTCCACAGTGCGTTTGATATGCAGAACCGGCAAAATCTTGATTTTCGTGGTGTTTCCAGCTGAGATATGCATTTTCTGCGATAATCTTGGTGAGACTTCTGTCAGACGTATGCAGAATCATCGGCATCTCCCTTTTCGACCTATTTAATGCGAGAAACACGTTCTCTGGTTGTTTTCACCACTCCACAGTGGGTTTGATATGCAGAACCGGCGACATCTTGGATTTCGTCGGGGTTCAAGCTGAGATATGCACATTCTGCGATATTCTTGGTGAGACTTCTGTCAGTAGTATGCAGAATCATCGAGACCCCTCTTTTCGAGCTATTTAATGCGAGAAACACGTTATCTGGTGTTTTCACCACTCCACAGTGCGTTTTATATGCAGAACCGGCGACATCATGATTTTGGTGAGGTTTCAAGCTGAGATATGCATTTTCTGCGATAATATTGGTGAGACTTCAGTCATATGTATGCAGAATCATCTAGATCTCTCGTTTCGAGCTATTTAATGCGAAAAAACAAGTTTTCTGGTGTTTTCACCACTCCTCAGTACGTGTGACATGCAGAACCGGCGACATATTGATTTTCGAGAGATTTCAAGATGAGATATGCATTTTCTCCTATAATATTGGTGAGACTTCAGTCAGAAGTTTGCAGAATCATCTAGATCGCTCGTTTCGAGCTATCTAATGCGAAAAAACAAGATTTCTGGTGTTTTCAACATTCCACAGTGCGTTTGCTATGCAGAACCGGCGTCATCTTGGATTTCGTCGGGTTTCAAGCTGAGATATGCATTTTCTACGAGAATCTTGGTGAGACTTCAGTTAGAAGTATGCAGAATCATCGGGATCGCTCGTTTCGAGCTATTTAATGCGAAAAAACAAGTTTTCTGGTGTTTTCACCACTCCACAGTGCGTTTGATATGCAGAACCGGCGACATCTTGGATTTCGTCGGGGTTCAAGCTGAGATATGCACATTCTACTATAATCTTGGTGAGACTTCTGTCAGAAGTATGCAGAATCATCTAGATCGCTCTTTTCGAGCTATTTAATGCGAGAAACACGTTTTCTGGTGTATTCACCACTCCACAGTACGTTTGACATGCAGAACCGGAGATATCTTGGTTTCGGTCGGGTTTCAAGCTGAGATATGCATTTTCTACGATAATCTTGGTGAGACGTCTGTCAGAAGTATGCAGAATCGTCGGGATCGCTCTTTACGAGCTATTTAATGCGAGAAACACGTTATCTGCTGTTTTCACCACTCCACAGTTCGTTGTATATGCAGAACAGGAGATATCTTGGTTTTCGTGGGGTTTCTAGCAGAGATATGCATTATCTGCGATAATCATGGTGAGACTTCTGTTAGAAGTATGCAGAATCATCGAGATCGCACTTTTCGATCTATTTAATGCGAGAAACACGTTGTCTGGTTTTTTCACCACTCCACAGTTGGTTTGATATGCAGAACCGGCGATGTTTGGTTTTCGTCGGGTTTCAAGCTGTGATATGCATTTTCTGCGATAATCTTGGTGAGGCTTCAGTCAGAAGTATGCAGAATCATCTAGATCGCTCTTTTGGAGCTATTTAATGCAAAAAAACAAGTTTTCTGGTGTTTTCAACATTCGACAGTGCGTTTGATATGCAGAACCGGCGATATCTTGATTTTCGTGGTGTTTCCAGCTGAGATATGCGTTTTCTGCGATAATCTTGGTGAGACTTCAGTCAGAAGTATGCAGAATCATCTAGATCGCTCTTTTCGAGCTATTTAATGCGAAACAACAAGTTTTCTGGTGTTTTCAACATTCCACAGTGCGTTTGATATGCAGAACCGGCGATATCTTGATTTTCGTGGTGTTTCCAGCTGAGATATGTATTTTCTGCGATAATCTTGGTGAGACTTCTGTCAGAAGTATGCAGAATCATCGGCATCTCCCTTTTCGACCTATTTAATGCGAGAAACACGTTCTCTGGTTGTTTTCACCACTCCACAGTGCGTTTGATATGCAGAACCGGCGATATCTTGATTTTCGTGGTGTTTCCAGCTGAGATATGCATTTTCTGCGATAATCTTGGTGAGACTTCTGTCAGACGTATGCAGAATCATCGGCATCTCCCTTTTCGACCTATTTAATGCGAGAAACACGTTCTCTGGTTGTTTTCACCACTCCACAGTGCGTTTGAAATGCAGAACGGGCGACATCATGATTTTCGTGGTGTTTCCAGCTGAGATATGCATTTTCTGCGATAATCTTGGTGAGTCTTCTGTCAGAAGTATGCAGAATCATCGAGATCCCTCTTTTCGAGCTATTTAATGCGAGAAACACGTTAATTGGTGTTTTCACCACTCCACAGTGCGTTTGATATGCGGAACCAGCGACATCTTGGATTTCGTCGGGTTTCAAGCTGAGACATGCATTTTGTGCGATAATCTTGGTGAGTCTTCTGTCAGAAGTATGCAGAATCATCGAGATTCTTCTTTTCGAGCTAGTTAATGCGAGAAACACGTTATCTGGTGTTTTCACCACTCCACAGTGCGTTTGATATGCAGAACCGGCGCCATCTTGGCTGTCGTAGGCTATCAAGCTGAGATATGCATTTTCTAAAATAATCTTGGTGAGACTTCTGTCAGAGGTATGCAGAATCATCGGGATCGCTATTTTCGAGCTATTTAATGCGAGAAACACGTTTTCTGGGGTTTTTACCACTCCACAGTTCGTTGGATATGCAGAACAGGAGATATCTTGGTTTTCGTGGGGTTTCTAGCAGAGATATGCATTTTCTGCGATAATCATGGTGAGACTTCTGTTAGAAGTATGCAGAATCATCGAGATCGCAGTTTTCAATCTATTTATTGCGAGAAACACGTTATCTGGTTTTTTCACCACTACGCAGTGCCTTTGATATGCAGTACCAGCGATATCTTGGTTTTCGTGGGGTTTCAAGCTGAGATATGCATTTTTTACGATAATCTTGGTGTGACTTCTGTCCGAAGTATGCTTAATCATCGAGATCGCTCTATTCGAGCTATTTAATGTGAGAAACACGTTATCTGGTGTTTCCAGCACTCCACAGTGCGTTTTATATGCAGAACCAGCGATATCTTGGCTTTCGTGGGGTTTCAAGCTGAGATATGCAGTGTCTGCGATAATCTAGGTGAGACTTCTGTCCGAAGAATGCAGATTCATCGAGACCGTACTTCTCGAGCTATTTTATGCGAGAAACACGTTTTCTGGTGTTTTCACCACTCCACAGTTCGTTGGATATGCAGAACAGGTGATATCTTGGTTTTCGAGGGGTTTCAAGCTGAGATATGCATTTTCTGCGATAAACTTGGAGAGACTTCTGTCCGAAGTATGCTGAATCATCGAGATCGCACTTTTCGAGCTAGTTAATGCGAGAAAAACCTTATCTGGTGTTTTCACCACTCCACAGTGCGTTTGATATGCAGAACCGGCGATATCTTGGATTTCGTGGGGTTTCAAGCTGAGATATGCATTGTCTGCGATAATCATGGTGAGACTTCTGTCCGAAGTGTGCAGAATCATCGAGGTCGCTCTTTTCGAGCTATTTAATGCGAGAAACACGTTTTCTGGGGTTTTCACCACACCACAATTCGTTGGATATGCAGAACAGGTGATATCTTGGTTTTCGAGGGGTTTCAAGCTGAGATATGCATTTTCTGCGATAAACTTGGAGAGATTTCTGTCCGAAGTATGCTGAATCATCGAGATCGCACTTTTCGAGCTAGTTAATGCGCGAAAAACCTTATCTGGTGTTTTCACCACCCCACAGTGCGTTTGATATGCAGAACCGGCGATATCTGGGTTTTCGTGGGGTTTCAAGCTGAGATATGCATTTTCTGCGATAATCTTGGTGAGACCTCTGTCCGAAGTATGCAGAAACATCGAGATCGCTCTTTTCGACCTATTTAATGCGAGAAACACGTTATCTGGTGTTTTCACCACTCCACAGTGCGTTTAATATGCAGAACCAGCGATATCTTTGTTTTCGTGGGGTTTCAAGCTGAGATATGCATTTTTTACGATAATCATGGTGAGACTACTGTCCGAAGTATGCAGAATCATCGAGATCGCACTTTTCGAGCTATTTAATGCGAGAAACACGATATCTGGTGTTTTCAGCACTCCACAGTGCGTATGATATGCAGAACCGGCGATATCTTGGTTTTCGTGGGGTTTCAAGCTGAGATATGCATTGTCTGCGATAATCTTTGTGAGACTTCTGTCCGAAGTGTGCAGAATCATCGAGATCGCTCTTTTCGAGCTATTTAATGCGAGAAACACGTTTTCTGGGGTTTTCACCACACCACAGTTCGTTGGATATGCAGAACAGGTGATATCTTGGGTTTCGAGGGGTTTCAAGCTGAGATATGCATTTTCTGCGATAAACTTCGAGAGACTTCTGTCCGAAGTATGCTGAATCATCGAGATCGCACTTTTCGAGCTAGTTAATGCGCGAAAAACCTTATCTGGTGTTTTCACCACCCCACAGTGCGTTTGATATGCAGAACCGGCGATATCTGGGTTTTCGTGGGGTTTCAAGCTGAGATATGCATTTTCTGCGATAATCTTGGTGAGACTTCTGTCCGAAGTATGCAGAATCATCGAGATCGCTCTATTCGAACTATTTAATGCGACAAAACGTTATCTGGTGTTTTCAGAACTCCACAGTGCGTTTGATATGCAGAACCAGCGATATCTCTGTTTTCGTGGGGTTTCAAGCTGAGATATGCATTTTTTACGATAATCATGGTGAGACTACTGCCCGAAGTATGCAGAATCATCGAGATCGCACTCTTCGAGCTATTTAATGCGAGAAACACGATATCTGGTGTTTTCAGCACTCCACAGTGCGTTTGATATGCAGAACCAGCGATATCTTGGTTTTCGTGGGGTTTCAAGCTGAGATATGCATTTTTTACGATAATCATGGTGAGACTACTGTCCGAAGTATGCAGAATCATCGAGATCGCACTTTTCGAGCTATTTAATGCGAGAAACACGTTTTCTGGGGTTTTCACCACTCCACAGTTCGTTGGATATGCAGAACAGGTGATATCTTGGTTTTCGAGGGGTTTCAAGCTGAGATATGCATTTTCTGCGATAATCTTGGTGAGACTTCTGTCAGACGTATGCAGAATCATCGGCATCTCCCTTTTCGACCTATTTAATGCGAGAAAAACCTTATCTGGTGTTTTCACCACCCCACAGTGCGTTTGATATGCAGAACCGGCGATATCTTGGTTTTCGTGGGGTTTCAAGCTGAAATATGCATTTTTTACGATAATCATGGTGAGACTACTGTCCGAAGTATGCAGAATCATCGAGATCGCACTTTTCGAGCTATTTAATGCGAGAAACACGATATCTGGTGTTTTCAGCACTCAACAGTGCGTATGATATGCAGAACCGACGATATCCTGGTTTCCGTGGGGTTTCAAGCTCAGATATGCATTTTCTGCGATAATCTTGGTGAGGCTTCTGTCCGAAGTATGCAGAGTCATCGAGATCGTACTTTTCGAGCTATTTAATGCGAGAAACACGTTTACTGGGGTTTTCACCACACCACAGTTCGTTGGATATGCAGAACAGGTGATATCTTGGTTTTCGTGGGGTTTCAAGCTGAGATATGCACTTTTTACGATAATCTTGGTGAGACTTTTGTCAGAAGTATGCAGAATAATCTAGATCGTTCTTTTCGAGCTATTTAATTCGAGAAACACGTTATCTGGTTGTTTTCACCACTCCACAGTGCGTTTGATATGCAGAAGCTGCGACATCTTGATTTTCGTGAGATTTCAAACCTGAGGTATGCATTTTCTGCGATAAGCTTGGTGAGACTTCTGTTAGAAGTATGCAGAATCATCTAGATCGCCCGTTTCGAGCTATCTAATGCGAAAAAACAAGTTTTCTGGTGTTTTCACCACACCACAGTCCGTTTGATATGCAGAACCGGCGATATTTTGGTTTTCGTCGGGTTTCAAGCTGAGATATGCATTTTCTACGAAAATCTTGGTGAGACTTCTGTCCGAAGTATGCAGAATCATCGAGATCGCTCTATTCGAACTATTTAATGCGACAAAACGTTATCTGGTGTTTTCAGAACTCCACAGTGCGTTTGATATGCAGAACCAGCGATATCTCTGTTTTCGTGGGGTTTCAAGCTGAGATATGCATTTTTTACGATAATCATGGTGAGACTACTGCCCGAAGTATGCAGAATCATCGAGATCGCACTCTTCGAGCTATTTAATGCGAGAAACACGATATCTGGTGTTTTCAGCACTCCACAGTGCGTTTGATATGCAGAACCAGCGATATCTTGGTTTTCGTGGGGTTTCAAGCTGAGATATGCATTTTTTACGATAATCATGGTGAGACTACTGTCCGAAGTATGCAGATTCATCGAGATCGCACTTTTCGAGCTATTTAATGCGAGAAACACGATATCTGGTGTTTTCAGCACTCCGCAGTGCGTATGATACGCAGAACCGGCGATATCTTGGTTTTCGTCGGGTTTCAAGCTGTGATATGCATTTTCTGCGATAATCTTGGTGAGGCTTCAGTCAGAAGTATGCAGAATCATCTAGATCGCTCTTTTGGAGCTATTTAATGCGAAAAAACAAGTTTTCTGGTGTCTTCAACATTCGACAGTGCGTTTGATATGCAGAACCGGCGATATCTTGATTTTCGTGGTGTTTCCAGCTGAGATATGCATTTTCTGCGATAATCTTGGTGAGACTTCAGTCAGAAGTATGCAGAATCATCTAGATCTCTCTTTTCGAGCTATTTAATGCGAAACAACAAGTTTTCTGGTGTTTTCAACATTCCACAGTGCGTTTGATATGCAGAACCGGCGATATCTTGATTTTCGTGGTGTTTCCAGCTGAGATATGTATTTTCTGCGATAATCTTGGTGAGACTTCTGTCAGAAGTATGCAGAATCATCGGCATCTCCCTTTTCGAACTATTTATTGCGAGAAACACGTTATCTGGTTTTTTCACCACTACACAGTGCCTTTGATATGCAGTACCAGCGATATCTTGGTTTTCGTGGGGTTTCAAGCTGAGATATGCATTTTTTACGATAATCTTGGTGAGACTTCTGTCCGAAGTATGCTTAATCATCGAGATCGCTCTATTCGAGCTATTTAATGTGAGAAACACGTTATCTGGTGTTTCCAGCACTCCACAGTGCGTTTTATATGCAGAACCAGCGATATCTTGGCTTTCGTGGGGTTTCAAGCTGAGATATGCAGTGTCTGCGATAATCTAGGTGAGACTTCTGTCCGAAGAATGCAGATTCATCGAGACCGTACTTTTCGAGCTATTTTATGCGAGAAACACGTTTTCTGGTGTTTTCACCACTCCACAGTTCGTTGGATATGCAGAACAGGTGATATCTTGGTTTTCGAGGAGTTTCAAGCTGAGATATGCATTTTCTGCGATAAACTTGGAGAGACTTCTGTCCGAAGTATGCTGAATCATCGAGATCGCACTTTTCGAGCTAGTTAATGCGAGAAAAACCTTATCTGGTGTTTTCACCACTCCACAGTGCGTTTGATATGCAGAACCGGCGATATCTTGGATTTCGTGGGGTTTCAAGCTGAGATATGCATTGTCTGCGATAATCATGGTGAGACTTCTGTCCGAAGTGTGCAGAATCATCGAGATCGCTCTTTTCGAGCTATTTAATGCGAGAAACACGTTTTCTGGGGTTTTCACCACACCACAATTCGTTGGATATGCAGAACAGGTGATATCTTGGTTTTCGAGGGGTTTCAAGCTGAGATATGCATTTTCTGCGATAAACTTGGAGAGATTTCTGTCCGAAGTATGCTGAATCATCGAGATCGCACTTTTCGAGCTAGTTAATGCGCGAAAAACCTTATCTGGTGTTTTCACCACCCCACAGTGCGTTTGATATGCAGAACCGGCGATATCTGGGTTTTCGTGGGGTTTCAAGCTGAGATATGCATTTTTTACGAGAATCATGGTGAGACTACTGCCCGAAGTATGCAGAATCATCGAGATCGCACTTTTCGAGCTATTTAATGCGAGAAACACGATATCTGGTGTTTTCAGCACTCCACAGTGCGTATGATATGCAGAACCGGCGATATCTTGGTTTTCGTGGGGTTTCAAGCTGAGATATGCATTGTCTGCGATAATCTTGGTGAGACTTCTGTCCGAAGTGTGCAGAATCATCGAGATCGCTCTTTTCGAGCTATTTAATGCGAGAAACACGTTTTCTGGGGTTTTCACCACACCACAGTTCGTTGGATATGCAGAACAGGTGATATCTTGGGTTTCGAGGGGTTTCAAGCTGAGATATGCATTTTCTGCGATAAACTTCGAGAGACTTCTGTCCGAAGTATGCTGAATCATCGAGATCGCACTTTTCGAGCTAGTTAATGCGCGAAAAACCTTATCTGGTGTTTTCACCACCCCACAGTGCGTTTGATATGCAGAACCGGCGATATCTGGGTTTTCCTGGGGTTTCAAGCTGAGATATGCATTTTCTGCGATAATCTTGGTGAGACTTCTGTCCGAAGTATGCAGAATCATCGAGATCGCTCTATTCGAACTATTTAATGCGACAAAACGTTATCTGGTGTTTTCAGAACTCCACAGTGCGTTTGATATGCAGAACCAGCGATATCTCTGTTTTCGTGGGGTTTCAAGCTGAGATATGCATTTTTTACGATAATCATGGTGAGACTACTGCCCGAAGTATGCAGAATCATCGAGATCGCACTCTTCGAGCTATTTAATGCGAGAAACACGATATCTGGTGTTTTCAGCACTCCACAGTGCGTTTGATATGCAGAACCAGCGATATCTTGGTTTTCGTGGGGTTTCAAGCTGAGATATGCATTTTTTACGATAATCATGGTGAGACTACTGTCCGAAGTATGCAGAATCATCGAGATCGCACTTTTCGAGCTATTTAATGCGAGAAACACGATATCTGGTGTTTTCAGCACTCCGCAGTGCGTATGATACGCAGAACCGGCGATATCTTGGTTTTCGTGGGGATTCAAGCTGAGATATGCATTGTCTGCGATAATCTTGGTGAGACTTCTGTCCGAAGTGTGCAGAATCATCGAGATCGCTCTTTTCGAGCTATTTAATGCGAGAAACACGTTTTCTGGGGTTTTCACCACACCACAGTTCGTTGGATATGCAGAACCGGCGATATCTTGGTTTTCGTGGGGTTTCAAGCTGAGATATGCATTGTCTGCGATAATCTTGGTGAGACTTCTGTCCGAAGTGTGCAGAATCATCGCGATCGCTCTTTTCGAGCTATTTAATGCGAGAAAAACCTTATCTGGTGTTTTCACCACCCCACAGTGCGTTTGATATGCAGAACCGGCGATATCTTGGTTTTCGTGGGGTTTCAAGCTGAGACATGCATATTGTGCGATAATCTTGGTGAGTCTTCTGTCAGAAGTATGCAGAATCATCGAGATTCTTCTTTTCGAGCTAGTTAATGCGAGAAACACGTTATCTGGTGGTTTCACCACTCCACAGTGCGTTTGATATGCAGAACCGGCGCCATCTTGGCTGTCGTAGGCTATCAAGCTGAGATATGCATTTTCTAAAATAATCTTGGTGAGACTTCTGTCAGAAGTATGCAGAATCATCGGGATCGCTATTTTCGAGCTATTTAATGCGAGAAACACGTTTTCTGGGGTTTTCACCACTCCACAGTGCGTTTGATATGCGGAACCAGCGACATCTTGGATTTCGTCGGGTTTCAAGCTGAGACATGCATTTTGTGCGATAATCTTGGTGAGTCTTCTGTCAGAAGTATGCAGAATCATCGAGATTCTTCTTTTCGAGCTAGTTAATGCGAGAAACACGTTATCTGGTGTTTTCACCACTCCACAGTGCGTTTGATATGCACAACCGGCGCCATCTTGGCTGTCGTAGGCTATCAAGCTGAGATATGCATTTTCTAAAATAATCTTGGTGAGAATTCTGTCAGAAGTATGCAGAATCATCGGGATCGCTATTTTCGAGCTATTTAATGCGAGAAACACGTTTTCTGGGGTTTTCACCACTCCACAGTTCGTTGGATATGCAGAACAGGAGATATCTTGGTTTTCGTGGGGTTTCTAGCAGAGATATGCATTTTCTGCGATAATCATGGTGAGACTTCTGTCCGAAGTATGCAGAATCATCGAGATCTCCTCTTTTCGAGCTATTTATTGCGAGAAACACGTTATCTGGTTTTTTCACCACTACACAGTGCCTTTGATATGCAGTACCAGCGATATCTTGGTTTTTGTGGTGTTTCAAGCTGAGATATGCATTTTTTACGATAATCTTGGTGAGACTTCTGTCCGAAGTATGCTTAATCATCGAGATCGCTCTATTCGAGCTATTTAATGTGAGAAACACGTTATCTGGTGTTTCCAGCACTCCACAGTGCGTTTTATATGCAGAACCAGCGATATCTTGGCTTTCGTGGGGTTTCAAGCTGAGTTATGCAGTGTCTGCGATAATCTAGGTGAGACTTCTGTCCGAAGAATGCAGATTCATCGAGACCGTACTTTTCGAGCTATTTTATGCGAGAAACACGTTTTCTGGTGTTTTCACCACTCCACAGTTCGTTGGATATGCAGAACAGGTGATATCTTGGTTTTCGAGGGGTTTCAAGCTGAGATATGCATTTTCTGCGATAAACTTGGAGAGACTTCTGTCCGAAGTATGCTGAATCATCGAGATCGCACTTTTCGAGCTAGTTAATGCGAGAAAAACCTTATCTGGTGTTTTCACCACTCCACAGTGCGTTTGATATGCAGAACCGGCGATATCTTGGATTTCGTGGGGTTTCAAGCTGAGATATGCATTGTCTGCGATAATCATGGTGAGACTTCTGTCCGAAGTGTGCAGAATCATCGAGATCGCTCTTTTCGAGCTATTTAATGCGAGAAACACGTTTTCTGGGGTTTTCACCACACCACAATTCGTTGGATATGCAGAACAGGTGATATCTTGGTTTTCGAGGGGTTTCAAGCTGAGATATGCATTTTCTGCGATAAACTTGGAGAGATTTCTGTCCGAAGTATGCTGAATCATCGAGATCGCACTTTTCGAGCTAGTTAATGCGCGAAAAACCTTATCTGGTGTTTTCACCACCCCACAGTGCGTTTGATATGCAGAACCGGCGATATCTGGGTTTTCGTGGGGTTTCAAGCTGAGATATGCATTTTCTGCGATAATCATGGTGAGACTACTGTCCGAAGTATGCAGAATCATCGAGATCGCACTTTTCGAGCTATTTAATGCGAGAAACACGATATCTGGTGTTTTCAGCACTCCACAGTGCGTATGATATGCAGAACCGGCGATATCTTGGTTTTCGTGGGGTTTCAAGCTGAGATATGCATTGTCTGCGATAATCTTGGTGAGACTTCTGTCCGAAATGTGCAGAATCATCGAGATCGCTCTTTTCGAGCTATTTAATGCGAGAAACACGTTTTCTGGGGTTTTCACCACACCACAGTTCGTTGGATATGCAGAACAGGTGATATCTTGGGTTTCGAGGGGTTTCAAGCTGAGATATGCATTTTCTGCGATAAACTTCGAGAGACTTCTGTCCGAAGTATGCTGAATCATCGAGATCGCACTTTTCGAGCTAGTTAATGCGCGAAAAACCTTATCTGGTGTTTTCACCACCCCACAGTGCGTTTGATATGCAGAACCGGCGATATCTGGGTTTTCGTGGGGTTTCAAGCTGAGATATGCATTTTCTGCGATAATCTTGGTGAGACTTCTGTCCGAAGTATGCAGAATCATCGAGATCGCTCTATTCGAACTATTTAATGCGACAAAACGTTATCTGGTGTTTTCAGAACTCCACAGTGCGTTTGATATGCAGAACCAGCGATATCTCTGTTTTCGTGGGGTTTCAAGCTGAGATATGCATTTTTTACGATAATCATGGTGAGACTACTGCCCGAAGTATGCAGAATCATCGAGATCGCACTCTTCGAGCTATTTAATGCGAGAAACACGATATCTGGTGTTTTCAGCACTCCACAGTGCGTTTGATATGCAGAACCAGCGATATCTTGGTTTTCGTGGGGTTTCAAGCTGAGATATGCATTTTTTACGATAATCATGGTGAGACTACTGTCCGAAGTATGCAGAATCATCTAGATCGCTCTTTTCGAGCTATTTAGTGCGAGAAACACGTTTTCTGGGGTTTTCACCACACCACAGTTCGTTGGATATGCAGAACAGGTGATATCTTGGGTTTCGAGGGGTTTCAAGCTGAGATATGCATTTTCTGCGATGAACTTCAAGAGACTTCTGTCCGAAGTATGCTGAATCATCGAGATCGCACTTTTCGAGCTAGTTAATGCGAGAAACACGATATCTGGTGTTTTCACCACACCACAGTCCGTTTGATATGCAGAACCGGCGACATCTTGGATTTCGTCGGGGTTCAATCTGAGATATGCACATTCTATGATAATCTTGGTGAGACTTCTGTCAGAAGTATGCAGAATCATCTAGATCGCTCTTTTCGAGCTATTTAATGCGAGAAACACGTTTTCTGGTGTATTCACCACTCCACAGTACGTTTGACATGCAGAATCGGCGATATCTTGATTTTCGTGGTGTGTCCAGCTGAGATATGCATTTTCTGCGATAATCTTGGTGAGACTTCTGTCCGAAGTGTGCAGAATCATCGAGATCGCTCTTTTCGAGCTATTTAGTGCGAGAAACACGTTTTCTGGGGTTTTCACCACACCACAATTTGTTGGATATGCAGAACAGGTGATATCTTGGTTTTCGAGGGGTTTCAAGCTGAGATATGCATTTTCTGCGATAAACTTGGAGAGACTTCTGTCCGAAGTATGCTGAATCATCGAGATCGCACTTTTCGAGCTAGTTAATGCGCGAAAAACCTTATCTGGTGTTTTCACCACCCCACAGTGCGTTTGATATGCAGAACCGGCGATATCTGGGTTTTCGTGGGGTTTCAAGCTGAGATATGCATTTTCTGCGATAATCTTGGTGAGACCTCTGTCCGAAGTATGCAGAAATATCGAGATCGCTCTTTTCGACCTATTTAATGCGAGAAACACGTTATCTGGTGTTTTCACCACTCCACAGTGCGTTTGATATGCAGAACCAGCGATATCTTGGTTTTCGTGGGGTTTCAAGCTGAGATATGCATTTTTTACGATAATCATGGTGAGACTACTGTCCGAAGTATGCAGAATCATCGAGATCGCACTTTTCGAGCTATTTGATGCGAGAAACACGATATCTGGTGTTTTCAGCACTCCACAGTGCGTATGATATGCAGAACCGGCGATATCTTGGTTTTCGTGGGGTTTCAAGCTGAGATATGCATTGTCTGCGATAATCTTGGTGAGACTTCTGACCGAAGTGTGCAGAATCATCGAGATCGCTCTTTTCGAGCTATTTAATGCGAGAAACACGTTTTCTGGGGTTTTCACCACACCACAGTTCGTTGGATATGCAGAACAGGTGATATCTTGGGTTTCGAGGGGTTTCAAGCTGAGATATGCATTTTCTGCGATAAACTTCAAGAGACTTCTGTCCGAAGTATGCTGAATCATCGAGATCGCACTTTTCGAGCTAGTTAATGCGAGAAAAACCTTATCTGGTGTTTTAACCACTCCACAGTGGGTTTGATATGCAGTACCAGCGATATCTTGGTTTTCGTGGGGTTTCAAGATGAGATATGCATTTTTTACGATAATCTTGATGAGACTTCTGTCCGAAGTATGCAGAATCATCGAGATCGCTCTATTCGAACTATTTAATGCGACAAAACGTTATCTCGTGTTTTCAGCACTCCACAGTGCGTTTGATATGCAGAACCAGCGATATCTCTGTTTTCGTGGGGTTTCAAGCTGAGATATGCATTTTTTACGATAATCATGGTGAGACTACTGTCCGAAGTATGCAGAATCATCGAGATCGCTCTTTTCGAGCTATTTAATGCGAGAAACACGATATCTGGTGTTTTCACCACACCACAGTTCGTTGGATATGCAGAACAGGTGATATCTTGGGTTTCGAGGGGTATCAAGCTGAGATATGCATTTTCTGCGATAAACTTGGAGAGACTTCTGTCCGAAATATGCTGAATCATCGAGATCGCACTTTTCGAGCTAGTTAATGCGAGAAAAACCTTATCTGGTGTTTTCACCACCCCACAGTGCGTTTGATATGCAGAACCGGCGATATCTTGGTTTTCGTGGGGTTTCAAGCTGAGATATGCATTTTTTACGATAATCATGGTGAGACTACTGTCCGAAGTATGCAGAATCATCGAGATCGCACTTTTCGAGCTATTTAATGAGAGAAACACGATATCTGGTGTTTTCAGCACTCAACAGTGCGTATGATATGCAGAACCGACGATATCCTGGTTTTCGTGGGGTTTCAAGCTCAGATATGCATTTTATGCGATAATCTTGGTGAGGCTTCTGTCCGAAGTATGCAGAATCATCGGGATCGCTATTTTCGAGCTATTTAATGCGAGAAACACGTTTTCTGGGGTTTTCACCACTCCACAGTTCGTTGGATATGCAGAACAGGAGATATCTTGGTTTTCGTAGGGTTTCTAGCAGAGACATGCATTTTCTGCGATAATCCTGGTGAGTCTTCTGTCAGAAGTATGCAGAATCATCGAGATCCCTCTTTTCGAGCTAGTTAATGCGAGAAACACGTTTTCTGGGGTTTTCACCACTCCACAGTTCGTTGGATATGCAGAACGGGAGATATCTTGGTTTTCGTGGGGTTTCTAGCAGAGATATGCATTTTCTGCGATAATCATGGTGAGACTTCTGTTAGAAGTATGCAGAATCATCGAGATCGCACTTTTCAATCAATTTAATGCGAGAAACACGTTATCTGGTTTTTTCACCACTACACAGTGCCTTTGATATGCAGTACCAGCGATATCTTGGTTTTCGTGGGGTTTCAAGCTGAGATATGCATTTTTTACGATAATCTTGGTGAGACTTCTGTCCGAAGTATGCTTAATCATCGAGATCGCTCTATTCGAGCTATTTAATGTGAGAAACACGTTATCTGGTGTTTCCAGCACTCCACAGTGCGTTTTATATGCAGAACCAGCGATATCTTGGCTTTCGTGGGGTTTCAAGCTGAGATATGCATTGTCTGCGATAATCTAGGTGAGACTTCTGTCCGAAGTATGCAGAATCATCGAGATCGCTCTTTTCGAGCTATTTTTTGCGAGAAACACGTTATCTGGTTTTTTCACCACTCCACAGTGCGTTTGATATGCAGAACCAGCGATATCTTGGTTTTCGTGGGGGTTCAATCTGAGATATGCACATTCTATGATAATCTTGGTGAGACTTCTGTCAGAAGTATGCAGAATCATCGGCATCTCCCTTTTCGACCTATTTAATGCGAGAAACACGTTCTCTGGTTGTTTTCACCACTCCAGAGTGCGATTGATATGCAGAACCGGCGATATCTTGATTTTCGTGGTGTTTCCAGCTGAGATATGCATTTTCTGCGATAATCTTGGTGAGACTTCTGTCAGACGTATGCAGAATCATCGGCATCTCCCTTTTCGACCTATTTAATGCGAGAAACACGTTCTCTGGTTGTTTTCACCACTCCACGGTGGGTTTGATATGCAGAACCGGCGACATCTTGATTTTCGTGAGGTTTCAAGCTGAGATATGCATTTTCAGCGATAATCTTGGTGAGTCTTTTGTCAGAGGTATGCACAATCTTCGAGATCGCTCTTTTCGAGCAACTTAATGCGGGAAACACGATATCTGGTTGTTTTCACCACTCCACAGTGCGTTTGATATGCAGAACGGGCGACATCTTGATTTTCGTGGTGTTTCCAGCTGAGATATGCATTTTCTGCGATAATCTTGGTGAGTCTTCTGTCAGAAGTATGCAGAATCGTCGAGATCCCTCTTTTCGAGCTATTTAATGCGAGAAACACGTTAATTGGTGTTTTCACCACTCCACAGTGCGTTTGATATGCGGAACCAGCGACATCTTGGATTTCGTCGGGTTTCAAGCTGAGACATGCATTTTCTGCGATAATCTTGGTGAGTCTTCTGTCAGAAGTATGCAGAATCATCGAGGTCCCTCTTTTCGAGCAAGTTAATGCGAGAAACACGTTATCTGGAGTTTTCACCACTCCACAGTGCGTTTGATATGCAGAACCGGCGACATCTTGGCTGTCGAAGGGTATCAAGCTGAGATATGCATTTTCTACCATAATCTTGGTGAGAGTTCTGTCAGAAGTATGCAGAATCATCGGGATCGCTATTTTCGAGCTATTTAATGCGAGAAACACGTTTTCTGGGGTTTTCACCACTCCACAGTTCGTTGGATATGCAGAACAGGAGATATCTTGGTTTTCGTAGGGTTTCTAGCAGAGACATGCATTTTCTGCGATAATCTTGGTGAGTCTTCTGTCAGAAGTATGCAGAATCATCGAGATCCCTCTTTTCGAGCTAGTTAATGCGAGAAACACGTTTTCTGGGGTTTTCACCACTCCACAGTACGTTGGATATGCAGAACAGGAGATATCTTGGTTTTCGTGGGGTTTCTAGCAGAGATATGCAT
Source organism: Anthophora plumipes (assembly GCA_951804975.1). NCBI lineage: Eukaryota > Metazoa > Arthropoda > Insecta > Hymenoptera > Apidae > Anthophora > Anthophora plumipes. The sequence goes on from CATORF010000423.1 coordinate 2,279,440, forward strand.
TTTCTGCGATAATCATGGTGAGACTTCTGTTAGAAGTATGCAGAATCATCGAGATCGCACTTTTCAATCAATTTAATGCGAGAAACACGTTATCTGGTTTTTTCACCACTACACAGTGCCTTTGATATGCAGTACCAGCGATATCTTGGTTTTCGTGGGGTTTCAAGCTGAGATATGCATTTTTTACGATAATCTTGGTGAGACTTCTGTCCGAAGTATGCTTAATCATCGAGATCGCTCTATTCGAGCTATTTAATGTGAGAAACACGTTATCTGGTGTTTCCAGCACTCCACAGTGCGTTTTATATGCAGAACCAGCGATATCTTGGCTTTCGTGGGGTTTCAAGCGGAGATATGCATTGTCTGCGATAATCTAGGTGAGACTTCTGTCCGAAGTATGCAGAATCATCGAGATCGCTCTTTTCGAGCTATTTATTGCGAGAAACACGTTATCTGGTTTTTTCACCACTACACAGTGCCTTTGATATGCAGTACCAGCGATATCTTGGTTTTCGAGGGGTTTCAAGCTGAGATATGCATTTTTTACGATAATCTTGGTGAGACTTCTGTCCGAAGTATGCTTAATCATCGAGATCGCTCTATTCGAGCTATTTAATGTGAGAAACACGTTATCTGGTGTTTTCAGCACTCCACAGTGCGTTTTATATGCAGAACCCGCGATATCTTGGCTTTGGTGGGGTTTCAAGCTGAGATATGCATTGTCTGCGATAATCAAGGTGAGACTTCTGTCCGAAGTATGCAGATTCATCGAGATCGTACTTTTCGAGCCTTTTTATGCGAGAAACACGTTTTCTGTGGTTTTCACCACTCCACAGTTCGTTGGATATGCAGAACAGGTGATATCTTGGTTTTCGAGGGGTTTCAAGCTGAGATATGCATTTGCTGCGATAAACTTGGAGAGACTTCTGTCCGAAGTATGCAGAATCATCGAGGTCCCTCTTTTCGAGCAAGTTAATGCGAGAAACACGTTATCTGGTGTTTTCACCACTCCACAGTGCGTTTGATATGCAGAACCGGCGACATCTTGGCTGTCGAAGGGTATCAAGCTGAGATATGCATTTTCTACCATAATCTTGGTGAGAGTTCTGTCAGAAGTATGCAGAATCATCGGGATCGCTATTTTCGAGCTATTTAATGCGAGAAACACGTTTTCTGGGGTTTTCACCACTCCACAGTTCGTTGGATATGCAGAACAGGAGATATCTTGGTTTTCGTAGGGTTTCTAGCAGAGACATGCATTTTCTGCGATAATCTTGGTGAGTCTTCTGTCAGAAGTATGCAGAATCATCGAGATCCCTCTTTTCGAGCTAGTTAATGCGAGTAACACGTTTTCTGGGGTTTTCACCACTCCACAGTTCGTTGGATATGCAGAACAGGAGATATCTTGGTTTTCGTGGGGTTTCTAGCAGAGATATGCATTTTCTGCGATAATCATGGTGAGACTTCTGTTAGAAGTATGCAGAATCATCGAGATCGCACTTTTCAATCAATTTAATGCGAGAAACACGTTATCTGGTTTTTTCACCACTACACAGTGCCTTTGATATGCAGTACCAGCGATATCTTGGTTTTCGTGGGGTTTCAAGCTGATATATGCATTTTTTACGATAATCTTGGTGAGACTTCTGTCCGAAGTATGCTTAATCATCGAGATCGCTCTATTCGAGCTATTTAATGTGAGAAACACGTTATCTGGTGGTTCCAGCACTCCACAGTGCGTTTTATATGCAGAACCAGCGATATCTTGGCTTTCGTGGGGTTTCAAGCGGAGATATGCATTGTCTGCGATAATCTAGGTGAGACTTCTGTCCGAAGTATGCAGAATCATGGAGATCGCTCTTTTCGAGCTATTTATTGCGAGAAACACGTTATCTGGTTTTTTCACCACTACACAGTGCCTTTGATATGCAGTACCAGCGATATCTTGGTTTTCGTGGGGTTTCAAGCTGAGATATGCATTTTTTACGATAATCTTGGTGAGACTTCTGTCCGAAGTATGCTTAATCATCGAGATCGCTCTATTCGAGCTATTTAATGTGAGAAACACGTTATCTGGTGTTTCCAGCACTCCACAGTGCGTTTTATATGCAGAACCAGCGATATCTTGGCTTTGGTGGGGTTTCAAGCTGAGATATGCATTGTCTGCGATAATCAAGGTGAGACTTCTGTCCGAAGTACGCAGATTCATCGAGATCGTACTTTTCGAGCCATTTTATGCGAGAAACACGTTTTCTGGGGTTTTCACCACTCCACAGTTCGTGGGATATGCAGAACAGGTGATATCTTGGTTTTCGAGGGGTTTCAAGCTGAGATATGCATTTGCTGCGATAAACTTGGAGAGACTTCTGTCCGAAGTATGCAGAAACATCGAGATCGCTCTTTTCGACCTATTTAATGCGAGAAACACGTTATCTGGTGTTTTCACCACTCCACAGTGCGTTTGATATGCAGAACCAGCGATATCTTGGTTTTCGTGGGGGTTCAATCTGAGATATGCACATTCTATGATAATCTTGGTGAGACTTCTGTCAGAAGTATGCAGAATCATCGGCATCTCCCTTTTCGACCTATTTAATGCGAGAAACACGTTCTCTGGTTGTTTTCACCACTCCACAGTGGGTTTGATATGCAGAACCGGCGACATCTTGATTTTCGTGAGGTTTCAAGCTGAGATATGCATTTTCAGCGATAATCTTGGTGAGTCTTTTGTCAGAGGTATGCACAATCTTCGAGATCGCTCTTTTCGAGCAACTTAATGCGGGAAACACGATATCTGGTTGTTTTCACCACTCCACAGTGCGTTTGATATGCAGAACGGGCGACATCTTGATTTTCGTGGTGTTTCCAGCTGAGATATGCATTTTCTGCGATAATCTTGGTGAGTCTTCTGTCAGAAGTATGCAGAATCATCGAGATCCCTCTTTTCGAGCTAGTTAATGCGAGAAACACATTTTCTGGTGTTTTCACCACTCCACAGTGCGTTTGATATGCGGAACCAGCGACATCTTGGATTTCGTCGGGTTTCAAGCTGAGACATGCATTTTCTGCGATAATCTTGGTGAGACTTCTGTCCGAAGTATGCAGATTCATCGAGATCGTACTTTTCGAGCTATTTTATGCGAGAAACACGTTTTCTGGGGTTTTCACCGCTCCACAGTTCGTTGGATATGCAGAACAGGTGATATCTTGGTTTTCGAGGGGTTTCAAGCTGAGATATGCATTTTCTGCGATAATCTTGGTGAGACTTCTGTCAGACGTATGCAGAATCATCGGCATCTCCCTTTTCGACCTATTTAATGCGAGAAACACGTTCTCTGGTTGTTTTCACCACTCCACAGTGGGTTTGATATGCAGAACCGGCGACATCTTGATTTTCGTGAGGTTTCAAGCTGAGATATGCATTTTCAGCGATAATCTTGGTGAGTCTTTTGTCAGAAGTATGCAGAATCTTCGAGATCGCCCTTTTCGAGCAACTTAATGCGAGAAACACGATATCTGGTTGTTTTCACCACTCCACAGTGCGTTTGATATGCAGAACGGGCGACATCTTGATTTTCGTGGTGTTTCCAGCTGAGATATGCATTGTCTGCGATAATCTAGGTGAGACTTCTGTCCGAAGTATGCAGATTCATCGAGATCGTACTTTTCGAGCTATTTTATGCGAGAAACACGTTTTCTGGGGTTTTCACCACTCCACAGTTCGTTGGATATGCAGAACAGGTGATATCTTGGTTTTCGAGGGGTTTCAAGCTGAGATATGCATTTTCTGCGATAATCTTGGTGAGACTTCTGTCAGACGTATGCAGAATCATCGGCATCTCCCTTTTCGACCTATTTAATGCGAGAAACACGTTCTCTGGTTGTTTTCACCACTCCACAGTGGGTTTGGTATGCAGAACAGTAGAAATCTTGATTTTCGTGGGGTTTCAAGCTGAGATATGCATTTTCTGCGATTATCTTGTTGAGACTTCTGTCCGAAGTATGCAGAATCATCGAAATCGCTCGTTTCGAGCTATTTAATGCGGAAACACGTTATCTGGTGTTTTCACCACTCCACAGTGCGTTGGATATGCAGACCCGGAGATATTTTGGTTTTCGTCGGGTTTCAAGCTGAGATATGCATTTTCTACGATAAGCTTGGTGAGACATCAGTCCGAAGTATGCAGAAACAACTAGAGCGCTCTTTTCGAGCTATTTAATGCGAGAAACACGTTTTCTGGGGTTTTCACCACTCCACAGTTCGTTGGATATGCACAACAGTAGATATCTTGGTTTTCGTGGGGTTTCAAGCTGAGATATGCATTTTTTTCGATAATCTTGGTGAGACTTCTGTCCGATGTATGCAGAATAATCGAGATCGGTCTATTCGAGCTATTTAATGCGAGAAACACGTTCTCTGGTTGTTTTCACCACTCCACAGTGCGTTTGATATGCAGAACCGGCAACATCTTGATTTTCGTGAGGTTTCGAGCTGAGATATGCATTTTCTGCGATAATATTGGTGAGACTTCAGTCAGAAGTATGCAGAATCATCTAGGACGCTCCTTTCGAGCTACTTAATGCACGAAACACGTTTTCTGGTGTTTTCACCACTCCACAGTACGTTTGACATGCAGAACCGGAGATATCTTGGTTTCGGTCGGGTTTCAAGCTGAGATATGCATTTTCTACGATAATCCTGGTGAGACTTCTGTCCGAAGTATGCTGAATCATCGAGATCGCTCTTTTCGAGCTAGTTAATGCGAGAAAAACCTTATCCGGTGTTTTCACCACTCCACAGTGCGTTTGATATGCAGAACCAGCGATATCTTGGCGTTCGTGGGGTTTCAAGCTGAGATATGCATTTTTACGATAATCTTGGTGAGACTACTGTCCGAAGTATGCAGGATCTTAGAGAACGCTCTTTTCGAGCTATTTAATGCGAGAAACACGTTATCTGGTGTTTTCACCACTCCACAGTGCGTTTGATATGCAGAACACAGCGATATCTTGGTTTTCGGTGGGGTTTCAAGCTGAGATATGCATTTTTTTCGATAATTTTGGTGAGACTTCTGTCCGAAGTATGCAGAATCATCGAGATCGCTCGTTTCGATCTATTTCATGCGAGAAACACGTTATCTGGTGTTTTCACCACTCCACAGTGCGTTTGATATGCAGAACCGGCGATACCTTGGTTTTCGTGGGGATTAAAGCTGAGATATGCATTCTCTGTGATAATCTTGGTGAGAATTCTGTCCGAAGTATGCTGAATCATCGAGATCGCTCTTTTCGAGCTAGTTAGTGCGAGAAACACGTTATCTGGTGTTTTCACCACTCCACAGTGCGTTTGATATGCAGAACAGTAGATATCTTGGTTTTCGTGGGGTTTCAAGCAGAGATATGCATTTTCTGCGATAATCTTGGTGAGACATCTGTTAGAAGTATGAAAAATCATCAAGATCGCACTTTTCGAGCTATTTAATGCGAGAAACACGTTTTCTGGGGTTTTCACCACTCCACAGTTCGTTGGATATGCAGAACAGTAGATGTCTTGGTTTTCGTGGGGTTTCAAGCTGAGATATGCATTTTCTACGATAATCTTGGTGAGACTTCTGTCAGAAGTATGAAAAATCATCAAGATCGCACTTTTCGAGCTATTTAATGCGATAAACACGTTTTCTGGGGTTTTCACCACTCCACAGTACGTTTGACATGCAGAACCGGAGATATCTTTTTTTCGGTCGGGTTTCAAGCTGTGATATGCATTTTCTACGATAATCTTGGTGAAACATCTGTCCGAAGTATGCAGAAACATCGAGAGCGCCCTTTTCGAGCTATTTAATGCGAGAAACTCGTTTTCTGGGGTTTTCACCACTCCACAGTGCGTTTGATATGCAGAACAGGCGATATCTTGGTATTCGTGGGGTTTCAAGCAGAGATATGCATTTTCTGCGATAATCTTGGTGAGACATCTGTTAGAAGTATGAAAAATCATCAAGATCGCACTTTTCGAGCTATTTAATGCGATAAACACGTTATCTGCTGTTTTTACCACTCCACAGTTGGTATGATATGCAGAACCGGCGATATTTTGGTTTTCGTCTGGTTTCAAGCTGAGATATGCATTTCCTGCGATAATCTTGGTGAGACTTCTGTCAGAAGTATGCAGAATCTTCGAGAACGCTCTTTTCGAGCTACTTAATGCGCGAAACACGTTATCTGGTGTTTTCACCACTCCACAGTGCGTTTGATATGCAGTACCAGCGATATCTTGGTTTTCGTGGGGTTTCAAGCTGAGATATGCATTTTTTACGATAATCTTGGTGAGACTTCTGTCCGAAGTATGAAGAATCATCGAGATCGCTCTATTCTAGCTATGTAATGCGAGGAACACGTTTTCTGGGGTTTTCACCACTCCACAGTGCGTTTGATATGCAGAACACAGCGATATCTTGGTTTTCGGTGGGGTTTCAAGCTGAGATATGCATTTTTTACGATAATTTTGTTGAGACTTCTGTCCGAAGTATGCAGAATCATCGAGATCGCTCGTTTCGATCTATTTCATGCGAGAAACACGTTATCTGGTGTTTTCACCACTCCACAGTGCGTTTGATATGCAGAACCGGCGATACCTTGGTTTTCGTGGGGATTAAAGCTGAGATATGCATTCTCTGTGTTAATCTTGGTGAGAATTCTGTCCGAAGTATGCTGAATCATCGAGATCGCTCTTTTCGAGCTAGTTAGTGCGAGAAACACGTTATCTGGTGTTTTCACCACTCCACAGTGCGTTTGATATGCAGAACAGTAGATATCTTGGTTTTCGTGGGGTTTCAAGCAGAGATATGCATTTTCTGCGATAATCTTGGTGAGACATCTGTTAGAAGTATGAAAAATCATCAAGATCGCACTTTTCGAGCTAGTTAGTGCGAGAAACACGTTATCTGGTGTTTTCACCACTCCACAGTGCGTTTGATATGCAGAACAGTAGATATCTTGGTTTTCGTGGGGTTTCAAGCAGAGATATGCATTTTCTGCGATAATCTTGGTGAGACATCTGTTAGAAGTATGAAAAATCATCAAGATCGCACTTTTCGAGCTATTTAATGCGAGAAACACGTTTTCTGGGGTTTTCACCACTCCACAGTTCGTTGGATATGCAGAACAGTAGATGTCTTGGTTTTCGTGGGGTTTCAAGCTGAGATATGCATTTTCTACGATAATCTTGGTGAGACTTCTGTCAGAAGTATGAAAAATCATCAAGATCGCACTTTTCGAGCTATTTAATGCGATAAACACGTTTTCTGGGGTTTTCACCACTCCACAGTACGTTTGACATGCAGAACCGGAGATATCTTTTTTTCGGTCGGGTTTCAAGCTGTGATATGCATTTTCTACGATAATCTTGGTGAAACATCTGTCCGAAGTATGCAGAAACATCGAGAGCGCCCTTTTCGAGCTATTTAATGCGAGAAACTCGTTTTCTGGGGTTTTCACCACTCCACAGTGCGTTTGATATGCAGAACAAGCGATATCTTGGTATTCGTGGGGTTTCAAGCAGAGATATGCATTTTCTGCGATAATCTTGGTGAGACATCTGTTAGAAGTATGAAAAATCATCAAGATCGCACTTTTCGAGCTATTTAATGCGATAAACACGTTATCTGGTGTTTTTACCACTCCACAGTTGGTATGATATGCAGAACCGGCGATATTTTGGCTTTCGTCTGGTTTCAAGCTGAGATATGCATTTCCTGCGATAATCTTGGTGAGACTTCTGTCAGAAGTATGCAGAATCTTCGAGAACGCTCTTTTCGAGCTACTTAATGCGCGAAACACGTTATCTGGTGTTTTCACCACTCCACAGTGCGTTTGATATGCAGTACCAGCGATATCTTGGTTTTCGTGGGGTTTCAAGCTGAGATATGCATTTTTTACGATAATCTTGGTGAGACTTCTGTCCGAAGTATGAAGAATCATCGAGATCGCTCTATTCTAGCTATGTAATGCGAGGAACACGTTTTCTGGGGTTTTCACCACTCCACAGTGCGTTTGATATGCAGAACACAGCGATATCTTGGTTTTCGGTGGGGTTTCAAGCTGAGATATGCATTTTTTACGATAATTTTGGTGAGACTTCTGTCCGAAGTATGCAGAATCATCGAGATCGCTCGTTTCGATCTATTTCATGCGAGAAACACGTTATCTGGTGTTTTCACCACTCCACAGTGCGTTTGATATGCAGAACCGGCGATACCTTGGTTTTCGTGGGGATTAAAGCTGAGATATGCATTCTCTGTGTTAATCTTGGTGAGAATTCTGTCCGAAGTATGCTGAATCATCGATATCGCTCTTTTCGAGCTAGTTAGTGCGAGAAACAAGTTATCTGGTGTTTTCACCACTCCACAGTGCGTTTGATATGCAGAACAGTAGATATCTTGGTTTTCGTGGGGTTTCAAGCAGAGATATGCATTTTCTGCGATAATCTTGGTGAGACATCTGTTAGAAGTATGAAAAATCATCAAGATCGCACTTTTCGAGCTATTTAATGCGAGAAACACGTTTTCTGGGGTTTTCACCACTCCACAGTTTGTTGGATATGCAGAACAGTAGATGTCTTGGTTTTCGTGGGGTTTCAAGCTGAGATATGCATTTTCTACGATAATCTTGGTGAGACTTCTGTCAGAAGTATGAAAAATCATCAAGATCGCACTTTTCGAGCTATTTAATGCGATAAACACGTTTTCTGGGGTTTTCACCACTCCACAGTACGTTTGACATGCAGAACCGGAGATATCTTTTTTTCGGTCGGGTTTCAAGCTGTGAAATGCATTTTCTACGATAATCTTGGTGAAACATCTGTCCGAAGTATGCAGAAACATCGAGAGCGCCCTTTTCGAGCTATTTAATGCGAGAAACTCGTTTTCTGGGGTTATCACCACTCCACAGTGCGTTTGATATGCAGAACAGGCGATATCTTGGTTTTCGTGGGGTTTCAAGCAGAGATATGCATTTTCTGCGATAATCTTGTTGAGACATCTGTTAGAAGTATGAAAAATCATCAAGATCGCACTTTTCGAGCTATTTAATGCGATAAACACGTTATCTGGTGTTTTTACCACTCCACAGTTGGTATGATATGCAGAACCGGCGATATTTTGGTTTTCGTCTGGTTTCAAGCTGAGATATGCATTTCCTGCGATAATCTTGGTGAGACTTCTGTCAGAAGTATGCAGAATCTTCGAGAACGCTCTTTTCGAGCTACTTAATGCGCGAAACACGTTTTCTGGTGTTTTCACCACTCCACAGTGCGTTTGATATGCAGTACCAGCGATATCTTGGTTTTCGTGGGGTTTCAAGCTGAGATATGAATTTTTTACGATAATCTTGGTGAGACATCTGTCCGAAGTATGCAGAATCATCGAGATCGCACTATTCGAGCTATTTAATGCGAGAAACACGTTCTCTGGTTGTTTTCACCACTCCACAGTGCGTTTGATATGCCGAACAGGCGATATCTTGATTTTCGTGGTGTTTCCAGCGGAGATATGCATTTTCTGCGATAATCATGGTGGGTCTTTTGTCAGAAGTATGCAGAATCATCTAGATCGCTCTTTTCGAGCTACTTAATGCACGAAACACGTTTTCTGGTGTTTTCACCACTCCACAGTACGTTTGACATGCATAACCGGAGATATCTTGGTTTCGGTCGGGTTTCAAGCTGATATATGCAATTTCTACGATAATCTTGGTGAGACTTCTGTCAGAAGTACGCAGGATCTTCGAGATCGCACTTTTCGAGCTATTTAATGCGAGAAACACGTTATCTGGTGTTTTCACCACTTCACAGTTGGTTTGATATGCAGAACCGGCGATATCTTGATTTTCGTGGTGTTTCCAGCTGAGATATGCATATTCTGCGGTAATCTTGGTGGGTCTTTGGTCAGAAGTATGCAGAATCATCTAGATCGCTCTTTTCGAGCTACATAATGCACGAAACACCTTTTCTGGTGGTTTCACCACTCCACAGTACGTTTGACATGCAGAACCGGAGATATCTTGGTTTCGGTCGGGTTTCAAGCTGAGATATGCATTTTCTACGATAATCCTGGTGAGACTTCTGTCAGAAGTATGCAGAATCTGCGAGAACGCTCTTTTCGAGCTACTTAATGCGCGAAACACGTTTTCCGGTGTTTTCACCACTCCACGGTACGTTTGATGTGCAGAACCGGAGATAACTCGGTTTTCGTCGGGTTTCAAGCTGAGATATGCATTTTCTACGATAATCTTGGTGAGACTTCTGTCAGAAGTATGAAGAATCATCGAGATCGCACTTTTCGAGCTATTTAATGCGAGAAACACGTTATCTGGTGTTTTCACCACTTCACAGTTGGTTTGATATGCAGAACCGGCGATATTTTGGTTTTCGTCGGGTTTCAAGCTGAGATATGCATTTTCTACGATAATCTTGGTGAAACATCTGTCCGAAGTATGCAGAAACATCGAGAGCGCTCTTTTCGAGCTAGTTAGTGCGAGAAACTCGTTTTCTGGGGTTTTCACCACTCCACATAGCGTTTGATATGCAGAACAGGCGATATCTTGGTTTTCGTGGGGTTTCAAGCAGAGATATGCATTTTCTGCGATAATCTTGGTGAGACTTCAGTCAGAAGTATGCAGAATCATCTAGATCGTTCTTTTCGAGCTACTTAATGCACGAAACACGTTTTCTGGTGTTTTCACCACTCCACAGTACGTTTGACATGCAGAACAGGAGATATCTTGGTTTCGGTCGGGTTTCAAGCTGAGATATGCATTTTCTACGATAATCCTGGTGAGACTTCTGTCAGAAGTATGCAGAATCTTCGAGAACGCACTTTTCGAGCTACTTAGTGCGCGAAACACGTTTTCAGGTGTTTTCACCACTCCACGGTACGTTTGATGTGCAGAACCGGAGATAACTCGGTTTTCGTCGGGTTTCAAGCTGAGATATGCATTTTCTACGATAATCTTGGTGAGACTTCTGTCAGAAGTATGCAGGATCTTAGAGAACGCTCTTTTCGAGCTATTTAATGCGAGAAACACGTTATCTGGTGTTTTCACCACTCCACAGTGCGTTTGGTATGCAGAACAGTAGAAATCTTGATTTTCGTGGGGTTTCAAGCTGAGATATGCATTTTCTGCGATAATCTTGTTGAGACTTCTGTCCGAAGTATGCAGAATCATCGAAATCGCTCGTTTCGAGCTATTTAATGCGGAAACACGTTATCTGGTGTTTTCACCACTCCACAGTGCGTTGGATATGCAGACCCGGAGATATTTTGGTTTTCGTCGGGTTTCAAGCTGAGATATGCATTTTCTACGATAAGCTTGGTGAGACATCAGTCCGAAGTATGCAGAAACAACTAGAGCGCTCTTTTCGAGCTATTTAATGCGAGAAACACGTTTTCTGGGGTTTTCACCACTCCACAGTTCGTTGGATATGCACAACAGTAGATATCTTGGTTTTCGTGGGGTTTCAAGCTGAGATATGCATTTTTTTCGATAATCTTGGTGAGACTTCTGTCCGATGTATGCAGAATAATCGAGATCGGTCTATTCGAGCTATTTAATGCGAGAAACACGTTCTCTGGTTGTTTTCACCACTCCACAGTGCGTTTGATATGCAGAACCGGCAACATCTTGATTTTCGTGAGGTTTCGAGCTGAGATATGCATTTTCTGCGATAATATTGGTGAGACTTCAGTCAGAAGTATGCAGAATCATCTAGGACGCTCCTTTCGAGCTACTTAATGCACGAAACACGTTTTCTGGTGTTTTCACCACTCCACAGTACGTTTGACATGCAGAACCGGAGATATCTTGGTTTCGGTCGGGTTTCAAGCTGAGATATGCATTTTCTACGATAATCCTGGTGAGACTTCTGTCCGAAGTATGCTGAATCATCGAGATCGCTCTTTTCGAGCTAGTTAATGCGAGAAAAACCTTATCCGGTGTTTTCACCACTCCACAGTGCGTTTGATATGCAGAACCAGCGATATCTTGGCGTTCGTGGGGTTTCAAGCTGAGATATGCATTTTTTACGATAATCTTGGTGAGACTACTGTCCGAAGTATGCAGGATCTTAGAGAACGCTCTTTTCGAGCTATTTAATGCGAGAAACACGTTATCTGGTGTTTTCACCACTCCACAGTGCGTTTGATATGCAGTACCAGCGATATCTTGGTTTTCGTGGGGTTTCAAGCTGAGATATGCATTTTTTACGATAATCTTGGTGAGACTTCTGTCCGAAGTATGAAGAATCATCGAGATCGCTCTATTCTAGCTATGTAATGCGAGGAACACGTTTTCTGGGGTTTTCACCACTCCACAGTGCGTTTGATATGCAGAACACAGCGATATCTTGGTTTTCGGTGGGGTTTCAAGCTGAGATATGCATTTTTTACGATAATTTTGGTGAGACTTCTGTCCGAAGTATGCAGAATCATCGAGATCGCTCGTTTCGATCTATTTCATGCGAGAAACACGTTATCTGGTGTTTTCACCACTCCACAGTGCGTTTGATATGCAGAACCGGCGATACCTTGGTTTTCGTGGGGATTAAAGCTGAGATATGCATTCTCTGTGATAATCTTGGTGAGAATTCTGTCCGAAGTATGCTGAATCATCGAGATCGCTGTTTTCGAGCTAGTTAGTGCGAGAAACACGTTATCTGGTGTTTTCACCACTCCACAGTGCGTTTGATATGCAGAACAGTAGATATCTTGGTTTTCGTGGGGTTTCAAGCAGAGATATGCATTTTCTGCGATAATCTTGGTGAGATATCTGTTAGAAGTATGAAAAATCATCAAGATCGCACTTTTCGAGCTATTTAATGCGAGAAACACGTTTTCTGGGGTTTTCACCACTCCACAGTTCGTTGGATATGCAAAACAGTAGATGTCTTGGTTTTCGTGGGGTTTCAAGCTGAGATATGCATTTTCTACGATAATCTTGGCGAGACTTCTGTCAGAAGTATGAAAAATCATCAAGATCGCACTTTTCGAGGTATTTAATGCGATAAACACGTTTTCTGGGGTTTTCACCACTCCACAGTACGTTTGACATGCAGAACCGGAGATATCTTTTTTTCGGTCGGGTTTCAAGCTGTGATATGCATTTTCTACGATAATCTTGGTGAAACATCTGTCCGAAGTATGCAGAAACATCGAGAGCGCCCTTTTCGAGCTATTTAATGCGAGAAACTCGTTTTCTGGGGTTTTCACCACTCCACAGTGCGGTTGATATGCAGAACAGGCGATATCTTGGTTTTCGTGGGGTTTCAAGCAGAGATATGCATTTTCTGCGATAATCTTGGTGAGACATCTGTTAGAAGTATGAAAAATCATCAAGATCGCACTTTTCGAGCTATTTAATGCGATAAACACGTTATCTGGTGTTTTTACCACTCCACAGTTGGTATGATATGCAGAACTGGCGATATTTTGGTTTTCGTCTGGTTTCAAGCTGAGATATGCATTTCCTGCGATAATCTTGGTGAGACTTCTGTCAGAAGTATGCAGAATCTTCGAGAACGCTCTTTTCGAGCTACTTAATGCGCGAAACACGTTTTCTGGTGTTTTCATCACTCCACGGTAGGTTTGAGGTGCAGAACCGGAGATAATTCGGTTTTCGTCGGGTTTCAAGCTGAGATATGCATTTTCTACGATAATCTTGGTGAGACTTCTGTCAGAAGTATGCAGGATCTTCGAGAACGCTCTTTTCAAGCTATTTAATGCGAGAAACACGTTATCTGGTGTTTTCACCACTCCACAGTGCGTTTGATATGCAGTACCAGCGATATCTTGGTTTTCGTGGGGTTTCAAGCTGAGATATGAATTTTTTACGATAATCTTGGTGAGACATCTGTCCGAAGTATGCAGAATCATCGAGATCGCACTATTCGAGCTATTTAATGCGAGAAACACGTTCTCTGGTTGTTTTCACCACTCCACAGTGCGTTTGATATGCCGAACAGGCGATATCTTGATTTTCGTGGTGTTTCCAGCGGAGATATGCATTTTCTGCGATAATCATGGTGGGTCTTTTGTCAGAAGTATGCAGAATCATCTAGATCGCTCTTTTCGAGCTACTTAATGCACGAAACACGTTTTCTGGTGTTTTCACCACTCCACAGTACGTTTGACATGCATAACCGGAGATATCTTGGTTTCGGTCGGGTTTCAAGCTGATATATGCAATTTCTACGATAATCTTGGTGAGACTTCTGTCAGAAGTACGCAGGATCTTCGAGATCGCACTTTTCGAGCTATTTAATGCGAGAAACACGTTATCTGGTGTTTTCACCACTTCACAGTTGGTTTGATATGCAGAACCGGCGATATCTTGATTTTCGTGGTGTTTCCAGCTGAGATATGCATATTCTGCGGTAATCTTGGTGGGTCTTTGGTCAGAAGTATGCAGAATCATCTAGATCGCTCTTTTCGAGCTACATAATGCACGAAACACCTTTTCTGGTGGTTTCACCACTGCACAGTACGTTTGACATGCAGAACCGGAGATATCTTGGTTTCGGTCGGGTTTCAAGCTGAGATATGCATTTTCTACGATAATCCTGGTGAGACTTCTGTCAGAAGTATGCAGAATCTGCGAGAACGCTCTTTTCGAGCTACTTAATGCGCGAAACACGTTTTCCGGTGTTTTCACCACTCCACGGTACGTTTGATGTGCAGAACCGGAGATAACTCGGTTTTCGTCGGGTTTCAAGCTGAGATATGCATTTTCTACGATAATCTTGGTGAGACTTCTGTCAGAAGTATGAAGAATCATCGAGATCGCACTTTTCGAGCTATTTAATGCGAGAAACACGTTATCTGGTGTTTTTACCACTCCACAGTTGGTATGATATGCAGAACTGGCGATATTTTGGTTTTCGTCTGGTTTCAAGCTGAGATATGCATTTCCTGCGATAATCTTGGTGAGACTTCTGTCAGAAGTATGCAGAATCTTCGAGAACGCTCTTTTCGAGCTACTTAATGCGCGAAACACGTTTTCTGGTGTTTTCATCACTCCACGGTAGGTTTGAGGTGCAGAACCGGAGATAATTCGGTTTTCGTCGGGTTTCAAGCTGAGATATGCATTTTCTACGATAATCTTGGTGAGACTTCTGTCAGAAGTATGCAGGATCTTCGAGAACGCTCTTTTCAAGCTATTTAATGCGAGAAACACGTTATCTGGTGTTTTCACCACTCCACAGTGCGTTTGATATGCAGTACCAGCGATATCTTGGTTTTCGTGGGGTTTCAAGCTGAGATATGAATTTTTTACGATAATCTTGGTGAGACATCTGTCCGAAGTATGCAGAATCATCGAGATCGCACTATTCGAGCTATTTAATGCGAGAAACACGTTCTCTGGTTGTTTTCACCACTCCACAGTGCGTTTGATATGCCGAACAGGCGATATCTTGATTTTCGTGGTGTTTCCAGCGGAGATATGCATTTTCTGCGATAATCATGGTGGGTCTTTTGTCAGAAGTATGCAGAATCATCTAGATCGCTCTTTTCGAGCTACTTAATGCACGAAACACGTTTTCTGGTGTTTTCACCACTCCACAGTACGTTTGACATGCATAACCGGAGATATCTTGGTTTCGGTCGGGTTTCAAGCTGATATATGCAATTTCTACGATAATCTTGGTGAGACTTCTGTCAGAAGTACGCAGGATCTTCGAGATCGCACTTTTCGAGCTATTTAATGCGAGAAACACGTTATCTGGTGTTTTCACCACTTCACAGTTGGTTTGATATGCAGAACCGGCGATATCTTGATTTTCGTGGTGTTTCCAGCTGAGATATGCATATTCTGCGGTAATCTTGGTGGGTCTTTGGTCAGAAGTATGCAGAATCATCTAGATCGCTCTTTTCGAGCTACATAATGCACGAAACACCTTTTCTGGTGGTTTCACCACTGCACAGTACGTTTGACATGCAGAACCGGAGATATCTTGGTTTCGGTCGGGTTTCAAGCTGAGATATGCATTTTCTACGATAATCCTGGTGAGACTTCTGTCAGAAGTATGCAGAATCTGCGAGAACGCTCTTTTCGAGCTACTTAATGCGCGAAACACGTTTTCCGGTGTTTTCACCACTCCACGGTACGTTTGATGTGCAGAACCGGAGATAACTCGGTTTTCGTCGGGTTTCAAGCTGAGATATGCATTTTCTACGATAATCTTGGTGAGACTTCTGTCAGAAGTATGAAGAATCATCGAGATCGCACTTTTCGAGCTATTTAATGCGAGAAACACGTTATCTGGTGTTTTCACCACTTCACAGTTGGTTTGATATGCAGAACCGGCGATATTTTGGTTTTCGTCGGGTTTCAAGCTGAGATATGCATTTTCTACGATAATCTTGGTGAAACATCTGTCCGAAGTATGCAGAAACATCGAGTGCGCTCTTTTCGAGCTAGTTAGTGCGAGAAACTCGTTTTCTGGGGTTTTCACCACTCCACATTGCGTTTGATATGCAGAACAGGCGATATCTTGGTTTTCGTGGGGTTTCAAGCAGAGATATGCATTTTCTGCGATAATCTTGGTGAGACTTCAGTCAGAAGTATGCAGAATCATCTAGATCGTTCTTTTCGAGCTACTTAATGCACGAAACACGTTTTCTGGTGTTTTCACCACTCCACAGTACGTTTGACATGCAGAACAGGAGATATCTTGGTTTCGGTCGGGTTTCAAGCTGAGATATGCATTTTCTACGATAATCCTGGTAAGACTTCTGTCAGAAGTATGCAGAATCTTCGAGAACGCACTTTTCGAGCTACTTAGTGCGCGAAACACGTTTTCAGGTGTTTTCACCACTCCACGGTACGTTTGATGTGCAGAACCGGAGATAACTCGGTTTTCGTCGGGTTTCAAGCTGAGAAATGCATTTTCTACGATAATCTTGGTGAGACTTCTGTCAGAAGTATGCAGGATCTTAGAGAACGCTCTTTTCGAGCTATTTAATGCGAGAAACACGTTATCTGGTGTTTTCACCACTCCACAGTGCGTTTGATATGCAGTACCAGCGATATCTTGGTTTTCGTGGGGTTTCAAGCTGAGATATGCATTTTCTACGATAATCCTGGTGAGACTTCTGTCCGAAGTATGCAGAATCATCGAGATCGCTCGGTTCGATCTATTTCATGCGAGAAACACGTTATCTGGTGTTTTCACCACTCCACAGTGCGTTTGATATGCAGAACCGGCGATACCTTGGTTTTCGTGGGGATTAAAGCTGAGATATGCATTCTCTGTGATAATCTTGGTGAGAATTCTGTCCGAAGTATGCTGAATCATCGAGATCGCTCTTTTCGAGCTAGTTAGTGCGAGAAACACGTTATCTGGTGTTTTCACCACTCCACAGTGCGTTTGATATGCAGAACAGTAGATATCTTGGTTTTCGTGGGGTTTCAAGCAGAGATATGCATTTTCTGCGATAATCTTGGTGAGATATCTGTTAGAAGTATGAAAAATCATCAAGATCGCACTTTTCGAGCTATTTAATGCGAGAAACACGTTTTCTGGGGTTTTCACCACTCCACAGTTCGTTGGATATGCAAAACAGTAGATGTCTTGGTTTTCGTGGGGTTTCAAGCTGAGATATGCATTTTCTACGATAATCTTGGCGAGACTTCTGTCAGAAGTATGAAAAATCATCAAGATCGCACTTTTCGAGCTATTTAATGCGATAAACACGTTTTCTGGGGTTTTCACCACTCCACAGTACGTTTGACATGCAGAACCGGAGATATCTTTTTTTCGGTCGGGTTTCAAGCTGTGATATGCATTTTCTACGATAATCTTGGTGAAACATCTGTCCGAAGTATGCAGAAACATCGAGAGCGCCCTTTTCGAGCTATTTAATGCGAGAAACTCGTTTTCTGGGGTTTTCACCACTCCACAGTGCGTTTGATACGCAGAACAGGCGATATCTTGGTTTTCGTGGGGTTTCAAGCAGAGATATGCATTTTCTGCGATAATCTTGGTGAGACATCTGTTAGAAGTATGAAAAATCATCAAGATCGCACTTTTCGAGCTATTTAATGCGATAAACACGTTATCTGGTGTTTTTACCACTCCACAGTTGGTATGATATGCAGAACCGGCGATATTTTGGTTTTCGTCTGGTTTCAAGCTGAGATATGCATTTCCTGCGATAATCTTGGTGAGACTTCTGTCAGAAGTATGCAGAATCTTCGAGAACGCTCTTTTCGAGCTACTTAATGCGCGAAACACGTTTTCTGGTGTTTTCATCACTCCACGGTAGGTTTGATGTGCAGAACCGGAGATAATTCGGTTTTCGTCGGGTTTCAAGCTGAGATATGCATTTTCTACGATAATCTTGGTGAGACTTCTGTCAGAAGTATGCAGGATCTTCGAGAACGCTCTTTTCAAGCTATTTAATGCGAGAAACACGTTATCTGGTGTTTTCACCACTCCACAGTGCGTTTGATATGCAGTACCAGCGATATCTTGGTTTTCGTGGGGTTTCAAGCTGAGATATGAATTTTTTACGATAATCTTGGTGAGACATCTGTCCGAAGTATGCAGAATCATCGAGATCGCACTATTCGAGCTATTTAATGCGAGAAACACGTTCTCTGGTTGTTTTCACCACTCCACAGTGCGTTTGATATGCCGAACAGGCGATATCTTGATTTTCGTGGTGTTTCCAGCGGAGATATGCATTTTCTGCGATAATCATGGTGGGTCTTTTGTCAGAAGTATGCAGAATCATCTAGATCGCTCTTTTCGAGCTACTTAATGCACGAAACACGATTTCTGGTGTTTTCACCACTCCACAGTACGTTTGACATGCATAACCGGAGATATCTTGGTTTCGGTCGGGTTTCAAGCTGATATATGCAATTTCTACGATAATCTTGGTGAGACTTCTGTCAGAAGTACGCAGGATCTTCGAGATCGCACTTTTCGAGCTATTTAATGCGAGAAACACGTTATCTGGTGTTTTCACCACTTCACAGTTGGTTTGATATGCAGAACCGGCGATATCTTGATTTTCGTGGTGTTTCCAGCTGAGATATGCATATTCTGCGGTAATCTTGGTGGGTCTTTGGTCAGAAGTATGCAGAATCATCTAGATCGCTCTTTTCGAGCTACATAATGCACGAAACACCTTTTCTGGTGGTTTCACCACTCCACAGTACGTTTGACATGCAGAACCGGAGATATCTTGGTTTCGGTCGGGTTTCAAGCTGAGATATGCATTTTCTACGATAATCCTGGTGAGACTTCTGTCAGAAGTATGCAGAATCTGCGAGAACGCTCTTTTCGAGCTACTTAATGCGCGAAACACGTTTTCCGGTGTTTTCACCACTCCACGGTACGTTTGATGTGCAGAACCGGAGATAACTCGGTTTTCGTCGGGTTTCAAGCTGAGATATGCATTTTCTACGATAATCTTGGTGAGACTTCTGTCAGAAGTATGAAGAATCATCGAGATCGCACTTTTCGAGCTATTTAATGCGAGAAACACGTTATCTGGTGTTTTCACCACTTCACAGTTGGTTTGATATGCAGAACCGGCGATATTTTGGTTTTCGTCGGGTTTCAAGCTGAGATATGCATTTTCTACGATAATCTTGGTGAAACATCTGTCCGAAGTATGCAGAAACATCGAGTGCGCTCTTTTCGAGCTAGTTAGTGCGAGAAACTCGTTTTCTGGGGTTTTCACCACTCCACATTGCGTTTGATATGCAGAACAGGCGATATCTTGGTTTTCGTGGGGTTTCAAGCAGAGATATGCATTTTCTGCGATAATCTTGGTGAGACTTCAGTCAGAAGTATGCAGAATCATCTAGATCGTTCTTTTCGAGCTACTTAATGCACGAAACACGTTTTCTGGTGTTTTCACCACTCCACAGTACGTTTGACATGCAGAACAGGAGATATCTTGGTTTCGGTCGGGTTTCAAGCTGAGATATGCATTTTCTACGATAATCCTGGTAAGACTTCTGTCAGAAGTATGCAGAATCTTCGAGAACGCACTTTTCGAGCTACTTAGTGCGCGAAACACGTTTTCAGGTGTTTTCACCACTCCACGGTACGTTTGATGTGCAGAACCGGAGATAACTCGGTTTTCGTCGGGTTTCAAGCTGAGATATGCATTTTCTACGATAATCTTGGTGAGACTTCTGTCAGAAGTATGCAGGATCTTAGAGAACGCTCTTTTCGAGCTATTTAATGCGAGAAACACGTTATCTGGTGTTTTCACCACTCCACAGTGCGTTTGATATGCAGTACCAGCGATATCTTGGTTTTCGTGGGGTTTCAAGCTGAGATATGCATTTTCTACGATAATCCTGGTGAGACTTCTGTCAGAAGTATGCAGAATCTTCGAGACCGCTCTTTTCGAGCTACTTAATGCGAGAAACACGTTCTCTGGTTGTTTTCACCACTCCACAGTGCGTTTGATATGCAGAACCGGCAACATCTTGATTTTCGTGAGGTTTCGAGCTGAGATAGGCATTTTCTGCGATAATATTGGTGAGAATTCAGTCAGAAGTATGCAGAATCATCTAGATCGCTCTTTTCGAGCTACTTAATGCACGAAACACGTTTTCTGGTGTTTTCACCACTCCACAGTACGTTTTACATGCAGAACAGGAGATATCTTGGTTTCGGTCGGGTTTCAAGCTCAGATATGCATTTTCTACGATAATCTTGGTGAAACATCTGTCCGAAGTATGCAGAATCATCTAGATCGCTCTTTTCGAGCAGCTTAATGCACGAACCACGTTTTCTGGTGTTTTCACCACTCCACAGTACGTTTTACATGCAGAACAGGAGATATCTTGGTTTCGGTCGGGTTTCAAGCTCAGATATGCATTTTCTACGATAATCTTGGTGAAACATCTGTCCGAAGTATGCAGAAACATCGAGAGCGCTCTTTTCGAGCTATTTAATGCGAGAAACACGTTTTCTGGGGTTTTCACCACTCCACAGTTCGTTGGATATGCAGAACAGTAGATGTCTTGGTTTTCGTGGGGTTTCAAGCTGAGATATGCATTTTCTACGATAATCTTGGTGAGACTTCAGTCAGAAGTATGCAGAATCAACTAGATCGCTCTTTTCGAGCTACTTAATGCACGAAACACGTTATCTGGTGTCTTCACCACTCCACAGTGCGTTTGATATGCAGTACCAGCGATATCTTGGTTTTCGTGGAGTTTCAAGCTGAGATATGCATTTTATACGATAATCTTGTTGAGACTTCTGTCCGAAGTATGCAGAATCTTCGAGACCGCTCTTTTCGAGCTACTTAATGCGCGAAACACGTTTTCTGGTGTTTTCACCACTCCACGGTACGTTTGATGTGCAGAACCGGAGATAACTCGGTTTTCGTCGGGTTTCAAGCTGAGATATGCATTTTCTACGATAATCTTGGTGAGACTTCTGTCAGAAGTATGCAGAATCATCTAGATCGCTCTTTTCGAGCTACTTAATGCACGAGACACGTTTTCTGGTGTTGTCACCACTCCACAGTACGTTTGACATGCAGAACCGGAGATATCTTGGTTTCGGTCGGGTTTCAAGCTGAGATATGCATTTTCTACGATAATCTTCGTGAGACTTCTGTCAGAAGTATGCAGAATCATCTAGATCGCTCTTTTCGAGCTACTTAATGCACGAGACACGTTTTCTGGTGTTGTCACCACTCCACAGTACGTTTGACATGCAGAACCGGAGATATCTTGGTTTCGGTCGGTTTGCAAGCTGAGATATGCAGTTTCTACGATAATCTTTGTGAAACATCTGTCCGAAGTATGCAGAAACATCGAGAGCGCTCTTTTCGAGCTATTTAATGCGAGAAACTCGTTTTCTGGGGTTTTCACCACTCCACAGTTCGTTGGATATGCAGAACCGGAGATATCTTGATTTTCGTGGTGTTTCCAGCTGAGATATGCATATTCTGCGATAATCTTGGTGGGTATTGGGTCAGAAGTATGCAGAATCATCTAGATCGCTCTTTTCGAGCTACTTAATGCACGAAACACCTTTTCTGGTGTTTCCACCACTCCACAGTGCGTTTGATATGCAGAACAGGCGATATCTTGATTTTCGTGGTGTTTCCAGCTGAGATATGCATTTTCTGCGATAATCTTGGTGGGTCTTTTGTCAGAAGTATGCAGAATCATCTAGATCGCTCTTTTCGAGCTACTTAATGCACGAAACACGTTTTCTGGTGTTTGCACCATTCCACAGTACGTTTGACATGCAGAACAGGAGATATCTCGGTTTCGGTCGGGTTTCAAGCTGAGATATGCATTTTCTACGATAATCCTGGTGAGACTTCTGTCAGAAGTATGCAGGATCTTAGAGAACGCTCTTCTCGAGCTATATAATGCGAGAAACACGTTATCTGGTGTTTTCACCACTCCACAGTGCGTTTGATATGCAGAACAGGCGATATCTTGGTTTTCGTGGGGTTTCAAGCAGAGATTTGCATTTTCTGCGATAATCTTGGTGAGACTTCAGTCAGAAGTATGCAGAATCATCTAGATCGCTCTTTTCGAGCTAGTTAATGTGAGAAAAACCTTATCCGGTGTTTTCACCACACCACAGTGCATTTGATATGCACAACAGGAGATATCTTGGTTTCGGTCGGGTTTCAAGCTGAGATATGCATTTTCTACGATAATCCTGGTGAGACTTCTGTCAGAAGTATGCAGAATCTTCGAGGACACTCTTTTCGAGCTATTTAATGCGAGGAACACGTTTTCTGGGGTTTTCACCACTCCACAGTTCGTTGGATATGCAGAACAGGAGATATCTTGGTTTCGGTCGGGATTCAAGCTCAGATATGCATTTTCTACGATAATCTTGGGGAAACATCTGTCCGAAGTATGCAGAAACATCGAGAGCGCTCTTTTCGAGCTATTTAATGCGAGAAACACGTTATCTGGGGTTTTCACCACTCCACAGTTCGTTGGATATGCAGAACAGTAGATGTCTTGGTTTTCGTGGGGTTTCAAGCTGAGATATGCATTTTCTACGATAATCTTGGTGAGACTTCAGTCAGAAGTATGCAGAATCATCTAGATCGCTCTTTTCGAGCTACTTAATGCACGAAACACGTTATCTGGTGTCTTCACCACTCCACAGTGCGTTTGATATGCAGTACCAGCGATATCTTGGTTTTCGTGGGGTTTCAAGCTGAGATATGCATTTTTTACGATAATCTTGTTGAGACTTCTGTCCGAAGTATGCAGAATCATCTAGGACGCTCCTTTCGAGCTACTTAATGCACGAAACACGTTTTCTGGTGTTTTCACCACTCCACAGTACGTTTGACATGCAGAACAGGAGATATCTTGGTTTCGGTCGGGTTTCAAGCTCAGATATGCATTTTCTACGATAATCCTGGTGAGACTTCTGTCAGAAGTATGCAGGATCTTAGAGAACGCTCTTTTCGAGCTATTTAATGCGAGAAACACGTTATCTGGTGTTTTCACCACTCCACAGTGCGTTTGATATGCAGTACCAGCGATATCTTGGTTTTCGTGGGGTTTCAAGCTGAGATATGCATTTTTTACGATAATCATGGCGAGACTTCTGTCCGAAGTATGCAGAATCATCGAGATCGCTCTTTTCGAGCTACTTAATGCACGAAACACCTTTTCTGGTGTTTTCACCACTCCAAAGTGCGTTTGATATGCAGAACAGGAGATATCTTGGTTTCGGTCGGGTTTCAAGCTCAGATATGCATTTTCTACGATAATCTTGGTGAAACATCTGTCCGAAGTATGCAGAAACATCGAGAGCGCTCTTTTCGAGCTATTTAATGCGAGAAACTCGTTTTCTGGGGTTTTCACCACCCCACAGTGCGTTTGATATGCAGAACAGGCGATATCTTGGTTTTCGTGGGGTTTCAAGCAGAGATTTGCATTTTCTGCGATAATCTTGGTGAGACTTCAGTCAGAAGTATGCAGAATCATCTAGATCGCTCTTTTCGAGCTACTTAATGCGAGAAACACGTTTTCTGGGGTTTTCACCACTCCACAGTTCGTTGGATATGCAGAACAGTAGATATCTTGGTTTTCGTGGGGTTTCAAGCAGAGATATGCATTTTCTGCGATAATCTTGGTGAGACTTCTGTTAGAAGTATGCAAAATCATCGAGATCGCGCTTTTCGAGCAATTTAATGCGAGAAACACGTTATCTGGTGTTTACTCCACTCCACAGTTGGTTTGATATGCAGAACAGGAGATATCTTGGTTTCGGTCGGGTTTCAAGCTCAGATATGCATTTTCTACGATAATCTTGGTGAAACATCTGTCCGAAGTATGCAGAAACATCGAGAGCGCTCTTTTCGAGCTATTTAATGCGAGAAACTCGTTTTCTGGGGTTTTCACCACCCCACAGTGCGTTTGATATGCAGAACAGGCGATATCTTGGTTTTCGTGGGGTTTCAAGCAGAGATTAGCATTTTCTGCGATAATCTTGGTGAGACTTCAGTCAGAAGTATGCAGAATCATCTAGATCGCTCTTTTCGAGCTACTTAATGCGAGAAACACGTTTTCTGGGGTTTTCACCACTCCACAGTTCGTTGGATATGCAGAACAGTAGATATCTTGGTTTTCGTGGGGTTTCAAGCAGAGATATGCATTTTCTGCGATAATCTTGGTGAGACTTCTGTTAGAAGTATGCAAAATCATCGAGATCGCGCTTTTCGAGCAATTTAATGCACGAGACACGTTTTCTGGTGTTTTCACCACTCCACAGTACGTTTGACATGCAGAACAGGAGATATCTTGGTTTCGGTCGGGTTTCAAGCTCAGATATGCATTTTCTACGATAATCCTGGTGAGACTTCTGTCAGAAGTATGCAGGATCTTAGAGAACGCTCTTTTCGAGCTATTTAATGCGAGAAACACGTTATCTGGTGTTTTCACCACTCCACAGTGCGTTTGATATGCAGAACCGGCAACATCTTGATTTTCGTGAGGTTTCGAGCTGAGATATGCATTTTCTGCGATAATATTGGTGAGAATTCAGTCAGAAGTATGCAGAAACATCGAGAGCGCTCTTTTCGAGCTATTTGATGCGAGAAACACGTTTTCTGGGGTTTTCACCACTCCACAGTTCGTTGGATATGCAGAACAGTAGATATCTTGGTTTTCGTGGGGTTTCAAGCAGAGATATGCATTTTCTGCGATAATCTTGGTGAGACTTCTGTTAGAAGTATGCAAAATCATCGAGATCGCGCTTTTCGAGCAATTTAATGCGAGAAACACGTTATCTGGTGTTTACTCCACTCCACGGTACGTTTGATGTGCAGAACCGGAGATAACTCGGTTTTCGTCGGGTTTCAAGCTGAGATATGCATTTTCTACGATAATCTTGGTGAGACATCTGTCAGAAGTATGCAGAATCATCGAGATCGCTCGTTTCGAGCTACTTAATGCGAGAATCACGTTATCTGGTGTTTTCTCCACTCCACAGTGCGTTGGATATGCAGAACCGGCGATATTTTGGTTATCGTCGGGTTTCAAGCTGAGATATGCATTTTCTACGATAAGCTTGGTGAAACATCTGTCCGAAGTATGCAGAAACATCGAGAGCGCTCTTTTCGAGCTATTTAATGCGAGAAACACGTTTTCTGGGGTTTTCACCACTCCACAGTTCGTTGGATATGCAGAACAGTAGATATCTTGGTTTTCGTGGGGTTTCAAGCAGAGATATGCATTTTCTGCGATAATCTTGGTGAGACTTCTGTTAGAAGTATGCAAAATCATCGAGATCGCGCTTTTCGAGCAATTTAATGCGAGAAACACGTTATCTGGTGTTTACTCCACTCCACAGTTGGTTTGATATGCAGAACCGGCAATATTTTGGTTTTCGTCGGGTGTCAAGCTGAGATATGCATTTTCTACGATAATCTTGGTGAAACATCTGTCCGAAGTATGCAGAAACATCGAGAGCGCTCTTTTCGAGCTATTTAATCCGACAAACTCGTTTTCTGGGGTTTTCACCACTCCACAGTTCGTTGGATATGCAGAACCGGAGATATCTTAGATTTCGTGTGGTTTCAAGCTGAGATATGCATTTCCTGCGTTAATCTTGGTGAGACCTCTGTCCGAAGTATGCATAATCATGTAGATCGATCTTTTCGAGCTATTTAATGCGAGAAACACGTTATCTGGTGTTTTCACCACTCCACAGTGCGTTTGAAATGCAGAACCAGCGATATCTTGGTTTTCGTGGGGTTTCAAGCTGAGATATGCATTTTCTGCGATAATATTGGTGAGACTTCAGTCAGAAGTATGCAGAATCATCTAGATCGCTCTTTTCGAGCTACTTAATGCACGAAACACGTTTTCTGGTGTTTACACCACTCCACAGTTGGTTTGATATGCAGAACCGGAGATATCTTGGTTTCGGTCGGGTTTCAAGCTGAGATATGCATTTTCTACGATAATCCTGGTGAGACATCTGTCAGAAGTATGCAGAATCTTCGAGAACGCTCTTTTCGAGCTACTTAATGCGCGAAACACGTTTTCTGGTGTTTTCACCACTCCACAGTTCGTTGGATATGCAGAACAGTAGATATCTTCGTTTTCGTCGGGTTTCAAGCAGATATATGCATTTTCTGCGATAATCTTAGTGAGACTTCTGTCCGAAGTATGCAGAATCTTCGAGAACGCTCTTTTCGAGCTACTTATTGCGCGAAACACGTTTTCTGGTGTTTTCACCACTCCACAGTTCGTTGGATATGCAGAACAGTAGATATCTTCGTTTTCGTCGGGTTTCAAGCAGATATATGCATTTTCTGCGATAATCTTAGTGAGACTTCTGTCCGAAGTATGCAGAATCTTCGAGAACGCTCTTTTCGAGCTACTTATTGCGCGAAACACGTTTTCTGGTGTTTTCACCACTCCACAGTTCGTTGGATATGCAGAACAGTAGATATCTTGGTTTTCGTGGGGTTTCAAGCAGAGATATGCATTTTCTGCGATAATCTTGGTGAAACATCTGTCCGAAGTATGCAGAAACATCGAGAGCGCTCTTTTCGAGCTATTTAATGCGAGAAACTCGTTTTCTGGGGTTTTCACCACGCCACAGTGCGTTTGATATGCAGAACAGGCGATATCTTGGTTTTCGTGGGGTTTCAAGCAGAGATTTGCATTTTCTGCGATAATCTTGGTGAGACTTCAGTCAGAAGTATGCAGAATCATCTAGATCGCTCTTTTCGAGCTACTTAATGCACGAGACACGTTTTCTGGTGTTTTCACCACTCCACAGTACGTTTGACATGCAGAACAGGAGATATCTTGGTTTCGGTCGGGTTTCAAGCTCAGATATGCATTTTCTACGATAATCCTGGTGAGACTTCTGTCAGAAGTATGCAGGATCTTAGAGAACGCTCTTTTCGAGCTATTTAATGCGAGAAACACGTTATCTGGTGTTTTCACCACTCCACAGTGCGTTTGATATGCAGAACCGGCAACATCTTGATTTTCGTGAGGTTTCGAGCTGAGATATGCATTTTCTGCGATAATATTGGTGAGAATTCAGTCAGAAGTATGCAGAATCATCTAGATCGCTCTTCTCGAGCTACTTAATGCACGAAACACGTTTTCTGGTGTTTTCACCACTCCAAAGTGCGTTTGATATGCAGAACAGGAGATATCTTGGTTTCGGTCGGGTTTCAAGCTGAGATATGCATTTTCTACGATAATCCTGGTGAGACATCTGTCAGAAGTATGCAGAATCTTCGAGAACGCTCTTTTCGAGATACTTAATGCGCGAAACACGTTTTCTGGTGTTTTCACCACTCCACGGTACGTTTGATGTGCAGAACCGGAGATAACTCGGTTTTCGTCGGGTTTCAAGCTGAGATATGCATTTTCTACGATAATCTTGGTGAGACATCTGTCAGAAGTATGCAGAATCATCGAGATCGCTCGTTTCGAGCTACTTAATGCGAGAATCACGTTATCTGGTGTTTTCTCCACTCCACAGTGCGTTGGATATGCAGAACCGGCGATATTATGGTTATCGTCGGGTTTCAAGCTGAGATATGCATTTTCTACGATAAGCTTGGTAAAACATCTGTCCGAAGTATGCAGAAACATCGAGAGGGCTCTTTTCGAGCTATTTAATGCGAGAAACACGTTTTCTGGGGTTTTCACCACTCCACAGTTCGTTGGATATGCAGAACAGTAGATATCTTGGTTTTCGTGGGGTTTCAAGCAGAGATATGCATTTTCTGCGATAATCTTGGTGAGACTTCTGTTAGAAGTATGCAAAATCATCGAGATCGCGCTTTTCGAGCAATTTAATGCGAGAAACACGTTATCTGGTGTTTACTCCACTCCACAGTTGGTTTGATATGCAGAACCGGCAATATTTTGGTTTTCGTCGGGTGTCAAGCTGAGATATGCATTTTCTACGATAATCTTGGTGAAACATCTGTCCGAAGTATGCAGAAACATCGAGAGCGCTCTTTTCGAGCTATTTAATCCGAGAAACTCGTTTTCTGGGGTTTTCACCACTCCACAGTTCGTTGGATATGCAGAACCGGAGATATCTTAGATTTCGTGTGGTTTCAAGCTGAGATATGCATTTCCTGCGTTAATCTTGGTGAGACCTCTGTCCGAAGTATGCATAATCATGTAGATCGATCTTTTCGAGCTATTTAATGCGAGAAACACGTTATCTGGTGTTTTCACCACTCCACAGTGCGTTTGAAATGCAGAACCAGCGATATCTTGGTTTTCGTGGGGTTTCAAGCTGAGATATGCATTTTCTGCGATAATATTGGTGAGACTTCAGTCAGAAGTATGCAGAATCATCTAGATCGCTCTTTTCGAGCTACTTAATGCACGAAACACGTTTTCTGGTGTTTACACCACTCCACAGTTGGTTTGATATGCAGAACCGGAGATATCTTGGTTTCGGTCGGGTTTCAAGCTGAGATATGCATTTTCTACGATAATCCTGGTGAGACATCTGTCAGAAGTATGCAGAATCTTCGAGCACGCTCTTTTCGAGCTACTTAATGCGCGAAACACGTTTTCTGGTGTTTCCACCACTCCACAGTTCGTTGGATATGCAGAACAGTAGATATCTTCGTTTTCGTCGGGTTTCAAGCAGAGATATGCATTTTCTGCGATAATCTTAGTGAGACTTCTGTCCGAAGTATGCAGAATCTTCGAGAACGCTCTTTTCGAGCTACTTATTGCACGAAACACGTTTTCTGGTGTTTTCACCACTCCACAGTTCGTTGGATATGCAGAACAGTAGATATCTTGGTTTTCGTGGGGTTTCAAGCAGAGATATGCATTTTCTGCGATAATCTTGGTGAGACTTCTGTACGAAGTATGCTGAATCATCGAGATCGCGCTTTTCGAGGTATATAATGCGAGAAACACGTTCTCTGGTTGCTTTCACCATTCCACAGTGCGTTTGATAAACAGAACAGGCGATATCTTGATTTTCATGGTGTTTCCATCTGAGATATGCATTTTCTGCGATAATCTTGGTGGGTCTTTTGTCAGAAGTATGCAGAATCATCTAGATCGCTCTTTTCGAGCTACTTAATGCACGAAACACGTTTTCTGGTGTTTTCACCACTCCACAGTACGTTTGACATGCAGAACCGGAGATATCTTGGTTTCGGTCGGGTTTCAAGCTGAGATATGCATTTTCTACGATAATCCTGGTGAGACTTCTGTCCGAAGTATGCTCAATCATCGAGATCGCTCTTTTCGAGCTAGTTAATGCGAGAAACACGTTTTCTGGTGTTTTCACCACTCCACGGTACGTTTGATGTGCAGAACCGGAGATAACTCGGTTTTCGTCGGGTTTCCAGCTGAGATATGCATTTTCTACGATAATCTTGGTGAAAGTTCTGTCAGAAGTATGCTGAATCATCGAGATCGCTCTTTTCGAGCTAGTTAATGCGAGAAACACGTTCTCTGGTTGTTTTCACCACTCCACAGTGCGTTTGATATGCAGAACCGGCAACATCTTGATTTTCGTCAGGTTTCGAGCTGAGATATGCATTTTCTGCGATAATATTGGTGAGACTTCAGTCAGAAGTATGCAGAATCATCTAGATCGCTCTTTTAGAGCTACTTAATGCACGAAACACGTTTTCTGGTGTTTTCACCACTCCACAGTTCGCTGGATATGCAGAACCGAAGATATCTTGGTTTTCGTGGGGTTTCCAGCTGAGATATGCATTCCCTGCGATAATCTTGGTGAGACTTCTGTCCGAAGTATGCTGAATCATCGAGATCGCTCTTTTCGAGCTACTTAATGCACGAAACACGTTTTCTGGTGTTTTCACCACTCCACAGTACGTTTGACATGCAGAACCGGAGATATCTCGGTTTCGGTCGGGTTTCAAGCTGAGATATGCATTTTCTACGATTATCTTGGTGAAACATCTGTCCGAAGCATGCAGAAACATCGAGAGCGCTCTTCTCGAGCTATTTAATGCGAGAAACACGTTATCTGGTGTTTTCACCACTCCACAGTGCGTTTGATATGCAGTACCAGCGATATCTTGGTTTCGGTCGGGTTTCAAGCTGAGATATGCATTTTCTACGATAATCCTGGTGAGACTTCTGTCAGAAGTATGCAGCATCTTCGAGAACGCTCGTTTCGAGCTGTTTAATGCGAGAAACTCGTTTTCTGGGGTTTTCACCACTCCACAGTTTGTTGGATATGCAGCACCGGAGATATCTTGGTTTTCGTCGGGTTTCAAGCTGAGATATGCATTTTCTACGATAATCTTGGTGAGACTTCTGTCCGAAGTATGCTGAATCATCGAGATCGCCCTTTTCGAGCTATTTAATGCGAGAAACACGTTCTCTGGTTGTTTTCACCACTCCACAGTGCGTTTGATATGCAGAACCGGCAACATCTTGATTTTCGTCAGGTTTCGAGCTGAGATATGCATTTTCTGCGATAATATTGGTGAGACTTCAGTCAGAAGTATGCAGAATCATCTAGATCGCTCTTTTAGAGCTACTTAATGCACGAAACACGTTTTCTGGTGTTTTCACCACTCCACAGTTCGCTGGATATGCAGAACCGAAGATATCTTGGTTTTCGTGGGGTTTCCAGCTGAGATATTCATTCCCTGCGATAATCTTGGTGAGACTTCTGTCCGAAGTATGCTGAATCATCGAGATCGCTCTTTTCGAGCTACTTAATGCACGAAACACGTTTTCTGGTGTTTTCACCACTCCACAGTACGTTTGACATGCAGAACCGGAGATATCTTGGTTTCGGTCGGGTTTCAAGCTGAGATATGCATTTTCTACGATTATCTTGGTGAAACATCTGTCCGAAGCATGCAGAAACATCGAGAGCGCTCTTTTCGAGCTATTTAATGCAAGAAACTCGTTTCCTGGGGTTTTCACCACTCCACAGTTCGCTGGATATGCAGAACCGGATATATCTTGGTTTTCGTGGGGTTTCAAGCTGAGATATGCATTTCCTGCGATAATCTTGGTGAGACTTCTGTCCGAAGTATGCAGAATCATCGAGATCGCTCTATTCGAGCTATTTAATGCGACAAACACGTTATCTGGTGTTTTCAGCACCCCACAGTATGTTTGATATACAGAACCAGCGATATCTTGATTTTCGTGAGGTTTCGAGATGAGATATGCATTTTCTGCGATAATATTGGTGAGTCTTTTGTCAGAAGTATGCAGAATCATCTAGATCGCACTTTTCGAGCTACTTAATGCACGAAACACGTTTTCTGGTGTTTTCACCACTCCACAGTACGTTTGACATGCAGAACCGGAGATATCTTGGCTTCGGTCGGGTTTCAAGCTGAGATATGCATTTTCTACGATAATCCTGGTGATACTTCTGTCAGAAGTGTGCAGAATCTTCGAGAACGCTCTTTTCGAGCTACTTAATGCGCGAAACACGTTTTCTGGTGTTTTCACCACTCCATGGTACGTTTGATGTGCAGAACCGGAGATAACTCGGTTTTCGTCGGGTTTCAAGCTGAGATATGCATTTTCTACGATAATCTTGGTGAGACTTCTGTCAGAAGTATGCAGGATCATCTAGATCGCTCTTTTCGAGCTACTTAATGCACGAAACACGTTTTCTGGTGTTTTCACCACTCCACAGTACGTTTGACATGCAGAACCGGAGATATCTTGGTTTCGGTCGGGTTTCAAGCTGAGATATGCATTTCCTTCGATAATCTTGGTGAGACTTCTGTCCGAAGTATGCTGAATCATCGAGATCGCTCTTTTCGAGCTAGTTAATGCGAGAAACACGTTCTCTGGTTGTTTTCGCCACTCCACAGTGCGTTTGATATGCAGAACAGGCTATATCTTGATTTTCGTGGTGTTTCCAGCTGAGATATGCATTTTCTGCGATAATCTTGGTGGGTCTTTTGTCAGAAGTATGCAGAATCAACTAGATCGCTCTTTTCCAGCTACTTAATGCACGAAACACGTTATCTGGTGTTTTCACCACTCCACAGAACGTTTGACATGCAGAACAGGAGATATCTTGGTATCGGTCGGGTTTCAAGCTGAGATATACATTTCCTGCGATAATCTTGGTGGGTCTTTTGTCAGAAGTATGCAGAATCAACCAGATCGCTCTTTTCGAGCTACTTAATGCAGGAAACACGTTTTCTGGGGTTTTCACCACTCCACAGTTCGTTTGATATGCAGAACAGTAGATATCTTGGTTTTCGTGGGGTTTCAAGCTGAGATGTGCATTTCCTGCGATAATCTTGGTGAGACTTCTGTCCGAAGTATGCAGAACCATCGAGAGAACTCTTTTCGAGCTATTTAATGCGAGAAACACGTTTTCTGGGGTTTTCACCACTCCACAGTTCGTTGGATATGCAGTACCGGAGATATCTTGGTTTTCGTGGGGTTTCAAGCTGAGATGTGCATTTCCTGCGATAATCTTGGTGAGACTTCTGTCCGAAGTATGCTGAATCATCTAGATCGCTCTTTTCGAGCTATCTAATGCGAGAAACACGTTATCTGGTGTTTTCACCACTCCACAGTGCGTTTGATATGCAGATCCAACGATATCTTGGTTTCGGTCGGGTTTCAAGCTGAGATATGCATTTTCTACGGTAATCCTGGTGAGACTTCTGTCAGAAGTATGCAGAATCTTCGAGATCGCACTTTTCGAGCTATTTAATGCGACAAACACGTTATATGGTGTTTTCACCACTCCACAGTGCGTTTGATATGCAGAACCGGCAATATCTTGGTTTTCGTGGGGTATCAAGCTGAGATATGCATGTTTTACAATAATCTTGGTGAGACTTCTGTCCGAAGTATGCAGAATCATGGAGATCGCGCTTTTCGAGCTATTTAATGCGAGAAATACGTTATCTGGTGTTTTCACCACTCCACAGTGCGATTGATATGCAGATCCGGCAATATCTTGGTTTTCGTGGGGTTTCAAGCTGAGATATGCATTTTCTGCGATAAGCTTGGTGAAACATCTGTCCGAAGTATGCAGAACCATCGAGAGAGCTCTTTTCGAGCTATTTAATGCGAGAAACACGTTTTTTGGGGTTTTCACCACTCCACAGTTCGTTGGATATGCAGAACCGGAGATATCTTGGTTTTCGTGGGGTTTCAAGCTGAGATATGCATTTCCTGCGATAATCTTGGTGAGACCTCTGTCCGAAGTATGCTGAATCATCTAGATCGCTCTTTTCGAGCTATTTAATGCGAGAAACACGTTATCTGGTGTTTTCACCACTCCACAGTGCGTTTGATATGCAGAACCAACGATATCTTGGTTTTCGTGGGGTTTCAAGCTGAGATATGCATTTTCTGCGATAATATTGGTGAGACTTCAGTCAGAAGTATGCAGAATCATCTAGATCGCTCTTTTCGAGCTACATAATGCACGAAACACGTTTTCTGGTGTTTTCACCACTCCACAGTACGTTTGACATGCAGAACCGGAGATATCTTGGTTTCCGTGGGGTTTCAAGCTGAGATATGCATTTTTTACGATAATCTTGGTGAGACTTCTGTCCGAAGTATGCTGAATCATCTAGATCGCTCTTTTCGAGCTATTTAATGCGAGAAACACGTTATCTTGTGTTTTCACCACTCCACAGTGCGTTTGATATGCAGAACCAACGATATCTTGGTTTTCGTGGGGTTTCAAGCTGAGATATGCATTTTCTACGATAATCTTGGTGAGACTTCAGTCAGAAGTATGCAGAATCATCTAGATCGCTCTTTTCGAGCTACTTAATGCACGAAACAAGTTTTCTGGTGTTTTCACCACTCCACAGTACGTTTGACATGCAGAACCGGAGATATCTTGGTTTCGGTCGGGTTTCAAGCTGAGATATGCATTTTCTACGAAAATCCTGGTGAGACTTCTGTCAGAAGTATGCAGAATCTTCGAGATCGCACTTTTCGAGCTATTTAATGCGAGAAACACGTTATCTGGTGTTTTCACCACTCCACAGTGCGTTTGATATGTAGTACCAGCGAAATCTTGGTTTTCGTGGCGTTTCATGCTGAGATATGTATTTCCTGCGATAATCTTGGTGAGCCTTCTGTCCGAAGTATGCTGAATCATCGAGATCGCTCTTTTCGAGCTATTTAATGCGAGGAACACGTTCTCTGGTTGTTTTCACCACTCCACAGTGCGTTTGATTTGCAGAACAGGCGATATCTTGATTTTCGTGGGGTTTCAAGCTGAGATATGCATTTTCTACGATAATCTTGGTGAGACTTCAGTCAGAAGTATGCAGAATCATCTAGATCGCTCTTTTCGAGCTACATAATGCACGAAACACGTTTTCTGGTGTTTTCACCACTCCACAGTACGTTTGACATGCACAACCGGAGATATCTTGGTTTCGGTCGGGTTTCAAGCTGAGATATGCATTTTCTACGAAAATCCTGGTGAGACTTCTGTCAGAAGTATGCAGAATCTTCGAGATCGCACTTTTCGAGCTATTTAATGCGAGAAACACGTTATCTGGTGTTTTCACCACTCCACAGTGCGTTTGATATGCAGAACCGGCGATATCTTGGTTTTCGTGGGGTTTCCAGCTGAGATATGCATTTTCTGCTATAATCTTGGTGAGTCTTCTGTCAGAAGTATGCAGAATCATCGAGATCGCTCTATTCGAGCTATTTAATGCGAGAAACACGTTATCTGGTTGTTTTCACCACTCCACAGTGCGTTTGATATGCAGAACCGGCGATATCTTGGTTTTCGTGGGGTTTCCAGCTGAGATATGCATTTTCTGCGATAATCTTGGTGAGACTTCAGTCAGAAGTATGCAGAATCATCTAGATCGCTCGTTTCGAGCTATTTAAAGCGAGAAACACGTTATCTGGTTGTTTTGACCACTCTACAGTGCGTTTGATATGTAGAGCCGCCGATAACTTGGTTTTCGAGGGGCTTCCAGCTGAAATATGCATTTTCTGCGATAATCTTTGTGTTTCATCTATGAGAAGTATGCAGAATCATCTAGATCGCTCGTTTCGAGCTACTTAATGCGAGAAACACGTTATCTGGTGTTTTCACCACTCCACAGTGCGTTTAACTTGCAGAACCGTCGACATCTTGGATTTCGTCGGGGTTCAAGCTGGGATATGCATTTTCAACGATAATCTTGGTAAGAATTCTGTCAGAAGTATGCAGAATCATCGAGATCGCTCTATTCGAGCTATTTAATGCGAGAAACACGTTATCTGGTTGTGTTCGCCACTCCACAGTGCGTTTGATATGCAGAAACGGAGATATCTTGGTTTCGGTCGGGTTTCAAGCTGAGATATGCATTTTCTGCGATAATCTTGGTGAGTCTTCTGTCAGAAGTATGCAGAATCATCGCGATCGCTCTATTCGAGCTATTTAATGCGAGAAACACGTTATCTTGTGTTTTCACCACTCCACAGTGCGTTTGATATGCAGAACCAACGATATCTTGGTTTTCGTGGGGTTTCAAGCTGAGATATGCATTTTCTACGATAATCTTGGTGAGACTTCAGTCAGAAGTATGCAGAATCATCTAGATCGCTCTTTTCGAGCTACTTAATGCACGAAACAAGTTTTCTGGTGTTTTCACCACTCCACAGTACGTTTGACATGCAGAACCGGAGATATCTTGGTTTCGGTCGGGTTTCAAGCTGAGATATGCATTTTCTACGAAAATCCTGGTGAGACTTCTGTCAGAAGTATGCAGAATCTTCGAGATCGCACTTTTCGAGCTATTTAATGCGAGAAACACGTTATCTGGTGTTTTCACCACTCCACAGTGCGTTTGATATGTAGTACCAGCGAAATCTTGGTTTTCGTGGCGTTTCATGCTGAGATATGTATTTCCTGCGATAATCTTGGTGAGCCTTCTGTCCGAAGTATGCTGAATCATCGAGATCGCTCTTTTCGAGCTATTTAATGCGAGGAACTCGTTCTCTGGTTGTTTTCACCACTCCACAGTGCGTTTGATTTGCAGAACAGGCGATATCTTGATTTTCGTGGGGTTTCAAGCTGAGATATGCATTTTCTACGATAATCTTGGTGAGACTTCAGTCAGAAGTATGCAGAATCATCTAGATCGCTCTTTTCGAGCTACATAATGCACGAAACACGTTTTCTGGTGTTTTCACCACTCCACAGTACGTTTGACATGCAGAACCGGAGATATCTTGGTTTCGGTCGGGTTTCAAGCTGAGATATGCATTTTCTACGAAAATCCTGGTGAGACTTCTGTCAGAAGTATGCAGAATCTTCGAGATCGCACTTTTCGAGCTATTTAATGCGAGAAACACGTTATCTGGTGTTTTCACCACTCCACAGTGCGTTTGATATGCAGTACCAGCGAAATCTTGGTTTTCGTGGCGTTTCATGCTGAGATATGCATTTTTCACGATAATCTTGGTGAGACTTCTGTCCGAAGTATGCAGAATCATCGAGATCGCTCTATTCGAGCTATTTAATGCGACAAACACGTTATCTGGTGTTTTCAGCACCCCACAGTATGTTTGATATACAGAACCAGCGATATCTTGATTTTCGTGAGGTTTCGAGATGAGATATGCATTTTCTGCGATAATATTGGTGAGTCTTCAGTCAGAAGTATGCAGAATCATCTAGATCGCACTTTTCGAGCTACTTAATGCACGAAACACGTTTTCTGGTGTTTTCACCACTCCACAGTACGTTTGACATGCAGAACCGGAGATATCTTGGTTTCGGTCGGGTTTCAAGCTGAGATATGCATTTTCTACGATAATCTTGGTGAAACATCTGTCCGAAGTATGCAGAGACATCGAGAGCGCTCTTTTCGAGCTACTTAATGCGCGAAACACGTTTTCTGGTGTTTTCACCACTCCGCGGTACGTTTGATGTGCAGAACCGGAGATAACTCGGTTTTCGTCGGGTTTCAAGCTGAGATATGTATTTCCAGCGATAATCTTGGTAAGACTTCTGTCCGAAGTATGCTGAATCATCGAGATCGCTCTTTTCGAGCTATTTAATGCGAGGAACACGTTCTCTGGTTGTTTTCACCACTCCACAGTGCGTTTGATATGCAGAACAGGCGATATCTTGATTTTCGTGGTGTTTCCAGCTGAGATATGCATTTTCTGCGATAATCTTGGTGAGACTTCTGTCCGAAGTATGCAGAATCATCGAGATCGCTCTATTCGAGCTATTTAATGCGACAAACACGTTATCTGGTGTTTTCAGCACCCCACAGTATGTTTGATATACAGAACCAGCGATATCTTGATTTTCGTGAGGTTTCGAGATGAGATATGCATTTTCTGCGATAATATTGGTGAGTCTTCAGTCAGAAGTATGCAGAATAACTCGATCGCTCTTTTCGAGCTACTTAATGCACGAAACACGTTATCTGGTGTTTTCACCACTCCACAGTTGGTTTGATATGCAGAACCGGCGATATTTTGGTTTTCGTCGGGTTTCAAGTTGAGATATGCATTTTCTACGATAATCTTGGTGAAACATCAGTTCGAAGTATACAGAAACATCGAGAGCGCTCGTTTCGAGCTATTTAATGCGACAAACACGTTATCTGGTGTTTTGACCACTCCACAGTACGTTTGACATGCAGAACCGGAGATATCTTGGTTTCGGTCGGGTTTCAAGCTGAGATATGCATTTTCTACGATAATCCTGGTGAGACTTCTGTCAGAAGTATGCAGAATCTTCGAGAACGCTCTTTTCGAGCTACTTAATGCGCGAAACACGTTTTCTGGTGTTTTCACCACTCCGCGGTACGTTTGATGTGCAGAACCGGAGATAACTCGGTTTTCGTCGGGTTTCAAGCTGAGATATGCATTTTCTGCGATAATCATGGTGAGACTTCTGTCCGAAGTATGCTGAATAATCGAGATCGCTCTTTTCGAGCTGGTTAGTGCGAGAAACACGTTATCTGGTGTTTTCACCACTCCGCAGTTGGTTTGATATGCAGAACCGGCGATATTTTGGTTTTCGTCGGGTTTCAAGCTGAGATATGCATGTTCTACGATAATCTTGGTGAAACATCTGGCCGAAGTATGCAGAAACATCCAGAGCGCTCTTTTCGAGCTACTTAATGCACGAAACACGTTTTCTGGTGTTTTCACCACTCCACAGTACGTTTGACATGCAGAACCGGCGATATCTTGATTTTCGTGGGGTTTCAAGCTGAGATATGCATTTTCTACGATAATCTTGGTGAGACTTCTGTCCGAAGTATGCTGAAACATCGAGATCGCTCTTTTCGAGCTAGTTAATGCAAGAAGAACATTATCTGGTGTTTTCACCACTCCTCAGTGCGTTTGATATGCAGAACCGGCGATATCTTGGTTTTCGTGGGGATTCAAGCTGAGATATGCATTTTCTGCGATAATCCTGGTGAGACTTCTGTCAGAAGTATGAAGAATCTTCGAGAACGCTCTTTTCGAGCTACTTAATGCGCGAAACACGTTTTCTGGTGTTTTCACCACTCCACGGTACGTTTGATGTGCAGAACCGGAGATAACTCGGTTTTCGTCGGGTTTCAAGCTGAGATATGCATTTTCTGCGATAATCTTGGTGAGACTTCTGTCCGAAGTATGCAGAAACATCGAGAGCGCTCTTTTCGAGCTACTTAATGCACGAAACAAGTTTTCTGGTGTTTTCACCACTCCACAGTACGTTTGACATGCAGAACCGGCGAAATCTTGATTTTCGTGGGGTTTCAAGCTGAGATATGCATTTTCTACGATAATCTTGGTGAGACTTCTGTCCGAAGTATGCTGAAACATCGAGATCGCTCTTTTCGAGCTAGTTAATGCGAGAAAAACGTTATCCGGTGTTTTCACCACTCCACAGTGCGTTTGATATGCAAAACCGGCGATATCTTGGTTTTCGTGGGGTTTCAAGCTGAGATATGCATTTTCTGCGATAATTTTGGTGAGACTTCTGTTAGAAGTATGCAGAATCATCGAGATCGCACTATTCGAGCTATTTAATGCGAGAAACACGTTATCTGGTGTTTTCACCACTCCACAGTGCGTTTGATATGCAGAACCGGAGATATCTTGGTTTTCGTGGGGTTTCAAGCTGAGATATGCATTTCCTTTGATAATCTTGGTGAGACTCCTGTCCGAAATATGCTGAATCATCGAGATCGCTCTTTTCGAGCTATTTAATGCGAGAAACACGTTCTCTGGTTGTTTTCACCACTGCACAGTGCGTTTGAAATGCAGAACAGGCGATATCTTGATTTTCGTGGTGTTTCCAGCTGAGATATGCATTTTCTGCGATAATCTTGGTGAGACTTCTGTCCGAAGTATGCAGAATCATCGAGATCGCTCTTTTCGAGCTATTTAATGCGAGAATCACGTTATCTGGTGTTTTCACCACTCCACAGTGCGTTTGATATGCAGTACCAGCGATATCTTGGTTTTCGTGGGGTTTCATGCTGAGATATGCATTTTTTACGATAATCTTGGTGAGACTTCTGTCCGAAGTATGCAGAATCATCGAGATCGCTCTATTCGAGCTATTTAATGCGACAAACACGTTATCTGGTGTTTTCAGCACCCCACAGTGCGTTTGATATGCAGAACCAGCGATATCTTGGTTTTCGTGGAGTTTCAAGCTGAGATATGCATTTTTTACGATAATCTTGGTGAGACTTCTGTCCGAAGTATGCTTAATCATCGAGATCGCTCGTTTCGAGCTATTTAATGCGAGAAACACGTTATCTGGTGTTTTCACCACTCCACAGTGCGTTTGATATGCAGAACCGGAGATATCTTGGTTTTCGTGGGGTTTCAAGCTGAGATATGCATTTTCTGCGATAATCTTGGTGAGACTTCTGTTAGAAGTATGCAGAATCATCGAGATCGCTCTATTCGAGCTATTTAATGCGAGAAACACGTTATCTGGTGTTTTCACCACTCCACAGTGCGTTTGATATGCAGAACCGGAGATATCTTGGTTTTCGTGGGGTTTCAAGCTGAGATATGCATTTCCTTTGATAATCTTGGTGAGACTCCTGTCCGAAATATGCTGAATCATCGAGATCGCTCTTTTCGAGCTATTTAATGCGAGAAACACGTTCTCTAGTTGTTTTCACCACTCCACAGTGCGTTTGAAATGCAGAACAGGCGATATCTTGATTTTCGTGGTGTTTCCAGCTGAGATATGCATTTTCTGCAATAATCTTGGTGAGACTTCTTTTAGAAGTATGCAGAATCGTCGAGAGCGCTCTTTTCGAGCTACTTAATGCGAGAAACACGTTTTCTGGGGTTTTCACCACTCCACAGTTCGTTTGATATGCAGAACCGGCGATATCTTGGTTTTCGTTGGGTTTCAAGCTGAGATATGCATTTTCTGCGATAATCTTGGTGAGACTTCTGTCCGAAGTATGCTGAATAATCGAGATCGCTCTTTTCGAGCTGGTTAGTGCGAGAAACACGTTATCTGGTGTTTTCACCACTCCGCAGTTGGTTTGATATGCAGAACCGGCGATATTTTGGTTTTCGTCGGGTTTCAAGCTGAGATATGCATGTTCTACGATAATCTTGGTGAAACATCTGTCCGAAGTATGCAGAAACATCGAGAGCGCTCTTTTCGAGCTACTTAATGCACGAAACACGTTTTCTGGTGTTTTCACCACTCCACAGTACGTTTGACATGCAGAACCGGCGATATCTTGATTTTCGTGGGGTTTCAAGCTGAGATATGCATTTTCTACGATAATCTTGGTGAAACATCTGTCCGAAGTATGCAGAAACATCGAGAGCGCTCTTTTCGAGCTACTTAATGCACGAAACACGTTCTCTGGTGTTTTCACCACTCCACGGTACGTTTGATGTGCAGAACCGGAGATAACTCGGTTTTCGTCGGGTTTCAAGCTGAGATATGCATTTTCTACGATAATCTTGGTGAGACTTCTGTCCGAAGTATGCTGAAACATCGAGATCGCACTTTTCGAGCTAGTTAATGCGAGAAAAACCTTATCCGGTGTTTTCACCACTCCACAGTGCGTTTGATATGCAGAACCGGAGATATCTTGGTTTTCGTGGGGTTTCAAGCTGAGATATGCATTTCCTTTGATAATCTTGGTGAGACTCCTGTCCGAAATATGCTGAATCATCGAGATCGCTCTTTTCGAGCTATTTAATGCGAGAAACACGTTTTCTGGTTGTTTTCACCACTCCACAGTGCGTTTGAAATGCAGAACAGGCGATATCTTGATTTTCGTGGTGTTTCCAGCTGAGATATGCATTTTCTGCGATAATCTTGGTGAGACTTCTGTTAGAAGTATGCAGAATCATCGAGAGCGCTCTTTTCGAGGTATTTAATGCGAGAAAAACGTTTTCTGGGGTTTTCACCACTCCACAGTTCGTTGGATATGCTGAACCGGAGATATCTTGGTTTTCGTGGGGTTTCAAGCTGAGATATGCATTTCCTGCGATAATCTTGGTGAGACTTCTGTCCGACGTATGCTGAATCATCTAGATCGCTCTTTTC
Source organism: Anthophora plumipes (assembly GCA_951804975.1). NCBI lineage: Eukaryota > Metazoa > Arthropoda > Insecta > Hymenoptera > Apidae > Anthophora > Anthophora plumipes. The sequence goes on from CATORF010000423.1 coordinate 2,321,474, forward strand.
GAGCTATTTAATGCGAGAAACACGTTATCTGGTGTTTTCACCACTCCTCAGTGCGTTTGATATGCAGAACCGGTCTATATCTTGGTTTTCGTGGGGATTCAAGCTGAGATATGCATTTTCTGCGATAATCCTGGTGAGACTTCTGTCAGAAGTATGAAGAATCTTCGAGAACGCTCTTTTCGAGCTACTTAATGCGCAAAACACGTTTTCTGGTGTTTTCACCACTCCACGGTACGTTTGATGTGCAGAACCGGAGATAACTCGGTTTTCGTCGGGTTTCAAGCTGAGATATGCATTTTCTGCGATAATCTTGGTGAGACTTCTGTCCGAAGTATGCAGAATCATCGAGATCGCTCTTTTCGAGCTATTTAATGCGAGAATCACGTTATCTGGTGTTTTCACCACTCCACAGTGCGTTTGATATGCAGTACCAGCGATATCTTGGTTTTCGTGGGGTTTCATGCTGAGATATGCATTTTTTACGATAATCTTGGTGAGACTTCTGTCCGAAGTATGCAGAATCATCGAGATCGCTCTATTCGAGCTATTTAATGCGACAAACACGTTATCTGGTGTTTTCAGCACCCCACAGTGCGTTTGATATGCAGAACCAGCGATATCTTGGTTTTCTTGGGGTTTCAAGCTGAGATATGCATTTTCTGCGATAATCTTGGTGAGACTTCTGTCCGAAGTATGCTGAAACATCGAGATCGCTATTTTCGAGCTAGTTAATGCAAGAAGAACCTTATCCGGTGTTTTCACCACTCCACAGTGCGTTTGATATGCAGAACCGGCGATATCTTGGTTTTCGTGGGGTTTCAAGCTGAGATATGCATTTTCTGCGATAATCTTGGTGAGACTTCTGTCCGAAGTATGCTGAATAATCGAGATCGCTCTTTTCCAGCTGGTTAGTGCGAGAAACACGTTTTCTGTGGTTTTCACCACTCCACAGTTCGTTGGATATGCAGAACAGTAGATATCTTGGTTTTCGTGGGGTTTCAAGCAGAGATATGCATTTTCTGCGATAATCTTGGTGTGACTTCTGTTAGAAGTATGCAGAATCATCGAGATCGCACTTTTCGAGCTATTTGATGCGAGAAACACGTTATCTGGTGTTTTCACCACTCCACAGTGCGTTTGATATGCAGAACCGGAGATATCTTGGTTTTCGTGGGGTTTCAAGCTGAGATATGCATTTCCTTTGATAATCTTGGTGAGACTCCTGTCCGAAATATGCTGAATCATCGAGATCGCTCTTTTCGAGCTATTTAATGCGAGAAACACGTTCTCTGGTTGTTTTCACCACTCCACAGTGCGTTTGAAATGCAGAACAGGCGATATCTTGATTTTCGTGGTGTTTCCAGCTGAGATATGCATTTTCTGCAATAATCTTGGTGAGACTTCTGTTAGAAGTATGCAGAATCGTCGAGAGCGCTCCTTTCGAGCTACTTAATGCGAGAAACACGTTTTCTGGGGTTTTCACCACTCCACAGTTCGTTGGATGTGCTGAACCGGAGATATCTTGGTTTTCGTGGGGTTTCAAGCTGAGATATGCATTTCCTGCGATAATCTTGGTGAGACTTCTGTCCGACGTATGCTGAATCATCTATATCGCTCTTTTCGAGCTATTTAATGCGAGAAACACGTTATCTGGTGTTTGCACCACTCCTCAGTGCGTTTGATATGCAGAACCGGCGATATCTTGGTTTTCGTGGGGTTTCAAGCTGAGATATGCATTTTCTGCGATAATCTTGGTGAGACTTCTGTCCGAAGTATGCAGAATCATCGAGATCGCTCTATTCGAGCTATTTAATGCGACAAACACGTTATCTGGTGTTTTCAGCACCCCACAGTGCGTTTGATATGCAGAACCAGCGATATCTTGGTTTTCGTGGAGTTTCAAGCTGAGATATGCATTTTTTACGATAATCTTGGTGAGACTTCTGTCCGAAGTATGCTTAATCATCGAGATCGCTCGTTTCGAGCTATTTAATGCGAGAAACACGTTATCTGGTGTTTTCACCACTCCACAGTGCGTTTGATATGCAGAACCGGAGATATCTTGGTTTTCGTGGGGTTTCAAGCTGAGATATGCATTTTCTGCGATAATCTTGGTGAGACTTCTGTTAGAAGTATGCAGAATCATCGAGATCGCTCTATTCGAGCTATTTAATGCGAGAAACACGTTATCTGGTGTTTTCACCACTCCACAGTGCGTTTGATATGCAGAACCGGAGATATCTTGGTTTTCGTGGGGTTTCAAGCTGAGATATGCATTTCCTTTGATAATCTTGGTGAGACTCCTGTCCGAAATATGCTGAATCATCGAGATCGCTCTTTTCGAGCTATTTAATGCGAGAAACACGTTCTCTAGTTGTTTTCACCACTCCACAGTGCGTTTGAAATGCAGAACAGGCGATATCTTGATTTTCGTGGTGTTTCCAGCTGAGATATGCATTTTCTGCAATAATCTTGGTGAGACTTCTTTTAGAAGTATGCAGAATCGTCGAGAGCGCTCTTTTCGAGCTACTTAATGCGAGAAACACGTTTTCTGGGGTTTTCACCACTCCACAGTTCGTTTGATATGCAGAACCGGCGATATCTTGGTTTTCGTGGGGTTTCAAGCTGAGATATGCATTTTCTGCGATAATCTTGGTGAGACTTCTGTCCGAAGTATGCTGAATAATCGAGATCGCTCTTTTCGAGCTGGTTAGTGCGAGAAACACGTTATCTGGTGTTTTCACCACTCCGCAGTTGGTTTGATATGCAGAACCGGCGATATTTTGGTTTTCGTCGGGTTTCAAGCTGAGATATGCATGTTCTACGATAATCTTGGTGAAACATCTGTCCGAAGTATGCAGAAACATCGAGAGCGCTCTTTTCGAGCTACTTAATGCACGAAACACGTTTTCTGGTGTTTTCACCACTCCACAGTACGTTTGACATGCAGAACCGGCGATATCTTGATTTTCGTGGGGTTTCAAGCTGAGATATGCATTTTCTACGATAATCTTGGTGAAACATCTGTCCGAAGTATGCAGAAACATCGAGAGCGCTCTTTTCGAGCTACTTAATGCACGAAACACGTTCTCTGGTGTTTTCACCACTCCACGGTACGTTTGATGTGCAGAACCGGAGATAACTCGGTTTTCGTCGGGTTTCAAGCTGAGATATGCATTTTCTACGATAATCTTGGTGAGACTTCTGTCCGAAGTATGCTGAAACATCGAGATCGCACTTTTCGAGCTAGTTAATGCGAGAAAAACCTTATCCGGTGTTTTCACCACTCCACAGTGCGTTTGATATGCAGAACCGGAGATATCTTGGTTTTCGTGGGGTTTCAAGCTGAGATATGCATTTCCTTTGATAATCTTGGTGAGACTCCTGTCCGAAATATGCTGAATCATCGAGATCGCTCTTTTCGAGCTATTTAATGCGAGAAACACGTTTTCTGGTTGTTTTCACCACTCCACAGTGCGTTTGAAATGCAGAACAGGCGATATCTTGATTTTCGTGGTGTTTCCAGCTGAGATATGCATTTTCTGCGATAATCTTGGTGAGACTTCTGTTAGAAGTATGCAGAATCATCGAGAGCGCTCTTTTCGAGGTATTTAATGCGAGAAAAACGTTTTCTGGGGTTTTCACCACTCCACAGTTCGTTGGATATGCTGAACCGGAGATATCTTGGTTTTCGTGGGGTTTCAAGCTGAGATATGCATTTCCTGCGATAATCTTGGTGAGACTTCTGTCCGACGTATGCTGAATCATCTAGATCGCTCTTTTCGAGCTATTTAATGCGAGAAACACGTTATCTGGTGTTTTCACCACTCCTCAGTGCGTTTGATATGCAGAACCGGTCTATATCTTGGTTTTCGTGGGGATTCAAGCTGAGATATGCATTTTCTGCGATAATCCTGGTGAGACTTCTGTCAGAAGTATGAAGAATCTTCGAGAACGCTCTTTTCGAGCTACTTAATGCGCAAAACACGTTTTCTGGTGTTTTCACCACTCCACGGTACGTTTGATGTGCAGAACCGGAGATAACTCGGTTTTCGTCGGGTTTCAAGCTGAGATATGCATTTTCTGCGATAATCTTGGTGAGACTTCTGTCCGAAGTATGCAGAATCATCGAGATCGCTCTTTTCGAGCTATTTAATGCGAGAATCACGTTATCTGGTGTTTTCACCACTCCACAGTGCGTTTGATATGCAGTACCAGCGATATCTTGGTTTTCGTGGGGTTTCATGCTGAGATATGCATTTTTTACGATAATCTTGGTGAGACTTCTGTCCGAAGTATGCAGAATCATCGAGATCGCTCTATTCGAGCTATTTAATGCGACAAACACGTTATCTGGTGTTTTCAGCACCCCACAGTGCGTTTGATATGCAGAACCAGCGATATCTTGGTTTTCTTGGGGTTTCAAGCTGAGATATGCATTTTCTGCGATAATCTTGGTGAGACTTCTGTCCGAAGTATGCTGAAACATCGAGATCGCTATTTTCGAGCTAGTTAATGCAAGAAGAACCTTATCCGGTGTTTTCACCACTCCACAGTGCGTTTGATATGCAGAACCGGCGATATCTTGGTTTTCGTGGGGTTTCAAGCTGAGATATGCATTTTCTGCGATAATCTTGGTGAGACTTCTGTCCGAAGTATGCTGAATAATCGAGATCGCTCTTTTCCAGCTGGTTAGTGCGAGAAACACGTTTTCTGTGGTTTTCACCACTCCACAGTTCGTTGGATATGCAGAACAGTAGATATCTTGGTTTTCGTGGGGTTTCAAGCAGAGATATGCATTTTCTGCGATAATCTTGGTGTGACTTCTGTTAGAAGTATGCAGAATCATCGAGATCGCACTTTTCGAGCTATTTGATGCGAGAAACACGTTATCTGGTGTTTTCACCACTCCACAGTGCGTTTGATATGCAGAACCGGAGATATCTTGGTTTTCGTGGGGTTTCAAGCTTAGATATGCATTTCCTTTGATAATCTTGGTGAGACTCCTGTCCGAAATATGCTGAATCATCGAGATCGCTCTTTTCGAGCTATTTAATGCGAGAAACACGTTCTCTGGTTGTTTTCACCACTCCACAGTGCGTTTGAAATGCAGAACAGGCGATATCTTGATTTTCGTGGTGTTTCCAGCTGAGATATGCATTTTCTGCAATAATCTTGGTGAGACTTCTGTTAGAAGTATGCAGAATCGTCGAGAGCGCTCCTTTCGAGCTACTTAATGCGAGAAACACGTTTTCTGGGGTTTTCACCACTCCACAGTTCGTTGGATGTGCTGAACCGGAGATATCTTGGTTTTCGTGGGGTTTCAAGCTGAGATATGCATTTCCTGCGATAATCTTGGTGAGACTTCTGTCCGACGTATGCTGAATCATCTATATCGCTCTTTTCGAGCTATTTAATGCGAGAAACACGTTATCTGGTGTTTGCACCACTCCTCAGTGCGTTTGATATGCAGAACCGGCGATATCTTGGTTTTCGTGGGGTTTCAAGCTGAGATATGCATTTTCTGCGATAATCTTGGTGAGACTTCTGTCCGAAGTATGCTGAATAATCGAGATCGCTCTTTTCGAGCTGGTTAGTGCGAGAAACACGTTATCTGGTGTTTTCACCACTCCGCAGTTGGTTTGATATGCAGAACCGGCGATATTTTGGTTTTCGTCGGGTTTCAAGCTGAGATATGCATGTTCTACGATAATCTTGGTGAAACATCTGTTCGAAGTATGCAGAAACATCGAGAGCGCTCTTTTCGAGCTACTTAATGCACGAAACACGTTTTCTGGTGTTTTCACCACTCCACAGTACGTTTGACATGCAGAACCGGCGATATCTTGATTTTCGTGGGGTTTCAAGCTGAGATATGCATTTTCTACGATAATCTTGGTGAAACATCTGTCCGAAGTATGCAGAAACATCGAGAGCGCTCTTTTCGAGCTACTTAATGCACGAAACACGTTCTCTGGTGTTTTCACCACTCCACGGTACGTTTGATGTACAGAACCGGAGATAACTCGGTTTTCGTCGGGTTTCAAGATGAGATATGCATTTTCTACGATAATCTTGGTGAGACTTCTGTCCGAAGTATGCTGAAACATCGAGATCGCTCTTTTCGAGCTAGTTAATGCGAGAAAAACCTTATCCGGTGTTTTCACCACTCCACAGTGCGTTTGATATGCAAAACCGGCGATATCTTGGTTTTCGTGGGGTTTCAAGCTGAGATATGCATTTTCTGCGATAATCTTGGTGAGACTTCTGTTAGAAGTATGCAGAATCATCGAGATCGCACTATTCGAGCTATTTAATGCGAGAAACACGTTATCTGGTGTTTTCACCACTCCACAGTGCGTTTGATATGCAGAACCGGAGATATCTTGGTTTTCGTGGGGTTTCAAGCTGAGATATGCATTTTCTGCGATAATCTTGGTGAGACTTCTGTCCGAAGTATGCTGAATAATCGAGATCGCTCTTTTCGAGCTGGTTAGTGCGAGAAACACGTTATCTGGTGTTTTCACCACTCCGCAGTACGTTTGACATGCAGAACCGGCGATATCTTGATTTTCGTGGGGTTTCAAGCTGAGGTATGCATTTCCTGCGATAATCTTGGTGAGACTTCTGTCCGACGTATGCTGAATCATCTAGATCGCTCTTTTCGAGCTATTGAATGCGAGAAACACGTTATCTGGTGTTTTCACCACTCCTCAGTGCGTTTGATATGCAGAACCGGTCTATATCTTGGTTTTCGTGGGGATTCAAGCTGAGATATGCATTTTCTGCGATAATCCTGGTGAGACTTCTGTCAGAAGTATGAAGAATCTTCGAGAACGCTCTTATCGAGCTACTTAATGCGCAAAACACGTTTTCTGGTGTTTTCACCACTCCACGGTACGTTTGATGTGCAGAACCGGAGATAACTCGGTTTTCGTCGGGTTTCAAGCTGAGATATGCATTTTCTGCGATAATCTTGGTGAGACTTCTGTCCGAAGTATGCTGAAACATCGAGATCGCTATTTTCGAGCTAGTTAATGCAAGAAGAACCTTATCCGGTGTTTTCACCACTCCACAGTGCGTTTGATATGCAGAACCGGCGATATCTTGGTTTCGGTCGGGTTTCAAGCTGAGATATGCATTTTCTGCGATAATCTTGGTGGGTCTTTTGTCAGAAGTATGCAGAAACATCGAGAGCGCTCTTTTCGAGCTACTTAATGCACGAAATACGTTTTCTGGTGTTTTCACCACTCCACGGTACGTTTGATGTGCAGAACCGGAGATAACTCGGTTTTCGTCGGGTTTCAAGCTGAGATATGCATTTTCTACGATAATCTTGGTGAGACTTCTGTCCGAAGTATGCTGAAACATCGAGATCGCTCTTTTCGAGCTAGTTAATGCGAGAAAAACCTTATCCGGTGTTTTCACCACTCCACAGTGCGTTTGATATGCAAAACCGGCGATATCTTGGTTTTCGTGGGGTTTCAAGCTGAGATATGCATTTTCTGCGATAATCTTGGTGAGACGTCTGTTAGAAGTATGCAGAATCATCGAGATCGCACTATTCGAGCTATTTAATGCGAGAAACACGTTATCTGGTGTTTTCACCACTCCACAGTGCGTTTGATATGCAGAACCGGAGATATCTTGGTTTTCGTGGGGTTTCAAGCTGAGATATGCATTTCCTTTGATAATCTTGGTGAGACTCCTGTCCGAAATATGCTGAATCATCGAGATCGCTCTTTTCGAGCTATTTAATGCGAGAAACACGTTCTCTGGTTGTTTTCACCACTCCACAGTGCGTTTGAAATGCAGAACAGGCGATATCTTGATTTTCGTGGTGTTTCCAGCTGAGATATGCATTTTCTGCAATAATCTTGGTGAGACTTCTGTTAGAAGTATGCAGAATCGTCGAGAGCGCTCTTTTCGCGCTACTTAATGCGAGAAACACGTTTTCTGGGGTTTTCACCACTCCACAGTTCGTTGGATATGCTGAACCGGAGATATCTTGGTTTTCGTGGGGTTTCAAGCTGAGATATGCATTTCCTGCGATAATCTTGGTGAGACTTCTGTCCGACGTATGCTGAATCATCTAGATCGCTCTTTTCGAGCTGGTTAGTGCGAGAAACACGTTTTCTGTGGTTTTCACCACTCCACAGTTCGTTGGATATGCAGAACAGTAGATATCTTGGTTTTCGTGGGGTTTCAAGCAGAGATATGCATTTTCTGCGATAATCTTGGTGTGACTTCTGTTAGAAGTATGCAGAATCATCGAGATCGCACTTTTCGAGCTATTTGATGCGAGAAACACGTTATCTGGTGTTTTCACCACTCCACAGTACGTTTGACATGCAGAACCGGAGATATCTTGGTTTCGGTCGGGTTTCAAGCTGAGATATGCATTTTCTGCGATAATCTTGGTGGGTCTTTTGTCAGAAGTATGCAGAATCATCTAGATCGCTCTTTTCGAGCTACTTAATTCACGAAACACGTTTTCTGGTGTTTTCACCACTCCACAGTGTGTTTGATATGCAAAACCGGCGATATCTTGGTTTTCGTTGGGTTTCAAGCTGAGATATGCATTTTCTGCGATAATCTTGGTGAGACTTCTGTTAGAAGTATGCAGAATCATCGAGATCGCACTATTCGAGCTATTTAATGCGAGAAACACGTTATCTGGTGTTTTCACCACTCCACAGTGCGTTTGATATGCAGAATCGGAGATATCTTGGTTTTCGTGGGGTTTCAAGCTGAGATATGCATTTCCTTTGATAATCTTGGTGAGACTCCTGTCCGAAATATGCTGAATCATCGAGATCGCACTTTTCGAGCTATTTAATGCGAGAAACACGTTCTCTGGTTGTTTTCACCACTCCACAGTGCGTTTGAAATGCAGAACAGGCGATATCTTGATTTTCGTGGTGTTTCCAGCTGAGATATGCATTTTCAGCGATAATCTTGGTGAGACTTCTGTTAGAAGTATGCAGAATCATCGAGAGCGCTCTTTTCGAGCTATTTAATGCGAGAAACACGTTTTCTGGGGTTTTCACCACTCCACAGTTCGTTGGATATGCTGAACCGGAGATATCTTGGTTTTCGTGGGGTTTCAAGCTGAGATATGCATTTCCTGCGATAATCCTGGTGAGACTTCTGTCCGACGTATGCTGAATCATCTAGATCGCTCTTTTCGAGCTATTTAATGCGAGAAACACGTTATCTGGTGTTTTCACCACTCCTCAGTGCGTTTGATATGCAGAACCGGTCTATATCTTGGTTTTCGTGGGGATTCAAGCTGAGATATGCATTTTCTGCGATAATCCTGGTGAGACTTCAGTCAGAAGTATGAAGAATCTTCGAGAACGCTCTTTTCGAGCTACTTAATGCGCGAAACACGTTTTCTGGTGTATTCACCACTCCACGGTACGTTTGATGTGCAGAACCGGAGATAACTCGGTTTTCGTCGGGTTTCAAGCTGAGATATGCATTTTCTGCGATAATCTTGGTAAGACTTCTGTCCGAAGTATGCAGAATCATCGAGATCGCTCTTTTCGAGCTATTTAATGCGAGAATCACGTTATCTGGTGTTTTCACCACTCCACAGTGCGTTTGATATGCAGTACCAGCGATATCTTGGTTTTCGTCGGGTTTCATGCTGAGATATGCATTTTTTACGATAATCTTGGTGAGACTTCTGTCCGAAGTATGCAGAACCATCGAGATCGCTCTATTCGAGCTATTTAATGCGACAAACACGTTATCTGGTGTTTTCAGCACCCCACAGTGCGTTTGATATGCAGAACCAGCGATATCTTGGTTTTCGTGGGGTTTCAAGCTGAGATATGCATTTTTTACGATAATCTTGGTGAAACATCTGTCCGAAGTATGCAGAAACATCGAGAGCGCTCTTTTCGAGCTACTTAATGCACGAAACACGTTATCTGGTGTTTTCACCACTCCACAGTGCGTATGATATGCAGAACCGGCGATATCTTTGTTTTCGTGGGGTTTCAAGCTGAGATATGCATTTTCTGCGATAATCTTGGTGAGACTTCTGTCCGAAGTATGCTGAAACATCGAGATCGCTATTTTCGAGCTAGTTAATGCAAGAAGAACCTTATCCGGTGTTTTCACCACTCCACAGTGCGTTTGATATGCAGAACCGGCGATATCTTGGTTTTCGTGGGGTTTCAAGCTGAGATATGCATTTTCTGCGATAATCTTGGTGAGACTTCTGTCCGAAGTATGCTGAATAATCGAGATCGCTCTTTTCGAGCTGGTTAGTGCGAGAAACACGTTTTCTGTGGTTTTCACCACTCCACAGTTCGTTGGATATGTAGAACAGTAGATATCTTGGTTTTCGTGGCGTTTCAAGCAGAGATATGCATTTTCTGCGATAATCTTGGTGTGACTTCTGTTAGAAGTATGCAGAATCATCGAGATCGCACTTTTCGAGCTATTTAATGCGAGAAACACGTTATCTGGTGTTTTCACCACTCCGCAGTTGGTTTGATATGCAGAACCGGAGATATCTTGGTTTCGGTCGGGTTTCAAGCTGAGATATGCATTTTCTGCGATAATCTTGGTGGGTCTTTTGTCAGAAGTATGCAGAATCATCTAGATCGCTCTTTTCGAGGTACTTAATTCACGAAACACGTTTTCTGGTGTTTTCACCACTCCACAGTATGTTTGACATGCAGAACCGGCGATATTTTGGTTTTCGTCGGGTTTCAAGCTGAGATATGCATTTTCTACGATAATCTTGGTGAGACTTCTGTCCGAAGTATGCTGAAACATCGAGATCGCTCTTTTCGAGCTAGTTAATGCGAGAAAAACCTTATCCGGTGTTTTCACCACTCCACAGTGCGTTTGATATGCAAAACCGGCGATATCTTGGTTTTCGTGGGGTTTCAAGCTGAGATATGCATTTTCTGCGATAATCTTGGTGAGACTTCTGTTAGAAGTATGCAAAATCATCGAGATCGCACTATTCGAGCTATTTAATGCGAGAAACACGTTATCTGGTGTTTTCACCACTCCACAGTGCGTTTGATATGCAGAACCGGAGATATCTTGGTTTTCGTGGGGTTTCAAGCTGAGATATGCATTTCCTTTGATAATCTTGGTGAGACTCCTGTCCGAAATATGCTGAATCATCGAGATCGCTCTTTTCGAGCTATTTAATGCGAGACACACGTTCTCTGGTTGTTTTCACCACTCCACAGTGCGTTTGAAATGCAGAACAGGCGATATCTTGATTTTCGTGGTGTTTCCAGCTGAGATATGCATTTTTTGCAATAATCTTGGTGAGACTTCTGTTAGAAGTATGCAGAATCGTCGAGAGCGCTCTTTTCCAGCTACTTAATGCGAGAAACACGTTTTCTGGGGTTTTCACCACTCCACAGTTCGTTGGATATGCTGAACCGGAGATATCTTGGTTTTCGTGGGGTTTCAAGCTGAGATATGCATTTCCTGCGATAATCTTGGTGAGACTTCTGTCCGACGTATGCTGAATCATCTAGATCGCTCTTTTCGAGCTATTTAATGCGAGAAACACGTTATCTGGTGTTTTCACCACTCCTCAGTGCGTTTGATATGCAGAACCGGAGATATCTTGGTTTCGGTCGGGTTTCAAGCTGAGATATGCATTTTCTGCGATAATCTTGGTGGGTCTTTTGTCAGAAGTATGCAGAATCATCTAGATCGCTCTTTTCGAGCTACTTAATTCACGAAACACGTTTTCTGGTGTTTTCACCACTCCACAGTTCGTTGGATATGCAGAACCGGAGATATCTTGGTTTTCGTGGGGTTTCAAGCTGAGATATGCATTTCCTTTGATAATCTTGGTGAGACTCCTGTCCGAAATATGCTGAATCATCGAGATCGCTCTTTTCGAGCTATTTAATGCGAGAAACACGTTATCTGGTGTTTTCACCACTCCACGGTACGTTTGATGTGCAGAACCGGAGATAACTCGGTTTTCGTCGGGTTTCAAGCTGAGATATGCATTTTCTGCGATAATCTTGGTGAGACTTCTGTCCGAAGTATGCAGAATCATCGAGATCGCTCTTTTCGAGGTATTTAATGCGAGAATCACGTTATCTGGTGTTTTCACCACTCCACAGTGCGTTTGATATGCAGTACCAGCGATATCTTGGTTTTCGTTGGGTTTCAAGCTGAGATATGCATTTTCTGCGATAATCTTGGTGAGACTTCTGTTAGAAGTATGCAGAATCATCGAGATCGCACTATTCGAGCTATTTAATGCGAGAAACACGTTATCTGGTGTTTTCACCACTCCACAGTGCGTTTGATATGCAGAATCGGAGATATCTTGGTTTTCGTGGGGTTTCAAGCTGAGATATGCATTTCCTTTGATAATCTTGGTGAGACTCCTGTCCGAAGTATGCTGAAACATCGAGATCGCTCTTTTCGAGCTAGTTAAGGCGAGAAAAACCTTATCCGGTGTTTTCACCACTCCACAGTGTGTTTGATATGCAAAACCGGCGATATCTTGGTTTTCGTTGGGTTTCAAGCTGAGATATGCATTTTCTGCGATAATCTTGGTGAGACTTCTGTTAGAAGTATGCAGAATCATCGAGATCGCACTATTCGAGCTATTTAATGCGAGAAACACGTTATCTGGTGTTTTCACCACTCCACAGTGCGTTTGATATGCAGAATCGGAGATATCTTGGTTTTCGTGGGGTTTCAAGCTGAGATATGCATTTCCTTTGATAATCTTGGTGAGACTCCTGTCCGAAATATGCTGAATCATCGAGATCGCACTTTTCGAGCTATTTAATGCGAGAAACACGTTCTCTGGTTGTTTTCACCACTCCACAGTGCGTTTGAAATGCAGAACAGGCGATATCTTGATTTTCGTGGTGTTTCCAGCTGAGATATGCATTTTCAGCGATAATCTTGGTGAGACTTCTGTTAGAAGTATGCAGAATCATCGAGAGCGCTCTTTTCGAGCTATTTAATGCGAGAAACACGTTTTCTGGGGTTTTCACCACTCCACAGTTCGTTGGATATGCAGAACCGGCGATATCTTGGTTTTCGTGGGGATTCAAGCTGAGATATGCATTTTCTGCGATAATCCTGGTGAGACTTCTGTCAGAAGTATGAAGAATCTTCGAGAACGCTCTTTTCGAGCTACTTAATGCGCGAAACAAGTTTTCTGGTGTTTTCACCACTCCACGGTACGTTTGATGTGCAGAACCGGAGATAACTCGGTTTTCGTCGGGTTTCAAGCTGAGATATGCATTTTCTGCGATAATCTTGGTGAGACTTCTGTCCGACGTATGCTGAATCATCTAGATCGCTCTTTTCGAGCTATTTAATGCGAGAAACACGTTATCTGGTGTTTTCACCACTCCTCAGTGCGTTTGATATGCAGAACCGGCGATATCTTGGTTTTCGTGGGGATTCAAGCTGAGATATGCATTTTCTGCGATAATCCTGGTGAGACTTCTGTCAGAAGTATGCAGAATCATCGAGATCGCACTATTCGAGCTATTTAATGCGAGAAACACGTTATCTGGTGTTTTCACCACTCCACAGTGCGTTTGATATGCAGAATCGGAGATATCTTGGTTTTCGTGGGGTTTCAAGCTGAGATATGCATTTCCTTTGATAATCTTGGTGAGACTCCTGTCCGAAATATGCTGAATCATCGAGATCGCACTTTTCGAGCTATTTAATGCGAGAAACACGTTCTCTGGTTGTTTTCACCACTCCACAGTGCGTTTGAAATGCAGAACAGGCGATATCTTGATTTTCGTGGTGTTTCCAGCTGAGATATGCATTTTCAGCGATAATCTTGGTGAGACTTCTGTTAGAAGTATGCAGAATCATCGAGAGCGCTCTTTTCGAGCTATTTAATGCGAGAAACACGTTTTCTGGGGTTTTCACCACTCCACAGTTCGTTGGATATGCAGAACCGGCGATATCTTGGTTTTCGTGGGGTTTCAAGCTGAGATATGCATTTCCTTTGATAATCTTGGTGAGACTCCTGTCCGAAATATGCTGAATCATCGAGATCGCACTTTTCGAGCTATTTAATGCGAGAAACACGTTCTCTGGTTGTTTTCACCACTCCACAGTGCGTTTGAAATGCAGAACAGGCGATATCTTGATTTTCGTGGTGTTTCCAGCTGAGATATGCATTTTCAGCGATAATCTTGGTGAGACTTCTGTTAGAAGTATGCAGAATCATCGAAATCGCTCTTTTCGAGCTATTTAATGCGAGAATCACGCTATCTGGTGTTTTCACCACTCCACAGTGCGTTTGATATGCAGTACCAGCGATATCTTGGTTTTCGTGGGGTTTCATGCTGAGATATGCATTTTCTGCGATAATCTTGGTGTGACTTCTGTTAGAAGTATGCAGAATCATCGAGATCGCACTTTTCGAGCTATTTAATGCGAGAAACACGTTATCTGGTGTTTTCACCACTCCACGGTACGTTTGATGTGCAGAACCGGAGATAACTCGGTTTTCGTCGGGTTTCAAGCTGAGATATGCATTTCCTTTGATAATCTTGGTGAGACTCCTGTCCGAAATATGCTGAATCATCGAGATCGCTCTTTTCGAGCTATTTAATGCGAGAAACACGTTCTCTGGTTGTTTTCACCACTCCACAGTGCGTTTGAAATGCAGAACAGGCGATATCTTGATTTTCGTGGTGTTTCCAGCTGAGATATGCATTTCCTTTGATAATCTTGGTGAGACTCCTGTCCGAAATATGCTGAATCATCGAGATCGCTCTTTTCGAGCTATTTAATGCGAGAAACACGTTCTCTGGTTGTTTTCACCACTCCACAGTGCGTTTGAAATGCAGAACAGGCGATATCTTGATTTTCGTGGTGTTTCCAGCTGAGATATGCATTTCCTTTGATAATCTTGGTGAGACTCCTGTCCGAAATATGCTGAATCATCGAGATCGCTCTTTTCGAGCTATTTAATGCGAGAAACACGTTCTCTGGTTGTTTTCACCACTCCACAGTGCGTTTGAAATGCAGAACAGGCGATATCTTGATTTTCGTGGTGTTTCCAGCTGAGATATGCATTTTCTGCGATAATCTTGGTGTGACTTCTGTTAGAAGTATGCAGAATCATCGAGATCGCACTTTTCGAGCTATTTAATTCACGAAACACGTTTTCTGGTGTTTTCACCACTCCACAGTTCGTTGGATATGCAGAACCGGAGATATCTTGGTTTTCGTGGGGTTTCAAGCTGAGATATGCATTTCCTTTGATAATCTTGGTGAGACTCCTGTCCGAAATATGCTGAATCATCGAGATCGCTCTTTTCGAGCTATTTAATGCGAGAAACACGTTCTCTGGTTGTTTTCACCACTCCACAGTGCGTTTGAAATGCAGAACAGGCGATATCTTGATTTTCGTGGTGTTTCCAGCTGAGATATGCATTTTCTGCGATAATCTTGGTGAGACTTCTGTTAGAAGTATGCAGAATCATCGAAATCGCTCTTTTCGAGCTATTTAATGCGAGAATCACGCTATCTGGTGTTTTCACCACTCCACAGTGCGTTTGATATGCAGTACCAGCGATATCTTGGTTTTCGTGGGGTTTCATGCTGAGATATGCATTTTCTGCGATAATCTTGGTGTGACTTCTGTTAGAAGTATGCAGAATCATCGAGATCGCACTTTTCGAGCTATTTAATGCGAGAAACACGTTATCTGGTGTTTTCACCACTCCACGGTACGTTTGATGTGCAGAACCGGAGATAACTCGGTTTTCGTCGGGTTTCAAGCTGAGATATGCATTTTCTACGATAATCTTGGTGAGACTTCTGTCCGAAGTATGCTGAAACATCGAGATCGCTCTTTTCGAGCTAGTTAATGCGAGAAAAACCTTATTCGGTGTTTTCACCACTCCACAGTGCGTTTGATATGCAAAACCGGCGATATCTTGGTTTTCGTGGGGTTTCAAGCTGAGATATGCATTTCCTGCGATAATCTTGGTGAGACTTCTGTCCGACGTATGCTGAATCATCTAGATCGCTCTTTTCGAGCTATTTAATGCGAGAAACACGTTATCTGGTGTTTTCACCACTCCACGGTACGTTTGATGTGCAGAACCGGAGATAACTCGGTTTTCGTCGGGTTTCAAGCTGAGATATGCATTTTCTGCGATAATCTTGGTGAGACTTCTGTCCGAAGTATGCAGAATCATCTAGATCGCTCTTTTCGAGCTATTTAATGCGAGAAACACGTTATCTGGTGTTTTCACCACTCCACGGTACGTTTGATGTGCAGAACCGGAGATAACTCGGTTTTCGTCGGGTTTCAAGCTGAGATATGCATTTTCTGCGATAATCTTGGTGAGACTTCTGTCCGAAGTATGCAGAATCATCGAAATCGCTCTTTTCGAGCTATTTAATGCGAGAATCACGCTATCTGGTGTTTTCACCACTCCACAGTGCGTTTGATATGCAGTACCAGCGATATCTTGGTTTTCGTGGGGTTTCATGCTGAGATATGCATTTTCTGCGATAATCTTGGTGTGACTTCTGTTAGAAGTATGCAGAATCATCGAGATCGCACTTTTCGAGCTATTTAATGCGAGAAACACGTTATCTGGTGTTTTCACCACTCCACGGTACGTTTGATGTGCAGAACCGGAGATAACTCGGTTTTCGTCGGGTTTCAAGCTGAGATATGCATTTCCTTTGATAATCTTGGTGAGACTTCTGTCCGAAGTATGCTGAAACATCGAGATCGCTCTTTTCGAGCTAGTTAATGCGAGAAAAACCTTATTCGGTGTTTTCACCACTCCACAGTGCGTTTGATATGCAAAACCGGCGATATCTTGGTTTTCGTGGGGTTTCAAGCTGAGATATGCATTTCCTGCGATAATCTTGGTGAGACTTCTGTCCGACGTATGCTGAATCATCTAGATCGCTCTTTTCGAGCTATTTAATGCGAGAAACACGTTATCTGGTGTTTTCACCACTCCACGGTACGTTTGATGTGCAGAACCGGAGATAACTCGGTTTTCGTCGGGTTTCAAGCTGAGATATGCATTTTCTGCGATAATCTTGGTGAGACTTCTGTCCGAAGTATGCAGAATCATCGAGATCGCTCTTTTCGAGGTATTTAATGCGAGAATCACGTTATCTGGTGTTTTCACCACTCCACAGTGCGTTTGATATGCAGTACCAGCGATATCTTGGTTTTCGTTGGGTTTCAAGCTGAGATATGCATTTTCTGCGATAATCTTGGTGAGACTTCTGTTAGAAGTATGCAGAATCATCGAGATCGCACTATTCGAGCTATTTAATGCGAGAAACACGTTATCTGGTGTTTTCACCACTCCACAGTGCGTTTGATATGCAGAATCGGAGATATCTTGGTTTTCGTGGGGTTTCAAGCTGAGATATGCATTTCCTTTGATAATCTTGGTGAGACTCCTGTCCGAAGTATGCTGAAACATCGAGATCGCTCTTTTCGAGCTAGTTAAGGCGAGAAAAACCTTATCCGGTGTTTTCACCACTCCACAGTGTGTTTGATATGCAAAACCGGCGATATCTTGGTTTTCGTTGGGTTTCAAGCTGAGATATGCATTTTCTGCGATAATCTTGGTGAGACTTCTGTTAGAAGTATGCAGAATCATCGAGATCGCACTATTCGAGCTATTTAATGCGAGAAACACGTTATCTGGTGTTTTCACCACTCCACAGTGCGTTTGATATGCAGAATCGGAGATATCTTGGTTTTCGTGGGGTTTCAAGCTGAGATATGCATTTCCTTTGATAATCTTGGTGAGACTCCTGTCCGAAATATGCTGAATCATCGAGATCGCACTTTTCGAGCTATTTAATGCGAGAAACACGTTCTCTGGTTGTTTTCACCACTCCACAGTGCGTTTGAAATGCAGAACAGGCGATATCTTGATTTTCGTGGTGTTTCCAGCTGAGATATGCATTTTCAGCGATAATCTTGGTGAGACTTCTGTTAGAAGTATGCAGAATCATCGAGAGCGCTCTTTTCGAGCTATTTAATGCGAGAAACACGTTTTCTGGGGTTTTCACCACTCCACAGTTCGTTGGATATGCAGAACCGGCGATATCTTGGTTTTCGTGGGGATTCAAGCTGAGATATGCATTTTCTGCGATAATCCTGGTGAGACTTCTGTCAGAAGTATGAAGAATCTTCGAGAACGCTCTTTTCGAGCTACTTAATGCGCGAAACAAGTTTTCTGGTGTTTTCACCACTCCACGGTACGTTTGATGTGCAGAACCGGAGATAACTCGGTTTTCGTCGGGTTTCAAGCTGAGATATGCATTTTCTGCGATAATCTTGGTGAGACTTCTGTCCGACGTATGCTGAATCACCTAGATCGCTCTTTTCGAGCTATTTAATGCGAGAAACACGTTATCTGGTGTTTTCACCACTCCTCAGTGCGTTTGATATGCAGAACCGGCGATATCTTGGTTTTCGTGGGGATTCAAGCTGAGATATGCATTTTCTGCGATAATCCTGGTGAGACTTCTGTCAGAAGTATGCAGAATCATCGAGATCGCACTATTCGAGCTATTTAATGCGAGAAACACGTTATCTGGTGTTTTCACCACTCCACAGTGCGTTTGATATGCAGAATCGGAGATATCTTGGTTTTCGTGGGGTTTCAAGCTGAGATATGCATTTCCTTTGATAATCTTGGTGAGACTCCTGTCCGAAATATGCTGAATCATCGAGATCGCACTTTTCGAGCTATTTAATGCGAGAAACACGTTCTCTGGTTGTTTTCACCACTCCACAGTGCGTTTGAAATGCAGAACAGGCGATATCTTGATTTTCGTGGTGTTTCCAGCTGAGATATGCATTTTCAGCGATAATCTTGGTGAGACTTCTGTTAGAAGTATGCAGAATCATCGAGAGCGCTCTTTTCGAGCTATTTAATGCGAGAAACACGTTTTCTGGGGTTTTCACCACTCCACAGTTCGTTGGATATGCAGAACCGGCGATATCTTGGTTTTCGTGGGGTTTCAAGCTGAGATATGCATTTCCTTTGATAATCTTGGTGAGACTCCTGTCCGAAATATGCTGAATCATCGAGATCGCACTTTTCGAGCTATTTAATGCGAGAAACACGTTCTCTGGTTGTTTTCACCACTCCACAGTGCGTTTGAAATGCAGAACAGGCGATATCTTGATTTTCGTGGTGTTTCCAGCTGAGATATGCATTTTCAGCGATAATCTTGGTGAGACTTCTGTTAGAAGTATGCAGAATCATCGAGAGCGCTCTTTTCGAGCTATTTAATGCGAGAAACACGTTTTCTGGGGTTTTCACCACTCCACAGTTCGTTGGATATGCAGAACCGGCGATATCTTGGTTTTCGTGGGGATTCAAGCTGAGATATGCATTTTCTGCGATAATCCTGGTGAGACTTCTGTCAGAAGTATGAAGAATCTTCGAGAACGCTCTTTTCGAGCTACTTAATGCGCGAAACAAGTTTTCTGGTGTTTTCACCACTCCACGGTACGTTTGATGTGCAGAACCGGAGATAACTCGGTTTTCGTCGGGTTTCAAGCTGAGATATGCATTTTCTGCGATAATCTTGGTGTGACTTCTGTCCGAAGTATGCTGAAACATCGAGATCGCTCTTTTCGAGCTAGTTAAGGCGAGAAAAACCTTATCCGGTGTTTTCACCACTCCACAGTCTGTTTGATATGCAAAACCGGCGATATCTTGGTTTTCGTTGGGTTTCAAGCTGAGATATGCATTTTCTGCGATAATCTTGGTGAGACTTCTGTTAGAAGTATGCAGAATCATCGAGATCGCACTATTCGAGCTATTTAATGCGAGAAACACGTTATCTGGTGTTTTCACCACTCCACAGTGCGTTTGATATGCAGAATCGGAGATATCTTGGTTTTCGTGGGGTTTCAAGCTGAGATATGCATTTCCTTTGATAATCTTGGTGAGACTCCTGTCCGAAATATGCTGAATCATCGAGATCGCACTTTTCGAGCTATTTAATGCGAGAAACACGTTCTCTGGTTGTTTTCACCACTCCACAGTGCGTTTGAAATGCAGAACAGGCGATATCTTGATTTTCGTGGTGTTTCCAGCTGAGATATGCATTTTCAGCGATAATCTTGGTGAGACTTCTGTTAGAAGTATGCAGAATCATCGAGAGCGCTCTTTTCGAGCTATTTAATGCGAGAAACACGTTTTCTGGGGTTTTCACCACTCCACAGTTCGTTGGATATGCTGAACCGGAGATATCATGGTTTTCGTGGGGTTTCAAGCTGAGACATGCATTTCCTGCGATAATCCTGGTGAGACTTCTGTCCGACGTATGCTGAATCATCTAGATCGCTCTTTTCGAGCTATTTAATGCGAGAAACACGTTATCTGGTGTTTTCACCACTCCTCAGTGCGTTTGATATGCAGAACCGTTCTATATCTTGGTTTTCGTGGGGATTCAAGATGAGATATGCATTTTCTGCGATAATCCTGGTGAGACTTCAGTCAGAAGTATGAAGAATCTTCGAGAACGCTCTTTTCGAGCTACTTAATGCGCGAAACACGTTTTCTGGTGTTTTCACCACTCCACGGTACGTTTGATGTGCAGAACCGGAGATAACTCGGTTTTCGTCGGGTTTCAAGCTGAGATATGCATTTTCTGCGATAATCTTGGTGAGACTTCTGTCCGAAGTATGCAGAATCATCGAGATCGCTCTTTTCGAGCTATTTAATGCGAGAATAACGTTATCTGGTGTTTTCACCACTCCACAGTGCGTTTGATATGCAGTACCAGCGATATCTTGGTTTTCGTCGGGTTTCATGCTGAGATATGCATTTATTACGATAATCTTGGTGAGACTTCTGTCCGAAGTATGCAGAATCATCGAGATCGCTCTATTCGAGCTATTTAATGCGACAAACACGTTATCTGGTGTTTTCAGCACCCCACAGTGCGTTTGATATGCAGAACCAGCGATATCTTGGTTTTCGTGGGGTTTCAAGCTGAGATATGCATTTTTTACGATAATCTTGGTGAAACATCTGTCCGAAGTATGCAGAAACATCGAGAGCGCTCTTTTCGAGCTACTTAATGCACGAAACACGTTATCTTGTGTTTTCACCACTCCACAGTGCGTATGATATGCAGAACCGGCGATATCTTTGTTTTCGTGGGGTTTCAAGCTGAGATATGCATTTTCTGCGATAATCTTGGTGAGACTTCTGTCCGAAGTATGCTGAAACATCGAGATCGCTATTTTCGAGCTAGTTAATGCAAGAAGAACCTTATCCGGTGTTTTCACCACTCCACAGTGCGTTTGATATGCAGAACCGGCGATATCTTGGTTTTCGTGGGGTTTCAAGCTGAGATATGCATTTTCTGCGATAATCTTGGTGAGACTTCTGTCCGAAGTATGCTGAATAATCGAGATCGCTCTTTTCGAGCTGGTTAGTGCGAGAAACACGTTTTCTGTGGTTTTCACCACTCCACAGTTCGTTGGATATGCAGAACAGTAGATATCTTGGTTTTCGTGGGGTTTCAAGCAGAGATATGCATTTTCTGCGATAATCTTGGTGGGTCTTTTGTCAGAAGTATGCAGAATCATCTAGATCGCTCTTTTCGAGGTACTTAATTCACGAAACACGTTTTCTGGTGTTTTCACCACTCCACAGTATGTTTGACATGCAGAACCGGCGATATTTTGGTTTTCGTCGGGTTTCAAGCTGAGATATGCATTTTCTACGATAATCTTGGTGAGACTTCTGTCCGAAGTATGCTGAAACATCGAGATCGCTCTTTTCGAGCTAGTTAATGCGAGAAAAACCTTATCCGGTTTTTTCACCACTCCACAGTGCGTTTCATATGCAAAACCGGCGATATCTTGGTTTTCGTGGGGTTTCAAGCTGAGATATGCATTTTCTGCGATAATCTTGGTGAGATTTCTGTTAGAAGTATGCAGAATCATCGAGATCGCACTATTCGAGCTATTTAATGCGAGAAACACGTTATCTGGTGTTTTCACCACTCCACAGTGCGTTTGATATGCAGAACCGGAGATATCTTGGTTTTCGTGGGGTTTCAAGCTGAGATATGCATTTCCTTTGATAATCTTGGTGAGACTCCTGTCCGAAATATGCTGAATCATCGAGATCGCTCTTTTCGAGCTATTTAATGCGAGACACACGTTCTCTGGTTGCTTTCACCACTCCACAGTGCGTTTGAAATGCAGAACAGGCGATATCTTGATTTTCGTGGTGTTTCCAGCTGAGATATGCATTTTCTGCAATAATCTTGGTGAGACTTCGGTTAGAAGTATGCAGAATCGTCGAGAGCGCTCTTTTCGAGCTACTTAATGCGAGAAACACGTTTTCTGGGGTTTTCACCACTCCACAGTTCGTTGGATATGCTGAACCGGAGATATCTTGGTTTTCGTGGGGTTTCAAGCTGAGATATGCATTTCCTGCGATAATCTTGGTGAGACTTCTGTCCGACGTATGCTGAATCATCTAGATCGCTCTTTTCGAGCTATTTAATGCGAGAAACACGTTATCTGGTGTTTTCACCACTCCTCAGTGCGTTTGATATGCAGAACCGGAGATATCTTGGTTTCGGTCGGGTTTCAAGCTGAGATATGCATTTTCTGCGATAATCTTGGTGGGTCTTTTGTCAGAAGTATGCAGAATCATCTAGATCGCTCTTTTCGAGCTACTTAATTCACGAAGCACGTTTTCTGGTGTTTTCACCACTCCACAGTTCGTTGGATATGCAGAACCGGAGATATCTTGGTTTTCGTGGGGTTTCAAGCTGAGAAATGCATTTCCTTTGATAATCTTGGTGAGACTCCTGTCCGAAATATGCTGAATCATCGAGATCGCTCTTTTCGAGCTATTTAATGCGAGAAACACGTTCTCTGGTTGTTTTCACCACTCCACAGTGTGTTTGAAATGCAGAACAGGCGATATCTTGATTTTCGTGGTGTTTCCAGCTGAGATATGCATTTTCTGCGATAATCTTGGTGAGACTTCTGTTAGAAGTATGCAGAATCATCGAAATCGATCTTTTCGAGCTATTTAATGCGAGAATCACGCTATCTGGTGTTTTCACCACTCCACAGTGCGTTTGATATGCAGTACCAGCGATATCTTGGTTTTCGTGGGGTTTCATGCTGAGATATGCATTTTCTGCGATAATCTTGGTGTGACTTCTGTTAGAAGTATGCAGAATCATCGAGATCGAACTTTTCGAGCTATTTAATGCGAGAAACACGTTATCTGGTGTTTTCACCACTCCACGGTACGTTTGATGTGCAGAACCGGAGATAACTCGGTTTTCGTCGGGTTTCAAGCTGAGATATGCATTTTCTACGATAATCTTGGTGAGACTTCTGTCCGAAGTATGCTGAAACATCGAGATCGCTCTTTTCGAGCTAGTTAATGCGAGAAAAACCTTATTCGGTGTTTTCACCACTCCACAGTGCGTTTGATATGCAAAACCGGCGATATCTTGGTTTTCGTGGGGTTTCAAGCTGAGATATGCATTTTCTGCGATAATCTTGGTGAGACTTCTGTTAGAAGTATGCAGAATCATCGAGATCGCACTATTCGAGCTATTTAATGCGAGAAACACGTTATCTGGTGTTTTCACCACTCCACAGTGCGTTTGATATGCAGAACCGGAGATATCTTGGTTTTCGTGGGGTTTCAAGCTGAGATATGCATTTCCTGCGATAATCTTGGTGAGACTTCTGTCCGACGTATGCTGAATCATCTAGATCGCTCTTTTCGAGCTATTTAATGCGAGAAACACGTTATCTGGTGTTTTCACCACTCCTCAGTGCGTTTGATATGCAGAACCGGCGATATCTTGGTTTTCGTGGGGATTCAAGCTGAGATATGCATTTTCTGCGATAATCCTGGTGAGACTTCTGTCAGAAGTATGAAGAATCTTCGAGAACGCTCTTTTCGAGCTACTTAATGCGCGAAACAAGTTTTCTGGTGTTTTCACCACTCCACGGTACGTTTGATGTGCAGAACCGGAGATAACTCGGTTTTCGTCGGGTTTCAAGCTGAGATATGCATTTTCTGCGATAATCTTGGTGAGACTTCTGTCCGAAGTATGCAGAATCATCGAGATCGCTCTTTTCGAGGTATTTAATGCGAGAATCACGTTATCTGGTTTTTTCACCACTCCACAGTGCGTTTGATATGCAGTACCAGCGATATCTTGGTTTTCGTGGGGTTTCATGCTGAGATATGCATTTTCTGCGATAATCTTGGTGTGACTTCTGTCCGAAGTATGCTGAAACATCGAGATCGCTCTTTTCAAGCTAGTTAATGCGAGAAAAACCTTATCCGGTGTTTTCACCACTCCACAGTACGTTTGATATGCAGAACCGGAGATATCTTGGTTTTCGTGGGGTTTCAAGCTGAGATATGCATTTCCTGCGATAATCTTGGTGAGACTTCTGTCCGACGTATGCTGAATCATCTAGATCGCTCTTTTCGAGCTATTTAATGCGAGAAACACGTTATCTGGTGTTTTCACCACTCCTCAGTGCGTTTGATATGCAGAACCGGCGATATCTTGGTTTTCGTGGGGATTCAAGCTGAGATATGCATTTTCTGCGATAATCCTGGTGAGACTTCTGTCAGAAGTATGAAGAATCTTCGAGATCGCACTATTCGAGCTATTTAATGCGAGAAACACGTTATCTGGTGTTTTCACCACTCCACAGTGCGTTTGATATGCAGAACCGGAGATATCTTGGTTTTCGTGGGGTTTCAAGCTGAGATATGCATTTCCTGCGATAATCTTGGTGAGACTTCTGTCCGACGTATGCTGAATCATCTAGATCGCTCTTTTCGAGCTATTTAATGCGAGAAACACGTTATCTGGTGTTTTCACCACTCCTCAGTGCGTTTGATATGCAGAACCGGCGATATCTTGGTTTTCGTGGGGATTCAAGCTGAGATATGCATTTTCTGCGATAATCCTGGTGAGACTTCTGTCAGAAGTATGAAGAATCTTCGAGAACGCTCTTTTCGAGCTACTTAATGCGCGAAACGAGTTTTCTGGTGTTTTCACCACTCCACGGTACGTTTGATGTGCAGAACCGGAGATAACTCGGTTTTCGTCGGGTTTCAAGCTGAGATATGCATTTTCTGCGATAATCTTGGTGAGACTTCTGTCCGAAGTATGCAGAATCATCGAGATCGCTCTTTTCGAGGTATTTAATGCGAGAATCACGTTATCTGGTTTTTTCACCACTCCACAGTGCGTTTGATATGCAGTACCAGCGATATCTTGGTTTTCGTGGGGTTTCATGCTGAGATATGCATTTTCTGCGATAATCTTGGTGTGACTTCTGTCCGAAGTATGCTGAAACATCGAGATCGCTCTTTTCAAGCTAGTTAATGCGAGAAAAACCTTATCCGGTGTTTTCACCACTCCACAGTGTGTTTGATATGCAAAACCGGCGATATCTTGGTTTTCGTTGGGTTTCAAGCTGAGATATGCATTTTCTGCGATAATCTTGGTGAGACTTCTGTTAGAAGTATGCAGAATCATTGAGATCGCACTATTCGAGCTATTTAATGCGAGAAACACGTTATCTGGTGTTTTCACCACTCCACAGTGCGTTTGATATGCAGAATCGGAGATATCTTGGTTTTCGTGGGGTTTCAAGCTGAGATATGCATTTCCTTTGATAATCTTGGTGAGACTCCTGTCCGAAATATGCTGAATCATCGAGATCGCACTTTTCGAGCTATTTAATGCCAGAAACACGTTCTCTGGTTGTTTTCACCACTCCACAGTGCGTTTGAAATGCAGAACAGGCGATATCTTGATTTTCGTGGTGTTTCCAGCTGAGATATGCATTTTCAGCGATAATCTTGGTGAGACTTCTGTTAGAAGTATGCAGAATCATCGAGAGCGCTCTTTTCGAGCTATTTAATGCGAGAAACACGTTTTCTGGGGTTTTCACCACTCCACAGTTCGTTGGATATGCTGAACCGGAGATATCATGGTTTTCGTGGGGTTTCAAGCTGAGATATGCATTTCCTGCGATAATCCTGGTGAGACTTCTGTCCGACGTATGCTGAATCATCTAGATCGCTCTTTTCGAGCTATTTAATGCGAGAAACACGTTATCTGGTGTTTTCACCACTCCTCAGTGCGTTTGATATGCAGAACCGGTCTATATCTTGGTTTTCGTGGGGATTCAAGATGAGATATGCATTTTCTGCGATAATCCTGGTGAGACTTCAGTCAGAAGTATGAAGAATCTTCGAGAACGCTCTTTTCGAGCTACTTAATGCGCGAAACACGTTTTCTGGTGTTTTCACCACTCCACGGTACGTTTGATGTGCAGAACCGGAGATAACTCGGTTTTCGTCGGGTTTCAAGCTGAGATATGCATTTTCTGCGATAATCTTGGTGAGACTTCTGTCCGAAGTATGCAGAATCATCGAGATCGCTCTTTTCGAGCTATTTAATGCGAGAATCACGTTATCTGGTGTTTTCACCACTCCACAGTGCGTTTGATATGCAGTACCAGCGATATCTTGGTTTTCGTCGGGTTTCATGCTGAGATATGCATTTATTACGATAATCTTGGTGAGACTTCTGTCCGAAGTATGCAGAATCATCGAGATCGCTCTATTCGAGCTATTTAATGCGACAAACACGTTATCTGGTGTTTTCAGCACCCCACAGTGCGTTTGATATGCAGAACCAGCGATATCTTGGTTTTCGTGGGGTTTCAAGCTGAGATATGCATTTTTTACGATAATCTTGGTGAAATATCTGTCCGAAGTATGCAGAAACATCGAGAGCGCTCTTTTCGAGCTACTTAATGCACGAAACACGTTATCTTGTGTTTTCACCACTCCACAGTGCGTATGATATGCAGAACCGGCGATATCTTTGTTTTCGTGGGGTTTCAAGCTGAGATATGCATTTTCTGCGATAATCTTGGTGAGACTTCTGTCCGAAGTATGCTGAAACATCAAGATCGCTCTTTTCGAGCTAGTTAATGCGAGAAAAACCTTATTCGGTGTTTTCACCACTCCACAGTGCGTTTGATATGCAAAACCGGCGATATCTTGGTTTTCGTGGGGTTTCAAGCTGAGATATGCATTTTCTGCGATAATCTTGGTGAGACTTCTGTTAGAAGTATGCAGAATCATCGAGATCGCACTATTCGAGCTATTTAATGCGAGAAACACGTTATCTGGTGTTTTCACCACTCCACAGTGCGTTTGATATGCAGAACCGGAGATATCTTGGTTTTCGTGGGGTTTCAAGCTGAGATATGCATTTCCTTTGATAATCTTGGTGAGACTCCTGTCCGAAATATGCTGAATCATCGAGATCGCTCTTTTCGAGCTATTTAATGCGAGAAACACGTTCTCTGATTGTTTTCACCACTCCACAGTGCGTTTGAAATGCAGAACAGGCGATATCTTGATTTTCGTGGTGTTTCCAGATGAGATATGCATTTTCTGCGATAATCTTGGTGAGACTTCTGTTAGAAGTATGCAGAATCGTCGAGAGCGCTCTTTTCGAGCTACTTAATGCGAGAAACACGTTTTCTGGGGTTTTCACCACTCCACAGTTCGTTGGATATGTTGAACCGGAGATATCTTGGTTTTCGTGGGGTTTCAAGCTGAGATATGCATTTCCTGCGATAATCTTGGTGAGACTTCTGTCCGACGTATGCTGAATCATCTAGATCGCTCTTTTCGAGCTATTTAATGCGAGAAACACGTTATCTGGTGTTTTCACCACTCCTCAGTGCGTTTGATATGCAGAACCGGCGATATCTTGGTTTTCGTGGGGATTCAAGCTGAGATATGCATTTTCTGCGATAATCCTGGTGAGACTTCTGTCAGAAGTATGAAGAATCTTCGAGAACGCTCTTTTCGAGCTACTTAATGCGCGAAACAAGTTTTCTGGTGTTTTCACCACTCCACGGTACGTTTGATGTGCAGAACCGGAGATAACTCGGTTTTCGTCGGGTTTCAAGCTGAGATATGCATTTTCTGCGATAATCTTGGTGAGACTTCTGTCCGAAGTATGCAGAATCATCGAGATCGCTCTATTCGAGCTATTTAATGCGACAAACACGTTATCTGGTGTTTTCAGCACCCCACAGTGCGTTTGATATGCAGAACCAGCGATATCTTGGTTTTCGTGGGGTTTCAAGCTGAGATATGCATTTTTTACGATAATCTTGGTGAAATATCTGTCCGAAGTATGCAGAAACATCGAGAGCGCTCTTTTCGAGCTACTTAATGCACGAAACACGTTATCTTGTGTTTTCACCACTCCACAGTGCGTATGATATGCAGAACCGGCGATATCTTTGTTTTCGTGGGGTTTCAAGCTGAGATATGCATTTTCTGCGATAATCTTGGTGAGACTTCTGTCCGAAGTATGCTGAAACATCAAGATCGCTCTTTTCGAGCTAGTTAATGCGAGAAAAACCTTATTCGGTGTTTTCACCACTCCACAGTGCGTTTGATATGCAAAACCGGCGATATCTTGGTTTTCGTGGGGTTTCAAGCTGAGATATGCATTTTCTGCGATAATCTTGGTGAGACTTCTGTTAGAAGTATGCAGAATCATCGAGATCGCACTATTCGAGCTATTTAATGCGAGAAAAACCTTATCCGGTGTTTTCACCACTCCACAGTGTGTTTGATATGCAAAACCGGCGATATCTTGGTTTTCGTTGGGTTTCAAGCTGAGATATGCATTTTCTGCGATAATCTTGGTGAGACTTCTGTTAGAAGTATGCAGAATCATCGAGATCGCACTATTCGAGCTATTTAATGCGAGAAACACGTTATCTGGTGTTTTCACCACTCCACAGTGCGTTTGATATGCAGAATCGGAGATATCTTGGTTTTCGTGGGGTTTCAAGCTGAGATATGCATTTCCTTTGATAATCTTGGTGAGACTCCTGTCCGAAATATGCTGAATCATCGAGATCGCACTTTTCGAGCTATTTAATGCGAGAAACACGTTCTCTGGTTGTTTTCACCACTCCACAGTGCGTTTGAAATGCAGAACAGGCGATATCTTGATTTTCGTGGTGTTTCCAGCTGAGATATGCATTTTCAGCGATAATCTTGGTGAGACTTCTGTTAGAAGTATGCAGAATCATCGAGAGCGCTCTTTTCGAGCTATTTAATGCGAGAAACACGTTTTCTGGGGTTTTCACCACTCCACAGTTCGTTGGATATGCTGAACCGGAGATATTATGGTTTTCGTGGGGTTTCAAGCTGAGATATGCATTTCCTGCGATAATCCTGGTGAGACT
Source organism: Anthophora plumipes (assembly GCA_951804975.1). NCBI lineage: Eukaryota > Metazoa > Arthropoda > Insecta > Hymenoptera > Apidae > Anthophora > Anthophora plumipes. The sequence continues at coordinate 2,350,803 of CATORF010000423.1, forward strand.
TCTGTCCGACGTATGCTGAATCATCTAGATCGCTCTTTTCGAGCTATTTAATGCGAGAAACACGTTATCTGGTGTTTTCACCACTCCTCAGTGCGTTTGATATGCAGAACCGGTCTATATCTTGGTTTTCGTGGGGATTCAAGCTGAGATATGCATTTTCTGCGATAATCCTGGTGAGACTTCAGTCAGAAGTATGAAGAATCTTCGAGAACGCTCTTTTCGAGCTACTTAATGCGCGAAACACGTTTTCTGGTGTTTTCACCACTCCACGGTACGTTTGATGTGCAGAACCGGAGATAACTCGGTTTTCGTCGGGTTTCAAGCTGAGATATGCATTTTCTGCGATAATCTTGGTGAGACTTCTGTCCGAAGTATGCAGAATCATCGAGATCGCTCTTTTCGAGCTATTTAATGCGAGAATCACGTTATCTGGTGTTTTCACCACTCCACAGTGCGTTTGATATGCAGTACCAGCGATATCTTGGTTTTCGTCGGGTTTCATGCTGAGATATGCATTTATTACGATAATCTTGGTGAGACTTCTGTCCGAAGTATGCAGAATCATCGAGATCGCTCTATTCGAGCTATTTAATGCGACAAACACGTTATCTGGTGTTTTCAGCACCCCACAGTGCGTTTGATATGCAGAACCAGCGATATCTTGGTTTCCGTGGGGTTTCAAGCTGAGATATGCATTTTTTACGATAATCTTGGTGAAACATCTGTCCGAAGTATGCAGAAACATCGAGAGCGCTCTTTTCGAGCTACTTAATGCACGAAACACGTTATCTGGTGTTTTCACCACTCCACAGTGCGTATGATATGCAGAACCGGCGATATCTTTGTTTTCGTGGGGTTTCAAGCTGAGATATGCATTTTCTGCGATAATCTTGGTGAGACTTCTGTCCGAAGTATGCTGAAACATCGAGATCGCTATTTTCGAGCTAGTTAATGCAAGAAGAACCTTATCCGGTGTTTTCACCACTCCACAGTGCGTTTGATATGCAGAACCGGCGATATCTTTGTTTTCGTGGGGTTTCAAGCTGAGATATGCATTTTCTGCGATAATCTTGGTGAGACTTCTGTCCGAAGTATGCTGAATAATCGAGATCGCTCTTTTCGAGCTGGTTAGTGCGAGAAACACGTTTTCTGTGGTTTTCACCACTCCACAGTTCGTTGGATATGCAGAACAGTAGATATCTTGGATTTCGTGGGGTTTCAAGCAGAGATATGCATTTTCTGCGATAATCTTGGTGTGACTTCTGTTAGAAGTATGCAGAATCATCGAGATCGCACTTTTCGAGCTATTTAATGCGAGAAACACGTTATCTGGTGTTTTCACCACTCCGCAGTTGGTTTGATATGCAGAACCGGAGATATCTTGGTTTCGGTCGGGTTTCAAGCTGAGATATGCATTTTCTGCGATAATCTTGGTGGGTCTTTTGTCAGAAGTATGCAGAATCATCTAGATCGCTCTTTTCGAGGTACTTAATTCACGAAACACGTTTTCTGGTGTTTTCACCACTCCACAGTATGTTTGACATGCAGAACCGGCGATATTTTGGTTTTCGTCGGGTTTCAAGCTGAGATATGCATTTTCTACGATAATCTTGGTGAGACTTCTGTGCGAAGTATGCTGAAACATCGAGATCGCTCTTTTCGAGCTAGTTAATGCGAGAAAAACCTTATCCGGTGTTTTCACCACTCCACAGTGCGTTTGATATGCAAAACCGGCGATATCTTGGTTTTCGTGGGGTTTCAAGCTGAGATATGCATTTTCTGCGATAATCTTGGTGAGACTTCTGTTAGAAGTATGCAGAATCATCGAGATCGCACTATTCGAGCTATTTAATGCGAGAAACACGTTATCTGGTGTTTTCACCACTCCACAGTGCGTTTGATATGCAGAACCGGAGATATCTTGGTTTTCGTGGGGTTTCAAGCTGAGATATGCATTTCCTTTGATAATCTTGGTGAGACTCCTGTCCGAAATATGCTGAATCATCGCGATCGCTCTTTTCGAGCTATTTAATGCGAGACACACGTTCTCTGGTTGTTTTCACCACTCCACAGTGCGTTTGAAATGCAGAACAGGCGATATCTTGATTTTCGTGGTGTTTCCAGCTGAGATATGCATTTTCTGCAATAATCTTGGTGAGACTTCTGTTAGAAGTATGCAGAATCGTCGAGAGCGCTCTTTTCGAGCTACTTAATGCGAGAAACACGTTTTCTGGGGTTTTCACCACTCCACAGTTCGTTGGATATGCTGAACCTGAGATATCTTGGTTTTCGTGGGGTTTCAAGCTGAGATATGCATTTCCTGCGATAATCTTGGTGAGACTTCTGTCCGACGTATGCTGAATCATCTAGATCGCTCTTTTCGAGCTATTTAATGCGAGAAACACGTTATCTGGTGTTTTCACCACTCCTCAGTGCGTTTGATATGCAGAACCGGAGATATCTTGGTTTCGGTCGGGTTTCAAGCTGAGATATGCATTTTCTGCGATAATCTTGGTGGGTCTTTTGTCAGAAGTATGCTGAATCATCTAGATCGCTCTTTTCGAGCTACTTAATTCACGAAACACGTTTTCTGGTGTTTTCACCACTCCACAGTTCGTTGGATATGCAGAACAGTAGATATCTTGGTTTTCGTGGGGTTTCAGGCAGAGATATGCATTTTCTGCGATAATCTTGGTGAGACTTCTGTCCGAAGTATGCAGAATCATCGAGATCGCACTTTTCGAGCTATTTAATGCGAGAAACACGTTATCTGGTGTTTTCACCACTCCGCAGTTGGTTTGATATGCAGAACAGTAGATATCTTGGTTTTCGTGGGGTTTCATGCTGAGATATGCATTTTTTACGATAATCTTGGTGAGACTTCTGTCCGAAGTATGCAGAATCATCGAGATCGCTCTATTCGAGCTATTTAATGCGACAAACACGTTATCTGGTGTTTTCAGCACCACACAGTGCGTTTGACATGCAGAACCAGCGATATCTTGGTTTTCGTGGGGTTTCAAGCTGAGATATGCATTTTTTACGATAATCTTGGTGAGACTTCTGTCCGAAGTATGCTTAATCATCGAGATCGCTCGTTTCGAGCTATTTAATGCGAGAAACACGTTATCTGGTGTTTTCACCACTCCACAGTGCGTATGATATGCAGAACCGGCGATATCTTTGTTTTCGTGGGGTTTCAAGCTGAGATATGCATTTTCTGCGATAATCTTGGTGAGACTTCTGTCCGAAGTATGCTGAAACATCGAGATCGCTATTTTCGAGCTAGTTAATGCAAGAAGAAACTTATCCGGTGTTTTCACCACTCCACAGTTCGTTGGATATGCTGAACCTGAGATATCTTGGTTTTCGTGGGGTTTCAAGCTGAGATATGCATTTCCTGCGATAATCTTGGTGAGACTTCTGTCCGGCGTATGCTGAATCATCTAGATCGCTCTTTTCGAGCTATTTAATGCGAGACACACGTTCTCTGGTTGTTTTCACCACTCCACAGTGCGTTTGAAATGCAGAACAGGCGATATCTTGATTTTCGTGGTGTTTCCAGCTGAGATATGCATTTTTTACGATAATCTTGGTGAAACATCTGTCCGAAGTATGCAGAAACATCGAGAGCGCTCTTTTCGAGCTACTTAATGCACGAAACACGTTATCTGGTGTTTTCACCACTCCACAGTGCGTATGATATGCAGAACCGGCGATATCTTTGTTTTCGTGGGGTTTCAAGCTGAGATATGCATTTTCTGCGATAATCTTGGTGAGACTTCTGTCCGAAGTATGCTGAAACATCGAGATCGCTATTTTCGAGCTAGTTAATGCAAGAAGAACCTTATCCGGTGTTTTCACCACTCCACAGTGCGTTTGATATGCAGAACCGGCGATATCTTTGTTTTCGTGGGGTTTCAAGCTGAGATATGCATTTTCTGCGATAATCTTGGTGAGACTTCTGTCCGAAGTATGCTGAATAATCGAGATCGCTCTTTTCGAGCTGGTTAGTGCGAGAAACACGTTTTCTGTGGTTTTCACCACTCCACAGTTCGTTGGATATGCAGAACAGTAGATATCTTGGATTTCGTGGGGTTTCAAGCAGAGATATGCATTTTCTGCGATAATCTTGGTGTGACTTCTGTTAGAAGTATGCAGAATCATCGAGATCGCACTTTTCGAGCTATTTAATGCGAGAAACACGTTATCTGGTGTTTTCACCACTCCGCAGTTGGTTTGATATGCAGAACCGGAGATATCTTGGTTTCGGTCGGGTTTCAAGCTGAGATATGCATTTTCTGCGATAATCTTGGTGGGTCTTTTGTCAGAAGTATGCAGAATCATCTAGATCGCTCTTTTCGAGGTACTTAATTCACGAAACACGTTTTCTGGTGTTTTCACCACTCCACAGTATGTTTGACATGCAGAACCGGCGATATTTTGGTTTTCGTCGGGTTTCAAGCTGAGATATGCATTTTCTACGATAATCTTGGTGAGACTTCTGTGCGAAGTATGCTGAAACATCGAGATCGCTCTTTTCGAGCTAGTTAATGCGAGAAAAACCTTATCCGGTGTTTTCACCACTCCACAGTGCGTTTGATATGCAAAACCGGCGATATCTTGGTTTTCGTGGGGTTTCAAGCTGAGATATGCATTTTCTGCGATAATCTTGGTGAGACTTCTGTTAGAAGTATGCAGAATCATCGAGATCGCACTATTCGAGCTATTTAATGCGAGAAACACGTTATCTGGTGTTTTCACCACTCCACAGTGCGTTTGATATGCAGAACCGGAGATATCTTGGTTTTCGTGGGGTTTCAAGCTGAGATATGCATTTCCTTTGATAATCTTGGTGAGACTCCTGTCCGAAATATGCTGAATCATCGCGATCGCTCTTTTCGAGCTATTTAATGCGAGACACACGTTCTCTGGTTGTTTTCACCACTCCACAGTGCGTTTGAAATGCAGAACAGGCGATATCTTGATTTTCGTGGTGTTTCCAGCTGAGATATGCATTTTCTGCAATAATCTTGGTGAGACTTCTGTTAGAAGTATGCAGAATCGTCGAGAGCGCTCTTTTCGAGCTACTTAATGCGAGAAACACGTTTTCTGGGGTTTTCACCACTCCACAGTTCGTTGGATATGCTGAACCTGAGATATCTTGGTTTTCGTGGGGTTTCAAGCTGAGATATGCATTTCCTGCGATAATCTTGGTGAGACTTCTGTCCGACGTATGCTGAATCATCTAGATCGCTCTTTTCGAGCTATTTAATGCGAGAAACACGTTATCTGGTGTTTTCACCACTCCTCAGTGCGTTTGATATGCAGAACCGGAGATATCTTGGTTTCGGTCGGGTTTCAAGCTGAGATATGCATTTTCTGCGATAATCTTGGTGGGTCTTTTGTCAGAAGTATGCTGAATCATCTAGATCGCTCTTTTCGAGCTACTTAATTCACGAAACACGTTTTCTGGTGTTTTCACCACTCCACAGTTCGTTGGATATGCAGAACAGTAGATATCTTGGTTTTCGTGGGGTTTCAGGCAGAGATATGCATTTTCTGCGATAATCTTGGTGAGACTTCTGTCCGAAGTATGCAGAATCATCGAGATCGCACTTTTCGAGCTATTTAATGCGAGAAACACGTTATCTGGTGTTTTCACCACTCCGCAGTTGGTTTGATATGCAGAACAGTAGATATCTTGGTTTTCGTGGGGTTTCATGCTGAGATATGCATTTTTTACGATAATCTTGGTGAGACTTCTGTCCGAAGTATGCAGAATCATCGAGATCGCTCTATTCGAGCTATTTAATGCGACAAACACGTTATCTGGTGTTTTCAGCACCACACAGTGCGTTTGACATGCAGAACCAGCGATATCTTGGTTTTCGTGGGGTTTCAAGCTGAGATATGCATTTTTTACGATAATCTTGGTGAGACTTCTGTCCGAAGTATGCTTAATCATCGAGATCGCTCGTTTCGAGCTATTTAATGCGAGAAACACGTTATCTGGTGTTTTCACCACTCCACAGTGCGTATGATATGCAGAACCGGCGATATCTTTGTTTTCGTGGGGTTTCAAGCTGAGATATGCATTTTCTGCGATAATCTTGGTGAGACTTCTGTCCGAAGTATGCTGAAACATCGAGATCGCTATTTTCGAGCTAGTTAATGCAAGAAGAAACTTATCCGGTGTTTTCACCACTCCACAGTGCGTTTGATATGCAGAACCGGCGATATCTTGGTTTCGGTCGGGTTTCAAGCTGAGATATGCATTTTCTGCGATAATCTTGGTGGGTCTTTTGTCAGAAGTATGCAGAATCATCTAGATCGCTCTTTTCGAGCTACTTAATTCACGAAACACTTTTTCTGGTGTTTTCACCACTCCACAGTACGTTTGACATGCAGAACCGGCGATATCTTGATTTTCGTAGGGTTTCAAGCTGAGATATGCATTTTCAGCGATAATCTTGGTGAGACTTCTGTTAGAAGTATGCAGAATCATCGGGATCGCACTATTCGAGCTATTTAATGCGAGAAACACGTTATCTGGTGTTTTCACCACTCCACAGTGCGTTTGATATGCAGAACCGGAGATATCTTGGTTTTCGTGGGGTTTCAAGCTGAGATATGCATTTCCTTTGATAATCTTGGTGAGACTCCTGTCCGAAATATGCTGAATCATCGAGATCGCTCTTTTCGAGCTATTTAATGCGAGAAACACGTTCTCTGGTTGTTTTCACCACTCCACAGTGCGTTTGAAATGCAGAACAGGCGATATCTTGATTTTCGTGGTGTTTCCAGCTGAGATCTGCATTTTCTGCGATAATCTTGGTGAGACTTCTGTTAGAAGTATGCAGAATCATCGAAATCGCTCTTTTCGAGCTATTTAATGCGAGAATCACGCTATCTGGTGTTTTCACCACTCCACAGTGCGTTTGATATGCAGTACCAGCGATATCTTGGTTTTCGTGGGGTTTCATGCTGAGATATGCATTTTCTGCGATAATCTTGGTGTGACTTCTGTTAGAAGTATGCAGAATCATCGAGATCGCACTTTTCGAGCTATTTAATGCGAGAAACACGTTATCTGGTGTTTTCACCACTCCACGGTACGTTTGATGTGCAGAACCGGAGATAACTCGGTTTTCGTCGGGTTTCAAGCTGAGATATGCATTAGCTACGATAATCTTGGTGAGACTTCTGTCCGAAGTATGCTGAAACATCGAGAACGCTCTTTTCGAGCTAGTTAATGCGAGAAAAACCTTATTCGGTGTTTTCACCACTCCACAGTGCGTTTGATATGCAAAACCGGCGATATCTTGGTTTTCGTGGGGTTTCAAGCTGAGATATGCATTTCCTTTGATAATCTTGGTGAGACTCCTGTCCGAAATATGCTGAATCATCGAGATCGCTCTTTTCGAGCTATTTAATGCGAGAAACACGTTCTCTGGTTGTTTTCACCACTCCACAGTGCGTTTGAAATGCAGAACAGGCGATATCTTGATTTTCGTGGTGTTTCCAGATGAGATATGCATTTACTGCGATAATCTTGGTGAGACTTCTGTTAGAAGTATGCAGAATCGTCGAGAGCGCTCTTTTCGAGCTACTTAATGCGAGAAACACGTTTTCTGGGGTTTTCACCACTCCACAGTTCGCTGGATATGTTGAACCGGAGATATCTTGGTTTTCGTGGGGTTTCAAGCTGAGATATGCATTTCCTGCGATAATCTTGGTGAGACTTCTGTCCGACGTATGCTGAATCATCTAGATCGCTCTTTTCGAGCTATTTAATGCGAGAAACACGTTATCTGGTGTTTTCACCACTCCTCAGTGCGTTTGATATGCAGAACCGGCGATATCTTGGTTTTCGTGGGGATTCAAGCTGAGATATGCATTTTCTGCGATAATCCTGGTGAGACTTCTGTCAGAAGTATGAAGAATCTTCGAGAACGCTCTTTTCGAGCTACTTAATGCGCGAAACAAGTTTTCTGGTGTTTTCACCACTCCACGGTACGTTTGATGTGCAGAACCGGAGATAACTCGGTTTTCGTCGGGTTTCAAGCTGAGATATGCATTTTCTGCGATAATCTTGGTGAGACTTCTGTCCGAAGTATGCAGAATCATCGAGATCGCTCTTTTCGAGGTATTTAATGCGAGAATCACGTTATCTGGTGTTTTCACCACTCCACAGTGCGTTTGATATGCAGTACCAGCGATATCTTGGTTTTCGTGGGGTTTCATGATGAGATATGCATTTTCTGCGATAATCTTGGTGTGACTTCTGTTAGAAGTATGCAGAATCATCGAGATCGCACTTTTCGAGCTATTTAATGCGAGAAACACGTTATCTGGTGTTTTCACCACTCCACAGTACGTTTGACATGCAGAACCGGAGATATCTTGGTTTCGGTCGGGTTTCAAGCTGAGATATGCATTTTCTGCGATAATCTTGGTGGGTCTTTTGTCAGAAGTATGCAGAATCATCTACATCGCTATTTTCGAGCTACTTAATTCACGAAACACGTTTTCTGGTGTTTTCACCACTCCACAGTACGTTTGACATGCTGAACCGGCGATATCTTGATTTTCGTGGGGTTTCAAGCTGAGATATGCATTTTCTGCGATAATCTTGGTGAGACTTCTGTTAGAACTATGCAGAATCATCGAGATCGCACTTTTCGAGCTATTTAATGCGAGAAACACGTTATCTGGTGTTTTCACCACTCCGCAGTTGGTTTGATATGCAGAACCGGCGATATTTTGGTTTTCGTCGGGTTTCAAGCTGAGATATGCATTTTCTACGATAATCTTGGTGAAACATCTGTCCGAAGTATGCAGAAACATCGAGAGCGCTCTTTTCGAGCTACTTAATGCACGAAACACGTTTTCTGGTGTTTTCACCACTCCACGGTACGTTTGATGTGCAGAACCGGAGATAACTCGGTTTTCGTCGGGTTTCAAGCTGAGATATGCATTTTCTACGATAATCTTGGTGAGACTTCTGTCCGAAGTATGCTGAAACATCGAGATCGCTCTTTTCGAGCTAGTTAATGCGAGAAAAACCTTATCCTGTGTTTTCACCACTCCACAGTGCGTTTGATATGCAAAACCGGCGATACCTTGGTTTTCGTGGGGTTTCAAGCTGAGATATGCATTTCCTTTGATAATCTTGGTGAGACTCCTGTCCGAAATATGCTGAATCATCGAGATCGCTCTTTTCGAGCTATTTAATGCGAGAAACACGTTCTCTGGTTGTTTTCACCACTCCACAGTGCGTTTGAAATGCTGAACAGGCGATATCTTGATTTTCGTGGTGTTTCCAGCTGAGATATGCATTTTCTGCGATAATCTTGGTGAGACTTCTGTTAGAAGTATGAAGAATCTTCGAGAACGCTCTTTTCGAGCTACTTAATGCGCGAAACACGTTTTCTGGTGTTTTCACCACTCCACGGTACGTTTGATGTGCAGAACCGGAGATAACTCGGTTTTCGTCGGGTTTCAAGCTGAGATATGCATTTTCTGCGATAATCTTGGTGAGACTTCTGTTAGAAGTATGCAGAATCATCGAGATCGCACTATTCGAGCTATTTAATGCGAGAAACACGTTATCTGGTGTTTTCACCACTCCACAGTGCGTTTGATATGCAGAACCGGAGATATCTTGGTTTTCGTGGGGTTTCAAGCTGAGATATGCATTTCCTTTGATAATCTTGGTGAGACTCCTGTCCGAAATATGCTGAATCATCGAGATCGCTCTTTTCGAGCTATTTAATGCGAGAAACACGTTCTCTGGTTGTTTTCACCACTCCACAGTGCGTTTGAAATGCTGAACAGGCGATATCTTGATTTTCGTGGTGTTTCCAGCTGAGATATGCATTTTCTGCGATAATCTTGGTGAGACTTCTGTTAGAAGTATGCAGAATCGTCGAGAGCGCTCTTTTCGAGCTACTTAATGCGAGAAACACGTTTTCTGGGGTTTTCACCACTCCACAGTTCGTTGGATATGTTGAACCGGAGATATCTTGGTTTTCGTGGGGATTCAAGCTGAGATATGCATTTTCTGCGATAATCCTGGTGAGACTTCTGTCAGAAGTATGAAGAAACTTCGAGAACGCTCTTTTCGAGCTACTTAATGCGCGAAACAAGTTTTCTGGTGTTTTCACCACTCCACGGTACGTTTGATGTGCAGAACCGGAGATAACTCGGTTTTCGTCGGGTTTCAAGCTGAGATATGCATTTTCTGCGATAATCTTGGTGAGACTTCTGTCCGAAGTATGCAGAATCATCGAGATCGCTCTTTTCGAGGTATTTAATGCGAGAATCACGTTATCTGGTGTTTTCACCACTCCACAGTGCGTTTGATATGCAGTACCAGCGATATCTTGGTTTTCGTGGGGTTTCATGCTGAGATATGCATTTTCTGCGATAATCTTGGTGTGACTTCTGTTAGAAGTATGCAGAATCATCGAGATCGCACTTTCCGAGCTATTTAATGCGAGAAACACGTTATCTGGTGTTTTCACCACTCCACAGTACGTTTGACATGCAGAACCGGAGATATCTTGGTTTCGGTCGGGTTTCAAGCTGAGATATGCATTTTCTGCGATAATCTTGGTGGGTCTTTTGTCAGAAGTATGCAGAATCATCTACATCGCTCTTTTCGAGCTACTTAATTCACGAAACACGTTTTCTGGTGTTTTCACCACTCCACAGTACGTTTGACATGCAGAACCGGCGATATCTTGATTTTCGTGGGGTTTCAAGCTGAGATATGCATTTTCTGCGATAATCTTGGTGAGACATCTGTTAGAACTATGCAGAATCATCGAGATCGCACTTTTCGAGCTATTTAATGCGAGAAACACGTTATCTGGTGTTTTCACCACTCCATAGTTGGTTTGATATGCAGAACCGGCGATATTTTGGTTTTCGTCGGGTTTCAAGCTGAGATATGCATTTTCTACGATAAGCTTGGTGAAACATCTGTCCGAAGTATGCAGAAACATCGAGAGCGCTCTTTTCGAGCTACTTAATGCACGAAACACGTTTTCTGGTGTTTTCACCACTCCACGGTACGTTTGATGTGCAGAACCGGAGATAACTCGGTTTTCGTCGGGTTTCAAGCTGAGATATGCATTTTCTACGATAATCTTGGTGAGACTTCTGTCCGAAGTATGCTTAATCATCGAGATCGCTCGTTTCGAGCTATTTAATGCGAGAAACACGTTATCTGGTGTTTTCACCACTCCACAGTGCGTATGATATGCAGAACCGGCGATATCTTTGTTTTCGTGGGGTTTCAAGCTGAGATATGCATTTTCTGCGATAATCTTGGTGAGACTTCTGTCCGAAGTATGCTGAAACATCGAGATCGCTATTTTCGAGCTAGTTAATGCAAGAAGAAACTTATCCGGTGTTTTCACCACTCCACAGTGCGTTTGATATGCAGAACCGGCGATATATAGGTTTTCGTGGGGTTTCAAGCTGAGATTTGCATTTTCTGCGATAATCTTGGTGAGACTTCTGTCCGAAGTATGCTGAATAATCGAGATCGCTCTTTTCGAGCTGGTTAGTGCGAGAAACACGTTTTCTGTGGTTTTTACCACTCCACAGTTCTTTGGATCTGCCGAACAGTAGATATCTTGGTTTTCGTGGGGTTTCAAGCAGAGATATGCATTTTCTGCGATAATCTTGGTGTGACTTCTGTTAGAAGTATGCAGAATCATCGAGATCGCACTTTTCGAGCTATTTAATGCGAGAAACACGTTATCTGGTGTTTTCACCACTCCGCAGTTGGTTTGATATGCAGAACAGTAGATATCTTGGTTTTCGTGGGGTTTCAAGCAGAGATATGCATTTTCTGCGATAATCTTGGTGTGACTTCTGTTAGAAGTATGCAGAATCATCGAGATCGCACTTTTCGAGCTATTTAATGCGAGAAACACGTTATCTGGTGTTTTCACCACTCCGCAGTACGTTTGACATGCAGAACCGGAGATATCTTGGTTTCGGTCGGGTTTCAAGCTGAGATATGCATTTTCTGCGATAATCTTGGTGGGTCTTTTGTCAGAAGTATGCAGAATCATCTAGATCGCTCTTTTCGAGCTACTTAATTCACGAAACACGTTTTCTGGTGTTTTCACCACTCCACAGTACGTTTGACATGCAGAACCGGCGATATCTTGATTTTCGTGGGGTTTCAAGCTGAGATATGCATTTTCTGCGATAAAATTGGTGAGACTTCTGTTAGAAGTATGCAGAATCATCGGGATCGCACTATTCGAGCTATTTAATGCGAGAAACACGTTATCTGGTGTTTTCACCACTCCACAGTGCGTTTGATATGCAGAACCGGAGATATCTTGGTTTTCGTGGGGTTTCAAGCTGAGATATGCATTTCCTTTGATAATCTTGGTGAGACTCCTGTCCGAAATATGCTGAATCATCGAGATCGCTCTTTTCGAGCTATTTAATGCGAGAAACACGTTCTCTGGTTGTTTTCACCACTCCACAGTGCGTTTGAAATGCAGAACAGGCGATATCTTGATTTTCGTGGTGTTTCCAGCTGAGATATGCATTTTCAGCGATAATCTTGGTGAGACTTCTGTTAGAAGTATGCAGAATCATCGAGAGCGCTCTTTTCGAGCTATTTAATGCGAGAAACACGTTTTCTGGGGTTTTCACCACTCCACAGTTCGTTGGATATGCTGAACCGGAGATATCTTGGTTTTCGTGGGGTTTCAAGCTGAGATATGCATTTCCTGCGATAATCCTGGTGAGACTTCTGTCCGACGTATGCTGAATCATCTAGATCGCTCTTTTCGAGCTATTTAATGCGAGAAACACGTTATCTGGTGTTTTCACCACTCCTCAGTGCGTTTGATATGCAGAACCGGTCTATATCTTCGTTTTCGTGGGGATTCAAGCTGAGATATTCATTTTCTGCGATAATCCTGGTGAGACTTCAGTCAGAAGTATGAAGAATCTTCGAGAACGCTCTTTTCGAGCTACTTAATGCGCGAAACACGTTTTCTGGTGTTTTCACCACTCCACGGTACGTTTGATGTGCAGAACCGGAGATAACTCGGTTTTCGTCGGGTTTCAAGCTGAGATATGCATTTTCTGCGATAATCTTGGTGAGACTTCTGTCCGAAGTATGCAGAATCATCGAGATCGCTCTTTTCGAGCTATTTAATGCGAGAATCACGTTATCTGGTGTTTTCACCACTCCACAGTGCGTTTGATATGCAGTACCAGCGATATCTTGGTTTTCGTCGGGTTTCATGCTGAGATATGCATTTTTTACGATAATCTTGGTGAGACTTCTGTCCGAAGTATGCAGAATCATCGAGATCGCTCTATTCGAGCTATTTAATGCGACAAACACGTTATCTGGTGTTTTCAGCACCCCACAGTGCGTTTGATATGCAGAACCAGCGATATCTTGGTTTTCGTGGGGTTTCAAGCTGAGATATGCATTTTTTACGATAATCTTGGTGAAACATCTGTCCGAAGTATGCAGAAACATCGAGAGCGCTCTTTTCGAGCTACTTAATGCACGAAGCACGTTATCTGGTGTTTTCACCACTCCACAGTGCGTATGATATGCAGAACCGGAGATATCTTGGTTTTCGTGGGGTTTCAAGCTGAGATATGCATTTCCTTTGATAATCTTGGTGAGACTCCTGTCCGAAATATGCTGAATCATCGAGATCGCTCTTTTCGAGCTATTTAATGCGAGACACACGTTCTCTGGTTGTTTTCACCACTCCACAGTGCGTTTGAAATGCAGAACCGGAGATATCTTGGTTTTCGTGGGGTTTCAAGCTGAGATATGCATTTCCTTTGATAATCTTGGTGAGACTCCTGTCCGAAATATGCTGAATCATCGAGATCGCTCTTTTCGAGCTATTTAATGCGAGACACACGTTCTCTGGTTGTTTTCACCACTCCACAGTGCGTTTGAAATGCAGAACAGGCGATATCTTGATTTTCGTGGTGTTTCCAGCTGAGATATGCATTTTCTGCAATAATCTTGGTGAGACTTCTGTTAGAAGTATGCAGAATCGTCGAGAGCGCTCTTTTCGAGCTACTTAATGCGAGAAACACGTTATCTGGTGTTTTCACCACTCCACAGTGCGTTTGATATGCAGAACCGGAGATATCTTGGTTTTCGTGGGGTTTCAAGCTGAGATATGCATTTCCTTTGATAATCTTGGTGAGACTCCTGTCCGAGATATGCTGAATCATCGAGATCGCTCTTTTCGAGCTATTTAATGCGAGACACACGTTCTCTGGTTGTTTTCACCACTCCACAGTGCGTTTGAAATGCAGAACAGGCGATATCTTGATTTTCGTGGTGTTTCCAGCTGAGATATGCATTTTCTGCAATAATCTTGGTGAGACTTCTGTTAGAAGTATGCAGAATCGTCGAGAGCGCTCTTTTCGAGCTACTTAATGCGAGAAACACGTTATCTGGTGTTTTCACCACTCCACAGTGCGTTTGATATGCAGAACCGGAGATATCTTGGTTTTCGTGGGGTTTCAAGCTGAGATATGCATTTTCTGCGATAATCTTGGTGGGTCTTTTGTCAGAAGTATGCAGAATCATCTAGATCGCTCTTTTCGAGCTACTTAATTCACGAAACACGTTTTCTGGTGTTTTCACCACTCCACAGTTCGTTGGATATGCAGAACAGTAGATATCTTGGTTTTCGTGGGGTTTCAAGCAGAGATATGCATTTTCTGCGATAATCTTGGTGAGACTTCTGTCCGAAGTATGCAGAATCATCGAGATCGCACTTTTCGAGCTATTTAATGCGAGAAACACGTTATCTGGTGTTTTCACCACTCCGCAGTTGGTTTGATATGCAGAACAGTAGATATCTTGGTTTTCGTGGGGTTTCATGCTGAGATATGCATTTTTTACGATAATCTTGGTGAGACTTCTGTCCGAAGTATGCAGAATCATCGAGATCGCTCTATTCGAGCTATTTAATGCGACAAACACGTTATCTGGTGTTTTCAGCACCCCACAGTGCGTTTGATATGCAGAACCAGCGATATCTTGGTTTTCGTGGGGTTTCAAGCTGAGATATGCATTTTTTACGATAATCTTGGTGAGACTTCTGTCCGAAGTATGCTTAATCATCGAGATCGCTCGTTTCGAGCCATTTAATGCGAGAAACACGTTATCTGGTGTTTTCACCACTCCACAGTGCGTATGATATGCAGAACCGGCGATATCTTTGTTTTCGTGGGGTTTCAAGCTGAGATATGCATTTTCTGCGATAATCTTGGTGAGACTTCAGTCCGAAGTATGCTGAAACATCGAGATTGCTATTTTCGAGCTAGTTAATGCAAGAAGAAACTTATCCGGTGTTTTCACCACTCCACAGTGCGTTTGATATGCAGAACCGGCGATATCTTGGTTTTCGTGGGGTTTCAAGCTGAGATTTGCATTTTCTGCGATAATCTTGGTGAGACTTCTGTCCGAAGTATGCTGAATAATCGAGATCGCTCTTTTCGAGCTGGTTAGTGCGAGAAACACGTTTTCTGTGGTTTTTACCACTCCACAGTTCGTTGGATATGCAGAACAGTAGATATCTTGGTTTTCGTGGGGTTTCAAGCTGAGATATGCATTTTCTGCGATAATCTTGGTGTGACTTCTGTCCGAAGTATGCTGAAACATCGAGATCGCTCTTTTCGAGCTAGTTAATGCGAGAAAAACCTTATCCGGTGTTTTCACCACTCCACAGTGTGTTTGATATGCAAAACCGGCGATATCTTGGTTTTCGTTGGGTTTCAAGCTGAGATATGCATTTTCTGCGATAATCTTGGTGAGACTTCTGTTAGAAGTATGCAGAATCATCGAGATCGCACTATTCGAGCTATTTAATGCGAGAAACACGTTATCTGGTGTTTTCACCACTCCACAGTGCGTTTGATATGCAGAATCGGAGATATCTTGGTTTTCGTGGGGTTTCAAGCTGAGATATGCATTTCCTTTGATAATCTTGGTGAGACTCCTGTCCGAAATATGCTGAATCATCGAGATCGCACTTTTCGAGCTATTTAATGCGAGAAACACGTTCTCTGGTTGTTTTCACCACTCCACAGTGCGTTTGAAATGCAGAACAGGCGATATCTTGATTTTCGTGGTGTTTCCAGCTGAGATATGCATTTTCAGCGATAATCTTGGTGAGACTTCTGTTAGAAGTATGCAGAATCATCGAGAGCGCTCTTTTCGAGCTATTTAATGCGAGAAACACGTTTTCTGGGGTTTTCACCACTCCACAGTTCGTTGGATATGCTGAACCGGAGATATTATGGTTTTCGTGGGGTTTCAAGCTGAGATATGCATTTCCTGCGATAATCCTGGTGAGACTTCTGTCCGACGTATGCTGAATCATCTAGATCGCTCTTTTCGAGCTATTTAATGCGAGAAACACGTTATCTGGTGTTTTCACCACTCCTCAGTGCGTTTGATATGCAGAACCGGTCTATATCTTGGTTTTCGTGGGGATTCAAGCTGAGATATGCATTTTCTGCGATAATCCTGGTGAGACTTCAGTCAGAAGTATGAAGAATCTTCGAGAACGCTCTTTTCGAGCTACTTAATGCGCGAAACACGTTTTCTGGTGTTTTCACCACTCCACGGTACGTTTGATGTGCAGAACCGGAGATAACTCGGTTTTCGTCGGGTTTCAAGCTGAGATATGCATTTTCTGCGATAATCTTGGAGAGACTTCTGTCCGAAGTATGCAGAATCATCGAGATCGCTCTTTTCGAGCTATTTAATGCGAGAATCACGTTATCTGGTGTTTTCACCACTCCACAGTGCGTTTGATATGCAGTACCAGCGATATCTTGGTTTTCGTCGGGTTTCATGCTGAGATATGCATTTATTACGATAATCTTGGTGAGACTTCTGTCCGAAGTATGCAGAATCATCGAGATCGCTCTATTCGAGCTATTTAATGCGACAAACACGTTATCTGGTGTTTTCAGCACCCCACAGTGCGTTTGATATGCAGAACCAGCGATATCTTGGTTTCCGTGGGGTTTCAAGCTGAGATATGCATTTTTTACGATAATCTTGGTGAAACATCTGTCCGAAGTATGCAGAAACATCGAGAGCGCTCTTTTCGAGCTACTTAATGCACGAAACACGTTATCTGGTGTTTTCACCACTCCACAGTGCGTATGATATGCAGAACCGGCGATATCTTTGTTTTCGTGGGGTTTCAAGCTGAGATATGCATTTTCTGCGATAATCTTGGTGAGACTTCTGTCCGAAGTATGCTGAAACATCGAGATCGCTATTTTCGAGCTAGTTAATGCAAGAAGAACCTTATCCGGTGTTTTCACCACTCCACAGTGCGTTTGATATGCAGAACCGGCGATATCTTTGTTTTCGTGGGGTTTCAAGCTGAGATATGCATTTTCTGCGATAATCTTGGTGAGACTTCTGTCCGAAGTATGCTGAATAATCGAGATCGCTCTTTTCGAGCTGGTTAGTGCGAGAAACACGTTTTCTGTGGTTTTCACCACTCCACAGTTCGTTGGATATGCAGAACAGTAGATATCTTGGATTTCGTGGGGTTTCAAGCAGAGATATGCATTTTCTGCGATAATCTTGGTGAGACTTCTGTCCGAAGTATGCTGAATAATCGAGATCGCTCTTTTCGAGCTGGTTAGTGCGAGAAACACGTTTTCTGTGGTTTTCACCACTCCACAGTTCGTTGGATATGCAGAACAGTAGATATCTTGGATTTCGTGGGGTTTCAAGCAGAGATATGCATTTTCTGCGATAATCTTGGTGTGACTTCTGTTAGAAGTATGCAGAATCATCGAGATCGCACTTTTCGAGCTATTTAATGCGAGAAACACGTTATCTGGTGTTTTCACCACTCCGCAGTTGGTTTGATATGCAGAACCGGAGATATCTTGGTTTCGGTCGGGTTTCAAGCTGAGATATGCATTTTCTGCGATAATCTTGGTGGGTCTTTTGTCAGAAGTATGCAGAATCATCTAGATCGCTCTTTTCGAGGTACTTAATTCACGAAACACGTTTTCTGGTGTTTTCACCACTCCACAGTATGTTTGACATGCAGAACCGGCGATATTTTGGTTTTCGTCGGGTTTCAAGCTGAGATATGCATTTTCTACGATAATCTTGGTGAGACTTCTGTGCGAAGTATGCTGAAACATCGAGATCGCTCTTTTCGAGCTAGTTAATGCGAGAAAAACCTTATCCGGTGTTTTCACCACTCCACAGTGCGTTTGATATGCAAAACCGGCGATATCTTGGTTTTCGTGGGGTTTCAAGCTGAGATATGCATTTTCTGCGATAATCTTGGTGAGACTTCTGTTAGAAGTATGCAGAATCATCGAGATCGCACTATTCGAGCTATTTAATGCGAGAAACACGTTATCTGGTGTTTTCACCACTCCACAGTGCGTTTGATATGCAGAACCGGAGATATCTTGGTTTTCGTGGGGTTTCAAGCTGAGATATGCATTTCCTTTGATAATCTTGGTGAGACTCCTGTCCGAAATATGCTGAATCATCGCGATCGCTCTTTTCGAGCTATTTAATGCGAGACACACGTTCTCTGGTTGTTTTCACCACTCCACAGTGCGTTTGAAATGCAGAACAGGCGATATCTTGATTTTCGTGGTGTTTCCAGCTGAGATATGCATTTTCTGCAATAATCTTGGTGAGACTTCTGTTAGAAGTATGCAGAATCGTCGAGAGCGCTCTTTTCGAGCTACTTAATGCGAGAAACACGTTTTCTGGGGTTTTCACCACTCCACAGTTCGTTGGATATGCTGAACCTGAGATATCTTGGTTTTCGTGGGGTTTCAAGCTGAGATATGCATTTCCTGCGATAATCTTGGTGGGACTTCTGTCCGACGTATGCTGAATCATCTAGATCGCTCTTTTCGAGCTATTTAATGCGAGAAACACGTTATCTGGTGTTTTCACCACTCCTCAGTGCGTTTGATATGCAGAACCGGAGATATCTTGGTTTCGGTCGGGTTTCAAGCTGAGATATGCATTTTCTGCGATAATCTTGGTGGGTCTTTTGTCAGAAGTATGCAGAATCATCTAGATCGCTCTTTTCGAGCTACTTAATTCACGAAACACGTTTTCTGGTGTTTTCACCACTCCACAGTTCGTTGGATATGCAGAACAGTAGATATCTTGGTTTTCGTGGGGTTTCAGGCAGAGATATGCATTTTCTGCGATAATCTTGGTGAGACTTCTGTCCGAAGTATGCAGAATCATCGAGATCGCACTTTTCGAGCTATTTAATGCGAGAAACACGTTATCTGGTGTTTTCACCACTCCGCAGTTGGTTTGATATGCAGAACAGTAGATATCTTGGTTTTCGTGGGGTTTCATGCTGAGATATGCATTTTTTACGATAATCTTGGTGAGACTTCTGTCCGAAGTATGCAGAATCATCGAGATCGCTCTATTCGAGCTATTTAATGCGACAAACACGTTATCTGGTGTTTTCAGCACCACACAGTGCGTTTGACATGCAGAACCAGCGATATCTTGGTTTTCGTGGGGTTTCAAGCTGAGATATGCATTTTTTACGATAATCTTGGTGAGACTTCTGTCCGAAGTATGCTTAATCATCGAGATCGCTCGTTTCGAGCTATTTAATGCGAGAAACACGTTATCTGGTGTTTTCACCACTCCACAGTGCGTATGATATGCAGAACCGGCGATATCTTTGTTTTCGTGGGGTTTCAAGCTGAGATATGCATTTTCTGCGATAATCTTGGTGAGACTTCTGTCCGAAGTATGCTGAAACATCGAGATCGCTATTTTCGAGCTAGTTAATGCAAGAAGAAACTTATCCGGTGTTTTCACCACTCCACAGTGCGTTTGATATGCAGAACCGGCGATATCTTGGTTTCGGTCGGGTTTCAAGCTGAGATATGCATTTTCGGCGATAATCTTGGTGGGTCTTTTGTCAGAAGTATGCAGAATCATCTAGATCGCTCTTTTCGAGCTACTTAATTCACGAAACACTTTTTCTGGTGTTTTCACCACTCCACAGTACGTTTGACATGCAGAACCGGCGATATCTTGATTTTCGTAGGGTTTCAAGCTGAGATATGCATTTTCAGCGATAATCTTGGTGAGACTTCTGTTAGAAGTATGCAGAATCATCGGGATCGCACTATTCGAGCTATTTAATGCGAGAAACACGTTATGTGGTGTTTTCACCACTCCACAGTGCGTTTGATATGCAGAACCGGAGATATCTTGGTTTTCGTGGGGTTTCAAGCTGAGATATGCATTTCCTTTGATAATCTTGGTGAGACTCCTGTCCGAAATATGCTGAATCATCGAGATCGCTCTTTTCGAGCTATTTAATGCGAGAAACACGTTCTCTGGTTGTTTTCACCACTCCACAGTGCGTTTGAAATGCAGAACAGGCGATATCTTGATTTTCGTGGTGTTTCCAGCTGAGATCTGCATTTTCTGCGATAATCTTGGTGAGACTTCTGTTAGAAGTATGCAGAATCATCGAAATCGCTCTTTTCGAGCTATTTAATGCGAGAATCACGCTATCTGGTGTTTTCACCACTCCACAGTGCGTTTGATATGCAGTACCAGCGATATCTTGGTTTTCGTGGGGTTTCATGCTGAGATATGCATTTTCTGCGATAATCTTGGTGTGACTTCTGTTAGAAGTATGCAGAATCATCGAGATCGCACTTTTCGAGCTATTTAATGCGAGAAACACGTTATCAAGTGTTTTCACCACTCCACGGTACGTTTGATGTGCAGAACCGGAGATAACTCGGTTTTCGTCGGGTTTCAAGCTGAGATATGCATTAGCTACGATAATCTTGGTGAGACTTCTGTCCGAAGTATGCTGAAACATCGAGAACGCTCTTTTCGAGCTAGTTAATGCGAGAAAAACCTTATTCGGTATTTTCACCACTCCACAGTGCGTTTGATATGCAAAACCGGCGATATCTTGGTTTTCGTGGGGTTTCAAGCTGAGATATGCATTTCCTTTGATAATCTTGGTGAGACTCCTGTCCGAAATATGCTGAATCATCGAGATCGCTCTTTTCGAGCTATTTAATGCGAGAAACACGTTCTCTGGTTGTTTTCACCACTCCACAGTGCGTTTGAAATGCAGAACAGGCGATATCTTGATTTTCGTGGTGTTTCCAGATGAGATACGCATTTACTGCGATAATCTTGGTGAGACTTCTGTTAGAAGTATGCAGAATCGTCGAGAGCGCTCTTTTCGAGCTACTTAATGCGAGAAACACGTTTTCTGGGGTTTTCACCACTCCACAGTTCGCTGGATATGTTGAACCGGAGATATCTTGGTTTTCGTGGGGTTTCAAGCTGAGATATGCATTTCCTGCGATAATCTTGGTGAGACTTCTGTCCGACGTATGCTGAATCATCTAGATCGCTCTTTTCGAGCTATTTAATGCGAGAAACACGTTATCTGGTGTATTCACCACTCCTCAGTGCGTTTGATATGCAGAACCGGCGATATCTTGGTTTTCGTGGGGATTCAAGCTGAGATATGCATTTTCTGCGATAATCCTGGTGAGACTTCTGTCAGAAGTATGAAGAATCTTCGAGAACGCTCTTTTCGAGCTACTTAATGCGCGAAACAAGTTTTCTGGTGTTTTCACCACTCCACGGTACGTTTGATGTGCAGAACCGGAGATAACTCGGTTTTCGTCGGGTTTCAAGCTGAGATATGCATTTTCTGCGATAATCTTGGTGAGACTTCTGTCCGAAGTATGCAGAATCATCGAGATCGCTCTTTTCGAGGTATTTAATGCGAGAATCACGTTATCTGGTGTTTTCACCACTCCACAGTGCGTTTGATATGCAGTACCAGCGATATCTTGGTTTTCGTGGGGTTTCATGATGAGATATGCATTTTCTGCGATAATCTTGGTGTGACTTCTGTTAGAAGTATGCAGAATCATCGAGCTCGCACTTTTCGAGCTATTTAATGCGAGAAACACGTTATCTGGTGTTTTCACCACTCCACAGTACGTTTGACATGCAGAACCGGAGATATCTTGGTTTCGGTCGGGTTTCAAGCTGAGATATGCATTTTCTACGATAATCTTGGTGAAACATCTGTCCGAAGTATGCAGAAACATCGAGAGCGCTCTTTTCGAGCTACTTAATGCACGAAACACGTTATCTGGTGTTTTCACCACTCCACAGTGCGTATGATATGCAGAACCGGCGATATCTTTGTTTTCGTGGGGTTTCAAGCTGAGATATGCATTTTCTGCGATAATCTTGGTGAGACTTCTGTCCGAAGTATGCTGAAACATCGAGATCGCTATTTTCGAGCTAGTTAATGCAAGAAGAACCTTATCCGGTGTTTTCACCACTCCACAGTGCGTTTGATATGCAGAACCGGCGATATCTTTGTTTTCGTGGGGTTTCAAGCTGAGATATGCATTTTCTGCGATAATCTTGGTGAGACTTCTGTCCGAAGTATGCTGAATAATCGAGATCGCTCTTTTCGAGCTGGTTAGTGCGAGAAACACGTTTTCTGTGGTTTTCACCACTCCACAGTTCGTTGGATATGCAGAACAGTAGATATCTTGGATTTCGTGGGGTTTCAAGCAGAGATATGCATTTTCTGCGATAATCTTGGTGTGACTTCTGTTAGAAGTATGCAGAATCATCGAGATCGCACTTTTCGAGCTATTTAATGCGAGAAACACGTTATCTGGTGTTTTCACCACTCCGCAGTTGGTTTGATATGCAGAACCGGAGATATCTTGGTTTCGGTCGGGTTTCAAGCTGAGATATGCATTTTCTGCGATAATCTTGGTGGGTCTTTTGTCAGAAGTATGCAGAATCATCTAGATCGCTCTTTTCGAGGTACTTAATTCACGAAACACGTTTTCTGGTGTTTTCACCACTCCACAGTATGTTTGACATGCAGAACCGGCGATATTTTGGTTTTCGTCGGGTTTCAAGCTGAGATATGCATTTTCTACGATAATCTTGGTGAGACTTCTGTGCGAAGTATGCTGAAACATCGAGATCGCTCTTTTCGAGCTAGTTAATGCGAGAAAAACCTTATCCGGTGTTTTCACCACTCCACAGTGCGTTTGATATGCAAAACCGGCGATATCTTGGTTTTCGTGGGGTTTCAAGCTGAGATATGCATTTTCTGCGATAATCTTGGTGAGACTTCTGTTAGAAGTATGCAGAATCATCGAGATCGCACTATTCGAGCTATTTAATGCGAGAAACACGTTATCTGGTGTTTTCACCACTCCACAGTGCGTTTGATATGCAGAACCGGAGATATCTTGGTTTTCGTGGGGTTTCAAGCTGAGATATGCATTTCCTTTGATAATCTTGGTGAGACTCCTGTCCGAAATATGCTGAATCATCGCGATCGCTCTTTTCGAGCTATTTAATGCGAGACACACGTTCTCTGGTTGTTTTCACCACTCCACAGTGCGTTTGAAATGCAGAACAGGCGATATCTTGATTTTCGTGGTGTTTCCAGCTGAGATATGCATTTTCTGCAATAATCTTGGTGAGACTTCTGTTAGAAGTATGCAGAATCGTCGAGAGCGCTCTTTTCGAGCTACTTAATGCGAGAAACACGTTTTCTGGGGTTTTCACCACTCCACAGTTCGTTGGATATGCTGAACCTGAGATATCTTGGTTTTCGTGGGGTTTCAAGCTGAGATATGCATTTCCTGCGATAATCTTGGTGAGACTTCTGTCCGACGTATGCTGAATCATCTAGATCGCTCTTTTCGAGCTATTTAATGCGAGAAACACGTTATCTGGTGTTTTCACCACTCCTCAGTGCGTTTGATATGCAGAACCGGAGATATCTTGGTTTCGGTCGGGTTTCAAGCTGAGATATGCATTTTCTGCGATAATCTTGGTCGGTCTTTTGTCAGAAGTATGCAGAATCATCTAGATCGCTCTTTTCGAGCTACTTAATTCACGAAACACGTTTTCTGGTGTTTTCACCACTCCACAGTTCGTTGGATATGCAGAACAGTAGATATCTTGGTTTTCGTGGGGTTTCAGGCAGAGATATGCATTTTCTGCGATAATCTTGGTGAGACTTCTGTCCGAAGTATGCAGAATCATCGAGATCGCACTTTTCGAGCTATTTAATGCGAGAAACACGTTATCTGGTGTTTTCACCACTCCGCAGTTGGTTTGATATGCAGAACAGTAGATATCTTGGTTTTCGTGGGGTTTCATGCTGAGATATGCATTTTTTACGATAATCTTGGTGAGACTTCTGTCCGAAGTATGCAGAATCATCGAGATCGCTCTATTCGAGCTATTTAATGCGACAAACACGTTATCTGGTGTTTTCAGCACCACACAGTGCGTTTGACATGCAGAACCAGCGATATCTTGGTTTTCGTGGGGTTTCAAGCTGAGATATGCATTTTTTACGATAATCTTGGTGAGACTTCTGTCCGAAGTATGCTTAATCATCGAGATCGCTCGTTTCGAGCTATTTAATGCGAGAAACACGTTATCTGGTGTTTTCACCACTCCACAGTGCGTATGATATGCAGAACCGGCGATATCTTTGTTTTCGTGGGGTTTCAAGCTGAGATATGCATTTTCTGCGATAATCTTGGTGAGACTTCTGTCCGAAGTATGCTGAAACATCGAGATCGCTATTTTCGAGCTAGTTAATGCAAGAAGAAACTTATCCGGTGTTTTCACCACTCCACAGTGCGTTTGATATGCAGAACCGGCGATATCTTGGTTTCGGTCGGGTTTCAAGCTGAGATATGCATTTTCTGCGATAATCTTGGTGGGTCTTTTGTCAGAAGTATGCAGAATCATCTAGATCGCTCTTTTCGAGCTACTTAATTCACGAAACACTTTTTCTGGTGTTTTCACCACTCCACAGTACGTTTGACATGCAGAACCGGCGATATCTTGATTTTCGTAGGGTTTCAAGCTGAGATATGCATTTTCAGCGATAATCTTGGTGAGACTTCTGTTAGAAGTATGCAGAATCATCGGGATCGCACTATTCGAGCTATTTAATGCGAGAAACACGTTATCTGGTGTTTTCACCACTCCACAGTGCGTTTGATATGCAGAACCGGAGATATCTTGGTTTTCGTGGGGTTTCAAGCTGAGATATGCATTTCCTTTGATAATCTTGGTGAGACTCCTGTCCGAAATATGCTGAATCATCGAGATCGCTCTTTTCGAGCTATTTAATGCGAGAAACACGTTCTCTGGTTGTTTTCACCACTCCACAGTGCGTTTGAAATGCAGAACAGGCGATATCTTGATTTTCGTGGTGTTTCCAGCTGAGATCTGCATTTTCTGCGATAATCTTGGTGAGACTTCTGTTAGAAGTATGCAGAATCATCGAAATCGCTCTTTTCGAGCTATTTAATGCGAGAATCACGCTATCTGGTGTTTTCACCACTCCACAGTGCGTTTGATATGCAGTACCAGCGATATCTTGGTTTTCGTGGGGTTTCATGCTGAGATATGCATTTTCTGCGATAATCTTGGTGTGACTTCTGTTAGAAGTATGCAGAATCATCGAGATCGCACTTTTCGAGCTATTTAATGCGAGAAACACGTTATCTGGTGTTTTCACCACTCCACGGTACGTTTGATGTGCAGAACCGGAGATAACTCGGTTTTCGTCGGGTTTCAAGCTGAGATATGCATTAGCTACGATAATCTTGGTGAGACTTCTGTCCGAAGTATGCTGAAACATCGAGAACGCTCTTTTCGAGCTAGTTAATGCGAGAAAAACCTTATTCGGTGTTTTCACCACTCCACAGTGCGTTTGATATGCAAAACCGGCGATATCTTGGTTTTCGTGGGGTTTCAAGCTGAGATATGCATTTCCTTTGATAATCTTGGTGAGACTCCTGTCCGAAATATGCTGAATCATCGAGATCGCTCCTTTCGAGCTATTTAATGCGAGAAACACGTTCTCTGGTTGTTTTCACCACTCCACAGTGCGTTTGAAATGCAGAACAGGCGATATCTTGATTTTCGTGGTGTTTCCAGATGAGATATGCATTTACTGCGATAATCTTGGTGAGACTTCTGTTAGAAGTATGCAGAATCGTCGAGAGCGCTCTTTTCGAGCTACTTAATGCGAGAAACACGTTATCTGGTGTTTTCACCACTCCACAGTGCGTTTGATATGCAGAACCGGAGATATCTTGGTTTTCGTGGGGTTTCAAGCTGAGATATGCATTTCCTTTGATAATCTTGGTGAGACTCCTGTCCGAAATATGCTGAATCATCGAGATCGCTCTTTTCGAGCTATTTAATGCGAGAAACTCGTTCTCTGGTTGTTTTCACCACTCCACAGTGCGTTTGAAATGCAGAACAGGCGATATCTTGATTTTCGTGGTGTTTCCAGCTGAGATATGCATTTTCTGCGATAATCTTGGTGAGACTTCTGTTAGAAGTATGAAGAATCTTCGAGAACGCTCTTTTCGAGCTACTTAATGCGCGAAACACGTTTTCTGGTGTTTTCACCACTCCACGGTACGTTTGATGTGCAGAACCGGAGATAACTCGGTTTTCGTCGGGTTTCAAGCTGAGATATGCATTTTCTGCGATAATCTTGGTGAGACTTCTGTTAGAAGTATGCAGAATCATCGAGATCGCACTATTCGAGCTATTTAATGCGAGAAACACGTTATCTGGTGTTTTCACCACTCCACAGTGCGTTTGATATGCAGAACCGGAGATATCTTGGTTTTCGTGGGGTTTCAAGCTGAGATATGCATTTCCTTTGATAATCTTGGTGAGACTCCTGTCCGAAATATGCTGAATCATCGAGATCGCTCTTTTCGAGCTATTTAATGCGAGAAACACGTTCTCTGGTTGTTGTCACCACTCCACAGTGCGTTTGAAATGCTGAACAGGCGATATCTTGATTTTCGTGGTGTTTCCAGCTGAGATATGCATTTTCTGCGATAATCTTGGTGAGACTTCTGTCAGAAGTATGAAGAAACTTCGAGAACGCTCTTTTCGAGCTACTTAATGCGCGAAACAAGTTTTCTGGTGTTTTCACCACTCCACGGTACGTTTGATGTGCAGAACCGGAGATAACTCGGTTTTCGTCGGGTTTCAAGCTGAGATATGCATTTTCTGCGATAATCTTGGTGAGACTTCTGTCCGAAGTATGCAGAATCATCGAGATCGCTCTTTTCGAGGTATTTAATGCGAGAATCACGTTATCTGGTGTTTTCACCACTCCACAGTGCGTTTGATATGCAGTACCAGCGATATCTTGGTTTTCGTTGGGTTTCATGCTGAGATATGCATTTTCTGCGATAATCTTGGTGTGACTTCTGTTAGAAGTATGCAGAATCATCGAGATCGCACTTTCCGAGCTATTTAATGCGAGAAACACGTTATCTGGTGTTTTCACCACTCCACAGTACGTTTGACATGCAGAACCGGAGATATCTTGGTTTCGGTCGGGTTTCAAGCTGAGATATGCATTTTCTGCGATAATCTTGGTGGGTCTTTTGTCAGAAGTATGCAGAATCATCCACATCGCTCTTTTCGAGCTACTTAATTCACGAAACACGTTTTCTGGTGTTTTCACCACTCCACAGTACGTTTGACATGCAGAACCGGCGATATCTTGATTTTCGTGGGGTTTCAAGCTGAGATATGCATTTTCTGCGATAATCTTGGTGAGACATCTGTTAGAACTATGCAGAATCATCGAGATCGCACTTTTCGAGCTATTTAATGCGAGAAACACGTTATCTGGTGTTTTCACCACTCCATAGTTGGTTTGATATGCAGAACCGGCGATATTTTGGTTTTCGTCGGGTTTCAAGCTGAGATATGCATTTTCTACGATAATCTTGGTGAAACATCTGTCCGAAGTATGCAGAAACATCGAGAGCGCTCTTTTCGAGCTACTTAATGCACGAAACACGTTTTCTGGTGTTTTCACCACTCCACGGTACGTTTGATGTGCAGAACCGGAGATAACTCGGTTTTCGTCGGGTTTCAAGCTGAGATATGCATTTTCTACGATAATCTTGGTGAGACTTCTGTCCGAAGTATGCTTAATCATCGAGATCGCTCGTTTCGAGCTATTTAATGCGAGAAACACGTTATCTGGTGTTTTCACCACTCCACAGTGCGTATGATATGCAGAACCGGCGATATCTTTGTTTTCGTGGGGTTTCAAGCTGAGATATGCATTTTCTGCGATAATCTTGGTGAGACTTCTGTCCGAAGTATGCTGAAACATCGAGATCGCTATTTTCGAGCTAGTTAATGCAAGAAGAAACTTATCCGGTGTTTTCACCACTCCACAGTGCGTTTGATATGCAGAACCGGCGATATCTTGGTTTTCGTGGGGTTTCAAGCTGAGATTTGCATTTTCTGCGATAATCTTGGTGAGACTTCTGTCCGAAGTATGCTGAATAATCGAGATCGCTCTTTTCGAGCTGGTTAGTGCGAGAAACACGTTTTCTGTGGTTTTTACCACTCCACAGTTCTTTGGATCTGCCGAACAGTAGATATCTTGGTTTTCGTGGGGTTTCAAGCAGAGATATGCATTTTCTGCGATAATCTTGGTGTGACTTCTGTTAGAAGTATGCAGAATCATCGAGATCGCACTTTTCGAGCTATTTAATGCGAGAAACACGTTATCTGGTGTTTTCACCACTCCGCAGTTGGTTTGATATGCAGAACAGTAGATATCTTGGTTTTCGTGGGGTTTCAAGCAGAGATATGCATTTTCTGCGATAATCTTGGTGTGACTTCTGTTAGAAGTATGCAGAATCATCGAGATCGCACTTTTCGAGCTATTTAATGCGAGAAACACGTTATCTGGTGTTTTCACCACTCCACAGTACGTTTGACATGCAGAACCGGAGAAATCTTGGTTTCGGTCGGGTTTCAAGCTGAGATATGCATTTTCTGCGATAATCTTGGTGGGTCTTTTGTCAGAAGTATGCAGAATCATCTAGATCGCTCTTTTCGAGCTACTTAATTCACGAAACACGTTTTCTGGTGTTTTCACCACTCCACAGTACGTTTGACATGCAGAACCGGCGATATCTTGATTTTCGTGGGGTTTCAAGCTGAGATATGCATTTTCTGCGATAAAATTGGTGAGACTTCTGTTAGAAGAATGCAGAATCATCGGGATCGCACTATTCGAGCTATTTAATGCGAGAAACACGTTATCTGGTGTTTTCACCACTCCACAGTGCGTTTGATATGCAGAACCGGAGATATCTTGGTTTTCGTGGGGTTTCAAGCTGAGATATGCATTTCCTTTGATAATCTTGGTGAGACTCCTGTCCGAAATATGCTGAATCATCGAGATCGCTCTTTTCGAGCTATTTAATGCGAGAAACACGTTCTCTGGTTGTTTTCACCACTCCACAGTGCGTTTGAAATGCAGAACAGGCGATATCTTGATTTTCGTGGTGTTTCCAGCTGAGATATGCATTTTCAGCGATAATCTTGGTGAGACTTCTGTTAGAAGTATGCAGAATCATCGAGAGCGCTCTTTTCGAGCTATTTAATGCGAGAAACACGTTTTCTGGGGTTTTCACCACTCCACAGTTCGTTGGATATGCTGAACCGGAGATATCTTGGTTTTCGTGGGGTTTCAAGCTGAGATATGCATTTCCTGCGATAATCCTGGTGAGACTTCTGTCCGACGTATGCTGAATCATCTAGATCGCTCTTTTCGAGCTATTTAATGCGAGAAACACGTTATCTGGTGTTTTCACCACTCCTCAGTGCGTTTGATATGCAGAACCGGTCTATATCTTCGTTTTCGTGGGGATTCAAGCTGAGATATTCATTTTCTGCGATAATCCTGGTGAGACTTCAGTCAGAAGTATGAAGAATCTTCGAGAACACTCTTTTCGAGCTACTTAATGCGCGAAACACGTTTTCTGGTGTTTTCACCACTCCACGGTACGTTTGATGTGCAGAACCGGAGATAACTCGGTTTTCGTCGGGTTTCAAGCTGAGATATGCATTTTCTGCGATAATCTTGGTGAGACTTCTGTCCGAAGTATGCAGAATCATCGAGATCGCTCTTTTCGAGCTATTTAATGCGAGAATCACGTTATCTGGTGTTTTCACCACTCCACAGTGCGTTTGATATGCAGTACCAGCGATATCTTGGTTTTCGTCGGGTTTCATGCTGAGATATGCATTTTTTACGATAATCTTGGTGAGACTTCTGTCCGAAGTATGCAGAATCATCGAGATCGCTCTATTCGAGCTATTTAATGCGACAAACACGTTATCTGGTGTTTTCAGCACCCCACAGTGCGTTTGATATGCAGAACCAGCGATATCTTGGTTTTCGTGGGGTTTCAAGCTGAGATATGCATTTTTTACGATAATCTTGGTGAAACATCTGTCCGAAGTATGCAGAAACATCGAGAGCGCTCTTTTCGAGCTACTTAATGCACGAAGCACGTTATCTGGTGTTTTCACCACTCCACAGTGCGTATGATATGCAGAACCGGCGATATCTTTGTTTTCGTGGGGTTTCAAGCTGAGATATGCATTTTCTGCGATAATCTTGGTGAGACTTCTGTCCGAAGTATGCTGAAACATCGAGATCGCTATTTTCGAGCTAGTTAATGCAAGAAGAACCTTATCCGGTGTTTTCACCACTCCACAGTGCGTTTGATATGCAGAACCGGAGATATCTTGGTTTTCGTGGGGTTTCAAGCTGAGATATGCATTTCCTTTGATAATCTTGGTGAGACTCCTGTCCGAAATATGCTGAATCATCGAGATCGCTCTTTTCGAGCTATTTAATGCGAGACACACGTTCTCTGGTTGTTTTCACCACTCCACAGTGCGTTTGAAATGCAGAACAGGCGATATCTTGATTTTCGTGGTGTTTCCAGCTGAGATATGCATTTTCTGCAATAATCTTGGTGAGACTTCTGTTAGAAGTATGCAGAATCGTCGAGAGCGCTCTTTTCGAGCTACTTAATGCGAGAAACACGTTATCTGGTGTTTTCACCACTCCACAGTGCGTTTGATATGCAGAACCGGAGATATCTTGGTTTTCGTGGGGTTTCAAGCTGAGATATGCATTTTCTGCGATAATCTTGGTGGGTCTTTTGTCAGAAGTATGCAGAATCATCTAGATCGCTCTTTTCGAGCTACTTAATTCACGAAACACGTTTTCTGGTGTTTTCACCACTCCACAGTTCGTTGGATATGCAGAACAGTAGATATCTTGGTTTTCGTGGGGTTTCAAGCAGAGATATGCATTTTCTGCGATAATCTTGGTGAGACTTCTGTCCGAAGTATGCAGAATCATCGAGATCGCTCTATTCGAGCTATTTAATGCGACAAACACGTTATCTGGTGTTTTCAGCACCCCACAGTGCGTTTGATATGCAGAACCAGCGATATCTTGGTTTTCGTGGGGTTTCAAGCTGAGATATGCATTTTTTACGATAATCTTGGTGAGACTTCTGTCCGAAGTATGCTTAATCATCGAGATCGCTCGTTTCGAGCCATTTAATGCGAGAAACACGTTATCTGGTGTTTTCACCACTCCACAGTGCGTATGATATGCAGAACCGGCGATATCTTTGTTTTCGTGGGGTTTCAAGCTGAGATATGCATTTTCTGCGATAATCTTGGTGAGACTTCAGTCCGAAGTATGCTGAAACATCGAGATTGCTATTTTCGAGCTAGTTAATGCAAGAAGAAACTTATCCGGTGTTTTCACCACTCCACAGTGCGTTTGATATGCAGAACCGGCGATATCTTGGTTTTCGTGGGGTTTCAAGCTGAGATTTGCATTTTCTGCGATAATCTTGGTGAGACTTCTGTCCGAAGTATGCTGAATAATCGAGATCGCTCTTTTCGAGCTGGTTAGTGCGAGAAACACGTTTTCTGTGGTTTTTACCACTCCACAGTTCGTTGGATATGCAGAACAGTAGATATCTTGGTTTTCGTGGGGTTTCAAGCTGAGATATGCATTTTCTGCGATAATCTTGGTGAGACTTCTGTTAGAAGTATGCAGAATCATCGGGATCGCACTATTCGAGCTATTTAATGCGAGAAACACGTTATCTGGTGTTTTCACCACTCCACAGTGCGTTTGATATGCAGAACCGGAGATATCTTGGTTTTCGTGGGGTTTCAAGCTGAGATATGCATTTGCTTTGATAATCTTGGTGAGACTCCTGTCCGAAATATGCTGAATCATCGAGATCGCTCTTTTCGAGCTATTTAATGCGAGAAACACGTTCTCTGGTTGTTTTCACCACTCCACAGTGCGTTTGAAATGCAGAACAGGCGATATCTTGATTTTCGTGGTGTTTCCAGCTGAGATATGCATTTTCTGCGATAATCTTGGTGAGACTTCTGTTAGAAGTATGCAGAATCATCGAAATCGCTCTTTTCGAGCTATTTAATGCGAGAATCACGCTATCTGGTGTTTTCACCACTCCACAGTGCGTTTGATATGCAGAACCGTAGATATCTTGGTTTTCGTGGGGTTTCAAGCTGAGATATGCATTTCCTTTGATAATCTTGGTGTGACTCCTGTCCGAAATATGCTGAATCATCGAGATCGCTCTTTTCGAGCTATTTAATGCGAGAAACACGTTCTCTGGTTGTTTTCACCACTCCACAGTGCGTTTGAAATGCAGAACAGGCGATATCTTGATTTTCGTGGTGTTTCCAGATGAGATATGCATTTTCTGCGATAATCTTGGTGAGACTTCTGTTAGAAGTATGCAGAATCGTCGAGAGCGCTCTTTTCGAGCTATTTAATGCGAGAAACACGTTATCTGGTGTTTTCACCACTCCTCAGTGCGTTTGATATGCAGAACCGGCGATATCTTGGTTTTCGTGGGGATTCAAGCTGAGATATGCATTTTCTGCGATAATCCTGGTGAGACTTCTGTCAGAAGTATGAAGAATCTTCGAGAACGCTCTTTTCGAGCTACTTAATGCGCGAAACAAGTTTTCTGGTGTTTTCACCACTCCACGGTACGTTTGATGTGCAGAACCGGAGATAACTCGGTTTTCGTCGGGTTTCAAGCTGAGATATGCATTTTCTGCGATAATCTTGGTGAGACTTCTGTCCGAAGTATGCAGAATCATCGAGATCGCTCTTTTCGAGGTATTTAATGCGAGAATCACGTTATCTGGTGTTTTCACCACTCCACAGTGCGTTTGATATGCAGTACCAGCGATATCTTGGTTTTCGTGGGGTTTCATGCTGAGATATGCATTTTCTGCGATAATCTTGGTGTGACTTCTGTTAGAAGTATGCAGAATCATCGAGATCGCACTTTTCGAGCTATTTAATGCGAGAAACACGTTATCTGGTGTTTTCACCACTCCACAGTACGTTTGACATGCAGAACCGGAGATATCTTGGTTTCGGTCGGGTTTCAAGCTGAGATATGCATTTTCTGCGATAATCTTGGTGGGTCTTTTGTCAGAAGTATGCAGAATCATCTACATCGCTATTTTCGAGCTACTTAATTCACGAAACACGTTTTCTGGTGTTTTCACCACTCCACAGTACGTTTGACATGCAGAACCGGCGATATCTTGATTTTCATGGGGTTTCAAGCTGAGATATGCATTTTCTGCGATAATCTTGGTGAGACTTCTGTTAGAACTATGCAGAATCATCGAGATCGCACTTTTCGAGCTATCTAATGCGAGAAACACGTTATCTGGTGTTTTCACCACTCCGCAGATGGTTTGATATGCAGAACCGGCGATATTTTGGTTTTCGTCGGGTTTCAAGCTGAGATATGCATTTTCTACGATAATCTTGGTGAAACATCTGTCCGAAGTATGCAGAAACATCGAGAGCGCTCTTTTCGAGCTACTTAATGCACGAAACACGTTTTCTGGTGTTTTCACCACTCCACGGTACGTTTGATGTGCAGAACCGGAGATGACTCGGTTTTCGTCGGGTTTCAAGCTGAGATATGCATTTTCTACGATAATCTTGGTGAGACTTCTGTCCGAAGTATGCTGAAACATCGAGATCGCTCTTATCGAGCTAGTTAATGCGAGAAAAACCTTATCCGGTGTTTTCACCACTCCACAGTGCGTTTGATATGCAAAACCGGCGATATCTTGGTTTTCGTGGGGTTTCAAGCTGAGATATGCATTTTCTGCGATAATCTTGGTGAGACTTCTGTTAGAAGTATGCAGAATCGTCGAGATCGCACTATTCGAGCTATTTAATGCGAGAAACACGTTATCTGGTGTTTTCACCACTCCACAGTGCGTTTGATATGCAGAACCGGAGATATCTTGGTTTTCGTGGGGTTTCAAGCTGAGATATGCATTTCCTTTGATAATCTTGGTGAGACTCCTGTCCGAAATATGCTGAATCATCGAGATCGCTCTTTTCGAGCTATTTAATGCGAGAAACACGTTCTCTGGTTGTTTTCACCACTCCACAGTGCGTTTGAAATGCAGAACAGGCGATATCTTGATTTTCGTGGTGTTTCCAGCTGAGATATGCATTTTCTGCGATAATCTTGGTGAGACTTCTGTTAGAAGTATGCAGAATCGTCGAGAGCGCTCTTTTCGAGCTACTTAATGCGAGAAACACATTTTCTGGGGTTTTCACCACTCCACAGTTCGTTGGATATGTTGAACCGGAGATATCTTGGTTTTCGTGGGGTTTCAAGCTGAGATATGCATTTCCTGCGATAATCTTGGTGAGACTTCTGTCCGACGTATGCTGAATCATCTAGATCGCTCTTTTCGAGCTATTTAATGCGAGAAACACGTTATCTGGTGTTTTCACCACTCCTCAGTGCGTTTGATATGCAGAACCGGCGATATCTTGGTTTTCGTGGGGATTCAAGCTGAGATATGCATTTTCTGCGATAATCCTGGTGAGACTTCTGTCAGAAGTATGAAGAATCTTCGAGAACGCTCTTTTCGAGCTACTTAATGCGCGAAACAAGTTTTCTGGTGTTTTCACCACTCCACGGTACGTTTGATGTGCAGAACCGGAGATAACTCGGTTTCCGTCGGGTTTCAAGCTGAGATATGCATTTTCTGCGATAATCTTGGTGAGACTTCTGTCCGAAGTATGCAGAATCATCGAGATCGCTCTTTTCGAGGTATTTAATGCGAGAATCACGTTATCTGGTGTTTTCACCACTCCACAGTGCGTTTGATATGCAGTACCAGCGATAACTTGGTTTTCGTGGGGTTTCATGCTGAGATATGCATTTTCTGCGATAATCTTGGTGTGACTTCTGTTAGAAGTATGCAGAATCATCGAGATCGCA
This sequence comes from Anthophora plumipes, assembly GCA_951804975.1. NCBI lineage: Eukaryota > Metazoa > Arthropoda > Insecta > Hymenoptera > Apidae > Anthophora > Anthophora plumipes. Next base: position 2,386,146 of record CATORF010000423.1, read on the forward strand.
CTTTTCGAGCTATTTAATGCGAGAAACACGTTATCTGGTGTTTTCACCACTCCACAGTACGTTTGACATGCAGAACCGGAGATATCTTGGTTTCGGTCGGGTTTCAAGCTGAGATATGCATTTTCTATGATAATCTTGGTGGGTCTTTTGTCAGAAGTATGCAGAATCATCTACATCGCTCTTTTCGAGCTACTTAATTCACGAAACACGTTTTCTGGTGTTTTCACCACTCCACAGTACGTTTGACATGCAGAACCGGCGATATCTTGATTTTCGTGGGGTTTCAAGCTGAGATATGCATTTTCTGCGATAATCTTGGTGAGACTTCTGTTAGAACTATGCAGAATCATCGAGATCGCACTTTTCGAGCTATTTAATGCGAGAAACACGTTATCTGGTGTTTTCACCACTCCGCAGTTGGTTTGATATGCAGAACCGGCGATATTTTGGTTTTCGTCGGGTTTCAAGCTGAGATATGCATTTTCTACGATAATCTTGGTGAAACATCTGTCCGAAGTATGCAGAAACATCGAGAGCGCTCTTTTCGAGCTACTTAATGCACGAAACACGTTTTCTGGTGTTTTCACCACTCCACGGTACGTTTGATGTGCAGAACCGGAGATAACTCGGTTTTCGTCGGGTTTCAAGCTGAGATATGCATTTTCTACGATAATCTTGGTGAGACTTCTGTCCGAAGTATGCTGAAACATCGAGATCGCTCATTTCGAGCTAGTTAATGCGAGAAAAACATTATCCGGTGTTTTCACCACTCCACAGTGCGTTTGATATGCAAAACCGGCGATATCTTGGTTTTCGTGGGGTTTCAAGCTGAGATATGCATTTTCTGCGATAATCTTGGTGAGACTTCTGTTAGAAGTATGCAGAATCGTCGAGATCGCACTATTCGAGCTATTTAATGCGAGAAACACGTTATCTGGTGTTTTCACCACTCCACAGTGCGTTTGATATGCAGAACCGGAGATATCTTGGTTTTCGTGGGGTTTCAAGCTGAGATATGCATTTCCTTTGATAATCTTGGTGAGACTCCTGTCCGAAATATGCTGAATCATCGAGATCGCTCTTTTCGAGCTATTTAATGCGAGAAACACGTTCTCTGGTTGTTTTCACCACTCCACAGTGCGTTTGAAATGCAGAACAGGCGATATCTTGATTTTCGTGGTGTTTCCAGCTGAGATATGCATTTTCTGCGATAATCTTGGTGAGACTTCTGTTAGAAGTATGCAGAATCGTCGAGAGCGCTCTTTTCGAGCTACTTAATGCGAGAAACACATTTTCTGGGGTTTTCACCACTCCACAGTTCGTTGGATATGTTGAACCGGAGATATCTTGGTTTTCGTGGGGTTTCAAGCTGAGATATGCATTTCCTGCGATAATCTTGGTGAGACTTCTGTCCGACGTATGCTGAATCATCTAGATCGCTCTTTTCGAGCTATTTAATGCGAGAAACACGTTATCTGGTGTTTTCACCACTCCTCAGTGCGTTTGATATGCAGAACCGGCGATATCTTGGTTTTCGTGGGGATTCAAGCTGAGATATGCATTTTCTGCGATAATCCTGGTGAGACTTCTGTCAGAAGTATGAAGAATCTTCGAGAACGCTCTTTTCGAGCTACTTAATGCGCGAAACAAGTTTTCTGGTGTTTTCACCACTCCACGGTACGTTTGATGTGCAGAACCGGAGATAACTCGGTTTCCGTCGGGTTTCAAGCTGAGATATGCATTTTCTGCGATAATCTTGGTGAGACTTCTGTCCGAAGTATGCAGAATCATCGAGATCGCTCTTTTCGAGGTATTTAATGCGAGAATCACGTTATCTGGTGTTTTCACCACTCCACAGTGCGTTTGATATGCAGTACCAGCGATAACTTGGTTTTCGTGGGGTTTCATGCTGAGATATGCATTTTCTGCGATAATCTTGGTGTGACTTCTGTTAGAAGTATGCAGAATCATCGAGATCGCACTTTTCGAGCTATTTAATGCGAGAAACACGTTATCTGGTGTTTTCACCACTCCACAGTACGTTTGACATGCAGAACCGGAGATATCTTGGTTTCGGTCGGGTTTCAAGCTGAGATATGCATTTTCTATGATAATCTTGGTGGGTCTTTTGTCAGAAGTATGCAGAATCATCTACATCGCTCTTTTCGAGCTACTTAATTCACGAAACACGTTTTCTGGTGTTTTCACCACTCCACAGTACGTTTGACATGCAGAACCGGCGATATCTTGATTTTCGTGGGGTTTCAAGCTGAGATATGCATTTTCTGCGATAATCTTGGTGAGACTTCTGTTAGAACTATGCAGAATCATCGAGATCGCACTTTTCGAGCTATTTAATGCGAGAAACACGTTATCTGGTGTTTTCACCACTCCGCAGTTGGTTTGATATGCAGAACCGGCGATATTTTGGTTTTCGTCGGGTTTCAAGCTGAGATATGCATTTTCTACGATAATCTTGGTGAAACATCTGTCCGAAGTATGCAGAAACATCGAGAGCGCTCTTTTCGAGCTACTTAATGCACGAAACACGTTTTCTGGTGTTTTCACCACTCCACGGTACGTTTGATGTGCAGAACCGGAGATAACTCGGTTTTCGTCGGGTTTCAAGCTGAGATATGCATTTTCTACGATAATCTTGGTGAGACTTCTGTCCGAAGTATGCTGAAACATCGAGATCGCTCATTTCGAGCTAGTTAATGCGAGAAAAACATTATCCGGTGTTTTCACCACTCCACAGTGCGTTTGATATGCAAAACCGGCGATATCTTGGTTTTCGTGGGGTTTCAAGCTGAGATATGCATTTTCTGCGATAATCTTGGTGAGACTTCTGTTAGAAGTATGCAGAATCGTCGAGATCGCACTATTCGAGCTATTTAATGCGAGAAACACGTTATCTGGTGTTTTCACCACTCCACAGTGCGTTTGATATGCAGAACCGGAGATATCTTGGTTTTCGTGGGGTTTCAAGCTGAGATATGCATTTCCTTTGATAATCTTGGTGAGACTCCTGTCCGAAATATGCTGAATCATCGAGATCGCTCTTTTCGAGCTATTTAATGCGAGAAACACGTTCTCTGGTTGTTTTCACCACTCCACAGTGCGTTTGAAATGCAGAACAGGCGATATCTTGATTTTCGTGGTGTTTCCAGCTGAGATATGCATTTTCTGCGATAATCTTGGTGAGACTTCTGTTAGAAGTATGCAGAATCATCGAGAGCGCTCTTTTCGAGCTATTTAATGCGAGAAACACGTTTTATGGGGTTTTCACCACTCCACAGTTCGTTGGATATGCTGAACCGGAGATATCTTGGTTTTCGTGGGGTTTCAAGCTGAGATATGCATTTCCTGCGATAATCTTGGTGAGAATTCTGTCCGACGTATGCTGAATCATCTAGATCGCTCTTTTCGAGCTATTTAATGCGACAAACACGTTATCTGGTGTTTTCAGCACCCCACAGTGCGTTTGATATGCAGAACCAGCGATATCTTGGTTTTCGTGGGGTTTCAAGCTGAGATATGCATTTTTTACGATAATCTTGGTGAGACTTCTGTCCGAAGTATGCTTAATCATCGAGATCGCTCTTTTCGAGCTAGTTAATGCGAGAAAAACCTTATCCGGTGTTTTCACCACTCCACAGTGCGTTTGATATGCAAAACCGGCGATATCTTGGTTTTCGTGGGGTTTCAAGCTGAGATATGCATTTTCTGCGATAATCTTGGTGAGACTTCTGTTAGAAGTATGCAGAATCGTCGAGATCGCACTATTCGAGCTATTTAATGCGAGAAACACGTTATCTGGTGTTTTCACCACTCCACAGTGCGTTTGATATGCAGAACCGGAGATATCTTGGTTTTCGTGGGGTTTCAAGCTGAGATATGCATTTCCTTTGATAATCTTGGTGAGACTCCTGTCCGAAATATGCTGAATCATCGAGATCGCTCTTTTCGAGCTATTTAATGCGAGAAACACGTTCTCTGGTTGTTTTCACCACTCCACAGTGCGTTTGAAATGCAGAACAGGCGATATCTTGATTTTCGTGGTGTTTCCAGCTGAGATATGCATTTTCTGCGATAATCTTGGTGAGACTTCTGTTAGAAGTATGCAGAATCATCGAGAGCGCTCTTTTCGAGCTATTTAATGCGAGAAACACGTTTTATGGGGTTTTCACCACTCCACAGTTCGTTGGATATGCTGAACCGGAGATATCTTGGTTTTCGTGGGGTTTCAAGCTGAGATATGCATTTCCTGCGATAATCTTGGTGAGAATTCTGTCCGACGTATGCTGAATCATCTAGATCGCTCTTTTCGAGCTATTTAATGCGACAAACACGTTATCTGGTGTTTTCAGCACCCCACAGTGCGTTTGATATGCAGAACCAGCGATATCTTGGTTTTCGTGGGGTTTCAAGCTGAGATATGCATTTTTTACGATAATCTTGGTGAGACTTCTGTCCGAAGTATGCTTAATCATCGAGATCGCTCTTTTCGAGCTAGTTAATGCGAGAAAAACCTTATCCGGTGTTTTCACCACTCCACAGTGCGTTTGATATGCAAAACCGGCGATATCTTGGTTTTCGTGGGGTTTCAAGCTGAGATATGCATTTTCTGCGATAATCTTGGTGAGACTTCTGTTAGAAGTATGCAGAATCATCGAGATCGCACTATTCGAGCTATTTAATGCGAGAAACACGTTATCTGGTGTTTTCACCACTCCACAGTGCGTTTGATATGCAGAACCGGAGATATCTTGGTTTTCGTGGGGTTTCAAGCTGAGATATGCATTTCCTTTGATAATCTTGGTGAGACTCCTGTCCGAAATATGCTGAATCATCGAGATCGCTCTTTTCGAGCTATTTAATGCGAGAATCACGTTATCTGGTGTTTTCACCACTCCACAGTGCGTTTGATATGCAGTACCAGCGATATCTTGGTTTTCGTGGGGTTTCATGCTGAGATATGCATTTTTTACGATAATCTTGGTGAGACTTCTGTCCGAAGTATGCAGAATCATCGAGATCGCTCTATTCGAGCTATTTATTGCGAGAAACACGTTATCTGGTGTTTTCCCCACACCTCAGTGCGTTTGAAATGCAGAACAGGCGATATCTTGATTTTCGTGGTGTTTCCAGCTGAGATATGCATTTTCTGCGATAATCTTGGTGAGACTTCTGTTAGAAGTATGCAGAATCATCGAGAGCGCTCTTTTCGAGCTATTTAATGCGAGAAACACGTTTTCTGGGGTTTTCACCACTCCACAGTTCGTTGGATATGCTGAACCGGAGATATCTTGGTTTTCGTGGGGTTTCAAGCTGAGATATGCATTTCCTGCGATAATCTTGGTGAGACTTCTGTCCGACGTATGCTGAATCATCTAGATCGCTCTTTTCGAGCTATTTAATGCGAGAAACACGTTATCTGGTGTTTTCACCACTCCTCACTGCGTTTGATATGCAGAACCGGCGATATCTTGGTTTTCGTGGGGATTCAAGCTGAGATATGCATTTTCTGCGATAATCCTGGTGAGACTTCTGTCAGAAGTATGAAGAATCTTCGAGAACGCTCTTTTCGAGCTACTTAATGCGCGAAACACGTTTTCTGGTGTTTTCACCACTCCACGGTACGTTTGATGTGCAGAACCGGAGATATCTTGGTTTTCGTGGGGATTCAAGCTGAGATATGCATTTTCTGCGATAATCCTGGTGAGACTTCTGTCAGAAGTATGAAGAACCTTCGAGAACGCTCTTTTCGAGCTATTTAATGCGAGAATCACGTTATCTGGTGTTTTCACCACTCCACAGTGCGTTTGATATGCAGTACCAGCGATATCTTGGTTTTCGTGGGGTTTCAAGCTGAGATATGCATTTTCTGCGATAATCTTGGTGAGACTTCTGTTAGAAGTATGCAGAATCATCGAGATCGCACTATTCGAGCTATTTAAAGCGAGAAACTCGCTATCTGGTGTTTTCACCACTCCACGGTACGTTTGATGTTCAGAACCGGAGATAACTCGGTTTTCGTCGGGTTTCAAGCTGAGATATGCATTTTCTGCGATAATCTTGGTGAGACTTCTGTCCGAAGTATGCAGAATCATCGAGATCGCTCTTTTCGAGCTATTTAATGCGAGAATCACGTTATCTGGTGTTTTCACCACTCCACAGTGCGTTTGATATGCAGTACCAGCGATATCTTGGTTTTCGTGGGGATTCAAGCTGAGATATGCATTTTCTGCGATAATCCTGGTGAGACTTCTGTCAGAAGTATGAAGAATCTTCGAGAACGCTCTTTTCGAGCTACTTAATGCGCGAAACACGTTTTCTGGTGTTTTCAGCACCCCACAGTGCGTTTGATATGCAGAACCGGCGATATCCTGGTTTTCGTGGGGTTTCAAGCTGAGATATGCATTTTCTGCGATAATCTTGGTGAGACTTCTGTCCGAAGTATGCTGAAACATCGAGATCGCTCTTTTCGAGCTAGTTAATGCGAGAAGAACCTTATCCGGTGTTTTCACCACTCCACAGTGCGTTTGATATGCAAAACCGGCGATATCTTGGTTTTCGTGGGGTTTCAAGCTGAGATATGCATTTTCTGCGATAATCTTGGTGAAACATCTGTCCGAAGTATGCAGAAACATCGAGAGCGCTCTTTTCGAGCTATTTAATGCGAGAAACTCGTTTTCTGGGGTTTTCACCACTCCACAGTTCGTTGGATATGCAGAACAGTAGATATCTTGGTTTCGGTCGGGTTTCAAGCTGATATATGCATTTTCTACGATAATCTTGGTGAGACTTCTGTTAGAAGTATGCAGAATCGTCGAGAGCGCTCTTTTCGAGCTACTTAATGCGAGAAACCCGTTTTCTGGGGTTTTCACCACTCCACAGTTCGTTGGATATGTTGAACCGGAGATATCTTGGTTTTCGTGGGGTTTCAAGCTGAGATATGCATTTCCTGCGATAATCTTGGTGAGACTTCTGTCCGACGTATGCTGAATCATCTAGATCGCTCTTTTCGAGCTATTTAATGCGAGAAACACGTTATCTGGTGTTTTCACCACTCCTCAGTGCGTTTGATATGCAGAACCGGCGATATCTTGGTTTTCGTGGGGATTCAAGCTGAGATATGCATTTTCTGCGATAATCCTGGTGAGACTTCTGTCAGAAGTATGAAGAATCTTCGAGAACGCTCTTTTCCGGCTACTTAATGCGCGAAACAAGTTTTCTGGTGTTTTCACCACTCCACGGTACGTTTGATGTGCAGAACCGGAGATAACTCGGTTTTCGTCGGGTTTCAAGCTGAGATATGCATTTTCTGCGATAATCTTGGTGAGACTTCTGTCCGAAGTATGCAGAATCATCGAGATCGCTCTTTTCGAGGTATTTAATGCGAGAATCACGTTATCTGGTGTTTTCACCACTCCACAGTGCGTTTGATATGCAGTACCAGCGATATATTGGTTTTCGTGGGGTTTCATGCTGAGATATGCATTTTCTGCGATAATCTTGGTGTGACTTCTGTTAGAAGTATGCAGAATCATCGAGATCGCAATTTTCGAGCTATTTAATGCGAGAAACACGTTATCTGGTGTTTTCACCACTCCACAGTACGTTTGACATGCAGAACCGGAGATATCTTGGTTTCGGTCGGGTTTCAAGCTGAGATATGCATTTTCTGCGATAATCTTGGTGGGTCTTTTGTCAGAAGTATGCAGAATCATCTACATCGCTATTTTCGAGCTACTTAATTCACGAAACACGTTTTCTGGTGTTTTCACCACTCCACAGTACGTTTGACATGCAGAACCGGCGATATCTTGATTTTCGTGGGGTTTCAAGCTGAGATATGCATTTTCTGCGATAATCTTGGTGAGACTTCTGTTAGAACTATGCAGAATCATCGAGATCGCACTTTTCGAGCTATCTAATGCGAGAAACACGTTATCTGGTGTTTTCACCACTCCGCAGTTGGTTTGATATGCAGAACCGGCGATATTTTGGTTTTCGTCGGGTTTCAAGCTGAGATATGCATTTTCTACGATAATCTTGGTGAAACATCTGTTCGAAGTATGCAGAAACATCGAGAGCGCTCTTTTCGAGCTACTTAATGCACGAAACACGTTTTCTGGTGTTTTCACCACTCCACGGTACGTTTGATGTGCAGAACCGGAGATGACTCGGTTTTCGTCGGGTTTCAAGCTGAGATATGCATTTTCTACGATAATCTTGGTGAGACTTCTGTCCGAAGTATGCTGAAACATCGAGATCGCTCTTTTCGAGCTAGTTAATGCGAGAAAAACCTTATCCGGTGTTTTCACCACTCCACAGTGCGTTTGATATGCAAAACCGGCGATATCTTGGTTTTCGTGGGGTTTCAAGCTGAGATATGCATTTTCTGCGATAATCTTGGTGAGACTTCTGTTAGAAGTATGCAGAATCGTCGAGATCGCACTATTCGAGCTATTTAATGCGAGAAACACGTTATCTGGTGTTTTCACCACTCCACAGAGCGTTTGATATGCAGAACCGGAGATATCTTGGTTTTCGTGGGGTTTCAAGCTGAGATATGCATTTCCTTTGATAATCTTGGTGAGACTCCTGTCCGAAATATGCTGAATCATCGAGATCGCTCTTTTCGAGCTATTTAATGCGAGAAACACGTTCTCTGGTTGTTTTCACCACTCCACAGTGCGTTTGAAATGCAGAACAGGCGATATCTTGATTTTCGTGGTGTTTCCAGCTGAGATATGCATTTTCTGCGATAATCTTGGTGAGACTTCTGTTAGAAGTATGAAGAATCTTCGAGAACGCTCTTTTCGAGCTACTTAATGCGCGAAACACGTTTTCTGGTGTTTTCACCACTCCACGGTACGTTTGATGTGCAGAACCGGAGATAACTCGGTTTTCGTCGGGTTTCAAGCTGAGATATGCATTTTCTGCGATAATCTTGGTGAGACTTCTGTTAGAAGTATGCAGAATCATCGAGATCGCACTATTCGAGCTATTTAATGCGAGAAACACGTTATCTGGTGTTTTCACCACTCCACAGTGCGTTTGATATGCAGAACCGGAGATATCTTGGTTTTCGTGGGGTTTCAAGCTGAGATATGCATTTCCTTTGATAATCTTGGTGAGACTCCTGTCCGAAATATGCTGAATCATCGAGATCGCACTTTTCGAGCTATTTAATGCGAGAAACACGTTCTCTGGTTGTTTTCATCACTCCACAGTGCGTTTGAAATGCAGAACAGGCGATATCTTGATTTTCGTGGTGTTTCCAGCTGAGATATGCATTTTCTGCGATAATCTTGGTGAGACTTCTGTTAGATGTATGAAGAATCTTCGAGAACGCTCTTTTCGAGCTACTTAATGCGCGAAACAAGTTTTCTGGTGTTTTCACCACTCCACGGTACGTTTGATGTGCAGAACCGGAGATAACTCGGTTTCCGTCGGGTTTCAAGCTGAGATATGCATTTTCTGCGATAATCTTGGTGAGACTTCTGTCCGAAGTATGCAGAATCATCGAGATCGCTCTTTTCGAGGTATTTAATGCGAGAATCACGTTATCTGGTGTTTTCACCACTCCACAGTGCGTTTGATATGCAGTACCAGCGATATCTTGGTTTTCGTGGGGTTTCATGCTGAGATATGCATTTTCTGCGATAATCTTGGTGTGACTTCTGTTAGAAGTATGCAGAATCATCGAGATCGCACTTTTCGAGCTACTTAATTCACGAAACACGTTTTCTGGTGTTTTCACCACTCCACAGTACGTTTGACATGCAGAACCGGCGATATCTTGATTTTCGTGGGGTTTCAAGCTGAGATATGCATTTTCTGCGATAATCTTGGTGAGACTTCTGTTAGAACTATGCAGAATCATCGAGATCGCACTTTTCGAGCTATTTAATGCGAGAAACACGTTATCTGGTGTTTTCACCACTCCGCAGTTGGTTTGATATGCAGAACCGGCGATATTTCGGTTTTCGTCGGGTTTCAAGCTGAGATATGCATTTTCTACGATAATCTTGGTGAAACATCTGTCCGAAGTATGCAGAAACATCGAGAGCGCTCTTTTCGAGCTACTTAATGCACGAAACACGTTTTCTGGTGTTTTCACCACTCCACGGTACGTTTGATGTGCAGAACCGGAGATAACTCGGTTTTCGTCGGGTTTCAAGCTGAGATATGCATTTTCTACGATAATCTTGGTGAGACTTCTGTCCGAAGTATGCTGAAACATCGAGATCGCTCTTTTCGAGCTAGTTAATGCGAGAAAAACCTTATCCGGTGTTTTCACCACTCCACAGTGCGTTTGATATGCAAAACCGGCGATATCTTGGTTTTCGTGGGGTTTCAAGCTGAGATATGCATTTTCTGCGATAATCTTGGTAAGACTTCTGTTAGAAGTATGCAGAATCGTCGAGATCGCACTATTCGAGCTATTTAATGCGAGAAACACGTTATCTGGTGTTTTCACCACTCCACAGTGCGTTTGATATGCAGAACCGGAGATAACTCGGTTTTCGTCGGGTTTCAAGCTGAGATATGCATTTTCTGCGATAATCTTGGTGAGACTTCTGTCCGAAGTATACAGAATCATCGAGATCGCTCTTTTCGAGCAATTTAATGCGAGAATCACGTTATCTGGTGTTTTCACCACTCCACAGTGCGTTTGATATGCAGTACCAGCGATATCTTGGTTTTCGTGGGGTTTCATGCTGAGATATGCATTTTTTACGATAATCTTGGTGAGACTTCTGTCCGAAGTATGCAGAATCATCGAGATCGCTCGTTTCGAGCTATTTAATGCGACAAACACGTTATCTGGTGTTTTCAGCACCCCACAGTGCGTTTGATATGCAGAACCAGCGATATCTTGGTTTTCGTGGGGTTTCAAGCTGAGATATGCATTTTTTACGATAATCTTGGTGAGACTTCTGTCCGAAGTATGCTTAATCATCGAGATCGCTCTTTTCGAGCTAGTTAATGCGAGAAAAACCTTATCCGGTGTTTTCACCACTCCACAGTGCGTTTGATATGCAAAACCGGCGATATCTTGGTTTTCGTGGGGTTTCAAGCTGAGATATGCATTTCCTTTGATAATCTTGGTGAGACTCCTGTCCGAAATATGCTGAATCATCGAGATCGCACTTTTCGAGCTACTTAATGCGAGAAACACGTTCTCTGGTTGTTTTCACCACTCCACAGTGGGTTTGAAATGCAGAACAGGCGATATCTTGATTTTCGTGGTGTTTCCAGCTGAGATATGCATTTTCTGCGATAATCTTGGTGAGAGTTCTGTTAGAAGTATGCAGAATCATCGAGAGCGCTCTTTTCGAGCTATTTAATGCGAGAAACACGTTTTCTGGGGTTTTCAGCACCCCACAGTGCGTTTGATATGCAGAACCAGCGATATCTTGATTTTCGTGGTGTTTCCAGCTGAGATATGCATTTTCTGCGATAATCTTGGTGAGACTTCTGTCCGACGTATGCTGAATCATCTAGATCGCTCTTTTCGAGCTATTTAATGCGAGAAACACGTTATCTGGAGTTTTCACCACTCCTCACTGCGTTTGATATGCAGAACCGGCGATATCTTGGTTTTCGTGGGGATTCAAGCTGAGATATGCATTTTCTGCGATAATCCTGGTGAGACTTCTGTCAGAAGTATGAAGAATCTTCGAGAACGCTCTTTTCGAGCTACTTAATGCGCGAAACACGTTTTCTGGTGTTTTCACCACTCCACGGTACGTTTGATGTGCAGAACCGGAGATAACTCGGTTTTCGTCGGGTTTCAAGCTGAGATATGCATTTTCTGCGATAATCTTGGTGAGACTTCTGTCCGAAGTATGCAGAATCATCGAGATCGCTCTTTTCGAGCTATTTAATGCGAGAAACACGTTCTCTGGTTGTTTTCACCACTCCACAGTACGTTTGACATGCAGAACCGGCGATATCTTGATTTTCGTGGGGTTTCAAGCTGAGATATGCATTTTCTGCGATAATCTTGGTGAGACTTCTGTCCGAAGTATGCTGAAACATCGAGATCGCTCTTTTCGAGCGAGTTAATGCGAGAAAAACCTTATCCGGTGTTTTCACCACTCCACAGTGCGTTTGATATGCAAAACCGGCGATATCTTGGTTTTCGTGGGGTTTCAAGCTGAGATATGCATTTTCTGCGATAATCTTGGTGAGACTTCTGTTAGAAGTATGCAGAATCGTCGAGATCGCACTATTCGAGCTATTTAATGCGAGAAACACGTTATCTGGTGTTTTCACCACTCCACAGTGCGTTTGATATGCAGAACCGGAGATATCTTGGTTTCCGTCGGGTTTCAAGCTGAGATATGCATTTTCTGCGATAATCTTGGTGAGACTTCTGTCCGAAGTATGCAGAATCATCGAGATCGCTCTTTTCGAGGTATTTAATGCGAGAATCACGTTATCTGGTGTTTTCACCACTCCACAGTGCGTTTGATATGCAGTACCAGCGATATCTTGGTTTTCGTGGGGTTTCATGCTGAGATATGCATTTTCTGCGATAATCTTGGTGTGACTTCTGTTAGAAGTATGCAGAATCATCGAGATCGCACTTTTCGAGCTACTTAATTCACGAAACACGTTTTCTGGTGTTTTCACCACTCCACAGTACGTTTGACATGCAGAACCGGCGATATCTTGATTTTCGTGGGGTTTCAAGCTGAGATATGCATTTTCTGCGATAATCTTGGTGAGACTTCTGGTAGAACTATGCAGAATCATCGAGATCGCACTTTTCGAGCTATTTAATGCGAGAAACACGTTATCTGGTGTTTTCACCACTCCGCAGTTGGTTTGATATGCAGAACCGGCGATATTTCGGTTTTCGTCGGGTTTCAAGCTGAGATATGCATTTTCTACGATAATCTTGGTGAAACATCTGTCCGAAGTATGCAGAAACATCGAGAGCGCTCTTTTCGAGCTACTTAATGCACGAAACACGTTTTCTGGTGTTTTCACCACTCCACGGTACGTTTGATGTGCAGAACCGGAGATAACTCGGTTTTCGTCGGGTTTCAAGCTGAGATATGCATTTTCTACGATAATCTTGGTGAGACTTCTGTCCGAAGTATGCTGAAACATCGAGATCGCTCTTTTCGAGCTAGTTAATGCGAGAAAAACCTTATCCGGTGTTTTCACCACTCCACAGTGCGTTTGATATGCAAAACCGGCGATATCTTGGTTTTCGTGGGGTTTCAAGCTGAGATATGCATTTTCTGCGATAATCTTGGTAAGACTTCTGTTAGAAGTATGCAGAATCGTCGAGATCGCACTATTCGAGCTATTTAATGCGAGAAACACGTTATCTGGTGTTTTCACCACTCCACAGTGCGTTTGATATGCAGAACCGGAGATAACTCGGTTTTCGTCGGGTTTCAAGCTGAGATATGCATTTTCTGCGATAATCTTGGTGAGACTTCTGTCCGAAGTATACAGAATCATCGAGATCGCTCTTTTCGAGCAATTTAATGCGAGAATCACGTTATCTGGTGTTTTCACCACTCCACAGTGCGTTTGATATGCAGTACCAGCGATATCTTGGTTTTCGTGGGGTTTCATGCTGAGATATGCATTTTTTACGATAATCTTGGTGAGACTTCTGTCCGAAGTATGCAGAATCATCGAGATCGCTCGTTTCGAGCTATTTAATGCGACAAACACGTTATCTGGTGTTTTCAGCACCCCACAGTGCGTTTGATATGCAGAACCAGCGATATCTTGGTTTTCGTGGGGTTTCAAGCTGAGATATGCATTTTTTACGATAATCTTGGTGAGACTTCTGTCCGAAGTATGCTTAATCATCGAGATCGCTCTTTTCGAGCTAGTTAATGCGAGAAAAACCTTATCCGGTGTTTTCACCACTCCACAGTGCGTTTGATATGCAAAACCGGCGATATCTTGGTTTTCGTGGGGTTTCAAGCTGAGATATGCATTTCCTTTGATAATCTTGGTGAGACTCCTGTCCGAAATATGCTGAATCATCGAGATCGCACTTTTCGAGCTATTTAATGCGAGAAACACGTTCTCTGGTTGTTTTCACCACTCCACAGTGGGTTTGAAATGCAGAACAGGCGATATCTTGATTTTCGTGGTGTTTCCAGCTGAGATATGCATTTTCTGCGATAATCTTGGTGAGACTTCTGTTAGAAGTATGCAGAATCATCGAGAGCGCTCTTTTCGAGCTATTTAATGCGAGAAACACGTTTTCTGGGGTTTTCAGCACCCCACAGTGCGTTTGATATGCAGAACCAGCGATATCTTGATTTTCGTGGTGTTTCCAGCTGAGATATGCATTTTCTGCGATAATCTTGGTGAGACTTCTGTCCGACGTATGCTGAATCATCTAGATCGCTCTTTTCGAGCTATTTAATGCGAGAAACACGTTATCTGGAGTTTTCACCACTCCTCACTGCGTTTGATATGCAGAACCGGCGATATCTTGGTTTTCGTGGGGATTCAAGCTGAGATATGCATTTTCTGCGATAATCCTGGTGAGACTTCTGTCAGAAGTATGAAGAATCTTCGAGAACGCTCTTTTCGAGCTACTTAATGCGCGAAACACGTTTTCTGGTGTTTTCACCACTCCACGGTACGTTTGATGTGCAGAACCGGAGATAACTCGGTTTTCGTCGGGTTTCAAGCTGAGATATGCATTTTCTGCGATAATCTTGGTGAGACTTCTGTCCGAAGTATGCAGAATCATCGAGATCGCTCTTTTCGAGCTATTTAATGCGAGAAACACGTTCTCTGGTTGTTTTCACCACTCCACAGTACGTTTGACATGCAGAACCGGCGATATCTTGATTTTCGTGGGGTTTCAAGCTGAGATATGCATTTTCTGCGATAATCTTGGTGAGACTTCTGTCCGAAGTATGCTGAAACATCGAGATCGCTCTTTTCGAGCTAGTTAATGCGAGAAAAACCTTATCCGGTGTTTTCACCACTCCACAGTGCGTTTGATATGCAAAACCGGCGATATCTTGGTTTTCGTGGGGTTTCAAGCTGAGATATGCATTTTCTGCGATAATCTTGGTGAGACTTCTGTTAGAAGTATGCAGAATCGTCGAGATCGCACTATTCGAGCTATTTAATGCGAGAAACACGTTATCTGGTGTTTTCACCACTCCACAGTGCGTTTGATATGCAGAACCGGAGATATCTTGGTTTTCGTCGGGTTTCAAGCTGAGATATGCATTTCCTTTGATAATCTTGGTGAGACTCCTGTCCGAAATATGCTGAATCATCGAGATCGCACTTTTCGAGCTATTTAATGCGAGAAACACGTTCTCTGGTTGTTTTCACCACTCCACAGTGCGTTTGAAATGCAGAACAGGCGATATCTTGATTTTCGTGGTGTTTCCAGCTGAGATATGCATTTTCTGCGATAATCTTGGTGAGACTTCTGTTAGAAGTATGCAGAATCATCGATAGCGCTCTTTTCGAGCTATTTAATGCGAGAAACACGTTTTCTGGGGTTTTCACCACTCCACAGTTCGTTGGATATGCTGAACCGGAGATATCTTGGTTTTCGTGGGGTTTCAAGCTGAGATATGCATTTCCTGCGATAATCTTGGTGAGACTTCTGTCCGACGTATGCTGAATCATCTAGATCGCTCTTTTCGAGCTATTTAATGCGACAAACACGTTATCTGGTGTTTTCAGCACCCCACAGTGCGTTTGATATGCAGAACCAGCGATATCTTGGTTTTCGTGGGGTTTCAAGCTGAGATATGCATTTTTTACGATAATCTTGGTGAGACTTCTGTCCGAAGTATGCTTAATCATCGAGATCGCTCTTTTCGAGCTAGTTAATGCGAGAAAAACCTTATCCGGTGTTTTCACCACTCCACAGTGCGTTTGATATGCAAAACCGGCGATATCTTGGTTTTCGTGGGGTTTCAAGCTGAGATATGCATTTTCTGCGATAATCTTGGTGAGACTTCTGTTAGAAGTATGCAGAATCATCGAGATCGCACTATTCGAGCTATTTAATGCGAGAAACACGTTATCTGGTGTTTTCACCACTCCACAGTGCGTTTGTATGCAGAACCGGAGATATCTTGGTTTTCGTGGGGTTTCAAGCTGAGATATGCATTTCCTTTGATAATCTTGGTGAGACTCCTGTCCGAAATATGCTGAATCATCGAGATCGCTCTTTTCGAGCTATTTAATGCGAGAATCACGTTATCTGGTGTTTTCACCACTCCACAGTGCGTTTGATATGCAGTACCAGCGATATCTTGGTTTTCGTGGGGTTTCATGCTGAGATATGCATTTTTTACGATAATCTTGGTGAGACTTCTGTCCGAAGTATGCAGAATCATCGAGATCGCTCTATTCGAGCTATTTATTGCGAGAAACACGTTATCTGGTGTTTTCACCACACCTCAGTGCGTTTGAAATGCAGAACAGGCGATATCTTGATTTTCGTGGTGTTTCCAGCTGAGATATGCATTTTCTGCGATAATCTTGGTGAGACTTCTGTTAGAAGTATGCAGAATCATCGAGAGCGCTCTTTTCGAGCTATTTAATGCGAGAAACACGTTTTCTGGGGTTTTCACCACTCCACAGTTCGTTGGATATGCTGAACCGGAGATATCTTGGTTTTCGTGGTGTTTCAAGCTGAGATATGCATTTCCTGCGATAATCTTGGTGAGACTTCTGTCCGACGTATGCTGAATCATCTAGATCGCTCTTTTCGAGCTATTTAATGCGAGAAACACGTTATCTGGTGTTTTCACCACTCCTCACTGCGTTTGATATGCAGAACCGGCGATATCTTGGTTTTCGTGGGGATTCAAGCTGAGATATGCATTTTCTGCGATAATCCTGGTGAGACTTCTGTCAGAAGTATGAAGAATCTTCGAGAACGCTCTTTTCGAGCTACTTAATGCGCGAAACACGTTTTCTGGTGTTTTCACCACTCCACGGTACGTTTGATGTGCAGAACCGGAGATATCTTGGTTTTCGTGGGGATTCAAGCTGAGATATGCATTTTCTGCGATAATCCTGGTGAGACTTCTGTCAGAAGTATGAAGAACCTTCGAGAACGCTCTTTTCGAGCTATTTAATGCGAGAATCACGTTATCTGGTGTTTTCACCACTCCACAGTGCGTTTGATATGCAGTACCAGCGATATCTTGGTTTTCGTGGGGTTTCAAGCTGAGATATGCATTTCCTTTGATAATCTTGGTGAGACTTCTGTCAGAAGTATGAAGAATCTTCGAGAACGCTCTTTTCGAGCTACTTAATGCGCGAAACACGTTTTCTGGTGTTTTCACCACTCCACGGTACGTTTGATGTGCAGAACCGGAGATAACTCGGTTTTCGTCGGGTTTCAAGCTGAGATATGCATTTTCTGCGATAATCTTGGTGAGACTTCTGTCCGAAGTATGCAGTATCATCGAGATCGCTCTTTTCGAGCTATTTAATGCGAGAATCACGTTATCTGGTGTTTTCACCACTCCACAGTGCGTTTGATATGCAGTACCAGCGATATCTTGGTTTTCGTGGGGTTTCATGCTGAGATATGCATTTTTCACGATAATCTTGGTAAGACTTCTGTCCGAAGTATGCTGAAACATCGAGATCGCTCTTTTCGAGCTAGTTAATGCGAGAAGAACCTTATCCGGTGTTTTCACCACTCCACAGTGCGTTTGATATGCAAAACCGGCGATATCTTGGTTTTCGTGGGGTTTCAAGCTGAGATATGCATTTTCTGCGATAATCTTGGTGAAACATCTGTCCGAAGTATGCAGAAACATCGAGAGCGCTCTTTTCGAGCTATTTAATGCGAGAAACTCGTTTTCTGGGGTTTTCACCACTCCACAGTTCGTTGGATATGCAGAACAGTAGATATCTTGGTTTCGGTCGGGTTTCAAGCTGATATATGCATTTTCTACGATAATCTTGGTGAGACTTCTGTCAGAAGTATGCAGGATCTTCGAGAACGCTCTTTTCGAGCTATTTAATGCGAGAAACACGTTATCTGGTGTTTTCACCACTCCACAGTGCGTTTGATATGCAGTACCAGCGATATCTTGGTTTCGGTCGGGTTTCAAGCTGATATATGCATTTTCTACGATAATCTTGGTGAAACATCTGTCCGAAGTATGCAGAAACATCGCGAGCGCTCTTTTCGAGCTATTTAATGCGAGAAACTCGTTTTCTGGGGTTTTCACCACTTCACAGTTCGTTGGATATGCTGAACCGGAGATATCTTAGTTTTCGTTGGGTTTCAAGCTGAGATATGCACTTCCTGCGATAATCTTGGTGAGACTTCTGTCCGAAGTATGCTGAATCATCGAGATTGCCCTTTTCGAGCTATTCAATGCGAAAAACACGTTCTCTGGTTGTTTTCACCACTCCACAGTGCGTTTGATATGCCGAACAGGCGATATCTTGATTTTCGTGGTGTTTCCAGCTGAGATATGCATTTTCAGCGATAATCATGGTGGGTCTTTTGTCAGAAGTATACACAATCAACTAGATCGCTCTTTTCAAGCTACTTAATGCACGAAACACGTTTTCTGGTGTTTTCAGCACCCCACAGTGTGTTTGATATGCAGAACCAGCGATATCTTGGTTTTCGTGGGGTTTCAAGCTGAGATATGCATTTTTTACGATAATCTTGGTGAGACTTCTGTCCGAAGTATGCTTAATCATCGAGATCGCTCGTTTCGAGCTATTTAATGCGAGAAACACGTTATCTGGTGTTTTCACCACTCCACAGTGCGTATGATATGCAGAACCGGCGATATCTTTGTTTTCGTGGGGTTTCAAGCTGAGATATGCATTTTCTGCGATAATCTTGGTGAGACTTCTGTCCGAAGTATGCTGAAACATCGCGATCGCTATTTTCGAGCTAGTTAATGCAAGAAGAACCTTATCCGGTGTTTTCACCACTCCACAGTGCGTTTGATATGCAGAACCGGCGATATCTTGGTTTTCGTGGGGTTTCAAGCTGAGATATGCATTTTCTGCGATAATCTTGGTGAGACTTCTGTCCGAAGTATGCTGAATATTCGAGATCGCTCTTTTCGAGCTGGTTAGTGCGAGAAACACGTTTTCTGTGGTTTTCACCACTCCACAGTTCGTTGGATATGCAGAACAGTTGATATCTTGGTTTTCGTGGGGTTTCAAGCAGAGATATGCATTTTCTGCGATAATCTTGGTGTGACTTCTGTTAGAAGTATGCAGAATCATCGAGATCGCACTTTTCGAGCTATTTAATGCGAGAAACACGTTATCTGGTGTTTTCACCACTCCGCAGTTGGTTTGATATGCAGAACAGTAGATATCTTGGTTTTCGTGGGGTTTCAAGCAGAGATATGCATTTTCTGCGATAATCTTGGTGTGACTTCTGTTAGAAGTATGCAGAATCATCGAGATAGCACTTTTCGAGCTATTTATTGCGAGAAACACGTTATCTGGTGTTTTCACCACTCCACAGTACGTTTGACATGCAGAACCGGAGATATCTTGGTTTCGGTCGGGTTTCAAGCTGAGATATGCATTTTCTGCGATAATCTTGGTGGGTCTTTTGTCAGAAGTATGCAGAATCATCTAGATTGCTCTTTTCGGGCTACTTAATTCACGAAACACGTTTTCTGGTGTTTTCACCACTCCACAGTACGTTTGACATGCAGAACCGGCGATATCTTGATTTTCGTGGGGTTTCAAGCTGAGATATGCATTTTCTGCGATAATCTTGGTGAGACTTCTGTTAGAACTATGCAGAATCATCGAGATCGCACTTTTCGAACTATTTAATGCGAGAAACACGTTATCTGGTGTTTTCACCACTCCGCAGTTGGTTTGATATGCAGAACAGTAGATATCTTGGTTTTCGTCGGGTTTCAAGCTGAGATATGCATTTTCTACGATAATCTTGGTGAAACATCTGTCCGAAGTATGCAGAAACATCGAGAGCGCTCTTTTCGAGCTACTTAATGCACGAAACACGTTTTCTGGTGTTTTCACCACTCCACGGTACGTTTGATGTGCAGAACCGGAGATAACTCGGTTTTTGTCGGGTTTTAAGCTGAGATATGCATTTTCTACGATAATCTTGGTGAGACTTCTGTCCGAAGTATGCTGAAACATCGAGATCGCTCTTTTCGAGCTAGTTAATGCGAGAAAAACCTTATCCGGTGTTTTCACCACTCCACAGTGCGTTTGATATGCAAAACCGGCGATATCTTGGTTTTCGAAGGGTTTCAAGCTGAGATATGCATTTTCTGCGATAATCTTGGTAAGACTTCTGTTAGAAGTATGCAGAATCATCGAGATCGCACTATTCGAGCTATTTAATGCGAGAAACACGTTATCTGGTGTTTTCACCACTCCACAGTGCGATTGATATGCAGAACCGGCGATATCTTGGTTTTCGTGGGGTTTCAAGCTGAGATATGCATTTTCTGCGATAATCTTGGTGAGACTTCTGTTAGAAGTATGCAGAATCATCGAGAACGCACTATTCGAGCTATTTAATGCGAGAAACACGTTATCTGGTGTTTTCACCACTCCACAGTGCGTTTGATATGCAGAACCGGAGATATCTTGGTTTTCGTGGGGTTTCAAGCTGAGATATGCATTTCCTTTGATAATCTTGGTGAGACTCCTGTCCGAAATATGCTGAATCATCGAGATCGCTCTTTTCGAGCTATTTAATGCGAGAATCACGTTATCTGGTGTTTTCACCACTCCACAGTGCGTTTGATATGCAGTACCAGCGATATCTTGGTTTTCGTGGGGTTTCATGCTGAGATATGCATTTTTTACGATAATCTTGGTGAGACTTCTGTCCGAAGTATGCAGAATCATCGAGATCGCTCTATTCGAGCTATTTATTGCGAGAAACACGTTATCTGGTGTTTTCACCACTCCTCAGTGCGTTTGAAATGCAGAACAGGCGATATCTTGGTATTCGTGGGGATTCAAGCTGAGATATGCATTTTCTGCGATAATCCTGGTGAGACTTCTGTCAGAAGTATGAAGAATCTTCGAGAACGCTCTTTTCGAGCTACTTAATGCGCGAAACACGTTTTCTGGTGTTTTCACCACTCCACGGTACGTTTGATGTGCAGAACCGGAGATATCTTGGTTTTCGTGGGGATTCAAGCTGAGATATGCATTTTCTGCGATAATCCTGGTGAGACTTCTGTCAGAAGTATGAAGAACCTTCGAGAACGCTCTTTTCGAGCTATTTAATGCGAGAATCACGTTATCTGGTGTTTTCACCACTCCACAGTGCGTTTGATATGCAGTACCAGCGATATCTTGGTTTTCGTGGGGTTTCAAGCTGAGATATGCATTTTCTGCGATAATCTTGGTGAGACTTCTGTTAGAAGTATGCAGAATCATCGAGATCGCACTATTCGAGCTATTTAATGCGAGAAACACGTTATCTGGTGTTTTCACCACTCCACAGTGCGTTTGATATGCAGAACCGGAGATATCTTGGTTTTCGTGGGGTTTCAAGCTGAGATATGCATTTCCTTTGATAATCTTGGTGAGACTTCTGTCAGAAGTATGCAGGATCTTTGAGAACGCTCTTTTCGAGCTATTTAATGCAAGAAACTCGTTTTCTGGGGTTTTCACCACTTCACAGTTCGTTGGATATGCAGAACCGGAGATATCTTAGTTTTCGTTGGGTTTCAAGCTGAGATATGCATTTCCTGCGATAATCTTGGTGAGACTTCTGTCCGAAGTATGCTGAATCATCGAGATCGCCCTTTTCGAGCTATTCAATGCGAAAAACACGTTCTCTGGTTGTTTTCACCACTCCACAGTGCGTTTGATATGCCGAACAGGCGATATCTTGATTTTCGTGGTGTTTCCAGCTGAGATATGCATTTTCAGCGATAATCATGGTGGGTCTTTTGTCAGAAGTATACACAATCAACTAGATCGCTCTTTTCAAGCTACTTAATGCACGAAACACGTTATCTGGTGTTTTCACCACTCCACAGTGCGTATGATATGCAGAACCGGCGATATCTTTGTTTTCGTGGGGTTTCAAGCTGAGATATGCATTTTCTGCGATAATCTTGGTGAGACTTCTGTCCGAAGTATGCTGAAACATCGCGATCGCTATTTTCGAGCTAGTTAATGCAAGAAGAACCTTATCCGGTGTTTTCACCACTCCACAGTGCGTTTGATATGCAGAACCGGCGATATCTTGGTTTTCGTGGGGTTTCAAGCTGAGATATGCATTTTCTGCGATAATCTTGGTGGGACTTCTGTTAGAAGTATGCAGAATCATCGAGATCGCACTATTCGAGCTATTTAATGCGAGAAACACGTTATCTGGTGTTTTCACCACTCCACAGTGCGATTGATATGCAGAACCGGAGATATCTTGGTTTTCGTGGGGTTTCAAGCTGAGATATGCATTTTCTGCGATAATCTTGGTGAGACTTCTGTTAGAAGTATGCTGAATAATCGAGATCGCTCTTTTCGAGCTGGTTAGTGCGAGAAACACGTTTTCTGTGGTTTTCACCACTCCACAGTTCGTTGGATATGCAGAACAGTTGATATCTTGGTTTTCGTGGGGTTTCAAGCAGAGATATGCATTTTCTGCGATAATCTTGGTGTGACTTCTGTTAGAAGTATGCAGAATCATCGAGATCGCACTTTTCGAGCTATTTAATGCGAGAAACACGTTATCTGGTGTTTTCACCACTCCGCAGTTGGTTTGATATGCAGAACAGTAGATATCTTGGTTTTCGTGGGGTTTCAAGCAGAGATATGCATTTTCTGCGATAATCTTGGTGTGACTTCTGTTAGAAGTATGCTGAAACATCGAGATAGCACTTTTCGAGCTATTTAATGCGAGAAACACGTTATCTGGTGTTTTCACCACTCCACAGTACGTTTGACATGCAGAACCGGAGATATCTTGGTTTCGGTCGGGTTTCAAGCTGAGATATGCATTTTCTGCGATAATCTTGGTGGGTCTTTTGTCAGAAGTATGCAGAATCATCTAGATTGCTCTTTTCGAGCTACTTAATTCACGAAACACGTTTTCTGGTGTTTTCACCACTCCACAGTACGTTTGACATGCAGAACCGGCGATATCTTGATTTTCGTGGGGTTTCAAGCTGAGATATGCATTTTCTGCGATAATCTTGGTGAGACTTCTGTTAGAACTATGCAGAATCATCGAGATCGCACTTTTCGAACTATTTAATGCGAGAAACACGTTATCTGGTGTTTTCACCACTCCGCAGTTGGTTTGATATGCAGAACCGGCGATATTTTGGTTTTCGTCGGGTTTCAAGCTGAGATATGCATTTTCTACGATAATCTTGGTGAAACATCTGTCCGAAGTATGCAGAAACATCGAGAGCGCTCTTTTCGAGCTACTTAATGCACGAAACACGTTTTCTGGTGTTTTCACCACTCCACGGTACGTTTGATGTGCAGAACCGGAGATAACTCGGTTTTTGTCGGGTTTTAAGCTGAGATATGCATTTTCTACGATAATCTTGGTGAGACTTCTGTCCGAAGTATGCTGAAACATCGAGATCGCTCTTTTCGAGCTAGTTAATGCGAGAAAAACCTTATCCGGTGTTTTCACCACTCCACAGTGCGTTTGATATGCAAAACCGGCGATATCTTGGTTTTCGTGGGGATTCAAGCTGAGATATGCATTTTTTACGATAATCTTGGTGAGACTTCTGTCCGAAGTATGCAGAATCATCGAGATCGCTCTTTTCGAGCTATTTAATGCGAGAATCACGTTATCTGGTGTTTTCACCACTCCACAGTTGGT
Organism: Anthophora plumipes; assembly: GCA_951804975.1. Classification (NCBI taxonomy): domain Eukaryota; kingdom Metazoa; phylum Arthropoda; class Insecta; order Hymenoptera; family Apidae; genus Anthophora; species Anthophora plumipes. The sequence goes on from CATORF010000423.1 coordinate 2,409,979, forward strand.
TTGATATGCAGAACAGTAGATATCTTGGTTTTCGTGGGGTTTCAAGCAGAGATATGCATTTTCTGCGATAATCTTGGTGTGACTTCTGTTAGAAGTATGCTGAAACATCGAGATAGCACTTTTCGAGCTATTTAATGCGAGAAACACGTTATCTGGTGTTTTCACCACTCCACAGTACGTTTGACATGCAGAACCGGAGATATCTTGGTTTCGGTCGGGTTTCAAGCTGAGATATGCATTTTCTGCGATAATCTTGGTGGGTCTTTTGTCAGAAGTATGCAGAATCATCTAGATTGCTCTTTTCGAGCTACTTAATTCACGAAACACGTTTTCTGGTGTTTTCACCACTCCACAGTAAGTTTGACATGCAGAACCGGCGATATCTTGATTTTCGTGGGGTTTCAAGCTGAGATATGCATTTTCTGCGTTAATCTTGGTGAGACTTCTGTTAGAAGTATGCAGAATCATCGAGATCGCACTATTCGAGCTATTTATTGCGAGAAACACGTTATCTGGTGTTTTCACCACTCCACAGTGCGATTGATATGCAGAACCGGAGATATCTTGGTTTTCGTGGGGTTTCAAGCTGAGATATGCATTTCCTTTGATAATCTTGGTGAGACTTCTGTCAGAAGTATGAAGAATCTTCGAGAACGCACTTTTCGAGCTACTTAATGCGCGAAACACGTTTTCTGGTGTTTTCACCACTCCACGGTACGTTTGATGTGCAGAACCGGAGATAACTCGGTTTTCGTCGGGTTTCAAGCTGAGATATGCATTTTCTGCGATAATCTTGGTGAGACTTCTGTCCGAAGTATGCAGAATCATCGAGATCGCTCTTTTCGAGCTATTTAATGCGAGAAACACGTTATCTGGTGTTTTCACCACTCCTCAGTGCGTTTGATATGCAGAACCGGCGATATCTTGGTTTTCGTGGGGATTCAAGCTGAGATATGCATTTTTTACGATAATCTTGGTGAGACTTCTGTCCGAAGTATGCAGAATCATCGAGATCGCTCTTTTCGAGCTATTTAATGCGAGAATCACGTTATCTGGTGTTTTCACCACTCCACAGTGCGTATGATATGCAGAACCGGCGATATCTTTGTTTTCGTGGGGTGTCAAGCTGAGATATGCATTTTCTGCGATAATCTTGGTGAGACTTCTGTCCGAAGTATGCTGAAACATTGAGATCGCTCTTTTCGAGCTAGTTAATGCGAGAATCACGTTATCTGGTGTTTTCGCCACTCCACAGTGCGTTTGATATGCAAAACCGGCGATATCTTGGTTTTCGTGGGGTTTCAAGCTGAGATATGCATTTTGTGCGATAATCTTGGTGAGACTTCTGTTAGAAGTATGCAGAATCATCGAGATCGCACTATTCGAGCTATTTAATGCGAGAAACACGTTATCTGGTGTTTTCACCACTCCACAGTGCGTTTGATATGCAGAACCGGAGATATCTTGGTTTTCGTGGGGTTTCAAGCTGAGCTATGCATTTCCTTTGATAATCTTGGTGAGACTTCTGTCAGAAGTATGAAGAATCTTCGAGAACCCTCTTTTCGAGCTACTTAATGCGCGATACACGTTTTCTGGTGTTTTCACCACTCCACGGTACGTTTGATGTGCAGAACCGGAGATAACTCGGTTATCGTCGGGTTTCAAGCTGAGATATGCATTTTCTGCGATAATCTTGGTGAGACTTCTGTCCGAAGTATGCAGAATCATCGAGATCGCTCTTTTCGAGCTATTTAATGCGAGAATCACGTTATCTGGTGTTTTCACCACTCCACAGTTCGTTGGATATGCAGAACCGGAGATATCTTGGTTTTCGTTGGGTTTCAGGCTGAGATATGCATTTCCTGCGATAATCTTGGTGAGACTTCTGTCCGAAGTATGCTGAATCATCGAGATCGCCCTTTTCGAGCTATTCAATGCGAAAAACACGTTCTCTGGTTGTTTTCACCACTCCACAGTGCGTTTGATATGCCGAACAGGCGATATCTTGATTTTCGTGGTGTTTCCAGCTGAGATATGCATTTTCATCGATAATCATGGTGGGTCTTTTGTCACAAGTATGCACAATCAACTAGATCGCTCTTTTCAAGCTACTTAATGCACGAAACACGTTTTCTGGTGTTTTCAGCACTCCACAGTGCGTTTGATATGCAGAACCGGCGATATCTTGGTTTTCGTGGGGATTCAAGCTGAGATATGCATTTTCTGCGATAATCCTGGTGAGACTTCTGTCAGAAGTATGAAGAATCTTCGAGAACGCTCTTTTCGAGCTACTTAATGCGCGAAACACGTTTTCTGGTGTTTTCACCACTCCACGGTACGTTTGATGTGCAGAACCGGAGATAACTCGGTTTTCGTCGGGTTTCAAGCTGAGATATGCATTTTCTGCGATAATCTTGGTGAGACTTCTGTCCGAAGTATGCAGAATCATCGAGATCGCTCTATTCGAGCTATTTAATGCGACAAACACGTTATCTGGTGCTTTCAGCACCCCACAGTGCGTTTGATATGCAGAACCAGCGATATCTTGGTTTTCGTGGGGTTTCAAGCTGAGATATGCATTTTTTACGATAATCTTGGTGAGACTTCTGTCCGAAGTATGCTTCATCATCGAGATCGCTCGTTTCGAGCTATTTAATGCGAGAAACAGGTTATCTGGTGTTTTCACCACTCCACAGTGCGTATGATATGCCGAACCGGCGATATCTTTGTTTTCGTGGGGTTTCAAGATGAGATATGCATTTTCTGCGATAATCTTGGTGAGACTTCTGTCCGAAGTATGCTGAATCATCGAGATCGCTCTATTCGAGCTATTTAATGCGACAAACACGGTATCTGGTGCTTTCAGCACCCCACAGTGCGTTTGATATGCAGAACCAGCGATATCTTGGTTTTCGTGGGGTTTCAAGCTGAGATATGCATTTTTTACGATAATCTTGGTGAGACTTCTGTCCGAAGTATGCTTAATCATCGAGATCGCTCGTTTCGAGCTATTTAATGCGAGAAACACGTTATCTGGTGTTTTCACCACTCCACAGTGCGTATGATATGCAGAACCGGCGATATCTTTGTTTTCGTGGGGTTTCAAGATGAGATATGCATTTTCTGCGATAATCTTGGTGAGACTTCTGTCCGAAGTATGCAGAATCATCGAGATCGCTCTTTTCGAGCTATTTAATGCGAGAATCACGTTATCTGGTGTTTTCACCACTCCACAGTGCGTTTGATATGCAGTACCAGCGATATCTTGGTTTTCGTGGGGTTTCATGCTGAGATATGCATTTTTTACGATAATCTTGGTGAGACTTCTGTCCGAAGTATGCAGAATCATCGAGATCGCTCTTTTCGAGCTATTTAATGCGAGAATCACGTTATCTGGTGTTTTCACCACTCCACAGTTCGTTGGATATGCAGAACCGGAGATATCTTGGTTTTCGTTGGGTTTCAGGCTGAGATATGCATTTCCTGCGATAATCTTGGTGAGACTTCTGTCCGAAGTATGCTTAATCATCGAGATCGCTCGTTTCGAGCTATTTAATGCGAGAAACACGTTATCTGGTGTTTTCACCACTCCACAGTGCGTATGATATGCAGAACCGGCGATATCTTTGTTTTCGTGGGGTTTCAAGCTGAGATATGCATTTTCTGCGATAATCTTGGTGAGACTTCTGTCCGAAGTATGCTGAAACATCGAGATCGCTCTTTTCGAGCTAGTTAATGCAAGAAGAACCTTATCCGGTGTTTTCACCACTCCACAGTGCGTTTGATATGCAGAACCGGCGATATCTTGGTTTTCGTGGGGTTTCAAGCTGAGATATGCATTTTCTGCGATAATCATGGTGAGACTTCTGTCCGAAGTATGCTGAATAATCGAGATCGCTCTTTTCGCGCAGGTTAATGCGAGAAACACGTTTTCTGTGGTTTTCACCACTCCACAGTTCGTTGGATATGCAGAACAGTAGATATCTTGGTTTTCGTGGGGTTTCAAGCAGAGATATGCATTTTCTGCGACAATCTTGGTGTGACTTCTGTTAGAAGTATGCAGAATCATCGAGATCGCACTTTTCGAGCTTTTTAATGCGAGAAACACGTTATCTGGTGTTTTCACCACTCCACAGTACGTTTGACATGCAGAACCGGAGATATCTTGGTTTCGGTCGGGTTTCAAGCTGAGATATGCATTTTCTACGATAATCCTGGTGAGACTTCTGTCAGAAGTATGCAGAATCTTCGAGAACGCTCTTTTCGAGCTACTTAATGCGCGAAACACGTTTTCTGGTGTTTTCACCACTCCACGGTACGTTTGATGTGCAGAACCGGAGATAACTCGGTTTTCGTCGGGTTTCAATCTGAGATATGCATTTTCTACGATAATCTTGGTGAGACTTCTGTCAGAAGTATGCAGGATCTTCGAGAACGCTCTTTTCGAGCTATTTAATGCGAGAAACACGTTATCTGGTGTTTTCACCACTCCACAGTGCGTTTGATATGCAGTACCAGCGATATCTTGGTTTTCGTGGGGTATCAAGCTGAGATATGCATTTTATACGATAATCTTGGTGATACTTCTGTCCGAAGTATGCAGAATCATCGAGATCGCACTATTCGAGCTATTTAATGCGAGAAACACGTTCTCTGGTTGTTTTCACCACTCCACAGTGCGTTTGATATGCAGAACCGGCAACATCTTGATTTTCGTGAGGTTTCGAGATGAGATATGCATTTTCTGCGATAATCTTGGTGAGACTTCTGTCCGAAGTATGCTGAAACATCGAGATCGCTCTTTTCGAGCTAGTTAATGCAAGAAGAACCTTATCCGGTGTTTTCATCACTCCACAGTGCGTTTGATATGCAGAACCGGCAACATCTTGATATTCGTGAGGTTTCGAGATGAGATATGCATTTTCTACGATAATCTTGGTGAAACATCGGTCCGAAGTATGCAGAAACATCGAGAGCGCTCTTTTCGAGCTATTTAATGCGAGAAACTCGTTTTCTGGGGTTTTCACCACTCCACAGTTCGTTGGATATGCAGAACCGGAGATACCTTGGATTTCGTGGTGTTTCCAGCTGAGATATGCATTTTCTGCGATAATCTTGGTGGGTCTTTTGTCAGAAGTATGCAGAATCTTCGAGAACGCTCTTTTCGAGCTACTTAATGCGCGAAACACGTTTTCTGGTGTTTTCACCACTCCACGGTACGTTTGATGTGCAGAACCGGAGATAACTCGGTTTACGTCGGGTTTCAAGCTGAGATATGCATTTCCTACGATAATCTTGGTGAGACTTCTGTCAGAAGTATGCAGGATCTTCGAGAACGCTCTTTTCGAGCTATTTAATGCGAGAAACTCGTTTTCTGGGATTTTCACCACTCCACAGTTCGTTGGATATGCAGAACCGGAGATATCTTGGTTTTCGTGGGGTTTCAAGATGAGATATGCATTTCCTGCGATAATCTTGGTGAGACTTCTGTCCGAAGTATGCTGAATCATCGAGATCGCTCTTCTCGAGCTATTTAATGCGAGAAACACGTTCTCTGGTTGTTTTCACCACTCCACAGTGCGTTTGATATGCAGAACCGGCAACATCTTGATTTTCGTGAGGTTTCGAGATGAGATTTGCATTTTCTGCGATAATATTGGTGAGACTTCTGTCAGAAGTATGCAGAATCATCGAGATCGCTCTTTTCGAGCTATTTAATGCTAGAAACACGTTTTCTGGGATTTTCGCCACTCCACAGATCGTTGGATATGCAGAACAGTAGATATCTTGGTTTTCGTGGGGTTTCATGCAGAGATATGCATTTTCTACGATAATCTTGGTGAAACATCTGTCCGAAGTATGCAGAAACATCGAGAGCGCCCTTTTCGAGCTATTTAATGCGAGAAACACGTTCTCTGGTTGTTTTCACCACCCCACAGTGCGTTTGATATGCAGAACCGGCAACATCTTGATTTTCGTGAGGTTTCGAGATGAGATTTGCATTTTCTGCGATAATATTGGTGAGACTTCTGTCAGAAGTATGCAGGATCATCGAGAACGCTCTTTTCGAGCTATTTAATGCAAGAAGAACCTTATCCGGTGTTTTCACCACTCCACAGTGCGTTTGATATGCAGAACCGGCGATATCTTGGTTTTCGTGGGGATTCAAGCTGAGATATGCATTTTCTGCGATAATCCTGGTGAGACTTCTGTCAGAAGTATGAAGAATCTTCGAGAACGCTCTTTTCGAGCTACTTAATGCGCGAAACACGTTTTCTGGTGTTTTCACCACTCGACGGTATGTTTGATGTGCAGAACCGGAGATAACTCGGTTTTCGTCGGGTTTCAAGCTGAGATATGCATTTTCTGCGATAATCTTGGTGAGACTTCTGTCCGAAGTATGCAGAATCATCGAGATCGCTCTTTTCGAGCTATTTAATGCGAGAATCACGTTATCTGGTGTTTTCACCACTCCACAGTGCGTTTGATATGCAGTACCAGCGATATCTTGGTTTTCGTGGGGTTTCATGCTGAGATATGCATTTTTTACGATAATCTTGGTGAGACTTCTGTCCGAAGTATGCAGAATCATCGAGATCGCTCTTTTCGAGCTATTTAATGCGAGAATCACGTTATCTGGTGTTTTCACCACTCCACAGTTCGTTGGATATGCAGAACCGGAGATATCTTGGTTTTCGTTGGGTTTCAGGCTGAGATATGCATTTTCTGCGATAATCCTGGTGAGACTTCTGTCAGAAGTATGAAGAATCTTCGAGAACGCTCTTTTCGAGCTATTTAATGCGAGAAACACGTTATCTGGTGTTTTCACCACTCCACAGTGCGTATGATATGCAGAACCGGCGATATCTTTGTTTTCGTGGGGTTTCAAGCTGAGATATGCATTTTCTGCGATAATCTTGGTGAGACTTCTGTCCGAAGTATGCTGAAACATCGAGATCGCTCTTTTCGAGCTAGTTAATGCAAGAAGAACCTTATCCGGTGTTTTCACCACTCCACAGTGCGTTTGATATGCAGAACCGGCGATATCTTGGTTTTCGTGGGGTTTCAAGCTGAGATATGCATTTTCTGCGATAATCATGGTGAGACTTCTGTCCGAAGTATGCTGAATAATCGAGATCGCTCTTTTCGCGCAGGTTAATGCGAGAAACACGTTTTCTGTGGTTTTCACCACTCCACAGTTCGTTGGATATGCAGAACAGTAGATATCTTGGTTTTCGTGGGGTTTCAAGCAGAGATATGCATTTTCTGCGACAATCTTGGTGTGACTTCTGTTAGAAGTATGCAGAATCATCGAGATCGCACTTTTCGAGCTTTTTAATGCGAGAAACACGTTATCTGGTGTTTTCACCACTCCACAGTACGTTTGACATGCAGAACCGGAGATATCTTGGTTTCGGTCGGGTTTCAAGCTGAGATATGCATTTTCTACGATAATCCTGGTGAGACTTCTGTCAGAAGTATGCAGAATCTTCGAGAACGCTCTTTTCGAGCTACTTAATGCGCGAAACACGTTTTCTGGTGTTTTCACCACTCCACGGTACGTTTGATGTGCAGAACCGGAGATAACTCGGTTTTCGTCGGGTTTCAAGCTGAGATATGCATTTTCTACGATAATCTTGGTGAGACTTCTGTCAGAAGTATGCAGGATCTTCGAGAACGCTCTTTTCGAGCTATTTAATGCGAGAAACACGTTATCTGGTGTTTTCACCACTCCACAGTGCGTTTGATATGCAGTACCAGCGATATCTTGGTTTTCGTGGGGTATCAAGCTGAGATATGCATTTTATACGATAATCTTGGTGATACTTCTGTCCGAAGTATGCAGAATCATCGAGATCGCACTATTCGAGCTATTTAATGCGAGAAACACGTTCTCTGGTTGTTTTCACCACTCCACAGTGCGTTTGATATGCAGAACCGGCAACATCTTGATTTTCGTGAGGTTTCGAGATGAGATATGCATTTTCTGCGATAATCTTGGTGAGACTTCTGTCCGAAGTATGCTGAAACATCGAGATCGCTCTTTTCGAGCTAGTTAATGCAAGAAGAACCTTATCCGGTGTTTTCATCACTCCACAGTGCGTTTGATATGCAGAACCGGCAACATCTTGATATTCGTGAGGTTTCGAGATGAGATATGCATTTTCTACGATAATCTTGGTGAAACATCGGTCCGAAGTATGCAGAAACATCGAGAGCGCTCTTTTCGAGCTATTTAATGCGAGAAACTCGTTTTCTGGGGTTTTCACCACTCCACAGTTCGTTGGATATGCAGAACCGGAGATACCTTGGATTTCGTGGTGTTTCCAGCTGAGATATGCATTTTCTGCGATAATCTTGGTGGGTCTTTTGTCAGAAGTATGCAGAATCTTCGAGAACGCTCTTTTCGAGCTACTTAATGCGCGAAACACGTTTTCTGGTGTTTTCACCACTCCACGGTACGTTTGATGTGCAGAACCGGAGATAACTCGGTTTACGTCGGGTTTCAAGCTGAGATATGCATTTCCTACGATAATCTTGGTGAGACTTCTGTCAGAAGTATGCAGGATCTTCGAGAACGCTCTTTTCGAGCTATTTAATGCGAGAAACTCGTTTTCTGGGATTTTCACCACTCCACAGTTCGTTGGATATGCAGAACCGGAGATATCTTGGTTTTCGTGGGGTTTCAAGATGAGATATGCATTTCCTGCGATAATCTTGGTGAGACTTCTGTCCGAAGTATGCTGAATCATCGAGATCGCTCTTCTCGAGCTATTTAATGCGAGAAACACGTTCTCTGGTTGTTTTCACCACTCCACAGTGCGTTTGATATGCAGAACCGGCAACATCTTGATTTTCGTGAGGTTTCGAGATGAGATTTGCATTTTCTGCGATAATATTGGTGAGACTTCTGTCAGAAGTATGCAGAATCATCGAGATCGCTCTTTTCGAGCTATTTAATGCTAGAAACACGTTTTCTGGGATTTTCGCCACTCCACAGTTCGTTGGATATGCAGAACAGTAGATATCTTGGTTTTCGTGGGGTTTCATGCAGAGATATGCATTTTCTACGATAATCTTGGTGAAACATCTGTCCGAAGTATGCAGAAACATCGAGAGCGCACTTTTCGAGCTATTTAATGCGAGAAACACGTTCTCTGGTTGTTTTCACCACCCCACAGTGCGTTTGATATGCAGAACCGGCAACATCTTGATTTTCGTGAGGTTTCGAGATGAGATTTGCATTTTCTGCGATAATATTGGTGAGACTTCTGTCAGAAGTATGCAGGATCATCGAGAACGCTCTTTTCGAGCTATTTAATGCGAGAAACACGTTATCTGGTGTTTTCACCACTCCACAGTGCGTTTGATATGCAGAACCGGCGATATCTTGATTTTCGTGGTGTTTCCAGTTGAGATATGCATTTTCTGCGATAATTTTGGTGGGTCTTTTGTCAGAAGTATGCAGAATCATCTAGATCGCTCTTTTCGAGCTACTTAATGCACGAAACACGTTTTCTGGTGTTTTCACCACTCCACAGTACGTTTGAAATGCAGAACCGGAGATATCTTGGTTTCGGCCGGGTTTCAAGCTGAGATATGCATTTTCTACGATAACCCTGGTGAGACTTCTGTCAGAAGTATGCAGAATCTTCGAGAACGCTCTTTTCGAGCTACTTAATGCGCGAAACACGTTTTCTGGTGTTTTCACCAATCCACGGTACGTTTGATGTGCAGAACCGGCGATATCTTGATTTTCGTGGCGTTTCCAGCTGAGATATGCATTTTCTACGATAATGTTGGTGAGACTTCTGTCAGAAGTATGCAGAATCTTCGAGAACGCTCTTTTCGAGCTACTTCATGCACGAAACACGTTTTCTGGTGTTTTCACCACTCCGCAGAACGTTTGACATGCAGAACTGAGATATCTTTATTTCGTCCGGGTTTCAAGCTGAGATATGCATTTTCTACGATAATCCTTGTGAGACTTCTGTCAGAAGTATGCAGGATCATCGAAAACGCTCTTTTCGAGCTATTTAATGCGAGAAACACGTTATCTGGTGTTTTCACCACTCCACAGTGCGTTTGATATGCAGAACCGGCGATATCTTGGTTTTCGTGGGGTTCAAAGCTGAGATATGCATTTTCTGCGATAATCTTGGTGAGACTTCTGTCAGAAGTATGCAGGATCATCGAAAACGCTCTTTTCGAGCTATTTAATGCGACAAACACGTTATCTGGTGTTTTCAGCACCCCACAGTGCGTTTGATATGCAGAACCGGCGATATCCTGGTTTTCGTGGGGTTTCAAGCTGAGATATGCATTTTCTGCGATAATCTTGGTGAGACTTCTGTCCGAAGTATGCTGAAACATCGAGATCGCTCTTTTCGAGCTAGTTAATGCAAGAAGAACCTTATCCGGTGTTTTCACCACTCCACAGTGCGTTTGATATGCAGAACCGGCGATATCTTGGTTTTCGTGGGGTTTCAAGCTGAGATATGCATTTTCTGCGATAATCTTGGTGAGACTTCTGTCCGAAGTATGCTGAATAATCGAGATCGCTCTTTTCGAGCTGGTTAGTGCGAGAAACACGTTTTCTGTGGTTTTCACCACTCCGCAGTTCGTTGGATATGCAGAACAGTAGATATCTCGGTTTTCGTGGGGTTTCAAGCAGAGATATGTATTTTCTGCGATAATCTTGGTGTGTCTTCTGTTAGAAGTATGCAGAATCATCGAGATCGCACTTTTCGAGCTATTTAATGCGAGAAACACGTTATCTGGTGTTTTCACCACTCCGCAGTTGGTTTGATATGCAGAACCGGCGATATTTTGGTTTTCGTCGGGTTTCAAGCTGAGATATGCATTTCCTTTGATAATCTTGGTGAGACTCCTGTCCGAAATATGCTGAATCATCGACATCGCTCTTTTCGAGCTATTTAATGCGAGAAACACGTTCTCTGGTTGCTTTCACCAGTCCACAGTGCGTTTGATATGCAGAACAGGCGATATCTTGATTTTCGTGGTGTTTCCAGCTGAGATATGCATTTTCTGCGATAATCTTGGTGAGACTTCTGTTAGAAGTATGCAGAATCATCGAGAGCGCTCTTTTCGAGCTATTTAATGCGAGAAACTCGTTTTCTGGGGTTTTCACCACTCCACAGTTCGTTGGATATGCAGAACCGGAGATATCTTGATTTTCGTGGGGTTTCAAGCTGAGATATGCATTTTCTTTGATAATCTTGGTGAGACTCCTGTCCGAAATATGCTGAATCATCGAGATCGCTCTTTTCGAGCAATTTAATGCGAGAAACACGTTCTCTGGTTGTTTTCACCACTCCACAGTGCGTTTGATATGCAGAACAGGCGATATCTTGATTTTCGTGGTGATTCCAGCTGAGATATGCATTTTCTGCGATAATCTTGGTGGGCCTTTTGTCAGAAGAATGCAGAATCAACTAGATCGCTCTTTTCGAGCCACTTAATGCACGAAACACGTTTTCTGGTGTTTTCACCACTCCACAGTACGTTTGACATGCAGAACCGGAGATATCTTGGTTTCGGTCGGGTTTCAAGCTGAGATATGCATTTTCTACGATAATCTTGGTGAGACTTCTGTCAGAAGTATGCAGGATCTTCGAGAACGCTCTGTTCGAGCTATTTAATGCGAGAAACACGTAATCTGGTGTTTTCACCACTCCGCAGTGCGTATGATATGCAGAACCGGAGATGTTTTGATTTTCGTGGGGTTTCAAGATGAGATATGAATTTCCTGCGATAATCTTGGTGAGACTTCTGTCCGAAGTATGCTGAATCATCGAGATCGCTCTTCTCGAGCTATTTAATGCGAGAAACACTATCTCTGGTTGTTTTCACCACTCCACAGTGCGTTTGATATGCAGAACAGGCGATATCTTGATTTTCGTGGTGTTTCCAGCTGAGATATGCATTTTCTACGATAATCCTCGTGAGACTTCTGTCAGAAGTATGCAGAATCTTCGAGAACGCTCTTTTCGAGCTACTTAATGCGCGAAACACGTTTTCTGGTGTTTTCACCACTCCACGGTACGTTTGATGTGCAGAACCGGAGATAACTCGGTTTCCGTCGGGTTTCAAGCTGAGATATGCATTTTCTACGATAATCTGGGTGAGACTTCTGTCAGAAGTATGCAGGATCTTCGAGAACGCTCTTTTCGAGCTATTTAATGCGAGAAACACGTAATCTGGTGTTTTCACCACTCCACAGTGCGTATGATATGCAGAACCGGCGATATTTTGGTTTTCGTGGGGTTTCAAGGTGAGATATGCATTTTCTGCGATAATCTTGGTGAGACTTCTGTCCGAAGTATGCTGAAACATCGAGATCGCTCTTTTCGTGCTAGTTAATGCGAGAAAAATCTTATCCGGTGTTTTCACCACTCCACAGTGCGTTCGATATGCAGAACCGGCGATATCTTGGTTTTCGTGGGGTTTCAAGCTGAGATATGCATTTTCTGCGATAATCTTGGTGAAACATCTGTCCGAAGTATGCAGAAACATCGAGAGCGCTCTTTTCGAGCTATTTAATGCGAGAAACTCGTTTTCTGGGGTTTTCACCACTCCACAGTTCGTTGGATATGCAGAACCGGAGATACCTTGGATTTCGTCGGGTTTCAAGCTGAGATATGCATTTCCTGCGATAATCTTGGTGAGACTCCTGTCCGAAATATGCTGAATCATCGAGATCGCTCTTTTCGAGCTACTTAACGCGCGAAATACGTTTTCTGGTGTTTTCACCACTCCACGGTACGTTTGATGTGCAGAACCGGAGATAACTCGGTTTTCGTCGGGTTTCAAGCTGAGATATGCATTTCCTTTGATAATCTTGGTGAGACTCCTGTCCGAAATATGCTGAATCATCGAGATCGCTCTTTTCGAGCTATTTAATGCGAGAAACACGTTCTCTGGTTGCTTTCACCACTCCACAGTGCGTTTGATATGCAGAACAGGCGATATCTTGATTTTCGTGGTGTTTCCAGCTGAGATATGCATTTTCTGCGATAATCTTGGTGGGCCTTTTGTCAGAAGTATGCAGAATCAACTAGATCGCTCTTTTCGAGCCACTTAATGCACGAAACACGTTTTCTGGTGTTTTCACCACTCCACAGTACGTTTGACATGCAGAACCGGAGATATCTTGGTTTCGGTCGGGTTTCAAGCTGAGATATGCATTTTCTACGATAATCTTGGTGAGACTTCTGTCAGAAGTATGCAGGATCTTCGAGAACGCTCTGTTCGAGCTATTTAATGCGAGAAACACGTAATCTGGTGTTTTCACCACTCCACTGTGAGTATGATATGCAGAACCGGAGATATTTTGGTTTTCGTGGGGTTTCAAGATGAGATATGCATTTCCTGCGATAATCTTGGTGAGACTTCTGTCCGAAGTATGCTGAATCATCGAGATCGCTCTTCTCGTGCTAGTTAATGCGAGAAAAATCTTATCCGGTGTTTTCACCACTCCACAGTGCGTTTGATATGCAGAACCGGCGATATCTTGGTTTTCGTGGTGTATCAAGCTGAGATATGCATGTTTTACGATAAGCTTGGTGAAACATCTGTCCGAAGTATGCAGAAACATCGAGAGCGCTCTTTTCGAGCTATTTAATGCGAGAAACTCGTTTTCTGGGGTTTTCACCACTCCACAGTTCGTTGGATATGCAGAATCGGTGATAACTCGGTTTTCGTCGGGTTTCAAGCTGAGATATGCATTTTCTACGATAATCTTGGTGAGACTTCTGTCCGAAGTATGCAGAATCATCGAGATCGCGCTTTTCGAGCTATGTAATGCGAGAAACACGTTATCTGGTGTTTTCACCACTCCACAGTGCGTTTGATATGCAGAACCGGCAACATCTTGATTTTCGTGAGGTTTCGAGATGAGATTTGCATTTTCTGCGATAATATTGGTGAGACTTCTGTCAGAAGTATGCAGAATCATCGAGATCGCTCTTTTCGAGCTATTTAATGCTAGAAACACGTTTTCTGGGATTTTCGCCACTCCACAGTTCGTTGGATATGCAGAACAGTAGATATCTTGGTTTTCGTGGGGTTTCAAGCAGAGATATGCATTTTCTACGATAATCTTGGTGAAACATCTGTCCGAAGTATGCAGAAACATCGAGAGCGCCCTTTTCGAGCTATTTGATGCGAGAAACACGTTCTCTGGTTGTTTTCACCACCCCACAGTGCGTTTGATATGCAGAACCGGCAACATCTTGATTTTCGTGAGGTTTCGAGATGAGATTTGCATTTTCTGCGATAATATTGGTGAGACTTCTGTCAGAAGTATGCAGGATCATCGAGAACGCTCTTTTCGAGCTATTTAATGCGAGAAACACGTTATCTGGTGTTTTCACCACTCCACAGTGCGTTTGATATGCAGAACCGGCGATATCTTGATTTTCGTGGTGTTTCCAGTTGAGATATGCATTTTCTGCGATAATCTTGGTGGGTCTTTTGTCAGAAGTATGCAGAATCATCTAGATCGCTCTTTTCGAGCTACTTAATGCACGAAACACGTTTTCTGGTGTTTTCACCACTCCACAGTAAGTTTGAAATGCAGAACCGGAGATATCTTGGTTTCGGCCGGGTTTCAAGCTGAGATATGCATTTTCTACGATAACCCTGGTGAGACTTCTGTCAGAAGTATGCAGAATCTTCGAGAACGCTCTTTTCGAGCTACTTAATGCGCGAAACACGTTTTCTGGTGTTTTCACCAATCCACGGTACGTTTGATGTGCAGAACCGGCGATATCTTGATTTTCGTGGCGTTTCCAGCTGAGATATGCATTTTCTACGATAATGTTGGTGAGACTTCTGTCAGAAGTATGCAGAATCTTCGAGAACGCTCTTTTCGAGCTACTTCATGCACGAAACACGTTTTCTGGTGTTTTCACCACTCCGCAGAACGTTTGACATGCAGAACTGAGATATCTTGGTTTCGTCCGGGTTTCAAGCTGAGATATGCATTTTCTACGATAATCCTTGTGAGACTTCTGTCAGAAGTATGCAGAAACTTCGAGATCGCACTTTTCGAGCTAGTTAATGCAAGAAGAACCTTATCCGGTGTTTTCACCACTCCACAGTGCGTTTGATATGCAGAACCGGCGATATCTTGGTTTTCGTGGGGTTCAAAGCTGAGATATGCATTTTCTGCGATAATCTTGGTGAGACTTCTGTCAGAAGTATGCAGGATCATCGAGAACGCTCTTTTCGAGCTATTTAATGCGACAAACACGTTATCTGGTGTTTTCAGCACCCCACAGTGCGTTTGATATGCAGAACCGGCGATATCCTGGTTTTCGTGGGGTTTCAAGCTGAGATATGCATTTTCTGCGATAATCTTGGTGAGACTTCTGTCCGAAGTATGCTGAAACATCGAGATCGCTCTTTTCGAGCTAGTTAATGCAAGAAGAACCTTATCCGGTGTTTTCACCACTCCACAGTGCGTTTGATATGCAGAACCGGCGTTATCTTGGTTTTCGTGGGGTTTCAAGCTGAGATATGCATTTTCTGCGATAATCTTGGTGAGACTTCTGTCCGAAGTATGCTGAATAATCGAGATCGCTCTTTTCGAGCTGGTTAGTGCGAGAAACACGTTTTCTGTGGTTTTCACCACTCCGCAGTTCGTTGGATATGCAGAACAGTAGATATCTCGGTTTTCGTGGGGTTTCAAGCAGAGATATGTATTTTCTGCGATAATCTTGGTGTGTCTTCTGTTAGAAGTATGCAGAATCATCGAGATCGCACTTTTCGAGCTATTTAATGCGAGAAACACGTTATCTGGTGTTTTCACCACTCCGCAGTTGGTTTGATATGCAGAACCGGCGATATTTTGGTTTTCGTCGGGTTTCAAGCTGAGATATGCATTTCCTTTGATAATCTTGGTGAGACTCCTGTCCGAAATATGCTGAATCATCGAGATCGCTCTTTTCGAGCTATTTAATGCGAGAAACACGTTCTCTGGTTGCTTTCACCAGTCCACAGTGCGTTTGATATGCAGAACAGGCGATATCTTGATTTTCGTGGTGTTTCCAGCTGAGATATGCATTTTCTGCGATAATCTTGGTGAGACTTCTGTTAGAAGTATGCAGAATCATCGAGAGCGCTCTTTTCGAGCTATTTAATGCGAGAAACTCGTTTTCTGGGGTTTTCACCACTCCACAGTTCGTTGGATATGCAGAACCGGAGATATCTTGATTTTCGTGGGGTTTCAAGCTGAGATATGCATTTTCTTTGATAATCTTGGTGAGACTCCTGTCCGAAATATGCTGAATCATCGAGATCGCTCTTTTCGAGCAATTTAATGCGAGAAACACGTTCTCTGGTTGTTTTCACCACTCCACAGTGCGTTTGATATGCAGAATAGGCGATATCTTGATTTTCGTGGTGTTTCCAGCTGAGATATGCATTTTCTGCGATAATCTTGGTGGGCCTTTTGTCAGAAGAATGCAGAATCAACTAGATCGCTCTTTTCGAGCCACTTAATGCACGAAACACGTTTTCTGGTGTTTTCACCACTCCACAGTACGTTTGACATGCAGAACCGGAGATATCTTGGTTTCGGTCGGGTTTCAAGCTGAGATATGCATTTTCTACGATAATCTTGGTGAGACTTCTGTCAGAAGTATGCAGGATCTTCGAGAACGCTCTGTTCGAGCTATTTAATGCGAGAAACACGTAATCTGGTGTTTTCACCACTCCGCAGTGCGTATGATATGCAGAACCGGAGATATTTTGATTTTCGTGGGGTTTCAAGATGAGATATGAATTTCCTGCGATAATCTTGGTGAGACTTCTGTCCGAAGTATGCTGAATCATCGAGATCGCTCTTCTCGAGCTATTTAATGCGAGAAACACTATCTCTGGTTGTTTTCACCACTCCACAGTGCGTTTGATATGCAGAACAGGCGATATCTTGATTTTCGTGGTGTTTCCAGCTGAGATATGCATTTTCTACGATAATCCTGGTGAGACTTCTGTCAGAAGTATGCAGAATCTTCGAGAACGCTCTTTTCGAGCTACTTAATGCGCGAAACACGTTTTCTGGTGTTTTCACCACTCCACGGTACGTTTGATGTGCAGAACCGGAGATAACTCGGTTTCCGTCGGGTTTCAAGCTGAGATATGCATTTTCTACGATGATCTGGGTGAGACTTCTGTCAGAAGTATGCAGGATCTTCGAGAACGCTCTTTTCGAGCTATTTAATGCGAGAAACACGTAATCTGGTGTTTTCACCACTCCACAGTGCGTATGATATGCAGAACCGGCGATATTTTGGTTTTCGTGGGGTTTCAAGGTGAGATATGCATTTTCTGCGATAATCTTGGTGAGACTTCTGTCCGAAGTATGCTGAAACATCGAGATCGCTCTTTTCGTGCTAGGTAATGCGAGAAAAATCTTATCCGGTGTTTTCACCACTCCACAGTGCGTTCGATATGCAGAACCGGCGATATCTTGGTTTTCGTGGGGTTTCAAGCTGAGATATGCATTTTCTGCGATAATCTTGGTGAAACATCTGTCCGAAGTATGCAGAAACATCGAGAGCGCTCTTTTCGAGCTATTTAATGCGAGAAACTCGTTTTCTGGGGTTTTCACCACTCCACAGTTCGTTGGATATGCAGAACCGGAGATACCTTGGATTTCGTCGGGTTTCAAGCTGAGATATGCATTTCCTGTGATAATCTTGGTGAGACTCCTGTCCGAAATATGCTGAATCATCGAGATCGCTCTTTTCGAGCTACTTAATGCGCGAAATACGTTTTCTGGTGTTTTCACCACTCCACGGTACGTTTGATGTGCAGAACCGGAGATAACTCGGTTTTCGTCGGGTTTCAAGCTGAGATATGCATTTCCTTTGATAATCATGGTGAGACTCCTGTCCGAAATATGCTGAATCATCGAGATCGCTCTTTTCGAGCTATTTAATGCGAGAAACACGTTCTCTGGTTGCTTTCACCACTCCACAGTGCGTTTGATATGCAGAACAGGCGATATCTTGATTTTCGTGGTGTTTCCAGCTGAGATATGCATTTTCTGCGATAATCTTGGTGGGCCTTTTGTCAGAAGTATGCAGAATCAACTAGATCGCTCTTTTCGAGCCACTTAATGCACGAAACACGTTTTCTGGTGTTTTCACCACTCCACAGTACGTTTGACATGCAGAACCGGAGATATCTTGGTTTCGGTCGGGTTTCAAGCTGAGATATGCATTTTCTACGATAATATTGGTGAGACTTCTGTCAGAAGTATGCAGGATCTTCGAGAACGCTCTGTTCGAGCTATTTAATGCGAGAAACACGTAATCTGGTGTTTTCACCACTCCACAGTGCGTATGATATGCAGAACCGGAGATATTTTGGTTTTCGTGGGGTTTCAAGATGAGATATGCATTTCCTGCGATAATCTTGGTGAGACTTCTGTCCGAAGTATGCTGAATCATCGAGATCGCTCTTCTCGTGCTAGTTAATGCGAGAAAAATCTTATCCGGTGTTTTCACCACTCCACAGTGCGTTTGATATGCAGAACCGGCGATATCTTGGTTTTCGTGGTGTATCAAGCTGAGATATGCATGTTTTACGATAAGCTTGGTGAAACATCTGTCCGAAGTATGCAGAAACATCGAGAGCGCTCTTTTCGAGCTATTTAATGCGAGAAACTCGTTTTCTGGGGTTTTCACCACTCCACAGTTCGTTGGATATGCAGAATCGGTGATAACTCGGTTTTCGTCGGGTTTCAAGCTGAGATATGCATTTTCTACGATAATCTTGGTGAGACTTCTGTCCGAAGTATGCAGAATCATCGAGATCGCGCTTTTCGAGCTATGTAATGCGAGAAACACGTTATCTGGTGTTTTCACCACTCCACAGTGCGTTTGATATGCAGAACCGGCGACATCTTGGTTTTCGTGGTGTATCAAGCTGAGATATGCATGTTTTACGATAAGCTTGGTGAAACATCTGTGCGAAGTATGCAGAAACATCGAGAGCGCTCTTTTCGAGCTATTTAATGCGACAAACACGTTATCTGGTGTTTTCAGCACCCCACAGTGCGTTTGATATGCAGAACCGGCGATATCTTGGTTTTCGTGGGGTTTCAAGCTGAGATATGCATTTTCTGCGATAATCCTGGTGAGACTTCTGTCAGAAGTATGAAGAATCTTCGAGAACGCTCTTTTCGAGCTACTTAATGCGCAAAACACGTTTTCTGGTGTTTTCACTACTCCAAGGTACGTTTGATGTGCAGAACCGGAGATAACTCGGTTTTCGTCGGGTTTCAAGCTGAGATATGCATTTTCTGCGATAATCTTGGTGAGACTTCTGTTAGAAGTATGCAGAATCATCGAGATCGCTCTTTTCGAGCTAGTTAATGCAAGAAGAACCTTATCTGGTGTTTTCAGCACCCCACAGTGCGTTTGATATGCAGAACCGGCGATATCTTGGTTTTCGTGGGGTTTCAAGCTGAGATATGCATTTTCTGCGATAATCCTGGCGAGACTTCTGTCCGAGGTATGCAGAATCATCGAGATCGCTCTTTTCGAGCAATTTAATGCGAGAATCACGTAATCTGGAGTTTTCACCACTCCACAGTGCGTTTGATATGTAGAACCGGCGATATCTTGGTTTTAGTGGGGTTTCAAGCTGAGATATGCATTTTCTGCGATAATCTTGGTGAGACTTCTGTCCGAAGTATGCTGAAACATCGAGATCGCTCTTTTCGAGCTAGTTAATGCAAGAAGAACCTTATCCGGTGTTTTCACCACTCCACAGTGCGTTTGATATGCAGAACCGGCGATATCTTGGTTTTCGTGGGGTTTCAAACTGAGATATGCATTTCCTGCGATAATCTTGGTGAGACTTCTGTCCGAAGTATGCTGAATCATCGAGATCGCTCTATTCGAGCTATTTAATGCGACAAACACGTTATCTGGTGTTTTCTGCACCCCACAGTATGTTTGATATACAGAACCAGCGATATCTTGGTTTTAGTGGGGTTTCAAGCTGAGATATGCATTTTTTACGGTAATCTTGGTGAAACATCTGTCCGAAGTATGCAGAAACATCGAGAGCGCTCTTTTCGAGCTATTTAATGCGAGAAACTCGTTTTCTGGTGTTTTCACCACTCCACGGTACGTTTGATGTGCAGAACCGGAAGTAACTCGGTTTTCGTGGTGTTTCCAGCTGAGATATGCATTTTCTGCGATAATCTTGGTGGGACTTTTGTCAGACGTATGCAGAATCTTCTAGATCGCTCTTTTCGAGCTACTTAATGCACGAAACACGATTTCTGGTATTTTCACCACTCCACAGTACGTTTGACATGCAGAACCGGAGATATCTTGGTTTCGGTCGGGTTTCAAGCTGAGATATGCATTTTCTACGACAATCTTGGTGAGACTTCTGTCAGAAGTATGCAGAATCTTCGAGAACGCTCTTTTGGAGCTACTTAATGCGCGAATCACGTTTTCTGGTGTTTTCACCATTCCGCGGTACGTTTGATGTGCAGAACCGGAGATAACTCGGTTTTCGTCGGGTTTCAAGTTGAGATATGCATTTTCTACGATAATCTTGGTGAGACTTCTGTCAGAAGTATGCAGGATCTTCGAGAACGCTCTTTTCGAGCAATTTAACGCGAGAAACACGTTATCTGGTGTTTTCACCACTCCACAGTGCGTTTGATATGCAGTACCAGCGATATCTTGGTTTTCGTGGTGTTTCAAGTTGAGATATGCATTTTTTACGATAATCTTGGTAAGACTTCTGTCCGAAGTATGCAGAATCATCGAGATCGAACTATGCGAGCTATTTAATGCGAGAAACACGTTCTCTGGTTGTTTTCACCACTCCACAGTGCGTTTGATATGCAGAACCGGCAACATCTTGATTTTCGTGAGGTTTCGAGATGAGATATGCATTTTCTGCGATAATATTGGTGAGACGTCAGTCAGAAGTATGCAGAATCATCTAGATCGCACTTTTCGAGCTACTTAATGCACGAAACACGTTTTCTGGTGTTTTCACCACTCCACAGTACGTTTGACATGCAGAACCGGAGATATCTTGGTTTCGGTCGGGTTTCAAGCTGAGATATGCATTTTCTACGATAATCTTGGTGAAACATCTGTCCGAAGTATGCAGAAACATCGAGAGCGCTCTTTTCGAGCTATTTAATGCGAGAAACTCGTTTTCTGGGGTTTTCACCACTCCACAGTTCGTTGGATATGCAGAACCGGAGATATCTTGGTTTTCGTGGTGTTTCAAGCTGCGATATGCATTTCCTGCGATATTCTTGGTGAGACTTCTGTCCGAAGTATGCTGAATCATCGAGATCGCTCTTTTCGAGCTATTTAATGCGAGGAACACGTTCTCTGGTTGTTTTCACCACTCCACAGTGCGTTTGATATGCAGAACCGGCGATATCTTGATTTTCGTGGTGTTTCCAGCTGAGATATGCATTTTCTGCGATAATCTTGGTGGGAGTTTTGTCAGAAGTATGCAGAATAACTCGATCGCTCTTTTCGAGCTACTTAATGCACGAAACACGTTATCTGGTGTTTTCACCACTCCACAGTTGGTTTGATATGCAGAACCGGCGATATTTTGGTTTTCGTCGGGTTTCAAGCTGAGATATGCATTTTCTACGATAATCTTGGTGAAACATCTGTCCGAAGTATGCAGAAACATCGAGAGCGCTCGTTTCGAGCTATTTAATGCGACAAACACGTTATCTGGTGTTTTCACCACTCCACAGTACGTTTGACATGCAGAACCGGAGATATCTTGGTGTCGGTCGGGTTTCAAGCTGAGATATGCATTTTCTACGATAATCCTGGTGAGACTTCTGTCAGAAGTATGCAGAATCTTCGAGAACGCTCTTTTCGAGCTACTTAATGCGCGAAACACGTTTTCTGGTGTTTTCACCACTCCACGGTACGTTTGACATGCAGAACCGGAGACATCTTGGTTTCGGTCGGGTTTCAAGCTGAGATATGCATTTTCTACGATAATCCTGGTGAGACTTCTGTCAGAAGTATGCAGAATCTTCGAGAACACTCTTTTCGAGCTACTTAATACGCGAAATACGTTTTCTGGTGTTTTCACCACTCCACGGTACGTTTGATATGCAGAACCGGAGATAACTCGGTTTTCGGCGGGTTTCAAGCTGAGATATGCATTTTCTACGATAATCTTGGTGAGACTTTTGTCCGAAGTATGCTGAGACATCGAGATCGCTCTTTTCGAGCTATTTAATGCGAGAATCACGTAATCTGGTGTTTTCACCACTCCACAGTGCGTTTGATATGCAGAACCGGCGATATCTTGGTTTTCGTGGGGTTTCAAGCTGAGATATGCATTTTCTGCGATAATCTTGGTGAGACTTCTGTCCGAAGTATGCTGAAACATCGAGATCGCTCTTTTCGAGCTAGTTAATGCAAGAAGAACCTTATCCGGTGTTTTCACCACTCCACAGTGCGTTTGATATGCAGAACCGGCGATATCTTGGTTTTCGTGGGGTTTCAAGCTGAGATATGCATTTTCTGCGATAATCCTGGCGAGACTTCTGTCCGAGGTATGCAGAATCATCGAGATCGCTCTTTTCGAGCAATTTAATGCGAGAATCACGTAATCTGGTGTTTTCACCACTCCACAGTGCGTTTGATATGTAGAACCGGCGATATCTTGGTTTTAGTGGGGTTTCAAGCTGAGATATGCATTTTCTGCGATAATCTTGGTGAGACTTCTGTCCGAAGTATGCAGAAACATCGAGATCGCTCTTTTCGAGCTAGTTAATGCAAGAAGAACCTTATCCGGTGTTTTCACCACTCCACAGTGCGTTTGATATGCAGAACCGGCGATATCTTGGTTTTCGTGGGGTTTCAAACTGAGATATGCATTTCCTGCGATAATCTTGGTGAGACTTCTGTCCGAAGTATGCTGAATCATCGAGATCGCTCTATTCGAGCTATTTAATGCGACAAACACGTTATCTGGTGTTTTCTGCACCCCACAGTATGTTTGATATACAGAACCAGCGATATCTTGGTTTTAGTGGGGTTTCAAGCTGAGATATGCATTTTTTACGTTAATCTTGGTGAAACATCTGTCCGAAGTATGCAGAAACATCGAGAGCGCTCTTTTCGAGCTATTTAATGCGAGAAACTCGTTTTCTGGTGTTTTCACCACTCCACGGTACGTTTGATGTGCAGAACCGGAGGTAACTCGGTTTTCGTGGTGTTTCCAGCTGAGATA
The DNA here is from genome assembly GCA_951804975.1 of Anthophora plumipes. Taxonomy (NCBI): domain Eukaryota; kingdom Metazoa; phylum Arthropoda; class Insecta; order Hymenoptera; family Apidae; genus Anthophora; species Anthophora plumipes. The sequence goes on from CATORF010000423.1 coordinate 2,433,268, forward strand.
TGCATTTTCTGCGATAATCTTGGTGGGACTTTTGTCAGACGTATGCAGAATCTTCTAGATCGCTCTTTTCGAGCTACTTAATGCACGAAACACGATTTCTGGTATTTTCACCACTCCACAGTACGTTTGACATGCAGAACCGGAGATATCTTGGTTTCGGTCGGGTTTCAAGCTGAGATATGCATTTTCTACGACAATCCTGGTGAGACTTCTGTCAGAAGTATGCAGAATCTTCGAGAACGCTCTTTTGGAGCTACTTAATGCGCGAATCACGTTTTCTGGTGTTTTCACCATTCCGCGGTACGTTTGATGTGCAGAACCGGAGATAACTCGGTTTTCGTCGGGTTTCAAGCTGAGATATGCATTTTCTACGATAATCTTGGTGAGACTTCTGTCAGAAGTATGCAGGATCTTCGAGAACGCTCTTTTCGAGCAATTTAACGCGAGAAACACGTTATCTGGTGTTTTCACCACTCCACAGTGCGTTTGATATGCAGTACCAGCGATATCTTGGTTTTCGTGGTGTTTCAAGTTGAGATATGCATTTTTTACGATAATCTTGGTAAGACTTCTGTCCGAAGTATGCAGAATCATCGAGATCGAACTATGCGAGCTATTTAATGCGAGAAACACGTTCTCTGGTTGTTTTCACCACTCCACAGTGCGTTTGATATGCAGAACCGGCAACATCTTGATTTTCGTGAGGTTTCGAGATGAGATATGCATTTTCTGCGATAATATTGGTGAGACTTCAGTCAGAAGTATGCAGAATCATCTAGATCGCACTTTTCGAGCTACTTAATGCACGAAACACGTTTTCTGGTGTTTTCACCACTCCACAGTACGTTTGACATGCAGAACCGGAGATATCTTGGTTTCGGTCGGGTTTCAAGCTGAGATATGCATTTTCTACGATAATCTTGGTGAAACATCTGTCCGAAGTATGCAGAAACATCGAGAGCGCTCTTTTCGAGCTATTTAATGCGAGAAACTCGTTTTCTGGGGTTTTCACCACTCCACAGTTCGTTGGATATGCAGAACCGGAGATATCTTGGTTTTCGTGGTGTTTCAAGCTGCGATATGCATTTCCTGCGATATTCTTGGTGAGACTTCTGTCCGAAGTATGCTGAATCATCGAGATCGCTCTTTTCGAGCTATTTAATGCGAGGAACACGTTCTCTGGTTGTTTTCACCACTCCACAGTGCGTTTGATATGCAGAACCGGAGATAACTCGGTTTTCGGCGGGTTTCAAGCTGAGATATGCATTTTCTACGATAATCTTGGTGAGACTTTTGTCCGAAGTATGCAGAATCTTCGAGAACGCTCTTTTCGAGCTACTTAATGCGCGAAACACGTTTTCTGGTGTTTTCACCACTCCACGGTACGTTTGACATGCAGAACCGGAGACATCTTGGTTTCGGTCGGGTTTCAAGCTGAGATATGCATTTTCTACGATAATCCTGGTGAGACTTCTGTCAGAAGTATGCAGAATCTTCGAGAACACTCTTTTCGAGCTACTTAATACGCGAAATACGTTTTCTGGTGTTTTCACCACTCCACGGTACGTTTGATATGCAGAACCGGAGATAACTCGGTTTTCGGCGGGTTTCAAGCTGAGATATGCATTTTCTACGATAATCTTGGTGAGACTTTTGTCCGAAGTATGCTGAGACATCGAGATCGCTCTTTTCGAGCTATTTAATGCGAGAATCACGTAATCTGGTGTTTTCACCACTCCACAGTGCGTTTGATATGCAGAACCGGCGATATCTTGGTTTTCGTGGGGTTTCAAGCTGAGATATGCATTTTCTGCGATAATCTTGGTGAGACTTCTGTCCGAAGTATGCTGAAACATCGAGATCGCTCTTTTCGAGCTAGTTAATGCAAGAAGAACCTTATCCGGTGTTTTCACCACTCCACAGTGCGTTTGATATGCAGAACCGGCGATATCTTGGTTTTCGTGGGGTTTCAAGCTGAGATATGCATTTTCTGCGATAATCTTGGTGAGACTTCAGTCAGAAGTATGCAGAATCATCTAGATCGCACTTTTCGAGCTACTTAATGCACGAAACACGTTTTCTGGTGTTTTCACCACTCCACAGTACGTTTGACATGCAGAACCGGAGATATCTTGGTTTCGGTCGGGTTTCAAGCTGAGATATGCATTTTCTACGATAATCTTGGTGAAACATCTGTCCGAAGTATGCAGAAACATCGAGAGCGCTCTTTTCGAGCTATTTAATGCGAGAAACTCGTTTTCTTGGGTTTTCACCACTCCACAGTTCGTTGGATGTGCAGAACCGGAGATATCTTGGTTTTCGTGGTGTTTCAAGCTGAGATAAGCATTTCCTTCGATAATCTTGGTGAGACTTCTGTCCGAAGTATGCTGAATCATCGAGATCGCTCTTTTCGAGCTATTTAATCCGAGGAACACGTTCTCTGGTTGTTTTCACCACTCCACACTGCGTTTGATATGCAGAACAGGCGATATCTTGATTTTCGTGGTGTTTCCAGCTGAGATATGCATTTTCTGCGATAATCTTGGTGGGACTTTTGTCAGAAGTATGCAGAATAACTCGATCGCTCTTTTCGAGCTACTTAATGCACGAAACACGTTATCTGGTGTTTTCACCACTCCACAGTTGGTTTGATATGCAGAACCGGCGATATCTTGGTTTTCGTGGGGTTTCAAGCTGAGATATGCATTTTTTACGATAATCTTGGTGAGACTTCTGTCCGAAGTATGCTGAATAATCGAGATCGCTCTTTTCGAGCTGGTTAGTGCGAGAAACACGTTTTCTGTGGTTTTCACCACTCCACAGTTCGTTGGATATGCAGAACAGTAGATATCTTGGTTTTCGTGGGGTTTCAAGCAGAGATATGCATTGTCTTTGATAATCTTGGTGTGACTTCTGTTAGAAGTATGCAGAATCATCGAGATCGCACTTTTCGAGCTATTTAATGCGAGAAACACGTTATCTGGTGTTTTCACCACTCCGCAGTTGGTTTGATATGCAGAACCGGCGATATTTTGATTTTTGTCGGGTTTCAAGCTGAGATATGCATTTTCTACGATAATCTTGGTGAAACATCTGTCCGAAGTATGCAGAAACATCGAGAGCGCTCATTTCGAGCTACTTAATGCACGAAACACGTTTTCTGGTGTTTTCACCACTCCACGGTACGTTTGATGTGCAGAACCGGAGATAACTCGGTTTTCGTGGTGTTTCCGGCTGAGATATGCATTTTCTGCGATAATCTTGGTGGGTCTTTTGTCAGAAGTATGCAGAATCATCTAGATCGCTCTTTTCGAGCTACTTAATTCACGAAACACGTTTTCTGGTGTTTTCACCACTCCACAGTACGTTTGACATGCAGAACCGGCGATATCTTGATTTTCGTGGGGTTTCAAGCTGAGATATGCATTTTCTGCGATAATCTTGGTGTGACTTCTGTTAGAACTATGCAGAATCATCGAGATCGCACTTTTCGAGCTATTTAATGCGAGAAACACGTTATCTGGTGTTTTCACCACTCCGCAGTTGGTTTGATATGCAGAACCGGCGATATTTTGGTTTTCGTCGGGTTTCAAGCTGAGATATGCATTTTCTACGATAATCTTGGTGAAACATCTGTCCGAAGTATGCAGAAACATCGAGAGCGCTCTTTTCGATCTACTTAATGCACGAAACACGTTTTCTGGTGTTTTCACCACTCCACGGTACGTTTGATGTGCAGAACCGGAGATAACTCGGTTTTCGTCGGGTTTCAAGCTGAGATATGCATTTTCTACGATAATCTTGGTGAGACTTCTGTCCGAAGTATGCTGAAACATCGAGATCGCTCTTTTCGAGCTAGTTAATGCGAGAAAAACCTTATCCGATGTTTTCACCACTCCACAGTGCGTTTGATATGCAAAACCGGCGATATCTTGGTTTTCGTGGGGTTTCAAGCTGAGATATGCATTTTCTGCGATAATCTTGGTGAGACTTCTGTTAGAAGTATGCAGAATCATCGAGATCGCACTATTCGAGCTATTTAATGCGAGAAACACGTTATCTGGTGTTTTCACCACTCCACAGTGCGTTTGATATGCAGAACCGGAGATATCTTGGTTTTCGTGGGGTTTCAAGCTGAGATATGCATTTCCTTTGATAATCTTGGTGAGACTCCTGTCCGAAATATGCTGAATCATCGAGATCGCTCTTTTCGAGCTATTTAATGCGAGAAACACGTTCTCTGGTTGTTGTCACCACTCCACAGTGCGTTTGAAATGCAGAACAGGCGATATCTTGATTTTCGTGGTGTTTCCAGCTGAGATATGCATTTTCTGCGATAATCTTGGTGAGACTTCTGTTAGAAGTATGCAGAATCATCGAGAGCGCTCTTTCGAGCTATTTAATGCGAGAAACACGTTTTCTGGGGTTTTCACCACTCCACAGTTCGTTGGATATGCTGAACCGGAGATATCTTGGTTTTCGTGGGGTTTCAAGCTGAGATATGCATTTCCTGCGATAATCTTGGTGAGACTTCTGTCCGACGTATGCTGAATCATCTAGATCGCTCTTTTCGAGCTATTTAATGCGAGAAACACGTTATCTGGTGTTTTCACCACTCCTCAGTGCGTTTGATATGCAGAACCCGCGATATCTTGGTTTTCGTGGGGATTCAAGCTGAGATATGCAATTTCTGCGATAATCCTGGTGAGACTTCTGTCAGAAATATGAAGAATCTTCGAGAACGCTCTTTTCGAGCTACTTAATGCGCGAAACACGTTTTCTGGTGTTTTCACCACTCCACGGTACGTTTGATGTGCAGAACCGGAGATAACTCGGTTTTCGTCGGGTTTCAAGCTGAGATATGCATTTTCTGCGATAATCTTGGTGAGACTTCTGTCCGAAGTATGCTTAATCATCGAGATCGCTCTTTTCGAGCTACTTAATGCGCGAAACACGTTTTCTGGTGTTTTCACCACTCCACGGTACGTTTGATGTGCAGAACCGGAGATAACTCGGTTTTCGTCGGGTTTCAAGCTGAGATATGCATTTTCTGCGATAATCTTGGTGAGACTTCTGTCCGAAGTATGCTGAATAATCGAGATCGCTCGTTTCGAGCTATTTAATGCGAGAAACACGTTATCTGGTGTTTTCACCACTCCACAGTGCGTATGATATGCAGATCCGGCGATATCTTTGTTTTCGTGGGGTTTCAAGCAGAGATATGCATTTTCTGCGATAATCTTGGTGGGACTTCTGTCCGAAGTATGCTGAAACATCGAGATCGCTATTTTCGAGCTAGTTAATGCAAGAAGAAACTTATCCGGTGTTTTCACCACTCCACAGTGCGTTTGATATGCAGAACCGGCGATATCTTGGTTTTCGTGGGGTTTCAAGCTGAGATATGCATTTTCTGCGATAATCTTGGTGAGACTTCTGTCCGAAGTATGCTGAATAATCGAGATCGCTCTTTTCGAGCTGGTTAGTGCGAGAAGCACGTTTTCTGTGGTTTTCACCACTCCACAGTTCGTTGGATATGCAGAACAGTAGATATCTTGGTTTTCGTGGGGTTTCAAGCAGAGATATGCATTTTCGGCGATAATCTTGGTGTGACATCTGTTAGAAGTATGCAGAATCATCGAGATCGCACTTTTCGAGCTATTTAATGCGAGAAACACGTTATCTGGTGTTTTCACCACTCCGCAGTTGGTTTGATATGCAGAACCGGCGATATTTTGGTTTTCGTCGGGTTTCAAGCTGAGATATGCATTTTCTACGATAATCTTGGTGAAACATCTGTCCGAAGTATGCAGAAACATCGAGATCGCACTTTTCGAGCTATTTAATGCGAGAAACACGTTATCTGGTGTTTTCACCACTCCGCAGTTGGTTTGATATGCAGAACCGGCGATATTTTGGTTTTCGTCGGGTTTCAAGCTGAGATATACATTTTCTACGATAATCTTGGTGAAACATCTGTCCGAAGTATGCAGAAACATCGAGAGCGCTCTTTTCGAGCTACTTAATGCACGAAACACGTTTTCTGGTGTTTTCACCACTCCACGGTACGTTTGACATGCAGAACCGGAGATATCTTGGTGTCGGTCGGGTTTCAAGCTGAGATATGCATTTTCTACGATAATCCTGGTGAGACTTCTGTCAGAAGTATGCAGAATCTTCGAGAACGCTCTTTTCGAGCTACTTAATGCGCGAAACACGTTTTCTGGTGTTTTCACCACTCCACGGTACGTTTGATGTGCAGAACCGGAGATAACTCGGTTTTCGTCGGGTTTCAAGCTGAGATATGCATTTTCTGCGATAATCTTGGTGAGACTTCTGTCCGAAGTATGCTTAATCATCGAGATCGCTCGTTTCGAGCTATTTAATGCGAGAAACACGTTATCTGGTGTTTTCACCACTCCACAGTGCGTATGATATGCAGATCCGGCGATATCTTTGTTTTCGTGGGGTTTCAAGCTGAGATATGCATTTTCTGCGATAATCTTGGTGAGACTTCTGTCCGAAGTATGCTGAAACATCGAGATCGCTATTTTCGAGCTAGTTAATGCAGGAAGAAACTTATCCGGTGTTTTCACCACTCCACAGTGCGTTTGATATGCAGAACCGGCGATACCTTGGTTTTCGTGGGGTTTCAAGCTGAGATATGCATTTTCTGCGATAATCTTGGTGAGACTTCTGTCCGAAGTATGCTGAATAATCGAGATCGCTCTTTTCGAGCTGGTTAGTGCGAGAAACACGTTTTCTGTGGTTTTCACCACTCCACAGTTCGTTGGATATGCAGAACAGTAGATATCTTGGTTTTCGTGGGGTTTCAAGCAGAGATATGCATTTTCGGCGATAATCTTGGTGTGACATCTGTTAGAAGTATGCAGAATCATCGAGATCGCACTTTTCGAGCTATTTAATGCGAGAAACACGTTATCTGGTGTTTTCACCACTCCGCAGTTGGTTTGATATGCAGAACCGGCGATATTTTGGTTTTCGTCGGGTTTCAAGCTGAGATATGCATTTTCTACGATAATCTTGGTGAAACATCTGTCCGAAGTATGCAGAAACATCGAGATCGCACTTTTCGAGCTATTTAATGCGAGAAACACGTTATCTGGTGTTTTCACCACTCCGCAGTTGGTTTGATATGCAGAACCGGCGATATTTTGGTTTTCGTCGGGTTTCAAGCTGAGATATGCATTTTCTACGATAATCTTGGTGAGACTTCTGTCCGACGTATGCTGAATCATCTAGATCGCTCTTTTCGAGCTATTTAATGCGAGAAACACGTTATCTGGTGTTTTCACCACTCCTCAGTGCGTTTGATATGCAGAACCGGCGATATCTTGGTTTTCGTGGGGATTCAAGCTGAGATATGCAATTTCTGCGATAATCCTGGTGAAACTTCTGTCAGAAATATGAAGAATCTTCGAGAACGCTATTTTCGAGCTAGTTAATGCAAGAAGAAACTTATCCGGTGTTTTCACCACTCCACAGTGCGTTTGATATGCAGAACCGGCGATATCTTGGTTTTCGTGGGGTTTCAAGCTGAGATATGCATTTTCTGCGATAATCTTGGTGAGACTTCTGTCCGAAGTATGCTGAATAATCGAGATCGCTCTTTTCGAGCTGGTTAGTGCGAGAAACACGTTTTCTGTGGTTTTCACCACTCCACAGTTCGTTGGATATGCAGAACAGTAGATATCTTGGTTTTCGTGGGGTTTCAAGCAGAGATATGCATTTTCGGCGATAATCTTGGTGTGACATCTGTTAGAAGTATGCAGAATCATCGAGATCGCACTTTTCGAGCTATTTAATGCGAGAAACACGTTATCTGGTGTTTTCACCACTCCGCAGTTGGTTTGATATGCAGAACCGGCGATATTTTGGTTTTCGTCGGGTTTCAAGCTGAGATATGCATTTTCTACGATAATCTTGGTGAAACATCTGTCCGAAGTATGCAGAAACATCGAGATCGCACTTTTCGAGCTATTTAATGCGAGAAACACGTTATCTGGTGTTTTCACCACTCCGCAGTTGGTTTGATATGCAGAACCGGCGATATTTTGGTTTTCGTCGGGTTTCAAGCTGAGATATGCATTTTCTACGATAATCTTGGTGAGACTTCTGTCCGACGTATGCTGAATCATCTAGATCGCTCTTTTCGAGCTATTTAATGCGAGAAACACGTTATCTGGTGTTTTCACCACTCCTCAGTGCGTTTGATATGCAGAACCGGCGATATCTTGGTTTTCGTGGGGATTCAAGCTGAGATATGCAATTTCTGCGATAATCCTGGTGAAACTTCTGTCAGAAATATGAAGAATCTTCGAGAACGCTCTTTTCGAGCTACTTAATGCGCGAAACACGTTTTCTGGTGTTTTCACCACTCCACGGTACGTTTGATGTGCAGAACCGGAGATAACTCGGTTTTCGTCGGGTTTCAAGCTGAGATATGCATTTTCTGCGATAATCTTGGTGAGACTTCTGTCCGAAGTATGCTTAATCATCGAGATCGCTCGTTTCGAGCTATTTAATGCGAGAAACACGTTATCTGGTGTTTTCACCACTCCACAGTGCGTATGATATGCAGATCCGGCGATATCTTTGTTTTCGTGGGGTTTCAAGCTGAGATATGCATTTTCTGCGATAATCTTGGTGAGACTTCTGTCCGAAGTATGCTGAAACATCGAGATCGCTATTTTCGAGCTAGTTAATGCAGGAAGAAACTTATCCGGTGTTTTCACCACTCCACAGTGCGTTTGATATGCAGAACCGGCGATACCTTGGTTTTCGTGGGGTTTCAAGCTGAGATATGCATTTTCTGCGATAATCTTGGTGAGACTTCTGTCCGAAGTATGCTGAATAATCGAGATCGCTCGTTTCGAGCTATTTAATGCGAGAAACACGTTATCTGGTGTTTTCACCACTCCACAGTGCGTATGATATGCAGATCCGGCGTTATCTTTGTTTTCGTGGGGTTTCAAGCTGAGATATGCATTTTCTGCGATAATCTTGGTGGGACTTCTGTCCGAAGTATGCTGAAACATCGAGATCGCTATTTTCGAGCTAGTTAATGCAAGAAGAAACTTATCCGGTGTTTTCACCACTCCACAGTGCGTTTGATATGCAGAACCGGCGATATCTTGGTTTTCGTGGGGTTTCAAGCTGAGATATGCATTTTCTGCGATAATCTTGGTGAGACTTCTGTCCGAAGTATGCTGAATAATCGAGATCGCTCTTTTCGAGCTACTTAATGCACGAAACACGTTTTCTGGTGTTTTCACCACTCCACGGTACGTTTGACATGCAGAACCGGAGATATCTTGGTGTCGGTCGGGTTTCAAGCTGAGATATGCATTTTCTACGATAATCCTGGTGAGACTTCTGTCAGAAGTATGCAGAATCTTCGAGAATACTCTTTTCGAGCTACTTAATACGCGAAATACGTTTTCTGGTGTTTTCACCACTCCACGGTACGTTTGATATGCAGAACCGGAGATAACTCGGTTTTCGGCGGGTTTCAAGCTGAGATATGCATTTTCTACGATAATCTTGGTGAAACATCTGTCCGAAGTATGCAGAAACATCGAGAGCGCTCGTTTCGAGCTATTTAATGCGACAAACACGTTATCTGGTGTTTTCACCACTCCACAGAGCGTTTGATATGCAGAACCGGCGATATCTTGGTTTTCGTGGGGTTTCAAGCTGAGATATGCATTTTCTGCGATAATCTTGGTGAGACTTCTGTCCGAAGTATGCTGAAACATCGAGATCGCTCTTTTCGAGCTAGTTAATGCAAGAAGAACCTTATCCGGTGTTTTCACCACTCCACAGTGCGTTTGATATGCAGAACCGGCGATATCTAGGTTTTCGTGGGGTTTCAAGCTGAGATATGCATTTTCTGCGATAATCTTGGTGAGACTTCAGTCAGAAGTATGCAGAATCATCTAGATCGCACTTTTCGAGCTACTTAATGCACGAAACACGTTTTCTGGTGTTTTCACCACTCCACAGTACGTTTGACATGCAGAACCGGAGATATCTTGGTTTCGGTCGGGTTTCAAGCTGAGATATGCATTTTCTACGATAATCTTGGTGAAACATCTGTCCGAAGTATGCAGAAACATCGAGAGCGCTCTTTTCGAGCTATTTAATGCGAGAAACTCGTTTTCTGGGGTTTTCACCACTCCACAGTTCGTTGGATGTGCAGAACCGGAGATATCTCGGTTTTCGTGGTGTTTCAAGCTGAGATAAGCATTTCCTTCGATAATCTTGGTGAGACTTCTGTCCGAAGTATGCTGAATCATCGAGATCGCTCTTTTCGAGCTATTTAATCCGAGGAACACGTTCTCTGGTTGTTTTCACCACTCCACACTGCGTTTGATATGCAGAACAGGCGATATCTTGATTTTCGTGGTGTTTCCAGCTGAGATATGCATTTTCTGCGATAATCTTGGTGGGACTTTTGTCAGAAGTATGCAGAATAACTCGATCGCTCTTTTCGAGCTACTTAATGCACGAAACACGTTATCTGGTGTTTTCACCACTCCACAGTTGGTTTGATATGCAGAACCGGCGATATCTTGGTTTTCGTGGGGTTTCAAGCTGAGATATGCATTTTTTACGATAATCTTGGTGAGACTTCTGTCCGAAGTATGCTGAATAATCGAGATCGCTCTTCTCGAGCTGGTTAGTGCGAGAAACACGTTTTCTGTGGTTTTAACCACTCCACAGTTCGTTGGATATGCAGAACAGTAGATATCTTGGTTTTCGTGGGGTTTCAAGCAGAGATATGCATTGTCTTTGATAATCTTGGTGTGACTTCTGTTAGAAGTATGCAGAATCATCGAGATCGCACTTTTCGAGCTATTTAATGCGAGAAACACGTTATCTGGTGTTTTCACCACTCCGCAGTTGGTTTGATATGCAGAACCGGCGATATTTTGGTTTTTGTCGGGTTTCAGGCTGAGATATGCATTTTCTACGATAATCTTGGTGAAACATCTGTCCGAAGTATGCAGAAACATCGAGAGCGCTCATTTCGAGCTACTTAATGCACGAAACACGTTTTCTGGTGTTTTCACCACTCCACGGTACGTTTGATGTGCAGAACCGGAGATAACTCGGTTTTCGTGGTGTTTCCGGCTGAGATATGCATTTTCTGCGATAATCTTGGTGGGTCTTTTGTCAGAAGTATGCAGAATCATCTAGATCGCTCTTTTCGAGCGACTTAATTCACGAAACACGTTTTCTGGTGTTTTCACCACTCCACAGTACGTTTGACATGCAGAACCGGCGATATCTTGATTTTCGTGGGGTTTCAAGCTGAGATATGCATTTTCTGCGATAATCTTGGTGAGACTTCTGTCCGAAGTATGCTGAAACATCGAGATCGCTATTTTCGAGCTAGTTAATGCAGGAAGAAACTTATCCGGTGTTTTCACCACTCCACAGTGCGTTTGATATGCAGAACCGGCGATACCTTGGTTTTCGTGGGGTTTCAAGCTGAGATATGCATTTTCTGCGATAATCTTGGTGAGACTTCTGTCCGAAGTATGCTGAATAATCGAGATCGCTCGTTTCGAGCTATTTAATGCGAGAAACACGTTATCCGGTGTTTTCACCACTCCACAGTGCGTATGATATGCAGAACCGGCGATATCTTGGTTTTCGTGGGGTTTCAAGCTGAGATATGCATTTTCTGCGATAATCTTGGTGAGACTTCTGTCCGAAGTATGCTGAATAATCGAGATCGCTCTTTTCGAGCTACTTAATGCACGAAACACGTTTTCTGGTGTTTTCACCACTCCACGGTACGTTTGACATGCAGAACGGGAGATATCTTGGTGTCGGTCGGGTTTCAAGCTGAGATATGCATTTTCTACGATAATCCTGGTGAGACTTCTGTCAGAAGTATGCAGAATCTTCGAGAATACTCTTTTCGAGCTACTTAATACGCGAAATACGTTTTCTGGTGTTTTCACCACTCCACGGTACGTTTGATATGCAGAACCGGAGATAACTCGGTTTTCGGCGGGTTTCAAGCTGAGATATGCATTTTCTACGATAATCTTGGTGAAACATCTGTCCGAAGTATGCAGAAACATCGAGAGCGCTCGTTTCGAGCTATTTAATGCGACAAACACGTTATCTGGTGTTTTCACCACTCCACAGTGCGTTTGATATGCAGAACCGGCGATATCTTGGTTTTCGTGGGGTTTCAAGCTGAGATATGCATTTTCTGCGATAATCTTGGTGAGACTTCTGTCCGAAGTATGCTGAAACATCGAGATCGCTCTTTTCGAGCTAGTTAATGCAAGAAGAACCTTATCCGGTGTTTTCACCACTCCACAGTGCGTTTGATATGCAGAACCGGCGATATCTAGGTTTTCGTGGGGTTTCAAGCTGAGATATGCATTTTCTGCGATAATCTTGGTGAGACTTCAGTCAGAAGTATGCAGAATCATCTAGATCGCACTTTTCGAGCTACTTAATGCACGAAACACGTTTTCTGGTGTTTTCACCACTCCACAGTACGTTTGACATGCAGAACCGGAGATATCTTGGTTTCGGTCGGGTTTCAAGCTGAGATATGCATTTTCTACGATAATCTTGGTGAAACATCTGTCCGAAGTATGCAGAAACATCGAGAGCGCTCTTTTCGAGCTATTTAATGCGAGAAACTCGTTTTCTGGGGTTTTCACCACTCCACAGTTCGTTGGATGTGCAGAACCGGAGATATCTCGGTTTTCGTGGTGTTTCAAGCTGAGATAAGCATTTCCTTCGATAATCTTGGTGAGACTTCTGTCCGAAGTATGCTGAATCATCGAGATCGCTCTTTTCGAGCTATTTAATCCGAGGAACACGTTCTCTGGTTGTTTTCACCACTCCACACTGCGTTTGATATGCAGAACAGGCGATATCTTGATTTTCGTGGTGTTTCCAGCTGAGATATGCATTTTCTGCGATAATCTTGGTGGGACTTTTGTCAGAAGTATGCAGAATAACTCGATCGCTCTTTTCGAGCTACTTAATGCACGAAACACGTTATCTGGTGTTTTCACCACTCCACAGTTGGTTTGATATGCAGAACCGGCGATATCTTGGTTTTCGTGGGGTTTCAAGCTGAGATATGCATTTTTTACGATAATCTTGGTGAGACTTCTGTCCGAAGTATGCTGAATAATCGAGATCGCTCTTCTCGAGCTGGTTAGTGCGAGAAACACGTTTTCTGTGGTTTTAACCACTCCACAGTTCGTTGGATATGCAGAACAGTAGATATCTTGGTTTTCGTGGGGTTTCAAGCAGAGATATGCATTGTCTTTGATAATCTTGGTGTGACTTCTGTTAGAAGTATGCAGAATCATCGAGATCGCACTTTTCGAGCTATTTAATGCGAGAAACACGTTATCTGGTGTTTTCACCACTCCGCAGTTGGTTTGATATGCAGAACCGGCGATATTTTGGTTTTTGTCGGGTTTCAGGCTGAGATATGCATTTTCTACGATAATCTTGGTGAAACATCTGTCCGAAGTATGCAGAAACATCGAGAGCGCTCATTTCGAGCTACTTAATGCACGAAACACGTTTTCTGGTGTTTTCACCACTCCACGGTACGTTTGATGTGCAGAACCGGAGATAACTCGGTTTTCGTGGTGTTTCCGGCTGAGATATGCATTTTCTGCGATAATCTTGGTGGGTCTTTTGTCAGAAGTATGCAGAATCATCTAGATCGCTCTTTTCGAGCGACTTAATTCACGAAACACGTTTTCTGGTGTTTTCACCACTCCACAGTACGTTTGACATGCAGAACCGGCGATATCTTGATTTTCGTGGGGTTTCAAGCTGAGATATGCATTTTCTGCGATAATCTTGGTGAGACTTCTGTTAGAACTATGCAGAATCATCGAGATCGCACTTTTCGAGCTATTTAATGCGAGAAACACGTTATCTGGTGTTTTCACCACTCCGCAGTTGGTTTGATATGCAGAACCGGCGATATTTTGGTTTTCGTCGGGTTTCAAGCTGAGATATGCATTTTCTACGATAATCTTGGTGAAACATCTGTCCGAAGTATGCAGAAACATCGAGAGCGCTCTTTTCGATCTACTTAATGCACGAAACACGTTATCTGGTGTTTTCACCACTCCACGGTACGTTTGATGTGCAGAACCGGAGATAACTCGGTTTTCGTCGGGTTTCAAGCTGAGATATGCATTTTCTACGATAATCTTGGTGAGACTTCTGTCCGAAGTATGCTGAAACATCGAGATCGCTCTTTTCGAGCTAGTTAATGCAGGAAGAAACTTATCCGGTGTTTTCACCACTCCACAGTGCGTTTGATATGCAGAACCGGCGATACCTTGGTTTTCGTGGGGTTTCAAGCTGAGATATGCATTTTCTGCGATAATCTTGGTGAGACTTCTGTCCGAAGTATGCTGAATAATCGAGATCGCTCGTTTCGAGCTATTTAATGCGAGAAACACGTTATCTGGTGTTGTCACCACTCCACAGTGCGTATGATATGCAGATCCGGCGATATCTTTGTTTTCGTGGGGTTTCAAGCTGAGATATGCATTTTCTGCGATAATCTTGGTGGGACTTCTGTCCGAAGTATGCTGAAACATCGAGATCGCTATTTTCGAGCTAGTTAATGCAAGAAGAAACTTATCCGGTGTTTTCACCACTCCACAGTGCGTTTGATATGCAGAACCGGCGATATCTTGGTTTTCGTGGGGTTTCAAGCTGAGATATGCATTTTCTGCGATAATCTTGGTGAGACTTCTGTCCGAAGTATGCTGAATAATCGAGATCGCTCTTTTCGAGCTGGTTAGTGCGAGAAACACGTTTTCTGTGGTTTTCACCACTCCACAGTTCGTTGGATATGCAGAACAGTAGATATCTTGGTTTTCGTGGGGTTTCAAGCAGAGATATGCATTTTCGGCGATAATCTTGGTGTGACATCTGTTAGAAGTATGCAGAATCATCGAGATCGCACTTTTCGAGCTATTTAATGCGAGAAACACGTTATCTGGTGTTTTCACCACTCCGCAGTTGGTTTGATATGCAGAACCGGCGATATTTTGGTTTTCGTCGGGTTTCAAGCTGAGATATGCATTTTCTACGATAATCTTGGTGAAACATCTGTCCGAAGTATGCAGAAACATCGAGAGCGCTCTTTTCGAGCTACTTAATGCACGAAACACGTTTTCTGGTGTTTTCACCACTCCACGGTACGTTTGACATGCAGAACCGGAGATATCTTGGTGTCGGTCGGGTTTCAAGCTGAGATATGCATTTTCTACGATAATCCTGGTGAGACTTCTGTCAGAAGTATGCAGAATCTTCGAGAACGCTCTTTTCGAGCTACTTAATGCGCGAAACACGTTTTCTGGTGTTATCACCACTCCACGGTACGTTTGATGTGCAGAACCGGAGATAACTCGGTTTTCGTCGGGTTTCAAGCTGAGATATGCATTTTCTGCGATAATCTTGGTGAGACTTCTGTCCGAAGTATGCTTAATCATCGAGATCGCTCGTTTCGAGCTATTTAATGCGAGAAACACGTTATCTGGTGTTTTCACCACTCCACAGTGCGTATGATATGCAGATCCGGCGATATCTTTGTTTTCGTGGGGTTTCAAGCTGAGATATGCATTTTCTGCGATAATCTTGGTGAGACTTCTGTCCGAAGTATGCTGAAACATCGAGATCGCTATTTTCGAGCTAGTTAATGCAGGAAGAAACTTATCCGGTGTTTTCACCACTCCACAGTGCGTTTGATATGCAGAACCGGCGATACCTTGGTTTTCGTGGGCTTTCAAGCTGAGATATGCATTTTCTGCGATAATCTTGGTGAGACTTCTGTCCGAAGTATGCTGAATAATCAAGATCGCTCGTTTCGAGCTATTTAATGCGAGAAACACGTTATCTGGTGTTTTCACCACTCCACAGTGCGTATGATATGCAGATCCGGCGATATCTTTGTTTTCGTGGGGTTTCAAGCTGAGATATGCATTTTCTGCGATAATCTTGGTGGGACTTCTGTCCGAAGTATGCTGAAACATCGAGATCGCTATTTTCGAGCTAGTTAATGCAAGAAGAAACTTATCCGGTGTTTTCACCACTCCACAGTGCGTTTGATATGCAGAACCGGCGATATCTTGGTTTTCGTGGGGTTTCAAGCTGAGATATGCATTTTCTGCGATAATCTTGGTGAGACTTCTGTCCGAAGTATGCTGAATAATCGAGATCGCTCTTTTCGAGCTGGTTAGTGCGAGAAACACGTTTTCTGTGGTTTTCACCACTCCACAGTTCGTTGGATATGCAGAACAGTAGATATCTTGGTTTTCGTGGGGTTTCAAGCAGAGATATGCATTTTCGGCGATAATCTTGGTGTGACATCTGTTAGAAGTATGCAGAATCATCGAGATCGCACTTTTCGAGCTATTTAATGCGAGAAACACGTTATCTGGTGTTTTCACCACTCTGCAGTTGGTTTGATATGCAGAACCGGCGATATTTTGGTTTTCGTCGGGTTTCAAGCTGAGATATGCATTTTCTACGATAATCTTGGTGAAACATCTGTCCGAAGTATGCAGAAACATCGAGATCGCACTTTTCGAGCTATTTAATGCGAGAAACACGTTATCTGGTGTTTTCACCACTCCGCAGTTGGTTTGATATGCAGAACCGGCGATATTTTGGTTTTCGTCGGGTTTCAAGCTGAGATATGCATTTTCTACGATAATCTTGGTGAGACTTCTGTCCGACGTATGCTGAATCATCTAGATCGCTCTTTTCGAGCTATTTAATGCGAGAAACACGTTATCTGGTGTTTTCACCACTCCTCAGTGCGTTTGATATGCAGAACCGGCGATATCTTGGTTTTCGTGGGGATTCAAGCTGAGATATGCAATTTCTGCGATAATCCTGGTGAAACTTCTGTCAGAAATATGAAGAATCTTCGAGAACGCTCTTTTCGAGCTACTTAATGCGCGAAACACGTTTTCTGGTGTTTTCACCACTCCACGGTACGTTTGATGTGCAGAACCGGAGATAACTCGGTTTTCGTCGGGTTTCAAACTGAGATATGCATTTTCTGCGATAATCTTGGTGAGACTTCTGTCCGAAGTATGCTTAATCATCGAGATCGCTCGTTTCGAGCTATTTAATGCGAGAAACACGTTATCTGGTGTTTTCACCACTCCACAGTGCGTATGATATGCAGATCCGGCGATATCTTTGTTTTCGTGGGGTTTCAAGCTGAGATATGCATTTTCTGCGATAATCTTGGTGAGACTTCTGTCCGAAGTATGCTGAAACATCGAGATCGCTATTTTCGAGCTAGTTAATGCAGGAAGAAACTTATCCGGTGTTTTCACCACTCCACAGTGCGTTTGATATGCAGAACCGGCGATACCTTGGTTTTCGTGGGGTTTCAAGCTGAGATATGCATTTTCTGCGATAATCTTGGTGAGACTTCTGTCCGAAGTATGCTGAATAATCGAGATCGCTCGTTTCGAGCTATTTAATGCGAGAAACACGTTATCTGGTGTTTTCACCACTCCACAGTGCGTATGATATGCAGATCCGGCGATATCTTTGTTTTCGTGGGGTTTCAAGCTGAGATATGCATTTTCTGCGATAATCTTGGTGGGACTTCTGTCCGAAGTATGCTGAAACATCGAGATCGCTATTTTCGAGCTAGTTAATGCAAGAAGAAACTTATCCGGTGTTTTCACCACTCCACAGTGCGTTTGATATGCAGAACCGGCGATATCTTGGTTTTCGTGGGGTTTCAAGCTGAGATATGCATTTTCTGCGATAATCTTGGTGAGACTTCTGTCCGAAGTATGCTGAATAATCGAGATCGCTCTTTTCGAGCTGGTTAGTGCGAGAAACACGTTTTCTGTGGTTTTCACCACTCCACAGTTCGTTGGATATGCAGAACAGTAGATATCTTGGTTTTCGTGGGGTTTCAAGCAGAGATATGCATTTTCGGCGATAATCTTGGTGTGACATCTGTTAGAAGTATGCAGAATCATCGAGATCGCACTTTTCGAGCTATTTAATGCGAGAAACACGTTATCTGGTGTTTTCACCACTCCGCAGTTGGTTTGATATGCAGAACCGGCGATATTTTGGTTTTCGTCGGGTTTCAAGCTGAGATATGCATTTTCTACGATAATCTTGGTGAAACATCTGTCCGAAGTATGCAGAAACATCGAGAGCGCTCTTTTCGAGCTACTTAATGCACGAAACACGTTTTCTGGTGTTTTCACCACTCCACGGTACGTTTGACATGCAGAACCGGAGATATCTTGGTGTCGGTCGGGTTTCAAGCTGAGATATGCATTTTCTACGATAATCCTGGTGAGACTTCTGTCAGAAGTATGCAGAATCTTCGAGAATACTCTTTTCGAGCTACTTAATACGCGAAATACGTTTTCTGGTGTTTTCACCACTCCACGGTACGTTTGATATGCAGAACCGGAGATAACTCGGTTTTCGGCGGGTTTCAAGCTGAGATATGCATTTTCTACGATAATCTTGGTGAAACATCTGTCCGAAGTATGCAGAAACATCGAGAGCGCTCGTTTCGAGCTATTTAATGCGACAAACACGTTATCTGGTGTTTTCACCACTCCACAGTGCGTTTGATATGCAGAACCGGCGATATCTTGGTTTTCGTGGGGTTTCAAGCTGAGATATGCATTTTCTGCGATAATCTTGGTGAGACTTCTGTCCGAAGTATGCTGAAACATCGAGATCGCTCTTTTCGAGCTAGTTAATGCAAGAAGAACCTTATCCGGTGTTTTCACCACTCCACAGTGCGTTTGATATGCAGAACCGGCGATATCTTGGTTTTCGTGGGGTTTCAAGCTGAGATATGCATTTTCTGCGATAATCTTGGTGAGACTTCAGTCAGAAGTATGCAGAATCATCTAGATCGCACTTTTCGAGCTACTTAATGCACGAAACACGTTTTCTGGTGTTTTCACCACTCCACAGTACGTTTGACATGCAGAACCGGAGATATCTTGGTTTCGGTCGGGTTTCAAGCTGAGATATGCATTTTCTACGATAATCTTGGTGAAACATCTGTCCGAAGTATGCAGAAACATCGAGAGCGCTCTTTTCGAGCTATTTAATGCGAGAAACTCGTTTTCTGGGGTTTTCACCACTCCACAGTTCGTTGGATGTGCAGAACCGGAGATATCTTGGTTTTCGTGGTGTTTCAAGCTGAGATAAGCATTTCCTTCGATAATCTTGGTGAGACTTCTGTCCGAAGTATGCTGAATCATCGAGATCGCTCTTTTCGAGCTATTTAATCCGAGGAACACGTTCTCTGGTTGTTTTCACCACTCCACACTGCGTTTGATATGCAGAACAGGCGATATCTTGATTTTCGTGGTGTTTCCAGCTGAGATATGCATTTTCTGCGATAATCTTGGTGGGACTTTTGTCAGAAGTATGCAGAATAACACGATCGCTCTTTTCGAGCTACTTAATGCACGAAACACGTTATCTGGTGTTTTCACCACTCCACAGTTGGTTTGATATGCAGAACCGGCGATATCTTGGTTTTCGTGGGGTTTCAAGCTGAGATATGCATTTTTTACGATAATCTTGGTGAGACTTCTGTCCGAAGTATGCTGAATAATCGAGATCGCTCTTTTCGAGCTGGTTAGTGCGAGAAACACGTTTTCTGTGGTTTTAACCACTCCACAGTTCGTTGGATATGCAGAACAGTAGATATCTTGGTTTTCGTGGGGTTTCAGCAGAGATATGCATTGTCTTTGATAATCTTGGTGTGACTTCTGTTAGAAGTATGCAGAATCATCGAGATCGCACTTTTCGAGCTATTTAATGCGAGAAACACGTTATCTGGTGTTTTCACCACTCCGCAGTTGGTTTGATATGCAGAACCGGCGATATTTTGGTTTTTGTCGGGTTTCAAGCTGAGATATGCATTTTCTACGATAATCTTGGTGAAACATCTGTCCGAAGTATGCAGAAACATCGAGAGCGCTCATTTCGAGCTACTTAATGCACGAAACACGTTTTCTGGTGTTTTCACCACTCCACGGTACGTTTGATGTGCAGAACCGGAGATAACTCGGTTTTCGTGGTGTTTCCGGCTGAGATATGCATTTTCTGCGATAATCTTGGTGGGTCTTTTGTCAGAAGTATGCAGAATCATCTAGATCGCTCTTTTCGAGCTACTTAATTCACGAAACACGTTTTCTGGTGTTTTCACCACTCCACAGTACGTTTGACATGCAGAACCGGCGATATCTTGATTTTCGTGGGGTTTCAAGCTGAGATATGCATTTTCTGCGATAATCTTGGTGAGACTTCTGTTAGAACTATGCAGAATCATCGAGATCGCACTTTTCGAGCTATTTAATGCGAGAAACACGTTATCTGGTGTTTTCACCACTCCGCAGTTGGTTTGATATGCAGAACCGGCGATATTTTGGTTTTCGTCGGGTTTCAAGCTGAGATATGCATTTTCTACGATAATCTTGGTGAAACATCTGTCCGAAGTATGCAGAAACATCGAGAGCGCTCTTTTCGATCTACTTAATGCACGAAACACGTTTTCTGGTGTTTTCACCACTCCACGGTACGTTTGATGTGCAGAACCGGAGATAACTCGGTTTTCGTCGGGTTTCAAGCTGAGATATGCATTTTCTACGATAATCTTGGTGAGACTTCTGTCCGAAGTATGCTGAAACATCGAGATCGCTCTTTTCGAGCTAGTTAATGCGAGAAAAACCTTATCCGATGTTTTCACCACTCCACAGTGCGTTTGATATGCAAAACCGGCGATATCTTGGTTTTCGTGGGGTTTCAAGCTGAGATATGCATTTTCTGCGATAATCTTGGTGAGACTTCTGTCCGAAGTATGCTGAATAATCGAGATCGCTCTTTTCGAGCTGGTTAGTGCGAGAAACACGTTTTCTGTGGTTTTCACCACTCCACAGTTCGTTGGATATGCAGAACAGTAGATATCTTGGTTTTCGTGGGGTTTCAAGCAGAGATATGCATTTTCGGCGATAATCTTGGTGTGACATCTGTTAGAAGTATGCAGAATCATCGAGATCGCACTTTTCGAGCTATTTAATGCGAGAAACACGTTATCTGGTGTTTTCACCACTCCGCAGTTGGTTTGATATGCAGAACCGGCGATATTTTGGTTTTCGTCGGATTTCAAGCTGAGATATGCATTTTCTACGATAATCTTGGTGAAACATCTGTCCGAAGTATGCAGAAACATCGAGAGCGCTCTTTTCGAGCTACTTAATGCACGAAACACGTTTTCTGGTGTTTTCACCACTCCACGGTACGTTTGACATGCAGAACCGGAGATATCTTGGTGTCGGTCGGGTTTCAAGCTGAGTTATGCATTTTCTACGATAATCCTGGTGAGACTTCTGTCCGAAGTATGCAGAATCATCGAGATCGCACTTTTCGAGCTATTTAATGCGAGAAACACGTTATCTGGTGTTTTCACCACACCACAGTGCGTTTGATATGCAGAACCGGCGATATCTTGGTTTTCGTGGGGTTTCAAGCTGAGATATGCATTTTCTGCGATAATCTTGGTGAGACTTCAGTCAGAAGTATGCAGAATCATCTAGATCGCACTTTTCGAGCTACTTAATGCACGAAACACGTTTTCTGGTGTTTTCACCACTCCACAGTACGTTTGACATGCAGAACCGGAGATATCTTGGTTTCGGTCGGGTTTCAAGCTGAGATATGCATTTTCTACGATAATCTTGGTGAAACATCTGTCCGAAGTATGCAGAAACATCGAGAGCGCTCTTTTCGAGCTATTTAATGCGAGAAACTCGTTTTCTGGGGTTTTCACCACTCCACACTGCGTTTGATATGCAGAACAGGCGATATCTTGATTTTCGTGGTGTTTCCAGCTGAGATATGCATTTTCTGCGATAATCTTGGTGGGACTTTTGTCAGAAGTATGCAGAATAACTCGATCGCTCTTTTCGAGCTACTTAATGCACGAAACACGTTATCTGGTGTTTTCACCACTCCACAGTTGGTTTGATATGCAGAACCGGAGATAACTCGGTTTTCGTCGGGTTTCAAGCTGAGATATGCATTTTCTACGATAATCTTGGTGAGACTTCTGTCCGAAGTATGCTGAAACATCGAGATCGCTCTTTTCGAGCTAGTTAATGCGAGAAAAACCTTATCCGATGTTTTCACCACTCCACAGTGCGTTTGATATGCAAAACCGGCGATATCTTGGTTTTCGTGGGGTTTCAAGCTGAGATATGCATTTTCTGGGATAATCTTGGTGAGACTTCTGTTAGAAGTATGCAGAATCATCGAGATCGCACTATTCGAGCTATTTAATGCGAGAAACACGTTATCTGGTGTTTTCACCACTCCACAGTGCGTTTGATATGCAGAACCGGAGATATCTTGGTTTTCGTGGGGTTTCAAGCTGAGATATGCATTTCCTTTGATAATCTTGGTGAGACTCCTGTCCGAAATATGCTGAATCATCGAGATCGCTCTTTTCGAGCTATGAAATGCGAGAAACACGTTCTCTGGTTGTTGTCACCACTCCACAGTGCGTTTGAAATGCAGAACAGGCGATATCTTGATTTTCATGGTGTTTCCAGCTGAGATATGCATTTTCTGCGATAATCTTGGTGAGACTTCTGTTAGAAGTATGCAGAATCATCGAGAGCGCTCTTTCGAGCTATTTAATGCGAGAAACACGTTTTCTGGGGTTTTCACCACTCCACAGTTCGTTGGATATGCTGAACCGGAGATATCTTGGTTTTCGTGGGGTTTCAAGCTGAGATATGCATTTCCTGCGATAATCTTGGTGAGACTTCTGTCCGACGTATGCTGAATCATCTAGATCGCTCTTTTCGAGCTATTTAATGCGAGAAACACGTTATCTGGTGTTTTCACCACTCCTCAGTGCGTTTGATATGCAGAACCGGCGATATCTTGGTTTTCGTGGGGATTCAAGCTGAGATATGCAATTTCTGCGATAATCCTGGTGAGACTTCTGTCAGAAATATGAAGAATCTTCGAGAACGCTCTTTTCGAGCTACTTAATGCGCGAAACACGTTTTCTGGTGTTTTCACCACTCCACGGTACGTTTGATGTGCAGAACCGGAGATAACTCGGTTTTCGTCGGGTTTCAAGCTGAGATATGCATTTTCTGCGATAATCTTGGTGAGACTTCTGTCCGAAGTATGCTTAATCATCGAGATCGCTCGTTTCAAGCTATTTAATGCGAGAAACACGTTATCTGGTGTTTTCACCACTCCACAGTGCGTATGATATGCAGATCCGGCGATATCTTTGTTTTCGTGGGGTTTCAAGCTGAGATATGCATTTTCTGCGATAATCTTGGTGAGACTTCTGTCCGAAGTATGCTGAAACATCGAGATCGCTATTTTCGAGCTAGTTAATGCAAGAAGAAACTTATCCGGTGTTTTCACCACTCCACAGTGCGTTTGATATGCAGAACCGGCGATATCTTGGTTTTCGTGGGGTTTCAAGCTGAGATATGCATTTTCTGCGATAATCTTGGTGAGACTTTTGTCCGAAGTATGCTGAGACATCGAGATCGCTCTTTTCGAGCTATTTAATGCGAGAATCACGTAATCTGGTGTTTTCACCACTCCACAGTGCGTTTGATATGCAGATCCGGCGATATCTTTGTTTTCGTGGGGTTTCAAGCTGAGATATGCATTTTCTGCGATAATCTTGGTGAGACTTCTGTCCGAAGTATGCTGAAACATCGAGATCGCTATTTTCGAGCTAGTTAATGCAAGAAGAAACTTATCCGGTGTTTTCACCACTCCACAGTGCGTTTGATATGCAGAACCGGCGATATCTTGGTTTTCGTGGGGTTTCAAGCTGAGATATGCATTTTCTGCGATAATCTTGGTGAGACTTCTGTCCGAAGTATGCTTAATCATCGAGATCGCTCGTTTCAAGCTATTTAATGCGAGAAACACGTTATCTGGTGTTTTCACCACTCCACAGTGCGTATGATATGCAGATCCGGCGATATCTTGGTTTTCGTTGGGTTTCAAGCTGAGATATGCATATTCTGCGATAATCTTGGTGAGACTTCTGTCCGAAGTATGCTGAATAATCGAGATCGCTCTTTTCGAGCTGGTTAGTGCGAGAAACACGTTTTCTGTGGTTTTCACCACTCCACAGTTCGTTGGATATGCAGAACAGTAGATATCTTGGTTTTCGTGGGGTTTCAAGCAGAGATATGCATTTTCGGCGATAATCTTGGTGTGACATCTGTTAGAAGTATGCAGAATCATCGAGATCGCACTTTTCGAGCTATTTAATGCGAGAAACACGTTATCTGGTGTTTTCACCACTCCGCAGTTGGTTTGATATGCAGAACCGGCGATATTTTGGTTTTCGTCGGGTTTCAAGCTGAGATATGCATTTTCTACGATAATCTTGGTGAAACATCTGTCCGAAGTATGCAGAAACATCGAGAGCGCTCTTTTCGAGCTACTTAATGCACGAAACACGTTTTCTGGTGTTTTCACCACTCCACGGTACGTTTTATGTGCAGAACCGGAGATAACTCGGTTTTCGTGGTGTTTCCAGCTGAGATATGCATTTTCTGCGATAATCTTGGTGGGTCTTTTGTCAGAAGTATGCAGAATCATCTAGATCGCTCTTTTCGAGCTACTTAATGCACGAAACACGTTTTCTGGTGTTCTCACCACTCCACGGTACGTTTGACATGCAGAACCGGAGACATCTTGGTTTCGGTCGGGTTTCAAGCTGAGATATGCATTTTCTACGATAATCTTGGTGAGACTTTTGTCCGAAGTATGCTGAGACATCGAGATCGCTCTTTTCGAGCTATTTAATGCGAGAATCACGTAATCTGGTGTTTTCACCACTCCACAGTGCGTTTGATATGCAGAACCGGCGATATCTTGGTTTTCGTGGGGTTTCAAGCTGAGATATGCATTTTCTGCGATAATCTTGGTGAGACTTCTGTCCGAAGTATGCTGAAACATCGAGATCGCTCTTTTCGAGCTAGTTAATGCAAGCAGAACCTTATCCGGTGTTTTCACCACTCCACAGTGCGTTTGATATGCAGAACCGGCGATATCTTGGTTTTCGTGGGGTTTCAAGCTGAGATATGCATTTTCTGCGATAATCTTGGTGAGACTTCAGTCAGAAGTATGCAGAATCATCTAGATCGCACTTTTCGAGCTACTTAATGCACGAAACACGTTTTCTGGTGTTTTCACCACTCCACAGTACGTTTGACATGCAGAACCGGAGATATCTTGGTTTCGGTCGGGTTTCAAGCTGAGATATGCATTTTCTACGATAATCTTGGTGAAACATCTGTCCGAAGTATGCAGAAACATCGAGAGCGCTCTTTTCGAGCTATTTAATGCGAGAAACTCGTTTTCTGGGGTTTTCACCACTCCACACTGCGTTTGATATGCAGAACAGGCGATATCTTGATTTTCGTGGTGTTTCCAGCTGAGATATGCATTTTCTGCGATAATCTTGGTGGGACTTTTGTCAGAAGTATGCAGAATAACTCGATCGCTCTTTTCGAGCTACTTAATGCACGAAACACGTTATCTGGTGTTTTCACCACTCCACAGTTGGTTTGATATGCAGAACCGGCGATATCTTGGTTTTCGTGGGGTTTCAAGCTGAGATATGCATTTTTTACGATAATCTTGGTGAGACTTCTGTCCGAAGTATGCTGAATAATCGAGATCGCTCTTTTCGAGCTGGTTAGTGCGAGAAACACGTTTTCTGTGGTTTTCACCACTCCACAGTTCGTTGGATATGCAGAACAGTAGATATCTTGGTTTTCGTGGGGTTTCATGCAGAGATATGCATTGTCTTCGATAATCTTGGTGTGACTTCTGTTAGAAGTATGCAGAATCATCGAGATCGCACTTTTCGAGCTATTTAATGCGAGAAACACGTTATCTGGTGTTTTCACCACTCCGCAGTTGGTTTGATATGCAGAACCGGCGATATTTTGGTTTTTGTCGGGTTTCAAGCTGAGATATGCATTTTCTACGATAATCTTGGTGAAACATCTGTCCGAAGTATGCAGAAACATCGAGAGCGCTCATTTCGAGCTACTTAATGCACGAAACACGTTTTCTGGTGTTTTCACCACTCCACGGTACGTTTGATGTGCAGAACCGGAGATAACTCGGTTTTCGTGGTGTTTCCGGCTGAGATATGCATTTTCTGCGATAATCTTGGTGGGTCTTTTGTCAGAAGTATGCAGAATCATCTAGATCGCTCTTTTCGAGCTACTTAATTCACGAAACACGTTTTCTGGTGTTTTCACCACTCCACAGTACGTTTGACATGCAGAACCGGCGATATCTTGATTTTCGTGGGGTTTCAAGCTGAGATATGCATTTTCTGCGATAATCTTGGTGAGACTTCTGTTAGAACTATGCAGAATCATCGAGATCGCACTTTTCGAGCTATTTAATGCGAGAAACACGTTATCTGGTGTTTTCACCACTCCGCAGTTGGTTTGATATGCAGAACCGGCGATATTTTGGTTTTCGTCGGGTTTCAAGCTGAGATATGCATTTTCTACGATAATCTTGGTGAAACATCTGTCCGAAGTATGCAGAAACATCGAGAGCGCTCTTTTCGAGCTACTTAATGCACGAAACACGTTTTCTGGTGTTTTCACCACTCCACGGTACGTTTGATGTGCAGAACCGGAGATAACTCGGTTTTCGTCGGGTTTCAAGCTGAGATATGCATTTTCTACGATAATCTTGGTGAGACTTCTGTCCGAAGTATGCTGAAACATCGAGATCGCTCTTTTCGAGCTAGTTAATGCGAGAAAAACCTTATCCGATGTTTTCACCACTCCACAGTGCGTTTGATATGCAAAACCGGCGATATCTTGGTTTTCGTGGGGTTTCAAGCTGAGATATGCATTTTCTGCGATAATCTTGGTGAGACTTCTGTTAGAAGTATGCAGAATCATCGAGATCGCACTATTCGAGCTATTTAATGCGAGAAACACGTTATCTGGTGTTTTCACCACTCCACAGTGCGTTTGATATGCAGAACCGGAGATATCTTGGTTTTCGTGGGGTTTCAAGCTGAGATATGCATTTCCTTTGATAATCTTGGTGAGACTCCTGTCCGAAATATGCTGAATCATCGAGATCGCTCTTTTCGAGCTATTTAATGCGAGAAACACGTTCTCTGGTTGTTGTCACCACTCCACAGTGCGTTTGAAATGCAGAACAGGCGATATCTTGATTTTCGTGGTGTTTCCAGCTGAGATATGCATTTTTTACGATAATCTTGGTGAGACTTCTATCCGAAGTATGCTTAATCATCGAAATCGCTCGTTTCGAGCTATTTAATGCGAGAAACACGTTATCTGGTGTTTTCACCACTCCACAGTGCGTTTGATATGCAGAACCGGCGATACCTTGGTTTTCGTGGGGTTTCAAGCTGAGATATGCATTTTCTGCGATAATCTTGGTGAGACTTCTGTCCGAAGTATGCTGAATAATCGAGATCGCTCGTTTCGAGCTATTTAATGCGAGAAACACGTTATCTGGTGTTGTCACCACTCCACAGTGCGTATGATATGCAGATCCGGCGATATCTTTGTTTTCGTGGGGTTTCAAGCTGAGATATGCATTTTCTGCGATAATCTTGGTGGGACTTCTGTCCGAAGTATGCTGAAACATCGAGATCGCTATTTTCGAGCTAGTTAATGCAAGAAGAAACTTATCCGGTGTTTTCACCACTCCACAGTGCGTTTGATATGCAGAACCGGCGATATCTTGGTTTTCGTGGGGTTTCAAGCTGAGATATGCATTTTCTGCGATAATCTTGGTGAGACTTCTGTCCGAAGTATGCTGAATAATCGAGATCGCTCTTTTCGAGCTGGTTAGTGCGAGAAACACGTTTTCTGTGGTTTTCACCACTCCACAGTTCGTTGGATATGCAGAACAGTAGATATCTTGGTTTTCGTGGGGTTTCAAGCAGAGATATGCATTTTCGGCGATAATCTTGGTGTGACATCTGTTAGAAGTATGCAGAATCATCGAGATCGCACTTTTCGAGCTATTTAATGCGAGAAACACGTTATCTGGTGTTTTCACCACTCCGCAGTTGGTTTGATATGCAGAACCGGCGATATTTTGGTTTTCGTCGGGTTTCAAGCTGAGATATGCATTTTCTACGATAATCTTGGTGAAACATCTGTCCGAAGTATGCAGAAACATCGAGAGCGCTCTTTTCGAGCTACTTAATGCATGAAACACGTTTTCTGGTGTTTTCACCACTCCACGGTACGTTTGACATGCAGAACCGGAGATATCTTGGTGTCGGTCGGGTTTCAAGCTGAGATATGCATTTTCTACGATAATCCTGGTGAGACTTCTGTCAGAAGTATGCAGAATCTTCGAGAACGCTCTTTTCGAGCTACTTAATGCGCGAAACACGTTTTCTGGTGTTATCACCACTCCACGGTACGTTTGATGTGCAGAACCGGAGATAACTCGGTTTTCGTCGGGTTTCAAGCTGAGATATGCATTTTCTGCGATAATCTTGGTGAGACTTCTGTCCGAAGTATGCTTAATCATCGAGATCGCTCGTTTCGAGCTATTTAATGCGAGAAACACGTTATCTGGTGTTTTCACCACTCCACAGTGCGTATGATATGCAGATCCGGCGATATCTTTGTTTTCGTGGGGTTTCAAGCTGAGATATGCATTTTCTGCGATAATCTTGGTGAGACTTCTGTCCGAAGTATGCTGAAACATCGAGATCGCTATTTTCGAGCTAGTTAATGCAGGAAGAAACTTATCCGGTGTTTTCACCACTCCACAGTGCGTTTGATATGCAGAACCGGCGATACCTTGGTTTTCGTGGGCTTTCAAGCTGAGATATGCATTTTCTGCGATAATCTTGGTGAGACTTCTGTCCGAAGTATGCTGAATAATCAAGATCGCTCGTTTCGAGCTATTTAATGCGAGAAACACGTTATCTGGTGTTTTCACCACTCCACAGTGCGTATGATATGCAGATCCGGCGATATCTTTGTTTTCGTGGGGTTTCAAGCTGAGATATGCATTTTCTGCGATAATCTTGGTGGGACTTCTGTCCGAAGTATGCTGAAACATCGAGATCGCTATTTTCGAGCTAGTTAATGCAAGAAGAAACTTATCCGGTGTTTTCACCACTCCACAGTGCGTTTGATATGCAGAACCGGCGATATCTTGGTTTTCGTGGGGTTTCAAGCTGAGATATGCATTTTCTGCGATAATCTTGGTGAGACTTCTGTCCGAAGTATGCTGAATAATCGAGATCGCTCTTTTCGAGCTGGTTAGTGCGAGAAACACGTTTTCTGTGGTTTTCACCACTCCACAGTTCGTTGGATATGCAGAACAGTAGATATCTTGGTTTTCGTGGGGTTTCAAGCAGAGATATGCATTTTCGGCGATAATCTTGGTGTGACATCTGTTAGAAGTATGCAGAATCATCGAGATCGCACTTTTCGAGCTATTTAATGCGAGAAACACGTTATCTGGTGTTTTCACCACTCCGCAGTTGGTTTGATATGCAGAACCGGCGATATTTTGGTTTTCGTCGGGTTTCAAGCTGAGATATGCATTTTCTACGATAATCTTGGTGAAACATCTGTCCGAAGTATGCAGAAACATCGAGATCGCACTTTTCGAGCTATTTAATGCGAGAAACACGTTATCTGGTGTTTTCACCACTCCGCAGTTGGTTTGATATGCAGAACCGGCGATATTTTGGTTTTCGTCGGGTTTCAAGCTGAGATATGCATTTTCTACGATAATCTTGGTGAGACTTCTGTCCGACGTATGCTGAATCATCTAGATCGCTCTTTTCGAGCTATTTAATGCGAGAAACACGTTATCTGGTGTTTTCACCACTCCTCAGTGCGTTTGATATGCAGAACCGGCGATATCTTGGTTTTCGTGGGGATTCAAGCTGAGATATGCAATTTCTGCGATAATCCTGGTGAAACTTCTGTCAGAAATATGAAGAATCTTCGAGAACGCTCTTTTCGAGCTACTTAATGCGCGAAACACGTTTTCTGGTGTTTTCACCACTCCACGGTACGTTTGATGTGCAGAACCGGAGATAACTCGGTTTTCGTCGGGTTTCAAACTGAGATATGCATTTTCTGCGATAATCTTGGTGAGACTTCTGTCCGAAGTATGCTTAATCATCGAGATCGCTCGTTTCGAGCTATTTAATGCGAGAAACACGTTATCTGGTGTTTTCACCACTCCACAGTGCGTATGATATGCAGATCCGGCGATATCTTTGTTTTCGTGGGGTTTCAAGCTGAGATATGCATTTTCTGCGATAATCTTGGTGAGACTTCTGTCCGAAGTATGCTGAAACATCGAGATCGCTATTTTCGAGCTAGTTAATGCAGGAAGAAACTTATCCGGTGTTTTCACCACTCCACAGTGCGTTTGATATGCAGAACCGGCGATACCTTGGTTTTCGTGGGGTTTCAAGCTGAGATATGCATTTTCTGCGATAATCTTGGTGAGACTTCTGTCCGAAGTATGCTGAATAATCGAGATCGCTCGTTTCGAGCTATTTAATGCGAGAAACACGTTATCTGGTGTTTTCACCACTCCACAGTGCGTATGATATGCAGATCCGGCGATATCTTTGTTTTCGTGGGGTTTCAAGCTGAGATATGCATTTTCTGCGATAATCTTGGTGGGACTTCTGTCCGAAGTATGCTGAAACATCGAGATCGCTATTTTCGAGCTAGTTAATGCAAGAAGAAACTTATCCGGTGTTTTCACCACTCCACAGTGCGTTTGATATGCAGAACCGGCGATATCTTGGTTTTCGTGGGGTTTCAAGCTGAGATATGCATTTTCTGCGATAATCTTGGTGAGACTTCTGTCCGAAGTATGCTGAATAATCGAGATCGCTCTTTTCGAGCTGGTTAGTGCGAGAAACACGTTTTCTGTGGTTTTCACCACTCCACAGTTCGTTGGATATGCAGAACAGTAGATATCTTGGTTTTCGTGGGGTTTCAAGCAGAGATATGCATTTTCGGCGATAATCTTGGTGTGACATCTGTTAGAAGTATGCAGAATCATCGAGATCGCACTTTTCGAGCTATTTAATGCGAGAAACACGTTATCTGGTGTTTTCACCACTCCGCAGTTGGTTTGATATGCAGAACCGGCGATATTTTGGTTTTCGTCGGGTTTCAAGCTGAGATATGCATTTTCTACGATAATCTTGGTGAAACATCTGTCCGAAGTATGCAGAAACATCGAGAGCGCTCTTTTCGAGCTACTTAATGCACGAAACACGTTTTCTGGTGTTTTCACCACTCCACGGTACGTTTGACATGCAGAACCGGAGATATCTTGGTGTCGGTCGGGTTTCAAGCTGAGATATGCATTTTCTACGATAATCCTGGTGAGACTTCTGTCAGAAGTATGCAGAATCTTCGAGAATACTCTTTTCGAGCTACTTAATACGCGAAATACGTTTTCTGGTGTTTTCACCACTCCACGGTACGTTTGATATGCAGAACCGGCGATATCTTGGTTTTCGTGGGGATTCAAGCTGAGATATGCAATTTCTGCGATAATCCTGGTGAAACTTCTGTCAGAAATATGAAGAATCTTCGAGAACGCTCTTTTCGAGCTACTTAATGCGCGAAACACGTTTTCTGGTGTTTTCACCACTCCACGGTACGTTTGATGTGCAGAACCGGAGATAACTCGGTTTTCGTCGGGTTTCAAACTGAGATATGCATTTTCTGCGATAATCTTGGTGAGACTTCTGTCCGAAGTATGCTTAATCATCGAGATCGCTCGTTTCGAGCTATTTAATGCGAGAAACACGTTATCTGGTGTTTTCACCACTCCTCAGTGCGTTTGATATGCAGAACCGGCGATATCTTGGTTTTCGTGGGGATTCAAGCTGAGATATGCAATTTCTGCGATAATCCTGGTGAAACTTCTGTCAGAAATATGAAGAATCTTCGAGAACGCTCTTTTCGAGCTACTTAATGCGCGAAACACGTTTTCTGGTGTTTTCACCACTCCACGGTACGTTTGATGTGCAGAACCGGAGATAACTCGGTTTTCGTCGGGTTTCAAACTGAGATATGCATTTTCTGCGATAATCTTGGTGAGACTTCTGTCCGAAGTATGCTTAATCATCGAGATCGCTCGTTTCGAGCTATTTAATGCGAGAAACACGTTATCTGGTGTTTTCACCACTCCACAGTGCGTATGATATGCAGATCCGGCGATATCTTTGTTTTCGTGGGGTTTCAAGCTGAGATATGCATTTTCTGCGATAATCTTGGTGAGACTTCTGTCCGAAGTATGCTGAAACATCGAGATCGCTATTTTCGAGCTAGTTAATGCAGGAAGAAACTTATCCGGTGTTTTCACCACTCCACAGTGCGTTTGATATGCAGAACCGGCGATACCTTGGTTTTCGTGGGGTTTCAAGCTGAGATATGCATTTTCTGCGATAATCTTGGTGAGACTTCTGTCCGAAGTATGCTGAATAATCGAGATCGCTCGTTTCGAGCTATTTAATGCGAGAAACACGTTATCTGGTGTTTTCACCACTCCACAGTGCGTATGATATGCAGATCCGGCGATATCTTTGTTTTCGTGGGGTTTCAAGCTGAGATATGCATTTTCTGCGATAATCTTGGTGGGACTTCTGTCCGAAGTATGCTGAAACATCGAGATCGCTATTTTCGAGCTAGTTAATGCAAGAAGAAACTTATCCGGTGTTTTCACCACTCCACAGTGCGTTTGATATGCAGAACCGGCGATATCTTGGTTTTCGTGGGGTTTCAAGCTGAGATATGCATTTTCTGCGATAATCTTGGTGAGACTTCTGTCCGAAGTATGCTGAATAATCGAGATCGCTCTTTTCGAGCTGGTTAGTGCGAGAAACACGTTTTCTGTGGTTTTCACCACTCCACAGTTCGTTGGATATGCAGAACAGTAGATATCTTGGTTTTCGTGGGGTTTCAAGCAGAGATATGCATTTTCGGCGATAATCTTGGTGTGACATCTGTTAGAAGTATGCAGAATCATCGAGATCGCACTTTTCGAGCTATTTAATGCGAGAAACACGTTATCTGGTGTTTTCACCACTCCGCAGTTGGTTTGATATGCAGAACCGGCGATATTTTGGTTTTCGTCGGGTTTCAAGCTGAGATATGCATTTTCTACGATAATCTTGGTGAAACATCTGTCCGAAGTATGCAGAAACATCGAGAGCGCTCTTTTCGAGCTACTTAATGCACGAAACACGTTTTCTGGTGTTTTCACCACTCCACGGTACGTTTGACATGCAGAACCGGAGATATCTTGGTGTCGGTCGGGTTTCAAGCTGAGATATGCATTTTCTACGATAATCCTGGTGAGACTTCTGTCAGAAGTATGCAGAATCTTCGAGAATACTCTTTTCGAGCTACTTAATACGCGAAATACGTTTTCTGGTGTTTTCACCACTCCACGGTACGTTTGATATGCAGAACCGGAGATAACTCGGTTTTCGGCGGGTTTCAAGCTGAGATATGCATTTTCTACGATAATCTTGGTGAAACATCTGTCCGAAGTATGCAGAAACATCGAGAGCGCTCGTTTCGAGCTATTTAATGCGACAAACACGTTATCTGGTGTTTTCACCACTCCACAGTGCGTTTGATATGCAGAACCGGCGATATCTTGGTTTTCGTGGGGTTTCAAGCTGAGATATGCATTTTCTGCGATAATCTTGGTGAGACTTCTGTCCGAAGTATGCTGAAACATCGAGATCGCTCTTTTCGAGCTAGTTAATGCAAGAAGAACCTTATCCGGTGTTTTCACCACTCCACAGTGCGTTTGATATGCAGAACCGGCGATATCTTGGTTTTCGTGGGGTTTCAAGCTGAGATATGCATTTTCTGCGATAATCTTGGTGAGACTTCAGTCAGAAGTATGCAGAATCATCTAGATCGCACTTTTCGAGCTACTTAATGCACGAAACACGTTTTCTGGTGTTTTCACCACTCCACAGTACGTTTGACATGCAGAACCGGAGATATCTTGGTTTCGGTCGGGTTTCAAGCTGAGATATGCATTTTCTACGATAATCTTGGTGAAACATCTGTCCGAAGTATGCAGAAACATCGAGAGCGCTCTTTTCGAGCTATTTAATGCGAGGAACTCGTTTTCTGGGGTTTTCACCACTCCACAGTTCGTTGGATGTGCAGAACCGGAGATATCTTGGTTTTCGTGGTGTTTCAAGCTGAGATAAGCATTTCCTTCGATAATCTTGGTGAGACTTCTGTCCGAAGTATGCTGAATCATCGAGATCGCTCTTTTCGAGCTATTTAATCCGAGGAACACGTTCTCTGGTTGTTTTCACCACTCCACACTGCGTTTGATATGCAGAACAGGCGATATCTTGATTTTCGTGGTGTTTCCAGCTGAGATATGCATTTTCTGCGATAATCTTGGTGGGACTTTTGTCAGAAGTATGCAGAATAACACGATCGCTCTTTTCGAGCTACTTAATGCACGAAACACGTTATCTGGTGTTTTCACCACTCCACAGTTGGTTTGATATGCAGAACCGGCGATATCTTGGTTTTCGTGGGGTTTCAAGCTGAGATATGCATTTTTTACGATAATCTTGGTGAGACTTCTGTCCGAAGTATGCTGAATAATCGAGATCGCTCTTTTCGAGCTGGTTAGTGCGAGAAACACGTTTTCTGTGGTTTTAACCACTCCACAGTTCGTTGGATATGCAGAACAGTAGATATCTTGGTTTTCGTGGGGTTTCAGCAGAGATATGCATTGTCTTTGATAATCTTGGTGTGACTTCTGTTAGAAGTATGCAGAATCATCGAGATCGCACTTTTCGAGCTATTTAATGCGAGAAACACGTTATCTGGTGTTTTCACCACTCCGCAGTTGGTTTGATATGCAGAACCGGCGATATTTTGGTTTTTGTCGGGTTTCAAGCTGAGATATGCATTTTCTACGATAATCTTGGTGAAACATCTGTCCGAAGTATGCAGAAACATCGAGAGCGCTCATTTCGAGCTACTTAATGCACGAAACACGTTTTCTGGTGTTTTCACCACTCCACGGTACGTTTGATGTGCAGAACCGGAGATAACTCGGTTTTCGTGGTGTTTCCGGCTGAGATATGCATTTTCTGCGATAATCTTGGTGGGTCTTTTGTCAGAAGTATGCAGAATCATCTAGATCGCTCTTTTCGAGCTACTTAATTCACGAAACACGTTTTCTGGTGTTTTCACCACTCCACAGTACGTTTGACATGCAGAACCGGCGATATCTTGATTTTCGTGGGGTTTCAAGCTGAGATATGCATTTTCTGCGATAATCTTGGTGAGACTTCTGTTAGAACTATGCAGAATCATCGAGATCGCACTTTTCGAGCTATTTAATGCGAGAAACACGTTATCTGGTGTTTTCACCACTCCGCAGTTGGTTTGATATGCAGAACCGGCGATATTTTGGTTTTCGTCGGGTTTCAAGCTGAGATATGCATTTTCTACGATAATCTTGGTGAAACATCTGTCCGAAGTATGCAGAAACATCGAGAGCGCTCTTTTCGATCTACTTAATGCACGAAACACGTTTTCTGGTGTTTTCACCACTCCACGGTACGTTTGATGTGCAGAACCGGAGATAACTCGGTTTTCGTCGGGTTTCAAGCTGAGATATGCATTTTCTACGATAATCTTGGTGAGACTTCTGTCCGAAGTATGCTGAAACATCGAGATCGCTCTTTTCGAGCTAGTTAATGCGAGAAAAACCTTATCCGATGTTTTCACCACTCCACAGTGCGTTTGATATGCAAAACCGGCGATATTTTGGTTTTCGTGGGGTTTCAAGCTGAGATATGCATTTTCTGCGATAATCTTGGTGAGACTTCTGTCCGAAGTATGCTGAATAATCGAGATCGCTCTTTTCGAGCTGGTTAGTGCGAGAAACACGTTTTCTGTGGTTTTCACCACTCCACAGTTCGTTGGATATGCAGAACAGTAGATATCTTGGTTTTCGTGGGGTTTCAAGCAGAGATATGCATTTTCGGCGATAATCTTGGTGTGACATCTGTTAGAAGTATGCAGAATCATCGAGATCGCACTTTTCGAGCTATTTAATGCGAGAAACACGTTATCTGGTGTTTTCACCACTCCGCAGTTGGTTTGATATGCAGAACCGGCGATATTTTGGTTTTCGTCGGATTTCAAGCTGAGATATGCATTTTCTACGATAATCTTGGTGAAACATCTGTCCGAAGTATGCAGAAACATCGAGAGCGCTCTTTTCGAGCTACTTAATGCACGAAACACGTTTTCTGGTGTTTTCACCACTCCACGGTACGTTTGACATGCAGAACCGGAGATATCTTGGTGTCGGTCGGGTTTCAAGCTGAGTTATGCATTTTCTACGATAATCCTGGTGAGACTTCTGTCCGAAGTATGCAGAAACATCGAGAGCGCTCGTTTCGAGCTATTTAATGCGACAAACACGTTATCTGGTGTTTTCACCACTCCACAGTGCGTTTGATATGCAGAACCGGCGATATCTTGGTTTTCGTGGGGTTTCAAGCTGAGATATGCATTTTCTGCGATAATCTTGGTGATACTTCTGTCCGAAGTATGCTGAAACATCGAGATCGCTCTTTTCGAGCTAGTTAATGCAAGAAGAACCTTATCCGGTGTTTTCACCACTCCACAGTGCGTTTGATATGCAGAACCGGCGATATCTTGGTTTTCGTGGGGTTTCAAGCTGAGATATGCATTTTCTGCGATAATCTTGGTGAGACTTCAGTCAGAAGTATGCAGAATCATCTAGATCGCACTTTTCGAGCTACTTAATGCACGAAACACGTTTTCTGGTGTTTTCACCACTCCACAGTACGTTTGACATGCAGAACCGGAGATATCTTGGTTTCGGTCGGGTTTCAAGCTGAGATATGCATTTTCTACGATAATCTTGGTGAAACATCTGTCCGAAGTATGCAGAAACATCGAGAGCGCTCTTTTCGAGCTATTTAATGCGAGAAACTCGTTTTCTGGGGTTTTCACCACTCCACACTGCGTTTGATATGCAGAACAGGCGATATCTTGATTTTCGTGGTGTTTCCAGCTGAGATATGCATTTTCTGCGATAATCTTGGTGGGACTTTTGTCAGAAGAATGCAGAATAACTCGATCGCTCTTTTCGAGCTACTTAATGCACGAAACACGTTATCTGGTGTTTTCACCACTCCACAGTTGGTTTGATATGCAGAACCGGAGATAACTCGGTTTTCGTCGGGTTTCAAGCTGAGATATGCATTTTCTACGATAATCTTGGTGAGACTTCTGTCCGAAGTATGCTGAAACATCGAGATCGCTCTTTTCGAGCTAGTTAATGCGAGAAAAACCTTATCCGATGTTTTCACCACTCCACAGTGCGTTTGATATGCAAAACCGGCGATATCTTGGTTTTCGTGGGGTTTCAAGCTGAGATATGCATTTTCTGGGATAATCTTGGTGAGACTTCTGTTAGAAGTATGCAGAATCATCGAGATCGCACTATTCGAGCTATTTAATGCGAGAAACACGTTATCTGGTGTTTTCACCACTCCACAGTGCGTTTGATATGCAGAACCGGAGATATCTTGGTTTTCGTGGGGTTTCAAGCTGAGATATGCATTTCCTTTGATAATCTTGGTGAGACTCCTGTCCGAAATATGCTGAATCATCGAGATCGCTCTTTTCGAGCTATGAAATGCGAGAAACACGTTCTCTGGTTGTTGTCACCACTCCACAGTGCGTTTGAAATGCAGAACAGGCGATATCTTGATTTTCATGGTGTTTCCAGCTGAGATATGCATTTTCTGCGATAATCTTGGTGAGACTTCTGTTAGAAGTATGCAGAATCATCGAGAGCGCTCTTTCGAGCTATTTAATGCGAGAAACACGTTTTCTGGGGTTTTCACCACTCCACAGTTCGTTGGATATGCTGAACCGGAGATATCTTGGTTTTCGTGGGCTTTCAAGCTGAGATATGCATTTCCTGCGATAATCTTGGTGAGACTTCTGTCCGACGTATGCTGAATCATCTAGATCGCTCTTTTCGAGCTATTTAATGCGAGAAACACGTTATCTGGTGTTTTCACCACTCCTCAGTGCGTTTGATATGCAGAACCGGCGATATCTTGGTTTTCGTGGGGATTCAAGCTGAGATATGCAATTTCTGCGATAATCCTGGTGAGACTTCTGTCAG
Organism: Anthophora plumipes; assembly: GCA_951804975.1. Lineage (NCBI taxonomy): Eukaryota > Metazoa > Arthropoda > Insecta > Hymenoptera > Apidae > Anthophora > Anthophora plumipes. The sequence continues at coordinate 2,471,644 of CATORF010000423.1, forward strand.
AAATATGAAGAATCTTCGAGAACGCTCTTTTCGAGCTACTTAATGCGCGAAACACGTTTTCTGGTGTTTTCACCACTCCACGGTACGTTTGATGTGCAGAACCGGAGATAACTCGGTTTTCGTCGGGTTTCAAGCTGAGATATGCATTTTCTGCGATAATCTTGGTGAGACTTCTGTCCGAAGTATGCTTAATCATCGAGATCGCTCGTTTCAAGCTATTTAATGCGAGAAACACGTTATCTGGTGTTTTCACCACTCCACAGTGCGTATGATATGCAGATCCGGCGATATCTTTGTTTTCGTGGGGTTTCAAGCTGAGATATGCATTTTCTGCGATAATCTTGGTGAGACTTCTGTCCGAAGTATGCTGAAACATCGAGATCGCTATTTTCGAGCTAGTTAATGCAAGAAGAAACTTATCCGGTGTTTTCACCACTCCACAGTGCGTTTGATATGCAGAACCGGCGATATCTTGGTTTTCGTGGGGTTTCAAGCTGAGATATGCATTTTCTGCGATAATCTTGGTGAGACTTTTGTCCGAAGTATGCTGAGACATCGAGATCGCTCTTTTCGAGCTATTTAATGCGAGAATCACGTAATCTGGTGTTTTCACCACTCCACAGTGCGTTTGATATGCAGATCCGGCGATATCTTTGTTTTCGTGGGGTTTCAAGCTGAGATATGCATTTTCTGCGATAATCTTGGTGAGACTTCTGTCCGAAGTATGCTGAAACATCGAGATCGCTATTTTCGAGCTAGTTAATGCAAGAAGAAACTTATCCGGTGTTTTCACCACTCCACAGTGCGTTTGATATGCAGAACCGGCGATATCTTGGTTTTCGTGGGGTTTCAAGCTGAGATATGCATTTTCTGCGATAATCTTGGTGAGACTTCTGTCCGAAGTATGCTTAATCATCGAGATCGCTCGTTTCAAGCTATTTAATGCGAGAAACACGTTATCTGGTGTTTTCACCACTCCACAGTGCGTATGATATGCAGATCCGGCGATATCTTGGTTTTCGTTGGGTTTCAAGCTGAGATATGCATATTCTGCGATAATCTTGGTGAGACTTCTGTCCGAAGTATGCTGAATAATCGAGATCGCTCTTTTCGAGCTGGTTAGTGCGAGAAACACGTTTTCTGTGGTTTTCACCACTCCACAGTTCGTTGGATATGCAGAACAGTAGATATCTTGGTTTTCGTGGGGTTTCAAGCAGAGATATGCATTTTCGGCGATAATCTTGGTGTGACATCTGTTAGAAGTATGCAGAATCATCGAGATCGCACTTTTCGAGCTATTTAATGCGAGAAACACGTTATCTGGTGTTTTCACCACTCCGCAGTTGGTTTGATATGCAGAACCGGCGATATTTTGGTTTTCGTCGGGTTTCAAGCTGAGATATGCATTTTCTACGATAATCTTGGTGAAACATCTGTCCGAAGTATGCAGAAACATCGAGAGCGCTCTTTTCGAGCTACTTAATGCACGAAACACGTTTTCTGGTGTTTTCACCACTCCACGGTACGTTTTATGTGCAGAACCGGAGATAACTCGGTTTTCGTGGTGTTTCCAGCTGAGATATGCATTTTCTGCGATAATCTTGGTGGGTCTTTTGTCAGAAGTATGCAGAATCATCTAGATCGCTCTATTCGAGCTACTTAATGCACGAAACACGTTTTCTGGTGTTCTCACCACTCCACGGTACGTTTGACATGCAGAACCGGAGACATCTTGGTTTCGGTCGGGTTTCAAGCTGAGATATGCATTTTCTACGATAATCTTGGTGAGACTTTTGTCCGAAGTATGCTGAGACATCGAGATCGCTCTTTTCGAGCTATTTAATGCGAGAATCACGTAATCTGGTGTTTTCACCACTCCACAGTGCGTTTGATATGCAGAACCGGCGATATCTTGGTTTTCGTGGGGTTTCAAGCTGAGATATGCATTTTCTGCGATAATCTTGGTGAGACTTCTGTCCGAAGTATGCTGAAACATCGAGATCGCTCTTTTCGAGCTAGTTAATGCAAGCAGAACCTTATCCGGTGTTTTCACCACTCCACAGTGCGTTTGATATGCAGAACCGGCGATATCTTGGTTTTCGTGGGGTTTCAAGCTGAGATATGCATTTTCTGCGATAATCTTGGTGAGACTTCAGTCAGAAGTATGCAGAATCATCTAGATCGCACTTTTCGAGCTACTTAATGCACGAAACACGTTTTCTGGTGTTTTCACCACTCCACAGTACGTTTGACATGCAGAACCGGAGATATCTTGGTTTCGGTCGGGTTTCAAGCTGAGATATGCATTTTCTACGATAATCTTGGTGAAACATCTGTCCGAAGTATGCAGAAACATCGAGAGCGCTCTTATCGAGCTATTTAATGCGAGAAACTCGTTTTCTGGGGTTTTCACCACTCCACACTGCGTTTGATATGCAGAACAGGCGATATCTTGATTTTCGTGGTGTTTCCAGCTGAGATATGCATTTTCTGCGATAATCTTGGTGGGACTTTTGTCAGAAGTATGCAGAATAACTCGATCGCTCTTTTCGAGCTACTTAATGCACGAAACACGTTATCTGGTGTTTTCACCACTCCACAGTTGGTTTGATATGCAGAACCGGCGATATCTTGGTTTTCGTGGGGTTTCAAGCTGAGATATGCATTTTTTACGATAATCTTGGTGAGACTTCTGTCCGAAGTATGCTGAATAATCGAGATCGCTCTTTTCGAGCTGGTTAGTGCGAGAAACACGTTTTCTGTGGTTTTCACCACTCCACAGTTCGTTGGATATGCAGAACAGTAGATATCTTGGTTTTCGTGGGGTTTCATGCAGAGATATGCATTGTCTTCGATAATCTTGGTGTGACTTCTGTTAGAAGTATGCAGAATCATCGAGATCGCACTTTTCGAGCTATTTAATGCGAGAAACACGTTATCTGGTGTTTTCACCACTCCGCAGTTGGTTTGATATGCAGAACCGGCGATATTTTGGTTTTTGTCGGGTTTCAAGCTGAGATATGCATTTTCTACGATAATCTTGGTGAAACATCTGTCCGAAGTATGCAGAAACATCGAGAGCGCTCATTTCGAGCTACTTAATGCACGAAACACGTTTTCTGGTGTTTTCACCACTCCACGGTACGTTTGATGTGCAGAACCGGAGATAACTCGGTTTTCGTGGTGTTTCCGGCTGAGATATGCATTTTCTGCGATAATCTTGGTGGGTCTTTTGTCAGAAGTATGCAGAATCATCTAGATCGCTCTTTTCGAGCTACTTAATTCACGAAACACGTTTTCTGGTGTTTTCACCACTCCACAGTACGTTTGACATGCAGAACCGGCGATATCTTGATTTTCGTGGGGTTTCAAGCTGAGATATGCATTTTCTGCGATAATCTTGGTGAGACTTCTGTTAGAACTATGCAGAATCATCGAGATCGCACTTTTCGAGCTATTTAATGCGAGAAACACGTTATCTGGTGTTTTCACCACTCCGCAGTTGGTTTGATATGCAGAACCGGCGATATTTTGGTTTTCGTCGGGTTTCAAGCTGAGATATGCATTTTCTACGATAATCTTGGTGAAACATCTGTCCGAAGTATGCAGAAACATCGAGAGCGCTCTTTTCGAGCTACTTAATGCACGAAACACGTTTTCTGGTGTTTTCACCACTCCACGGTACGTTTGATGTGCAGAACCGGAGATAACTCGGTTTTCGTCGGGTTTCAAGCTGAGATATGCATTTTCTACGATAATCTTGGTGAGACTTCTGTCCGAAGTATGCTGAAACATCGAGATCGCTCTTTTCGAGCTAGTTAATGCGAGAAAAACCTTATCCGATGTTTTCACCACTCCACAGTGCGTTTGATATGCAAAACCGGCGATATCTTGGTTTTCGTGGGGTTTCAAGCTGAGATATGCATTTTCTGCGATAATCTTGGTGAGACTTCTGTTAGAAGTATGCAGAATCATCGAGATCGCACTATTCGAGCTATTTAATGCGAGAAACACGTTATCTGGTGTTTTCACCACTCCACAGTGCGTTTGATATGCAGAACCGGAGATATCTTGGTTTTCGTGGGGTTTCAAGCTGAGATATGCATTTCCTTTGATAATCTTGGTGAGACTCCTGTCCGAAATATGCTGAATCATCGAGATCGCTCTTTTCGAGCTATTTAATGCGAGAAACACATTCTCTGGTTGTTGTCACCACTCCACAGTGCGTTTGAAATGCAGAACAGGCGATATCTTGATTTTCGTGGTGTTTCCAGCTGAGATATGCATTTTTTACGATAATCTTGGTGAGACTTCTATCCGAAGTATGCTTAATCATCGAAATCGCTCGTTTCGAGCTATTTAATGCGAGAAACACGTTATCTGGTGTTTTCACCACTCCACAGTGCGTATGATATGCAGATCCAGCGATATCTTTGTTTTCGTGGGGTTTCAAGCTGAGATATGCATTTTCTGCGATAATCTTGGTGAGACTTCTGTCCGAAGTATGCTGAAACATCGAGATCGCTATTTTCGAGCTAGTTAATGCAAGAAGAAACTTATCCGGTGTTTTCACCACTCCACAGTGCGTTTGATATGCAGAACCGGCGATATCTTGGTTTTCGTGGGGTTTCAAGCTGAGATATGCATTTTCTGCGATAATCTTGGTGAGACTTCTGTCCGAAGTATGCTGAATAATCGAGATCGCTCTTTTCGAGCTGGTTAGTGCGAGAATCACGTTTTCTGTGGTTTTCACCACTCCACAGTTCGTTGGATATGCAGAACAGTAGATAACTCGGTTTTCGTGGTGTTTCCAGCTGAGATATGCATTTTCTGCGATAATCTTGGTGGGTCTTTTGTCAGAAGTATGCAGAATCATCTAGATCGCTCTTTTCGAGCTACTTAATGCACGAAACACGTTTTCGGGTGTTTTCACCACTCCACAGTACGTTTGACATGCAGAACCGGAGATATCTTGGTTTCGGTCGGGTTTCAAGCTGAGATATGCATTTTCTACGATAATCCTGGTGAGACTTCTGTCAGAAGTATGCAGAATCTTCGAGAACGCTCTTTTCGAGCTACTTAATGCGCGAAACACGTTTTCTGGTGTTTTCACCACTCCACGGTACGTTTGATGTGCAGAACCGGAGTTAACTCGGTTTTCGTCGGGTTTCAAGCTGAGATATTCATTTTCTACGATAATCTTGGTGAGACTTCTGTCAGAAGTATGCAGGATCTTCCAGAACGCTCTTTTCGAGCTATTTAATGCGAGAAACACGTTATCTGGTGTTTTCACCACTCCACAGTGCGTTTGATATGCAGTACCAGCGATATCTTGGTTTTTGTGGGGTTTCAAGCTGAGATATGCATTTTATACGATAATCTTGGTGAGACTTCTGTCCGAAGTATGCAGAATCATCGAGATCGCACTATTCGAGCTATTTAATGCGAGAAACACGTTCTCTGGTTGTTTTCACCACTCCACAGTGCGTTTGATATGCAGAACCGGCAACATCTTGATTTTCGTGAGGTTTCGAGATGAGATATGCGTTTCTGCGTTAATCTTGGAGAGACTTCTGCCCGAAGTATGCTGAAACATCGAGATCGCTCTTTTCGAGCTACTTAATGCAAGAAGAACCTTATCCGGTGTTTTCACCACTCCACAGTACGTTTGACATGCAGAACCGGAGATATCTTGGTTTCGGTCGGGTTTCAAGCTGAGATATGCATTTTCTACGATAATCCTGGTGAGACTTCTGTCAGAAGTATGCAGAATCTTCGAGAACGCTCTTTTCGAGCTACTTAATGCGCGAAACACGTTTTCTGGTGTTTTCACCACTCCACGGTACGTTTTATGTGCAGAACCGGAGATAACTCGGTTTTCGTGGTGTTTCCAGCTGAGATATGCATTTTCTGCGATAATCTTGGTGGGTCTTTTGTCAGAAGTATGCAGAAACATCGAGAGCGCTCATTTCGAGCTACTTAATGCACGAAACACGTTTTCTGGTGTTTTCACCACTCCACGGTACGTTTGATGTGCAGAACCGGAGATAACTCGGTTTTCGTGGTGTTTCCGGCTGAGATATGCATTTTCTGCGATAATCTTGGTGGGTCTTTTGTCAGAAGTATGCAGAATCATCTAGATCGCTCTTTTCGAGCTACTTAATTCACGAAACACGTTTTCTGGTGTTTTCACCACTCCACAGTACGTTTGACATGCAGAACCGGCGATATCTTGATTTTCGTGGGGTTTCAAGCTGAGATATGCATTTTCTGCGATAATCTTGGTGAGACTTCTGTTACAACTATGCAGAATCATCGAGATCGCACTTTTCGAGCTATTTAATGCGAGAAACACGTTATCTGGTGTTTTCACCACTCCGCAGTTGGTTTGATATGCAGAACCGGCGATATTTTGGTTTTCGTCGGGTTTCAAGCTGAGATATGCATTTTCTACGATAATCTTGGTGAAACATCTGTCCGAAGTATGCAGAAACATCGAGAGCGCTCTTTTCGAGCTACTTAATGCACGAAACACGTTTTCTGGTGTTTTCACCACTCCACGGTACGTTTGATGTGCAGAACCGGAGATAACTCGGTTTTCGTCGGGTTTCAAGCTGAGATATGCATTTTCTACGATAATCTTGGTGAGACTTCTGTCCGAAGTATGCTGAAACATCGAGATCGCTCTTTTCGAGCTAGTTAATGCGAGAAAAACCTTATCCGATGTTTTCACCACTCCACAGTGCGTTTGATATGCAAAACCGGCGATATCTTGGTTTTCGTGGGGTTTCAAGCTGAGATATGCATTTTCTGCGATAATCTTGGTGAGACTTCTGTTAGAAGTATGCAGAATCATCGAGATCGCACTATTCGAGCTATTTAATGCGAGAAACACGTTATCTGGTGTTTTCACCACTCCACAGTGCGTTTGATATGCAGAACCGGAGATATCTTGGTTTTCGTGGGGTTTCAAGCTGAGATATGCATTTCCTTTGATAATCTTGGTGAGACTCCTGTCCGAAATATGCTGAATCATCGAGATCGCTCTTTTCGAGCTATTTAATGCGAGAAACACGTTCTCTGGTTGTTGTCACCACTCCACAGTGCGTTCGAAATGCAGAACAGGCGATATCTTGATTTTCGTGGTGTTTCCAGCTGAGATATGCATTTTTTACGATAATCTTGGTGAGACTTCTATCCGAAGTATGCTTAATCATCGAGATCGCTCGTTTCGAGCTATTTAATGCGAGAAACACGTTATCTGGTGTTTTCACCACTCCACAGTGCGTATGATATGCAGATCCAGCGATATCTTTGTTTTCGTGGGGTTTCAAGCTGAGATATGCATTTTCTGCGATAATCTTGGTGAGACTTCTGTCCGAAGTATGCTGAAACATCGAGATCGCTATTTTCGAGCTAGTTAATGCAAGAAGAAACTTATCCGGTGTTTTCACCACTCCACAGTGCTTTTGATATGCAGAACCGGCGATATCTTGGTTTTCGTGGGGTTTCAAGCTGAGATATGCATTTTCTGCGATAATCTTGGTGAGACTTCTGTCCGAAGTATGCTGAATAATCGAGATCGCTCTTTTCGAGCTGGTTAGTGCGAGAAACACGTTTTCTGTGGTTTTCACCACTCCACAGTTCGTTGGATATGCAGAACAGTAGATATCTTGGTTTTCGTGGGGTTTCAAGCAGAGATATGCATTTTCGGCGATAATCTTGGTGTGACATCTGTTAGAAGTATGCAGAATCATCGAGATCGCACTTTTCGAGCTATTTAATGCGAGAAACACGTTATCTGGTGTTTTCACCACTCCGCAGTTGGTTTGATATGCAGAACCGGCGATATTTTGGTTTTCGTCGGGTTTCAAGCTGAGATATGCATTTTCTACGATAATCTTGGTGAAACATCTGTCCGAAGTATGCAGAAACATCGAGAGCGCTCTTTTCGAGCTACTTAATGCACGAAACACGTTTTCTGGTGTTTTCACCACTCCACGGTACGTTTTATGTGCAGAACCGGAGATAACTCGGTTTTCGTGGTGTTTCCAGCTGAGATATGCATTTTCTGCGATAATCTTGGTGGGTCTTTTGTCAGAAGTATGCAGAATCATCTAGATCGCTCTTTTCGAGCTACTTAATGCACGAAACACGTTTTCGGGTGTTTTCACCACTCCACAGTACGTTTGACATGCAGAACCGGAGATATGTTGGTTTCGGTCGGGTTTCAAGCTGAGATATGCATTTTCTACGATAATCCTGGTGAGACTTCTGTCAGAAGTATGCAGAATCTTCGAGAACGCTCTTTTCGAGCTATTTAATGCGAGAAACACGTTCTCTGGTTGTTTTCACCACTCCACAGTGCGTTTGATATGCAGAACCGGCAACATCTTGATTTTCGTGAGGTTTCGAGATGAGATATGCGTTTCTGCGTTAATCTTGGAGAGACTTCTGCCCGAAGTATGCTGAAACATCGAGATCGCTCTTTTCGAGCTACTTAATGCAAGAAGAACCTTATCCGGTGTTTTCACCACTCCACAGTGCGTTTGATATGCAAAACCGGCGATATCTTGGTTTTCGTTGGGTTTCAAGCTGAGATATGCATTTTCTGCGATAATCTTGGTGAGACTTCTGTTAGGTAGTATGCAGAATCATCGAGATCGCACTATTCGAGCTATTTAATGCGAGAAACACGTTATCTGGTGTTTTCACCACTCCACAGTGTGTTTGATATGCAGAACCGGAGATATCTTGGTTTTCGTGGGGTTTCAAGCTGAGATATGCATTTCCTTTGATAATCTTGGTGAGACTTCTGTCAGAAGTATGAAGAATCTTCGAGAACGCTCTTTTCGAGCTACTTAATGCGCGAAACACGTTTTCTGGTGTTTTCACCACTCCACGGTACGTTTGATGTGCAGAACCGGAGATAACTCGGTTTTCGTCAGGTTTCAAGCTGAGATATGCATTTTCTGCGATAATCTTGGTGAGACTTCTGTCCGAAGTATGCAGAATCATCGAGATCGCTCTTTTCGAGCTATTTAATGCGAGAATCACGTTATCTGGTGTTTTCACCACTCCGCAGTTGGTTTGATATGCAGAACCGGCGATATTTTGGTTTTCGTCGGGTTTCAAGCTGAGATATGCATTTTCTACGATAATCTTGGTGAAACATCGGTCCGCAGTATGCACAAACATCGAGAGCGCTCTTTTCGAGCTACTTAATGCACGAAACACGTTTTCTGGTGTTTTCACCACTCCACGGTACGTTTTATGTGCAGAACCGGAGATAACTCGGTTTTCGTGGTGTTTCCAGCTGAGATATGCATTTTCTGCGATAATCTTGGTGGGTCTTTTGTCAGAAGTATGCAGAATCATCTAGATCGCTCTTTTCGAGCTACTTAATGCGCGAAACACGTTTTCTGGTGTTTTCACCACTCCACGGTACGTTTGATGTGCAGAACCGGAGTTAACTCGGTTTTCGTCGGGTTTCAAGCCGAGATATGCATTTTCTACGATAATCTTGGTGAGATTTCTGTCAGAAGTATGCAGGATCTTCGAGAACGCTCTTTTCGAGCTATTTAATGCGAGAAACACGTTATCTGGTGTTTTCACCACTCCACAGTACGTTTGATATGCAGTACCAGCTATATCTCGGTTTTCGTGGGGTTTCAAGCTGAGATATGCATTTTATACGATAATCTTGGTGAGACTTCTGTCCGAAGTATGCAGAATCATCGAGATCGCACTATTCGAGCTATTTAATGCGAGAAACACGTTCTCTGGTTGTTTTCACCACTCCACAGTGCGTTTGATATGCAGAACCGGCAACATCTTGATTTTCGTGAGGTTTCGAGATGAGATATGCGTTTCTGCGATAATCTTGGTGAGACTTCTGTCCGAAGTATGCAGAAACATCGAGAGCGCTCTTTTCGAGCTATTTAATGCGAGAAACTCGTTTTCTGGGGTTTTCACCACTCCACAGTTCGTTGGATATGCAGAACCGGAGATACCTTGGATTTCGTGGGGTTTCAAGCTGAGATATGCATTTCCTGCGATAATCTTGGTGAGACTCCTGTCCGAAATATGCTGAATCATCGAGATCGCTCTTTTCGAGCTACTTAATGCACGAAACACGTTTTCTGGTGTTTTCACCACTCCACAGTACTTTTGACATGCAGAACCGGAGATATCTTGGTTTCTGTCGGGTTTGAAGCTGAGATATGCATTTTCTACGATAATCCTGGTGAGACTTCTGTCAGAAGTATGCAGAATCTTAGAGAACGCTCTTTTCGAGCTACTTAATGCAAGAAACACGTTTTCTGGTGTTTTCACCACTCCACGGTACGTTTGATGTGCAGAACCGGAGATAACTCGGTTTTCGTCGGGTTTCAAGCTGAGATATGCATTTTCTACGATAATCTTGGTGAGACTTCTGTCCGAAGTATGCAGAATCATCGAGATCGCACTATTCGAGCTATTTAATGCGAGAAACACGTTCTCTGGTTGTTTTCACCACTCCACAGTGCGTTTGATATGCAGAACCGGCAACATCTTGATTTTCGTGAGGTTTCGAGATGAGATATGCATTTCTGCGATAATCTTGGTGAGACTTCTGTCCGAAGTATGCAGAAACATCGAGAGCGCTCTTTTCGAGCTATTTAATGCGAGAAACTCGTTTTCTGGGGTTTTCACCACTCCACAGTTCGTTGGATATGCAGAACCGGAGATACCTTGGATTTCGTGGGGTTTCAAGCTGAGATATGCATTTCCTGCGATAATCTTGGTGAGACTCCTGTCCGAAATATGCTGAATCATCGAGATCGCTCTTTTCGAGCTACTTAATGCACGAAACACGTTTTCGGGTGTTCTCACCACTCCACAGTACGTTTGACATGCAGAACCGGAGATATCTTGGTTTCGGTCGGGTTTCAAGCTGAGATATGCATTTTCTACGATAATCTTGGTGAGACTTCTGTCCGAAGTATGCAGAATCATCGAGATCGCACTATTCGAGCTATTTAATGCGAGAAACACGTTCTCTGGTTGTTTTCACCACTCCACAGTGCGTTTGATATGCAGAACCGGCAACATCTTGATTTTCGTGAGGTTTCGAGATGAGATATGCATTTCTGCGATAATCTTGGTGAGACTCCTGTCCGAAATATGCTGAATCATCGAGATCGCTCTTTTCGAGCTACTTAATGCACGAAACACGTTTTCTGGTGTTTTCACCACTCCACAGTACTTTTGACATGCAGAACCGGAGATATCTTGGTTTCTGTCGGGTTTGAAGCTGAGATATGCATTTCCTGCGATAATCTTGGTGAGACTCCTGTCCGAAATATGCTGAATCATCGAGATCGCTCTTTTCGAGCTACTTAATGCACGAAACACGTTTTCGGGTGTTTTCACCACTCCACAGTACGTTTGACATGCAGAACCGGAGATATCTTGGTTTCGGTCGGGTTTCAAGCTGAGATATGCATTTTCTACGATAATCCTGGTGAGACTTCTGTCAGAAGTATGCAGAATCTTCAAGAACGCTCTTTTCGAGCTACTTAATGCGCGAAACACGTTTTCTGGTGTTTTCACCACTCCACGGTACGTTTGATGTGCAGAACCGGAGTTAACTTGGTTTTCGTCGGGTTTCAAGCCGAGATATGCATTTTCTACGATAATCTTGGTGAGACTTCTGTCAGAAGTATGCAGGATCTTCGAGAACGCTCTTTTCGAGCTACTTAATGCGAGAAACAGGTTATCTGGTGTTTTCACCACTCCACAGTACGTTTGATATGCAGTACCAGCGATATCTCGGGTTTCGTGGGGTTTCAAGCTGAGATATGCATTTTATACGATAATCTTGGTGAGACTTCTGTCCGAAGTATGCAGAATCATCGAGATCGCACTATTCGAGCTATTTAATGCGAGAAACACGTTCTCTGGTTGTTATCACCACTCCACAGTGCGTTTGATATGCAGAACCGGCAACATCTTGATTTTCGTGGGGTTTCAAGCTGAGATATGCGTTTCTGCGATAATCTTGGTGAGACTTCTGTCAGAAGTATGCAGAATCTTCGAGAACGCTCTTTTCGAGCTACTTAATGCGCGAAACACGTTTTCTGGTGTTTTCACCACTCCACAGTGCGTTTGATATGCAGAACCGGCAACATCTTGATTTTCGTGAGGTTTCGAGATGAGATATGCGTTTCTGCGATAATCTTGGTGAGACTTCTGTCCGAAGTATGCAGAAACATCGAGAGCGCTCTTTTCGAGCTATGTAATGCGAGAAACTCGTTTTCTGGGGTTTTCACCACTCCACAGTTCGTTGGATATGCAGAACCGGAGATACCTTGGATTACGTGGGGTTTCAAGCTGAGATATGCATTTCCTGCGATAATCTTGGTGAGACTCCTGTCCGAAATATGCTGAATCATCGAGATCGCTCTTTTCGAGCTACTTAATGCACGAAACACGTTTTCGGGTGTTTTCACCACTCCACAGTACGTTTGACATGCAGAACCGGAGATATCTTGGTTTCGGTCGGGTTTCAAGCTGAGATATGCATTTTCTACGATAATCCTGGTGAGACTTCTGTCAGAAGTATGCAGAATCTTCGAGAACGCTCTTTTCGAGCTACTTAATGCGCGAAACACGTTTTCTGGTGTTTTCACCACTCCACGGTACGTTTGACATGCAGAACCGGAGATATCTTGGTTTCGGTCGGGTTTCAAGCTGAGATATGCATTTTCTACGATAATCCTGGTGAGACTTCTGTCAGAAGTATGCAGAATCTTCGAGAACGCTCTTTTCGAGCTACTTAATGCGAGAAACACGTTATCTGGTGTTTTCACCACTCCACAGTACGTTTGATATGCAGTACCAGCGATATCTCGGTTTTCGTGGGGTTTCAAGCTGAGATATGCATTTTATACGATAATCTTGGTGAGACTCCTGTCCGAAATATGCTGAATCATCGAGATCGCTCTTTTCGAGCTACTTAATGCACGAAACACGTTTTCGGGTGTTTTCACCACTCCACAGTACGTTTGACATGCAGAACCGGAGATATCTTGGTTTCGGTCGGGTTTCAAGCTGAGATATGCATTTTCTACGATAATCCTGGTGAGACTTCTGTCAGAAGTATGCAGAATCTTCGAGAACGCTCTTTTCGAGCTACTTAATGCGCGAAACACGTTTTCTGGTGTTTTCACCACTCCACGGTACGTTTGACATGCAGAACCGGAGATATCTTGGTTTCGGTCGGGTTTCAAGCTGAGATATGCATTTTCTACGATAATCCTGGTGAGACTTCTGTCAGAAGTATGCAGAATCTTCGAGAACGCTCTTTTCGAGCTACTTAATGCGCGAAACACGTTTTCTGGTGTTTTCACCACTCCACAGTGCGTTTGATATGCAGAACCGGCAACATCTTGATTTTCGTGAGGTTTCGAGATGAGATATGCGTTTCTGCGATAATCTTGGTGAGACTTCTGTCCGAAGTATGCAGAAACATCGAGAGCGCTCTTTTCGAGCTATTTAATGCGAGAAACTCGTTTTCTGGGGTTTTCACCACTCCACAGTTCGTTGGATATGCAGAACCGGAGATACCTTGGATTTCGTGGGGTTTCAAGCTGAGATATGCATTTCCTGCGATAATCTTGGTGAGACTCCTGTCCGAAATATGCTGAATCATCGAGATCGCTCTTTTCGAGCTACTTAATGCACGAAACACGTTTTCGGGTGTTTTCACCACTCCACAGTACGTTTGACATGCAGAACCGGAGATATCTTGGTTTCGGTCGGGTTTCAAGCTGAGATATGCATTTTCTACGATAATCCTGGTGAGACTTCTGTCAGAAGTATGCAGAATCTTCGAGAACGCTCTTTTCGAGCTACTTAATGCGCGAAACACGTTTTCTGGTGTTTTCACCACTCCACGGTACGTTTGATGTGCAGAACCGGAGTTAACTCGGTTTTCGTCGGGTTTCAAGCCGAGATATGCATTTTCTACGATAATCTTGGTGAGACCTCTGTCAGAAGTATGCAGGATCTTCGAGAACGCTCTTTTCGAGCTACTTAATGCGAGAAACACGTTATCTGGTGTTTTCACCACTCCACAGTACGTTTGATATGCAGTACCAGCGATATCTCGGTTTTCGTGGGGTTTCAAGCTGAGATATGCATTTTATACGATAATCTAGGTGAGACTTCTGTCCGAAGTATGCAGAATCATCGAGATCGCACTATTCGAGCTATTTAATGCGAGAAACACGTTCTCTGGTTGTTATCACCACTCCACAGTGCGTTTGATATGCAGAACCGGCAACATCTTGATTTTCGTGGGGTTTCAAGCTGAGATATGCGTTTCTGCGATAATCTTGGTGAGACTTCTGTCCGAAGTATGCAGAAACATCGAGAGCGCTCTTTTCGAGCTATTTAATGCGAGAAACTCGTTTTCTGGGGTTTTCACCACTCCACAGTTCGTTGGATATGCAGAACCGGAGATACCTTGGATTTCGTGGGGTTTCAAGCTGAGATATGCATTTCCTGCGATAATCTTGGTGAGACACCTGTCCGAAATATGCTGAATCATCGAGATCGCTCTTTTCGAGCTACTTAATGCACGAAACACGTTTTCTGGTGTTTTCACCACTCCACAGTACGTTTGACATGCAGAACCGAAGATATCTTGGTTTCGGTCGGGTTTCAAGCTGAGATATGCATTTTCTACGATAATCCTGGTGAGACTTCTGTCAGAAGTATGCAGAATCTTAGAGAACGCTCTTTTCGAGCTACTTAATGCAAGAAACACGTTTTCTGGTGTTTTCACCACTCCACGGTACGTTTGATGTGCAGAACCGGAGATAACTCGGTTTTCGTCGGGTTTCAAGCTGAGATATGCATTTTCTACGATAATCTTGGTGAGACTTCTGTCCGAAGTATGCAGAATCATCGAGATCGCACTATTCGAGCTATTTAATGCGAGAAACACGTTCTCTGGTTGTTTTCACCACTCCACAGTGCGTTTGATATGCAGAACCGGCAACATCTTGATTTTCGTGAGGTTTCGAGATGAGATATGCGTTTCTGCGATAATCTTGGTGAGACTTCTGTCCGAAGTATGCAGAAACATCGAGAGCGCTCTTTTCGAGCTATTTAATGCGAGAAACTCGTTTTCTGGGGTTTTCACCACTCCACAGTTCGTTGGATATGCAGAACCGGAGATACCTTGGATTTCGTGGGGTTTCAAGCTGAGATATGCATTTCCTGCGATAATCTTGGTGAGACTCCTGTCCGAAATATGCTGAATCATCGAGATCGCTCTTTTCGAGCTACTTAATGCACGAAACACGTTTTCGGGTGTTTTCACCACTCCACAGTACGTTTGACATGCAGAACCGGAGATATCTTGGTTTCGGTCGGGTTTCAAGCTGAGATATGCATTTTCTACGATAATCCTGGTGAGACTTCTGTCAGAAGTATGCAGAATCTTCGAGAACGCTCTTTTCGAGCTACTTAATGCGCGAAACACGTTTTCTGGTGTTTTCACCACTCCACGGTACGTTTGATGTGCAGAACCGGAGTTAACTCGGTTTTCGTCGGGTTTCAAGCCGAGATATGCATTTTCTACGATAATCTTGGTGAGACTTCTGTCAGAAGTATGCAGGATCTTCGAGAACGCTCTTTTCGAGCTACTTAATGCGAGAAACACGTTATCTGGTGTTTTCACCACTCCACAGTACGTTTGATATGCAGTACCAGCGATATCTCGGTTTTCGTGGGGTTTCAAGCTGAGATATGCATTGTATACGATAATCTTGGTGAGACTTCTGTCCGAAGTATGCAGAATCATCGAGATCGCACTATTCGAGCTATTTAATGCGAGAAACACGTTATCTGGTGTTTTCACCACTCCACAGTGTGTTTGATATGCAGAACCGGAGATATCTTGGTTTTCGTGGGGTTTCAAGCTGAGATATGCATTTCCTTTGATAATCTTGGTGAGACTCCTGTCCGAAATATGCTGAATCATCGAGATCGCTCTTTTCGAGCCTTTTAAAGCGAGAAACACGTTCTCTGGTTGTTTTCACCACTCCACAGTGCGTTTGAAATGCAGAACAGGCGATATCTTGATTTTCGTGGTGTTTCCAGCTGAGATATGCATTTTCTGCGATAATCTTGGTGAGACTTCTGTTAGAAGTATGCAGAATCATCGAGAGCGCTCTTTCCGAGCTATTTAATGCGAGAAACACGTTTTCTGGGGTTTTCACCACTCCACAGTTCGTTGGATATGCTGAACCGGAGATATTTTGGTTTTCGTGGGGTTTCAAGCTGAGATATGCATTTCCTACGATAATCTTGGTGAGACTTCTGTCCGACGTATGCTGAATCATCTAGATCGCTCTTTTCGAGCTATTTAATGCGAGAAACACGTTATATGGTGTTTTCACCACTCCTCAGTGCGTTTGATATGCAGAACCGGAGATAACTCGGTTTTCGTCGGGTTTCAAGCTGAGATATGCATTTTCTACGATAATCTTGGTGAGACTTCTGTCCGAAGTATGCTGAAACATCGAGATCGCTCTGTTCGAGCTAGTTAATGCGAGAAAAACCTTATCCGGTGTTTTCACCACTCCACAGTGCGTTTGATATGCAAAACCGGCGATATCTTGGTTTTCGTGGGGTTTCAAGCTGAGATATGCATTTTCTGCGATAATCTTGGTGAGACTTCTGTTAGAAGTATGCAGAATCATCGAGATCGCACTTTTCGAGCTATTTAATGCGAGAAACACGTTATCTGGTGTTTTCACCACTCCGCAGTTGGTTTGATATGCAGAACCGGCGATATTTTGGTTTTCGTCGGGTTTCAAGCTGAGATATGCATTTTCTACGATAATCCTGGTGAGACTTCTGTCAGAAGTATGCAGAATCTTAGAGAACGCTCTTTTCGAGCTACTTAATGCAAGAAACACGTTTTCTGGTGTTTTCACCACTCCACGGTACGTTTGATGTGCAGAACCGGAGATAACTCGGTTTTCGTCGGGTTTCAAGCTGAGATATGCATTTTCTACGATAATCTTGGTGAGACTTCTGTCCGAAGTATGCTGAAACATCGAGATCGCTCTGTTCGAGCTAGTTAATGCGAGAAAAACCTTATCCGGTGTTTTCACCACTCCACAGTGCGTTTGATATGCAAAACCGGCGATATCTTGGTTTTCGTGGGGTTTCAAGCTGAGATATGCATTTTCTGCGATAATCTTGGTGAGACTTCTGTTAGAAGTATGCAGAATCATCGAGATCGCACTATTCGAGCTATTTAATGCGAGAAACACGTTATCTGGTGTTTTCACCACTCCACAGTGCGTTTGATATGCAGAACCGGAGATATCTTGGTTTTCGTGGGGTTTCAAGCTGAGATATGCATTTTCTGCGATAATCCTGGTGAGACTTCTGTCAGAAGTATGAAGAATCTTCGAGAACGCTCTTTTCGAGCTACTTAATGCGCGAAACACGTTTTCTGGTGTTTTCACCACTCCACAGTACGTTTGATATGCAGTACCAGCGATATCTCGGTTTTCGTGGGGTTTCAAGCTGAGATATGCATTTTCTACGATAATCTTGGTGAGACTTCTGTCCGAAGTATGCAGAATCATCGAGATCGCACTATTCGAGCTATTTAATGCGAGAAACACGTTCTCTGGTTGTTTTCACCACTCCACAGTGCGTTTGATATGCAGAACCGGCAACATCTTGATTTTCGTGAGGTTTCGAGATGAGATATGCGTTTCGGCGATAATCTTGGTGAGACTTCTGTCCGAAGTATGCAGAAACATCGAGAGCGCTCTTTTCGAGCTATTTAATGCGAGAAACTCGTTTTCTGGGGTTTTCACCACTCCACAGTTCGTTGGATATGCAGAACCGGAGATACCTTGGATTTCGTGGGGTTTCAAGCTGAGATATGCATTTCCTGCGATAATCTTGGTGAGACTCCTGTCCGAAATATGCTGAATCATCGAGATCGCTCTTTTCGAGCTACTTAATGCACGAAACACGTTTTCGGGTGTTTTCACCACTCCACAGTACGTTTGACATGCAGAACCGGAGATATCTTGGTTTCGGTCGGGTTTCAAGCAGAGATATGCATTTTCTACGATAATCCTGGTGAGACTTCTGTCAGAAGTATGCAGAATCTTCGAGAACGCTCTTTTCGAGCTACTTAATGCGCGAAACACGTTTTCTGGTGTTTTCACCACTCCACGGTACGTTTGATGTGCAGAACCGGAGTTAACTCGGTTTTCGTCGGGTTTCAAGCCGAGATATGCATTTTCTACGATAATCTTGGTGAGACTTCTGTCAGAAGTATGCAGGATCTTCGAGAACGCTCTTTTCGAGCTACTTAATGCGAGAAACACGTTATCTGGTGTTTTCACCACTCCACAGTACGTTTGATATGCAGTACCAGCGATATCTCGGTTTTCGTGGGGTTTCAAGCTGAGATATGCATTTTATACGATAATCTTGGTGAGACTTCTGTCCGAAGTATGCAGAATCATCGAGATCGCACTATTCGAGCTATTTAATGCGAGAAACACGTTCTCTGGTTGTTTTCACCACTCCACAGTGCGTTTGATATGCAGAACCGGCAACATCTTGATTTTCGTGAGGTTTCGAGATGAGATATGCGTTTCTGCGATAATCTTGGTGAGACTTCTGTCCGAAGTATGCAGAAACATCGAGAGCGCTCTTTTCGAGCTATTTAATGCGAGAAACTCGTTTTCTGGGGTTTTCACCACTCCACAGTTCGTTGGATATGCAGAACCGGAGATACCTTGGATTTCGTGGGGTTTCAAGCTGAGATATGCATTTCCTGCGATAATCTTGGTGAGACACCTGTCCGAAATATGCTGAATCATCGAGATCGCTCTTTTCGAGCTACTTAATGCACGAAACACGTTTTCTGGTGTTTTCACCACTCCACAGTACGTTTGACATGCAGAACCGAAGATATCTTGGTTTCGGTCGGGTTTCAAGCTGAGATATGCATTTTCTACGATAATCCTGGTGAGACTTCTGTCAGAAGTATGCAGAATCTTAGAGAACGCTCTTTTCGAGCTACTTAATGCAAGAAACACGTTTTCTGGTGTTTTCACCACTCCACGGAACGTTTGATGTGCAGAACCGGAGACAACTCGGTTTTCGTCGGGTTTCAAGCTGAGATATGCATTTTCGACGATAATCTTGGTGAGACTTCTGTCCGAAGTATGCTGAAACATCGAGATCGCTCTGTTCGAGCTAGTTAATGCGAGAAAAACCTTATCCGGTGTTTTCACCACTCCACAGTGCGTTTGATATGCAAAACCGGCGATATCTTGGTTTTCGTGGGGTTTCAAGCTGAGATATGCATTTTCTGCGATAATCTTGGTGAGACTTCTGTTAGAAGTATGCAGAATCATCGAGAGCGCTCTTTCCGAGCTATTTAATGCGAGAAACACGTTTTCTGGGGTTTTCACCACTCCACAGTTCGTTGGATATGCTGAACCGGAGATATTTTGGTTTTCGTGGGGTTTCAAGCTGAGATATGCATATTCTGCGATAATCTTGGTGAGACTTCTGTCCGAAGTATGCAGAAACATCGAGAGCGCTCTTTTCGAGCTATTTAATGCGAGAAACTCGTTTTCTGGGGTTTTCACCACTCCACAGTTCGTTGGATATGCAGAACCGGAGATACCTTGGATTTCGTGGGGTTTCAAGCTGAGATATGCATTTCCTGCGATAATCTTGGTGAGACTCCTGTCCGAAATATGCTGAATCATCGAGATCGCTCTTTTCGAGCTACTTAATGCACGAAACACGTTTTCGGGTGTTTTCACCACTCCACAGTACGTTTGACATGCAGAACCGGAGATATCTTGGTTTCGGTCGGGTTTCAAGCAGAGATATGCATTTTCTACGATAATCCTGGTGAGACTTCTGTCAGAAGTATGCAGAATCTTCGAGAACGCTCTTTTCGAGCTACTTAATGCGCGAAACACGTTTTCTGGTGTTTTCACCACTCCACGGTACGTTTGATGTGCAGAACCGGAGTTAACTCGGTTTTCGTCGGGTTTCAAGCCGAGATATGCATTTTCTACGATAATCTTGGTGAGACTTCTGTCAGAAGTATGCAGGATCTTCGAGAACGCTCTTTTCGAGCTACTTAATGCGAGAAACACGTTATCTGGTGTTTTCACCACTCCACAGTACGTTTGATATGCAGTACCAGCGATATCTCGGTTTTCGTGGGGTTTCAAGCTGAGATATGCATTTTATACGATAATCTTGGTGAGACTTCTGTCCGAAGTATGCAGAATCATCGAGATCGCACTATTCGAGCTATTTAATGCGAGAAACACGTTCTCTGGTTGTTTTCACCACTCCACAGTGCGTTTGATATGCAGAACCGGCAACATCTTGATTTTCGTGAGGTTTCGAGATGAGATATGCGTTTCTGCGATAATCTTGGTGAGACTTCTGTCCGAAGTATGCAGAAACATCGAGAGCGCTCTTTTCGAGCTATTTAATGCGAGAAACTCGTTTTCTGGGGTTTTCACCACTCCACAGTTCGTTGGATATGCAGAACCGGAGATACCTTGGATTTCGTGGGGTTTCAAGCTGAGATATGCATTTCCTGCGATAATCTTGGTGAGACACCTGTCCGAAATATGCTGAATCATCGAGATCGCTCTTTTCGAGCTACTTAATGCACGAAACACGTTTTCTGGTGTTTTCACCACTCCACAGTACGTTTGACATGCAGAACCGAAGATATCTTGGTTTCGGTCGGGTTTCAAGCTGAGATATGCATTTTCTACGATAATCCTGGTGAGACTTCTGTCAGAAGTATGCAGAATCTTAGAGAACGCTCTTTTCGAGCTACTTAATGCAAGAAACACGTTTTCTGGTGTTTTCACCACTCCACGGAACGTTTGATGTGCAGAACCGGAGACAACTCGGTTTTCGTCGGGTTTCAAGCTGAGATATGCATTTTCGACGATAATCTTGGTGAGACTTCTGTCCGAAGTATGCTGAAACATCGAGATCGCTCTGTTCGAGCTAGTTAATGCGAGAAAAACCTTATCCGGTGTTTTCACCACTCCACAGTGCGTTTGATATGCAAAACCGGCGATATCTTGGTTTTCGTGGGGTTTCAAGCTGAGATATGCATTTTCTGCGATAATCTTGGTGAGACTTCTGTTAGAAGTATGCAGAATCATCGAGAGCGCTCTTTCCGAGCTATTTAATGCGAGAAACACGTTTTCTGGGGTTTTCACCACTCCACAGTTCGTTGGATATGCTGAACCGGAGATATTTTGGTTTTCGTGGGGTTTCAAGCTGAGATATGCATTTCCTACGATAATCTTGGTGAGACTTCTGTCCGACGTATGCTGAATCATCTAGATCGCTCTTTTCGAGCTATTTAATGCGAGAAACACGTTATATGGTGTTTTCACCACTCCTCAGTGCGTTTGATATGCAGAACCGGAGATAACTCGGTTTTCGTCGGGTTTCAAGCTGAGATATGCATTTTCTACGATAATCTTGGTGAGACTTCTGTCCGAAGTATGCTGAAACATCGAGATCGCTCTGTTCGAGCTAGTTAATGCGAGAAAAACCTTATCCGGTGTTTTCACCACTCCACAGTGCGTTTGATATGCAAAACCGGCGATATCTTGGTTTTCGTGGGGTTTCAAGCTGAGATATGCATTTTCTGCGATAATCTTGGTGAGACTTCTGTTAGAAGTATGCAGAATCATCGAGATCGCACTTTTCGAGCTATTTAATGCGAGAAACACGTTATCTGGTGTTTTCACCACTCCGCAGTTGGTTTGATATGCAGAACCGGCGATATTTTGGTTTTCGTCGGGTTTCAAGCTGAGATATGCATTTTCTACGATAATCCTGGTGAGACTTCTGTCAGAAGTATGCAGAATCTTAGAGAACGCTCTTTTCGAGCTACTTAATGCAAGAAACACGTTTTCTGGTGTTTTCACCACTCCACGGTACGTTTGATGTGCAGAACCGGAGATAACTCGGTTTTCGTCGGGTTTCAAGCTGAGATATGCATTTTCTACGATAATCTTGGTGAGACTTCTGTCCGAAGTATGCTGAAACATCGAGATCGCTCTGTTCGAGCTAGTTAATGCGAGAAAAACCTTATCCGGTGTTTTCACCACTCCACAGTGCGTTTGATATGCAAAACCGGCGATATCTTGGTTTTCGTGGGGTTTCAAGCTGAGATATGCATTTTCTGCGATAATCTTGGTGAGACTTCTGTTAGAAGTATGCAGAATCATCGAGATCGCACTATTCGAGCTATTTAATGCGAGAAACACGTTATCTGGTGTTTTCACCACTCCACAGTGCGTTTGATATGCAGAACCGGAGATATCTTGGTTTTCGTGGGGTTTCAAGCTGAGATATGCATTTTCTGCGATAATCCTGGTGAGACTTCTGTCAGAAGTATGAAGAATCTTCGAGAACGCTCTTTTCGAGCTACTTAATGCGCGAAACACGTTTTCTGGTGTTTTCACCACTCCACAGTACGTTTGATATGCAGTACCAGCGATATCTCGGTTTTCGTGGGGTTTCAAGCTGAGATATGCATTTTATACGATAATCTTGGTGAGACTTCTGTCCGAAGTATGCAGAATCATCGAGATCGCACTATTCGAGCTATTTAATGCGAGAAACACGTTCTCTGGTTGTTTTCACCACTCCACAGTGCGTTTGGTATGCAGAACCGGCAACATCTTGATTTTCGTGAGGTTTCGAGATGAGATATGCGTTTCTGCGATAATCTTGGTGAGACTTCTGTCCGAAGTATGCAGAAACATCGAGAGCGCTCTTTTCGAGCTATTTAATGCGAGAAACTCGTTTTCTGGGGTTTTCACCACTCCACAGTTCGTTGGATATGCAGAACCGGAGATACCTTGGATTTCGTGGGGTTTCAAGCTGAGATATGCATTTCCTGCGATAATCTTGGTGAGACTCCTGTCCGAAATATGCTGAATCATCGAGATCGCTCTTTTCGAGCTACTTAATGCACGAAACACGTTTTCGGGTGTTTTCACCACTCCACAGTACGTTTGACATGCAGAACCGGAGATATCTTGGTTTCGGTCGGGTTTCAAGCAGAGATATGCATTTTCTACGATAATCCTGGTGAGACTTCTGTCAGAAGTATGCAGAATCTTCGAGAACGCTCTTTTCGAGCTACTTAATGCGCGAAACACGTTTTCTGGTGTTTTCACCACTCCACGGTACGTTTGATGTGCAGAACCGGAGTTAACTCGGTTTTCGTCGGGTTTCAAGCCGAGATATGCATTTTCTACGATAATCTTGGTGAGACTTCTGTCAGAAGTATGCAGGATCTTCGAGAACGCTCTTTTCGAGCTACTTAATGCGAGAAACACGTTATCTGGTGTTTTCACCACTCCACAGTACGTTTGATATGCAGTACCAGCGATATCTCGGTTTTCGTGGGGTTTCAAGCTGAGATATGCATTTTATACGATAATCTTGGTGAGACTTCTGTCCGAAGTATGCAGAATCATCGAGATCGCACTATTCGAGCTATTTAATGCGAGAAACACGTTCTCTGGTTGTTTTCACCACTCCACAGTGCGTTTGATATGCAGAACCGGCAACATCTTGATTTTCGTGAGGTTTCGAGATGAGATATGCGTTTCTGCGATAATCTTGGTGAGACTTCTGTCCGAAGTATGCAGAAACATCGAGAGCGCTCTTTTCGAGCTATTTAATGCGAGAAACTCGTTTTCTGGGGTTTTCACCACTCCACAGTTCGTTGGATATGCAGAACCGGAGATACCTTGGATTTCGTGGGGTTTCAAGCTGAGATATGCATTTCCTGCGATAATCTTGGTGAGACACCTGTCCGAAATATGCTGAATCATCGAGATCGCTCTTTTCGAGCTATTTAATGCGAGAATCACGTTATCTGGTGTTTTCACCACTCTACAGTGCGTTTGATATGCAGTACCAGCGATATCTTGGTTTTCGTGGGGTTTCATGCTGAGATATGCAATTTTTACGATAATCTTGGTGAGACTTCTGTCCGAAGTATGCAGAATCATCGAGATCGCTCTATTCGAGCTATTTAATGCGACAAACACGTTATCTGGTGTTTACAGCACCCCACAGTGCGTTTGATATGCAGAACCAGCGATATCTTGGTTTTCGTGGGGTTTCAAGCTGAGATATGCATTTTTTACGATAATCTTGGTGAGACTTCTGTCCGAAGTATGCTTAATAATCGAGATCGCTCGTTTCGAGCTATTTAATGCGAGAAAAACGTTATCTGGTGTTTTCACCACTCCACAGTGCGTATGATATGCAGAACCGGCGATATCTTTGTTTTCGTGGGGTTTCAAGCTGAGATATGCATTTTCTGCGATAATCTTGGTGAGACTTCTGTTAGAAGTATGCAGAATCATCGAGATCGCACTATTCGAGCTATTTAATGCGAGAAACACGTTATCTGGTGTTTTCACCACTCCACAGTGCGTTTGATATGCAGAACCGGAGATATCTTGGTTTTCGTGGGGTTTCAAGCTGAGATATGCATTTCCTTTGATAATCTTGGTGAGACTCCTGTCCGAAATATGCTGAATCATCGAGATCGCTCTTTTCGAGCCTTTTAATGCGAGAAACACGTTCTCTGGTTGTTTTCACCACTCCACAGTGCGTTTGAAATGCAGAACAGGCGATATCTTGATTTTCGTGGTGTTTCCAGCTGAGATATGCATTTTCTGCGATAATCTTGGTGAGACTTCTGTTAGAAGTATGCAGAATCATCGAGAGCGCTCTTTCCGAGCTATTTAATGCGAGAAACACGTTTTCTGGGGTTTTCACCACTCCACAGTTCGTTGGATATGCAGAACCGGAGATACCTTGGATTTCGTGGGGTTTCAAGCTGGGATATGCATTTTCTGCGATAATCTTGGTGTGACTTCTGTTAGAAGTATGCAGAATCATCGAGATCGCACTTTTCGAGCTATTTAATGCGAGAAACACGTTATCTGGTGTTTTCACCACTCCGCAGTTGGTTTGATATGCAGAACCGGCGATACTTTGGTTTTCGTCGGGTTTCAAGCTGAGATATGCATTTTCTACGATAATCTTGGTGAAACATCTGTCCGAAGTATGCAGAAACATCGAGAGCGCTCTTTTCGAGCTACTTAATGCACGAAACACGTTTTCTGGTGTTTTCACCACTCCACAGTACGTTTGACATGCAGAACCGGAGATAACTCGGTTTTCGTCGGGTTTCAAGCTGAGATATGCATTTTATACGATAATCTTGGTGAGACTTCTGTCCGAAGTATGCTGAATCATCGAGATCGCACTATTCGAGCTATTTAATGCGAGAAACACGTTCTCTTGTTGTTTTCACCACTCCACAGTGCGTTTGATATGCAGAACCGGCAACATCTTGATTTTCGTGAAGTTTCGAGATGAGATATGCGTTTCTGCGATAATCTTGGTGAGACTTCTGTCCGAAGTATCCAGAAACATCGAGAGCGCTCTTTTCGAGCTATTTAATGCGAGAATCTCGTTTTCTGGGGTTTTCACCACTCCACAGTTCGTTGGATATGCAGAACCGGAGATACCTTGGATTTCGTGGGGTTTCAAGCTGAGATATGCATTTCCTACGATAATCTTGGTGAGACTTCTGTCCGACGTATGCTGAATCATCTAGATCGCTCTTTTCGAGCTATTTAATGCGAGAAACACGTTATATGGTGTTTTCACCACTCCTCAGTGCGTTCGATATGCAGAACCGGCGATATCTTGGTTTTCGTGGGGATTCAAGCTGAGATATGCATTTTCTGCGATAATGAAGTATGAAGAATCTTCGAGAACGCTCTTTTCGAGCTACTTAATGCGCGAAACACGTTTTCTGGTGTTTTCACCACTCCACGGTACGTTTGATGTGCAGAACCGGAGATAACTCGGTTTTCGTCGGGTTTCAAGCTGAGATATGCATTTTCTGCGATAATCTTGGTGAGACTTCTGTCCGAAGTATGCAGAATCATCGAGATCGCTCTTTTCGAGCTATTTAATGCGAGAATCACGTTATCTGGTGTTTTCACCACTCTACAGTGCGTTTGATATGCAGTACCAGCGATATCTTGGTTTTCGTGGGGTTTCATGCTGAGATATGCAATTTTTACGATAATCTTGGTGAGACTTCTGTCCGAAGTATGCAGAATCATCGAGATCGCTCTATTCGAGCTATTTAATGCGACAAACACGTTATCTGGTGTTTTCAGCACCCCACAGTGCGTTTGATATGCAGAACCAGCGATATCTTGGTTTTCGTGGGGTTTCAAGCTGAGATATGCATTTTTTACGATAATCTTGGTGAGACTTCTGTCCGAAGTATGCTTAATAATCGAGATCGCTCGTTTCGAGCTATTTAATGCGAGAAAAACGTTATCTGGTGTTTTCACCACTCCACAGTGCGTATGATATGCAGAACCGGCGATATCTTTGTTTTCGTGGGGTTTCAAGCTGAGATATGCATTTTCTGCGATAATCTTGGTGAGACTTCTGTTAGAAGTATGCAGAATCATCGAGATCGCACTATTCGAGCTATTTAATGCGAGAAACACGTTATCTGGTGTTTTCACCACTCCACAGTGCGTTTGATATGCAGAACCGGAGATATCTTGGTTTTCGTGGGGTTTCAAGCTGAGATATGCATTTCCTTTGATAATCTTGGTGAGACTCCTGTCCGAAATATGCTGAATCATCGAGATCGCTCTTTTCGAGCCTTTTAATGCGAGAAACACGTTCTCTGGTTGTTTTCACCACTCCACAGTGCGTTTGAAATGCAGAACAGGCGATATCTTGATTTTCGTGGTGTTTCCAGCTGAGATATGCATTTTCTGCGATAATCTTGGTGAGACTTCTGTTAGAAGTATGCAGAATCATCGAGAGCGCTCTTTCCGAGCTATTTAATGCGAGAAACACGTTTTCTGGGGTTTTCACCACTCCACAGTTCGTTGGATATGCAGAACCGGAGATACCTTGGATTTCGTGGGGTTTCAAGCTGGGATATGCATTTTCTGCGATAATCTTGGTGTGACTTCTGTTAGAAGTATGCAGAATCATCGAGATCGCACTTTTCGAGCTATTTAATGCGAGAAACACGTTATCTGGTGTTTTCACCACTCCGCAGTTGGTTTGATATGCAGAACCGGCGATACTTTGGTTTTCGTCGGGTTTCAAGCTGAGATATGCATTTTCTACGATAATCTTGGTGAAACATCTGTCCGAAGTATGCAGAAACATCGAGAGCGCTCTTTTCGAGCTACTTAATGCACGAAACACGTTTTCTGGTGTTTTCACCACTCCACAGTACGTTTGACATGCAGAACCGGAGATAACTCGGTTTTCGTCGGGTTTCAAGCTGAGATATGCATTTTATACGATAATCTTGGTGAGACTTCTGTCCGAAGTATGCAGAATCATCGAGATCGCACTATTCGAGCTATTTAATGCGAGAAACACGTTCTCTTGTTGTTTTCACCACTCCACAGTGCGTTTGATATGCAGAACCGGCAACATCTTGATTTTCGTGAGGTTTCGAGATGAGATATGCGTTTCTGCGATAATCTTGGTGAGACTTCTGTCCGAAGTATCCAGAAACATCGAGAGCGCTCTTTTCGAGCTATTTAATGCGAGAAACTCGTTTTCTGGGGTTTTCACCACTCCACAGTTCGTTGGATATGCAGAACCGGAGATACCTTGGATTTCGTGGGGTTTCAAGCTGAGATATGCATTTCCTGCGATAATCTTGGTGAGACACCTGTCCGAAATATGCTGAATCATCGAGATCGCTCTTTTCGAGCTACTTAATGCACGAAACACGTTTTCTGGTGTTTTCACCACTCCACAGTACGTTTGACATGCAGAACCGAAGATATCTTGGTTTCGGTCGGGTTTCAAGCTGAGATATGCATTTTCTACGATAATCCTGGTGAGACTTCTGTCAGAAGTATGCAGAATCTTAGAGAACGCTCTTTTCGAGCTACTTAATGCAAGAAACACGTTTTCTGGTGTTTTCACCACTCCACGGTACGTTTGATATGCAGAACCGGAGATAACTCGGTTTTCGTCGCGTTTCAAGCTGAGATATGCATTTTCTACGATAATCTTGGTGAGACTTCTGTCCGAAGTATGCTGAAACATCGAGATCGCTCTGTTCGAGCTAGTTAATGCGAGAAAAACCTTATCCGGCGTTTTCACCACTCCACAGTGCGTTTGATATGCAAAACCGGCGATATCTTGGTTTTCGTGGGGTTTCAAGCTGAGATATGCATTTTCTGCGATAATCTTGGTGAGACTTCTGTTAGAAGTATGCAGAATCATCGAGATCGCACTATTCGAGCTATTTAATGCGAGAAACACGTTATCTGGTGTTTTCACCACTCCACAGTGCGTTTGATATGCAGAACCGGAGATATCTTGGTTTTCGTGGGGTTTCAAGCTGAGATATGCATTTCCTTTGATAATCTTGGTGAGACTCCTGTCCGAAATATGCTGAATCATCGAGATCGCTCTTTTCGAGCCTTTTAAAGCGAGAAACACGTTCTCTGGTTGTTTTCACCACTCCACAGTGCGTTTGAAATGCAGAACAGGCGATATCTTGATTTTCGTGGTGTTTCCAGCTGAGATATGCATTTTCTGCGATAATCTTGGTGAGACTTCTGTTAGAAGTATGCAGAATCATCGAGAGCGCTCTTTCCGAGCTATTTAATGCGAGAAACACGTTTTCTGGGGTTTTCACCACTCCACAGTTCGTTGGATATGCTGAACCGGAGATATTTTGGTTTTCGTGGGGTTTCAAGCTGAGATATGCATTTCCTACGATAATCTTGGTGAGACTTCTGACCGACGTATGCTGAATCATCTAGATCGCTCTTTTCGAGCTATTTAATGCGAGAAACACGTTATATGGTGTTTTCACCACTCCTCAGTGCGTTTGATATGCAGAACCGGCGATATCTTGGTTTTCGTGGGGATTCAAGCTGAGATATGCATTTTCTGCGATAATCCTGGTGAGACTTCTGTCAGAAGTATGAAGAATCTTCGAGAACGCTCTTGTCGAGCTACTTAATGCGCGAAACACGTTTTCTGGTGTTTTCACCACTCCACGGTACGTTTGATGTGCAGAACCGGAGATAACTCGGTTTTCGTCGGGTTTCAAGCTGAGATATGCATTTTCTGCGATAATCTTGGTGAGACTTCTGTCCGAAGTATGCAGAATCATCGAGATCGCTCTTTTCGAGCTATTTAATGCGAGAATCACGTTATCTGGTTTTTTCACCACTCTACAGTGCGTTTGATATGCAGTACCAGCGATATCTTGGTTTTCGTGGGGTTTCATGCTGAGATATGCAATTTTTACGATAATCTTGGTGAGACTTCTGTCCGAAGTATGCAGAATCATCGAGATCGCTCTATTCGAGCTATTTAATGCGACAAACACGTTATCTGGTGTTTTCAGCACCCCACAGTGCGTTTGATATGCAGAACCAGCGATATCTTGGTTTTCGTGGGGTTTCAAGCTGAGATATGCATTTTTTACGATAATCTTGGTGAGACTTCTGTCCGAAGTATGCTGAAACATCGAGATCGCTCTGTTCGAGCTAGTTAATGCGAGAAAAACCTTATCCGGTGTTTTCACCACTCCACAGTGCGTTTGATATGCAAAACCGGCGATATCTTGGTTTTCGTGGGGTTTCAAGCTGAGATATGCATTTCCTTTGATAATCTTGGTGAGACTCCTGTCCGAAATATGCTGAATCATCGAGATCGCTCTTTTCGAGCCTTTTAAAGCGAGAAACACGTTCTCTGGTTGTTTTCACCACTCCACAGTGCGTTTGAAATGCAGAACAGGCGATATCTTGGTTTTCGTGGGGATTCAAGCTGAGATATGCATTTTCTGCGATAATGAAGTATGAAGAATCTTCGAGAACGCTCTTTTCGAGCTACTTAATGCGCGAAACAGGTTTTCTGGTGTTTTCACCACTCCACGGTACGTTTGATGTGCGGAACCGGAGATAACTCGGTTTTCGTCGGGTTTCAAGCTGAGATATGCATTTTCTGCGATAATCTTGGTGAGACTTCTGTCCGAAGTATGCAGAATCATCGAGATCGCTCTTTTCGAGCTATTTAATGCGAGAATCACGTTATCTGGTGTTTTCACCACTCTACAGTGCGTTTGATATGCAGTACCAGCGATATCTTGGTTTTCGTGGGGTTTCATGCTGAGATATGCAATTTTTACGATAATCTTGGTGAGACTTCTGTCCGAAGTATGCAGAATCATCGAGATCGCTCTATTCGAGCTATTTAATGCGACAAACACGTTATCTGGTGTTTTCAGCACCCCACAGTGCGTTTGATATGCAGAACCAGCGATATCTTGGTTTTCGTGGGGTTTCAAGCTGAGATATGCATTTTTTACGATAATCTTGGTGAGACTTCTGTCCGAAGTATGCTTAATAATCGAGATCGCTCGTTTCGAGCTATTTAATGCGAGAAAAACGTTATCTGGTGTTTTCACCACTCCACAGTGCGTATGATATGCAGAACCGGCGATATCTTTGTTTTCGTGGGGTTTCAAGCTGAGATATGCATTTTCTGCGATAATCTTGGTGAGACTTCTGTTAGAAGTATGCAGAATCATCGAGATCGCACTATTCGAGCTATTTAATGCGAGAAACACGTTATCTGGTGTTTTCACCACTCCACAGTGCGTTTGATATGCAGAACCGGAGATACCTTGGATTTCGTGGGGTTTCAAGCTGAGATATGCATTTCCTGCGATAATCTTGGTGAGACACCTGTCCGAAATATGCTGAATCATCGAGATCGCTCTTTTCGAGCTACTTAATGCACGAAACACGTTTTCTGGTGTTTTCACCACTCCACAGTACGTTTGACATGCAGAACCGAAGATATCTTGGTTTCGGTCGGGTTTCAAGCTGAGATATGCATTTTCTACGATAATCCTGGTGAGACTTCTGTCAGAAGTATGCAGAATCTTAGAGAACGCTCTTTTCGAGCTACTTAATGCAAGAAACACGTTTTCTGGTGTTTTCACCACTCCACGGTACGTTTGATATGCAGAACCGGAGATAACTCGGTTTTCGTCGCGTTTCAAGCTGAGATATGCATTTTCTACGATAATCTTGGTGAGACTTCTGTCCGAAGTATGCTGAAACATCGAGATCGCTCTGTTCGAGCTAGTTAATGCGAGAAAAACCTTATCCGGTGTTTTCACCACTCCACAGTGCGTTTGATATGCAAAACCGGCGATATCTTGGTTTTCGTGGGGATTCAAGCTGAGATATGCATTTTCTGCGATAATCCTGGTGAGACTTCTGTCAGAAGTATGAAGAATCTTCGAGAACGCTCTTGTCGAGCTACTTAATGCGCGAAACACGTTTTCTGGTGTTTTCACCACTCCACGGTACGTTTGATGTGCAGAACCGGAGATAACTCGGTTTTCGTCGGGTTTCAAGCTGAGATATGCATTTTCTGCGATAATCTTGGTGAGACTTCTGTCCGAAGTATGCAGAATCATCGAGATCGCTCTTTTCGAGCTATTTAATGCGAGAATCACGTTATCTGGTTTTTTCACCACTCTACAGTGCGTTTGATATGCAGTACCAGCGATATCTTGGTTTTCGTGGGGTTTCATGCTGAGATATGCAATTTTTACGATAATCTTGGTGAGACTTCTGTCCGAAGTATGCAGAATCATCGAGATCGCTCTATTCGAGCTATTTAATGCGACAAACACGTTATCTGGTGTTTTCAGCACCCCACAGTGCGTTTGATATGCAGAACCAGCGATATCTTGGTTTTCGTGGGGTTTCAAGCTGAGATATGCATTTTTTACGATAATCTTGGTGAGACTTCTGTCCGAAGTATGCTGAAACATCGAGATCGCTCTGTTCGAGCTAGTTAATGCGAGAAAAACCTTATCCGGTGTTTTCACCACTCCACAGTGCGTTTGATATGCAAAACCGGCGATATCTTGGTTTTCGTGGGGTTTCAAGCTGAGATATGCATTTCCTTTGATAATCTCGGTGAGACTCCTGTCCGAAATATGCTGAATCATCGAGATCGCTCTTTTCGAGCCTTTTAAAGCGAGAAACACGTTCTCTGGTTGTTTTCACCACTCCACAGTGCGTTTGAAATGCAGAACAGGCGATATCTTGATTTTCGTGGTGTTTCCAGCTGAGATATGCATTTTCTGCGATAATCTTGGTGAGACTTCTGTTAGAAGTATGCAGAATCATCGAGAGCGCTCTTTCCGAGCTATTTAATGCGAGAAACACGTTTTCTGGGGTTTTCACCACTCCACAGTTCGTTGGATATGCTGAACCGGAGATATTTTGGTTTTCGTGGGGTTTCAAGCTGAGATATGCATTTCCTACGATAATCTTGGTGAGACTTCTGTCCGACGTATGCTGAATCATCTAGATCGCTCTTTTCGAGCTATTTAATGCGAGAAACACGTTATATGGTGTTTTCACCACTCCTCAGTGCGTTCGATATGCAGAACCGGCGATATCTTGGTTTTCGTGGGGATTCAAGCTGAGATATGCATTTTCTGCGATAATGAAGTATGAAGAATCTTCGAGAACGCTCTTTTCGAGCTACTTAATGCGCGAAACAGGTTTTCTGGTGTTTTCACCACTCCACGGTACGTTTGATGTGCAGAACCGGAGATAACTCGGTTTTCGTCGGGTTTCAAGCTGAGATATGCATTTTCTGCGATAATCTTGGTGAGACTTCTGTCCGAAGTATGCAGAATCATCGAGATCGCTCTTTTCGAGCTATTTAATGCGAGAATCACGTTATCTGGTGTTTTCACCACTCTACAGTGCGTTTGATATGCAGTACCAGCGATATCTTGGTTTTCGTGGGGTTTCATGCTGAGATATGCAATTTTTACGATAATCTTGGTGAGACTTCTGTCCGAAGTATGCAGAATCATCGAGATCGCTCTATTCGAGCTATTTAATGCGACAAACACGTTATCTGGTGTTTTCAGCACCCCACAGTGCGTTTGATATGCAGAACCAGCGATATCTTGGTTTTCGTGGGGTTTCAAGCTGAGATATGCATTTTTTACGATAATCTTGGTGAGACTTCTGTCCGAAGTATGCTTAATAATCGAGATCGCTCGTTTCGAGCTATTTAATGCGAGAAAAACGTTATCTGGTGTTTTCACCACTCCACAGTGCGTATGATATGCAGAACCGGCGATATCTTTGTTTTCGTGGGGTTTCAAGCTGAGATATGCATTTTCTGCGATAATCTTGGTGAGACTTCTGTTAGAAGTATGCAGAATCATCGAGATCGCACTATTCGAGCTATTTAATGCGAGAAACACGTTATCTGGTGTTTTCACCACTCCACAGTGCGTTTGATATGCAGAACCGGAGATATCTTGGTTTTCGTGGGGTTTCAAGCTGAGATATGCATTTCCTTTGATAATCTTGGTGAGACTCCTGTCCGAAATATGCTGAATCATCGAGATCGCTCTTTTCGAGCCTTTTAATGCGAGAAACACGTTCTCTGGTTGTTTTCACCACTCCACAGTGCGTTTGAAATGCAGAACAGGCGATATCTTGATTTTCGTGGTGTTTCCAGCTGAGATATGCATTTTCTGCGATAATCTTGGTGAGACTTCTGTTAGAAGTATGCAGAATCATCGAGAGCGCTCTTTCCGAGCTATTTAATGCGAGAAACACGTTTTCTGGGGTTTTCACCACTCCACAGTTCCTTGGATATGCAGAACCGGAGATACCTTGGATTTCGTGGGGTTTCAAGCTGGGATATGCATTTTCTGCGATAATCTTGGTGTGACTTCTGTTAGAAGTATGCAGAATCATCGAGATCGCACTTTTCGAGCTATTTAATGCGAGAAACACGTTATCTGGTGTTTTCACCACTCCGCAGTTGGTTTGATATGCAGAACCGGCGATACTTTGGTTTTCGTCGGGTTTCAAGCTGAGATATGCATTTTCTACGATAATCTTGGTGAAACATCTGTCCGAAGTATGCAGAAACATCGAGAGCGCTCTTTTCGAGCTACTTAATGCACGAAACACGTTTTCTGGTGTTTTCACCACTCCACAGTACGTTTGACATGCAGAACCGGAGATAACTCGGTTTTCGTCGGGTTTCAAGCTGAGATATGCATTTTATACGATAATCTTGGTGAGACTTCTGTCCGAAGTATGCAGAATCATCGAGATCGCACTATTCGAGCTATTTAATGCGAGAAACACGTTCTCTTGTTGTTTTCACCACTCCACAGTGCGTTTGATATGCAGAACCGGCAACATCTTGATTTTCGTGAGGTTTCGAGATGAGATATGCGTTTCTGCGATAATCTTGGTGAGACTTCTGTCCGAAGTATCCAGAAACATCGAGAGCGCTCTTTTCGAGCTATTTAATGCGAGAAACTCGTTTTCTGGGGTTTTCACCACTCCACAGTTCGTTGGATATGCAGAACCGGAGATACCTTGGATTTCGTGGGGTTTCAAGCTGAGATATGCATTTCCTGCGATAATCTTGGTGAGACACCTGTCCGAAATATGCTGAATCATCGAGATCGCTCTTTTCGAGCTACTTAATGCACGAAACACGTTTTCTGGTGTTTTCACCACTCCACAGTACGTTTGACATGCAGAACCGAAGATATCTTGGTTTCGGTCGGGTTTCAAGCTGAGATATGCATTTTCTACGATAATCCTGGTGAGACTTCTGTCAGAAGTATGCAGAATCTTAGAGAACGCTCTTTTCGAGCTACTTAATGCAAGAAACACGTTTTCTGGTGTTTTCACCACTCCACGGTACGTTTGATATGCAGAACCGGAGATAACTCGGTTTTCGTCGCGTTTCAAGCTGAGATATGCATTTTCTACGATAATCTTGGTGAGACTTCTGTCCGAAGTATGCTGAAACATCGAGATCGCTCTGTTCGAGCTAGTTAATGCAAGAAAAACCTTATCCGGTGTTTTCACCACTCCACAGTGCGTTTGATATGCAAAACCGGCGATATCTTGGTTTTCGTGGGGTTTCAAGCTGAGATATGCATTTTCTGCGATAATCTTGGTGAGACTTCTGTTAGAAGTATGCAGAATCATCGAGATCGCACTATTCGAGCTATTTAATGCGAGAAACACGTTATCTGGTGTTTTCACCACTCCACAGTGCGTTTGATATGCAGAACCGGAGATATCTTGGTTTTCGTGGGGTTTCAAGCTGAGATATGCATTTCCTTTGATAATCTTGGTGAGACTCCTGTCCGAAATATGCTGAATCATCGAGATCGCTCTTTTCGAGCCTTTTAAAGCGAGAAACACGTTCTCTGGTTGTTTTCACCACTCCACAGTGCGTTTGAAATGCAGAACAGGCGATATCTTGATTTTCGTGGTGTTTCCAGCTGAGATATGCATTTTCTGTGATAATCTTGGTGAGACTTCTGTTAGAAGTATGCAGAATCATCGAGAGCGCTCTTTCCGAGCTATTTAATGCGAGAAACACGTTTTCTGCGGTTTTCACCACTCCACAGTTCGTTGGATATGCTGAACCGGAGATATTTTGGTTTTCGTGGGGTTTCAAGCTGAGATATGCATTTCCTACGATAATCTTGGTGAGACTTCTGACCGACGTATGCTGAATCATCTAGATCGCTCTTTTCGAGCTATTTAATGCGAGAAACACGTTATATGGTGTTTTCACCACTCCTCAGTGCGTTTGATATGCAGAACCGGCGATATCTTGGTTTTCGTGGGGATTCAAGCTGAGATATGCATTTTCTGCGATAATCCTGGTGAGACTTCTGTCAGAAGTATGAAGAATCTTCGAGAACGCTCTTGTCGAGCTACTTAATGCGCGAAACACGTTTTCTGGTGTTTTCACCACTCCACGGTACGTTTGATGTGCAGAACCGGAGATAACTCGGTTTTCGTCGGGTTTCAAGCTGAGATATGCATTTTCTGCGATAATCTTGGTGAGACTTCTGTCCGAAGTATGCAGAATCATCGAGATCGCTCTTTTCGAGCTATTTAATGCGAGAATCACGTTATCTGGTGTTTTCACCACTCTACAGTGCGTTTGATATGCAGTACCAGCGATATCTTGGTTTTCGTGGGGTTTCATGCTGAGATATGCAATTTTTACGATAATCTTGGTGAGACT
Organism: Anthophora plumipes; assembly: GCA_951804975.1. Classification (NCBI taxonomy): domain Eukaryota; kingdom Metazoa; phylum Arthropoda; class Insecta; order Hymenoptera; family Apidae; genus Anthophora; species Anthophora plumipes. The sequence continues at coordinate 2,507,947 of CATORF010000423.1, forward strand.
TCTGTCCGAAGTATGCAGAATCATCGAGATCGCTCTATTCGAGCTATTTAATGCGACAAACACGTTATCTGGTGTTTTCAGCACCCCACAGTGCGTTTGATATGCAGAACCAGCGATATCTTGGTTTTCGTGGGGTTTCAAGCTGAGATATGCATTTTTTACGATAATCTTGGTGAGACTTCTGTCCGAAGTATGCTTAATAATCGAGATCGCTCGTTTCGAGCTATTTAATGCGAGAAAAACGTTATCTGGTGTTTTCACCACTCCACAGTGCGTATGATATGCAGAACCGGCGATATCTTTGTTTTCGTGGGGTTTCAAGCTGAGATATGCATTTTCTGCGATAATCTTGGTGAGACTTCTGTTAGAAGTATGCAGAATCATCGAGATCGCACTATTCGAGCTATTTAATGCGAGAAACACGTTATCTGGTGTTTTCACCACTCCACAGTGCGTTTGATATGCAGAACCGGAGATATCTTGGTTTTCGTGGGGTTTCAAGCTGAGATATGCATTTCCTTTGATAATCTTGGTGAGACTCCTGTCCGAAATATGCTGAATCATCGAGATCGCTCTTTTCGAGCCTTTTAATGCGAGAAACACGTTCTCTGGTTGTTTTCACCACTCCACAGTGCGTTTGAAATGCAGAACAGGCGATATCTTGATTTTCGTGGTGTTTCCAGCTGAGATATGCATTTTCTGCGATAATCTTGGTGAGACTTCTGTTAGAAGTATGCAGAATCATCGAGAGCGCTCTTTCCGAGCTATTTAATGCGAGAAACACGTTTTCTGGGGTTTTCACCACTCCACAGTTCGTTGGATATGCAGAACCGGAGATACCTTGGATTTCGTGGGGTTTCAAGCTGAGATATGCATTTTCTGCGATAATCTTGGTGTGACTTCTGTTAGAAGTATGCAGAATCATCGAGATCGCACTTTTCGAGCTATTTAATGCGAGAAACACGTTATCTGGTGTTTTCACCACTCCGCAGTTGGTTTGATATGCAGAACCGGCGATATTTTGGTTTTCGTCGGGTTTCAAGCTGAGATATGCATTTTCTACGATAATCTTGGTGAAACATCTGTCCGAAGTATGCAGAAACATCGAGAGCGCTCTTTTCGAGCTACTTAATGCACGAAACACGTTTTCTGGTGTTTTCACCACTCCACAGTACGTTTGACATGCAGAACCGGAGATAACTCGGTTTTCGTCGGGTTTCAAGCTGAGATATGCATTTTCTACGATAATCTTGGTGAGACTTCTGTCCGAAGTATGCTGAAACATCGAGATCGCTCTGTTCGAGCTAGTTAATGCGAGAAAAACCTTATCCGGTGTTTTCACCACTCCACAGTTGGTTTGATATGCAGAACCGGCGATATTTTGGTTTTCGTCGGGTTTCAAGCTGAGATATGCATTTTCTACGATAATCTTGGTGAAACATCTGTCCGAAGTATGCAGAAACATCGAGAGCGCTCTTTTCGAGCTATTTAATGCGAGAAACTCGTTTTCTGGGGTTTTCACCACTCCACAGTTCGTTGGATATGCAGAACCGGAGATACCTTGGATTTCGTGGGGTTTCAAGCTGAGATATGCATTTCCTGCGATAATCTTGGTGAGACTCCTGTCCGAAATATGCTGAATCATCGAGTTCGCTCTTTTCGAGGTACTTAATACACGAAACACGTTTTCTGGTGTTTTCACCACTCCACGGTACGTTTGATGTGCAGAACCGGAGATAACTCTGTTTTCGTCGGGTTTCAAGCTGAGATATGCATTTCCTGCGATAATCTTGGTGAGACTTCTGTCCGAAGTATGCTGAAACATCGAGAGCGCTCTTTTCGAGCTATTTAATGCGAGAAACTCGTTTTCTGGGGTTTTCACCACTCCACAGTTCGTTGGATATGCAGAACCGGAGATATCTTGGTTTTCGTGGGGTTTCAAGCTGAGAAATGCACTTCCTTTGATAATCTTGGTGAGACTCCTGTCCGAAATATGCTGAATTATCGAGATCGCTCTTTTCGAGCTATTTAATGCGAGAAACACGTTCTCTGGTTGCTTTCACCACTCCACAGTGCGTTTGATATGCAGAACAGGCGATATCTTGATTTTCGTGGTGTTTCCAGCTGAGATATGCATTTCCTGCGATAATCTTGGTGAGACTTCTGTCCGAAGTATGCTGAAACATCGAGATCGCTCTTTTCGTGCTAGTTAATGCGAGAAAAATCTTATCCGGTGTTTTCACAACTCCACAGTGCGTTTGATATGCAGAACAGTAGATATCTTGGTTTTCGTGGGGTTTCAAGCTGAGATATGCATTTTCTGCGATAATATTGGTGAGACTTCAGTCAGAAGTATGCAGAATCATCTAGATCGCTCTTTTCGAGCTACTTAATGCACGAAACACGTTTTCTGGTGTTTTCACCACTCCACAGTACGTTTGACATGCAGAACCGGAGATATCTTGGTTTCGGTCGGGTTTCAAGCTGAGATATGCATTTTCTACGATAATCCTGGTGAGACTTCGGTCAGAAGTATGCAGAATCATCGAGAATGCTCTTTTCGAGCTACTTAATGCGCGAAATACGTTTTCTGGTGTTTTCACCACTCCACGGTACGTTTGATGAGCAGAACCGGAGATAACTCGGTTTTCTTCGGGTTTCAAGCTGAGATATGCATTTTCTGCGATAATCTTGTTGAGACTTCTGTCCGAAGTATGCAGAATCATCGAGATCGCTCGTTTCGAGCTATTTAATGCGAGAAACACGTTATCTGGTATTTTCACCACTCCACAGTGCGTTGGATATGCAGAACCGCAGATATTTTGGTTTTCGTCTGGTTTCAAGCTCAGATATGCATTTTCTACGATAAGCTTGGTGAAACATCTGTCCGAAGTATGCAGAAACATGGAGAGCGCTCTTTTCGAGCTATTTAATGCGAGAATCACGTTTTCTGGGGTTTTCACCACTCCACAGTTCGTTGGAAATGCAGAACAGTAGATATCTGTGTTTTCGTGGGGTTTCAAGCAGAGATATGTATTTTCTACGATAATCTTCGTGAAACATCTGTCCGAAGTATGTAGAAACATCGAGAGCGCTCTTTTCGAGCTATTTAATGCGAGAAACACGTTCTCTGGTTGTTTTCACCACTCCACAGTGCGTGTGATATGCAGAACCGGCAACATCTTGATTTTCGTGAGGTTTCGAGATGAGATATGCATTTTCTGCGATAATATTGGTGAGACTTCTGTTAGAAGTATGCAGAATCATCGAGATCGCACTTTTCGAACTATTTAATGCGAGAAACACGTTATGTGGTGTTTTCACCACTCCACAGTTGGTTTGATATGCAGAACCGGCGATATTTTGGTTTTCGTCGGGTTTCAAGCTGAGATATGCATTTTCTACGATAATCTTCGTGAAACATCTGTCCGAAGTATGTAGAAACATCGAGAGCGCTCTTTTCGAGCTATTTAATGCGAGAAACACGTTCTCTGGTTGTTTTCACCACTCCACAGTGCGTGTGATATGCAGAACCGGCAACATCTTGATTTTCGTGAGGTTTCGAGATGAGATATGCATTTTCTGCGATAATATTGGTGAGACTTCTGTCAGAAGTATGCAGGATCATCGAGAACGCTCTTTTCGAGCTATTTAATGTTAGATACACGTTATCTGGTGTTTTCACCACTCCACAGTGCGTTTGATATGCAGAACCGGCGATATCTTGATTTTCGTGGTGTTTCCAGCTGAGATATGCATTTTCTGCGATAATCTTGGTGGGTCTTTTGTCAGAAGTATGCAGAATCATCTAGATCGCTCTTTTCGAGCTACTTAATGCACGAAACACGTTTTCTGGTGTTTTGACCACTCCACAGTACGTTTGAAATGCAGAACCGGAGATATCTTGGTTTCGGTCGGGTTTCAAGCTGAGATATGCATTTTCTACGATAACCCTGGTGAGACTTCTGTCAGAAGTATGCGGAATCATCTAGATCGCTCTTTTCGAGCTACTTAATGCACGAAACACGTTTTCTGAACGCTTTCACCACTCCACAGTACGTTTGATATGCAGAACCGGCGATATCTTGGTTTTCGTGGGGTTTCAATCTGAGATATGCATTTTTTACGATAATCTTGGTGAGACTTCTGTCCGAAGTATGCTTAATCATCGAGATCGCTCGTTTCGAGCTATTTAATGCGAGAAACACGTTATCTGGTGTTTTCACCACTCCACAGTGCGTATGATATGCAGATCCGGCGATATTATGGTTTTCGTGGGGTTTCAAGCTGAGATATGCATTTTCTGCGATAATCTTGGTGAGACTTCTGTCCGAAGTATGCAGAAACGTCGAGAGCGCTCTTATCGAGCTATTTAATGCGAGTATCACGTTATCTGGTGTCTTCACCACTCCACAGTGCGTTTGATATGCAGAACAGTAGATATCTTGGTTTTCGTAGGATTTCAAGCTGAGATATGCATTTTCTGCGATAATCTTGTTGAGACTTCTGTCCGAAGTATGCAGAATCATCGAGATCGCTCGTTTCGAGCTATTTAATGCGTGAAACACGTTATCTGGTGTTTTCACCACTCCACGGTACGTTTGATGTGCAGAACCGGAGATAACTCGGTTTTCGTCGGGTTTCAAGCTGAGATATGCATTTTCTGCGATAATCTTGTTGAGACTTCTGTCCGAAGTATGCAGAATCATCGAGATCGCTCGTTTCGAGCTATTTAATGCGTGAAACACGTTATCTGGTGTTTTCACCACTCCACGGTACGTTTGATGTGCAGAACCGGAGATAACTCGGTTTTCGTCGGGTTTCAAGCTGAGATATGCATTTTCTACGAGAATCTTGGTGAGACTTCTGTCCGAAGTATGCTGAATCATCGAGATCGCTCTTTTCGAGCTAGTTAGTGCGAGAAACACGTTATCTGGTGTTTTCACCACTCCACAGTGCGTTTGATATGCAGAACAGTACATATCTTGGTTTTCGTGGGGTTTCAAGCTGAGATATGCATTTTCTGCGATAATCTTGTTGAGACTTCTGTCCGAAGTATGCAGAATCATCGAGATCGCTCGTTTCGAGCTATTTAATGCGAGAAACACGTTATCTGGTATTTTCACCACTCCACAGTGCGTTGGATATGCAGAACCGCAGATATTTTGGTTTTCGTCGGGTTTCAAGCTGAGATATGCATTTTCTACGATAAGCTTGGTGAAACATCTGTCCGAAGTATGCAGAAACGTCGAGAGCGCTCTTATCGAGCTATTTAATGCGAGTATCACGTTATCTGGTGTCTTCACCACTCCACAGTGCGTTTGATATGCAGAACAGTAGATATCTTGGTTTTCGTAGGATTTCAAGCTGAGATATGCATTTTCTGCGATAATCTTGTTGAGACTTCTGTCCGAAGTATGCAGAATCATCGAGATCGCTCGTTTCGAGCTATTTAATGCGTGAAACACGTTATCTGGTGTTTTCACCACTCCACGGTACGTTTGATGTGCAGAACCGGAGATAACTCGGTTTTCGTCGGGTTTCAAGCTGAGATATGCATTTTCTACGATAATCTTGGTGAGACTTCTCTCCGAAGTATGCTGAATCATCGAGATCGCTCTTTTCGAGCTAGTTAGTGCAAGAAACACGTTATCTGGTGTTTTCACCACTCCACAGTGCGTTTGATATGCAGAACAGTACATATCTTGGTTTTCGTGGGGTTTCAAGCTGAGATATGCATTTTCTGCGATAATCTTGTTGAGACTTCTGTCCGAAGTATGCAGAATCATCGAGATCGCTCGTTTCGAGCTATTTAATGCGAGAAACACGTTATCTGGTATTTTCACCACTCCACAGTGCGTTGGATATGCAGAACCGCAGATATTTTGGTTTTCGTCGGGTTTCAAGCTCAGATATGCATTTTCTACGATAAGCTTGGTGAAACATCTGTCCGAAGTATGCAGAAACATGGAGAGCGCTCTTTTCGAGCTATTTAATGCGAGAATCACGTTTTCTGGGGTTTTCACCACTCCACAGTGCGTTTGATATGCAGAACAGTACATATCTTGGTTTTCGTGGGGTTTCAAGCTGAGATATGCATTTTCTGCGATAATCTTGTTGAGACTTCTGTCCGAAGTATGCAGAATCATCGAGATCGCTCGTTTCGAGCTATTTAATGCGAGAAACACGTTATCTGGTATTTTCACCACTCCACAGTGCGTTGGATATGCAGAACCGCAGATATTTTGGTTTTCGTCGGGTTTCAAGCTCAGATATGCATTTTCTACGATAATCTTCGTGAAACATCTGTCCGAAGTATGCAGAAACATCGAGAGCGCTCTTTTCGAGCTATTTAATGCGAGAAACACGTTCTCTGGTTGTTTTCACTACTCCACAGTGCGTGTGATATGCAGAACCGGCAACATCTTGATTTTCGTGAGGTTTCGAGATGAGATATGCATTTTCTGCGATAATATTGGTGAGACTTCTGTCAGAAGTATGCAGGATCATCGAGAACGCTCTTTTCGAGCTATTTAATGTTAGATACACGTTATCTGGTGTTTTCACCACTCCACAGTGCGTTTGATATGCAGAACCGGCGATATCTTGATTTTCGTGGTGTTTCCAGCTGAGATATGCATTTTCTGCGATAATCTTGGTGGGTCTTTTGTCAGAAGTATGCAGAATCATCTAGATCGCTCTTTTCGAGCTACTTAATGCACGAAACACGTTTTCTGGTGTTTTGACCACTCCACAGTACGTTTGAAATGCAGAACCGGAGATATCTTGGTTTCGGTCGGGTTTCAAGCTGAGATATGCATTTTCTACGATAACCCTGGTGAGACTTCTGTCAGAAGTATGCGGAATCATTTAGATCGCTCTTTTCGAGCTACTTAATGCACGAAACACGTTTTCTGGACGCTTTCACCACTCCACAGTGCGTTGGATATGCGGAACCGGAGATATTTTGGTTTTCGTCGGGTTTCAAGCAGAGATATGCATTTTTTACGATAATCTTGGTGAGACTTCTGTCCGAAGTATGCTTAATCATCGAGATCGCTCGTTTCGAGCTATTTAATGCGAGAAACACGTTATCTGGTGTTTTCACCACTCCACAGTGCGTATGATATGCAGATCCGGCGATATTATGGTTTTCGTGGGGTTTCAAGCTGAGATATGCATTTTCTGCGATAATCTTGGTGAGACTTCTGTCCGAAGTATGCTGAAACATCGAGATCGCTCTTTTCGAGCTAGTTAATGCGAGAAAAAACTTATCCGCTGTTTTCACCACTCCACAGTGCGTTTGATATGCAGAACACAGCGATATCTTGGTTTTCGTGGGGTTTCAAGCTGAGATATGCATTTTTTACGATAATCTTGTTGAGACTTCTGTCCGAAGTATGCAGAATCATCGAGATCGCGCTTTTCGAGCTATTTAATGCGAGAAACACGTTATCTGGTATTTTCACCACTCCACAGTGCGTTGGATATGCAGAACCGGAGATAACTCGGTTTTCGTCGGGTTTCAAGCTGAGATATGCATTTTCTACGATAATCTTGGTGAGACTTCTCTCCGAAGTATGCTGAATCATCGAGATCGCTCTTTTCGAGCTAGTTAGTGCAAGAAACACGTTATCTGGTGTTTTCACCACTCCACAGTGCGTTGGATATGCAGAACCGCAGATATTTTGGTTTTCGTCGGGTTTCAAGCTCAGATATGCATTTTCTACGATAAGCTTGGTGAAACATCTGTCCGAAGTATGCAGAAACATGGAGAGCGCTCTTTTCGAGCTATTTAATGCGAGAAACACGTTCTCTGGTTGTTTTCACCACTCCACAGTGCGTTTGATATGCAGAACCGGCAACATCTTGATTTTCGTGAGGTTTCGAGATGAGATATGCATTTTCTGCGATAATATTGGTGAGACTTCTGTCAGAAGTATGCAGGATCATCGAGAACGCTCTTTTCGAGCTATTTAATGTTAGATACACGTTATCTGGTGTTTTCACCACTCCACAGTGCGTTTGATATGCAGAACCGGCGATATCTTGATTTTCGTGGTGTTTCCAGCTGAGATATGCATTTTCTGCGATAATCTTGGTGGGTCTTTTGTCAGAAGTATGCAGAATCATCTAGATCGCTCTTTTCGAGCTACTTAATGCACGAAACACGTTTTCTGGTGTTTTGACCACTCCACAGTACGTTTGAAATGCAGAACCGGAGATATCTTGGTTTCGGTCGGGTTTCCAGCTGAGATATGCATTTTCTGTGATAATCTTGGTGGGTCTTTTGTCAGAAGTATGCAGAATCATCTAGATCGCTCTTTTCGAGCTACTTAATGCACGAAACACGTTTTCTGGTGTTTTCACCACTCCACAGTGCGTATGATATGCAGAACCGGCGATATTATGGTTTTCGTGGGGTTTCAAGCTGAGATATGCATTTTCTGCGATAATCTTGGTGAGACTTCTGTCCGAAGTATGCTGAAACATCGAGATCGCTCTTTTCGAGCTAGTTAATGCGAGAAAAAACTTATCCGCTGTTTTCACCACTCCACAGTGCGTTTGATATGCAGAACACAGCGATATCTTGGTTTTCGTGGGGTTTCAAGCTGAGATATGCATGTTTTACGATAATTTTGGTGAGACTTCTGTCCGAAGTGTCCAGAATCATCGAGATCGCTCGTTTCGAGCTACTTAATGCGAGAAACACGTTATCTCGTGTTGTTACCACTCCACAGTGCGTTTGATATCCAGAACCGGCGATATCTTGGTTTTCGTGGGGTTTCAAGCTGAGATATGCATTTTCTGCGATAATCTTGGTGAGACTTCTGTCCGAAGTATGCTGAATCATCGAGATCGCTCTTTTCGAGCTAGCTAGTGCGAGAAACACGTTATCTGGTGTTTTCACCGCTCCACAGTGCGTTTGATATGCAGAACAGTAGATACCTTGGTTTTCGTGGGGTTTCAAGCTGAGATATGCATTTTCTGCGATAATCTTGTTGAGACTTCTGTCCGAAGTTTGCAGAATCATCGAGATCGCGCTTTTCGAGCTATTTAATGCGAGAAACACGTTATCTGGTGTTTTCACCACTCCACAGTTGGTTTGATATGCAGAACCGGCGATATTTTGGTTTTCGTCGGGTTTCAAGCTGAGATATGCATTTTCTACGATAATCTTGGTGAAACATCTGTCCGAAGTATGCAGAAACATCGAGAGCGCTCTTTTCGAGCTATTTAATGCGAGAAACTCGTTTTCTGGGGTTTTCACCATTCCCCGGTACGTTTGATGTGCAGAACCGGAGATAACTCGGTTTTCGTCGGGTTTCAAGCTGAGATATGCATTTTCTACGATAATCTTGGTGAGACTTCTGTCAGAAATATGCAGGATCTTCGAGAACGCTCTTTTCGAGATATATAATGCGAGAAACACGTTATCTGGTGTTTTCACCACTCCACAGTACGTTTGATATGCAGTACCAGCGATATCTTGGTTTTCGTGGGGTTTTAAGCTGAGATATGCATTTTTTACGATAATCTTGGTGGGACTTCTGTCCGAAGTATGCAGAATCATCGAGATCGCACCATTCGAGCTATTTAATGCGAGAAACACGTTCTCTGGATGTTTTCACCACTCCACAGTGCGTTTGATATGCAGAACCGGCAACATCTTGATTTTCGTGAGGTTTCGAGCTGAGATATGCATTTTCTGCGATAATATTGGTGAGACTTCAGTCAAAAGTATGCAGAATCATCTAGAGCGCTCTTTTCGAGATACTTAATGCACCAAACACGTTTTCTGGTGTTTTTACCACTCCACAGTGCTTTTGATATGCAGAACCGGCGATATTTTGGTTTTCGTGGGGTTTCAAGCTGAGATATGCATTTTCTACGATAACCCTGGTGAGACTTCTGTCAGAAGTATGCGGAATCATCTAGATCGCTCTTTTCGAGCTACTTAATGCACGAAACACGTTTTCTGGTGTTTTCACCACTCCACAGTACGTATGATATGCAGAACCGGCGATATCTTGGTTTTCGTGGGGTTTCAATCTGAGATATGCATTTTTTACGATAATCTTGGTGAGACTTCTGTCCGAAGTATGCTTAATCATCGAGATCGCTCGTTTCGAGCTATTTAATGCGAGAAACACGTTATCTGGTGTTTTCACCACTCCACAGTGCGTATGATATGCAGAACCGGCGATATTATGGTTTTCGTGGGGTTTCAAGCTGAGATATGCATTTTCTGCGATAATCTTGGTGAGACTTCTGTCCGAAGTATGCTGAAACATCGAGATCGCTCTTTTCGAGCTAGTTAATGCGAGAAAAAACTTATCCGCTGTTTTCACCACTCCACAGTGCGTTTGATATGCAGAACACAGCGATATCTTGGTTTTCGTGGGGTTTCAAGCTGAGATATGCATTTTTTACGATAATTTTGGTGAGACTTCTGTCCGAAGTGTCCAGAATCATCGAGATCGCTCGTTTCGAGCTACTTAATGCGAGAAACACGTTATCTGGTGTTTTTACCACTCCACAGTGCGTTTGATATCCAGAACCGGCGATATCTTGGTTTTCGTGGGGTTTCGAGCTGAGATATGCATTTTCTGCGATAATCTTGTTGAGACTTCTGTCCGAAGTATGCAGAATCATCGAGATCGCTCTTTTCGAGCTAGCTAGTGCGAGAAACACGTTATCTGGGGTTTTCACCACTCCACAGTGCGTTTGATATGCAGAACAGTAGATACCTTGGTTTTCGTGGGGTTTTAAGCTGAGATATGCATTTTCTGCGATAATCTTGTTGAGACTTCTGTCCGAAGTTTGCAGAATCATCGAGATCGCTCGCTTCGAGCTACTGAATGCGAGAAACACGTTATCTGGTGTTTTCACCACTCCACAGTGCGTTGGATATGCAGAACCGGAGATATTTTGGTTTTCGTCGGGTTTCAAGCAGAGATATGCATTTTCTGCGATAATCTTGGTGAGACTTCTGTTAGAAGTATGCAGAATCATCGAGATCGCGCTTTTCGAGCTATTTAATGCGAGAAACACGTTATCTGGTGTTTTCACCACTCCACAGTTGGTTTGATATGCAGAACCGGCGATATTTCGGTTTTCGTCGGGTTTCAAGCTGAGATATGCATTTTCTACGATAATCTTGGTGAAACATCTGTCCGAAGTATGCAGAAACTTCGAGAGCGCTCTTTTCGAGCTATTTAATGCGAGAAACTCGTTTTCTGGGGTTTTCACCATTCCACGGTACGTTTGATGTGCAGAACCGGAGATAACTCGGTTTTCGTCGGGTTTCAAGCTGAGATATGCATTTTCTACGATAATCTTGGTGAGACTTCTGTCCGAAGTATGCAGGATCTTCGAGAACGCTCTTTTCGAGCTAGCTAGTGCGAGAAACACGTTATCTGGTGTTTTCACCACTCCACAGTGCGTTTGATATGCAGAACAGTAGATACCTTTGTTTTCGTGGGGTTTCAAGCTGAGATGTGCATTTTCTGCGATAATCTTGTTGAGACTTCTGTTAGAAGTATACAGAATCATCGAGATCGCGCTTTTCGAGCTATTTAATGCGAGAAACACGTTATCTGGTGTTTTCACCACTCCACAGTTGGTTTGATATGCAGAACCGGCGATATTTTGGTTTTCGTCGGGTTTCAAGCTGAGATATGCATTTTCTGCGATAATCTTGTTGAGACTTCTGTCCGAAGTTTGCAGAATCATCGAGATCGCTCGTTTCGAGCTACTGAATGCGAGAAACACGTTATCTGGTGTATTCACCACTCCACAGTGCGTTGGATATGCAGAACCGGAGATATTTTGGTTTTCGTCGGGTTTCAAGCAGAGATATGCATTTTCTGCGATAATCTTGGTGAGACTTCTGTTAGAAGTATGCAGAATCATCGAGATCGCGCTTTTCGAGCTATTTAATGCGAGAAACACGTTATCTGGTGTTTTTACCACTCCACAGTTGGTTTGATATGCAGAACCGGCGATATTTTGGTTTTCGTCGGGTTTCAAGCTGAGATATGCATTTTCTACGATAATCTTGGTGAAACATCTGTCCGAAGTATGGAGAAACATCGAGACCGCTCTTTTCGAGCTATTTAATGCGAGAAACTCGTTTTCTGGGGTTTTCACCACTCCACAGTTCGTTGGATATGCAGAACCGGAGATATCTTGGTTTTCGTGGGGTTTCAAGCTGAGATATGCATTTCCTGCGATAATCTTGGTGAGACTTCTGTCCGAAGTATGCTGAATCATCTAGATCGCTCTTTTCGAGCTATTTAATGCGAGAAACACGTTATCTGGTGTTTTCACCACTCCACTGTGCGTTTGATATGCAGAACAGTAGATATCTTGGTTTTCGTGGGGTTTCAAGCTGAGATATGCATTTTCTGCGATAATCTTGTTGAGACTTCTGTCCGAAGTATGCAGAATCATCGAGATCGCTCGTTTCGAGCTATTTGATGCGAGAAACACGTTATCTGGTGTTTTCACTACTCCACAGTGCGTTGGATATGCAGAACCGGAGATATTTTGGTTTTCGTCGGGTTTCAAGCTGAGATATGCATTTTCTACGATAAGCTTGGTGAAACATCTGTCCGAAGTATGCAGAAACGTCGAGAGCGCTCTTATCGAGCTATTTAATGCGAGTAACACGTTATCTGGTGTCTTCACCACTCCACAGTGTGTTTGATATGCAGAACAGTAGATATCTTGGTTTTCGTAGGGTTTCAAGCTGAGATATGCATTTTCTGCGATAATCTTGTTGAGACTTCTGTCCGAAGTATGCAGAATCATCGAGATCGCTCGTTTCGAGCTATTTAATGCGTGAAACACGTTATCTGGTGTTTTCACCACTCCACGGTACGTTTGATGTGCAGAACCGGAGATAACTCGGTTTTCGTCGGGTTTGAAGCTGAGATATGCATTTTCTACGATAATCTTGGTGTGACTTCTGTCAGAAGTATGCAGAATCATCGAGATCGCACTTTTCGAGCTATTTAATGCGAGAAACACGTAATAATTTTATTAAGTAGATTTATTTCTAAAATAGGATTGATTTTAATAATTTTATTTGTTTTAATTCAAAATATTTTAGTAATTTTAGAATTGTGTATATCATTTATTCAAGCTTATGTATTTTCAACTTTAAGAGTATTGTATTTTTCAGAATTTAAATAAATAAAATGATAATAAGAAATTTTCCTTTTCATTTAGTAACAGTTAGACCATGACCTTTTTTGATATCTATGAGATTAATAAATTCAATATTAGGTTTTATTAATTGATTTTATTTAAATGATTTTGAATTTATTTTTTTTAATTTATTTATTAATTTATTAATTATATATCAATGATGACGAGATATTATTCGAGAGAGTTTATATCAAGGATTTCATACTTTTATAGTTTATGGGTTTTTAAAGTTTAGGATAATTTTATTTATTATTTCAGAAATATTTTTTTTTATTTCTGTTTTTTGAACTTATTTTCATAGATGTATTTCTTTAAGAATTGTATTAGGATATATTTGACCTCCTAAAATAATTAGTCAATTTAATCCTTATGATATTCCTTTATTAAATTCTGTTATTTTAATTTCTTCAGGATTATCAGTTTCTTGAAGTCATTATAGATTGTTAAATAATAATTTTAATATAGTTAATTTAAGATTATTTTTTACAGTTATTTTAGGTATTTATTTTACTTTAATTCTATTTATTGAATATTTAGAATCTTCTTTTAGAATTAAGGATGGAATTTTTGGTTCTATTTTTTATATAAGGACTGGATTTCATGGTCTTCATGTTATTGTAGGAACTTTAATATTGATATTTTCTTTATTTCGATTGAATATAAATCATTTTAGAAAAATTCATCATTTTAATTTTGAAGGTTCTTTATGATATTGACATTTTGTTGATGTTATTTGATTATTTTTATATATTTTTATTTATTGATGAATATATTATATATATAGTATAATTTAATACAGTTAACTTCCAATTAACAAATTTCTATTTTAGTAATATATATAGTGATGTTAATGGTGTTATCTTATATTAGATTAATTTTTTTAATTATAATTTTAATTTATTTATTAAATGTGTTTTCTTCTATTTTTAAGATTTCTGATAAGGAAAAGAAAAGTTCTAATGAATGTGGGTTTAATTCAATTACTAAGGCTTTTATTCCATTTTCAGTACCTTTTTATTTAATAGCTTTAATATTTTTAGTATTTGATATTGAAATTATTTTAATTGTTCCATTTATTTTATTAGTTAAGTATATAGGTTTTAGTTACATATTTATTATTTTTTTATTATTTTTTTTTATTATACTTTTTTCTTTAGTTTATGAATGATGTATAAATTATTTATTGTGAATATTTTAATTTGAATATATGGATTATTAGTTAATCAATATTTAAGTCGAAATTAAATTGTAATTTTTTACTTCATATATTATTTAATTTATATAATTTAATATAAATTTTAATTAAAGCCAAATAGAGGCATTTTATTGTTAATAAGATTATTGAATAATTTATTCTAATTAAAGAAATAATTGAAAATAGAATTTCTAATTCTGTAGAGATATTAATTTATCATATTTCTTTTAATAGGTTTATATAGTTTAATTAAAACTTTATATTTTCAGTATAAAAATATTAATATACATATTGATTTATAAATAAATGTATAAAGATATATATATATATATTTAAAAATAATAAATTATTTCTCTAATATTTTCAATATTATGCTCTTATATAAGCTATTTAAATTTAATAGATAAATAATATTAATAATATAAATAGAAAAAAAGAGGAAATTATATAGTTGAAGTTAAATATACTAAATTTAATAATTGTTAAATAATATAGAATATATTTTATTAATTTTCCTATAAGTATTTCAAATAATCTTTTTTCAATAAATTTTTCATAGTTTAAAATGATTTTTACTGGTATTTTATAAATATGGGCATAGAAGATATTTATAAGTATTATTCTTTCAGTTAAATTAATTAATAGATAATTTTTTTTATTTGATTTAAAAATTTGATAGCCAATAATTATACCAATAATTAATAATTTAATAATTATTAATTTATATACTTTAGGTAGATTAATATTATAATCTAAGTAAATTATATTTAGATAAATTTTACTAAAAAATAGTGATATAATAAATATAATTAATATTCTAAAATTTATTATATTATTTTCTTTTAAATTTAAATTATTGTAGAAAGGTAAATTTTGGGGCAGTAAAGTTAAAATTAAACGAGTTGAATATGCAACTGTAAAGATAGTTCCAAGTATTAAATTTAATAATCTTATAAAATTTAATTTATTATAAAAAAAAAATTCTATAATTAAGTCTTTGGAGTAAAATCCACATAAAAATGGGAATCCACATAGAGATAAAATTGAAAATATTATAATTAATCTTTTAAATGGGTAGATTATAAATATTCCTTTATAATCACGTATATCTTGACTTCTATTTATATAATGAATAAATCTTCCTGAACATAGAAATATTAAAGATTTAAATATTGCATGAATGATTAAATGAAAAAAGGCTAAGTTTTCTAAACCTAGAAATAAAATTCTTATTATAAATCCTAGTTGTCTTAAGGTAGATAAAGCAATAATTTTTTTAAAATCTATTTCAAATATAGCTATTAATCCGGCAATTAGTATAGTTAATCTTGAAATAATTAATAAATATTTATTTAAATTTGTATTTATAATTAAAGTATTGTATCGAATTAAGATATATACTCCGGCAGTTACTAATGTAGATGAATGAACTAAAGAAGATACAGGAGTGGGAGCTATTATAGCAGCAGGTGATCAATTTCTAAAAGGAATTTGTGCGCTTTTTGTAAAGGTTATAATTACAATAAGAATAAATATTGGTAAATTTAAATTATAAAGTATTAAGTTTCATGAATTCCCGCATTAAATAGCTCGAAAAGGGGGATCACGATGATTCTGCATACTTCTGACAGAAGACTCACCAAGATTATCGCAGAAAATGCATATCTGAGCTTCAGACCCCACGAAAACCAAGATATCGCTGGTTCTGCATATCAAACGCACTGTGGAGTGGTGAAAACACCAGATAACTTGTTTCTCGCATTAAATAGCTCGAAAAGAGCGATCTCGATGATTCTGCACACTTGGGTCAGAAGTCTCACCAAGATTGTCGCAGATAATGCATATCTCAGCTTGAAACCCCACGAAAACCAAGATATCGCCGGTTCTGCATATCAAACGCACTGTGGAGTGGTGAAAACACCAGATAACTTGTTTCTCGCATTAAATAGCTCGAAAAGAGCGATCTCGATGATTCTGCACACTTCGGACAGAAGTCTCACCAAGATTATCGCAGATAATGCATATCTCAGCTTGAAACCCCACGAAAACCAAGATTTCGCTGGTTCTGCATATCAAACGCACTGTGGAGTCGTGAAAACACCAGATAACGTGTTTGCTCGCATTAAATAGGTCGAAAAGAGCGATCTCGATGATTCTGTATACTTCTAACAGAAGTCTCACCATGATTATCGCAGAAAATGCATATCTCTGCTAGAAACCCCAAGAAAACCAAGATATCTCCTGTTCTGCATATCCAACGAACTGTGGAGTGGTGAAAACCCCAGAAAACGTGTTTCTCGCATTAAATAGCTCGAAAAGTACGATCTCGATGATTAAGCATACTTCGGACAGATGTCTCTCCAAGATTATCGTAAAAAATGCATATCTCAGCTTGAAACCCCACAAAAACCAAGATATCGCCGGTTCTGCATATCAAACGCACTGTGGAGTGGTGAAAACACCAGATAACGTGTTTCCCGCATTAAATAGCTCGAAAAGAGGGATCACGATGATTCTGCATACTTCTGACAGAAGACTCACCAAGATTATCGCAGAAAATGCATATCTGAGCTTCAGACCCCACGAAAACCAAGATATCGCTGGTTCTGCATATCAAACGCACTGTGGAGTGGTGAAAACACCAGATGACTTGTTTCTCGCATTAAATAGCTCGAAAAGAGCGATCTCGATGATTCTGCACAGTTGGGACAGAAGTCTCACCAAGATTATCGCAGATAATGCATATCTGAGCTTGAAACCCCACGAAAACCAAGATATCGTCGGTTCTGCATATCATACGCACTGTGGAGTGGTGAAAACACCAGATAACGTGTTTCTCGCATTAAATAGCTCGAAACGAGCGATCTCGATGATTAAGCATACTTCGGACCGAAGTCTCATCAAGATTATCGCAGAAATTGCATATCTCAGCTTGAATCCCCACGAAAACCAAGATATCGCTGGTTCTGCATATCAAACGCACTGTGGAGCGCTGAAAACACCAGATAACGTGTTTCTCGCAGAAAATAGCTCGAAACGAGCGATCTCGATGATTAAGCATACTTCTAACAGAAGTCTCGCCATGATTATCGCAGAAAATGCATATCTGAGCTTGAAACCCCTCGAAAACCAAGATATCGTCGGTTCTTCATATCATACGCACTGTGGAATGGTGAAAACAGCAGATAACGTGTTTCTCGCATTAAATAGCTCGAAAAGTACGATCTCGATGATTAAGCATACTTCGGACAGATGTCTCACCAAGATTATCGTAAAAAATGCATATCTCAGCTTGAAACCCCACAAAATCCAAGATATCGCCGGTTCTGCATATCAAACGCACTGTGGAGTGGTGAAAACACCAGATAACGTGTTTCCCGCATTAAATAGCTCGAAAAGGGGGATCACGATGATTCTGCATACTTCTGACAGAAGACTCACCAAGATTATCGCAGAAAATGCATATCTGAGCTTCAGACCCCACGAAAACCAAGATATCGCTGGTTCTGCATATCAAACGCACTGTGGAGTGGTGAAAACACCAGATAACTTGTTTCTCGCATTAAATAGCTCGAAAAGAGCGATCTCGATGATTCTGCACACTTGGGACAGAAGTCTCACCAAGATTGTCGCAGATATTGCATATCTCAGCTTGAAACCCCACGAAAACCAAGATATCGCCGGTTCTGCATATCAAACGCACTGTGGAGTGGTGAAAACACCAGATAACTTGTTTCTCGCATTAAATAGCTCGAAAAGAGCGATCTCGATGATTCTGCACACTTCGGACAGAAGTCTCACCAAGATTATCGCAGATAATGCATATCTCAGCTTGAAACCCCACGAAAATCAATATATCGTCGGTTCTGCATATGAAACGCACTGTGGAATGTTGAAAACACCAGAAAACTTTTTTTTTCGCATTAAATGGCTCGAAAAGAGCGATCTAGATGATTCTGCATACTTCTGACTGAAGTCTCACCAAGATTATTGTAGAAAATGCATATCTCAACTTGATACCCGACGAAAGACACGATGTCGCCGGTACTGCACATCAAACGTACTGTGGAGTGGTGGAAACACCAGAAAACGTGTTTCTCGCATTATGCAGCTCGAAAAGTGCGTTCTCGAAGATTCTGCATCCTTCTGACAGAAGTCTCACCAAGAGTATCGCAGAAAATTCATATCACAGCATGAAAACCCACGAAAAGCAACATTTCGCCGGTTCTGCATGTCAAACGCACTGTGGAGTCGTGGAAACAACCAGACAACGTGTTTCTCGCATTAAATAGCTCGGAAGTAGCGATCCCGGTGATTCTGCATACTTCTGACAGAAGTTTCACCAAGATTATCGTTGAAAATGCATATCTCAGCTTGATACCCGACGAAAGCCAATATATCGCCGGTTCTGCATATAAAACGCACTGTGGAATGTTGAAAACACCAGAAAACTTGTTTTTTCGCATTAAATAGCTCGAAAAGAGCGATCTAGATGATTCTGCATACTTATGACTGAAGTCTCACCAATATTATCGCAGAAAATGCATATCTCAGCTTGAATCCCCACGAAAACCAAGATATCGCTGGTTCTGCATATCAAACGCACTGTGGAGCGCTGAAAACACCAGATAACGTGTTTCTCGCTTTAAATAGCTCGAATAGAGCGATCTCGATGATTAAGCATACTTCGGACAGATGTCTCACCAAGATTATCGAAAAAAATGCATATCTCAGCTTGAAACCCCACAAAAACCAAGATATCGCTGGTTCTGCATATCAAACGCACTGTGGAGCGCTGAAAACACCAGATAACGTGTTTCTCGCATTAAATAGCTCGAATAGAGCGATCTCGATGATTAAGCATACTTCGGACAGATGTCTCACCAAGATTATCGTAAAAAATGCATATCTCAGCTTGAAACCCCACAAAAACCAAGATATCGCCGGTTCTGCATATCAAACGCACTGTGGAGTGGCGAAAACACCAGATAACGTGTTTCCCGCATTAAATAGCTCGAAAAGTACGATCTCGATGACTCTGCATACTTCGGACAGAAGTCTCACCAAGATTATCGCAGAAAATGCATATCATAGCTTGAAACCCCACGAAAACCAAGATATCGTCGGTTCTGCATATCATACGCACTGTAGAGTGGTGAAAACCCCAGATAACGTGTTTCTCGCATTAAATAGCTCGAATAGAGCGATCTCGATGATTAAGCATACTTCGGACAGATGTCTCACCAAGATTATCGTAAAAAATGCATATCTCAGCTTGAAACCCCACAAAAACCAAGATATCGCTGGTTCTGCATATCAAACGCACTGTGGAGCGCTGAAAACACCAGATAACGTGTTTCTCGCATTAAATAGCTCGAATAGAGCGATCTCGATGATTAAGCATACTTCGGACAGATGTCTCACCAAGATTATCGTAAAAAATGCATATCTCAGCTTGAAACCCCACAAAAACCAAGATATCGCCGGTTCTGCATATCAAACGCACTGTGGGGTGGCGAAAACACCAGATAACGTGTTTCCCGCATTAAATAGCTCGAAAAGTACGATCTCGATGACTCTGCATACTTCGGACAGAAGTCTCACCAAGATTATCGCAGAAAATGCATATCATAGCTTGAAACCCCACGAAAACCAAGATATCGTCGGTTCTGCATATCATACGCACTGTAGAGTGGTGAAAACCCCAGATAACGTGTTTCTCGCATTCAATAGCTCGAAACGAGCGATCTCGATGATTAAGCATACTTCGGACAGAAGTCTCACCAAGATTATCGCAGAAATTGCATATCTCAGCTTGAATCCCCTCGAAAACCAAGATATCGCTGGTTCTGCATATCAAACGCACTGTGGAGGGGTGAAAACACCAGATAACGTGTTTCTCGCATTAAATAGCTCGAAAAGTGCGATCTCGATGATTCTGCATACTTCGGACAGAAGTCTCACCATGATTATCGTAAAAAATGCATATCTCAGCTTGAAACCTCACGAAAACAAAGATTTCGCTGGTTCTGCATATCAAACGCACTGTGGAGTGGTGAAAACACCAGATGAAGTGTTTGCTCGCACTAAATAGGTCGAAAAGAGCGATCTCGATGATTCTGCATACTTCTAACAGAAGTCTCACCATGATTATCGCAGAAAATGCATATCTGAGCTTGAAACCCCTCGAAAACCAAGATATCGTCGGTTCTTCATATCATACGCACTGTGGAATGGTGAAAACACCAGATAACGTGTTTCTCGCATTAAATAGCTCGAAAAGAGGGATCACGATGATTCTGCATACTTCTGACAGAAGACTCACCAAGATTATCGCAGAAAATGCATATCTGAGCTTCAGAACCCACGAAAACCAAGATATCGCTGGTTCTGCATATCAAACGCACTGTGGAGTGGTGAAAACACCAGATAACTTGTTTCTCGCATTAAATAGCTCGAAAAGAGCGATCTCGATGATTCTGCACACTTGGGACAGAAGTCTCACCAAGATTGTCGCAGATAATGCATATCTCAGCTTGAAACCCCACGAAAACCAAGATATCGCCGGTTCTGCATATCAAACGCACTGTGGAGTGGTGAAAACACCAGATAACGTGTTTCTCGCATCAAATAGCTCGAAAAGTGCGATCTCGATGATTCTGCATACTTCGGACAGAAGTCTCACCAAGATTATCGCAGAAAATGCATATCTGAGCTTCAGACCCCACGAAAACCAAGATATCGCTGGTTCTGCATATCAAACGCACTGTGGAGTGGTGAAAACACCAGATAACTTGTTTCTCGCATTAAATAGCTCGAAAAGAGCGATCTCGATGATTCTGCACACTTCGGACAGAAGTCTCACCAAGATTATCGCAGATAATGCATATCTCAGCTTGAAACCCCACGAAAACCAAGATTTCGCTGGTTCTGCATATCAAACGCACTGTGGAGTCGTGAAAACACCAGATAACGTGTTTGCCCGCATTAAATAGGTCGAAAAGAGCGATCTCGATGATTCTGCATACTTCTAACAGAAGTCTCACCATGATTATCGCAGAAAATGCATATCTCTGCTAGAAACCCCAAGAAAACCAAGATATCGTCGGTTCTTCATATCATACGCACTGTGGAATGGTGAAAACACCAGATAACGTGTTTCTCGCATTAAATAGCTCGAAAAGAGCGATCTCGATGATTCTGCACACTTGGGAGAGAAGTCTCACCAAGATTGTCGCAGATAATGCATATCTCAGCTTGAAACCCCACGAAAACCAAGATATCGCCGGTTCTGCATATCAAACGCACTGTGGAATGGTGAAAACACCAGATAACGTGTTTCTCGCATTAAATAGCTCGAAAAGAGCGATCTCGATGATTCTGCACACTTGGGACAGAAGTCTCACCAAGATTGTCGCAGATAATGCATATCTCAGCTTGAAACCCCACGAAAACCAAGATATCGCCGGTTCTGCATATCAAACGCACTGTGGAGTGGTGAAAACACCAGATAACGTGTTTCTCGCATCAAATAGCTCGAAAACTGCGATCTCGATGATTCTGCATACTTCGGACAGAAGTCTCACCAAGATTATCGCAGAAAATGCATATCTGAGCTTCAGACCCCACGAAAACCAAGATATCGCTGGTTCTGCATATCAAACGCACTGTGGAGTGGTGAAAACACCAGATAACTTGTTTCTCGCATTAAATAGCTCGAAAAGAGCGATCTCGATGATTCTGCACACTTCGGACAGAAGTCTCACCAAGATTATCGCAGAAATTGCATATCTCAGCTTGAATCCCCACGAAAACCAAGATATCGCTGGTTCTGCATATCAAACGCACTGTGGAGCGCTGAAAACACCAGATAACGTGTTTCTCGCATTAAATAGCTCGAATAGAGCGATCTCGATGATTAAGCATACTTCGGACAGATGTCTCACCAAGATTATCGTAAAAAATGCATATCTCAGCTTGAAACCCCACAAAAACCAAGATATCGCCGGTTCTGCATATCAAACGCTCTGTGGAGTGGCGAAAACACCAGATAACGTGTTTCCCGCATTAAATAGCTCGAAAAGTACGATCTCGATGACTCTGCATACTTCGGACAGAAGTCTCACCAAGATTATCGCAGAAAATGCATATCATAGCTTGAAACCCCACGAAAACCAAGATATCGTCGGTTCTGCATATCATACGCACTGTAGAGTGGTGAAAACCCCAAATAACGTGTTTCTCGCATTCAATAGCTCGAAACGAGCGATCTCGATGATTAAGCATACTTCGGACAGAAGTCTCACCAAGATTATCGCAGAAATTGCATATCTCAGCTTGAATCCCCACGAAAACCAAGATATCGCTGGTTCTGCATATCAAACGCACTGTGGAGTGCTGAAAACACCAGATAACGTGTTTCTCGCATTAAACAGCTCAAATAGAGCGATCTCGATGATAAAGCATACTTCGGACAGAAGTCTCACCAAGATTATCGTAAAAAATGCATATCTCAGCTTGAAACCCCACAAAATCCAAGATATCGCCGGTTCTGCATATCAAACGCACTGTGGAGTGGTGAAAACACCAGATAACGTGTTTCCCGCATTAAATAGCTCGAAAAGGGGGATCTCGATGATTCTGCATACTTCGGACAGAAGTCTCACCATGATTATCGTAAAACATGCATATCTCAGCTTGAAACCCCACGAAAACAAAGATTTCGCTGGTTCTGCATATCACACGCACTGTGGAGTGGTGAAAACACCAGATGACGTGTTTGCTCGCATTAAATAGGTCGAAAAGAGCGATCTCGATGATTCTGCATACTTCTAACAGAAGTCTCGCCATGATTATCGCAGAAGATGCATATCTGAGCTTGAAACCCCTCGAAAACCAAGATATCGTCGGTTCTTCATATCATACGCACTGTGGAATGGTGAAAACACCAGATAACGTGTTTCTCGCATTAAATAGCTCGAAAAGTACGATCTCGATGATTAAGCATACTTCGGACAGATGTCTCACCAAGATTATCGTAAAAAATGCATATCTCAGCTTGAAACCCCACAAAATCCAAGATATCGCCGGTTCTGCATATCAAACGCACTGTGGAGTGGTGAAAACACCAGATAACGTGTTTCCCGCATTAAATAGCTCGAAAAGGGGGATCACGATGATTCTGCATACTTCTGACAGAAGACTCACCACGATTATCGCAGAAAATGCATATCTGAGCTTCAGACCCCACGAAAACCAAGATATTGCTGGTTCTGCATATCAAACGCACTGTGGAGTGGTGAAAACACCAGATAACTTGTTTCTCGCATTAAATAGCTCGAAAAGAGCGATCTCGATGATTCTGCACACTTCGGACAGAAGTCTCACCAAGATTATCGCAGAAATTGCATATCTCAGCTTGAAACCCCACGAAAACCAAGATATCGCCGGTTCTGCATATCAAACGCACTGTGGAGTGGTGAAAACACCAGATAACGTGTTTCTCGCATCAAATAGCTCGAAAAGTGCGATCTCGATGATTCTGCATACTTCGGACAGAAGTCTCACCAAGATTATCGCAGAAAATGCATATCTGAGCTTCAGACCCCACGAAAACCAAGATATCGCTGGTTCTGCATATCAAACGCACTGTGGAGTGGTGAAAACACCAGATAACTTGTTTCTCGCATTAAATAGCTCGAAAAGAGCGATCTCGATGATTCTGCACACTTCGGACAGAAGTCTCACCAAGATTATCGCAGAAATTGCATATCTCAGCTTGAATCCCCACGAAAACCAAGATATCGCTGGTTCTGCATATCAAACGCACTGTGGAGCGCTGAAAACACCAGATAACGTGTTTCTCGCATTAAATAGCTCGAATAGAGCGATCTCGATGATTAAGCATACTTCGGACAGATGTCTCACCAAGATTATCGTAAAAAATGCATATCTCAGCTTGAAACCCCACAAAAACCAAGATATCGCCGGTTCTGCATATCAAACGCACTGTGGAGTGGCGAAAACACCAGATAACGTGTTTCTCGCATTCAATAGCTCAAATAGAGCGATCTCGATGATAAAGCATACTTCGGACAGAAGTCTCACCAAGATTATCGTAAAAAATGCATATCTCAGCTTGAAACCCCACAAAAACCTAGATATCGCCGGTTCTGCATATCAAACGCACTGTGGAGGGGTGAAAACACCAGATGACGTGTTTCTCGCATTAAATAGCTCGAAAAGTGCGATCTCGATGATTCTGCATACTTCGGACAGAAGTCTCACCATGATTATCGTAAAAAATGCATATCTCAGCTTGAAACCCCACGAAAACAAAGATTTCGCTGGTTCTGCATATCAAACGCACTGTGGAGTGGTGAAAACACCAGATGACGTGTTTGCTCGCATTAAATAGGTCGAAAAGAGCGATCTCGATGATTCTGCATACTTCTAACAGAAGTCTCGCCATGATTATCGCAGAAAATGCATATCTGAGCTTGAAACCCCTCGAAAACCAAGATATCGTCGGTTCTTCATATCATACGCACTGTGGAATGGTGAAAACACCAGATAACGTGTTTCTCGCATTAAATAGCTCGAAAAGTACGATCTCGATGATTAAGCATACTTCGGACAGATGTCTCACCAAGATTATCGTAAAAAATGCATATCTCAGCTTGAAACCCCACAAAATCCAAGATATCGCCGGTTCTGCATATCAAACGCACTGTGGAGTGGTGAAAACACCAGATAACGTGTTTCCCGCATTAAATAGCTCGAAAAGGGGGATCACGATGATTCTGCATACTTCTGACAGAAGACTCACAAAGATTATCGCACACAATGCATATCTCAGCTTGATACCCCACGAAAACCAAGATATCGCTGGTTCTGCATATCAAACGCACTGTGGAGTGGTGAAAACACCAGATAACTTGTTTCTCGCATTAAATAGCTCGAAAAGAGCGATCTCGATGATTCTGCACACTTCGGACAGAAGTCTCACCAAGATTATCGCAGAAATTGCATATCTCAGCTTGAATCCCCACGAAAACCAAGATATCGCTGGTTCTGCATATCAAACGCACTGTGGAGCGCTGAAAACACCAGATAACGTGTTTCTCGCATTAAATAGCTCGAATAGAGCGATCTCGATGATTAAGCATACTTCGGACAGATGTCTCACCAAGATTATCGTAAAAAATGCATATCTCAGCTTGAAACCCCACAAAAACCAAGATATCGCCGGTTCTGCATATCAAACGCACTGTGGAGTGGCGAAAACACCAGATAACGTGTTTCTCGCATTCAATAGCTCAAATAGAGCGATCTCGATGATAAAGCATACTTCGGACAGAAGTCTCACCAAGATTATCGTAAAAAATGCATATCTCAGCTTGAAACCCCACAAAAACCTAGATATCGCCGGTTCTGCATATCAAACGCACTGTGGAGGGGTGAAAACACCAGATGACGTGTTTCTCGCATTAAATAGCTCGAAAAGTGCGATCTCGATGATTCTGCATACTTCGGACAGAAGTCTCACCATGATTATCGTAAAAAATGCATATCTCAGCTTGAAACCCCACGAAAACAAAGATTTCGCTGGTTCTGCATATCAAACGCACTGTGGAGTGGTGAAAACACCAGATGACGTGTTTGCTCGCATTAAATAGGTCGAAAAGAGCGATCTCGATGATTCTGCATACTTCTAACAGAAGTCTCGCCATGATTATCGCAGAAAATGCATATCTGAGCTTGAAACCCCTCGAAAACCAAGATATCGTCGGTTCTTCATATCATACGCACTGTGGAATGGTGAAAACACCAGATAACGTGTTTCTCGCATTAAATAGCTCGAAAAGTACGATCTCGATGATTAAGCATACTTCGGACAGATGTCTCACCAAGATTATCGTAAAAAATGCATATCTCAGCTTGAAACCCCACAAAATCCAAGATATCGCCGGTTCTGCATATCAAACGCACTGTGGAGTGGTGAAAACACCAGATAACGTGTTTCCCGCATTAAATAGCTCGAAAAGGGGGATCACGATGATTCTGCATACTTCTGACAGAAGACTCACCAAGATTATCGCAGAAAATGCATATCTGAGCTTCAGACCCCACGAAAACCAAGATATCGCTGGTTCTGCATATCAAACGCACTGTGGAGTGGTGAAAACACCAGATAACTTGTTTCTCGCATTAAATAGCTCGAAAAGAGCGATCTCGATGATTCTGCACACTTGGGACAGAAGTCTCACCAAGATTGTCGCAGATAATGCATATCTCAGCGTGAAACCCCACGAAAACCAAGATATCGCCGGTTCTGCATATCAAACGCACTGTGGAGTGGTGAAAACACCAGATAACTTGTTTCTCGCATTAAATAGCTCGAAACGAGCGATCTCGATGATTCTGCACACTTCGGACAGAAGTCTCACCAAGATTATCGCAGATAATGCATATCTCAGCTTGAAACCCCACGAAAACCAAGATTTCGCTGGTTCTGCATATCAAACGCACTGTGGAGTCGTGAAAACACCAGATAACGTGTTTGCTCGCATTAAATAGGTCGAAATGAGCGATCTCGATGATTCTGCATACTTCTAACAGAAGTCTCACCATGATTATCGCAGAAAATGCATATCTCTGCTAGAAACCCCAAGAAAACCAAGATATCTCCTGTTCTGCATATCCACCGAACTGTGGAGTGGTGAAAACCCCAGAAAACGTGTTTCTCGCATTAAATAGCTCGAAAAGTACGATCTCGATGATTAAGCATACTTCGGACAGATGTCTCACCAAGATTATCGTAAAAAATGCATATCTCAGCTTGAAACCCCACAAAAACCAAGATATCGCCGGTTCTGTATATCAAACGCACTGTGGAGTGGTGAAAACACCAGATAACGTGTTTCCCGCATTAAATAGCTCGAAAAGAGGGATCACGATGATTCTGCATACTTCTGACAGAAGACTCACCAAGATTATCGCAGAAAATGCATATCTGAGCTTCAGACCCCACGAAAACCAAGATATCGCTGGTTCTGCATATCAAACGCACTGTGGAGTGGTGAAAACACCAGATAACTTGTTTCTCGCATTAAATAGCTCGAAAAGAGCGATCTCGATGATTCTGCACAGTTGGGACAGAAGTCTCACCAAGATTATCGCAGATAATGCATATCTGAGCTTGAAACCCCACGAAAACCAAGATATCGTCGGTTCTGCATATCAACCGCACTGTGGAGTGGTGAAAACACCAGATAACGTGTTTCTCGCATTAAATAGCTCGAAACGAGCGATCTCGATGATTAAGCATACTTCGGACCGAAGTCTCACCAAGATTATCGCAGAAATTGCATATCTCAGCTTGAATCCCCACGAAAACCAAGATATCGCTGGTTCTGCATATCAAACGCACTGTGGAGCGCTGAAAACACCAGATAACGTGTTTCTCGCATTAAATAGCTCGAATAGAGCGATCTCGATGATTAAGCATACTTCGGACAGATGACTCACCAAGATTATCGTAAAAAATGCATATCTCAGCTTGAAACCCCACAAAAACCAAGATATCGCCGGTTCTGCATATCAAACGCACTGTGGAGTGGCGAAAACACCAGATAACGTGTTTCCCGCATTAAATAGCTCGAAAAGAGGGATCACGTTGATTCTGCATACTTCTGACAGAAGACTCACAAAGATTATCGCACACAATGCATATCTCAGCTTGATACCCCACGAAAACCAAGATATCGCCGGTTCTGCATATCATACGCACTGTGGAGTGGTGAAAACACCAGATAACGTGTTTCTCGCAGAAAATAGCTCGAAACGAGCGATCTCGATGATAAAGCATACTTCTAACAGAAGTCTCGCCATGATTATCGCAGAAAATGCATATCTGAGCTTGAAACCCCTCGAAAACCAAGATATCGTCGGTTCTTCATATCATACGCACTGTGGAATGGTGAAAACACCAGATAACGTGTTTCTCGCATTAAATAGCTCGAAAAGTACGATCTCGATGATTAAGCATACTTCGGACAGATGTCTCACCAAGATTATCGTAAAAAATGCATATCTCAGCTTGAAACCCCACAAAATCCAAGATATCGCCGGTTCTGCATATCAAACGCACTGTGGAGTGGTGAAAACACCAGATAACGTGTTTCCCGCATTAAATAGCTCGAAAAGGGGGATCACGATGATTCTGCATACTTCTGACAGAAGACTCACCAAGATTATCGCAGAAAACGCATATCTGAGCTTCAGACCCCACGAAAACCAAGATATCGCTGGTTCTGCATATCAAACGCACTGTGGAGTGGTGAAAACACCAGATAACTTGTTTCTCGCATTAAATAGCTCGAAAAGAGCGATCTCGATGATTCTGCTCACTTGGGACAGAAGTCTCACCAAGATTGTCGCAGATAATGCATATCTCAGCTTGAAACCCCACGAAAACCAAGATATCGCCGGTTCTGCATATCAAACGCACTGTGGAGTGGTGAAAACACCAGATAACTTGTTTCTCGCATTAAATAGCTCGAAAAGAGCGATCTCGATGATTCTGCACACTTCGGACAGAAGTCTCACCAAGATTATCGCAGATAATGCATATCTCAGCTTGAAACCCCACGAAAACCAAGATTTCGCTGGTTCTGCATATCAAACGCACTGTGGAGTCGTGAAAACACCAGATAACGTGTTTGCTCGCATTAAATAGGTCGAAAAGAGCGATCTCGATGATTCTGCATACTTCTAACAGAAGTCTCACCATGATTATCGCAGAAAATGCATATCTCTGCTAGAAACCCCAAGAAAACCAAGATATCTCCTGTTCTGCATATCCAACGAACTGTGGAGTGGTGAAAACCCCAGAAAACGTGTTTCTCGCATTAAATAGCTCGAAAAGTACGATCTCGATGATTAAGCATACTTCGGACAGATGTCTCACCAAGATTATCGTAAAAAATGCATATCTCAGCTTGAAACCCCACAAAAACCAAGATATCGCCGGTTCTGCATATCAAACGCACTGTGGAGTGGTGAAAACACCAGATAACGTGTTTCCCGCATTAAATAGCTCGAAAAGAGGGATCACGATGATTCTGCATACTTCTGACAGAAGACTCACCAAGATTATCGCAGAAAATGCATATCTGAGCTTCAGACCCCACGAAAACCAAGATATCGCTGGTTCTGCATATCAAACGCACTGTGGAGTGGTGAAAACACCAGATAAGTTGTTTCTCGCATTAAATAGCTCGAAAAGAGCGATCTCGATGATTCTGCACACTTGGGACAGAAGTCTCACCAAGATTGTCGCAGATAATGCATATCTCAGCTTGAAACCCCACGAAAACCAAGATATCGCCGGTTCTGCATATCAAACGCACTGTGGAGTGGTGAAAACACCAGATAACTTGTTTCTCGCATTAAATAGCTCGAAAAGAGCGATCTCGATGATTCTGCACACTTCGGACAGAAGTCTCACCAAGATTATCGCAGATAATGCATATCTCAGCTTGAAACCCCACGAAAACCAAGATTTCGCTGGTTCTGCATATCAAACGCACTGTGGAGTCGTGAAAACACCAGATAACGTGTTTGCTCGCATTAAATAGGTCGAAAAGAGCGATCTCGATGATTCTGCATACTTCTAACAGAAGTCTCACCATGATTATCGCAGAAAATGCATATCTCTGCTAGAAACCCCAAGAAAACCAAGATATCTCCTGTTCTGCATATCCAACGAACTGTGGAGTGGTGAAAACCCCAGAAAACGTGTTTCTCGCATTAAATAGCTCGAAAAGTACGATCTCGATGATTAAGCATACTTCGGACAGATGTCTCACCAAGATTATCGTAAAAAATGCATATCTCAGCTTGAAACCCCACAAAAACCAAGATATCGCCGGTTCTGCATATCAAACGCACTGTGGAGTGGTGAAAACACCAGATAACGTGTTTCCCGCATTAAATAGCTCGAAAAGAGGGATCACGATGATTCTGCATACTTCTGACAGAAGACTCACCAAGATTATCGCAGAAAATGCATATCTGAGCTTCAGACCCCACGAAAACCAAGATATCGCTGGTTCTGCATATCAAACGCACTGTGGAGTGGTGAAAACACCAGATAACTTGTTTCTCGCATTAAATAGCTCGAAAAGAGCGATCTCGATGATTCTGCACAGTTGGGACAGAAGTCTCACCAAGATTATCGCAGATAATGCATATCTGAGCTTGAAACCCCACGAAAACCAAGATATCGTCGGTTCTGCATATCATACGCACTGTGGAGTGGTGAAAACACCAGATAACGTGTTTCTCGCATTAAATAGCTCGAAACGAGCGATCTCGATGATAAAGCATACTTCGGACCGAAGTCTCACCAAGATTATCGCAGAAATTGCATATCTCAGCTTGAATCCCCACGAAAACCAAGATATCGCTGGTTCTGCATATCAAACGCACTGTGGAGCGCTGAAAACACCAGATAACGTGTTTCTCGCATTAAATAGCTCGAAAAGTACGATCTCGATGATTAAGCATACTTCTAACAGAAGTCTCGCCATGATTATCGCAGAAAATGCATATCTGAGCTTGAAACCCCACGAAAACCAAGATATCGTCGGTTCTGCATATCAAACGCACTGTGGAGTGGTGAAAACACCAGATAACGTGTTTCCCGCATTAAATAGCTCGAAAAGAGGGATCACGATGATTCTGCATACTTCTGACAGAAGACTCACCAAGATTATCGCAGAAAATGCATATCTGAGCTTCAGACCCCACGAAAACCAAGATATCGCTGGTTCTGCATATCAAACGCACTGTGGAGCGCTGAAAACACCAGATAACGTGTTTCTCGCATTAAATAGCTCGAAAAGTACGATCTCGATGATTAAGCATACTTCGGACAGATGTCTCACCAAGATTATCGTAAAAAATGCATATCTCAGCTTGAAACCCCACAAAAACCAAGATATCGCCGGTTCTGCATATCAAACGCACTGTGGAGTGGCGAAAACACCAGATAACGTGTTTCCCGCATTAAATAGCTCGAAAAGAGGGATCACGATGATTCTGCATACTTCTGACAGAAGACTCACAAAGATTATCGCACACAATGCATATCTCAGCTTGATACCCCACGAAAACCAAGATATCGCCGGTTCTGCATATCATACGCACTGTGGAGTGGTGAAAACACCAGATAACGTGTTTCTCGCAGAAAATAGCTCGAAACGAGCGATCTCGATGATAAAGCATACTTCTAACAGAAGTCTCGCCATGATTATCGCAGAAAATGCATATCTGAGCTTGAAACCCCTCGAAAACCAAGATATCGTCGGTTCTTCATATCATACGCACTGTGGAATGGTGAAAACACCAGATAACGTGTTTCTCGCATTAAATAGCTCGAAAAGTACGATCTCGATGATTAAGCATACTTCGGACAGATGTCTCACCAAGATTATCGTAAAAAATGCATATCTCAGCTTGAAACCCCACAAAATCCAAGATATCGCCGGTTCTGCATATCAAACGCACTGTGGAGTGGTGAAAACACCAGATAACGTGTTTCCCGCATTAAATAGCTCGAAAAGGGGGATCACGATGATTCTGCATACTTCTGACAGAAGACTCACCAAGATTATCGCAGAAAACGCATATCTGAGCTTCAGACCCCACGAAAACCAAGATATCGCTGGTTCTGCATATCAAACGCACTGTGGAGTGGTGAAAACACCAGATAACTTGTTTCTCGCATTAAATAGCTCGAAAAGAGCGATCTCGATGATTCTGCACACTTGGGACAGAAGTCTCACCAAGATTGTCGCAGATAATGCATATCTCAGCTTGAAACCCCACGAAAACCAAGATATCGCCGGTTCTGCATATCAAACGCACTGTGGAGTGGTGAAAACACCAGATAACTTGTTTCTCGCATTGAATAGCTCGAAAAGAGCGATCTCGATGATTCTGCACAGTTGGGACAGAAGTCTCACCAAGATTATCGCAGATAATGCATATCTGAGCTTGAAACCCCACGAAAACCAAGATATCGTCGGTTCTGCATATCATACGCACTGTGGAGTGGTGAAAACACCAGATAACGTGTTTCTCGCATTAAATAGCTCGAAACGAGCGATCTCGATGATTAAGCATACTTCGGACCGAAGTCTCACCAAGATTATCGCAGAAATTGCATATCTCAGCTTGAATCCCCACGAAAACCAAGATATCGCTGGTTCTGCATATCAAACGCACTGTGGAGCGCTGAAAACACCAGATAACGTGTTTCTCGCATTAAATAGCTCGAATAGAGCGATCTCGATGATTAAGCATACTTCGGACAGATGTCTCACCAAGATTATCGTAAAAAATGCATATCTCAGCTTGAAACCCCACAAAAACCAAGATATCGCCGGTTCAGCATATCAAACGCACTGTGGAGTGGCGAAAACACCAGATAACGTGTTTCCCGCATTAAATAGCTCGAAAAGAGGGATCACGATGATTCTGCATACTTCTGACAGAAGACTCACAAAGATTATCGCACACAATGCATATCTCAGCTTGATACCCCACGAAAACCAAGATATCGCCGGTTCTGCATATCATACGCACTGTGGAGTGGTGAAAACACCAGATAACGTGTTTCTCGCAGAAAATAGCTCGAAACGAGCGATCTCGATGATAAAGCATACTTCTAACAGAAGTCTCGCCATGATTATCGCAGAAAATGCATATCTGAGCTTGAAACCCCTCGAAAACCAAGATATCGTCGGTTCTTCATATCATACGCACTGTGGAATGGTGAAAACACCAGATAACGTGTTTCTCGCATTAAATAGCTCGAAAAGTACGATCTCGATGATTAAGCATACTTCGGACAGATGTCTCACCAAGATTATCGTAAAAAATGCATATCTCAGCTTGAAACCCCACAAAATCCAAGATATCGCCGGTTCTGCATATCAAACGCACTGTGGAGTGGTGAAAACACCAGATAACGTGTTTCCCGCATTAAATAGCTCGAAAAGGGGGATCACGATGATTCTGCATACTTCTGACAGAAGACTCACCAAGATTATCGCAGAAAACGCATATCTGAGCTTCAGACCCCACGAAAACCAAGATATCGCTGGTTCTGCATATCAAACGCACTGTGGAGTGGTGAAAACACCAGATAACTTGTTTCTCGCATTAAATAGCTCGAAAAGAGCGATCTCGATGATTCTGCTCACTTGGGACAGAAGTCTCACCAAGATTGTCGCAGATAATGCATATCTCAGCTTGAAACCCCACGAAAACCAAGATATCGCCGGTTCTGCATATCAAACGCACTGTGGAGTGGTGAAAACACCAGATAACTTGTTTCTCGCATTAAATAGCTCGAAAAGAGCGATCTCGATGATTCTGCACACTTCGGACAGAAGTCTCACCAAGATTATCGCAGATAATGCATATCTCAGCTTGAAACCCCACGAAAACCAAGATTTCGCTGGTTCTGCATATCAAACGCACTGTGGAGTCGTGAAAACACCAGATAACGTGTTTGCTCGCATTAAATAGGTCGAAAAGAGCGATCTCGATGATTCTGCATACTTCTAACAGAAGTCTCACCATGATTATCGCAGAAAATGCATATCTCTGCTAGAAACCCCAAGAAAACCAAGATATCTCCTGTTCTGCATATCCAACGAACTGTGGAGTGGTGAAAACCCCAGAAAACGTGTTTCTCGCATTAAATAGCTCGAAAAGTACGATCTCGATGATTAAGCATACTTCGGACAGATGTCTCACCAAGATTATCGTAAAAAATGCATATCTCAGCTTGAAACCCCACAAAAACCAAGATATCGCCGGTTCTGCATATCAAACGCACTGTGGAGTGGTGAAAACACCAGATAACGTGTTTCCCGCATTAAATAGCTCGAAAAGAGGGATCACGATGATTCTGCATACTTCTGACAGAAGACTCACCAAGATTATCGCAGAAAATGCATATCTGAGCTTCAGACCCCACGAAAACCAAGATATCGCTGGTTCTGCATATCAAACGCACTGTGGAGTGGTGAAAACACCAGATAACTTGTTTCTCGCATTAAATAGCTCGAAAAGAGAGATCTCGATGATTCTGCACAGTTGGGAGAGAAGTCTCACCAAGATTATCGCAGATAATGCATATCTGAGCTTGAAACCCCACGAAAACCAAGATATCGTCGGTTCTGCATATCATACGCACTGTGGAGTGGTGAAAACACCAGATAACGTGTTTCTCGCATTAAATAGCTCGAAACGAGCGATCTCGATGATTAAGCATACTTCGGACCGAAGTCTCACCAAGATTATCGCAGAAATTGCATATCTCAGCTTGAATCCCCACGAAAACCAAGATATCGCTGGTTCTGCATATCAAACGCACTGTGGAGCGCTGAAAACACCAGATAACGTGTTTCTCGCATTAAATAGCTCGAAAAGTACGATCTCGATGATTAAGCATACTTCGGACAGATGTCTCACCAAGATTATCGTAAAAAATGCATATCTCAGCTTGAAACCCCACAAAATCCAAGATATCGCCGGTTCTGCATATCAAACGCACTGTGGAGTGGTGAAAACACCAGATAACGTGTTTCCCGCATTAAATAGCTCGAAAAGGGGGATCACGATGATTCTGCATACTTCTGACAGAAGACTCACCAAGATTATCGCAGAAAATGCATATCTGAGCTTCAGACCCCACGAAAACCAAGATATCGCTGGTTCTGCATATCAAACGCACTGTGGAGTGGTGAAAACACCAGATAAGTTGTTTCTCGCATTAAATAGCTCGAAAAGAGCGATCTCGATGATTCTGCACACTTGGGACAGAAGTCTCACCAAGATTGTCGCAGAAAATGCATATCTCAGCTTGAAACCCCACGAAAACCAAGATATCGCCGGTTCTGCATATCAAACGCACTGTGGAGTGGTGAAAACACCAGATAACTTGTTTCTCGCATTAAATAGCTCGAAAAGAGCGATCTCGATGATTCTGCACACTTCGGACAGAAGTCTCACCAAGATTATCGCAGATAATGCATATCTCAGCTTGAAACCCCACGAAAACCAAGATTTCGCTGGTTCTGCATATCAAACGCACTGTGGAGTCGTGAAAACACCAGATAACGTGTTTGCTCGCATTAAATAGGTCGAAAAGAGCGATCTCGATGATTCTGCATACTTCTAACAGAAGTCTCACCATGATTATCGCAGAAAATGCATATCTCTGCTAGAAACCCCAAGAAAACCAAGATATCTCCTGTTCTGCATATCAAACGCACTGTGGAGTGGTGAAAACACCAGATAACTTGTTTCTCGCATTAAATAGCTCGAAAAGAGCGATCTCGATGATTCTGCACAGTTGGGACAGAAGTCTCACCAAGATTATCGCAGATAATGCATATCTGAGCTTGAAACCCCACGAAAACCAAGATATCGTCGGTTCTGCATATCATACGCACTGTGGAGTGGTGAAAACACCAGATAACGTGTTTCTCGCATTAAATAGCTCGAAACGAGCGATCTCGATGATAAAGCATACTTCGGACCGAAGTCTCACCAAGATTATCGCAGAAATTGCATATCTCAGCTTGAATCCCCACGAAAACCAAGATATCGCTGGTTCTGCATATCAAACGCACTGTGGAGCGCTGAAAACACCAGATAACGTGTTTCTCGCATTAAATAGCTCGAAAAGTACGATCTCGATGATTAAGCATACTTCTAA
Source organism: Anthophora plumipes (assembly GCA_951804975.1). NCBI lineage: Eukaryota > Metazoa > Arthropoda > Insecta > Hymenoptera > Apidae > Anthophora > Anthophora plumipes. Next base: position 2,544,159 of record CATORF010000423.1, read on the forward strand.
CAGAAGTCTCGCCATGATTATCGCAGAAAATGCATATCTGAGCTTGAAACCCCACGAAAACCAAGATATCGTCGGTTCTGCATATCAAACGCACTGTGGAGTGGTGAAAACACCAGATAACGTGTTTCCCGCATTAAATAGCTCGAAAAGAGGGATCACGATGATTCTGCATACTTCTGACAGAAGACTCACCAAGATTATCGCAGAAAATGCATATCTGAGCTTCAGACCCCACGAAAACCAAGATATCGCTGGTTCTGCATATCAAACGCACTGTGGAGCGCTGAAAACACCAGATAACGTGTTTCTCGCATTAAATAGCTCGAAAAGTACGATCTCGATGATTAAGCATACTTCGGACAGATGTCTCACCAAGATTATCGTAAAAAATGCATATCTCAGCTTGAAACCCCACAAAAACCAAGATATCGCCGGTTCTGCATATCAAACGCACTGTGGAGTGGCGAAAACACCAGATAACGTGTTTCCCGCATTAAATAGCTCGAAAAGAGGGATCACGATGATTCTGCATACTTCTGACAGAAGACTCACAAAGATTATCGCACACAATGCATATCTCAGCTTGATACCCCACGAAAACCAAGATATCGCCGGTTCTGCATATCATACGCACTGTGGAGTGGTGAAAACACCAGATAACGTGTTTCTCGCAGAAAATAGCTCGAAACGAGCGATCTCGATGATAAAGCATACTTCTAACAGAAGTCTCGCCATGATTATCGCAGAAAATGCATATCTGAGCTTGAAACCCCTCGAAAACCAAGATATCGTCGGTTCTTCATATCATACGCACTGTGGAATGGTGAAAACACCAGATAACGTGTTTCTCGCATTAAATAGCTCGAAAAGTACGATCTCGATGATTAAGCATACTTCGGACAGATGTCTCACCAAGATTATCGTAAAAAATGCATATCTCAGCTTGAAACCCCACAAAATCCAAGATATCGCCGGTTCTGCATATCAAACGCACTGTGGAGTGGTGAAAACACCAGATAACGTGTTTCCCGCATTAAATAGCTCGAAAAGGGGGATCACGATGATTCTGCATACTTCTGACAGAAGACTCACAAAGATTATCGCACACAATGCATATCTCAGCTTGATACCCCACGAAAACCAAGATATCGCTGGTTCTGCATATCAAACGCACTGTGGAGTGGTGAAAACACCAGATAACTTGTTTCTCGCATTAAATAGCTCGAAAAGAGCGATCTCGATGATTCTGCACACTTGGGACAGAAGTCTCACCAAGATTGTCGCAGATAATGCATATCTCAGCTTGAAACCCCACGAAAACCAAGATATCGCCGGTTCTGCATATCAAACGCACTGTGGAGTGGTGAAAACACCAGATAACTTGTTTCTCGCATTAAATAGCTCGAAAAGAGCGATCTCGATGATTCTGCACACTTCGGACAGAAGTCTCACCAAGATTATCGCAGATAATGCATATCTCAGCTTGAAACCCCACGAAAACCAAGATTTCGCTGGTTCTGCATATCAAACGCACTGTGGAGTCGTGAAAACACCAGATAACGTGTTTGCTCGCATTAAATAGGTCGAAAAGAGCGATCTCGATGATTCTGCATACTTCTAACAGAAGTCTCACCATGATTATCGCAGAAAATGCATATCTCTGCTAGAAACCCCAAGAAATCCAAGATATCTCCTGTTCTGCATATCCAACGAACTGTGGAGTGGTGAAAACCCCAGAAAACGTGTTTCTCGCATTAAATAGCTCGAAAAGTACGATCTCGATGATTAAGCATACTTCGGACAGATGTCTCACCAAGATTATCGTAAAAAATGCATATCTCAGCTTGAAACCCCACAAAAACCAAGATATCGCCGGTTCTGCATATCAAACGCACTGTGGAGTGGTGAAAACACCAGATAACGTGTTTCCCGCATTAAATAGCTCGAAAAGAGGGATCACGATGATTCTGCATACTTCTGACAGAAGACTCACCAAGATTATCGCAGAAAATGCATATCTGAGCTTCAGACCCCACGAAAACCAAGATATCGCTGGTTCTGCATATCAAACGCACTGTGGAGTGGTGAAAACACCAGATAACTTGTTTCTCGCATTAAATAGCTCGAAAAGAGAGATCTCGATGATTCTGCACAGTTGGGAGAGAAGTCTCACCAAGATTATCGCAGATAATGCATATCTGAGCTTGAAACCCCACGAAAACCAAGATATCGTCGGTTCTGCATATCATACGCACTGTGGAGTGGTGAAAACACCAGATAACGTGTTTCTCGCATTAAATAGCTCGAAACGAGCGATCTCGATGATTAAGCATACTTCGGACCGAAGTCTCACCAAGATTATCGCAGAAATTGCATATCTCAGCTTGAATCCCCACGAAAACCAAGATATCGCTGGTTCTGCATATCAAACGCACTGTGGAGCGCTGAAAACACCAGATAACGTGTTTCTCGCATTAAATAGCTCGAAAAGTACGATCTCGATGATTAAGCATACTTCGGACAGATGTCTCACCAAGATTATCGTAAAAAATGCATATCTCAGCTTGAAACCCCACAAAATCCAAGATATCGCCGGTTCTGCATATCAAACGCACTGTGGAGTGGTGAAAACACCAGATAACGTGTTTCCCGCATTATATAGCTCGAAAAGGGGGATCACGATGATTCTGCATACTTCTGACAGAAGACTCACCAAGATTATCGCAGAAAATGCATATCTGAGCTTCAGACCCAACGAAAACCAAGATATCGCTGGTTCTGCATATCAAACGCACTGTGGAGTGGTGAAAACACCAGATAACTTGTTTCTCGCATTAAATAGCTCGAAAAGAGCGATCTCGATGATTCTGCACACTTGGGACAGAAGTCTCACCAAGATTGTCGCAGATAATGCATATCTCAGCTTGAAACCCCACGAAAACCAAGATATCGCCGGTTCTGCATATCAAACGCACTGTGGAGTGGTGAAAACACCAGATAACTTGTTTCTCGCATTAAATAGCTCGAAAAGAGCGATCTCGATGATTCTGCACACTTCGGACAGAAGTCTCACCAAGATTATCGCAGATAATGCATATCTCAGCTTGAAACCCCACGAAAACCAAGATTTCGCTGGTTCTGCATATCAAACGCACTGTGGAGTCGTGAAAACACCAGATAACGTGTTTGCTCGCATTAAATAGGTCGAAAAGAGCGATCTCGATGATTCTGCATACTTCTAACAGAAGTCTCACCATGATTATCGCAGAAAATGCATATCTCTGCTAGAAACCCCAAGAAAACCAAGATATCTCCTGTTCTGCATATCCAACGAACTGTGGAGTGGTGAAAACCCCAGAAAACGTGTTTCTCGCATTAAATAGCTCGAAAAGTACGATCTCGATGATTAAGCATACTTCGGACAGATGTCTCACCAAGATTATCGTAAAAAATGCATATCTCAGCTTGAACCCCCCCAAAAACCAAGATATCGCCGGTTCTGCATATCAGACGCACTGTGGAGTGGTGAAAACACCAGATAACGTGTTTCCCGCATTAAATAGCTCGAAAAGAGGGATCACGATGATTCTGCATACTTCTGACAGAAGACTCACCAAGATTATCGCAGAAAATGCATATCTGAGCTTCAGACCCCACGAAAACCAAGATATCGCTGGTTCTGCATATCAAACGCACTGTGGAGTGGTGAAAACACCAGATAACTTGTTTCTCGCATTAAATAGCTCGAAAAGAGCGATCTCGATGATTCTGCACAGTTGGGACAGAAGTCTCACCAAGATTATCGCAGATAATGCATATCTGAGCTTGAAACCCCACGAAAACCAAGATATCGTCGGTTCTGCATATCATACGCACTGTGGAGTGGTGAAAACACCAGATAACGTGTTTCTCGCATTAAATAGCTCGAAACGAGCGATCTCGATGATTAAGCATACTTCGGACCGAAGTCTCATCAAGATTATCGCAGAAATTGCATATCTCAGCTTGAATCCCCACGAAAACCAAGATATCGCTGGTTCTGCATATCAAACGCACTGTGGAGCGCTGAAAACACCAGATAACGTGTTTCTCGCAGAAAATAGCTCGAAACGAGCGATCTCGATGATTAAGCATACTTCTAACAGAAGTCTCGCCATGATTATCGCAGAAAATGCATATCTGAGCTTGAAACCCCTCGAAAACCAAGATATCGTCGGTTCTTCATATCATACGCACTGTGGAATGGTGAAAACAGCAGATAACGTGTTTCTCGCATTAAATAGCTCGAAAAGTACGATCTCGATGATTAAGCATACTTCGGACAGATGTCTCACCAAGATTATCGTAAAAAATGCATATCTCAGCTTGAAACCCCACAAAATCCAAGATATCGCCGGTTCTGCATATCAAACGCACTGTGGAGTGGTGAAAACACCAGATAACGTGCTTCCCGCATTAAATAGCTCGAAAAGGGGGATCACGATGATTCTGCATACTTCTGACAGAAGACTCACCAAGATTATCGCAGAAAATGCATATCTGAGCTTCAGACCCCACGAAAACCAAGATATCGCTGGTTCTGCATATCAAACGCACTGTGGAGTGGTGAAAACACCAGATAACTTGTTTCTCGCATTAAATAGCTCGAAAAGAGCGATCTCGATGATTCTGCACACTTGGGATAGAAGTCTCACCAAGATTGTCGCAGATAATGCATATCTCAGCTTGAAACCCCACGAAAACCAAGATATCGCCGGTTCTGCATATCAAACGCACTGTGGAGTGGTGAAAACACCAGATAACTTGTTTCTCGCATTAAATAGCTCGAAAAGAGCGATCTCGATGATTCTGCACACTTCGGACAGAAGTCTCACCAAGATTATCGCAGATAATGCATATCTCAGCTTGAAACCCCACGAAAACCAAGATTTCGCTGGTTCTGCATATCAAACGCACTGTGGAGTCGTGAAAACACCAGATAACGTGTTTGCTCGCATTAAATAGGTCGAAAAGAGCGATCTCGATGATTCTGCATACTTCTAACAGAAGTCTCACCATGATTATCGCAGAAAATGCATATCTCTGCTAGAAACCCCAAGAAAACCAAGATATCTCCTGTTCTGCATATCCAACGAACTGTGGAGTGGTGAAAACCCCAGAAAACGTGTTTCTCGCATTAAATAGCTCGAAAAGTACGATCTCGATGATTAAGCATACTTCGGACAGATGTCTCACCAAGATTATCGTAAAAAATGCATATCTCAGCTTGAAACCCCACAAAAACCAAGATATCGCCGGTTCTGCATATCAAACGCACTGTGGAGTGGTGAAAACACCAGATAACGTGTTTCCCGCATTAAATAGCTCGAAAAGAGGGATCACGATGATTCTGCATACTTCTGCCAGAAGACTCACCAAGATTATCGCAGAAAATGCATATCTGAGCTTCAGACCCCACGAAAACCAAGATATCGCTGGTTCTGCATATCAAACGCACTGTGGAGTGGTGAAAACACCAGATAACTTGTTTCTCGCATTAAATAGCTCGAAAAGAGCGATCTCGATGATTCTGCACACTTGGGACAGAAGTCTCACCAAGATTGTCGCAGATAATGCATATCTCAGCTTGAAACCCCACGAAAACCAAGATATCGCCGGTTCTGCATATCAAACGCACTGTGGAGTGGTGAAAACACCAGATAACTTGTTTCTCGCATTAAATAGCTCGAAAAGAGCGATCTAGATGATTCAGCATACATCGGACAGAAGTCTCACCAAGATTATCGCAGGAAATGCATATCTCAGCTTGAAACCCCACAAAAACCAAGATATCGCCGGTTCTGCATATCAAACGCACTGTGGAGTGGTGAATACACCAGATAACTTGTTTCTCGCATTAAATAGCTCGAAACGAGCGATCTCGATGATTAAGCATACTTCGGACCGAAGTCTCATCAAGATTATCGTAGAAAATGCATATCTCAGCTTGAAACCCGACGAGAACCAAGATATCTCCGGTTCTGCATATCCAACGAACTGTGGAGTGTTGAAAACCCCAGAAAACGAGTTTCTCGCATTAAATAGCTCGAAAAGTGCGCTCTCGATGTTTCTGCATACTTCGGACAGATGTTTCACCAAGATTATCGTAGAAAATGCATATCTCAGCTTGAAACCCCACGAAAACCAAAATATCTCCGGTTCTGCATATCCAACGCACTGTGACGTGGTGAAAACACCTGATAACGTGTTTCTCGCATTAAATAGCTCGAAACGAGCGATCTAGATGATTCAGCATACATCGGACAGAAGTCTCACCAAGATTATCGCAGGAAATGCATATCTCAGCTTGAAACCCGACCGAAACTAAGATATCTCCGGTTCTGCAGGTCAAACGTACTGTGGAGTGGTGAAAACACCAGAAAACGTGTTTCGTGCATCAAGTAGCTCGAAAAGAGCGATCTAGATGATTCTGCATACTTCTGACTGAAGTCTCACCAATATTATCGCAGAAAATGCATATCTCAGCTTGAAACCCCACGAAAACCAAGATATCGCCGGTTCTGCATATCAAACGCACTGTGGAGTGGTGAAAACCCCAGAAAACGTGTTTCTCGCATTAAATAGCTCGAATAGAGCGATCTCGATGATTCTTCATACTTCGGACAGAAGTCTCACCAAGATTATCGTAGAAAATGCATATCTCAGCTTGAAACCAGACGAAAACCGAGTTATCTCCGGTTCTGCATATCCAACGCACTGTGGAGTGGTGAAAACACCAGATAACGTGTTTCTCGCATTGAATAGCTCGAAACGAGCGTTCTCGATGATTCTGCATACTTCGGACAGAAGTCTCAACAAGATTATCTCTGAAAATGCATATCTCAGCTTGAAACCCCACGAAAAACAAGATATCTACTGTTCTGCATATCAAACGCACTGTGGAGTGGTCAAAACCCGAGAAAACGCGTTTCTCGCATTAAATAGCTCGAAAAGAGCGCTCTCGACGTTTCTGCATACTTCGGACAGATGTTTCACCAAGCTTATCGTAGAAAATGCATATCTCAGCTTGAAACCCCACGAAAACCAAGATATTTACTGTTCTGCATATCAAACGCACTGTGGAGTGGTGAAAACACCAGATAACTTGTTTCTCGCACTAACTAGCTCGAAAAGAGCGATCTCGATGATTCAGCATACTTCCGACAGAAGTCTCACCAAGATTATAGCAGAAAATGCATATCTCTGCTTGAAACCCCACGAAAACCAAGGTGTCGCCGGTTCTGCATATCAAACGCACTGTGGAGTGGTGAAAACACCAGATAACGTGTTTCTCGCATTAAATAGTTCGAAACGAGCGATCTCCATGATTCTGCATACTTCGGACAGAAGTCTCGCCAAAATTATCGTAAAGATTGCATATCTCAGCTTGAAACTCCACGAAAACCAAGATATCGCTGTGTTCAGCATATCCAACGCACTGTGGAGTGGTGAAAACACCAGATAACGTGTTTCTCGCATTGAATAGCTCGAAACGAGCGTTCTCGATGATTCTGCATACTTCGGACAGAAGTCTCAACAAGATTATCACTGAAAATGCATATCTCAGCTTGAAACCCCACGAAAAACAAGATATCTACTGTTCTGCATATCAAACGCACTGTGGAGTGGTCAAAACCCGAGAAAACGTGTTTCTCGCATTAAATAGCTCGAAAAGAGCGCTCTCGACGTTTCTGCATACTTCGGACAGATGTTTCACCAAGCTTATCGTAGAAAATGCATATCTCAGCTTGAAACCCCACGAAAACCAAGATATTTACTGTTCTGCATATCAAACGCACTGTGGAGTGGTGAAAACACCAGATAACTTGTTTCTCGCACTAACTAGCTCGAAAAGAGCGATCTCGATGATTCAGCATACTTCCGACAGAAGTCTCACCAAGATTATAGCAGAAAATGCATATCTCTGCTTGAAACCCCACGAAAACCAAGGTGTCGCCGGTTCTGCATATCAAACGCACTGTGGAGTGGTGAAAACACCAGATAACGTGTTTCTCGCATTAAATAGTTCGAAACGAGCGATCTCCATGATTCTGCATACTTCGGACAGAAGTCTCGCCAAAATTATCGTAAAGAATGCATATCTCAGCTTGAAACTCCACGAAAACCAAGATATCGCTGTGTTCAGCATATCAAACGCACTGTGGAGTGGTGAAAACAGAATCTTAAAAAAATAATCCTGGTCGCATACAATATAAATTTGATTGATTAATACGTCCAGGAACAGCATCAACTTTAATTCCAACTGATTGAATAGCTCATGAATGAATTACATCAGTTGATGATAATAATAATCGAATCGGAAAATTTATTGGAATGACCATACGATTATCAACATCTAATAAACGAAAACTATTCATAACCCTATCAGATAATATATAAGAATCAAATTCCAAATCTTTAAATTCTGAATATTCATAAGACCAAGATCACTGATGACCTATAATTTTAATTGTAAAATAAGGATTTAAAATTTCATCAATATAATATAAAATCTTTAAAGAAGGAAAACAAATTGTTATTAAAATAAAAATTGGAATAATAGTTCAAATAATTTCCAATAAATGATTCTGCAATAAATACCGATTAACATACTTATTAGTAATAATATCTAAAATAATTAATATTGAAAATACAATAATAACTAACATTAATATTATAACTAAATTATGAAAAGAAATTAAATTGTCAGAATAAGGTGAATTAGAATCTTGAAATCTATATATAAATCATGTTGCAATTTTTAATAAAAAATAATATATTTTTATAAATAAATCTTAAATCTATCGCACTTATCTGCCATATTAAACAAAATAAAATATTAAAAATAAAAATTAAATCAATCATTAAAACTCAACATTATTAAATATTCAAAAATAATTCCTTTTTATTATTTAACACAATAGGTACTTCTAAATATACATGATCTAAAGGAGGTATAAAACCAATTCATTCTAATGAACTATTAAATTTAAAAACTACTAACCGTATTGAAATAAATCTTTCTAAAATTAAAAAAATTAATAAAATTAATCTATTTAAAGAAATTAATGAACCAATTGAAGATAATAAATTCCAACAATAATATGCATCAGGATAATCTGAATATCGTCGAGGTATACCCATTAATCCTAAAAAATGTTGAGGAAAAAAAGTTATATTAACACCAATAAACATTATATAAAACTGAATTTTCAATCAATTCTGATGTATAACAACACCAAAAATTAAAGGAAATCAATGAATAAATCTTCCAACAATTGCAAAAACTGCTCCTATAGATAAAACATAATGAAAATGACCAACAACATAATAAGTATCATGTAAAATAATATCAATAGAAGAATTTGATAATACAATACCCGTCAATCCACCAATAATAAATATTATAACAAATCCTAATGATCATAAAATTGAATTATTATAACCTAATTTAGCTCCATGATAAGTAGCTAATCAACTAAAAACTTTAATTCCTGTAGGAACTGCAATAACTATAGTTGCTGAAGTAAAATAAGCTCGAGTATCTACATCTAACCCAACTGTAAATATATGATGAGCTCATACAATAAATCCTAGAAATCCAATTCCTAATATAGCATAAATCATTCCTAAATTACCAAATACCTCTTTTTTACCACTCTCATTTATAATAATATGTGAAATCAAACCAAACCCCGGTAAAATTAAAATATAAACTTCAGGATGCCCAAAAAATCAAAATAAATGTTGATATAAAATTGGATCACCTCCCCCTAAAGGATCAAAAAACGAAGTATTAATATTTCGATCAAAAATTAATATTGTAATTGCTCCAGCTAAAACTGGCAATGATAATAATAATAAAATAGCTGTAATAAACACTGATCAAGGAAATAAAGCTATTTGATCATAATTTAAAGATAAATTTTTTATTATTATAATAGTTACTATAAAATTTATTGCCCCAATAATTGAAGAAATTCCTGATAAATGTAAAGAAAAAATAGTAATATCAACAGAAGGAGAAGAATGAAATAAATATGAAGATAAAGGAGGATAAACCGTTCAACCAGTCCCTGGTCTAACTTGAAATAAATTTCTTAAAAGTAATAATATTAATGATGGCGGTAATAATCAAAATCTAATATTATTTATACGAGGAAATGCCATATCTGGAGATCCTAATATTAATGGAACTAATCAATTACCAAATCCACCAATTATAAATGGTATTACTATAAAAAAAATTATTAAAAATGCATGAACAGTAACAATTGAATTATAAACTTGATCATTATTAATTCATATACCTGGGGTACTTAACTCCATACGAATAATTATTCTCATAGAAGTTCCAATTATCCCTGATCATAAAGCAAACACAAAATAAATTATACCAATATTTTTATGATTAGTAGAATAAAATCATTTATCAAACATAAATAAAACATAATTATATAATATTTAAATATTAATAAATATATTTATATATTATAAGATTTATAATAAATCAATATATATATATATATATATTTAACTATGAAAATTAAAAGTTTATTTTAACTTAAAATCTTCAAATCAAAAAAAGTATCATGTCTGATAAAAGAATTAAATTGTAAATTTAAACATGTAAGAAAAACTTACTGATACTAATTTTCTATAGTTTAAAAAAAACTTAAAATTGCAAATTTTAAAATATAAATAATTATTAGAAAATATTAATCATAAATATCTCACACTATATTAAATTTAACAAATTGATCAATACTTAAATTATATTAAATTGAAACCTTTAAGTAACATAAACATTAACCAATAAAAACCTAAAAAAAAATAACATAATAATAAATAAAACAATATAAGACTTAAATATATAACTCTTACAAAAATATTTTTTAGCTCTAGTATAATTCCTACTAATATATAATAATAATCTAAAATAATTTCAAATAATTATAACTGATGCTAATATCATAATAAATAATAAAACATAAAAATTAACATAATCCTCTAAAAAATAATAATTCAAAATTCACTTTAACACTAAAGACAAAAATGGAGGTAAAGAAGAATAAATTAAAACTATAATAATAAAATATACCTTCAAATATTTATCAACTAATAAAAACCCCAAATCATTAAAAGTTACCACATCAAATTTTTCAAAAAAATATAACAATATATAAAAAATAACTGCATAAAATGAAAAATATACCAAATAAATTTTTACATTTACATATATAATTATTAATAAAAAAGTTGATTGAATAATAGAAGAACATCTAATAAATATTTTTATAGAATTATAAACTTTCATAATAATAGGAATAAAAATTAAATTTAATAAAATTCAACCTATAAAAAAAAAATTTATACCACTCACATTAGCTAAAAAATATATAGGTACTATTTTTATAACTGTTGAAAATGTAAAAATTCTTGTTCAACACATATATCTATGAATATAAATAGATCATTGATGAAAAGGAAATATTCCTAATTTTACTAACATAATTAATTGAATAAAAATTTCAAAAAAAACTCTTACTTCTTTCATAGATACATAAAAATACAATCTTATAATAAAAACTAACCTTCTTACTACTGATACTATATAATAAAAAACACTAGCATATTTTGAATCTCTAGTTAAATTTATATAAATAATTAAAACTAATGTTATAACTTCATAAATTAATCACATAAAAAATAAATCTCTTACAAAAAAAATGATTAAATAATTAATAATAATATATCTAAGACATATTACATTTTTAAATATTATTTTCTTCACAAAAAACCAATTCAAAATTATCTTTTAATTAAAAATTAAATAGTTTATAATACTAAAATTTTTACCTATTATATTTTAGTGTCAAAGCACATAAATTTTTGAAATTTAAAGTATTAATAAAATTAATAAATATAAAAAAATCAATTAGTAACAATAAATATAAAATTTATTTAAGTATCTGATCAAAATAATCCTTTAATCAGGCATATTACTTTAATACATATATATATATATATATAAAATATATAAAAGATACATATTATCTATAACTAGGGTATGAACCTAACAGCTTTAAACTTAGCTTATTTATATAGATATATTTAAAAATTACTTTTAATTGCAAATTAAATATTATAAATTAAAACTAACTAATATCCATTTAAAGATATATATATATTTATATTCATCCTTAAGGAAAGAGTGAAGCCATTGAAATAAACTAAAGCTAAAGTAAATTCGAAAGGTTAATATCCAAAAATCCTCTACTTGCAAGGAACAAATGAGGCTATTTAAATAAATTCAAGCTAAAGTAGAATTGAAAGGTTTATTTCAATATATTCATCCTTAGGGAAAGAGTGAAGCCATTGAAATAAACTAAAGCTAAAGTAAATTCGAAAGGTTAATATCCAAATCCTCTACTTGCAAGGGACAAATGAGGCTATTTAAATAAATTCAAGCTAAAGTAGAATTGAAAGGTTTATTTCAATATATTCATTCTTAGGGAAAGAATGAAACCATTGAAATAAACTAAAATCGACTATTAATAATAAATTTATTTATTAATTAAATTCTCTACTTATAAAAACAAATAAAACTATTTAAATAAATTCAAACTAACGTAGAATTGAAAGGTTTATTTCAATATATTCATCTTTAAGGGAAAAATAAAGCCATTGAAATAAACTAAAATCAACTATTAATAATAAATTTATTTATTAATTAAATTCTCTACTTATAAAAAACAAATAAAACTATTTAAATAAATTCAAACTAAAGTAGAATTGAAAGGTTTATTTCAATATATTCATTCTTAGGGAAAGAATGAAACCATTGAAATAAACTAAAATCGACTATTAATAATAAATTTATTTATTAATTAAATTCTCTACTTATAAAAACAAATAAAACTATTTAAATAAATTCAAACTAAAGTAGAATTGAAAGGTTTATTTCAATATATTCATCTTTAAGGGAAAAATAAAGCCATTGAAATAAACTAAAATCGACTATTAATAATAAATTTATTTATTAATTAAATTCTCTAAGATACAAATTTAATTATAAATTATATATAAATACCCCCCCCAATAATCAATAATTTTATTTAATTCATAAATAAAAATTTTTAATTTTTTTTTGTTATTAAGTAACGCTATAATCTTATTAATAATATTAAACTATAATTTTATTACATAATAAATTTAAATATAAGTAAATAAAATTAATTTTTAATTTGAAAAAATTTTTATTAATATATATATATATATATTAATATTAAAATGTACATATATATATAAATAATTTATTAACCAATATATTTATATATATATAAATCATAGGTGGGTTCCAAAATTTATAAAAGATTATATTAACTTTTATATATTAATATTAATATTAATCAATTAAATATTTATATAATTATATATATTATTTTATATCTATAATATATGTAAATTATATTATGAATACATTAGATTATAGTAAATTATTGAAAAGAAAAGAAATATAAATATAAATATAAAAATTATTTATTAATTAATAAATATTTATATATATATATATATATATATATATATATATATATATATATATATATATATATATATATACATATATATATATATCTATATATATACATATATATATATTTATTAAATATTAATCAATTTATTAAATATAGTGCATTTATAAGTTATTAAATAATTTATAAATTATATGAAAGCATAAATAATCATAATTTAATCCTACCTTAGGATATATTTATAAATGTATATATATTCTCAGATTTATATATTGTAATATTTATATATATATCTTGTTATATATAAAATGTATATATATTTATCAGTTGGCCTCCATCTATCTATAATAATATATAAATATATATATATATATAAATAATTTATTAATTAATAGATATATATTATATATATTAATATTAAGATGTATATATATATATAAATAATTTATTAATTAATATATATATATATACTACTACTATAATAAGTTTTTATTATTAAAAATTTTGTATTAAAATTTTAATCTAATATAATTAATAATATTTTAGGGCTATTTAATAACAATTTATTTCTATATAATTTTGTTTATATAAAAATTAATTTTTTTATTATTTATAATTTTCTATAGAAAAATCAAAGCTTTAAATAGTTAATTAAGGGGTTAACTATTATAAAGATTAGATTTACCTATAGATAGATTAATCTTTGTATATTTAATTAAAAAATTAATTACATTATAGAAATTGATACCTTCTATAGAAAAATCAAAGCTTCAAATAGTTAATTGGGGGGGTTAACTATTATAAAGATTAGATTTACCTATAGATAGATTAATCTTTGTATATTTAATTAAAAAATTAATTACATTATAGAAATTGATACCTTCTATAGAAAAATCAAAGCTTTAAATAGTTAATTGGGGGGTTAACTATTATAAAGATTAGATTTACCTATAGATAAATTAATCTTTGTATATTTAATTACAAAATTAATTACATAATAGAAATTGATACCTTCTATAGAAAAATCAAAGCTTTAAATAGTTAATTAAGGGGTTAACTATTATAAAGATTAGATTTACCTATAGATAGATTAATCTTTGTATATTTAATTAAAAAATTAATTACATTATAGAAATTGGTACCTTCTATAGAAAAATCAAAGCTTTAAATAGTTAATTGGGGGGTTAACTATTATAAAGATTAGATTTACCTATAGATAGATTAATCTTTGTATATTTAATTAAAAAATTAATTACATTATAGAAATTGATACCTTCTATAGAAAAATCAAAGCTTTAAATAGTTAATTGGGGGGTTAACTATTATAAAGATTAGATTTACCTATAGATAGATTAATCTTTGTATATTTAATTAAAAAATTAATTACATTATAGAAATTGATACCTTCTATAGAAAAATCAAAGCTTTAATTTATTTAAAATTTTTAAATAAATTTAAGTCAGTAAAATTGAATTTAAGTTACAAATTAATTAAGTTTATTTTATATATATAATTAAATTAAAAAATAATTTTTTATTAATAATAAAATCTGCAACACTAAATAAAAATTTTATTCGGAAATAAATTTTAATAATGGTAAATTTCGGTGCCAGCAACAGCGGTTAAACCAATTTTATAAATTAATTAATCATAATATTTTAATTACTTAAAAATTAATATATTTTAATTAAAAAATTAAATTTTTAGTGAAATATACAATTTAGTTCAAATAATTAAAATTTATTATTAAATTAATTGATAAATTTTATAAAAAAACTAGGATTAGATACCCTACTATAAAATTAAATAAAAAATTAACTATTAAATGTAAATCATTAAAAGTAATAAATATGGCGGCTTATTAATTCCATTAGAGGAACTTATAATTTAATCGATATTCCACGATAAGACTCACTTAAATTACATTTATATATAGCTGTTTACAAATTTTTTTTAATTGATAATGTTAATAAATTTTAATAAATTAAAATTCAAGTAAATATGTAGTGCATTTAAGATATTAAGAGTTATAATATAATATTATATTTTGAATAAATAATTTTAAAATTATTTTGAAAGAAAATTTAAAAGTAAATTTACTTTAATTAATTAAATTGAACTATATGCTAATAAGCGTACAAATCGCCCGTCAATTTCACCAAAATGAAATAAGTCGTAACATAGTAATTGTACTGGAAAGTGTAATTAGGAACTAAAAATTTTAGTTTAAACTGAAATAAAATTTTTCATTTACACTGAAAAGATTAATTTAATTAAAATTTTATTTTAATTAAAATAATAAAAAATATTATAAATTAATCAATTTTATATAAATAAAATTTTATCAAATAACAATTATTTCAGTAATTATTTATTAAAAAATAATTTTTTTAAAAGTTAAAAGTAATGTAAATGAACTTATTTAAATTTAAAAAATTTTAAATAAATTTAGTACCTTTTGTATCAGGGTTAATCAAATTAAATTATTTATATATATTAATCCCGAAATAAAAAGAACTAAATATATATAATTTTTTTTGTTACAAAAAAACTATAAATATATATTTAGAAATTAGATGTTATACGATTTTTAAAATATCTGGTTTTTTTAGAAATGAATTTAATTCATAATTAAATAAAAATTTATTAAAATTTTAAAATTTTATAAATTTATTTAATTAAAAAATTTAAGGGATAACCTTTAAATTTAAATTATTATTAATTTTAAAATCCAACTATTATTATATTCTTAAAATTTGAAATTATAATAAAATATTTTATAATTTAAAAATATTACTTAAAAATTTAAAATATTAATATAAAAATAATTATAAAAAAAACTAATTAAATAAATAAATAAATTTTATAATGATTAAATAAATAGTAAAAATTGTAAAAATTATTAAAGAAATAATATATAAATTTCAGGAATTAGGCAAATTAAAATAATATATTCAACTGTTTAACAAAAACATTGTCTATAGAAATAATAATTTTAGATAAATCTGCCCAATGATTCTTATTAAATGGCTGCAGTATACCTGACTGTACAAAGGTAGCATAATAAATTGTCTTCTAATTAAAGACTTGTATGAAAGAATTAATGAAATATATACTGTCTCAATATTATTTTATGAAATTAAGTTTTAAGTTAAAATTCTTAAATTTTTTTATGGGACGATAAGACCCTATAGAACTTCATATTTATAATTATTATAAATTTAAATTTTATTCTAAATAATAATAATTATTACATATTTAACTGGGAGGGTTATTAAATTTAAAAAACTTTAATTTAAAAAATCTTAAATTATAGAAAATTTAAAAGATCTTTTATTAAAAATTAAAAAAATAAATTACCTTAGGGATAACAGCGTAATATCTTTTGAAAGACCAAATTTATAAAGATGATTACGACCTCGATGTTGAATTAAGATATAATTTAAATGCAGGAGTTTAAAAATTAAGTCTGTTCGACTTTTAAAATCTTACATGATTTGAGTTCAGATCGACGTAAGTCAGATCGGTTTCTATCTATAAAAAACCTATAATTTTTTGTACGAAAGGACTAAAATTATTTACATAAATATAATCATTTAATTAAATTAATATTTATTAAAAATTATCTTGGCAGAAAAGTGCATTAAAGATAGAATTTAATAATATATATACATATAATAAATTATATATAGGTAATAATCTTTGTAATTAATATAATTTTAACTATAATTTGTATATTACTTAGAGTAGCTTTTTTAACCTTATTAGAACGAAAAATCTTAAGATATATTCAAACACGAAAAGGACCTAATAAAGTAGGATATAAAGGAATGCTTCAACCTTTTTCAGATGCTATTAAATTAATCTCTAAAGAATGACTATTTTTAAATTTAAATTATTTAATTTATATATTAAGACCAATATTTATATTTATATTTGCCATATTATTATGAATTTTATATCCTTGAACTAATTTAATAATAACAAATTACAATTTAATATTCTTTATCACTTTATTAGGTCTTAATACTTATCCAATTATTTTAATTGGGTGAATTTCAAATAATAATTATTCTATATTAGGGGCTATTCGATCTTTAGCACAAATAATTTCATTTGAAATTAGTCTTTTTTTAATATTTTTTTTAATTATAATTTTGACTGAAGGTTATTCATTAAATCAATTATATTAATATCAAGAATACATAAAATTTAGAATTTTATTAACACCAATTTATATAATCTTTTTTATTAGTATATTAATTGAATTAAATCGAACCCCTTTTGACCTAATTGAAGGAGAATCTGAATTAGTTTCAGGATTTAATGTAGAATACTATAGAAGATTTTTTGTATTAATTTTTTTATCAGAATATTCAAATATTTTATTTATAAGATTTATTATAACTTTAATATTTATAGGTTTTAAAATACCTAGAATAAAATTTTTAATTTTTATAAATATTCATATAATTTTAATTTTATGATTACGAGGTGTATTACCACGAATCCGTTATGATAATTTAATATACATATGTTGAACTGATTTTTTAATTTTAGTATTAATTTATAATATATTTGTATATATAACAAAAGTAATTTTTATACATATTTAAAATAAAATTAAAAAGTTAATAGAAAATACTATTTCTATGATATATTTTCAAAATATAAACTTATTCAAGTTCATTAACTATTTATTAATTTAATAAATAATATTATCTCAATAATAATATAATCCAGGAGAAACAATAAAGAAAAAAAAATATATAATTGTAAATATATTATTCAATTGAATATAAGGATATTCAATTAACTGACCACCTAATCAAGTTAATATAATAAATCTATTAATAAAAAATCAATAAAATAATTGACTTAATGGATAAAATTTATTTGTTTTAATATTATTTTTATATAAAGGTATAAAATATAAAATTAAAATAGATAATAATAATATAAATACCCCCCCCCAATTTATTAGGAATTGCCCGTAAAATTGAATAAGCAAATAAAAAATATCACTCTGGTTTAATATGAACTGGTGTCCTTATTCTATTAGCAATTTTAAAATTATCAGGATCTCCTAAAAAATAAGGTAATTGACAAATTAATAATATAAAAATTATTAGAATTCAAATAAATATAAAAACATCTTTAATAACAAAATAAGGATGAAAAGGAACTTTATATAAATTTCTAGAAAATCCTAAAGGATTAGTAGAACCTGTTAAATGTAAAAAAAAAATATGTAAAACTACTATTAATAAAATAATTAAAGGTAAAATAAAATGAATAGAAAAAAATCGATTTAATGTAGCATTATTAATAGAATAACCCCCTCAAATTCATTCAACTAATAATTGCCCAATATAAGGAATAGCGGATATTAAATTAGTAATAACAGTTGCTCCTCAAAAAGATATTTGCCCTCAAGGTAAAACATATCCTATAAAAGCTGTTGCTATTGACAAAAATAAAATTCTAACTCCAATTAATCATACATGAACTAATTTAAAAGATTGATAATAAATATTTCGTCTAATATGAATATATATTATAATAAAATAAAAAGATGCTCCATTTATATGAATTAAACGAATTAATCAACCAGAATTAACATCTTTTATAATATGAATAATTCTATTAAAAGCATAATCAATATTAGGACAATAATGTATTGATAAAAATAATCCAGACAGAATTTGAATTACCAAAAATACCCCTAATATTGATCCAAAATTTCATCAAATATTAATATTAAAGGGAGTAGGTAATATCAATAATGAATAAAAAAATATATTAAGAATTTTATCTTTATTTAATAAACTTAAAAATTTTATTGACATTAAAATTAAATAAAACAAATTAACAGGATAAAGTTTAAAACTTATATTTTTTATCTAACTCTTCTAAAAATTTAGATTTAGATTGATAAGCTTTTTTTTTAGGATATCTTATTTTATATCTTATAATTAAAACAAAAACTAAAAATAAAATTATAAAAAATAATAAAAACAAATTTGAATATTGATAAATAAAAGATAAATTAATATTTTTATCCCGATATAGATTTATTGAATAAATTATTCTATCAAAATTTTCAATTAAATAATTAGAAAAGAAATATATAATATTAATTATTAATAAACCAATAATACAAAAATTTATATATTTAAAATAATTCATCATAGATTGATTATTTAATCTAACAAAATAAGCAAATAAAATTATTAACCCTCTAATAAAAATAATTATAATTATATAAATAAATAAAGATTTAAATTTAAATAAATATAAAATTAAACATAAAATAACTATATATAATAAAAAATATATTAAATTCTTTATAGGATGAACTTTATCCCCAGTAATTAAAATAAAAAAAATCAAATATAAAGATAAAAAATATAAAAATATTAAAAAAAACTTTAATATATAATTTAGAAATTCTATGGACATTTTATATAATTTTTAATTTTTGATTTATTTATTTAATAAAACTAACCAAAAACACATTTTTTTGAGGCTTAATTCTCGTCTAACATAAAAATTTTATATATATATATATATTATCATATTATAAATAAAATAAAATTATAATTAATAAAACATTAATTTAAACAAAAAATAGTTTATTCATAAAACAATAATTCTGGGAATTATAAAAAATTTATATTAATTTTTTTTTAAATTTAAACTTTATTATAGAATATTCACAATTCATTAATAATTTACAAAATTATTATTTTAACTTAAATTATATAATATTTTAAATTTATTTACATAATTATTTTATTAGTTATTATCGCCTTAATTCTTTGAAAATCTAGAAAACAATTTATTAACTTTTTAATTACTTTAGAATATTTTATTTTAACTTTAATTATTATTATTCTATTAAATAATTTAAATAGATGAATTTTTATTATCTATATTATTTTCGCAGTATGTGAATCTATTGTAGGATTAGCTTTACTAATTAGAATAAATTATACACATGGCCATCAAAACATTAATTTAATAAATTTATGTTCGAAATAATTATATTCATTACTTATATAATGATACAATTTAATATAAATAAATGTTTATATCTATTAAGAAATAATTCTTATATATTAACATTTATTATATTATTTAAACTAAATTTAATAAATTGATGAATAATTTCTAATAATTTAAGATTTAATATATATTCTTATAATTTAATTATTTTAACTTTATGAATTTTCAGAATAATTATAATAAATATAAAGTACGAAAATAATATAAATATATACGCCAATTTAACTATAATAATATTAATATCCTTAATCTTAAATTTCATAGCTATAAATTTTTTTATTTTGTATTTAATATTTGAAATAAATTTATTATTAATTTTCTTTATAGTTATTTTCTGAGGATATGGTATATTTCGAATATTAGCAAGTTATTATTTAATATTTTATACTTTAGTTTTATCATTACCTTTATTAATAATTATATTTTACATATTAAAATATAGAAAAAATTTATCTTTTCCTTATATAGAAATTAAAAAACTTAAATTATCTATATATATTTTAATTTATTTACTAATACCTTTTATAGTAAAAATTCCTATATTTACACTTCACAATTGATTATTAAAAGCTCATGTAGAAGCTTCATATATTGGATCTATAATTTTAGCTTCTATCATATTAAAACTTGGAAGATATGGCTTATTACGAATAATTATAATTTTAAAAAATTTAAATAAATTAAGAATTAATTTAATTTACTTAAGAATAATTGGAAGATTAATTTTAAGACTTTCATGTTTACGACAAATTGATATAAAAATCATTGTTGCTATATCTTCAATTATTCATATAGCTTTAATAATTAGAGGAATAATAACACTATCTTATATTGGAATAAAAGGAGGTATTTATATAATAATTGCTCATGGTTTATGTTCATCAGGACTTTTTTATCTAATTAATATTATCTATAGACAAACTAATAGACGATTAATAATTTTAAATAAAGGTATAATAATTCTTATACCTTCTATAGCTTTAATATGATTCTTATTAAGATGATCAAATATAGCTGCTCCTATATCTTTAAATTTAATTAGTGAAATCACTTTACTAATTAGATTATTTAATTGATGTAAATATTTAATTTATATTATAATTATCTATTGTTTAATAAGATTTATTTATACTTTATATTTATATAGATATATTCAACATGGATTTACTAATATATTAAATTTTTATACTATCAAAATTAATAAATTAATTAATTTTCTTACTTTAATATTACATTGAATTCCAATTAATCTAATAATTATAAATTTAAATATTATTTATTTAAATAATTTAACTAAAATATTGATTTGTGATATCAAAAATGTATATATATATATATATTACTTTAAATTATTATCAAAATAATAATTTTTAGAATCATTTTAACAATATGAAGAATCTTATCTTTTATAACTGCTTGTTATTTAATTATAATTAATAAAATTATTATTATTGAATGATTAATCTTAAATTTTAATTCAATAAAATTTAATTTATTTATTTTAATTGATAATAAAACATTATTTTTTATTATAATAGTCAGATTAATTACAGCAATAGTTCTAATCTATAGAACTGAATATATAAAATTAAATAACAATCTTATAAATAAATTTTTATACTTAACTTTATTATTTTATTTATCAATAGTATTTATAATTTTAAGACCTAATATATTAACTATTTTATTAGGATGAGATGGTTTAGGATTAATCTCTTATTGTTTAATTATTTATTATAATAACAATAAAGCTTATAGAGCAGGATTATTAACTATTATTTTAAATCGAATTGGAGATATTTGTCTTTTAATATTAATTTGCTTTATAATAAAATTTAATTCATGAAACTTAATACTTTATAATTTAAATTTACCAATATTTATTCTTATTGTAATTATAACCTTTACAAAAAGAGCACAAATTCCTTTTAGAAATTGATTACCTGCTGCTATAATAGCTCCCACTCCTGTATCTTCTTTAGTTCATTCATCTACATTAGTAACTGCCGGAGTATATATCTTAATTCGATACAATACTTTAATTATAAATACAAATTTAAATAAATATTTATTAATTATTTCAAGATTAACTATACTAATTGCCGGATTAATAGCTATATTTGAAATAGATTTAAAAAAAATTATTGCTTTATCTACCTTAAGACAACTAGGATTTATAATAAGAATTTTATTTCTAGGTTTAGAAAACTTAGCCTTTTTTCATTTAATCATTCATGCAATATTTAAATCTTTAATATTTCTATGTTCAGGAAGATTTATTCATTATATAAATAGAAGTCAAGATATACGTGATTATAAAGGAATATTTATAATCTACCCATTTAAAAGATTAATTATAATATTTTCTATTTTATCTCTATGTGGATTCCCATTTTTAGGTGGATTTTGCTCCAAAGACTTAATTATAGAATTTTTTTTTTATAATAAATTAAATTTTATAAGATTATTAAATTTAATACTTGGAACTATCTTTACAGTTGCATATTCAACTCGTTTAATTTTAACTTTACTACCCCAAAATTTACCTTTCTACAATAATTTAAATTTAAAAGAAAATAATATAATAAATTTTAGAATATTAATTATATTTATTATATCACTATTTTTTAGTAAAATTTATCTAAATATAATTTACTTAGATTATAATGTTAATCTACCTAAAGTATATAAATTAATAATTATTAAATTATTAATTATTGGTATAATTATTGGCTATCAAATCTTTAAATCAAATAAAAAAAATTATCTATTAATTAATTTAACTGAAAGAATAATACTTATAAATATCTTCTATACCCATATTTATAAAATACCAGTAAAAATCATTTTAAACTATGAAAAATTTATTGAAAAAAGATTATTTGAAATACTTATAGGAAAATTAATAAAAAATATTCTATATTATTTAACAATTATTAAATTTAGTATATTTAACTTCAACTGTATAATTTCCTCTTTTTTTCTATTTATATTATTAATATTATTTATCTATTAAATTTAAATAGCTTATATAAGAGCATAATATTGAAAATATTAAAGAAATAATTTATTATTTTTAAATATATAAATATATATATCTATATACATTTATTTATAAATAAATATGTATATTAATATTTTTATACTGAAAATATAAAGTTTTAATTAAACTATATAAACCTATTAAAAGAAATATGTTAAATTAATATCTCTACAGAATTAGAAATTCTATTTTCAATTATTTCTTTAATTAGAATAAATTATTCAATAATCTTATTAACAATAAAATGCCTCTATTTGGCTTTAATTAAAATTTATATTAAATTATATAAATTAAATAATATATGAAGTAAAAAATTACAATTTAATTTCGACTTAAATATTGATTAACTAATAATCCATATATTCAAATTAAAATATTCACAATAAATAATTTATACATCATTCATAAACTAAAGAAAAAAGTATAATAAAAAAAAATAATAAAAAAATAATAAATATGTAACTAAAACCTATATACTTAACTAATAAAATAAATGGAACAATTAAAATAATTTCAATATCAAATACTAAAAATATTAAAGCTATTAAATAAAAAGGTACTGAAAATGGAATAAAAGCCTTAGTAATTGAATTAAACCCACATTCATAAGAACTTTTCTTTTCCTTATCAGAAATCTTAAAAATAGAAGAAAACACATTTAATAAATAAATTAAAATTATAATTAAAAAAATTAATCTAATATAAGATAACACCATTAACATCACTATATATATTACTAAAATAGAAATTTGTTAATTGGAAGTTAACTGTATTAAATTATACTATATATATAATATATTCATCAATAAATAAAAATATATAAAAATAATCAAATAACATCAACAAAATGTCAATATCATAAAGAACCTTCAAAATTAAAATGATGAATTTTTCTAAAATGATTTATATTCAATCGAAATAAAGAAAATATCAATATTAAAGTTCCTACAATAACATGAAGACCATGAAATCCAGTCCTTATATAAAAAATAGAACCAAAAATTCCATCATTAATTCTAAAAGAAGATTCTAAATATTCAATAAATTGAATTAAAGTAAAATAAATACCTAAAATAACTGTAAAAAATAATCTTAAATTAACTATATTAAAATTATTATTTAACAATCTATAATGACTTCAAGAAACTGATAATCCTGAAGAAATTAAAATAACAGAATTTAATAAAGGAATATCATAAGGATTAAATTGACTAATTATTTTAGGAGGTCAAATATATCCTAATTCAATTCTTAAAGAAATACATCTATGAAAATAAGTTCAAAAAAAAGAAATAAAAAAAAATATTTCTGAAATAATAAATAAAATTATCCTAAACTTTAAAAACCCATAAACTATAAAAGTATGAAATCCTTGATATAAACTCTCTCGAATAATATCTCGTCATCATTGATATATAATTAATAAACTAATAAATAAATTAAAAAAAATAAATTCAAAATCATTTAAATAAAATCAATTAATAAAACCTAATATTGAATTTATTAATCTCATAGAAATCAAAAAAGGTCATGGTCTAACTGTTACTAAATGAAAAAGACAATTTCTTATTATCATTTTATTTATTTAAATTCTGAAAAATACAATACTCTTAACGTTGAAAATACATAAGCTTGAATAAATGATATACACAATTCTAAAATTACTAAAATATTTTGAATTAAAACAAATAAACTTATTAAAATCAATCCTATTTTAGAAGTAAATCTACTTAATAAAATTATTACGTGTTTCTCGCATTAAATAGCTCGAAAAGTGCGATCTCGATGATTCTGCATACTTCTAACAGAAGTCTCACCAAGATTATCGCAGAAAATGCATATCTCTGCTTGAAACCCCACGCAAACCAAGATATCTCCTGTTCTGCATATCCAAAGAACTGTGGAGTGGTGAAAACACCAGATAACGTGTTTCTCGCATTAAATAGCTCGAAACGAGCGATCTCGACGATTCTGCATACTTCGGACAGAAGTCTCAACAAGATTATCGCAGAAAATGCATATCTCAGCTTGAAACCCTACGAAAACCAAGATATCGCTGTGTTCAGCATATCCAACGCACTGTGGAGTGGTGAAAACACCAGATAACGTGTTTCTCGCATTGAATAGCTCGAAACGAGCGTTCTCGATGATTCTGCATACTTCGGACAGAAGTCTCAACAAGATTATCACTGAAAATGCATATCTCAGCTTGAAACCCCACGAAAAACAAGATATCTACTGTTCTGCATATCAAACGCACTGTGGAGTGGTCAAAACCCGAGAAAACGTGTTTCTCGCATTAAATAGCTCGAAAAGAGCGCTCTCGACGTTTCTGCATACTTCGGACAGATGTTTCACCAAGCTTATCGTAGAAAATGCATATCTCAGCTTGAAACCCCACGAAAACCAAGATATTTACTGTTCTGCATATCAAACGCACTGTGGAGTGGTGAAAACACCAGATAACTTGTTTCTCGCACTAACTAGCTCGAAAAGAGCGATCTCGATGATTCAGCATACTTCCGACAGAAGTCTCACCAAGATTATAGCAGAAAATGCATATCTCTGCTTGAAACCCCACGAAAACCAAGGTGTCGCCGGTTCTGCATATCAAACGCACTGTGGAGTGGTGAAAACACCAGATAACGTGTTTCTCGCATTAAATAGTTCGAAACGAGCGATCTCCATGATTCTGCATACTTCGGACAGAAGTCTCGCCAAAATTATCGTAAAGAATGCATATCTCAGCTTGAAACTCCACGAAAACCAAGATATCGCTGTGTTCAGCATATCAAACGCACTGTGGAGTGGTGAAAACAGAATCTTAAAAAAATAATCCTGGTCGCATACAATATAAATTTGATTGATTAATACGTCCAGGAACAGCATCAACTTTAATTCCAACTGATTGAATAGCTCATGAATGAATTACATCAGTTGATGATAATAATAATCGAATCGGAAAATTTATTGGAATGACCATACGATTATCAACATCTAATAAACGAAAACTATTCATAACCCTATCAGATAATATATAAGAATCAAATTCCAAATCTTTAAATTCTGAATATTCATAAGACCAAGATCACTGATGACCTATAATTTTAATTGTAAAATAAGGATTTAAAATTTCATCAATATAATATAAAATCTTTAAAGAAGGAAAACAAATTGTTATTAAAATAAAAATTGGAATAATAGTTCAAATAATTTCCAATAAATGATTCTGCAATAAATACCGATTAACATACTTATTAGTAATAATATCTAAAATAATTAATATTGAAAATACAATAATAACTAACATTAATATTATAACTAAATTATGAAAAGAAATTAAATTGTCAGAATAAGGTGAATTAGAATCTTGAAATCTATATATAAATCATGTTGCAATTTTTAATAAAAAATAATATATTTTTATAAATAAATCTTAAATCTATCGCACTTATCTGCCATATTAAACAAAATAAAATATTAAAAATAAAAATTAAATCAATCATTAAAACTCAACATTATTAAATATTCAAAAATAATTCCTTTTTATTATTTAACACAATAGGTACTTCTAAATATACATGATCTAAAGGAGGTATAAAACCAATTCATTCTAATGAACTATTAAATTTAAAAACTACTAACCGTATTGAAATAAATCTTTCTAAAATTAAAAAAATTAATAAAATTAATCTATTTAAAGAAATTAATGAACCAATTGAAGATAATAAATTCCAACAATAATATGCATCAGGATAATCTGAATATCGTCGAGGTATACCCATTAATCCTAAAAAATGTTGAGGAAAAAAAGTTATATTAACACCAATAAACATTATATAAAACTGAATTTTCAATCAATTCTGATGTATAACAACACCAAAAATTAAAGGAAATCAATGAATAAATCTTCCAACAATTGCAAAAACTGCTCCTATAGATAAAACATAATGAAAATGACCAACAACATAATAAGTATCATGTAAAATAATATCAATAGAAGAATTTGATAATACAATACCCGTCAATCCACCAATAATAAATATTATAACAAATCCTAATGATCATAAAATTGAATTATTATAACCTAATTTAGCTCCATGATAAGTAGCTAATCAACTAAAAACTTTAATTCCTGTAGGAACTGCAATAACTATAGTTGCTGAAGTAAAATAAGCTCGAGTATCTACATCTAACCCAACTGTAAATATATGATGAGCTCATACAATAAATCCTAGAAATCCAATTCCTAATATAGCATAAATCATTCCTAAATTACCAAATACCTCTTTTTTACCACTCTCATTTATAATAATATGTGAAATCAAACCAAACCCCGGTAAAATTAAAATATAAACTTCAGGATGCCCAAAAAATCAAAATAAATGTTGATATAAAATTGGATCACCTCCCCCTAAAGGATCAAAAAACGAAGTATTAATATTTCGATCAAAAATTAATATTGTAATTGCTCCAGCTAAAACTGGCAATGATAATAATAATAAAATAGCTGTAATAAACACTGATCAAGGAAATAAAGCTATTTGATCATAATTTAAAGATAAATTTTTTATTATTATAATAGTTACTATAAAATTTATTGCCCCAATAATTGAAGAAATTCCTGATAAATGTAAAGAAAAAATAGTAATATCAACAGAAGGAGAAGAATGAAATAAATATGAAGATAAAGGAGGATAAACCGTTCAACCAGTCCCTGGTCTAACTTGAAATAAATTTCTTAAAAGTAATAATATTAATGATGGCGGTAATAATCAAAATCTAATATTATTTATACGAGGAAATGCCATATCTGGAGATCCTAATATTAATGGAACTAATCAATTACCAAATCCACCAATTATAAATGGTATTACTATAAAAAAAATTATTAAAAATGCATGAACAGTAACAATTGAATTATAAACTTGATCATTATTAATTCATATACCTGGGGTACTTAACTCCATACGAATAATTATTCTCATAGAAGTTCCAATTATCCCTGATCATAAAGCAAACACAAAATAAATTATACCAATATTTTTATGATTAGTAGAATAAAATCATTTATCAAACATAAATAAAACATAATTATATAATATTTAAATATTAATAAATATATTTATATATTATAAGATTTATAATAAATCAATATATATATATATATATATTTAACTATGAAAATTAAAAGTTTATTTTAACTTAAAATCTTCAAATCAAAAAAAGTATCATGTCTGATAAAAGAATTAAATTGTAAATTTAAACATGTAAGAAAAACTTACTGATACTAATTTTCTATAGTTTAAAAAAAACTTAAAATTGCAAATTTTAAAATATAAATAATTATTAGAAAATATTAATCATAAATATCTCACACTATATTAAATTTAACAAATTGATCAATACTTAAATTATATTAAATTGAAACCTTTAAGTAACATAAACATTAACCAATAAAAACCTAAAAAAAAATAACATAATAATAAATAAAACAATATAAGACTTAAATATATAACTCTTACAAAAATATTTTTTAGCTCTAGTATAATTCCTACTAATATATAATAATAATCTAAAATAATTTCAAATAATTATAACTGATGCTAATATCATAATAAATAATAAAACATAAAAATTAACATAATCCTCTAAAAAATAATAATTCAAAATTCACTTTAACACTAAAGACAAAAATGGAGGTAAAGAAGAATAAATTAAAACTATAATAATAAAATATACCTTCAAATATTTATCAACTAATAAAAACCCCAAATCATTAAAAGTTACCACATCAAATTTTTCAAAAAAATATAACAATATATAAAAAATAACTGCATAAAATGAAAAATATACCAAATAAATTTTTACATTTACATATATAATTATTAATAAAAAAGTTGATTGAATAATAGAAGAACATCTAATAAATATTTTTATAGAATTATAAACTTTCATAATAATAGGAATAAAAATTAAATTTAATAAAATTCAACCTATAAAAAAAAAATTTATACCACTCACATTAGCTAAAAAATATATAGGTACTATTTTTATAACTGTTGAAAATGTAAAAATTCTTGTTCAACACATATATCTATGAATATAAATAGATCATTGATGAAAAGGAAATATTCCTAATTTTACTAACATAATTAATTGAATAAAAATTTCAAAAAAAACTCTTACTTCTTTCATAGATACATAAAAATACAATCTTATAATAAAAACTAACCTTCTTACTACTGATACTATATAATAAAAAACACTAGCATATTTTGAATCTCTAGTTAAATTTATATAAATAATTAAAACTAATGTTATAACTTCATAAATTAATCACATAAAAAATAAATCTCTTACAAAAAAAATGATTAAATAATTAATAATAATATATCTAAGACATATTACATTTTTAAATATTATTTTCTTCACAAAAAACCAATTCAAAATTATCTTTTAATTAAAAATTAAATAGTTTATAATACTAAAATTTTTACCTATTATATTTTAGTGTCAAAGCACATAAATTTTTGAAATTTAAAGTATTAATAAAATTAATAAATATAAAAAAATCAATTAGTAACAATAAATATAAAATTTATTTAAGTATCTGATCAAAATAATCCTTTAATCAGGCATATTACTTTAATACATATATATATATATATATAAAATATATAAAAGATACATATTATCTATAACTAGGGTATGAACCTAACAGCTTTAAACTTAGCTTATTTATATAGATATATTTAAAAATTACTTTTAATTGCAAATTAAATATTATAAATTAAAACTAACTAATATCCATTTAAAGATATATATATATTTATATTCATCCTTAAGGAAAGAGTGAAGCCATTGAAATAAACTAAAGCTAAAGTAAATTCGAAAGGTTAATATCCAAAAATCCTCTACTTGCAAGGAACAAATGAGGCTATTTAAATAAATTCAAGCTAAAGTAGAATTGAAAGGTTTATTTCAATATATTCATCCTTAGGGAAAGAGTGAAGCCATTGAAATAAACTAAAGCTAAAGTAAATTCGAAAGGTTAATATCCAAATCCTCTACTTGCAAGGGACAAATGAGGCTATTTAAATAAATTCAAGCTAAAGTAGAATTGAAAGGTTTATTTCAATATATTCATTCTTAGGGAAAGAATGAAACCATTGAAATAAACTAAAATCGACTATTAATAATAAATTTATTTATTAATTAAATTCTCTACTTATAAAAACAAATAAAACTATTTAAATAAATTCAAACTAACGTAGAATTGAAAGGTTTATTTCAATATATTCATCTTTAAGGGAAAAATAAAGCCATTGAAATAAACTAAAATCAACTATTAATAATAAATTTATTTATTAATTAAATTCTCTACTTATAAAAAACAAATAAAACTATTTAAATAAATTCAAACTAAAGTAGAATTGAAAGGTTTATTTCAATATATTCATTCTTAGGGAAAGAATGAAACCATTGAAATAAACTAAAATCGACTATTAATAATAAATTTATTTATTAATTAAATTCTCTACTTATAAAAACAAATAAAACTATTTAAATAAATTCAAACTAAAGTAGAATTGAAAGGTTTATTTCAATATATTCATCTTTAAGGGAAAAATAAAGCCATTGAAATAAACTAAAATCGACTATTAATAATAAATTTATTTATTAATTAAATTCTCTAAGATACAAATTTAATTATAAATTATATATAAATACCCCCCCCAATAATCAATAATTTTATTTAATTCATAAATAAAAATTTTTAATTTTTTTTTGTTATTAAGTAACGCTATAATCTTATTAATAATATTAAACTATAATTTTATTACATAATAAATTTAAATATAAGTAAATAAAATTAATTTTTAATTTGAAAAAATTTTTATTAATATATATATATATATATTAATATTAAAATGTACATATATATATAAATAATATATTAACCAATATATTTATATATATATAAATCATAGGTGGGTTCCAAAATTTATAAAAGATTATATTAACTTTTATATATTAATATTAATATTAATCAATTAAATATTTATATAATTATATATATTATTTTATATCTATAATATATGTAAATTATATTATGAATACATTAGATTATAGTAAATTATTGAAAAGAAAAGAAATATAAATATAAATATAAAAATTATTTATTAATTAATAAATATTTATATATATATATATATATATATATATATATATATATATATACATATATATATATATCTATATATATACATATATATATATTTATTAAATATTAATCAATTTATTAAATATAGTGCATTTATAAGTTATTAAATAATTTATAAATTATATGAAAGCATAAATAATCATAATTTAATCCTACCTTAGGATATATTTATAAATGTATATATATTCTCAGATTTATATATTGTAATATTTATATATATATCTTGTTATATATAAAATGTATATATATTTATCAGTTGGCCTCCATCTATCTATAATAATATATAAATATATATATATATATAAATAATTTATTAATTAATAGATATATATTATATATATTAATATTAAGATGTATATATATATATAAATAATTTATTAATTAATATATATATATATACTACTACTATAATAAGTTTTTATTATTAAAAATTTTGTATTAAAATTTTAATCTAATATAATTAATAATATTTTAGGGCTATTTAATAACAATTTATTTCTATATAATTTTGTTTATATAAAAATTAATTTTTTTATTATTTATAATTTTCTATAGAAAAATCAAAGCTTTAAATAGTTAATTAAGGGGTTAACTATTATAAAGATTAGATTTACCTATAGATAGATTAATCTTTGTATATTTAATTAAAAAATTAATTACATTATAGAAATTGATACCTTCTATAGAAAAATCAAAGCTTCAAATAGTTAATTGGGGGGGTTAACTATTATAAAGATTAGATTTACCTATAGATAGATTAATCTTTGTATATTTAATTAAAAAATTAATTACATTATAGAAATTGATACCTTCTATAGAAAAATCAAAGCTTTAAATAGTTAATTGGGGGGTTAACTATTATAAAGATTAGATTTACCTATAGATAAATTAATCTTTGTATATTTAATTACAAAATTAATTACATAATAGAAATTGATACCTTCTATAGAAAAATCAAAGCTTTAAATAGTTAATTAAGGGGTTAACTATTATAAAGATTAGATTTACCTATAGATAGATTAATCTTTGTATATTTAATTAAAAAATTAATTACATTATAGAAATTGGTACCTTCTATAGAAAAATCAAAGCTTTAAATAGTTAATTGGGGGGTTAACTATTATAAAGATTAGATTTACCTATAGATAGATTAATCTTTGTATATTTAATTAAAAAATTAATTACATTATAGAAATTGATACCTTCTATAGAAAAATCAAAGCTTTAAATAGTTAATTGGGGGGTTAACTATTATAAAGATTAGATTTACCTATAGATAGATTAATCTTTGTATATTTAATTAAAAAATTAATTACATTATAGAAATTGATACCTTCTATAGAAAAATCAAAGCTTTAATTTATTTAAAATTTTTAAATAAATTTAAGTCAGTAAAATTGAATTTAAGTTACAAATTAATTAAGTTTATTTTATATATATAATTAAATTAAAAAATAATTTTTTATTAATAATAAAATCTGCAACACTAAATAAAAATTTTATTCGGAAATAAATTTTAATAATGGTAAATTTCGGTGCCAGCAACAGCGGTTAAACCAATTTTATAAATTAATTAATCATAATATTTTAATTACTTAAAAATTAATATATTTTAATTAAAAAATTAAATTTTTAGTGAAATATACAATTTAGTTCAAATAATTAAAATTTATTATTAAATTAATTGATAAATTTTATAAAAAAACTAGGATTAGATACCCTACTATAAAATTAAATAAAAAATTAACTATTAAATGTAAATCATTAAAAGTAATAAATATGGCGGCTTATTAATTCCATTAGAGGAACTTATAATTTAATCGATATTCCACGATAAGACTCACTTAAATTACATTTATATATAGCTGTTTACAAATTTTTTTTAATTGATAATGTTAATAAATTTTAATAAATTAAAATTCAAGTAAATATGTAGTGCATTTAAGATATTAAGAGTTATAATATAATATTATATTTTGAATAAATAATTTTAAAATTATTTTGAAAGAAAATTTAAAAGTAAATTTACTTTAATTAATTAAATTGAACTATATGCTAATAAGCGTACAAATCGCCCGTCAATTTCACCAAAATGAAATAAGTCGTAACATAGTAATTGTACTGGAAAGTGTAATTAGGAACTAAAAATTTTAGTTTAAACTGAAATAAAATTTTTCATTTACACTGAAAAGATTAATTTAATTAAAATTTTATTTTAATTAAAATAATAAAAAATATTATAAATTAATCAATTTTATATAAATAAAATTTTATCAAATAACAATTATTTCAGTAATTATTTATTAAAAAATAATTTTTTTAAAAGTTAAAAGTAATGTAAATGAACTTATTTAAATTTAAAAAATTTTAAATAAATTTAGTACCTTTTGTATCAGGGTTAATCAAATTAAATTATTTATATATATTAATCCCGAAATAAAAAGAACTAAATATATATAATTTTTTTTGTTACAAAAAAACTATAAATATATATTTAGAAATTAGATGTTATACGATTTTTAAAATATCTGGTTTTTTTAGAAATGAATTTAATTCATAATTAAATAAAAATTTATTAAAATTTTAAAATTTTATAAATTTATTTAATTAAAAAATTTAAGGGATAACCTTTAAATTTAAATTATTATTAATTTTAAAATCCAACTATTATTATATTCTTAAAATTTGAAATTATAATAAAATATTTTATAATTTAAAAATATTACTTAAAAATTTAAAATATTAATATAAAAATAATTATAAAAAAAACTAATTAAATAAATAAATAAATTTTATAATGATTAAATAAATAGTAAAAATTGTAAAAATTATTAAAGAAATAATATATAAATTTCAGGAATTAGGCAAATTAAAATAATATATTCAACTGTTTAACAAAAACATTGTCTATAGAAATAATAATTTTAGATAAATCTGCCCAATGATTCTTATTAAATGGCTGCAGTATACCTGACTGTACAAAGGTAGCATAATAAATTGTCTTCTAATTAAAGACTTGTATGAAAGAATTAATGAAATATATACTGTCTCAATATTATTTTATGAAATTAAGTTTTAAGTTAAAATTCTTAAATTTTTTTATGGGACGATAAGACCCTATAGAACTTCATATTTATAATTATTATAAATTTAAATTTTATTCTAAATAATAATAATTATTACATATTTAACTGGGAGGGTTATTAAATTTAAAAAACTTTAATTTAAAAAATCTTAAATTATAGAAAATTTAAAAGATCTTTTATTAAAAATTAAAAAAATAAATTACCTTAGGGATAACAGCGTAATATCTTTTGAAAGACCAAATTTATAAAGATGATTACGACCTCGATGTTGAATTAAGATATAATTTAAATGCAGGAGTTTAAAAATTAAGTCTGTTCGACTTTTAAAATCTTACATGATTTGAGTTCAGATCGACGTAAGTCAGATCGGTTTCTATCTATAAAAAACCTATAATTTTTTGTACGAAAGGACTAAAATTATTTACATAAATATAATCATTTAATTAAATTAATATTTATTAAAAATTATCTTGGCAGAAAAGTGCATTAAAGATAGAATTTAATAATATATATACATATAATAAATTATATATAGGTAATAATCTTTGTAATTAATATAATTTTAACTATAATTTGTATATTACTTAGAGTAGCTTTTTTAACCTTATTAGAACGAAAAATCTTAAGATATATTCAAACACGAAAAGGACCTAATAAAGTAGGATATAAAGGAATGCTTCAACCTTTTTCAGATGCTATTAAATTAATCTCTAAAGAATGACTATTTTTAAATTTAAATTATTTAATTTATATATTAAGACCAATATTTATATTTATATTTGCCATATTATTATGAATTTTATATCCTTGAACTAATTTAATAATAACAAATTACAATTTAATATTCTTTATCACTTTATTAGGTCTTAATACTTATCCAATTATTTTAATTGGGTGAATTTCAAATAATAATTATTCTATATTAGGGGCTATTCGATCTTTAGCACAAATAATTTCATTTGAAATTAGTCTTTTTTTAATATTTTTTTTAATTATAATTTTGACTGAAGGTTATTCATTAAATCAATTATATTAATATCAAGAATATATAAAATTTAGAATTTTATTAACACCAATTTATATAATCTTTTTTATTAGTATATTAATTGAATTAAATCGAACCCCTTTTGACCTAATTGAAGGAGAATCTGAATTAGTTTCAGGATTTAATGTAGAATACTATAGAAGATTTTTTGTATTAATTTTTTTATCAGAATATTCAAATATTTTATTTATAAGATTTATTATAACTTTAATATTTATAGGTTTTAAAATACCTAGAATAAAATTTTTAATTTTTATAAATATTCATATAATTTTAATTTTATGATTACGAGGTGTATTACCACGAATCCGTTATGATAATTTAATATACATATGTTGAACTGATTTTTTAATTTTAGTATTAATTTATAATATATTTGTATATATAACAAAAGTAATTTTTATACATATTTAAAATAAAATTAAAAAGTTAATAGAAAATACTATTTCTATGATATATTTTCAAAATATAAACTTATTCAAGTTCATTAACTATTTATTAATTTAATAAATAATATTATCTCAATAATAATATAATCCAGGAGAAACAATAAAGAAAAAAAAATATATAATTGTAAATATATTATTCAATTGAATATAAGGATATTCAATTAACTGACCACCTAATCAAGTTAATATAATAAATCTATTAATAAAAAATCAATAAAATAATTGACTTAATGGATAAAATTTATTTGTTTTAATATTATTTTTATATAAAGGTATAAAATATAAAATTAAAATAGATAATAATAATATAAATACCCCCCCCCAATTTATTAGGAATTGCCCGTAAAATTGAATAAGCAAATAAAAAATATCACTCTGGTTTAATATGAACTGGTGTCCTTATTCTATTAGCAATTTTAAAATTATCAGGATCTCCTAAAAAATAAGGTAATTGACAAATTAATAATATAAAAATTATTAGAATTCAAATAAATATAAAAACATCTTTAATAACAAAATAAGGATGAAAAGGAACTTTATATAAATTTCTAGAAAATCCTAAAGGATTAGTAGAACCTGTTAAATGTAAAAAAAAAATATGTAAAACTACTATTAATAAAATAATTAAAGGTAAAATAAAATGAATAGAAAAAAATCGATTTAATGTAGCATTATTAATAGAATAACCCCCTCAAATTCATTCAACTAATAATTGCCCAATATAAGGAATAGCGGATATTAAATTAGTAATAACAGTTGCTCCTCAAAAAGATATTTGCCCTCAAGGTAAAACATATCCTATAAAAGCTGTTGCTATTGACAAAAATAAAATTCTAACTCCAATTAATCATACATGAACTAATTTAAAAGATTGATAATAAATATTTCGTCTAATATGAATATATATTATAATAAAATAAAAAGATGCTCCATTTATATGAATTAAACGAATTAATCAACCAGAATTAACAT
This sequence comes from Anthophora plumipes, assembly GCA_951804975.1. NCBI lineage: Eukaryota > Metazoa > Arthropoda > Insecta > Hymenoptera > Apidae > Anthophora > Anthophora plumipes. Next base: position 2,581,623 of record CATORF010000423.1, read on the forward strand.
CTTTTATAATATGAATAATTCTATTAAAAGCATAATCAATATTAGGACAATAATGTATTGATAAAAATAATCCAGACAGAATTTGAATTACCAAAAATACCCCTAATATTGATCCAAAATTTCATCAAATATTAATATTAAAGGGAGTAGGTAATATCAATAATGAATAAAAAAATATATTAAGAATTTTATCTTTATTTAATAAACTTAAAAATTTTATTGACATTAAAATTAAATAAAACAAATTAACAGGATAAAGTTTAAAACTTATATTTTTTATCTAACTCTTCTAAAAATTTAGATTTAGATTGATAAGCTTTTTTTTTAGGATATCTTATTTTATATCTTATAATTAAAACAAAAACTAAAAATAAAATTATAAAAAATAATAAAAACAAATTTGAATATTGATAAATAAAAGATAAATTAATATTTTTATCCCGATATAGATTTATTGAATAAATTATTCTATCAAAATTTTCAATTAAATAATTAGAAAAGAAATATATAATATTAATTATTAATAAACCAATAATACAAAAATTTATATATTTAAAATAATTCATCATAGATTGATTATTTAATCTAACAAAATAAGCAAATAAAATTATTAACCCTCTAATAAAAATAATTATAATTATATAAATAAATAAAGATTTAAATTTAAATAAATATAAAATTAAACATAAAATAACTATATATAATAAAAAATATATTAAATTCTTTATAGGATGAACTTTATCCCCAGTAATTAAAATAAAAAAAATCAAATATAAAGATAAAAAATATAAAAATATTAAAAAAAACTTTAATATATAATTTAGAAATTCTATGGACATTTTATATAATTTTTAATTTTTGATTTATTTATTTAATAAAACTAACCAAAAACACATTTTTTTGAGGCTTAATTCTCGTCTAACATAAAAATTTTATATATATATATATATATATATTATCATATTATAAATAAAATAAAATTATAATTAATAAAACATTAATTTAAACAAAAAATAGTTTATTCATAAAACAATAATTCTGGGAATTATAAAAAATTTATATTAATTTTTTTTTAAATTTAAACTTTATTATAGAATATTCACAATTCATTAATAATTTACAAAATTATTATTTTAACTTAAATTATATAATATTTTAAATTTATTTACATAATTATTTTATTAGTTTGTTAAGGCGTGGGCGTATGATCGCCCCCGGTTTCGCCTTTTTGTAAGGGTTACGGTTCGCGTTCCGAACGGTCGTCAGTCTGACTGTTAGGTGCATGCGGAATTTGTCCGTTATCACCAGCCTCGTGACGTCGTTCGGGGTTTTGGTCCTAATACAAACGCGCGTTGCCCGATTCGCGGTAGATAAAGGTATAGACAGGAGGGTTCGGACGAACCTCCGTATGGCTAACGGAGGGAGCCGAAGGAAGTGGACCACTAGCGTATAGTCAACGCCGCGTGATCCCGGATGTGAAGGTGTCTAGGTGTAAGACAGGAGGGTTCGGACGAACCTCCGTATGGCTAACGGAGGGAGCCGAAGGAGGTGGACCACTTTCGTATGGTTAACGCCGTGTTCCACCGGATATCAAGGTGTCTAGGTGTAAGACAGGAGGGTTCGGACGAACCTCCGTATGGCTAACGGAGGGAGCCGAAGGAGATGGTCTATTCGGGAATGGATAACGACGCGTGACACACGAGGATGTGTCGGTGTATTATAGGAGGGTTCGGACGAACCTCCGTATGGCTAACGGAGGGAGCCGAAGGAAGTGGACCAGTAGCGTATGATTAACGCTGCGTGCCACCGGACAGTGTGTCTTTGGTGAGATAGGAAGTCTCGGACGAACCTCCGTATGGCTAACGGAGGGAGCCGAAGGAGATGGATCACTAGCGTATGGTTAACGCCGTGTTCCACCGGATATCAAGGTATTTTGGTATTCGCGAGTCGTAGTCGTTGATATACCTCGAGCGGTAAAGGTATATCTGTCGTGGGGTTAGCTAGTACGTTACTAAATTAGTCAGGATAGGTTTAATTGAATATAGACACGAAATGGATTCTATATCACTATATTCTAATATAATTACAAGGACTTATTGGTACAAGGTTATAGTTAGTCGATTCTTGACTCGGCAAGAATCTTCCTTCTCGACTTTAACGCGGTGAGAACGCGGAGGAGTCAGTACAGTATTATCTGATAGACACTTACGAAGTACGTTCGCGACGTTAGTATGCTCGAAGGGGACTGGAACCCGATCTTGCTCGTATCTATACTCTGACGGACAGAGTAACGTTATGCTCAGAAAACTGGATTTGAGACTGCCCCCGAGCGTCGAAAATCATGTCCTTTTATACACCGAAAAACTAAGATTTTTGGTGGTGGGGAACGTTTGATTTCCGTGGGAATGGAATGTTCTTCCATCCCCTGGCTAGACGACTGTCGGGGGGTGCGTGCTAGACTAAACATTAGGCGCCACACGTTTCGGGTAAGACGCGTACGTAACAAGTTATTATCGCCTTAATTCTTTGAAAATCTAGAAAACAATTTATTAACTTTTTAATTACTTTAGAATATTTTATTTTAACTTTAATTATTATTATTCTATTAAATAATTTAAATAGATGAATTTTTATTATCTATATTATTTTCGCAGTATGTGAATCTATTGTAGGATTAGCTTTACTAATTAGAATAAATTATACACATGGCCATCAAAACATTAATTTAATAAATTTATGTTCGAAATAATTATATTCATTACTTATATAATGATACAATTTAATATAAATAAATGTTTATATCTATTAAGAAATAATTCTTATATATTAACATTTATTATATTATTTAAACTAAATTTAATAAATTGATGAATAATTTCTAATAATTTAAGATTTAATATATATTCTTATAATTTAATTATTTTAACTTTATGAATTTTCAGAATAATTATAATAAATATAAAGTACGAAAATAATATAAATATATACGCCAATTTAACTATAATAATATTAATATCCTTAATCTTAAATTTCATAGCTATAAATTTTTTTATTTTGTATTTAATATTTGAAATAAATTTATTATTAATTTTCTTTATAGTTATTTTCTGAGGATATGGTATATTTCGAATATTAGCAAGTTATTATTTAATATTTTATACTTTAGTTTTATCATTACCTTTATTAATAATTATATTTTACATATTAAAATATAGAAAAAATTTATCTTTTCCTTATATAGAAATTAAAAAACTTAAATTATCTATATATATTTTAATTTATTTACTAATACCTTTTATAGTAAAAATTCCTATATTTACACTTCACAATTGATTATTAAAAGCTCATGTAGAAGCTTCATATATTGGATCTATAATTTTAGCTTCTATCATATTAAAACTTGGAAGATATGGCTTATTACGAATAATTATAATTTTAAAAAATTTAAATAAATTAAGAATTAATTTAATTTACTTAAGAATAATTGGAAGATTAATTTTAAGACTTTCATGTTTACGACAAATTGATATAAAAATCATTGTTGCTATATCTTCAATTATTCATATAGCTTTAATAATTAGAGGAATAATAACACTATCTTATATTGGAATAAAAGGAGGTATTTATATAATAATTGCTCATGGTTTATGTTCATCAGGACTTTTTTATCTAATTAATATTATCTATAGACAAACTAATAGACGATTAATAATTTTAAATAAAGGTATAATAATTCTTATACCTTCTATAGCTTTAATATGATTCTTATTAAGATGATCAAATATAGCTGCTCCTATATCTTTAAATTTAATTAGTGAAATCACTTTACTAATTAGATTATTTAATTGATGTAAATATTTAATTTATATTATAATTATCTATTGTTTAATAAGATTTATTTATACTTTATATTTATATAGATATATTCAACATGGATTTACTAATATATTAAATTTTTATACTATCAAAATTAATAAATTAATTAATTTTCTTACTTTAATATTACATTGAATTCCAATTAATCTAATAATTATAAATTTAAATATTATTTATTTAAATAATTTAACTAAAATATTGATTTGTGATATCAAAAATGTATATATATATATATATTACTTTAAATTATTATCAAAATAATAATTTTTAGAATCATTTTAACAATATGAAGAATCTTATCTTTTATAACTGCTTGTTATTTAATTATAATTAATAAAATTATTATTATTGAATGATTAATCTTAAATTTTAATTCAATAAAATTTAATTTATTTATTTTAATTGATAATAAAACATTATTTTTTATTATAATAGTCAGATTAATTACAGCAATAGTTCTAATCTATAGAACTGAATATATAAAATTAAATAACAATCTTATAAATAAATTTTTATACTTAACTTTATTATTTTATTTATCAATAGTATTTATAATTTTAAGACCTAATATATTAACTATTTTATTAGGATGAGATGGTTTAGGATTAATCTCTTATTGTTTAATTATTTATTATAATAACAATAAAGCTTATAGAGCAGGATTATTAACTATTATTTTAAATCGAATTGGAGATATTTGTCTTTTAATATTAATTTGCTTTATAATAAAATTTAATTCATGAAACTTAATACTTTATAATTTAAATTTACCAATATTTATTCTTATTGTAATTATAACCTTTACAAAAAGAGCACAAATTCCTTTTAGAAATTGATTACCTGCTGCTATAATAGCTCCCACTCCTGTATCTTCTTTAGTTCATTCATCTACATTAGTAACTGCCGGAGTATATATCTTAATTCGATACAATACTTTAATTATAAATACAAATTTAAATAAATATTTATTAATTATTTCAAGATTAACTATACTAATTGCCGGATTAATAGCTATATTTGAAATAGATTTAAAAAAAATTATTGCTTTATCTACCTTAAGACAACTAGGATTTATAATAAGAATTTTATTTCTAGGTTTAGAAAACTTAGCCTTTTTTCATTTAATCATTCATGCAATATTTAAATCTTTAATATTTCTATGTTCAGGAAGATTTATTCATTATATAAATAGAAGTCAAGATATACGTGATTATAAAGGAATATTTATAATCTACCCATTTAAAAGATTAATTATAATATTTTCTATTTTATCTCTATGTGGATTCCCATTTTTAGGTGGATTTTGCTCCAAAGACTTAATTATAGAATTTTTTTTTTATAATAAATTAAATTTTATAAGATTATTAAATTTAATACTTGGAACTATCTTTACAGTTGCATATTCAACTCGTTTAATTTTAACTTTACTACCCCAAAATTTACCTTTCTACAATAATTTAAATTTAAAAGAAAATAATATAATAAATTTTAGAATATTAATTATATTTATTATATCACTATTTTTTAGTAAAATTTATCTAAATATAATTTACTTAGATTATAATGTTAATCTACCTAAAGTATATAAATTAATAATTATTAAATTATTAATTATTGGTATAATTATTGGCTATCAAATCTTTAAATCAAATAAAAAAAATTATCTATTAATTAATTTAACTGAAAGAATAATACTTATAAATATCTTCTATACCCATATTTATAAAATACCAGTAAAAATCATTTTAAACTATGAAAAATTTATTGAAAAAAGATTATTTGAAATACTTATAGGAAAATTAATAAAAAATATTCTATATTATTTAACAATTATTAAATTTAGTATATTTAACTTCAACTGTATAATTTCCTCTTTTTTTCTATTTATATTATTAATATTATTTATCTATTAAATTTAAATAGCTTATATAAGAGCATAATATTGAAAATATTAAAGAAATAATTTATTATTTTTAAATATATAAATATATATATCTATATACATTTATTTATAAATAAATATGTATATTAATATTTTTATACTGAAAATATAAAGTTTTAATTAAACTATATAGACCTATTAAAAGAAATATGTTAAATTAATATCTCTACAGAATTAGAAATTCTATTTTCAATTATTTCTTTAATTAGAATAAATTATTCAATAATCTTATTAACAATAAAATGCCTCTATTTGGCTTTAATTAAAATTTATATTAAATTATATAAATTAAATAATATATGAAGTAAAAAATTACAATTTAATTTCGACTTAAATATTGATTAACTAATAATCCATATATTCAAATTAAAATATTCACAATAAATAATTTATACATCATTCATAAACTAAAGAAAAAAGTATAATAAAAAAAAATAATAAAAAAATAATAAATATGTAACTAAAACCTATATACTTAACTAATAAAATAAATGGAACAATTAAAATAATTTCAATATCAAATACTAAAAATATTAAAGCTATTAAATAAAAAGGTACTGAAAATGGAATAAAAGCCTTAGTAATTGAATTAAACCCACATTCATAAGAACTTTTCTTTTCCTTATCAGAAATCTTAAAAATAGAAGAAAACACATTTAATAAATAAATTAAAATTATAATTAAAAAAATTAATCTAATATAAGATAACACCATTAACATCACTATATATATTACTAAAATAGAAATTTGTTAATTGGAAGTTAACTGTATTAAATTATACTATATATATAATATATTCATCAATAAATAAAAATATATAAAAATAATCAAATAACATCAACAAAATGTCAATATCATAAAGAACCTTCAAAATTAAAATGATGAATTTTTCTAAAATGATTTATATTCAATCGAAATAAAGAAAATATCAATATTAAAGTTCCTACAATAACATGAAGACCATGAAATCCAGTCCTTATATAAAAAATAGAACCAAAAATTCCATCATTAATTCTAAAAGAAGATTCTAAATATTCAATAAATTGAATTAAAGTAAAATAAATACCTAAAATAACTGTAAAAAATAATCTTAAATTAACTATATTAAAATTATTATTTAACAATCTATAATGACTTCAAGAAACTGATAATCCTGAAGAAATTAAAATAACAGAATTTAATAAAGGAATATCATAAGGATTAAATTGACTAATTATTTTAGGAGGTCAAATATATCCTAATTCAATTCTTAAAGAAATACATCTATGAAAATAAGTTCAAAAAAAAGAAATAAAAAAAAATATTTCTGAAATAATAAATAAAATTATCCTAAACTTTAAAAACCCATAAACTATAAAAGTATGAAATCCTTGATATAAACTCTCTCGAATAATATCTCGTCATCATTGATATATAATTAATAAACTAATAAATAAATTAAAAAAAATAAATTCAAAATCATTTAAATAAAATCAATTAATAAAACCTAATATTGAATTTATTAATCTCATAGAAATCAAAAAAGGTCATGGTCTAACAGTTACTAAATGAAAAAGACAATTTCTTATTATCATTTTATTTATTTAAATTCTGAAAAATACAATACTCTTAACGTTGAAAATACATAAGCTTGAATAAATGATATACACAATTCTAAAATTACTAAAATATTTTGAATTAAAACAAATAAACTTATTAAAATCAATCCTATTTTAGAAATAAATCTACTTAATAAAATTATTACGTGTTTCTCGCATTAAATAGCTCGAAAAGTGCGATCTCGATGATTCTGCATACTTCTAACAGAAGTCTCACCAAGATTATCGCAGAAAATGCATATCTCTGCTTGAAACCCCACGCAAACCAAGATATCTCCTGTTCTGCATATCCAAAGAACTGTGGAGTGGTGAAAACACCAGATAACGTGTTTCTCGCATTAAATAGCTCGAAACGAGCGATCTCGACGATTCTGCATACTTCGGACAGAAGTCTCAACAAGATTATCGCAGAAAATGCATATCTCAGCTTGAAACCCTACGAAAACCAAGATATCTACTGGTCTGCATATCAAACGCACTGTGGAGTGGTGAAGACACCAGATAACGTGTTTCTCGCATTAAATAGCTCGAAAAGTGCGATCTCGATGATTCTGCATACTTCTAACAGAAGTCTCACCAAGATTATAGCAGAAAATGCATATCTCTGCTTGAAACCCCACGAAAACCAAGATATCTACTGTTCTGCATATCCAACGAACTGTGGAGTGGTGAAAACACCAGAAAACGTGTTTCTCGCATTAAGTAGCTCGAAAAGAGCGTTCTCGAAGATACTGCATACTTCTGACAGATGTCTCACCAAGATTATCGTAGAAAATGCATATCTCAGCTTGACACCCGACGAAAACCGATATATCTCCGGTTCTGCACATCAAACGTACCGTGGAGTGGTGAAAACACCAGAAAACGTGTTTCGCGCATTAAGTAGCTCGAAATGAGCGTTCTCGAAGATTCTGCATAATTCTGACAGAAGTCTCACCAGGATTACCGTAGAAAATGCATATCTCAGCTTGAAACCCGACCGAAACCAAGATATCTCCGGTTCTGCATGTCAAACGTACTGTGGAGTGGTGAAAACACCAGAAAACGTGTTTCGTGCATTAAGTAGCTCGAAAAGAGCGATCTAGATGATTCTGCATACTTCTGACTGAAGTCTCACCAATATTATCGCAGAAAATGCATATCTCAGCTTGAAACCCCACGAAAACCAAGATATCTACTGTTCTGCATATCAAACGCACTATGGAGGGGTGAAAACACCAGATAACGTGTTTCTCGCACTAACTAGCTCGAAAAGAGCGATCTCGATGATTCCGCATACTTCGGACAGAAGTCTCACCAAGATTATCGCAGAAAATGCATATCTCTGCTTGAAACCCCACGAAAACCAAGATATCGCCGGTTCTGCATTTCAAACGCACTGTGGAGTGGTGAAAACACCAGATAACGTGATTCTCGCATTGAATAGCTCGAAACGAGCGATCTCGATGATTCTGCATACATCGGACAGAAGTCTCACCAAAATTATCATAAAAAATGCATATCTCAGCTTGAAACCCCACGAAAACCAAGATATCGCTGTGTTCAGCATATCAAACGCACTGTGGAGTGGTGAAAACCACAGAAAACCTGTTTCTCGCATTAAATAGCTCGAATAGAGCGATCTCGATGATTCGTCATACTTCGGACAGAAGTCTCACCAAGATTATCGTAAAAAATGCATATCTCAGCTTGAAACCCTACGAAAGCCAAGATATCGCTGGTTCTGCATATCGAACGCACTGTGGAGTGGTGAAAACACCGGATAAGGTTTTTCTCGGATTAACTAGCTCGAAAAGAGCGATCTCGATGATTCTGCATACTTCGGACAGAAGTCTCAACAAGATTATCGCAGAAAATGCATATCTCAGCTTGAAACCCGACGAAAACCAAAATATCTCCGGTTCTGCATATCCAACGCACTGTGGAGTGGTGAAAACACCAGATAAAGTGATTCTCGCATTAAATAGCTCGAAACGAGCGATCTCGATGATTCTGCATACTTCGGACAGAAGTCTCAACAAGATTATCGCAGAAAATGCATATCTCAGCTTGAAACCCCACGAAAACCAAGATATCTACTGTTTTGCATATCAAACGCACTGTGGAGTGGTGAAAACACAGGATAAGGTTTTTCTCGCATTAACTAGCTCGAAAAGAGCGATCTGGAAGTTTCAGCATACTTCGGACAGAAGTCTCACCAAGCTTATCGTAGAAAATGCATATCTCAGCTTGAAACCCGACGAAAACCAAAATATCTCCGGTTCTGCATATCCAACGCACTGTGGAGTGGTGAAAGCACCAGATAACGTGTTTCTCGCATTAAATATCTCGATACGAGCGATCTCGATGATTCTGCATACTTCGGACAGAAGTCTCAACAAGATTATCGCAGAAAATGCATATCTCAGCTTGAAACCCCACGAAAACCAAGATATCTACTGTTCTGCATATCAAACGCACTGTGGAGTGGTGAAAACACCAGATAACGTGTTTCTCGCATTAAATAGCTCGAAACGAGCGATCTCGATGATTCTGCATACTTCGGACAGAAGTCTCAACAAGATTATCGCAGAAAATGCATATCTCAGCATGAAACCCCACGAAAACCAAGATATCTACTGTTCTGCATATCAAACGCACTGTGGAGTGGTGAATACACCAGATAACGTGTTTCTCGCACTAACTATCTCGAAACGAGCGATCTCGATTAATTCAGCATACTTCGGACAGAAGTCTCACAAAGATTATCGCAGAAAATGCATATCTCTGCTTGAAATCCCACGAAAACCAAGATATCGCTGGTTCTGCATATCAAACGCACTGTGGAGTGGTGAAAACACCAGATAACGTGTTTCTCGCATTGAATAGCTCAAAACGAGCGATCTCGATGATTCTGCATACTTCGGACAGAAGTCTCATCAAGATTATCGTAAAAAAAGCATATCTCAGCTTGAAACCCCACGAAAACCAAGATATCGCCGGTTCTGCATATCAAACGCACTGTGGAGTGGTGAAAATACCAGATAACGTGTTTCTAGCATTAAGTAGCTCGAAAAGAGCGATCTCGAAGATTCTGCATACTTCTAACAGAAGTCTCACCATGATTATCGCAGAAAATGCATATCTCTGCTTGAAACCCCACGAAAACCAAGATATCTGCTGTTCTGCATATCCAACGAACTGTGGAGCGGTGAAAACCCTAGAAAACGTGTTTCTCGCATTAAATAGCTCGAGAAGTGCGATCTCGATGATTCTGCATACTTCTAACAGAAGTCTCACCAAGATTATCGCAGAAAATGCATATCTCAGCTTGAAACCCGACGAAAACCAAAATATCTCCGGTTCTGCATATCAAACGCACTGTGGAGTGTTGAAAACACCAGATAACGTGTTTCTCGCACTAACTAGCTCGAAAAGAGCGATCTCGATGATTCAGCATACTTCGGACAGAAGTCTCACCAAAATTATCGTAAAAAATGCATATCTCAGCTTGAAACCCGACGAAAACCAAAATATCTCAGGTTCTGCATATCAAACGCACTGTGGAGTGGCGAAAACACCAGCTATCGTGTTTCTCGCATTAAATAGCTCGAAAAGTGCGAACTCGATGTTTCTGCATACTTCGGACAGAAGTCTCACCATAATTATCGTAAAAAATGCATATCTCAGCTTGAAACTCCACGAAAACCAAGATATCGCCGTTTCTGCATATCATACGCACTGTGGAGTGGTGAAAACACCAGATAACGTGTTTCTCGCATTAAATAGCTCGAAAAGTGCGATCTCGATGATTCTGCATACTTCGGACAGAAGTCTCACAAAGATTATCGCAGAAAATGCATATCTCTGCTTGAAACCCCACGAAAACCAAGATATCGCTGGTCCTGCATATCAAACGCACCGTGGAGCGGTGAAAACACCAGATAACGTGTTTCTCGCATTGAATAGCTCGAAACGAGCGATCTCGATGATTCTGCATACTTCGGACAGAAGTCTCATCAAGATTAACGTAAAAAAAGCATATCTCAGCTTGAAACCCCACGAAAACCAAGATATCGCCGGTTCTGCATATCAAACGCACTGTGGAGTGGTGAAAACACCAGATAACGTGTTTCTCGCATTAAGTAGCTCGAAAAGAGCGATCTCGAAGATTCTGCATACTTCTGACAGAAGTTTCATCAAGATTATCGTAGAAAATGCATATCTCAGCTTGAAACCCGACGAAAAGCAAGATATCGCCGGTTCTGCATATCATACGCACTGTGGAGTGGTGAAAACACCAGATAACATGTTTCTCGCATTAAATAGCTCGAAACGAGCGATCTCGATGTTTCAGCATACTTCGGACAGAAGTCTCACCAAGCTTATCGTAGAAAATGCATATCTCAGCTTGAAACCCGACGAAAACCAAAATATCTCCGGTTCTGCATATCCAACGCACTGTGGAGTGGTGAAAACAACAGATAACGTGTTTCTCGCATTAAATAGCTCGAAACGAGCGATCTCGATGATTCTGCATACTTCGGACAGAAGTCTCAACAAGATCATCGCAGAAAATGCATATTTCAGCTTGAAACCCCACGAAAACCAAGATATCTACTGTTCTGCATATCAAACGCACTGTGGAGTGGTGAAAACACCAAATAACGTGTTTCTCGCACTAACTGGCTCGAAAAGAGCGATCTCGATGATTCAGCATACTTCGGACAGAAGTCTCACCAAGATTATCGCAGAAAATGCATATCTCAGCTTGAAACCCCACGAAAACCAAGATATCGCTGTGTTCAGCATATCAAACGCACTGTGGAGTGGTGAACACCCCAGAAAACGTGTTTCTCGCATTAAATATCTCGAATAGAGCGATCTCGATGATTCTCCATACTTCGGACAGAAGTCTCACCAAGATTATCGTAAAAAATGCATATCTCAGCTTGAAACCCCACGAAAACCAAGATATCGCTGTGTTCAGCATATCAAACGCACTGTGGAGTGGTGAAAACCCCAGCAAAACCTGTTTCTCGCATTAAATAGCTCGAATAGAGCGATCTCGATGATTCTTCATACTTCGGACAGAAGTCTCACCAAGATTATCGTAAAAAAAGCATATCTCAGGTTGAAACCCCACGAAAACCCAGATATCGCTGGTTCTGCATATCAATCGCACTGTGGAGTGGTGAAAACACCAGATAACATGTTTCTCGCAATAACTAGCTCGAAAAGAGCAATCTCGATGATTCAGCATACTTCGGACAGAAGTCTCACCAAGATTATCGTAAAAAATGCATATCTCAGCTTGAAACCCCACGAAAACCAAGATATCGCCGGTTCTGCATTTCATACGCACTGTGGAGTGGTGAAAACACCAGATAACGTGTTTCTCGCATTAAATAGCTCGAAACGAGCGATCTCGATGATTCTGCATACTTCGGACAGAAGTCTCACCATAATTATCGTAAAAAATGCATATCTCAGCTTGAAACTCCACGAAAACCAAGATATCGCCGGTTCTGCATATCAAACGCACTGTGGAGTGGTGAACACCCCAGAAAACGTGTTTCTCGCATTAAATATCTCGAATAGAGCGATCTCGATGATTCTCCATACTTCGGACAGAAGTCTCACCATAATTATCGTAAAAAATGCATATCTCAGCTTGAAACTCCACGAAAACCAAGATATCGCCGGTTCTGCATATCAAACGCACTGTGGAGTGGTGAAAACACCAGATAACGTGTTTCTCGCATTAAGTAGCTCGAAAAGAGCGATCTCGAAGATTCTGCATACTTCTGACAGAAGACTCACCAAGAATATCGCAGAAAATGCATATCTCAGCTTGAAACCCCACGAAAACCAAGATATCGCTGTGTTCAGCATATCAAACGCACTGTGGAGTGGTGAACACCCCAGAAAACGTGTTTCTCGCATTAAATAGCTCGAATAGAGCGATCTCGATGATTCTGCATACTTCGGACAGAAGTCTCATCAAGATTATCGTAAAAAAAGCATATATCAGCTTGAAACCCCACGAAAACCAAGATATCGCCGGTTCTGCATATCAAACGCACTGTGGAGTGGTGAAAATACCAGATAACGTGTTTCTAGCATTAAGTAGCTCGAAAAGAGCGATCTCGAAGATTCTGCATACTTCTGACAGAAGTTTCATCAAGATTATCGTAGAAAATGCATATCTCAGCTTGAAACCCGACGAAAACCAAAATATCGCCGGTTCTGCATATCAAACCAACTGTGAAGTGGTGAAAACACCAGATAACGTGTTTCTCGCATTAAATAGCTCGAAAAGTGCGATCTCGATGATTCTGCATACTTCTAACAGAAGTCTCACCATGATTATCGCAGAAAATGCATATCTCTGCTTGAAACCCCACGAAAACCAAGATATCTGCTGTTCTGCATATCCAACGAACTGTGGAGCGGTGAAAACCCTAGAAAACGTGTTTCTCGCATTAAATAGCTCGACAAGTGCGATCTCGATGATTCTGCATACTTCTAACAGAAGTCTCACCAAGATTATCGCAGAAAATGCATATCTCTGCTTGAAACCCCACGAAAACCAAGATATCTACTGTTCTGCATATCCAACGAACTGTGGAGTGGTGAAAACCCCAGAAAACGTGTTTCTCGCATTAAATAGATCGAAAAGAGCGCTCTCGATGTTTCTGCATACTTCGGACAGATGTTTCACCAAGATTATCGTAGAAAATGCATATCTCAGCTTGAAACCCGACGAAAACCAAAATATCTCCGGTTCTGCATATCAAACGCACTGTGGAGTGTTGAAAACACCAGATAACGTGTTTCTCGCACTAACTAGCTCGAAAAGAGCGATCTCGATGATTCAGCATACTTCGGACAGAAGTCTCACCAAAATTATCGTAAAAAATGCATATCTCAACTTGAAACCCGACGAAAACCAAAATATCTCCGGTTCTGCATATCAAACGCACTGTGGAGTGGCGAAAACACCAGCTATCGTGTTTCTCGCATTAAATAGCTCGAAAAGTGCGAACTCGATGTTTCTGCATACTTCGGACAGAAGTCTCACCATAATTATCGTAAAAAATGCATATCTCAGCTTGAAACTCCACGAAAACCAAGATATCGCCGTTTCTGCATATCATACGCACTGTGGAGTGGTGAAAACACCAGATAACGTGTTTCTCGCATTAAATAGCTCGAAAAGTGCGATCTCGATGATTCTGCATACTTCGGACAGAAGTCTCACAAAGATTATCGCAGAAAATGCATATCTCTGCTTGAAACCCCACGAAAACCAAGATATCGCTGGTCCTGCATATCAAACGCACCGTGGAGCGGTGAAAACACCAGATAACGTGTTTCTCGCATTGAATAGCTCGAAACGAGCGATCTCGATGATTCTGCATACTTCGGACAGAAGTCTCATCAAGATTATCGTAAAAAAAGCATATCTCAGCTTGAAACCCCACGAAAACCAAGATATCGCCGGTTCTGCATATCAAACGCACTGTGGAGTGGTGAAAACACCAGATAACGTGTTTCTCGCATTAAGTAGCGCGAAAAGAGCGATCTCGAAGATTCTGCATACTTCTGACAGAAGTTTCATCAAGATTATCGTAGAAAATGCATATCTCAGCTTGAAACCCGACGAAAAGCAAGATATCGCCGGTTCTGCATATCATACGCACTGTGGAGTGGTGAAAACACCAGATAACATGTTTCTCGCATTAAATAGCTCGAAACGAGCGATCTCGATGTTTCAGCATACTTCGGACAGAAGTCTCACCAAGCTTATCGTAGAAAATGCATATCTCAGCTTGAAACCCGACGAAAACCAAAATATCTCCGGTTCTGCATATCCAACGCACTGTGGAGTGGTGAAAACACCAGATAACGTGTTTCTCGCATTAAATAGCTCGAAACGAGCGATCTCGATGATTCTGCATACTTCGGACAGAAGTCTCACCAAGCTTATCGTAGAAAATGCATATCTCAGCTTGAAACCCGACGAAAACCAAAATATCTCCGGTTCTGCATATCCAACGCACTGTGGAGTGGTGAAAATACCAGATAACGTGTTTCTCCCATTAAATATCTCGAAACGAGCGATCTCGATGATTCTGCATACTTCGCACCGAAGTCTCAACAAGATTATCGCAGAAAATGCATATTTCAGCTTGAAACCCCACGAAAACCAAGATATCTACTGTTCTGCATATCAAACGCACTGTGGAGTGGTGAAAACACCAAATAACGTGTTTCTCGCACTAACTGGCTCGAAAAGAGCGATCTCGATGATTCAGCATACTTCGGACAGAAGTCTCACCAAGATTATCGCAGAAAATGCATATCTCAGCTTGAAACCCCACGAAAACCAAGATATCGCTGTGTTAAGCATATCAAACGCACTGTGGAGTGGTGAACACCCCAGAAAACGTGTTTCTCGCATTAAATAGCTCGAATAGAGCGATCTCGATGATTCTCCATACTTCGGACAGAAGTCTCACCAAGATTATCGTAAAAAATGCATATCTCAGCTTGAAACCCCACGAAAACCAAGATATCGCTGTGTTCAGCATATCAAACGCACTGTGGAGTGGTGAAAACCCCAGCAAAACCTGTTTCTCGCATTAAATAGCTCGAATAGAGCGATCTCGATGATTCTTCATACTTCGGACAGAAGTCTCACCAAGATTATCGTAAAAAACGCATATCTCAGCTTGAAACCCTACGAAAGCCAAGATATCCCTGGTTCTGCATATCGAACGCACTGTGGGGTGGTGAAAACACCGGATAAGGTTTTTCTCGCATTAACTAGCTCGAAAAGAGCGATCTCGATGATTCTGCATACTTCGGACAGAAGTCTCACCAAGCTTATCGTAGAAAATGCATATCTCAGCTTGAAACCCGACGAAAACCAAAATATCTCCGGTTCTGCATATCCAACGCACTGTGGAGTGGTGAAAATACCAGATAACGTGTTTCTCCCATTAAATATCTCGAAACGAGCGATCTCGATGATTCTGCATACTTCGCACAGAAGTCTCATCAAGATTATCGTAAAAAAAGCATATCTCAGGTTGAAACCCCACGAAAACCCAGATATCGCTGGTTCTGCATATCAATCGCACTGTGGAGTGGTGAAAACACCAGATAACATGTTTCTCGCAATAACTAGCTCGAAAAGAGCAATCTCGATGATTCAGCATACTTCGGACAGAAGTCTCACCAAGATTATCGTAAAAAACGCATTTCTCAGCTTGAAACCCCACGAAAACCAAGATATCGCCGGTTCTGCATATCATACGCACTGTGGAGTGGTGAAAACACCAGATAACGTGTTTCTCGCATTAAATAGCTCGAAACGAGCGATCTCGATGATTCTGCATACTTCGGACAGAAGTCTCACCATAATTATCGTAAAAAATGCATATCTCAGCTTGAAACTCCACGAAAACCAAGATATCGCCGGTTCTGCATATCAAACGCACTGTGGAGTGGTGAAAACACCAGATAACGTGTTTCTCGCATTAAGTAGCTCGAAAAGAGCGATCTCGAAGATTCTGCATACTTCTGACAGAAGACTCACCAAGAATATCGCAGAAAATGCATATCTCAGCTTGAAACCCCACGAAAACCAAGATATCGCTGTGTTCAGCATATCAAACGCACTGTGGAGTGGTGAACACCCCAGAAAACGTGTTTCTCGCATTAAATAGCTCGAATAGAGCGATCTCGATGATTCTGCATACTTCGGACAGAAGTCTCATCAAGATTATCGTAAAAAAAGCATATCTCAGCTTGAAACCCCACGAAAACCAAGATATCGCCGGTTCTGCATATCAAACGCACTGTGGAGTGGTGAAAATACCAGATAACGTGTTTCTAGCATTAAGTAGCTCGAAAAGAGCGATCTCGAAGATTCTGCATACTTCTGACAGAAGTTTCATCAAGATTATCGTAGAAAATGCATATCTCAGCTTGAAACCCGACGAAAACCAAAATATCGCCGGTTCTGCATATCAAACCAACTGTGAAGTGGTGAAAACACCAGATAACGTGTTTCTCGCATTAAATAGCTCGAAAAGTGCGATCTCGATGATTCTGCATACTTCTAACAGAAGTCTCACCATGATTATCGCAGAAAATGCATATCTCTGCTTGAAACCCCACGAAAACCAAGATATCTGCTGTTCTGCATATCCAACGAACTGTGGAGCGGTGAAAACCCTAGAAAACGTGTTTCTCGCATTAAATAGCTCGACAAGTGCGATCTCGATGATTCTGCATACTTCTAACAGAAGTCTCACCATGATTATCGCAGAAAATGCATATCTCTGCTTGAAACCCCACGAAAACCAAGATATCTACTGTTCTGCATATCCAACGAACTGTGGAGTGGTGAAAACCCCAGAAAACGTGTTTCTCGCATTAAATAGATCGAAAAGAGCGCTCTCGATGTTTCTGCATACTTCGGACAGATGTTTCACCAAGATTATCGTAGAAAATGCATATCTCAGCTTGAAACCCGACGAAAAGCAAGATATCGCCGGTTCTGCATATCATACGCACTGTGGAGTGGTGAAAACACCAGATAACATGTTTCTCGCATTAAATAGCTCGAAACGAGCGATCTCGATGTTTCAGCATACTTCGGACAGAAGTCTCACCAAGCTTATCGTAGAAAATGCATATCTCAGCTTGAAACCCGACGAAAACCAAAATATCTCCGGTTCTGCATATCCAACGCACTGTGGAGTGGTGAAAATACCAGATAACGTGTTTCTCCCATTAAATATCTCGAAACGAGCGATCTCGATGATTCTGCATACTTCGCACAGAAGTCTCATCAAGATTATCGTAAAAAAAGCATATCTCAGGTTGAAACCCCACGAAAACCCAGATATCGCTGGTTCTGCATATCAATCGCACTGTGGAGTGGTGAAAACACCAGATAACATGTTTCTCGCAATAACTAGCTCGAAAAGAGCAATCTCGATGATTCAGCATACTTCGGACAGAAGTCTCACCAAGATTATCGTAAAAAATGCATATCTCAGCTTGAAACCCCACGAAAACCAAGATATCGCCGGTTCTGCATATCATACGCACTGTGGAGTGGTGAAAACACCAGATAACGTGTTTCTCGCATTAAATAGCTCGAAACGAGCGATCTCGATGATTCTGCATACTTCGGACAGAAGTCTCACCATAATTATCGTAAAAAATGCATATCTCAGCTTGAAACCCCACGAAAACCAAGATATCGCTGTGTTCAGCATATCAAACGCACTGTGGAGTGGTGAACACCCCAGAAAACGTGTTTTTCGCATTAAATAGCTCGAATAGAGCGATCTCGATGATTCAGTATACTACGGACAGTAGTCTCACCAAGATTATCGCAGAAAATGAATATCTCAGCTTGAAACCCCACGAAAACCAAGATATCGCCGGTTCTGCATATCAAACGCACTGTGGAGTGGTGAAAACACCAGATAACGTGTTTCTCGCATTAATTAGCTCGAAAAGAGCGATCTCGAAGATTCTGCATACTTCTGGCAGAAGACTCACCAAGAATATCGCAGAAAATGCATATCTCAGCTTGAAACCCCACGAAAACCAAGATATCGCTGTGTTCAGCATATCAAACGCACTGTGGAGTGGTGAACACCCCAGAAAACGTGTTTCTCGCATTAAATAGCTCGAATAGTGCGATCTCGATGATTCTCCATACTTCGGACAGAAGTCTCACCAAGATTATCGTAAAAAATGCATATCTCAGCTTGAAACCCCACGAAAGCCAAGATATCGCTTGTTCTGCATATCAAACGCACTGTGGGGTGGTGAAAACACCGGATAAGGTTTTTCTCGCATTAACTAGCTCGAAAAGAGCGATCTCGATGATTCTGCATACTTCGGACAGAAGTCTCACCAAGCTTATCGTAGAAAATGCATATCTCAGCTTGAAACCCGACGAAAACCAAAATATCTCCGGTTCTGCATATCCAACGCACTGTGGAGTGGTGAAAATACCAGATAACGTGTTTCTCCCATTAAATATCTCGAAACGAGCGATCTCGATGATTCTGCATACTTCGCACAGAAGTCTCATCAAGATTATCGTAAAAAAAGCATATCTCAGGTTGAAACCCCACGAAAACCCAGATATCGCTGGTTCTGCATATCAATCGCACTGTGGAGTGGTGAAAACACCAGATAACATGTTTCTCGCAATAACTAGCTCGAAAAGAGCAATCTCGATGATTCAGCATACTTCGGACAGAAGTCTCACCAAGATTATCGTAAAAAATGCATATCTCAGCTTGAAACCCCACGAAAACCAAGATATCGCTGTGTTCAGCATATCAAACGCACTGTGGAGTGGTGAACACCCCAGAAAACGTGTTTTTCGCATTAAATAGCTCGAATAGAGCGATCTCGATGATTCAGTATACTACGGACAGTAGTCTCACCAAGATTATCGCAGAAAATGAATATCTCAGCTTGAAACCCCACGAAAACCAAGATATCGCCGGTTCTGCATATCAAACGCACTGTGGAGTGGTGAAAACACTAGATAACGTGTTTCTCGCATTAATTAGCTCGAAAAGAGCGATCTCGAAGATTCTGCATACTTCTGGCAGAAGACTCACCAAGAATATCGCAGAAAATGCATATCTCAGCTTGAAACCCCACGAAAACCAAGATATCGCTGTGTTCAGCATATCAAACGCACTGTGGAGTGGTGAACACCCCAGAAAACGTGTTTCTCGCATTAAATAGCTCGAATAGTGCGATCTCGATGATTCTCCATACTTCGGACAGAAGTCTCACCAAGATTATCGTAAAAAATGCATATCTCAGCTTGAAACCCCACGAAGGCCAAGATATCGCTTGTTCTGCATATCAAACGCACTGTGGAGTGGTGAAAACACCGGATAAGGTTTTTCTCGCATCAACTAGCTCGAAAAGAGCAATCTCGATGTTTAGGCATACTTCGGACAGAAGTCTCACCAAGCTTATCGTAGAAAATGCATATCTCAGCTTGAAACCCGACGAAAACCAAAATATCTCCGGTTCTGCATATCCAACGCACTGTGGAGTGGTGAAAGCACCAGATAACACGTTTCTCGCATTAAATAGCTCGAAACGAGCGATCTCAATGATTCTGCATACTTCGGACAGAAGTCTCACCAAAATTATCGTAAAAAATGCATATCTCAGCTTGAAACCCCACGAAAACCAAGATATCGCCGGTTCTGCATACCATACGCACTGTGGAGTGGTGAAAACACCAGATAACGTGTTTCTCGCATTAAATAGCTCGAAAAGTGCGATCTCGATGATTCTGCATCCTTCGGACAGAAGTCTCAACAAGATTATCGCAGAAAA
The DNA here is from genome assembly GCA_951804975.1 of Anthophora plumipes. Taxonomy (NCBI): domain Eukaryota; kingdom Metazoa; phylum Arthropoda; class Insecta; order Hymenoptera; family Apidae; genus Anthophora; species Anthophora plumipes. The sequence continues at coordinate 2,602,428 of CATORF010000423.1, forward strand.
TGCATATTTCAGCTTGAAACCCCACGAAAACCAAGATATCTACTGTTCTGCATATCAAACGCACTGTGGAGTGGTGGAAACACCAGATAACGTGTTTCTCGCACTAACTTGCTCGAAAAGAGCGATATCGATGATTCAGCATACTTCGGACAGAAGTCTCACCAAGATTATCGTAAAAAATGCATATCTCAGCTTGAAACCCCACGAACGCCAAGATATCGCCGGTTCTGCATATCAAACGCACTGTGGAGTGGTGAAAACACCAGATAACGTGTTTCTCGCACTAACTAGCTCGAAAAGAGCGATATCGATGATTCAGCATACTTCGGACAGAAGTCTCACCAAGATTATCGCAGAAAATGCATACCTCAGCTTGAAACCCCACGAAAACCAAGATATCGCCGGTTCTGCATATCAAACGCACTGTGGAGTGGAGAAAACACCAGATAACGTGTTTCTCGCATTAAACAGCTCGAAAAGAGCGATCTCGATGATTCTGCATACTTCGGACAGAATTCTCACCAAGATTATCGCAGAAAATGCATATCTCAGCTTGAAACCCCACGAAAACCAAGATATCTCCGGTTCTGCATATCCAACGAACTGTGGAGTGGTGAAAACCCCAGAAAACGAGTTTCTCGCATTAAATAGCACGAAAAGAGCGCTCTCGATGTTTCTGCATACTTCGGACAGATGTTTCAGCAAGCTTATCGTAGAAAATGCATATCTCAGCTTGAAACCCCACGAAAACCAAGATATCTCCGGTTCTGCATATCCAACGAACTGTGGAGTGGTGAAAACCCCTGAAAACGTGTTTCTCGCATTAAATAGCTCGATACGAGCGATCTCGATGTTTCAGCATACTTCGGACAGAAGTCTCACCAAGGTTATCGCAGAAAATGCATATCTCAGCTTGAAACCCCACGAAAACCAAGATATCGCCGGTTCTGCATATCAAACGCACTGTGGAGTGGTGAAAACACCAGATAACGTGTTTCTCGCACTAACTAGCTCGAAAAGAGCGATATCGATGATTCAGCATACTTCGGACAGAAGTCTCACCAAGATTATCGTAAAAAATGCATATCGCAGCTTGACACCCCACGAAAGCCAAGATATCGCTGGTTATGCATATCAAACGCACTGTGGAGTGGTGAAAACACCGGATAAGGTTTTTCTCGCATTAACTAGCTCGAAAAGAGCGATCTCGATGATTCTGCATACTTAGGACAGAATTCTCATCAAGATTATCGCAGAAAATGCATATCTCAGCTTGAAACCCCACGAAAACCAAGATGTCGCAAGTTCTGCATATCAAACGCACTGTGGAGTGGTGACAACACCAGAAAACGTGTTTCGCGCATTAAGTAGCTCGAAACGAGCGATCTCGATGATTCTGCATACTTCGGACAGAAGTCTCAACAAGATTATCGCAGAAAATGCATATCTCAGCTTGAAACCCCACGAAAACCAAGATGTCGCCGGTTCTGCATATCAAACGCACTGTGGAGTGGTGAAAACACCAGAAAACGTGTTTCTCGCATTAAATAGCTCGAAAAGAGCGATCTAAATGATTCTGCATACTTCTGGCAGAAGACTCACCAAGCTTATCGCAGAAAATGCATATCTCAGCTGGAAGAACCACGAAAATCAAGATATGTACTGTTCTGCATATCAAACGCACTGTGGAGTGGTGAAAACACCATATAACGTGTTTCTCGCACTAACTAGCTCGAAAAGAGCGATCTCGATGATTCTGCATACTTCTAACAGAAGTCTCACCAAGATTATAGCAGAAAATGCATATCTCTGCTTGAAACCCCACGAAAACCAAGATATCTACTGTTCTGCATATCCAACGAACTGTGGAGTGGTGAAAACACCAGAAAACTTGTTTCGTGCATTAAGTAGCTCGAAAAGAGCGTTCTCGAAGATACTGCATACTTCTGACTGAAGTCTCACCAATATTATCGCAGAAAATGCATATCTCAGCTTGAAACCCCACGAAAACCAAGATATCTACTGTTCTGCATATCAAACGCACTATGGAGTGTTGAAAACACCAGATAACGTGTTTCTCGCACTAACTAGCTCGAAAAGAGCGATCTCGATGATTGAGCATACTTCGGACAGAAGCCTCAACAAGATTATCGCAGAAAATGCATATCTCAGCTTGAAACCCCACGAAAACCAAGATATCTACTGTTCTGCATATCAAACGCACTGTGGAGTGGTGAAAACACCAGATAACGTGTTTCTCGCACCAACTATCTCGAAAAGAGCGATCTCGATGATTCAGCATACTTCGGACAGAAGTCTCAACAAGATTATCGCAGAAAATGCATATCTCATCTTGAAACCCCACGAAAACCAAGATATCGCTGGTTCTGCATATCAAACGCACTGTGGAGTGGTGAAAACACCAGAAAACGTGTTTCTCGCATTAAGTAGCTCGAAAAGAGCGTTCTCGAAGTTCCTGCATACTTCTGACAGAAGTCTCACCAAGATTATCGTAGAAAATGCATATATCAGCTTGAAACCCGACGAAAACCGATATATCTCCGGTTCTGCACATCAAAAGTACCGTGGAGTGGTGAAAACACCAGAAAACGTGTTTCGCGGATTAAGTAGCTCGAAAAGAGCGTTCTCGAAGATTCTGCATACTTCGGACAGAAGTCTCAACAAGATTATCGCAGAAAATGCATATCTCAGCTTGAAACCCCACGAAAACCAAGATATCTCCGGTTCTGCATATCCAACGAACTGTGGAGTGGTGAAAACCCCAAAAAACGAGTTTCTCGCATTAAATAGCTCGAAAAGAGCGCTCTCGATGTTTCTGCATACTTCGGACAGATGTTTCACCAAGATTATCGTAGAAAATGCATATCTCAGCTTGAAACCCCACGAAAACCAGGATATCTACTGTTCTGCATATCCAACGAACTGTGGAGTGGTGAAAACACCAGAAAACTTGTTTCGTGCATTAAGTATCTCGAAAAGAGCGATCTAGATGATTCTGCATACTTCTGACTGAAGTCTCACCAATATTATCGCAGAAAATGCATATCTCAGCTTGAAACCCCACGAAAACCAAGATATCTACTGTTCTGCATATCAAACGCACTATGGAGTGTTGAAAACACCAGATAACGTGTTTCTCGCACTAACTAGCTCGAAAAGAGCGATCTCGATGATTCCGCATACTTCGGACAGAAGTCTCACCAAGATTATCGCAGAAAATGCATATCTCTGCTTGAAACCCCACGAAAACCAAGATATCGCCGGTTCTGAATTTCAAACGCACTGTGGAGTGGTGAAAACACCAGATAACGTGATTCTCGCATTGAATAGCTCGAAACGAGCGATCTCGATGATTCTGCATACTTCGGACAGAAGTCTCACCAAAATTATCGTAAAAAATGCATATCTCAGCTTGAAACCCCACGAAAACCAAGATATCGCTGGTTCTGCATATCGAACGCACTGTGGAGTGGTGAAAACACCGGATAAGGTTTTTCTGGGATTAACTAGCTCGAAAAGAGCGATATCGATGATTCTGCATACTTCGGACAGAGGTCTCAACAAGATTATCGCAGAAAATGCATATCTCAGCTTGAAACCCCACGAAAACCAAGATATCGCTGTGTTCAGCATATCAAACGCACTGTGGAGTGGTGAACACCCCAGAAAACGTGTTTCTCGCATTAAATAGCTCGAATAGAGCGATCTCGATGATTCTTCATACTTCGGACAGAAGTCTCACCAAGATTATCGTAAAAAATGCATATCTCAGCTTGAAACCCCACGAAAGCCAAGATATCGCTGGTTCTGCATATCAAACGCACTATGGAGTGGTGAAAACACCGGATAAGGTTTTTCTCGCATTAACTAGCTCGAAAAGAGCGATCTCGATGTTTCAGCATACTTCGGACAGAAGTCTCACCAAGCTTATCGTAGAAAATGCATATCTCAGCTTGAAACCCGACGAAAACCAAAATATCTCCGGTTCTGCATATCCAACGCACTGTGGAGTGGTGAAAACACCAGATAACGTGTTTCTCCCATTAAATATCTCGAAACGAGCGATCTCGATGATTCTGCATACTTCGCACAGAAGTCTCAACAAGATTATCGCAGAAAATGCATATCTCAGCTTGAAACCCGACGAAAACCAAAATATCTCCGGTTCTGCATATCCAACGCACTGTGGAGTGGTGAAAACACCAGATAAAGTGATTCTCGCATTAAATAGCTCGAAACGAGCGATCTCGATGATTCTGCATACTTCGGACAGAAGTCTCAACAAGATTATCGCAGAAAATGCATATCTCAGCTTGAAACCCCACGAAAACCAAGATATCTACTGTTTTGCATATCAAACACACTGTGGAGTGGTGAAAACACAGGATAAGGTTTTTCTCGCATTAACTAGCTCGAAAAGAGCGATCTCGAAGTTTCAGCATACTTCGGACAGAAGTCTCACCAAGCTTATCGTAGAAAATGCATATCTCAGCTTGAAACCCGACGAAAACCAAAATATCTCCGGTTCTGCATATCCAACGCACTGTGGAGTGGTGAAAGCACCAGATAACGTGTTTCTCGCATTAAATATCTCGATACGAGCGATCTCGATGATTCTGCATACTTCGGACAGAAGTCTCAACAAGATTATCGCAGAAAATGCATATCTCAGCTTGAAACCCCACGAAAACCAAGATATCTACTGTTCTGCATATCAAACGCACTGTGGAGTGGTGAAAACACCAGATAACGTGTTTCTCGCATTAAATAGCTCGAAACGAGCGATCTCGATGATTCTGCATACTTCGGACAGAAGTCTCACCAAAATTATCGTAAAAAATGCATATCTCAGCTTGAAACCCCACGAAAACCAAGATATCTACTGTTCTGCATATCAAACGCACTATGGAGTGTTGAAAACACCAGATAACGTGTTTCTCGCACTAACTAGCTCGAAAAGAGCGATCTCGATGATTCCGCATACTTCGGACAGAAGTCTCACCAAGATTATCGCAGAAAATGCATATCTCTGCTTGAAACCCCACGAAAACCAAGATATCGCCGGTTCTGAATTTCAAACGCACTGTGGAGTGGTGAAAACACCAGATAACGTGATTCTCGCATTGAATAGCTCGAAACGAGCGATCTCGATGATTCTGCATACTTCGGACAGAAGTCTCACCAAAATTATCGTAAAAAATGCATATCTCAGCTTGAAACCCCACGAAAACCAAGATATCGCTGGTTCTGCATATCGAACGCACTGTGGAGTGGTGAAAACACCGGATAAGGTTTTTCTGGGATTAACTAGCTCGAAAAGAGCGATATCGATGATTCTGCATACTTCGGACAGAAGTCTCAACAAGATTATCGCAGAAAATGCATATCTCAGCTTGAAACCCCACGAAAACCAAGATATCGCTGTGTTCAGCATATCAAACGCACTGTGGAGTGGTGAACACCCCAGAAAACGTGTTTCTCGCATTAAATAGCTCGAATAGAGCGATCTCGATGATTCTGCATACTTCGGACAGAAGTCTCATCAAGATTATCGTAAAAAAAGCATATCTCAGCTTGAAACCCCACGAAAACCAAGATATCGCCGGTTCTGCATATCAAACGCACTGTGGAGTGGTGAAAATACCAGATAACGTGTTTCTAGCATTAAGTAGCTCGAAAAGAGCGATCTCGAAGATTCTGCATACTTCTGACAGAAGTTTCATCAAGATTATCGTAGAAAATGCATATCTCAGCTTGAAACCCGACGAAAACCAAAATATCTCCGGTTCTGCATATCCAACGCACTGTGGAGTGGTGAAAACACCAGATAACGTGTTTCTCGCATTAAATAGCTCGAAAAGTGCGATCTCGATGATTCTGCATACTTCTAACAGAAGTCTCACCATGATTATCGCAGAAAATGCATATCTCTGCTTGAAACCCCACGAAAACCAAGATATCTGCTGTTCTGCATATCCAACGAACTGTGGAGCGGTGAAAACCCTAGAAAACGTGTTTCTCGCATTAAATAGCTCGACAAGTGCGATCTCGATGATTCTGCATACTTCTAACAGAAGTCTCACCAAGATTATCGTAGAAAATGCATATCTCAGCTTGAAACCCGACGAAAACCAAAATATCTCCGGTTCTGCATATCAAACGCACTGTGGAGTGTTGAAAACACCAGATAACGTGTTTCTCGCACTAACTAGCTCGAAAAGTGCGATCTCGATGATTCTGCATACTTCGGACAGAAGTCTCACAAAGATTATCGCAGAAAATGCATATCTCTGCTTGAAACCCCACGAAAACCAAGATATCGCTGGTCCTGCATATCAAACGCACCGTGGAGTGGTGAAAACACCAGATAACGTGTTTCTCGCATTGAATAACTCGAAACGAGCGATCTCGATGATTCTGCATACTTCGGACAGAAGTCTCATCAAGATTATCGTAAAAAAAGCATATCTCAGCTTGAAACCCCACGAAAACCAAGATATCGCCGGTTCTGCATATCAAACGCACTGTGGAGTGGTGAAAACACCAGATAACGTGTTTCTCGCATTAAGTAGCTCGAAAAGAGCGATCTCGAAGATTCTGCATACTTCTGACAGAAGTTTCATCAAGATTATCGTAGAAAATGCATATCTCAGCTTGAAACCCGACGAAAACCAAGATATCGCCGGTTCTGCATATCATACGCACTGTGGAGTGGTGAAAACACCAGATAACATGTTTCTCGCATTAAATAGCTCGAAACGAGCGATCTCGATGTTTCAGCATACTTCGGACAGAAGTCTCACCAAGCTTATCGTAGAAAATGCATATCTCAGCTTGAAACCCGACGAAAACCAAAATATCTCCGGTTCTGCATATCCAACGCACTGTGGAGTGGTGAAAACACCAGATAACGTGTTTCTCGCATTAAATAGCTCGAAACGAGCGATCTCGATGATTCTGCATACTTCGGACAGAAGTCTCATCAAGATTATCGTAAAAAAAGCATATCTCAGCTTGAAACCCCACGAAAACCAAGATATCGCCGGTTCTGCATATCAAACGCACTGTGGAGTGGTGAAAATACCAGATAACGTGTTTCTAGCATTAAGTAGCTCGAAAAGAGCGATCTCGATGTTTCAGCATACTTCGGACAGAAGTCTCACCAAGCTTATCGTAGAAAATGCATATCTCAGCTTGAAACCCGACGAAAACCAAAATATCTCCGGTTCTGCATATCCAACGCACTGTGGAGTGGTGAAAACACCAGATAACGTGTTTCTCGCATTAAATAGCTCGAAAAGTGCGATCTCGATGATTCTGCATACTTCTAACAGAAGTCTCACCATGATTATCGCAGAAAATGCATATCTCTGCTTGAAACCCCACGAAAACCAAGATATCTGCTGTTCTGCATATCCAACGAACTGTGGAGCGGTGAAAACCCTAGAAAACGTGTTTCTCGCATTAAATAGCTCGACAAGTGCGATCTCGATGATTCTGCATACTTCTAACAGAAGTCTCACCAAGATTATCGTAGAAAATGCATATCTCAGCTTGAAACCCGACGAAAACCAAAATATCTCCGGTTCTGCATATCAAACGCACTGTGGAGTGTTGAAAACACCAGATAACGTGTTTCTCGCACTAACTAGCTCGAAAAGTGCGATCTCGATGATTCTGCATACTTCGGACAGAAGTCTCACAAAGATTATCGCAGAAAATGCATATCTCTGCTTGAAACCCCACGAAAACCAAGATATCGCTGGTCCTGCATATCAAACGCACCGTGGAGTGGTGAAAACACCAGATAACGTGTTTCTCGCATTGAATAACTCGAAACGAGCGATCTCGATGATTCTGCATACTTCGGACAGAAGTCTCATCAAGATTATCGTAAAAAAAGCATATCTCAGCTTGAAACCCCACGAAAACCAAGATATCGCCGGTTCTGCATATCAAACGCACTGTGGAGTGGTGAAAACACCAGATAACGTGTTTCTCGCATTAAGTAGCTCGAAAAGAGCGATCTCGAAGATTCTGCATACTTCTGACAGAAGTTTCATCAAGATTATCGTAGAAAATGCATATCTCAGCTTGAAACCCGACGAAAACCAAGATATCGCCGGTTCTGCATATCATACGCACTGTGGAGTGGTGAAAACACCAGATAACATGTTTCTCGCATTAAATAGCTCGAAACGAGCGATCTCGATGTTTCAGCATACTTCGGACAGAAGTCTCACCAAGCTTATCGTAGAAAATGCATATCTCAGCTTGAAACCCGACGAAAACCAAAATATCTCCGGTTCTGCATATCCAACGCACTGTGGAGTGGTGAAAACACCAGATAACGTGTTTCTCGCATTAAATAGCTCGAAACGAGCGATCTCGATGATTCTGCATACTTCGGACAGAAGTCTCATCAAGATTATCGTAAAAAAAGCATATCTCAGCTTGAAACCCCACGAAAACCAAGATATCGCCGGTTCTGCATATCAAACGCACTGTGGAGTGGTGAAAATACCAGATAACGTGTTTCTAGCATTAAGTAGCTCGAAAAGAGCGATCTCGATGTTTCAGCATACTTCGGACAGAAGTCTCACCAAGCTTATCGTAGAAAATGCATATCTCAGCTTGAAACCCGACGAAAACCAAAATATCTCCGGTTCTGCATATCCAACGCACTGTGGAGTGGTGAAAACACCAGATAACGTGTTTCTCGCATTAAATAGCTCGAAAAGTGCGATCTCGATGATTCTGCATACTTCTAACAGAAGTCTCACCATGATTATCGCAGAAAATGCATATCTCTGCTTGAAACCCCACGAAAACCAAGATATCTGCTGTTCTGCATATCCAACGAACTGTGGAGCGGTGAAAACCCTAGAAAACGTGTTTCTCGCATTAAATAGCTCGACAAGTGCGATCTCGATGATTCTGCATACTTCTAACAGAAGTCTCACCAAGATTATCGTAGAAAATGCATATCTCAGCTTGAAACCCGACGAAAACCAAAATATCTCCGGTTCTGCATATCAAACGCACTGTGGAGTGTTGAAAACACCAGATAACGTGTTTCTCGCACTAACTAGCTCGAAAAGTGCGATCTCGATGATTCTGCATACTTCGGACAGAAGTCTCACAAAGATTATCGCAGAAAATGCATATCTCTGCTTGAAACCCCACGAAAACCAAGATATCGCTGGTCCTGCATATCAAACGCACCGTGGAGTGGTGAAAACACCAGATAACGTGTTTCTCGCATTGAATAACTCGAAACGAGCGATCTCGATGATTCTGCATACTTCGGACAGAAGTCTCATCAAGATTATCGTAAAAAAAGCATATCTCAGCTTGAAACCCCACGAAAACCAAGATATCGCCGGTTCTGCATATCAAACGCACTGTGGAGTGTTGAAAACACCAGATAACGTGTTTCTCGCACTAACTAGCTCGAAAAGTGCGATCTCGATGATTCTGCATACTTCGGACAGAAGTCTCACAAAGATTATCGCAGAAAATGCATATCTCAGCTTGAAACCCCACGAAAACCAAGATATCGCTGTGTTCAGCATATCAAACGCACTGTGGAGTGGTGAACACCCCAGAAAACGTGTTTCTCGCATTAAATAGCTCGAATAGAGCGATCTCGATGATTCTCCATACTTCGGACAGAAGTCTCACCAAGATTATCGAAAAAAATGCATATCTCAGCTTGAAACCCCACGAAAACCAAGATATCGCTGTGTTCAGCATATCAAACGCACTGTGGAGTGGTGAAAACCCCAGCAAAACCTGTTTCTCGCATTAAATAGCTCGAATAGAGCGATCTCGATGATTCTTCATACTTCGGACAGAAGTCTCACCAAGATTATCGTAAAAAACGCATATCTCAGCTTGAAACCCTACGAAAGCCAAGATATCGCTGGTTCTGCATATCGAACGCACTGTGGGGTGGTGAAAACACCGGATAAGGTTTTTCTCGCATTAACTAGCTCGAAAAGAGCGATCTCGATGATTCTGCATACTTCGGACAGAAGTCTCACCAAGCTTATCGTAGAAAATGCATATCTCAGCTTGAAACCCGACGAAAACCAAAATATCTCCGGTTCTGCATATCCAACGCACTGTGGAGTGGTGAAAATACCAGATAACGTGTTTCTCCCTTTAAATATTTCGAAACGAGCGATCTCGATGATTCTGCATACTTCGCACAGAAGTCTCATCAAGATTATCGTAAAAAAAGCATATCTCAGGTTGAAACCCCACGAAAACCCAGATATCGCTGGTTCTGCATATCAATCGCACTGTGGAGTGGTGAAAACACCAGATAACATGTTTCTCGCAATAACTAGCTCGAAAAGAGCAATCTCGATGATTCAGCATACTTCGGACAGAAGTCTCACCAAGATTATCGTAAAAAATGCATATCTCAGCTTGAAACCCCACGAAAACCAAGATATCGCCGGTTCTGCATATCATACGCACTGTGGAGTGGTGAAAACACCAGATAACGTGTTTCTCGCATTAAATAGCTCGAAACGAGCGATCTCGATGATTCTGCATACTTCGGACAGAAGTCTCACCATAATTATCGTAAAAAATGCATATCTCAGCTTGAAACTCCACGAAAACCAAGATATCGCCGGTTCTGCATATCAAACGCACTGTGGAGTGGTGAAAACACCAGATAACGTGTTTCTCGCATTAGGTAGCTCGAAAAGAGCGATCTCGAAGATTCTGCATACTTCTGACAGAAGACTCACCAAGAATATCGCAGAAAATGCATATCTCAGCTTGAAACCCCACGAAAACCAAGATATCGCTGTGTTCAGCATATCAAACGCACTGTGGAGTGGTGAACACCCCAGAAAACGTGTTTCTCGCATTAAATAGCTCGAATAGTGCGATCTCGATGATTATCCATACTTCGGACAGAAGTCTCACCAAGATTATCGTAAAAAATGCATATCTCAGCTTGAAACCCCACGAAAGCCAAGATATCGCTGGTTCTGCATATCAAACGCACTGTGGAGTGGTGAAAACACCGGATAAGGTTTTTCTCGCATCAACTAGCTCGAAAAGAGCGATCTCGATGTTTAGGCATACTTCGGACAGAAGTCTCACCAAGCTTATCGTAGAAAATGCATATCTCAGCTTGAAACCCGACGAAAACCAAAATATCTCCGGTTCTGCATATCCAACGCACTGTGGAGTGGTGAAAGCACCAGATAACACGTTTCTCGCATTAAATAGCTCGAAACGAGCGATCTCAATGATTCTGCATACTTCGGACAGAAGTCTCACCAAAATTATCGTAAAAAATGCATATCTCAGCTTGAAACCCCACGAAAACCAAGATATCGCCGGTTCTGCATACCATACGCACTGTGGAGTGGTGAAAACACCAGATAACGTGTTTCTCGCATTAAATAGCTCGAAAAGTGCGATCTCGATGATTCTGCATCCTTCGGACAGAAGTCTCAACAAGATTATCGCAGAAAATGCATATTTCAGCTTGAAACCCCACGAAAACCAAGATATCTACTGTTCTGCATATCAAACGCACTGTGGAGTGGTGGAAACACCAGATAGCGTGTTTCTCGCACTAACTTGCTCGAAAAGAGCGATATCGATGATTCAGCATACTTCGGACAGAAGTCTCACCAAGATTATCGTAAAAAATGCATATCGCAGCTTGAAACCCCACGAAAGCCAAGATATCGCTGGTTATGCATATCAAACGCACTGTGGAGTGGTGAAAACACCGGATAAGGTTTTTCTCGCATTAACTAGCTCGAAAAGAGCGATCTCGATGATTCTGCATACTTCGGACAGAATTCTCACCAAGATTATCGCAGAAAATGCATATCTCAGCTTGAAACCCCACGAAAACCAAGATGTCGCAAGTTCTGCATATGAAACGCACTGTGGAGTGGTGACAACACCAGATAACGTGTTTCTCGCATTAAGTAGCTCGAAAAGAGCGATCTCGAAGATTCTGCATACTTCTGACAGAAGTTTCATCAAGATTATCGTAGAAAATGCATATCTCAGCTTGAAACCCGACGAAAACCAAGATATCGCCGGTTCTGCATATCATACGCACTGTGGAGTGGTGAAAACACCAGATAACATGTTTCTCGCATTAAATAGCTCGAAACGAGCGATCTCGATGTTTCAGCATACTTCGGACAGAAGTCTCACCAAGCTTATCGTAGAAAATGCATATCTCAGCTTGAAACCCGACGAAAACCAAAATATCTCCGGTTCTGCATATCCAACGCACTGTGGAGTGGTGAAAACACCAGATAACGTGTTTCTCGCATTAAATAGCTCGAAACGAGCGATCTCGATGATTCTGCATACTTCGGACAGAAGTCTCATCAAGATTATCGTAAAAAAAGCATATCTCAGCTTGAAACCCCACGAAAACCAAGATATCGCCGGTTCTGCATATCAAACGCACTGTGGAGTGGTGAAAATACCAGATAACGTGTTTCTAGCATTAAGTAGCTCGAAAAGAGCGATCTCGATGTTTCAGCATACTTCGGACAGAAGTCTCACCAAGCTTATCGTAGAAAATGCATATCTCAGCTTGAAACCCGACGAAAACCAAAATATCTCCGGTTCTGCATATCCAACGCACTGTGGAGTGGTGAAAACACCAGATAACGTGTTTCTCGCATTAAATAGCTCGAAAAGTGCGATCTCGATGATTCTGCATACTTCTAACAGAAGTCTCACCATGATTATCGCAGAAAATGCATATCTCTGCTTGAAACCCCACGAAAACCAAGATATCTGCTGTTCTGCATATCCAACGAACTGTGGAGCGGTGAAAACCCTAGAAAACGTGTTTCTCGCATTAAATAGCTCGACAAGTGCGATCTCGATGATTCTGCATACTTCTAACAGAAGTCTCACCAAGATTATCGTAGAAAATGCATATCTCAGCTTGAAACCCGACGAAAACCAAAATATCTCCGGTTCTGCATATCAAACGCACTGTGGAGTGTTGAAAACACCAGATAACGTGTTTCTCGCACTAACTAGCTCGAAAAGTGCGATCTCGATGATTCTGCATACTTCGGACAGAAGTCTCACAAAGATTATCGCAGAAAATGCATATCTCTGCTTGAAACCCCACGAAAACCAAGATATCGCTGGTCCTGCATATCAAACGCACCGTGGAGTGGTGAAAACACCAGATAACGTGTTTCTCGCATTGAATAACTCGAAACGAGCGATCTCGATGATTCTGCATACTTCGGACAGAAGTCTCATCAAGATTATCGTAAAAAAAGCATATCTCAGCTTGAAACCCCACGAAAACCAAGATATCGCCGGTTCTGCATATCAAACGCACTGTGGAGTGGTGAAAACACCAGATAACGTGTTTCTCGCATTAAGTAGCTCGAAAAGAGCGATCTCGAAGATTCTGCATACTTCTGACAGAAGTTTCATCAAGATTATCGTAGAAAATGCATATCTCAGCTTGAAACCCGACGAAAACCAAGATATCGCCGGTTCTGCATATCATACGCACTGTGGAGTGGTGAAAACACCAGATAACATGTTTCTCGCATTAAATAGCTCGAAACGAGCGATCTCGATGTTTCAGCATACTTCGGACAGAAGTCTCACCAAGCTTATCGTAGAAAATGCATATCTCAGCTTGAAACCCGACGAAAACCAAAATATCTCCGGTTCTGCATATCCAACGCACTGTGGAGTGGTGAAAACACCAGATAACGTGTTTCTCGCATTAAATAGCTCGAAACGAGCGATCTCGATGATTCTGCATACTTCGGACAGAAGTCTCATCAAGATTATCGTAAAAAAAGCATATCTCAGCTTGAAACCCCACGAAAACCAAGATATCGCCGGTTCTGCATATCAAACGCACTGTGGAGTGGTGAAAATACCAGATAACGTGTTTCTAGCATTAAGTAGCTCGAAAAGAGCGATCTCGATGTTTCAGCATACTTCGGACAGAAGTCTCACCAAGCTTATCGTAGAAAATGCATATCTCAGCTTGAAACCCGACGAAAACCAAAATATCTCCGGTTCTGCATATCCAACGCACTGTGGAGTGGTGAAAACACCAGATAACGTGTTTCTCGCATTAAATAGCTCGAAAAGTGCGATCTCGATGATTCTGCATACTTCTAACAGAAGTCTCACCATGATTATCGCAGAAAATGCATATCTCTGCTTGAAACCCCACGAAAACCAAGATATCTGCTGTTCTGCATATCCAACGAACTGTGGAGCGGTGAAAACCCTAGAAAACGTGTTTCTCGCATTAAATAGCTCGACAAGTGCGATCTCGATGATTCTGCATACTTCTAACAGAAGTCTCACCAAGATTATCGTAGAAAATGCATATCTCAGCTTGAAACCCGACGAAAACCAAAATATCTCCGGTTCTGCATATCAAACGCACTGTGGAGTGTTGAAAACACCAGATAACGTGTTTCTCGCACTAACTAGCTCGAAAAGTGCGATCTCGATGATTCTGCATACTTCGGACAGAAGTCTCACAAAGATTATCGCAGAAAATGCATATCTCTGCTTGAAACCCCACGAAAACCAAGATATCGCTGGTCCTGCATATCAAACGCACCGTGGAGTGGTGAAAACACCAGATAACGTGTTTCTCGCATTGAATAACTCGAAACGAGCGATCTCGATGATTCTGCATACTTCGGACAGAAGTCTCATCAAGATTATCGTAAAAAAAGCATATCTCAGCTTGAAACCCCACGAAAACCAAGATATCGCCGGTTCTGCATATCAAACGCACTGTGGAGTGTTGAAAACACCAGATAACGTGTTTCTCGCACTAACTAGCTCGAAAAGTGCGATCTCGATGATTCTGCATACTTCGGACAGAAGTCTCACAAAGATTATCGCAGAAAATGCATATCTCAGCTTGAAACCCCACGAAAACCAAGATATCGCTGTGTTCAGCATATCAAACGCACTGTGGAGTGGTGAACACCCCAGAAAACGTGTTTCTCGCATTAAATAGCTCGAATAGAGCGATCTCGATGATTCTCCATACTTCGGACAGAAGTCTCACCAAGATTATCGAAAAAAATGCATATCTCAGCTTGAAACCCCACGAAAACCAAGATATCGCTGTGTTCAGCATATCAAACGCACTGTGGAGTGGTGAAAACCCCAGCAAAACCTGTTTCTCGCATTAAATAGCTCGAATAGAGCGATCTCGATGATTCTTCATACTTCGGACAGAAGTCTCACCAAGATTATCGTAAAAAACGCATATCTCAGCTTGAAACCCTACGAAAGCCAAGATATCGCTGGTTCTGCATATCGAACGCACTGTGGGGTGGTGAAAACACCGGATAAGGTTTTTCTCGCATTAACTAGCTCGAAAAGAGCGATCTCGATGATTCTGCATACTTCGGACAGAAGTCTCACCAAGCTTATCGTAGAAAATGCATATCTCAGCTTGAAACCCGACGAAAACCAAAATATCTCCGGTTCTGCATATCCAACGCACTGTGGAGTGGTGAAAATACCAGATAACGTGTTTCTCCCTTTAAATATTTCGAAACGAGTGATCTCGATGATTCTGCATACTTCGCACAGAAGTCTCATCAAGATTATCGTAAAAAAAGCATATCTCAGGTTGAAACCCCACGAAAACCCAGATATCGCTGGTTCTGCATATCAATCGCACTGTGGAGTGGTGAAAACACCAGATAACATGTTTCTCGCAATAACTAGCTCGAAAAGAGCAATCTCGATGATTCAGCATACTTCGGACAGAAGTCTCACCAAGATTATCGTAAAAAATGCATATCTCAGCTTGAAACCCCACGAAAACCAAGATATCGCCGGTTCTGCATATCATACGCACTGTGGAGTGGTGAAAACACCAGATAACGTGTTTCTCGCATTAAATAGCTCGAAACGAGCGATCTCGATGATTCTGCATACTTCGGACAGAAGTCTCACCATAATTATCGTAAAAAATGCATATCTCAGCTTGAAACTCCACGAAAACCAAGATATCGCCGGTTCTGCATATCAAACGCACTGTGGAGTGGTGAAAACACCAGATAACGTGTTTCTCGCATTAGGTAGCTCGAAAAGAGCGATCTCGAAGATTCTGCATACTTCTGACAGAAGACTCACCAAGAATATCGCAGAAAATGCATATCTCAGCTTGAAACCCCACGAAAACCAAGATATCGCTGTGTTCAGCATATCAAACGCACTGTGGAGTGGTGAACACCCCAGAAAACGTGTTTCTCGCATTAAATAGCTCGAATAGTGCGATCTCGATGATTATCCATACTTCGGACAGAAGTCTCACCAAGATTATCGTAAAAAATGCATATCTCAGCTTGAAACCCCACGAAAGCCAAGATATCGCTGGTTCTGCATATCAAACGCACTGTGGAGTGGTGAAAACACCGGATAAGGTTTTTCTCGCATCAACTAGCTCGAAAAGAGCGATCTCGATGTTTAGGCATACTTCGGACAGAAGTCTCACCAAGCTTATCGTAGAAAATGCATATCTCAGCTTGAAACCCGACGAAAACCAAAATA
The DNA here is from genome assembly GCA_951804975.1 of Anthophora plumipes. Lineage (NCBI taxonomy): Eukaryota > Metazoa > Arthropoda > Insecta > Hymenoptera > Apidae > Anthophora > Anthophora plumipes. Next base: position 2,619,036 of record CATORF010000423.1, read on the forward strand.
TCTCCGGTTCTGCATATCCAACGCACTGTGGAGTGGTGAAAGCACCAGATAACACGTTTCTCGCATTAAATAGCTCGAAACGAGCGATCTCAATGATTCTGCATACTTCGGACAGAAGTCTCACCAAAATTATCGTAAAAAATGCATATCTCAGCTTGAAACCCCACGAAAACCAAGATATCGCCGGTTCTGCATACCATACGCACTGTGGAGTGGTGAAAACACCAGATAACGTGTTTCTCGCATTAAATAGCTCGAAAAGTGCGATCTCGATGATTCTGCATCCTTCGGACAGAAGTCTCAACAAGATTATCGCAGAAAATGCATATTTCAGCTTGAAACCCCACGAAAACCAAGATATCTACTGTTCTGCATATCAAACGCACTGTGGAGTGGTGGAAACACCAGATAGCGTGTTTCTCGCACTAACTTGCTCGAAAAGAGCGATATCGATGATTCAGCATACTTCGGACAGAAGTCTCACCAAGATTATCGTAAAAAATGCATATCGCAGCTTGAAACCCCACGAAAGCCAAGATATCGCTGGTTATGCATATCAAACGCACTGTGGAGTGGTGAAAACACCGGATAAGGTTTTTCTCGCATTAACTAGCTCGAAAAGAGCGATCTCGATGATTCTGCATACTTCGGACAGAATTCTCACCAAGATTATCGCAGAAAATGCATATCTCAGCTTGAAACCCCACGAAAACCAAGATGTCGCAAGTTCTGCATATGAAACGCACTGTGGAGTGGTGACAACACCAGAAAACGTGTTTCGCGCATTAAGTAGCTCGAAACGAGCGATCTCGATGATTCTGCATACTTCGGACAGAAGTCTCAACAAGATTATCGCAGAAAATGCATATCTCAGCTTGAAACCCCACGAAAACCAAGATGTCGCCGGTTCTGCATATCAAACGCACTGTGGAGTGGTGAAAACACCAGAAAACGTGTTTCTCGCATTAAATAGCTCGAAAAGAGCGATCTAGATGATTCTGCATACTTCTGGCAGAAGACTCACCAAGCTTATCGCAGAAAATGCATATCTCAGCTGGAAGCACCACGAAAATCAAGATATGTACTGTTCTGCGTATCAAACGCACTGTGGAGTGGTGAAAACACCATATAACGTGTTTCTCGCACTAACTAGCTCGAAAAGAGCGATCTCGATGATACAGCATACTTCGGACAGAAGTCTCATCAAGATTATCGCAGAAAATGCATATCTCAGCTTGAAACCCCACGAAAACAAAGATATCTACTGTTCTGCATATCAAACGCACTGTGGAGTGGTGAAAACAACAGATAACGTGTTTCTCGCATTAAATAGCTCGAATAGAGCGATCTCGATGATTCTTCATACTTCGGACAGAAGTCTCACCAAGATTATCGTAAAAAATGCATATCTCAGCTTGAAACCCCACGAAAGCCAAGATATCGCTGGTTCTGCATATCAAACGCACTATGGAGTGGTGAAAACACCGGATAAGGTTTTTCTCGCATTAACTAGCTCGAAAAGAGCGATCTCGATGTTTCAGCATACTTCGGACAGAAGTCTCACCAAGCTTATCGTAGAAAATGCATATCTCAGCTTGAAACCCGACGAAAACCAAAATATCTCCGGTTCTGCATATCCAACGCACTGTGGAGTGGTGAAAACACCAGATAACGTGTTTCTCCCATTAAATATCTCGAAACGAGCGATCTCGATGATTCTGCATACTTCGCACAGAAGTCTCAACAAGATTATCGCAGAAAATGCATATCTCAGCTTGAAACCCGACGAAAACCAAAATATCTCCGGTTCTGCATATCCAACGCACTGTGGAGTGGTGAAAACACCAGATAAAGTGATTCTCGCATTAAATAGCTCGAAACGAGCGATCTCGATGATTCTGCATACTTCGGACAGAAGTCTCAACAAGATTATCGCAGAAAATGCATATCTCAGCTTGAAACCCCACGAAAACCAAGATATCTACTGTTTTGCATATCAAACACACTGTGGAGTGGTGAAAACACAGGATAAGGTTTTTCTCGCATTAACTAGCTCGAAAAGAGCGATCTCGAAGTTTCAGCATACTTCGGACAGAAGTCTCACCAAGCTTATCGTAGAAAATGCATATCTCAGCTTGAAACCCCACGAAAACCGAGATATCGCTGGTACTGCATATCAAACGTACTGTGGAGTGGTGAAAACACCAGAAAACGTGTTTCGCGCATTAAGTAGCTCGAAAAGAGCGTTCTCGAAGATTCTGCATACTTCGGACAGAAGTCTCACCAAGATTATCGCAGAAAATGCATATCTCAGCTTGAAACCCGACGAAAACCGAGTTATCTCCGGTTCTGCACATCAAACGTACCGTGGAGTGGTGAAAACACCAGAAAACTTGTTTCGCGCATTAAGTAGCTCGAAAAGAGCGTTCTCGAAGATTCTTCATACTTCTGACAGAAGTCTCACCAGGATTATCGCAGAAAATGCATATCTCAGCTTGAATCCCCACGAAAACCAAAATATCTCCGGTTCTGCATATCCAACGCACTGTGGAGTGGTGAAAGCACCAGATAACGTGTTTCTCGCATTAAATATCTCGATACGTGCGATCTCGATGATTCTGCATACTTCGGACAGAAGTCTCAACAAGATTATCGCAGAAAATGCATATCTCAGCTTGAAACCCCACGAAAACCAAGATATCTATTGTTCTGCATATCAAACGCACTGTGGAGTGGTGAAAACACCAGATAACGTGTTTCTCGCATTAAATAGCTCGAAACGAGCGATCTCGATGATTCTGCATACTTCGGACAGAAGTCTCAACAAGATTATCGCAGAAAATGCATATCTCAGCATGAAACCCCACGAAAACCAAGATATCTACTGTTCTGCATATCAAACGCACTGTGGAGTGGTGAATACACCAGATAACGTGTTTCTCGCACTAACTATCTCGAATAGAGCGATCTCGATGATTCAGCATACTTCGGACAGAAGTCTCACAAAGATTATCGCAGAAAATGCATATCTCTGCTTGAAACCCCACGAAAACCAAGATATCGCTGGTTCTGCATATCAAACGCACTGTGGAGTGGTGAAAACACCAGATAACGTGTTTCTCGCATTGAATAGCTCAAAACGAGCGATCTCGATGATTCTGCATACTTCGGACAGAAGTCTCATCAAGATTATCGTAAAAAAAGCATATCTCAGCTTGAAACCCCACGAAAACCAAGATATCGCCGGTTCTGCATATCAAACGCACTGTGGAGTGGTGAAAATACCAGATAACGTGTTTCTAGCATTAAGTAGCTCGAAAAGAGCGATCTCGAAGATTCTGCATACTTCTGACAGAAGTTTCATCAAGATTATCGTAGAAAATGCATATCTCAGCTTGAAACCCGACGAAAACCAAAATATCGCCGGTTCTGCATATCAAACCAACTGTGAAGTGGTGAAAACACCAGATAACGTGTTTCTCGCATTAAATAGCTCGAAAAGTGCGATCTCGATGATTCTGCATACTTCTAACAGAAGTCTCACCATGATTATCGCAGAAAATGCATATCTCTGCTTGAAACCCCACGAAAACCAAGATATCTGCTGTTCTGCATATCCAACGAACTGTGGAGCGGTGAAAACCCTAGAAAACGTGTTTCTCGCATTAAATAGCTCGACAAGTGCGATCTCGATGATTCTGCATACTTCTAACAGAAGTCTCACCAAGATTATCGTAGAAAATGCATATCTCAGCTTGAAACCCGACGAAAACCAAAATATCTCCGGTTCTGCATATCAAACGCACTGTGGAGTGTTGAAAACACCAGATAACGTGTTTCTCGCACTAACTAGCTCGAAAAGTGCGATCTCGATGATTCTGCATACTTCGGACAGAAGTCTCACAAAGATTATCGCAGAAAATGCATATCTCTGCTTGAAACCCCACGAAAACCAAGATATCGCTGGTCCTGCATATCAAACGCACCGTGGAGTGGTGAAAACACCAGATAACGTGTTTCTCGCATTGAATAACTCGAAACGAGCGATCTCGATGATTCTGCATACTTCGGACAGAAGTCTCATCAAGATTATCGTAAAAAAAGCATATCTCAGCTTGAAACCCCACGAAAACCAAGATATCGCCGGTTCTGCATATCAAACGCACTGTGGAGTGGTGAAAACACCAGATAACGTGTTTCTCGCATTAAGTAGCTCGAAAAGAGCGATCTCGAAGATTCTGCATACTTCTGACAGAAGTTTCATCAAGATTATCGTAGAAAATGCATATCTCAGCTTGAAACCCGACGAAAACCAAGATATCGCCGGTTCTGCATATCATACGCACTGTGGAGTGGTGAAAACACCAGATAACATGTTTCTCGCATTAAATAGCTCGAAACGAGCGATCTCGATGTTTCAGCATACTTCGGACAGAAGTCTCACCAAGCTTATCGTAGAAAATGCATATCTCAGCTTGAAACCCGACGAAAACCAAAATATCTCCGGTTCTGCATATCCAACGCACTGTGGAGTGGCGAAAACACCAGATAACGTGTTTCTCGCATTAAATAGCTCGAAACGAGCGATCTCGATGATTCTGCATACTTCGGACAGAAGTCTCAACAAGATTATCGCAGAAAATGCATATTTCAGCTTGAAACCCCACGAAAACCAAGATATCTACTGTTCTGCATATCAAACGCACTGTGGAGTGGTGAAAACACCAAATAACGTGTTTCTCGCACTAACTGGCTCGAAAAGAGCGATCTCGATGATTCAGCATACTTCGGACAGTAGTCTCACCAAGATTATCGCAGAAAATGCATATCTCAGCTTGAAACCCCACGAAAACCAAGATATCGCTGTGTTCAGCATATCAAACGCACTGTGGAGTGGTGAACACCCCAGAAAACGTGTTTCTCGCATTAAATAGCTCGAATAGAGCGATCTCGATGATTCTCCATACTTCGGACAGAAGTCTCACCAAGATTATCGTAAAAAATGCATATCTCAGCTTGAAACCCCACGAAAACCAAGATATCGCTGTGTTCAGCATATCAAACGCACTGTGGAGTGGTGAAAACCCCAGCAAAACCTGTTTCTCGCATTAAATAGCTCGAATAGAGCGATCTCGATGATTCTTCATACTTCGGACAGAAGTCTCACCAAGATTATCGTAAAAAACGCATATCTCAGCTTGAAACCCTACGAAAGCCAAGATATCGCTGGTTCTGCATATCGAACGCACTGTGGGGTGGTGAAAACACCGGATAAGGTTTTTCTCGCATTAACTAGCTCGAAAAGAGCGATCTCGATGATTCTGCATACTTCGGACAGAAGTCTCACCAAGCTTATCGTAGAAAATGCATATCTCAGCTTGAAACCCGACGAAAACCAAAATATCTCCGGTTCTGCATATCCAACGCACTGTGGAGTGGTGAAAATACCAGATAACGTGTTTCTCCCTTTAAATATTTCGAAACGAGCGATCTCGATGATTCTGCATACTTCGCACAGAAGTCTCATCAAGATTATCGTAAAAAAAGCATATCTCAGGTTGAAACCCCACGAAAACCCAGATATCGCTGGTTCTGCATATCAATCGCACTGTGGACTGGTGAAAACACCAGATAACATGTTTCTCGCAATAACTAGCTCGAAAAGAGCAATCTCGATGATTCAGCATACTTCGGACAGAAGTCTCACCAAGATTATCGTAAAAAATGCATATCTCAGCTTGAAACCCCACGAAAACCAAGATATCGCCGGTTCTGCATATCATACGCACTGTGGAGTGGTGAAAACACCAGATAACGTGTTTCTCGCATTAAATAGCTCGAAACGAGCGATCTCGATGATTCTGCATACTTCGGACAGAAGTCTCACCATAATTATCGTAAAAAATGCATATCTCAGCTTGAAACTCCACGAAAACCAAGATATCGCCGGTTCTGCATATCAAACGCACTGTGGAGTGGTGAAAACACCAGATAACGTGTTTCTCGCATTAGGTAGCTCGAAAAGAGCGATCTCGAAGATTCTGCATACTTCTGACAGAAGACTCACCAAGAATATCGCAGAAAATGCATATCTCAGCTTGAAACCCCACGAAAACCAAGATATCGCTGTGTTCAGCATATCAAACGCACTGTGGAGTGGTGAACACCCCAGAAAACGTGTTTCTCGCATTAAATAGCTCGAGTAGTGCGATCTCGATGATTATCCATACTTCGGACAGAAGTCTCACCAAGATTATCGTAAAAAATGCATATCTCAGCTTGAAACCCCACGAAAGCCAAGATATCGCTGGTTCTGCATATCAAACGCACTGTGGAGTGGTGAAAACACCGGATAAGGTTTTTCTCGCATCAACTAGCTCGAAAAGAGCGATCTCGATGTTTAGGCATACTTCGGACAGAAGTCTCACCAAGCTTATCGTAGAAAATGCATATCTCAGCTTGAAACCCGACGAAAACCAAAATATCTCCGGTTCTGCATATCCAACGCACTGTGGAGTGGTGAAAGCACCAGATAACACGTTTCTCGCATTAAATAGCTCGAAACGAGCGATCTCAATGATTCTGCATACTTCGGACAGAAGTCTCACCAAAATTATCGTAAAAAATGCATATCTCAGCTTGAAACCCCACGAAAACCAAGATATCGCCGGTTCTGCATACCATACGCACTGTGGAGTGGTGAAAACACCAGATAACGTGTTTCTCGCATTAAATAGCTCGAAAAGTGCGATCTCGATGATTCTGCATCCTTCGGACAGAAGTCTCAACAAGATTATCGCAGAAAATGCATATTTCAGCTTGAAACCCCACGAAAACCAAGATATCTACTGTTCTGCATATCAAACGCACTGTGGAGTGGTGGAAACACCAGATAGCGTGTTTCTCGCACTAACTTGCTCGAAAAGAGCGATATCGATGATTCAGCATACTTCGGACAGAAGTCTCACCAAGATTATCGTAAAAAATGCATATCGCAGCTTGAAACCCCACGAAAGCCAAGATATCGCTGGTTATGCATATCAAACGCACTGTGGAGTGGTGAAAACACCGGATAAGGTTTTTCTCGCATTAACTAGCTCGAAAAGAGCGATCTCGATGATTCTGCATACTTCGGACAGAATTCTCACCAAGATTATCGCAGAAAATGCATATCTCAGCTTGAAACCCCACGAAAACCAAGATGTCGCAAGTTCTGCATATGAAACGCACTGTGGAGTGGTGACAACACCAGAAAACGTGTTTCGCGCATTAAGTAGCTCGAAACGAGCGATCTCGATGATTCTGCATACTTCGGACAGAAGTCTCAACAAGATTATCGCAGAAAATGCATATCTCAGCTTGAAACCCCACGAAAACCAAGATGTCGCCGGTTCTGCATATCAAACGCACTGTGGAGTGGTGAAAACACCAGAAAACGTGTTTCTCGCATTAAATAGCTCGAAAAGAGCGATCTAGATGATTCTGCATACTTCTGGCAGAAGACTCACCAAGCTTATCGCAGAAAATGCATATCTCAGCTGGAAGCACCACGAAAATCAAGATATGTACTGTTCTGCGTATCAAACGCACTGTGGAGTGGTGAAAACACCATATAACGTGTTTCTCGCACTAACTAGCTCGAAAAGAGCGATCTCGATGATACAGCATACTTCGGACAGAAGTCTCATCAAGATTATCGCAGAAAATGCATATCTCAGCTTGAAACCCCACGAAAACAAAGATATCTACTGTTCTGCATATCAAACGCACTGTGGAGTGGTGAAAACAACAGATAACGTGTTTCCCGCATTAAATAGCTCGAATAGAGCGATCTCGATGATTCTTCATACTTCGGACAGAAGTCTCACCAAGATTATCGTAAAAAATGCATATCTCAGCTTGAAACCCCACGAAAGCCAAGATATCGCTGGTTCTGCATATCAAACGCACTATGGAGTGGTGAAAACACCGGATAAGGTTTTTCTCGCATTAACTAGCTCGAAAAGAGCGATCTCGATGTTTCAGCATACTTCGGACAGAAGTCTCACCAAGCTTATCGTAGAAAATGCATATCTCAGCTTGAAACCCGACGAAAACCAAAATATCTCCGGTTCTGCATATCCAACGCACTGTGGAGTGGTGAAAACACCAGATAACGTGTTTCTCCCATTAAATATCTCGAAACGAGCGATCTCGATGATTCTGCATACTTCGCACAGAAGTCTCAACAAGATTATCGCAGAAAATGCATATCTCAGCTTGAAACCCGACGAAAACCAAAATATCTCCGGTTCTGCATATCCAACGCACTGTGGAGTGGTGAAAACACCAGATAAAGTGATTCTCGCATTAAATAGCTCGAAACGAGCGATCTCGATGATTCTGCATACTTCGGACAGAAGTCTCAACAAGATTATCGCAGAAAATGCATATCTCAGCTTGAAACCCCACGAAAACCAAGATATCTACTGTTTTGCATATCAAACACACTGTGGAGTGGTGAAAACACAGGATAAGGTTTTTCTCGCATTAACTAGCTCGAAAAGAGCGATCTCGAAGTTTCAGCATACTTCGGACAGAAGTCTCACCAAGCTTATCGTAGAAAATGCATATCTCAGCTTGAAACCCGACGAAAACCAAAATATCTCCGGTTCTGCATATCCAACGCACTGTGGAGTGGTGAAAGCACCAGATAACGTGTTTCTCGCATTAAATATCTCGATACGAGCGATCTCGATGATTCTGCATACTTCGGACAGAAGTCTCAACAAGATTATCGCAGAAAATGCATATCTCAGCTTGAAACCCCACGAAAACCAAGATATCTATTGTTCTGCATATCAAACGCACTGTGGAGTGGTGAAAACACCAGATAACGTGTTTCTCGCATTAAATAGCTCGAAACGAGCGATCTCGATGATTCTGCATACTTCGGACAGAAGTCTCAACAAGATTATCGCAGAAAATGCATATCTCAGCATGAAACCCCACGAAAACCAAGATATCTACTGTTCTGCATATCAAACGCACTGTGGAGTGGTGAATACACCAGATAACGTGTTTCTCGCACTAACTATCTCGAAGAGAGCGATCTCGATGATTCAGCATACTTCGGACAGAAGTCTCACAAAGATTATCGCAGAAAAAGCATATCTCTGCTTGAAACCCCACGAAAACCAAGATATCGCTGGTTCTGCATATCAAACGCACTGTGGAGTGGTGAAAACACCAGATAACGTGTTTCTCGCATTGAATAGCTCAAAACGAGCGATCTCGATGATTCTGCATACTTCGGACAGAAGTCTCATCAAGATTATCGTAAAAAAAGCATATCTCAGCTTGAAACCCCACGAAAACCAAGATATCGCCGGTTCTGCATATCAAACGCACTGTGGAGTGGTGAAAATACCAGATAACGTGTTTCTAGCATTAAGTAGCTCGAAAAGAGCGATCTGGAAGATTCTGCATACTTCTGACAGAAGTTTCATCAAGATTATCGTAGAAAATGCATATCTCAGCTTGAAACCCGACGAAAACCAAAATATCGCCGGTTCTGCATATCAAACCAACTGTGAAGTGGTGAAAACACCAGATAACGTGTTTCTCGCATTAAATAGCTCGAAAAGTGCGATCTCGATGATTCTGCATACTTCTAACAGAAGTCTCACCATGATTATCGCAGAAAATGCATATCTCTGCTTGAAACCCCACGAAAACCAAGATATCTGCTGTTCTGCATATCCAACGAACTGTGGAGCGGTGAAAACCCTAGAAAACGTGTTTCTCGCATTAAATAGCTCGACAAGTGCGATCTCGATGATTCTGCATACTTCTAACAGAAGTCTCACCAAGATTATCGTAGAAAATGCATATCTCAGCTTGAAACCCGACGAAAACCAAAATATCTCCGGTTCTGCATATCAAACGCACTGTGGAGTGTTGAAAACACCAGATAACGTGTTTCTCGCACTAACTAGCTCGAAAAGTGCGATCTCGATGATTCTGCATACTTCGGACAGAAGTCTCACAAAGATTATCGCAGAAAATGCATATCTCTGCTTGAAACCCCACGAAAACCAAGATATCGCTGGTCCTGCATATCAAACGCACCGTGGAGTGGTGAAAACACCAGATAACGTGTTTCTCGCATTGAATAACTCGAAACGAGCGATCTCGATGATTCTGCATACTTCGGACAGAAGTCTCAACAAGATTATCGCAGAAAATGCATATTTCAGCTTGAAACCCCACGAAAACCAAGATATCTACTGTTCTGCATATCAAACGCACTGTGGAGTGGTGAAAACACCAAATAACGTGTTTCTCGCACTAACTGGCTCGAAAAGAGCGATCTCGATGATTCAGCATACTTCGGACAGTAGTCTCACCAAGATTATCGCAGAAAATGCATATCTCAGCTTGAAACCCCACGAAAACCAAGATATCGCTGTGTTCAGCATATCAAACGCACTGTGGAGTGGTGAACACCCCAGAAAACGTGTTTCTCGCATTAAATAGCTCGAATAGAGCGATCTCGATGATTCTCCATACTTTGGACAGAAGTCTCACCAAGATTATCGTAAAAAATGCATATCTCAGCTTGAAACCCCACGAAAACCAAGATATCGCTGTGTTCAGCATATCAAACGCACTGTGGAGTGGTGAAAACCCCAGCAAAACCTGTTTCTCGCATTAAATAGCTCGAATAGAGCGATCTCGATGATTCTTCATACTTCGGACAGAAGTCTCACCAAGATTATCGTAAAAAACGCATATCTCAGCTTGAAACCCTACGAAAGCCAAGATATCGCTGGTTCTGCATATCGAACGCACTGTGGGGTGGTGAAAACACCGGATAAGGTTTTTCTCGCATTAACTAGCTCGAAAAGAGCGATCTCGATGATTCTGCATACTTCGGACAGAAGTCTCACCAAGCTTATCGTAGAAAATGCATATCTCAGCTTGAAACCCGACGAAAACCAAAATATCTCCGGTTCTGCATATCCAACGCACTGTGGAGTGGTGAAAATACCAGATAACGTGTTTCTCCCTTTAAATATTTCGAAACGAGCGATCTCGATGATTCTGCATACTTCGCACAGAAGTCTCATCAAGATTATCGTAAAAAAAGCATATCTCAGGTTGAAACCCCACGAAAACCCAGATATCGCTGGTTCTGCATATCAATCGCACTGTGGAGTGGTGAAAACACCAGATAACATGTTTCTCGCAATAACTAGCTCGAAAAGAGCAATCTCGATGATTCAGCATACTTCGGACAGAAGTCTCACCAAGATTATCGTAAAAAATGCATATCTCAGCTTGAAACCCCACGAAAACCAAGATATCGCCGGTTCTGCATATCATACGCACTGTGGAGTGGTGAAAACACCAGATAACGTGTTTCTCGCATTAAATAGCTCGAAACGAGCGATCTCGATGATTCTGCATACTTCGGACAGAAGTCTCACCATAATTATCGTAAAAAATGCATATCTCAGCTTGAAACTCCACGAAAACCAAGATATCGCCGGTTCTGCATATCAAACGCACTGTGGAGTGGTGAAAACACCAGATAACGTGTTTCTCGCATTAGGTAGCTCGAAAAGAGCGATCTCGAAGATTCTGCATACTTCTGACAGAAGACTCACCAAGAATATCGCAGAAAATGCATATCTCAGCTTGAAACCCCACGAAAACCAAGATATCGCTGTGTTCAGCATATCAAACGCACTGTGGAGTGGTGAACACCCCAGAAAACGTGTTTCTCGCATTAAATAGCTCGAATAGTGCGATCTCGATGATTATCCATACTTCGGACAGAAGTCTCACCAAGATTATCGTAAAAAATGCATATCTCAGCTTGAAACCCCACGAAAGCCAAGATATCGCTGGTTCTGCATATCAAACGCACTGTGGAGTGGTGAAAACACCGGATAAGGTTTTTCTCGCATCAACTAGCTCGAAAAGAGCGATCTCGATGTTTAGGCATACTTCGGACAGAAGTCTCACCAAGCTTATCGTAGAAAATGCATATCTCAGCTTGAAACCCGACGAAAACCAAAATATCTCCGGTTCTGCATATCCAACGCACTGTGGAGTGGTGAAAGCACCAGATAACACGTTTCTCGCATTAAATAGCTCGAAACGAGCGATCTCAATGATTCTGCATACTTCGGACAGAAGTCTCACCAAAATTATCGTAAAAAATGCATATCTCAGCTTGAAACCCCACGAAAACCAAGATATCGCCGGTTCTGCATACCATACGCACTGTGGAGTGGTGAAAACACCAGATAACGTGTTTCTCGCATTAAATAGCTCGAAAAGTGCGATCTCGATGATTCTGCATCCTTCGGACAGAAGTCTCAACAAGATTATCGCAGAAAATGCATATTTCAGCTTGAAACCCCACGAAAACCAAGATATCTACTGTTCTGCATATCAAACGCACTGTGGAGTGGTGGAAACACCAGATAGCGTGTTTCTCGCACTAACTTGCTCGAAAAGAGCGATATCGATGATTCAGCATACTTCGGACAGAAGTCTCACCAAGATTATCGTAAAAAATGCATATCGCAGCTTGAAACCCCACGAAAGCCAAGATATCGCTGGTTATGCATATCAAACGCACTGTGGAGTGGTGAAAACACCGGATAAGGTTTTTCTCGCATTAACTAGCTCGAAAAGAGCGATCTCGATGATTCTGCATACTTCGGACAGAATTCTCACCAAGATTATCGCAGAAAATGCATATCTCAGCTTGAAACCCCACGAAAACCAAGATGTCGCAAGTTCTGCATATGAAACGCACTGTGGAGTGGTGACAACACCAGAAAACGTGTTTCGCGCATTAAGTAGCTCGAAACGAGCGATCTCGATGATTCTGCATACTTCGGACAGAAGTCTCAACAAGATTATCGCAGAAAATGCATATCTCAGCTTGAAACCCCACGAAAACCAAGATGTCGCCGGTTCTGCATATCAAACGCACTGTGGAGTGGTGAAAACACCAGAAAACGTGTTTCTCGCATTAAATAGCTCGAAAAGAGCGATCTAGATGATTCTGCATACTTCTGGCAGAAGACTCACCAAGCTTATCGCAGAAAATGCATATCTCAGCTGGAAGCACCACGAAAATCAAGATATGTACTGTTCTGCGTATCAAACGCACTGTGGAGTGGTGAAAACACCATATAACGTGTTTCTCGCACTAACTAGCTCGAAAAGAGCGATCTCGATGATACAGCATACTTCGGACAGAAGTCTCATCAAGATTATCGCAGAAAATGCATATCTCAGCTTGAAACCCCACGAAAACAAAGATATCTACTGTTCTGCATATCAAACGCACTGTGGAGTGGTGAAAACAACAGATAACGTGTTTCTCGCACTAACTAGCACGAAAAGAGCGATCTCGATGATTGAGCATACTTCGGACAGAAGCCTCAACAAGATTATCGCAGAAAATGCATATCTCAGCTTGAAACCCCACGAAAACCAAGATATCTACTGTTCTGCATATCAAACGCACTGTGGAGTGGTGAAAACACCAGATAACGTGTTTCTCGCACCAACTATCTCGAAAAGAGCGATCTCGATGATTCAGCATACTTCGGACAGAAGTCTCTACAAGATTATCGCAGAAAATGCATATCTCATCTTGAAACCCCACGAAAACCAAGATATCGCTGGTTCTGCATATCAAACGCACTGTGGAGTGGTGAAAACACCAGAAAACGTGTTTCTCGCATTAAGTAGCTCGAAAAGAGCGTTCTCGAAGTTCCTGCATACTTCTGACAGAAGTCTCACCAAGATTATCGTAGAAAATGCATATATCAGCTTGAAACCCGACGAAAACCGATATATCTCCGGTTCTGCACATCAAAAGTACCGTGGAGAGGTGAAAACACCAGAAAACGTGTTTCGCGGATTAAGTAGCTCGAAAAGAGCGTTCTCGAAGATTCTGCATACTTCGGACAGAAGTCTCAACAAGATTATCGCAGAAAATGCATATCTCAGCTTGAAACCCCACGAAAACCAAGATATCTCCGGTTCTGCATATCCAACGAACTGTGGAGTGGTGAAAACCCCAAAAAACGAGTTTCTCGCATTAAATAGCTCGAAAAGAGCGCTCTCGATGTTTCTGCATACTTCGGACAGATGTTTCACCAAGATTATCGTAGAAAATGCATATCTCAGCTTGAAACCCGACGAAAACCGATATATCTCCGGTTCTGCGCATCACACGTACCGTGGAGTGGTGAAAACACCAGAAAACGTGTTTCGCGCATTAAGTAGCTCGAAACGAGCGATCTCGATGATTCTGCATACTTCGGACAGAAGTCTCAAAAAGATTATCGCAGAAAATGCATATCTCAGCTTGAAACCCCACGAAAACCAGGATATCTACTGTTCTGCATATCCAACGAACTGTGGAGTGGTGAAAACCCCAGAAAACGTGTTTCTCGCATTAAATAGCTCGAAAAGAGCGCTCTCGACGTTTCTGCATACTTCGGACAGATGTTTCACCAAGCTTATCGTAGAAAATGCATACCTCAGCTTGAAACCCGACGAAAACCAAAATATCTCCGGTTCTGCATATCCAACGCACTGTGGAGTGGTGAAAACCCCAGAAAACGTGTTTCTCGCATTAAATAGCTCGAATAGAGCGATCTCGATGATTCTTCATACTTCGGACAGAAGTCTCACCAAGATTATCGTAAAAAATGCATATCTCAGCTTGAAACCCCACGAAAGCCAAGATATCGCTGGTTCTGCATATCTAACGCACTGTGGAGTGGTGAAAACACCGGATAAGATTTCTCTCGCATTAACTAGCTCGAAAAGAGCGATCTCGATGTTTCAGCCAACTTCGGACAGAAGTCTCACCAAGATTATCGCAGAAAATGCATATCTCAGCTTGAAACCCCACGAAAACCAAGATATCTCCGGTTCTGCATATCCAACGCACTGTGGAGTGGTGAAAACCCCAGAAAACGTGTTTCTCGCATTAAATAGCTCGAATAGAGCGATCTCGATGATTCTTCATACTTCGGACAGAAGTCTCACCAAGATTATCGTAAAAAATGCATGTCTCAGCTTGAAACCCCACGAAAGCCAAGATATCGCTGGTTCTGCATATCATACGCACTGTTGAGTGGTGAAAACACCAGATAACGTGGTTCTCGCATTGAATAGCTCGAAACGAGCGATCTCGATAATTAAGCATACTTCGGACAGAAGTCTCACCAAGATTATCGTAAAAAATGCATATCTCAGCTTGAAACCCCACGAAAACCAAGATATCGCTGGTTCTGCATATCAAACGCACTGTGGAGTGCTGAAAACACCAGATAACGTGTTTGTCGCAATAAGTAGCTCGAAAAGAGCGTTCTCGAAGATCCTGCATACTTCTGACAGAAGTCTCACCAAGATTATCGTAGAAAATGCATATCTCAGCTTGAAACCCGACGAAAACCGAGTTATCTCCGGTTCTGCACATCAAACGTACCGTGGAGTGGTGAAAACACCAGAAAACGTGTTTCGCGCATTAAGTAGCTCGAAAAGAGCGATCTCGAAGATTCTGCATACTTCTGACAGAAGTCTCACCAGGATTATCTTAGAAAATGCATATCTCAGCTTGAAACCCGACCGAAACCAAGATATCTCCGGTTCTGCATGTCAAACGTACTGTGGAGTGGTGAAAACACCAGAAAACGTGTTTCGTGCATTAAGTAGCTCGAAAAGAGCGATCTAGACGATTCTGCATACTTCTGACAAAAGACCCACCAAGATTATCGCAGAAAATGCATATCTCAGCTGGAAACACTACGAAAATCAAGATATCGCCTGTTCTACATATCAAACGCACTGTGGAGTGGTGAAAACAACCAGAGAACGTGTTTCTCGCATTAAATAGCTCGAAAAGAGCGATCTCGATGATTCAGCATACTTGGGACAGAAGTCTCACCAAGATTATCGCAGGAAATGCATATCTCAGCTTGAAACCCCACGAAAACCAAGATATCTCCGGTTCTGCATATCCAACGAACTGTGGAGTGGTGAAAACCCCAGAAAACGAGTTTCTCGCATTAAATAGCTCGAATAGAGCGATCTCGATGATTCTTCATACTTCGGACAGAAGTCTCACCAAGATTATCGTAAAAAATGCATATCTCAGCTTGAAACCCCACGAAAGCCAAGATATCGCTGGTTCTGCATATCTAACGCACTGTGGAGTGGTGAAAACACCAGATAACGTGTTTCTCGCATTAAATAGCTCGAAAAGAGCGATCTCGATGATTCAGCATACTTGGGACAGAAGTCTCACCAAGATTATCGCAGGAAATGCATATCTCAGCTTGAAACCCGACGAAAATCAAGATATCGCCGGTTCTGCATATAAAACGCACTGCGGAATGTTGAAAACCCCAGAAAACTTGTTTTTTCGCATTAAATAGCTCGAAACAGCGATCTAGATGATTCTGCATACTTCTGACTGAAGTCTCACAAAGATTATTGTAGACAATGCATATCTCAGCTTGATACCCGACGAAATCCAAGATGTCGCCGGTTCTGCATATCAAACGCACTGTGGAGTGGTGAAAACACCAGATAACGTGTTTCTCGCAATAAATAGCTCGAACAGTGCGATCTCGATGATTCTGCATACTTCGGACAGAAGTCTCACCAAGATTATCGCAGGAAATGCATATCTCAGCTTGAAACCCCACGAAAACCAAGATATCTCCGGTTCTGCATATCCAACGCACTATGGAGTGGTAAAAACCCCAGATAACGTGTTTCTCGCATTAAATAGCTCGAAACATGCGATCTCGATGATTCTGCATACTTCTAACAGAAGTCTCACCAAGATTATCGTAAAAAATGCATATCTCAGCTTGAAACCCCACGAAAGCCAAGATATCGCGGGTTCTGCATATCTAACGCACTGTGGAGTGGTGAAAACACCGGATAAGGTTTTTCTCGCATTAACTAGCTCGAAACGAGCGATCTCGATGTTTCAGCATGCTTCGGACAGAAGTCTCACCAAGATTATCGCAGAAAATGCATATCTCAGCTTGAAACCCCACGAAAACCAAGATATCGCCGGTTCTGCATATCATACGCACTGTGGAGTGGTGAAAAAACCAGATAACGTGTTTCTCGCATTGAATAGCTCGAAACGCGCGATCTCGATAGTTAAGCATACTTCGGACAGAAGTCTCACCAAGATTATCGTAAAAAATGCATATCTCAGCTTTGAAACCCCACGAAAACCAAGATATCGCTGCTACTGCATATCAAACGCACTGTGGAGTGGGGAAAACACCAGAAAACGTGTTTCGTGCATTAAGTAGCACGAAAAGAGCGATCTAGGTGATTCTGCATACTTCTGACTGAAGTCTCACCAAGATTATCGCAGAAAATGCATATCTCAGCTTGAAACCCCACGAAAACCAAGATATCGCCGGTTCTGCATATCTAACGCACTGTGGAGTGGTGAAAACACCGGATAAGGTTTTTCTCGCATTAACTAGCTCGAAACGAGCGATCTCGATGTTTCAGCATACTTCGGACAGAAGTCTCACCAAGATTATCGCAGAAAATGCATATCTCAGCTTGAAACCCCACGAAAACCAAGATATCGCCGGTTCTGCATATCATACGCACTGTGGAGTGGTGAAAACACCAGATAACGTGTTTCTCGCATTAAGTAGCTCGAAAAGTGCGATCTCGATGATTCTGCATACTTCGGACAGAAGTCTCACCAAGATTATCGCAGGAAATGCGTATCTCAGCTTGAAATGCCACGAAAACCAAGATATCGCTGGTTCTGCATATCAAACGCACTGTGGAGTGGTGAAAACACCAGATAACGTGTTTCTCGCATTAAATAGCTCGAAAAGAGCGCTCTCGACGTTTCTGCATACTTCGGACAGATGTTTCAAGAAGCTTATCGTAGAAAATGCATATCTCAGCTTGAAACCCGACGAAAACCAAAATATCTCCGGTTCTGCATATCCAACGCACTGTGGAGTGGTAAAAACACTAGATAACGTGTTTCTCGCATTAAATAGCTCGCAACGAGCGATCTCGATTCTTCTGCATACTTCGGACAGAAGTCTCAACAAGATTATCGCAGAAAATGCATATCTCAGCTTGAAACCCCACGAAAACCAAGATATCTACTGTTCTGCATATCAAACGCACTGTGGAGTGGTGAAAACACCAGATAACGTGTTTCTCGCACTAACTAGCTCGAAAAGACCGATCTCGATGATTCAGCATACTTCGGACAGAAGTCTCACCAAGATTATCGCACAAAATGCATATGTCAGCTTGAAACCCCACGAAAACCAAGATATCGCCGGTTCTGCATATCAAACGCACTGTGGAGTGGTGAAAACACCAGATAACGTGTTTCTCGCATTAAATAGCTCGAAACGAGCGATCTCGATGATTCTGCATACTTCGGATAGAAATCTCACCAAAATTATCGTAAAAAATGCATATCTCAGCTTGAAACCCCACGAAAACCAAGATATCGCTGTGTTCAGCATATCAAACGCACTGTGGAGTGGTGAAAACACCCTGAAAACGTGTTTCTCGCATTAAATAGCTCGAATAGAGCGATCTCGAAGATTCTGCATACTTCTGACAGAAGTCTCACCAGGATTATCGTAGAAAATGCATATCTCAGCTTGAAACCCCACCGAAACCAAGATATCTCCGGTTCTGCACGTCAAACGTACTGTGGAGTGGTGAAATCACCAGAAAACGTGTTTCGTGCATTAAGTAGCACGAAAAGAGCGATCTAGATGATTCTGCATACTTCTGACAAAAGACCCACCAAGATTATCGCAGAAAATGCAGATCTCAGCTGGAAACACCACGAAAATCAAGATATCGCCTGTTCTACATATCAAACGCACTGTGGAGTGGTGAAAACAACCAGAGAACGTGTTTCTCGCATTAAATAGCTCGAAAAGAGCGATCTCGATGATTCAGCATACTTCGGACAGAAGTCTCACCAAGATTATCGCAGGAAATGCATATCTCAGCTTGAAACCCCACGAAAACCAGGATATCTCCGGTTCTGCATATCCAACGAACTGTGGAGCGGAGAAAACCCCAGAAAACGAGTTTCTCGTATTAAATAGCTCGAAAAGAGCGCTCTCGATGTTTCTGCATACTTCGGACAGATGTTTCACCAAGATTATCGTAGAAAATGCATATCTCAGCTTGAAACCCGACGACAACCAAAATATCTCCGGTTCTGCATATCCAACGCACTGTGGAGTGGTGAAAACACCAGATAACGTGTTTCTCGCATTAAATAGCTCGAAACGAACGATCTCGATGATTCTGCATACTTCGGACAGAGGTCTCAACAAGATTATCGCAGAAAGTGCATATCTCAGCTTGAAACCCCACGAAAACCAAGATATCGCCGGTTCTGCACATCAAACGCACTGTGGAGTGGTGAAAACACCAGATGACGTGTTTCTCGCATTAAATAGCTCGAAACGAGCGATGTCGATGATTCTGCATACTTCGGACAGAAATCTCACCAAAATTATCGTAAAAAATGCATATCTCAGCTTGAAACCCCACGAAAACCAAGATATCGCTGTGTTCAGCATATCAAACGCACTGTGGAGTGGTGAAAACACCCTGAAAACGTGTTTCTCGCATTAAATAGCTCGAGTAGAGCGATCTGGATGTTTCTTCATACTTCGCACAGAAGTCTCACCAAGATTACCGTAAAAAATGCATATCTCAGCTTGAAACCCCACGAAAACCCAGATATCGCTGGTTCTGCATATCAAACGCACTGTGGAGTGCTGAAAACACCCGATAACGTGTTTGTCGCAATAAGTAGCTTGAAAAGAGCGTTCTCGAAGGTCCTGCATACTTCTGACAGAAGTCTCACCAAGATTATCGTAGAAAATGCATATCTCAGCTTGAAACCCGACGAAAACCGAGTTATCTCCGGTTCTGCACCTTCAAACGTACCGTGGAGTGGTGAAAACACCAGAAAACGTGTTTCGCGCATTAAGTAGCTCGAAAAGAGCGTTCTCGAAGATTCTACATACTTCTGACAGAAGTCTCACCAGGATTATCGTAGAAAATGCATATCTCAGCTTGAAACCCGACCGAAACCAAAATATCTCCGGTTCTGCATGTCAAACGTACTGTGGAGTGGTGAAAACACCAGAAAACGTGTTTCGTGCATTAAGTAGCTCGATAAGAGCGATCTAGATGATTCTGCATACTTCTGACAAAAGACCCACTAAGATTATCGCTGAAAATGCATATCTCAGCTGGAAACACCACGAAAACCAAGATATCTCCGGTTCTGCATATCCAACAAACTGTGGAGTGGTGAAAACACCAGATAACGTGTTTCTCGCATTGAATAGCTCGAAACGAGCGATCTCGATAAATAAGCATACTTCGGACAGAAGTCTCACCAAGATTATCGTAAAAAATGCATATCTCAGCTTGAAACCCCACGAAAACCCAGATATCGCTGGTTCTGCATATCAAACGCACTGTGGAGTGCTGAAAACACCCGATAACGTGTTTGTCGCAATAAGTAGCTTGAAAAGAGCGTTCTCGAAGGTCCTGCATACTTCTGACAGAAGTCTCACCAAGATTATCGTAGAAAATGCATATCTCAGCTTGAAACCCGACGAAAACCGAGTTATCTCCGGTTCTGCACCTTCAAACGTACCGTGGAGTGGTGAAAACACCAGAAAACGTGTTTCGCGCATTAAGTAGCTCGAAAAGAGCGTTCTCGAAGATTCTACATACTTCTGACAGAAGTCTCACCAGGATTATCGTAGAAAATGCATATCTCAGCTTGAAACCCGACCGAAACCAAAATATCTCCGGTTCTGCATGTCAAACGTACTGTGGAGTGGTGAAAACACCAGAAAACGTGTTTCGTGCATTAAGTAGCTCGATAAGAGCGATCTAGATGATTCTGCATACTTCTGACAAAAGACCCACTAAGATTATCGCTGAAAATGCATATCTCAGCTGGAAACACCACGAAAACCAAGATATCTCCGGTTCTGCATATCCAACAAACTGTGGAGTGGTGAAAACACCAGATAACGTGTTTCTCGCATTGAATAGCTCGAAACGAGCGATCTCGATAATTAAGCATACTTCTGACAGAAGTCTCACAGGATTATCGTAGAAAATGTATATCTCAGCTTGGAACCACACGAAAACCAAGATATCGCTGCTACTGCATATCAAACGCACTGTGGAGTGGGGAAAACACCAGAAAACGTGTTTCGTGCATTAAGTAGCTCGAAAAGAGCGATCTCGAAGATTCTGCATACTTCTGACAGAAGTCTCACCAGGATTATCGTAGAAAATGCATATCTCAGCTTGAAACCCCACCGAAACCAAGATATCTCCGGTTCTGCATGTCAAACGTACTGTGGAGTGGTGAAAACACCAGAAAACGTGTTTCGTGCATTAAGTAGCTCGAAAAGAGCGATCTAGATGATTCTGCATACTTCTGACAAAAGACCCACCAAGATTATCGCAGAAAATGCATATCTCAGCTGGAAACACCACGAAAACCAAGATATCTCCGGTTCTGCATATCCAACGAACTGTGGAGTGGTGAAAACCCCAGAAAACCTGTTTCTCGCATTAAACAGCTCGAAAAGTGCGCTCTCGACGTTTCTGCATACTTCGCACAGATGTTTCACAAAGCTTATCGTAGAAAATGCATATCTCAGCTTGAAACCCGACGAAAACAAAATATCTGCGGTTCTGCATATCCAACGCACTGTGGAGTGGTGAAAACACCAGATAACGTGTTTCTCGCATTAAATAGCTCGAAACGAGCGCTCTCGATGATTCTGCATACTTCGGACAGAAGTCTCAACAAGATTATCGCAGAAAATGCATATCTCAGCTTGAAACCCCACGAAAACCAAGATATGTACTGTTCTGCATATCAAACGCACTGTGGAGTGGTGAACACACCAGATAACGTGTTTTTCGCACTAACTTTTCTCGAAAAGAGCGATCTCGATGATTCAGCATACTTCGGACAGAAGTCTCACCAAGATTATCGCAGAAAATGCATATCTCAGCTTGAAACCCCACGAAAACCAAGATATCGCCGGTTCTGCATATCAAACGCACTGTGGAGTGGTGAAAACACCGGATAAGGTTTTGCTCGCATTAACTAGCTCGAAAAGAGCGATCTCGATGTTTCAGCATACTTCGGACAGAAGTCTCACCAAGATTATCGCAGAAAATGCATATCTCAGCTTGAAACCCCACGAAAACCAAGATATCTCCGGTTCTGCATATCCAACGAACTGTGGAGTGGTGAAAACCCCAGAAAACCTGTTTCTCGCATTAAATAGCTCCAAAAGAGTGCTCTCGACGTTTCTGCATACTTCGGACAGATGTTTCACCAAGCTTATCGTAGAAAATGCATATCTGAGCTTGAAACCCGACGAAAACCAAAATATCTGCGGTTCTGCATATCCAACACACTGTGGAGTGGTGAAAACACCAGATAACGTGATTCTTGCATTAAACAGCTCGAAAAGAGCGTTCTCGATGATTCTGCATACTTCGGACAGAAGTCTCACCAAGATTATCGTAAAAAATGCATATCTCAGCTCGAAACCTCACGAAAATCAAGATGTTGCCGGTTCTGCATATCAAACGCACTGTGGAGTGGTGAAAACAACCAGAGAACGTGTTTCGTGTATTAAGTAGCTCGAATAGAGGGATCTCGATGATTCTGCATACTTCGGACAGAAGTCTCACCAAGATTATCGTAAAAAATGCATATCTCAGCTTGAAACCCCCCGAAAAAAAAGATATCGCTGGTACTGCATATCAAACGCACTGTGTTGTGGTGAAAACACCAGATGACGTGTTTCTCGCATTAAATAGCTCGAAAATATCGATCTAGATGATTCTGCATACTTCTGACAGAAGACTCACCAAGATTATCGCAGATAATACATATCTCAGCTACAAACCCCACCAAAAAAAAGATTTCGCCGGTTCTGCATTTCAGACGCACTGTGGAGTGATGAAAAAACCAGAAAACGTGTTTCTCGTATTAAGTAGCTCGAAAAGAGCGTTCTCGATGATTCTGCATACTTCTCATAGATGAACCACCAAGACTATCGCCGAAAAGGCATATATCAGCTGGAAACCCCACGAAAACCAAGTTATCGGCGGCTCTACATATCAAACGCATTGTGGAGTGGTCAAAACACCAGATAACGTGTTTCCCGCATTAAATAGCTCGAAAAGAGCAATCTCGATGATTCTGCATACTTCGGACAGAAGTCTCGCCAAGATTGCCGCAGAAAATGCATATCTCAGCTTGAAACCTCACGAAAATCAAGATGTCGCCGGTTCTGCATATCAAACGCACTGTGGAGTGGTGATAACACCAGATAACGTGTTTCTTGCATTAAACAGCTCGAAAAGAGCGTTCTCGATGATTCTGCATACTTCTGACAGAAGACTCACCAAGATTTTCGCAGTAAATGCATATCTCAGCTGGAAACACAATGAAAATCAAGATATCGCCGGTTCTGCATATCAAACGCACTGTGGAATGTTGAAAACACCAGAAAACGTGTTTCTCGCATTAAATAGCTCGAAAAGTGCGATCTCGATTATTCTGCATACTTCAGACTGAAGTCTCACCAAGATTATCGCAGAAAATGCATATCTCACCTTGAAACCCGTGGAAAACCAAAATATCTCCGGTTCTGCATATCAAACGCACTGTGGAGTGGTGAAAACACCAGATAACGTGTTTCTCGCACTAACTAGCTCGAAAAGAGCGATCTCGATGATTCTGCATTCTTCTAACAGAAGTCTCACCAAGATTATCGCAGAAAATGCATATCTCAGCTTGAAATCCGACGAAAACCAAAATATCTCCGGTTCTGCATATCAAACGCACTGTGGAGTGGTGAAAACACCAGATAACGTGTTTCTCGCACTAACTAGCTCGAAAAGAGCGATATCGATGATTAGGCATACTTCGGACAGAAGTCTCACCAAGATTATCGCAGAAAATGCATATCTCAGCTTGAAACCCCACCGAAACCAAGATATCTCCGGTTCTGCATGTCAAACGTACTGTGGAGTGGTGAAAACACCAGAAAACGTGTTTCGTGCATTAAGTAGCTCGAAAAGAGCGATCTAGATGATTCTGCATACTTCTGACAAAAGACCCACCAAGATTATCGCAGAAAATGCATATCTCAGCTGGAAACACCACGAAAACCAAGATATCTCCGGTTCTGCATATCCAACGAACTGTGGAGTGGTGAAAACCCCAGAAAACCTGTTTCTCGCATTAAACAGCTCGAAAAGTGCGATCTCGACGTTTCTGCATACTTCGCACAGATGTTTCACAAAGCTTATCGTAGAAAATGCATATCTCAGCTTGAAACCCGACGAAAACAAAATATCTGCGGTTCTGCATATCCAACGCACTGTGGAGTGGTGAAAACACCAGATAACGTGTTTCTCGCATTAAATAGCTCGAAACGAGCGCTCTCGATGATTCTGCATACTTCGGACAGAAGTCTCAACAAGATTATCGCAGAAAATGCATATCTCAGCTTGAAACCCCACGAAAACCAAGATATGTACTGTTCTGCATATCAAACGCACTGTGGAGTGGTGAACACACCAGATAACGTGTTTTTCGCACTAACTTTTCTCGAAAAGAGCGATCTCGATGATTCAGCATACTTCGGACAGAAGTCTCACCAAGATTATCGCAGAAAATGCATATCTCAGCTTGAAACCCCACGAAAACCAAGATATCGCCGGTTCTGCATATCAAACGCACTGTGGAGTGGTGAAAACACCAGATAACGTGTTTCTCGCATTAAATAGCTCGAAACGAGCGATCTCGATGCTTCTGCATACTTCGGACAGAAGTCTCACCAAAATAATCGTAAAAAATGCATATCTCAGCTTGAAACTCCACGAAAACCAAGATATCGCTGTTTTCAGCATATCAAACGCACTGTGGAGTGGTGAAAACCCCAGAAAACGTGTTTCTCCCATTAAATAGCTCGAATAGTGCGATCTCGATGATTCTTCATACTTCGGACAGAACTCTCAACAAGATTATCGTAAAAAATGCATATCTCAGCTTGAAACCCCACGAAAGCCAAGATATCGCTGGTTCTGCATATCAAACGCACTGTGGAGTGGTGAAAACACCGGATAAGGTTTTGCTCGCATTAACTAGCTCGAAAAGAGCGATCTCGATGTTTCAGCATACTTCGGACAGAAGTCTCACCAAGATTATCGCAGAAAATGCATATCTCAGCTTGAAACCCCACGAAAACCAAGATATCTCCGGTTCTGCATATCCAACGAACTGTGGAGTGGTGAAAACCCCAGAAAACCTGTTTCTCGCATTAAATAGCTCCAAAAGAGTGCTCTCGACGTTTCTGCATACTTCGGACAGATGTTTCACCAAGCTTATCGTAGAAAATGCATATCTGAGCTTGAAACCCGACGAAAACCAAAATATCTGCGGTTCTGCATATCCAACGCACTGTGGAGTGGTGAAAACACCAGATAACGTGATTCTTGCATTAAACAGCTCGAAAAGAGCGTTCTCGATGATTCTGCATACTTCGGACAGAAGTCTCACCAAGATTATCGTAAAAAATGCATATCTCAGCTCGAAACCTCACGAAAATCAAGATGTTGCCGGTTCTGCATATCAAACGCACTGTGGAGTGGTGAAAACAACCAGAGAACGTGTTTCGTGCATTAAGTAGCTCGAAAAGAGCGATCTAGATGATTCTGCATACTTCTGACTGAAGTCTCACCAATATTATCGCAGAAAATGCATATCTCAGCTCGAAACCTCACGAAAATCAAGATGTTGCCGCTTCTGCATATCAAACGCACTGTGGAGTGGTGAAAACAACCAGAGAACGTGTTTCTCGCATTAAATAGCTCGAATAGAGGGATCTCGATGATTCTGCATACTTCGGACAGAAGTCTCACCAAGATTATCGTAAAAAATGCATATCTCAGCTTGAAACCCCCCGAAAAAAAAGATATCGCTGGTACTGCATATCAAACGCACTGTGTTGTGGTGAAAACACCAGATGACGTGTTTCTCGCATTAAATAGCTCGAAAAGATCGATCTAGATGATTCTGCATACTTCTGACAGAAGACTCACCAAGATTATCGCAGAAAATACATATCTCAGCTACAAACCCCACCAAAAAAAAGATTTCGCCGGTTCTGCATTTCAGACGCACTGTGGAGTGATGAAAAAACCAGAAAACGTGTTTCTCGTATTAAGTAGCTCGAAAAGAGCGTTCTCGATGATTCTGCATACTTCTCATAGATGAAACACCAAGATTATCGCCGAAAAGGCATATATCAGCTGGAAACCCCACGAAAACCAAGTTATCGGCGGCTCTACATATAAAACGCATTGTGGAGTGGTCAAAACACCAGATAACGTGTTTCCCGCATTAAATAGCTCGAAAAGAGCAATCTCGATGATTCTGCATACTTCGGACAGAAGTCTCGCCAAGATTGCCGCAGAAAATGCATATCTCAGCTTGAAACCTCACGAAAATCAAGATGTCGCCGGTTCTGCATATCAAACGCACTGTGGAGTGGTGATAACACCAGATAACGTGTTTCTTGCATTAAACAGCTCGAAAAGAGCGTTCTCGATGATTCTGCATACTTCTGACAGAAGACTCACCAAGATTTTCGCAGTAAATGCATATCTCAGCTGGAAACACAATGAAAATCAAGATATCGCCGGTTCTGCATATCAAACGCACTGTGGAATGTTGAAAACACCAGAAAACGTGTTTCTCGCATTAAATAGCTCGAAAAGTGCGATCTCGATTATTCTGCATACTTCAGACTGAAGTCTCACCAAGATTATCGCAGAAAATGCATATCTCAGCTTGAAACCCGACCGAAACCAAGATATCTCCGGTTCTGCATATCAAACGCACTGTTGGGTGGTGAAAACACAAGAAAACGTGTCTCTCGCATTAAATAGCTCGAAAAGAGCGATCTAGATGATTCTGCATACTTCTGACAGAAGACTCACCAAGATTATCGCAGAAAATGCATATCTCACCTTGAAACCCGTGGAAAATCAAAATATCTCCGGTTCTGCATATCAAACGCACTGTGGAGTGGTGAAAACACCAGATAACGTGTTTCTCGCACTAACTAGCTCGAAAAGAGCGATCTCGATGATTCTGCATTCTTCTAACAGAAGTCTCACCATGATTATCGCTGAAAATGCATATCTCTGCTTGAAACCCCACGAAAACCAAGATATCTGCTGTTCTGCATATCCAACGAACTGTGGAGTGGTGAAAACACCAGAAAACGTGTTTCTCGCATTAAATAGCTCGACAAGTGCGATCTCGATGATTCTGCATACTTCTAACAGAAGTCTCACCAAGATTATCGCAGAAAATGCATATCTCAGCTTGAAATCCGACGAAAACCAAAATATCTCCGGTTCTGCATATCAAACGCACTGTGGAGTGGTGAAAACACCAGATAACGTGTTTCTCGCACTAACTAGCTCGAAAAGAGCGATATCGATGATTAGGCATACTTCGGACAGAAGTCTCACCAAGATTATCGCAGAAAATGCATATCTCAGCTTGAAACCCCACGTAAACAAAGATATCTACTGTTCTGCATATCAAACGCACTGTGGAGTGGTGAAAACACCAGATAACGTGTTTCTCGCACTAACTAGCTCGAAAAGAGCGATCTCGATGATTCAGCATACTTCGGACAGAAGTCTCACCAAGATTATCGCAGAAAATGCATATCTCAGCTTGAAACCCGACGAAAACCAACATATCTCCGGTTCTGCATATCCAACGCACTGTGTAGTGGTGAAAACACCATATAACGTGCTTCTTGCATTAAATAGCTCGAAACGAGCGATCTCGATGATTCTGCATACTTCGGACAGAAGTCTCAACAAAATTATCCCAGAAAATGCATATCTCAGCTTGAAACCCCACGAAAACCAAGATATCTACTGTTCTGCATATCGAACGCTCTGTGGAGTGGTGAAATCACCAGAAAACGCGTTTCTCGCATTAAGTAGCTCGAAAAGAGCGATCTAGATGATTCTGCATACTTCTGACTGAAGTCTCACCAATATTATCGCAGTAAATGCATATCTCAGCTTGAAACCCCACGAAAACCAAGATATCGCTGGTTCTGCATGTCAAACGCACTGTGGAGTGGTGAAAACACCAGATAACGTGTTTCTCGCATTAAATAGCTCGAAAAGAGCGATCTAGATGATTCAGCATACTTCGGACAGAAGTGTCACCAAGATTATCGCAGGAAATGCATATCTCAGCTTGAAACCCCACGAAAACCAAGATATCTACTGTTCTGCATATCCAACGAACTGTGGAGTGGTGAAAACCCCAGAAAACGTGTTTCCCGCATTATATAGATCGAAAAGAGCGCTCTCGATGTTTCTGCATACTTCGGACAGATGTTTCACCAAGATTATCCTAGAAAATGCATATCTCAGCTTGAAACCCGACGAAAACCAAAATATCTCCGGTTCTGCATATCAAACGCACTGTGGAGTGGTGAAAACACCAGATAACGTGTTTCTCGCACTAACTAGCTCGAAAAGAGCGATCTCGATGATTCGGCATACTTCGGACAGAAGACTCACCAAGATTATCGCAGAAAATGCATATTTCATCTTGAAACCCCACGAAAACCAAGATATCTACTGTTCTGCATATCAAACGCACTGTGGAGTGATGAAAACAACAGATAACGTGTTTCTCGCACTAACTAGCTCGAAAAGAGCGATCTCGAGGATTCAGCATACTTCGGACAGAAGTGTCACCAAGATTATCGTAAAAAATGCATATCTCAGCTTGAAACCCCACGAAAGCCAAGATATCGCTGGTTCTGCATATCAAACGCACTGTGGAGTGGTGAAAACACCGGATAAGGTTTTTCTCGCATTAGCTAGCTCGAAAAGAGCGATCTCGATGTTTCAGCATACTTCGGACAGAAGTCTCACCAAGATTATCGCAGAAAATGCATATCTCGGCTTGAAACCCCACGAAAACAAAGATAGCTACTGTTCTGCATATCAAACGCACTGTGGAGTGGTGAAAACACCAGATAACGTGTTTCTCGCACTAACTAGCTCGAAAAGAGCGATCTCGATGATTCAGCATACTTCGGACAGAAGTCTCACCAAGATTATCGTAAAAAATGCATATCTCAGCTTGAAACCCCACGAAAACCAAGATATCGCCGGTTCTGCATATCAAACGCACTGTGGAGTGGTGAAAACACCAGATAACGTGTTTCTCGCATTAAATAGCTCGAAAAGAGCGATCTCGATGATTCTGCATACTTCGGACAGAGGTCTCACCAAGATTATCGCAGAAAATGCATATCTCGGCTTGAAACCCCACGAAAACAAAGATAGCTACTGTTCTGCATATCAAACGCACTGTGGAGTGGTGAAAACACCAGATAACGTGTTTCTCGCACTAACTAGCTCGAAAAGAGCGATCTCGATGATTCAGCATACTTCGGACAGAAGTCTCACCAAGATTATCGCAGAAAATGCATATCTCAGCTTGAAACCCGACGAAAACCAACATATCTCCGGTTCTGCATATCCAACGCACTGTGGAGTGGTGAAAACAGCATATAACGTGTTTCTTGCATTAAATAGCACGAAAAGAGCGATCTAGATGATTCAGCATACTTCGGACAGAAGTGTCACCAAGATTATCGCAGGAAATGCATATCTCAGCTTGAAACCCCACGAAAACCAAGATATCTCCGGTTCTGCATATCCAACGAACTGTTTAGTGGTGAAAACCCCAGAAAACGAGTTTCTCGCATTAAATAGCTCGAAAAGAGCGCTCTCGATGTTTCTGCATACTTCTAACAGAAGTCTCACCAAGATTATCGCAGAAACTGCATATCTCTGCTTGAAACCCCACGAAAACCAAGATATCTACTGTTCTGCATATCCAACGAACTGTGGTGTGGTGACAACCCCAGAAAACGTGTTTCTCGCATTAAATAGCTCGAAAAGAGCGCTCTCGATGTTTCTGCATACTTCGGACAGATGTTTTACCAAGCTTATCGTTGAAAATGCATATCTCAGCTTGAAACCCGACGAAAACCAAAATATCTCCGGTACTGCATATCCAACGCACTGTGGAGTGGTGAAAACCCCAGAAAACGAGTTTCTCGCATTAAATAGCTCGAGGAGAGCGCTCTCGATGTTTCTGCATACTTCGGACTGATATCTCACCAAGCTTATCGTAGAAAATGCATATCTCAGCTTGAAACCCGACGAAAACCCAAATATCTCCGGTTCTGCATATCCAACTCACTGTGGAGTGGTGAAAACACCAGATAACGTGTTTCTCGCATTAAATAGCTCGAAACGAGCGATCTCGATGATTCTGCATACTTCGGACAGAAGTCTCAACAAGATTATCGCAGAAAATGCATATCTCAGCTTGAAACCCCACGAAAACCAAGATATCTACTGTTCTGCATATCAAACGCACTGTGGAGTGGTGAAAACACCAGATAACGTGTTTCTCGCACTAACTAGCTCGAAAAGAGCGATCTCGATGATTCAGCATACTTCGGACAGAAGTCTCACCAAGATTATCGCAGAAAATGCATATCTCAGCTTGAAACCCCACGAAAACCAAGATATCGCCGGTTCTGCATATCAAACGCACTGTGGAGTGGTGAAAACACCAGATAACGTGTTTCTCGCATTAAATAGCTCGAAACGAGCGATCTCAATGATTCTGCATATTCGGTCAGAAGTCTCACCAAAATTATCGTAAAAAATGCATATCTCAGATTGAAACCCCACGAAAACCAACATATCGCCGGTTCTGCATATCATGCGCACTGTGGAGTGGTGAAAACACCAGATAACGTGTTTCTCGCATTAAATAGCTCGAAAAGTGCGATATCGATGATTCTGCATACTTCGGACAGAAGTCTCAACAAGATTATCGCAGAAAATGCATATTTTAGCTTGAAACCCCACAAAAACCAAGATATCTACTGTTCTGCATATCAAACGCACTGTGGAGTGGTGGAAACACCAGATTACGTGTTTCTCGCACTAACTAGCTCGAAAAGAGCGATATCGATGATTCAGCATACTTCGGACAGAAGTCTCACCAAGATTATCGTAAAAAATGCATATATCAGCTTGAAACCCCACGAAAACCAAGATATTTACTGTTCTGCATATCAAACGCACTGTGGAGTGGTGAAATCACCAGATAACGTGTTTCTCGCACTAACTAGCTCGAAAAGAGCGATCTCGATGATTCAGCATACTTCGGACAGAAGTCTCAACAAGATTATCGCAGAAAATGCATATTTTAGCTTGAAACCCCACGAAAACCAAGATATCTACTGTTCTGCATATCAAACGCACTGTGGAGTGGTGGAAACACCAGATAACGTGTTTCTCGCACTAACTAGCTCGAAAAGAGCGATATCGATAATTCAGCATACTTCGGACAGAAGTCTCACCAAGATTATCGTAAAAAATGCATATCTCAGCTTGAAACCCCACGAAAACCAAGATATTTACTGTTCTGCATATCAAACGCACTGTGGAGTGGTGAAAACACCAGATAACGTGTTTCTCGCACTAACTAGCTCGAATAGAGCGATCTCGATGATTCAGCATACTTCGTACAGAAGTCTCAACAAGATTATCGCAGAAAATGCATATCTCAGCTTGAAACCCCACGAAAACAAAGATATCTACTGTTCTGCATATCAAACGCACTGTGGAGTGGTGAAAACACCAGATAACGTGTTTCTCGCACAAACTAGCACGAAAAGAGCGATCTCGATGATTCAGCATACTTCGGACAGAAGTCTCAACAAGATTATCGCAGAAAATGCATATCTCAGCTTGAAACCCCACGAAAACCAAGATATCGCCGGTTCTGCATATCAAACGCACTGTGGAGTGGTGAAAACACCAGATAACGTGTTTCTCGCATTAAATAGCTCGAAAAGAGCGATCTCGATGATTCTGCATACTTCGGACAGAGGTCTCACCAAGATTATCGCAGAAAATGCATATCTCGGCTTGAAACCCCACGAAAACAAAGATAGCTACTGTTCTGCATATCAAACGCACTGTGGAGTGGTGAAAACACCAGATAACGTGTTTCTCGCACTAACTAGCTCGAAAAGAGCGATCTCGATGATTCAGCATACTTCGGACAGAAGTCTCACCAAGATTATCGCAGAAAATGCATATCTCAGCTTGAAACCCGACGAAAACCAACATATCTCCGGTTCTGCATATCCAACGCACTGTGGAGTGGTGAAAACAGCATATAACGTGTTTCTTGCATTAAATAGCTCGAAAAGAGCGATCTAGATGATTCAGCATACTTCGGACAGAAGTGTCACCAAGATTATCGCAGGAAATGCATATCTCAGCTTGAAACCCCACGAAAACCAAGATATCTCCGGTTCTGCATATCCAACGAACTGTTTAGTGGTGAAAACCCCAGAAAACGAGTTTCTCGCATTAAATAGCTCGAAAAGAGCGCTCTCGATGTTTCTGCATACTTCGGACAGATGTTTTACCAAGCTTATCGTTGAAAATGCATATCTCAGCTTGAAACCCGACGAAAACCAAAATATCTCCGGTACTGCATATCCAACGCACTGTGGAGTGGTGAAAACCCCAGAAAACGAGTTTCTCGCATTAAATAGCTCGAGGAGAGCGCTCTCGATGTTTCTGCATACTTCGGACTGATATCTCACCAAGCTTATCGTAGAAAATGCATATCTCAGCTTGAAACCCGACGAAAACCCAAATATCTCCGGTTCTGCATATCCAACTCACTGTGGAGTGGTGAAAACACCAGATAACGTGTTTCTCGCATTAAATAGCTCGAAACGAGCGATCTCGATGATTCTGCATACTTCGGACAGAAGTCTCAACAAGATTATCGCAGAAAATGCATATCTCAGCTTGAAACCCCACGAAAACCAAGATATCTACTGTTCTGCATATCAAACGCACTGTGGAGTGGTGAAAACACCAGATAACGTGTTTCTCGCACTAACTAGCTCGAAAAGAGCGATCTCGATGATTCAGCATACTTCGGACAGAAGTCTCAGCAAGATTATCGCAGAAAATGCATATCTCAGCTTGAAACCCCACGAAAACCAAGATATCGCCGGTTCTGCATATCAAACGCACTGTGGAGTGGTGAAAACACCAGATAACGTGTTTCTCGCATTAAATAGCTCGAAACGAGCGATCTCAATGATTCTGCATATTCGGTCAGAAGTCTCACCAAAATTATCGTAAAAAATGCATATCTCAGATTGAAACCCCACGAAAACCAACATATCGCCGGTTCTGCATATCATGCGCACTGTGGAGTGGTGAAAACACCAGATAACGTGTTTCTCGCATTAAATAGCTCGAAAAGTGCGATATCGATGATTCTGCATACTTCGGACAGAAGTCTCAACAAGATTATCGCAGAAAATGCATATTTTAGCTTGAAACCCCACAAAAACCAAGATATCTACTGTTCTGCATATCAAACGCACTGTGGAGTGGTGAAATCACCAGATAACGTGTTTCTCGCACTAACTAGCTCGAAAAGAGCGATCTCGATGATTCAGCATACTTCGGACAGAAGTCTCAACAAGATTATCGCAGAAAATGCATATCTCAGCTTGAAACCCCACGAAAACAAAGATATCTACTGTTCTGCATATCAAACGCACTGTGGAGTGGTGAAAACACCAGATAACGTGTTTCTCGCACTAACTAGCACGAAAAGAGCGATCTCGATGATTCAGCATACGTCGGACAGAAGTCTCAACAAGATTATCGCAGAAAATGCATATTTTAGCTTGAAACCCCACGAAAACCAAGATATCTACTGTTCTGCATATCAAACGCACTGTGGAGTGGTGGAAACACCAGATAACGTGTTTCTCGCACTAACTAGCTCGAAAAGAGCGATATCGATAATTCAGCATACTTCGGACAGAAGTCTCACCAAGATTATCGTAAAAAATGCATATCTCAGCTTGAAACCCCACGAAAACCAAGATATTTACTGTTCTGCATATCAAACGCACTGTGGAGTGGTGAAAACACCAGATAACGTGTTTCTCGCACTAACTAGCTCGAAAAGAGCGATCTCGATGATTCAGCATACTTCGTACAGAAGTCTCAACAAGATTATCGCAGAAAATGCATATCTCAGCTTGAAACCCCACGAAAACAAAGATATCTACTGTTCTGCATATCAAACGCACTGTGGAGTGGTGAAAACACCAGATAACGTGTTTCTCGCACTAACTAGCACGAAAAGAGCGATCTCGATGATTCAGCATACTTCGGACAGAAGTCTCAACAAGATTATCGCAGAAAATGCATATCTCAGCTTGAAACCCCACGAAAACCAAGATATCTACTGTTCTGCATATCAAACGCACTGTGGAGTGGTGGAAACACCTGATAACGTGTTTCTCGCACTAACTAGCTCGAAAAGAGCGATATCGATGATTCAGCATACTTCGGACAGAAGTCTCACCAAGATTATCGTAAAAAATGCATATCTCAGCTTGAAACCCCACGAAAACCAAGATATTTACTGTTCTGCATATCAAACGCACTGTGGAGTGGTGAAAACACCAGATAACGTGTTTCTCGCACTAACTAGCTCGAAAAGAGCGATCTCGATGATTCAGCATACTTCGGACAGAAGTCTCAACAAGATTATCGCAGAAAATGCATATCTCAGCTTGAAACCCCACGAAAACCAAGATATCGCCGGTTCTGCATATCAAACGCACTGTGGAGTGGTGAAAACACCAGATAACGTGTTTCTCGCATTAAATAGCTCGGAACGAGCGATCTCGATTCTTCTGCATACTTCGGACAGAAGTCTCACCTAAATTATCGTAAAAAATGCATATCTCAGTTTGAAACCCCACGAAAACCAAGATATCGCCGGTTCTGCATATCAAACGCACTGTGGAGTGGTGAAAACACCAGATAACGTGTTTCTCGCACTAACTAGCACGAAAAGAGCGATCTAGATGATTCTGCATACTTCTGACTGAAGTCTCACCAATATTATCGCAGTAAATGCATATCTCAGCTTGAAACCCCACGAAAACCAAGATATCGCTGGTTCTGCATGTCAAACGCACTGTGGAGTGGTGAAAACACCAGATAACGTGTTTCTCGCATTAAATAGCTCGAAAAGAGCGATCTAGATGATTCAGCATACTTCGGACAGAAGTGTCACCAAGATTATCGCAGGAAATGCATATCTCAGCTTGAAACCCCACGAAAACCAAGATATCTACTGTTCTGCATATCCAACGAACTGTGGAGTGGTGAAAACCCCAGAAAACGTGTTTCTCGCATTATATAGATCGAAAAGAGCGCTCTCGACGTTTCTGCATACTTCGGACAGATGTTTCACCAAGATTATCCTAGAAAATGCATATCTCAGCTTGAAACCCGACGAAAACCAAAATATCTCCGGTTCTGCATATCAAACGCACTGTGGAGTGGTGAAAACACCAGATAACGTGTTTCTCGCACTAACTAGCTCGAAAAGAGCGATCTCGATGATTCGGCATACTTCGGACAGAAGACTCACCAAGATTATCGCAGAAAATGCATATTTCATATTGAAACCCCACGAAAACCAAGATATCTACTGTTCCGCATATCAAACGCACTGTGGAGTGATGAAAACAACAGATAACGTGTTTCTCGCACTAACTAGCTCGAAAAGAGCGATCTCGAGGATTCAGCATACTTCGGACAGAAGTGTCACCAAGTTTATCGTAAAAAATGCATATCTCAGCTTGAAACCCCACGAAAGCCAAGATATCGCTGGTTCTGCATATCAAACGCACTGTGGAGTGGTGAAAACACCGGATAAGGTTTTTCTCGCATTAGCTAGCTCGAAAAGAGCGATCTCGATGTTTCAGCATACTTCGGACAGAAGTCTCACCAAGATTATCGCAGAAAATGCATATCTCAGCTTGAAACCCCACGAAAACCAAGATATCGCCGGTTCTGCATATCAAACGCACTGTGGAGTGGTGAAAACACCAGATAACGTGTTTCTCGCATTAAATAGCTCGAAAAGAGCGATCTCGATGATTCTGCATACTTCGGACAGAGGTCTCACCAAGATTATCGCAGAAAATGCATATCTCGGCTTGAAACCCCACGAAAACAAAGATAGCTACTGTTCTGCATATCAAACGCACTGTGGAGTGGTGAAAACACCAGATAACGTGTTTCTCGCACTAACTAGCTCGAAAAGAGCGATCTCGATGATTCAGCATACTTCGGACAGAAGTCTCACCAAGATTATCGCAGAAAATGCATATCTCAGCTTGAAACCCGACGAAAACCAACATATCTCCGGTTCTGCATATCCAGCGCACTGTGGAGTGGTGAAAACAGCATATAACGTGTTTCTTGCATTAAATAGCACGAAAAGAGCGATCTAGATGATTCAGCATACTTCGGACAGAAGTGTCACCAAGATTATCGCAGGAAATGCATATCTCAGCTTGAAACCCCACGAAAACCAAGATATCTCCGGTTCTGCATATCCAACGAACTGTTTAGTGGTGAAAACCCCAGAAAACGAGTTTCTCGCATTAAATAGCTCGAAAAGAGCGCTCTCGATGTTTCTGCATACTTCTAACAGAAGTCTCACCAAGATTATCGCAGAAACTGCATATCTCTGCTTGAAACCCCACGAACACCAAGATATCTACTGTTCTGCATATCCAACGAACTGTGGTGTGGTGACAACCCCAGAAAACGTGTTTCTCGCATTAAATAGCTCGAAAAGAGCGCTCTCGATGTTTCTGCATACTTCGGACAGATGTTTTACCAAGCTTATCGTTGAAAATGCATATCTCAGCTTGAAACCCGACGAAAACCAAAATATCTCCGGTACTGCATATCCAACGCACTGTGGAGTGGTGAAAACCCCAGAAAACGAGTTTCTCGCATTAAATAGCTCGAGGAGAGCGCTCTCGATGTTTCTGCATACTTCGGACTGATATCTCACCAAGCTTATCGTAGAAAATGCATATCTCAGCTTGAAACCCGACGAAAACCCAAATATCTCCGGTTCTGCATATCCAACTCACTGTGGAGTGGTGAAAACACCAGATAACGTGTTTCTCGCATTAAATAGCTCGAAACGAGCGATCTCGATGATTCTGCATACTTCGGACAGAAGTCTCAACAAGATTATCGCAGAAAATGCATATCTCAGCTTGAAACCCCACGAAAACCAAGATATCTACTGTTCTGCATATCAAACGCACTGTGGAGTGGTGAAAACACCAGATAACGTGTTTCTCGCACTAACTAGCTCGAAAAGAGCGATCTCGATGATTCAGCATACTTCGGACAGAAGTCTCACCAAGATTATCGCAGAAAATGCATATCTCAGCTTGAAACCCCACGAAAACCAAGATATCGCCGGTTCTGCATATCAAACGCACTGTGGAGTGGTGAAAACACCAGATAACGTGTTTCTCGCATTAAATAGCTCGAAACGAGCGATCTCAATGATTCTGCATATTCGGTCAGAAGTCTCACCAAAATTATCGTAAAAAATGCATATCTCAGATTGAAACCCCACGAAAACCAACATATCGCCGGTTCTGCATATCATGCGCACTGTGGAGTGGTGAAAACACCAGATAACGTGTTTCTCGCATTAAATAGCTCGAAAAGTGCGATATCGATGATTCTGCATACTTCGGACAGAAGTCTCAACAAGATTATCGCAGAAAATGCATATTTTAGCTTGAAACCCCACAAAAACCAAGATATCTACTGTTCTGCATATCAAACGCACTGTGGAGTGGTGGAAACACCAGATTACGTGTTTCTCGCACTAACTAGCTCGAAAAGAGCGATATCGATGATTCAGCATACTTCGGACAGAAGTCTCACCAAGATTATCGTAAAAAATGCATATATCAGCTTGAAACCCCACGAAAACCAAGATATTTACTGTTCTGCATATCAAACGCACTGTGGAGTGGTGAAATCACCAGATAACGTGTTTCTCGCACTAACTAGCTCGAAAAGAGCGATCTCGATGATTCAGCATACTTCGGACAGAAGTCTCAACAAGATTATCGCAGAAAATGCATATTTTAGCTTGAAACCCCACGAAAACCAAGATATCTACTGTTCTGCATATCAAACGCACTGTGGAGTGGTGGAAACACCAGATAACGTGTTTCTCGCACTAACTAGCTCGAAAAGAGCGATATCGATAATTCAGCATACTTCGGACAGAAGTCTCACCAAGATTATCGTAAAAAATGCATATCTCAGCTTGAAACCCCACGAAAACCAAGATATTTACTGTTCTGCATATCAAACGCACTGTGGAGTGGTGAAAACACCAGATAACGTGTTTCTCGCACTAACTAGCTCGAATAGAGCGATCTCGATGATTCAGCATACTTCGTACAGAAGTCTCAACAAGATTATCGCAGAAAATGCATATCTCAGCTTGAAACCCCACGAAAACAAAGATATCTACTGTTCTGCATATCAAACGCACTGTGGAGTGGTGAAAACACCAGATAACGTGTTTCTCGCACAAACTAGCACGAAAAGAGCGATCTCGATGATTCAGCATACTTCGGACAGAAGTCTCAACAAGATTATCGCAGAAAATGCATATCTCAGCTTGAAACCCCACGAAAACCAAGATATCGCCGGTTCTGCATATCAAACGCACTGTGGAGTGGTGAAAACACCAGATAACGTGTTTCTCGCATTAAATAGCTCGAAAAGAGCGATCTCGATGATTCTGCATACTTCGGACAGAGGTCTCACCAAGATTATCGCAGAAAATGCATATCTCGGCTTGAAACCCCACGAAAACAAAGATAGCTACTGTTCTGCATATCAAACGCACTGTGGAGTGGTGAAAACACCAGATAACGTGTTTCTCGCACTAACTAGCTCGAAAAGAGCGATCTCGATGATTCAGCATACTTCGGACAGAAGTCTCACCAAGATTATCGCAGAAAATGCATATCTCAGCTTGAAACCCGACGAAAACCAACATATCTCCGGTTCTGCATATCCAACGCACTGTGGAGTGGTGAAAACAGCATATAACGTGTTTCTTGCATTAAATAGCTCGAAAAGAGCGATCTAGATGATTCAGCATACTTCGGACAGAAGTGTCACCAAGATTATCGCAGGAAATGCATATCTCAGCTTGAAACCCCACGAAAACCAAGATATCTCCGGTTCTGCATATCCAACGAACTGTTTAGTGGTGAAAACCCCAGAAAACGAGTTTCTCGCATTAAATAGCTCGAAAAGAGCGCTCTCGATGTTTCTGCATACTTCGGACAGATGTTTTACCAAGCTTATCGTTGAAAATGCATATCTCAGCTTGAAACCCGACGAAAACCAAAATATCTCCGGTACTGCATATCCAACGCACTGTGGAGTGGTGAAAACCCCAGAAAACGAGTTTCTCGCATTAAATAGCTCGAGGAGAGCGCTCTCGATGTTTCTGCATACTTCGGACTGATATCTCACCAAGCTTATCGTAGAAAATGCATATCTCAGCTTGAAACCCGACGAAAACCCAAATATCTCCGGTTCTGCATATCCAACTCACTGTGGAGTGGTGAAAACACCAGATAACGTGTTTCTCGCATTAAATAGCTCGAAACGAGCGATCTCGATGATTCTGCATACTTCGGACAGAAGTCTCAACAAGATTATCGCAGAAAATGCATATCTCAGCTTGAAACCCCACGAAAACCAAGATATCTACTGTTCTGCATATCAAACGCACTGTGGAGTGGTGAAAACACCAGATAACGTGTTTCTCGCACTAACTAGCTCGAAAAGAGCGATCTCGATGATTCAGCATACTTCGGACAGAAGTCTCAGCAAGATTATCGCAGAAAATGCATATCTCAGCTTGAAACCCCACGAAAACCAAGATATCGCCGGTTCTGCATATCAAACGCACTGTGGAGTGGTGAAAACACCAGATAACGTGTTTCTCGCATTAAATAGCTCGAAACGAGCGATCTCAATGATTCTGCATATTCGGTCAGAAGTCTCACCAAAATTATCGTAAAAAATGCATATCTCAGATTGAAACCCCACGAAAACCAACATATCGCCGGTTCTGCATATCATGCGCACTGTGGAGTGGTGAAAACACCAGATAACGTGTTTCTCGCATTAAATAGCTCGAAAAGTGCGATATCGATGATTCTGCATACTTCGGACAGAAGTCTCAACAAGATTATCGCAGAAAATGCATATTTTAGCTTGAAACCCCACAAAAACCAAGATATCTACTGTTCTGCATATCAAACGCACTGTGGAGTGGTGAAATCACCAGATAACGTGTTTCTCGCACTAACTAGCTCGAAAAGAGCGATCTCGATGATTCAGCATACTTCGGACAGAAGTCTCAACAAGATTATCGCAGAAAATGCATATCTCAGCTTGAAACCCCACGAAAACAAAGATATCTACTGTTCTGCATATCAAACGCACTGTGGAGTGGTGAAAACACCAGATAACGTGTTTCTCGCACTAACTAGCACGAAAAGAGCGATCTCGATGATTCAGCATACGTCGGACAGAAGTCTCAACAAGATTATCGCAGAAAATGCATATTTTAGCTTGAAACCCCACGAAAACCAAGATATCTACTGTTCTGCATATCAAACGCACTGTGGAGTGGTGGAAACACCAGATAACGTGTTTCTCGCACTAACTAGCTCGAAAAGAGCGATATCGATAATTCAGCATACTTCGGACAGAAGTCTCACCAAGATTATCGTAAAAAATGCATATCTCAGCTTGAAACCCCACGAAAACCAAGATATTTACTGTTCTGCATATCAAACGCACTGTGGAGTGGTGAAAACACCAGATAACGTGTTTCTCGCACTAACTAGCTCGAAAAGAGCGATCTCGATGATTCAGCATACTTCGTACAGAAGTCTCAACAAGATTATCGCAGAAAATGCATATCTCAGCTTGAAACCCCACGAAAACAAAGATATCTACTGTTCTGCATATCAAACGCACTGTGGAGTGGTGAAAACACCAGATAACGTGTTTCTCGCACTAACTAGCACGAAAAGAGCGATCTCGATGATTCAGCATACTTCGGACAGAAGTCTCAACAAGATTATCGCAGAAAATGCATATCTCAGCTTGAAACCCCACGAAAACCAAGATATCTACTGTTCTGCATATCAAACGCACTGTGGAGTGGTGGAAACACCTGATAACGTGTTTCTCGCACTAACTAGCTCGAAAAGAGCGATATCGATGATTCAGCATACTTCGGACAGAAGTCTCACCAAGATTATCGTAAAAAATGCATATCTCAGCTTGAAACCCCACGAAAACCAAGATATTTACTGTTCTGCATATCAAACGCACTGTGGAGTGGTGAAAACACCAGATAACGTGTTTCTCGCACTAACTAGCTCGAAAAGAGCGATCTCGATGATTCAGCATACTTCGGACAGAAGTCTCAACAAGATTATCGCAGAAAATGCATATCTCAGCTTGAAACCCCACGAAAACCAAGATATCGCCGGTTCTGCATATCAAACGCACTGTGGAGTGGTGAAAACACCAGATAACGTGTTTCTCGCATTAAATAGCTCGGAACGAGCGATCTCGATTCTTCTGCATACTTCGGACAGAAGTCTCACCTAAATTATCGTAAAAAATGCATATCTCAGTTTGAAACCCCACGAAAACCAAGATATCGCCGGTTCTGCATATCAAACGCACTGTGGAGTGGTGAAAACACCAGATAACGTGTTTCTCGCACTAACTAGCACGAAAAGAGCGATCTCGATGATTCAGCATACTTCGGACAGAAGTCTCACCAAGATAATCGCAGAAAATGCATATCTCAGCTTGAAACCCCACGAAAACCAAGATATCTACTGTTCTGCATATCAAACGCACTGTGGAGTGGTGAAAACACCAGATAACGTGTTTCTCGCACTAACTAGCACGAAAAGAGCGATCTCGATGATTCAGCATACTTCGGACAGAAGACTCAACACGATTATCGCAGAAAATGCATATTTTAGCTTGAAACCCCACGAAAACCAAGATATCTACTGTTCTGCATATCAAACGCACTGTGGAGTGGTGGAAACACCAGATAACGTGTTTCTCGCACTAACTAGCTCGAAAAGAGCGATCTCGATGATTCAGCATACTTCGGACAGAAGTCTCAACAAGATTATCGCAGAAAATGCATATCTCAGCTTGAAACCCCACGAAAACAAAGATATCTACTGTTCTGCATATCAAACGCACTGTGGAGTGGTGAAAACACCAGATAACGTGTTTCTCGCACTAACTAGCACGAAAAGAGCGATCTCGATGATTCAGCATACTTCGGACAGAAGTCTCAACAAGATTATCGCAGAAAATGCATATCTCAGCTTGAAACCCCACGAAAACCAAGATATCTACTGTTCTGCATATCAAACGCACTGTGGAGTGGTGGAAACACCAGATAACGTGTTTCTCGCACTAACTAGCTCGAAAAGAGCGATCTCGATGATTCAGCATACTTCGGACAGAAGTCTCACCAAGATTATCGCAGAAAATACATATCTCAGCTTGAAACCCCACGAAAACCAAGATATCGCCGGTTCTGCATATCAAACGCACTGTGGAGTGGTGAAAACACCAGATAACGTGTTTCTCGCACTAAATAGCTCGAAAAGAGCGCTCTCGACGTTTCTGCATACTTCGGACAGAATTCTCAACAAGATTATCGCAGAAAATGCATATCTCAGCTTGAAACCCCACGAAAACCAAGATGTCGCCGGTTCTGCATATC
The DNA here is from genome assembly GCA_951804975.1 of Anthophora plumipes. Classification (NCBI taxonomy): domain Eukaryota; kingdom Metazoa; phylum Arthropoda; class Insecta; order Hymenoptera; family Apidae; genus Anthophora; species Anthophora plumipes. Next base: position 2,662,090 of record CATORF010000423.1, read on the forward strand.
AAACGCACTGTGGAGTGGTGAAAACACCAGAAAACGTGTTTCGCGCATTAAGCAGCTCGAAACGAGCGATCTCGATGATTATGCATACTTCTGACAGAAGTCTCAACAAGATTATCGCAGAAAATGCATATCTCAGCTTGAAACCCCACGAAAACCAAGATATCTACTGTTCCGCATATCAAACGCACTGTGGAGTGGTGAAAACACCAGATAACGTGTTTCTCGCACTAACTAGCTCGAATAGAGCGATCTCGATGATTCAGCATACTTCGGACAGAAGTCTCACCAAGATTATCGCAGAAAATGCATATCTCAGCTTGAAACCGCACGAAAACCAAGATATCGCCACTTCTGCATATCAAACGCACTGTGGAGTGCTGAAAACACCAGAAAACGTGTTTCTCGCATTAAATAGCTCGAAAAGAGCGCTCTCGACGTTTCTGCATACTTCGGACAGATGTTTCACCAAGCTTATCGTAGAAAATGCATATCTCAGCTTGAAACCCGACGAAAACCAAAATATCTCCGGTTCTGCATATCCAGCGCACTGTGGAGTGGTGAAAACACCAGATAACGTGTTTCTCGCATTAAATAGCTCGAAACGAGGGATCTGGATGATTCTGCATACTTCGGACAGAAGTCTCAACAAGATTGTCGCAGAAAATGCATATCTCAGCTTGAAACCCCACGAAAACCAAGATATCTACTGTTCTGCATATCGAACGCACTGTGGAGTTGTGAAAACACCAGAAAACGTGTATCGTGCATTTAGTAGCTCGAAAAGAGCGATCTAGATGATTCTGCATACTTCTGACTGAAGTCTCACCAATATTATCGCAGAAAATGCATATCTCAGCTTGAAACCCCACGAAAACCAAGATATCTACTGTTCTGCATATCAAACGCACTGTGGAGTGGTGAAAACACCAGATAACGTGTTTCTCGCACTAACTAGCTCGAAAAGAGCGACCTCGATGATTCAGCATACTTCGGACAGAAGTCTCACTAAGATTATCGCAGAAAATGCATATCTCAGCTTGAAACCCCACGAAAACCAAGATATCGCCGGTTCTGCATATCAAACGCACTGTGGAGTGGTGAAAACACCAGATAACGTGTTTCTCGCACTAACTAGCACGAAAAGAGCGATCTCGATGATTCAGCATACTTCGGACAGAAGTCTCACCAAGATTATCGCAGAAAATGCATATCTCAGCTTGAAACCCGACGAAAACCGATCTATCTCCGGTTCTGCACATCAAACGTACCGTGGAGTGGTGAAAACACCAGATAACGTGTTTCTCGCATTAAATAGCTCGAAACGAGCGATCTCGATGATTCTGCATACTTCGTACAGAAGTCTCAACAAGATTATCGCAGAAAACGCATATCTCAGCTTGAAACCCCACGAAAACCAAGATATCTACTGTTCTGCATATCAAACGCACTGTGGAGTGGTGAAAACACCAGATAACGTGTTTCTCGCACTAACTAGCTCGAAAAGAGCGATCTCGAGGATTCAGCATACTTCGGACAGAAGTCTCACCAAGATTATCGCAGGAAATGCATATCTGAGCTTGAAACCCGACGAAAACCAAAATATCTGCGGTTCTGCATATCCAACGCACTGTGGAGTGGTGAAAACACCAGATAACGTGTTTCTCACATTAAGTAGCTCGAAACGAGCGTTCTCGATGATTCTGCATACTTCTGACAGAAGTCTCAGCAGGATTATCGTAGAAAATGCATATCTCAGTTTGAAACCCGACCGAAACCAAGATATCTCCGGTTCTGCATGTCAAACGTACTGTGGAGTGGTGAAAACACCAGAATACGTGTTTCGTGCATTAAGTAGCTCGAAAAGAGCGATCTAGATGATTCTGCATACTTCTGACTGAAGTCTCACCAATATTATCGCAGAAAATGCATATCTCAGCTCGAAACCTCACGAAAATCAAGATGTTGCCGGTTCTGCATATCCAACGCACTGTGGAGTGGTGAAAATACCAGATAACGTGTTTCTCGCATTAAGTAGCTCGAAACGAGCATTCTCGATGATACTGCATACTTCTGACAGAAGTCTCACCAGGATTATCGTAGAAAATGCATATCTCAGTTTGAAACCCGACCGAAACCAAGATATCTCCGGTTCTGCATGTCAAACGTACTGTGGAGTGGTGAAAACACCAGAATACGTGTTTCGTGCATTAAGTAGCTCGAAAAGAGCGATCTAGATGATTCTGCATACTTCTGACTGAAGTCTCGCCAAGATTATCGCAGAAAATGCATATCTCTGCTTGAAACCCCACGAAAACCAAGATATCGCCGGTTCTGCATATCATACGCACTGTGGAGTGGTGAAAACACCAGATAACGTGTTTCTCGCATTGAATAGCTCGAAACGAGCGATCTCGATAATTAAGCATACTTCGGACAGAAGTCTCACCAAGATTATCGTAAAAAATGCATATCTCAGCTTGTAACCCCACGAAAACCAAGATATCTGCGGTTCTGCATATCCAACGCACTGTGGAGTGGTGAAAACACCAGATAACGTGTTTCTCGCATTAAATAGCTCGAAACGAGCGATCTCGATGATTCTGCATACTTCGGACAGAAGTCTCATCAAGATTATCGCAGAAAATGCATATCTCAGCTTGAATCCCCACGAATACCAGGATATGTACTGTTCTGCATATCAAACGCACTGTGGAGTGGTGAAAACACCAGATAACGTGTTTCACGCACTAACTAGCTCGAAAAGAGCGATCTCGATGATTCAGCATACTTCGGACAGAAGTCTCACCAAGATTATCGCAGAAAATGCATATCTCTGCTTGAAACCCCACGAAAACCAAGATATCGCCGGTTCTGCATATCAAACGCACTGTGGAGTGGTGAAAACACCAGAATACGTGTTTCGTGCATTAAATAGCTCGAAAAGAGCGATCTAGATGATTCTGCATACTTCTGACAGAAGACTCACCAAGATTATCGTAAAAAATGCATATCTCAGCTTGAAACCCCACGAAAGCCAAGATATCTCCGGTTCTGCATGTCAAACGTACTGTGGAGTGGTGAAAACACCAGAATACGTGTTTCGTGCATTAAGTAGCTCGAAAAGAGCGATCTAGATGATTCTGCATACTTCTGACTGAAGTCTCACCAATCTTATCGCAGAAAATGCATATCTCAGCTCGAAACCTCACGAAAATCAAGATATCTCCGGTTCTGCATATCCTACGAACTGTGGAGTGGTGAAAACCCCAGAAAACCTGTTTCTCGCATTGAATAGCTCGAAACGAGCGATCTCGATAATTAAGCATACTTCGGACAGAAGTCTCACCAAGATTATCGCAGGAAATGCATATCTCAGCTTGAAACCCCACGAAAACCAAGATATCTCCGGTTCTGCATATCCAACGAACTGTGGAGAGGTGAAAACCCCAGAAAACCTGTTTCTCGTATTAAATAGCTCCAAAAGAGCGCTCTCGACGTTTCTGCATACTTCGGACAGATGTTTCACCAAGCTTATCGTAGAAAATGCATATCTGAGCTTGAAACCCGACGAAATCCAAAATATCTGCGGTTCTGCATATCCAACGCACTGTGGAGTGGTGAAAACACCAGATAACGTGTTTCTCGCATTAAGTAGCTCGAAACGAGCGTTCTCGATGATTCTGCATACTTCTGACAGAAGTCTCACCAGGATTATCGTAGAAAATGCATATCTCAGTTTGAAACCCGACCGAAACCAAGATATCTCCGGTTGTGCATGTCAAACGTACTGTGGAGTGGTGAAAACACCAGAATACGTGTTTCGTGCATTAAGTAGCTCGAAAAGAGCGATCTAGATGATTCTGCATACTTCTGACTGAAGTCTCACCAATATTATCGCAGAAAATGCATATCTCAGCTCGAAACCTCACGAAAATCAAGATGTTGCCGGTTCTGCATATCCAGCGCACTGTGGAGTGGTGAAAATACCAGATAACGTTTTTCTCGCATTAAGTAGCTCGAAACGAGCGTTCTCGATGATTCTGCATACTTCTGACAGAAGTCTCACCAGGATTATCGTAGAAAATGCATATCTCAGTTTGAAACCCGACCGAAACCAAGATATCTCCGGTTCTGCATGTCAAACGTACTGTGGAGTGGTGAAAACACCAGAATACGTGTTTCGTGCATTAAGTAGCTCGAAAAGAGCGATCTAGATGATTCTGCATACTTCTGACTGAAGTCTCACCAATATTATCGCAGAAAATGCATATCTCAGCTCGAAACCTCACGAAAATCAAGATGTTGCCGGTTCTGCATATCGTACGCACTGTGGAGTGGTGAAAACACCAGATAACGTGTTTCTCGCATTGAATAGCTCGAAACGAGCGATCTCGATAATTAAGCATACTTCGGACAGAAGTCTCACCAAGATTATCGCAGGAAATGCATATCTCAGCTTGAAACCCCACGAAAACCAAGATATCTCCGGTTCTGCATATCCAACGAACTGTGGAGAGGTGAAAACCCCAGAAAACATGTTTCTCGTATTAAATAGCTCCAAAAGAGCGCTCTCGACGTTTCTGCATACTTCGGACAGATGTTTCACCAAGCTTATCGTAGAAAATGCATATCTGAGCTTGAAACCCGACGAAAACCAAAATATCTGCGGTTCTGCATATCCAACGCACTGTGGAGTGGTGAAAACACCAGATAACGTGTTTCTCGCATTAAGTAGCTCGAAACGAGCGTTCTCGATGATTCTGCATACTTCTGACAGAAGTCTCACCACGATTATCGTAGAAAATGCATATCTCAGTTTGAAACCCGACCGAAACCAAGATATCTCCGGTTCTGCATGTCAAACGTACTGTGGAGTGGTGAAAACACCAGAATACGTGTTTCGTGCATTAAGTAGCTCGAAACGAGCGATCTAGATGATTCTGCATACTTCTGACTGAAGTCTCACCAATATTATCGCAGAAAATGCATATCTCAGCTCGAAACCTCACGAAAATCAAGATGTTGCCGGTTCTGCATATCCAGCGCACTGTGGAGTGGTGAAAATACCAGATAAAGTTTTTCTCGCATTAAGTAGCTCGAATCGAGCGTTCTCGATGATTCTGCATACTTCTGACAGAAGTCTCACCAGGATTATCGTAGAAAATGCATATCTCAGTTTGAAACCCGACCGAAACCAAGATATCTCCGGTTCTGCCCAACAAACGTACCGTGGAGTGGTGAAAACACCAGAAAACGTGTTTCGCGCATTAAGTAGCTCGAAACGAGCGATCTCGATGATTCTGCATACTTCTGACTGAAGTCTCACCAATATTATCGCAGAAAATGCATATCTCAGCTCGAAACCTCACGAAAATCAAGATGTTTCCGGTTCTGCATATCGTACGCACTGTGGAGTGGTGAAAACACCAGATAACGTGTTTCTCGCATTGAATAGCTCGAAACGAGCGATCTCGATAATTAAGCATACTTCGGACAGAAGTCTCACCAAGATTATCGCAGGAAATGCATATCTCAGGTTGAAACCCCACGAAAACCAAGATATCTCCGGTTCTGCATATCCAACGAACTGTGGAGAGGTGAAAACCCCAGAAAACCTGTTTCTCGTATTAAATAGCTCCAAAAGAGCGCTCTCGACGTTTCTGCATACTTCGGACAGATGTTTCACCAAGCTTATCGTAGAAAATGCATATCTGAGCTTGAAACCCGACGAAAACCAAAATATCTGCGGTTCTGCATATCCAACGCACTGCGGAGTGGTGAAAACACCAGATAACGTGTTTCTCGCATTAAGTAGCTCGAAACGAGCGTTCTCGATGATTCTGCATACTTCTGACAGAAGTCTCACCAGGATTATCGTAGAAAATGCATATCTCAGTTTGAAACCCGACCGAAACCAAGATATCTCCGGTTCTGCATGTCAAACGTACTGTGGAGTGGTGAAAACACCAGAATACGTGTTTCGTGCATTAAGTAGCTCGAAAAGAGCGATCTAGATGATTCTGCATACTTCTGACTGAAGTCTCACCAATATTATCGCAGAAAATGTATATCTCAGCTCGAAACCTCACGAAAATCAAGATGTTGCCGGTTCTGCATATCAAACGCACTGTGGAGTGGTGAAAACAACCAGATAACGTGTTTCTCGCATTAAATAGCTCGAAAAGAGCGTTCTCGAAGATCCTGCATACTTCTGACAGAAGTCTCACCAAGATTATCGTAGAAAATGCATATCTCAGCTTGAAACCCGACGAAAACAGAGTTATCTCCGGTTCTGCCCAACAAACGTACCGTGGAGTGGTGAAAACACCAGAAAACGTGTTTCGCGCATTAAGTAGCTCGAAACGAGCGATCTCGATGATTCTGCATACTTCTGACTGAAGTCTCACCAATATTATCGCAGAAAATGCATATCTCAGCTCGAAACCTCACGAAAATCAAGATGTTGCCGGTTCTGCATAACGTACGCACTGTGGAGTGGTGAAAACACCAGATAACGTGTTTCTCGCATTGAATAGCTCGAAACGAGCGATCTCGATAATTAAGCATACTTCGGACAGAAGTCTCACCAAGATTATCGCAGGAAATGCATATCTCAGCTTGAAACCCGACGAAAACAGAGTTATCTCCGGTTCTGCCCAACAAACGTACCGTGGAGTGGTGAAAACACCAGAAAACGTGTTTCGCGCATTAAGTAGCTCGAAAAGAGCGATCTCGAAGATTCTGCATACTTCTGACAGAAGTCTCACCAGGATTATCGCAGGAAATGCATATCTCAGCTTGAAACCCCACGAAAACCAAGATATCTACTGTTCTGCATATCCAACGAACTGTGGAGTGGTGAAAACCCCAGAAAATGTGTTGCTCGCATTAAATAGCTCGAATAGTGCGCTCTCAACGTTTCTGCATACTTCGGACAGATGTTTCACCAAGCTTATCGTAGAAAATGCATATCTCAGCTGGAAACCCCACGAAAACCAAGATATCGCCTGTTCTGCATATCAGACGCACTGTGGAGTGGTGAAAACACCAGAAAACGTGTTTCTCGCATTAACTAGCTCGAAAAGAGCGTTCTCGATGATTCTGCATACTTCTCATAGATGAAACACCAAGTTTATCGCAGAAAATGCATATTTCAGCAGGAAACCCCACGAAAACCAAGTTATCGGCGGCTCTACATATCAAACGCACTGTGGAGTGGTCAAAACACCAGATAACGTGTTTCTCGCATTAATTAGCTCGAAAAGAGCGATATCGATGATTCTGCATACTTCGGACAGAAGTCTCACCAATATTATCGCAGAAAATGCATATCTCAGATTGAAACCTCACGAAAATCAAGATGACGCCGGTTCTGCATATCAAACGCACTGTGGAGTGGTGAAAACAACCAGATAACGTGTTTCTCGCATTAAATAGCTCGAAACGAGCGATCTAGGTGATTCTGCATACTTCTGACTGAAGTCTCACCAATATTATCGCAGAAAATGCATATCTCAGCTTGAAACCCGACAAAAACCACGATGTCGCCGGTTCTGCATATCAAAGCCACTGTGGGGTGGTGAAAACACCAGAAAGCGTGTTTCTCGCATTAAATAGCTCGAATAGAGCGATCACGATGATTCTGCATACTTCTCATAGATGAAACACCAAGATTATCGCAGAAAATGCATACTTCAGCTGGAAACCCCACGAAAACCAAGTTATCGGCGGCTCTACATATCAAACGCACTGTGGAGTGGTCAAAACATCAGAAAACATGTTTCTCGCATTAAGTAGCTCGAAAAGAGCGTTCTCGAAGATTCTGCATACTTCTGACAGAGGTCTCACCAATATTATCGTAGAAAATGCATATCTCAGCTTGAAACTCGACCGAAACCAAGATATCTCCGGTTCTGCATGTCAAACGTACAGTGGAGTTGTGAATACACCAGAAAACGTGTTTCTCGCATTAAATAGCTCGAAAAGAGCGATCCAGATGATTCTGCAAACTTCTGACAGAAGTCTCACCAATATTAGCGTAGAAAATGCATATCTCAGCTTGAAACCCGACGAAAACAGAGTTATCTCCGGTTCTGCCCAACAAACGTACCGTGGAGTGGTGAAAACACCAGAAAACGTGTTTCTCGCATTAAGTAGCTCGAAAAGAGCGTTCTCGAAGATTCTGCATACTTCTGACAGAGGTCTCACCAATATTATCGTAGAAAATGCATATCTCAGCTTGAAACTCGACCGAAACCAAGATATCTCCGGTTCTGCATGTCAAACGTACAGTGGAGTTGTGAATACACCAGAAAACGTGTTTCTCGCATTAAATAGCTCGAAAAGAGCGATCCAGATGATTCTGCAAACTTCTGACAGAAGTCTCACCAATATTAGCGTAGAAAATGCATATCTCAGCTTGAAACCCGACCGAAACGAAGATATCTCCGGTTCTGCATGTCTAACGCACTGTGGAGTGGTGAAAACAACCAGATAACGTGTTTCTCGCATTAAATAGCTCGAAACGAGCGATCTAGGTGATTCAGCATACTTCTGACTGAAGTCTCACCGAGATTATCGCAGAAAATGCATATCTCTGCTTGAAACCCCACGAAAACCAAGATATCGCCGGTTCTGCATATCAAACGAACTGTGGAATGGTGAAAACCCCAGAAAACGAGTTTCTCGCATTAAATATCACGAATAGAGCGCTCTCGATGCTTATGCATACTTCGGACAGATGTTTCACCAAGATTATCGTCGAAAATGCATATCTCAGCTTGAAACCCGACGAAAACCAAAATATCGCCGGTTCTGCATATCAAACCAACTGTGGAGTGGTGAAAACACCAGATAACGTGTTTCTCGCATTAAATAGCTCGAAAAGTGCGATCTAGGTGATTCTGCATACTTCTGACTGAAGTCTCACCAATATTATCGCAGAAAATGCATATCTCAGCTTGAAACCCGACAAAAACCACGATGTCGCCGGTTCTGCATATCAAAGCCACTGTGGGGTGGTGAAAACACCAGAAAGCGTGTTTCTCGCATTAAATAGCTCGAATAGAGCGATCACGATGATTCTGCATACTTCTCATAGATGAAACACCAAGATTATCGCAGAAAATGCATACTTCAGCTGGAAACCCCACGAAAACCAAGTTATCGGCGGCTCTACATATCAAACGCACTGTGGAGTGGTCAAAACATCAGAAAACATGTTTCTCGCATTAAGTAGCTCGAAAAGAGCGTTCTCGACGATTCTGCATACTTCTGACAGAGGTCTCACCAATATTATCGTAGAAAATGCATATCTCAGCTTGAAACTCGACCGAAACCAAGATATCTCCGGTTCTGCATGTCAAACGTACAGTGGAGTTGTGAATACACCAGAAAACGTGTTTCTCGCATTAAATAGCTCGAAAAGAGCGATCCAGATGATTCTGCAAACTTCTGACAGAAGTCTCACCAATATTAGCGTAGAAAATGCATATCTCAGCTTGAAACCCGACGAAAACAGAGTTATCTCCGGTTCTGCCCAACAAACGTACCGTGGAGTGGTGAAAACACCAGAAAACGTGTTTCTCGCATTAAGTAGCTCGAAAAGAGCGTTCTCGAAGATTCTGCATACTTCTGACAGAGGTCTCACCAATATTATCGTAGAAAATGCATATCTCAGCTTGAAACTCGACCGAAACCAAGATATCTCCGGTTCTGCATGTCAAACGTACAGTGGAGTTGTGAATACACCAGAAAACGTGTTTCTCGCATTAAATAGCTCGAAAAGAGCGATCCAGATGATTCTGCAAACTTCTGACAGAAGTCTCACCAATATTAGCGTAGAAAATGCATATCTCAGCTTGAAACCCGACCGAAACGAAGATATCTCCGGTTCTGCATGTCTAACGCACTGTGGAGTGGTGAAAACAACCAGATAACGTGTTTCTCGCATTAAATAGCTCGAAACGAGCGATCTAGGTGATTCAGCATACTTCTGACTGAAGTCTCACCGAGATTATCGCAGAAAATGCATATCTCTGCTTGAAACCCCACGAAAACCAAGATATCGCCGGTTCTGCATATCAAACGAACTGTGGAATGGTGAAAACCCCAGAAAACGAGTTTCTCGCATTAAATATCACGAATAGAGCGCTCTCGATGCTTATGCATACTTCGGACAGATGTTTCACCAAGATTATCGTCGAAAATGCATATCTCAGCTTGAAACCCGACGAAAACCAAAATATCGCCGGTTCTGCATATCAAACCAACTGTGGAGTGGTGAAAACACCAGATAACGTGTTTCTCGCATTAAATAGCTCGAAAAGTGCGATCTCGATGATTCTGCATACTTCTAACAGAAGTCTCACCAAGATTATCGCAGAAAATGCATATCTCTGCTTGAAACCCCACGAAAACCAAGATAACGCCGGTTCTGCATATCAAACGCACTGTGGAGTGGTGAAAACACCAGGTAACGTGTTTCTCGCATTAAATAGCTCGAAACGAGCGAACTCGATGAATCTGCATACTTCGGACAGAAGTCCCACCAAGATTATCGTAAAAAATGCATATCTCAGCTTGAAACCCCACGAAAGCCAAGATATCGCTGTGTTCAGCATAGCAGACGCACTGTGAATTGGTGAAAACCCCAGAAAACGTGTTTCTCGCATTAAATAGCTCGAAAAGAGCGCTCTCGATGTTTCTGCATGCTTCGGACAGATGTTTCACCAAGCTTATCGTAGAAAATGCATATCTCAGCTTGAAACCCGACGAAAACCAAAATATCTCCGGTTCTGCATATCCAACATACTGTGGAGTGGTGAAAACACCAGATAACGTGTTTCTCGCATTAAATAGCTCGAAACGAGCGACCTCGATGATTCTGCATACTTCGGACAGAAGTCTCACCAAAATTATCGTAAAAAATGCATATCTCAGCTTGAAACCCGACGAAAACCGAGTTATCTCCGGTTCTGCACCTTCAAACGTACCGTGGAGTGGTGAAAACACCAGAAAACGTGTTTCGCGCATTGAGTAGCTCGAAAAGAGCGTTCTCGAAGATTCTACATACTTCTGACAGAAGTCTCACCAGGATTATCGTAGAAAATGCATATCTCAGCTTGAAACCCGACCGAAACCAAAATATCTCCGGTTCTGCATGTCAAACGTACTGTGGAGTGGTGAAAACACCAGAAAACGTGTTTCGTGCATTAAGTAGCTCGAAAAGAGCGATCTAGATGATTCTGCATAATTCTGACAAAAGACCCACCAAGATTATCGCTGAAAATGCATATCTCAGCTGGAAACACCACGAAAACCAAGATATCTCCGGTTCTGCATATCCAACAAACTGTGGAGTGGTGAAAACACCAGATAACGTGTTTCTCGCATTGAATAGCTCGAAACGAGCGATCTCGATAATTAAGCATACTTCTGACAGAAGTCTCACCAGGATTATCGTAGAAAATGTATATCTCAGCTTGGAACCACACGAAAACCAAGATATCGCTGCTACTGCATATCAAACGCACTGTGGAGTGGGGAAAACACCAGAAAACGTGTTTCGTGCATTAAGTAGCTCGAAAAGAGCGATCTAGGTGATTCTGCATACTTCTGACTGAAGTCTCACCAAGATTATCGCAGAAAATGCATATCTCAGCTACAAACCCCAACAAAACCAAGATTTCGCCGGTTCTGCATTTCAGACGCACTGTGGAGTGGTGAAAAAACCAGAAAACGTGTTACTCGTATTAAATAGCTCGAAAAGAGCGATCTAGATGATTCTGCATACTTCTCATAGATGAAACACCAAGATTGGCGCCGAAAATGCATATCTCAGCTTGAAACCTCACGAAAATCAAGATGTCGCCGGTTCTGCATATCAAACGCACTGTGGAGATGTCAAAACACCAGATAACGTGCTTCTCGCATTAAATAGCTCGAAAAGAGCGATATCGATGATTCTGCATACTTCGGACAGAAGTCTCACCAAGATTGCCGCAGAAAAAACATATCTCAGCTTGAAACCTCACGAAAACCAAGATATCTTCGGTTCTGCACATCAAACGTACTGTGGAGTGGCGAAAATACCAGAAAACGTGTTTCTCGCATTAAGTAGCTCGAAAAGAGCGTCCTCGATGATTCTGCATACTTCTGACTGAAGACTGACCAACATTATCGCAGAAAATGCATATCTCAGCTGGAAACCCCACGAAAACCAAGATATCGCCGGTTCTGCATGTCAAACGCACTGTGGGGTGGTGAAAACACCAGCAAACGTGTTTCTCGCATTAAATAGCTCGAAAAGAGCGATCTAGATGATTCTGCATACTTCTGACAGAAGACTCACCAAGATTATCGCAGAAAATGCATATCTCAGCTCAAACCCAACGAAAATCAAGATGTAGCCCGTTCAGCATATCAAACGCACTGTGGAGTGGTGAGAACATCCAGATAACGTGTTTCTCGCATTATATAGCTCGAAAAGCGCGTTTTCGGAGATTCTGCATACTTCTGACAGATTCTCACCAAGATTATCGTAAAAAATGCATATCTCAGCTTGAAACCCGACCGAAACCAAGATATCTCCGGTTCTGCATGTCAAACGTACTGTGGATTGGTGAATACACCAGAAAACGTGATTCTCGCATTAAATAGCTCGAAAAGAGCGATCTCGATTATTCTGCATACTTCTGACTGAAGGCTCACCAAGATTATCGCAGAAAATGCATATCTCATCTTGAAACCCGACCGAAACCAGGATATCTTCGGTTCTGCATGTCAAACGTACTGTGGAGTGGTGAATACACCAGATAACGTGTTTCTCGCATTAAATAGCTCGAAACGAGCGATCTAGATGATTCTGCATCCTTCTGACAGAAGTCTCACCAGGATTATCGTAGAAAATGCATATCTCAGCTTGAAACCCGACCGAAACCAAAATATCTCCGGTTCTGCATGTCAAACGTACTGTGGAGTGGTGAAAACACCAGAAAACGTGTTTCGTGCATTAAGTAGCTCGAAAAGAGCGATCTAGATGATTCTGCATACTTCTGACAAAAGACCCACCAAGATTATCGCTGAAAATGCATATCTCAGCTGGAAACACCACGAAAACCAAGATATCTCCGGTTCTGCATATCCAACAAACTGTGGAGTGGTGAAAACACCAGATAACGTGTTTCTCGCATTGAATAGCTCGAAACGAGCGATCTCGATAATTAAGCATACTTCTGACAGAAGTCTCACCAGGATTATCGTAGAAAATGTATATCTCAGCTTGGAACCACACGAAAACCAAGATATCGCTGCTACTGCATATCAAACGCACTGTGGAGTGGGGAAAACACCAGAAAACGTGTTTCGTGCATTAAGTAGCTCGAAAAGAGCGATCTAGGTGATTCTGCATACTTCTGACTGAAGTCTCACCAAGATTATCGCAGAAAATGCATATCTCAGCTACAAACCCCACCAAAACCAAGATTTCGCCGGTTCTGCATTTCAGACGCACTGTGGAGTGGTGAAAAAACCAGAAAACGTGTTACTCGTATTAAATAGCTCGAAAAGAGCGATCTAGATGATTCTGCATACTTCTCATAGATGAAACACCAAGATTGGCGCCGAAAATGCATATCTCAGCTTGAAACCTCACGAAAATCAAGATGTCGCCGGTTCTGCATATCAAACGCACTGTGGAGATGTCAAAGCACCAGATAACGTGCTTCTCGCATTAAATAGCTCGAAAAGAGCGATATCGATGATTCTGCATACTTCGGACAGAAGTCTCACCAAGATTGCCGCAAAAAATGCATATCTCAGCTTGAAACCTCACGAAAACCAAGATATCGCTGCTACTGCATATCAAACGCACTGTGGAGTGGGGAAAACACCAGAAAACGTGTTTCGTGCATTAAGTAGCTCGAAAAGAGCGATCTAGGTGATTCTGCATACTTCTGACTGAAGTCTCACCAAGATTATCGCACAAAATGCATATCTCAGCTGGAAACCCCACGAAAACCAAGATATCGCCGGTTCTGCATGTCAAACGCACTGTGGGGTGGTGAAAAAACCAGAAAACGTGTTACTCGTATTAAATAGCTCGAAAAGAGCGATCTAGATGATTCTGCATACTTCTCATAGATGAAACACCAAGATTGGCGCCGAAAATGCATATCTCAGCTTGAAACCTCACGAAAATCAAGATGTCGCCGGTTCTGCATATCAAACGCACTGTGGAGATGTCAAAACACCAGATAACGTGCTTCTCGCATTAAATAGCTCGAAAAGAGCGATATCGATGATTCTGCATACTTCGGACAGAAGTCTCACCAAGATTGCCGCAGAAAAAACATATCTCAGCTTGAAACCTCACGAAAACCAAGATATCTTCGGTTCTGCACATCAAACGTACTGTGGAGTGGCGAAAATACCAGAAAACGTATTTCTCGCATTAAGTAGCTCGAAAAGAGCGTCCTCGATGATTCTGCATACTTCTGACTGAAGACTGACCAACATTATCGCAGAAAATGCATATCTCAGCTGGAAACCCCACGAAAACCAAGATATCGCCGGTTCTGCATGTCAAACGCACTGTGGGGTGGTGAAAACACCAGCAAACGTGTTTCTCGCATTAAATAGCTCGAAAAGAGCGATCTAGATGATTCTGCATACTTCTGACAGAAGACTCACCAAGATTATCGCAGAAAATGCATATCTCAGCTCAAACCCAACGAAAATCAAGATGTAGCCCGTTCAGCATATCAAACGCACTGTGGAGTGGTGAGAACATCCAGATAACGTGTTTCTCGCATTATATAGCTCGAAAAGCGCGTTTTCGGAGATTCTGCATACTTCTGACAGATTCTCACCAAGATTATCGTAAAAAATGCATATCTCAGCTTGAAACCCGACCGAAACCAAGATATCTCCGGTTCTGCATGTCAAACGTACTGTGGATTGGTGAATACACCAGAAAACGTGATTCTCGCATTAAATAGCTCGAAAAGAGCGATCTCGATTATTCTGCATACTTCTGACTGAAGGCTCACCAAGATTATCGCAGAAAATGCATATCTCATCTTGAAACCCGACCGAAACCAGGATATCTTCGGTTCTGCATGTCAAACGTACTGTGGAGTGGTGAATACACCAGATAACGTGTTTCTCGCATTAAATAGCTCGAAACGAGCGATCTAGATGATTCTGCATCCTTCTGACAGAAGTCTCACCAGGATTATCGTAGAAAATGCATATCTCAGCTTGAAACCCGACCGAAACCAAAATATCTCCGGTTCTGCATGTCAAACGTACTGTGGAGTGGTGAAAACACCAGAAAACGTGTTTCGTGCATTAAGTAGCTCGAAAAGAGCGATCTAGATGATTCTGCATACTTCTGACAAAAGACCCACCAAGATTATCGCTGAAAATGCATATCTCAGCTGGAAACACCACGAAAACCAAGATATCTCCGGTTCTGCATATCCAACAAACTGTGGAGTGGTGAAAACACCAGATAACGTGTTTCTCGCATTGAATAGCTCGAAACGAGCGATCTCGATAATTAAGCATACTTCTGACAGAAGTCTCACCAGGATTATCGTAGAAAATGTATATCTCAGCTTGGAACCACACGAAAACCAAGATATCGCTGCTACTGCATATCAAACGCACTGTGGAGTGGGGAAAACACCAGAAAACGTGTTTCGTGCATTAAGTAGCTCGAAAAGAGCGATCTAGGTGATTCTGCATACTTCTGACTGAAGTCTCACCAAGATTATCGCAGAAAATGCATATCTCAGCTACAAACCCCACCAACACCAAGATTTCGCCGGTTCTGCATTTCAGACGCACTGTGGAGTGGTGAAAAAACCAGAAAACGTGTTACTCGTATTAAATAGCTCGAAAAGAGCGATCTAGATGATTCTGCATACTTCTCATAGATGAAACACCAAGATTGGCGCCGAAAATGCATATCTCAGCTTGAAACCTCACGAAAATCAAGATGTCGCCGGTTCTGCATATCAAACGCACTGTGGAGATGTCAAAGCACCAGATAACGTGCTTCTCGCATTAAATAGCTCGAAAAGAGCGATATCGATGATTCTGCATACTTCGGACAGAAGTCTCACCAAGATTGCCGCAGAAAATGCATATCTCAGCTTGAAACCTCACGAAAACCAAGATATCTTCGGTTCTGCACATCAAACGTACTGTGGAGTGGCGAAAATACCAGAAAACGTATTTCTCGCATTAAGTAGCTCGAAAAGAGCGTCCTCGATGATTCTGCATACTTCTGACTGAAGTCTGACCAACATTATCGCAGAAAATGCATATCTCAGCTGGAAACCCCACGAAAACCAAGATATCGCCGGTTCTGCATGTCAAACGCACTGTGGGGTGGTGAAAACACCAGCAAACGTGTTTCTCGCATTAAATAGCTCGAAAAGAGCGATCTAGATGATTCTGCATACTTCTGACAGAAGACTCACCAAGATTATCGCAGAAAATGCATATCTCAGCTCAAACCCAACGAAAATCAAGATGTAGCCCGTTCAGCATATCAAACGCACTGTGGAGTGGTGAGAACATCCAGATAACGTGTTTCTCGCATTATATAGCTCGAAAAGCGCGTTTTCGGAGATTCTGCATACTTCTGACAGATTCTCACCAAGATTATCGTAAAAAATGCATATCTCAGCTTGAAACCCGACCGAAACCAAGATATCTCCGGTTCTGCATGTCAAACGTACTGTGGATTGGTGAATACACCAGAAAACGTGATTCTCGCATTAAATAGCTCGAAAAGAGCGATCTCGATTATTCTGCATACTTCTGACTGAAGGCTCACCAAGATTATCGCAGAAAATGCATATCTCATCTTGAAACCCGACCGAAACCAGGATATCTTCGGTTCTGCATGTCAAACGTACTGTGGAGTGGTGAATACACCAGAAAACGTGTTTCTCGCATTAAGTAGCTCGAAAAGAGCGTTCTCGAAGATTCTGCATACTTCTGACAGAAGTATCACCAAGATTACCGTAAAAAATGCATATCTCAGCTTGAAACCCCACGAATGCCAAGATATCGCCGGTTCTGCATATCAAACGCACTGTGGAGTGGTGAAAACACCAGATAACGTGTTTCTCGCATTAAATAGCTCGAAACGAGCGATCTCGATGATTCTGCATACTTCGGACAGAAATCTCACCAAGATTACCGTAAAAAATGCATATCTCAGCTTGAAACCCCACGAATGCCAAGATATCGCTGGTTCTGCATATCAATCGCACTGTGGAGTGGTGAAAACACCGGATAAGGTTTTTCTCGCATTAACTAGCTCGAAAAGAGCCATCTCGATGTTTCAGCATACTTCGGACAGAAGTCTCACCAAGATTATCGCAGAAAATGCACATCTCAGCTTGAAACCCCACAAAAACCAAGATATCGCCGGTTCTGCATATCATACGCACTGTGGAGTGGTGAAAACACCAGATAACGTGTTTCTCGCATTGAATAGCTCGAAACGAGCGATCTCGATAATTAAGCATACTTCGGACAGAAGTCTCACCAAGATTATCGTAAAAAATGCATATCTCAGCTTGAAACCCCACGAAAACCTAGATATCGCTGGTTCTGCATATCAAACGCACTGTGGAGTGCTGAAAACACCAGATATCGTGTTTGTCGCAATAAGTAGCTCGAAAAGAGCGTTCTCGAAGATCCTGCATACTTCTGACAGAAGTCTCACCAAGATTATCGTAGAAAATGCATATCTCAGCTTGAAACCCGACGAAAACCGAGTTATCTCCGTTTCTGCACATCAAACGTACCGTGGAGTGGTGAAAACACCAGAAAACCTGTTTCTCGCATTAAATAGCTCCAAAAGAGCGTTCTCGACGTTTCTGCATACTTCGGACAGATGTTTCACCAAGCTTATCGTAGAAAATACATATCTGAGCTTGAAACCCGACGAAAACCAAAATATCTGCGGTTCTGCATATCCAACGCACTGTGGAGTGGTGAAAACACCAGATAAAGTGATTCTCGCATTAAGTAGCTCGAAACGAGCGTTCTCGATGATTCTGCATACTTCTGACAGAAGTCTCACCAGGATTATCGTAGAATATGCATATCTGTGTTTGAAACCCGACCGAAACTAAGATATCTCCGGTTCTGCATGTCAAACGTACTGTGGAGTGCTGAAAACACCAGAATACGTGTTTCGTGCATTAAGTAGCTCGAAAAGAGCGATCTAGATGATTCTGCATACTTCGGACAGAAGTCTCACCAAGATTATCGTAAAAAATGCATATCTCAGCTTGAAACCCCCCGAAAACGAAGATATCGCTGGTACTGCATATCAAACGTACCGTGGAGTGGTGAAAACACCAGGAAACGTGTTTCTCGCATTAAATAGCTCCAAAAGAGTGCTCTCGACGTTTCTGCATACTTCGGACAGATGTTTCACCAAGCTTATCGTAGAAAATGCATATCTGAGCTTGAAACCCGACGAAAACCAAAATATCTGCGGTTCTGCATATCCAACGCACTGTGGAGTGGTGAAAACACCAGATAACGTGTTTCTCGCATTAAGTAGCTCGAAACGAGCGTTGTCGATGATTCTGCATACTTCTGACAGAAGTCTCACCAGGATTATCGTAGAAAATGCATATCTCTGTTTGAAACCCGACCGAAACCAAGATATCTCCGGTTCTGCATGTCAAACGCACTGTGGAGTGGTGAAAACTCCAGAATACGTGTTTCGTGCATTAAGTTGCTCGAAAAGAGCGATCTAGATCATTCTGCATACTTCTGACTGAAGTCTCACCAATATTATCACAGAAAATGCATATCTCAGCTCGAAACCTCACGAAAATCAAGATGTTGCCGGTTCTGCATATCAAACGCACTGTGGAGTGGTGAAAACAACCAGAGAACGTGTTTCGTGCATTAAGTAGCTCGAAAAGAGCGATCTAGATGATTCTGCATACTTCTGACTGAAGTCTCACCAATATTATCGCAGAAAATGCATATCTCAGCTCGAAACCTCACGAAAATCAAGATGTTGCCGCTTCTGCATATCAAACACACTGTGGAGTGGTGAAAACAACCAGAGAACGTGTTTCTCGCATTAAATAGCTCGAATAGAGGGATCTCGATGATTCTGCATACTTCGGACAGAAGTCTCACCAAGATTATCGTAAAAAATGCATATCTCAGCTTGAAACCCCCCGAAAAAAAAGATATCGCTGGTACTGCATATCAAACGCACTGTGTTGTGGTGAAAACACCAGATGACGTGTTTCTCGCATTAAATAGCTCGAAAAGAGCGATCTAGATGATTCTGCATACTTCTGACAGAAGACTCACCAAGATTATCGCAGAAAATACATATCTCAGCTACAAACCCCACCAAAAAAAAGATTTCGCCGGTTCTGCATTTCAGACGCACTGTGGAGTGATGAAAAAACCAGAAAACGTGTTTCTCGCATTAAGTAGCTCGAAAAGAGCGTTCTCGATGATTCTGCATACTTCTCATAGATGAAACACCAAGATTATCGCCGAAAAGGCATATATCAGCTGGAAACCCCACGAAAACCAAGTTATCGGCGGCTCTACATATCAAACGCATTGTGGAGTGGTCAAAACACCAGATAACGTGTTTCCCGCATTAAATAGCTCGAAAAGAGCGATCTCGATGATTCTGCATACTTCGGACAGAAGTCTCGCCAAGATTGCCGCAGAAAATGCATATCTCAGCTTGAAACCTCACGAAAATCAAGATGTCGCCGGTTCTGCATATCAAACGCACTGTGGAGTGGTGATAACACCAGATAACGTGTTTCTTGCATTAAACAGCTCGAAAAGAGCGTTCTCGATGATTCTGCATACTTCTGACAGAAGACTCACCAAGATTTTCGCAGTAAATGCATATCTCAGCTGGAAACACAATGAAAATCAAGATATCGCCGGTTCTGCATATCAAACGCACTGTGGAATGTTGAAAACACCAGAAAACGTGTTTCTCGCATTAAATAGCTCGAAAAGAGCGATCTAGATGATTCTGCATACTTCTGACAGAAGACTCACCAAGATTATCGCAGAAAATGCATATCTCAGCTACAAACCCCACCAAAACCAAGATTTCGCCGGTTCTGCATTTCAGACGCACTGTGGAGTGGTGAAAAAACCAGAAAACGTGTTTCTCGCATTAAGTAGCTCGAAAAGTGCGTTCTCCATGATTCTGCATACTTCTCATAGATGAAACACCAAGATTATCGCAGAAAATGCATATATCAGCTGGAAACCTCACGAAAACCAAGTTATCGGCGGCTCTACATATCAAACGCACTGTGGAATGGTCAAAACACCAGATAACGTGTTTCCCGCATTAAATAGCTCGAAAAGAGCGATCTAGATGATTCTGCATACTTCTGACAGAAGACTCACCAAGATTATCGTAGAAAATGCATATCTCAGCTTGATACCCGACGAAAGCCAAGATGTCGCCGGTTTTGCATATCAAACGCACTGTGGAGTGGTGATAACACCAGATAACGTCTTTCTCGCATTAAACAGCTCGAAAAGAGCGTTCTCGATGATTCTGCATACTTCTGACAGAAGAATCACCAAGATTATCGCAGAAAATGCATATCTCAGCTTGAATCCCGACCGTAACCAAAATATCTCCGGTTCTGCATGTCAAACGCACTGTGGAGTGGCGAAAACACCAGATAACGTGTTTCTCGCATTAAATAGCTCGAAACGAGCGATCTAGGTGAGTCTGCATACTTCTGACTGAAGTCTCACCAACATTATCGCAGAAAATGCAAATCTCAGCTTGAAACCTCACGAAAATCAATATGTCGCCGGTTCTGCACATCAAACTTACTATGGAGTGGCGAAAACACCAGAAAACGTGTTTCTCGCATTAAGTAGCTCGAAAAGAGAGCTCTCGATGATTCTGCACACTTCTCATAGATGAAACACCAAGATTATCGCAGTAAATGCATATCTCAGCTTGAAACCCCCCGAAAAAAAAGATATCGCTGGTACTGCATATCAAACGCACTGTGTTGTGGTGAAAACACCAGATGACGTGTTTCTCGCATTAAATAGATCGAAAAGAGCGATCTAGATGATTCTGCATACTTCTGACAGAAGACTCACCAAGATTATCGCAGGAAATACATATCTCAGCTACAAACCCCACCAAAAAAAAGATTTCGCCGGTTCTGCATTTCAGACGCACTGTGGAGTGATGAAAAAACCAGAAAACGTGTTTCTCGCATTAAGTAGCTCGAAAAGAGCGTTCTCGATGATTCTGCATACTTCTCATAGATGAAACAACAAGATTATCGCCGAAAAGGCATATATCAGCTGGAAACCCCACGAAAACCAAGTTATCGGCGGCTCTACATATCAAACGCATTGTGGAGTGGTCAAAACACCTGATAACGTGTTTCCCGCATTAAATAGCTCGAAAAGAGCGATCTCGATGATTCTGCATACTTCGGACAGAAGTCTCGCCAAGATTGCCGCAGAAAATGCATATCTCAGCTTGAAACCTCGCGAAAATCAAGATGTCGCCGGTTCTGCATATCAAACGCACTGTGGAGTGGTGATAACACCAGATAACGTGTTTCTTGCATTAAACAGCTCGAAAAGAGCGTTCTCGATGATTCTGCATACTTCTGACAGAAGACTCACCAAGATTTTCGCAGTAAATGCATATCTCAGCTGGAAACACAATGAAAATCAAGATATCCCCGGTTCTGCATATCAAACGCACTGTGGAATGTTGAAAACACCAGAAAACGTGTTTCTCGCATTAAATAGCTCGAAAAGTGCGATCTCGATTATTCTGCATACTTCAGACTGAAGTCTCACCAAGATTATCGCAGAAAATGCATATCTCAGCTTGAAACCCGACCGAAACCAAGATATCTCCGGTTCTGCATATCAAACGCACTGTTGGGTGGTGAAAACACAAGAAAACGTGTTTCTCGCATTAAATAGCTCGAAAAGAGCGATCTAGATGATTCTGCATACTTCTGACAGAAGACTCACCAAGATTATCGCAGAAAATGCATATCTCAGCTACAAACCCCACCAAAACCAAGATTTCGCCGGTTCTGCATTTCAGACGCTCTGTGGAGTGGTGAAAAAACCAGAAAACGTGTTTCTCGCATTAAGTAGCTCGAAAAGTGCGTTCTCCATGATTCTGCATACTTCTCATACATGAAACACCAAGATTATCGCAGAAAATGCATATATCAGCTGGAAACCCCACGAAAACCAAGTTATCGGCGGCTCTACATATCAAACGCACTGTGGAATGGTCAAAACACCAGATAACGTGTTTCCCGCATTAAATAGCTCGAAAAGAGCGATATAGATGATTCTGCATACTTCTGACAGAAGACTCACCAAGATTATCGTAGAAAATGCATATCTCAGCTTGATACCCGACGAAAGCCAAGATGTCGCCGGTTTTGCATATCAAACGCACTGTGGAGTGGTGATAACACCAGATAACGTCTTTCTCGCATTAAACAGCTCGAAAAGAGCGTTCTCGATGATTCTGCATACTTCTGACAGAAGAATCACCAAGATTATCGCAGAAAATGTAAATAATATAAATAAAAATAAATAAAAATAATATAAATATAATATAAATATAATATAAATAAATGTAATAAAATATAAATAATTATTAGAAAATATTAACTATAAATATCTATATATATATATTAAATTTAACAAATTAATATCTAAATTATATTAAATTAAATCTTAAGTAATATAAACATTAACTAATAAAAATCTAAAAAAAAATAACATAATAATAAATAAAATAACATAAGATTTAAATAAATAAATCTTAAAAAAATATTTTTTAGCTCTAGTATAATTACTACTAATATATAATAATAATCTAAAATAATTTCAAATAATTATAACTGATGCTAATATCATAATAAATAATAAAATATAAAAATTAACATAATCCTCTAAAAAATAATAATTTATAATTCACTTCAATATTAAGGATAAAAATGGGGGTAAAGAAGAATAAATTAAAATTATAATAATAAAATATATCTTTAAATATTTATTAACTAATAAAAATCCCAAATCATTAAAAGTTTCTACATTAAACTTTTCAAAAAAATATAACAATATATAAAAAATAAGTGCATAAAAAGAAAAATATACCAAATAAATTTTTACATTTAAATATATAATTATTAATAAAAAAGTTGATTGAATAATAGAAGAACATCTAATAAATATTTTTATAGAATTATAAACTTTCATAATAACAGGAATAAAAATTAAATTTAATAAAATCAAACTTATAAAAAAAAGATTTATACTACTCACATTAACTAAAAAATATATAGGCACCATTTTTATAAATGTTGAAAATATAAAAATTCTTGTTCAACACATATATCTATGAATATAAATAGATCATTGATGAAAAGGAAATATTCCTAATTTTAATAACATAATTAATTGAATAAAAATTTCAAAAAAACCTCTTACTTCTTTCATAGATACATAAAAATATCTCTGCATATCTCAGCTTGAATCCCGACCGTAACCAAAATATCTCCGGTTCTGCATGTCAAACGCACTGTGGAGTGGCGAAAACACCAGATAACGTGTTTCTCGCATTAAATAGCTCGAAACGAGCGATCTAGGTGAGTCTGCATACTTCTGACTGAAGTCTCACCAACATTATCGCAGAAAATGCAAATCTCAGCTTGAAACCTCACGAAAATCAATATGTCGCCGGTTCTGCACATCAAACTTACTATGGAGTGGCGAAAACACCAGAAAACGTGTTTCTCGCATTAAGTAGCTCGAAAAGAGAGTTCTCGATGATTCTGCACACTTCTCATAGATGAAACACCAAGATTATCGCAGAAACTGCATATCTCAGCTTGAAACCCGACCGAAGCCAAGATATCTCCGGTTCTGCATGTCAAACATACTGTGGATTGGTGAATACGCCAGAAAACGTGTTTCTCGCATTAAATAGCTCGAAAAGTGCGAACTCGATTATTCTGCATACTTCAGACTGAAGTCTCACCAAGATTATCGCAGAAAATGCATATCTCAGCTTGAAACCCGACCGAAACCAAGATATCTCCGGTTCTGCATATCAAACGCACTGTTGGGTGGTGAAAACACAAGAAAACGTGTTTCTCGCATTAAATAGCTCGAAAAGAGCGATCTAGATGATTCTGCATACTTCTGACTGAAGACTCACCAAGATTATCGCAGAAAATGCATATCTCAGCTACAAACCCCACCAAAACCAAGATTTCGCCGGTTCTGCATTTCAGACGCACTGTGGAGTGGTGAAAAAACCAGAAAACGTGTTTCTCGCATTAAGTAGCTCGAAAAGTGCGTTCTCCATGATTCTGCATACTTCTCATAGATGAAACACCAAGATTATCGCAGAAAATGCATATATCAGCTGGAAACCCCACGAAAACCAAGTTATCGGCGGCTGTACATATCAAACGCACTGTGGAATGGTCAAAACACCAGATAACGTGTTTCCCGCATTAAATAGCTGGAAAAGAGCGATCTAGATGATTCTGCATACTTCTGACAGAAGACTCACCAAGATTATCGCAGAAAATGTATATCTCAGCTACAAACCCCACCAAAACCAAGATTTCGCCGGTTCTGCATTTCAGACGCACTGTGGAGTGGTGAAAAAACCAGAAAACGTGTTACTCGCATTAAATAGCTCGAAAAGAGCGATCTAGATGCTTCTGCATACTTCTCATAGATGAAACACCAAGATTGGCGCCGAAAATGCATATCTCAGCTTGAAACCTCACGAAAATCAAGATGTCGCCGGTTCTGCATATCAAACGCACTGTGGAGATGTCAAAACACCAGATAACGTGCTTCTCGCATTAAATAGCTCGAAAAGAGCGTCCTCGATGATTCTGCATACTTCGGACAGAAGTCTCACCAAGATTATCGCAGAAAATGCATATCTCAGCCTCAAACCCAACGAAAATCAAGATGTAGCCGGTTCAGCATATCAAACGCACTGTGGAGTGGTGAGAACATCCAGATAACGTGTTTCTCGCATTAAATAGCTCGAAAAGCGCGTTTTCGGAGATTCTGCATACTTCTGACAGATTCTCACCAAGATTATCGTAAAAAATGCATATCTCAGCTAGAAACCCGACCGAAACCAAGATATCTCCGGTTCTGCATGTCAAACGTACTGTGGATTGGTGAATACACCAGAAAACGTGATTCTCGCATTAAATAGCTCGAAAAGAGCGATCTCGATTATTCTGCATACTTCTGACTGAAGTCTCACCAAGATTATCGCAGAAAATGCATATCTCAGCTGGAAACCCCACGAAAACCAAGATATCGCCGGTTCTGCATATCAAACGCCCTGTGGAGTGATGAAAACACCAGATAACGAGTTTCTCGCATTAAATAGCTGGAATAGAGCGATCTGGATGATTCTGCATATTTCTGACAGAAGACTCACCAAGATTATCGTAGAAAATGCATATCTCAGCTTGATACCCGACGAAAGCCAAGATGTCGCCGGTTCTGCATATCAAACGCACTGTGGAGTGGTGATAACACCAGATAACGTGTTTCTCGCATTAAGCAGCTCGAGAAGAGCTTTCTCGATGTTTCTGCATATTTCTGACAGAAGAACCACCAAGATTAACGCAGAAAATGCATGTCTCAGCTTGAAACCCGACCGAAACCAAGATATCTCCGGTTCTGCATGTCAAACGTACTGTGGAGTGGTGAATACACCAGAAAACGTGTTTCTCGCATTAAATAGCCCGAAAAGTGCAATCTAGATGATTCTGCATACTTCTGACAGAAGACTCACCAAGATTATCGCAGAAAATGCATATCTCAGCTTGAATCCCGACCGTAACCAAAATATCTCCGGTTCTGCATGTCAAACGCACTTTGGAGTGGCGAAAACACCAGATAACGTGTTTCTCGCATTTAGTAGCGCGAAAAGAGCGATCTCGATGATTCTGCATACTTCTAACAGAAGTCTCAGCAAGATTATCGCAGAAAATGCATATCTCTGCTTGAAACCCCACGAAAACCAAGATATCTACTGTTCTGCATATCCAACGAACTGTGGAGTGGTGAAAACCCCAGAAAACGTGTTTCTCGCATTATATAGATCGAAAAGAGCGCTCTCGATGTTTCTGCATACTTCGGACAGATGTTTCATCAAGATTATCGTAGAAAATGCATATCTCAGCTTGAAACCCGACGAAAACCAAAATATCTCCGGTTCTGCATATCAAACGCACTGTGGAGTGGTGAAAACACCAGATAACGTGTTTCTCGCACTAACTAGCTCGAAAAGAGCGATCTGGATGATTCGGCATACATCGGACAGAAGACTCATCAAGATTATCGCAGAAAATGCATATCTCAGCTTGAAACCCCACGAAAACCAAGATATCGGCGGTTCTGCATATCAAACACACTGTGGAGTGGTGAAAACACCAGATAACGTGTTTTTCGCATTAAATAGCTCGAAACGAGCGATCTCGATGATTCTGCATACTTCGGACAGAAGTCTCACCAAAATTATCGTAAAAAATGCATATCTCAGCTTGAAACTCCACGAAAACCAAGATATCGCCGATTCTGCATATCATACGCACTGTGGAGTGGTGAAAACACCAGATAACGTGTTTCTCGCATTAAATAGCTCGAAAGGTGCGATCTCGATGATTCTGCATACTTCGGACAGAAGTCTCAACAAGATTATCGCAGAAAATGCATATTTCAGCTTGAAACCCCACGAAAACCAAGATATCTACTGTTCTGCATATCAAACGCACTGTGGAGTGATGAAAACAACAGATAACGTGTTTCTCGCACTAACTAGCTCGAAAAGAGCGATCTCGAGGATTCAGCATACTTCGGACAGAAGTCTCACCAAGATTATCGTAAAAAATGCATATCTCAGCTTGAAACCCCACGAAAGCCAAGATATCGCTGGTTCTGCATATCAAACGCACTGTGGAGTGGTGAAAACAACGGATAAGGTTTTTCTCGCATTAACTAGCTCGAAAAGAGCGATCTCGATGTTTCAGCATACTTCGGACAGAAGTCTCACCAAGATTATCGCAGTAAATGCATATCTCACCTTGAAACCCGACGAAAACCAAAATATCTCCGGTTCTGCATATCAAACGCACTGTGGAGTGGTGAAAACACCAGATAACGTGTTTCTCGCACTAACTAGCTCGAAAAGAGCGATCTCGATGATTCTGCATTCTTCTAACAGAAGTCTCACCATGATTATCGCTGAAAATGCATATCTCTGCTTGAAACCCCACGAAAACCAAGATATCTGCTGTTCTGCATATCCAACGAACTGTGGAGTGGTGAAAACCCCAGAAAACGTGTTTCTCGCATTAAATAGCTCGACAAGTGCGATCTCGATGATTCTGCATACTTCTAACAGAAGTCTCACCAAGATTATCGCAGAAAATGCATATCTCAGCTTGAAATCCGACGAAAACCAAAATATCTCCGGTTCTGCATATCAAACGCACTGTGGAGTGGTGAAAACACCAGATAACGTGTTTCTCGCACTAACTAGCTCGAAAAGAGCGATATCGATGATTAGGCATACTTCGGACAGAAGTCTCACCAAGATTATCGCAGAAAATGCATATCTCAGCTTGAAACCCCACGTAAACAAAGATATCTACTGTTCTGCATATCAAACGCACTGTGGAGTGGTGAAAACACCAGATAACGTGTTTCTCGCACTAACTAGCTCGAAAAGAGCGATCTCGATGATTCAGCATACTTCGGACAGAAGTCTCACCAAGATTATCGCAGAAAATGCATATCTCAGCTTGAAACCCGACGAAAACCAACATATCTCCGGTTCTGCATATCCAACGCACTGTGGAGTGGTGAAAACACCATATAACGTGCTTCTTGCATTAAATAGCTCGAAACGAGCGATCTCGATGATTCTGCATACTTCGGACAGAAGTCTCAACAAAATTATCCCAGAAAATGCATATCTCAGCTTGATACCCCACGAAAACCAAGATATCTACTGTTCTGCATATCGAACGCACTGTGGAGTGGTGAAATCACCAGAAAACGCGTTCCGTGCATTAAGTAGCTCGAAAAGAGCGATCTAGATGATTCAGCATACTTCGGACAGAAGTGTCACCAAGATTATCGCAGGAAATGCATATCTCAGCTTGAAACCCCACGAAAACCAAGATATCTACTGTTCTGCATATCCAACGAACTGTGGAGTGGTGAAAACCCCAGAAAACGTGTTTCTCGCATTATATAGATCGAAAAGAGCGCTCTCGATGTTTCTGCATACTTCGGACAGATGTTTCACCAAGATTATCGTAGAAAATGCATATCTCAGCTTGAAACCCGACGAAAACCAAAATATCTCCGGTTCTGCATGTCAAACGCACTGTGGAGTGGTGAAAACACCAGATAACGTGTTTCTCGCACAAACTAGCTCGAAAAGAGCGATCTCGATGATTCGGCATACTTCGGACAGAAGACTCACCAAGATTATCGCAGAAAATGCATATTTCAGCTTGAAACCCCACGAAAACCAAGATATCTACTGTTCTGCATATCAAACGCACTGTGGAGTGATGAAAACAACAGATAACGTGTTTCTCGCACTAACTAGCTCGAAAAGAGCGATCTCGAGGATTCAGCATACTTCGGACAGAAGTCTCACCAAGATTATCGTAAAAAATGCATATCTCAGCTTGAAACCCCACGAAAGCCAAGATATCGCTGGTTCTGCATATCAAACGCACTGTGGAGTGGTGAAAACACCGGATAAGGTTTTTCTCGCATTAACTAGCTCGAAAAGAGCGATCTCGATGTTTCAGCATACTTCGGACAGAAGTCTCACCAAGATTATCAGAGAAAATGCATATCTCAACTTGAAACCCCACGAAAACCAAGATATCGCCGGTTCTGCATATCAAACGCACTGTGGAGTGGTGAAAACACCAGATAACGTGTTTCTCGCATTAAATAGCTCGAAAAGAGCGATCTCGATGATTCTGCATACTTCGGACAGAGGTCTCACCAAGATTATCGCAGAAAATGCATATCTCAGCTTGAAACCCCACGAAAACAAAGATAGCTACTGTTCTGCATATCAAACGCACTGTGGAGTGGTGAAAACACCAGATAACGTGTTTCTCGCACTAACTAGCTCGAAAAGAGCGATCTCGATGATTCAGCATACTTCGGACAGAAGTCTCACCAAGATTATCGCAGAAAATGCATATCTCAGCTTGAAACCCGACGAAAACCAACATATCTCCGGTTCTGCATATCCAACGCACTGTGGAGTGGTGAAAACAGCATATAACGTGTTTCTTGCATTAAATAGCTCGAAAAGAGCGATCTAGATGATTCAGCACACTTCGGACAGAAGTGTCACCAAGATTATCGCAGGAAATGCAAATCTCAGCTTGAAACCTCACGAAAATCAATATGTCGCCGGTTCTGCACATCAAACTTACTATGGAGTGGCGAAAACACCAGAAAACGTGTTTCTCGCATTAAGTAGCTCGAAAAGAGAGCTCTCGATGATTCTGCACACTTCTCATAGATGAAACACCAAGATTATCGCAGTAAATGCATATCTCAGCTTGAAACCCCCCGAAAAAAAAGATATCGCTGGTACTGCATATCAAACGCACTGTGTTGTGGTGAAAACACCAGATGACGTGTTTCTCGCATTAAATAGATCGAAAAGAGCGATCTAGATGATTCTGCATACTTCTGACAGAAGACTCACCAAGATTATCGCAGGAAATACATATCTCAGCTACAAACCCCACCAAAAAAAAGATATCGCCGGTTCTGCATATCAAACGCACTGTGGAGTGGCGAAAACACCAGAAAACGTGTTTCTCGCATTAAGTAGCTCGAAAAGAGAGCTCTCGATGATTCTGCACACTTCTCATAGATGAAACACCAAGATTATCGCAGTAAATGCATATCTCAGCTTGAAACCCCCCGAAAAAAAAGATATCGCTGGTACTGCATATCAAACGCACTGTGTTGTGGTGAAAACACCAGATGACGTGTTTCTCGCATTAAATAGATCGAAAAGAGCGATCTCGATGATTCTGCATACTTCGGACAGAAGTCTCGCCAAGATTGCCGCAGAAAATGCATATCTCAGCTTGAAACCTCACGAAAATCAAGATGTCGCCGGTTCTGCATATCAAACGCACTGTGGAGTGGTGATAACACCAGATAACGTGTTTCTTGCATTAAACAGCTCGAAAAGAGCGTTCTCGATGATTCTGCATACTTCTGACAGAAGACTCACCAAGATTTTCGCAGTAAATGCATATCTCAGCTGGAAACACAATGAAAATCAAGATATCCCCGGTTCTGCATATCAAACGCACTGTGGAATGTTGAAAACACCAGAAAACGTGTTTCTCGCATTAAATAGCTCGAAAAGTGCGATCTCGATTATTCTGCATACTTCAGACTGAAGTCTCACCAAGATTATCGCAGAAAATGCATATCTCAGCTTGAAACCCGACCGAAACCAAGATATCTCCGGTTCTGCATATCAAACGCACTGTTGGGTGGTGAAAACACAAGAAAACGTGTTTCTCGCATTAAATAGCTCGAAAAGAGCGATCTAGATGATTCTGCATACTTCGGACAGAAGTCTCACCAAGATTATCGTAAAAAATGCATATCTCAGCTTGAAACCCCCCGAAAAAAAAGATATCGCTGGTACTGCATATCAAACGCACTGTGTTGTGGTGAAAACACCAGATGACGTGTTTCTCGCATTAAATAGCTCGAAAAGAGCGATCTAGATGATTCTGCATACTTCTGACAGAAGACTCACCAAGATTATCGCAGAAAATACATATCTCAGCTAC
Organism: Anthophora plumipes; assembly: GCA_951804975.1. Taxonomy (NCBI): domain Eukaryota; kingdom Metazoa; phylum Arthropoda; class Insecta; order Hymenoptera; family Apidae; genus Anthophora; species Anthophora plumipes. Next base: position 2,693,067 of record CATORF010000423.1, read on the forward strand.
AAACCCCACCAAAAAAAAGATTTCGCCGGTTCTGCATTTCAGACGCACTGTGGAGTGATGAAAAAACCAGAAAACGTGTTTCTCGCATTAAGTAGCTCGAAAAGAGCGTTCTCGATGATTCTGCATACTTCTCATAGATGAAACACCAAGATTATCGCCGAAAAGGCATATATCAGCTGGAAACCCCACGAAAACCAAGTTATCGGCGGCTCTACATATCAAACGCATTGTGGAGTGGTCAAAACACCAGATAACGTGTTTCCCGCATTAAATAGCTCGAAAAGAGCGATCTCGATGATTCTGCATACTTCGGACAGAAGTCTCGCCAAGATTGCCGCAGAAAATGCATATCTCAGCTTGAAACCTCACGAAAATCAAGATGTCGCCGGTTCTGCATATCAAACGCACTGTGGAGTGGTGATAACACCAGATAACGTGTTTCTTGCATTAAACAGCTCGAAAAGAGCGTTCTCGATGATTCTGCATACTTCTGACAGAAGACTCACCAAGATTTTCGCAGTAAATGCATATCTCAGCTGGAAACACAATGAAAATCAAGATATCGCCGGTTCTGCATATCAAACGCACTGTGGAATGTTGAAAACACCAGAAAACGTGTTTCTCGCATTAAATAGCTCGAAAAGAGCGATCTAGATGATTCTGCATACTTCTGACAGAAGACTCACCAAGATTATCGCAGAAAATGCATATCTCAGCTACAAACCCCACCAAAACCAAGATTTCGCCGGTTCTGCATTTCAGACGCACTGTGGAGTGGTGAAAAAACCAGAAAACGTGTTTCTCGCATTAAGTAGCTCGAAAAGTGCGTTCTCCATGATTCTGCATACTTCTCATAGATGAAACACCAAGATTATCGCAGAAAATGCATATATCAGCTGGAAACCTCACGAAAACCAAGTTATCGGCGGCTCTACATATCAAACGCACTGTGGAATGGTCAAAACACCAGATAACGTGTTTCCCGCATTAAATAGCTCGAAAAGAGCGATCTAGATGATTCTGCATACTTCTGACAGAAGACTCACCAAGATTATCGTAGAAAATGCATATCTCAGCTTGATACCCGACGAAAGCCAAGATGTCGCCGGTTTTGCATATCAAACGCACTGTGGAGTGGTGATAACACCAGATAACGTCTTTCTCGCATTAAACAGCTCGAAAAGAGCGTTCTCGATGATTCTGCATACTTCTGACAGAAGAATCACCAAGATTATCGCAGAAAATGCATATCTCAGCTTGAATCCCGACCGTAACCAAAATATCTCCGGTTCTGCATGTCAAACGCACTGTGGAGTGGCGAAAACACCAGATAACGTGTTTCTCGCATTAAATAGCTCGAAACGAGCGATCTAGGTGAGTCTGCATACTTCTGACTGAAGTCTCACCAACATTATCGCAGAAAATGCAAATCTCAGCTTGAAACCTCACGAAAATCAATATGTCGCCGGTTCTGCACATCAAACTTACTATGGAGTGGCGAAAACACCAGAAAACGTGTTTCTCGCATTAAGTAGCTCGAAAAGAGAGCTCTCGATGATTCTGCACACTTCTCATAGATGAAACACCAAGATTATCGCAGTAAATGCATATCTCAGCTTGAAACCCCCCGAAAAAAAAGATATCGCTGGTACTGCATATCAAACGCACTGTGTTGTGGTGAAAACACCAGATGACGTGTTTCTCGCATTAAATAGATCGAAAAGAGCGATCTAGATGATTCTGCATACTTCTGACAGAAGACTCACCAAGATTATCGCAGGAAATACATATCTCAGCTACAAACCCCACCAAAAAAAAGATTTCGCCGGTTCTGCATTTCAGACGCACTGTGGAGTGATGAAAAAACCAGAAAACGTGTTTCTCGCATTAAGTAGCTCGAAAAGAGCGTTCTCGATGATTCTGCATACTTCTCATAGATGAAACAACAAGATTATCGCCGAAAAGACATATATCAGCTGGAAACCCCACGAAAACCAAGTTATCGGCGGCTCTACATATCAAACGCATTGTGGAGTGGTCAAAACACCTGATAACGTGTTTCCCGCATTAAATAGCTCGAAAAGAGCGATCTCGATGATTCTGCATACTTCGGACAGAAGTCTCGCCAAGATTGCCGCAGAAAATGCATATCTCAGCTTGAAACCTCGCGAAATTCAAGATGTCGCCGGTTCTGCATATCAAACGCACTGTGGAGTGGTGATAACACCAGATAACGTGTTTCTTGCATTAAACAGCTCGAAAAGAGCGTTCTCGATGATTCTGCATACTTCTGACAGAAGACTCACCAAGATTTTCGCAGTAAATGCATATCTCAGCTGGAAACACAATGAAAATCAAGATATCCCCGGTTCTGCATATCAAACGCACTGTGGAATGTTGAAAACACCAGAAAACGTGTTTCTCGCATTAAATAGCTCGAAAAGTGCGATCTCGATTATTCTGCATACTTCAGACTGAAGTCTCACCAAGATTATCGCAGAAAATGCATATCTCAGCTTGAAACCCGACCGAAACCAAGATATCTCCGGTTCTGCATATCAAACGCACTGTTGGGTGGTGAAAACACAAGAAAACGTGTTTCTCGCATTAAATAGCTCGAAAAGAGCGATCTAGATGATTCTGCATACTTCTGACAGAAGACTCACCAAGATTATCGCAGAAAATGCATATCTCAGCTACAAACCCCACCAAAACCAAGATTTCGCCGGTTCTGCATTTCAGACGCTCTGTGGAGTGGTGAAAAAACCAGAAAACGTGTTTCTCGCATTAAGTAGCTCGAAAAGTGCGTTCTCCATGATTCTGCATACTTCTCATACATGAAACACCAAGATTATCGCAGAAAATGCATATATCAGCTGGAAACCCCACGAAAACCAAGTTATCGGCGGCTCTACATATCAAACGCACTGTGGAATGGTCAAAACACCAGATAACGTGTTTCCCGCATTAAATAGCTCGAAAAGAGCGATATAGATGATTCTGCATACTTCTGACAGAAGACTCACCAAGATTATCGTAGAAAATGCATATCTCAGCTTGATACCCGACGAAAGCCAAGATGTCGCCGGTTTTGCATATCAAACGCACTGTGGAGTGGTGATAACACCAGATAACGTCTTTCTCGCATTAAACAGCTCGAAAAGAGCGTTCTCGATGATTCTGCATACTTCTGACAGAAGAATCACCAAGATTATCGCAGAAAATGCATATCTCAGCTTGAATCCCGACCGTAACCAAAATATCTCCGGTTCTGCATGTCAAACGCACTGTGGAGTGGCGAAAACACCAGATAACGTGTTTCTCGCATTAAATAGCTCGAAACGAGCGATCTAGGTGAGTCTGCATACTTCTGACTGAAGTCTCACCAACATTATCGCAGAAAATGCAAATCTCAGCTTGAAACCTCACGAAAATCAATATGTCGCCGGTTCTGCACATCAAACTTACTATGGAGTGGCGAAAACACCAGAAAACGTGTTTCTCGCATTAAGTAGCTCGAAAAGAGAGTTCTCGATGATTCTGCACACTTCTCATAGATGAAACACCAAGATTATCGCAGAAACTGCATATCTCAGCTTGAAACCCGACCGAAGCCAAGATATCTCCGGTTCTGCATGTCAAACATACTGTGGATTGGTGAATACGCCAGAAAACGTGTTTCTCGCATTAAATAGCTCGAAAAGTGCGAACTCGATTATTCTGCATACTTCAGACTGAAGTCTCACCAAGATTATCGCAGAAAATGCATATCTCAGCTTGAAACCCGACCGAAACCAAGATATCTCCGGTTCTGCATATCAAACGCACTGTTGGGTGGTGAAAACACAAGAAAACGTGTTTCTCGCATTAAATACCTCGAAAAGAGCGATCTAGATGATTCTGCATACTTCTGACTGAAGACTCACCAAGATTATCGCAGAAAATGCATATCTCAGCTACAAACCCCACCAAAACCAAGATTTCGCCGGTTCTGCATTTCAGACGCACTGTGGAGTGGTGAAAAAACCAGAAAACGTGTTTCTCGCATTAAGTAGCTCGAAAAGTGCGTTCTCCATGATTCTGCATACTTCTCATAGATGAAACACCAAGATTATCGCAGAAAATGCATATATCAGCTGGAAACCCCACGAAAACCAAGTTATCGGCGGCTCTACATATCAAACGCACTGTGGAATGGTCAAAACACCAGATAACGTGTTTCCCGCATTAAATAGCTGGAAAAGAGCGATCTAGATGATTCTGCATACTTCTGACAGAAGACTCACCAAGATTATCGCAGAAAATGTATATCTCAGCTACAAACCCCACCAAAACCAAGATTTCGCCGGTTCTGCATTTCAGACGCACTGTGGAGTGGTGAAAAAACCAGAAAACGTGTTACTCGCATTAAATAGCTCGAAAAGAGCGATCTAGATGCTTCTGCATACTTCTCATAGATGAAACACCAAGATTGGCGCCGAAAATGCATATCTCAGCTTGAAACCTCACGAAAATCAAGATGTCGACGGTTCTGCATATCAAACGCACTGTGGAGATGTCAAAACACCAGATAACGTGCTTCTCGCATTAAATAGCTCGAAAAGAGCGTCCTCGATGATTCTGCATACTTCGGACAGAAGTCTCACCAAGATTATCGCAGAAAATGCATATCTCAGCCTCAAACCCAACGAAAATCAAGATGTAGCCGGTTCAGCATATCAAACGCACTGTGGAGTGGTGAGAACATCCAGATAACGTGTTTCTCGCATTAAATAGCTCGAAAAGCGCGTTTTCGGAGATTCTGCATACTTCTGACAGATTCTCACCAAGATTATCGTAAAAAATGCATATCTCAGCTAGAAACCCGACCGAAACCAAGATATCTCCGGTTCTGCATGTCAAACGTACTGTGGATTGGTGAATACACCAGAAAACGTGATTCTCGCATTAAATAGCTCGAAAAGAGCGATCTCGATTATTCTGCATACTTCTGACTGAAGTCTCACCAAGATTATCGCAGAAAATGCATATCTCAGCTGGAAACCCCACGAAAACCAAGATATCGCCGGTTCTGCATATCAAACGCCCTGTGGAGTGATGAAAACACCAGATAACGAGTTTCTCGCATTAAATAGCTGGAATAGAGCGATCTGGATGATTCTGCATATTTCTGACAGAAGACTCACCAAGATTATCGTAGAAAATGCATATCTCAGCTTGATACCCGACGAAAGCCAAGATGTCGCCGGTTCTGCATATCAAACGCACTGTGGAGTGGTGATAACACCAGATAACGTGTTTCTCGCATTAAGCAGCTCGAGAAGAGCTTTCTCGATGTTTCTGCATATTTCTGACAGAAGAACCACCAAGATTAACGCAGAAAATGCATGTCTCAGCTTGAAACCCGACCGAAACCAAGATATCTCCGGTTCTGCATGTCAAACGTACTGTGGAGTGGTGAATACACCAGAAAACGTGTTTCTCGCATTAAATAGCCCGAAAAGTGCAATCTAGATGATTCTGCATACTTCTGACAGAAGACTCACCAAGATTATCGCAGAAAATGCATATCTCAGCTTGAATCCCGACCGTAACCAAAATATCTCCGGTTCTGCATGTCAAACGCACTTTGGAGTGGCGAAAACACCAGATAACGTGTTTCTCGCATTTAGTAGCGCGAAAAGAGCGATCTCGATGATTCTGCATACTTCTAACAGAAGTCTCAGCAAGATTATCGCAGAAAATGCATATCTCTGCTTGAAACCCCACGAAAACCAAGATATCTACTGTTCTGCATATCCAACGAACTGTGGAGTGGTGAAAACCCCAGAAAACGTGTTTCTCGCATTATATAGATCGAAAAGAGCGCTCTCGATGTTTCTGCATACTTCGGACAGATGTTTCATCAAGATTATCGTAGAAAATGCATATCTCAGCTTGAAACCCGACGAAAACCAAAATATCTCCGGTTCTGCATATCAAACGCACTGTGGAGTGGTGAAAACACCAGATAACGTGTTTCTCGCACTAACTAGCTCGAAAAGAGCGATCTGGATGATTCGGCATACATCGGACAGAAGACTCATCAAGATTATCGCAGAAAATGCATATCTCAGCTTGAAACCCCACGAAAACCAAGATATCGGCGGTTCTGCATATCAAACACACTGTGGAGTGGTGAAAACACCAGATAACGTGTTTTTCGCATTAAATAGCTCGAAACGAGCGATCTCGATGATTCTGCATACTTCGGACAGAAGTCTCACCAAAATTATCGTAAAAAATGCATATCTCAGCTTGAAACTCCACGAAAACCAAGATATCGCCGATTCTGCATATCATACGCACTGTGGAGTGGTGAAAACACCAGATAACGTGTTTCTCGCATTAAATAGCTCGAAAGGTGCGATCTCGATGATTCTGCATACTTCGGACAGAAGTCTCAACAAGATTATCGCAGAAAATGCATATTTCAGCTTGAAACCCCACGAAAACCAAGATATCTACTGTTCTGCATATCAAACGCACTGTGGAGTGATGAAAACAACAGATAACGTGTTTCTCGCACTAACTAGCTCGAAAAGAGCGATCTCGAGGATTCAGCATACTTCGGACAGAAGTCTCACCAAGATTATCGTAAAAAATGCATATCTCAGCTTGAAACCCCACGAAAGCCAAGATATCGCTGGTTCTGCATATCAAACGCACTGTGGAGTGGTGAAAACAACGGATAAGGTTTTTCTCGCATTAACTAGCTCGAAAAGAGCGATCTCGATGTTTCAGCATACTTCGGACAGAAGTCTCACCAAGATTATCGCAGTAAATGCATATCTCACCTTGAAACCCGACGAAAACCAAAATATCTCCGGTTCTGCATATCAAACGCACTGTGGAGTGGTGAAAACACCAGATAACGTGTTTCTCGCACTAACTAGCTCGAAAAGAGCGATCTCGATGATTCTGCATTCTTCTAACAGAAGTCTCACCATGATTATCGCTGAAAATGCATATCTCTGCTTGAAACCCCACGAAAACCAAGATATCTGCTGTTCTGCATATCCAACGAACTGTGGAGTGGTGAAAACCCCAGAAAACGTGTTTCTCGCATTAAATAGCTCGACAAGTGCGATCTCGATGATTCTGCATACTTCTAACAGAAGTCTCACCAAGATTATCGCAGAAAATGCATATCTCAGCTTGAAATCCGACGAAAACCAAAATATCTCCGGTTCTGCATATCAAACGCACTGTGGAGTGGTGAAAACACCAGATAACGTGTTTCTCGCACTAACTAGCTCGAAAAGAGCGATATCGATGATTAGGCATACTTCGGACAGAAGTCTCACCAAGATTATCGCAGAAAATGCATATCTCAGCTTGAAACCCCACGTAAACAAAGATATCTACTGTTCTGCATATCAAACGCACTGTGGAGTGGTGAAAACACCAGATAACGTGTTTCTCGCACTAACTAGCTCGAAAAGAGCGATCTCGATGATTCAGCATACTTCGGACAGAAGTCTCACCAAGATTATCGCAGAAAATGCATATCTCAGCTTGAAACCCGACGAAAACCAACATATCTCCGGTTCTGCATATCCAACGCACTGTGGAGTGGTGAAAACACCATATAACGTGCTTCTTGCATTAAATAGCTCGAAACGAGCGATCTCGATGATTCTGCATACTTCGGACAGAAGTCTCAACAAAATTATCGCAGAAAATGCATATCTCAGCTTGAAACCCGACGAAAACCAACATATCTCCGGTTCTGCATATCCAACGCACTGTGGAGTGGTGAAAACAGCATATAACGTGTTTCTTGCATTAAATAGCTCGAAAAGAGCGATCTAGATGATTCAGCACACTTCGGACAGAAGTGTCACCAAGATTATCGCAGGAAATGCAAATCTCAGCTTGAAACCTCACGAAAATCAATATGTCGCCGGTTCTGCACATCAAACTTACTATGGAGTGGCGAAAACACCAGAAAACGTGTTTCTCGCATTAAGTAGCTCGAAAAGAGAGCTCTCGATGATTCTGCACACTTCTCATAGATGAAACACCAAGATTATCGCAGTAAATGCATATCTCAGCTTGAAACCCCCCGAAAAAAAAGATATCGCTGGTACTGCATATCAAACGCACTGTGTTGTGGTGAAAACACCAGATGACGTGTTTCTCGCATTAAATAGATCGAAAAGAGCGATCTAGATGATTCTGCATACTTCTGACAGAAGACTCACCAAGATTATCGCAGGAAATACATATCTCAGCTACAAACCCCACCAAAAAAAAGATATCGCCGGTTCTGCATATCAAACGCACTGTGGAGTGGCGAAAACACCAGAAAACGTGTTTCTCGCATTAAGTAGCTCGAAAAGAGAGCTCTCGATGATTCTGCACACTTCTCATAGATGAAACACCAAGATTATCGCAGTAAATGCATATCTCAGCTTGAAACCCCCCGAAAAAAAAGATATCGCTGGTACTGCATATCAAACGCACTGTGTTGTGGTGAAAACACCAGATGACGTGTTTCTCGCATTAAATAGATCGAAAAGAGCGATCTCGATGATTCTGCATACTTCGGACAGAAGTCTCGCCAAGATTGCCGCAGAAAATGCATATCTCAGCTTGAAACCTCACGAAAATCAAGATGTCGCCGGTTCTGCATATCAAACGCACTGTGGAGTGGTGATAACACCAGATAACGTGTTTCTTGCATTAAACAGCTCGAAAAGAGCGTTCTCGATGATTCTGCATACTTCTGACAGAAGACTCACCAAGATTTTCGCAGTAAATGCATATCTCAGCTGGAAACACAATGAAAATCAAGATATCCCCGGTTCTGCATATCAAACGCACTGTGGAATGTTGAAAACACCAGAAAACGTGTTTCTCGCATTAAATAGCTCGAAAAGTGCGATCTCGATTATTCTGCATACTTCAGACTGAAGTCTCACCAAGATTATCGCAGAAAATGCATATCTCAGCTTGAAACCCGACCGAAACCAAGATATCTCCGGTTCTGCATATCAAACGCACTGTTGGGTGGTGAAAACACAAGAAAACGTGTTTCTCGCATTAAATAGCTCGAAAAGAGCGATCTAGATGATTCTGCATACTTCTGACAGAAGACTCACCAAGATTATCGCAGAAAATGCATATCTCAGCTACAAACCCCACCAAAACCAAGATTTCGCCGGTTCTGCATTTCAGACGCTCTGTGGAGTGGTGAAAAAACCAGAAAACGTGTTTCTCGCATTAAGTAGCTCGAAAAGTGCGTTCTCCATGATTCTGCATACTTCTCATACATGAAACACCAAGATTATCGCAGAAAATGCATATATCAGCTGGAAACCCCACGAAAACCAAGTTATCGGCGGCTCTACATATCAAACGCACTGTGGAATGGTCAAAACACCAGATAACGTGTTTCCCGCATTAAATAGCTCGAAAAGAGCGATATAGATGATTCTGCATACTTCTGACAGAAGACTCACCAAGATTATCGTAGAAAATGCATATCTCAGCTTGATACCCGACGAAAGCCAAGATGTCGCCGGTTTTGCATATCAAACGCACTGTGGAGTGGTGATAACACCAGATAACGTCTTTCTCGCATTAAACAGCTCGAAAAGAGCGTTCTCGATGATTCTGCATACTTCTGACAGAAGAATCACCAAGATTATCGCAGAAAATGCATATCTCAGCTTGAATCCCGACCGTAACCAAAATATCTCCGGTTCTGCATGTCAAACGCACTGTGGAGTGGCGAAAACACCAGATAACGTGTTTCTCGCATTAAATAGCTCGAAACGAGCGATCTAGGTGAGTCTGCATACTTCTGACTGAAGTCTCACCAACATTATCGCAGAAAATGCAAATCTCAGCTTGAAACCTCACGAAAATCAATATGTCGCCGGTTCTGCACATCAAACTTACTATGGAGTGGCGAAAACACCAGAAAACGTGTTTCTCGCATTAAGTAGCTCGAAAAGAGAGTTCTCGATGATTCTGCACACTTCTCATAGATGAAACACCAAGATTATCGCAGAAACTGCATATCTCAGCTTGAAACCCGACCGAAGCCAAGATATCTCCGGTTCTGCATGTCAAACATACTGTGGATTGGTGAATACGCCAGAAAACGTGTTTCTCGCATTAAATAGCTCGAAAAGTGCGAACTCGATTATTCTGCATACTTCAGACTGAAGTCTCACCAAGATTATCGCAGAAAATGCATATCTCAGCTTGAAACCCGACCGAAACCAAGATATCTCCGGTTCTGCATATCAAACGCACTGTTGGGTGGTGAAAACACAAGAAAACGTGTTTCTCGCATTAAATAGCTCGAAAAGAGCGATCTAGATGATTCTGCATACTTCTGACTGAAGACTCACCAAGATTATCGCAGAAAATGCATATCTCAGCTACAAACCCCACCAAAACCAAGATTTCGCCGGTTCTGCATTTCAGACGCACTGTGGAGTGGTGAAAAAACCAGAAAACGTGTTTCTCGCATTAAGTAGCTCGAAAAGTGCGTTCTCCATGATTCTGCATACTTCTCATAGATGAAACACCAAGATTATCGCAGAAAATGCATATATCAGCTGGAAACCCCACGAAAACCAAGTTATCGGCGGCTCTACATATCAAACGCACTGTGGAATGGTCAAAACACCAGATAACGTGTTTCCCGCATTAAATAGCTGGAAAAGAGCGATCTAGATGATTCTGCATACTTCTGACAGAAGACTCACCAAGATTATCGCAGAAAATGTATATCTCAGCTACAAACCCCACCAAAACCAAGATTTCGCCGGTTCTGCATTTCAGACGCACTGTGGAGTGGTGAAAAAACCAGAAAACGTGTTACTCGCATTAAATAGCTCGAAAAGAGCGATCTAGATGCTTCTGCATACTTCTCATAGATGAAACACCAAGATTGGCGCCGAAAATGCATATCTCAGCTTGAAACCTCACGAAAATCAAGATGTCGCCGGTTCTGCATATCAAACGCACTGTGGAGATGTCAAAACACCAGATAACGTGCTTCTCGCATTAAATAGCTCGAAAAGAGCGTCCTCGATGATTCTGCATACTTCGGACAGAAGTCTCACCAAGATTATCGCAGAAAATGCATATCTCAGCCTCAAACCCAACGAAAATCAAGATGTAGCCGGTTCAGCATATCAAACGCACTGTGGAGTGGTGAGAACATCCAGATAACGTGTTTCTCGCATTAAATAGCTCGAAAAGCGCGTTTTCGGAGATTCTGCATACTTCTGACAGATTCTCACCAAGATTATCGTAAAAAATGCATATCTCAGCTAGAAACCCGACCGAAACCAAGATATCTCCGGTTCTGCATGTCAAACGTACTGTGGATTGGTGAATACACCAGAAAACGTGATTCTCGCATTAAATAGCTCGAAAAGAGCGATCTCGATTATTCTGCATACTTCTGACAGAAGTCTCAACAAGATTATCGCAGAAAATGCATATTTCAGCTTGAAACCCCACGAAAACCAAGATATCTACTGTTCTGCATATCAAACGCACTGTGGAGTGATGAAAACAACAGATAACGTGTTTCTCGCACTAACTAGCTCGAAAAGAGCGATCTCGAGGATTCAGCATACTTCGGACAGAAGTCTCACCAAGATTATCGTAAAAAATGCATATCTCAGCTTGAAACCCCACGAAAGCCAAGATATCGCTGGTTCTGCATATCAAACGCACTGTGGAGTGGTGAAAACAACGGATAAGGTTTTTCTCGCATTAACTAGCTCGAAAAGAGCGATCTCGATGTTTCAGCATACTTCGGACAGAAGTCTCACCAAGATTATCGCAGTAAATGCATATCTCACCTTGAAACCCGACGAAAACCAAAATATCTCCGGTTCTGCATATCAAACGCACTGTGGAGTGGTGAAAACACCAGATAACGTGTTTCTCGCACTAACTAGCTCGAAAAGAGCGATCTCGATGATTCTGCATTCTTCTAACAGAAGTCTCACCATGATTATCGCTGAAAATGCATATCTCTGCTTGAAACCCCACGAAAACCAAGATATCTGCTGTTCTGCATATCCAACGAACTGTGGAGTGGTGAAAACCCCAGAAAACGTGTTTCTCGCATTAAATAGCTCGACAAGTGCGATCTCGATGATTCTGCATACTTCTAACAGAAGTCTCACCAAGATTATCGCAGAAAATGCATATCTCAGCTTGAAATCCGACGAAAACCAAAATATCTCCGGTTCTGCATATCAAACGCACTGTGGAGTGGTGAAAACACCAGATAACGTGTTTCTCGCACTAACTAGCTCGAAAAGAGCGATATCGATGATTAGGCATACTTCGGACAGAAGTCTCACCAAGATTATCGCAGAAAATGCATATCTCAGCTTGAAACCCCACGTAAACAAAGATATCTACTGTTCTGCATATCAAACGCACTGTGGAGTGGTGAAAACACCAGATAACGTGTTTCTCGCACTAACTAGCTCGAAAAGAGCGATCTCGATGATTCAGCATACTTCGGACAGAAGTCTCACCAAGATTATCGCAGAAAATGCATATCTCAGCTTGAAACCCGACGAAAACCAACATATCTCCGGTTCTGCATATCCAACGCACTGTGGAGTGGTGAAAACACCATATAACGTGCTTCTTGCATTAAATAGCTCGAAACGAGCGATCTCGATGATTCTGCATACTTCGGACAGAAGTCTCAACAAAATTATCCCAGAAAATGCATATCTCAGCTTGATACCCCACGAAAACCAAGATATCTACTGTTCTGCATATCGAACGCACTGTGGAGTGGTGAAATCACCAGAAAACGCGTTCCGTGCATTAAGTAGCTCGAAAAGAGCGATCTAGATGATTCAGCATACTTCGGACAGAAGTGTCACCAAGATTATCGCAGGAAATGCATATCTCAGCTTGAAACCCCACGAAAACCAAGATATCTACTGTTCTGCATATCCAACGAACTGTGGAGTGGTGAAAACCCCAGAAAACGTGTTTCTCGCATTATATAGATCGAAAAGAGCGCTCTCGATGTTTCTGCATACTTCGGACAGATGTTTCACCAAGATTATCGTAGAAAATGCATATCTCAGCTTGAAACCCGACGAAAACCAAAATATCTCCGGTTCTGCATGTCAAACGCACTGTGGAGTGGTGAAAACACCAGATAACGTGTTTCTCGCACAAACTAGCTCGAAAAGAGCGATCTCGATGATTCGGCATACTTCGGACAGAAGACTCACCAAGATTATCGCAGAAAATGCATATTTCAGCTTGAAACCCCACGAAAACCAAGATATCTACTGTTCTGCATATCAAACGCACTGTGGAGTGATGAAAACAACAGATAACGTGTTTCTCGCACTAACTAGCTCGAAAAGAGCGATCTCGAGGATTCAGCATACTTCGGACAGAAGTCTCACCAAGATTATCGTAAAAAATGCATATCTCAGCTTGAAACCCCACGAAAGCCAAGATATCGCTGGTTCTGCATATCAAACGCACTGTGGAGTGGTGAAAACACCGGATAAGGTTTTTCTCGCATTAACTAGCTCGAAAAGAGCGATCTCGATGTTTCAGCATACTTCGGACAGAAGTCTCACCAAGATTATCGCAGAAAATGCATATCTCAACTTGAAACCCCACGAAAACCAAGATATCGCCGGTTCTGCATATCAAACGCACTGTGGAGTGGTGAAAACACCAGATAACGTGTTTCTCGCATTAAATAGCTCGAAAAGAGCGATCTCGATGATTCTGCATACTTCGGACAGAGGTCTCACCAAGATTATCGCAGAAAATGCATATCTCAGCTTGAAACCCCACGAAAACAAAGATAGCTACTGTTCTGCATATCAAACGCACTGTGGAGTGGTGAAAACACCAGATAACGTGTTTCTCGCACTAACTAGCTCGAAAAGAGCGATCTCGATGATTCAGCATACTTCGGACAGAAGTCTCACCAAGATTATCGCAGAAAATGCATATCTCAGCTTGAAACCCGACGAAAACCAACATATCTCCGGTTCTGCATATCCAACACACTGTGGAGTGGTGAAAACAGCATATAACGTGTTTCTTGCATTAAATAGCTCGAAAAGAGCGATCTAGATGATTCAGCACACTTCGGACAGAAGTGTCACCAAGATTATCGCAGGAAATGCATATCTCAGCTTGAAACCCCACGAAAACCAAGATATCTCCGGTTCTGCATATCCAACGAACTGTTTAGTGGTGAAAACCCCAGAAAACGAGTTTCTCGCATTAAATAGCTCGAAAAGAGCGCTCTCGATGTTTCTGCATACTTCTAACAGAAGTCTCACCAAGATTATCGCAGAAAATGCATATCTCTGCTTGAAACCCCACGAAAACCAAGATATCTACTGTTCTGCATATCCAACGAACTGTGGTGTGGTGACAACCCCAGAAAACGTGTTTCTCGCATTCAATAGCACGAAAACAGCGATTTCGGTGATTCTGCACACTTGTAACAGCAGATTCATGAAGATTATCACTGATAATGCATATCTCAGCTGGAAACAACAACGATACCGAAGATATGGCAGTTTCCGCATATCAAACGCACCGTAGAGTGCTGAAAACACCAGAAAACGTGTTTTTCGCATTCAATAGCACGAAAACAGCGATTTCGGTGATTCTGCACACTTGTAACAGCAGAATCGTGAAGATTATCACTGAAAGTGCATATCTCAGCTGGAAACAACAACGATACCGAAGATATCGTAGTTTCCGCATATGAAACGCACTGTGGAGTGCTGAAAACACCAGAAAACGTGTTTTTCGTTTTCAAAAGCACGAAAACAGCGATTTCGGTGATTCTGCACACTTTTAACAGCAGAATCATGAAGATTATCACTGAAAATGCATATCTCAGCTGGAAACAACAACGATACCGAAGATATCGCAGTTTCCGCATATCAAACGCACTGTGGAGTGCTGAAAACACCAGAAAACGTGTTTTTCGCATTCAAACGCACGAAAACAGCGATTTCGGTGATTCTGCACACTTGTAACAGCAGAATCGTGAAGATTATCACTGAAAGTGCATATCTCAGCTGGAAACAACAACGATACCGAAGATATCGTAGTTTCCGCATATCAAACGCACTGTGGAGTGCTGAAAACACCAGAAAACGTGTTTTTCGCTTTCAAACGCACGAAAACAGCGATTTCGGTGATTCTGCACACTTGTAACAGCAGAATCATGAAGATTATCACTGAAAATGCATATCTCAGCTGGAAACAACAACGATACCGAAGATATCGCAGTTTCCGCATATCAAACGCACTGTGGAGTGCTGAAAACACCAGAAAACGTGTTTTTCGCTTTCAAAAGCACGAAAACAGCGATTTCGGTGATTCTGCACACTTGTAACAGCAGAATCGTGAAGATTATCACTGAAAATGCATATCTCAGCTGGAAACAACAACGATACCGAAGATATCGTAGTTTCCGCATATCAAACGCACTGTGGAGTGCTGAAAACACCAGAAAACGTGTTTTTCGCATTCAATAGCACGAAAACAGCGATTTCGGTGATTCTGCACACTTGTAACAGCAGATTCATGAAGATTATCACTGATAATGCATATCTCAGCTGGAAACAACAACGATACCGAAGATATGGCAGTTTCCGCATATCAAACGCACCGTGGAGTGCTGAAAACACCAGAAAACGTGTTTTTCGCATTCAATAGCACGAAAACAGCGATTTCGGTGATTCTGCACACTTGTAACAGCAGAATCGTGAAGATTATCACTGAAAGTGCTTATCTCAGCTGGAAACAACAACGATACCGAAGATATCGTAGTTTCCGCATATCAAACGCACTATGGAGTGCTGAAAACACCAGAAAATGTGTTTTTCGCGTTCAAAAGCACGAAAACAGCGATTTCGGTGATTCTGCACACTTGTAACAGCAGAATCGTGAAAATTATCACTCAAAATGCATATCTCAGCTGGAAACAACAACGATACCGAAGATATCGTAGTTTCCGCATATCAAACGCACTGTGGAGTGCTGAAAACACCAGAAAACGTGTTTTTCGTATTCAAAAGCACGAAAACAGCGATTTCGGTGATTCTGCACACTTTTAACAGCAGAATCATGAAGATTATCACTGAAAATGCGTATCTCAGCTGGAAACAACAACGATACCGAAGATATCGCAGTTTCCGCATATCAAACGCACTGTGGAGTGCTGAAAACACCAGAAAACGTGTTTTTCGCATTCAAACGCACGAAAACAGCGATTTCGGTGATTCTGCACACTTGTAACAGCAGAATCGTGAAGATTATCACTGAAAGTGCATATCTCAGCTGGAAACAACAACGATACCGAAGATGTAGTTTCCGCATATCAAACGCACTGTGGAGTGCTGAAAACACCAGAAAACGTGTTTTTCGCTTTCAAACGCACGAAAACAGCGATTTCGGTGATTCTGCACACTTGTAACAGCAGAATCATGAAGATTATCACTGAAAATGCATATCTCAGCTGGAAACAACAACGATACCGAAGATATCGCAGTTTCCGCATATCAAACGCACTGTGGAGTGCTGAAAACACCAGAAAACGTGTTTTTCGCTTTCAAAAGCACGAAAACAGCGATTTCGGTGATTCTGCACACTTGTAACAGCAGAATCGTGAAGATTATCACTGAAAATGCATATCTCAGCTGGAAACAACAACGATACCGAAGATATCGTAGTTTCCGCATATCAAACGCACTGTGGAGTGCTGAAAACACCAGAAAACGTGTTTTTCGCATTCAAAAGCACGAAAACAGCGATTTCGGTGATTCTGCACACTTGTAACAGCAGAATCATGAAGATTATCACTGAAAATGCATATCTCAGCTGGAACCAACAACGATACCGAAGATATCGTAGTTTCCGCATATCAAACGCACTGTGGAGTGCTGAAAACACCAGAAAACGTGTTTTTCGCATTGAATAGCGCGAGAACAGCGATTTCGGTGATTCTGCACACTTGTAACAGCAGATTCATGAAGATTATCACTGATAATGCATATCTCAGCTGGAAACAACAACGATACCGAAGATATGGCAGTTTCCGCATATCAAACGCACCGTGGAGTGCTGAAAACACCAGAATACGTGTTTTTCGCATTCAATAGCACGAAAACAGCGATTTCGGTGATTCTGCACACTTGTAACAGCAGAATCGTGATGATTATCACTGAAAGTGCATATCTCAGCTGGAAACAACAACGATACCGAAGATATCGTAGTTTCTGCATATCAAACGCACTGTGGAGTGCTGAAAACCCCAGAAAACGTGTTTTTCGCATTCAAAAGCACGAAAACAGCGATTTCGGTGATTCTGCACACTTGTAACAGCAGAATCATGAAGATTATCACTGAAAATGCATATCTCAGCTGGAAACAACAACGATACCGAAGATATCGTAGTTTCCGCATATCAAACGCACTGTGGAGTGCTGAAAACACCAGAAAACGTGTTTTTCGCATTGAATAGCGCGAGAACAGCGATTTCGGTGATTCTGCACACTTGTAACAGCAGATTCATGAAGATTATCACTGATAATGCATATCTCAGCTGGAAACAACAACGATACCGAAGATATGGCAGTTTCCGCATATCAAACGCACCGTGGAGTGCTGAAAACACCAGAAAACGTGTTTTTCGCATTCAATAGCACGAAAACAGCGATTTCGGTGATTCTGCACACTTGTAACAGCAGAATCGTGATGATTATCACTGAAAGTGCATATCTCAGCTGGAAACAACAACGATACCGAAGATATCGTAGTTTCTGCATATCAAACGCACTGTGGAGTGCTGAAAACCCCAGAAAACGTGTTTTTCGCATTCAAAAGCACGAAAACAGCGATTTCGGTGATTCTGCACACTTGTAACAGCAGAATCATGAAGATTATCACTGAAAATGCATATCTCAGCTGGAAACAACAACGATACCGAAGATATCGTAGTTTCCGCATATCAAACGCACTATGGAGTGCTGAAAACACCAGAAAATGTGTTTTTCGCGTTCAAAAGCACGAAAACAGCGATTTCGGTGATTCTGCACACTTGTAACAGCAGAATCGTGAAAATTATCACTCAAAATGCATATCTCAGCTGGAAACAACAACGATACCGAAGATATCGTAGTTTCCGCATATCAAACGCACCGTGGAGTGCTGAAAACACCAGAAAACGTGTTTTTCGCATTCAATAGCACGAAAACAGCGATTTCGGTGATTCTGCACACTTTTAACAGCAGAATCATGAAGATTATCACTGAAAATGCATATCTCAGCTGGAAACAACAACGATACCGAAGATATCGCAGTTTCCGCATATCAAACGCACTGTGGAGTGCTGAAAACACCAGAAAACGTGTTTTTCGCATTCAAAAGCACGAAAACAGCGATTTCGGTGATTCTGCACACTTGTAACAACAGAATCGTGAAGATTATCACTGAAAGTGCATATCTCAGCTGGAAACAACAACGATACCGAAGATATCGCAGTTTCCGCATATCAAACGCACTGTGGAGTGCTGAAAACACCAGAAAACGTGTTTTTCGCATTCAAAAGCACGAAAACAGCGATTTCGGTGATTCTGCACACTTGTAACAGCAGAATCGTGAAGATTATCACTGAAAGTGCATATCTCAGCTGGAAACAACAACGATAGCGAAGATATCGCAGTTTCCGCATATCAAACGCACTGTGGAGTGCTGAAAACACCAGAAAACGTGTTTTTCGCATTGAATAGCGCGAGAACAGCGATTTCGGTGATTCTGCACACTTGTAACAGCAGATTCATGAAGATTATCACTGATAATGCATATCTCAGCTGGAAACAACAACGATACCGAAGATATGGCAGTTTCCGCATATCAAACGCACCGTGGAGTGCTGAAAACACCAGAAAACGTGTTTTTCGCATTCAATAGCACGAAAACAGCGATTTCGGTGATTCTGCACACTTGTAACAGCAGAATCGTGATGATTATCACTGAAAGTGCATATCTCAGCTGGAAACAACAACGATACCGTAGATATCGTAGTTTCCGCATATCAAACGCACTGTGGAGTGCTGAAAACACCAGAAAACGTGTTTTTCGCATTCAAAAGCACGAAAACAGCGATTTCGGTGATTCTGCACACTCGTAACAGCAGAATCGTGAAGATTATCACTGAAAGGGCATATCTCAGCTGGGAACAACAACGATACCGAAGATATCGCAGTTTCCGCATATCAAACGCACTGTGGAGTGCTGAAAACACCAGAAAACGTGTTTTTCGCATTCAATAGCACGAAAACAGCGATTTCGGTGATTCTGCACACTTGTAACAGCAGAATCGTGATGATTATCACTGAAAGTGCATATCTCAGCTGGAAACAACAACGATACCGAAGATATCGTAGTTTCTGCATATCAAACGCACTGTGGAGTGCTGAAAACCCCAGAAAACGTGTTTTTCGCATTCAAAAGCACGAAAACAGCGATTTCGGTGATTCTGCACACTTGTAACAGCAGAATCATGAAGATTATCACTGAAAATGCATATCTCAGCTGGAAACAACAACGATACCGAAGATATCGTAGTTTCCGCATATCAAACGCACTATGGAGTGCTGAAAACACCAGAAAATGTGTTTTTCGCGTTCAAAAGCACGAAAACAGCGATTTCGGTGATTCTGCACACTTGTAACAGCAGAATCGTGAAAATTATCACTCAAAATGCATATCTCAGCTGGAAACAACAACGATACCGAAGATATCGTAGTTTCCGCATATCAAACGCACTGTGGAGTGCTGAAAACACCAGAAAACGTGTTTTTCGCATTCAAAAGCACGAAAACAGCGATTTCGGTGATTCTGCACACTTTTAACAGCAGAATCATGAAGATTATCACTGAAAATGCATATCTCAGCTGGAAACAACAACGATACCGAAGATATCGCAGTTTCCGCATATCAAACGCACTGTGGAGTGCTGAAAACACCAGAAAACGTGTTTTTCGCATTCAAACGCACGAAAACAGCGATTTCGGTGATTCTGCACACTTGTAACAGCAGAATCGTGAAGATTATCACTGAAAGTGCATATCTCAGCTGGAAACAACAACGATACCGAAGATATCGTAGTTTCCGCATATCAAACGCACTGTGGAGTGCTGAAAACACCAGAAAACGTGTTTTTCGCTTTGAAACGCACGAAAACAGCGATTTCGGTGATTCTGCACACTTGTAACAGCAGAATCATGAAGATTATCACTGAAAATGCATATCTCAGCTGGAAACAACAACGATACCGAAGATATCGCAGTTTCCGCATATCAAACGCACTGTGGAGTGCTGAAAACACCAGAAAACGTGTTTTTCGCTTTCAAAAGCACGAAAACAGCGATTTCGGTGATTCTGCACACTTGTAACAGCAGAATCGTGAAGATTATCACTGAAAATGCATATCTCAGCTGGAAACAACAACGATACCGAAGATATCGTAGTTTCCGCATATCAAACGCACTGTGGAGTGCTGAAAACACCAGAAAACGTGTTTTTCGCATTCAAAAGCACGAAAACAGCGATTTCGGTGATTCTGCACACTTGTAACAGCAGAATCATGAAGATTATCACTGAAAATGCATATCTCAGCTGGAAACAACAACGATACCGAAGATATCGTAGTTTCCGCATATCAAACGCACTGTGGAGTGCTGAAAACACCAGAAAACGTGTTTTTCGCATTGAATAGCGCGAGAACAGCGATTTCGGTGATTCTGCACACTTGTAACAGCAGATTCATGAAGATTATCACTGATAATGCATATCTCAGCTGGAAACAACAACGATACCGAAGATATGGCAGTTTCCGCATATCAAACGCACCGTGGAGTGCTGAAAACACCAGAAAACGTGTTTTTCGCATTCAATAGCACGAAAACAGCGATTTCGGTGATTCTGCACACTTGTAACAGCAGAATCGTGATGATTATCACTGAAAGTGCATATCTCAGCTGGAAACAACAACGATACCGAAGATATCGTAGTTTCTGCATATCAAACGCACTGTGGAGTGCTGAAAACCCCAGAAAACGTGTTTTTCGCATTCAAAAGCACGAAAACAGCGATTTCGGTGATTCTGCACACTTGTAACAGCAGAATCATGAAGATTATCACTGAAAATGCATATCTCAGCTGGAAACAACAGCGATACCGAAGATATCGTAGTTTCCGCATATCAAACGCACTGTGGAGTGCTGAAAACACCAGAAAACGTGTTTTTCGCATTGAATAGCGCGAGAACAGCGATTTCGGTGATTCTGCACACTTGTAACAGCAGATTCATGAAGATTATCACTGATAATGCATATCTCAGCTGGAAACAACAACGATACCGAAGATATGGCAGTTTCCGCATATCAAACGCACCGTGGAGTGCTGAAAACACCAGAAAACGTGTTTTTCGCATTCAATAGCACGAAAACAGCGATTTCGGTGATTCTGCACACTTGTAACAGCAGAATCGTGATGATTATCACTGAAAGTGCATATCTCAGCTGGAAACAACAACGATACCGAAGATATCGTAGTTTCTGCATATCAAACGCACTGTGGAGTGCTGAAAACCCCAGAAAACGTGTTTTTCGCATTCAAAAGCACGAAAACAGCGATTTCGGTGATTCTGCACACTTGTAACAGCAGAATCATGAAGATTATCACTGAAAATGCATATCTCAGCTGGAAACAACAACGATACCGAAGATATCGTAGTTTCCGCATATCAAACGCACTATGGAGTGCTGAAAACACCAGAAAATGTGTTTTTCGCGTTCAAAAGCACGAAAACAGCGATTTCGGTGATTCTGCACACTTGTAACAGCAGAATCGTGAAAATTATCACTCAAAATGCATATCTCAGCTGGAAACAACAACGATACCGAAGATATCGTAGTTTCCGCATATCAAACGCACCGTGGAGTGCTGAAAACACCAGAAAACGTGTTTTTCGCATTCAATAGCACGAAAACAGCGATTTCGGTGATTCTGCACACTTTTAACAGCAGAATCATGAAGATTATCACTGAAAATGCATATCTCAGCTGGAAACAACAACGATAC
Source organism: Anthophora plumipes (assembly GCA_951804975.1). Classification (NCBI taxonomy): domain Eukaryota; kingdom Metazoa; phylum Arthropoda; class Insecta; order Hymenoptera; family Apidae; genus Anthophora; species Anthophora plumipes. The sequence goes on from CATORF010000423.1 coordinate 2,715,261, forward strand.
CGAAGATATCGCAGTTTCCGCATATCAAACGCACTGTGGAGTGCTGAAAACACCAGAAAACGTGTTTTTCGCATTCAAAAGCACGAAAACAGCGATTTCGGTGATTCTGCACACTTGTAACAACAGAATCGTGAAGATTATCACTGAAAGTGCATATCTCAGCTGGAAACAACAACGATACCAAAGATATCGCAGTTTCCGCATATCAAACGCACTGTGGAGTGCTGAAAACACCAGAAAACGTGTTTTTCGCATTCAAAAGCACGAAAACAGCGATTTCGGTGATTCTGCACACTTGTAACAGCAGAATCGTGAAGATTATCACTGAAAGTGCATATCTCAGCTGGAAACAACAACGATACCGAAGATATCGCAGTTTCCGCATATCAAACGCACTGTGGAGTGCTGAAAACACCAGAAAACGTGTTTTTCGCATTGAATAGCGCGAGAACAGCGATTTCGGTGATTCTGCACACTTGTAACAGCAGATTCATGAAGATTATCACTGATAATGCATATCTCAGCTGGAAACAACAACGATACCGAAGATATGGCAGTTTCCGCATATCAAACGCACCGTGGAGTGCTGAAAACACCAGAAAACGTGTTTTTCGCATTCAATAGCACGAAAACAGCGATTTCGGTGATTCTGAACACTTGTAACAGCAGAATCGTGAAGATTATCACTGAAAGGGCATATCTCAGCTGGGAACAACAACGATACCGAAGATATCGCAGTTTCCGCATATCAAACGCACTGTGGAGTGCTGAAAACACCAGAAAATGTGTTTTTCGCGTTCAAAAGCACGAAAACAGCGATTTCGGTGATTCTGCACACTTGTAACAGCAGAATCGTGAAAATTATCACTCAAAATGCATATCTCAGCTGGAAACAACAACGATACCGAAGATATCGTAGTTTCCGCATATCAAACGCACTGTGGAGTGCTGAAAACACCAGAAAACGTGTTTTTCGCATTCAAAAGCACGAAAACAGCGATTTCGGTGATTCTGCACACTTGTAACAGCAGAATCATGAAGATTATCACTGAAAATGCATATCTCAGCTGGAAACAACAACGATACCGAACATATCGTAGTTTCCGCATATCAAACGCACTGTGGAGTGCTGAAAACACCAGAAAACGTGTTTTTCGCATTGAATAGCGCGAGAACAGCGATTTCGGTGATTCTGCACACTTGTAACAGCAGATTCATGAAGATTATCACTGATAATGCATATCTCAGCTGGAAACAACAACGATACCGAAGATATGGCAGTTTCCGCATATCAAACGCACCGTGGAGTGCTGAAAACACCAGAAAACGTGTTTTTCGCATTCAATAGCACGAAAACAGCGATTTCGGTGATTCTGAACACTTGTAACAGCAGAATCGTGAAGATTATCACTGAAAGGGCATATCTCAGCTGGGAACAACAACGATACCGAAGATATCGCAGTTTCCGCATATCAAACGCACTGTGGAGTGCTGAAAACACCAGAAAATGTGTTTTTCGCGTTCAAAAGCACGAAAACAGCGATTTCGGTGATTCTGCACACTTGTAACAGCAGAATCATGAAGATTATCACTGAAAATGCATATCTCAGCTGGAAACAACAACGATACCGAACATATCGTAGTTTCCGCATATCAAACGCACTGTGGAGTGCTGAAAACACCAGAAAACGTGTTTTTCGCATTCAAACGCACGAAAACAGCGATTTCGGTGATTCTGCACACTTGTAACAGCAGAATCGTGAAGATTATCACTGAAAGTGCATATCTCAGCTGGAAACAACAACGATACCGAAGATATCGTAGTTTCCGCATATCAAACGCACCGTGGAGTGCTGAAAACACCAGAAAACGTGTTTTTCGCGTTCAAAAGCACGAAAACAGCGATTTCGGTGATTCTGCACACTTGTAACAGCAGAATCGTGAAAATTATCACTCAAAATGCATATCTCAGCTGGAAACAACAACGATACCGAAGATATCGTAGTTTCCGCATATCAAACGCACTGTGGAGTGCTGAAAACACCAGAAAACGTGTTTTTCGTATTCAAAAGCACGAAAACAGCGATTTCGGTGATTCTGCACACTTTTAACAGCAGAATCATGAAGATTATCACTGAAAATGCATATCTCAGCTGGAAACAACAACGATACCGAAGATATCGCAGTTTCCGCATATCAAACGCACTGTGGAGTGCTGAAAACACCAGAAAACGTGTTTTTCGCATTCAAAAGCACGAAAACAGCGATTTCGGTGATTCTGCACACTTGTAACAACAGAATCGTGAAGATTATCACTGAAAGTGCATATCTCAGCTGGAAACAACAACGATACCGAAGATATCGCAGTTTCCGCATATCAAACGCACTGTGGAGTGCTGAAAACACCAGAAAACGTGTTTTTCGCATTCAAAAGCACGAAAACAGCGATTTCGGTGATTCTGCACACTTGTAACAGCAGAATCGTGAAGATTATCACTGAAAGTGCATATCTCAGCTGGAAACAACAACGATACCGAAGATATCGCAGTTTCCGCATATCAAACGCACTGTGGAGTGCTGAAAACACCAGAAAACGTGTTTTTCGCATTGAATAGCGCGAGAACAGCGATTTCGGTGATTCTGCACACTTGTAACAGCAGATTCATGAAGATTATCACTGATAATGCATATCTCAGCTGGAAACAACAACGATACCGAAGATATGGCAGTTTCCGCATATCAAACGCACCGTGGAGTGCTGAAAACACCAGAAAACGTGTTTTTCGCGTTCAAAAGCACGAAAACAGCGATTTCGGTGATTCTGCACACTTGTAACAGCAGAATCGTGAAAATTATCACTCAAAATGCATATCTCAGCTGGAAACAACAACGATACCGAAGATATCGTAGTTTCCGCATATCAAACGCACTGTGGAGTGCTGAAAACACCAGAAAACGTGTTTTTCGTATTCAAAAGCACGAAAACAGCGATTTCGGTGATTCTGCACACTTTTAACAGCAGAATCATGAAGATTATCACTGAAAATGCATATCTCAGCTGGAAACAACAACGATACCGAAGATATCGCAGTTTCCGCATATCAAACGCACTGTGGAGTGCTGAAAACACCAGAAAACGTGTTTTTCGCATTCAAAAGCACGAAAACAGCGATTTCGGTGATTCTGCACACTTGTAACAACAGAATCGTGAAGATTATCACTGAAAGTGCATATCTCAGCTGGAAACAACAACGATACCGAAGATATCGCAGTTTCCGCATATCAAACGCACTGTGGAGTGCTGAAAACACCAGAAAACGTGTTTTTCGCATTCAAAAGCACGAAAACAGCGATTTCGGTGATTCTGCACACTTGTAACAGCAGAATCGTGAAGATTATCACTGAAAGTGCATATCTCAGCTGGAAACAACAACGATACCGAAGATATCGCAGTTTCCGCATATCAAACGCACTGTGGAGTGCTGAAAACACCAGAAAACGTGTTTTTCGCATTGAATAGCGCGAGAACAGCGATTTCGGTGATTCTGCACACTTGTAACAGCAGATTCATGAAGATTATCACTGATAATGCATATCTCAGCTGGAAACAACAACGATACCGAAGATATGGCAGTTTCCGCATATCAAACGCACCGTGGAGTGCTGAAAACACCAGAAAACGTGTTTTTCGCATTCAATAGCACGAAAACAGCGATTTCGGTGATTCTGCACACTTGTAACAGCAGAATCGTGAAGATTATCACTGAAAGTGCATATCTCAGCTGGAAACAACAACGATACCGAAGATATCGTAGTTTCTGCATATCAAACGCACTGTGGAGTGCTGAAAACACCAGAAAACGTGTTGTTCGCATTCAAAAGCACGAAAACAGCGATTTCGGTGATTCTGCACACTTGTAACAGCAGAATCGTGAAAATTATCACTCAAAATGCATATCTCAGCTGGAAACAACAACGATACCGAAGATATCGTAGTTTCCGCATATCAAACGCACTGTGGAGTGCTGAAAACACCAGAAAACGTGTTTTTCGTATTCAAAAGCACGAAAACAGCGATTTCGGTGATTCTGCACACTTTTAACAGCAGAATCATGAAGATTATCACTGAAAGTGCATATCTCAGCTGGAAACAACAACGATACCGAAGATATCGTAGTTTCTGCATATCAAACGCACTGTGGAGTGCTGAAAACCCCAGAAAACGTGTTTTTCGCATTCAAAAGCACGAAAACAGCGATTTCGGTGATTCTGCACACTTGTAACAGCAGAATCATGAAGATTATCACTGAAAATGCATATCTCAGCTGGAAACAACAACGATACCGAAGATATCGTAGTTTCCGCATATCAAACGCACTATGGAGTGCTGAAAACACCAGAAAATGTGTTTATCGCGTTCAAAAGCACGAAAACAGCGATTTCGGTGATTCTGCACACTTGTAACAGCAGAATCGTGAAAATTATCACTCAAAATGCATATCTCAGCTGGAAACAACAACGATACCGAAGATATCGTAGTTTCCGCATATCAAACGCACTGTGGAGTGCTGAAAACACCAGAAAACGTGTTTTTCGTATTCAAAAGCACGAAAACAGCGATTTCGGTGATTCTGCACACTTTTAACAGCAGAATCATGAAGATTATCACTGAAAATGCATATCTCAGCTGGAAACAACAACGATACCGAAGATATCGCAGTTTCCGCATATCAAACGCACTGTGGAGTGCTGAAAACACCAGAAAACGTGTTTTTCGCATTGAATAGCGCGAGAACAGCGATTTCGGTGATTCTGCACACTTGTAACAGCAGAATCGTGAAGATTATCACTGAAAGTGCATATCTCAGCTGGAAACAACAACGATACCGAAGATATCGTAGTTTCTGCATATCAAACGCACTGTGGAGTGCTGAAAACACCAGAAAACGTGTTTTTCGCATTCAAAAGCACGAAAACAGCGATTTCGGTGATTCTGCACACTTGTAACAGCAGAATCGTGAAGATTATCAATGAAAGTGCATATCTCAGCTGGAAACAACAACGATACCGAAGATATCGCAGTTTCCGCATATCAAACGCACTGTGGAGTGCTGAAAACACCAGAAAACGTGTTTTTCGCATTGAATAGCGCGAGAACAGCGATTTCGGTGATTCTGCACACTTGTAACAGCAGATTCGTGAAGGTTATCACTGATAATGCATATCTCAGCTGGAAACAACAACGATACCGAAGATATGGCAGTTTCCGCATATCAAACGCACCGTGGAGTGCTGAAAACACCAGAAAACGTGTTTTTCGCATTCAATAGCACGAAAACAGCGATTTCGGTGATTCTGCACACTTGTAACAGCAGAATCGTGATGATTATCACTGAAAGTGCATATCTCAGCTGGAAACAACAACGATACCGAAGATATCGTAGTTTCTGCATATCAAACGCACTGTGGAGTGCTGAAAACCCCAGAAAACGTGTTTTTCGCATTCAAAAGCACGAAAACAGCGATTTCGGTGATTCTGCACACTTGTAACAGCAGAATCATGAAGATTATCACTGAAAATGCATATCTCAGCTGGAAACAACAACGATACCGAAGATATCGTAGTTTCCGCATATCAAACGCACTATGGAGTGCTGAAAACACCAGAAAATGTGTTTTTCGCGTTCAAAAGCACGAAAACAGCGATTTCGGTGATTCTGCACACTTGTAACAGCAGAATCGTGAAAATTATCACTCAAAATGCATATCTCAGCTGGAAACAACAACGATACCGAAGATATCGTAGTTTCCGCATATCAAACGCACTGTGGAGTGCTGAAAACACCAGAAAACGTGTTTTTCGCATTCAAAAGCACGAAAACAGCGATTTCGGTGATTCTGCACACTTGTAACAGCAGAATCATGAAGATTATCACTGAAAATGCATATCTCAGCTGGAAACAACAACGATACCGAACATATCGTAGTTTCCGCATATCAAACGCACTGTGGAGTGCTGAAAACACCAGAAAACGTGTTTTTCGCATTCAAACGCACGAAAACAGCGATTTCGGTGATTCTGCACACTTGTAACAGCAGAATCGTGAAGATTATCACTGAAAGTGCATATCTCAGCTGGAAACAACAACGATACCGAAGATATCGTAGTTTCCGCATATCAAACGCACCGTGGAGTGCTGAAAACACCAGAAAACGTGTTTTTCGCGTTCAAAAGCACGAAAACAGCGATTTCGGTGATTCTGCACACTTGTAACAGCAGAATCGTGAAAATTATCACTCAAAATGCATATCTCAGCTGGAATCAACAACGATACCGAAGATATCGTAGTTTCCGCATATCAAACGCACTGTGGAGTGCTGAAAACACCAGAAAACGTGTTTTTCGTATTCAAAAGCACGAAAACAGCGATTTCGGTGATTCTGCACACTTTTAACAGCAGAATCATGAAGATTATCACTGAAAATGCATATCTCAGCTGGAAACAACAACGATACCGAAGATATCGCAGTTTCCGCATATCAAACGCACTGTGGAGTGCTGAAAACACCAGAAAACGTGTTTTTCGCATTCAAAAGCACGAAAACAGCGATTTCGGTGATTCTGCACACTTGTAACAACAGAATCGTGAAGATTATCACTGAAAGTGCATATCTCAGCTGGAAACAACAACGATACCGAAGATATCGCAGTTTCCGCATATCAAACGCACTGTGGAGTGCTGAAAACACCAGAAAACGTGTTTTTCGCATTCAAAAGCACGAAAACAGCGATTTCGGTGATTCTGCACACTTGTAACAGCAGAATCGTGAAGATTATCACTGAAAGTGCATATCTCAGCTGGAAACAACAACGATACCGAAGATATCGCAGTTTCCGCATATCAAACGCACTGTGGAGTGCTGAAAACACCAGAAAACGTGTTTTTCGCATTGAATAGCGCGAGAACAGCGATTTCGGTGATTCTGCACACTTGTAACAGCAGATTCATGAAGATTATCACTGATAATGCATATCTCAGCTGGAAACAACAACGATACCGAAGATATGGCAGTTTCCGCATATCAAACGCACCGTGGAGTGCTGAAAACACCAGAAAACGTGTTTTTCGCATTCAATAGCACGAAAACAGCGATTTCGGTGATTCTGCACACTTGTAACAGCAGAATCGTGAAGATTATCACTGAAAGTGCATATCTCAGCTGGAAACAACAACGATACCGAAGATATCGTAGTTTCTGCATATCAAACGCACTGTGGAGTGCTGAAAACACCAGAAAACGTGTTGTTCGCATTCAAAAGCACGAAAACAGCGATTTCGGTGATTCTGCACACTTGTAACAGCAGAATCGTGAAAATTATCACTCAAAATGCATATCTCAGCTGGAAACAACAACGATACCGAAGATATCGTAGTTTCCGCATATCAAACGCACTGTGGAGTGCTGAAAACACCAGAAAACGTGTTTTTCGTATTCAAAAGCACGAAAACAGCGATTTCGGTGATTCTGCACACTTTTAACAGCAGAATCATGAAGATTATCACTGAAAGTGCATATCTCAGCTGGAAACAACAACGATACCGAAGATATCGTAGTTTCTGCATATCAAACGCACTGTGGAGTGCTGAAAACCCCAGAAAACGTGTTTTTCGCATTCAAAAGCACGAAAACAGCGATTTCGGTGATTCTGCACACTTGTAACAGCAGAATCATGAAGATTATCACTGAAAATGCATATCTCAGCTGGAAACAACAACGATACCGAAGATATCGCAGTTTCCGCATATCAAACGCACTGTGGAGTGCTGAAAACACCAGAAAACGTGTTTTTCGCATTCAAAAGCACGAAAACAGCGATTTCGGTGATTCTGCACACTTGTAACAGCAGAATCGTGAAGATTATCACTGAAAGTGCATATCTCAGCTGGAAACAACAACGATACCGAAGATATCGTAGTTTCTGCATATCAAACGCACTGTGGAGTGCTGAAAACACCAGAAAACGTGTTTTTCGCATTCAAAAGCACGAAAACAGCGATTTTGTGATTCTGCACACTTGTAACAGCAGAATCGTGAAGATTATCACTGAAAGTGCATATCTCAGCTGGAAACAACAACGATACCGAAGATATCGCAGTTTCCGCATATCAAACGCACTGTGGAGTGCTGAAAACACCAGAAAACGTGTTTTTCGCATTGAATAGCGCGAGAACAGCGATTTCGGTGATTCTGCACACTTGTAACAGCAGATTCGTGAAGGTTATCACTGATAATGCATATCTCAGCTGGAAACAACAACGATACCGAAGATATGGCAGTTTCCGCATATCAAACGCACCGTGGAGTGCTGAAAACACCAGAAAACGTGTTTTTCGCATTCAATAGCACGAAAACAGCGATTTCGGTGATTCTGCACACTTGTAACAGCAGAATCGTGATGATTATCACTGAAAGTGCATATCTCAGCTGGAAACAACAACGATACCGAAGATATCGTAGTTTCTGCATATCAAACGCACTGTGGAGTGCTGAAAACCACAGAAAACGTGTTTTTCGCATTCAAAAGCACGAAAACAGCGATTTCGGTGATTCTGCACACTTGTAACAGCAGAATCATGAAGATTATCACTGAAAATGCATATCTCAGCTGGAAACAACAACGATACCGAAGATATCGTAGTTTCCGCATATCAAACGCACTGTGGAGTGCTGAAAACACCAGAAAACGTGTTTTTCGTATTCAAAAGCACGAAAACAGCGATTTCGGTGATTCTGCACACTTTTAACAGCAGAATCATGAAGATTATCACTGAAAATGCATATCTCAGCTGTAAACAACAACGATACCGAAGATATCGCAGTTTCCGCATATCAAACGCACTGTGGAGTGCTGAGAACACCAGAAAACGTGTTTTTCGCATTCAATAGCACGAAAACAGCGATTTCGGTGATTCTGCACACTTGTAACAGCAGAATCGTGAAGATTATCACTGAAAGTGCATATCTCAGCTGGAAACAACAACGATACCGAAGATATCGTAGTTTCCGCATATCAAACGCACTGTGGAGTGCTGAAAACACCAGAAAACGTGTTTTTCGCATTCAAACGCACGAAAACAGCGATTTCGGTGATTCAGCACACTTGTAACAGCAGAATCGTGAAGATTATCACTGAAAGTGCATATCTCAGCTGGAAACAACAACGATACCGAAGATATCGTAGTTTCCGCATATCAAACGCACTGTGGAGTGCTGAAAACACCAGAAAACGTGTTTTTCGCATTCAAAAGCACGAAAACAGCGATTTCGGTGATTCTGCACACTCGTAACAGCAGAATCGTGAAGATTATCACTGAAAGGGCATATCTCAGCTGGGAACAACAACGATACCGAAGATATCGCAGTTTCCGCATATCAAACGCACTGTGGAGTGCTGAAAACACCAGAAAACGTGTTTTTCGCATTCAAAAGCACGAAAACAGCGATTTCGGTGATTCTGCACACTTGTAACAGCAGATTCATGAAGATTATCACTGATAATGCATATCTCAGCTGGAAACAACAACGATACCGAAGATATTGCAGTTTCCGCATATCAAACGCACTGTGGAGTGCTGAAAACACCAGAAAACGTGTTTTTCGCATTCAATAGCACGAAAACAGCGATTTCGGTGATTCTGCACACTTGTAACAGCAGAATCGTGAAGATTATCACTGAAAGTGCATATCTCAGCTGGAAACAACAACGATACCGAAGATATCGTAGTTTCTGCATATCAAACGCACTGTGGAGTGCTGAAAACACCAGAAAACGTGTTTTTCGCATTCAAAAGCACGAAAACAGCGATTTCGGTGATTCTGCACACTTGTAACAGCAGAATCATGAAGATTATCACTGAAAATGCATATCTCAGCTGGAAACAACAATGATACCGAAGATATCGTAGTTTCCGCATATCAAACGCACTGTGGAGTGCTGAAAACACCAGAAAACGTGTTTTTCGCATTCAAACGCACGAAAACAGCGATTTCGGTGATTCTGCACACTTGTAACAGCAGAATCGTGAAGATTATCACTGAAAGTGCATATCTCAGCTGGAAACAACAACGATACCAAAGATATCGCAGTTTCCGCATATCAAACGCACTGTGGAGTGCTGAAAACACCAGAAAACGTGTTTTTCGCATTCAAAAGCACGAAAACAGCGATTTCGGTGATTCTGCACACTTGTAACAGCAGAATCGTGAAGATTATCACTGAAAATGCATATCTCAGCTGGAAACAACAACGATACCGAAGATATCGCAGTTTCCGCATATCAAACGCACTGTGGAGTGCTGAAAACACCAGAAAACGTGTTTTTCGCGTTCAAAAGCACGAAAACAGCGATTTCGGTGATTCTGCACACTTGTAACAGCAGAATCGTGAAGATTATCACTGAAAATGCATATCTCAGCTGGAAACAACAACGATACCGAAGATATCGTAGTTTCCGCATATCAAACGCACTGTGGAGTGCTGAAAACACCAGAAAACGTGTTTTTCGCATTCAAACGCACGAAAACAGCGATTTCGGTGATTCTGCACACTTGTAACAGCAGAATCGTGAAGATTATCACTGAAAGTGCATATCTCAGTTGGAAACAACAACGATACCGAAGATATCGTAGTTTCCGCATATCAAACGCACTGTGGAGTGCTGAAAACACCAGAAAACGTGTTTTTCGCTTTCAAAAGCACGAAAACAGCGATTTCGGTGATTCTGCACACTTGTAACAGCAGAATCATGAAGATTATCACTGAAAATGCATATCTCAGCTGGAAACAACAACGATACCGAAGATATCGTAGTTTCCGCATATCAAACGCACTGTGGAGTGCTGAAAACACCAGAAAACGTGTTTTTCGCATTCAAAAGCACGAAAACAGCGATTTCGGTGATTCTGCACACTTGTAACAGCAGAATCGTGAAGATTATCACTGAAAGGGCATATCTCAGCTGGGAACAACAACGATACCGAAGATATCGCAGTTTGCGCATATCAAACGCACTGTGGAGTGCTGAAAACACCAGAAAACGTGTTTTTCGCATTCAAAAGCACGAAAACAGCGATTTCGGTGATTCTGCACACTTGTAACAGCAGATTCATGAAGATTATCACTGAAAGTGCATATCTCAGCTGGAAACAACAACGATACCGAAGATATCGTAGTTTCCGCATATCAAACGCACTGTGGAGTGCTGAAAACACCAGAAAACGTGTTTTTCGCATTCAAACGCACGAAAACAGCGATTTCGGTGATTCTGCACACTTGTAACAGCAGAATCGTGAAGATTATCACTGAAAGTGCATATCTCAGCTGGAAACAACAACGATACCGAAGATATCCTAGTTTCCGCATATCAAACGCACTGTGGAGTGCGGAAAACACCAGAAAACGTGTTTTTCGCATTCAAAAGCACGAAAACAGCGATTTCGGTGATTCTGCACACTTGTAACAGCAGAATCGTGAAGATTATCACTGAAAGTGCATATCTCAGCTGGAAACAACAACGATACCGAAGATATCGCAGTTTCCGCATATCAAACGCACTGTGGAGTGCTGAAAACACCAGAAAACGTGTTTTTCGCATTCAAAAGCACGAAAACAGCGATTTCGGTGATTCTGCTCACTTGTAACAGCAGAATCGTGAAGATTATCACTGAAAGTGCATATCTCAGCTGGAAACAACAACGATACCGAAGATATCGCAGTTTCCGCATATCAAACGCACTGTGGAGTGCTGAAAACACCAGAAAACGTGTTTTTCGCATTCTAAAGCACGAAAACAGAGATTTCGGTGATTCTGCACACTTGTAACAGCAGAATCATGAAGATTATCACTGAAAATGCATATCCCAGCTGGAAACAACAACGATACCGAAGATATCGTTGTTTCCGCATATCAAACGCACTGTGGAGTGCTGAAAACACCAGAAAACGTGTTTTTCGCATTCAAAAGCACGAAAACAGCGATTTCGGTGATTCTGCACACTCGTAACAGCAGAATCGTGAAGATTATCACTGAAAGGGCATATCTCAGCTGGGAACAACAACGATACCGAAGATATCGCAGTTTCCGCATATCAAACGCACTGTGGAGTGCTGAAAACACCAGAAAACGTGTTTTTCGCATTGAATAGCGCGAGAACAGCGATTTCGGTGATTCTGCACACTTGTAACAGCAGATTCGTGAAGGTTATCACTGATAATGCATATCTCAGCTGGAAACAACAACGATACCGAAGATATGGCAGTTTCCGCATATCAAACGCACCGTGGAGTGCTGAAAACACCAGAAAACGTGTTTTTCGCATTCAATAGCACGAAAACAGCGATTTCGGTGATTCTGCACACTTGTAACAGCAGAATCGTGATGATTATCACTGAAAGTGCATATCTCAGCTGGAAACAACAACGATACCGAAGATATCGTAGTTTCTGCATATCAAACGCACTGTGGAGTGCTGAAAACCACAGAAAACGTGTTTTTCGCATTCAAAAGCACGAAAACAGCGATTTCGGTGATTCTGCACACTTGTAACAGCAGAATCATGAAGATTATCACTGAAAATGCATATCTCAGCTGGAAACAACAACGATACCGAAGATATCGTAGTTTCCGCATATCAAACGCACTGTGGAGTGCTGAAAACACCAGAAAACGTGTTTTTCGTATTCAAAAGCACGAAAACAGCGATTTCGGTGATTCTGCACACTTTTAACAGCAGAATCATGAAGATTATCACTGAAAATGCATATCTCAGCTGTAAACAACAACGATACCGAAGATATCGCAGTTTCCGCATATCAAACGCACTGTGGAGTGCTGAGAACACCAGAAAACGTGTTTTTCGCATTCAATAGCACGAAAACAGCGATTTCGGTGATTCTGCACACTTGTAACAGCAGAATCGTGAAGATTATCACTGAAAGTGCATATCTCAGCTGGAAACAACAACGATACCGAAGATATCGTAGTTTCCGCATATCAAACGCACTGTGGAGTGCTGAAAACACCAGAAAACGTGTTTTTCGCATTCAAACGCACGAAAACAGCGATTTCGGTGATTCAGCACACTTGTAACAGCAGAATCGTGAAGATTATCACTGAAAGTGCATATCTCAGCTGGAAACAACAACGATACCGAAGATATCGTAGTTTCCGCATATCAAACGCACTGTGGAGTGCTGAAAACACCAGAAAACGTGTTTTTCGCATTCAAAAGCACGAAAACAGCGATTTCGGTGATTCTGCACACTCGTAACAGCAGAATCGTGAAGATTATCACTGAAAGGGCATATCTCAGCTGGGAACAACAACGATACCGAAGATATCGCAGTTTCCGCATATCAAACGCACTGTGGAGTGCTGAAAACACCAGAAAACGTGTTTTTCGCATTCAAAAGCACGAAAACAGCGATTTCGGTGATTCTGCACACTTGTAACAGCAGATTCATGAAGATTATCACTGATAATGCATATCTCAGCTGGAAACAACAACGATACCGAAGATATTGCAGTTTCCGCATATCAAACGCACTGTGGAGTGCTGAAAACACCAGAAAACGTGTTTTTCGCATTCAATAGCACGAAAACAGCGATTTCGGTGATTCTGCACACTTGTAACAGCAGAATCGTGAAGATTATCACTGAAAGTGCATATCTCAGCTGGAAACAACAACGATACCGAAGATATCGTAGTTTCTGCATATCAAACGCACTGTGGAGTGCTGAAAACACCAGAAAACGTGTTTTTCGCATTCAAAAGCACGAAAACAGCGATTTCGGTGATTCTGCACACTTGTAACAGCAGAATCATGAAGATTATCACTGAAAATGCATATCTCAGCTGGAAACAACAATGATACCGAAGATATCGTAGTTTCCGCATATCAAACGCACTGTGGAGTGCTGAAAACACCAGAAAACGTGTTTTTCGCATTCAAACGCACGAAAACAGCGATTTCGGTGATTCTGCACACTTGTAACAGCAGAATCGTGAAGATTATCACTGAAAGTGCATATCTCAGCTGGAAACAACAACGATACCAAAGATATCGCAGTTTCCGCATATCAAACGCACTGTGGAGTGCTGAAAACACCAGAAAACGTGTTTTTCGCATTCAAAAGCACGAAAACAGCGATTTCGGTGATTCTGCACACTTGTAACAGCAGAATCGTGAAGATTATCACTGAAAATGCATATCTCAGCTGGAAACAACAACGATACCGAAGATATCGCAGTTTCCGCATATCAAACGCACTGTGGAGTGCTGAAAACACCAGAAAACGTGTTTTTCGCGTTCAAAAGCACGAAAACAGCGATTTCGGTGATTCTGCACACTTGTAACAGCAGAATCGTGAAGATTATCACTGAAAATGCATATCTCAGCTGGAAACAACAACGATACCGAAGATATCGTAGTTTCCGCATATCAAACGCACTGTGGAGTGCTGAAAACACCAGAAAACGTGTTTTTCGCATTCAAACGCACGAAAACAGCGATTTCGGTGATTCTGCACACTTGTAACAGCAGAATCGTGAAGATTATCACTGAAAGTGCATATCTCAGTTGGAAACAACAACGATACCGAAGATATCGTAGTTTCCGCATATCAAACGCACTGTGGAGTGCTGAAAACACCAGAAAACGTGTTTTTCGCTTTCAAAAGCACGAAAACAGCGATTTCGGTGATTCTGCACACTTGTAACAGCAGAATCATGAAGATTATCACTGAAAATGCATATCTCAGCTGGAAACAACAACGATACCGAAGATATCGTAGTTTCCGCATATCAAACGCACTGTGGAGTGCTGAAAACACCAGAAAACGTGTTTTTCGCATTCAAAAGCACGAAAACAGCGATTTCGGTGATTCTGCACACTTGTAACAGCAGAATCGTGAAGATTATCACTGAAAGGGCATATCTCAGCTGGGAACAACAACGATACCGAAGATATCGCAGTTTGCGCATATCAAACGCACTGTGGAGTGCTGAAAACACCAGAAAACGTGTTTTTCGCATTCAAAAGCACGAAAACAGCGATTTCGGTGATTCTGCACACTTGTAACAGCAGATTCATGAAGATTATCACTGAAAGTGCATATCTCAGCTGGAAACAACAACGATACCGAAGATATCGTAGTTTCCGCATATCAAACGCACTGTGGAGTGCTGAAAACACCAGAAAACGTGTTTTTCGCATTCAAACGCACGAAAACAGCGATTTCGGTGATTCTGCACACTTGTAACAGCAGAATCGTGAAGATTATCACTGAAAGTGCATATCTCAGCTGGAAACAACAACGATACCGAAGATATCCTAGTTTCCGCATATCAAACGCACTGTGGAGTGCGGAAAACACCAGAAAACGTGTTTTTCGCATTCAAAAGCACGAAAACAGCGATTTCGGTGATTCTGCACACTTGTAACAGCAGAATCGTGAAGATTATCACTGAAAGTGCATATCTCAGCTGGAAACAACAACGATACCGAAGATATCGCAGTTTCCGCATATCAAACGCACTGTGGAGTGCTGAAAACACCAGAAAACGTGTTTTTCGCATTCAAAAGCACGAAAACAGCGATTTCGGTGATTCTGCTCACTTGTAACAGCAGAATCGTGAAGATTATCACTGAAAGTGCATATCTCAGCTGGAAACAACAACGATACCGAAGATATCGCAGTTTCCGCATATCAAACGCACTGTGGAGTGCTGAAAACACCAGAAAACGTGTTTTTCGCATTCTAAAGCACGAAAACAGAGATTTCGGTGATTCTGCACACTTGTAACAGCAGAATCATGAAGATTATCACTGAAAATGCATATCCCAGCTGGAAACAACAACGATACCGAAGATATCGTTGTTTCCGCATATCAAACGCACTGTGGAGTGCTGAAAACACCAGAAAACGTGTTTTTCGCATTCAAAAGCACGAAAACAGCGATTTCGGTGATTCTGCACACTTGTAACAGCAGATTCATGAAGATTATCACTGATAATGCATATCTCAGCTGGAAACAACAACGATACCGAAGATATCGCAGTTTCCGCATATCAAACGCACTGTGGAGTGCTGAAAACACCAGAAAACGTGTTTTTTGCATTCAAAAGCACGAAAACAGCGATTTCGGTGATTCTGCACACTTGTAACAGCAGAATCGTGAAGATTATCACTGAAAATGCATATCTCAGCTGGAAACAACAACGATACCGAAGATATCGCAGTTTCCGCATATCAAACGCACTGTGGAGTGCTGAAAACACCAGAAAACGTGTTTTTCGCATTCAAAAGCACGAAAACAGCGATTTCGGTGATTCTGCACACTTGTAACAACAGAATCGTGAAGATTATCACTGAAAGTGCATATCTCAGCTGGAAACAACAACGATACCGAAGATATCGCAGTTTCCGCATATCAAACGCACTGTGGAGTGCTGAAAACACCAGAAAACGTGTTTTTCGCATTCAAAAGCACGAAAACAGCGATTTCGGTGATTCTGCACACTTGTAACAACAGAATCGTGAAGATTATCACTGAAAGTCCATATCTCAGCTGGAAACAACAACGATACCGAAGATATCCTAGTTTCCGCATATCAAACGCACTGTGGAGTGCGGAAAACACCAGAAAACGTGTTTTTCGCATTCAAAAGCACGAAAACAGCGATTTCGGTGATTCTGCACACTTGTAACAGCAGAATCGTGAAGATTATCACTGAAAGTGCATATCTCAGCTGGAAACAACAACGATACCGAAGATATCGCAGTTTCCGCATATCAAACGCACTGTGGAGTGCTGAAAACACCAGAAAACGTGTTTTTCGCATTCAAAAGCACGAAAACAGCGATTTCGGTGATTCTGCACACTTGTAACAGCAGAATCGTGAAGATTATCACTGAAAGTGCATATCTCAGCTGGAAACAAAAACGATACCGAAGATATCCTAGTTTCCGCATATCAAACGCACTGTGGAGTGCGGAAAACACCAGAAAACGTGTTTTTCGCATTCAAAAGCACGAAAACAGCGATTTCGGTGATTCTGCACACTTGTAACAGCAGAATCGCGAAGATTATCACTGAAAGTGCATATCTCAGCTGGAAACAACAACGATACCGAAGATATCGCAGTTTCCGCATATCAAACGCACTGTGGAGTGCTGAAAACACCAGAAAACGTGTTTTTCGCATTCAAAAGCACGAAAACAGCGATTTCGGTGATTCTGCACACTTGTAACAGCAGAATCGTGAAGATTATCACTGAAAGTGCATATCTCAGCTGGAAACAAAAACGATACCGAAGATATCGTAGTTACTGCATATCAAACGCGCTGTGGAGTGCTGAAAACACCAGAAAACGTGTTTTTCGCATTCAAAAGCACGAAAACAGCGATTTCGGTGATTCTGCTCACTTGTAACAGCAGAATCGTGAAGATTATCACTGAAAGTGCATATCTCAGCTGGAAACAACAACGATACCGAAGATATCGCAGTTTCCGCATATCAAACGCACTGTGGAGTGCTGAAAACACCAGAAAACGTGTTTTTCGCATTCTAAAGCACGAAAACAGAGATTTCGGTGATTCTGCACACTTGTAACAGCAGAATCATGAAGATTATCACTGAAAATGCATATCTCAGCTGGAAACCACAACGATACCGAAGATATCCTAGTTTCCGCATATCAAACGCACTGTGGAGTGCGGAAAACACCAGAAAACGTGTTTTTCGCATTCAAAAGCACGAAAACAGCGATTTCGGTGATTCTGCACACTTGTAACAGCAGAATCGTGAAGATTATCACTGAAAGTGCATATCTCAGCTGGAAACAACAACGATACCGAAGATATCGCAGTTTCCGCATATCAAACGCACTGTGGAGTGCTGAAAACACCAGAAAACGTGTTTTTCGCATTCAAAAGCACGAAAACAGCGATTTCGGTGATTCTGCTCACTTGTAACAGCAGAATCGTGAAGATTATCACTGAAAGTGCATATCTCAGCTGGAAACAACAACGATACCGAAGATATCGCAGTTTCCGCATATCAAACGCACTGTGGAGTGCTGAAAACACCAGAAAACGTGTTTTTCGCATTCTAAAGCACGAAAACAGAGATTTCGGTGATTCTGCACACTTGTAACAGCAGAATCATGAAGATTATCACTGAAAATGCATATCCCAGCTGGAAACAACAACGATACCGAAGATATCGTTGTTTCCGCATATCAAACGCACTGTGGAGTGCTGAAAACACCAGAAAACGTGTTTTTCGCATTCAAAAGCACGAAAACAGCGATTTCGGTGATTCTGCACACTTGTAACAGCAGATTCATGAAGATTATCACTGATAATGCATATCTCAGCTGGAAACAACAACGATACCGAAGATATCGCAGTTTCCGCATATCAAACGCACTGTGGAGTGCTGAAAACACCAGAAAACGTGTTTTTTGCATTCAAAAGCACGAAAACAGCGATTTCGGTGATTCTGCACACTTGTAACAGCAGAATCGTGAAGATTATCACTGAAAATGCATATCTCAGCTGGAAACAACAACGATACCGAAGATATCGCAGTTTCCGCATATCAAACGCACTGTGGAGTGCTGAAAACACCAGAAAACGTGTTTTTCGCATTCAAAAGCACGAAAACAGCGATTTCGGTGATTCTGCACACTTGTAACAACAGAATCGTGAAGATTATCACTGAAAGTGCATATCTCAGCTGGAAACAACAACGATACCGAAGATATCGCAGTTTCCGCATATCAAACGCACTGTGGAGTGCTGAAAACACCAGAAAACGTGTTTTTCGCATTCAAAAGCACGAAAACAGCGATTTCGGTGATTCTGCACACTTGTAACAACAGAATCGTGAAGATTATCACTGAAAGTCCATATCTCAGCTGGAAACAACAACGATACCGAAGATATCCTAGTTTCCGCATATCAAACGCACTGTGGAGTGCGGAAAACACCAGAAAACGTGTTTTTCGCATTCAAAAGCACGAAAACAGCGATTTCGGTGATTCTGCACACTTGTAACAGCAGAATCGTGAAGATTATCACTGAAAGTGCATATCTCAGCTGGAAACAACAACGATACCGAAGATATCGCAATTTCCGCATATCAAACGCACTGTGGAGTGCTGAAAACACCAGAAAACGTGTTTTTCGCATTCAAAAGCACGAAAACAGCGATTTCGGTGATTCTGCACACTTGTAACAGCAGAATCGTGAAGATTATCACTGAAAGTGCATATCTCAGCTGGAAACAAAAACGATACCGAAGATATCCTAGTTTCCGCATATCAAACGCACTGTGGAGTGCGGAAAACACCAGAAAACGTGTTTTTCGCATTCAAAAGCACGAAAACAGCGATTTCGGTGATTCTGCACACTTGTAACAGCAGAATCGCGAAGATTATCACTGAAAGTGCATATCTCAGCTGGAAACAACAACGATACCGAAGATATCGCAGTTTCCGCATATCAAACGCACTGTGGAGTGCTGAAAACACCAGAAAACGTGTTTTTCGCATTCAAAAGCACGAAAACAGCGATTTCGGTGATTCTGCACACTTGTAACAGCAGAATCGTGAAGATTATCACTGAAAGTGCATATCTCAGCTGGAAACAAAAACGATACCGAAGATATCGTAGTTACTGCATATCAAACGCGCTGTGGAGTGCTGAAAACACCAGAAAACGTGTTTTTCGCATTCAAAAGCACGAAAACAGCGATTTCGGTGATTCTGCTCACTTGTAACAGCAGAATCGTGAAGATTATCACTGAAAGTGCATATCTCAGCTGGAAACAACAACGATACCGAAGATATCGCAGTTTCCGCATATCAAACGCACTGTGGAGTGCTGAAAACACCAGAAAACGTGTTTTTCGCATTCTAAAGCACGAAAACAGAGATTTCGGTGATTCTGCACACTTGTAACAGCAGAATCATGAAGATTATCACTGAAAATGCATATCTCAGCTGGAAACCACAACGATACCGAAGATATCGTAGTTTCCGCATATCAAACGCACTGTGGAGTGCTGAAAACACCAGAAAACGTGTTTTTTGCATTCAAAAGCACGAAAACAGCGATTTCGGTGATTCTGCACACTTGTAACAGCAGAATCGTGAAGATTATCACTGAAAATGCATATCTCAGCTGGAAACAACAACGATACCGAAGATATCGCAGTTTCCGCATATCAAACGCACTGTGGAGTGCTGAAAACACCAGAAAACGTGTTTTTCGCATTCAAAAGCACGAAAACAGCGATTTCGGTGATTCTGCACACTTGTAACAACAGAATCGTGAAGATTATCACTGAAAGTGCATATCTCAGCTGGAAACAACAACGATACCGAAGATATCGCAGTTTCCGCATATCAAACGCACTGTGGAGTGCTGAAAACACCAGAAAACGTGTTTTTCGCATTCAAAAGCACGAAAACAGCGATTTCGGTGATTCTGCACACTTGTAACTGCAGAATCATGAAGATTATCACTGAAAATGCATATCTCAGCTGGAAACAACAACGATACCGAAGATATCGTAGTTTCCGCATATCAAACGCACTGTGGAGTGCTGAAAACACCAGAAAACGTGCTTTTCGCATTCAAAAGCACGAAAACAGCGATTTCGGTGATTCTGCACACTTGTAACAGCAGAATCGCGAAGATTATCACTGAAAGTGCATATCTCAGCTGGAAACAACAACGATACCGAAGATATCGCAGTTTCCGCATATCAAACGCACTGTGGAGTGCTGAAAACACCAGAAAACGTGTTTTTCGCATTCAAAAGCACGAAAACAGCGATTTCGGTGATTCTGCACACTTGTAACAGCAGAATCGTGAAGATTATCACTGAAAGTGCATATCTCAGCTGGAAACAAAAACGATACCGAAGATATCGTAGTTACTGCATATCAAACGCGCTGTGGAGTGCTGAAAACACCAGAAAACGTGTTTTTCGCATTCAAAAGCACGAAAACAGCGATTTCGGTGATTCTGCACACTTGTAACAGCAGAATCGTGAAGATTATCACTGAAAGTGCATATCTCAGCTGGAAACAACAACGATACCGAAGATATCGCAGTTTCCGCATATCAAACGCACTGTGGAGTGCTGAAAACACCAGAAAACGTGTTTTTCGCATTCAAAAGCACGAAAACAGCGATTTCGGTGATTCTGCACACTTGTAACAACAGAGTCGTGAAGATTATCACTGAAAGTCCATATCTCAGCTGGAAACAACAACGATACCGAAGATATCCTAGTTTCCGCATATCAAACGCACTGTGGAGTGCGGAAAACACCAGAAAACGTGTTTTTCGCATTCAAAAGCTCGAAAACAGCGATTTCGGTGATTCTGCACACTTGTAACAGCAGAATCGCGAAGATTATCACTGAAAGTGCATATCTCAGCTGGAAACAACAACGATACCGAAGATATCGCAGTTTCCGCATATCAAACGCACTGTGGAGTGCTGAAAACACCAGAAAACGTGTTTTTCGCATTCAAAAGCACGAAAACAGCGATTTCGGTGATTCTGCACACTTGTAACAGCAGAATCGTGAAGATTATCACTGAAAGTGCATATCTCAGCTGGAAACAAAAACGATACCGAAGATATCGTAGTTACTGCATATCAAACGCGCTGTGGAGTGCTGAAAACACCAGAAAACGTGTTTTTCGCATTCAAAAGCACGAAAACAGCGATTTCGGTGATTCTGCACACTTGTAACAGCAGAATCGTGAAGATTATCACTGAAAGTGCATATCTCAGCTGGAAACAACAACGATACCGAAGATATCGCAGTTTCCGCATATCAAACGCACTGAGGAGTGCTGAAAACACCAGAACACGTGTTTTTCGCATTCAAAAGCACGAAAACAGCGATTTCGGTGATTCTGCACACTTGTAACAGCAGAATCGTGAAGATTATCACTGAAAGTGCATATCTCAGCTGGAAACAAAAACGATACCGAAGATATCGTAGTTACTGCATATCAAACGCGCTGTGGAGTGCTGAAAACACCAGAAAACGTGTTTTTCGCATTCAAAAGCACGAAAACAGCGATTTCGGTGATTCTGCACACTTGTAACAGCAGAATCGTGAAGATTATCACTGAAAGTGCATATCTCAGCTGGAAACAACAACGATACCGAAGATATCGCAGTTTCCGCATATCAAACGCACTGTGGAGTGCTGAAAACACCAGAACACGTGTTTTTCGCATTCAAAAGCACGAAAACAGCGATTTCGGTGATTCTGCACACTTGTAACAGCAGAATCGTGAAGATTATCACTGAAAATGCATATCTCAGCTGAAAACAACAACGATACCGAAGATATCGCAGTTTCCGCATATCAAACGCACTGTGGAGTGCTGAAAACACCAGAAAACGTGTTTTTCGCATTCAAAAGCACGAAAACAGCGATTTCGGTGATTCTGCACACTTGTAACAGCAGAATCGTGAAGATTATCACTGAAAGTGCATATCTCAGCTGGAAACAACAACGATACCGAAGATATCGCATTTTCCGCATATCAAACGCACTGTGGAGTGCTGAAAACACCAGAAAACGTGTTTTTCGCATTCAAAAGCACGAAAACAGCGATTTCGGTGATTCTGCACACTTGTAGCAGCAGAATCGTGAAGATTATCACTGAAAGTGCATATCTCAGCTGGAAACAACAACGATACCGAAGATATCGTAGTTTCTGCATATCAAACGCACTGTGGAGTGCTGAAAACACCAGAAAACGTGTTTTTCGCATTCAAAAGCACGAAAACAGCGATTTCGGTGATTCTGCTCACTTGTAACAGCAGAATCGTGAAGATTATCACTGAAAGTGCATATCTCAGCTGGAAACAACAACGATACCGAAGATATCGCAGTTTCCGCATATCAAACGCACTGTGGAGTGCTGAAAACACCAGAAAACGTGTTTTTTGCATTCAAAAGCACGAAAACAGCGATTTCGGTGATTCTGCACACTTGTAACAGCAGAATCGTGAAGATTATCACTGAAAATGCATATCTCAGCTGGAAACAACAACGATACCGAAGATATCGCAGTTTCCGCATATCAAACGCACTGTGGAGTGCTGAAAACACCAGAAAACGTGTTTTTCGCATTCAAAAGCACGAAAACAGCGATTTCGGTGATTCTGCACACTTGTAACAGCAGAATCGTGAAGATTATCACTGAAAGTGCATATCTCAGCTGGAAACAACAACGATACCGCAGATATCGTAGTTTCCGCATATCAAACGCACTGTGGAGTGCTGAAAACACCAGAAAACGTGTTTTTCGCATTCGAAAGCACGAAAACAGCGATTTCGGTGATTCTGCACACTTGTAACAGCAGAATCATGAAGATTATCACTGAAAATGCATATCTCAGCTGGAAACAACAACGATACCGAAGATATCGTAGTTTCCGCATATCAAACGCACTGTGGAGTGCTGAAAACACCAGAAAACGTGTTTTTCGCATTCAAAAGCACGAAAACAGCGATTCCGGTGATTCTGCACACTTGTAACAGCAGAATCGTGAAGATTATCACTGAAAGTGCATATCTCAGCTGGAAACAACAACGATACCGAAGATATCGTAGTTTCCGCATATCAAACGCACTGTGGAGTGCTGAAAACACCAGAAAACGTGTTTTTCGCATTCAAAAGCACGAAAACAGCGATTTCGGTGATTCTGCACACTTGTAACAGCAGAATCGTGAAGATTATCACTGAAAGTGCATATCTCAGCTGGAAACAACAACGATACCGAAGATATCGTAGTTTCCGCATATCAAACGCACTGTGGAGTGCTGAAAACACCAGAAAACGTGTTTTTCGCATTCAAAAGCACGAAAACAGCGATTTCGGTGATTCTGCACACTTGTAACAGCAGAATCATGAAGATTATCACTGAAAATGCATATCTCAGCTGGAAACAACAACGATCCCGAAGATATCGTAGTTTCCGCATATCAAACGCACTGTGGAGTGCTGAAAACACCAGAAAACGTGTTTTTCGCATTCAAAAGCACGAAAGCAGCGATTTCGGTGATTCTGCACACTTGTAACAGCAGAATCGTGAAGATTATCACTGAAAGTGCATATCTCAGCTGGAAACAACAACGATACCGAAGATATCGTAGTTTCCGCATATCAAACGCACTGTGGAGTGCTGAAAACACCAGAAAACGTGTTTTTCGCATTCGAAAGCACGAAAACAGCGATTTCGGTGATTCTGCACACTTGTAACAGCAGAATCATGAAGATTATCACTGAAAATGCATATCTCAGCTGGAAACAACAACGATCCCGAAGATATCGTAGTTTCCGCATATCAAACGCACTGTGGAGTGCTGAAAACACCAGAAAACGTGTTTTTCGCATTCAAAAGCACGAAAACAGCGATTTCGATGATTCTGCACACTTGTAACAACAGAATCGTGAAGATTATCACTGAAAGTGCATATCTCAGCTGGAAACAACAACGATACCGAAGATATCGTAGTTTCCGCATATCAAACGCACTGTGGAGTGCTGAAAACACCAGAAAACGTGTTTTTTGCATTCAAAAGCACGAAAACAGCGATTTCGGTGATTCTGCACACTTGTAACAGCAGAATCGCGAAGATTATCACTGAAAGTGCATATCTCAGCTGGAAACAACAACGATACCGAAGATATCGCAGTTTCCGCATATCAAACGCACTGTGGAGTGCTGAAAACACCAGAAAACGTGTTTTTCGCATTCAAAAGCACGAAAACAGCGATTTCGGTGATTCTGCACACTTGTAACAGCAGAATCGTGAAGATTATCACTGAAAGTGCATATCTCAGCTGGAAACAAAAACGATACCGAAGATATCGTAGTTACTGCATATCAAACGCGCTGTGGAGTGCTGAAAACACCAGAAAACGTGTTTTTCGCATTCAAAAGCACGAAAACAGCGATTTCGGTGATTCTGCACACTTGTAACAGCAGAATCGTGAAGATTATCACTGAAAGTGCATATCTCAGCTGGAAACAACAACGATACCGAAGATATCGCAGTTTCCGCATATCAAACGCACTGTGGAGTGCTGAAAACACCAGAAAACGTGTTTTTCGCATTCAAAAGCACGAAAACAGCGATTTCGGTGATTCTGCACACTTGTAACAACAGAGTCGTGAAGATTATCACTGAAAGTCCATATCTCAGCTGGAAACAACAACGATACCGAAGATATCCTAGTTTCCGCATATCAAACGCACTGTGGAGTGCGGAAAACACCAGAAAACGTGTTTTTCGCATTCAAAAGCTCGAAAACAGCGATTTCGGTGATTCTGCACACTTGTAACAGCAGAATCGCGAAGATTATCACTGAAAGTGCATATCTCAGCTGGAAACAACAACGATACCGAAGATATCGCAGTTTCCGCATATCAAACGCACTGTGGAGTGCTGAAAACACCAGAAAACGTGTTTTTCGCATTCAAAAGCACGAAAACAGCGATTTCGGTGATTCTGCACACTTGTAACAGCAGAATCGTGAAGATTATCACTGAAAGTGCATATCTCAGCTGGAAACAAAAACGATACCGAAGATATCGTAGTTACTGCATATCAAACGCGCTGTGGAGTGCTGAAAACACCAGAAAACGTGTTTTTCGCATTCAAAAGCACGAAAACAGCGATTTCGGTGATTCTGCACACTTGTAACAGCAGAATCGTGAAGATTATCACTGAAAGTGCATATCTCAGCTGGAAACAACAACGATACCGAAGATATCGCAGTTTCCGCATATCAAACGCACTGAGGAGTGCTGAAAACACCAGAACACGTGTTTTTCGCATTCAAAAGCACGAAAACAGCGATTTCGGTGATTCTGCACACTTGTAACAGCAGAATCGTGAAGATTATCACTGAAAGTGCATATCTCAGCTGGAAACAAAAACGATACCGAAGATATCGTAGTTACTGCATATCAAACGCGCTGTGGAGTGCTGAAAACACCAGAAAACGTGTTTTTCGCATTCAAAAGCACGAAAACAGCGATTTCGGTGATTCTGCACACTTGTAACAGCAGAATCGTGAAGATTATCACTGAAAGTGCATATCTCAGCTGGAAACAACAACGATACCGAAGATATCGCAGTTTCCGCATATCAAACGCACTGTGGAGTGCTGAAAACACCAGAACACGTGTTTTTCGCATTCAAAAGCACGAAAACAGCGATTTCGGTGATTCTGCACACTTGTAACAGCAGAATCGTGAAGATTATCACTGAAAATGCATATCTCAGCTGAAAACAACAACGATACCGAAGATATCGCAGTTTCCGCATATCAAACGCACTGTGGAGTGCTGAAAACACCAGAAAACGTGTTTTTCGCATTCAAAAGCACGAAAACAGCGATTTCGGTGATTCTGCACACTTGTAACAGCAGAATCGTGAAGATTATCACTGAAAGTGCATATCTCAGCTGGAAACAACAACGATACCGAAGATATCGCATTTTCCGCATATCAAACGCACTGTGGAGTGCTGAAAACACCAGAAAACGTGTTTTTCGCATTCAAAAGCACGAAAACAGCGATTTCGGTGATTCTGCACACTTGTAGCAGCAGAATCGTGAAGATTATCACTGAAAGTGCATATCTCAGCTGGAAACAACAACGATACCGAAGATATCGTAGTTTCTGCATATCAAACGCACTGTGGAGTGCTGAAAACACCAGAAAACGTGTTTTTCGCATTCAAAAGCACGAAAACAGCGATTTCGGTGATTCTGCTCACTTGTAACAGCAGAATCGTGAAGATTATCACTGAAAGTGCATATCTCAGCTGGAAACAACAACGATACCGAAGATATCGCAGTTTCCGCATATCAAACGCACTGTGGAGTGCTGAAAACACCAGAAAACGTGTTTTTTGCATTCAAAAGCACGAAAACAGCGATTTCGGTGATTCTGCACACTTGTAACAGCAGAATCGTGAAGATTATCACTGAAAATGCATATCTCAGCTGGAAACAACAACGATACCGAAGATATCGCAGTTTCCGCATATCAAACGCACTGTGGAGTGCTGAAAACACCAGAAAACGTGTTTTTCGCATTCAAAAGCACGAAAACAGCGATTTCGGTGATTCTGCACACTTGTAACAGCAGAATCGTGAAGATTATCACTGAAAGTGCATATCTCAGCTGGAAACAACAACGATACCGCAGATATCGTAGTTTCCGCATATCAAACGCACTGTGGAGTGCTGAAAACACCAGAAAACGTGTTTTTCGCATTCGAAAGCACGAAAACAGCGATTTCGGTGATTCTGCACACTTGTAACAGCAGAATCATGAAGATTATCACTGAAAATGCATATCTCAGCTGGAAACAACAACGATACCGAAGATATCGTAGTTTCCGCATATCAAACGCACTGTGGAGTGCTGAAAACACCAGAAAACGTGTTTTTCGCATTCAAAAGCACGAAAACAGCGATTCCGGTGATTCTGCACACTTGTAACAGCAGAATCGTGAAGATTATCACTGAAAGTGCATATCTCAGCTGGAAACAACAACGATACCGAAGATATCGTAGTTTCCGCATATCAAACGCACTGTGGAGTGCTGAAAACACCAGAAAACGTGTTTTTCGCATTCAAAAGCACGAAAACAGCGATTTCGGTGATTCTGCACACTTGTAACAGCAGAATCGTGAAGATTATCACTGAAAGTGCATATCTCAGCTGGAAACAACAACGATACCGAAGATATCGTAGTTTCCGCATATCAAACGCACTGTGGAGTGCTGAAAACACCAGAAAACGTGTTTTTCGCATTCAAAAGCACGAAAACAGCGATTTCGGTGATTCTGCACACTTGTAACAGCAGAATCATGAAGATTATCACTGAAAATGCATATCTCAGCTGGAAACAACAACGATCCCGAAGATATCGTAGTTTCCGCATATCAAACGCACTGTGGAGTGCTGAAAACACCAGAAAACGTGTTTTTCGCATTCAAAAGCACGAAAGCAGCGATTTCGGTGATTCTGCACACTTGTAACAGCAGAATCGTGAAGATTATCACTGAAAGTGCATATCTCAGCTGGAAACAACAACGATACCGAAGATATCGTAGTTTCCGCATATCAAACGCACTGTGGAGTGCTGAAAACACCAGAAAACGTGTTTTT
Organism: Anthophora plumipes; assembly: GCA_951804975.1. Lineage (NCBI taxonomy): Eukaryota > Metazoa > Arthropoda > Insecta > Hymenoptera > Apidae > Anthophora > Anthophora plumipes. The sequence goes on from CATORF010000423.1 coordinate 2,743,565, forward strand.
CGCATTCGAAAGCACGAAAACAGCGATTTCGGTGATTCTGCACACTTGTAACAGCAGAATCATGAAGATTATCACTGAAAATGCATATCTCAGCTGGAAACAACAACGATCCCGAAGATATCGTAGTTTCCGCATATCAAACGCACTGTGGAGTGCTGAAAACACCAGAAAACGTGTTTTTCGCATTCAAAAGCACGAAAACAGCGATTTCGATGATTCTGCACACTTGTAACAACAGAATCGTGAAGATTATCACTGAAAGTGCATATCTCAGCTGGAAACAACAACGATACCGAAGATATCGTAGTTTCCGCATATCAAACGCACTGTGGAGTGCTGAAAACACCAGAAAACGTGTTTTTCGCATTCAAAAGCACGAAAGCAGCGATTTCGGTGATTCTGCACACTTGTAACAGCAGAATCGTGAAGATTATCACTGAAAGTGCATATCTCAGCTGGAAACAACAACGATACCGAAGATATCGTAGTTTCCGCATATCAAACGCACTGTGGAGTGCTGAAAACACCAGAAAACGTGTTTTTCGCATTCAAAAGCACGAAAACAGCGATTTCGGTGATTCTGCACACCTGTAACAGCAGAATCATGAAGATTATCACTGAAAGTGCATATCTCAGCTGGAAACAACTACGATACCGAAGATATCGTAGTTTCTGCATATCAAACGCACTGTGGAGTGCTGAAAACACCAGAAAACGTGTTATTCGCATTCAAAAGCACGAAAACAGCGATTTCGGTGATTCTGCACACTTGTAACAGCAGATTCATGAAGATTATCACTGATAATGCATATCTCAGCTGGAAACAACAACGATACCGAAGATATGGCAGTTTCCGCATATCAAACGCACTGTGGAGTGCTGAAAACACCAGAAAACGTGTTTTTCGCATTCAAAAGCACGAAAACAGCGATTTCGGTGATTCTGCACACCTGTAACAGCAGAATCATGAAGATTATCACTGAAAGTGCATATCTCAGCTGGAAACAACTACGATACCGAAGATATCGTAGTTTCTGCATATCAAACGCACTGTGGAGTGCTGAAAACACCAGAAAACGTGTTTTTCGCATTCAAAAGCACGAAAACAGCGATTTCGGTGATTCTGCACACTTGTAACAGCAGAATCCTGAAGATTATCACTGAAAGGGCACATCTCAGCTGGAAACAACAACGATACCGAAGATATCGCAGTTTCCGCATATCAAACGCACTGTGGAGTGCTGAAAACACCAGAAAACGTGTTTTTCGCATTGAATAGCGCGAGAACAGCGATTTCGGTGATTCTGCACACTTGTAACAGCAGATTCATGAAGATTATCACTGATAATGCATATCTCAGCTGGAAACAACAACGATACCGAAGATATGGCAGTTTCCGCATATCAAACGCACTGTGGAGTGCTGAAAACACCAGTAAACGTGTTTTTCGCATTCAAACGCACGAAAACAGCGATTTCGGTGATTCTGCACACTTGTAACAGCAGAATCGTGAAGATTATCACTGAAAGGGCACATCTCAGCTGGAAACAACAACGATACCGAAGATATCGCAGTTTCCGCATATCAAACGCACTGTGGAGTGCTGAAAACACCAGAAAACGTGTTTTTCGCATTCAAAAGCACGAAAACATCGATTTCGGTGATTCTGCACACTTGTAACAGCAGAATCGTGAAGATTATCACTGAAAGTGCATATCTCAGCTGGAAACAACAACGATACCGAAGATATGGCAGTTTCCGCATATCAAACGCACTGTGGAGTGCTGAAAACACCAGAAAACGTGTTTTTCGCATTCAAAAGCACGAAAACAGCGATTTCGGTGATTCTGCACACTTGTAACAGCAGAATCGTGAAGATTATCACTGAAAGTGCATATCTCAGCTGGAAACAACAACGATACCGCAGATATCGTAGTTTCCGCATATCAAACGCACTGTGGAGTGCTGAAAACACCAGAAAACGTGTTTTTCGCATTCGAAAGCACGAAAACAGCGATTTCGGTGATTCTGCACACTTGTAACAGCAGAATCATGAAGATTATCACTGAAAATGCATATCTCAGCTGGAAACAACAACGATACCGAAGATATCGTAGTTTCCGCATATCAAACGCACTGTGGAGTGCTGAAAACACCAGAAAACGTGTTTTTCGCATTCAAAAGCACGAAAACAGCGATTCCGGTGATTCTGCACACTTGTAACAGCAGAATCGTGAAGATTATCACTGAAAGTGCATATCTCAGCTGGAAACAACAACGATACCGAAGATATCGTAGTTTCCGCATATCAAACGCACTGTGGAGTGCTGAAAACACCAGAAAACGTGTTTTTCGCATTCAAAAGCACGAAAACAGCGATTTCGGTGATTCTGCACACTTGTAACAGCAGAATCGTGAAGATTATCACTGAAAGTGCATATCTCAGCTGGAAACAACAACGATACCGAAGATATCGTAGTTTCCGCATATCAAACGCACTGTGGAGTGCTGAAAACACCAGAAAACGTGTTTTTCGCATTCAAAAGCACGAAAACAGCGATTTCGGTGATTCTGCACACTTGTAACAGCAGAATCATGAAGATTATCACTGAAAATGCATATCTCAGCTGGAAACAACAACGATCCCGAAGATATCGTAGTTTCCGCATATCAAACGCACTGTGGAGTGCTGAAAACACCAGAAAACGTGTTTTTCGCATTCAAAAGCACGAAAACAGCGATTTCGGTGATTCTGCACACTTGTAACAGCAGAATCGTGAAGATTATCACTGAAAGTGCATATCTCAGCTGGAAACAACAACGATACCGAAGATATCGCAGTTTCCGCATATCAAACGCACTGTGGAGTGCTGAAAACACCAGAAAACGTGTTTTTCGCATTCAAAAGCACGAAAACAGCGATTTCGGTGATTCTGCACACTTGTAACAGCAGAATCGTGAAGATTATCACTGAAAGTGCATATCTCAGCTGGAAACAAAAACGATACCGAAGATATCCTAGTTTCCGCATATCAAACGCACTGTGGAGTGCGGAAAACACCAGAAAACGTGTTTTTCGCATTCAAAAGCACGAAAACAGCGATTTCGGTGATTCTGCACACTTGTAACAGCAGAATCGCGAAGATTATCACTGAAAGTGCATATCTCAGCTGGAAACAACAACGATACCGAAGATATCGCAGTTTCCGCATATCAAACGCACTGTGGAGTGCTGAAAACACCAGAAAACGTGTTTTTCGCATTCAAAAGCACGAAAACAGCGATTTCGGTGATTCTGCACACTTGTAACAGCAGAATCGTGAAGATTATCACTGAAAGTGCATATCTCAGCTGGAAACAAAAACGATACCGAAGATATCGTAGTTACTGCATATCAAACGCGCTGTGGAGTGCTGAAAACACCAGAAAACGTGTTTTTCGCATTCAAAAGCACGAAAACAGCGATTTCGGTGATTCTGCTCACTTGTAACAGCAGAATCGTGAAGATTATCACTGAAAGTGCATATCTCAGCTGGAAACAACAACGATACCGAAGATATCGCAGTTTCCGCATATCAAACGCACTGTGGAGTGCTGAAAACACCAGAAAACGTGTTTTTCGCATTCTAAAGCACGAAAACAGAGATTTCGGTGATTCTGCACACTTGTAACAGCAGAATCATGAAGATTATCACTGAAAATGCATATCTCAGCTGGAAACCACAACGATACCGAAGATATCGTAGTTTCCGCATATCAAACGCACTGTGGAGTGCTGAAAACACCAGAAAACGTGTTTTTTGCATTCAAAAGCACGAAAACAGCGATTTCGGTGATTCTGCACACTTGTAACAGCAGAATCGTGAAGATTATCACTGAAAATGCATATCTCAGCTGGAAACAACAACGATACCGAAGATATCGCAGTTTCCGCATATCAAACGCACTGTGGAGTGCTGAAAACACCAGAAAACGTGTTTTTCGCATTCAAAAGCACGAAAACAGCGATTTCGGTGATTCTGCACACTTGTAACAACAGAATCGTGAAGATTATCACTGAAAGTGCATATCTCAGCTGGAAACAACAACGATACCGAAGATATCGCAGTTTCCGCATATCAAACGCACTGTGGAGTGCTGAAAACACCAGAAAACGTGTTTTTCGCATTCAAAAGCACGAAAACAGCGATTTCGGTGATTCTGCACACTTGTAACTGCAGAATCATGAAGATTATCACTGACAATGCATATCTCAGCTGGAAACAACAACGATACCGAAGATATCGTAGTTTCCGCATATCAAACGCACTGTGGAGTGCTGAAAACACCAGAAAACGTGTTTTTCGCATTCAAAAGCACGAAAACAGCGATTTCGGTGATTCTGCACACTTGTAACAGCAGAATCGCGAAGATTATCACTGAAAGTGCATATCTCAGCTGGAAACAACAACGATACCGAAGATATCGCAGTTTCCGCATATCAAACGCACTGTGGAGTGCTGAAAACACCAGAAAACGTGTTTTTCGCATTCAAAAGCACGAAAACAGCGATTTCGGTGATTCTGCACACTTGTAACAGCAGAATCGTGAAGATTATCACTGAAAGTGCATATCTCAGCTGGAAACAAAAACGATACCGAAGATATCGTAGTTACTGCATATCAAACGCGCTGTGGAGTGCTGAAAACACCAGAAAACGTGTTTTTCGCATTCAAAAGCACGAAAACAGCGATTTCGGTGATTCTGCACACTTGTAACAGCAGAATCGTGAAGATTATCACTGAAAGTGCATATCTCAGCTGGAAACAACAACGATACCGAAGATATCGCAGTTTCCGCATATCAAACGCACTGTGGAGTGCTGAAAACACCAGAAAACGTGTTTTTCGCATTCAAAAGCACGAAAACAGCGATTTCGGTGATTCTGCACACTTGTAACAACAGAGTCGTGAAGATTATCACTGAAAGTCCATATCTCAGCTGGAAACAACAACGATACCGAAGATATCCTAGTTTCCGCATATCAAACGCACTGTGGAGTGCGGAAAACACCAGAAAACGTGTTTTTCGCATTCAAAAGCTCGAAAACAGCGATTTCGGTGATTCTGCACACTTGTAACAGCAGAATCGCGAAGATTATCACTGAAAGTGCATATCTCAGCTGGAAACAACAACGATACCGAAGATATCGCAGTTTCCGCATATCAAACGCACTGTGGAGTGCTGAAAACACCAGAAAACGTGTTTTTCGCATTCAAAAGCACGAAAACAGCGATTTCGGTGATTCTGCACACTTGTAACAGCAGAATCGTGAAGATTATCACTGAAAGTGCATATCTCAGCTGGAAACAAAAACGATACCGAAGATATCGTAGTTACTGCATATCAAACGCGCTGTGGAGTGCTGAAAACACCAGAAAACGTGTTTTTCGCATTCAAAAGCACGAAAACAGCGATTTCGGTGATTCTGCACACTTGTAACAGCAGAATCGTGAAGATTATCACTGAAAGTGCATATCTCAGCTGGAAACAACAACGATACCGAAGATATCGCAGTTTCCGCATATCAAACGCACTGAGGAGTGCTGAAAACACCAGAACACGTGTTTTTCGCATTCAAAAGCACGAAAACAGCGATTTCGGTGATTCTGCACACTTGTAACAGCAGAATCGTGAAGATTATCACTGAAAGTGCATATCTCAGCTGGAAACAAAAACGATACCGAAGATATCGTAGTTACTGCATATCAAACGCGCTGTGGAGTGCTGAAAACACCAGAAAACGTGTTTTTCGCATTCAAAAGCACGAAAACAGCGATTTCGGTGATTCTGCACACTTGTAACAGCAGAATCGTGAAGATTATCACTGAAAGTGCATATCTCAGCTGGAAACAACAACGATACCGAAGATATCGCAGTTTCCGCATATCAAACGCACTGTGGAGTGCTGAAAACACCAGAACACGTGTTTTTCGCATTCAAAAGCACGAAAACAGCGATTTCGGTGATTCTGCACACTTGTAACAGCAGAATCGTGAAGATTATCACTGAAAATGCATATCTCAGCTGAAAACAACAACGATACCGAAGATATCGCAGTTTCCGCATATCAAACGCACTGTGGAGTGCTGAAAACACCAGAAAACGTGTTTTTCGCATTCAAAAGCACGAAAACGGCGATTTCGGTGATTCTGCACACTTGTAACAGCAGAATCGTGAAGATTATCACTGAAAGTGCATATCTCAGCTGGAAACAACAACGATACCGAAGATATCGCATTTTCCGCATATCAAACGCACTGTGGAGTGCTGAAAACACCAGAAAACGTGTTTTTCGCATTCAAAAGCACGAAAACAGCGATTTCGGTGATTCTGCACACTTGTAGCAGCAGAATCGTGAAGATTATCACTGAAAGTGCATATCTCAGCTGGAAACAACAACGATACCGAAGATATCGTAGTTTCTGCATATCAAACGCACTGTGGAGTGCTGAAAACACCAGAAAACGTGTTTTTCGCATTCAAAAGCACGAAAACAGCGATTTCGGTGATTCTGCTCACTTGTAACAGCAGAATCGTGAAGATTATCACTGAAAGTGCATATCTCAGCTGGAAACAACAACGATACCGAAGATATCGCAGTTTCCGCATATCAAACGCACTGTGGAGTGCTGAAAACACCAGAAAACGTGTTTTTTGCATTCAAAAGCACGAAAACAGCGATTTCGGTGATTCTGCACACTTGTAACAGCAGAATCGTGAAGATTATCACTGAAAATGCATATCTCAGCTGGAAACAACAACGATACCGAAGATATCGCAGTTTCCGCATATCAAACGCACTGTGGAGTGCTGAAAACACCAGAAAACGTGTTTTTCGCATTCAAAAGCACGAAAACAGCGATTTCGGTGATTCTGCACACTTGTAACAGCAGAATCGTGAAGATTATCACTGAAAGTGCATATCTCAGCTGGAAACAACAACGATACCGCAGATATCGTAGTTTCCGCATATCAAACGCACTGTGGAGTGCTGAAAACACCAGAAAACGTGTTTTTCGCATTCGAAAGCACGAAAACAGCGATTTCGGTGATTCTGCACACTTGTAACAGCAGAATCATGAAGATTATCACTGAAAATGCATATCTCAGCTGGAAACAACAACGATACCGAAGATATCGTAGTTTCCGCATATCAAACGCACTGTGGAGTGCTGAAAACACCAGAAAACGTGTTTTTCGCATTCAAAAGCACGAAAACAGCGATTCCGGTGATTCTGCACACTTGTAACAGCAGAATCGTGAAGATTATCACTGAAAGTGCATATCTCAGCTGGAAACAACAACGATACCGAAGATATCGTAGTTTCCGCATATCAAACGCACTGTGGAGTGCTGAAAACACCAGAAAACGTGTTTTTCGCATTCAAAAGCACGAAAACAGCGATTTCGGTGATTCTGCACACTTGTAACAGCAGAATCGTGAAGATTATCACTGAAAGTGCATATCTCAGCTGGAAACAACAACGATACCGAAGATATCGTAGTTTCCGCATATCAAACGCACTGTGGAGTGCTGAAAACACCAGAAAACGTGTTTTTCGCATTCAAAAGCACGAAAACAGCGATTTCGGTGATTCTGCACACTTGTAACAGCAGAATCATGAAGATTATCACTGAAAATGCATATCTCAGCTGGAAACAACAACGATCCCGAAGATATCGTAGTTTCCGCATATCAAACGCACTGTGGAGTGCTGAAAACACCAGAAAACGTGTTTTTCGCATTCAAAAGCACGAAAGCAGCGATTTCGGTGATTCTGCACACTTGTAACAGCAGAATCGTGAAGATTATCACTGAAAGTGCATATCTCAGCTGGAAACAACAACGATACCGAAGATATCGTAGTTTCCGCATATCAAACGCACTGTGGAGTGCTGAAAACACCAGAAAACGTGTTTTTCGCATTCGAAAGCACGAAAACAGCGATTTCGGTGATTCTGCACACTTGTAACAGCAGAATCATGAAGATTATCACTGAAAATGCATATCTCAGCTGGAAACAACAACGATCCCGAAGATATCGTAGTTTCCGCATATCAAACGCACTGTGGAGTGCTGAAAACACCAGAAAACGTGTTTTTCGCATTCAAAAGCACGAAAACAGCGATTTCGATGATTCTGCACACTTGTAACAACAGAATCGTGAAGATTATCACTGAAAGTGCATATCTCAGCTGGAAACAACAACGATACCGAAGATATCGTAGTTTCCGCATATCAAACGCACTGTGGAGTGCTGAAAACACCAGAAAACGTGTTTTTCGCATTCAAAAGCACGAAAGCAGCGATTTCGGTGATTCTGCACACTTGTAACAGCAGAATCGTGAAGATTATCACTGAAAGTGCATATCTCAGCTGGAAACAACAACGATACCGAAGATATGGCAGTTTCCGCATATCAAACGCACTGTGGAGTGCTGAAAACACCAGAAAACGTGTTTTTCGCATTCAAAAGCACGAAAACAGCGATTTCGGTGATTCTGCACACCTGTAACAGCAGAATCATGAAGATTATCACTGAAAGTGCATATCTCAGCTGGAAACAACTACGATACCGAAGATATCGTAGTTTCTGCATATCAAACGCACTGTGGAGTGCTGAAAACACCAGAAAACGTGTTTTTCGCATTCAAAAGCACGAAAACAGCGATTTCGGTGATTCTGCACACTTGTAACAGCAGAATCCTGAAGATTATCACTGAAAGGGCACATCTCAGCTGGAAACAACAACGATACCGAAGATATCGCAGTTTCCGCATATCAAACGCACTGTGGAGTGCTGAAAACACCAGAAAACGTGTTTTTCGCATTGAATAGCGCGAGAACAGCGATTTCGGTGATTCTGCACACTTGTAACAGCAGATTCATGAAGATTATCACTGATAATGCATATCTCAGCTGGAAACAACAACGATACCGAAGATATGGCAGTTTCCGCATATCAAACGCACTGTGGAGTGCTGAAAACACCAGAAAACGTGTTTTTCGCATTCAAACGCACGAAAACAGCGATTTCGGTGATTCTGCACACTTGTAACAGCAGAATCGTGAAGATTATCACTGAAAGGGCACATCTCAGCTGGAAACAACAACGATACCGAAGATATCGCAGTTTCCGCATATCAAACGCACTGTGGAGTGCTGAAACACCAGAAAACGTGTTTTTCGCATTCAAAAGCACGAAAACATCGATTTCGGTGATTCTGCACACTTGTAACAGCAGAATCGTGAAGATTATCACTGAAAGTGCATATCTCAGCTGGAAACAACAACGATACCGAAGATATGGCAGTTTCCGCATATCAAACGCACTGTGGAGTGCTGAAAACACCAGAAAACGTGTTTTTCGCATTCAAAAGCACGAAAACAGCGATTTCGGTGATTCTGCACACTTGTAACAGCAGAATCGTGAAGATTATCACTGAAAGCGCATATCTCAGCTGGAAACAACAACGATACCGCAGATATCGTAGTTTCCGCATATCAAACGCACTGTGGAGTGCTGAAAACACCAGAAAACGTGTTTTTCGCATTCGAAAGCACGAAAACAGCGATTTCGGTGATTCTGCACACTTGTAACAGCAGAATCATGAAGATTATCACTGAAAATGCATATCTCAGCTGGAAACAACAACGATACCGAAGATATCGTAGTTTCCGCATATCAAACGCACTGTGGAGTGCTGAAAACACCAGAAAACGTGTTTTTCGCATTCAAAAGCACGAAAACAGCGATTCCGGTGATTCTGCACACTTGTAACAGCAGAATCGTGAAGATTATCACTGAAAGTGCATATCTCAGCTGGAAACAACAACGATACCGAAGATATCGTAGTTTCCGCATATCAAACGCACTGTGGAGTGCTGAAAACACCAGAAAACGTGTTTTTCGCATTCAAAAGCACGAAAACAGCGATTTCGGTGATTCTGCACACTTGTAACAGCAGAATCGTGAAGATTATCACTGAAAGTGCATATCTCAGCTGGAAACAACAACGATACCGAAGATATCGTAGTTTCCGCATATCAAACGCACTGTGGAGTGCTGAAAACACCAGAAAACGTGTTTTTCGCATTCAAAAGCACGAAAACAGCGATTTCGGTGATTCTGCACACTTGTAACAGCAGAATCATGAAGATTATCACTGAAAATGCATATCTCAGCTGGAAACAACAACGATCCCGAAGATATCGTAGTTTCCGCATATCAAACGCACTGTGGAGTGCTGAAAACACCAGAAAACGTGTTTTTCGCATTCAAAAGCACGAAAACAGCGATTTCGGTGATTCTGCACACTTGTAACAGCAGAATCATGAAGATTATCACTGAAAATGCATATCTCAGCTGGAAACAACAACGATACCGAAGATATCGTAGTTTCCGCATATCAAACGCACTGTGGAGTGCTGAAAACACCAGAAAACGTGTTTTTCGCATTCGAAAGCACGAAAACAGCGATTTCGGTGATTCTGCACACTTGTAACAGCAGAATCATGAAGATTATCACTGAAAATGCATATCTCAGCTGGAAACAACAACGATCCCGAAGATATCGTAGTTTCCGCATATCAAACGCACTGTGGAGTGCTGAAAACACCAGAAAACGTGTTTTTCGCATTCAAAAGCACGAAAACAGCGATTTCGATGATTCTGCACACTTGTAACAACAGAATCGTGAAGATTATCACTGAAAGTGCATATCTCAGCTGGAAACAACAACGATACCGAAGATATCGTAGTTTCCGCATATCAAACGCACTGTGGAGTGCTGAAAACACCAGAAAACGTGTTTTTCGCATTCAAAAGCACGAAAGCAGCGATTTCGGTGATTCTGCACACTTGTAACAGCAGAATCGTGAAGATTATCACTGAAAGTGCATATCTCAGCTGGAAACAACAACGATACCGAAGATATCGTAGTTTCCGCATATCAAACGCACTGTGGAGTGCTGAAAACACCAGAAAACGTGTTTTTCGCATTCAAAAGCACGAAAACAGCGATTTCGGTGATTCTGCACACTTGTAACAGCAGAATCATGAAGATTATCACTGAAAATGCATATCTCAGCTGGAAACATCAACGATCCCGAAGATATCGTAGTTTCCGCATATCAAACGCACTGTGGAGTGCTGAAAACACCAGAAAACGTGTTTTTCGCATTCAAAAGCACGAAAACAGCGATTTCGGTGATTCTGCACACTTGTAACAGCAGAATCGTGAAGATTATCACTGAAAGTGCATATCTCAGCTTGAAACAACAACGATACCGAAGATATCGTAGTTTCTGCATATCAAACGCACTGTGGAGTGCTGAAAACACCAGAAAACGTGTTTTTCGCATTCAAAAGCACGAAAACAGCGATTTCGGTGATTCTGCACACCTGTAACAGCAGAATCATGAAGATTATCACTGAAAGTGCATATCTCAGCTGGAAACAACTACGATACCGAAGATATCGTAGTTTCTGCATATCAAACGCACTGTGGAGTGCTGAAAACACCAGAAAACGTGTTTTTCGCATTCAAAAGCACGAAAACAGCGATTTCGGTGATTCTGCACACTTGTAACAGCAGATTCATGAAGATTATCACTGATAATGCATATCTCAGCTGGAAACAACAACGATACCGAAGATATGGCAGTTTCCGCATATCAAACGCACTGTGGAGTGCTGAAAACACCAGAAAACGTGTTTTTCGCATTCAAAAGCACGAAAACAGCGATTTCGGTGATTCTGCACACCTGTAACAGCAGAATCATGAAGATTATCACTGAAAGTGCATATCTCAGCTGGAAACAACTACGATACCGAAGATATCGTAGTTTCTGCATATCAAACGCACTGTGGAGTGCTGAAAACACCAGAAAACGTGTTTTTCGCATTCAAAAGCACGAAAACAGCGATTTCGGTGATTCTGCACACTTGTAACAGCAGAATCGTGAAGATTATCACTGAAAGGGCACATCTCAGCTGGAAACAACAACGATACCGAAGATATCGCAGTTTCCGCATATCAAACGCACTGTGGAGTGCTGAAAACACCAGAAAACGTGTTTTTCGCATTGAATAGCGCGAGAACAGCGATTTCGGTGATTTTGCACACTTGTAACAGCAGATTCATGAAGATTATCACTGATAATGCATATCTCAGCTGGAAACAACAACGATACCGAAGATATGGCAGTTTCCGCATATCAAACGCACTGTGGAGTGCTGAAAACACCAGAAAACGTGTTTTTCGCATTCAAACGCACGAAAACAGCGATTTCGGTGATTCTGCACACTTGTAACAGCAGAATCGTGAAGATTATCACTGAAAGGGCACATCTCAGCTGGAAACAACAACGATACCGAAGATATCGCAGTTTCCGCATATCAAACGCACTGTGGAGTGCTGAAAACACCAGAAAACGTGTTTTTCGCATTCAAAAGCACGAAAACAGCGATTTCGGTGATTCTGCACACTTGTAACAGCAGAATCGTGAAGATTATCACTGAAAGTGCATATCTCAGCTGGAAACAACAACGATACCGAAGATATGGCAGTTTCCGCATATCAAACGCACTGTGGAGTGCTGAAAACACCAGAAAACGTGTTTTTCGCATTCAAAAGCACGAAAACAGCGATTTCGGTGATTCTGCACACTTGTAACAGCAGAATCGTGAAGATTATCACTGAAAGTGCATATCTCAGCTGGAAACAACAACGATACCGAAGATATCGTAGTTTCCGCATATCAAACGCACTGTGGAGTGCTGAAAACACCAGAAAACGTGTTTTTCGCATTCAAAAGCACGAAAACAGCGATTTCGGTGATTCTGCACACTTGTAACACCAGAATCATGAAGATTATCACTGAAAATGCATATCTCAGCTGGAAACAACAACGATACCAAAGATGTCGCAGTTTCCGCATGTCAAAAACTCCTTGGCGTGCAGAAAACACCAGAAAACGTGTTTTTCGCATTCAAAAGCACGAAAACAGCGATTTCGGTGATTCTGCACACTTGTAACAGCAGAATCATGAAGATTATCACTGAAAATGCATATCTCAGCTGGAAACAACAACGATACCGAAGATATCGTAGTTTCCGCATATCAAACGCACTGTGGAGTGCTGAAAACACCAGAAAACGTGTTTTTCGCATTCAAAAGCACGAAAACAGCGATTCTGGTGATTCTGCACACTTGTAACAGCAGAATCGTGAAGATTATCACTGAAAGTGCATATCTCAGCTGGAAACAACAACGATACCGAAGATATCGTAGTTTCCGCATATCAAACGCACTGTGGAGTGCTGAAAACACCAGAAAACGTGTTTTTCGCATTCAAAAGCACGAAAACAGCGATTTCGGTGATTCTGCACACTTGTAACACCAGAATCATGAAGATTATCACTGAAAATGCATATCTCAGCTGGAAACAACAACGATACCAAAGATGTCGCAGTTTCCGCATGTCAAAAACTCTGTGGCGTGCAGAAAACACCAGAAAACGTGTTTTTCGCATTCAAAAGCACGAAAACAGCGATTTCGGTGATTCTGCACACTTGTAACAGCAGAATCATGAAGATTATCACTGAAAATGCATATCTCAGCTGGAAACAACAACGATACCGAAGATATCGTAGTTTCCGCATATCAAACGCACTGTGGAGTGCTGAAAACACCAGAAAACGTGTTTTTCGCATTCGAAAGCACGAAAACAGCGATTTCGGTGATTCTGCACACTTGTAACAGCAGAATCATGAAGATTATCACTGAAAGTGCATATCTCAGCTGGAAACAACAACGATACCGAAGATATCGTAGTTTCCGCATATCAAACGCACTGTGGAGTGCTGAAAACACCAGAAAACGTGTTTTTCGCATTCGAAAGCACGAAAACAGCGATTTCGGTGATTCTGCACACTTGTAACAGCAGAATCATGAAGATTATCACTGAAAATGCATATCTCAGCTGGAAACAACAACGATCCCGAAGATATCGTAGTTTCCGCATATCAAACGCACTGTGGAGTGCTGAAAACACCAGAAAACGTGTTTTTCGCTTACAAAAGGACGAAAGCATCGATTTCGGTGATTCTGCACACTTGTAACACCAGAATCATGAAGATTATCACTGAAAATGCATATCTCAGCTGGAAACAACAACGATACCGAAGATATCGTAGTTTCCGCATATCAAACGCACTGTGGAGTGCTGAAAACACCAGAAAACGTGTTTTTCGCATTCGAAAGCACGAAAACAGCGATTTCGGTGATTCTGCACACTTGTAACAGCAGAATCATGAAGATTATCACTGAAAATGCATATCTCAGCTGGAAACAACAACGATCCCGAAGATATCGTAGTTTCCGCATATCAAACGCACTGTGGAGTGCTGAAAACACCAGAAAACGTGTTTTTCGCTTACAAAAGGACGAAAACATCGATTTCGGTGATTCTGCACACTTGTAACACCAGAATCATGAAGATTATCACTGAAAATGCATATCTCAGCTGGAAACAACAACGATACCGAAGATATCGTAGTTTCCGCATATCAAACGCACTGTGGAGTGCTGAAAACACCAGAAAACGTGTTTTTCGCATTCAAAAGCACGAAAACAGCGATTTCGGTGATTCTGCACACTTGTAACAGCAGAATCGTGAAGATTATCACTGAAAGTGCATATCTCAGCTGGAAACAACAACGATACCGCAGATATCGTAGTTTCCGCATATCAAACGCACTGTGGAGTGCTGAAAACACCAGAAAACGTGTTTTTCGCATTCAAAAGCACGAAAACAGCGATTTCGGTGATTCTGCACACTTGTAACAGCAGAATCATGAAGATTATCACTGAAAATGCATATCTCAGCTGGAAACAACAACGATCCCGAAGATATCGTAGTTTCCGCATATCAAACGCACTGTGGAGTGCTGAAAACACCAGAAAACGTGTTTTTCGCATTCAAAAGCACGAAAACAGCGATTTAGGTGATTCTGCACACTTGTAACAGCAGAATCATGAAGATTATCACTGAAAATGCATATCTCAGCTGGAAACAACAACGATACCGAAGATATCGTAGTTTCCGCATATCAAACGCACTGTGGAGTGCTGAAAACACCAGAAAACGTGTTTTTCGCATTCGAAAGCACGAAAACAGCGATTTCGGTGATTCTGCACACTTGTAACAGCAGAATCATGAAGATTATCACTGAAAATGCATATCTCAGCTGGAAACAACAACGATACCGAAGATATCGTAGTTTCCGCATATCAAACGCACTGTGGAGTGCTGAAAACACCAGAAAACGTGTTTTTCGCATTCAAAAGCACGAAAACAGCGATTCCGGTGATTCTGCACACTTGTAACAGCAGAATCGTGAAGATTATCACTGAAAGTGCATATCTCAGCTGGAAACAACAACGATACCGAAGATATCGTAGTTTCCGCATATCAAACGCACTGTGGAGTGCTGAAAACACCAGAAAACGTGTTTTTCGCATTCAAAAGCACGAAAACAGCGATTTCGGTGATTCTGCACACTTGTAACAGCAGAATCGTGAAGATTATCACTGAAAGTGCATATCTCAGCTGGAAACAACAACGATACCGAAGATATCGTAGTTTCCGCATATCAAACGCACTGTGGAGTGCTGAAAACACCAGAAAACGTGTTTTTCGCATTCAAAAGCACGAAAACAGCGATTTCGGTGATTCTGCACACTTGTAACAGCAGAATCATGAAGATTATCACTGAAAATGCATATCTCAGCTGGAAACAACAACGATACCGAAGATATCGTAGTTTCCGCATATCAAACGCACTGTGGAGTGCTGAAAACACCAGAAAACGTGTTTTTCGCTTTCAAAAGCACGAAAACAGCGATTTCGGTGATTCTGCACACTTGTAACAGCAGTTATCATGAAGATTATCACTGAAAATGCATATCTCAGCTGGAAACAACAACGATACCGAAGATATCGTAGTTTCCGCATATCAAACGCACTGTGGAGTGCTGAAAACACCAGAAAACGTGTTTTTCGCATTCAAAAGCATGAAAACAGCGATTTCGGTGATTCTGCACACTTGTAACAGCAGAATCGTGAAGATTATAACTGAAAGTGCATATCTCAGCTGGAAACAACAACGATACCGAAGATATCGCAGTTTCCGCATATCAAACGCACTGTGGAGTGCTGAAAACACCAGAAAACGTGTTTTTCGCATTCAAAAGCACGAAAACAGCGATTTCGATGATTCTGCACACTTGTAACAACAGAATCGTGAAGATTATCACTGAAAGTGCATATCTCAGCTGGAAACAACAACGATACCGAAGATATCGTAGTTTCCGCATATCAAACGCACAGTGGAGTGCTGAAAACACCAGAAAACGTGTTTTTCGCTTTCAAAAGCACGAAAACAGCGATATCGGTGATTCTGCACAGTTGTAACAGCAGAATCATGAAGATTATCACTGAAAATGCATATCTCAGCTGGAAACAACAACGATACCGAAAATATCGTAGTTTCCGCATATCAAACGCACTGTGGAGTGCTGAAAACACCAGAAAACGTGTTTTTCGCATTGAATAGCGCGAGAACAGCGATTTCGGTGATTCTGCACGCTTGTAACAGCAGATTCATGAAGATTATCACTGATAATGCATATCTCAGCTGGAAACAACAACGATACCGAAGATATGGCAGTTTCCGCATATCAAACGCACTGTGGAGTGTTGAAAACACCAGAAAACGTGTTTTTCGCATTCAATAGCACGAAAACAGCGATTTCGGTGATTCTGCACACTTGTAACAGCAGAATCGTGAAGATTATCACTGAAAGTGCATATCTCAGCTTGAAACAACAACGATACCGAAGATATCGTAGTTTCTGCATATCAAACGCACTGTGGAGTGCTGAAAACACCAGAAAACGTGTTTTTCGCATTCAAAAGCACGAAAACAGCGATTTCGGTGATTCTGCACACCTGTAACAGCAGAATCATGAAGATTATCACTGAAAGTGCATATCTCAGCTGGAAACAACTACGATACCGAAGATATCGTAGTTTCTGCATATCAAACGCACTGTGGAGTGCTGAAAACACCAGAAAACGTGTTTTTCGCATTCAAAAGCACGAAAACAGCGATTTCGGTGATTCTGCACACTTGTAACAGCAGATTCATGAAGATTATCACTGATAATGCATATCTCAGCTGGAAACAACAACGATACCGAAGATATGGCAGTTTCCGCATATCAAACGCACTGTGGAGTGCTGAAAACACCAGAAAACGTGTTTTTCGCATTCAAAAGCACGAAAACAGCGATTTCGGTGATTCTGCACACCTGTAACAGCAGAATCATGAAGATTATCACTGAAAATGCATATCTCAGCTGGAAACAACAACGATACCGAAAATATCGTAGTTTCCGCATATCAAACGCACTGTGGAGTGCTGAAAACACCAGAAAACGTGTTTTTCGCATTGAGTAGCGCGAGAACAGCGATTTCGGTGATTCTGCACGCTTGTAACAGCAGATTCATGAAGATTATCACTGATAATGCATATCTCAGCTGGAAACAACAACGATACCGAAGATATGGCAGTTTCCGCATATCAAACGCACTGTGGAGTGTTGAAAACACCAGAAAACGTGTTTTTCGCATTCAATAGCACGAAAACAGCGATTTCGGTGATTCTGCACACTTGTAACAGCAGAATCGTGAAGATTATCACTGAAAGTGCATATCTCAGCTTGAAACAACAACGATACCGAAGATATCGTAGTTTCTGCATATCAAACGCACTGTGGAGTGCTGAAAACACCAGAAAACGTGTTTTTCGCATTCAAAAGCACGAAAACAGCGATTTCGGTGATTCTGCACACCTGTAACAGCAGAATCATGAAGATTATCACTGAAAGTGCATATCTCAGCTGGAAACAACTACGATACCGAAGATATCGTAGTTTCTGCATATCAAACGCACTGTGGAGTGCTGAAAACACCAGAAAACGTGTTTTTCGCATTCAAAAGCACGAAAACAGCGATTTCGGTGATTCTGCACACTTGTAACAGCAGATTCATGAAGATTATCACTGATAATGCATATCTCAGCTGGAAACAACAACGATACCGAAGATATGGCAGTTTCCGCATATCAAACGCACTGTGGAGTGCTGAAAACACCAGAAAACGTGTTTTTCGCATTCAAAAGCACGAAAACAGCGATTTCGGTGATTCTGCACACCTGTAACAGCAGAATCATGAAGATTATCACTGAAAGTGCATATCTCAGCTGGAAACAACTACGATACCGAAGATATCGTAGTTTCTGCATATCAAACGCACTGTGGAGTGCTGAAAACACCAGAAAACGTGTTTTTCGCATTCAAAAGCACGAAAACAGCGATTTCGGTGATTCTGCACACTTGTAACAGCAGAATCGTGAAGATTATCACTGAAAGGGCACATCTCAGCTGGAAACAACAACGATACCGAAGATATCGCAGTTTCCGCATATCAAACGCACTGTGGAGTGCTGAAAACACCAGAAAACGTGTTTTTCGCATTGAATAGCGCGAGAACAGCGATTTCGGTGATTCTGCACACTTGTAACAGCAGATTCATGAAGATTATCACTGATAATGCATATCTCAGCTGGAAACAACAACGATACCGAAGACATGGCAGTTTCCGCATATCAAACGCACTGTGGAGTGCTGAAAACACCAGAAAACGTGTTTTTCGCATTCAAAAGCACGAAAACAGCGATTTCGGTGATTCTGCACACTTGTAACAGCAGATTCATGAAGATTATCACTGATAATGCATATCTCAGCTGGAAACAACAACGATACCGAAGATATGGCAGTTTCCGCATATCAAACGCACTGTGGAGTGCTGAAAACACCAGAAAACGTGTTTTTCGCATTCAATAGCACGAAAACAGCGATTTCGGTGATTCTGCACACTTGTAACAGCAGAATCGTGAAGATTATCACTGAAAGTGCATATCTCAGCTGGAAACAACAACGATACCGAAGATATCGTAGTTTCTGCATATCAAACGCACTGTGGAGTGCTGAAAACACCAGAAAACGTGTTTTTCGCATTCAAAAGCACGAAAACAGCGATTTCGGTGATTCTGCACACTTGTAACAGCAGAATCATGAAGATTATCACTGAAAATGCATATCTCAGCTGGAAACAACAACGATACCGAAGATATCGTAGTTTCCGCATATCAAACGCACTGTGGAGTGCTGAAAACACCAGAAAACGTGTTTTTCGCATTCAAACGCACGAAAACAGCGATTTCGGTGATTCTGCACACTTGTAACAGCAGAATCGTGAAGATTATCACTGAAAGTGCATATCTCAGCTGGAAACAACAACGATACCAAAGGTATCGTAGTTTCCGCATATCAAACGCAATGTGGAGTGCTGAAAACACCAGAAAACGTGTTTTTCGCTTTCAAAAGCACGAAAACAGCGATTTCGGTGATTCTGCACACTTGTAACAGCAGAATCATGAAGATTATCACTGAAAATGCATATCTCAGCTGGAAACAACAACGATACCGAAGATATCGTAGTTTCCGCATATCAAACGCACTGTGGAGTGCTGAAAACACCAGAAAACGTGTTTTTCGCATTCAAACGCACGAAAACAGCGATTTCGGTGATTCTGCACACTTGTAACAGCAGAATCGTGAAGATTATCACTGAAAGTGCATATCTCAGCTGGAAACAACAACGATACCGAAGATATCGCAGTTTCCGCATATCAAACGCACTGTGGAGTGCTGAAAACACCAGAAAACGTGTTTTTCGCATTCAAAAGCACGAAAACAGCGATTTCGGTGATTCTGCACACTTGTAACAGCAGAATCGTGAAGATTATCACTGAAAATGCATATCTCAGCTGGATACAACAGCGATACCGAAGATATCGTAGTTTCCGCATATCAAACGCACTGTGGAGTGCTGAAAACACCAGAAAACGTGTTTATCGCTTTCGAAAGCACGAAAACAGCGATTTCGGTGATTCTGCACACTTGTAACAGCAGAATCATGAGGATTATCACTGAAAATGCATATCTCAGCTGGAAACAACAACGATACCGAAGATATCGCAGTTTCCCCATATCAAACGCACTGTGGAGTGCTGAAAACACCAGAAAACGTGTTTTTCGCATTCAAAAGCACGAAAACAGCGATTTCGGTGATTCTGCACACTTGTAACAGCAGAATCATGAAGATTATCACTGAAAATGCATTTCTCAGCTGGAAACAACAACGATACCGAAGATATCGTAGTTTCCGCATATCAGACGCACTGTGGAGTGCTGAAAACACCAGAAAACGTGTTTTTCGCATTCAAACGCACGAAAACAGCGATTTCGGTGATTCTGCACACTTGTAACAGCAGAATCGTGAAGATTATCACTGAAAGTGCATATCTCAGCTGGAAACAACAACGATACCGAAGATATCGCAGTTTCCGCATATCAAACGCACTGTGGAGTGCTGAAAACACCAGAAAACGTGTTTTTCGCATTCAAAAGCACGAAAACAGCGATTTCGGTGATTCTGCACACTTGTAACAGCAGAATCGTGAAGATTATCACTGAAAATGCATATCTCAGCTGGAAACAACAACGATACCGAAGATATCGTAGTTTCCGCATATCAAACGCACTGTGGAGTGCAGAAAACACCAGAAAACGTGTTTTTCGCTTTCAAAAGCACGAAAACAGCGAGTTCGGTGTTTCTGCACACTTGTAACAGCAGAATCATGAAGATTATCACTGAAAATGCATATCTCAGCTGGAAACAACAACGATACCGAAGATATCGTAGTTTCCGCATATCAAACGCACTGTGGAGTGCTGAAAACACCAGAAAACGTGTTTTTCGCATTCAAAAGCACGAAAACAGCGATTTCGGTGATTCTGCACACTTGTAACAGCAGAATCATGAAGATTATCACTGAAAATGCATATCTCAGCTGGAAACAACAACGATACCGAAGATATCGTAGTTTCCGCATATCAAACGCACTGTGGAGTGCTGAAAACACCAGAAAACGTGTTTTTCGCATTCAAACGCACGAAAACAGCGATTTCGGTGATTCTGCACACTTGTAACAGCAGAATCGTGAAGATTATCACTGAAAGTGCATATCTCAGCTGGAAACAACAACGATACCGAACATATCGTAGTTTCCGCATATCAAACGCACTGTGGAGTGCTGAAAACACCAGAAAACGTGTTTTTCGCTTTCAAAAGCACGAAAACAGCGATTTCGGTGATTCTGCACACTTGTAACAGCAGAATCATGAAGATTATCACTGAAAATGCATATCTCAGCTGGAAACAACAACGATACCGAAGATATCGTAGTTTCCGCATATCAAACGCACTGTGGAGTGCTGAAAACACCAGAAAACGTGTTTTTCGCATTCAAAAGCACGAAAACAGCGATTTCGGTGATTCTGCACACTTGTAACAGCAGAATCGTGAAGATTATCACTGAAAGGGCATATCTAAGCTGGGAACAACAACGATACCGAAGATATCGCAGTTTCCGCATATCAAACGCACTGTGGAGTGCTGAAAACACCAGAAAACGTGTTTTTCGCATTCAAAAGCACGAAAACAGCGATTTCGGTGATTCTGCACACTTGTAACAGCAGAATCATGAAGATTATCACTGAAAATGCATATCTCAGCTGGAAACAACAACGATACCGAAGATATCGTAGTTTCCGCATATCAAACGCACTGTGGAGTGCTGAAAACACCAGAAAACCTGTTTTTCGCGTTCAAAAGCACGAAAACAGCGATTTCGGTGATTCTGCACACTTGTAACAGCAGAATCGTGAAGATTATCACTGAAAATGCATATCTCAGCTGGAAACAACAACGATACCGAAGATATCGTAGTTTCCGCATATCAAACGCACTGTGGAGTGCTGAAAACACCAGAAAACGTGTTTTTCGCTTTCAAAAGCACGAAAACAGCGATTTCGGTGATTCTGCACACTTGTAACAGCAGATTCATGAAGATTATCACTGAAAATGCATATCTCAGCTGGAAACAACAACGATACCGAAGATATCGTAGTTTCCGCATATCAAACGCACTGTGGAGTGCTGAAAACACCAGAAAACGTGTTTTTCGCATTCAAAAGCACGAAAACAGCGATTTCGCTGATTCTGCACACTTGTAACAGCAGAATCATGAAGATTATCACTGAAAATGCATATCTCAGCTGGAAACAACAACGATACCGAAGATATCGTAGTTTCCGCATATCAAACGCACTGTGGAGTGCTGAAAACACCAGAAAACGTGTTTTTCGCTTTCAAAAGCACGAAAACAGCGATTTCGGTGATTCTGCACACTTGTAACAGCAGAATCGTGAAGATTATCACTGAAAGTGCATATCTCAGCTGGAAACAACAACGATACCGAACATATCGTAGTTTCCGCATATCAAACGCACTGTGGAGTGCTGAAAACACCAGAAAACGTGTTTTTCGCATTCAATAGCACGAAAACAGCGATTTCGGTGATTCTGCACACTTGTAACAGCAGAATCGTGATGATTATCACTGAAAGTGCATATCTCAGCTGGAAACAACAACGATACCGAAGATATCGTAGTTTCCGCATATCAAACGCACTGTGGAGTGCTGAAAACACCAGAAAACGTGTTTTTCGCATTCAAAAGCACGAAAACAGCGATTTCGCTGATTCTGCACACTTGTAACAGCAGAATCATGAAGATTATCACTGAAAATGCATATCTCAGCTGGAAACAACAACGATACCGAAGATATCGTAGTTTCCGCATATCAAACGCACTGTGGAGTGCTGAAAACACCAGAAAACGTGTTTTTCGCTTTCAAAAGCACGAAAACAGCGATTTCGGTGATTCTGCACACTTGTAACAGCAGAATCGTGAAGATTATCACTGAAAGTGCATATCTCAGCTGGAAACAACAACGATACCGAACATATCGTAGTTTCCGCATATCAAACGCACTGTGGAGTGCTGAAAACACCAGAAAACGTGTTTTTCGCATTCAATAGCACGAAAACAGCGATTTCGGTGATTCTGCACACTTGTAACAGCAGAATCGTGATGATTATCACTGAAAGTGCATATCTCAGCTGGAAACAACAACGATACCGAAGATATCGTAGTTTCCGCATATCAAACGCACTGTGGAGTGCTGAAAACACCAGAAAACGTGTTTTTCGCATTCAAAAGCACGAAAACAGCGATTTCGGTGATTCTGCCCACTTGTAACAGCAGAATCATGAAGATTATCACTGAAAATGCATATCTCAGCTGGAAACAACAACGATACCGAAGATATCGTAGTTTCCGCATATCAAACGCACTGTGGAGTGCTGAAAACACCAGAAAACCTGTTTTTCGCGTTCAAAAGCACGAAAACAGCGATTTCGGTGATTCTGCACACTTGTAACAGCAGAATCGTGAAGATTATCACTGAAAATGCATATCTCAGCTGGAAACAACAACGATACCGAAGATATCGTAGTTTCCGCATATCAAACGCACTGTGGAGTGCTGAAAACACCAGAAAACGTGTTTTTCGCTTTCAAAAGCACGAAAACAGCGATTTCGGTGATTCTGCACACTTGTAACAGCAGATTCATGAAGATTATCACTGAAAATGCATATCTCAGCTGGAAACAACAACGATACCGAAGATATCGTAGTTTCCGCATATCAAACGCACTGTGGAGTGCTGAAAACACCAGAAAACGTGTTTTTCGCATTCAAAAGCACGAAAACAGCGATTTCGCTGATTCTGCACACTTGTAACAGCAGAATCATGAAGATTATCACTGAAAATGCATATCTCAGCTGGAAACAACAACGATACCGAAGATATCGTAGTTTCCGCATATCAAACGCACTGTGGAGTGCTGAAAACACCAGAAAACGTGTTTTTCGCATTCAAAAGCACGAAAACAGCGATTTCGGTGATTCTGCACACTTGTAACAGCAGAATCGTGAAGATTATCACTGAAAGTGCATATCTCAGCTGGAAACAACAACGATACCGAAGATATCGCAGTTTCCGCATATCAAACGCACTGTGGAGTGCTGAAAACACCAGAAAACGTGTTTTTCGCATTCAAAAGCACGAAAACAGCGATTTCGGTGATTCTGCACACTTGTAACAGCAGAATCGTGAAGATTATCACTGAAAGGGCATATCTAAGCTGGGAACAACAACGATACCGAAGATATCGCAGTTTCCGCATATCAAACGCACTGTGGAGTGCTGAAAACACCAGAAAACGTGTTTTTCGCATTCAAAAGCACGAAAACAGCGATTTCGGTGATTCTGCACACTTGTAACAACAGATTCGTGAAGATTATCACTGAAAGTGCATATCTCAGCTGGAAACAACAACGATACCGAAGATATCGTAGTTTCCGCATATCAAACGCACTGTGGAGTGCTGAAAACACCAGAAAACGTGTTTTTCGCATTCAAAAGCACGAAAACAGCGATTTCGGTGATTCTGCACACTTGTAACAGCAGAATCGTGAAGATTATCACTGAAAGGGCATATCTAAGCAGGGAACAACAACGATACCGAAGATATCGCAGTGTCCGCATATCAAACGCACTGTGGAGTGCTGAAAACACCAGAAAACGTGTTTTTCGCTTTCAAAAGCACGAAAACAGCGATTTCGGTGATTCTGCACACTTGTAACAGCAGAATCATGAAGATTATCACTGAAAATGCATATCTCAGCTGGAAACAACAACGATACCGAAGATATCGTAGTTTCCGCATATCAAACGCACTGTGGAGTGCTGAAAACACCAGAAAACGTGTTTTTCGCTTTCAAAAGCACGAAAACAGCGATTTCGGTGATTCTGCACACTTGTAACAGCAGAATCGTGAAGATTATCACTGAAAGTGCATATCTCAGCTGGAAACAACAACGATACCGAACATATCGTAGTTTCCGCAT
The DNA here is from genome assembly GCA_951804975.1 of Anthophora plumipes. Lineage (NCBI taxonomy): Eukaryota > Metazoa > Arthropoda > Insecta > Hymenoptera > Apidae > Anthophora > Anthophora plumipes. The sequence continues at coordinate 2,768,678 of CATORF010000423.1, forward strand.
ATCAAACGCACTGTGGAGTGCTGAAAACACCAGAAAACGTGTTTTTCGCATTCAATAGCACGAAAACAGCGATTTCGGTGATTCTGCACACTTGTAACAGCAGAATCGTGATGATTATCACTGAAAGTGCATATCTCAGCTGGAAACAACAACGATACCGAAGATATCGTAGTTTCTGCATATCAAACGCACTGTGGAGTGCTGAAAACACCAGAAAACGTGTTTTTCGCATTCAAAAGCACGAAAACAGCGATTTCGGTGATTCTGCACACTTGTAACAGCAGAATCATGAAGATTATCACTGAAAATGCATATCTCAGCTGGAAACAACAACGATACCGAAGATATCGTAGTTTCCGCATATCAAACGCACTGTGGAGTGCTGAAAACACCAGAAAACCTGTTTTTCGCGTTCAAAAGCACGAAAACAGCGATTTCGGTGATTCTGCACACTTGTAACAGCAGAATCGTGAAGATTATCACTGAAAATGCATATCTCAGCTGGAAACAACAACGATACCGAAGATATCGTAGTTTCCGCATATCAAACGCACTGTGGAGTGCTGAAAACACCAGAAAACGTGTTTTTCGCTTTCAAAAGCACGAAAACAGCGATTTCGGTGATTCTGCACACTTGTAACAGCAGATTCATGAAGATTATCACTGAAAATGCATATCTCAGCTGGAAACAACAACGATACCGAAGATATCGTAGTTTCCGCATATCAAACGCACTGTGGAGTGCTGAAAACACCAGAAAACGTGTTTTTCGCATTCAAAAGCACGAAAACAGCGATTTCGCTGATTCTGCACACTTGTAACAGCAGAATCATGAAGATTATCACTGAAAATGCATATTTCAGCTGGAAACAACAACGATACCGAAGATATCGTAGTTTCCGCATATCAAACGCACTGTGGAGTGCTGAAAACACCAGAAAACGTGTTTTTCGCATTCAAAAGCACGAAAACAGCGATTTCGGTGATTCTGCACACTTGTAACAGCAGAATCGTGAAGATTATCACTGAAAGTGCATATCTCAGCTGGAAACAACAACGATACCGAAGATATCGCAGTTTCCGCATATCAAACGCACTGTGGAGTGCTGAAAACACCAGAAAACGTGTTTTTCGCATTCAAAAGCACGAAAACAGCGATTTCGGTGATTCTGCACACTTGTAACAACAGATTCGTGAAGATTATCACTGAAAGTGCATATCTCAGCTGGAAACAACAACGATACCGAAGATATCGTAGTTTCCGCATATCAAACGCACTGTGGAGTGCTGAAAACACCAGAAAACGTGTTTTTCGCTTTCAAACGCACGAAAACAGCGATTTCGGTGATTCTGCACACTTGTAACAGCAGAATCGTGAAGATTATCACTGAAAGGGCATATCTAAGCTGGGAACAACAACGATACCGAAGATATCGCAGTTTCCGCATATCAAACGCACTGTGGAGTGCTGAAAACACCAGAAAACGTGTTTTTCGCTTTCAAAAGCACGAAAACAGCGATTTCGGTGATTCTGCACACTTGTAACAGCAGAATCATGAAGATTATCACTGAAAATGCATATCTCAGCTGGAAACAACAACGATACCGAAGATATCGTAGTTTCCGCATATCAAACGCACTGTGGAGTGCTGAAAACACCAGAAAACGTGTTTTTCGCATTCAAAAGCACGAAAACAGCGATTTCGGTGAATCTGCACACTTGTAACAGCAGAAGCGTGAAGATTATCACTGAAAGGGCATATCTAAGCTGGGAACAACAACGATACCGAAGATATCGCAGTGTCCGCATATCAAACGCACTGTGGAGTGCTGAAAACACCAGAAAACGAGTTTTTCGCTTTCAAAAGCACGAAAACAGCGATTTCGGTGATTCTGCACACTTGTAACAGCAGAATCATGAAGATTATCACTGAAAATGCATATCTCAGCTGGAAACAACAACGATACCGAAGATATCGTAGTTTCCGCATATCAAACGCACTGTGGAGTGCTGAAAACACCAGAAAACGTGTTTTTCGCTTTCAAAAGCACGAAAACAGCGATTTCGGTGATTCTGCACACTTGTAACAGCAGAATCATGAAGATTATCACTGAAAATGCATATCTCAGCTGGAAACAACAACGATACCGAAGATATCGTAGTTTCCGCATATCAAACGCACTGTGGAGTGCTGAAAACACCAGAAAACGTGTTTTTCGCATTCAAAAGCACGAAAACAGCGATTTCGCTGATTCTGCACACTTGTAACAGCAGAATCATGAAGATTATCACTGAAAATGCATATCTCAGCTGGAAACAACAACGATACCGAAGATATCGTAGTTTCCGCATATCAAACGCACTGTGGAGTGCTGAAAACACCAGAAAACGTGTTTTTCGCATTCAAAAGCACGAAAACAGCGATTTCGGTGATTCTGCACACTTGTAACAGCAGAATCGTGAAGATTATCACTGAAAGTGCATATCTCAGCTGGAAACAACAACGATACCGAAGATATCGCAGTTTCCGCATATCAAACGCACTGTGGAGTGCTGAAAACACCAGAAAACGTGTTTTTCGCATTCAAAAGCACGAAAACAGCGATTTCGGTGATTCTGCACACTTGTAACAACAGATTCGTGAAGATTATCACTGAAAGTGCATATCTCAGCTGGAAACAACAACGATACCGAAGATATCGTAGTTTCCGCATATCAAACGCACTGTGGAGTGCTGAAAACACCAGAAAACGTGTTTTTCGCTTTCAAACGCACGAAAACAGCGATTTCGGTGATTCTGCACACTTGTAACAGCAGATTCATGAAGATTATCACTGAAAATGCATATCTCAGCTGGAAACAACAACGATACCGAAGATATCGTAGTTTCCGCATATCAAACGCACTGTGGAGTGCTGAAAACACCAGAAAACGTGTTTTTCGCATTCAAAAGCACGAAAACAGCGATTTCGCTGATTCTGCACACTTGTAACAGCAGAATCATGAAGATTATCACTGAAAATGCATATCTCAGCTGGAAACAACAACGATACCGAAGATATCGTAGTTTCCGCATATCAAACGCACTGTGGAGTGCTGAAAACACCAGAAAACGTGTTTTTCGCATTCAAAAGCACGAAAACAGCGATTTCGGTGATTCTGCACACTTGTAACAGCAGAATCGTGAAGATTATCACTGAAAGTGCATATCTCAGCTGGAAACAACAACGATACCGAAGATATCGCAGTTTCCGCATATCAAACGCACTGTGGAGTGCTGAAAACACCAGAAAACGTGTTTTTCGCATTCAAAAGCACGAAAACAGCGATTTCGGTGATTCTGCACACTTGTAACAGCAGAATCGTGAAGATTATCACTGAAAGGGCATATCTAAGCTGGGAACAACAACGATACCGAAGATATCGCAGTTTCCGCATATCAAACGCACTGTGGAGTGCTGAAAACACCAGAAAACGTGTTTATCGCATTCAAAAGCACGAAAACAGCGATTTCGGTGATTCTGCACACTTGTAACAACAGATTCGTGAAGATTATCACTGAAAGTGCATATCTCAGCTGGAAACAACAACGATACCGAAGATATCGTAGTTTCCGCATATCAAACGCACTGTGGAGTGCTGAAAACACCAGAAAACGTGTTTTTCGCTTTCAAATGCACGAAAACAGCGATTTCGGTGATTCTGCACACTTGTAACAGCAGAATCGTGAAGATTATCACTGAAAGGGCATATCTAAGCTGGGAACAACAACGATACCGAAGATATCGCAGTTTCCGCATATCAAACGCACTGTGGAGTGCTGAAAACACCAGAAAACGTGTTTTTCGCTTTCAAAAGCACGAAAACAGCGATTTCGGTGATTCTGCACACTTGTAACAGCAGAATCATGAAGATTATCACTGAAAATGCATATCTCAGCTGGAAACAACAACGATACCGAAGATATCGTAGTTTCCGCATATCAAACGCACTGTGGAGTGCTGAAAACACCAGAAAACGTGTTTTTCGCATTCAAAAGCACGAAAACAGCGATTTCGGTGATTCTGCACACTTGTAACAGCAGAATCGTGAAGATTATCACTGAAAGGGCATATCTAAGCAGGGAACAACAACGATACCGAAGATATCGCAGTGTCCGCTTATCAAACGCACTGTGGAGTGCTGAAAACACCAGAAAACGTGTTTTTCGCTTTCAAAAGCACGAAAACAGCGATTTCGGTGATTCTGCACACTTGTAACAGCAGAATCATGAAGATTATCACTGAAAATGCATATCTCAGCTGGAAACAACAACGATACCGAAGATATCGTAGTTTCCGCATATCAAACGCACTGTGGAGTGCTGAAAACACCAGAAAACGTGTTTTTCGCTTTCAAAAGCACGAAAACAGCGATTTCGGTGATTCTGCACACTTGTAACAGCAGAATCGTGAAGATTATCACTGAAAGTGCATATCTCAGCTGGAAACAACAACGATACCGAACATATCGTAGTTTCCGCATATCAAACGCACTGTGGAGTGCTGAAAACACCAGAAAACGTGTTTTTCGCATTCAATAGCACGAAAACAGCGATTTCGGTGATTCTGCACACTTGTAACAGCAGAATCGTGATGATTATCACTGAAAGTGCATATCTCAGCTGGAAACAACAACGATACCGAAGATATCGTAGTTTCTGCATATCAAACGCACTGTGGAGTGCTGAAAACACCAGAAAACGTGTTTTTCGCATTCAAAAGCACGAAAACAGCGATTTCGGTGATTCTGCACACTTGTAACAGCAGAATCATGAAGATTATCACTGAAAATGCATATCTCAGCTGGAAACAACAACGATACCGAAGATATCGTAGTTTCCGCATATCAAACGCACTGTGGAGTGCTGAAAACACCAGAAAACCTGTTTTTCGCGTTCAAAAGCACGAAAACAGCGATTTCGGTGATTCTGCACACTTGTAACAACAGATTCGTGAAGATTATCACTGAAAGTGCATATCTCAGCTGGAAACAACAACGATACCGAAGATATCGTAGTTTCCGCATATCAAACGCACTGTGGAGTGCTGAAAACACCAGAAAACGTGTTTTTCGCTTTCAAATGCACGAAAACAGCGATTTCGGTGATTCTGCACACTTGTAACAGCAGAATCGTGAAGATTATCACTGAAAGGGCATATCTAAGCTGGGAACAACAACGATACCGAAGATATCGCAGTTTCCGCATATCAAACGCACTGTGGAGTGCTGAAAACACCAGAAAACGTGTTTTTCGCTTTCAAAAGCACGAAAACAGCGATTTCGGTGATTCTGCACACTTGTAACAGCAGAATCATGAAGATTATCACTGAAAATGCATATCTCAGCTGGAAACAACAACGATACCGAAGATATCGTAGTTTCCGCATATCAAACGCACTGTGGAGTGCTGAAAACACCAGAAAACGTGTTTTTCGCATTCAAAAGCACGAAAACAGCGATTTCGGTGATTCTGCACACTT